>CM057225.1:30443204-33310704 GCA_029891385.1 Erythroxylum novogranatense | reverse complement strand
TTAAATGCGGCTCCATAGATCATCAGATTAGGGATTGTCTTGCCACCGTAGGAGCTCAGTCTGTGGTTAGTGTCAGATCTGGCAGCAACACTACGATGCAACATAGCAGAGGAGGTGGATCTGGGCAGAGGGGCCGAGGTAGAGCCCGAGGCAGAGCTGAGGGATCTTTTGTGAGGACTGAGGGTCGGGGTAGCCGACCACAGTCCCAGGCCAGGGTCTATGCCATGACTAGGCAGGAGGCCCAGAATTCTCCATATGTGGTAGCTGGTATGCTTCTTATCTCTGATATTGAGGCTTTTGCACTATTGGACCCAGGATCCACACATTCTTTTGTTGCACCGCATTTGGCATGTAGATTGCATGGGGATAGGGAGTTGTTACAGTATGGGCTAGCGATGAGTACACCTCCAGGTAGTACTACTGCATTGGGAGAGGTCTGCAAGGGGTGCTCGATCCAGATTGATCAAGCAGTGTTGAAAGCAGACCTCATAGTGTTGCCATTGAGAGAGATCGATGTGATTCTGGGAATGGACTGGCTTACTGCCCATAGGGCTATTATGGACTGCTACACCAAGGAGGTCGTATTAGAGTCTCCTGATCACCCTAGAGCAGTGTTCCGAGGAGTTAGTCAGGCAGTGCCAGCCCGGATGATCTCTTTCCTGAGTGCCCTGAGATTGATGCAGGGAGGCTGTGAGGCCTATTTGGCTCATGTTATTGACACGAGAGTTGAGCAGAGGCTTCAGGATATTCCCGTAGTTAGGGAATTTCCAGATGTATTTTTTGATGAGTTACTGGGGCTACCGCCGGATCGGGAAACAGAGTTCACCATTGACCTCGTTCCAGGTACTGCTCCTATATCTATACCTCCATATAGGATGGCACCTGTGGAACTGAGGGAGCTAAAGGCTCAGTTGCAGGAGTTATTGGAGAAGGGTTTTATCAGGCCCAATGTTTCACCTTGGGGAGCTCCAGTACTGTTTGTGAAGAGGAAGGATGGGACACTGAGGTTGTGCATCGATTACAGGCAGCTGAATAGGGTGACAGTGAAGAATAAGTATCCACTGCCTAGGATCGATGACTTATTTGATCAGTTGCAGGGAGCTTAGGTATTTACAAAGTTGGATCTGAGGTTTGGGTATTATCAGCTGAAGATAGCAGAGGTTGATGTGCCTAAGAGTGCCTTCAGGAGCAGGTATAGGCATTTCGAGTTTCTGGTGATGCCGTTTGGGTTGACTAATGCCCCGGCAGCTTTTATGGCCTTGATGAATAAGGTCTTCCAGCCCTACCTAGATCAGTTTGTCATTGTGTTCATTGACGATATATTGGTGTACTCGAGGAGTAAACAGGAGCATGCTGAGCATCTGAGAGTGGTTCTGCAGCTTATGAGGGAGAAGCAGTTATATGCCAAATTCAGTAAGTGTGAATTTTGGCTAGATGAGGTGGTGTTTCTGGGCCACATAGTCACTGGAGAGGGTATACAGGTCGATCCTAGTAAGATTGAGGCAGTGATGAAGTGGGAAGCTCCTAGGAATGTGTCCGAGATTCGAAGTTTTCTAGGATTGGCAGGTTATTACCGGAGGTTTGTCGAGGGGTTTTCATTGATCTCAGCCCCTCTGACAAAACTTCTGAGGAAGAATGCACCTTTCAGATGGAGTGAGGAGTGCCAGAAGAGCTTTGAGGAACTGAAACATCGATTAACAACTGCACCAGTATTAGCTATTCCATCTGGGACTGGAGGTTATGAAGTGTACAGTGATGCTTCCCATCAGGGATTAGGGTGTGTTTTGATGCAGCATGGCAGAGTGATCGCTTATGCCTCGAGACAGTTAAGGTCTCATGAGGTAAATTATCCTGTGCATGATTTGGAGCTAGCTGCAGTGGTTTTTGCCCTGAAGATTTGGAGACACTACTTGTATGGAGAGACATTTCAGATTTATACTGATCACAAGAGTTTGAGGTATTTGCTGCGTCAGAGAGATTTGAATTTGAGGCAGAGGAGATGGATAGAGCTGCTGAAGGATTATGATTGTACGATTGAGTACCACCCGGGAAAGGCTAATGTGGTGGTAGATGCGTTGAGCAGAAGGTCTCACATCAGTGCAGCTCAGCTTCAGGTATTCAGAGTACCTAATTTGATACAATTGAGGGCTTTGAATGTGCAGTTGAACCTGGAGCAGGATGGAGCTTTGGTAGCCACTCTAAAGATCAGGCCGATGCTGCATGATAGGATCAGGAGGGTGCAGGACAAGGATCCTACTATAATAAAATTGATTGAGAAAATGAAGTATGAGTCGGGTTCTAAATTCGAAGTGAGAGATGGGACCTTATGGTTAGGGTAGAGGTTGTGTGTACCAGATGTGGATGGTTTGACGCGAGAGATTATGGAGGAGGCGCATATGGCCGCCTATGCTATGCATCCTGGTACTACCAAGATGTATAACACTCTTAAGCCACATTTCTGGTGGCCTGGCATGAAGAAGCAGGTAGCAGAGTATGTCTCCAGATGTATGACGTGCCAGCAGGTTAAAGCTGAGCACCAGGCTCCAGTGGGAAAGCTTCATTCGTTGCCCATTCCTGAGTGAAAATGGGAACGAATTACTATGGATTTTATTATGGGGTTGCCTAGGACGCCGAGGCAACATGATGCTATCTGAGTCATAGTAGAACGGTTGACTAAATCGGCCCATTTCTTGCCAGTGAGGGAGAACAATTCTCTTGATCAGTTGGCCCAGAAGTATGTGACTGAGATAGTGAGACTGCATGGGGTTCCATTATCCATAGTGTCTGATCGGGATCCCAGGTTTATTTCGAGGTTCTGGAAGAGTTTGCAATCTGCTATGGGTACCCGGTTGAATTTTAGTACAGCATTTTATCCTCAGACAGATAGGCAGAGTGAGAGGACAATTAAGACTATTGAGGATATGCTTCGGGCGTGTGTATTGGAGTTCAGAGGAGCATGGGATCAGTATTTGGCCTTGATCGAGTTTGCATATAATAATCATTATCACAGTAGCATCGGGATGGCGCCATATGAGGCTTTATATAGGAGATAGTGTCGATCGCCTCTGTATTGGGATGAAGAAGGTGAGAGGATGATTGAGGGTCCAGAACTGATTCAAGGTACAGTGGATAAGGTGAAATTGATCCGGAGCTGAATAAAAGCGGCTCAGGATAGACAGAAGAGCTATATGGATCAGCATCGGAGAGAGATGGAGTATAATGTGGGAGACAGGGTCTTCCTTCGAGTGTCACCGTGGAGAGGAGTGCTGAGATTCGGTAGGAAGGGCAAGTTAAGCCCTAGGTACATTGGTCCATATGAGATCATTGAGCGTATAGGACCTTTGGCCTATAAGTTGGATTTACCGAGTGAGATGTCTCAGCTGCATAATGTCTTCCATGTGAGTATGCTCCGGAGGTATCGATCGGATCCGACACATGTGATTCTGGCTCAAGAGATTGAGGTAGCTAGCGATTTGAGCTATGTTGAGGAACCGATTCAGATTATAGGGTCACGGATCAAGCAGTTGAGGAACAGGGTTATCCCATTGGTGAAAGACCTATGGAGGAACCACTCAACTGAGGAAGCAACTTGGGAGACTGAGGAGCATATGAGGAGACAGTATCCTCACCTGTTTGATCAAACAGGTAAGAATTTCGAGGACGAAATTTTTATTAGGAGGGGAGAATTGTAATATCCCATCACCGATAGGAAGGGTATTTTGGTAAATTGGGACAGGTTAGGTGAGAGCAAATAGATCTCGGCATGAACATGCATCACATAACCTCTATAATTATAGGAATGGTAATTTTTGCACACGCATATGTCTGTACATGCATTCATGACATTTCCCGACGTGTGGGTCTAAATGTAATTTTGTGTGATTTATGGGAAAATTGTATTTGAAAAATTGATTTGAAATGGTTTATATGTGTTTTATATTTTTAGGAAATTTCTGAAATTTTCTTGAATTTTTAGGAAAATTTCGGACGGAAAAAATCGTCAGTGGTGGGTATTTGGTTTACATCAAGATTTCTGTCTAATGGTACTAGAATAATGGGTACATTAATTTGGGATTGTTTTAGGAGCCATTGGATTTGGATTAGAGTTCTTTGATTAAATGATTTAATAGGATTATATATTGATTTTTGTCTTTTTCCCATTAAAAGCCAAGTGTCCTCCTTCATTTATGAGATTTGTCTTATACTCTCCATGTAAATTCGACACTCTTCCTTGGAAATGTTTTTTTAAAAAAATTCACTTTGAAAGCTTAAGTTCTTCATTCACCCGTAGCTTCCTTCATTTCCATCCTCCTTTGAATTTTCCTTCTTCTCATCCCATACAAGAAGTCTTCCTTGGTTCCTTAAGTGCTTCTTCTTTAGTCACACTCAAGACCAAACTCAAGCTTTGAATTTATGAGGATTGTGATGAGTCGTAGGTGTTGGTGAGGGGTGGAGAGTTGAAGTGATTTGAAGATTTAAGGAATTAAAGCTTGAAGGTTATTTAGGTGAGTAATCATGTTTGTGTTCTTCCCTTAGTAGGTAGAAGCATTTATTGTGCTTATTAGTGCATTAATTTCATGAAACTTGTGTGATAATTGTATGGGTGTAGGTGTATGCTTGTGTGAGGGAAATTGGTATGGAAGTGAAAGAATGTGACTTTAGTGCTTTCAATGAAGTATATATTGTTACATGAATTGAAAAAAAAATCAGAAAATTGTGTATGATGTGTACTGCCCAAATTGTGCTTTATTACTCAAGTATTTGTCTTGATGAGTTTGTGGCTGATCTCTTGGCTAAATGGGATGTTTAGTGATGTGGTATTAATGGTTTCATGAAAGAAGTAGGATTTAGTATGAAATCTGGAAAATGGAATTTGTATATGTTTCAGTGATTTGCTTATAACTTTTGATGTGGTTATGATATTGAGTTGGGGTTTGCTTTAAATTAAACTTGAGAGATAAGGCTAGAATTCCTATGAAGGAAGTTCTGCCCAATCATGGTTAGAAGAGCTTTGAAATCAGCTCGGAAGTTTGAAATGTATATGCTGGATGAACAGTACCCGAACTTTGGTTCCATCTTGATGACCTGAATCTTTGAGGATTTTTCAAGGATAAAGGAGACCGATTTTGAGAAATTGGTATTACTGAAAGTTGTAGAGGATTGTCATAGCTTTCTAATGATATATTTTATGTGAATTTTGGATGTGAGGATTGTAAGATATAAATTTGGAAAGTTTTGTTGTAGTTGAGATTACATGTTGATTTCATAAGCTTTGACAGGACCATCACCTTCATGAGAGAATTCGACCTTGTTTGAATTGGAATTTGTTGTGAAGTCCTTCTTGAGAATTGTAGTTCATTGTCTGAGCTTTTTATCCCTATATGGTATGAAAATTTTCTCCAAGGGGATTTGGAGTTATGAATTTTGAAAGAATGGGTTTCTGTTGAGACTAGATTGAGTAGGTTGAATCTTTATTTGTGAATTTGATTTGGTTAGGGATGGAATTGGCTTTTAAGCTATTACTGAAAGATGTAACATTTGTTTTGCTCTTTTTATTGATATAAAATTCGGAATTTTTGGCTAAGGTGATGAAAAGTTATGAATTTTTGTGATAATGTAGCCTTGTGATAGTAAATATGTGACTAGGCTGAGTCTTTGAGTGAAGTTTTGACATCCTTAGAGGTGTTATTAAATTTCAAGTTCTTCATGAAACTTGTAGGATTTTCCGAGACCTTTCCAACGAGACAGATTTTGTATCATTTGGACATTTGTGTGAAAAGATCGAGCTAAGAAGAGTTGGTTTTTGGGAAAAAAAAGGGTTGCATAGCTCGCCCAGGCGGGCGAGTGAGCGAGGCGTTCGCCCATGCGGGCGAGTGTCCGCTTGCCAAGCTCGCCTGGCGATTGGGGAGCCTGGCTCGCCCTCCGACCTCTGTCCAATCTTTTGTGCATAACTTTTCCATCCGACCTCCAAATGACTTAATTTTTGAAGCAATGGTTTCCTAAGAGATTTTTCTATCTTTCTACACCAGATTTAGGATTTTTGAGATTAAACAAAACGTAGGTGGTCGGATTTAAGTGAGTGGATCAGTGGGAATAGTCTGAGCATGTTTTAGTAATTTGTGGATATCTTGAGCTAGAGAGCTCGGATCGAGCTGATTCTTTTTCCTAAGTAAACTAGAGACATAGCTCTACAATTGTTATGAAGAGGTCGATTTTCAATTTATCCCTTAAGATGTTCATTTTTCCTGAGTGAAGTCTCATAATGTGTTGACCCGAACATGTTTTAGGAATAATTTTTCCATCCGACGTCCGATTGACCCGATTCTCGAGGCATCAGATTCATGAAAATTTTAATTTCATTTATTTGTAAAGTTGGGAATTTTTAGAGCAGAAATTGACAGGATTGGGTTAGGTCGAAGTGAGGGGATTCGGTAATGATTTTTCCGATCCATGTTTTCTTAATAATTGGACCTATGGAGGTTCGAATTGAGTGATTTTAATGGCAATAAGTTTCTAATGTTTAAAAGAAATGGTAGTATCGGGAATTTGTGCTTTAGTACCGGGAATGTCACGAACATGCATTGTACATATCTAAATTGCTACATGTGCATTATTTAATATTTTTTATTGTGCAATTGGTAATGTGTGACTATTGTGATTGTTATAGAGGCACGTTGGGCGTCGCCCCATCGCGTTCTTGAGACTTCCCGGCATTAGCTTGGAAGTTATTTGGTGAGTAACCTAGATGGTTTCTCGATTTTTAATTGTTTATACTTTTGCACTTATGACATTGTGGAGAATAATGGTGGGATTGCGTTGTTTGTGCCTGGTTCCGGACCGAAGGTGTCCGATATATTGGGAGTTTTTGACATAGAAGTGTTATATGTGATTTGTAACATGATTAATTGTGACTATGTGTGTGAATGCGATAAATTTGGAATCGAATGTGATGTGAGCTTTCTTTGGCATTGCCATGTGCATTCCATGCATAATGCATGATCAGTAATTGGCAGTTGTGATCGGAGCAGCCACCGAGAGCTTAAAGCTCAACGTAATTGGGCCTTGAGCTCACAGTGATCCAGAGCCTGAGGCTCAACGAATAATGCGCTCTTATTGGGACAGTATAGGCGCTCGGTCACAACAACGAAATAAATTGGAAAAAGAGTCACATACGCATTACATGTGCGCTTGATTGAATGTTTGATTATGTGAAAGACAAATCACTTTGGTACCATATAAATCATTCTGTGATATTCCTGAATGAATTATTATGTGATAATTGTGTTATACTTGACAATGCATGAATTGGGTGAACCATCGATGATGGTTCCTCACTGAGTTCGCAAACTCACCCAAAATTGCAAATTATTTTTCAGGACTGAGAGAGTAGACTCCTAGCTCCAGAGAGAGACTTTTCCTGCCGTATAGATCGTGTTGGCAAGAGAAGTCATGGCACACAGGTCGGTCAGCTGGGATCTTTTGGGGATGACCTAGTTAGACATGTTGTACTAGATTTCCTTTGGAGTTTTGTACTAATAGTGAAAAACAAGCAAATATGTTATGACTGTTTTGGTGATATAAAATGAAAAAGTTTATGGTTTTAAAAAATTAGTGATTTTCAATATTAATGCTTTATGATTGATGCCATGTGAGGTAAAGTAGTGGTTGTTCGTAGTTCACTCTTATAGTAGGATATGTACCGGAATGACCTACAGGCGTCTCGGTGCTTACCCTAGGGTAAGGGGGTGCTACAAGGTTGATTACACTCATAGCATATGATAGATGTCTTTTCTACTTTGCCATCATCTTCGCTATTCTTCTTGAATAGCTGACTTCCTTTGGACTTCTTTTTCCACATCCGTCTTATCTTCCGAGAAATGAACGATAATTCGTCATCTTCATCATTTGACTCTTGTTCTGATTCACTCGAGTCATCATTTTTTGAATCTTCAATCTTTAATGCTTTCGATGACTTTCTCCTTCTTTAAGTCTTGTGATTCTTCTGTCCGACCTCAGTGCTATTAACTTATCCCGTTTGGGCTTGTCTTCATCATCGAGCTCTACTTCGTGAATCTTCATTGATCCAAGCAACTCGTCATGCTTTAGCACGCTTAAATTCTTAGCTTCTTGCACCGTTGTAACTTTTGGTCTCCACCTCTTCGGAAGACTTCTTAAGATCTTTCGTACGTGATCTTGGTAATTGTACGTTCTTCCAAGGGCTTTCAATCCATTGATGATTGTTTGAAATCTTCCAAACATTTGATCAATAGATTCTTCTTCTTTCATCTTGAAGAGCTCATACTTGTGCACAAGAATGCTTATCTTGGATTCTTTGACTTGGATTGTGCCTTCATGAGCGATGGACAATGTGTCCCACATCTCCTTTGCAGTGTCGCATCCGTGGACTTTGTCATACTCACTCCTGTTTAGGGCACACGTCAAGAAAAATTTCGCCTTAGAGTTCAACTAAATTCTAGCCTTTTGGTCAGCCGTCCATCTGGTCCGTGGAATAAGATTTCCATCTTCATCTACTAGTGTATATGGTCCATTCTCTATCACATCCCAAAGGTCAATATGAGTAGATTCTATGAACAGCCGCATTCTATCTTTCCAGTAATGATACTCTTCTCCGTTGAATGCTGGAGGTCTAGTGACTAAGGCACCTTTTGCAATGTATATATGTGATTCTGCCATTATCTTTAATCCACACTTTGCTACAGTGATCCTTGGATACCAGGCTCTGATACCAATTGAAGTGAATCACACGTTAGTACAATGCTTATAATACGATATATGAATGCACAAGAAGGGGGGGTTTAATTGTGTATTCCCCTTTTTTTAAAAAAAAATCTTTCAGAGACGTTTTCTTAAAAACAAGTTCTTTTCAAGAAAACTTCGGTAAGTTCGATTTAATCAAAACTTTGAAAACTTGTTTTGTAATTTAATTATTAACAAAACTTTGAACTTAAAGAGAGATAGAGTTTAGAGAAGTCGACACAGCAGTTTATACTGATTCACCCCAAACCGTAGGCTACGTCCAGTCCTCAGAAGTCTTTCTGAGATTTCACTATCTCTTCAACGTTTACAAGTATTCTTTCTGAGCCTCTTCAGGTCTCTACACTCAGTATCCTTTTATTCTTAGCCTCTGCAGGCTATCTGTACTACTTTCTTACAAAAGTGTTTGAACTTTGTTACAGTAATACTAGCTCTTAGCTAATTCGCACAATAATCTCACAAACAAGCTTTTTCGTTCGCGTACGTGAGTTCAACTAGCTCAACTAATTTTCTCTAACTTTGCAATCTTGACTTGACTCATATTTATAGCCTTAAATCAGAATCGCTTCTTGATTCTTGAATCTTGAATCTTAAATCTTGAAAGAAACGGTTAATCAGTTGAGTTTTGTAACTAACTCGAACTGACTCTAGCGTCTGCTTTTCTTTCTTCGTCTGCGTCTACCTTTTACTTCTCCGTCTATTTTCCATTCTGCGTCTGTATTTTCAACTCCAAATGCATTTTTCATTCTGCATACGTATTTTCAACTCAAATCATTTTTCATTTTATGCGTCATATTTTCAACTCCGTTTGTTTTTCATTTTGCGTCTGTATTTTCAACTTCTTTGTTATCCATCAAAATCATATATATGTAAAATCATTTTGACTCAACAGCTCCATTTACGGTCGTTCTGAAGTTTGCTATAGAAGATTTCAAATTTCCTCCCCCAATCGACGCTTGTTGGTTTATGTCATACAGTTAATCGCTTTGATTATAGTTTAGTGACAAATTATTTAAAGGTATTAATTTTTTATCTTGTATATGTTTATATGTATATGATAAAATATATGGGATAATTTTACATTACAAATAAAATTATAATGAGATTATAATTATGAAATTCCTATTGCAATTATGTATTATCTCTAAATTATTCCTAGCCACTGTTCTGTTAAGATTTGACATTAAAAGAATACAAAAAGACTAGCACATATTATGTTTTTCCTTATGAAAGAAGTTGTTGATCTCATAGGTTAAAATATAGAGATACTTAAACAAACATATGGGTGCTTGTTACAGAACAAGTTCACTAAATAGACTCGACATGAGAAATTCATTTGGATATTACTTATATGTCTATAGAATTTTCATTGTGATGATTTTGTAAGTGATCCTTTGACTTGAGATCACCAAAGTTATCTTGTATAGAAATTGCTACATTTTGATACTATTTATGATATATTTAATCATGAGTTGCTCAATTCGTAGTCATTGGATGTAGCAAAAATTATGTGGAGATAGTTGCGTGATCAAAGATAAGATTCATAACTCTAAAGTAATTAAGGAGAATATTTCGTTATTCTCGATTAGTATTGATTTGAGAAATCCTTTGCCAAGGTGAAATAATGTTTTGTAAATAGTTTACAAATGTCATTAATTAAATTAATAGCTAATGGCATAGAACTAATATGATTGGACTCAAAATAGAGTATACATTAATTCCATGTTCAATGTCTAATCGAATCATTGTATGATGAATTATATGAAAAATCATATAAAGAAAGATTAGTCAAAACCACTTTAACATTCCTAAATATTTAAGTAATCATAACATATTGATAGAGGTCAATCTTGATTTATGATTATAAATAGTTTAATTGAAAATTAAAGATAATTAAATGAGTTTTAATTTATCTAATTCTAATTATGAATTATAATTATAATCTATAATCATCGCCAACGTATTTGGCAACCTAATGGGTCTCAAATAAAGAACAGGTTAAAGAAAGTTAGACTTCATTGTAAAGTTTGAGAAACTTTATGATTAAATATGAAATATTCAATAACTAAGGATCAATATGAGATATTGGATTTTATTTAGACATAATTGGTATTTAATTAGAATTACAAATAATTCTAATTAAAGTTTAATTTCAATTAGATTATCAAAATGTCCAAAATTGATTATAAATAGGCTTAAACTCTGTGGAGCTAGCAATTATAGCTTAACCATCTCTATAAGAGTTACAAAGTTCTCTCACCTCATTTTGTGGATATAGTTAGAGGCCAGACACCTATTCAACTATGGTAGTTGAGACAGATCAGTTTTTGAAATAGTTCAAATAATACAACAAGATAAAATTAAGCTTTAAAATAAGGCATGAATTAAGTTTCTGCTTTATTATGATTTGTGTTAATCATTTTATAGAATTAAAGAGATCTTGATTTTTGAGAAATCAAGGTTACGAAAAAGTTTCGTAGATATTTTGCTACTATTGGAATCGAATTCCGACCAAATTTTCCAACAGTAGTATCAAAGCCATCTTTAATTTTGTAAATTAATTAAAATTAATTGATTGTTATGTTAGTACGTAGTGGGAGCCTTATTACGTACCCTGAATCGACATGAAAGGATTAAAAACGAAGGTAATACGGAATACCTAGATTTTGGTTTCATCTCTGATTCTGATGCCAATTTGAGCTCTAAACGAATCCGAATCTCTCGGGACCTTTAATGGAAAGTGATCATCGACTCACGGGCTAGGCCTTTCTACAGTTTTCTCAAATCATGAGCTCTCTTAACGGGTCAAAGAACCTTATGCTCGTGAATGAACTCTTCAGTAACTGCAGGAGAGCTTAACCTTTATATAGCTTCCATATCGGACTTCCCCATCATAAGGCCGATATGGACCCAATCCACACTAATTGAGACATATTTTTTACACAGACTTCGACCCATTAATCTAAATCATTTATTGGGCCACTTTATTATCTTTATCATGATCA
This sequence comes from Erythroxylum novogranatense, assembly GCA_029891385.1. Lineage (NCBI taxonomy): Eukaryota > Viridiplantae > Streptophyta > Magnoliopsida > Malpighiales > Erythroxylaceae > Erythroxylum > Erythroxylum novogranatense. Next base: position 33,298,924 of record CM057225.1, on the reverse strand, counting down.
AATGGCGTAACTTAACCGGTAATTTATTTAAAAATCAAAATTGCAATTAATGTTAGTCCAACTTTATGAGACATTGACAAAATTGTCCCTAAGGACAAAATTGTATTACGATCTCCCCTTTAGCCAAGCCTTAATTGCAGTAGACTCTAGTTTAAAAATAATTTAAAAACTCGCTTAAGCCACGCTACTGTATAGTCGACTAAGTTTTAAAAATGAAACATTTGATCCAAAGATAACGAAAGTCCATCATTCTGTCCTGCAAGGCTTTCGGTACCGAAAAGCATCAGATGCATGTGTCCCATGTGACACAGATCCAATACAATCATGAATGCCTAATACCTCACTAACATCAACAGGAAAATGGAGTGTGGCAAACTACGATGATACCTTATGATCTAATTGTATCATCTTCATTTGTAGGTCTCGATTTCTCCATCTTTATGCTAAACTGTATTAGAGAATCATGTTTTCTCTCTCCAAATGCTAAATGACATTAAAGAAAACCTTTATGTTGTCCAACTGAATGCTAAACTGCATTAGAGAACCTTTATGGGATTAAAAACTTATATCCCCCTATGTCATGTTAAAATTGATAGATATCTATGGTAAACTGTATACGTCTAAATGACATAGGAACAAGGTCAAACTATATGTATGCCCAATGACCTTCTAATGCTTAAGATTGACACAAATCTTAAGACTTTCATATTTACTATGACAATGTATGATGACACGTAATACTGAGGATAAATGATGATCGTCTTTAACAATGAACCATCTTACTATCACAATACTTTAAATTGTACAAATGTACATGGAGCAAACATAACGATCCCCTAACTGGAAGTGTCTAAAGACATCAAAACACCCATACTGTATACCTGTGTGATAAACACAAGTGGGTGAAGTCCTTTAGTTAAAGGATCGACTCACAATTCCTCATTCCTTAAATGCTCCAAACCTTAATGTCACTTTTTCGTGTCAACACCTTTATGATCAAATAATTGATCTTCAACTGCTATGACCCTGTGATATTCTTCATTTTCATTAAACAACAATGTAAGAAGAATGCCACAGTAAAACCAGATGGGTCTAGCCACTGAATGGTCCACAGACCACTCAGAAATTAAATTTCTGAGTTGAACCGTCTGCGAAGCATCCCCTTTAGCATGCACTATGCATGCCTAGTCGAGGAAGTTACACATGTTTCTATGACACACTTCTAAAACATTATACCATCTGTAAACTTGAGTTGTAACCTTAAGTGAACTTTCGATCATCCGAACACATAGCTAACTTTAAATCTGAATTCCCTATGAGGTTTAGTCTGTTAACTTTTCTATATGTCAACATATAATCCTTGATTCCTTCATGTATCTCAACACTCACTAGACTGCATTCCAAAAGTCTATAACTGGATTAACTAGATATTGACCAAATAGTCAACAAGTGATTGCAATGTCCTATCTAGTACATAACTGAGCATACATCAGCTATCCACGATACTAGAATACAGAACATTTCTCATAATCTCTCTCTTTACTTTATTCTTTGAGTACTGTATCAAAGATTATCTCACTGTGAGAGACAGGTGTTACGACAGGTTTACTGTTAACTGTATTAAACCTTTGTAACACATACTTAATATATGCGTTCTTTGAGAGATCTGATGAGTGTTGAGATATTTCTTGGTGAATCCGAATACCTAGGACAAAAAATGCTATAATAAGGTCCTTTATGTCAAGGTTCTTGACTAAAAGTTGCTTATCCTCATACAACATGATCAAGTGACTTGATGTGAGCAATTCACCATCCTCATTCAGTAATAGGAAGATAACTTGCTCCCCTCAACTTCATAGTATAGGCATCCTTTGACCTTATTTTCCATGAAGCTGGAAGAGGCCATAACCTCACCAAATGTAAGGTATCACTTTCAGGAGGTTTATTGTAAACCATATATTGATCTGCATAACTCGCAAACCATGTCAGTACTATCTGGATCTTGGGACCCTACAAATTGTACCGTATAGACCACTTCATAAAGGTTTTTACTCAGGAAGGTGGTTTTGACAGCTTTCTGATGTAACTCTATATCATCATAAGCTACAATTGTTTTTATCACTCAAAATGTATCCGATGAGGATACGAGAGAAAAGGTAACACAAAGTCAGCCTTTTTCTCTGAGTGAACCTTTATGCAATTGAGCAAGCCATTAAACCATTGAACTTTATCCTGAAATCCTTTAGATCTTCAAACTTTATTTACAACTGACAAGCTTGCAGTTCCTGATGCAAATCAACTAACTCCTAGACCTTACTATGCTTCATGGCTTGCATCTTGTCATACATCGCATCCCACCACACATCTGCATTGGGTCCAGAAACAGCTTATATAAAAGTAACTGGATCAGTAGTATGTCTAACAACATAGTCCAGTACACCTGATAGACTATGTTGTCAGATGGGATAGCAGGTCGTCTCACTCTAGTGGATTTACTTAACCTTATTAGATCTTGTACCCCCAGCAACCCCTCTTTGTACAGGTATGGGTTCTTGTTCCTATACAGGTATGGTACAAAAATCTAGATCCATCGGATCTAACTATATGAGTAGCAGATACGGAATAACTGTAGTATCCACCCTGCTATCATCCGAAAGGTCAAAAGACCTACCATCATCATAGACATAGTATTCCAAAAACTTGGCTGCTTGTAATTCCAATATTTTGGTCTCTCCTTATCTACAGTAAAATCTGTAGCCCTAAGGTGGTTAAGATATTTTACTAAATAGCAATGAAAGGAACGAGCATGCAATCTTTCTTTATAAGGATTATCCTATCTCAGTAGGGCAACCCTTTACACGATTTTGCTCAAGGCTGAGTTTTCCAACTTCTAGATAGGTAGATTAGTCCTGCTCTGCATTGACTTCTTTAAGTCCTTTAGGGTAGAGCTATGCCTTTCGGCAACACGCCATTTTTCTTAGAACTACTCGGTATAATGAACTAAGTCATTATTCCAAATGACTCCATAAATCTGGAAAACGAACCTTTTAAAGTCCTGAAACATCATGTTTGCCATGATATTCTCCTCCATAGTCAAATCTGACTATCTTGATCAATTTTCCCAACTGGTTCTCAACCTTCAGACTTTAAGCAAGAACACATGACCTTGATGGGAACAATCACCAAGAAATGTCAGAATACTTTTATAATTGCACAATGAAATTGTACGAGGTCTACCAAAATCTTTATATATCAAACTCAATAAGTTAGAAGTATGAGTTGACCCCAGTGTCTTTATTAATCAACTTACCCCTATGACGGTCAGTATATGTTCCAGATTATCTTAATCTAGAATTGAGAAATGGTTTCCTTGATCAATCTTTCAATCCTAGCTCTGGAAATGTGACTTAAACTTTTATGTCACACCATCTATGACTTCTCATTCATCAGGTCCTCATACCTTGTTTAGCATGATACGAAGAAGTATATATCTAATTTGGGATGAGACATATTCTATACAAACTATATGACAAGAAAATTGCATATTTATGTTTTGCATTAAACCACAACTGTATAACAGAAGTATTAAATGCAAAATGTCAACCTTCAGTGTCCTTAATTGATCAAAAGATCACATATAAAATGTGTTGTGTAAACCTAATGAACCTTACTATAAAGTTCAGTACATACACCCCCTATAGATATCACTTCCACCTCTTTATTGCTGTGAACCATCAGTTCCTCCTTCCCTTTATTTGGCTTTATCCTGGATATGAACTACTGCATTGTGGAAGCACCCTTGATCAGATGTTCCACTAAATAGTCATTAATTGTAGCACCCCCTTACCATAGGGTATACACCAGAATGCCCGTAGGTCATTCCGATACATATCCTACGATAAGGGTGAACTACGAACAATCACTACTGTACTTCACATGGCATCATAATAAGCATCAGTATAAAAATCAGAAACCTTTGAAACCACATTTTGCTTTCTCATTTCATTTCACAGAAACCATAATTTACATCTCTATTATTGTTTGTTGTTTGTACTGTTAGAGTAGTGCCCTAAAGGCAATCCCCTTTAGCGCTTTTTGTTCATAGTCATGTACAGACTTTATGAATAAATAAAGAAAGGCATGTTTCATTTATTTGGTGTTTTTTATAAATTGATATTGATCTTTAATCAAATTAATGAAGTCCATGATATATGACATAGCATGAAGGAAATTATGATGTGATCATAATCCTGAGATTCCTATCATGTGCAATTATGTCAAGATCTAAATTTTTCCTAGTCATAGGATTAATGAGGTGGACATCATTAATCCGGATGACTAGCATATGTCATACTCCTTGATTGGATCAAGCGGTGGATCTCGAAGCGTAAATATGAGATATTTAGAGTTGACATATGGATGCTTACTAGTGGTAGTAAGTTCATTGGATGACTCGCCATGAGATCATCACATGGATTTAATGTCGTGATAATCTCATCATAGCAATGGTGCAAGTATCCTTAGACTTGAAGTACTCGAGGATATCTTCGATCTTGATCCTGCACTTTGACTCCATTCCTTGTGGCCTTCCGGAGGTTACTTATAGGATGGTGCTTGGGTACAGCTTGAGGTATTCAAGGTAATTGAGTAGCCAATAAAGGATTCATCACTTCGTGAGAATGAAGAGATACCTGACCTCTTGTCGGATCATTACTTTAAGTCTCTCGGCGAGCATGACTATGTCATGAAGAGTGTCTTCATGGACATATAAAGTAATGAGTCCTCGACAGAGGCCGATTTCACTTGGGCTAGACTTAGTCTAGTAAGAGTTGACATATTAGCCATACTCATAACCAAGTGGGGTATAGGATGATGAAAGGACGAATTGCTGAAGAATTGTCTCATGGAAGGGTTCGTGATCTGGTTCGTGATGAATTCATCAAACCGATTACTTTCCTGTCAATTGGGGGTCATGATGTGTTGCTAGATACCGCTCATGACTTGCTCAGATTAATTGTTAATCTAAGTGGCCAACATAACCGGGAACCTAAAGGGTCACACGCATAAGAGTGTTTCAGAGAATCTATAAAATAGTAATTGGACAGAGTTCCAATTATGGAGAGCAACTGGATTAAATGGATCCCGATGAGATTGGGATATGTCCCGATGAGATCGCGACATCGATATTGCTAAGAAAGGTTTTCGGTGGTTTTTCCATGCCGGGGCCCGGTAGGACCGACCCCAGTGTGACTGGACCACTTCAGCAATATATATACATATATATATATGATTAATTAATTAATATATATATATATATGCTTGTAACGTGGAAGACAAAGGAAGATGGGAGAAGCTTCCATTTGGAAGCTTAGTCATCACCTTTCATTAATTGTTAAAAGACAAAAACAATAAAGGAAGAAAGATGAGAAGAGATGGTCGTATGACTTGGTTAAATAACAAGAGAAAAGAGTCTTTTCTGGTTTTTGAAGAAGTGTTCTTCGTGGGTTGAAAGAAGAGAAAAAGATTGAAAGGAAAAATTGTTTTCCTTCTCATTTCTCCATCGATTCTTCATCTTCTTCTTCAAGCTTTTGTCATCTCCTCCACGTTGATCCAAGCTCTCCAGGACAGAGGTAGGGTCTAGCAGCTCTTATTCTGTTCTAGCTATTCCCGGGTCAAAAGTGTTTGACTCGGTTAGGTTTTCTGATCTCTGCGTGGATACCTTTAGAGATAGTCTCTATTGGCTATTCAGGTTTGAGTTTTCATACCGACACCGGGATCCTGGGTTTTTGGGAAGGTCCCGGGAACAAAATTTTTGTTTTCCGCTGCTGGAACATGTGATGTTCCTCCCGGGATTTTCCTATAGTGGTATCAGAGCGAGGTTGTCGTGTATGAAGCTTTAACTGAAGCTAGATCATAAACCTTAATTGCTTGTGATGTTGTAGCATGCATTCTGTTCAGATTTCGAATTGCTATAGAGATAGGGTTTTCAAAAATTTTCTGCCCAGGATTGTTCATAACATGTTATAGAATATTTTTATGAATTTTCAGAATTTATCGATTTGATTTGATATAGTTTTTCTAATTAATTCCCTAAGGTTCCAGATGCTGTTTTGTGAAACACTCTGTGGACAGGCAGTAGTATAAAATTGAGAATAAATTCTAGAAAAATCGTTTTCTGGATTTTCCTTCACCAACATGTCTCTAAGATGTTGGTGAATGTCTGTGAGCATGGAAATTGGATTTCAAGGTGATTGGATATTTATTCACGAATTTATTCTATACTATTGGGAATTGCTGTGCTGATGAACACAGATTTTGAATCGGTTTTGTTATTTTGGTTGACTGAGTTTTTGATGGCCTAAATTCCTGAACAAATTCAGGTATCATTTTCAGAACATGTAATCACCTATGTAATTTTCTCAGAATTTATTGAAATTGTTTCATTGATCATTTCGAGCAATGTACAGAACTGGACAGTTTTGGTGAAAATTGTTGGGACTGTTTTGCTTGGCTTGATTGAGTGTGCTTTTTCAGTTCCAATGCCTTGCACCATTTTTAATGTGATTAAAAATGTGTTATTTTAATGTAGTATGATTTCCAAATTGAATTGCTTGAATTTGCTTTTCCAAGAATTTTTGGATGCCTAAAAGGTCACATTAGTGTCTCGTTAGTATATATCATTATCTTGTTTGTTTTGGCCGTCATAAATTTTGTGACAAGTGCCGGAGTAGTTTTGAGAGTGTATACACTAGCTTGAGATGCTTAGGGTGAGAATTTGGGTGTTCCTAAATTATTTGGATATTTATGAGTTTTGACTCATTTCAAGCTTTTCATATAGTTTGACTATTTAAGGCATTCATGAATCAATGAAGTGTTCATTGAGGCATCAATTTACAGATATTACCCTAGGTATGATGGTATTGTGAATTGGAATTGCATGGATTGAGGAATTAGCCGATTAGAGATTTTAGCAAATTTCCTTGGATAAGGCGACTTGTGTATGGAATAAGTCGACTTGTTCGAGTCTTAGTATAAGTCGACTTGTAGCATATTACAAGGCGACTTGTACATCGGCGAGTGTCATAAGTCGACTTGTATTATACAAGTCGACTTGTGTGTAAGCGAAGCATAAGGTGACTTGCATTCGATGAAAGTCGACTTGTGACATGCTCAGTTGGATGATGGATGATTATAAGATTGATTCAATTTGATTGATGAAACCTAAATCATGCCATATAGTCCTAGTGACTATAATCTTTCACTGGAGTCTAGAGTTTCTAAATCCCTCCTCGGTATATGAAAACTAACGCCTTCCATTAATATGGTAAGAACCGAGTTCTTATAGGGATGGGTTGTTGGGTAAACCCAAGCTCACTCTATCGGATATGTTCAAACCATGAAAATATGATTTTCGATTAATGGGTTGGTTTTCACTCGAGCGTTGGTTTGTTGAGTAAACTCAAGGTCAACGTGGGATGAGGTGAAATTGGGTAGCATACATCGGATGTATGCGCATCAAAGAGTTGATACTCAATGTAAGTGCATACATCAACAAGTTGATAGACCGATCGATAGTTGTGTCTAAGATGTAATTGGTATATCGATACCTCCGAGACATAAGGTGGCTTGTTAGTAAACCCAAGGTCATTCTCAATGTCGGTTATCGATGATGCAATTGGTATGTTCGATACCTACCGATTGACCTAAGTTGTGGCTTGTTGGGTAAACCCAAGGTCATTCTTAGCAATATCGGATATCAACCCACTAGGACATTATGTCACTTTGTTTCTTTGGATTCGTAATGAGGGTTATGGATTCTATGAAACTAGTGGGAGCTATTTTTGCATATCATTCAAGTCCTTATGATTATGCAGCTATTCCTATTCTAACATTCTTCCTCTCTATCCGTGTAGGTTGTTTGAAAATGTCGTCAAGTGTGAATCTTCGCTCGCTTATGGATTCCAACAAGTTAACTGGACCAAATTTTCTTGACTAGTTAAGGAATCTGAGAATAGTTCTCAGATCTGAAGGTCTGGGATATATCCTAGATTTTCTGCTTCCAGATGCACCTGCTGTCGATGCTTCTGATGATGATCAGAAGGCATATAGTAAGCATCTAAAGGACAGTGACATGGCTACTTGCATCATGCTTGCCTCGATGTCACCAGAGCTACAGAAGCAGCACAAGTCCATGGATGTTCACACTATAGTTTTTCATCTTAGGGAGCTGTTTGACGAGCAAGCCCGGTCCGAAAGGTTCGAGACCTCAAGGCTTCTCTTCACCATTAAAGATGGCTCGAGGGACATTTCACATGCAAGATGCCACGAAGATGAATGGCTATATTGAGAGATTGGCCGTCTTAGGTTTTGCAATGGATCATGAGTTAAGTATAGACTTAATTTGGTTGGATTGTCCGACGCTTATGCACGATTCGTGTTAAACTATCGGATGAACCAAATATCCACTACAATACTGAGTGATCAATCTCGCCAAGACAATGAAAGGCACTATCAAGAGTGATAGTAAGCAAGTCTTTGTAGTAGCTTCTTCTTCTTGAGTTCCAAGAAGAAAAGAACGCAAAGAAGAAGAAGGCAAAGAAACCAAAGGAAGCGCCATCAAGAAGAAGACCAAAGAAGCGCCCGAAAGGAACTTGCTTCCATCACGATAAAGATGGCCATTGAGGCGCAATTGCAAAGTCTATCTTGAGTCATTGAAGCGAAGAAGGCATCGATGCCTCGACTACTTCAGTTTGTATGTCATTGAAGTTAATATCATATCGATCACAACATTTGGGTATTTGATCTTTGGTTGTGGCTCACATATGTAATGATATGCGGGGCCTCGTGGACGATGGGCAACTCATGAAGGGAGAAGTAGACCCACGTGTTGGAAATGGAGCAAGAGTTCTTTGCATTAGCCGTAGGAACCTATGTTTTGTATCTCCCCACCGGGCTTGTACTTTGGAATTGGATGATTGTTATTTTGTACCCGTTTGACAAAGAATATATTGTGTGTTTCTTGTGCGAATGAAATGGATTCCATATGAATTTTAATAGCAATGGTTGTTCTATCAATTTAATGGAATGCTTTATGGGCTGGTACATTGTGCAATGGTATTTACATATTAGATATGTCTAATCCAATTTTAAATGTCAATGACACCAAACGGTATAAAAGAGATAATCTAAAGTCAACTTACTTATGGCATTGTCGACTTGGCCATATAAATGAGACACGATCGCTAAACTCCATAAGAGTGGCGGTTTAGGGTCATTTGATTATGAATCATATGACACATGCGAATCTTGTTTATTAGGCAAGATGACTAAGTTACCCTTCAAGGAAAGAGTGAGCGGCGATTGGAGTATTAGACCTAATACATTCAGATGTATGCGGTCCGATGTCCATCCATGCGAAGTGGTTGTCGTTACTTCATTACCTTTATCGATGATTATTCACGATATGGGTACTTGTATCGATGAGATACAAATCTAAAGCATTTGAAAAGTTCAAACAATTGAAATGAAGTAGAAAACCAGCTTGGTAAAAGTATCAAGGCATTACGATCCGATCGTGGTGGAGAATACTTAGACCAGCAGCTTTAGGATTATCTCGTAGATAATGGGATATTATCTCGATGGACTCCTCCTTACGCCAAAGACAATGGTGTGGCTGAAAGGAGAAATTGAACCTTGTTGGACATGGTACGATCAATGATGGGTTTATAAAGTTACCAAAATCGTTTTGGAGGTATGCGCTAGAGACAAATTGTTTACTTGTTAAGCAGAGTTCCCTCTAAGACAGCTTGATGTTACTCCATATGAGATGTGGACTAGCGAGAAAACCTTATCTTTCTCATCCGAAAGTATGGGGTTGTCACCGCTTACGTGAAGCGGATTTAGTCGAGATAAGCTTGAAGCAAAGTCCGACAAGTGTTTGTTTGTAGGATATCCTAAAGAGACCATGGGATATCAATTCTACCTTCTTTGAGGAACAAAGGTGTTTGTTTGAAGCATGCTATCTTTTAGAGAAAGAGTTTCTTCCGCAAGAGGACGATTGGGAGCAAAGTCGAACTTGAAGAAGTTCAAGATGTTCAAACAAGCCGAGATCAATCGCTGAACTCGAGGCTGCCACTCATTCGGATGAAGTAACATTCAACCTTCCGTGACACACGAAGCTCAGAGGTCAAGTAGGATGCGACTTGTTCCGAGAGATATGGATTTCGTAAGTGAGCAGAATGACGTATTGCTCATAGAAGATGATGAGCCGCTACCTATGAAGAGGTTACAAAAGTTGAGTCGAAAAATGGCTTTGTGCCATGAAAGCCGAAATGGATTCCATGTACATAAACCAAGTATGGACTTTGGTTGATGCACCTGAAGGGATAAAACCTATAGGGTGCAAATGGGTTTTCAAGAAGAAAACCGACATGGATGGTAATGTGATTACCATAAGGCAAGGCTTGTGGCCAAAGGATTTCGTCAAAGACAAGGAGTTGACTATGACGAGACCTTCAGCCCCGTAGCAATGCTCAAATCCATTCGGATACTCCTAGCCATTGCCGCTCATTATGATTATGAGATATGGCAAATGGATGTGAAGACGACTTTCCTTAACTAAAATCTCGGCGAGGATGTGTACATGACACAACGGAGGGCTTCACTTCAAATGATGGCGAAAAGGTATGCAAGCTTCAAAAATCCATCTATGGATTGAAGCAAGCATCCAGGAGTTGGAACATCCGTTTTGATGAGTCAATCAAAGAGTTTGGTTTCTCACAAAATCCGGATGAACATTGTGTGTACAAGAAGGTTAATGGGAATGCAATCATTTTCCTTGTGTTGTATGTAGATGACATACTGTTACTCGGAAACGATGTCTCATTGATGCAATCAGTTAAAATTTGGTTGTCCAAGCAATTTGCGATGAAAGACCTTGGTGAAGCGACTTTTATCCTCGGGATAAAGATTTATAGAGATAGATCAAAAAGGTTGCTTGGTCTTTCACAATCATCGTACATAGACAAGATGCTAAAGAGGTTTAGCATGGAGCAATCCAAGAGAGGGTTTCTTCCCATTACTCATGGGATAACACTCTCGAAATCTATGTGTCCTAAGACACAAGATGAGAGGATTCGCATGGATCAGATCTCGTATGCATCTGCAGTAGGATCGATCATGTATGCTATGTTATGTACGAGGCCCGATGTATCGTATGCTCTGAGTGTCACGAGCAGATACCAATCGGATCCTGGTGAGGGTCACTGGGTAGCTATCAAGAATATCCTCAAGTACATGCGAAGGACTAAGGATGTTTTCTTGATATATGGAGATGGAAATCTCCAAGTGAGCGGGCATACGGATGCCAGTTTCCAATCTGACAAGGATGACTCCAGATCCCAGTCAGGTTATGTTTTCACGCTAAACGGCGGAGCGGTCATTGGAAGAGTTCCAAACAAGAGACGATCACGATTCGACGACCGAAGGCGAGTACATTGCTTTGCATCGAGGCGACAAAGGAAGTTGTTTGGATCAAGAAGTTCATTTCTGAACTTGGTGTGGTTCCTAGCTGTGATGGACCCATACAGTTGTATTGTGACAACAATGGGGCTATTGCTCAGGCAAAAGAACCGAGGTCTCACCAACGATCTAAACACGTACTCCGCAGATATCATCTGATTCGAGAGATCATTGCTAGAGGTGATGTCGCGATCGAGAGGATTCCCACAGAGCAGAACATTGCTGATCCGTTGACGAAGCCATTGTCACAGAAGAATTTTGATTCTCATGTACTCGCTTATGGTATTAGATACCAAGGCGATTGGCGGTCAAGTGGGAGATTGTTAGAGTAGTGCCCTAAAGGCAATCCCCTTTAGCGCTTTTTGTTCATAGTCATGTACAGACTTTATGAATAAATAAAGAAAGGCATGTTTCATTTATTTGATGTTCTTTATAAATTGATATTGATCTTTAATCAAATTAATGAAGTCCATGATATATGACATAGCATGAAGGAAATTATGATGTAATCATACTCCTGAGATTCCTATCATGTGTAATTATGTCAGTATCTAAATTTTCCCTAGTCATAGGATTAATGAGACTGGACATCATTAATCCGGACAGACTAGCATATGTCATACTCCTTGATTGGATCAGCGGTGGATCTCGAAACCGTAAATATGAGATATTTAGAGTTAACATATGGATGCTTACTAGTGGTAGTAAGTTCATTGGATGATTCGCCATGAGATCATCACATGGATTTAATGTCGATGATAATCTCATCATAGCAATGGTGCAAGTATCCTTAGACTTGAGGTACTCAAGGATATCTTGGATACTGATCCTGTACTTTGACTCCATTCCTTGTGGCCTTCCAGAGGTTACTCATAGGATGGTGCTTGGGTACAGTTTGAGGTATTCGAAGGTAATTGAGTAGCCAATAAAGGATTCATCACTTACGTGAGAATGAAGAGATACCACAACCTCTCGTCGGGATCATTACTTTAAGTCTCGGCGAGCATGACTATGTCATGAAGAGCGTCTTCATGGACATATAAAGTAATGAGTCCTCGACAGAGGCGATTTCACTTGGCTAGACTTAGTCTAGTAAGAGTTGACATATTAGCCATACTCATAACCAAGTGGGGTATAGGATGATGAAAGGAAGAATTGCACAAGAATTGTTCATGGAAGGGTTCGTGATCCGGTTCGTGATGAATTCATCAAACCGATTACTTTCTGTCAATTGGGGTCATGATGTGTTGCTAGATACCGCTCATGACTTGCTCGATTAATTGTTAATCTAAGTGGCCAACATAACCGGAACCTAAAGGGTCACACGATAAGAGTGTTTGAGAGAATCTATAAAATAGTAATTGACAGAGTTCCAATTATGGAAGCAACTGGATTAAATGGATCCCGATGAGATTGGGATATGTCCCGATGAGATCGCGACATCGATATTGCTAAGAAAGGTTTTCGGTGGTTTTCCATGCCGGAGCCGGTAGGAATCAACCCAGTGTGGTGGACCACTTGAGAATATATATACATATATATATATGATTAATTAATTAAATAATTAATTAATATATATATATATATATGCTTGTAACGTGGAAGTCAAAGGAAGATGGGAGAAGCTTCCATTTGGAAGCTTAGTCATCACCTTTCATTAATTGTTAAAAGACAAAAACAATAAAGGAAGAAAGATGAGAAGAGATGGTCGTATGACTTGGTTAAATAACAAGAGAAAAGAGTCTTTTCTGGTTTTTGAAGAAGTGTTCTTCGTGGGTTGAAAGAAGAGAAAAGATTGAAAGGAAAATTGTTTTCCTTCTCATTTCTCCATCGATTCTTCATCTTCTTCTTCAAGCTTTGTCATCTCCTCCACGTTGATCCAAGCTCTCCGTGATGTAGGTAGGGTCTAGCAGTTCTTATTATGTTCTAGCTATTCCGGGTCAAAAGTGTTTGACTTGGTTAGGTTTTCGATCTCTGCGTGGATACCTTTAGAGATAGTCTCTATTGGCTATTCAGTTTGAGTTTTCATCTGACACGGGATCCTGGGTTTCGGGAAGGTCCCAGAACAAAATTTTGTTTTCATTCTTTGGAACATGTGATGTTCCTCCCGGGATTTTCCTACATGTACAATACTCCAAAAGAAATCTAATACAAAAAAGTCTAACTAGGTCATCCCAAAAAGAAATCCCAGCTGACCGACCTGTGAGCCATGACTTCTCTTACCAACACGATCTGAGGCGGGAAAAGTCCCTCCGAGCTAGGAGTCTACTCTCGGTCTGAAAAATAAGTTACAATTTTGGTGAGTTTGCGAACTCAGTGAGGAACCATCATCGATGGTTCACCCAATTCATGCATAGTCAAGCATAACACAGTAGTTTCATCATGTCACATTCAGAAGTACCACATGATTATTATTATCAATCAAAGAAACCAAATCGAATGCACATGAAATGTGTATGTGACACTTTTCCAATTATTACATTGTTGTGACCGAGTGCCTAAAACTGTCCCTATAAGGGCGCATTAATCGGTGAGCCTGAGGCTCTGAATCACTGTGGGCTCGAGGCCCAAATACATTGAACTTTAAGCTCTCGGTGGCTACTCCGATCACAACTGTCATTAACTGATCATGCATTCTTGCATGGAATGCATATGTCAAAATATAGCAATTCTAATATCACAATCGATCTCAAATTAACACATTCACACAAATCGTTCATAATTAATCACGTTAAAATCACATATAGCACTTCCATGTCATCATCTTCGAATACATCAGACCTCCTGTCCGGAATCCAGTCATAAACAACTCATAAACCCACCATTATTTTCCATAGAGTTATATACCAAATAGCTTCTGAGCTAATCCCTGGAAGTCTCGGCAACGTCTGTGGGGTGATGTTCCAAATGCGCCTCTATAATAATCAAAATATTCAAACATTACCAAATGTATAATCAGAAATATTTAATAATGCAAATGTAGCAATTATAATGTGTACAATGCATGTTCGTGACATTCCCGGCACTATTTCACAAATTCCTAATACAAAATTTTCTTCTATGTCTTATCTTTCTAATGACACCAAAAACACTCAATTTAGTTCAGAAATGAAGAAGTTATGGCCAAAACACTTTCAGACCATTACAAAACCGACACTGAACACTACATCTAACTTCACTCCAGAAATTGACCATCTTAAGGACTGAACTGAAATTTTATTCCTTCAGAAAACTTGTATATCCATGTCTCTAGTTTTATTAGCAACAATAATCAACTCAATCAGAGCTCTATAGCTCCAGATATCTCCAAATTACTGAAGCATGCTCAGAAAGTATCTAACCCATAACCTTTTAATCGATCTTCCCACTTTGATCTGATCTATCTTTCTCAGTTTGATCTAAAAAATCATAAAATTTCATGTAGAGATAGATTAATGTCTTATAAATCCAACACTTCAAAAATCAGATCTATCGAAGGTCGAACAAAAAAGTTATGGACAAAAGAGTGGAGGGAGGTCGAATCAGAAAGACAATTTGAAAATAGGCCGCGCGGACGAGCTGAGCGATCGGCGAGCGGAAGAGTTGACCGATCGATAAGCAGAGAAGCTGAGCGATCGGTGAGCGGAAGAGCTGACCGATCCATGAGCAGAAGAGCTGACCGATCAGCGAGTGGAAGAGCTGACTGATCAACAAGCAGAAGGGCTGAGCGATCGGCGAGCGGAAGAGCTGACCAATCGACGAGCAGAAGAGCTGAGCGACCCCCAACGTCTAAAATCCATAATTTTTGACTCAAAACTCCAAATTTTACAAACTTGGTACCGATGGAAAGATAAAAGACAGATCTACCATTTTCATGAAGGACACAAAAACAATTTCAGTCTCTAAAGGGGTCAAAAAGTCCACACAAAGTGACTATTCGTCAACTTCATCCTAAACAACATCAGAACTTCCAAACCTTATAACGTTTCACTCCCTTGTACAAAAATTCCATACCATATAGAAATAAAAAGATCAGCCAATATACTACAATTCTCAAGAAGGACTTCAAAGCAATTTCACTTCTAACTAGGTAAAATTCACCCATTAAAGTGGCTGCCCTGTTAAGGAGTGTTAAAACTGCACATGACCTAAACCATATCAAAACTTTAAAAATGCATAACTTACCATCCTTATATCCAAAATTAACATATGATACCTCATTAGAAAGCTAAAACCATCCTCTACAATTTTCCAGAAGATCACTTGAGCCAATTTCACCCTTAACAGTCCAAAATTAACATCAGAACACAAAAGGCACAAAACCTATACACTTAGAGCTATTTGCACTCAAAACATATTTTCAGCTGAATGACCACCTGAACATTAACAAATCATAACTTTCAACGCACAAATCAAAAAAATTCATACTTAGTGGCGTTAGAAAGCTAAAAAGTAAATCTTCAACTTTCATGAAGACCAATTTCACAAAATCAGTCTACTTTAGCCTAGAAAAATTTCCAAAGTTCTAGTCACAAATCAATCAATGTGATATACACCACTATTCACCCTACATATATGTCTAACTTTCAAAGCTAAATTCGAAACCCTTAAAACCACAATTGGACAGAACTTCCTTCATAAGAATTCTAGCCAAACTTCTTAAGTTGAATTCAAGCCAAAGATCATATCAATAACACAACCATATCAAAAGTTATGAGCAAAAATCTGAAACCTACACAAAGTAAAATTTTCCAGATTTCATGTTTAACTCAACTCCTTTAATTCCCTCACCATTCCTACATCGATAAGCATTCCATTTAGCCAAGAAACCAACCACAAGTTCATCAAGCCATTCATTTGTGTAAGTAATCACAAATTGGCAGCACACACTCACAAGTTTCTTACTTAAATTTACCACTCAATAACATCATTCTAATATCAAAACCAATCTAAAACCAACCCACAACATGTTCATCATTCATCCTCATACATACATACACTCATACCCAAAATAGCCAACCACAAGCTTTTTGAAATTAATGAACAATTAATCACAATAAATACCTCTAACTACCAATTAAAGAATACAATACAAAATTCTCACCTAAACAAGTTTCAAGCTTTAATTCTTCAAGTCTTCAAATTACTCCAACTCTCTACCTCTCACCAACACCTACGGCCATCACTCACACCCACACTAATCATCATCATCACAAGGCTTAAGGTTGGTTTTGTATGTGAAGGAAGAAGGAGCAAGCAAATAGACAAGAAAAATTCTTGTATGGAGGGTGAACAAAAACCAACGAAGGAAGGGGAAAGAAGCACCGACGAATGGAAGAGATTCTTAGCTTTCAAAGTAATTTTTTTATACATTCAAGGAGAAGAGTCGTTAGTCTTGCCAAGCTTAAGATAACTATTACACCATTAACTATAAGACACTGTCACTTGCCACTTGTCTTTTTCCTATACACTTTTTAGGTTCTTTCTACTTCCAATTCAATTTCTAGTCCAATTTGTCTCCAAATTCCAATGGCTCAAAGTTATAAATCCTAAAATCATGTATCTAATTTTTCAGTGCCATTAGACAGTCATTTCCAGTACCGAAAATCCCATCAGTCTGCGACTTAGCAATTTTTCTGGTCCGGAAATTTTCTCCGAAAAAATTCCAGAAAATTTTTTAAAATTTTCTAAAAATGTAAAATACACATAAATCACTCCAATTCAATTTTTCAAGCACACTTATCACATATTTCACAAAAAATTACATTTAGACACATATGCCGGGAAATGTCATGAATGCATGTACAATCATGTGCATGTGCAAAAATTATCATTCATCTATATTTAGAGGCCATCTAATGTATGAACATGCCGAGATATGTTTAAACATTCCTAACCCATCCCAAATGACCAATTTACCCTTCTCATCGGTGATGGGATGTTACACTGATACTTAATGCGACTATCGCAAATTGATTTATAATTGATAAACCAAAGAGTAACCTGATGGTCTCATTCTTCCCTTTAAGCCTCATAATACTGGTTTCTTTATGCCTAAGGAACCTTTACCAGAACTGGTTTGACCTACGTTAGCATATGGAGAAGATTTGAACTTTCTACCTTTGAGCTTAATAAGCTTCATCTTTGTCTTCCCTTAAGCTGCTTCCAGGACTGTAGGAGTAACAACTTGAGTTTCTCCACCTCAGCAACACAATGGGATATCAAAGCATTGAAGTCTCAATATCTTCACCTACTATAAAAATAAATTATTCTCGATATGTACTCCATTACTCCCCTTTTCCTCTGTATACTTCATGGAGAATAATACTTTCATTAAGGCACATGTCTCAACACCAGATGAGACTGTGTACCTCTGGGAGACTTTATCAAGAAACTCCTTCGCTATGTCTGTGTCCGAAATTTTACTTTGCTGATGATTAGGTATTGATTCTTAACGTCATCATATATAATCTGTTAGACCGATCCTAGGCTTCATAGGCTACTTTATGAGCTGTCGAGCTCATGGATGTAATTGGAGATGGTTTACCAGTCCATATGGCCATTTCAACTACAGTTATCTCCATAACCTTCAAAACATCCTCCGTCCAATTCTCCGTCTAATTCTTTATATTAAAACCAGCAAGGGTTTCAATGGTGACACTGATTTAGTTGACTGAAAAGGTGACTTTATGATGATAAACTTTAAATCAACACTAATGTAGGACAACAACGATACTAAAGCCATTGAATAGTATCTTTCCTAAAAATCTGATCACACATATAATGAGACACCTTTGGGCTGAATACATAATATATGCAATTAGACTTCACACATAAAAGCGATCGGAGTACAAACCATCAACTCTCATGACACTACTACCTTTGGGTGAATAGATCACTTGAGCAATAGCCTTCCTCCATCTAATGCCTTTATATACATCTCAAAATTTTATGTAAGGCCAACTGTAGGAAAATCCCGGTGTGTGCATCACATGCACACGATGCGAAAAAACAAAAAAATTTTGTTCCAGGACCTTCCCGAAAGCCAGGATCCATGTGTTTATATAAAGAAGTCAAACCATAACGACCAAAGGAGACCGTCTCTAACGGTTATCCACGCAGAGATCGGAAAACCTAATTGGGGCAAACCCTTTGACCCAGGAATAGCTAGAACAAGGGAGAGAGTGCTAGCTCTTACCTTATTCTTGGAGAGCTCAAGGAGAAACGATGAAGCTTGGAGAAACTTGGAGAAGAAGAAGATGATGCCTTGATGAAAGATGATGAAGAAGAGAGCTTAGTCTTTGATTTTAAAACCAACGATCATCACCCTTCCTTTTGCATTTTTTGTCTTTTAATACACCTTGTCTTTTTCATTTAAAGTCATTAAATGCAAAAGTGGACTAGCTTTCCACGTTAGGCATTATATATATATATATATAATGAAAACAAGTCTTCTCCTCCTCCTTCCACGTTGATCACATATATATATATATATAGTGGTCCAGTCACACTGGGGTCAGTCCTACCGGGTCCCGGTATGGAGAAAACACCGAAAACCTATTTCAGCAATATCGATGTCGTTATCTCATCGGGATCCATTTAATCCTATTGCTTTCCATATAATGGATCTCTATCCAAAACTATTTTACGAATTCTCTGAATCACTCTTATGCGTGTGACCCATTAGATTCTCGGTTATGTTGGCCACTTAGATTAACACTTAATCCAAGCAAGTCATGAGCGGTATCTAGCAACACATCATGACCCCCAATTGACCGGAAAGTAATTAGTTTGACGAATGAACCTATGTTCATCACGAACCATATCACGAACCTTTCCATAGACAATTACTGTGCAATTCGTCCTTTCACCATGTTATACCCCACTTAGTTATGAGTATGGGCAAAGTGTCAACTCTTACTAGACTGACCACGTCAAATCTAGTCCAAGTGATATCAGTTCTCGTCCTGGGACTCATTACTTTATATGTCAATGAAGACATTCTTCATGACATATATACTCCGGTCAGAGATTTCCAAGTAATGATCTTGACAAGAGGCCATGGGTATCATCTTCTGCTATCACAGAAGTGGCGAATCCTCTATTGGCCACTCAATTACCTTCGAATACCTCAAGTTGTACCCAATCACCATCCTATGAGCGACCTCTGTAAGGCAACAAGGAATGGAGTCAAAGCATATAATCAGTATCCAAGATATCCTTGAGTACCTCAAGTCTAAGGATACTTGCACCATTGCTATGATGAGATTATCACTGACATTAGAATATGACATCCATGTGATGATCTCATAGCAGGTCATCCAATGTACTTACTACCTCTAGTAAGCGTTCACATCTCAACCCTAAATATCTCATATTTACAGTTTCTGAGATCTACTGCTTGATCAAATCAAAGAGCTTGACATGTGCTAGTCTTTCCGGATTAACGATGTCCAGTTTCAGTAATCCTATGACTAGGATAATTTGAATCTTGACATAATTGCACATGATAGGAATCTCAATAGTATGATCACATCATAATTTCCTTCATGCTATGTCATATATCATGGACTTCATTAATTTTCTTATAGATCAATATCAATTCATAAATAATGAACACCAAATTAATGAAATATGCCTTTCTTTATTTATTCACAAAGTATATACACAACTTTGTACAAAACGCGCTAAAGGTGATTGCCTTTAGGGCACTACTCTAACAAAATCTCCCACTTGACCTAAAGCCAATCGCCTTGATATCTAATACCATAGGCGAGTACATGAGAATCAAAGCTCTTTTGTGATAATGGCTTTATCAATGGATCAGCAATATTCTGCTCGGTGGGAATTCTCTCTATCTGGACATCACATCGACCAATGATCTCCCTAATCAGATGATATCTGCGGAGTACGTGTTTGGATCGTTAATGAGACCTTGGTTCCTTCGCCTGCGCAATACCCCATTGTTGTCACAATACAACTGTATGGGCCCATCACAGCTAGGAACCACACCAAGTTCAGTAATGAACTTTTTGATCCAAACTACTTCCTTTGCTACGTCTGAAGCGGCAATGTACTCTACCTCGGTTGTTGAATCGATAGTTGTCTCTTGTTTGGAACTCTTCCAACAGACCGCCCCGCCGTTCAGTGTGAATATATAACCTGATTGGGATTTAGAATCATCCTTATTAGATTGAAAACTAGCATCTGTATACCCGCTCACCTAGATATTTCCATCTCCATATACCAAGAAAACATCCTTAGTCCTTCGCAAGTACTTGAGGATATTCTTGACAGCCACCCAGTGACCCTCACCAGGATCCGATTGGTATCTGCTCGTAACACTTAGAGCATATGATACATCGGGTCTCGTACATAGCATAGTGTACATGATAGATCCTACTGTTGATGCATACGGGATCATATTCATGCGCATCCTCTCATCTTGTGTCTTAGGACACATAAATTTCGAGAGTGTTATCCCATGAGTCATGGGAAGATACCCTCTCTGGGATTGTTCCATGCTAAACCTCTTTAGCATCTTGTCTATGTACGTTGATTGTGAAAGACCAAGCAATCTTTTTGATCTATCTCTATAGATCTTTATCCCAAGGATATAAGTTGCTTCACCAAGGTCTTTCATAGCAAATTGTTTGGACAACCAAATCTTCACAGATTGTAGCATAGAGACATCGTTTCCTAGTAATAATATGTCATCTACATATAGCACAAGGAATACGATTGCAGTCCCACTAACCTTCTTATACACACAGTGTTCATCCGGATCTTGTGAGAAACCAAACTCTTTGATTACCTCATCAAAACAGATATTCCAACTCCTGGATGCTTGTTTCAATCCATAGATGGATTTCTGAAGCTTGCAAACCTTTTCGCCATCATAGGAGATGAAGCCCTCAGGTTGTGTCATATACACATCCTCAGCTAGATTTTCATTTAGGAAAGCTGTCTTCACATCCATTTGCCATATCTCATAATCATAATGAGTGGCAATGGCTAGGAGTATTCTAATGGATTTAAGCATTGCTACTGGGCTGAAGGTCTCGTCGTAGTCAATTCCTTGTCTTTGACGAAAACCTTTAGCCATAAGCCTTGCTTTATAGGTAATCACATTACCATCCATGTCGGTTTTCTTTTTGAAAACCCATTTATACCCTATGGGTTTTATTCCTTCGGGTGCCTCAACCAAAGTCCATACTTGGTTTTCATACATGGAATCCATTTCAGCCTTCATGGCATGAAGCCTTTTCTCAGACTCTAAACTCTTCAGTACCTCTTCATAGGTAGTAGGCTCATTATTTTCTATGAGCAATACGTCATTCTGTTCATTCACGAGAAATCCATATCTCTTGGGAACAGAGTGTATCCTACGTGACCTACGAACTTCTTGTGTTGGGACCCGATCTAGGAACCGGATCCCAACCGAAAAACGGAAAGAACGAAGGAAATGGAATCGAATGGAAACGGAAATTTCGTATCGAAATTTTGAATCAGAATACAAAGCATAAGAATCGAAAGCGAAGCGCATAAACGGAAATTTCGCATCGAAATTTCGAATCGGAAACAATATGGCGAATTACAATTCGATACAAATAATGTAATGCGAATCGAATCAAAGAACAAAGGTGAAGCGAAAGCAAATCGAATCATAAAGCGACATACAAAGCGAATTAATTGAATCAAGCGGAAGCGAATCGATAAGCGAAGCAAACAAAGCGGACGAAACAAATCATATAGCAAAACAAAGCGAAGTGGATACTCAACAAATGTCCGACATCCGTGCATAAGTTATCTACAGAAAGCGTCGCGTTGGAGATCTAAACTAAGACATATTCCAAAATCCGGTATGAATTTTTTTCTTTCTTTCTTTCTTATTCTCATTTCTTACATCAATCACATCCATATAATTTCCCATAGGAAATTCATTCTTAAACCCAAAACTCAGCAATCATACAAAATCTTATACAAATCCATACAAATCTCAAATTACACTTTATTCTCATTTTATCGGAATTTCGGAAGCATAACGACTGCATTTATCCTAACCCAAACCTGCAAATTGTTCAAAACAACACTTCTAGAAGCCCAATAAATCAAACAATCATCAAAATTAACGGACCCTCCGTCCGGGATCTCAAAGAGAACAAACGCAATCTTAATTCTAAAACATTCTCATAACTATAATACAATATATTGATCTCATAACTCAATCTCATTTCCAAACTTATACACAATTCCATATACAATTTCCAATCCCAACTTTATCGCAAATACATTTATCCCCAAACTTATCTTAAGCCATAAACATATTCATACTAAAGATCCAAATTACACAAAATCTAAGCGCACAAATGTCAAAGCGATGTCTTCACATTCTTTCATCCGATCTCCGCTTCAAAACTCGAGATGGGGATGAAAGGGTAGATTTCAAGCTCGTAGATAACACATTTATAAATTGAATAATAAGCGTAAATCAATTTTCATAAACTTTTGCCAAAAGGCTAATTTTTCAAACTTTATAATTTTTCAAACAATTTCCTCAAACTTTTTTTCATATTTTTCAAACTTTTCCTCAAACCCTTTTTCATATTTTCAAACTTTTCATAATAATCTCACTTTTCTCTTTTTTTCAAACTTCTCGAATTTTTCATAAATATGAATGCAACATTCGAAACAAAATTGAAAACACATAACATATCGAATGGTGCAGTTCGGTAGAAGCGAGCGCATCGCACATTCTCGCATAACGGTCTGTGCGCAACAGTGAGCAGAGCGTACTACACTTTCGCATAGCGGTCAAAGTGTAGCCGTGAGGGAGTCTGAAATCGGACCTCCGTGCCCACTAGCGGGCAAAGGTGAAGGTTATACAAATAGAGGCAATAACGACTCACAAAGGACCTAACCGAACCCACATAACATATAAGCGAAAACAGAAATTCGAATTGCCCGAAGGTACTTTTCAAAATCTTGATTTTCACACATTCATATAGTGCATAATATTCAATCACTTCAATCAATCAGTTCACATATAAATCAAATTCATAACAATGAATGCAATAATTTCCTTCAATATAATTTAAATTTATTTAAAATTTCATTCTCACATTATTCAAACAATCTAAACACAACGGATTTCATAGACTTTGCATTTTCGTAAAATTTATTCCGAAAGCCAATTTTTCAAACATTTTAAAAAAAAATAATTTATCAAAAATCCAATTCTTGCTTTCTTTAATTTTTGAAACTTTATATATAGCTTACAATTCAAAATGTAAATATGCTACCCACCTCGAATTAATGCCAGAAGCTTGTCCAAATCGTCAATTCTCCAAATTTCTCCTTCTTTCTTTAACTTAAAAATTCCCTAAGCCACAAATATCCAAATTCATCGTCATAATTTGCATAATTCTCAAACTTAACTATAGAAAATTCATAAGCACCATATTTTCAAGCTTTCTAAAACCAGAATTTCTAAAAGTCCCAAAGTCCAAATTTGACCTAAACCGAACTAGTCAAATTCAATATCATAAATCACTTACTTACTCAAATTAAACTTAGAAAACACCAATTCCATATAAATTCAAGCTATTTCAATCTCCAATTTTGAAAATTCCCCAATTTTCAAAATTGGCCTAAACCAATACACTCAAATTCAATCTCATAAAACATAATTTCTTCAAAATTGATTCCATATTTCATCAATTCATGCTATTATTGATGATTCTACACCTTTAATTTACAAAATTTGGGAAAATCCCCAAATCTTAAAATTGGCCTAAACCAATTTATCTAAATTCAATATCATAATTCACAATTTTCTCAAAACTAATTTCATATTCCACAAACCCATATTATTATCTTTAATTCTACACCAAAATTTCACTAAATCCTTAACCATAAAATTTTGCCTAAACTTTAAACAAATTTCTATCCGAAATTAAACCCAACCTAAAGCATATATTTCAAAATCAACTTCATAAATCACAAACCCATATCATTATCTATATTTCTCAATCAAAAATTCAACAAAATCTCAAAGTTGAAAATTTTCCCTTACCTCATTTCTCCACCAAATTCGAATTTTCCTAGCTTGAAAGGAAGCTCTCTTCACTTCCCATCTTCCTTTCTCTTGTAACACTCTCAAAATCCCAAAAATCAAGTAAGAAAAATCAAAACTTGCTTCCTCTCTCACCTTAGCCGAAAACTCCATCTTCTTCTCTTCCTTTTTCTTATTTTCTTCTCTTATCTACAAGAATCATCGTGATTCTTCTACTTAAACGACAGATCATAGTATAAATAATGCCATGTGATTAAAATTTTGATAAAAAGACCAAAATGCCCCTCATATGTTACTTTATGCCATTTTCACTTGTGGTTTTGATTCGCACTATCGATTTGAAGGAATTTGTTAAAACTTCCTTCTCAAGAAATGTTCCTCTCAATCATACGAATCCAACGCCACTGACTGCGCTCAATTCGGATCACTACACCAAAAGTTATGCGCAAAACAGTTCGGGTATATCCACATTCTAACATATTTTCCATGTATGATTATTTCCGTCCAAAAGTTAACATTCTTAATCCCAAAATTGAATCTCAATGTCTTTATAACAATTGTAGCCTTATGTCTCTAGTTTAATTCAAAATAAGAATCGTCTCATTTCGATTCCCAGATCAAAAGTTATGCTCAATATACTCTTAGATGTTCCTAATCCAAAAATTACACCCTAATTCGAACTTAAATTCAGAAATTAAACGTCTTAGGGGCAAAATTGACATTTCATGTCTTCATATGATTTGTAGCCCCTTGTCTTATCTTTATTTTGCCTCAAGAATCACTTCAATCGGATCTCTACAGATCCCGAATTTCATAAAACACTGAACTATGCTTGGAAAATTTCCCGACTCAATTTGATTAAATTAATCACCATTTATTTAATCTCATAAAATTACAAATTTCCCATGAGAATGTAGGGAATTTTCTTACGAATCCAACGCCGCAAGAACCAACTCAATCGGATGTCGGATGGAAAAGATATGAGCAAAACAGTGAACAAAGGTCGGATTGGAGGAGGAAGCAAGAAAACTAAAGAAGCAAAACGACGTCGTATTAGGGCGAGGATAGGGCGCGGTCGCTACGGCGACGCGTCGCCCTAGCGACGCGAGCCAAACGCCAGCCATTGCTACGGCGATGCGTCGCCCTAGCGACGCGAGCCAAACGCCCGCCATCGCTACGGCGACGCGTCGCCCTAGCGACGGGGGTACTTCATTTTCCTTTTTTTTTTCACATAAAAACCCAAAACTTCCGAAATTCATAACTCTTAATCCCGGACTCCAATTTTGACAAACTTAGTCTCTATAGAAAGCTTGAAGGTTGTAGGAAAATCCCGGGAGGTACATCACATGTACCAGGTGCGGAAAACAAAAATTTTTGTCACTGGGACCTTCCCGAAGGCCAGGATCTATGTGTCGGTATGAAGATTCAAACCTGAATAGCAAATAGAGACTATCTCTAAAGGTATCCACGCAGAGATCAGAAAACCTAACTGGGACAAACCCTTTTGACCCGGGAATAGCTAGAACAAATTAAAAGCTACTAGACCTTACCTTTGTCCTTGGAGAGCTAGGATTAATGTTGAAACCTTGCTTGGAGAAGAAGAGTATCGAAGATGGCTTAAGAAAAGAAGAACATGAAAAACTCCTTTTTCAACTTACTTAACCCTTAAGCAATTTTTTGCTCTTCAATTTCAAAACCCACGAAGTTGTACACGGCAATCCACCAAATCCTCATCTTATATATGTGTCTTTTAACAATTAAAAGACTAGCCATTAAAAGATGACAAGTGGATGGCTTAGAATTTAATGAATAAACTAATAACCTTTGACTTTTCAAAGGTTTATCTTCTTCTTTTCCCATTCCAACGAACACATGGTTTAAATATATATATAATTAATTAATTAATTACTTAATTAATCAATTAATATATAATTGCTAAGGTCCATCCAAGCTGGAATTGGTCCTACCGGCCAAGACCCCGATCTTGATCAAAAAGCTCAAAACCTTTTTCAAGAATATCGATGTTATGATCTCATCGGGACATATCCCAATCTCATCGGGATCCATTTAATCCTAATGCTCTCCATAATTGGAACTCGGTCCAATACTATTTTCTGAAGTTCTCGAAACACTCTTATCGTGTGACCCTTTAGGTTCCGGTTATGTTGGCCAATTAGATTAACACTTAATCTGAAAGCAAGTCATGAGCGCGTCTAGCAACACATCATGACCCCAATTGACCGGAAAGTAATTGGTTTGATGCATTCATCACGAACCGGATCACGAACCCTTCCTAGACAATTACCGTGCAATTCGTCCTTTCAACATCCTATACCCCACTTGGTTATGAGTATGGTCAAAGTGTCAACTCTTACTAGACTAAGTCTAGCCCAGTGATATCAGTTCTGTCTTGGGACTCATTACTTTATATGTCCATGAAGACACTCTTCATGACATATTTATGCTCGACCGAGACTTAAAGTAATGATCTGACAAGAGGCTGTGGTATCTCTTCTGCTATCACAGAAGTGATGAATCCTTTATTGGCTACTCAATTACCTTCGAATACCTCAAGCTGTACCCAAGCACCACCCTATGAGTAACCTCTGAAAGGCAACAAGGAATGGAGTCAAAGACAAAGATCAATATTCAAGATATCCTTGAGTACCTCAAGTCTAAGGATACTTGCACCATTGCTATGATGAGATTATCACTGACATTAGAATAGGACATCCATGTGATGATCTCATGGCAGGTCATCCAATGTACTTACTACCGCTAGTAAGCATCCACAAGTCAACTCTAAATATCTCATATTTACAGTTTCTGAGATCCACTGCTTGATCCAATCAAGGAGTATAACATATGCTACTTTGTTCGGATTAATGATGTCCAGTCTCATTAATCCTATGACTAGGGAGAATTTAGATACTGACATAATTGCACATGATAGGAATCTCATGATTATGATCACATCATAATTTCCTTCATGCTATGTCATATATCATGGACTTCATTAATTTGATTAAAGATCAATATCAATTCATAAAGAACATCAAATAAATGAAACATTCCTTTCTTTATTTCTTCATAAAGTCTGTACATGACTATGAACAAAAAGCGCTAAAGGGGATTGCCTTTAGGGCACTACTCTAACAATCTCACGGTACTGTACACACATAAGTCGACTTATTCGGGTATACAAGTCAACTTATTAGTACCGAACTGGTATAAGTCGACTTACATCTCAATACAAGTCGACTTACACCTACAAAGGAAGCACTACATCTTCCACGAAGGACATAAAAATCAATTTGACTCCTACAAGAGTCCATTTTCCGGTCAAAGATACTATCCTCTAATAATCATGCTAAAACCACAATATAAACTTGTAAAAATCATAACTTATTTTTCCAAGATCGAAAAATTCTATACTTTATATCAAAATAAAGATAAAAAAAATCCTTCAATTTTCATGAAGAACATCAAAGCTCAATTAACCTATAACTAGGTTAATTTCTCAGTCAAAGATTCAGTCATCATAATTAAAGTCAAAAGTCAACCTTATCAAACATAAACTTTGGTGATCATAACTTTCACTCCGATATCGAAAAATTGCAAACTTTATGTCTACAGAAAGCTCGTAACATAATCTACAAGTTTCATGTAGATCATTTTATCAAATTTTGCCTCAAACAAAAGTCAACTCTCAAAGTCAAATATTCTCTCTCCAAAAAGTCAAACTTTCTAAATCCTTTAAATTTTCACACTTTTTCTTTTTAATTCATGCTATTTAACTTCATTTCAATCAACTCATCCACTTTCCTCTCATAATCCATAAAAATTTCAAATATCAAATTCCTCTAACCGAAACAATTCTTTTCTTCTACATTTTTCTTAAATTCATCACATTTCCTTAAATTCATTCTCATTCTCACCAATTTTTTCTCACTTAAATTCATTGTAATATTTCTATTATCCTCAAAAGTTCGGGATCCAACATTTCTCCCCCTCTTAAAAGAATTTCGTTCTCGAAATTCATACTTACTTAAACTTCAAGTAACTCATTCTTGCATAAATTTCTTTTTAAACAAAAATCATCAAGTACTTTCTTACTAATTTCTTTCCAAAACTCATAATCAATCACTTTCTCTTATCAATTTCCTCATCATGCATATTCTCAATCTTTTCACAATTTTCACTTCCTTAAATCACATACCACTCATATCATATCAAAATGCTATATTCATAATTTACTTTTTCTACACCTATGGACACAAGTTAATGGTTCATGTAAATTTCTCCCAATTCATCACGAAATTCAAATCTTAAGTTCCACAAACACATATTTCTAATCAATCGTATTCTTAACACCCAAATCACATAATCACACAGATTCATGTAAATATCATTCGCATCAAAATCACATTCACTATATAACCTTACATACTCTTCCAATTTCTTACTCATACACATACGCCCAAGTAAGATCATATTACTGGGCTCTGATACCATCTATGTTGGGACCCGATCCGGGAACCGGATCCCAACCGAAAAATGAAAAGAACGAAGGAAACGGAATCGAATGGAAACGGAAATTTCGTATCGAAATTTCGAATCAGAATACAAAGCATAAGAATCGAAAGCGAAGCGCATAAACGGAAATTCGCGATCGAAATTTGAATCGAAACAATATGGCGAATTACAATTCGATACAAATAATGTAATGCGAATCGAATCAAAAACAAAGGTGAGCTGAAAGCAAATCGAATCATAAAGCGACATACAAAGCGAATTAATTCGAATCAAGCGAAACGAATCGATAAACGAAGCAAACAAAACGGACAAAACAAATCATATAGCAAAACAAAGCGAAGTGGATACTCAACAAATGTCCGACATCCGTGCATAAGTTATCTACAGAAAGCGTCGCGTTGGAGATCTAAACTAAGACATATTGCAAAATCCGGTATGAATTTTTTCTTTCTTTCTTTCTTATTCTCATTTCTTACATCAATCACATCCATATAATTTCCCATAGGAAATTCATTCTTAAACCCAAAACTCAGCAATCATACAAAATCTTATACAAATCCATACAAATCTCAAATTACACTTTATTCTTATTTTATCAAAATTTCGGCAGCATAACGGTTGCATTTATCCTAACCCAAACCTGCAAAGTATTTAAAACAACACTTCTAGAAGCCCAATAAATCAAACAATCATCAAAATCAACCGGACCCTCCGTCCGGGATCTCAGCAGAACAAACGCAATCTTAATTCTAAAACATTCTCATAACTATAATACAATATATTGATCTCATAACTCAATCTCATTTCCAAACTTATACTCAATTCCATATACAATTTCCAATCCCAACTTTATACGCAAATACATTTATCCCCAAACTTATCTTAAGTCATAAACATATTCATACTAAAGATCCAAATTACACAAAATCTAAGCGACACAAATGTCGGCCGATGTCTTCACATTCTTTCATCCGATTTCGCTCGAAACACGGAGATGGGGATGAAAGGGGGTGAGCTTCGGAAGCTCGTGGATAACACATTTATAAATTGAATAATAAGCAGAAATCAATTTTCATAAACTTTTTGCCAAAAGGCTAATTTTTCAAACTTTATAATTTTTCAAACAATTTCCTCAAACTCTTTTTTTCATATTTTCCAAACTTTTTCCTCAAACCCTTTTTCATATTTTTCAAACTTTTCATAATAATCTCAATTTTTCTCTTTTTTTTTTCAAACTTCTCGAATTTTTCATAAATATGAATGCAACATTCGAAACAAAATTGAAAACACATAACATATCGAATGGTGCGGTTCGATCCGAGAAGCGAGCGTCATCGCACATTTCAAGATAACGGTCACATGCGATCGTGAATGTAACGCATCTACACTTTCCTACATAGCGGTCCGGTGTAGCCGTGAGGAGTCCGAATCGGACCTCCGTACCTTGAGCGGTGCTAAGGCTATACAAATAGAGGCAACAACGACTCACAAAGGACCTAACCGAAACCCACATAACACATAAGTTTAAAACGAAATTGAATTGCGAAGGCACTTTTCAAAATCTTGATTTTCACACATTCACATAGTGCATAATATTCAATCACTTCAATCAATCAGTTCACATATAAATCAAAGTCATAACAATGAATGCAATAATTTCCTTCAATATAATTTAGATTTATTCAAAATTTCATTCTCACATTATTCAAACAATCTAAACACAACGGATTTCATAGACTTTGCATTTTTGTAAAATTTATTCCGAAAGCCAATTTTTCAAACATTTTTAAAAACAATAATTTATCAAAAATCCAATTCTTGCTTTCTTTAATTTTTGAAACTTTATATATAGTTTACAATTCAAAATGTAAATATGCTACCCACCTCGAATTGATGCCAAAAGCTTGTCCAAATCGTCAATTCTCCAAATTCCTCCTTCTTTCTTTAACTTAAAAATTTCCTAAGCCACAAATATCCAAATTCATCGTCATAATTTGCATAATTCTCAAACTTAACTATAGGAAATTCATAAGCACCATATTTTCAAGCTTTCTAAAACCAGAATTTCTAAAGGCCCCAAAGTCCAAATTTGACCTAAACCGAACTAGTCAAATTCAATATCATAAATCACTTACTTACTCAAATTAAACTTAGAAAACACCAATTCCATATAAATTCAAGCTATTTCAATCTCCAATTTTGAAAATCCCCAATTTTCAAAATTGGCCTAAACCAATACACTCAAATTCAATCTCATAAAACATAATTTCTGCAAAATTGATTCCATATTTCATCAATTCATGCTATTATTGATGATTCTACACCTTTAATTTACAAAATTTGGGAAAATCCTCAAATCTTAAAATTGGCCTAAACCAATTTATCTAAATTCAATATCATAATTCACAATTTTCTCAAAACTAATTTCATATTCCACAAACCCATATTATTATCTTTAATTCTACACCAAAATTTCACTAAATCCTCAACCATAAAATTTTGCCTAAACTTTAAACAAATTTCCATCCGAAATTAAACCCAACCTAAAGTACATATTTCAAAATCAACTTCATAAATCACAAACCCATATCATTATCTATATTTCTCAATCAAAAATTCAACAAAATCTTAAAGTTGAAAATTTTCCCTTACCTCATTTCTCCACCAAATTCGAATTTTCCTAGCTTGAAAGGAAGCTCTCTTCACTTCCCATCTTCCTTTCTCTTGTAACACTCTCAAAATCCCAAAAATCAAGTAGGAAAAATCAAAACTTGCTTCCTCTCTCACCTTAGCCGAAAACTCCATCTTCTTCTCTTCCTTTTTCTTATTTTCTTCTCTTCTCTACAAGAATCATCGTGATTCTTCTACTTAAACGACAGCTCATAGTATAAATAATGCCATGTCATTAAAATTTTGATAAAAAGACCAAAATGCCCCTCATATGTTACTTTATGCCATTTTCACTTGCGGTTTTGATTCGCACTATCGATTTGAAGGAATTTGTTAAAACTTCCTTCTCATGAAATGTTCCTCTCAATCATACGAATCCAACGCCACTGACCGCGCTCAATTCGGATCACTACACCAAAAGTTATGCGCAAAACAGTTCCGGTATATCCACATTCTAACATATTTTCCATGTATGATTATTTCCGTCCAAAAGTTAACATTCTTAATCCCAAAATTGAAACTCAATGTCTTCATAACAATTGTAGCCTTATGTCTCTAGTTTAATTCAAAACAAGAATCGTCTCATTTCGATTCCCAGATCAAAAGTTATGCTCAATATACTCTTAGATGTTCCTAATCCAAAAATTACACCCTAATTCGAACTTAAATTCAGAAATTAAAAGTCTTAGGGGAAAAATTGACATTTCATGTCTTCATATGATTTGTAGCCCCTTGTCTTATCTTTATTTTGCCTCAAGAATCACTTCAATCGGATCTCTACAGATCCCGAATTTCACAAAACACTGAACTATGCTCGGAAAATTTCCCGACTCACTTTGATTAAATTAATCACCATTTATTTAATCTCATAAAATTACAAATTTCCCATGAGAATGTATGGAATTGTCTTATGAATCCAACGCCGTAAGAACCAACTCAATCGGATGTCGGACGGAAAAGATATGAGCAAAACAGTGAACAATGGTCGGATTGGAGGAGGAAGCAAGAAAACTAAAGGAGCAAAACGACGTCGTATTAGGGCGAGGATAGGGCGCGGTCGCTACGGCGACGCGTCGGCCAAGCGACGTGAGCCGAACGCCCGCCATTACTACGGCGATGCGTCGCCCTAGTGACGCGAGCCAAACGCCCGCCATCGCTACGGCGACGCGTCGCCCTAGCGACGGGGGTACTTCATTTTCCTTTTTTTTTCCACATAAAAACCCAAAATTTCCGAAATTCATAACTCTTAATCCCGGACTCCAATTTTGACAAACTTAGTCTCTATAGAAAGCTTGAAGGAAGCACTACATCTTCCACGAAGGACATAAAAATCAATTTGACTCCTACGGGAGTCCATTTTCCGGTCAAAGATACTATCCTCTAATAATCATGCTAAAACCACAATATAAACTTGTAAAAATCATAACTTATTTTTCCAAGATCGAAAAATTCTATACTTTATATCAAAATAAAGATCAAAACAAATCCTTCAATTTTTATGAAGAACATCAAAGCTCAATTAACCTATAACTAAGTTAATTTCTCAGTCAAAGATTCAGTCATCATAATTAAAGTCAAAAGTCAACCTTATCAAACATAAACTTTGACTGATCATAACTTTCACTCCCGATATCGAAAAATTGCAAACTTTATGTCTACAGAAAGCTCGTAACATAATCTACAAGTTTCATGTAGATCATTTTATCACATTTTACCTCAAACAAAAGTCAACTCTCAAAGTCAAACATTATCTCTCCAAAAAGTCAAACTTTCTAAATCCTTTAAATTTTCACACTTTTTTTTTAATTCATGCTATTTAACTTCATTTCAATCAACTCATCCACTTTCTTCTCATAATCCATAAAAATTTCAAATATCAAATTCCTCTAACCGAAACAATTCTTTTCTTCTACATTTTTCTTAAATTCATCACATTTCCTTAAATTCATTCTCATTCTCACCAATTCTTTCTCACTTAAATTCATTGTAATATTTCTATTATCCTCAAAAGTTTGGGGTCCAACATCTTGTGTTGTAGAAAGTTGTACTGTTACTTCATCTGTATGAGTCACAGTTTCAGGTTCAAGCAGTTGAGCTACGTTTGTTTGAGCATCTTGAACTTCTTCAAGTTCAAGTTTGTTCCCACTTTCTTCTTGTAAAAGAAACTCTTTCTCTAAAAAGACAGCATGCTTTGAAACAAACACCTTTTGTTCCTCAGCAAGGTAGAATTGATATCCTATTGTTTCTTTAGGATATCCTACGAACAAACATTTGTCAGACTTTGCATCAAGTTTATCTGACTGTATCCGCTTCACATAAACAGGACAACCCCAAACTTTTAAATGAGTAAGATAGGGTCTTTTGTTAGTCCACATCTCATATGGAGTAACATCAACTGTCTTTGATGGAACTCTGTTTAGCAAGTAAACAGCTGTCTCGAGTGCATACCCCCAAAAGGATTTCGGTAACTTTACAAAGCCCATCATCGATCGTACCATGTCTAACAAGGTTCGATTTCTCCTTTCTGCCACACCATTATGTTGTGGTGTGTAAGGTGGAGTCCATTGAGATAAAATCCCATTATCTCTGAGATAATCTAAAAATTGTTGGTCTAAGTATTCCCCACCACGATCGGATCGTAATGTTTTGATACTTTTCCTAAGTTGGTTTTCTACTTCATTTCTGAATTGTTTGAACTTTTCAAATGCTTCAGATTTGTATCTCATTAGATACAGGTACCCATATCGAGAATAATCATCGATAAAGGTAATGAAGCAAAGACAACCACTTCTAGCATGGATGGACATCGGACCACATACATCTGAATGTATTAGGTCTAATACTCCAGTCGCTCATTCACCCTTTCCCTTAAAGGGTAACTTAGTCATCTTGTCTAATAAACAAGATTCACATTTGTCATATGATTCATAATCAAATGACCCTAAACTACCACTCTTATGGAGCTTAGCTATGCGTCTCTCATTTATATGGCCAAGGCGACAATGCCATAAGTAAGTTGATTTTAAATTATCTTGTTTATGTCTTTTCGTGTCATTGACATTTATAATTGGATGTGACATATCTAATATGTAAATTCCATTGCATAATGTACCAGTACCATAGAGGATTCCATTCAAACTAATAGAACAACCATTGCTACTAAAAGTCAAATAGAAACTAGCTCTATTTAAACAAGAAACAGACAATATGTTCTTTGTTCAAACAGGTACAAAATAACATTCATCCAGTTTAATTACAAGCCCACTGGGGAGTGACAAAAAATAAGTGCCTACGGCTAATGTAGCAACTCTTGCTCCATTTCCTACACGCAGGTCTAGTTCTTCCTTCATGAGTTGTCTACTGTCCCTGAGGTCCTACATATCATTGCATATGTGTGAGCCACAACCGGTATCTAATACCCATATGTTATGGTCAGAAACAGTATTAACCTCAATGACAAACATACCTGAAGGAGTTGAGGCATCTGATGCCTTCTTCTACTTCAATTCTTCCAGATAGACTTTACAGTTTCGCTTCCAGTGGCCAGTCTTGCCACAATGGAAGCAAGTTCCTTTTGGTGCAGTTTCTTTGGTTTTCTTTTTGGTTGTACTTCCTTTTGGTTTCTTAGACTTTTTCTTCTTCAGTTTCTTTTTCTTTGAACCAGAAGAAGTAGAGTCCACCACGAGCACTGGCTTGCTATCCTTCTTGATAGCCTGCTCTGTTGTCTTGAGCAGATTGATCAACTCTAGGATTGTCGTGGATATTTGGTTCATCCGATAGTTTAACACAAACTGTGAATAACTATCAGACAATCCAACCAAAATTAAGTCAACACTTAATTCATAATCCATAACAAAACCCAAGACAGCCAACCTCTCAATATACCCATTCATCTTGATTGCATCATTGCACTGCAGATGAACCTGGAGTCATCTTAGTAGTGAAGAGCAGCCTCGAGGTCTCGAACCTTTCAGACCGAGCTTGCTCATCGAAAAGCTCTCTAAATTGAAACACTATGGTATTAGCATCCATAGACTCATGCTGCTTCTGCAGCTCTGGTGACATAGAGGCGAGCATAATACAGGTAGCCATGTCACTGTCTTTGAGATGCTTACGATAAACTTTCTGATCCTCATCAAAAGCATCAACAACAGGTGGATCAGGAAGTGGAACATCTAGCACATAGCCCAGTTCCTCAGATTTGAGAACAATTCTCATATTTCTCAGCCAATCGAGAAAATTAGGTCCAGTTAATTTATTAGAGTCCATAAGTGAGCGCAAATTCACACTGGAAGACATCTTCAATAAACCTAAAGGGAAAGAGAGAAAGAATGTTAGAATAGAATTACATGCATGATCATAAGGACTTGCATGACATGCATATGGCTCCCACTAGTTTCAAAGAATCCATAACCCTCACTACGAATCCAAGAAATAATATGACAAAGTGTCCTAGTGGGTCGATATCCGACATTACTAAGGATGACCTTGGGTTTACCCAACAAGCCACCTTAGGTTAATCGGTAAGTATCGGTCATACCAATTGCATCATAGATATCCGACATTACTAAAATGACCTTGGGTTTACCCAACAAACCACCTTAGATCAATCGACAGGTATCGGCCATACCAGTTATATCACAGGTGCAATTATCGACTAGTGTTATCAACTCGTGATGTATGCACACACATTGGGTTATCAACTCTTGATGCGCGTACATCTAATGTACGCTACCCAATTTCGCCTCTTCACGTTAACCTTGAGTTTACTCAACAAATCAACGCTTAGTGAAAACCGACCCATTAATCTGAAAATCTTATTTCCATGGTTCGAACATATCCGTATAGAGTGAGCTTGGGTTTACCCAACAACCCGAACTCTATAAGAACTCTGGTTCTCCCCATATTAATGGAAGGCGTTAGTTTTCATATTATGTGTGAGGGTTTTCATCTTTCTTCACTCTTCTTCTTCTCCAAGCTGTAGGATTATAGTCACCATGACTATATGGAATGATTTAGGGCATTTCATCAATCACATTGAATCCATACCTATAATCATACATCATCCCACCTTTGCATGTGTTAGTCGACTTGTGCATGTGTAAGTCGACTAATTTTGACTACTGTGCACGAGCAAGTCGACTTGTGCATGTGTAAGTCGACTAATCTTGACTGTTGTGCACGAGCAAGTCGACTTGTGCATGTGTAAGTCGACTTATATTTAGAAGTGCTCTCTAATCGGCTAATTTCTCAATTCGTGCAGTTCAAATTCACAATACCAAGTGTAATATACTTTACTTTGATGTACCAATGAAACACTTTCATTGTATCATGCTTACCATATATATAATCATATTATACATGGAAAACTTGAAATTGATTAATACACTATTATTCTCTTAGATTTCCAAATAATTTTGTGAATACCAAATAATCTTCCTAAGTATCTCTAGGTAGTCTACACTTTATCAAGACTACTTCGACACTGGTCACAAAATTGGTGACAACCAAAACAATCAAGACAAGGAAATATACTAACGAGACGCTAATGAGACACATTTGACATCCAAAAATTTTTGGAAACCCAATTTCAAGAAAATCAGTTTGGAAAGCATACAACATCAATGTAACATATTTTTAATCACATTAAAAATGATCCAAGGCATTGGAACCGAAAAATACACAATCAATCATTCCAAACAAAACAGTTCCAGCAACTTTTTCAAAACTACCAAGCTCTGTCTTTTGCTTGGAAAAATCATTGAAACAATTTCAATAAATTCTGAGAAAATTACAGAGGTTACAACATGTTCACAACATGCTCCATGAATTTTTTCAGGATTTATTTCCAACAAAAACTCAACCAACCTCAGCATTAAAGCAAATGTTGAATCTGTGTTCCTCAACACAAATATTCCCAACAGCACACAATAAATTCTCAAATAAATAGTAAATCACCTCGAAAAAATTTTTCCATCTTCATAGACATTCATAAACATCTTAGAGACATGTTGGTGAAAGAAAATCCAAAAACAAATTCTATAATTTATTCTCGAATTTATGAGCATGCCTGTTCAAGGAATGTACATAAACACAGCAACCAGAACATTAGGGAATAAATTAGCAAAACCATATCAAATCACATTGATAAATTCTTTCCTTCCGCAGACATATTCAGAAACATCTTATGAGCAAATATGAGCAAGAAAATTTTGAAAAAAAGATTGCTACACTGATTTCGAATTTAACATAGTCAACGTGCACAATGGTCACAAGCAATAGACAGCATCAACCTAGTCATGCTTTCTTCTTTATATACGACACAAGTGGCTCTGATACCACTGTAGGAAAATCCCGGTGTGTACATCACATGCACACGGTGCGGAAAAACAAAAAAAAAAATTTCCGGGACCTTCCCAAAAGTCAGGATCCATGTGTTTATATAAAGAAGTCAAACCATAACGACCAAAGGAGACCGTCTCTAACGGTTATCCACGCAGAGATCGGAAAACCTAACCGGGGCAAACCTTTTGACCCGAGAATAACTAGAACAAGGGAGAGAGTGCTAGCTCTTACCTTATTCTTGGAGAGCTCAAGGAGAAACGATGAAGCTTGGAGAAACTTGGAGAAGAAGAAGATGATGCCTTGATGAAAGATGATGAAGAAGAGAGCTTAGTCTTTGATTTTAAAACCAACGATCATCACCCTTCCTTTTGCATTTTTTGTCTTTTAATACACCTTGTCTTTTTCATTTAAAGTCATTAAATGAAAAAGTGGACTAGCTTTCCACGTTAGGCATTATATATATATATATATATAATGAAAACAAGTCTTCTCCTCCTGCTTCCACGTTGATCACATATATATATATATATATATATATCTTAATTACTTAATTAATTAATAAGATATATATATATATAAATGCTGAAGTGATCCAGTCACACTGGGGTCGGTCTTACCGGGTCCCGGTATGGAAAAAACACCGAAAATCTATTTCAGCAATATCGATGTCGCGATCTCATCAGGACATATCTCGATCTCATCGAGATCCATTTAATCCTTTTGCTCTCCATATAATGGATCTCTATCCAAAACTATTTTACGAATTCTCCTAATCACTCTTATGCGTGTGACCCATTAGGTTCCCGGTTATGTTGGCCACTTAGATTAACACTTAATCCAAGCAAGTCATAAGCGGTATCAAGTAACACATCATGACCCCCAATTGACCGGAAAGTAATTGGTTTGACGAATGAACCTATGTTCATCACGAACCATATCATGAACCTTTCCATAGACTATTTCTGTGCAATTCGTCCTTTCACCATGCTATACCCCACTTGGTTATGAGTATGGGCAAAGTGTCAACTCTTACTAGACTGACCACGTCAAATCTAGTCCAAGTGATATCAGTTCTCGTCCTGGGATTCATTACTTTATATGTCAATGAAGACATTCTTCATGACATATATACTCCGGCTAGAGATTTCCAAGTAATGATCATGACAAGAGGCCATGGGTATCATCTTCTGCTATCACAGGTGAATCCTCTATTGGCCACTCAATTACCTTCGAATACCTCAAGCTGTACCCAATCACTATCCTATGAGTGACCTCTGTAAGGCAACAAGGAATGGAGTCAAAGCACATAATCAGTATCCAAGATATCCTTGAGTACCTCAAGTCTAAGGATACTTGCACCATTGCTATGATGAGATTATCACTGACATTAGAATATGACATTGATTGAGCCAAGTTTATATTATAAATTGGTGGCATTTTCATAGCTGCTTGTGCATGTGTTGACTCCTAATTGATGATTTTTGTGCTTAAATTAGTTCCTCATAATGCACTCTTTTAATTTGCAATTTGTTAGTAAATTGTCATCATCT
This sequence comes from Erythroxylum novogranatense, assembly GCA_029891385.1. NCBI lineage: Eukaryota > Viridiplantae > Streptophyta > Magnoliopsida > Malpighiales > Erythroxylaceae > Erythroxylum > Erythroxylum novogranatense. The sequence goes on along the minus strand of CM057225.1, from coordinate 33,259,249 downwards.
GTTATTAATTTCTCTATAATTTTCATGAGGACAATTGATACTGCAAATTGTTATTTTATTGTAGGAGCAAAAGGAGTCAACTGATCAGGAAGTCAACAGTCATTAGGTCCCTCCGCACGTTGCGACGCATGATGACTCGAACGACGACGCGGCGAGCAATTCACTTCCGCGCGTCATGACGTATGACGATCCGCATAACGCGACGAAAGGAGCAATTCTACACTTCATGATTTAATTTTTATTTATACGTCGCGACGTACGGGCGGATATCCGACCTTATATGGAAAGTTTTTCTCACTGTTATGACCCGACCCGCACCCACCATATAAAAACTTGCTATTTTAGGTCATAGAGAGACTTTTGATACGCAAACTTTGGAGACTACACATACACAGAGAGACGTCTGGAGGCAGAGAGAGATCACCATCATTTCACGTTTTCATCATCATTGATCACCGCCGCCATCATCATCGCCTTCATCAACATCTCCTGCTACTATGAGCATCGTTGAATCTCCAGAAGTTGGGGGACAGTCCGGAGCTATGCGTAGCTAAGCCACATTTCCTCTTGAAGATGTAGCAATGGTTTGAGTTCACAGAAGCTTCAAAGGGGAGTAATCATATAGTGTCTGAAGTTTAGTTATATTTGTGTAAACTCTGAGTTAGAGGTTGCATCGGTATAGCTAGATTAGCATTGTTATAGTTTAACCGTGTGCTGAGCACTATGTTGAGATTTGGACAAAGTGACTTGTAGAATGTTTTTTGCTTAATATATGAAGTTTCATATATGTCATTGGGTATTGCATTTACTATCTTCATCTGCCTAGTTGTGTTTGATCAAGATTGTTGTGTTTTGACCCCTTTGACCGATTGCATTTGCTTGTCCAATTTTCACACTAAGGTTTTCAACAAAGATTTAAATAATGGAGTTCATAAATTAAATCTTTGGACCTAAAGAGTCCTTTAGGGTTGATCTTTTGAAACTTAGTGGATTGTGTCCCTGTAAATCATTTTTGAACCGTGATAGCCTGCGCCCATTTTCAAGAAGATTTTTATCAATTTGATTTCTATTCGATTTTTTTAATTTCATTATTTCCAAAATTCCAAAAAAATATTCTTTTATACTTTTTGTCCAATTTTGATTACTTTATCAGTTTTAACCAAAATACCAAACCCCCATTTTATCAACTATCATTGCAATTTTTGACATTTAGGCTAGATTAGACCTTTTTCACTTGGTTCCAATTAAGTGAGACGACCCAAGGATTACAACCTATACCGCAATCTTGGAACTTTTTATATTTGACCGGTTTCCAAGGATCGATCGTAAGATCGAATCGACAGAGCCGCGATCAGACATCCATGTGATGATCTCATAGCAGGTCATCCAATGTACTTACTAACTCTAGTAAGCATTCACATCTCAACCCTAAATATCTCATATTTACAGTTTCTGATATCCACTGCTTGATCAAATCAAGGAGCTTGACATGTGCTAGTCTTTCCGGATTAACGATGTCCAGCCAATAATCCTATGACTAGGGATGATTTGAATCTTGACATAATTGCACATGATAGGAATCTCAATAGTATGATCACATCATAATTTCCTTCATGCTATGTCATATATCATGGACTTCATTAATTTGCTTATAGATCAATATCAATTCATAAATAATGAACACCAAATTAATGAAATATGCCTTTCTTTATTTATTCATAAAGTATGTACACAACTTTGTGCAAAACGCGCTAAAGGCGATTGCTTTTAGGACACTACTCTGACACCAACACCTTTGGGCAAAATAACCAAACATAAAATCAAAGACATCCCCCAACATGCAAGCAAAACAATTCAGAATACTGACTTGAAAGGTCACTTTGGTGACTACATTCTCATCAACATCCAAAAAGTCCGCAAATATAAAGGATACATCTTTATGTCATCCTCACATCTTTTATGGCCATACCGTATGTGACAATGCAATTTCAATAAATGCAAAAATCCAAATGCACATCCTCATAGTCACACACACATGCTGAAGACATTCTCCGAAAACTTCATTTGAGACTTTCGTAAACGAAAAATCTCAATAGAATGATTATCGTGCATCACCAAATACTGAACCGACCTCCTGAGACATGACAACCTCATGTATCTCCCTTATGGCAAGTTCATTGCACGAAAATTTACTAAAAAATGGCTTTGGAATGTCTCAATTCCTGTTTTCGATTGATTATCATGCAATCCCAAACACTGAAAATGAGACCCGAGACTCAAGACTCGAGACCTCATGTATCTCCCTTATACGAAGTCCGAAGCATGAAAATTCAATCGAAATCGGATTCAGAATACCTTAATTGATTTTTCTGGAGTTAAACTTTAATTTATTACTAATGTAATAAAACTAGAAAAATAGAAAAATGTTACTTTATGAATTTTTCGGACCCGGAAACTGACCCAAAACACCCCGGGGTACCTTTATGGGAAATTTGGAATTTTTGGGGGTTTTCTTTTTGAATCACTGTAGCTGACGTCTGTACGGATGACGTCAACACGACGTCAGCCGCTGACATCTAGTTGACGTCAGTGCGCGTGCAGGAGAGACGCGCGTGCAGTGCACTAGCATTGCCAGATGCCCGTCCTAGGCATCTGGCGCGTGTATCGCACACGCGCCCCCACGTAGATGCGCGTCGACACATGTCCCCCATCTGTGCTACCACGTGTCAGACGCATGGACGGTCCAGATGGTCGCGTGCCACACGCGTCGTCCGTACAAACGCTCTCCCACTCCCTGCTTCAGAGTTGAGCGCGTGCATGGCAAGCGCCCGACGGCTCTGACTTCCTCTGACACCGAAAGCAATTTTCGACATCCTGGGAGCCCCATTTTTGCTTCGTTCGGCTCGTTTTTAACCCATTTTTCGTAGCTAACCTTATGTATATCACTTTTACGTAATTATATACGTAAAAAAAACTAAAAAACGAATCACAAACTAAGGAAAACCAAATAAGATGAAAAATCGAAAAACCTTCGTTTCCGGCAATTCGATCACGTAACCGCTCTGATACCACATGTTAGTACGTAATGGGAGCCTTATTACGTACCTCGGATCTACATGAAAGGATTAAAAATGAAGGTAATACCGAATACCTAGATTTCGGTTCCATCTCTGATTCCGATGTCGATTCCGAGCTCCAAACGACTCCGAATCTCCCAGGACCTTTAGTAGAAAGTGATCACCGACTCACAGGCTAGACCAATGTTATGAATACCGATCGGACTTGCATGCGGATTGGGCTCGAATGAAATCTGCACGGTATCGATTGATGCAAGGTACCATTTCGGGATATTTTTTAAATTTATAAAATAGTCCCTAAACTTTTTAAAAATTGCAAAATAGTCCATATTGATATATTATACAATTGTATCAGATACTTTACTAGTTAACTGCTTACATCAACTATACTTTCAAAATCTTAATAATAAATAATAATGACAATAATTTTCAAATATTTTACATATAAATAATAACCACAATTAATATAAACAAAGACAATCATGATCATACAATTATAAAACTAAGAATAATACAAAGCATTTAAAATATTACAATCATACAATTTCATCATTATAATAAATAATATTACATATTTACATCAAAAGATTCAAAACATCCGATAAAAAATAATAAATATTACAAAAGAGTTGATGACGAATAAGCAATCAAGTAAAAGTTGAACCTGAAACAAAAATATTACATTTACATTACATACATATAATTTAACATAAACATCAATAATCAAAAACAAGTAAAATTAAAAGAAGAGGAAAAATAAAAACCTGAAGTTCAATCGTCAATAGGCAGATAACCGCTTGAACTGCACTGACCCCACTAATCATTTGGTACAAAATTCTCATCATTGAGAGGAGCTTCATCATCATCATCATTCAAATTTAATGCACCAAATGACATGTCATGCTTTCCCATCCAAGATCATCTTCCACATTCAAATCACTCACATCAACCAAATTGGGTTCTTCAGAAACCCAATCCGCCAAAATATCAATATTATCAATCGCAATTAGATCATTTGAACAACTTGTGCTACTAGGAGTTCTAATAAACAATTACATTTAATTATTAGAAAATTATAAGAAATTATATCAAAATTAATAATGAAAATAACATACCTTTCCCGAAGCTTTAAATTGTAACGAACATAAACCAAGACATTCAACCTCTTATACTCCAATCTATTCCTTTTCTTGGAATGTATAAATTCAAATGTGCTCCAGTTTCGTTCACACCTAGTTGCACTCACACATTGACTTAAAATTTGAATCGTAAACCTTCTCAATTCTGGAACACTACATCCGAAAAGATCCCACCAAGCAACTGCAAGTTATAAGAAAACAAAAGTAGTGTTATAAATAAAATAAAGTGATAAATAAATTTCAACATATAAGAAATAGGAAATAAGTAATACCTGGAGAAAGAAGTCCTCTTTGTTGAATAGCGATCGACATTCCAAAATCTCCATAAGAGAACTTATAAGTCTCCATTTGTGTGGTTAAAACAACTTGCATTGAGTCATGAGGAACAATTGTTGTAATTGTCATAAGCATTCCTCTACTAACTTCAGTTTGCTTTTTAACATCCAATCTAAAATACACACTAGGATTCAAAAATGCCCCAGCTACAAACAATGGAGAAGAAAGTTGTTTTCTCCTTCTCTCATTAATGATTAAGATATATGGTTGGTATAAAGAAGGCCTATTTTTTAGATTGGCCTTGATTACTTCCGTTGCTCTCTCCATAGCATCAAAAATATAACCGATTGTTGGCTTTTCTTCACTATCAGCCAACCGAAGTACCCTTACCAAAGGCTCACAAACTCAGATAACGAATTGACATTGCGACCAAAATTCCCTATCTTCTAGTATGATACTACAAACCTCCATTCCAGCATTAGACCTAGCATGCTGAGATGTAACCCACTTATCACTTGTAAACATTTGCCTTAACTCCACCTCAACGAAAGAAAAGATCAAGTGATAAGAAATTTGTTGCAAATCTTGTCACGTGAGGCGACACAAATTCCTACCATTGGTCAATTCCTTCTCATCAAATTTAAAACCCATGCACGATTATAAATAAATTTTGTCACCTTTTTTCCTTCTCGCATGGTCTCATCAAAACAGAAAATACCTAGGATTTCCTATATCCTCCAAGATAAGTCAATGCAATGTGCAACACAAGGAGTCCAAAAAAATGAATTATAGGTTCTCTGCAACCTTAGCCCTGCCGCTTTATAAGCGGAATCATTGTTAGTAATAAACTGAACAATGTTTTCTACCCCTACTTCATTCACAACTTGATCAAATATCCCAAACAAATTATCAGTAGTTCTAATCAGGCCAGATGCATCAATCGATTTTAAAAACATAGAGCCATTAAAACAATAAACCAAAAAATTTATAATTGGTTCTTGTCTCCTATTCGCCCAACCATCACACATAATTGAGCATCCATTAATACCCCAATTCACTCTTCTTTCAGCCAAATAAGCTCTTATTTCAAACACAGCACAACTCAAAACTCAAAAGTTTACCTTTTAAGTCATCAACCGATGGCCCTTTGTATCCTGGACCATAAGAGGCTATGGCATCTATCATATGTTGATAACAATATGATTGAGAAGCATTAAATGACGAACCTGTATCATACCACCATCTAGCTACTGCCATATCCACATTGTGAGCCGCATCTCTTGTCTGCATTGCACTACGAATTGAAGGTTGAGCTCCAGGAGTTGTTCGTGGTGCAAAGAAACCAGACAGCTACCTTCTTCTCTTCCTCACTTCAAATTCTTCGGGACCCTGAGGCTATGATGGAACACTACCAGTACCACTACCACTTCCACTTTCAACATATCCATAATCACCACGGAAACCGAGAAATGAACTTCCACTACCAATTTCAAGATTCAATCTTCCCCTTATATCTTTCTCAATTTGATGTTCATCAAGCAATGTTTTCATCTACCACTTCACATCATGACTTACTTTTTTACACGCTTCCACATCTCCTCTAACCCCAACTAAATGCCTTTTCAATCGGGTGATTTCTCCACCTTTCAAATGCTTGTTACAAAACAAGCAAATGGTATAATTCTTTTCGACTGAAACCACACCAAAGATGAGCCCAAGTCGATCATCAGATCTTCCCGAACTAGGTTGACGGAGTATTTGAACTTCCTTCCATTTATCCGTACACAAAATAAATAACACATAATTTCAAGACACAATGACAATATGCATATCTATCTTATATAATATAACTCATTCTGTAATAATCACAAAGCTAACAATCTAAACCAATCAACATATATCATAAGTAACACAAAACATACTCCAACACATAACAAAACCAAATAATGTCAATTTCCAATCTCAATAATCACATAACATTCATTATTGTATTTCCATTCCTAACAATTCTCAATCCTAACAATTACAAAACAATCACAATTCAATTTCCATTCATTCCATTTCCAACAATTCTCAATCCTAACAATTACAAAACATTCACAATTCAATTTCCATTCATTCCATTTCCAACAATTCCCAATCCTAACAATTAGAAAACATTCACAATTCAATTTCCATTCATTCCATTTCCAACAATTCCCAATCCTAACAATTACAAAACATTCACAATTCAATTTCCATTCATTCCATTTCCAACAATTCCCAATCCTAACAATTAAAAACATTCACAATTCAATTTCCATTCATTTCATTTCCAACAATTCTCAATCCTAAAAATTACAAAACAATCACAATTCAATTTCAATTCATTCCATTTCCAACAATTCCCAATCCTAACAATTACAAAACAATCACAATTCAATTTCCATTCATTCCATTTCCAACAATTCCCAATCCTAACAATTACAAAACGATCACAATTCAATTTCCATTCATTCCATTTCTAACAATTCTCAATCCTAACAATTGCAAAACAATCACAATTCAATTTCCATTCATTCCATTTCCAACAATTCCCAATCCTAACAATTACAAAACAATCACAATTCAATTTCCATTCATTCCATTTCTAACAATTCCCAATCCTAACAATTACAAAACATTCACAATTCAATTTCCATTCATTCCATTTCCAACAATTCCCAATCCTAGCAATTACAAAACAATCACAATTCAATTTCCATTCATTCTATTCATTCAATTTCTAACAATTTCCAATCCTAACAACATATTCATAAATTACAATTTGATAACATTACTAATTTTAAACATTTATGATTCCCTACACATATATATTACCATTCCATTAAAGTTCAACATCTTTTAACTTTTATAGTCATTTAATTATTTACCTACTTAAAACTAATACTCAAATCATTAACAAATATTAAGAATATATCAATTAATGTTAAGCTTTTTCAATTTCACTAATTTTGATTATCAATTTTATATTTAATTATTAATTTCATATTTGATTATCAATTTTACATTTAGGTTTAAATGTTGATTTGATTTTGATTATCAACTTTCAATTTTAAGTTTGAACAACCAATTTTACATTTAATTATTAAATTTAAAGCATAAAGTTAACCATAAGCACCACATTATCATTAAATAAAATACATGTACAATTAAACATTTCAAATTATCATACTCAATCTCAATTCTCAAATTCAATTGGTCAAACTCAAATTCAATTTCATTCATCAATAATTTAACAATTCAATATTAATACAATAATAAATCACAAGCCAATTTTCACCATTCAATAATCAATAAATCACCATTTCAAATTTAATTTCTAATTCACTTCCAATTTTTAATTCCAAAATGCAGAATGCCAAAATCCAATTCCAATCCCCAATTTAATTTACAATTCAATTCCAATCCCAAATTTAATTTACAATCTAATTCCAATTTCAATTCCAAATTTAATTTCCAATCTAATTCAAAAATTCAATTCCAAATCCAAATTTAATTTTCAATCCAATTCCAAAATCCAAATCCAAATTCAATTCCAATTCTAAATTTTATTTCCAATCCACTTCCAATTTTCAATTCCAAAATGCTAAAATCAAATTCCAAAGTCCAATTTCAAACTCCCGAATTCGGTTGAAAGTTGATAACCCACAAATGAGTAATGACAAATCACAAAAATAAAAAATTTCTAATCATAATTTCGGTTAAACCGAAAGCAACATCCAAAGCTCCAAAATCCAAACCCAATCCTCCCCAACTCCACCCACCGACAACATTTTTATCAACCGATCAACACCAATACTCTAATACACGGTATATCCAATCCATTTCCAATCCACAACACACACACAAAAATTTCATTTACCATTTACCAGTAACAATCAACACACACCCAAAAAATTATGTACACCGTCGGGTTCGGGTCACTAGATCTTCACTTGGGTTGTTGTCGGAGGGTGGGTGGGCCGGCGGTGTTGCGACTGAGGGAGGACGAAGGAGGCAACGTAAGGTAGGCGGCGTGGACGGCGCGACGGAGGCAAGCGGCCAGACCACCCGAAGACGACAGACGGACGGACGAGAAGAGGAAGACTCGAGGAGACCACCAGCATCCAAATCCGCACTGTGGAGGGGTGACGCGTGAGGGAGACAACCCATGAGATTCAAAGCAGGAGGATAGATTTGAGGGCTTGACGTAATCCAGCGAGGCGATTACGAGCGGAGACAGAGAAGAGAGAAGAGATGAGGGTGAGACCGAAGGTCGGGGGGCGGGGTAGTTTTTAGGATTTATTTTTGGTTATTTGCAAATTAGTCCCTAGGTTTTTTTAATTTTACGAAACAACCCGGATTTTCCTAAGATCTTTGGTACCTACCGGTACCGAGTTTAAAACGACCAGATTAGCCGGAATTTTTCCCTAAAATATTGTCCTCAGATTCTGCATTCGATCCCTACCGGTATGTAATCTCAGATTCCAAACTTTGGGCTAGACCTTTCTACAGTTTCCTCAAATCACGAGCTCTCTTAACGGGTTAGAGAATCTTATGCTCGTGAATGAACTCTTCAGTAACTGCAGGAGATCTTAACCTTTATATAGCTTCCATAACGAACTTTCCCATCACAAGGCCGATATGGACCCGGTTTACACTAATTGAGACCAATTTTTCACGCGAACTTCGACCTATTAATCTAGATCATTTATTGGGTCACTTTATTATCTTTATCAAAATCAAATGGCGTAACTTAATCGATAATTTATTTAAAAATCAAAATTGCAATTAATGTTAGTTCAACTTTACGAGACATGGACAAAATTGTCCCTAAGGACAAAAATGTCTTACATGTTATTGATGTTTAATTATGGAATTGAATTGATTCAATTTCATCTGGAAAAGTTTCAGACTAATACATTTTCGAACCATCTAAAACCTAGAAAACAATGAGCCCTAGAATTCTTCTAGAGTTCTTAAACTAAGAGAAATCGTGTCACAATAGGTTGTGGCTGAAAATTTGTTCCTGTATGCGATTATGATTTCTAGTCCTGTGGATTGGGTGTTGGATGACTATGGTTGTTTTGGTTTGTGGTGTTTGTGATTTCTGGAAATAAGAAACCTACAAACCCAGAATTGTTCTAGTAGAAAATTGGCAAATAGTTGTGATATGTGTTTGTGTTATTGAAATGCATGACCTAATGTGCTTGGGTTTGTTCTTAAAATTCGCTTATGCGTTCTGGAAATTGGTTCATGCGTTTTGGAGATTCATTTTAAGTCATGTTTTTAAATTTGTTATTTATCTAAGAATCTAGAAAACGAATAAGGCCGAAACTGTTACGGTTTGTGGTGAATAAAGAAAGTGTTTTGGGTTTTGCTTAAGTCTTAGAGAAGGCTCGATGGTTTTGGATAAATCCAGAAAACCCAGATCTGGAAAAACAAGAAGGCAAAATTGGAGTTGTGCTTGGATGTTGCGATTTCTAGTTGAATTACAGAGGGAGAGGCCTCTCCTCGTTGAAGCTATCACCGGCGCTGGTCACTGGTGATAGATTGCCGTGAACCAATGGCAAAATGCCACTGATGAAGCGCAGTAATCGCCTATGAACAGACGACGCTAGTGGTGATTCACCACTGTTTTTGGACGGCGTTCAATTCCTATAAATAAGCCACCACTGGAGACCAATCGACAGGAGGGAGCAGTGGCGGTAGCATGGTCTGACGCCATGAGACGTCCTAGGAGAAGAAGATGACAACGTAACATATTTATAAAAAAATATATATACGGAAAACGAAGAGGCGAGTGTAATACACGCGCCACCACAGGGAGGTCACTCATCTAAACTAGATGCCATTGGGGCGTGCGGTAACAGCCAAGTTTGAACACGCTCCTCACCAACGCGCCAGACAGTTTCTAGTTTTATATTATTAAAACTTTTTAAACCTAATTTTAATTAACTTAATAAATTTGAAAAATCTCAGGAGATGGAGAGCTCTGAAAACCCTCCTGTTTCTTTGGAAGAGAGGGATCTTCTGCGGCGAAACAATAAAAAAGTCAAGATCGATGGTGGCGTTTCTGATGAGATGGAGCAGGATAATTCTGTTGTCCCTGAAACTCCTTTGGAACCTTCGCGCAGAAAGTTTTCTTTTAAGGATGTGTTGAATCGTGATGCTGATATGCCTGATTTGCCTGCCTCTACTGAGGTTTTCTTTGATGATGCTTCGGATGATGATTCAGATGGTGATGTTGATAATGATGAGGTAGATTGCCCTACTATCCGATTGTCCAGAGAGGAAAAGTTACTACTGAGACAGCCCTGGAGGCATGCCTTGATTCTCAAGGTTTTAGGGCGTTCGGTTGGCTTTGCCTTTCTGCAACGCAAACTGAGGCAATTATGAGAGCTTCCTAATCCCTTTGAAATGATTGATTTAGCCAATGGTTATTTCTTAATTCGTTTTCGTTCTAAGAATGATTATGATCATGTGCTCAAGGCTGGCCCGTGGATTGTTGTTGGACACTATGTTACTTTGCAGAAGTGGAGACCGAATTTTGATCCGATTTCGGATGTCATTGATCATGCGGTGGTGTGGGTTAGGGTTCCTAATCTTCCTATTGAATTATATACGGAAGTGTTTTTATGGAGACTTGCCAAGAAGATAGTGTTAGATTAGATTGATGAAACCACTTTGGTGCAATGAGGGCAAATATGCCAGATTTGTGTTGAAGTGGATTTTGCTAAACCTTTATTATCCAAATTTCACATGTAGGAAGATCCAGTAGATTGGAGTATGAAGGTTTGATATGATTTGCTTCCAATGTGGTAGATATGGTCACGTGAAGGAAGCATGCCCTTCTATCATTTCAGATGTTAAAAACCTTGGTCCTGGTAACAATGGAGAGGTTGGTCCAGGGGGATCACAACCGCATGTGGTGGTTGACGAGGTTGCGTCGGCGGAGGTCCTAAAAAATTTCGGGCCATGGATGGTGGCGAAGAGACCGGGTAGGAGACAATCACGCAAATCAAATCCTGATCACCAACGTATCTTGGGGGATAAGACTATCAATTCGGTTGTCCATAAGACTCCTGTTGTTTCCAAATTAGTGGATAATTCAAATAAGTTTGCTACTTTATTGGAGGAGGACACTGAGGGTAATATTCAAGCTTTTGAGGGGCAGGAAAATATTGATCCTAATAGGGACCCAGTCGTTTCCACGGTGAAGAAAAACACAAAAGGCAAGGGACTTGAGGGTCCCAAGTTCACTCCTAATAAGCCTTCTAAACCGGGCCAACAAAGGTTCCGGTCAGATTAATATGAGGTTAGACCATAATGGGTCTAGTTCAGAGGCACGCGTGTTCATTCCTCCCTTTCAACCCCATGTTTCTACTCCAACCGAGAACAGATCGTGAATAGCCCGGTCCTCCCCGCCAATAACTCTTCTTCGCCAATTTTGCCTCCTCCGGGGTTTATAAAATCTTCTCAGGCGGCAGCTATGGGTACCCATACTTTGGTCCGAGGTGGCACTAATATGGTGAATCCTGAGACTACTATTCTCTCTGATGATTTGGTGATTTTAGATCCTGGAGATAATCGCCGGTTTGATCCTCTAGCTCAAAATCATTCTTTTAAGATGGAAGGGGTTGAGTTTGATTATTCTATGGCAGCTGAAGTTAGTCAGCAATTTTTAAGGCAAGATGGGGTTCAAGAGGTTCCTCCTCATGGCCAGTGATGACTTGCTTCCTTTCTTCATTATTATCTTTTTATTTCGATTTTAATGTGGAATGTTCAAGGTATTGCCTCTAGAAGCGCCAACGTGTCTCGATTCTCTCAGAGACAAAGCGTCCTCGATCTTGGTGATTGTTGAATGAGGATTCTTTGGGTACGTCTTGATTCTATTTGTACTTCTTTGGGTTTTGATTATTGGGTTCGGGTGGAGTCCGTTGGTTTTAGCGGTGGAATTTGGGTTTTTTGGATGAATCCTATTGGCAATGTTTCTGTGCTCTGCTCTACTTCTCAGTTTATGCATTGTCAGGTTTCTGATAATCGGAATAGAGTTTGGTTGTTTACTGCTATCTACGCAAGTCCTACAGATAGATGGAGAAATAAATTTTTTGATGCTTTATCTCTTGTTGGTGTTCATTCACATCTGCCCTGGCTCCTCATTGGTGATTTTAACACTTTTCTGATTCCGGATGAAACCACTAGCATTGATGCTTCTATTTCTGCTCGTTGTTCGAAATTTCGTTCTTGGATTAATTCTCTAGAGCTTTTTGATATGGGGTTTTCTGGCTCTCTCTTCACTTGGTCTAAAGGAAGAACTGAAGGTACATTTCAAGCAACCAGGTTAGATAGAGCTCTCTCTAATTTATCTTGGCTCCAACTTTTCCCGGCTGCTGGTGTTTTACATTTGGATCGTTCTGTCTCAGACCATTGCCCTATTCTGGTTTCTTTTGATATTTCTAGTATGAATGGTGGTTCTAGAAATTTTCGTTTCCAGAATGCTTGGACTTCGCATGATAATTATCTTCCTTTTCTTAAGGATAATTGGCCAGTTGATGGGAATTTTGCTCAAAGGCTGCATAACTTACCTGCTATTCTTTCTTCTTGGGCTCATAATGTTTTTGGTAATATCTATCAGAAAAAGAGAAGACTGCAGGCACGGTTAAATGGCATTCATAAACAGATTAATAAGTATAATTACAGGGCTCTCTGTAAGCTAGAAATCAAGTTACGTGTTGAACTTGAGACTGTTCTTGACTAGGAGGAACTCTTGTGGCAACAAAAATCACATGAAAGTTGGATTCTTGAGGGTGATCGTAATACTTCTTTTTTTCATGCTGTTGTAGCGGTGAAAGGGTCAAAAGCTCCTATCTTGGCTCTTAAATCTGATCAGGATGTATGGATTACTGATCAGGTTGTTCTTAAAAAAATGGCTATTAACTTTTTTCATCAGCTTTATTCTGCTGATTCGGATAATTTGATACCTTTGCTGACTTTTTCTTCTTATCCGGCTTTGACTGAGGATTTGAAGAATCATCTTTTTTGTCCTTTCTCTAAAGAGGAAGTTGTGTCCGCTGTCTTCCAGATGGCACCTAATAAAGCACCAGGTCCAGATGGGTTTCATGCTTCCTTTTATCAAAAGTCTTGGGCGGTTATTGGTGATTCTGTGACTGATTTTGCTCTTGACTTCCTTAATGGGGGGATTCTTCCTAATGGGGTTTGTGAGACTGTTATTACATTGCTTCCTAAGGTCTACTTTTTGAACATCTTCTTCGATTTCGCCCATCGCCTTATGCAACGCCGGTTTAAGATTTTGACTAAAGTCCTAACTAATCGGTTGCGTCAAGCTTTTCCTCATTTGATTGATCCTGTTCAGTGTAGTTTTGTCCCTGGTAGGCAATTGCATGATAATGTGATTATTTTTGAAGAAATGGTTCATTTAATGCATAACAAGATAGGTAATGTGGGGTTGATGGCTGTTAAAATTGATATGGAGAAGGCCTTTGATCGTATCAGCTGGGGCTTTATTGATGACTGTCTTAGGTTGGCTGGTTTTACTGATCACTGGAGAATCTTAGTGTCCTCTTGCCTTTCTTCTTGTATGATGAAAGTTTTATAGAATGGTTCAACAACAGCTAGTTTTAAACCTGGTAGGGGGGTTCGCCAGGGTGATCTGATTTCTCCATATCTTTTTGTTTTGGCAATGGAGAGACTGGGGCATGTTATCAAGGATTTGGTGGAGATTGGTTCTTGGAAGCCCGTCCGAGTTTCTAGCACTGGGCCCTCCCTTACACACCTTTTCTTTGTCGATGATTTGGTTCTCTTTATGGAAGCTTCTATTGATCAAGTCACTATTTTAAAGCATTGCCTTGAGTTATTTTGCCAATCTTCAGGTGAGAAAGTCAACTTCTTGAAGTCTTCGGTAATGTTTTCTAAAAATATGGGCAATGAATTACGAAGCCAGTTATGTTCGGCTTTAGGGATACCTGAATCAGATGGTTTGGGTAAATATCTAGGAGTTCCCGTTATTCAAGGACGGAATTCTCGCTATCATTATGAACCTATCTTGGCTTCCATTGATACCCATTTGGCTGGTTGGAAGAAAAATACTCTCAGCTTTGCTGGAAGGTTAACTTTAGTGAAATCTGTGCTTTCTACCATTGCTAATCATTCTATGCAAGTGCTATATTTTCCTCGATCTGTCTGTGATTCTATTGATAAGAAGATTAGAGATTTTTTATAGGGTAGAGGTGTTCATATTGTTAATTGGGCGGTTGTTACTCAGCCTCAATGTATTGGTGGGTTAGGTGTTAAATCAACCCACATTATGAATGATTCTTTTCTTGCCAAGTTAGGTTGGAGGTTGCTTCAGAAGCCAAAATCCTTATGGTGCCAAGTCATTATTCACAAATATATGAGAGGCTATTCTGAGATTAGCTGTATGGTGGATAAACCTGGTTCTTCTTGTATTTGGAAATGGATGGTTAAAGGTGCTGCTCTACTTAAAATGGGCTGTGGCAAATCTGTTTGTAACGGATTGTCCACTTCTTTTTGGAAGGATAAGTGGCTGGGCAATTTTGCTTTAATTGACTTGCCTCTCATGGATGGTTTTTATATTGACAGAAATATGCCTGTGGCCTCTTTTTGGGAGCATGTTGATTGGAAATGGGCTGAACTAACATCTCTTCTTCCTCCAGCTATTTGTCAGCAACTTGCTTCTATATCTCTTGTAGATGATCCGTTGCAGAGTGATGGGATAATCTGGGAGCCTTCTTCTGATGGAATTTTTACTGTTTCTTCTGCTTATCAATTTGCTTCAGGGCATAATTTTGATCGAGTTGATCCTGTCTGGAAACTTATATGGCGTCTGCATGTTCGCCAACGAATTCGGGTCTTTTTATGATCCTTTCAGCAGCAAAGGCTTATGACTAATGTGGAGAGGTGTAAACGTAAGTTTATCGATTCGCACCGTGCTTTTTTGTGGGAAACTGAGACTATTGAGCATCTCTTTCGTGATTGCCAAAAGGTTAGTTCCTTGTGGCTCTCTTTATTTTCTTACGCAGATTTTCAGAAATTTAAAGAGATGCCTGCTTCCTCTTGGCTCCATCATCTGTGTGATTTTGAATTTCTACTTTTTATGGACTTTCCTCCTGAGGAGGTGTTCTCTACTCTCCTGTGGTTATTATGGAAAGAGAGAAACGACCGAATCTTTAATGGTCATAATGATCCTATGGCTGGCTTTTTGCTTCGATTACATGCTTCTTTGAAGTATAATCAGCAATTGTCAAGAATAGTTCAGGTCATCTGGTGTTGAATATTTCCTGGACTCATCCTCGTTATGACTATTTTAAGCTTAATGTTGATGGTTCATCTAAGGGGAACCCCGGTTTAGCTGGCTGTGGTGGTGTAGTTCGTGATTTTACAGGTAACTGGGTATGTGGTTTTGCTACACACTTGGGTGTTTGCACTTCTATGGTTGCAGAGCTTAATGGTCTTCTGGAAGGCCTTAATTGTGCTTGGGATTCCGGATGCAGGAGACTCATTGTTGAGATGGATTCGTTGAGTTGTGTTCAATTAATACGTGGTTCTCTTGTTAATCTTCGTTTTGCTGGTTTATTATCCAAGATAAGGGCTATGCTGCAACGAGAATGGGTGGTTCAGGTGACTCATGTTTATAGAAAAGCTAATCGATTAGCTGATTTACTTGCTAATATAGCAGTCCTCTCTTCTACAAGGTGCCGCACTTGGTGGTCTCCTCCGGCCGCAGTGCTTTCGATTCTCATTCAGGATAGACAGGAAGTGGCTTGGCCACGGTTTGTTCGTGCCTGATTGTTCTCTGGGTATCCCCCTCCTTCGTATCCAAAAAAAAAAAAAATTTCTAATTGTTTGAAACAGTTTATTTTATTAGGATTATCCTTTAGAATTTAGTTTAATTTTTCAATAGTTGAATTATTAAATTAAATTAGTTATCAATTCAATTTCAAAATTAAGGTAATTATTTTTCTAAATTTGATTATCATTAATAATTATATTGATTCCTAATTAATTTTAGAAAAGTGGTTTTAAAATTATAATTAATTAGTTTCAATTTGATTGAAATTAATTAATTAGATTCTGTAAATTAAGAAAATATTTTCTTAAGTAATCAAAAAGTTATTTCTTAATTAAGTCATTTATTTCAATATATTAAAGATAAATTAAATTTATGGCATTATTTTTTAGAGATTATTTAATTTATTTAAAATTGTTTCTTTATTTATAATTAATAGGTTTCTTGATTTATTAGAATGGACATTTTCTTGATTAAATTTTTAAAAGGTGTTTCCATTTATTAATTAAGAAAATTGTACTTTTATATTTTTGAAAATAGTTTTCTAATTTATTAAAGAAAGATTTTTAATTAATTAAGAATTCAAACTCTAAATAAATAATACAAAGGACTTTCTTAATTAAATTTTAAAATGTTTTATTTAATTTTGAAATTAGTTTCCTTTAATATTAGAAAAGAGTTTTCTAAGTAAGGAAAAATAATTTCTAATGAGATTACAAATAGTTTTCTAATTGATTAGAAAGTGTTACTTATATAATTTTTAAAAAAGAAGTTTTTCTAAATTATAATAAGTAAGAAGAATAATTTATTGAAAATTATTTTCAATTAAATTTGATTAAAGGAGTCTAGATATTTGAAATAATTTCCAATTAGATTGAAAATTGTTTTAAATCAAATTAAATTTCTATTTGGAATAGGAATTTAGATTATTTAGGAATCAATCGCTTAATCTAATTTAATTTTTCTAGGAGTTGGAAATATTATTTTAAATTATGAAGATCAAAACTATAATCAAACTAAGTTTGATCTTTTATCGTATAATTTGATAATGAGTTCATAAGATGCATACTTTATTATATGTTTGATATATATATATATATATATATATATATATATATATATATATATATATATATATATATATATAGGTAGCATGATTTTATGTTTTATATGTGTGATATTTTACATGCGATTTTATTATTGATGAGACAAATCAAGTTCAAATCCCTCATTAGAATATTAAGTACATGTTTAAAATGTGATTGTTGCCTTCTATTGTTATAAGAATAAACCAAAGTTCTATCTATTGTAGACTTGTTGAGCAAACTAAAGGTCACTTTAACCCGAACATGTTTAATATTATGACAGTGGGTTCTACTTAACTAAATTTGTATGATTTGGATAAGCAAACTCATAATCATATGAATTTAGAGGCAAGGTTAGGAATGACTTATAAGATATGTTTTGGCAAGAGTTATAGCCTAACGGATCTAGGAGTCACATGAGATGTGATTGATAAAGTTATTATTTACCTAATATAAATTTAGTTAGTTTGTTAAGCAAACTCAAGATCAACTATATTTGAATGGGATCTTAGCCTACTAGAAAGATTAGATTAATCTTTCTGAATAGTAGTGAGGGCTATTATTTCGAATAAAATAGTGGGAGTAACCAAATGCATGATTAAAGTCTTAATCTTATTTGGTAGTCATGGCATATAATTGATTACTTGCTTTCTTACATTTATTTTGTTATGAGTGAAACTTACCTTATTTAACATAGATGATGCTAAGTTATTGAACCAAATTTTTTAAACATAAGTTATGTTTGAGTTAGTTAGAAAATTGTGTGCCCATTATGTAATTTTGCTATAATTCCTATTGAGGATATGGCGAAAAAGTTGTAGAGATATGTCAAAATCATATAGATGACAAAAATGTATTAACATTTTGAGTTGACTAATGTCTCGTAAACTTTGATGACAAAATGTAAGATGTAAGTCAACACCATTATAGCAAAATGTAAGGGGTTGCGTGGAGTAGGGCTCAAAAGTTATAATAACTTGTTGAAATTATTTCATTTAATTTATCCCAATATAAGCATAATTTTGGATTACAATTACAGGTTTTGCTATATAATGATAATAGTTATCATTAGAAGAAAATGATTGCATTATTTTTCTTGCCTACGTGTGATATGATAGAGATCATATGAATTTCTAGTTCATGCTTATATGTATTTGACACCAAATTTTAATTCAACATTATTGTAATGTTCAAAGCATGATAAGAATTAGATTGTTAAGTAAAAGTAGTTGATCCAAGTTTATGCAAATAGTTTGTGTATGTATTGGATCAAAGGAGACTTATGCTTAACATAAATGGTAAGAATAAAAAGTTAGATAATCGACACAATCCTTTTATGTCACATTGGTTAAACCAATAGAATGAGAATCATAAAGTTACATACAAGGATACATGTATCCTTTTGATTATGAATCATATGAAACTTGTGAAAATTGTCAAGTTGAAGAATAACAACCTTTGGTGAAAGGATGATGATGGTATTGGGTTGTTAAATCTTATACATATGATGTATTAGATAGAATAACAATTCATAAAAGGATAATACCTATATTTCATTAGATTACTAATGACTTTATATGATATCATCATACGTATTAAATGAAATAATGATTTTAAATTTTGAAATATTCAAATTGTTTGAATCTAAAAGAAATTAAGCATTGAGAATGTTGAAGCACATCGATGAAATCCTTATGACAAGTTTTAAATTTTCAGTTATCTATAAAGAATGAGATTCTCTTGTAAATACCTTCATAACTAAATTTATAAGAGTATGGATTTATGTAAGGAGTAAAATATAATATGAGATATTGTACGATGCAATACTATTTCTTCTATAGTTATGCCTAGTACTATAACTTAACTTCTACAGTTCTAATTGAATCAATTAGCAAGATTTCATATTAGATATGAAATGTCAAGTCTTTGAAAAGCTCAAAGGTAATGATTCAAGGATGTGATGCTTAGTTGAGGCATATATACAATCCATTAAGTTTAGAACTAAAATGGGTAATAGAGGGTGTTGGATATAATCTTACAGACTTATTGAACAAATTGTTTGTTTCAATATATGTTTATAAGAGAATGGTTTTTAAGATAAATAATAGGAGTAAGATAAAATTTGAAAGGTTCAATTCTCATAATAATACATCTAATTGCAACTAAATGGGAGTAAGATAAAATTTGAAAGGTTCAATTCTCATGATAATACATCTAATTACAACTATTGCCTTTATTGATACATTTGATGTATAGTTGAACACATAGAATAACAATTCTAACTTCCAATTGTCGAACACATAATTGTCCAAGAACAACTGTTGTTGGATATGAAAAGGTAACAACTTAAGTCTAGGAATTAGATCTATAGAGATAGATTGGACGTTGTTAACTTATTCTAAGTCCAAATACATAGGTAATGTACTAAAGATGTTTAGTATTTGAGATATCAGATACTTGTGAAGTATTAAAGATATCTATTGCTTTATATGTAAGTTGATATTTGAGTTCAAGACGATAAAGATATAACTTTAGAAGTAAATCCTAATTAAGGTTTATTTACTTAGAACAATATCATTTAGGATTGAAAAGGTTCCAATATAGTAATGGTTGTAAATTGAGCCATAATACATTTTTTATTTAATAGAAATGATTAATTGGATCAACAAGTTCTTTAGTGAACTTGATATAGTTTCTTTGCATTGTTCAAGACAGTAATGTACTGTGGAACATTAGAGCCATTAAGCAACCAAAATGAGCTAAGGTCTCATCAAAGATCCAAGTATGTATTAGGCAATTTTTCTTAATTATGATGACAATTAAGATAAGAGTTATAAGATTTAAGTAAGTGCTCATTATAGAGAATCTTGTAGAATTCTCTCATTAAAAAATTGTTCTAGCTGTAAGATAATCATCATATGATGTTATAGTATGAGATACTTAAATGATTGGCTTAGTGCAAGTGGGAAATTGTTGGTTTATACCCTACAGCCAATCACTTTGTTTATAGTTTAGTGACAAATTATTTAAAGGCATTCTTTATCTTGTATATGTTTAGTTGTATATGATAAAATTCATGGAATAATTATACATTGCAAATGAAATTATAATGAGATTATAATTATGAGATTCATATTACATTTATGTATTATCCCTCAATTGCTCTTGGTCACTGTTATGTTAAGATTGGACGTTAATAGAATACAAAAAGATTAGCACGCGCTATGTTTTTCCTTATGGAAGAAGTATTCAATCTCATAGGCTAAAGTATAGAGATATTTAAACAAACGTATAGGTGCTTGTTAGTGAACAAGTTCACTAAAGAGACCCAAAATGAGAAATCCATTTGGAACATTTCTTGTATGTCTATGGAATTCTCATTGTGATCATTTTGTAAGTGACCCTTTGACTTAAGATCACCAAAGTTATCTTATATAGGGATTATTACATTCTGATACTATTTATGATCTATTTAATCATCGATTGTTCAATTAGTAGTCATTGGATGTAGCATGAATTTTATGGAGATAGCTGTGTGATCAAGATAGGATTTATCACCCTAAAGAAATTAGGGAGAATGTTTCGTTATTCTCAATTAGTATCGATTTCAGATATCCTTGGCTGGTACTGTTGTTGCCTACAACCAAATTCAAAAAGAAACCACTTCCGTTAATATAAATTAATGCAGTAATGGTAAGTGGATATCGCTCCCATGAGGAATTTCAACAGTAAAGGAGTTACAAATTCAAAACAAAAACAAAGTAAAGAAATGGGGGAGGGGGGGGGGGGTTAATTCACGACAATTGAAGGAAAAAGATAAGAAAATTCACAAATCAAAAGAAATAATTCGATTTAAAAGTTTAATGAAAAAACCTTGGTTTTCGAGTCACCGATGTTATCATGCTAAAATGGATCCTCGATATAAAATTTCAATCATTAATAAACATTCATTGGGAGATGTTTTCTCTTAAGTGTAAATGACTAGAAATATGTATCCTAGCATTCTTATTAAACAACAACCTAGATACGTTCATAGGTTCAATTGAATAATAGCTTTAAGAATCAAGAAACCAATGAGCAAGATAATACATGTAAAACATATAATTAATCAAGATGAATATCTCCTTAGAATTTCCAACTCTAACGTAAAGAAGGTAATCCTAATTTCTACTTGCGGTTAATGAAACTGAACATCATATTTCATTAATCTAGCTATTGAACGAATCAATCCCTCGTTGTGCACCTAGAAATCAATCAATTTAATTAGAAAAAATAATGCAGAAGATATTCAATATTCATCAATGAATAAATTTTATTGAAACATCTCATACATAATAAGTGACAACAAAGTTCCCTCAACCAAGAAATTTAGTTTAGCTAATCATAACGAAAGTAGCAATCAAAGAAATATCAACACAGCTAGTCTTCATCCCTGGACTTTCTTGAAGAATACGAAAATACTATAAGAAAAACTGCAAAAAAAGTAAAAAAAACTGAAGGAGAAAAACTGCAGAAATGCTCCTATTCTAACTCTAAAGGAGATGACGTGAACAGTAATGTTTTTCCCCTTTTAATGCCTCCTGATCCCTTCCTTTTCCATCATCTCTTTCAGATCATATCTCCCACGTGTTTTGTTTGTAAATCTCCATCAATCTGATCTTAAAATATTATAAAAATCTCAAACAAATCAAATTTAAATTTTGAAAGCAGATCTGGAAATTTATTTCATCCTTGCACATGCCCACGCTTAGTCACTGAATTGTTGCCAAACTTGGAATTTCGGATTTTCTTTATTTCTTTTGCATCTTTTTTATTCAAATTCATCTCTAAGGTGTTGAAAATCATCTTAGAACAATTATGAAACAATTCCATTAATTTTGAATAATAACTTCAACACATTACCGAGAATTAAATGCAAAATAAGCATAAATCGATAACTTTACAAATTCCCCCACACCAAACCTTTGCTCGCCCTCGAGAAAACATGTCAAACTACTACACTCCATCAATTCATCCTTCATAAGATCAAGTACACACAATCCATTAACTTGGGCCGGTAAGACTTAAGTTGTAACACATCTCAAAATCACTTTTCACCGATACAAATAAACAAAGTCAAAATAAGACACCTTTGTTCAAAGGCAAATATGAAACTAAAGTCAATCCTTCTCACAGATTTCGCTCTTACACTCAAGTGTTTAAGGTTTAATTGTTTCGCTCAAATCTCTCTATAACATATTGCACTACCATAGGCTTGCAATTTCACCAGTTACCATTCATTCGGATTACATAAGGTAATAGATCATAAGGATTTTATTCTAATGGGGTTAGGTTCACAGGTGAGGTAAAAATGGCAAAAGGTTAATCACAAACATTCACAAAGTATCAAGTAAAAGGGATACTCAAACTAAAATTCTGAGATAAACACATGACACAAAGGGTTACAACTACTCATACTTACTCAGGCTACTATGTTTTATTCTTTTTTTTTCTTTTTTTCTTTATTCTTTTCTCTTTCTTTTTTTTCTTCTGAATTTTTCTTTCTTCTTTTTTTTCATCTTTTTTAATAACGCTAAACACAAGGGAAAAAAAAAGAGAAATTGCTAGTAGCAAAACTTAATAAACACATGAGTAGAAGCACCTATAAAAGTATCTTAAAACAAAATACAAAACAAAAGTCTCAAATTACTCAATGCTTCATTCAACTTGTTATAAGGTAAGGCTAATGGGATTTTTGGGTTTCAATGTAAGGTGATTGATTGAAAAACAAGGTTAAAGGCTCAAAATTGTGGGCAAAGGAAAATTAATTAGGTGGGTCATTTTTAAGCCAAAGGGTTTTCTATATCCCATGTAATCAAATAAATTCGAAAAGGTTCCGTGCAAGTTCTGAAGGCAACATGAATAGAGGAGCATCACGCAATTCAAAGAAATATAATGACATAAAGATGATGTCATTTAGGCTCAAATTTTTCTCACGGGTTTAACTTAAGAATTCACTTCAATTCTACCCATTACGTCATCACTCAAATGTCAAAATTTTGACTAAGTTTATAAGATCAGTTATTGCAATTAATCAACATAATGCACCTTAACACTCACTTAGCCTAATTTAATTTCATACATATACTCAATCTCATCCAAACTAATATGACAAAGCTTCATAGTTTAACACACAATAATCATGCAAAAATCAACAAAAATCACACAAAAATTGAAAAACAGTCACATACCAAAACTCCAATTCTTTCCTCCACACCTAGACCAACATTGTCCTTAATGTTAAAGAAGCACAAATATAAAGGAAAAGGTTAAAGAAAACTTCTCTATTATGGAAGTGTCGAAATCATGGTGTTGGCGAATGTGGCAGTTGAAATCCTTCATACTCGCAATAAGCCATCCAATTGTGTTCCAAACGGTGCATTTTTTGTTCGATCCTACTGAGACGATCCTCCAAATTGGTGTCACGTTGTTGGTGGCTATTGGTTTCAGTTGGTGGAGCCCAACTTCATGCTGCTGAGGATCTCTTAGTAGGAAGAGTGGCTGGGCCCAGAATGGTGAAAGCGATGTGGCTACAGCTAAAATCCACAATTCCCATCCTACTGAAACAATCCAAATCCAACGGTTCTATATTACAAACCACATTCATGTCAGTATTATCAAGATCCAATAATTCTAAATTAATGGTCAATTGTATAATATATGAACCAAGGATCAAAGGTTTGGATTTCTTAAGTAGCATCGATTGAAATCGAGTTATAAACCAATAACTTAAATTCACAGGAATGTGCCTATCCATACACCATAGGAAATAAAATTCTACTTTCAACAATGTTCCCATAGCGTCTTTACGACCTGAAAAATTGTATGCCAAAAGTCTATGGATGATTTTAAAAACAGGATTTCTAATAAAGGAACTCTTAGAAATACTAGTATTATATGGATTTTTATCAACAGACCATTGACTCCATAATTCGAGTGCGTTAAAGTCTTCATGATAGTCACATTTAGCATTGATAAACAACTCAGTCTAATTTCAGTAGCCCAAACAAAACCCATAGCAACATTGAATTCAGTAATAGATAACGCAAATTCTTTCCCCATCATTTGAAATTCAACAACGTCTTTTGTGAACACATTAAACTCGCCAGTACAATTAAATTGGAATGTGCTATAGAATTCCCTTGTTAATTCGATATATGCAGGGCAATTAATTCTACCAAACACACTCCAGCCAATTGGACCCATCAATTGCGTGAAAGAATCATAAACATGCAATGCTTCAAGCGTGTCAAAAAGAATAGACTTACAAGGATAAATTTTTCGTTCACTGAGTTGTTGAAATCGTGTTGTATCTTTTGGAAGTCGGAAAGATGTGCAACCCCCAACTCTAGTGGTCCATTTGTTGTTGTTTTCGACTTCTTTGCCTTTCCTTGTCCTTTGGTATGTTCATGGTGTTGGAGTAACAATTGTTTGTGCTTGGGCTATTTCAGGAGGTGGTTCGGTGGTGGTTGACGTAGGTTGTTATGGTGGAGGAGGAAAGTCAACAACAAACCTTATGGGAGTTGCTAGTCTACGAGAATCACTCTTCTTCCTAGGCATTGTGATGATTTCGTGAAATATGCAGATCTGGAAGTTGCAAAAGAAAAGTAACAAAACCAGCAAAATCACAAGTTAGGGATAAGAGTATTGTCAGTGGAATGCAAATTAAGAGATGGGTGTTGTGTGGAAATGTAATGTGAACGAAATTGATAAGAGATGTTGGAATCTGCAGTGAAAACAATAATGAGAGAAGGTGAACGAAAGAAGAAGAGGGAACTGAGAGGGGGAAATAGGGGGCAGAAGGAAGAACCAAAAAATTTTTGTTTTTTCTTTTTTTTTTCTTTTTTTCGTTTTTAATTTTTAAAATTAAAAGATGAAAAATAAAAATGACATAAATAAAAATGTTAAATTAAATTCCTAACTAAATAAAATAAACGTAATGAAATGAAAATAAAAAATCGCTAAAAAATAAATAACATAAACAAACCTACGGGTTTCCCTGAATGCACTTCTTTAAAGTCTTTAGCTGGACATGTTTCTTTACTTTCCTGATTAGAAATAGGTTGGGGCTACCAACTCTATTTCTTCCACTCACTTGATCGAAAAGTTTTCATAGTATGGCTTCAGGCGATGTCCAGTAACTTTAAATATCTTAGAGATATATAAACTCTAAATTTCTACCACACCGTGAGAAAAAACATTAGTAACAATAAAAAATCCAAGCCAACAAGATCGTAATTTTCCTATAAATAAATTAAGCTTCAAATGATAAAGAAGAACTTTTGGTCCGATTGAAAAATATTTCCTAGAAATCAATTTATCATGAAAAGCTTTAGTTTTTTCCTTATAAATTTTCGCATTTTCATATACCTCATTACGAATCTCCTCTAATTCTTGCAATTGCAATTTCCTATTGTTACTAACTTCCACCTGATCTATATTCTACTGCTTTACAGCCCAATAAGCTCTATGCTTTATTTCTAAAGGTAAATGACAAGGCTTACTGAAAACTAACCTGTAAGGGGACATACCTATAGGAGTTTTGTACATAGCTTGGTATGCCCACAAAGCATCGTCCAATTGTAAACTCAAATTCTTACAGTTTGGATTCACCACTTTCTCTAATATGGATTTCATCTCTCTATTGGACACATCAGCTTGCCCACTTGTCTGCAGATGGTAGGCGGTAGAGATCCAGTGTGTTATACCACATCTTTTCATCAAAGCTTCAAAAATCTTGTTGCAGCAATAGGTTTCTTGATCGCTAATGATAGCTCGAGGCATTCAGAACCTGACAAAAATATTAGATTTAACAAAATCTATAACAGTTTTAGCATCGTCAGATATAGTAGTTTTAGCTTCAACCCACTTCAAAACGTAATCCACAGTTAACAAAATGTAGTTCTTACCAAAGGGGGAAGGAAAATGACCCATAAAGTCTATTCTCCAAACATCAAAAATCTCACATACCAAAATGTTCGTGAGTGGCATTTGATTCCTCAATCCTAAGTTACCTATTCTTTGACAATGATCGCAAGACTTGCAAAGTATGTAAGATTCATAAAATAACTTAGGCCAAAATAGTTCACATTCTAAAATTTTTCGAGCAGTTCTTTTGGGACCAAAGTGTCCCCCACACACAGATGAATGACAAAAATGTAAAATAGAAGGAATTTCATCATCTGTGACACATCTCCTAACAATCTAATCAGAACAAAATTTCTAAAGGTGTGGCTTATCCCAAATGTAATATCTAGCCTCTCGCTTGATTTTATCTCTGTCAGCTCTAGATAAATCACTAGGTAAAGACTTAGTTACTAAAAGGTTTACTATATCTGCATACCATCAAATTACCTATTGAATTGCGAAGAGATTCTCATCCAGAAATTTGTCATGAAGAACATCAAATGCAGTACTCAGAGTGATCCTACTTAAGTGGTCAACCACCAAATTTTCAGCTCCTTTCTTGTTGCAAATTTCTAAATCGAATTCTTGAATAAGTAAAATCCATCGAATTAATCTCGACTTGGCTTCTTTCTTGTTCACCAAATATTTCAAAGCTGCATGGTCTGAATAGATGATCACCTTTGTCCCTAATAGGTATGACCGAAACTTCTCCAATCCAAAGACGACTGCTAAAAACTCCATCTTCGTCGTAGAATAATTTTTTGGGCATCATTAAGTGTCATGGAAGCATAATAAATAACATGAGGTACCTTGTCCACTTTTTGGCCCAGCACAACACCAACTGCATAATCCAAAGCATCGCACATCAACTCAAAGGGCATGTTCTATTGTGGTGGCTGAATAATCAACACTATAGTGAGTCACTCCTTGAGTTCATCAAATGCATTTTTGCATGGCTCATCGAAATCAAATTTCACGTCTTTTTGGAGCAATCTGAACATGGGTTGCGCATTTTGGAGAAGTCTTTGATAAATTGCCTATAAAATCCCACGTGACCAAGAAAAAAATCAACTTCCCCCACAGTCATGGAGTAAGATAAAGATAGAATAACATCAAAGAACACGCCTCTTACCATTGAGGCAATGGTTCAATGGTAAGAGACGTGTTCTTAGAAACAACAAAACCTTGAGGGGTCGCGAGTTTGATTCCCAAAGAGGATAATACTGATTAAGGTTGGATGCCGCGGTATAACCCGCAAACACACGCCGAGGTATAACCCCCAAACACCTACGGGTGGGGTGTGGCGTGCAACAAAAACCCCTCTTGGAATCTTGCATGGCGAACTTATTGAGCATATTCTCAATGTAGGTTAGTTGAGATAAAGCTATCTGCTTGTTCTTTCGATCCCTTATAAGTTTGATCCCTAGAACATAGGTAGCCTCTCCCAAATCCTTCATTGAAAATTGTTCATTCAGTCATCCCTTAACCGCAGATAACATTCTCACATCATTCCCAATGAGCAGAATGTCATCAACATATAGGATTAGGAAAGTAACCTTACCTTCTTGTATTCTTTTATAAACACAAGGCTCATCTAGGTTTTGTATGAACCCATAGGTTTTGATAGCCTTATCAAACCTAATGTTCCAAGACCTAGATGCTTGCTTAAGTCCATAAATGGACCTTTGCAACTTGCAAACCTTATGCTCATTACCTGGCTCAATGAATCCTTCTGGTTGGGCCATATAAATGGTCTCCTCAAGATCTCCATTAAGAAATGCGATCTTGACATTCATTTTCCATATTTCATAATCGAAATAGGCTGCTATGGCCAAAAGAATCCTGATGGACTTAAGCATGGCAACCGGAGAAAAAGTCTCCTCATAGTATATACCCTCCTTTTGAGTATAGCCTTTAGCTACCAATCTAGCTTTAAAGGTCTCTACCTTTCCATCCGATCCCCTTTTTCTTTTGTAGATCCATTTACACCCTATGGCTTTTAGACCTGGTGGTAGATCTACAAGGACTAGGACCCAGACTTCATTAGTATACATAGAATCTATTTCAGATTCCATCGCCTTGAGCCATTTTCCTGCATCAACATCATTAATAGCCTATGTATACGTAATGGGATCTATTTCTTCTTGATCCGAGATAGCAATTAAGCTTTCTCCAAAACTCAGATACCTATCTGGTTGTCTCACAACCCTCCCACTACGTCTAGGCACACCTTGATGTTCAGGTTGCACTTCTGATTCAACTCTTGAATCCATTTCGACATCTTGTTCTGTCATATACAAAACAACTCTTGGTTTGGATGAAATAGCTAACTCCTTTAGTACTACTTCACTTCTTCCTTTGTGATTTTTCACAAACTCTTCCTCTAAGAAGGTTGCATTTTTCGACACAAATACCTTCTTACCATGAGGACTATAAAAATAGTACCCTCGAGTTCCCGTAGGATATCCTACAAACAAACATACTTCTGACCTTGGTTCCATCTTTGTGGATTCAGGCTTTAGAACATCGGCTAGGCAGCCCCAAGTCCTCAAATGCCTCAATGAAGGCACTCGGCCAGTCCACAACTCCCTAGGTGATTTAGGCACCGATTTGGACGGAGTAAAGTTAAGAAGATATGTTGCCGTTTGTATGACATATCTCCAGAACGATTCTGGAAGGCTAGCGTAGGACATCATTGATCTTACCATTTCCAATAGAGTTCTATTTCTCCTCTCTGCTACACCATTCTGTTGAGGTGTACAAGGAGCTGACAAATTGGAAACAATTCCATTGTCAATTAAATATTGCTGGAACTCTCCAGATAAATACTCACCACCTTGATCTGACGAAGTTGTTTTAATGGCTTGCTAAGTTACTTCTCAGCTTCAGCTTTGAATTCTTTGAACTTTTCAAAAGATTCACTCTTTTTATGCATCAAATACAAATAGCCATGTCTTGAGTAATAATCTATAAAAATTATGAAATATTCATAACCTCCTCTAGCTTGTATATTTATGGGCCCACACACATCAGTATGTATCAGGTCCATATGGATTCAGATATGTTTCCTTTAGAAGGAAATGAGGCTTTGGTCATTTTTCTTTCAATACAAGATTCACAGGTAGGTAATGAATCACTATCCAAGCCCATAAGGATCCCATCCTTTACTAGCCTGTCAAGTCTTTTCTGATTGATATGACCCATTCTTAAGTGCCACAGATACTTTGAATTAATGCTAGAGATTTTGGATTGTCTTGGTTTTATCAATTCTGTGGTGTTTAGTGAGCCTTTCATAGGTTCTATAAAAAACAATCCCTGTTTAGTTATCGCATCACAAATAAAATCCTTATTCTCATATATTGAAACAACCTTTTCAAAATATAAGGAATAACTAAATTTTATTAGACAAAAAATAGAAATCATGTTCCTTACAATCATTGGCATGTAATAAACATCCTCCAAAAATAACCTATGACCACTAGGAAAGTCCAAGATAACTACTCCCACTGATTCTGCTGAAACATAGGAACCATCTGCTATCTTGACTTGAAACTGGCCTTTAGGTAGTCTTTTCCTTTGCTGGAAACCCTGCAAAGAATTGCAAACATGGTTAGTGGCTCCTGAATCTAATATCCAAGAAGTAGATAAATCTGCCACATTTTTAGTTCCAAACAAACTTAGGAAGCCCATACCTTGTTTGCTTTTGAGAGACTCTAGGTAGACTGGAC
This sequence comes from Erythroxylum novogranatense, assembly GCA_029891385.1. Taxonomy (NCBI): domain Eukaryota; kingdom Viridiplantae; phylum Streptophyta; class Magnoliopsida; order Malpighiales; family Erythroxylaceae; genus Erythroxylum; species Erythroxylum novogranatense. The sequence goes on along the minus strand of CM057225.1, from coordinate 33,229,147 downwards.
AGTTTCTTTTCCAGTGGCCCATCTCATCACAGTGGAAACACTTTCCTTTGATGTTCTCTTTGGCCTTCTTTTTCATGGATTTGGCCTTGACCCCTATTTAGGCCTTCTTTTTCATTGGACCCTTCTTCTTTTCCTTGCCCTTACCCTTAGGCTTAGAAGAAGAAGCTACATTAGCTTCTGGCCCATGAGCCTTAATATTCAATATCTCCTACGTTCTCTAGAGGGTATTCATCAACTCACTCAAGGTGTAATCCTTGCTGTTGAGCTCATAGTCCAACTTAAACTGCTGAAAAGAAGAGTTTAAGTTATTGATGATCATAATCATCTGTGTGTCCGCATCCATATCCGCCCCAAGCATCTCAGCCTCAGTGACCGCAGAGATTACCTTCATCATGTAATCCAACACCGGTTCACCAGGTTTCTGTCTGAGATTATGAAAGGTTTGGATAGCTTTCACTCTTGCAGACCTAGTCCTCACACCAAACATCTCATGTAAGTAATGGACCATTGCACTAGCAGTTTTCATACAAGCAATTTGCTTTTACAATATGCCGCTGACAGAAGCCAGAATATAACACTTAGTAGTCTTGTCAGCATTCTGCCAACGCTCATGTTGTTGGACTTGCTCAAGAGTTGAATCTCCACTTGGAGGTGTAGGCTCATTTTCAGTTAACACCCATGAAATACGTTCATATTGAAGAACAATGTCAAGGTTACGTCTCCATTCATTAAAATTGTCTCCGTTTTCCAATTTTTTTATTAGTTAAGAGCAAGGTGAGTAGATTCATTTTGTGGTTGATTATGTCTGAAAATATAAATTATTAAAACATGAGCATACTAGTCAACAATTTATGGAACTTTGCATCAAATCATGATGCATGTATGCATGATGATGGATTTAACAAAACTTAAAAAATTAAAACATTATACGACGGTTATTTTTCTTATCTATAACAGACTAAGTGACAGTGGGCCATCTTATCTATTAAAAAAAACTGGGACCCTCCCACTCAAAAACTACCAAGCATCTCGTGCCCAATTTTTTAAGAAGAGTCTTAATTTGGTCCATACTTTTACCAACAGAGCTACGGTGGGAAGTTTATTGATAAAAAATATTGAGTGTTTAACCATTTGATTCATTCATTAAAGATACCTACAAACCATGCCTCGGTGGGAGGTCACATTTGCTATCATTAAGTGGACTTATCCTTAAGGAGACCCAAACCATGCAAGATCTAGGATCCATGCTCTCCGATGGGGAGTAACACTTCACCACATGCAAATGGGCCATCATTTGGAGACCGTGGACTCTCACAGGAGCATCCTCTCCCACTCAATCTTTTTGGGCTTTAAGTTTTAAATACCATCTTGTCTAGATGCAATTTATTATCCATCCTATATTGTTTCATTATATATCTCATACATAATGAATGCGTGGCAAAGCCTAGGGTTGGCAATTTTCTAAATGACATGCAATCACATATTATAAGCATTCATTTCTCCATTCATCACATGAACTAATAAAACCACTTTTGATTGTCCATCTTAGAAAAATTAAATAATTACAAGCCTTTTAGGCCCAAAGTATTCTTCTTGGAATTGGATCTTCCGTTTCGAACACTTCACAAACATGATCCGGCCCATTCGGTAAACAAAATGTAATGGCATATATGAAAATCGAATTTTGTCACTATGAAAAATAAAATTCCAGCACCAGATTTTTAGAAAACAAAATCTTTGTTTTGACCAAAAATTCCAGCACTAGTTTTCATTAAAATCGAAGCTCATTTCATGAAAATAAAAAACCAGCACTTAGTATTTTAGTAAAACCGAAATTTGATTCTTTGAAACAAAAATCCAGCACTTGTTTTTACAATAAAAACCGAAAAGTGATCCATTGAAACAAAATTTCAGCAACAATGTTTTCACAAAACATATGCCAATACACAAAAGGATACACTGAAAATTTTAACTTTCCATTTCTTCAATCCATGGCTGCCCCATCTTCATCATTACATCAATTTTTACATTACAAAATCAAAGAAAATAGAAAAAAGAAACCAAGAAGGAAACATGGTGATGATAGACCACCCTCCTTGTTACAACCAATGAAGAAATCTTACAAGGTAAATTTAACTTCTATGGACAACCAAAATAGCAAACATACACCATGTATATTTCTATCACATAAAAATATGCAGCATACACAAAAAGATTGCCAACCCATGCATCCAATATATAGGAACCGAAATCATGCACTAGAAACTGGCTCTGATACCAATTGTTGGATCGGAAAAAGAAAACATGCTTTGTTTGGAAAAACGGTAGATTTCAAAACTTTTAAGAAATCATTACTTGCAGCGGAAGCAACAAATCCAAATCAACATGCCAATCCATACATGATATGTTATAAGGATAATAAAATATAAACAAGATCAGGAGTATCACCAACTCCTTCGCTACAACTTTAAATCCTCGCTGCGTTATCCTCTCCTTCTTCGTGTATCCAAATCCTTTGCCTTTGACTCTTTTCTTTTAGCAATCTACTTTCTCCTTGTTATAGTATCCTCAACCAATTAGATTTACCACCTGTTCTTCAAGGACAATTAGGTTAACAAAATCCTTTGGTGGGAAAGGAGAAGAAATGTTTGGAGGAGATTTTCTTAGAAGAAGAAGAAGCAAAATTGAAACTCTTTCAATTGGTATTTTCGATTCTCTCTTTCATAAAAGGAGAGAAGGTGTAAAGAACATGCAAGAACTCTTTTTTGCCTACCAATTTCGTATATGCATGGATGGAAGAAGAGAGAGGCATCAAATGCATCACTTCTTTCATTAATCACTCATAAAATAGCCAATAAATGAGATTATCTTCATTTATCTTTATGATGGCTATTTGAAAAGACCATAACCTAAAATTCAATACCCAATTTCGGTTTTGCCAAGAAGAAAGAAGGAAGATGGTCCATCTAATGTACATCTTTCATCTTTAATCTAATGAATGCAAATAGGTTACAAGCCAACATTAAAAGACAACCATTAAATCATTTAATGGTAAGTTCATAACTCCATTTAATGATGATTAACCATAATAAAGACCATATTTATTTAGCATTTTAATGTCAAATGTGTGGTTACACATTTAACCTAGGAATAACCGAAATTGCTATCTTCTTCTTTAAAAAAAATTTTAATATAATTAATCTAATTAATTACATTAAACCAAAAACCAAGCCCATTACTAAATGTACATTTGGGCTTCTTTAATTAGACCAAGCCCAAGATTCAATTATGGGCTTCTAATTAACCTCCATTTATATTTCTTACTTAGCTTGATAACCTTCCTTAAAGCCAAGTGGAGAATCTTATTGACTTTGATAATTGAAGTCTAATAAGCCCATAATTAATTCAATCTCATTGGAATTAATTCTAGCTTATTAACTAAATGTCATTCCACTAAAGACAATTAGTTGAACTCTTGAATTATTAAATATTATGAGAATATGTCCAATTGCAAACCCTATTTAGAACCTTATTATAGCCATCCGCACAACAAAGGGTAAAATTATCGTTTTGCCCTTATGTTAGTTTTTCCTTCTAGATCTCTCATTTTACTTTATATGGTGATTAACACATAAGATCTCATCTCAGTGTTAAGACTTGATGGGTAGCTAGTCTACCAAGCTACTGGCGCCAGTTTAATCACCAAATCTCCTTAAAACATCTAGAAGAGATGATAACACTATAAACTCTTTATTTGAGTGAATGTTCCCTGATACATATTTCAATTTATAATTCCAACATGCAGACACTGGATTAATAATCTGTAAAAAATTTATTTCGATCATATCAAGAATTATAATGAAACATATATGAGTTCACCACTCATCAAGATTATGGTTCATAATAAGCGAATGCTTAAGTTGTATGTTTTAAGATTAAAGTAACGGCCCACTTTATTCTTGAAAACATACTTGATTCCAGATTCATTTAATAGTGTCATTATCGATAGTCAACTACTATCATGATATGAAACTCATCATTCCTCAAGTAAACTCCTTTACTTATATGGAGATAAATCGCAACACTACAGTCTAAACCATAATCAAACGACCAACTTGATTATTCAACTGTGAATCCATTAATTCAAATTCTAATAATATACATGTTTCCAATACATCTCTATGTATATGTATATTACTTACAAAAGAATCTTGGTACCTTATGACCAGATATATAATGCTCATACAGATAAAACCAAACTCTTTTGTTTTATTAATAATAAATATTTTCATTACAAAACTGTAACTGAAGAAGATAAAGTTACATGTAAATACACTTGCTTTCCAGGGCACTATATTTACATAAATCCGACAGTTTCCCAACAACTATCATCACCAACAGTTGTTTCATTTATTCATTTCTGCTCTTTTTTAACTTTTCATCGTTATTTTTAGTTGTTAGAAGAAATGGAACTTGAATGTCGTTGTTTGTAAAGTTTAAAAGAACTAATGTGTGGTTGATGATCTTGCATGTAGTTCACCGTAATTGATTTAGTTGTTATCCATTTAAAATTCCTTAAACTAATGGCTTTGAAATCACTATTAGATAGTTTTGACTTTCTGGCCTATAAATTGATGCAAAAGAAAATTACTGACTTCTAAATGTCGTCTACCAAGTAGCTTAACATAGAGTGTTATTGTATATTTTAGACTTTTATTGCATCTAATGTATGGTTTCTGTAACATCCCGTTACCGGTGTGAAGGGCATATCGGTAATTTGGATGAGTGAGCAGCGAGTGCATTCATAATTGAATTGCACGTTTAGTGATTCTGCATCACGACATGAGTTAATTGCACATGCATATATAGTGACATGCATTCATGATTATTCCAAAGATTTAATTGTGAAATTTGTGTGAGATATGAGTTATTGAGAATTAAGCGATAAGTGTAATTGAGTAGTCCTCGAGTTAGATTGTGAGTTGAGTGAAGAGTGATTTATCGAGAATTGAGGAATAATTAGAATTGAAGAGTTAAATCGGTGGATTGTGACTTGATTGAGAATTTGAGAGAAATTGAGTCAGTATAATGAGTTAGTGTGTGAATTGAATTTTGGGAGTTGAAAATTGAGATTTGAGCATATAATCGAGTGTTTTATATTTTTGTGAATTTATGAGAATTTTTCTGAAATTTTTAGAGATATGAGCTCGGACCGTGGAATTGACTTAGAGACTAATTTTAGATTCCGGTTCCGAAAGTGAGTGACAATCAGCTTGAAAATTTAGAGTTAAGCGTTTAAGAATTTTTGTGATGAGCCAGTGGAATTTAGAGAATGAGATTGAATGAATTTGAGGATTGTGATTTATAGGTTTAAATTAAACCCTATATATATATATGTGTTAGGTTTGAATGAGGGATAAAACATCTTCCCTTCATTTTCTTCTTCCTCCTTCGTTGCCGTCGACGATTTTGTTCCTTCCTCTTGGAGATTTCGTTAGTTTCTCTTCCTTGTGGCTAGAGATTTGCTGGATCGTTAGAGAGGCTGATGTTTAGCTTGTTAGTGGAGAATCATCGTGGTTGAGGAAGAAGAGAGGAAGAGCTGTGGATTTTGGTGTTTTTAGGGTTTAATGTTGTTATTTATTATGTTAAATGCATGCATGGGGTTATTTGTGAAAGGATTGGGTAGTTATGAGTGAGTTATTACTGGATTTAGAGAGAGAAAGAGGAAAAGAGAATCGGAGAAGACGAACCAGGGTCGCACGTCGCGACGAGAAATTAATTCAGACGTCGCGACAAAGAAATGATTTAGACGTCGCGACAAGTCTTGGGCATCGTCATGACAAGCGTATGAAGTTGTCGCCATGATTTAACGACTTCAGCGTCATGGCGAACTTAACTTGACGCTATGCACGCGTCGCGACGAGGGCCGATTTTCTGAAATGAGTTAATCTGGTTTTGAGGCTTAACTAATTGTGTAGACCTCCTATTGAGGTAATGTTTGATTCGCTATAATCTAGAGAGAGAGATCTACAATCGAGGAAAAGAATGAGAGTTTGAATTTAGGTTTTGAGATCTCAATTAGTGAAAGAAAGATAAGAATGTGATTGTATTACAATCTAAGGATTGTTCCTTAATAAGCTGGATTGAACTATGAGAATTATGAATGTGAATTGATGCTATTCGAGTCTGCAATAGGTGAATATGATCTAGTCCAAATGGAATTGGTATAGTTCCAGGACATGTTAGTGAATTGAGATGGGCCATTGTTATGCAATTGAGAAAAAAGGGTTAGACTGTGACGACGTAAAGTGGAAATTGGGAAATAGTACCGGAAAGTCGTGAATAGGCATAGTACATTTCTAATTAAGACATGTGCATTAATGAATTGTTTCGATCGTGCATGTTAGTAATTGAGAAATTATTTAACTATTATAGAGGTCCGATGGATCGATATTCCACAGGCAATCTTTGAGATTTCCGGAAGGTAGCTCGGAAGTTCGGTGAGTAACCTAGTTGGTTCCTCAACCTCTCGTGTGATAAATCGTCTTGTGATGAATATTTGAATAAATGTTATAAATGTGAAATGAATGTGCAGAGAGTGTTAATAAATGTGCTGTGAATGTGTGTATTATAAATGCGAAATATAAATGTGCTGAGATTGTGAATAAATGATTGTGAGTGATTGTGCGGTATATGTTACAAATGTGAGTACTTATGATAGTGAATCAGTGCATAGAATTAAGAGTAAGTGTTTTGATTGTGATAAGCGAGTGAAGTGATATATATATAGAGATGTGATAGTGACTGTGCAAGTGTTAGTGCCATGCTAAGCATGATTATAAGTGGTAATTAAACAGTTGTGACTGGAGCTTAGTGATCAGAACTTTGAGCTCGATATCAGTGAAAGGGCCTAGGGCCAAAACGGCAGTAGTGCATACCCAGAGGGCTCTCCTACTTGCCTAAAATGCGATTATTGTGAAAGGGCATAGTGCATACCCAGAGGGCTCTCCTATCCCTTATGTGAGTGGGCAGTAGTGCATACCCAGAGGGCTCTCCTACTTGCCGAAAATGTGATCAGTGTGAAAAGTGCCTGAATCGGGACAGTGATAATGCTCAGTCACAACAGTGTCATAAAATGAGAAATTGCATACATTATGCATTTAACTGTGTAGTGAAATTGAGAATGTGTGTAATATATGATAATTGTGAAGTGACATGATTGAGCTACGTTGTAGTATAATAGTGTAAAGCGTGTGCAGTGATCTAAAATGTGAAAATTGTGTTAATATATATCTATGAGATATATTATGTGTATATGCATGAGTTGGGTGAACCATCGATGATGGTTTCTCATTGAGTTCGCAAACTCACCCAACATTGCAATTATTTTTCAGGGATCGAAGAGTACCCCGTTGGACAAACGGGAGTATGTTTACCGCAAGCGAGTCAGAATTCGAGGTCGGGATCAGTTCACGTCTGCATTAGTGTAGTGATGTTTTATGTGTATTGAATTTCCGCAAGTTATTCAGATTAGCGATTTTGTTCAGTGGGCTTAATTGTTTAGTGTGTGAGTGATTTTGTAAAAAGACAAATGATTTTAAAGTTTGAATTGCAGTGAATGTTTTAGTACGCCACCCTCGCGGGACACGGGCTCGGATATCACCATCGATATCGGGTTCGGGTCTGGCAGGAGTGGGGTGCTACAGTTTGTTTAGATGATTTGGGAAAGTCATATGTATGTTCTGGTCTATATATGAAGTTGATCGAACAAGGAACCAACTAAGCACCAAAGTCTGAATTAAACGTATCGATTCCAAAATCATTTGTTTAATTGCATCAATAGTGTTTCTCATTCATGGATCTTGTGTAATTTCATTTGTTAATTAACATGGAGAATTTTTTGAAGGAGGAGACTCTTTTTTCTTTTAGCTCCTTTCATAGTTTCTACTGAACTTTAGTTTTAGCATATCTCTTTAACTTGAAACCTACTACGGTTTAAATTAAGATTGTGTTTCCTTTTTACCTTAGAACTTTAATTTGTTACCTTTTCGCTTTTAGGGTTTCTAGAGGTATTTACAGGCTCATAACTTTCTATTTTAGCGCAGATAAAAAGAAATTTTATTTTTCTCTATTTATTTTCTCTTAAATTTCATGTTATGATGTGTCAGTTGGTATTAGAGCATGATGGCAATTAGTTATAAAGACAATGGTCTTTCTGATAGTGACTTGGAGGCTAGGGCTCCTTTTGGGGATGAAACATTACAATGATTGAATCAGTGAATGGATCTCATATTCTGACATTACAAGGAATGTTTTATGAAATTATGAAATGTTTGGATGCTTTTGCTATTGAAGCACACAAAAGCCAAAATGGCAGTAAAAGACCAGGGGTGGAGATGGCTCATAGTGACCATATTAACAAACATGTTCCTATTCATAGACAACATGTCTATAAGGATGATCAAGAAGAAAATGATTTTGAAGTAAATCGATTCGATTGTTATCCATTATATAAGGGTCAGAGAAGAAGAAATGCCTATAAAATTGATGGTAAGGATGTTGAAGATTTCATAGTGAATGTAGAACTCTCATTCATCAACAAAGTTTAGGAATAGAGGAATTTTTATATTGGAATCCAGAGACTAATCAATTCTTTGACTACTAAGAAACTCCACCAAAGAAGTGGGTCAAATTAGTGGCATGTCATCTCAAAGGGATGGCGTCTGCATGGGGGGACTAGGAACAGATTCATTCCAGAAGGGAACAAGAAACTAAAAGTCCTACCTTAACCTAATAAAGAATGAAACTTCTATTAAAAAAGAAAGAATTTTTACCACTAAATTATAAACAGATCTTGTTTTAGTAATATCAATGTTGCCAAAAAGGTAATAGATATGTTTATGAATATGTTGCAGAGTTTATTAAGCTGGTAGAATGGATAATCTTCTTAAATATAAAGGGTTGGATGTTGGTAAATATTTAGAGGTATTGAGACCATCCCTAAAAGACGAAATTGGAATGCAGGTTATACAGATTTTTTATAAGGCCAGAGCATGGTTTTGAAGGTAAAGCTAATACAAACAATATAGTATGAAGAATTATAAGGGTTATAAGGGTCAGGCCTTGGACTGAGCTCAGGTAAGGCTCGGCCAACCTAGGTCTGGTCTGTTGACTTTGGGTTGTGCCAGGCTTAGCCCCAGCTGCCACCATGAACAGTCTAAGAGACACAACAGCCATAGGCACGACAGTGTATCCCTTATTTGCTTCAAATCTTTTTTTAATGTCGTGTTTTCATATGAATTCTTCTCCTTTTAGTCCATGAAGGCAATTATAACCTATAAATGCAGTTGGAGCAAATTAAGCACCAAATATACAATAAAAGTATAAAACATAAAGCAAAATAAATCAAATATAGGTATATAAATATGGCCAAATATGCATCTATCACATCTCTATAAACAAACCTGAATTTTTGCTCTTGAAATATGTGTCAACTTCGATACACCATAACTTTTTACTAAAGTTGAGTTATGGGGCCTATCTACTCTAATAAGGTCATTATAAGCCAATTCTCAAGCTTAAATTCCATCTTTTCCCATTGTCTTAAGCTATTAAAGATTTTTCACTTTTTTTAGTAATTTTGTTTCCTATTATTAAGGCTCTAATTTTTTGCCTTTTATGTTTTTCGATTTTTTGAGGTATTTAAGGGCTTGTAACTTTTCGCATAAACTCAAATAAAAAGATATTTAATTTTTCTCCATTTACTTTCTCTCAATTTTCATGTTAAGCTATATTAGTTAGTATTATAGTAGGATGGTAACTGGTGGCAATGATAATGATCTTCGTGTTAATGAATAAGAGGCTAGGGCCCCACTTGGGGACCAAGTGCTACAAATAATGGAGCAACATTTTAATCAACAAGTGGATCTTAATTTCTTAAGGTTTTGAGGAATGATTTGATGAAATTGAAAAAAATTTGGAAGCTTTCAATATTAATACACATAGGAGGTAGAATGGTAATAAAAGACCAGGGGTGGAGATGGCTTGTGGTGACCCTATTGATGTACCTATTCATGTCCATAGATAATATGTCTATATAATGATTCAAAAGAAGAATATTATTTTAAACTAAACTTGTTTGAAAGTTATCCACCATATGAGGGTTTGAGAAGAAGAGACGCTTATGAAGATAATGGTAGGAGTGCAAGAGATTTCAGTTTAAATATAGGCATATCATTCTTTAATGGAAGCTTAAGAATAGAGGAATTTTTGGATTGGATTATAGAGATTGATCAATTCTTTTATTACCTAGAAACTCTACCAAAGAAACAAGGCATACTAGTGGCATGTAGTCTAAAAGGGATGATGTCTATATGGTGGGAACATATTCAATCTAGAAAGGAACGAGAAGGTAAGGGTCATATCCAAACCTGGTATCGAATGAATCTTCTACTTAAAAAAAGAATTTCTACCCCAAGATTACAAGTAGATCTTGTTTTATCAATTTCATCACTGCCAATAGGTTAGTATATTTGTTCATGAATATACTACAGAGTTTATGAGGCTATCAAATCGGAATAATCTTTTTAAATCTAAAGGGCAATAGGTTGTTAGATATTTAGAGGGATTGAGACTAGCTAGCCTGAAGTGATAAAATTGGGATTTACGTTATACGAGGCCAATAACATGAATTTAAAGGCAAAGTTAATGCAATAAGGACATATTAGGAGGAATTCTAAGGTTTATAGGGTTGCAAGGTTTTATGAGAGGCTTAAGACTATACAAAAGAATCTTGCTTATGGTAATAATAATAATAGATAAGTTTAGGAAAACAAATCTACAAAGAAACATCCTGTGAGTAAAGGGAAAGATAAGGAAGTGAAAAGGATAGAGAATCCATATGTAAAGCCTATTATAGGAATGCATTTTAACCACAACTAGATAGGCATAAGTTAATTAACTGCTATTTAAGAGAAACTATGAATATTGTAGAAAGGGAAGAAGATAATGAGGAGATATATTATAAGGAAGATGGTGATGAGGAAGAGTAGTATGAAGTAGGAGGGGCAGGCTTATATTGTAAGGAGAATGATGTTTACTCCCAAATATGAAAATCATATCCATCATCATGAATTATTTAGAACCAAATGCACCATTAGTAATAAGGTGTTTAGTGTTAATGTTGATAGTGGGAGATATAAGAATATAATTGGCACAAGACTATGAAGAAATTAAATTTATCAATAGAGAAGCATCCTAACCATTATACAATTATATGGATAAAGGCAAGTGCATGAAAGATAGAGGTGAAAAAACATTACAAGGCGTCTCCAGTCACTACAAAGGAAGAGGTGACAAAATATTGCAAGGTGCCTTTCTCCATTGATAAGTACCATGATAATGTCTGTTGTGATATTGTTGAGATGAATATTGTCATTTATTGTTTAGCAGACCATGAAAATATGATAGAGAAGTGTAACAGTCGAGATGGAGCAATATGTATAGGTTAGAGAATGATGGTATAAAGTACACATTATTACCAATAAATACTAAGGGAATTTGCCTCAAAGGAGTATATGGAGGTAAAGATCAAAAAGACTAGACAAGTCCATATATTGATTGTTAAATTGGTGTTAATGAAAAAAATTGAATTGTAAATAGAGGAACATTTATAACTAGTATGTCATTGTTATAGGAATTTAAAGAATTGATGCCTAAATGGCTACCCCTAATAAGAGAGATCGAACATATTATAGATCTCATCCCAATTGCAAGCTTGCCTACTCTACCACATATCATAACAAACATAAGGGAGAATGAGAGTCTGAAAGAGAAGGCATAAGAGTTACTAAAAGAGACTTATTTAGGAAAGCATGAGCCCTTGACTTATTCCTGCTTATTAATACCAAAAAAATATAAGAGTTGAAGGATATGTATAAACAACAAAGCCATCAATAGAATTATTGTAGGTTATAAATTCCCTTATTCCAAGGTTATTTGATAAGCTAGACAGATTGCATGGTGCGTAGTGGTTCTCAAAGATTGATTTAAAGAATTACTGCCAGCATATGGGATTAGGCTTAAAGATAAATGGAAGATATCATTCAAAACAAACAGGGATTATGTGAATAGCTAATGATGCCCTTCAGATTGTCAAATATGCCCAAAACATTCATAAGATGGATGAACGAAGTACTAAAACCATTTATTGGCAAATTTGTAGTGGCGTGCTAAGATAATATCCTGATATATAGTCGCTTTGAGGAAGAGCATTTGTTACAACTGAGACAAATATTAACATCCCTATAGGAGAATCAATTGTTAATTAATTTTAAGAACTATAAGTTTCTAACTAATAAGCTATTATTTTTAGGATATACTGTGTCTTTTGGTGGAATATAGAATGATGAATCTAACATTAAAGAATGATGAATCTAACATTAAGGTTATCATAAACTAGCCCACTTTAATAAATGTGTCAAAATTGTGTAGCTTTTATAGGCTCGCAAATTTTTATTCAAGGTTCATTAAAAATTTCAGTATTGTTGTTCCACCAATGATAGAATGCTTAAAGAAAGGCAAGTTTTAGCAAGCTAAAAGGTAACCGATAGTTTTATAATTCTAAAAGAAAAATTATGCACTACTAATGTCTTTTCATTACCAAAGTTTTTGACAATTGCTAAAGAGATATTATAATTTAATTGGACTTATAATAGGAGTTGTCTTATCAGAAGAAAAGAGATCAATCATGTTTTTTAGTGAAAACTCAATGATGTCAGAAGGAGATAGAGCATATAAAAATAATTCTATTTTGTGATGCATGCTCTTAAGACTTGGTAACATTAATTAATTGCAAAAGAGTTCCTACTTTACTCAATTCATAAAGCCCTAAAGTATTTAAACAATCAAAAAAGAACTAATAGTGATGTATATGGAAGATGGAGCTAATTCCTATAAAAGTTTCCTTTCAAGTTAAAACAAAAGTCAATAATCCAAAATAAAGTAGTAGATGCTTTAGAGAGGTAAGCATCTTTGCTGCTTACTATGATTGATAAAAATTTGGGGTTTAACCATCTTAAGTGAGAATATGAATAGGATGAAGATTTCACTCAGATTTGGGTCAGGTTTCAAATAATCACCTAACATTAGTTTTTATTTTATATCTAATTTACAAAAGCAAACTAAGTTTATTGATAACTTCTTTGATAGATAGGTGATTTAAGATTTGTATAGAGGTGGTTTAGTAGCCATTTAAGACATGATAAATACTTGCAACAGTAAACAAAGGTTTTATTAGCCCCTATTAAGAAGAGGTGTACAAATTAGTCAAGTGTTTTACTTGTCAAAAAGTAAAGGGATAATCCAAGAGTACTATATTGTATGTGTATTTACCTATCCTACAAAATATTTGGGAGGATCTATCTATGGATTTCATTTTGGATCTACCTCAAACTTAAAAGGAACTAATTCTATTTTTGTAGTTATTAACATGTTTTCCAACATGGCTCTCTTCATTCCTTGTAGAAATAATTTTGATGCTGTGGGAATTGCCAAATTGCTATTTAAGGAAGCAATTCACCTATATAACAGCGCAAAGATAATCACTATAGATTGTAACAAAAAGTTTTTGAGCTATTTCTATTACATATTATGGAAGTTGTTTGATTTCTTTTTTAATTTTAATAGAACACCCCAGCTTTAGAATGATGGGAAAACCAAAGCTGCCAACAAGATCCTTGACAATTTGATTCACAACATTTGTGGAGATAACTTAAGTAGGGGAATCTTGCTTTACCATAGTCCAATTTTGTATACAATAGTGTTGTTTATAGTGTTACTTGTAAGTCTCCATTCTTTTTTGTTTACATCATTGCACTTTAACACACACTTTATTTGATTAAGTTAATTAGGGGATAAACATTCTAGCTAAACATATGACAAATCAGATTGTTGATGTGCTTAAAGAGGTGAAACAAATGTTAGAAACAATGAACCAATGGTACAATAAGGCAATAGACAAGCATAAATGTTATGAGACTTTTGAAATATGAGACTTTTGAAATAGGCGACTAAGTTTTGGTGTTCCTACAGAAGGAGTGGTTACTAGTTATCACTTACAGCAAGTTGCAACCTGTGAAATATGATCCATATATAGTGCTCAAAAAAAGCAATGATAATTCTTTTATGATTGATCTTCTAGATAGAATAAGAATTTTCACGACATTAAATATAGCAAATGTATCCTTGTTTCATTTATGTGAAGTTTCTTTATGTCCTAACTTGCCTTCCAACTCAAGGTCAAGTTTTTTTCAAGTTGAGGAGACTAGTGCACACATAATGGGCATTAAGTTTATAGATCATCTGAATGGTTGGAAACCCAAACAAATATGAATTTTTGCTCCTGAAAAATGGGTCAACTTTAATGGACTATAACTTTTTACCAGTATTAAGTTACGATGCACATAATATATTAAAAATATTGATTTGAATCTATTATAATAGGTTCATTAAAAGTTAATTCTTGAGCTAATTTTTTTTATTGTTTCATACTATTAAATATTTTTCTATTTTCATGAATTATGTCTCATATATTATTAAGACTCTAATTCATTACCTTTTATATTTTAGGATTTATAGAGACATTTGAGGGCTTGTAACTTTTATGTAAGCTTTGATAAGAAGATATTTAATTTTTATTTATTTTCTCTCAATTTTCACATTACATTGCGTCAATTACATTGGTTTATGCCCTACAATCAATCGGTTTACTTGTAGTTTAGTAACAATTATTTAAAGACATTCTTTATCTTATATGTATTTAGTTTTGTATGATAAAATCTAAAGGATAATTATACATTTCAAATGAAATTATAACGAGATTATAATAATGAGATTCATATTGCATTTATGTATTATCCCTAAATTGTTTCTAGTCATTGTTTTATTAAGACTGGACATTAATAAAATGTAAAAAGATTAACACACATTATGTTTTTCTTATGAAAAAAGCAATATATCTCATAAACTAAATTATGGAGATATTTAAACAAACATATGAATACTTATTGAGAACAAATTCACTAAACCGACTCGATATGAGAAATCCATTTAGGACATTACTTGCATATATATATGAAATTCATATTGTGAAGATTGTATAAGTGATCATTTAACTTAAAGTCTCCAAAGTTATCTTATATAGGAATTGCTATGTTTTGATATTATTTATGACCTATTCTAATCATGGGTAGTTCAATCAGAGTCATTAAATGTAGCATGAACTATATGGAAGTAGTTGAGCGATTAAGATAAGATTCATTACCGTAAAGTAATTAGGAGAATATAGATTGTTCTCATTTAGTATTAAATTAAGAAATCCTTGTCTAAGATAATAAAGTTTTATAAATAGTTTACAAATGTCATTAATTGAATCAATAGTTAATGGCTAAGAACTAATATGATTGGACTCAAAATAAAGTAGATATTAATTTCATAATCTATGTCTAATTGAAATATTGTATGATGAAATGATTGAATTATATAAAAAATAATGGATGGAAAGGTTAGTCAACCCACTTTGACATTCTTAAATATTTGGGTGGTCATAATATTTTGCTAAATGCCAATATTGAACTATAATTATAAATTTTTAATTGATAATTAAAGATAAATTAAAAGAAGTTTTAATTTATCTAATTATAATTATAATTTATAATCATTATCAACATATTTAGGAACCTAATAGATTTCACATAAAGAATAGGTCGAAGAGATCAAAGATGTTTTAATTAAGTTAGACTTGATTGTAAAGTTTGAGAAACATTATGGTTAAATATGAGATATTTAATAAATAAGAATCAATATGAGATATTGGATCTTATTTAGGAATAATTGATATTTAATTAGAATTACAATAGAATTACTTGTAATTCTACTTAAAGTTTAATTAAAATTATAATTAAATTTTAATTAAATTACCAAAATATCTAAAATTTATTATAAATAATCTTAAGATCTAATGAAACTAACACTTCTTGCTTAACCCTATTTGTAAGAGTTACAAAGTTCTCTCAACCTATTCTATAGATAATATTAGAGGCTAGACATTTGTGCAGTTATGATGGTTGAGATGGATCGATTTTAAAAATGATTCGAATGATACAACAAAAATATGATCAATTTTCGGAATAAAGTATAAATTAAGATTCACGTTTTATTATGATTTATGTAATAATCATTTCATAAATTAAAGTGATCTTAACTTTTGAGAAATCAAATCACAAAAAAAATTGTAATTTTTTCGTTGCGATCATGACGAGATCTTGTCCCGATTTTCCAACAAATTATGCTCTATGTTTGATTCCAAATGCAATTCCTAAATAACGCTAATCATGAAATACAACTTTTTGTTTGGCCTCTCTTCAATCTCTAATCGAAGCAAAGTGCTCTTTTTAGAAACAACTAAAAATTAAATTCCGTTCACATAAAAGCCTATGTTTGTTGTTGATGAGTTCATAAAGATGAGAGTGAATTTATGGATCGATGGTGTTATCAACTTTTTGTTGCGCAACCAATGAACATTAACTCTATTTTCAAATGTGATTTAGAAGTAAAATGAACATAACCCACATACACATGAGGAAGTATGTTCAAAATACATTTTAAGACGAAAATTTAAACTTACATTGATGATGTAACACTTTATTTTATTTTTTAAAATCAATTTATAAGTTTTACTGTCACTTATTTCAAAAAAAAAGTTTTACTGTCACTTATATTTTGCATAATAGATTTGGGTAACTTATTTTAAAAACTTAAAAGTTCTGTCTGATTTTGATGGGGCTAGGCGCTGCTGCTGGGATCCATGAGACTAGTTCACTTTGGCTCAGAGATACCTGCAAAATAGTAAAGGCACACCGGGAGTTGACTACCGGTAGGCCCCTCCGACGCTCAAGTTAATCTCTTGGGAGAGTTTTGGTGGCTGGTAAATAGAGAAAATAGGGTTCTTGAAAGTCGTACCTTTTTCATGATGAGGTAATGAATTTATACGGCTAATACCTACAGGAACTAGGTCAATCATCAAGGGATGGGTCGATCAGCCCATGCGTCGTTCTAAGTCTGGACTTGAGCCTAGCACGACCGACCCAACCATAAGCCCCCTACTCCTCGAGTCTGACCAAGGAGAAGGGTCGAAGGAGTACATAAGGATTGTTTAGCTAGTCTGTATGACAGTTCGTGATGGGCCCGAAATCGGACATCAATGCCTAGTGCATAACGGCTAGGGATAAGACCGACCGATCGAGGGTAGAGATAGGACCGACCGATCGAACGTAGACATCTAATCAAAGCACTAGATTTAATCATTACTTACAGCACGTATCCACTGGTGGATTTTTAAAATTTGAAATGAAACGTCTTTGTAACTGTTGTGTAGCTGTCACATACGTCCTTTCAACTACTGCACCGCTATGGGTAACTGATAACCTTAATTTGCACGGCTCAGATTTTGCCACGCGTCCAAGTTCCATCAGTATGCCCGCTCAGTATCTTGTTATAAATGCTTGGAATTGACACACTTCTTCACTTTCTGCGTGT
The DNA here is from genome assembly GCA_029891385.1 of Erythroxylum novogranatense. Classification (NCBI taxonomy): domain Eukaryota; kingdom Viridiplantae; phylum Streptophyta; class Magnoliopsida; order Malpighiales; family Erythroxylaceae; genus Erythroxylum; species Erythroxylum novogranatense. The sequence goes on along the minus strand of CM057225.1, from coordinate 33,211,552 downwards.
TCGATTCTTCAATCTTTGCTTCCTCTCTTCTTCATCTCCTTGTTCTCAGTCATCGAAATTTCCTTTTTCACCGTCATCCAAATCCCCAACTCCAGTCTCTAAACTAGGTACGTCCTTCTTCCTTTCCTCGTCCTGTAAGTTTGATTTTCTGTAACCATGTCGTCGACTAGCCCTAGAGATGAACTTAGACTTAGGAACGAAGTTAGCTCCCCCTCTCCTTCTTCACCGCCTCCTCGCCAGCCTTCGCCACGGACATCCCCGAGTCTTAGCAGGGAAGTAAGTACGGTTTTGAGGGAGCTCCATCAGGAACTGGCCGTCGAGAGAGTTTTACAAGTTGTTGGGTCGCTGGAGATAGCGGCGGAAACGATGGAGGTGCCGGAAGCCTGTGGAAATGAAGCGTCAGAGGCGAGTGTTTGAAAGGATGGGCAAATTGTTGAAAAGCCATCGAGCGACCCTTTGACGATGACCGAAAGGGAACTGACCCGCTCGATCATTAAGAACAACATTCCTTCGTCGTGGGGACCCAAATTGGCTGCCAAGAATGAACGGATCTATAACAACATGGGGGCTATTTTGCTATGACAGAGAGCTTTTTCTCGGTCGGTGGTAGGAAGCTTCCATACGTCCCGATCATTGATGAGGTATGGCGCGCCTACCAATTAGGGCCGAGCTAGAATGCCCCAAATGGTTGGAGGTTCATCAACGGTTTGGCTTTGTTGTGCCATCATTTCGGGTGTCCACCATCAGTCGGTGTCCTGCGTCATTTTTTAAGAATCAACCAGAGCTCAAGCATCGGGGTCGGGATCCCTCATCTCCAGTATAGGGATATAAGGTATCGTCCTGCTGGAACAGTAGGATCAATCAAAGCGTGGAAGACGAAATACTATTTTGTGAGGCCCCTAGGATCCACCTTTCAATCCCAGCCGTGGAGGTATCCCCTAGCCGAGCAGTAGAATGATATTGTCGATCTACACCTTTCTAGGGAGGAATGGGAAGTGATTGATAGGATTAAGGTGTAGGAAAATCCCGGTGTGAGCATCACATGCCCACGGTGCGGAAAACAAAAATTTTTTATTCCGGGACCTTCCCGGAAGCCAGGATCTATGTGACTATATAACAAAGTCAAGACAAAACGACCAAAGGAGACCGTCTCTAACGGTATCCACGCAGAGATCGGAGAACCTAACCGGGACAAACCCTTTGACCCGGGAATAGCTAGAACAAGTTAAAGACTGCTAGATCTTACCTTCTTCTTGGAGAGCTTGAAAGAAGACGATGAAGGAGAAGCTCGGAAGATGAAGAGATGATGGAAAGCTTGAAAGATGGAAACCCTTTTTCTTCTTTCTTGCAAAACCCACGAAGAACTTCAATGAAGGAGAAGAAACTCTTTCATTTTTCTTCAATTCCCCATCAGCCACGATGATCCTCATCTTTCTCCTTTGCTATTTTGTTTTTAGTCATTAAATGAATTGATGACTAAGCAATAATGGAGAAACTTCTTCTCTTTTCAACATGTACATATATATATATATATATATCAGCAATATCGATGTCGCGATCTCATCGAGACATATCTCGATGTCATCGGGATCCATTTAATCCTTTTGCTCTCCATATATTGGAACTCTGTCTAAAACTATTTTACGAGTTCTCTGAGACACTCTTATGCGTGTGACCCATTAGGTTCCCGGTTATGTTGGCCACTTAGATCAACACTTAATCTAAGCAAGTCATAAGCGGTATCTAGCAACACATCATGACCTCCAATTGATCGGAAAATAATTGGTTTGACGAATAAACATATATTCATCATGGACCATATCACAAACCTTTCCATAGACAATTACCGTGCAATTCGTCCTTTCACCATGCTATACCCCACTTGGTTATGAGTATGGGCAAAGTGTCAACTCTTACTAGACTGACTACGTCAAATCTAGTCCAAGTGATTTCAGTTCTTGTCCTGGGACTCATTACTTAATATGTCAATGAAGACACTCCTCACGACATATGTACTCTGATCAGAGATTTCCAAGTAATGACCCTGACAAGAGGCCATCGGTATCATCTTCTGCTATCACAGAAGTGGTGAATTCTCTATTGGCTACTCAATTACCTTCAATACCTCAAAGCGTACTCCAAGCACCACCCTACAAGCGACTCTGAAGGCAACAAGGAATGGAGTCAAAGCACGTAATCAAGATTCAAGATATCCTCGAGTACCTCAAGTCTAAGGATACTGCACCATTGCTATGATAAGATTATCACCGACATTAGAATAGGACATCCATGTGATGATCTCATAGCAGTCATCCAATGTACTTACTACCTCTAGTAAGCATCCACATCTCAACCCTAAATATCTCATATTTACAGCTTCGAGATCCACCGCTGATCAAATCAAGGAGCTTGAGATGTGCTAGTCTTTTGAATTACCGATGTCCAGTCTCAGTAATCCTATGACTAAGGATAATTTAGATACTGACATAATTGCACATGATAGGAATCTCAGTAGTATGATCACATCATAATTTCCTTCATGCTATGTCATATATCAAGGACTTCATTAATTTGCTTATAGATCAATATCCATTCATAAATAATGAACATCAAATTAATGAAATATGTCTTTCTTTATTTATTTATAAAGAATGTACACAATTTTGTACAAAACGAGCTAAAAGCGATTGCCTTTAGAGCACTACTCTAGCAATCTCCCACTTGACCTAAAGCCAATCGCCTTGATATCTAATACCATAAAGTAGTACATGAGAATCAAAACTCTTCGTGACAATGGCTTTGTCAACGGATCGACAATATTCTCGCTCGGGAATTCTCTATCTCGCACATCACCTCGACCAATGATCTCCCCGATCGGGTGATATCTCGGAGTACGTGTTTGGATCGTTGATGAGACCTTGGTTCCTTCGTCACAAGAATAGCCCCATTGTTGTCACAATACAACCAGATGGGCCCATCACTACTAGGAACCACACCAAGTTCGAAATGAACTTCTTGATCCAAATCGCCTTTGTTGCGTCTCAAGCAAAGAATGTACTCTGCCTCGATCGTTGAATCGTGATGCGTCTCTTGTTTGAACTCTTCCAACCGACCGCCTACTGCTTCGATGTGAATATGTAACTTTGATTGGGATTTGGAATCATCCTTATTATATTGAAAATCGCATCTCAGATACCCGCCACTTTGAGATCTCCATCTCCATATATCAAGAAAACATCCTTAGTCCTTCGCAAGTACTTCAGATATTCTTGATACCACCGATGACCCTCACCAGATCCGATTGGTATCCGCCGTAACACTTAGAGCATATGATACATCGGGTCTCGTACATAGCATAGCATACATGATAGATCCAACCGCAGATGCATACGGGATCATATTCATGCACATCCTCTCATCTTGTGTCTTAGGACACATAGATTTTGAGGGTGTTATCCCATGAGTGATGGGAAGGTACCCTCTCTTGGATTGTTCCATGCAAAACCTCTTTCGCATCTTGTCTATGTACGTTGATTGTGAAAGACCAAGCAATCTTTTTGATCTATCTCTATAAATCTTTATCCCAAGGATATAAGTTGCTTCACCAAGGTCTTTCATGACAAATTATTTGGACAACCAAATCTTCACTGATTGTAGCATCGAGACATCGTTTTCTAGTAATAATATGTCATCTACATATAGCACAAGGAATACGATTGCGGTCCCATCAACCTTCTCATACACACAGTATTCATCCGGATTTTGTGAGAAACCAAACTCTTTGATTACCTCATCAAAACAGATATTCCAACTCCTGGATGCTTGCTTCAATCCATAGATGGATTTTTGAAGCTTGCATACCTTTTCGCCATCATAGGAGATGAAGCCCTCAGGTTGTGTCATATACACATCCTCAGTTAGATTTCCGTTTAGGAAAGCTGTCTTCACATCCATTTTCCATATCTCATAATCATAATGAGTGGCAATGGCTAGGAGTATTCTAATGGATTTAAGCATTGCTACTGGGCTGAAAGTCTCGTCGTAGTCAACTCCTTGTCTTTGACGAAAACCTTTAGCCACAAGCCTTGCTTTATAGGTAATTACATTACCATCCATGTCGGTTTTCTTTTTGAAAACCCATTTGCACCCTATGGGTTTTATTCCTTCGGGTGCCTCAACCAAAGTCCATACTTGGTTTTCATACATGGAATCCATTTCTGACTTCATGGCTTGAAGCCATTTCTCATACTCTGAACTATTCAGAACCTCTTCATAGGTGGTAGGCTCATCATCTTCTATGAGCAATACGTTATTCTGTTCATTCACGAGAAATCCATATCTCTCGGGAACATAGCGTATCCTACGTGACCTACGAATTTCGTGTGTTGTAGAAGGTTGAACTGTTACTTCATCTGTATGAGTCATAGTTTCAAGTTCAGGCAGTTGATCTGCGTCTATTCGAGCATCTTGAACTTCTTCAAGTTCTATTTTGCTCCCACTGTCTTCTTGTAAAAGAAACTCTTTCTCTAAAAAGACAGCATGCTTTGAAACAAACACCTTTTGTTCCTCAGCAAGGTAGAATCGATATCCCATTGTTTCTTTAGATATCCTACTTAACAAACACTTGTCAATTTTGCATCAAGTTTATCTCGACCGTGTCCGCTTCACATAAGGTGACAACCCCAAACTTTCAAATGAGTAAGATAGGGTCTTTTGTTAGTCCACATCTCATATAGAGTAACATCAACTGTCTTTGATGGAACTCTGTTTAACAAGTAAACAGTTGTCTCGATTGCATATCCCCAAAAGGATTTCGGTAACTTTGCAAAGCCCATCATTGATCGTACCATGTCTAACAAGGTTCAATTTCTCCTTTCTGCCACACCATTATGCTGTGGTGTGTAAGGAGGAGTCCATTGAGATAAAATCCCATTATCTCTGAGATAATCCAAAAACTGTTGGTCTAAGTATTCGCCACCACTGTCTGATCATAATGTCTTGATACTTTTCCCAAGTTGGTTTTCTACTTCATTTCTGAATTGTTTGAACTTTTCAAATGCTTCAGATTTGTATCTCATCGACATCTGAGTACCCATATCGAGAATAATCATCGATAAAGGTAATGAAGTAAAGAGAACCACTTCTAGCACGGATGGACATCGGACCACATACATCCGAATGTATTAGGTCTAATACTCCGATCGCTCGCTCACCCTTTCCTTAAAGGGTAACTTAGTCATCTTGCCTAATAAACAAGATTCACATGTGTCATATGATTCATAATCAAATGACCCTAAACTACCACTCTTATGGAACTTAGCTATCGTCTCTCATTTATATGGCCGGCGACAATGCCATAAGTAAGTTGATTTTAAATTTTCTCGCTTATGTCTTTTCGTGTCATTGACATTCATTATTGGATGTGACATATCTAATATGTAAATACCATTGCATAATGTACCAAGTACCATAAAGCATTCCATTCAAACTAATAGAACAACCATTGTTATTAAAAGTCAAATGGAAACCACTCTATTTAAACAAGAAATGCATAATATGTTCTTTGTTAATACAGTACAAAATAACATTCATCCAATTTAATTACAAGCCCGGTGGGGAGTGACAAAAAGTAAGTGCCTACGGCTAATGCAAAGAACTCTTGCTCCATTTCCCACACGCAGTCTAGTTCTCCCATCATGAGTCGCTCATCGTCCCACGAGGCCTCGATATCATTGCATATGTGTGAGCCACAACCGTATCTAATACCCATATGTTATGATCGAGCAAGATAACCTCAATGACAAACATACGAAGAAGTCGAGGCATCCGATGCCTTCTTCGCTTCAATTCCTCCAGATAGACTTTACAGTTCCTCTTCCAGGTGGCGGCCTAGCCACAATGGAAGCAAGTTCCTTTGGTGCGATCTCTTTGGTTTTCTTCTTGGCTATACTTCCTTTCGGTTTCTTAGACCTCTTCTTCTTCAGCTTTTCTTTGAACCGTAAGAAGAGTCCACCATAAGCACTTGCTTGCTATCCTTCTTGATAGCTTGCTCATTGCCTCGAAAGCAGATTGATCAACTCAAGGATTGTCGTGGATATTTGATTCATCCGATAGTTTAACACAAACCGTGAATAACTATCGACATCCAACTAGAATTAAGTCAACACTTAATTCATAATCCATGACAAAACCTAAGACAGCCAACCTCTCAATATACCCATTCATCTTCGCAGCATCTTGCATCGCAGATGAACTGAAAGTCATCTTAGTAGTGAAGAGTAACCTCGAGGTCTCGAATCTTTCAGACCGAGCTTGCTCATCAAACAGCTCCCTAAGATGAAACACTATAGTATGGGCATCCATAGACTCATGCTGCTTCTGCAGCTCTGGTGACATCGAGGCAAGCATAATACAGGTTGCTATGTCACTGTCTTTGAGATGCTTTCAATAAACTTTCTGATCCTCATCAGAAGCATCAACAGCAGGTGGATCAGGAAGTGTAACATCAAGGACATATCCCAGTTCCTCAGATCTGAGAACAATTCTCATATTTTTCAGCCAATCGAGAAAATTTAGTCCAGCTAATTTGTTTGAGTCCATAAACGAGCGCAAGTTCACACTTGAAGTCATCTTCAATCAACCTAAAGAGAAAGAGAGAAAGAATGTTAGAATAGAATTAAATGCATGATCATAAGGACTTGCATGTCATGCATATGGCTCCCAATAGTTTCAAAGAATCCATAACCCTTAGTTCGAATCCAAGAAACATTATGACAAAATGTCCTAGTGGGTCGATATCCGATATTACTAACAATGACATTGGGTTTACCCAATAAGCCACCTTAGGTCAATCGGTAGGTATCAGTCATACCAATTGCATCATAGATATCCGACATTACTAAAATGACCTTGGGTTTACCTAACAAGCCACCTTAGATCAATCGGCAGGTATCGGTCATACCAATTACTTTATAGATGCAACTATCGACTATTGCTATCAACTCGTAATGTATGCACACCTATTGGGTTATCAACTTTTGATGCACGTACATCTGATGTACACTACCCAATTTCGCCTCTGTCCACGTTGACCTTGAGTTTACTCAACAAATCAACGCTTCTAGTGAAAACCGACCCATTAATCCGAAAATCTTATTTTCATGGTTCGAACATATTCAGACAGAGTGAGCTTGGGTTTACCCAACAACCCAACTCTATAAGAACTCTGGTTCTCCCATATTAATGGAAGACGGAGTTTTCATATTAAGTGTGAGAGTTTTCAGGTCTCATCTACTTCTTCTCCAAGCTATAGGATTATAGTCACTATGACTATATGGAATGATTTAGGCATTCATCAATCACATTGAATCTATACCTAAAATCATCCATCATCCCACCTATGCATGTTGTAAGTCGACTTACGCCTCAGATAAGTCAACTTATGCAAGTGTAAGTCGATTTATGCAATCGTACCTAACAAGTCGACTTGTAACATTGTGCAAGTCGACTTACGCGTCTACGAAGGCACAGACAAGTCGACTTGTGCATGTGTAAGTTGACTTATCCGTGTGGAATTGCTATCTAATCGGCTAATTTCTCAATCCGTGCAGTTCAAATTCACAACACCAAGTCTAATACACTTTACCTCGATGTACCAATGAAACACTTTCATTGTTGCTTACCATATATAGTCAAACTATACATGAAAAACTTGAAATCGATGAATACACTCTTATGAATACACTCTTATTCATTTAGATTTCCAAATAATTTTGCGAATATCAAACTATCACCCTAAGTATCTCTAGGTAGTCTACACTTTATCAAGACTACTTCGGCACTGGTCACAAAATTTGTGACGGCCAAAACAATCAAGATAAGGGAATATACTAACGAGACGCTAATGAGACACATTTGGCATCCAAAAATTGTTTGGAAACCCAATTTCAAGAAAATCAGTTTGGCAAGCATGCAACATCAATGTAACACATTTTTAATCACATTAAAAATGATCCAAGGCATTGGAACTGAAATCTACACAATTTCTTATTTCAAACAAAACAGCTCCAGCAACTTTCTCAAAACTGCCAAGCTTTTCCTTTTGCTTGAAAAACTCATTGAAACAATTTCAATAAATTCTGAGAAAATTACAGAGGTTACAAAACGTTCACAACATGCTCCATGAAGTTTTTCAGGATTTATTTCCATCAAAAACTCATTCAACCTCAGCAACTAAGCCAATGTAGAATCTGTGTTCCTCAACACAGTTATTCCCAGCATCACACAATAAATTCTCAAATAAATAGTAAATCACCTTGAAAACATTTTTCCTTTCTCATAGACATTAATAAACATCTTAGAGACATTTCAGTGAAAGAAAATCCGAAAAAAAAAAATTCTACAATTTATTCTCGAATTTATAAGCATGCCTGTTCAAGGAATGTGCACAAAGATAGCAACCAGAACATTAGGGAATAAATTAGCAAAACCATATCAAATCACATTGATAAATCCCGAGCTTCCACAGACATATGCAACAACATCTTGTGAACATATCTGGGCAAGAAAAATTTTAAAACTATATTTCTATACTGAATTCGAAATTCACTCAATTAACATGCATCATCGTCACAAGCAATAGGGAACTCCGACCTAGTCATGGTTTCTTCGTTATATATGACACAAGTGGCTCTGATACCACTGTAGGAAAATCCCGGTGTAAGCATCACATGCCCACGGTACGGAAAACAAAAACTTTTTATTCCGGGACCTTCCCGAAAGCCAGGATCTATGTGACTATATAACAAAGTCAAGCCAAAACTACCAAAGGAGACCGTCTCTAACGGTATCCACGCAGAGATCGGAGAACCTAACCGGGACAAACCCTTTGACCTGGGAATAGCTAAAACAAGTTGAAGACTGCTAGATCTTACCTTGTTCTTGGAGAGCTTGAAAGAAGACGATGAAGGAGAAGCTTGGAAGATGAAGAGATGATGGAAAGCTTGAAAGATGAAAACCCTTTTTCTTCTTTCTTGCAAAACCCACGAAGAACTTCAATGAAGGAGAAGAAACTCTTTCATTTTTCTTCAATTCCCCATCAGCCACGATGATCCTCATCTTTCTCCTTTGCTATTTTGTTTTTAGTCATTAAATGAATTGATGACTAAGAAAAAATCGAGATACTTCTTCTCCTTTCAACGTGTACATATATATATATATTAATTCTTTAATTAATTATATATATATATATAAATAAATGCTGAAGTGGTCCAGTTATACTGGGGTCGGTCCTACCGGGTCCCGATATGGGAAAAACCCCTGGAAACATTTTTCAGCAATATCGATGTCGCGATCTCATCGGGACATATCTCGATCTCATCGGGATCCATTTAATCCTTTTGCTCTCCATATATTGGAACTCTGTCCAAAACTATTTTACGAGTTCTCCGAGACACTCTTATGCGTGTGACCCATTAGGTTCCCGGTTATGTTGGCCGCTTAGATTAACACTTAATCTAAGCAAGTCATGAGCGGTATCTAGCAACACATCATGACTCCCAATTAACCGAAAAGTAATTGGTTTGACGAATAAACATATATTCATCATAGACCATATCACGAACCTTTCCATAGACAATTACCGTGCAATTCGTCCTTTCACCATGCTATACCCCACTTGGTTATGAGTATGGGCAAAGTGTCAACTCTTACTAGACTGACTACGTCAAATCTAGTCCAAGTGATTTCAGTTCTTGTCCTGGGACTCATTACTTAATATGTCAATGAAGACACTCTTCACGACATATGTACTCTGATCAGAGATTTCCAAGTAATGACCCTGACAAGAGGCCATCAGTATCATCTTCGCTATCACGTAGTGGTGAATTTCTATTGGCTACTCAATTACCTTCAATACCTCAAACTGCACTCCAAGCACCACCTACAAGCGACCTCAGTAAGGCAACAAGGAATGGAGTCAAGCACGTAATCAAGATTCAAGATATCCTCGAGTACCTCAAGTCTAAGGATACTTGCATCATTGCTATGATGAGATTATCACCGACATTAGAATAGGACATCCATGTGATGATCTCATAGCAGTCATCCAATGTACTTACTACCTCTAGTAAGCATCCACATCTCAACCCTAAATATCTCATATTTACGCTTTGAGATCCACCGCTGATCAAATCAAGGAGCTTGAGATGTGCTAGTCTTTTCGGATTACCGATGTCCAGCCTCAAGAATCCTATGACTAGGATAATTTAGATCTCGACATACTTGCACATGATAGGAATCTCAGTAGTATGATCACATCATAATTTTCTTCATGCTATGTCATATATCAAGGACTTCATTAATTTGCTTATAGATCAATATCCATTCATAAATAATGAACATCAAATTAATGAAATATGCCTTTCTTTATTTATTTATAAAGAATGTACATAATTTTGTACAAAACGCGCTAAAGGCGATTGCCTTTAGGGCACTACTCTAACATAAGGTGCTCGGTCGGTATTCTTTCGACAGTCTCGTTGTGGGTTATCGTGGAGGAGCATCAGTCGATGCCTTTTTAATTGATCCCCCTCCTCGAATTAGAGGGCTAGAAGAGGAAACTGCCCCTCCCGGTTAACTCCTCGTAGTTTAACTATCTGTTGTATTCACAAGTACTAATTTCGATTTCTAACCTGCTTTTATAATTGTGCAGCCATGGTAAAGGTCAAGGATTTCGTCGGGTCCTCCAGTCTCCCTAAATCCAAAAGGCAACCCAAAGGTCCTAGATCTTCTTCGAAGGTGAAGAAGCAAAGGAAGGAGGTAGAGGCCAGCGGAGACATCGCTCAGCCGACGATGTTGGACCAGTCTACAGCATTGCTGGCCCTTCCGTCCACTGAAGACCGACCTGGCGTATTTGCGTCGTTGTCGGTCCAACCGGTGAGTGAGGACCGAACGGATTCGAAGGAAGAGATGGAGCCACCGTTCAAAAGGAAAAAGACCGCTCGGAGTGTTGATCGATCGTCCTGTCAACTGGACAGAGGAAAGGGGGAAGAGCAAGTGCCCCGATTAGATAAAGGCAAGGAGAAAGAGCGAGCCTCCAGCTGTAGAAAATGGGTGTCCACGATCAGCCTTGATAAGACTGCATCGATTAGGGACATCAAAGTCACTCTGCATATTGCCCAGAAGGCTGTTCCTCCTGAGGAAGAGAGATTTTTGGATATGCTGAACAACAAGGAGCTGATGGCTAGTCTCGTCCGTGGCTGTGCCAGGGATCTGACGTTTGCCTCTACGATGCATCAACATATTGATCAGCTCGATGAAGTCAACCGAACGATGGATCGGGAGGTTCATGATCTTCTTGAGCAAGTTAATGCTTTAAGAGCTGAACTTTCAGAGGCGAAGGAGGAGAAGGACATTTTACGAGCTCAACTCTCTTCACTGGAGAGGAGAAGAGTGTTTTGGAGGTAGAGAGGGGCGTTTTGAGAGCTCAACTCGTTTCGGAGGAGGAGGAGAGGAGTAGAGTGATTGCTTCCAGGGGTGAGCTAGAAAGTGAATGCCGAGTGTTGCAGCTCCGTAATGAGGGCCTAAAGAGAAAGGTGCTCGATGCCAATTCGAAGGTAAAAAAGGAGGAGGAGCTCCGTTTGAAAGTCCTCCATGACTGTCATGAGGCGGTGACAGATAAAATGAAGGCCGAGAGGAAACTGCTGGAGCTGCAAGACTCCGTCAAGGAGCAAAGGGTTGAAGCGATCAAGCGATGGAAAGAGCGGTATTTACACGAGGAGTGTTTGGAATTTGCTTGCGACTTGGCTCTTTCCATCTTGAGGAGATGCCACAGTGTTTGCATCCCTGACGGGTCGGATGGTCCTTCATTCGAGGATTATGCCAAGCCGATGCTCCCCTCCAAGCTCGACCTTTCACTTGAGGAGATAAGAGAGATAGCTGAGAGGGAAAGAGAGGTCTTGCCGGATGAGATGATGGACCTGAGTTCAGTTGAGGAAGAGGATGTCTCTCCGTTGTCTTCTCCTGTCGATCCGGTTGCTGGCCCTTCCTCTCCAACCGAGGGATCAAAATGATTTTTCCCTTTTCAAGGCTCATCTGGTGGGGCCAGACCGTAATGTTAATTCAAGGAAATAGAAATTCTTACTTTATCTTTCGTTGCCTTCTTTATTTGTCGTGTTAAGATTGGACGATCTTTTCAAATAGCAGGTGGCGAACGAATGTGCTCAGTGTGCGTCGATCGGTTGTAGGATTTGAGAGAGTCATGGTCGACCGAGATAAGAGAACTTGGCCGAGTGACGCTGAGGCCAAGCGATCCAAGATTTTGGCTCTTAGCATTGCCTAGTTCCAAGATCCTGTCTTGGCAACCTGGTCGAGCGATGTAGGGGCCAAGCGATCTAAGATTTTGGCTCTTGGCATCGCCTGGTTCCAAGATCCTGTCTTGGCAACCTGGCCGAGCGGTGTAGAGGCCGAGCGATCCAAGATTTTGGCTCTTGGCATCACCTGGTTCCAAGATCCTATCTTGGCAACCTGGTCGAGCGGTGTAGAGGCCGAGCGATCCAAGATTTTGGCTCTTGGCATCGCCTGGTTCCAATATCCTGTCTTGGCAACCTGGCCGAGCAGTGTAGAGATCAAGCAATCCAAGATTTTAGCTCTTGGCATCGCCTGGTTCCAAGATTCTGTCTTGGCAACCTAGTCGAGCGATGTAGAGGCGGAGCGATCCAAGATTTTGGCTCTTGGCATCACCTGGTTCTAAGATCTTGTCTTGGCAACCTAGCCGAGCGATGTAGACAACGATCAGTTGGTAAAATTTTCTCCTCTTTCCCAATTTAGTGAGATTTTTCTTGCCAAGAAATTTGAAACCCCTTTATTGATGATGACAAGGGCATGGGCCGTTAAAAAACCTAACTGGGAGGGCCAGAAAAAAGGTACCCAAAAGTTGCGTGTACAAGAGCATAAATAATAATAAACAAAGAAATAAGTGAACTAAAATAAAGCTTATCCATTGGTAGAACGTCCTCAGGTTTTGAGAATTCTAGGACCTTGGTAGAGTCTTCCCGTTCGTATCGCGCAGGATGTAAAAGCCATGTCCGGCTTGTTTGACCACTTGATAGGGTCCTTCCTATGTCTGACCGAGCTTCCCAGGATGCTTTCCAGCTGCCTCGGCCTTTCACAGAACATACCCACCGACCTTTATGTCGCTCGGCCTTACCCTTTTATTATAACTTCATTGCTTTTTGTCTGATGGCTTCTGAACGAGTGGCTACCCTATCTCTATCTTCACTGAGAAGTACCAGTTCTGCCTTGCGGGCTTCATCATTCCTTTCTTCTTCGTAACTCGAAACTTGTTGGTTATGCAGTACTACTTCTACTGGAACTAAGGCCTCTGCCCCGAAGGTCATTCTGAACGGTGTCTCACCAGTGGCCCCGTTTGGGGTCATTATGTACGCCCACAACACTTCATCTACTTTGTCCACCCAAGTCTACGTCCATCTAAGCGCTTCTTGAGGGCACTCATTACTCCCTCCGAATCATAATAAGAGTCGTTTTAGATACATTTTAATTATTCAAAATAAGTGTCATTCTTGACTTTGTATGCATGTTTATAACTTTTCTTCCAAAATTAACCTTTCATTTCTCTCTCATCTTAATTATACATATAACAAATTAAAGGCAATTTCTCTCACAATTTTATTTAAGATGCTGATTACCGAGGTAATTTTACGGGAGTATTAATAAGGGTATATCTATAATTTTACTAGCTTTATTAATAAGCGTGTATTTTTCTAAAACGACTCCTATTATGAATCGGAGGGAGTATCTTTTTGTTAGTATTCTCCACAAGACCATTGCTCTGGGGATGAGCTACTGAAGTCAACTGGAGCCTTATCTTCAGTCGTTCACAGAAATCTTTGAACTTGTCGTTATCAAACCGCTCAGTATATTTTTGCATACGAAGTTTTTAATTTTCTGCTCAGTGATGGTGGCGACCGCTTCTGCTTCTACCCATTTAGTGAAGTATTCGACTGCCACTATCAAAAACTTCTTCTGTCTCGGACCAAGAGGAAAAGGACCTAGTATGTCCATTCCCCATTGAGCAAAGGGAATGGGATGGCTCACAATTTTCAGCTGGTGAGACAAATTGCTATTCTTCTGGCAGGCCTCGCATCGGTTAACTTTCTCTTGACAATCCTTCTTCATCGTCGGCCAGTAATACCCCTGTCTGATCAATCTGTGAGCCAACATTCTACCTCCTAAATGATTTTCGCACATTCCTTCATGAACTTCAGCCATTGCTCGTTTTGCCTCCTCTTCATTCAAGTAACGTAGTAGCGGCCAGTCATAAGAACGCTTGTGCATAATGTCATTGATAATCACATATTTGGCCGCCTTTACCCTTAGTTTCCTGGCCTCCAAAGCATTTGCCGGCTGTGCTCCCTTAAGAAGGTAGTGCCTGATCGGCTACATCCAACTTGACCGTTCATCATCTACTTGAAGGACTTCAGTAGCCTTCTGGATGCTAGGTGTAACACCCAAATACCCCCCTGGGAGGATACATGGATGCCACCCAAGACAGAACAAACAAAATCAAACATTACACATATGCATTGTTTTAAAATCTAAGTTTAACACACATATAATACATCTCGGATTTTCAGAAACAAATCCAAAGAATATGTACAGCCCAAATAAACCAAACAAAATACATATTCGAAAGTGACACAAAACTCGAATCCTTCGACCCGCTGCGGTTGACGATCCTTAATCTCTTTGTTCGCACCTACACGGGCAATCCACCGCTAAGTTTATAGCTTAGTGAGTAATCATTTATCTAATTTAACCAATTTCTTTTCACAATAACGATATCAAGATGCATTCAGAGATCGAGATTAATACTCAGCAGCAAAATGCACTTCATAATGTATGTTATCATTAATGTAAAAACAAAGCAAAATTCCATAAAATAGAAGGGTAACGGACTTATCGTATATCAAGTCTCGACACCAAGTGTCCATATCGAAGACATCAAGTGTCACGAAGATCAAGTCTCGACACCGAAGTGTCCATATCGAAGACACCGGTGTCACAGAAGACACGAAGTGTCACGAAGACACCGGCGTCACGAAGATCAAGTCTCGACACAAGTGTCGTAAGCGCCATGCATCTTCTAGGCATGCCTATTTACCCGCAACTCTGATGTAACAAATCATTCCGGACATTTCATGCAATAAATTAGCACTTCCAAAAAATAATCATGCAACAATCGCCTCGGACGCTCATTATCCTAATAAGATTACAATCAAGATAAAGATATACGAGCATCGCGGACATTCATTGTCCGGACCAAGACACAATTCAAGACAAAAATCAAAGTGAGACCGTCTCGGTCTCTTACTTATTACCGATATACTTATCGAAATGACTTACAAAATTACCTAGATTATTTATCAAATTATTGACATGACCGAAAGTCCTAATTATCGACCTTAAATCGCCTCACTATTTATTGCCTCAAGTCCCGATAATATCTAGCAGAGTCGTTCCTCTATAATAGGGAATACAGATACAAATTATTATCAGGTATAATTATCAGATGATACATGATGCATGTTCATGCAAATTTCAGATTCTATCGCTCAAAAATACGATTATTATTCACAAATACGATTATTATCGCTCACAAATACGCACGGATATCGCTCAAAATACGACACTATTTACAAATACGTATTATTATCGCTCACTATTCACTATACATCGCTCATCACTATCTTGCAGACTGCTCATCATCTTCTTCGACTTCAAAATTTCTTTTTTTTCACTTTCCTTTCTTTTCTTCTCAATTCTTCTCAATTCTTTTAGCATCATCACTTAAAACTAACCTATTTAACAAATCTAACCTATCGTAATCATCCAAATCGTCAAATCTTATAGATCTAAAATTTCTTTTACCAATATCGATCTCATCCGACTATCTTATAAAGGACAAGAATGCACTATAGATTCATTATCAAAAGGATTAACTCGTGATCTCGCAGCAGTAAAAGCGATCGAAATCGATCGACAGAGTCATGAACAATACCGATGAACGCCATTTGCCTACATCTCAAAATAATTAATCAACCCAGATATATTCGCCCACTTATTCAATTAGTACTATTGGATGAATAGTTAATTACCCAAAACACACTTATGAATTCTTAGAACAAACAAATACCCGTAATTCCCAAACGACTTCCAAAATTCACCAAAAATTAGTCACAAAATAATGACTTCCAAATAATTGTTCAAAATACTAAATACGCCACCAACAATTTCTAAAATCATCAAGTATCCAAAATTACTAAAATTATCTTAATACAAATCAATCAATCCAAGTGTCATTAAACCAATGTACCCAAAAATGCCATGAATGCATGCCAAAATGTCAAAGAGACATAACATAAATCGGACTAAATTTGCTTAATATGCTAACCCTAATTGGGGTGTTACAATTCTTCCTCCTTAAGGAATTTCGTCCTCGAATTCGTGTCCGATCCAAGAATTCATGGATATCGAGGTAACGGCTAGTATGTAACGGTCATGTAACTGCTAACAAAAAAACGGCTAGTAACGGTCAAAAACGGCTAGTTAATAAAGACAAAATGTTCTATAAATAGAGACCATTCCTTCCTTATTACTTCATCCCTACACATTCTTTTCTTTCTTACCTCAAAATTTCTTCTAGATTTAAACCAAATTTCAAATGTTATTCGCTATCGCATGCTTTTGTGTAATTCTTATCATGATGTATCTTTATCTCATTCTTATTATTAGTGTCGAGCTAAATGAAGCTCGACTTTTTTTCTTCTTAGCATTTCCTATGATCCTACGTTGTTTATTGGCATAGCCTTTGAGCAAGGCATGTATTTTTTTCATAAGGGAAAATAAATGTTTTACTTTCACTTTCTAATCAATAATGCCATTATCAAATCCTATTCTACCTCGCACTCAAATGCATCTAATACCACCAAATATCATAGCAAAGCACGATAGCCACAAAACCAATGTTTACATAATCATACCGCCATCACCAAAAGGTTCAATTCATAGCTTCATGATCAAGAATCTCATCTTTCACGATTCCTCTCAGTAAAATCACGCAACAATGTGATCAAAGAAACCTAATATCGATATCATCTTATGATCGATCATATAACTCGCCACCTTATTCCACCAATTTCTCGACATACGACCACATGCATCTCCTCCAACACATTACATTCACATCGCACAAAGTGGTAATACAATTAACTCATGTGTCTTCTATACAACATCGATACACACAAACGCATCGTGATAGTACTCATTCAAACAATTCATAAACCTTCAGTTCTTTTATTCATCGACCAGATCGTATTCAATTCTATCAATACCGCAAACTATCCGACATGTGTCACTACACCTACTGTGTCTCCAAGCTTTCAAAGCTATGGCAGTAAGTTTTATCAACTAATCACCTCACGCGACATCATTTGTCTCTATGTAACTTTTTTTTTTCTCTTCATTCCTGCAAAACATGAATGATTTCACCTAAGTTCACTTATCAACATTTGTTCTCAATTGCTCTTGGACAAGACTTCTACATTCACGCAAGTCGTAATAAAATTCTGAATCTCTCCCACTTATAAACTGAACCATTCCAATCTTTTGCCACAAATTTGCCAATATATCAAAATGCACCAAAATTGATCTTAAGAATCACACTTTCAAACTAGTATTCTTATTTTAACTTTACCATTTTTTTTCTTTTCCGAAAATCAAAAGATAACGGTTGTATTTTATCCAGCCCAAAAATCTGCAATGATCAAACGCACTTCTATAATGCTCACATAATAACCAGAATCATTGGACCTCCCGTCCGGAATCCAACATCAGCAAACAATGCAATGCTATACCGAACACATTATTTGACATCTTAGCTTCCTGAGCTAAAAAATACATATCGAAAATCAAACTCGTACTTCTTGAACATACAGACCTAACTCCGCCTAACCATAATAAGCATGTGTCCATGCACGCTCAACAATGATTCAACTCTCATGTCCGAATCGCATCAATTCGCACACTTACTTACATGTAACCATCATGACATTCTAATATCGAACCCATTCTTATAATCTTATCCGTAATCACAAATTCTCAACTACCTCATCAACAGCCTTATGAATCTTTTCATACGGACATTCTAGAACCAAAACATGGGACAAACCGCATTAGCCGCACACAACTCTTCTATTCAAATACAAGCAATAGTTGTTACCGTTAAACCGAATCGCTTAAACCATGCTCGATACCAAAAGATGTAACACCTAAATACCCCCAGGAGGATACATGGATGCCACCCAAGATGAACAAAAAAATCAAACATTACACATATGCATTGTTTTAAAATCTAAGTTTAACACACATATAATACATCTCGACTTTCGAAACAAATCCAAAGAATATGTACAGCCCAAATAAACCAAACAAAATACATATTCGAGTGACACAAAACTCAATCCTTTGACCACTGCGGTTGATGGTCCTTAATCTCTTTGCTCTGCATCTACACGGACAATCCACCGCTAAGCTTATAGCTTAGTGAGTAATCATTTATCTAATTTAACCAATTTCTTTTCACAATAACGATATCAAGATGCATTCAAAGATCGAGATTAATACTCAGCAGCAAAATGCACTTCATAATGTATGTTATCATTAATGTACAAAACAAAACAAAAGTCCATAAAATAGAAGTGGGTAACGGACTTATCAAGATCAAGTCTCGACAATCAAGTGTCCATATCGGAAGACACCAAAGTGTCACAGAAGATCAAGTCTCGACATCAAGTGTCCTTATCAAGACACCAAGTGTCACAGAAGACCAAGTCTCGACATCAAGTATCACAGAAGATCGAAGTCTCGACATCAAGTGTCGCTGTATGCTGAGACATCTTCTAGCATGCCTATTTACCCACAACTCGATGTAACAAATCATTCCGGACATTTCATGTGCAATAAATTAGCACTTCCAATAAAATAATCATGCAACAATCGCCTCGGACGCTCATTATCCTAATAAAGACACAATCAAGATAAAGACATATGAGCACGAGGACATTCATTGTCGGGACCAAGACACAATTCAAGACAGAAAATCAAAGTGAGACCGTCCGGGTCTCTTACTTATTACCGATATACTTATCAAATGACTTACGAAATTACGGTATTACATTTATCGAATTATTGACATGGTGAAAGTCCCGACATCGACCTTAAATCGCCCTCACTATTTATTGCCTCAAGTCCCTAATATCCGGCAAATGGTCGCTCCTCTATAATAGGAATACAGATACAAATTATTATTGTGCATAATTATCAGATGATACATGATGCATGTTCATGCAAATTTTGGGATTCTACTATTCAAAATACGACACTATTCACAAATACGATTATTATCGCTCAAAATACGATTACTATTTACAAATACGATTATTACTGCTCACTATTCACTATACACTGCTCATCATCTTCTTCGACTTCAGAAAATTTCTTCTTTTTTTTTCACTTTCCTTTCTTTTCTTCTCAATTCTTCTCAATTCTTTTAGCATCATCACTTAAAAACTAACCTATTTAACAAATCTAACCTATCAAAATCATCCAAATCGTCAAATCTTATAGATCTAAAATTTCTTTTACCAATATCGATCTCATCGACTATCTTATAAAGGACAAGAATAGACCATAGATTCATTATCAAAAGGACTAACCTCGTGATCTCGCAGCAGTAAAAGCGATCGAAATCGATCGACAGAGTCATGAACAACATCGATGAACGCCATTTGCTCTGCCTCAAAATAATTAATCAACTCAGATATATTCGCCCACTTATTCAATTAGTACTATTGGATGAATAGTTAATTACCCAAAACACACTTATGAATTCTTAGAACAAACAAATACCCGTAATTCCTGCATACTTCCAAAATTCACCAAAATTCGTCATAAAATAATGACTTCCAAATAATTGTTCAAAATACTAAATACGCCACCAACAATTTCTAAAATCATCAAGTATCCAAAATTACTAAAATTATCTTAATACAATCCGAATCAATCCGAAGTGTCATTAAACCAATGTACCTGAAAAATGCCATGAATGCATGCCAAAATGTCAAAGAGACATAACATAAATCGGACTAAATTTGCTTAATATGCTAACCCCTAATTTGGGGTGTTACACTAGGCTGGTCGAGTCGCTCGACTAAGATGTTGTTCCTGACATTTTGATTGGAAACCATCTTGGAAAATGCGTCTGCCTGAGCATTTTGTGTCCATTCTATCCTGTTGACCGAGTATTGCTCAAAATTACTCAACTCCTGTTTTACCAATTCCAGATACTTGATCATGTTGTTCCCCTTGGCCTCATACTGCTCAATAACTTGACCAACCACTATTTGTCTATCGCTATACACCTTCAGATGCTTTCCCCCCATCTCTCTTGCCAACTGGAGGCCGGCTATTAGAGCTTCGTATTCTGTCTCGTTATTGGATGCTCTAAATTCTAACCTGAGAGCATACTCCACCTTTTCTTCCCGGTGTGGGCTGATCAATACCACTCCTGCTCCACATCCCTCAGCGTTGGATGACCCATCGACAAATAGGCTCCAGGTAGGGCGTTGCTCACCCTGCGAGTCAGGTTGACTCTTTTCTGCAACGAAGTTGGTGGTTTATAGTGTATATCGAACTACCCCAGCTCTACTGCCCATTTTATTAACCGCCCAGAGGTTTCGAGCTTTTGGAGGCACTGCCTGAAGGGTTGGTCGGTCCATACCTCGATAGTATGACTCTGGAAGTAGGGCCTTAGTTTTCGTGTTGCAATTATCAAGGAAAGAGCCAACTTTTCAATGGGAGCATACTGCGTTTCTGGTCTGTTCAGCAATTTACTAACATAGTAGATCGGGAATTGTTCGCTACCATCCGATCGAACAAGAACTGCGCAGATCGTCCCTTCTGTGACTGCCAAATAAAGAATCAGATTCTCCCCCTCAACAGGGCTCTGCAAGATGGGTGGACTGGTCAGATATTGCTTCAAGTGTTGGAATGCTTTTTCATACTCATCCAGCCATTGGAACTGGGTCACATCTGCCTTCCTCAAAATTTTGAAGAAAGGGAAGCACTTGTCCCCATCCTATGTATTTAATCGCCAAAGAAACTATCCGCCCGGTCAATATCTGTACATCCTTCAAGCATCGCGGTGAGGGCATTTGGACAATAGCTTCGATTTTTCTAGATTAGCTTCGATCCCCCACTGAGTAATCATAAATCTCAAGAACTTTCCCGATGCTACACCAAAGATGCACTTTTCGAGATTCAACTTCATTTGGAATTTATTGAGGATCAGGAAGACTTCTCTAAGGTTTTCCACATGTTCGGCAGCTATCTTGCTTTTGACCACCATGTCGTCCACATAAGCCTCGACTGTTTTGCCGATCTGTCCCTTAAAAACTTCCATAACGAGCCGCTGGTAAGTAGCCCCTGTATTTTTCAAACCAAACGGCATCACCTGATAGCAATATGTGCCCTGGTCAGTTATGAAAGTCGTTTTTTCTTCGTTTTCGAGGCTCATTTTTATTTGATGATAACTAGAGAAGGCATCCAAGAAGCTGAGGAGCTCATGCCCTGCCGTGGAGTCTACCAGCTGATCATTCTTGGGCAGGGGGAAGCTGTCCTTTGGGCATGTTTTGTTCAGGTCGGTGAAATCAATGCACATTCTCCACTTTCCGTTTTTCTTCTTCACCAATACCACGTTGGCTAACCATTCGGGGTACTTGACTTCCCGAATGAACCCAGCGTCAAGCAACTTCTCTATTTCTTTCTTGATCACCTCATGCCGCTCCTTGCTGTGCCATCGCTTCTTCTGTCTAACCGACCTATAATTTTTCTGAATACCCAGGGAATGATATGTTACCGCTCGAGAGATTCCAGGCATGTCGCTCGGTACCCAAGCAAAGACCGATCGGTTCTCTACCAAGCAACTTGTGATTGCTGCGGTCAACCCTCGTTCGAGTTCGGCGCCCAAATTTGTGAATTTAGATCGGTCTTCTTCATCCAGTATGACCCGCTAAGTTTCTTCTGCAGGGTTCATCCTCTCGGTTTCTTCATCTGCTCTTACATCAAGAGAGCTTGCCAACACTACCGCTCCCTCAAGGGTTCTTGTTTCTGCCAAGTAGCATTCTCTAACAATCCTTTGCTGACCCCTGACGATACCGATGCCATGGGGTGTTGGGAACTTCATCGCCTGATAATAGGTTAAGATGACAACTCTGAGGGCGTTTTGTGTGGCTCTTCCAATTATTGCATTATAAGCTCCTACAAACTTCACAACTAGGAATTCAACATTCTTCACTACTTGGAATGGCTTTTGTCCTAACTTTACGTTCAAGAGGACTCGAGCGAATGGATAAGCTGATGCTCCTGTTACCTCTTTGATTGGTCCCTCTATCGGTAGTAGCCGTTCCTCCTAATTCCATCCGCTTAAAAGCATCGAGTATAATAGTCGACCGAGCTGCTCAGATCAATCATTACGACTTCACCTCACTACCATCCATATTCAAAGTGACCACGATTGCATCATCACGAGGATACGGTGATGCCTACCAGTCGACTCACAAACGAGATCACCTCATTAACTTGCGGCTTTTTCGTTCGATCGACCTCAACGATCCGCTCGCATATCGCTTCCTTCCTCTCGACGGTGGACCCCCGCCAGACTACCGCCTAAAATTATATTTAGGACTCGACCGGCCGACCATCCCGTTTGTCCGATATTTCATCATCTCTAGCCTCGATTGTCCTCTCAGATCGCGCTCGGTCGTCCATATTCCCGGTCCGCTTCCACCATCATTCATGTTATGTTGTTCCATGGTTTTCGCCAATTGTCGACCGACCGCTCTCGCCTCATTACCTCGATCGGCATTCTTCCGATTTCAAAAATCTACCCACCTTCCCTACAGATAAGGAGTTCGATTTCTTTCTTTAGTCCCAAAGAATCCTCCGTGTCATGACCGACATCTCTGTGGAAACGACAATATAAAGAAGAATCCCTTTTTTTAGAGGAGTTTTCAATTTATTGGGTTCTTGGAGGGATTCCCCTTCTGCTCTCATGACCTCCAATACTTCCGTATATCGCCTGTTGAGCGGAGTGAAGGATTCTCGCCTTTGGTCCTTTTGATCGATCAGCTTCCTCCAGCTAGATTGATCCTTCTGCCGTTTATGTGAATCATCAGCTCTACTACTCGGCCAGTGGTCATCCTCTCTACGTTTTATGTTTTTCAACACTTCCTCCAGCTGGATGTATTTATTTGCCCGATTTCTTATCTCTTGGATAGATTTGGGCTGATCAAGAGCCAGCGACTTCTTGAACTCTTCATCCCTCGTATTGCTCATCAAGGCAACCAACATGGACGAGCAAGTGAGGTCAAGGACTTCGACAACTTCATTATTAAATCAGGTGATGAACTCCGCGAACCGTCGCTCCTTCCCGGGTCAATGCAGATTACTTCCAAGGTCGTCTTCAGGGCTGGCTTTTACAGAGTAAACCTGGTTGAGGAATAGCAGCTTAAAATCCTCAAAACTGGTTATGCAACGCGGGGACCATCTTCGGGCTCCTTCTTGAAATGTTGTGCAGAAGGTCTTACACTGAATGGCGTCTGGAACGCAATGCAGGCTCATCATCGATTGAAAGTGCTGCAGATAGTCGAGAGGATCGGTCTTTCCAAAGATATTTTCCAAGGCTTCAGATCTTAATACCAACCACGGGAGGCTATCCAGATCTCCGGAATGAAAGGAGAGTCAGATTGGCCGATGCTTCGTCGACGGAATTGATGGCTATATTGATTCGATGGTCCATGATTTTTTCTAGGGCTTCAGTAGAGTGTCGATCAGCCATCACACCAACCTGTCGAGCGGGGGTTTGTTGCTGTTCCGGTTGAGATTGTAAGATTTGGCGAATCAATAGATCGACTGCTTCTTCTATTTGTCTTTGTGTGAGGAAGGCCGTCAGGTGCAAGAGGGTTCGTGTTGAGGGGTATTGGACGTGAGGATGTGAATCGTTCGAAGGCCATCCTCAGACCACGCCAGTGTTTCTTGATCTTGGTTTTGGGATTGTTGTGATTGATCATGCTGATGTGAGCGTTGAGAGGGTAGCTCGTTTATGCTAGGGTTTTGGTGGAGGGACGGAGGGTGTGTCTGGTAATCAGAATGCGACGATGGAAGGCGGCGTTAATCGCAAGCTCATTCATCAGAAAAGCAAGTGCCGCAATGATGGCTACATCGAATTTGTCGTCACTACCGACCGATCTCGAGTGTTTCGGACGTGGTGCTGACGTCCTACCTACCAGAGCGCCTAATTGGTTCATTCGATTTTGATTTGATAGGTCACGTCTTCTTTGGGATCCATGAGACCTGTTCACTTTGGCTTGTAGATACCGCAAAACAAGAAAGCACACCGGGTCGATCGGTGAGCTCCTCCCACGCCAAGTTAATCTATCGAGAGAGTTTTGGTGGCTGGTAAATAGAGAAAATAGGGTTCTTGAAAGTTGTACATTTTCCATGATGAGGTAATGAATTTATACGGCTAATACCTACAGGAACTATGTCAATCATCATGGACGAAATGATCTACTTACGCGTCGTTTTCGAAATTTTACGAGCTTCAAGACGATCTAATTCAACCAAGTTAAAACTATTAATATTTTGGAATTAGTTTAATTATTTTCTTAATTTTTAACTTAAATTCTTAAATCTCTAAATTAATTGCTAAAATGCCAATCGAAACTAAAATCCGTAATTAACTAATTGAACACTGAATATGCCCGTCCCTCTCTTCCATCCGCTCTCACGTGTCTACTGAGAGAGAAACAAGAGGCAAAGGAGCGACATTCAAATAAGGTTGGTATGTATTGCAAATGTCAAGCCAGGACCCATTCTCTGCCACCCCGAGCCTCCACGGACACGAAATCTCTTTGTCATTACCCTTATTACCATTTAACCGCAAGATTTCTTCTTCCCAGTGGATCACCCTTTCGGAGCATAGGGGGCCATCTATTTCCGGTGGGGGGCAAGCTATTACCTATCTGAGGAGGATTTTGAAATAACATAACTCAACAAATCTGTTGACGAATGCCTAACGGAAAACCAGTGAATGACCGTTAAAGGAAAGGCCAAAATGTTGGAAGATTCGGAGACAGAAGCTTTGATGCGGGAATGGGGCTTGTATGATAAGGCTTTTCAATGTTCCCCCTAATATCTCTGCTGAATTTGGGAGCCCGATCGATTGATCTCTTGAAGAGTCACTTGAGTTGTCTCCTCTTAGACAACGATTGGGTCCTTTTCTGTAGACAAGGAACGGTACAGCCCAAAAAGCTAAATTTAGTTGGAGTTTGATTGGTACGGACAACAACGGATTCTGGTATTAAAATATGATAGTGGCTTAAGCTGGAATTGAAAAACTTTCTACACAGGCAAATAAGATAATGTTGTTGGAAGATATCAATGGGAAAACCATACAGCATGTAGTATGGAAAGCTTCTACAACTTTGGAGGAGCCTGAGAGGTTTCTTTGTAGATACAATTGTTTGTGGAACTAGAAGCACTAACCTAAAGCTCTATAGTTAAAAAAATTAACTAAAATAATTAGCAAACAAAATAATTAAACTAACTATAAAATATTAACAATTTTAAATTTTAAAATAAATTATTTTCATATCATTTTATCACGCGATTTGGATTACATTTTATTCTTAAGCATAGAGTCCTTAAATCTTTTTATTCTCTCTATTGTACTTTTTACACGACTAAAGAGGAACTCGAAGCCTCTTGGTAATTGTATTGATTACATTGTTAACACATGCCCTATCTAGATTCCATGTTAATTAGGGCAATGAACAGTTTCTCTCTTTTCACTACATCACTCCACATGCACACTAATTTGTCACATTAAAGGCATGAATTCATCCTATACCTTTTGTAGCCCTTTACCTAGGATTTTATCTAACACAGCAATATGATATTAAAAGTGACGAATGACGAGGATGTAACACGTAGCATGAACCTTATTATGTGTCTCGGATTATTCATGAAAGGGAAATAAATGAAGGAAATGTGGAATATCTGATTTTAGTTCCATTCCAACTTCCAAGGTGATTTGTGAGACCAAAACGAGCTCCATCTTCCAGGACCTTTATGGGAATCCTTCATTGACATTTGGTCAACGTCTTTCTATAGTTTTCTTAAAACATAAGCGCCCTTAACAGGTTAGAGAATCTGAATGCTTACAAATGATCTGACCAACTAAAGGAGACTTTAATCTTTATATATAACTTTCATGTCGAGTTTTCACATCACAAGTCCGATATAGGTTCGGTCTACAATAATCAAGATCCATTTTCCTCCTAAACTTCGACCCATTAACTTAGATCATTTATTGAGTCACTTTATTATCTTTATCTAGATCAAATTACGTAACTTAACTAATAAGTTATTGAGAAACCAAAAATACAATTAATAGTTGTCTAACTTTTTGGAAAATGTCTAAATTATCCAACATTCTCCCCTTTGGACAATCATCAATTGTAGTTTTGACCCAAGTTTAAAAACAATTTGAGAACTCAGTTAAGTCATGCTATTATATTGGTACCAAATTTAAAAGTTAAAAACATTTGATCCAAAGATAATGAAAGTCCAACATTTCGTACTGTAAGGTTTTCAATATCGAAAAATATCAAACACATGTGTCATATGTGTCACAGGTCTAATATAATCACGCATATCTAATACCTTACTAACATAAATAGGTAAATAGAGTGTGGTAAAACAAGATGATACCTATATGATCTAATACGTATCATATTCGTTTGTAGGGCTCAATTTGTCCAACTTTATGCTAAATCGCAATAGAGAAATCTTATTTTCTCTTACTAAATGCTAAACAACATTAGAGAAAACATTTATGTTTCTAATCGAATGCTAAATTGCATAAGAGAACCTTTATATGATTAAAAAACTTATATCCTCCTATGTCATGTAACGTATGGACATCCAATTTAAACTGTATGTGTCTAAATGATATAGGCTCAAGATCAATTTGTATATATGCTCAATGACCTTTAAAATGCTTAAGATCAACACAAATCTTAAGACTTTTGTATGCATTATAACTATATACAAGAACAGTTATTAATGAGGATAAAAAGAAGATCATCTATATTAATAAAAAAAATTGTAACATCATAATACATCAAAATATATAAACATATAAGGAGCAAATACAATGATCCCTAACTACCAACACACCCATACTGGATACATGTTTAACAAACACTAATAGGTGAAGTTCTTTAGTCAACGGATCAGCTAACATCTCCTCAATCCTGATATGTTTTACTTCAATGTCACCTTTCTGAATCAACTCCTTTATGGTCAAGTATTTGACCTCTAAATGCTTAGATCTTGTGATATTCTTATTGTTGTTACTAAACAACAATGCAACACGATTATCATAGTACAACTGAATTGATCTAGCTACCAAATCTACCATAGACAACTCAAAAATCAAGTTTCTAAGCCAAACTACCCGTGTAGTAGCTCTATAGCATGCACCAAACTCTACATGCATGGTTGAGGGACTTACCATTGTCTACTTGGCACTCTTCCACGATACAGAACAATCTGCCAACATAAAAATGTACCCTAAAGTAGACTTATGATTATCCAGATACATAGCAAAATAGAAGTTTGTATAATCTATGAGGTTTAAATTGTTGACCTTCCTGTGTGTCAACGTATAATCTTTGATACCTTTTAGATATCTCAACACTTGCTTAACTACATCCCAATGGCCTACACCTGAGTTAGCCAGATATCGACGTAGTAGTCCAATAACAAATGTAATGTCTTATCTAATGCACATATGGGCATACATCAAGCAACCAACCACACTCGAATATGAAACATTCCTCATAGCCTCTCTCTTAATTTCATTCTTTAGACATTATGCCAAATATAATCTCTCACCATGAGATATAGTGCTATAACAGGTCTATAGTCAGCCATATTAAACCTTTATAACACTCACTCAATGTATGCACTTTATGAGAGGCTTAATGAGCGTTGAGATTTGCCCCAGTGAATTTGTATACCGAGAACAAAAGATGCTTCACTGAGGTCCTTCATGTCAAAATACTTAGCCAAAAGTTACTTAATTTCACGCAACATGGTCAAGTCATTTAACGCGAGTAATCTATCATCTACATACAATAGTAAGAAGATGATTTTGCTCCGCCTAATCTTGTAGTATAAGCATCTTTCAACTTCATTTTCCATAAAGCCGAAAGAGGTCAAAACTTCATCAAACTTTAGGTACCATTGTTTGGAAGCCTATTTAGATCGTATATTGATTTGGTCAACTTGAAAACTTTGTCAGTTACCCCTTAATCCTAAAATCCTTCAGGTTGCTCAAATAGACCTCATAAAGGTCACTATTCAAGAAAATGATTTTAACATTCATCTGATGTAACTCCATGTCATAATGAACAACTATTACCATAATCACTCTAAATGCATCCTTCGAAGATACAGGAGAGAAGGTAATATTAAAGTTAACTCCTTCTATCTAAGTGAATCCCCTGGCAATCAATCACGCCTTAAACCTCTCAACTTGACTCTTTGTGTCCTTTTTGGTATTAAATAGCCACTTGCAACTAACATGTCTGCAATGTTGAGGCAAATCAACCATCTCCCACACCTTATTATGCCTCATGGATTGCATCTCATCCTTCATCGCTTCCCACCACAAGTTTACATAGGGTCCAAACATGACTTTTGTAAAAGTAATTGGATCCACAACATGTCCTATATCATAGTCTTGCTCACCTAAATTGAACATGTAATATGATGAGATAATAGGTCATCTCTCTCTGGTGGATCTAAATAACCACATAGGTTCTTATACCCAAAAACCTCTGCGTGAACAAGTATAGGATCCTATGCCTGAACATGTATAGGTTCATGTGCCTACGTAGGCATAATGCTTGAACTTTGATCCACTAGACTTGATTGTATGAGTTGCGGATATGAAATGATCGTAGTATCCAACCTGCTATCTCCTATTATGACTCCTCCATATTATAGACATTGTATTATAGAAACTTAGTTATCTATGATTCTACTATTTTGGCTCCTCCTTCTCTACAATAAAATTTGTAGCCCTTAGAGTGGTCGAGATATCCTATTAGATAGTAACGAGTAGAGCGAGGTTGCAATTTGCTCTTATAAGAATTATATAACATTGTCTTAGTAGGGCAGCCCCACACACAAATGTGTGTAAGGCTTAGTTTCCTACCAACATAAAGTTCAAAAGGTGTCTTAGGCACTAACTTACTTGGGACTCTATTCAACATATATAATATAATGGCTTCACCTCTAAGGTATTTCGGTAGGTTAGTCCCGCTCTGCATCAACTTCATCATGTCTTTTAGGGTGTGATTGCGCCTTTTGGCTACACCATTTTGCTCATGATTACTTAGCATAGTGATCTGAGTCATTATTTCAACTAATTCCAAATACCTGGCAAACAGACCTTTTTCTTGTCCTATAATCTCATGTCTACCATAGTATTCACCTCCCCGGTCAAATCTGACAATCTTTATTGATTTTGCTAACTGGTTCTCAACCTTAGTCTTAAAGATCTTAAATTTATCAAGAACTTTTGACTTTTCCTTAAGCAAGAATGCATAACTGTAGTGGGAATAATCATCTATAAATGTCAGAAAATATCTAGCATTGCACAACGTGGTTATATAAGGTCCACTAATATATGTATGTGTGACGAGTTGGCCCCTTTTTCTTTATCATAGTTAACTTACTCCTGCAATAATCAATACATATATCCAAATTACTGAAATTCAAAGTTAAGAGAATGTTAGCCTTTATCAATCTCTCAATGCTCTCCCTGGGAATGTGGTTAAGGCGTTTATGCCACAACATGTATGATGTTTCCTTTATCAGAGGTCCCTTATGAGTAATATGCTCTAAAATATAAGAAAAACATATATTTTGTTAGGGATAAGACACATTCTATATAATCCGTAAGATAAGAAGGCAATTCCAATATGTTTTGCATTGATAGAAATATTTACAACTGAAATATCAACTATAAAACGATAACCCTCTTTATCCAAAACTGACACTGAGATCAGATTATGTCTAAAAGACGGTATATAAAAAATGTCTTGTAAGACCAGTACAAACCTAATGTCGAGGTTCAAACCTACATCTCCTATAGATAAGACATCCACTTCTTTATTATTGTCGACCATCAACTTCTCCTCATCTTAGTCAGCCTTCTCATGGATCTGAACCCTTGTAGTGTGGAAACAATATGATTAGAAGTTCCAATATCTAGACACCAAGAACTTGATGTGGCTATAGCTAAATTAGATTCACGAATCATATAGGCATACAACCTTATGTTATTCTCACATTCTATATAGGCATACTATTTGTGAAAATCAGCAATAAATGTAAAAACCAAATGCACAGTCAAATAAGCACATACTAGTGCTGAAAACATTACCTTTAAACTTTATTTGAGACTTTTATCTTAAAAAACTCAATCAGAGTGACTATCGTGCTTTCTGACACGAGACACGAAATCTTAAATGTCTCCTTTATGTGCAGTTCGAAGCACGAAAATTAACTTTAAAAAGCTTTAAAAAAATTGCAAATCAAATTACCAACATAATTAATCCAAAAATTTGAAAAATCACTTTATAAATTTTCCCGACTTGGAAACTGACCTAAAAGGTCCCGGGGCACATTTATGGGAATTCTAAATTTTTTCTTTTTTTAGTGTTGACATCAGTAGCATTGTAGCGCTGACGTTAGCATAACACTGTGGGCTGATGTCAGCCCGACATCACTACTACAC
This sequence comes from Erythroxylum novogranatense, assembly GCA_029891385.1. NCBI lineage: Eukaryota > Viridiplantae > Streptophyta > Magnoliopsida > Malpighiales > Erythroxylaceae > Erythroxylum > Erythroxylum novogranatense. The sequence goes on along the minus strand of CM057225.1, from coordinate 33,180,540 downwards.
ATGGGCTGGAGGTGCGTATGGTGTACACTCACACAGCCGATACACAGCAAACACTTCTGGCACGTGGGGCGTGCACGTGTGCAGGTTACTGTTGACGCATGTATAACACGCGCTACCACACACAGATGCGTCTCTATTATATGATGCGTGCATTACAAATGCTACCATATGTCCCCATCCTCACCGTCCTTTACGAGTGGGAGAGTGGGCCGCGTGAGAGCCATGCTTTGCACACACCAACCTAACCACCCTTAGGAGGTTACTGTAGCACTGTTGCATGTGCTTGATGGTTCTATTACCCTTTGACAAGGAGGGTGATTTCTGGCGATCCTACAGCCCAGTTTTGACACTTTCTGGCCCGTTTTTGACCCATTTCTCATAGCTAGCCTCATGTACTTCACTTTCACAAATACATACACATTAAAAAAAAAAGAAAAAGCAGATCAAAAATAACTGAAAACCCTAAAGGAAGAAAACTAAAAAAACTTCATTTTCAACCACTCGATCACGTAATTACTCTGATATCACGTATAACACTTAGCATGAACCTTATTACGTGTCTTGAATCATTCATGAAAGGGAAATAAACGAAGGAAATGTGAAATACTTGTTTCTATTTCATTATGACTTTCTAGGTAATTTCTGAGGTCGAAACGAGCTTCAATCTTTCGATACTTTCATAGGAATTCTTCACCAACATGTGGGCCGATCCAACCATAGGATGGCATGTGGGCCGATCGACCCATTCCCAAGATGATGAGTTAAACTCGGCAGGTATTTACTATATAAATTCATTATCTCCTCATAACGCAGGTATGACCTAGAAAATCCTATTACTCTCTATTCATAGCCACAAAACCTACGAAAAAAGAACTAACTTAAGCATCGGAGGGGCCTGCCGGTCATCAACCCCCGGTGTGCCTTATTGTTTTGCAGATACTTCCTGGTTGAAGTTAATTGAGCTTATGGATTCAAACAATGGTGCCCAGCCTCAGCAAAATCATACTGAACCATTTGGCGCCCACCGTGGGGCCGGACGTCAGGGCACCACGTCTAGAAGCACTCAGATAAGTCAGGCGGCAGCAACAAATCCGGATATAGCCGCTATCACGACACTTGCACTACAACAAATGGGCTTGCGATTACCTGCCGCCGCCCTTCCACCCATCACCCAAAACCCTAGCACAGACGAGCTACCCCCATTAAACCCAAATAATCAAACACAATCTTCGCATCCGAATGACCAACCACCACCCCAAAACTAAGATCAAGAAGAGCAGAGTGTAGCCCTAGAGAATAACGCCGGAAACAGTTCACACCCTCACATCCAACACCCCCTAAAGACAAACCCTCCTGCCCCACAACAAATCTCCTTTACCTAAAGACAAATAGAGGAAGCGATCGATCTATTGATTCGCCAAATCTTACAATCTTAGACGGAACAGCAGCAAACCCCCGCTGAACAGAAGCAAATTCCCGCTCGGCAGATAGGTATGATAGCTGATCGCCATTCTGCTGAAACTCTCGAAAAAATCGTGGACGATCGAATCAATATGGCCATGAATTCTCGTCCGAATCAACCATCAACACAATACAGCTCTCCTTTCACTCAGGAGATCTTGGATAGCCTTCCAGCGATCGGTACTAAGATACCAATGCCTGAGAAATATACCGAAAAGACTGATCCCCTCAACTATCTTTAATACTTTCAGTCGATGATGAACCTGCATTGCATCCCCGATGCCATTCAATGTAAGGCTTTCTGTATAGCCTTTCAAGAAGGAGTCCGGCGATGGTTCAACAGTTTACCCCCACGTTGCATCACTTGCTTTGATGATTTTAAGCTGCTATTCCTCAACCAGTTTGCTACAAGTAAACGATCACAGAAGATTACCTTGGAAGTGATGCAGTTGACCTAAGGAAGGAACGAAAGTTTATGGGAGTTCATCACTCGATTTAACAATGAAGTTGTTGAAGTCCCTGACCTCACCTACTCGTCCATGTTGGCTGCCCTTATGAGTAACACGAGGGATGAAGAGTTTAAGAAGTCATTGGCCCTTGATCAGCCCAAGTCTATTCAAGAGATAAGAAATCGGGCGGATAAGTATATCCAGCTCGAGGAAGTGTTGAAAAACACAAAACGTAGGGCAGATGACCGCTGGCCAAGTGGCAGAATAGATGATTCACACAAGCAACAGAAGGATCAGTCTAGTTGGAGGAAGCCGACCGACCGAAAAGATCAAAGACGAGAATCCTTCACCTCGCTCAACAGGCGGTATGCGGAAGTACTGGCAGCCATGAGAGCTGAAGGGGAATCCCTCCGAAAACCTAATAAGTTGAAAACTCCCCTAAAAAAAAGGGATTCTGCTTTATATTGTCGTTTCCATAGAGATGTAGGTCATGACACGGAGGATTGTTGGGACTTAAAGCGAGAAATCGAATTCCTTATTCAAAGGGGAAGGCTGGGTAGATTTTTGAAGCACGGTATAAATGTCGAACGGGATAATGAGGGTAGGAGCGGTCGGTCTGATAACTGGCGAAAGCCTTGGAAGCAAAATGATACGAACGATGGAGCAGGGCAGAACAGGAATTCAGACGACCGACGCGACACGAGAAGACAGTCCAGGGTAAGAGGCGACAGAAATGCAGGACAGCAAGATGATCGATCAGTTAGGGTCATAAACATGATTTCTGGTGGTAGCATAGCAGGAGGGTCCACCATTAGAGGGAGAAAGAGGTATGCCAGGCAGGTCGCTGAAGACTTATCAGCAAAGAAAAAGAGGCAAAATGATGGGGTGATCTCGTTTGACGAATCTGATCTGGAAGGTGTTAGCTATCCTCATGATGACGCATTAGTGGTCACCTTGAATATGGATGGTAGCGAGGTGAAACGGGTGATGATTGACATAGGTAGCTCGGTTGACCTACTGTATTATGATGCATTTAAGCAGATAGAGATACCGGAGGAGCGACTATTGTCAATAGAGAGACCCATCAAAGGGGTAATAGGAGCATCAACCTGCCCATTCGCTCGAGTTTTCTTGAACGTAAAATTCAGACAAAAGCCACGTCAAATAGAGAGGAATGTTGAATTCTTGGTTGTAAAGTTTATCGGAGCGTATAACGCAATAATTAGAAGAGCCACCCAAAATGCCTTCAGAGCAATTGTCTCAACCTATTATCAAGCAATGAAATTCCCAACACCTCATGGAGTCGGTATTATTAGTGGTCAACAAAGAACCGTTAGGGAATGCTACGTGGCAGAAACGAGGACCCTTGATGCGGCGGTAGTTTTGACAAGTTCTCTTGATGTGAGAGCCGACGAAGAAACTGAGACAATGAACCCTGCCGAAGAAACACAGCAGATCATATTGGATGAAGAAGACCGATCCAAATTCATAAATCTAGGCACTGAACTTGAAAAAGGGCCAGCCAAAGAGATCACAGATTGCTTGATAGAGAACAAATCGTCTTTGCCTGGGTACCGAGCGATATGCCTAGAATTTTTTGAGCAGTAGCATCTCATTCTCTCGGTATTCGGAAAGACTACAAGCCAGTCAGACAGAAGAAGCGGTGGCAAAGCAAAGAGAGGCAGGGGGTGATCGAGAAAGAGATAGGAAAATTGCTCGATGATGGGTTCATTCGGGAAGTCAAGTACCCTGAATGGTTGGCGAACGTAGTACTAGTGAAGAAGAAAAACGAAAAATGGAGAATGTGCATCGATTTCACTGACTTGAACAAAGCATGCCCAAAGGACAGCTTCCCCTACCCAAAATCGATCAGCTGGTAGACTCTACATCAAGGCATGAGCTTCTCAGCTTCTTGGATGCTTTCTTCGGTATCATCAGATACAAATGAGTCTTGAAGACGAAGAAAAGACAGCTTTTATAACTGACCAGGGCACGTATTGCTACGAGGTAATGTCGTTCGATTTGAAAAATGCAGGGGCTAGTTATCAGCAGCTCGTTATGGAAGTTTTTAAGAAATAGATCGGTCAAACAATTGAGGCTTATGTGGATGATATGGTAGTCAAAAGCAAGACGGCTGTCGAACATGTGGAAGATCTTAAAGAAGTCTTCCTGACCCTCAATAAATTCCAAATGAGGCTGAACCTTGAAAAATGAGTCTTTGGTGTGGCATCTAGAAAATTCCTGGGATTCATGATTACTCAACGAGGGATTGAAGTAAACCCAGAAAAGATTGAAGCTATCGTTCAAATTCCCTCACCACGATACTTAAAAGATGTTCAAATATTGACAGGACGGATAGTCTCCCTGAGCAGGTTCGTCTCTAGGATGGGGGACAAGTGCCTCCCATTATTCAAAATCTTAAAGAAGGCGGACGTGACTCATTTCCAATGGGCGGATGAGTATGAGAGAGCATTTCAACATCTGAAGCAATATCTGACCAGTCTGCCCATTTTACAGAGCCCTGCTGAGGGGGAGAAGTTGATCATTTATCTGGCAGTTATAGAGGGGGCGATCAGCGCAATTCTCTTTCGAACTGACGAAAATGAACAATTCCTGATCTATTATGTCAGTAAGGTTTTGAACGGACCAGAAGCGCAGTATGCACCTATTGAGAAGCTGGCCCTATCATTGATAACCGCAACATGGAAACTCAGGCCCTACTTCTAGAGTCACACAATTGAGGTATGGACCGATCAACCCCTCAGGCAATGCCTTCAAAAGCCTGAAACCTCTGGGCGGTTAGTAAAATGGGTGGTAGAGCTGGGAGAGTTTGATATACACTACAAACCACGGACAACGATCAAAGCCCAAGTATTGGCGGATTTTGTTGCATAAATGAGTCAACCTACCTCACAGAACGAGCAACGCCCTGCTTGGAGTTTATTTGTTGATGGATCGTCCAACGCTAAGGGATGCGGAGCAGGAGTGGTCTTGATCAGCCCACAACAGGAACAAAAGGAGGAATATGCCCTCCGATTAGAATTTAGAGCATCCAATAATGAGGCAGAGTACGAAGCCTTAATAGTCGGTCCTCAGTTGGCAAGAGAGATGGGGGTGAAATATTTGAAGGTGTACAGCGATAGCTAAATAGTGGTTGGTCAAGTCACTGGACAGTATGAGGCAAAAGGGGACAATATAATCAGTTATTTGGAATTGGTGAAGCAAGAGTTGAGTAATTTTGAAGAATACTCGGTCAGCAGGATAAAAAGGATGCAGAATGCTCATGCAAATGCGCTTTCCAAGATGACTTCCGATCAAAATGCAAGGAATAACATTTTGGTCGAGCGGATAAACCGACCTAGTATTCAGAAAGCTAGTGAAGTCCTCGAAACAGATGCTGAGCGATCAAGTTGGATGGAACCGATCAAACAATACCTTCTTAAGGGAACACAGCCGCTAGAAGCCCTGGGAGCCAAGAAACTAAGGGTAAAGGCTGTTGAATATGTGATTGTTAATGACATCCTATACAAGCGTTCTTATGACTGGCCGCTATTACGTTGCTTGAACGAAGAACATGCAGAACGGGCAATGGCCGAAGTTCATGAAGGAATGTGCAGGAATCACTTAGGAGGCAGAATGTTAGCACACAAATTGATCAGACAAGGGTATTATTAGCCGAAAATGAAGAAAGATTATCAGGAAAAGGTTAACCGATGTGAGGCCTGCCAGAGGAACAACAACTTGTTCCATCAACCGACCAAACAGCTGAAAATTGTGAGTCATCCCATCCCCTTTGCTCAATGGGGAATGGACATACTAGGTCCTTTTCCTCTCGGTCCTGGGCAGAAGAAGTTTTTGATAATAACAGTCGAATACTTCACCAAATGGGTATAAGCAGAAGCGGTTGCCACCATTACTGAACATAAAATTGAAAACTTCATATGCAAGAATATATTAAGTCATTTTGGGATGCCTATGGTCTTAGTTACAGACAACGGTCGAAAGTTTGATAATGACAAGTTCAAAGATATCTGTCACCGACTGAAGATAAGGCTCCAATTGACTTCAGTGGCTCATCCTCAAAGCAACGGTCTTGCAGAAAACACCAACAAGAAGATAATGAGCGCACTCAAGAAGCGCTTAGATGGACGTAAGACTTGGGTAGATGAATTAGAAGAAGTGTTATGGGTATACAGAACAACCCCAGAAGGAGCCACGGGAGAAATGTCGTTTAGAATGTGTAGGAAAATCCCGGTGTGTGCATCACATGCACACAGTGCGGAAAACAAAAATTTTTTATTCCGGGACCTTCCTGAAAGTCAGGATCCATGTGTCTATATAACAAAGTCAAACCATAACGACCAAAAGAGACCGTCTCTAACGGTATCCACGCAGAGATCGGAGAACCTAACCGGGGCAAACCCTTTGACCCGGAAATAGCTAGAACAAGGGAGAGAGTGCTAGCTCTTACCTTCTCTTGGAGAGCTTGGAGAGAAAACGATGGAGAAGAGCTTGGAGAAGAAGAATGAAAAGTGATGATCGTGTGCCTTGAAAGAGAGAAGCATAAAAAACAACTTTTTCAAGAAGCCTCTCTTATGCCAAGGACATCAACTCTTCTAGCCTTTATTTTTGTCATCTTATGGCCATTTGTCTTTAACAATTAAAGCCATTAAATGCAAAGTGGATGATGCTTTCCACGTTAGGCATATATATATATATATATATATATATATATATATATATGTTCAACGTGGATATATATATATATATATATATATATATATATATAATAAAACCAAGTCTTCTCCTCTCCTTCCACGTTGAATATATATATATATATATATTACTTAATTAATTAATAATATATATATATATATAAATGTCAAGTGGTCCATCACACTAGGGTCGGTCTCTACCGTCCCTGATGGAAAAACACCAAGACCTGTTTCAAAGAATATCGATGTCGCGATCTCATCGAGACATATCTCGATCTCATCGGGATCTATTTAATCCTATTGCTCTCCATATATTGGATCTCATCTCAAACTATTTTATTTAATTCTCCGAGTCACTCTTATCGTGTGACCCATTAGGTTCCTTGTTATGTTGACCACTTAGATTAACACTTAATCTGAGCAAGTCATGAGTGGTATCTAGCAACACATCATGACCCCCAATTGATCGGAAAGTAATTGGTTTGACGAATGAACCTATATTCATCATGGACCATATCACGAACCTTTTCATAGACAATTACTGTGCAATTCGTCATTTCACCATGCTATACCCCACTTGGTTATGAGTATGGGCAAAGTGTTAACTCTTACTAGACTGACCATATCAAATCTAGTCCAAGTGATATCAATTCTTGTCCTGTGACTCATTACTTTATATGTCACTGAAGACACTCTTCATGACATATGTACTCCGGCCAGAGATTTCCAAGTAATGACCCTGACAAGAGGCCATGGGTATCATCTTCTGCTATCACAGAAGTGGTGAATCCTCTATTGGCTACTCAATTACCTTCTAATACCTCAAGCTGTACCCAAGCACCACCCTACGAGCGACCTCTGTAAGGCAACAAGAAATGGAATCAAAGCACAGAATCAGTATCCAAGATATCCTTGAGCACCTCAAGTCTAAGGATACTTGCACTATTGCTAGGATGAGATTATCACTGACATTAGAATAGGACATCCATGTGATGATCTCATAGTAGGTCATCCAATGTACTTACTACCTCTAGTAAGCATTCACATCTCAACTCTAAACATCTCATATTTACAGTTTCTGAGATCCACCGCTGATCAAATTAAGGAGCTTGAAATGTGCTAGTCTCTCCGGATTCTGATGTCCAGCCAGAATCCTATGACTAGGGATAATTTAGATATCGACATAATTGCACATGATAGAATCTCGATAGCATGATCACATCATAATTTCCTTCATGCTATGTCATATATCATGGACTTCATTAATTTGCTTATAGATCAATATCAATTCATAAATAATGAATATCAAATTAATGAAATATGCCTTTCTTTATTTATTCATAAAGTATGTACATAACTTTGTATAAAAGCGCTTAAAGGCGATTGCCTTTGTGGCACTACTCTAACAAAATCTCCCACTGACCTAAAGCCAATCGCCTTAATATCTAATACCATAGTTAATACATGAGAATCAAAATTCTTCCGTGATAATGGCTTTGTCAACGGATCGACAATATTACGCTTCGGTGGAATTTCTCTATTTGGACATCACCTCGACCAATGATCTCCCTAATCGATGATATCTGAGTATGTGTTTGGATCGTTGATGAGACCTTGGTTCCTTTGCTGTGTAATAGCCCCATTGTTGTCACAATACAATCAGATGGGCCCATCACGCCTAGGAACCACACCAAGTTCAAGAATAAACTTTTGATCCAAACCTTCCTTGTTTGCGTCTCAAGCGGCAATGTACTTTGCCCCTCGGTTGTTGAATCGGCAGTTGTCTCTTGTTTGAACTCTTCCAAATGACCGCCTAGTTGCTGTGAATATATAACCTGATTGGGATTTAGAATCATCCTTATCGATTGAAAACTAGCATCAGATGCTCGCCACCGAGATTTCCATCTCCATATACCAAGAAAACATCCTTAGTCCTTTGCAAGTACTTGAGGATATTCTTGACAGCCACCTAGTGACCCTCACCAGGATCCGATTGGTATCTACTTGTAATACTTAGAGCATATGATACATCGGGTCTCGTACATAGCATTGCGTACATGATAGATCCTACTGCAGATGCATACGGGATCATATTCATGCGCATCCTCTCATCTTGTGTCTTAGGACACATAGATTTCGAGAGTGTTATCCCATGAATCACGGGAAGGTACCCTCTCTTGGATTGTTCCATGTTAAACCTCTTTAACATCTTGTCTATGTACGTTGATTGTGAAAGACCAAGCAATCTTTTTGATCTATCTCTATAGATCTTTATCCCAATGATATAAGTTGCTTCACAAAGGTCTTTCATGGCAAATTGTTTGGACAACCAAATCTTCACAGACTGTAGCATAGAGACATCGTTTCCTAATAATAATATGTCATCTACATATAACACAAGGAATACGATTGCAGTCCCACTAACCTTCTTATACACACAGTGTTCACCCGAATTTTGTGATAACCAAAATCTTTGATTACCTCATCAAAATGGATATTCCAACTCCTGGATGCTTGTTTCAATCCATAGATGGATTTCTGAAGCTTGCATACCTTTTCGCCATCATAGGAGATGAAGCCCTCAGGTTGTGTCATATACACGTCCTCAGCTAGATTTCCATTTAAGAAAGATGTCTTCACATCCATTTTTCATATCTCATAATCATAATGAGTGGCAATGGCTAGGAGTATTCTAATGGATTTAAGCATTGCTACTAGGCTGAAGGTCTCGTCATAGTCAATCGCTTGTCTTTGACGAAAACCTTTAGCCACAAGCCTTGCTTTATAGGTAATCACATTACCATCCATATCAGTTTTCTTTTTGAAAACCCATTTATACCCTATGGGTTTTATTCCTTCGGGTGCCTCAACCAAAGTTCATACTTGGTTTTCATACATGGAATCCATTTCAGACTTCATGACATGAAGCCATTTCTTAGACTCTGAACTCTTCAGAACCTCTTCATAGGTGGTAGGCTCATTATCTTCTATGAGCAATACGTCATTCTGTTCGCTCACGAGAAATCCATATATCTCGGAAACAGAGCGTATCCTACGTGACCTACGAACTTCATGTGTTGTAGAAGGTTGAACTGTTACTTCATCTGTATGAGTCACAGTTTCATGTTTAGGCAGTTGATATGCGTCTGTTCGAGCATCTTGAACTTCTTCAAGTTCAATTTTGCTTCCACTGTCTTCTTGTAAAAGAAACTCTTTCTCTAAAAAGACAGCATGCTTTGAAACAAACACCTTTTGTTCCTCAGCAAGGTAGAATTGATAACACATTGTTTCTTTAGGATATCCTACAAACAAACACTTGTCAGACTTTGTATCAAGTTTGTCTGACTGTATCCGCTTCACATAAGCAGGATAACCCCAAACTTTCAAATGAGTAAGATAGGGTCTTTTGTTAGTCCACATCTCATATGGAGTAACATCAACTGTCTTAGAGGGAACTCTGTTTAGCAAGTAAACAGCTGTCTCGAGTGCATACCCCCAAAAGGATTTTGGTAACTTTGCAAAGCCCATCATCGATCGTACCATGTCTAACAAGGTTCGATTTCTCCTTTCTGCCACACCATTATGCTGTGGTGTGTAAGGTGGAGTCCATTGAGATAAAATCTCATTATCTCTGAGATAATCTAAAAATTGTTGGTATAAGTATTCCCCACCACGATTGGATCGTAATGTCTTGATACTTTTCCCAAGTTGGTTTTCTACTTCATTTCTGAATTGTTTGAACTTTTCAAATGCTTGATTTGTATCTCATCGACATCTGGTACCCATATCGAGAATAATCATCGATAAAGGTAATGAAGTAAAGACAACCACTTCTAGCATGGATGGACATCGGACCACATACATCTGAATGTATTAGGTCTAATACTCAAGTCGCTCGTTCACCCTTTCCCTTAAAGGGTAACTTAGTCATCTTGCCTAATAAACAAGAGTCACATGTGTCATATGATTCATAATCAAATGACCCTAAACTTCCACTCTTATGGAGCTTAGCTATGCGTCTCTCATTTATATGGCCAAGGCGACAATGCCATAAGTAAGTTGATTTTAAATTTTCTCGTTTATGTCTTTCGTGTCATTGACATTCATAATTAGATGTGACATATCTAATATGTAAATTCCATTTCATAATGTACCAGTACCATAGAGGATTCCATTCAAACTAATAGAACAACCATTGCTACTAAAAGTCAAATGGAAACCAGCTCTATTTAAACAAGAAATAGACAATATGTTCTTTGTTAAAACAGGTACAAAATAGCATTCATCTAGTTTAATTACAAGCCCACTGGGGAGTGACAAAAAATAAGTGCCTACGGCTAATGCAACAACTCTTGCTCCATTTCCTACACGCAGGTGTAGTTCTCCTTCACGAGTCGCTCATCGTCCCCGAGGCCCCGTGATATCATTGCATATGTGTGAGCCACAACCGGTATCTAATACCCATATGTTATGGTCAGAAACAGTATTAATCTCAATGACAAACATACCTGAAGAAGCCGAGGCATCTAATGCCTTCTTCTGCTTCAATTCTTCCAGATAGACTTTACAGTTTCGCTTCTATTGACCAGTTTTGCCACAATGGAAGCAAGTTCTTTTTGGTGTAATTTTTTTGGTTTTCCTTTTGGCTGCACTTCCTTTTGGTTTCTTAGACCTTTTCTTCTTCAGTTTCTTTTTCTTTGAACCAGAAGAAGAAGAGTCCACCATGAGCACTGGCTTGCTATCCTTCTTGATAGCTTGCTCTGCTGTCTTGAGCAAATTGATCAACTCAGGGATTGTCGTGGATATTTGGTTCATCCGATAGTTTAACACAAACTGTGAATAACTATCAGACAATCCAACCAAAATTAAGTCAACACTTAATTCATAATCCATAACAAAACCCAAGATGGCCAACCTCTCAATATACCCATTCATCTTCAGTGCATACTGCACTGTAAATGAACCTGGAGTCATCTTAGTAGTGAAGAGTAGCCTCGAGGTCTTGAACCTTTCAGACCGAGCTTGCTCATCGAAAAGCTCTCTAAAATGAAACACTATGGTATGAGCATCCATAGACTCATGCTGCTTCTGCAGCTCTGGTGACATAGATGCGAGCATAATGCAGGTAGCCATGTCACTGTCTTTAAGATGCTTACGATAAACTTTCTGATCCTCATCAGAAGCATCAACAACAGGTGAATCAGGAAGTGGAACATCTAGGACATAGCCCAGTTCCTCAGATCCGAGAACAATTGTCAAATTTCTCAGCCAATCAAGAAAATTGGGTCCATTTAATTTATTAGAGTCCATAAGTGAGCGCAAATTCATACTAGAAGACATCTTCAATCAACCTAAAGGGAAAGAGAGAAGAAATGTTAGAATAGAATTACATGCATGATCATAAGGACTTGCATGACATGCATATGGCTCCCACTAGTTTCAAATAATCCATAACCCTCATTACGAATCCAAGAAACATTATGACAAAATGTCCTAGTGGGTCGATATCCGATATTACTAAAATGACCTTAGGTTTACCCAACAAGCCACCTTAGGTCAATCGGTAGGTATCGGTCATACCAATTGCATCATAGATATCCGACATTACTAAAATGACTTTGGGTTTACCCAACAAGCCACCTTAGATCAATCAGCAGGTATCGGTCATACCAGTTACATCACAGGTGCAATTATCGACTTGTGCTATCAACTCGTGATGTATGCACACACATTGGGTTATCAACTTTTGATGCGCGTACATCTAATGTACACTACCCAATTTCGCCTCTGTCTACATTAACCTTGAGTTTACTCAACAAATCAACGCTTCTAGTGAAAACCGACCCATTAATCCGAAAATTTTATTTCCATGGTTCGAACATATCCGTATAGAGTGAGCTTGGGTTTACCCAACAACCCGAACTCTATAAGAACTCTGGTTCTCCCCATATTAATGGAAGGCATTAGTTTTCATATTATATGTGAGGGATTTCAAACTTTCTTCACTCTTCTTCTTCTCCAAGCTGTAGGATTATAGTCACCATGACTATATGGAATGATTTAGGGCATCAATCACATTGAATCTATACCTATAATCATCCATCATCCCACCTAAGCATGTATAAGTCGACTTGTCTAAGCATGCAAGTCGACTTATGCTACTGTGCATGTGTAAGTCGACTTGTCTGAACATGCAAGTCGACTTATGCTACTGTGCACATGCAAGTCGACTTATACCATTGTGCAAGTCGACTTACCTGAAAATACAAGTCGACTAGTGCATGTGTAAGTCGACTTGTTTGAACATACAAGTCAACTTATGCATGTGTAAGTCGACTTATATGTATAGAATTGCTCTTCTAATCGGCTAATTTATCAATCCGTACAGTTCGAATTCACAATACCAAGTGTAATATACTTTACTTTGATGTACCAATGAAACACTTTCATTGTATCATGCTTACCATACATAATCATACTATACATGAAAAACTTGAAATCGATGAATACACTATTATTCACTTAGATTTTCAAATAATTTTGCGAATATCAAACTATCACCCTAAGTATCTCTAGGTAGTCTACACTTTATCAAGACTACTTCGGCACTGGTCACAAAATTGTGACAGCCAAACCAATCAGGACAACGAAATGTACTAATGAGACGCTAATGTGACATATTTGACATCCGAAAATTTTTGGAAGCCCAATTTCAAGAAAATCAGTTTGGCAAGCATACAAAATTAATGTAACATATTTTTAATCACATTAAAAATAATCCAAGGCATTGGAATTGAGAAATACACAATCAATCATTCCAAACAAAACAGTTCCAGCAACTTTCTCAAAACTGTCAAGCTCTGTCTTTTGCTTGAAAAACTCATTGAAAAAATTTCAATAAATTCTGAGAAAATTAAAGAGGTTACAAAATGTTCACAAAATGCTCCATGAATTTTTTCAGGATTTATTTCCAACAAAAACTCAACCAACCTCAGCATTAAAGCCAATGTTGAATCTGTGTTCCTCAACACAGATATTCCCAGTAGCACACAATAAATTCTCAAATAAATAGTAAATAACCTCGAAAACATTTTTCCATTCTCATAGACATTTATAAACATCTTAGAGACATGTCGGTGAAAGAAAATCCAAAAAAAAAATTTCTATAATTTATTCTCGAATTTATAAGCATGCCTGTTCAAGGATTGTGCACAAACACAGCAACCAGAACATTAGGGAATAAATTAGCAAAACCATATCAAATCACTTTGATAAATTCTGGTTTTCCACAGACATATTTAACATCTTATGAGCACATCTGGGCAAGAAAATTTCGAAAAAAATATTTCTATACTGATTTCGAATTTAACACAGTCAACATGCATCATCGTCACAAGCAATAAGCAGCTCCAACCTTGTTATGATTTCTTCATTATATACGACACAAGTGGCTCTAATACTACTGTAGAAAAATCCCGGTGTGTGCATCACATGCACACGGTGTGGAAAAAAAAAATTTATTCTAGGACCTTCCCGAAAGCCAGGATCCATGTGTCTATATAACAAAGTCAAACCATAACGACCAAAAGAGACCGTCTCTAACGGTATCCACGCAGAGATCGGAGAACCTAATCGGGGCAAACCCTTTGACCCGGGAATAGCTAGAACAAAGGAGAGAGTGCTAGCTCTTACCTTGTTCTTGGAGAGCTTGGAGAGAAAACGATGGAGAAGAGCTTGGAGAAGAAGAATGAAGAGTGATGATCGTGTGCCTTGAAAGAGAGAAGCATAAAAAAACAACTTTTTCAAGAAGCCTCTCTTATGCCAACGACATCAACTCTTCTAGCCTTTATTTTTGTCATCTTATGGCCATTTGTCTTTAACAATTAAAGTCATTAAATACAAAGTGGATGATACTTTCCACGTTAGGCATTATATATATATATATATATATAATAAAACCAAGTCTTCTCCTCTCCTTCCACGTTGAACATATATATATATATATATATATATATATATTAATTACTTAATTAATTAATAAGATATATATATATATAAATGCTGAAGTGGTCCAGTCACACTGGGGTCGGTCCTACGGGTCCTGTATGAAAAAACATCAAGACCTGCTTTAAAGAATATCGATGTCGCGATCTCATCGGGACATATCTCGATCTCATTGGGATCCATTTAATCCTATTGCTCTCTATATATTGAATCTCTGTCCAAAACTATTTTACGAATCTCCGAGTCACTCTTATGCGTGTGACCCATTAGGTTCCCGATTATGTTGGCCACTTAGATTAACACTTAATCTGAGCAAGTCATGAGCGGTATCAAGCAACACATCATGACCCCCCAATTGACCGGAAAGTAATTGGTTTGACGAATGAACCTATATTCATCATGGACCATATCACGAACCTTTCCGTAGACAATTACTGTGCAATTCGTCCTTTCACCATGCTATACCCCACTTGGTTATGAGTATGGGCAAAGTGTCAACTCTTACTAGACTGACCATATCAAATCTAGTCTAAGTGATATCAGTTCTTGTCCTGGGACTCATTACTTTATATGTCACTGAAGACACTCTTCATGACATATGTACTCTGGCCAGAGATTTCCAAGTAATGACCCTGACAAGAGGCCATGGGTATCATCTTCTGCTATCACAGAAGTGGTGAATCCTCTATTGGCTACTCAATTACCTTCGAATACCTCAAGCTATACCCAAGCACCACCCTACGAGCGACCTCTGTAAGACAACAAGAAATGGAGTCAAAGCACATAATCAGTATCCAAGATATCCTTGAGTACCTCAAGTCTAAGGATACTTGCACTATTGCTATGATAAGATTATCACTGACATTAGAATAGGAAATCCATGTGATGATCTCATAGTAGGTTATCCAATATACTTACTACCTCTAGTAAGCATTCACATCTCAACTCTAAACATCTCATATTTACAGTTTCTGAGATCCACTGCTTGATCAAATCAAAGAGCTTGAAATGTCCTAGTCTCTCCGGATTACCGATGTCCAGTTTCAGTAATCCTATGACTAGGGATAATTTAGATACTGACATAATTGTACATTATAGGAATTTCAGTAGCATGAGCACATCATAATTTCCTTCATGCTATGTCATATATCATGGACTTCATTACTTTGCTTATAGATCAATATCAATTCATAAATAATGAATATCAAATTAATGAAATATGTCTTTCTTTATTTATTCATAAAGTATGTACACAACTTTGTACAAAACGCGCTAAAGGCGATTGCCTTTAGGGCACTACTCTAACAGAATGACCTTTGGGGCAAAAGCTTTGGTTCCAGTAGAAGTGGTACTACCCAACCAGAGAGTTTCGAGTTATCAAGAAGAACGGAATAATGAAGCTCGCAGGGTAAAACTTGTACTTCTCAGTGAAGACAGGGATAGGGCAACCACTCGTTCAGAAGTCATCAGACAAAAAGCAACAAAGTTTTTCAACAAAAGGGTAAGGTCAAGCGACATAAAGATCGGTGGTTATGTTCTAAGAAAGGATGAGGTGGCAGGAAAACATCCTGGAAAGATCAGTCAGACATAGGAAGGACCCTATCAAGTGGTCAAACAAGTCGGACACGGCTCTTAAGTCCTGCGCGACACGAACAGCAAGATTCTACCGAGACCCTGGAATTCCCAAAACCTGAAGACGTTTCACCAATAAATAATTTTTACTTCAATTCATTTATTTCTTTGTTTGTAACTAGTGGGTACGTTTTTCCTGGCCTTGCCAATTAGGTTTCAATAAAGGGTTCCAAACTTCTTGGCAGAAAAAATCTCGTTAAGTTGGGCTAAAGGGAGAATATTCTACCAACTGATTGTCATCAACATCGCTCGGCCAGGTTACCAAGACCGGATCTTGGAACCAGGCGATGCCAAGAAAACAATCTTGGATCGCTCGACCTCAACATCGCTTGGCCAGGTTACCAAGATCGGATCTTGGAATCAGGCGATGCCAAGAAAACAATCTTGGATCGCTCGGCCTCAACATCATTCGTCCAGGTAACCAAGACCGGATCTTGGAACCAGGCGTTGCTAAGAAAACAATCTTGGATCGCTCGGCCTGAACATCGCTCGGCCAGGTAACCAAGACCAGATCTTGGAACCAGGCGATGCCAAGAAAACAATCTTGGATTACTCAGCCTCAACATCGCTCGGCTAGGTTACCAAGAAAGCAATCTTGGATCGCTCGGCTTCCACATCGTTTGACCAGGTTCCTTCACATCTTTCAGCCATGATTCTCTTAAACCTTACTACCGATCAATGTGAATCAAACGCACTCGTTCGTTGCCTATTATTAAAAAAAACGGTCTCCTATACGAAACCAATGACAGTCTAATCCTAATTCACATAATAAAGAAGACAACGGAGGACAAAAATAAGAGAGGTTTTATTTCCTCATATATTTGTTCTGGTCACAAGCCTGACCAGATGAGCTTTGAAGGTCCTATTACATAAATCACTTTGGCCCCTTAGTAGGGGGAGAAGTACCAGTAGCTAGATCAGTGGGAGGAGTAGTTTCAGAGGTCGGCAAAGCAGCCGAGACAGGATCAGGGACTGAAGGAGCAATTGGAGAGACACCCCCGTGAGCTCGCTCTTCTTCCTCATCTGAAATAAGGTACAGCAGTTCATCCAGTAATGTCTCTTCGTATGGATGGAAAGCGCCATGGCAATTTCTCAGGATGGAAAGCGCCAAATCGTAAGCAAATTCTTTGCATTCATCATTTAAAAACTGCTTCTTTCATAGTTTGATTGCCTCAACCCTCTGCTCTTTGACAGAGCTTTGTAACTCAAGCAATTTGTTCTCAGCCCTTACTTTATGCAGCACCGCTTCGTGGCAGTCATGGAGGGCTTTCAAACGGAGCTCTTCTTCCATATGGGCTCTAGCGTTGGCATTGAGAACTTCCTCCTTCATGCCCTCATTATTGAGCTGCAATGCTCGGTACTCTTTTTCCAGCTTGTCCCTTGACGTAACCACTCTGTTCTTCTCCCCCTCCACCTCGTCCCTTGACGCAACCGCTCTGTTTTTCTCCTCCTCCATCTCTGAAAGTTGAATCCTCAAAATGGTAACCTGGCTAAGAAGATCTTTAATCTCCTGGTCCATCGACCGGGTGACTTCAGCGAACTGATCAATACGCTGGTACATTCCAGAGGCGAATGCCAGATTCTACGAAGAAGAACTTTGTTAAAAAAAAAGGTTAGGTTGGAGATTACCTCTGCTAAGCCGCGCACAAGACCGACCATCATCTCCTTGTCGCCCAACGAATCCAGAAACTCTTCTTCTGCAGGAGGGACAACCTTCTGGGCAACATGAAGAGCCACATTGGTGTCCCTAAGCGAAGCAGCCTTATTTAGACTGTTCGTGGACACCCACTCTTCAGAGCTAGGCACTTGCTCCTTCCCCTTACCTTTGTCCAAATGGCGGGGCGGTCGTTCAACACTCTGAGCGGTCTTCTTTATTTTGAGTGGTCGTTTCACTTCTTCTTCCATAACCGCTCGGTCCTCATCAGCCGATTGGGTCAGCAGCGTTGTGGACCTGTCAGGTGCAGTTGGCTGAGCAATATCTTTGTTGACCTCCACTTTCTTGCTTCGCTCCTTCGTCTTTAAGGAAGGTCTAGCGAATTTGTGCTAGTTTTTGGACTTGGGAGAATCGGAGGGCGAGGTGAGACCCTTGAGTTTCACCATGGCTACACAATCATTGAAGCAGGTTAGAAATCGAAACTAATATTAGAAATCGAAACTAATATTCATGAAAAAGGGCAGTTAAACTACGAGGAGTCAACCAGAAGGGGTAGTGTCTTCATTTAGCCCATTAATCCGAGGTGGGGGATTAATTAAAAAGGCATTGGCCGATGCCCCTCCACGATACCCCTGAATAAGACGGTCGAAAACATACCGACCGAGCGCCTTAATTCGGTCGATCACTTCGTATTCCTTTCTAGTAAAGGACAAATTAGAAGTGTTGTTCCATTGCTCGATCAGAGGATATCTCCACAGTCTGGACTCAAAGGTAGATCCCAGGGGCCTCACAAAGAAGTACTTCGTCCTCTAGGCCTTGACTGACGAAGCTGTTCCAACAGGACGATACCTAGCGTCTTTATACTGCAAATGAGGGATCCCGGACCTAATGATTGAGCTTTGATTCATTTTCAAAAAATGACGCAGAATACCGACCGATGGGGGACACCCGAAATGATGGCACAGCAGGGCAAGATCGTTAATGAACCTCCAACCATTTGGGGGATCTGGCTCGGCCTTAATTTATAGACGCATCATACCTCATCGATGATTGGGACATACGGAAGTCTCATACCACCAATCGAGAAAAAACTGTCTGAAACAGCAAAATAGCCTCCCATATTGCTATAGATCCGCTCGTTCTTGCATGCCAACCTGGGTTCCCCAAGACGAAGGGATATTATTTTTGATGATTGATCGATTCAATTCCCTTTCGATCATCGTCTATGGGTCGCTCGGTAGCTTTTCAATGACTTGCCCATCTTTCCAGTCACTCGCTGTGATTTTCTCATGTTCCTTTGCGTCCGGCGCTTCATTTCCCCCCACCTCCGGGGCCTCCATCGCTTTCGCCACTCTCTCAAGCGGCCCAACAATTTGTAAAGCACTTTCAGCGGCTAGTTCTCGATGGAGCTCTTTCTGGGCCGTATCTACTTCTTCGTTAAGTCTCGTAGGCGTTTGCGATGAAGATCGGCGAGGAGACGATGAAAAAGAGGAGGAGGTGGTGGTTTCATCCCTAAGTCTAGATTCACTCCTAAGGCTGGTCGACGACATGGTTACTAAAAAGGAAATGTATAGAATGAGGAAAGGAGAGAGGACGTACCTAGTTCGGTGACTGAGGTTTGGAGTTTGGATAGCGGTGAAAAGGAAATTCCGATGACTGCAAGCAAAGAGATGAAGAGTAGAGAGAATGGGCAGAAACGGTAGTGAAGGAAATTTGTTGATTCCAAGCAGTTATCGAACCGGCGCACCAATCGAAGTTGGACGCGTGGCAAATTAGGATTGTCAAACACCTGGAGCGGCGAAGCAGTTGAAAAGACGCACATGACCATAAAGCAACACGAAAGGACGCTCCCTTTCAAATTTTGAAAATCCGTTAGAGAATACGTGCCGTAGGTAATGATTAAACTCAGTGCTCTAACTAGACATCGATGTCCGATCGGTCGGGCCTATCACGAGCTGTCATCCAGGGGAGCTGAACGAACCCTATTTACTCCATCGATCCTTCTCCCTGATTAGACTCGAGGAGTAGGGGGCTTATGATTGGGTCGGTCGTGTTAGACCGAGATTCAACCCTAGGATGACATGTGCGCCGATCGACCCATTCCCAAGATGATAAGTTAAATTCGGCAGGTATTTACTATATAAGTTCATTATCTCCTCATAATGCAGGTATGACCTATAAAACCCTATTATTCTATATTCATAGCCACAAAACTTACGAAAAAAGAACTAACTTAAGTACCGGAGGGACTTGCTGGTGATCAACCTTCAGTGTGTCTTATTGTTTTGCAGATACTTTCTGGTTGAAATTAATTGAACTCATGGATCCAAACAATGACGCCCAATTTTAGCAAAATCAAACTGAACCAAATACAATTAATAGTTGTCTCCAAAAATGTCCAAATTACCCAACAGAGGATATATTCTTCCAAACAATTTTTGTTTACACAGATGAGCAGACAGGGTACTAGGAAAGGGATGAGGAGATTTTGGTTCTCTGGTTTCAATGGCATTATGTGAAACCTAGTGGTTGATTCCCCAGAAGTGGAGTGGGGGACTCTTTTTTGTCTTCTTTTTCCGCCGAAAGTATATTTGCACACCGTGAGGATGGTTTAATTTCGCCATCCATCAAGAAGAAGCTAATGTGTTCCAGTATCACTAGCAACTGAGCATGTTACTTCAGAAACAGCCAAGGCACATGGTTCAATGGCACACCATTTTTGCGACTAGGGAGCGGAGGAGGGAGGGTGAGGGCCACCACCATCCCCGGCGCGGAAACATATTTTTGTGGTAAATAGCAGCTCAGGTTTAGTGGGAACGAGGACAAAAGCATTGAGTTGACAGTGACATTTAAACTTGGCTCAGTCGTAGCTTGACCATTATCAAAGCCCCTCTTACCTAACCGGACACATCCAAAGGGCCAGCTGGTAGGACACAAACCCAGTGGCTATTTATTTGAGCCTTTGAGCCCTACGCTCCTGCGAAATCGACACGTAAAAAGATGCTGGTGTTATTAAAACCTTTTTGTAATGACATGAGATTGTCTGATGGTAAAATGACAACTTAAAGTAACTCATAGCCAATGTTCTCTTGACAACAGTTGAAACGAAGCGTGACGTGAAATAGAGAGCCATTTTTTTTGCGTTTATTTAACCATATAAGGAATTAAGTCCGTTATTCCATTGACTGCGTATTGATTAGAAGTCTAATGCCATCGTGGCTGCGTTCTCTACGGTGGTCTGAAGACAGAGTCGCTAAACGTGAAGCATGATTCTAATTGACAAAATATACTTTTATTTAAGCCAAAAATGACATAATCAATTTTTCATTTCTTGAATCTATCGTACCCTTGTAATAAATGGCATCTGGACAGGTGGCGGTTGCAACCATCGGAAGTTAAATTTGGCTACGTTATCTCTTCACAGTTGACAGCGTGCTGTAGATAGTTGTCATTTATGCGAGTAAGATCCTGCCACCTTTCCATTTCTGAAACTAAAACGGTAATGTGTAAGGGAAGTTGTCAATAACCCTATGGTTGGCTTAGTAACATTATCCAGACTGAGAAAAGAAAAAATAGAAAACTCAGCTTTCAAGAGTTTCCAGTTAAAGTAAAACGGAAAGATATATATATATATATAAAGTTGTGACCATGTGGGATCTGTTGTCATTTTGAACAACTCAAGCGGGAAAAGGTGGTTCTCTATGTCCAACCATATTAGAGCCGATTTGGTCCCTCAATTTCCAACTATTTTAGTACCAGTTCACTAAGATCAGTTTGTGGTTCAAGAAATGAAAAGACAATGGAGAATGTATACAGACCTGAATGGGTTTGTGAAGTCAACAGACATTCTATGCAACAGAAGGGTATTGATGTAAATATGAGTATTACGGGATGGGATCTTGCGGAGGAGGATAAAAAGCGCTTGTTTCGGAGAGATTTGGGCTTGATTTGTCCCCTCATTCGCTCACGTTTACTTTCCATAATATAATGTTGTTTACTATTTTGTATTGGAAGTGACATAAACATATATATAATCGGATAGGGGATTTTAAAACAACTGAAACTGATACTATTAAAGAATGCCCATTTGGTTGGGGAATTCTCGATGATGAAGTCAGCAATTTTGGTTATTCAGGTGGAGTTTAATTTGCCTGTCGTTGTTAGTTCTTAGCCCAGGCAATTGGATCTCATAAAGTAGGATATTTGGTCAACAGTGTACATAGTCATCCGCACTACCACCGATCTACGTTCACTACCAAAAATCAAATCCAACTAACAATATTGGTTACCCACGTGATTTGATTACCAACTTTCGAAAATTTAAAACTAAAATTAAATAATTAAAGAAAATACATCTAGTGTTAAACCATTCTCAAGGGAATTTATGCGCCTGAAATATGAGAGTCTCAGAATCTCGTAAAACGGAGTGGTCAAGGTCTTGGGAAGGAGAGAAAAAGAAAGGACAGTGTAAGGCAGATATGGAGTGGGCCAGCAAAGTAAATTCATTAATCAACTGACGAAGCTGATAGCTACTTGGAAACCACCAAATTCCTTCCTCCGCAATTCCTGGATAAGCTTTTGTAACTTATTCCCATGTTTACACTTTACACCTTTAACTTGATTTAAAGATAAATTATATTTTCCCCTTAGTTTTAATCCAACATGCTGTAGCTGTACTTAATTAATTGTGCGTTTACTTTAACTTGGATTATACTTATGACATGCATCTCTTCCATTTGTAGCCCAATATAAGCGGAATTGAACTTAAAATTTATAAAATAAGTGCAATGCGAGCGTTGCACATAAACAATACGCACTTACAAAAAGTTTTTCTAATTCGTTTTGGGCATTACTAATGAATATTATAATGAGATTGTGAGGGGCTGCTAATAGAATACTTAATAGCCTACTTAACAATCATGTCAAAATATTACCCAATTATACTTGGGACTATCAAAAACAATATCTTTATTAAATAAAAATAAGATTACGTATTATCGGATCTTTCTAAATTTCACGCTTGAGCGAAATTTCAATTAAGTATTGATAACGAATATCAAAACATTATATAATCAATTAAAATTATGACATGCATTCGTCCTTAATAACATTTGAGAGGTGTATACTTTTTTATTTGAAGTTAATTAATGAACTTGTTAGTCTTACAAATGATTGTCATAAATTTATATTAAATAAAATAAACACATAATAATAAAAGATAATATAAATATAGAGACAAAATGGGTAAGTTCAAATAATTTTAATTATATCCATTCATCAATTTTAGTTAATAATTTACAATCTTTTATTTCCAACAAAAGTTTTTCATACAATTTCTTCTTTATTACAAATGAAGGATTATTTTATAAATATCATATTTTGAATGATCTTTTACATATTTTATTCATATTTAAGAGAAGTATATTTCCAGTAATTTCTTTAATTGTAATAGCTCAAAACATTGTTACTTTTCTCATATTTAAAAACAAAAGCTCAATATAATGTGCGGATGGTCTCTTTAATCTTTCAAGTTCTTTCCATGACTCAATAATAGTCTATTTATATAAATTTTTAAAAAAACTTCAAATGACTGTTAGAGACATAAACTAGTTTTTGGGTACATTCGAAACTTCCTTCAGTTAGTCACATAACTACCAAATAGGTTGGTGTGAGTGGTTCAGCACTTTCATCCCTTAATTAGAGGTCTCGAGTTTGAGTTCTAGGAATGAAAAAATCTATTTGGTCAGCACTTTACCCCTTACGGACGGACCCGATGCGAGCAAGAATTAATCTGAAAGTGACTGACTTAAAGGCGTCTTTTCATAAGTTGAGACCCTCCTAAAATACCTCGTAGACTTACAAAAAATATAGTATCAGCTAGTGTTGAGAAAGTCTCCTCTGGATAACTTTTCAAACAAACCGGTTAAAAGTTCAACGAAAGAACAATGTTCAGACTGGAATATAACATTTGTTAAAAAAATTGATTCAAAATGATAAATTGAGTTTCGTTTAAAAAAATTCAAAATAAATTTCATTTTAATTATGAAAAAGATTATACATTGTGCCATATATTCAAATGATCATATATTGATTAAGTTCCTTGTTTTTTTAAATGACCAATACAAGAATGATTTGATTAATTTTGAATATGATTAATAAGTAAATCCTTTTGAATTTTCTTAAATTGCATACCTGTTTATTTTCTATTCTATTAATCACTACAAGTAAATTCATTACAACCAATATATTTTATTATCACCGGAATCATAATTTATGACTTACACATAGTGTAATTATTTAGTAAATATGAATTAATTATATAAAATATAAGATGTGTGATAAAAAAAAATGTAAAACTATAATTTAGAAGTATGTTTTCCATAACCATGATTGTGAAAGAAAATGTACTTATTATCCCATAACCGTTACCTGATTTTGATTGTGACAGTACCAGCTTGAGATTGAAAATCTAAATTGTAACGAGTTGGTCAACACCGTACCAATTATGCGGTAACACAAGAGTGAAAAATGCAACAAGGAGAATCTTAGGGTACCAGTAAGTTAGGAAGGAGTTCTTTTAGTTTAAGTGAGGTTGTAAGTTTAGACCGCTTTTATCTATGCAGTTGTTTAAAATTTGAAGTTAGAGTTTTATCTTCTGTAAAGAATTTATCCTATTTAAGTGAAGATTAGTCTAAGAATGAATAATTTAAAAGTACCTTTTTTTAATTGAAACTTTTTTAAAATATTTTGTAAACAGTAAAGTAAAAAAAAAAAAAACAACAGAGAGATGCGGTGGACTCCCTGCTTTGAATGAAGCAGCTAGCTTGTAGTAAGTGGTAAGTACGGATTGAAATCAATGGATGGGCATGTGGGGTTTGATACGGCCAGAACATTACTACGCCCTGTCTCCGCACCATTTGACTCGCTTGAATTAAAATTTCCGTCTTCATAGTGTTTTTTTCAATCACATATTTATGCTTTTCTTTTTCTTGCTAGCAAAAGCATTCAATGCCTATTTGCTTCTCATAAAACTAAAATTGATGGTCTGAAGAATCATGCTTCAGTCATGTGCTTATGTTTTTTCCTATGGTAATGTATTATTTCAAGTAACGCATTTTTTCTGCGTGGTAATGTATCCACCAATTTGCTGAATTTTCATATATATATTAAAAATTACAAGATTTAAGGAGACATGTTTTTTTCATTATATATCAAACAATTGCATTTTTTAGACTTGTATTTATTAAAAAATACGTTTTACTTTAACTTTGTCTTTCACATTTTAAAAATGATCAAATAAACAGGTACGGCGATTTGAGCGGGCAAAATTACGAGTCCCTTAATCGCACCTACCACTCATTATTGGAGAGGAGACGAGCACGAGCACGAGCACGAGCACGAGCCGAGCCCCGCCGACCAAGCCTACCTCTCTCTCTCTCTCTCTCTCGCTCGCTCTGTCTTCCCAAATAACATATCTCCTAAACATAAACCGCAGCTCCGAATACCCACTTTGAATCTGTTCCTGTATGCGCATGGCCATAGCCATTCTTCACCCATGAAAGCCAAACTCTACAGTACTAACACTCCTACTAATAACGGTTACGCCAGCGAAGGCCCCACCTGCGACACAAACTCGCAATGCAGACGACGGCTCCGCTCCAAAACTCTGTCCCATTCTCGGCGGGACAGTTTCACTGCCGGCGTATTTTCCCGGTGGAACGTCAAGTACCTCCTGGTTTTGCCCTTACTGTACATTTTGGCGTTGATCATGTGCGTTGGTCAGTTCTCCGCGTTTCTTGCACAGACTACTTACCCTGTTGCTGTGTACAAGAGCCACAAGTTGTTTCAGAAACTTTGGCCTCATATTCAAGCTGATAATTCTACTGCTATGCAGGTTGTTGATTGTTGAGTCCTGTTTTGTGTTTTCCTTAACTTCTTCTGGATTTTGGTTTTTTATTTGATTGTTGCGAGAAGAAGACAAGCGAAAAGAGTATCTCTCTCGTCTTTAATGGTAAAATAAATGGAAAAGACGATGCTACTTTCGTCTCTTACTTCAATTAAACTGTCCTTTCTGAGACGTAATGTGAAGCGTCCCTTCTACGTCTGATCATGGTGGATGAGATTAAGGTGGAAATTTTAGATGGATTATGGGGTTATTTTTTAAAATGAACTAGATCATAAAGTGACTAATAAGAAGAGAGTTCTCATGTCTTGTGACAGCAATTCGAAGGACTCTAGATACTAAATCTGTGTACCTTTTACCTACTTAATTCTGATTCTCAGAGCATGATGGGCCATTTTCTTGGCGCAGTTATCCTCTGTGTGGCGATACAAAAGGAAGCTCAAAGTCCGGAGACCCTGTTCCAATTCAACTTACAAACCGAATTTCCCCATTGTAACAGGTGAAAGATATTACGATCTTGAATTTAGCGAGTTATAGGATGATTTTAGCGTGTTATAGTTCACAAATGTAGAATTCTCGTTTTGCGGAGAATGAGTTAACTCAAGTTGCAAGTGTTCCAATAGTTAAAGAGAAAGATAATCCAAACTTTTCCCATTTAATTGTAGAGCCTTCTGGCCACATCGGCTACCTGCTTGTTGAAGCAAATGGTGGTCTAAATCAACAGCGTTCTGCGGTGAGTCCTCCACCATTTCTACTGATCTGTTTGGTATACTCTTTCTTTCTTTCTTTTATTTACAATTTTTCGAGAATATTAAGATGTGTCGGGTGTGCAGACCGGAATGCCTTAATATCCATTATGTGCTCATGCCTTGTTTCTGACACTTCCCTTGTGTGTCTTAGATCTGTAATGCAGTTGCAGTGGCGGGACTTCTGAATACTGTTTTAGTTATCCCTTACTTCGACCTCAATAGTGTATGGATGGATCCAAGGTGGGCAGCTTGCTTGCATCATACATGTGTTTTAAATGTTAAGATAAGGTGATAAGGTGTCCTAAGTGAAAAACCTACTCACACGAAGTTAAAAGGTTGTAAGTGCCTAAAGACAGTATCGTTGAGTGTAAAAAACCAGGTGTAATTCTTTTGTGAAAATTATGAAATGCCATTCTTTGCACAACTTCTGGTTTGGAATAAGACCACTTTAGTTTAGATTCTGTAAGCATGCTGGGGGTTGCTGCTATTTACTCTGTTATGTCTCTGTTTCCGATAATGCCAATATCCCTGAAATTACTATGCTTATGGTTATTAGAACTTTAACCAGACTCTTATAATAATGTTAGTTATATTATCCTGGACACTAGAGATGGCTCATTGAAGTTAGTATGGCTTGTGTAATCTGACTCCTGTTAACGAACCTGTAGTCATTTAACCACATCAAATTCCTAGCATCAAGCTTAAGTAACCATATAATAAGTACACATGAAGAAGTCAAAACATATACTATGAATTCTTTCCTGCAACGAATTTTCTTTCCTGAAAAAGTTATTGTATTGACCCTGAGTGTGTCATAAAGTGAAATCCACCTGCTTTATAGTGTGTTTGCAGATATATATGATGAAGATCATTTTATCAAAACTCTGGATGGTTATGTGAAAGTAGTGACAAAACTACCAGACGATTTGATGGAAAGGTATCAACACAATATCACAAATATTCCAAACTTGCGTGTCCCAGCTTGGGCTTCAGCTAATTATTACTTGGGAGAAGTTTATCCTGTTCTACGGCAGCAAGGGTATGTTCTGAAGCATGTCCTCTTTCTTTCTTGTCTAATTGTATGACGTGAAAGATACTTTATCACAACTTGAAATAGGAAATTCTGGGAGCAAGCTGAGAGCCAAAGTAAAGATCCTATGATATAAGGATGGCCAATTTGAGCATTGCAACTTTGTTGCGCTTGTCATTTTTTCTGGCTTTTAAATATGTTAAATGATCCTATGATATAAGGATGCCCGATTTGAACATTGAAACTTTGTTGCGCTTGTCATTTTTTCTGGATTTTAAATATGTTGAATCATACTTCCACATTGTTTATCTGGTGATTCATTTATCAGGGTTGTCCGCATAGCCCCATTTGCCAACAGATTGGCGATGAATGTCCCTTCACATATTCAGTTACTAAGATGCCTAGCAAATTACAAAGCTTTGAAGTTCTCTTCCTCAATATCTGACCTTGCACAAAAGATGGTTAATCGAATGATTGATAAAAGCTCACAGACTGGTGGAAAGTATGTGTCTGTTCACCTCCGATTTGAGGAGGTACGGCTGTTCTATCTATTTGTGATTCACTAAGCATGCTTTCTATTCTTTTCATGTTGCTTATTGAAATAATACGATTTAAACTAATGATTGCCTAATATTTCTTGTCAAACTGTAGGACATGGTGGCCTTCTCATGCTGTGTGTATGATGGAGGAGATTCTGAGAAGTTTGAAATGGATTCATTTCGAGAACGATGGTGGAAAAATAAATTTAAGAAGAAAGACCGTATCATTATCCCGGGCTATAATCGTATAAATGGTCAATGTCCTCTAACACCCTTGGAGGTACTTCTGATTTCTTTCCTTCTCTTGCCTTTTGGTGACTTGGCATATTAATATGAGCCTTTGATACAAACACTTTGTAAGCTTCTGCTTCCTGTGGAACTGTTTCATTTTTGTGTGAAGACTCAATCCATTTCATGTATGATGAATGACGCCTGTGTCCTCAGAATCTATTCCATGTCTGATGACTTATGCCTGTATACTCAGAATCGTTCGGTGTCTGATGACTGATGCCTGCTTTTCTATACCTTCCTTGTCTCATGCATGCTAATCTAAATCCACAAATAAATCAACAATAACATCTTCTTTTGCTTGATGTCTTTTCCTGTCAGCATAGGTTGGGATGATGCTTCGTGGTATGGGATTTGAGAGCAACACTTCAATTTATTTGGCTTCGGGTAAACTTTACCAAGCTGAAAGGTATTTAGCCCCGATGCTGAAAATGTTTCCTTTGATCTACTCCAAGGAGTCTCTTGCAACTCCAGATGAGCTTGCCCCCTTTAAGGTAAATACTTGTAACAGCCTCCTATAAATCATGGTCAAGGAAACATTCATAATCTGTGCCATTTATCATTCTTGCTTAGTGGGATATTTTTTAACTGAAGCTTGAGAATTTGGTTGCTCATCCAGGCATGCCTTAAGCTCTCTACCGTTGTACCTATTAGGGCCGTTAAGCTGTAATGTTTTCTTTTATCTCGTAACTTTCTTGACAAGAGTACTACTAAGGTTAACAAAGTTAACTACACAATCCCAGCAGATGAAAATGCATGTTAGATCAATATTTCTATCATTTTTTCAATCTAGTTAGATTCATGATTTTATCTATACAATTTTGTTCAGTTTAACTTTGTGTATCCAAGTGAATGAGTAGATCAGGCAGATTAAAACGGGAGAATTTATGTGACACAAGGTGCATCTATGAGTTCATAAGCAAGTGCATCGTTTATGTGATTTTACTTTAATCGTGATGTCTCAGTGTATATATGCCACCGAATTTCTCATGTCTTTTGATCCCTGTCACAGGGCTATTCGTCAAGGTTGGCAGCATTGGATTACACCGTTTGTTTGCTTAGCGAGGTTTTTGTAACAACTCACGGCGGCAATTTCCCCCATTTTCTTATGGGCCATCGCAGATTCCTTTTTGATGGACATGCAAAGACCATTAGGCCTGATAAGCGCAAGCTTGTGGTTCTACTGCAGGACATGGAAATCAGGTATTTGACGTCTACATTGCGTTATATTTCTTAGTTGGTAATGCTTGATGCTTGTAGCAATATACCTGTGTAAAGTGCAGTGTGAAGCCGTCATCCTGTCTTGATCAGTCCAAACTTGGCATGCACCGTGGAAGTAGTTAAAGCGTAATATGTGTCATGCACGATGTTGATGAGTGAATTTTTATATTCTAATCTTTTAATATTCAATTTAGGGAAGTATATCTATTGTTTGGTATTAGTAAAGTAATAATAAGAGTTAATCCTAGGAAGAATTGATAAATATTGAACTTAATTTTTAATTATTATCTAATTAGTAATGAAGTGAAATTCTGATGATTTAATTAAGTTAAAACTAAATCCTCACTATTTTTGTCACTACAAGAAATAATAATAAAAGAATATCAAATTTTAAAAATATGTAGTTACGCTTTTCTTAATTACATCTTATATGTTTATTCAATTAAAGGAGTTCTTTTATTTAGACTTACTAGGTAGGAATTCTTTTATTTAGACTTACTAGGTTTCTTAGGGTAATAATTTGATACCTCTCACCTATTTTAAAGTAGATTAACCAATATCTCTATCTAGTTTCTTAGTGTAATAATTTGATAACTCTCACGTATTTTAAAGTAGATTAACCAATATCTCTATCTTATTATCTTTTTCATATTGTCCTAAATTCTTTGAAGCTCCACAAAGGTTATTATAAATTTATAATATTGGAAGAGTCATGTGGGTTTATCTTTTAATCCCTATTCAATTTTTAATATATGTGCTGAAAACAATACACGTAAGTACTCTCGACTATATCTATTTGTAGATAAAGTTAGAACTAATTTCTCGCTTGTATATGGTTAGTATTAATAGCAATACATATGAATAGAAACCTTTATTTAAAATTGAATAAAAATAACATACGATTATTCGTTAAGATATAGAAGTATTTACCATTTAGTCACATATCAACCTTACCAATGCGAAAACAATAGTTAAAATGAAGGCAAAACTCATTCGAAGGTATTCCTTGATGTAATATAAAATTCTAAGGTATCCTTGACCTTTGTTGAAGATCGCTTCTATAGAATGATTTTTGATCTCTCTGTTGAAATGACTTTCGAATGTGTTCTTAAGCTTTCTTTAAGTGGGCAGTTAACACCCTAATTGAAAACTCTAATTTTCATCGTCTTGTATGATTTTGGTCCATCATATATTCATATATACGGTTTTGGATATGATCGTGGTCTAGATCGTGTATCTTTTTACTAAAATTTTGGATTGGAATACAGGTTTGATGCGTTCGTAGTATAGGTTATATATTACCTTCAGCCTTATTCGAGAAGAACTTGGGCTAATACACGACCGTATATTACTAAATTGTATTCAGTCATAAATAGTATTTTCTTCATATTTTGACTCGTAAACCCCTATCTTTTCTTAATTGTCATTTCTCAAATAACGCTTCCACAATTATTTAAAATATGATATAAAATCAATTATATTAAAATAATTTAGATAAAAGATATAACAACATACTATAAAAAAATATATGCATATTTTATATACATCAAACCTCGGAACATGTATAGTCCTTTGGGAGTCCTGCTGGATGTAAAATGGGCCTACTTTGTCATAATGGCAATATTCTGGAATTAGAAAATAGGAGTATGCATATGCAGATTGTTTACTTGTTCGGCATTTTATGTGACAATTGGATTGGATTTGGATTGATTTTGAGGTATGGACCTATGGTTGTTGTGAAACTAAAATCTAGAGATTCAAGAGATTTGTATTACGAGGTAATTTGGAACCCAGGATTTTGACAACAATGTACAGATTTGATAATGCAGTTTCTACTAACTGGTTTGACAGCTGGACGGCTTTCAAAGGTCAAATGGAAGCAATGCTGACTGAAAGTGATCGCAAAGGAATGATGGTACCCAGAGTGAAAAAGATCAACAGAAAAACTTCCATCTATATGTATCCTTTGCCAGAATGCGGGTGTCTCCAATACCATAACTCAACACTTGGATCAGGCCATCCAGTTAACTTTCGTGATGCCCTGATTGAGTCCATTAGATGACATAGTTCATCATCATTAATCTTGTACATTCAGCAGCAATACCCACCAAGCATACTGCAGCCTAGGCTATTCTCTTGAACGCTAGCTTTCTGCCGTCCATTGCCAATGTTCTGCCGTGCAAAGAGAAGCAGATGGTCATCAGTTGTTACACTTACAGGTGTGTGGTGGAATTCCAATTTTGAGTTTCCGAGGAGTTCTCCATTATAATCATACGTTTTGCATGAAAACATAGAAGCTCTCCTCTACATCAATTTTGTTTTGTTGCCTAGTTTTCAAGCCTTGGTTTCTAAAAGTTCTCTGACATGCGCTGTGTTGGATTTTCAATCTTTCGACTATTGAGGTCTGAGATTAAGTGTGCCATAGTTTGACATCAAGACTGTAGATATGCAAATAGATTTTTTCACTCTACTTCCTGTAAGAACAAGCGTAGCAGATACTTTTGCCTTCATATACGCTTAGACTGCTTCCACATGTTTTAACTGCTTCCACATGTTTTAACTGCTTCATTCGGCATGATTATTGTTTTCTCAGACACCCACCGGTTATTGTTTTGTGACAACTGACCCAATGGATTGACTGCTCTGATGACCAACTGATCTTGCCGAACTAAAACTTGAACCCAAAGCAAGCGGATGTCAGTAATAATTTCAATTTGATTCATTTCAAATTCCATTTTATAAAAGACTAGTTCACATCCAAGACGAAGACGGTGACAGATACGTAGACACTATTTTCATAATTCTTATATCGTGATTAAAAACATGTCTAAATGGTCTGTCTAACCTCGGCAATGGAGTCGGACATATATATTCAACAATATTAAGTTACAGGGCAAGCCTCTTGTGGGTTTCGGTTTCCTGCTTATCCCGCCATTATAGGGAACTCCATTAAGTAGTTAGCTTTCACAAATAATGATAATGGATTTGAAGTGCATTGTGGCAGCTTTGCGTCATTGTGGGCGATTTCACGCTATCAAACAGGGAAAAGCATTTCACTCTCATTTGATCAAAACAGGGTTTTCTCATAACGTTTATGCGGCGAACAACTTAGTATCAATGTATATGGACTCCACTTTTTTAGACCAAGGACGTAAACTGTTTGATGAAATGCCCGATAGAAACATTGTTACTTGGACGACGATGGTCTCTGCATACACCAATAGCGGTCAACCTCAAGAAGCTATAAAGTTGTACACCCAGATGTTGGATTGCAAAGCAGAGGTGCCCAATGGTTTTATGTATTCCGTGGTTTTAAAAGCTTGTAGTCTTGTGGGAAATATCGAACTAGGTAGGCTGATTCATGGAAGAATTGCTGGAGAGAAATTTGATAATGATATTGTTTTGATGAATACCCTTTTGGATATGTATGTTAAATGTCGGAGTTTGAATGACGCAAGAGAAGTTTTCGATGAAATCATTTCTACCGCAAATTCTACATCATGGAACATTATTATTTCAGGGCATTGTAAAGAAAGGTTGATGAAGGAGGCAGTGGATTTGTTTCATCTAATGCCGGAGCCTAATAGTGCTTCTTGGAACAATATCATTGGTGGTTTTGCAGATAATGGGAACTTGCGTGCATTGGAGTTTGTGTATAAAATGCACCATAAAGGCTTTAAGCTTGATGAGTTCACATTTCCTTGTGCTCTTAAGACGTGTAGTTATGTTGGTTTCTTGGATATGGGGAAACAAATTCACTCTTACGTTTTGAAGCTAGGTTTTGAGTCTAGCTGCTTTACATTGTCAGCACTTGTGGATATGTATTCAAATTGCAATGCATTGAATGCAGCATTGAAGTTGTTTCATCAAAACTCTGATTCCAGCACCTCATTTTGTGATAACTTGGCACTTTGGAATTCTATGCTTTCTGGGTATGTTGTTAATGGAAAAAATATAACTGCTATAGCTATGCTTTTGCGAATATATCGTTCTGGTTCATGTATGGATTCTTACACACTGAGTAGTGCTTTGAAGGTCTGCATCAACTTGCTCAATTTGAGACTGGGGATTCAAGTTCATGGTTTGGTTGTTTGTAGTGGGTATGAATTAGATTGCGTTGTCGGAAGCATTCTTATAGACCTCTATGCAAAAGTGCGGAACATTAGGGATGCTTTTCTACTCTTTAACAGGATTCCTAAAAAAGATATTGTTGCTTGGTCTGGTTTACTCATGGGATGCTCCAAGGTTGAACTAAACTCTCTATCTTTTTCATTGTTTAGGGATATGATTAATCTGGACCTTGAAGTGGATCAATATGTTGTTTCCAGTGTTCTTAAAGTTTGTTCAAGTTTAGCATGTCTTCAACGTGGCAAACAGGTTCATGCTTTTTGTATAAAGAGTGGATATGAAGCAGAGAGAGTTACACTCACTGCTCTTATTGATATGTATTCTAAAAGTGGTGAAATTGACGCTGGTTTAGCTTTGTTTGATACTGTTCATGAGAAGGATGTTGTGTGCTGGACAGGGATTATTGTAGGATGTGGACAGAATGGAAGGGCAACAGAAGCAGTTAAACTTTTTGAAGAGATGGTCCAAAAAGGGTTAAAACCAAATGAAGTTACCTTTCTAGGTGTACTTAGCGCCTGCAGACATGCTGGTTTGATTGAAGAGGGCTGGTCCACCTTTAAGTCCATGAAACTTCATGGCCTTCAACCTCATCTAGAACATTATTATTGTGTGGTTGATCTTCTTGGTCAAGCTGGGCATTTCAATGAGGTAGAGGACTTAATTGTTCAGATGCCATTCAAGCCTGACAGAACCATATGGAGCTCCTTGCTTGGCGCCTGTGTAACTCACAGGAATTCTAAGCTTGTTGGTGAAGTTGCTGACCACCTTCTTGCTACCTCACCAAATGACCCTTCAGTTTATGTTATGCTTTCAAATGCTTACGCCACTCTGGAAATGTGGGATAGTCTCAGGACAGTAAGGGAGGCTAGTAAAACACTGGGCATCAAAGAAGCTGGAGTTAGTTGGGTTGACATTTCATTTTAACTTTTCATGCGTTAGTACATTGGACGATTGCGATGATTGTTAACTCAGGCGGTCAAAATATTAAGATTATTGGTCATTGTTTGCCCGAGCTATAGACATAAGAAACCCTGTAAATATGTTGAGGAAACCTGAAATGCCGAAAATAATTGCAAATACTGACACAAGCAATCGAACTCAATAATAAGGTAGTGACAAAGCTTTGAAGCATGTTATCATAATCATTCTTCACATGTTTTTATGTTTGATGTGATTTGGGGATAGGAGCAATTATACATTTGTCTACTCCAGTTTCAGGAAACATTCTCGAAACAAGTACCCTGATGAGACATATTTTTGCATATGAGCCAGCTTTCAGCATGTGGCTCTAGGATTTTCCTGGTACGGACACACAAGATTTTAAATGTTCAACCTCTGTATTACAGTTTTCTGAACTGATTTTGTGTTAAAAATGTTATTATTACTTTTTGGTTTTCATAAGGAATCAGTGGGAGGGAGGAAAGTTTACTTTCAGTGCACAGAAAGAGGAGAAAGAAAAGCATCTACAGGTTTGGTCCTCCTGCAATGTTTGAGATTCCTCTGCCCCTGTTGTTCATCTGTTAAGATGTTTCACAGTTTCTGTACTGTATAGAATAGTCATACATATGCTGGTTAGTTTGCTTAACAATTAAAATATATCTTCGATGTTAGATTGGATTTCAATTTTTAACTGCTATTTCAGACATGCTTATGTCTTAAAAAAAAAAAAATTCTCAAAGTTCAGGATTCTTGTCTCCCAATTGATTACAAGCTTTTGAATCTGCAGATTTGCAGATTTGTCATCACCCCGATACCTCATTTATTTCCCATTCCCTCTCACTAAGCTGGACATGATGCATAAAGTTCATTTTACCATGCTGGTAAGTTGATACTGAAGCTTTACATATATGCATATGTATCTTTCCGTTGCATGTATGTGTTTTTTATTGTAGATGATTATTTCCTTAATGAAATTGGTCAACAAAGGTAAGATACAATAGTCTCGATGAGACATATGATATAGCAAGCCAGTCGAAACTGATTAAATTTTAAAGGGTTATGCATCCATGATCCATCCTCTAGCCTCAGCCTAGTGCAGCAGACAAGCATTACTCTGAATCGGTTGAGAAGTGCTACCGTACCGTCTTTACCTTAACATCAAGGATTACGAATATTTTAGCTAGTGAAGGAAAACCTGAAGTTCCATACTATTGTGGTATTTATTATGATCACGTATCCATCCAACAACGTCTCTATTTGATAGCATGGCTTAATGTCCGCTCACAACTCAACAGACAATGACATTCTATCTTTTAATAGCCATCATTCACAAAAATCTGAGTTCGTCCAACTGTAAATAACAGGCCACTTCTTGAGGTTGCATACTCATTCCTTATTGTGAACTTAGAAAAAGCTTCAAGGGTGAAGGAAAGAATAAGGTGGTCCAAAAGGGGTTAACCCTGTTCCACCCATTTGATCATGATGCAACGAAAAACAACCAAGAAATGCTAACGTGAGGAGGTTCCATCTTTTTACCAGCTCAGTTGTCACTGTTAATGCAGAAGGATACCTTGGTTTTGAAAAATCCTCATTCCCTGTTGGTATATAGTTATTGGCTTGTCTTTGTACGCTTTATCGCGTTAAGTTGCTTTCTTCTGCTTCTAATGCCTGCCATCATTTTTTTTGTCCCCTTTTAGAAAAGTGCAATAGTTTGTGTTTAGCTACCATTTATTATTTGGTATCACCTGCGTCTGGAAAAGAGCATGTAAAGAGATATTTTTTAACTGCCAAAAAATACATTGCAGATTCATCTTAAGGTGACGCATTGGGGTGATGTTGAGAAATTGAGACAAGGATTCTATCTCACACGCAGCATAATAGTAATGAAACTTTTTTGTTTGATTCTTCAAAACTTAAATTTTATAAAATGATTAATACGTAAATTATAATAAAATATGAATTGTAATTTTGTACTTTATTAAGATATTTGATCCTTTTCTTTATCCTTTTTAAATCATTTCTAAAATTGACTCATCTCAACTATCATAATTGTACAAATGTCTAGTCTCTAATGATATTTATATAACGTATTAAGAAAAATTTGCAATAATTATAAATAGAGTTAAGCAAGGAGTGCTAATATCATTAGTTCTTAAGTCTATTTATAATAGGTCATAGACATTTTAAAATTTAACTATAATTTCAATTAAAATTAATTCTAATTCAATACCAATTATGTCAAAATAAGATTCAATATCTTATATTGATATTTATTTATTAAATATTTCGTATTTAATTATAAAGTTTTTAAACTTTATGATCAAGTCGACTTGATTAAAAACATATTTTCTTTCTTTAACTCATTCTTTATATATGACCTATTAAGTTTCTAAATATGTTAATAATAGATATAGATTATAATTCTAAATCATATTTAAGATAAGATAAATTAAATTTCTTTAATTTATTTGTAATTTTATAATTAAATGATTTATATCCATAGATTGTGATTGACGTGTAACAATGCATCATAACTACCCAAATATTTAGAAATATCAAAGTAGTTTTGACTAATCTTTTGTGCATGATTTTTCATACAAGTTAATATTTTTATCATATAATATTTCAATTAGAAATAGCATATGAAATTCATGTCTATTCTATTTTAAGTCTAACATGTTAGTTCTCCATCATTAATAATTAATTCAATTAATAAAATTTAAATTATTTTACAAAATGTCAATCTAATTTGACCAAAGATTTCTCGAATGAATACTAATTAAGAACAATGGAATATTTTCCTTAATTATTTTAAGGTGATAAATCCTTGTTAATTACTTAATTACCTTCATATAATTCATGTTATATTTAACAACTATTGTCTTAGCTATTCTTGACTAGAATAGGTCATATGTAGTATCAAAATATAGTCATCCTTATATAAGATAACTTTAGAAATCTCAAGTCAAATAATCACTTGTACAATTATAACAACGAGAATCTCATAGACATATAAGTAATGTCCAAATGGAATTTTCATATAGGTCGATTTAGTAAACTTGTTCTTTAATAAGTACTCATACATTTGTTTAAATATTTACATACTTTAATTTATGAGATTAATTACTTCATTCATAAGGAAAATCATAATATGTCATAATCTTTTAAGCTACAATAATGTCCATTCTTAACAAAATAATAACTATGAACTATTTAGAGATAATATATAAATGCAATATGACTATCATAATTATGATCTCATCATAATTTCATTTGTAATGTGTACTTATTCATAAAATTTATCACATATATTTAAATAAGCACAAGATAAAGAATGTCTTTAAATAAATATTCTATTCAATTAAAACCAATTGATTGGTTGTAAGATATAAACCAATAATCTCTCACTTGCATTAAGTCAATTGTTTATATATCTTATACTTTATCACTATATGATGACCATGCTATTGTTGAAATAGTAGTTTAGTGAGAGAATTCTACATAATTTTCTATAATCAACATTTGCTTAAATCTTACAACATTCATCTTAATTATCATTATAACTAAGAGAAATTGCTTAAATACATACTTAGATCTTTGATGAGGCATTAACTCCTTTTGCATGTCTAAAGGCTTTAACGTTCTAAAATATATTAAAGTCCTAATAATGTAAGGAACTATACCGAGTTCATTAAAGAATTTCTTTATCTAATTAATAATTTCCACTAAATGAAAAATATATTATGGCTTAATTAACATCCATTATGTATTAGAACCTTTCAATCTCAAAATAATATTATTTAAAACCAAATTACCTTAATGAAGATTTTCTTCAAAATTGATATCCTTATAACCTTGAACTTAAATATCACTATATATAAAATAGTGGATATCTTTGATACTTCATGAGTACGGATATCTTAGATAATAAATATCTTTTGTACATTATTTTTGTACTTGGATTATAATAGGTAGATTAAATGACTATCTTTTATATCCAACAAGAGTTGTTCTTAGACAATTATATTTTCAACAATTAAAATATGAATTGTTGTTCTTTATATGTCTATATATACTCCTATCAAGAAGAAAACTATACTCCCACTAAACTTCTTGTAGACATGAATTTATAATGTTCTCCAAAATAAACTTTTGAAATTATTATGAAAGTGAATATTTCAATGTCTTGTAGCCTTTCACTATACATCAAATGTATCAATAAAGGTATTAATTCCAATCGGATGCATTGTTATTAGATTTGAACTTTTCAAATTTTGTCTTACTCACACTATTTATCTTATTTAACTATTATCTTATAAGTATACATTGAAACAAACAATTTGTTCAGTCAATTTGTAAGATTATATCTAACCTTTTGGATATTTTATAGTCTTTTATTATTCAATTTAGTTTTACAATTAATGGATACACCGAGTCATTAACTTTGACTATTTCAAAGTCTTACCATTTCATATCTAACATGAAATCTTGTCAATTGATTTAATTAGAATTTTGAAAGCAAGTTTTAGTACTAGGCATAACTATAGAAGAAATAAATATTGTATCATACAATATCTCATATTATATAATTTTCTCCTTACATAAACCCATACTCTTATGAAATTTTATTATGAAGGAATTCACCACAAAATCTCATTCCTATAGATAACTAAAATTTAAATATCACCACATCGATCTCATTGAAGTACTTCAACATTCAATGCTTAGTTTCTACTTAAATTTATCAATTTGAATTTTCAAAATTTTAAATCAATATTTCATTTAATACATAAGATTATATAACATAAAATCATTAATACTTTTAATGAAATATAAGAATCATCCTTTATGAATTGTAATTCTGATAAGATCTCATCTTGTTATATTATTTGATATCATCTTATTTGTTTTGGATTTTATTTTGATGCTTAAATATGAAAATTAATATTTATTTTGTTTTATGAGATGAAAAGTAGAGATTGCATCAAATTTGGACTCTATTGATGATAATCACAAATTTTGGATAAAGTGAAGAGATTGATGCATTGGATCATGTTGATCACTCGAAGAGTTAGAGTTTAACTAAGAAATTTCTTCTTATCCTTATCATGTAGGAATTTGAATTTGTTTTAGATAGACATCTTTTTAAGTTAGAGTTATATTAGGATTATATTAGAAAACCTTATAAAAAGGGGTGTTCCTCACAACAGAAAAGGGTTTTCTCTCTTGACGTTTCTAGCAATTTTTAGTCTTTCTTCTATTTTTGCTATTGGAGTAAAAAGTCATGTGTGGCTAAACTAAACCGTTTTGATTCAAGGGGATTCAATACTTTAATTGTAACCTTGTGAGGTTTTGTATTCTAAACCTTTTGTTCACATTTTAAGTCAAGTATTTCTTGTTTTAAGTTCTTATATTTCATGAATGATTAATATTTGATTAATTTGACAATTTAATTTAATATTGATTACTCTATTTCTATCCATAAATTCAGTGATCCGTAATAATCATAAAGGAATGGTACAAGTAGCAAATATGTTATTTATGAATTTTTATCTTTAACTTATGATAAACAAAAAACTAAATTGAATAGTTGCATTATCTCGATTATTTAATTTAGGGTTTAGTGTAACACCCAAATACCCCCTAGGAGGATAAATGGATGTCACCCAAGATAGGACAAACAAATCAAAACGTTTCACACATGCATTTTTAAAAACTAAACGTAACACACATATAATACATCTCATAATTTCAGAAACAAATCGAAAGAATATTTACAGCCCAAACAAACCAAACAAAATACATTTTCGCAACACAAAACTCGACTCTTTTGGCCCTGCGGTTGACTTGTCCGATCCTTAATCTCTTAGTTCAACCTACAGGGCAAATCCACCGTCTAAGCATATAGCTTAGTGAGTAAAAACTAATATATATTAACCGATTTTAGAAAACAGAAAGAATGCATTTTAGAACAGATTTTTATATTAATGTAACTACGAACACGTAAGATCCTTCGAATCGTAATAATCAATCAGATATCAGAATACAGAACAAATCAAACTATAAATCCATGAACAGAAGTGGGTAACGGGACTTATACAGGAGAGACGAAGTCTCGACACCGAAGTGTCTCAGGAGAGACCGAAGTCTCGACACCGAAGTGTCTCAGGAGAGACCGAAGTCTCGACACAAATGTGTCCATGAGCAGCTGCAGACCCTTCTAGGCATGCCTATTTACCCAACTCGGACTGAACAAATCATTTCAGACATTTCATGTGCAATAAAATGAGCACTTCCAATAAAATAACATGCAACAATCGCCTCGGACGTTCATTGTCCGGAACAGTACACAATCAGTACAACACACATGAGCACTTGGACATTCATTGTCCGGAACAGTACACAATCAGTACAGAACAAATCAAAGTGAGACCGTCCCGGATCTCTTACTTAACATTATTTGTGTTACTCATTATTTATCAAATTATTGACATTATTGAAAGTCCACCATCGACCTTAAATCGCCCTTACTATTTATTGCCTTGAAGTCCCGGCAATATCTGGCAGTGGTCGTTCCTCTATAATAGGGAACACAGATACAAATTATGATTGTGCATAATTACTGTATGATAAATGAGTATGATGCATGTTCATGCAAATTTCTGGGATTCTTCTACTGTTTAAAAAATACGTATTACTATTTACAAATACGTATTATTACTGTTCACAAATACATACGGACATTCGCTCATTGCTCATCGCTCATTATTTATTCTTCATCGTTCATCACTATCTTTGCTTGTTCATCATCTTCTTCACCTTCCGAAAATGTCTTCTTTTCTTTTTACTTTATTTCACTTTCCTTTCTTTTCTGCTCAATTCTTCTCAATTCTTTTAGCATCATCACTTAAAAACTAACCTATTTAACAAATCTAACCTATCAGAATCATCCAAATCGTCAAATATTATAGATCTAAAAATTTCTTTTACCAATATCAGATCTCATCCGACTATCTTTATAAAAGACAAGAACAGACCATAAATTCATTATCAAAAGGACTAACCTCGTGATCTGCAGCAGAAAAGTAGATCGAAATCAGACTGACAGAGCTGCGGAACAACACCGATGAACGCTATCGGTTCTGTCTCAAAATAATTAATCAACCCTTATATATTGTCCACTTATTCAATTAGTACTATTTAGATGAATAGTTAATTACCCAAAAACACACTTATGAATTCTTAGAACAAACAAATAACCGTAATTCCTGACATGACTTCCAAAATTCACCAAAATTCCGTCATAAAATAATGACTTCCAAATAATTGTTCAAAAATACTAAATCGTCACCAACAATTTCTAAAAATCATCGAAGTATCCAAAAATTACTAAAATTATCTTAATACAGTCCGAATCAATCCGAAGTGTCATTAAACCAATGTACCTGGAAAATGTCATGAATGCATGCCAAAATGTCAAAGAGACATAACATAAATCGGACTAAATTTGCTTCATATGCTAACCCCTAATTTGGGGCGTTACATTTAGTCTTTTTCAGAGAACTTATTGCTATCCTTTATTTGGTATGGAATGCTATCACATCCAGTCAATAGATGATAAGTTTTGATTTGAATGCTGAGTTTCAACCAATTAATTTAGAAAAATTTGAAACTTATTATGACTATCCTAATATGTTTCGGATTAATTGCTTGAATCGTGAAAATGTTCTTTTTAGACTAATGATCAATGTTACAATTAGATGAGATCTTTTCCTTGAATCATAGTTTGGTAATCTTGAATTTCTCACTTTTATATTCAGTTGATTTATTTTTGTTTTCGTATTAATTTTAGTTAATCAGTTTCTTAATCAAAACCCCATTTTTATTTTATTACTTGAAATTAAGAAAGTAATGTTTAGTTCTCTAGGAATTCGACCTAGTTCCATGACTATTATAAAAGTTTGGAGAATCATAATTATTTTGGAGGCTTCAACAACCTGACCAATTCCATCCAATACATCAAATATATTGATCCAACAATTGAATATGATCATTATTCTTTTACCAAAAGTTGATTAAGTATATATGATTTAACCAATATGACATAAAAGGATAGTCTTTGTTTTCTAACCACTTTGTATTCTTATCATTTATGTTAAGCATAAGTCTCCCTTAGATCAATTGCTTTTACTTAACATTTTATTTCTTGTCATGCCTTAAGCATTGTAATAATGTTGAATATAAATTTAGTATTAAATACTAATAAGAATGAACCAAAAATACACTTGATTTCTATTATACCACGTATAGGCAAGAAAAGTCACACCATCTTTTTCTAATGATAACTGTTATCATTCTATAGTAAATGCATTTAATTATAGTCAACGTTTATGCTTGTAATAGAGTAAATTGAATGAAAGAATTTCATTAAGGTAATCTGCCTATACCTTTTCTTAGTGGTGAATACTTGGGCTCAAGCTAGTTGGAGTTCCAAGGACTGGAGAAAGTCTTGCTACAGGAGGATGTGTGTCCTTTCTCTTCAAATTTGGCAAAGATTGTGATGTGCAAGAAATCACCGAGCAAGGCCTATGGCACATTGGAAATCAATCTTTACTCTTGCAACAATAGAGGTCGGACATGGACATGGATATGGATAGAGGTTCAATTGACAAAATTCCACTGTGGGTCCACTTCCACAACCTGCCCATGGAGCTATGGACGCTCCAAGGGTTGAGCTATGTGGTGAGCTCTTTAGGTAAACCTCTAAACTTAGATTCTCAAACACTACACATAGAGAGGGTAGGCTATGCAAAAGTGTGTATTAAGACACTTAAATCGGTGATCCTTCAGGATAATGTTTTGGTTATGAGTGTGGGAGATAAGGGTGCAATGGTTATGAAGACTATACAGTTGTCTTACTTTTGGAAACTAAAAGCCAACAAGTAGTGGCAACCGATTTAGAGGATTTTTCAATTGGAGACCACTATAGAGATACCAACACATAATCTTCTAAAACAAAGCACCATTGCGACTGAAGTAAATCACACGTTAGTACAATGCTTATAGAACGATAACAAATATACGAGAAGGGGGGGTTGAATTGTGTATTTCCCTTTTTGATGACTATTTCAAAACTTTTTTGTTTTAAAACAAGTTCTTTTATAGAAACTTTAGTAAATTCGAAGTAATCAAAACTTTGAAAACTTGTTTCGAAATTTAAGTAATAACAAAACTTTGAACTTTAAGAGAAATAGGGTAGAGAAAAGTTGACACAGCGATTTTATACTGGTTCACCCCAAACCGTGGGCTACGTCCAGTCCTCAGAGTTCTTTATGAGATTTCACTATCTCTTCAACGTTTACAAGTATTCTTTCCGAGCCTCTTCAGGTCTCTACACTCAGTATTCTTTCACTCTTAGCCTCTGTAGGCTATCTGTACTACTTTCTTACAAAAGTATCCGAACTATGTTACAGTAAAACTAGCTCTCAGCTAATTTGCACAGTAATATCACAAAAGCTTTTCGTTCGCGTAATGTTCAATAATAATCTCTTTTTTGCTAAGCTTGCAATCTTCGACTTCAATTTATATTTATAGTCTTCGTCTGTAACTGCTTCTTGATTCTTGAATCTTGTTTCTTGAATATTGAAAGAAACGGTTAATCAGTTGAGTTCTGTAACTAACTCGAATTGACTCTTGCGTCTTCTTTTGAATTCTGTGTTTGTTTTTCTTCGTCTGTATTTTTGCGTCTGTGTTTCCTCGTCTGTATTTTTGCGTCTGCGTCTGCGTCTGTGTTTTTGTCTTGCGTATGTGTCTGTTTTTCACTTTGCGTCTACGTCTGCTTTTTACTTTGTGTCTGCGTCTTCTTTTCTACTTCTCCGTCTGTTTTTCAATCTGCGTCTGCTTCTACTTTGCGTCTACTTTTTAACTTCAACTGCGT
The DNA here is from genome assembly GCA_029891385.1 of Erythroxylum novogranatense. Taxonomy (NCBI): domain Eukaryota; kingdom Viridiplantae; phylum Streptophyta; class Magnoliopsida; order Malpighiales; family Erythroxylaceae; genus Erythroxylum; species Erythroxylum novogranatense. The sequence goes on along the minus strand of CM057225.1, from coordinate 33,135,891 downwards.
CTGCTTTTCACTTCTTTTCTCCGTCTGTCTGTTTTCCATTTTACGTCTGTTTTTACTCCTTCTTTGTTATTCATCAAAATCATATATATATGTAAAGTCATTTTAACTCAACAATCTCCCCCTTTTTGATGATAACAAATTATAAACATAAAAAGAAAACAAAATACAATGCTTTAAAAAAACTTATCTTCAAAAATCTTTTTCCTCTTCTTCCTTTCTTTTCTTCGTCTCCTCCAATCACACCCTTTGAGATTCTTTTCTGCTCATTCTCTTCTCTCCCTATTTGTTATAATAAAAAATGATTAATGACGACGACTCTTCATCAGTTCTGTCACCATCTTCTTCAAATCATTCATCGTCTCCTTTATCTCGTTGACTTCTCCAAGTAATTTGCTGATTTCAGTTTGTGAGTCAAACGCTGAGGAGGATTGATCTTTATCTGCTGAGGGTGCAGTGAACACAATTGTTGTAGCATATGCGTCCGAGGATGGAATGTAGTCGTCAACAACCTCAAAACTTGGTGGATGAACGAATAGATTAGCTTCTGGAAGATCTAAATCAAAAGGAGCAGGTAGCATTAGCAACTGTCTTCCTTGCAGGGGTATAGCTTCACCTTCAATAGACAGTGTATTAGATAGAGGCCTAATACGCAAAACTGTCTGGACAAGGGATTCAATAAACGTCCCTGTTATTAGTCGTCCCCCTACTGGACAGTATTCATATTTATCTGTATAGCTACAACTAGCTCCATCAGTATTCTCTTTTGAAGTGCATGCTTCATTAATTCGACGCACTTCTTCTTCAATTTGATCTGTGAACAGATCATTACTTATTTCTTCAGGAAATAGCTTCATCTTCCCCTTGTTCAAATCCAAAGGATATCTTGGCTGAATATCTGGTACAACCTTTATTTCCGTCTTCTCTGTGATTGGATAAATAGTACACGGTTTGCTGGACATTTTTGTAGGGTATGGCTTTGTAGCAGCATCCCTCAAGACATCATAGAAAGTCTTTTCATCTTCATTCAGAAAATGCCATGTGTCACTATTTATCGAAATAGGTTGTACAACAGCCATTACCTTTCTCCTTGGTTGATTACAAATGGCGATTGCAGTTCTCCTCTTGGTAACAACTTCAACCATTCTGATCTTCAACTTGTTTCTTCTCAAAATTTTAGAATAGTTGAATACAATCAGACCAGGTTCATCATTTTTCTCCTGTGGTACCTGAACCAAGTTTGGTTCTACTGTTGCCTCTGGTTGAGCTTCAATAGGATTCTCCTGAGCCAGGCTTAGCTCCTCTGGATCCTCCTGTTGAGCAGTGGAAATATCCTGAACTCTGCTATGCTCAATTTCCTTTTCCTTTTGAGAAGCATTGAAAGTATCTTTCTTTTGACTAACTTCCCCAGCAGTGGACACATTCTTCTTTCGACTAATCTTCTTAGTCTTTTCTTCTGCTTCAGTCAGTCTCGGAGTTTTCTGCACTTGGGATTTTTCCTTCTCAGACTCCAACTTTCTCTTCTTCTCAGTCTCTTTGGCCTGTTTGGCTAAATCTTCTTCTAAAATTGAGACTAGAGATCTTGTTGCCTTAGGTACTCGAGATCCAGAATCTTCTGCTTAACTCTGCTCTCTGGCTCTCTTCTCTTCCTGTTGTCGCAGAGTGTGAATCCTACGTGATCTCCTCGCCTTTTTAGAAATCTCACCCAAAAGATTCTTGTGACAAAGGTATTCTAGGAATTCAAACTTTCGCTGAAGTTTCTCGCTCACACCCTTTGTACAGCAGTCCCGCTTAAATTCGCTAAAGCAAAGACTCAACCTTCCCTCACCCTCGAAGTTTTTACCTCGCACACACTCGAAGAAACAATGCTTAAAAGAATAATAAGAACAAAGGCAACAAGAACGCACAGAGATACGGTGTAAAACCAACTTTATATACTTTCCCTCAAAAGAATACAAAGAATGCTCTCTCTGACTGAATGAGAAGAGCAAGGCTCGAATGAGCTATATATAGGCATCCTAACTTGCCTTCCAAGTTACATTTAGAATCCTACTCAATCTGAACTGCCTAAGATCGTGCTAGATCACGTCTATCCTTATCAGATTACATCACGTGTACCAATTAGACGACATCTCCGTCTAAATAGGACTCTAACTGATAAGATAAGATAACAACAAGATAGAGATTACATTTAACTCGAAAACTAACATCCTTGTCCTCGAAGGACTCTACTATCTTCAGATGTTCAGTTTTACTGTAACTCTAACTCCCAGTTGTCGCCACATCATCCAAGATCTCCCTACGATCTCTATTCGTTGATGATGCAATGTGATCTCGCTGAAGCCCATTAGCACATTAGCCTGATCCAATGCTCCCACAACAAGTCCATTAGTTGTGGTCCATTCATCCGAGCATGGGCTAAGTCAATCTCCACAAGGTCCGATGCTCTACCAAAATTCGCACCAAGTCCGATCCCACTCGCCAGTATTTGCCTTAGTATTTTCACATGCCTCCCTCATGCGTGAATCCAGCTAACCTCTTGCCTAAGGCTCTTCATCAAGGTAGCTAAGAAGTGCTCTGGAACTTAGGGGTCTAAAAAACCACCCCCACCAGATGGATTCGACGCCCTCGTCGAATTAGTCTGAAGGTAGGCGTTCACCTGATCCTCGAACTGCCACAAGGTTGTATCTTTCTCCCATGTTGCTTCCGCGACAGGTTTACCCTTCCACTGGATTAAGAACTATGTCCGTCGGTTCTTCTTATGCTGACCCATGGTCCAGTGGTCTAGGATCTTCTCCACTTGATCCTCGAACTGTTTTCTCACAACCGGTGGTGCACGCTTCACCTGACTCCTATTCGGATCTGATGCATCCTCATAGTAAGGCTTGAGAAAACTAACATGAAAAGTAGGGTGTACCTTTAACCGCTCGGGTAACTTCACTCGGTATGCCACGTTCCCTACTTTTTGTAGCACTTCAAACGGTCCATCATACTTCGGCACCAATCTCCTATGCACTTGCTTGCTTGAGATCTTCTTCCAAATTTGTGGGGTTAGTTTCAACAAAACCTTATCCCCCACATCAAACTGCAATGGTCTCCTCCGAAGATCCGCTTGCTTCTTCATCAGTCGAGAAGCTTTACGAAGACTGTCCCTCGCCTCATCTAGCATCTCCTGCTTCTCCCTCGCAAACTTATGCGCCGCAGGACACTTGTCACTTGTCCTTTGTTTAGCGATCTCTAAAGGAGTGAGAGGCTGTTGTCCCAACACAATCTCAAAGGGACTCTTCTCCGTAGTCAAGATCTGCAAGTTATACAGTAATGCGAGATCAAGTAAATTTAACCAATTTCGTTGACTTGCACTTACGTAATGCCGAAGATACTCCTCCAACAAACCGTTGATTCTTTCTATTTGGCCATCCTTTTGTGGGTGATTCTTCGTTGAGAACTTTAAATCACAACCCATCAAATTAAAAAGAGACGTCTAGAATCGGCCCGTAAATCTGGCATCTCGGTCGCTCACAATATCTGCTGGTACTCCAAAATACTTGACCACGTTCTTATAGAACAACTCGGCCGCAACATCCGAGGTACAAGTCACAGGAGTTGGCACGAAGACCGCATACTTGGAGAATCTATCAACCACCACCATGATTGACGCCATGTTGTCCACCTTTGGAAACCCACTAATGAAATCCATTGAGACCGACATCCAAGGTCTCTCGGGGATGGATAAGGGTTGTAGCAAACCAGCTTCCTTCTTCCTTTCCGGTTTATCCAACTGACACATAAGGCACGTCTTGACGTGACACTCCATGTCATTCTCCATCTTTGGCCAAACGTAGGAACACGATAGGAGCGTTAGCATCCGTTGGACTCCTGGGTGACCAGCCCACTGCGAGTCATGCATCTCCTTCAACAATTGTTTCCGCAATCCACCAAAGCTCGGCACGTAAACTTGACTACTCTTAGTCATCAATAGCCCATCATCATCGAGCCAAAACCTGCGTACAACACCCTCCTTTATTTGAGTAATTAACTTACGAAGACATGGTGTCTAAGCGAGTCATTGTTTTGATTTGCTCCAACAGGTTGGACTCCACCCTTGTGATCGAATAAAGGGCCGCAAATACCTCCTTCCTGCTAAAGGCATCTGTCACGTTGTTGTGCCTCCCTGGTTTATGCTCCCACACGAAGTCATATTCAGCAAAGAACTCCTGCCACCGGGCTTGTTTTACGGACAACTTCTTTTGGGTCCTGAAAAATATGTTAACAACATTATCTATTCGGATAACGAACCTGGTTCCCAACAAATATACTCGCCACGTTTCCAAGCAATGCACCACTGCAAGCATCTCCTTCTCGTGGGTCGAGTATCACTGCTCTGCACCATTGAGCTTTCGGCTCTCAAATGCAACTGGATGACCTTCCTGTACAAGGACTCCACCAATGGCTTTGTCCAAGCATCGAGATGTACCTCAAATGGAAGATCAAACTCTGGCAGCTTTAACATTGGTTCAGTTGAGATTGCAGCTTTAAGTTTTCCGAATGCCTCCTCACATGCACCCGTCCAACACCATTCTTGCTTCTTCTTTAGCAAGTCCGTTAATGGCGCTGGTTTCTTAGAGTATCCTACTATGAACCGCCTGTAATAGTTCGCCAGGCCGAGAAAACTCCGCAATTCTCATACTGTCGTAGGAGCCTGCCACTCAACTATTGCCTTCACTTTCTTAGGATCCATCTTTGCTCACCACGTGACCCAAGAATCTGATCTCCAACTGGGCGAACTCACACTTCTCCATCTTCACATAGAGCTTGTGTTGCCTCAGTCTTTTGAACACTCGCCTCAAGTGTTCCACATGTTCCGCCAAATTCGCGTTATATATCACGATGTTGTCTAGATAGACCACAACGAACTCATCCAAAAACTCGTATAGCACGTCATTTATTAGGTTGCAAAATGTAGCAGGGGCGTTAGTTAATCCAAACGACATAATTAAAAATTCGTAGGATCCATACCGTGTTACGCACGTTGTCTTTTGCTCATCGCCCTCGGCTATCCGCACTTGCCAATACCCACTTCGAAGATCCAACTTCGTGAACACCTCAGCCCTCGATAACCTGTCCATCAAATCTTGAATTAAAGGTACCGGATACTTTTTTTTGATCGTTGCCTTGTTCAATGCTCGATAGTCTATACACATCCTCAGTGTACCGTCTTGCTTCTTCTGAAACAATACCGGGGCGCCGTACGGAGCTTTTGATGGTTGGATGAACCCTGCCTCCAACAACTCACAAAGTTGTTTCCGAAGTTCCACCAATTCCATCGGGGACATCCTATATGGGGCACGTGCAGGTGGGATCGCTCCAGGAACCAACTCGATCTTGTGATCTACCTCTCGACGAGGGGGAAGAGTTTTCGGCAACTCTTTTGGCATCACATCCCGAAACTCCCTCAACAAACTTGCAACCTCATCAGGGACTTCTACCACGTGATCTTCACTAATCTCCCACATGGCGGCAAGATAGGTCTCCATGCCTTTCTTCAACCCTTTCTCGATACTCATAGCCGAAACATGTCCTACTGATGTTGTAGCCTTCGTCGTTCCACCATCGAACCTACAACAATTTACGTAGAAGGAATTTTGTTCATTCATTAACATCATACCTCCCAAACTTGGGTATAGCACCACCTTTGCTGTTCTAAGGAAATCGATCCCCAGTATCATCTCGAAATCCTCCAATGGTATGATGATGAAATTCATCTTGGCACGCCAACTCCCAATGCTCACTGGAACGTTGTAAACAATTCCTGCAACTGCTTGTGCCTTACCCGCAGGGGTTGTAATTTTCATCGAAGCCTTGGACACCCTTATGCCCAACTTTCGAACCATTTTCTCTCCTAGGAAACTGTGGGTTGCACCAGTATCCACCATCGCGGTCACGTCCTTTTCCCCAACCTATATACCCACGTACATCAGTTTTTCAAAGGGAACTGACTCATTACTAACCGCATTAAGCAAGGCAATCGGATTTAGTGCCACATCTTCCGAAGATTCACCATCTTCTTCAGCAATCAAGGCATTCAGCTTCTCCTTCCTTGGGCATTCTCTAGCAAAGTGTGGTCCGCCACACAAGTAACAAGCAATTTTGCCCTTCTTCTAGGACGTCTCCCTGTTCTTCGAGCCCCCATTCTGCTTGCCCTTGCCTTTGAAGTCTCCCTTTTTGGAATCTTTTTTCTTCTTCCCCTCGGTCCTCTCCTGTTGGGCGTGGCCTTTTCCCTTAGAAGAATTTGAGGAGCTCGCCTTAGAGTCTTTCGCCAATCGAAAATCCATCAAGGCATCGACAACCGCGATTGCACCAACCACGTCCTTCACATTCTGCCTCCGTAACTCCATTTGAGCCCACGGTTATAACCCAGATAGGAAATTGAAGAGCTTGTCCTCATCTGACATGTTCTCAATATCCAACATTAGAGAGCTAAAAGACTTAACATAATCTCTTACCGATCCATCTTGCTTGAGCCGCTTCAAGGCATCCCTCGCGAGCCAAGAAGTATTCATAGAAAGGAACTGATCCTTTAGCTCCTTCTTCATCTGCACCCACGTTTCTACGGGAACTCTACCCACGCTGATCTCCGCAGAGGTCCTCGTCCTCCACCAGAGCTTGGCATCCCCATCCAAGTACATGGCCGTCACATTGACCTTATCAGCATCGGATACTCTAGCAGCCGCAAAGTACTGCTCCATATCCCACAAGAAGTTCTCCAACACCTTGGCGTCCCGCATGCCTTCGAACACCTTAGGTTCACGTACCTTCACAGATAAAAGTTGTGGTGTGGAGCTTTCGGCCCGATCCCCGTCACTAGTTGCAACAGCACGTCTTAGGATGGTAATCTCAAATTAAGCATCCTCCAATGCTTTCAACATGTCTCCCATCTGTTCCTGCAACTGTTGGATCCGTGCCTCCATCATCCCGAACCGAGTATTGTGGGAAGTGTCCTCTTCCTCCCCCTGAGGAATAGGACCAATGAGTGCCTCCACCCTAGACACCCGTTTTGTCAAGTTGCCCACTGCCATTCCGAACTATGGCTCTGATACCAGTTGTTACAAAGGTATTCTAGGAACTCAAACTTTCACCGAAATTTCTCGCTTACACCTTTTGTACGGCAGTCCTGCTTAAATCCGCTAAAGCAAAGACTCAGCCTTCCCTCACCCTCGAAGTGTTTACCTCGCACACACTCGAAGAAACAATACTTAAAAGAACAATAAGAACAAAGGCAACAAGAACGCACAGAGATACGGTGTAAAACCAACTTTATATACTTTTCCTCAAAAGAATACAAAGAATGCTCTCTCTGACTGAATGAGAAGAGCAAGGCTCGAATGAGCTATATATAGGCATCCTAACTTGCCTTCCAAGTTACATTCAGAATCCTACTCAATCTGAACTGCCTAAGATCGTGCTAGATCACGTCTATCCTTATCAGATTACATCACGTGTACCAATTAGACGACATCCCCGTCTAAATAGGACTCTAACTGATAAGATAAGATAACAACAAGATAGAGATTACATTTAACTCGGAAACTAACATCCTTGTCCTCGAAGGACTCTACTATCTTCAGAAGTTCAGTTCCACTGTAACTCTAACTCCCAGTTGTCGCCACATCATCCAAGATCTCCCCACGATCTCTATCCGTTGATGATGCAATGTGATCTCGCTGAAGCCCATTAGCACATTGGCCTGATCCAATGCTCCCACAACAAGTCCATTAGTCGTGGTCCATTCATCCGAGCATGGGCTAAGTCAATCTCCATAAGGTCCGATGCTTTACTAAAATTCGCACCAAGTCCGATCCCACTCGCCCGTATTTGCCTTAGTATTTTCGCATGCCTCCCTTATGCGTGAATCCAGCTAATCTCTTACCTAAGGCTCCTCATCAAGATAGCTGAGAAGTGCTCCGGAACTTAGGGGTCTAACAATTCTCTCCTTTTCTCTTCTGCGTACCATCTTCTGTCCTCCGAACTGGGTTCACTTCTCTTTGAGGACATGCCTGTTTTATCAACGGTCTACCCGATAATTTTCTTCTTTCATCTATCGGTAATCTCATACTTTTTTGAGATTTAGAACTTGTGGTGGGAGACTTCTTCAATAACAGCTCCCCCTCAGTTCTAACTTTCTTTGTAGACTCTGCTTCTACTTTCACCACAGTCTTCAAGCCCATTCTTCTTATTGTATCTGAGTTAATGGTACTCTTGACAGATACCATCCTTCTGATTTCTTTATGAAGAAGGACTCTGGATTCTCTAAAAATCCTAGTGAGTAGCATGCCGTAAGGATAACTGTTGGTATCCTTCATCCCCTTAACTATATAATGAAAAATAAAAAATGGTAGGTCTATTGGTCGACGATTTAGCAGATAGAACAGACATTGCTCATCCAAGGTAGTCACTAGATGCCTTGACCCGGCTCTTGGTAAGATGCAATTAAACAAAATCGCATTAAGAACCTTAGCCTTCGGGACCAGACTTGAAGTCTTTCTCTCCCATGGGTCATTAGCTACATATAACTGTTTTCTGACATCTTCTTCCTTCATACTAACCTTGGACATCCATCCGGCTTTGGTTGATAGGGTTTCTCCAACCGAAGAGCATTCAGTCACCTTCTCCACTAACTCCTTTGTCATAATAATAGTTATTCCATCTACTGTGGAGACGATAGTGTTATCAACCAGTTGTGCATGTTTCCAAAAGTCATATACCTCATCTGTATACACTGGTTCCCGCACCTGGAAGAATTTTCACCAACCAGCTTCTACAATTTCAGGTTCAACATCCATGGCATCTTGCTTCAAAGATTCAAAGTCCACATGCCTTCCATACATCATAGCTGGCTCCATTGATTCTGATTAGAAACTGGCTCTGGTAGTGTTCTTCAGAAGTAAAGTTGATTTCAAGAGTTTTCGAGAGAGATGAACCGTTTGTGTTTGAGAGTGACTGTAATGATTTTAATTTCTGACTACTCGTAGGGGTCTTATCAGGTGTGCTCTAGAATCATTGGGATCCTCAAGACCATCAGATTTTCCCTCCACAACTTCCTTGTGAGAGAAGTTACCAGCTGTAAACAACTGTTTCTGACGCCGTTAACTTTGACGATCTTTTAGCTTGAGTGGTCATTTAACATAACCATGTTAAGGTTCCGTCTGATTTCCTTGAACCGTTCTTCACTCAATGGTTTAGTGAAGATATCTGCCCATTGATACTCTATTTCAATGAACTGTAGTTGCACCACCTTCCTCTGGACGTAGTCTCTCAAGAAATGATGTCTGACTTCGATATGCTTTACTCTCGAATGTTGTATTGGATTCTTTGACAGATTGATGGCACTGGTGTTGTCGCAATAGATTGGGATCTCTTCTTCTTGAACTGAATAATCTTCCAGTTGATATTTGATCCATAGTGTTTGTGAACAACAGCTTGCGGCAGACATGTACTCGGCTTTGGCAGTTGATAGAGCAATTGAGCTTTGTCTCTTGCTTAACCAGGAAACTAGGTTTGCGCCAAGAAAGTGACATCCTCCACTAGTGCTCTTCCTCTCAATTCTATCTCCGGCATAGTCCGCATCGCAATATCCGATTAACCTGAAATCTTTACCTTTCTCAAACATTAAGCAAAGATCAGTAGTACCTGCGAGATATCTCATAATCCTTTTAACAGCAATAAAATGAGACTCTCTAGGATCGGCCTGAAACCTTGCACACAAGCATACACTGAACAGAATATCAAGTCTACTTGTTGTAAGATACAGTAAGGAACCGATCATCCCTCTCTACAGGGTTTGATCCACCTTCTTACCAAGTTCATCTTTCGACAAAAGGTTCGAAGGATGCATCGGAGTTGCCATAGGCTTCACCTTATTCATATCAAATTTACACAGCAATTCTTTCACATACTTTTGTTGATGAATAAAAAATTTCTCTTCGGTTTGCTTAACTTGCAACCCAAGAAAAAACTTTAACTCACCCATCATACTCATTTCAAACTCATTTTTCTTCAGACTCTCAAAATTCATACACAACTTCTTTGAAGTAGCACCAAATATAATATCATCGACATAGATTTGCACTAAGATAAAATCATTCTCATAATTCTTTCTGAAAAGCGTCTTATCAACTTGACCTCTAGTAAACCCATTCTCCAAGATAAAATTACTTAGACGATCATACCAAACTCTAGGAGCTTGCTTCAAGCCGTATAAAGCTTGATGAAGTCTATAGACATGTTCTAGATTCTTAACATCTTCAAAGCCAGGAGGTTGCTTCAAATACACCTCTTCGTCTATAAAACCATTCAAAAAGGCGCTCTTCACGTCCATCTAAAAAAGCTTTATATCATGACAAACAACATATGCCAGCAATATCCTAATAGCTTCAAGTCTTACTATTGGAGCATATGTCTCATTATAATCTATTCCTTCTTGCTGATTATAGCCTTGTGCTACTAATCGAGCTTTATTCCGACTCACCCTACCTGATTCGTCTAACTTATTCTTAAAAACCCATCTGGTTCCTATAATGGATTTCTTTGCAGGTTTTGGAACTAAGGACCAAAAATTATTCCTAGTGAACTGATTCAGTTCCTCTTGCATGGCCAAAACCCAAGTTTCGTCCTGAAGAGCTTCCTCAATCTTCTTAAGCTCTATTTCAGAGATGAAAGCCACATTAGCTTCTCTTCTAAATTTGGACCTTGTCCTAACTCCTTCTGAGGTCTCTCCGTACTCTTCTGGATGAGAACTCCTATATTTCCAATCTCTCTTTAATCCTATAGTTTCTGGAATATCCTCAACCTTATCTACTTGAGTTTTTGATGATGGAGTTTCTGTTGTATCATCTAAGTTCTTTGAAGGATCTTCACTCTCCAAGTCATCTTCCTCGTGGGGTTGGAAACGATCATCAAACTTGACATGGATGGTTTCCTCAACTGTCTTTGAGATAGAGTTATATACCCGAAAGGCCTTAGATGATGAGTAGCCTAGAAAAATTTCTGAATAGGTCTTTGAGTCGAACTTATCCAACAACTCCTTTGTATTCAGAATAGAGCACTTGCACCCGAATGGATGAAAGTAAGATATATTAGGTCTCCTTCCATTCCATAACTCATAAGGAGTTTTCTTCAACAAGGGTCGCAATAAAGATTACATTACGAATATAACATCTTTGTATTCACGACTTCGCCCGAAGTACTTAGGAAGATTCTTTTCACACAGCATAGTCCTTGCCATCTCTTGAATCGTCCTGTTCTTCCTTTCAACAACTCCATTCTGTTGTGGGGTTCTAGGGGCTGAAAAATTGTGGAAAATTCTATTCTCCTCACAGAATAACCTAAACTTCTCATTCTCGAATTCTCCACTATGATCACTCCTGATACTAGCTATAGATACTCCTTTTTCAATCTGTAACTTTCTGGAAAGGGTCCTAAAACACTTAAAAGATTCATCTTTGTGTGATAGAAACAATATCCAACAAAATCTAGTAAAGTCATCAACAATAACAAGTCCATATTTCTTTCCGCCAAGACTTATTGTCCTAGTTTGACCAAATAAATCCATATGTAACAACTCCAAGGGTCTAGAAGATGTTACAAAATTTTTAGAAGAAAACGATGTTTTAACTTGTTTTCCTTTCAAACAACTTTCACGAAAAAATTCTTTGTCAAAACTCATTTTTGGTAAGCCTCTTACCAAATCAAAATTTGCCAACTTTGAAATGTGTTTAAAAGAGACATGACCTAGCTTTTTATGCCAGTTTAGTCTTTAGCTTTTTATGCCAGTTTAGTCTTTCTTCTTCAGAAGATAAAAAACATGAAACATTTTGATCTTGAAAATCTTCTAAGTCAATTTTGTAAAGATTATTTCTTCTCTTGGCAGAAAAGAATATAGATCCATCTTTGTTTCTGACTTCACAAAGATTTTGATTGAACGTGACTATGAAACCAGAATCACACAATTGACTAACACTTATCAAATTGCGCTTCAGACCATCAACAAGCAGTACATTGTCTATGCATGCAAAGGAATCTTTACCTTTCTTACTGATTCCAATTATCTTCTAGTTGTCTCCGAAAATCACCGATCCTCCCTTCTTACACTGAAGATCTAGGAACATAGACCTTCTTCCTGTCATATGTCACGAGCATCCATTGTCTAAATACCAACGGTGCTTGTCGCATCTTCCAAGGAAGGATATCTACAGGAGAAACTATTTTACTCTTTGGTACCCATATTTTCTTAGGTCCTTTCTGGTTAGTAGTATGCATATAATGAGTTCTCTGATACCTTTTCTTAAACTGTTGATGAAAACGTGTTTGGTAATTCCCTTTATTTTGAGAAAGAGACTTCTTATTATAATGAGACTTATTATCCGAAAACCCTAATCCGGTTTTATCGCTCGGATGTCTACATTTTCCTAGCATCTCATTCATTCTCTTAGTACTTTCAGTGAATGTAGCTAAATCAAATGAGATACTTTTAATTCTAAGCTTCAACTGATTTATCTCATCGGATTTATCTACAACTTTCTTTTTCTCCTCTAGTTGTTTCTTTAAGCAAGCATTTTCTCTCTCTATTTCTTCTGCATGTTTAAGATTTTCTACATACTTCTTCTTTAACAGTTTGTACTGTTTCAAAATAGCATGAGAATCTTCTAATAATTCTGAGTAGGGTTCATGCAAGTTATCGTATTCAGAAGTTACCTCCTCATCACTTTCTTTCTCGGCTACTAGGCAAAAGTTTGCATGTTCTGACGTCTCGGAGCTTGTATCTGATTCTGATGAATCTAGATCTTCCCAAGTTGCCATCATGCTTTTCTTGCCTTCTCTACTATTCTTTGGTTTCTTCTTTAGAGTAGGACATTCGAACTTGTAGTGTCCGGGTTGATTACACTCGTAACATATGATTGATGTCCTTTCTGCTTTGCCATCATCTTTGCTATTCTTCTTGAAGAATTGACTTCCTTTGGACTTCTTTTTCCACATCCGTCTTATCTTACGGGAAATGAATGATAATTCTTCATCTTCATCACTTGACTCTTGTTCTGACTCGCTTGAGTTATCACTCTTCGATTCTTCTATCTTTAATGCTTTTGATGACTTTCTCCTTCTTTGAGTCTTGTGGTTCTTCTGTCCGGCATTCAGTGCTAATGACTTTTCCCGTTTGGGCTTGTCTTCAGCATCGAGCTCTACTTCATGAATCTTCAATGATCCAAGCAACTTGTCAAGCTTTAGTACGCTCAAATCTTTTGCTTCTTGCACCGCTGTAACTTTTGGTCTCCACGTCTTCAGAAGACTTCTTAATATCTTTCTTACGTGATCCTGGTTATTGTACGTTCTTCTAAGGGCTTTCAATCCATTGACGATTGTTTGAAATCTTCCAAACATTTGATCAATCGATTCTTCTTCCTTCATCTTGAAAAGCTCGTACTGGTGCACAAGAATGCTTATCTTGGATTCTTTGACTTGATTTGTGCCTTCATGAGCGATTGACACTGTGTCCCACATCTACTTCGCAGTATCGCATCCGTGAACTTTGTCATATTCACTCCTGCTTAGGGCACATGTCAAGAAGAACTTCGCTTTAGAGTTGAGTTGAATTCTCGCCTTTTGGTCAGCCGTCCATCTGGTCCGTGGAATAAGATTTCCATCCTCGTCTACTGGTGTATATGGTCCATTCTTTATCACATCCTAAAGGTCGACATGAGTAGATTCTATGAACAATCGTATTTTATCTTTCCAGTAATGATAGTCTTCTTCATTTAATGCTGGAGGTCTCGTGACTGAGGCACCTTTTACAATGTATATATGTGATTCTGCCATTATCTTTAATTCACACTTTGCTACAGTGATTCTTGGATACCAAGCTTTTATACCAATTGAAGTAAATCACACGTTAGTACAATGCTTATAGAACGATAACGAATACACGAGAAGGGGGGGTTGAATTGTGTATTCCCCTTTTTGATGACTCTTTCAAAACTGTTTTGTTTAAAAACAAGTTCTTTTATAAAAACTTTAGTAAATTCGAAGTAATCAAAACTTTGAAAACTTGTTTCGAAATTTAAGTAATAACAAAACTTTGAACTTTAAGAGAAATAGGGTAGAGAGAAGTTGACACAACGATTTTATACTGGTTCATCCCAAACCGTGGGCTACGTCCAGTCCTCAGAGTTCTTTATGAGATTTCACTATCTCTTCAACGTTTACAAGTATTCTTTCTGAGCCTCTTCAGGTCTCTACACTCAGTATTCTTTTACTCTTAGCCTCTGCAGGCTATCTGTACTACTTTCTTACAAAAGTATCTGAACTATGTTACAGTAAAATTAGCTCTCAGCTAATTTGCACAGTAATCTCACAAAAGCTTTTCGTTCGCGTAATGTTCAATAATAATCTCTTTTTCGCTAAACTTGCAATCTTCGACTTCAAGTTATATTTATAGTCTTCGTCTGTAACTGCTTCTTGATTCTTGAATCTTGTTTCTTGAATCTTGAAAGAAACGGTTAATCATTTGAGTTCTGTAACTAACTCGAACTGACTCTTGCGTCTTCTTTTGAATTCTGCGTCTGCTTTTCTTCATCTGTATTTTTGCGTCTGTGTTTCCTCGTCTGTATTTTTGCGTCTGCGTCTGCGTCTGTGTTTTTGTCTTGCGTCTGCGTCTGTTTTTCACTTTGCGTCTGTGTCTGCTTTTCATTTTGCGTCTGCGTCTGCTTTTCTACTTCTCCGTTTGTTTTTCAATCTGCGTTTGCTTCTACTTTGCGTCTGCTTTTTAACTTCGACTGCGTCTGCTTTTCACTTCTTTTCTCCGTCTGTCTGTTTTCTATTTTACGTCTGTTTTTACTCCTTCTTTGTTATTCATCAAAATCATATATATATGTAAAGTCATTTTGACTCAACAGCGACTACTGCTCAACCTGCTACTGTTGTTACAGAGACACCTATGGTCTGTGCTATGGATGCCAATAAAAGAACTGAAAGCCCACGTAGTGGTACTCCATTGGGGGCAAGCCAAATTTCTAACAGGTTGACCAATAGTAATGATGAACTAGAAACTGTAAAGGCCACAACAATAGAAACAACATCTGATCTTTGGGCAGACACAAGCATGCTTGCTACAAATATGGAGATAGTAACAGAGGTTGGGACATTTGAGATTGATATAAAAAGAATTCTCGCAGAGGATGAAACTAATAATGTTGTTGCGGGTAAGCTTAATGGTGTTGTGGATGTAGTTACTGTGGATGAAGACAATGGTAATCAACTAGTTAGTTTGAGGACTGAGCAAGTTGTCACATGTATTTCCTAGGGAACCATAACTCTTGACAATTTCAGTGCAAACAATGTGGAGAATCTAAATAGTAGAGTGAATGATTTTTCCTCTTAATATTTGGAGCATTGTCAGATGGATTGGGCAGACATGTTGATTCCAGTTGCAACTATTGGGCAAATTGAGAATTAGGGGACAAGGGATATCGAACAAACAGAAGGCGGTAATACCCTACTAGCTATTACCCAAGTCCTAGACATTCCTGGTGATTTTTGCTTGCAATCTAAATTTGTAAAAAGGAAATCTGCTAAGAAGAGAAAGAAAAATCGTAAATACCAGAAATAATGAATGAGCTTTGCCATGAAGATGAAACTTCAGTAGTGCCTATAATTGTTTCTTGGCTGTTGTCTATTATACAGATAATCACACTATCTTCCTTAGGGAGTTTTTGCTCTTGGGTTATATTGCAACATAATGGTAGGCTTACAGCCTTGAACCAGTTGTAACGTCGATTAGTTTAATAATAATTAAAATTATTTTTCATTTTTTAAAAAACGGTACTATACCTTTCAACTCTACTCAATGTTACCTCTTACATCTTGCTATCACGGTATTGACATAAATCTTATATATTGTCCTCAAAGTTTATAAGATATTAGTCAACATAAAATGTCAATATATATTTTTCATTTATATGATTTTGACATATCTCTAAAACTTTAACTCTAAATTATCAACAACAATTAATAGCAAAATTTTATAATAGATATACAATTTTTCTATCTTACTTTGATAACTTTTCTCAAACTTAACATATGTCCAAGAAATTAAGTTCACTTAGTATCAACTATATTAAATAAAGTAAATTTTACTCAGAATGACATGTCTTATGATTGTGATCTCCAATCTAGATTCCTCATATGCCTTCATCAAGTCCTTTATTTGATGTTACAATTATTGGATCTGCATCTCCAAAATCTCGAACCGAGATGAGTAGGAAGTGACTAATTCCTCACCTTGAGGAATTGACCTTATAAGTGCTTACACTCTGTTGACACGCTCCATCAAATTGTTGCCTCCAGTTATATCGATATGTGACTCTGATATCAATTGTTACAAAGGTTTTCTAAGTACCAAACTTATACCGTAAGTTGAGCCTACTCCTTTGCACAACAATCTCATTAGGTCCATTTAATCAAGACTTAGCATTCTCACGTGATCGTCGACTAACTAACTTGTTCTCGAATGCATTACAACTCTTATAGTGTTTAACTCACAGTCTTACAAGAATACTACAAAAGCACCAAAGGTAATAATAAACAAATAAAAGCCATAGTAAAAGCCAACCTTTATTATTTTCCCATAAGTATATAAAGAAATGTTCTCTCTTAATGTGTTCCCTTCTCACTTATTGTTGTCCTCTATAAGTAAGACTCAAATAAGCTATTTATAGGCACTTCTGGCTTTAACATTTCAGAATCTTAATTAAACTGAACTATCTAGATTACTTATATCCTTATTAGATTATATCACACTAACTAATTGGATGACACCTCCATCTAAATAGGACTATATTTGACAGGATTTAGTTACATATCAAATAACAAGATAAGATATTATATTTAATTAAGAAAGATACACCCATATCTATGAAGAACTCTAATATCTTCAGATGATCTTTCCATATGGTCTTTATCTTTTAGAGCAGAAGTATATCTACTGTCATGCTATCTGTCACATCATCCAAGATTTCACTTTGAGCTCTATCCATTGATGATGAATCATCTAAGCCCAAAGTCTTTCATAACACACTGATCTGGTCCAATGCTTACCCATGCCAAATTTATTAGTCATAGTCCGTCTATTAAATACACAGTAAGTTCTTAGAGGTCTCACATGTCTCCCTCGTGAATGTTATCTAACTAACTTTTAACTCAAGGTCCATCTCAAACTATCTTTTAGTCTTACATTTAAATCTTGCATAATGTTGAAAAATTTTTGTCAATGTAAAAAAGACTTATTTTAGTTAACCAAAAAAAGATTATCGAATGGAATACATTGGTTTCGTAGCCAATTCTTTTAAAATTCCATTTCAAAATTCAAATCTCCAGGGTAAAACTCTCCTCTTTTTGTAGTTTGTTATAGTCATTGCTTGTTAAGCCCATGCTGAAATGCTTAACTATTTTATTTTATTTTATCTGAATTCAAAAAAAAAAAACGAAATAATGAGTACAAAAGAAGAGTCAATTAATAGAGAAACCAAAATGAGCCACTGCCAGCCAATACTGGCCAACTACAAAACAAAGCCAGAGACTAGGTGTTGGATAGTGATCTCTGATCCGCGAGCATTTGCGGGTCGAAGTCAGGCCTTTCCCCAGCTCGCAGGGAATATAGCTGTCTTCCAGAATGTGTAGTGCCTACTGCCACATGCCTATCAGGTGCTACAGACAAGACACAGCAACGAAGGAAAAGGTTGAAGGTGATGTCTCTGCATTGACCTTTTGCAGCTCAGAAGAAACTTAATTAAGACGTAAATCTTTTTCCGGGATAACCCAGAAATTGGAGAATAGAACATTTGGATAAAATCAAAAGCTCATACTCCACTGGACTTAACTAATTATTCACCAACTCATCTATTTCAAGTGATGCGACGATGTCTTTGCTTTCCTTGCTCTAAACAAGTTAAGAGTACTTACTAGACCACATTTTGGGCCAATAGTGGAAGTAACAGCTGAATTTAAGGAGTCATACGTGCACACACACAGGTCAATCTCCATGTTAACTTGGAGACCACATAAATTTTAGTTTTGCCCTGTGCTGGTAGCACCCGCGAAAACAATTTCTCATTGCCCACGTAAAGTAAAACAAGCGCAATTTTATCGACGTAGTTGAAGATTCGATGGTGCAAGATCAATAAACCATAAGAGTAAGCATTCACTGCCTCTTGGTACGTCACAGATACTCGCAACAAATTGGACCGTCCTAAAATCCACTGTAGATAACAACAAAACAAGGTAAAATGGCTCTATGATTAAACACATAAAGCTCATCCATATTAGAGTAGACCCCCACAGCTCCAGCAACAGAGTCATACTCCTCCATCTTACCCTCCATGCTCTTCTTAACCTTCCCAGCAATCACTCTACAGACTAGCATTGCCCTCTTGTCGTTACTAAGACCACCGCCCTCAAGTACTTTAGCTTTCTCATGTGCTTTTCCACTTGTGGCGGTTGTCAAAATCCCATGTTCATTGACATTTGTGGTGGTTGATTCTTTGAAGCCGATTTTGATAATGCTACACACGTTACAGTGAGGGATTGAATTGCACAAGTTGGACGACCCATTCAGGCCTAGAGAGCATGCAAAGGTGGTGGAGTGAAACCTCAGCAGCTCATTACCATCTGCTATGCAACGTGGATTTTTCTTGGAGAACATGGTGGCTTTGGCTTTGATGGAATCTCTGTACTCTTCAAATTTGGTGATGGTTCTTTGTGTGTTGTGGACTTTGAGAATGCGCTCTATTTTGCAAATGGGAGTTTCTTTCTTTAGCCAGCTTGATTGGAATATGATTTCCACTATATTCTTGCTTGTATCCTCTGGACCCAGTTCAGAAACTGTGATTTTTGATCACAGGGTCATGCCACAGAGATTGGCACTTTGAACAATTAAATGACAAAACTATGCATTACCTATTCAAGAGCTGCGCTTTGAAAAGAGAAGCTAACAAGATTTTGCACTGGATTTAAGTTATAAAGTAAAGAAAACAACCAGATAGCAATTGCTCTTTGCACTCATGAAGACCAAAACTATTAAACACAAAATACTGAAGGAAAAGTAATTATTTACGTTTTTGAAGCTGAACTCAAAACAATGCAGGCAACATTAGGTGGAGACAGCATGAAAAATACAGAAATATGGTTCAAGTTGAAGGACATAGAGAGTCACCTGCATGTGTGACAGCCTGATGAAGCTCCAAGTTTTCAGCTTTCATAAAAATCTCACCACATTGAGGGCAAGAAGAAATGCTACCTCTAAACGAAGGGTCTCTGGCTATTCCAAGAACGGGATCAACCACCATTCTGCACTCATAACACCCAGAAAACTTTCTAAAGGATATTCCTTTAGAAGGGTTTCGATTGCTAGACGAGGAACTATAAGATGCAGAGAGTGAAGAATTAGTAGAAACGACCCCATTCAGTTCACTTGAAGTAGTTGTCATGGATCTGCTTGAAGAATCATTATTATTAGTCGAATCCAGCGATGCCCCTTTTTTGCGGACCTCAGGCGAGGCTGTTTCAGGCCTATGCATGACCTTTGTGTTACTGCAAAGTGAGCCTGAACATTTTAACTTCTTGCATCGCTTGATAGTTTTCTCCAAAGCTTGTTCTTCATAACTTGTTTCCTTTCTTTGAGGCAGTTGGTGCAGTTGATCTTGCTTGTGCTGTTGTGGTTGTTTAGTTTCCTGTTGCTGCTGTTGTGGTTGAAGGTGCTTACGGTTGAAAAATCCTCTTACTACTACTGACCATGAAGGAGATTTTTCCTGAAGATGATAATTATGGTTCGGGGTGGTCTCATTGATGGGTTTTTTAGATGTTTTACGTTTAGCCATTGGAAAGACAAGGTAGTTTACCTTGGATTTCCTTGCATGAGCTAGAATGCTGAAAGACTAAAGTCTAAAACAATACAGTTGGAAGAAAGAGTTATAGACAAACCTTTGTTTGTCTTTCGAAATATATTTATTCTCTTGGTATTGGATGCTATATCTATATCATAATGCTCATTGGGATGTGAACAGGACATGAATTGCCCAGTGTACGATGATAGGAATCTGACAGTCCAATTGCATGAGACATACTTGGATCAGGGGCATAAGAAGGCAGAACGGGTCCTATAGCAAATTACTAAAAGGACGGTCTTTACTGAATCACTGTCCAGTAAGTTGCTTCATGATTAAAACAAAACTTCAATTTGATCTTTTTCTTGACCCCCTTTCACTTGTGTTACGATTGAGTTACAAGGCGCCGGTTTCTTTGATAGGGTATTTGGCGATAGAATAAAATGAAATGTAATATTATTTTGTTGTAAAGGTCTTTTTGTGAAGAAACTACTATTGCATAAACCTTAATTGTATTATAATTCGTTTTCTCTTCCTTAAAAATAGTAATAGATTACGCCTGAGATTAAAGTTTTTACATAGAATATGAAGCAAAGAAGTTTATGATTGAACCACCAACCAACCACTCTTAAAAAAAATATTCATGCGCTTATTTGGGTGAAATATTGAGTTTGTGTAATCACATGCAACCTCGTTTGCAAATTAGAAATTACAATAATGTTTCTAACACTAATGATGGTTTAAACACTGTGACTGACTGACTGTGGTCCATTTCCAAGACAGGATTGGAATTCAAGAGCACGTAAGAAATCGTTGAGAAACTGACGTTGCCCTGTCAATGTTCAACACTTATTCCTTTGCCCTCTTCCGCTTAGTTAGTGTCTTCAACGTACAAAAACAGAGACAAAAATTTAGAAATGAAACAAGATAAGAATTAGAAACAGTGAGGTGTTTGGTTATGATAGACATAATAGAGAAAATTGTTCCGTTTCGATGACAAAAATGTGTTTGATCAGAATGACGGAAAAAAAAGATTAATGACAAAATACCTCGCAAAGATAATATATTGGAAAGATAATTCATTGATTATTTTATAATTGTATCAATATTTATTTGAAGTGTATGTATGACTTGTTAATTACGATGAAATAAAATGAGAAATTAGGCATATTTATTGAAATACGAAACCTAAAAATTAACTATCTTACAAGTTAATTATCTTATTATTAACTTGTAACTGAAATAAAATTAATTATCTTATTATTATTATTATTATTATTATTATTATTATTATTATTATTATAAATTTTGTACCTATTATTTATTTATTTATTATTTTTATTATTAATTTTATTATACTAAATTATTATTATTATTATTATTATTGTTATTATTATTATTATGATTATGATTATGATTATGATTATTATGATTATGATTATTTTTATATTATTATTATTATTATTAATTTATTAATAATAATAATAATAATTATTATTATTATTATTGTTGTTGTTGTTGTTGTTGTTGTTGCAAGGGAAGTGTTAGGTTTCATATGTAATTCAGAAGGTTATTTTTGACATTTCCAATTCTTGTCCTTAGGACAAAATTCTTGTACCTCAGTTTTGAAAGGAATAAAATTTTTTATCCTTGCCCTCTGAAGACGGAACAAAAATGACTGAAGATAGCAAGCAAACAACACGAGAGATAAAATTTTCGTGTCTCTGTCTACCGTCCTCACCCACTAGGGCAGCAACCAAACGTAGGATAATTTTGATGAGAACGGGTCCAAAGAACTTGGACATCACTGATCTCGTCACGACGTCGTTTTTTGGTGAATGAATACTACATGTACATGAGGTCACGATTCAATGCCAGGCAAAAGGTTTTGAGATTCGTGGCTTAGCAATTTCTCCTGGCAGGCTATGACGAAAAGTTGGAGACAATGTTCTGAAACTCGGACCGATCATCGAACCGGTGGCCTTACTGGTTACTGGTTTAACCAGTTCAACCGGTTCAACCACTGGTCGAACCGATGTGACGTAATAATTATGTAATAATTATATTTAATTATATATAATATTAAAAATATTTAAAAAAATTCAAAAAAATATAAAAAATTAAAATTAAAAAAATCAAAAAATTGTCGAACCGATCCAACCGGACCGGTCCGACCGGTCAAAAATCGGTCAATTGACCGGTTTTGATCGGTTCACACCGAGTCAATTGAATATCGGTTTTGGGGCATAAACCGGACCGGACCACCGACCGGTCCGGTCCGGGTTTCAAAACCATGGTTGGAGACATTGGCCAAAGTGCTCCGAATCATCAAACTAAGTGCATTAAATTAACTTTCTATCGGGAAAAGCCGCATATGATTCCTTTTGACAATCGAGAATGAGCATGTAACTTTGTTCTCTAATTTTTAGGTATTTAGTTATTGGTAAAAAATAAAATAAGGAATGAAAAATTTTGGCAAATAACATAAGAGAGCTCCTGTGATATACTTGATTATTCATCTTAGCCCTTGTATTTTTGATTCGTTCACATTAGTCCCTGTGTTTTTTATTCTCATTCAAGATACCCAATTGAGTGTTTTCGGACAAATTTACCCTTGGATTATTGAAATATAGTTTTTTTAAAAAATTCGTATACTAGTAAAAGAAAATACATATACAACTGCCATTCTGCAAAAGATGAATTTCTCAGGGACCATTTTGCAAAAAATCAAACTTTAACCCTAAAAAAATCTAACCCCCGACTGTCTATCTCTCTTTCTCACCTCTGCGGCTCTGCCCCGACTCTCCCTCAGACCGCTCCTCCTCCTCCTCCTCCTTTGCTTCTCCACCCGAAGACATGCCGCCTCCCCATCGTGACCAAACAGTTCTGGCGCCCCACTGGCCATCGATCCAGCAGTCACACAAACTCACACCACCGAAGCCCCAACCGGAATACCTGAGTGACCCGACGGTTAACAAGATTTTTTGGGTGTATTGTTGAATCTTGATTTTGCTGGTAAATAGATTTTTTGTGTGTGTTGTGAATTGAAAATGGATTGAATTTGTGTTGTCGATGGGTGGTGCAGTGGTGGACTTGTGGAGGATTGGCCGATTGGGTTTGGATTTTTGAATACCGAAATGTGAAGTTTAAAATGTTGAGGATTTGGATTTTGGAATGGATTAATTAGTAATTAGTGAATATTGATTGTTTTGTTTTAGAATTGTTTTGAAAATTGGAATGAGGATTGGTTTGAAAATTGGTGGAATGGAATGAGGATTGGATTTAAAAATGTTTTGAATATCGAAGTTGAAATGTTGGAATGGAATGAGAAAATTGGAATGAGGATTGATTTGAAAAATGTTTTGAATGTTTGAAAATTAGAATTGTTTTGGAATGGAATTTTTGAAGTTGATAATTTGAAATTGTTAGATTGAAGTTGAAGAATATCGTGGGTAAGTAATTTATATGATTTTGTTATGAATTTGTAATTATGCAAAGATTGTAAAATGGAATTGTAAATTAGAATTGGAAATTTGGAATTGAAAATGGAATTGTAAAACGAGGTTAGTAACTTAGTATGTAATTAATTATGTATTATGCAAAGATTATTAAAACTTAAAATTGATAATTGATAATTAATATTTAAACCTAAATGTAAAATAATAATCAAATATGTAATTAATAATCAAATGTTAAATTGATAATTCAATGTGAAATTGTAAAATTGATAATAAAATTTTGTAAAATTGTAAAACTTGTTTGAGCTTAAAGAAGTGATGTATTGAATGTTTGTTGTCAATTTGTGAATATGTTGTAAACTTGTAGTTGTAGATTTTAATTATTTATACTTACACTTATTAATGTCAATTAAAATTTGTAAAAGTAACATATATATTTAAGAATAACATATGATGATGATTGTCTTTGTTTATATTAATTGTCTTTAATATTTATATGTAAAATATTTAAAATTATTGTTATTGACTTATTTCATATTAATTGTCATAATAATAATAATAATAATAAAATATTAACAATAAAAACTATAAAAGGAAAATGGCCATAGCGAGGGGCTCGCGAAATGGCCAGCCTCGCGAGGCTCGCCTATTATTATTATTATTATTATTATTATTATTATTATTATTATTATTATTATTATTAAAGAGTACTTTTGGAATGCAATTTCATCTTTGCCCATTTGTATGCTACTATAATGCTCTTCCTACTTTATGTCTCCACTTATGTCGCATGGGGCCATTTCCATTATATATATATATATATATACCATTTCCACATTGTGGTCTCTTCATGTATTAGAACTTGGATAAACATAATCTATAGAAACAGATTTCTACAGAAAATGAAAAAAAATGAAAAAAAGGACAATGACAAGGTCTGCAGTTAAGGAATAATGAGCTTAAATAATGTCAAGCCTTGCCATAGCTTATGTATAAATAATCTCCCAACATATTTATCAATAATAATAATAATAATAATAATAATAATAATAATAATAATAATAATAGTTATCTCCCAATATGTTCGCAAAAATGATAACTTAAACATCAATGATTACTATTAAAATTGTTGCGTCAATTGGATCCATGTGTGGCACTAGCTTGTGTTGAAGGGGTTTCACTTGCTTGGTTTGAGGACATTTTCCTTTGATGAAGCCTAACAACCTTTTGCTGTTGAAGAGTTGCTAATGTGATAAATGGGTTGTCTTGTCACGTTAAACCCCATTTATTCAGTGCTGAATGAGTACCGAAACCAGGATCATAGTTTGTTGCAGATGGTTTACTCTTTTTTATTGCAGGAACCAATGTCTCATGAAGGCCACTCTACAATAGTAACAATTAAAAATATGAGACTGTCCAGCAACTAACCATTTCCATGCCAAAACATATTATTAAATATGTTGAGAAATAACTTACCCTCATAATGACAGCACCACTGTCTGCATAATAGTCCCCATGACCATCTTTCATTGATGGCCTATTCACATAAGTTATTTTTGATTTCTTTTTTGTTGAAGGTCTTTCTCTATGAATGTCTTTTATTATAGCTGGAATACCTTTCTTGGATGGTTTGCCTTCATTTTAGGCTATAGAATTTGCAGTTGATTTGCTTTCATCAATAACAATTCTCAGAGCAGATTTATTTTGGGCTATAGAATTCTTCTTTCCTCGAATCTGCATAACAAACAAACAAAATATTATCAAGTTGAATGGAGTAAAGTAAACTTTAGGAAAAAAAAACACAATATGTGCAAACACACAACCTGTTCAGAAACAACGTTCTTTGGTTTTTTGCAAGTCCTTGAGTTATGGCCAATTTCACCACACTTCTTGCAACTCTTCATCCCACCTTTTCTAGATATCCTGCAACTCTTCTTTGGTTCATCTTTATCCTTCCTTCTATTTTGCTGTTGTCTTCCAGGCTTCTTCTCAATAACAGGTGGTAGAGGTGCTGGCTTACCACTTGGCTCCCAAAAAATTTGTCATCTCACTGGCTGAATAATATGACTGTACACCTTCATATAAGTATCCTTGTGGTAGTAAGCATTCACTTTGGTTTCAGGATCTACGCCCTCTCTATATAGTGGTGGAATGCAACAAATACAAGGGATCCCAATCAACTCCCATGATTTGCATGAGCAAGTGTCAGTAGTGGTAAGGACAATGTGTTTTATCTTTCCTTGAAAAACTTCATATCCATCATCTCCATTAAAATCAAATTGCCAATTAAATGATTCTTTCTTATTCTTCTCTAGCACCTTAACTATCCTTGGAGCAATGAAATTTTTCCACCTAGCGACAAAATCTCTCTTAACTTGAATACGAGTCATCACCATTATTCTAATTTCTTCAAGCATTGAAACAATAGACTTGGTCTTTGTAGGCAAAATGCACCCATTAAAAGTCTCGGTAATGTTGTTGTCGACAATGTCACACTTAGGCTCGAAGCTAAAAAAGGCCTTGCACCATGATCTTTTACCATAACTCAAAGCATCTTCAACAATCCCCTTACCCATCTTATCAAGTTCCTCTAACTCCTTTTTAAACTGTTGAACAAAAGTGGCCCTTGCACAATTCCAAAACTGAATTTTCCTTTCCTCACCTTTCCACTTTTTTTTGCCAAGCAGCATATATATGCATTGCACATTGTGCTCAGCATTTGGCAAAACAGCATCGATTGCTGTAATAATTCCCTACATACATAATATAATTTCTATTAAACATTTATTAAATTACAAGAAACCAAAAAAAAGGTTAATACTACCATTAAAATCACACATACCTTTTGCATATCAGATGTGATAGTCAATCCTTGCCCTTCGTCAACAATCTCCAAGTCTGATACCAATTGCTCAAGGAACCATTTCCATGTCTTCTTAGTCTCCAAGTCAACTACAGCCCTATGCAATTGGAAACATTTGATTGTTTTCATCTCTACCAACGGCAGCTAATAACTGTCCCCTACACCTATGCTTCAGAAAGCATCCATCAATGTCAATTATTGGTCGACATCCATCTTTCCATTCCTCTTTACAAGCTTGGAAGAATACATGGAATGCTTTGAAATATGGTATCTTATCAGCATTATTATCATCTACCACCACTTCTGTAGTTGTTCCTTCATTGCTCTTTTCTAATTCAATTGCATAATCATGCAATTTTCCATACTCAGCCACAAAACCACCATTGACCTCCTCCATCACTTCTATTTTTATCCTCCCCATCGTGACTTTAGATACATTCAACTGAAAATGACTTCTAACATAACCTCTCAGTCTCTTATGAGTTATCCTTGGTTCTTCTAAGATTCTCTCCCTTACCAATTTCTTTATATCTTTTCTTTTCATCAACTCTATGTGATTTATGCCAAAACATCTGTGCTTGTTCTTAAAAGTTTTAATTTGGAATCGTTCTTCTTGGTTGAAACTAGCATGAAGAACAAATGGACATCTTTTCTGGCCACCCATACCAATACTTTTTGCCTTGCATTTGTACCTCACTCTCCTTGGTTCATTCCTAACATATCCTAATGCGTATCTTTTGATCAAGGCCTATTTCTTAACAGCATCTTTGAATTGTTTTTGGCATTCAAAAATCATACCCACAGAAAAACTGGAATTGGAGCTGTGGGATCATAAAATACTGTCCTCCTCTCTCTCCTCAAGACCATTTCACCATCCTCATCACTTGAGCTATAACTGCCTGGATCCTCTGAGTTAGGATAATTACTATCATATCCTGGTACATTGCCATCGCAATCTTCCTCTGAATCTATTTCATCATCATGATCACCACCAACACCTTCAATAGCACCATCTGTTTGAGCAAAATCCTGGCCTTGATTATCAATATTGTCAACTCCACCAACTACTTGAACAGGTATTTCCTCATCAGAATCACTCCCATCCATATCTCTTATTCTAACATACTCTCTTCCATTACTCCTAGGTACTTGGAATTCATCATCATCTATCATCTTCTTCTTCACATTGCTCTGTCACATCCACCAAATCCTCCTCATCATCATACCAAGCATGTTCATCTATATCACCATCGCTTTCTTCACCAGCTTCATGACCACCACCTTCCACACCACCACTTTCCACATTTCCAATTCCTAAACATGCATCCATTGCTCTAGCATTAAAAGTGGAAGTCGTAGCTTGCCCAACACTACCTCTAGTATCAATGTTTTTTGCCTCATTAGTCTCAGGTCCATCCAACTGTTCAATAACTTCATGGGAATGCACTATGTGCTCCACATAAACAGACACAAGCTTGTACTTCCTTAATAGCCTACACATGTCCAGCAAACTGTCATTGTCCCATAACAATCTTTGACCATCAGCAAGGCTTTTTTCAGGATGTAGATAATGCATTCCTGCAACATTTGTAAAGCCAAACTTCTTTGCTTCCCTCATGAACCTGTAGTAACCCAACATATCTAGATTGTTTAGCTCCATGTAGCATGTGTCACCACCGATATACTTCTTGCATCTGCCTTTGATCTCATACGTACCACCATAATGTATCTCCAGTATATATTGTGGCTTTCGATTCATCCTGTAAATACACATTAATATTTACGTAAACAATGCATTAATTTTAAAAACATTTCTTTAACATAGAATGCATTATTTTTGGGACCACATGCCAATTAAACTACATAAACAGAGGCATATCTCCTACTTATAGACAGAAGCATAAACTACATAAACTACATAAACAGAAGCATCGAGGCCCGAAAGGCCGGTAGGACCGACCCCAGTTGGACTGGACCTTAGCATTTATATTCTAATTAATTAATTAAGTAAATTAATTAATTATTTATTATATAAATTGGACATGTGCGTTGGATGGAGGAAGGAAGAGATAAAACTTTGAAAAAGTCAAAGTTTACTTTAAAGAAATGAATGGCTAATAAGCTTACACTTGGCATAAGCTTATGGAACTTTCTTTTAAAGGTTAAAAGATAGACAAAGAAGGCAAAAAGAAATGTGATGGTCGACGGTTCACATAGAGAAAATGGGAGGAAGCTTAAGAGTTAAGCTTTAGGTGAAATAAGGATTTCATTCTCTTCTTTTTCTCAAAGCCATCATCGATTCTTTTCTTCTCCAAGCACAAGGTTTCAACGTTCTCCTTCAGCTCTCCAGGACAGAGGTAGGGTCTAGCAGCCTTTAATCTGTTCTAGCTATTCCCGGGTCAAAGGGGTTTGATCCGGTTAGATTTTCTGATCTCTGCGTGGATCACCTTTAGAGATAGTCTCTTTTGGCTATTTAGGTTGATGTCTTCATACGGATACCAAGATCCTGGGTTTCGGGAAAGTCCCGAGAACAAAAATTTTTGTTTTCCGCTGCCGGTACATGTGATGTACCTCCCGGGATTTTCCTACAGTGGTATCAGAGCGTCTGGTATCCCGTATGAAGCAAAAACCTAAGCGAGATCAGAAATTCTAATGGAATTTTCTGTTGATGCATGCTATCTGTTCAGATTTCGAATTTATATTGTGATATGGTTTTCGAAATTTTTCTGCCCAGAATTGTTCATAACATGTTAGAGAATATGTCTATGAAATTTGAGAATTTATCGATTTGATTTGATATAGTTTTGCTAATTAATTCCCTAAGGTTACAGATGCTGTTTTGTGAAACGATTCTGGAACAGGCATGAGTATAAAATCGAGAATAAATTCTATAAAAATGGGTTTTCGGATTTTCCTTCACCTACATGTCTCTAAGATGTTGGTGAATGTCTGTGAGCATGGAAATTGGATTTCAAGGTGATTGGATATTTATTCACGAATTTATTCTATGCTGTTGGGAATTGCTGTACTGATGAACACAGATTTTGAATCGGTTTTGTTATTTAGGTTGACTGAGTTTTGGATGGCCTAAAATCCTGAAAAAATTCATGTAGCATGTTCTGAACATGTAGTAACCTATATAATTTTCTCATGATTTATTGAAATTTTTTCATTGATCATTTAGAGCAATGTACAGAACTGGACAGTTTTGGTGAAAATTGTTGGGACTGTTTTGCTTGGCTTGATTGAGTGTGCTTTTTCAGTTCCAATGCCTTGCACCATTTTTAATGTGATTAAAAATGTGTTATCTTGATTTAGTATGATTGCCAAACTGAATTTCTTGAAGTTGTTTATCCTAGAATTTTTGGATGCCTAATTGATCACAATAGCGTCTCGTTAGTATATTGCATTATCTTGTTTGTTTTGACCGTCATATTTTTTATGGCATGTGCTGAAGTAAATTTGATAATGTATGTGCTAGCTAGAGATGCTTAGGATGATAATTTGGGTGTTCCTAAATTATTTGGAAATTAATGAGTTTTGACTCATTTCAAGTTTTTCATATAGTTTGACTATTTAAGGCATTCATGAATCAATGAAGTGTTCATTGAGGCATCAATTCACAGATATTACCCTAGGTATAATGGTATTGTGAATTGGAATTGCATGGATTGAGGAATTAGCCGATTAGAGATTTTAGCAAAATTTTCTGGATAAGTCGACTTATATGGGACAT
Source organism: Erythroxylum novogranatense (assembly GCA_029891385.1). Classification (NCBI taxonomy): domain Eukaryota; kingdom Viridiplantae; phylum Streptophyta; class Magnoliopsida; order Malpighiales; family Erythroxylaceae; genus Erythroxylum; species Erythroxylum novogranatense. The sequence continues at coordinate 33,105,909 of CM057225.1, read as the reverse complement.
AAGTCGACTTGTTCGCTGAATAAGTCGACTTGTTTTCTGGATAAGTCGACTTGAAGAATAAGTCGACTTGTTCAAGATCTCAGTATAAGTCGACTTGTAGTACCTTGTAAGTCGACTTGTTCATGGGCAGATGACATAAGTCGACTTGTGTCATACAAGTCGACTTGTGTGTGGGCAGAAGCATAAGTCGACTTGCATTTGATGAAAGTCGACTTGTGGCATGCATAGGTGGGATGATGGATGATTATAAGGATTGATTCAATGTGATTGATGAAACCTAAATCATTCCATATAGTCCTGGTGACTATTATCCTTCAGCTTGGAGTCGAGAATTTCGAAATCCCTCCTCGGTATATGAAAACTAACGCCTTCCATTAATATGGTAAGAACCAGAGTTCTTATAGAGTTGGGTTGTTGAGCTAACCTCAAGCTCACTCTATACGGATATGTTCGAACCATGAAAATAAGATTTTCGGATTAATGGGTTGGTTTTCACTAGAAGCGTTGGTTTGTTGAGTAAACTCAAGGTCAACGTGGACAGAGGCGAAATTGGGTAGCATACATCAGATGTATGCGCATCAAAGAGTTGATACCCAATGAAGTGCACACATCAACAAGTTGATAAAGAGCGATCGATAGTTGTGTCTAAGATGTAATTGGTATATCTGATACCTCCCGAGACTTAAGGTGGCTTGTTGGGCAAACCCAAGGTCATTCTCAAAGTCGGTTATCGATGATGCAATTGGTATGACCGATACCTACCGATTGACCTAAGTTGTGGCTTGTTGGGCAAACCCAAGGTCACTCTTAGCAATGTCGGATATCGACCCACTAGGACATTATGTCACTTTGTTTCTCTGGATTCGTAAAGAGGGTTATGGATTCTAGGAAACTAGTGGGATCCATATGCATATCATGCAAGTCCTTATGATCATGCAGGCAATTCTATCCTATCATTCCTTCTCTCTATCGCGCTAGGTTGATTGAAGAAGTTTTTCAGTGTGAATTTCGCTCTCTATTCTGGACTGAATTTTCTTGATCGGCTGAGGAATCTGAGAATTGTTCTTAGATCCGAGGCGGGATACGCCCCTAGATGTTCCACTTCCAACCAGCACTCGCTTGTCGATGCTTCGATAAGGATCGAAAGCATATCGTAAGCATCTAAAGGACGATGATATGGATACTTGCTTTATGCTTGCCTCGATGTCACTAGAGTCATAGAAAGAAAGACGAGTCCATGGATGCTCACTCTATAGTATTTCATCTTAGGGAGCTGATTGATGAGTAAGCTCGATTCGAAAGGTTCGAGACCTCAAGGCTTCTCTTCAAGAATAAAGATGGCTCCAGGATATCTGGCATGCAAGATGCCTCAAGATGAATGGCTATATTGAGAGATTGGCTGTCTTAGGATTTGTAATGGATTATGAGTTAAGTAGAGACTTAATTCTAGTTGGATTGTCGATGGTTATTCACGGTTTGTGATAAACTATCGGATAAACCAAATATCCACAACAATTCTCGAAGTGATCAATCTGCCAAGAGCAGTGAAAGGTGCTATCAAGAAGGATAGTAAGCAAGTTAATGGTGGATGCTTCTTCTTCTAGTTCAAAGAAGAAAAGACCAAGAAACCAAAGGAAGTGCCATCAAGGAAAAACCAAAGATTACGCCCCAAAAGGATTTTGCTTTCATCAGGCAAGACCGCCACTAGAGGCTAAACCGTAAAATCTATTCGAGTCCTTGAAGCGGAAGAAGGCATCGATGCCTCTACTCCTTCAAATATGTTTGTCATTGAGGTTAATACTATTCCGATCAAAACATATCGGTATTAGATACCGGATGTGGCTCATACATATGAAATGATATGCAGGACCTCAGGGACAGTAGACAGCTCATAAAAGGAGAACTAGATCTTTGTGTAGGTAATGCAGCAAGAGTTGCTACATTAGCCGTAGACACTTATGTCTTGTTACTCCCTACTGGGCTTGTATTTAAATTGGATAATTGACATTTTGTACCTGTTTTAAACAAAGAACATATTGTATGTTTTATGTTTAATTAGAGCTGATTTCCATTGGACTTTTAGTAGCAATGGTTGTTCTATTAGTTCGAATGGAATGCTCTATGGTACTGGTACATTATGCAATGGAATTGACATATTAGATATGTCATATCCAATTAAGAATGTCAATGACGCGGAAAGACATAATCGAGATAATTTAAAATCAACTTACTTATGGCATTGTCGGCTTGGCCATATAAATGAGACACGCTAAGCTCCATAAGAGTGGATGTTTAGGGTCATTTGATTATGAATCATATGACACATGCGAATCTTGTTTATTAGGCAAGATGACTAAGTAATCCTTTAAAGGAAAGGGTGAACGAGTGAATGGAATATTAGACCTAATACATTCGGATGTATGTGGTCCGATGTCCATCCATGCCAGAAGTGGTTGTCTTTACTTCATTACTTTTATCGGTGATTATTCACGATATAGGTATCAGATTCGATGAGATACAAATCAAGCGCTTGAAAAGTTCAAATAATTCAGAAATGAAGTAGAAAACTAACTTGGTAAAAGTATGCATACATTACGATCTGATCGTGGTGGAAAATGCTTACACCAACAGTTTTGGATTATCTCATAGATAATGAGATTTTATCTCAGTATACTCCACCTTACACGCCGCAGCACAATGGTGTGGCTGAAAGGAGAAATCGAACCTTGTTAGACTTGGTGCGATTGATGATAGGTTTTGCACAGTTTTGGGAAAATGCGCTTAAGACAACTGTTTACTTGCTAAACAGAGTTCCATTAAAGACAGTTGATGTTACTCCATATGAGATGTGGACTAATTGAAAGCCCTATCTTTCTCATCTGAAAGTTTGGGATTGTCCTGCTTACGTGAAGCGGACACAGTCAGATTAGCTTGATGCAAAATCTGACAATTATTTGTTCTTGGAATATCAATTCTACCTTGCTTAGGAATAAAAGTTGTTTGTTTCCAAGCATGTTGTTTTCTTAAAGAGAGAGTTTCTTTTACAAGAGGACAGTGGGAGCAAAGTTGAACTTGGAGAAGTTCAAGATGCTCGAACAAACATAGATCAACTGCTGAATCAAATCAGAACTCATATAGATGAGGTAGCAGTTCAACCTTCTACTACACACAATTTCAGAGGTTAAGTAGGATACGACCGCTTGTTTAGAGATATGAATTTATTGTAAGGAATGAATGGTGTATTGCTCATATGAGATGATGCGCTACTACCTATGAACAAAGTTCGAAAAGTTGAGTCGGAACATGGCTTTATGCCATGAAATCTGAAATGGATTCCATGTATGAAAACCAAGTATAGACTTTGGTTGTTACACCTGAAGGGATAAAACCCACAGGGTGCAAAGGAGTTTTCAGAAGAAAACCAACATGGATGGTAATTTGATTACCTATAAAGCAATGCTTCTGGTTAAAGGATTTCGTCACAGACAAAGAGTTGACTATGATAAAACCTTCAGCCCCATAGCAATGCTTAAATCCATTAGGATACTCCTAGCCATTGCCACTCATTATGATTATGAGATATGGCAAATGGATGTGAAGACAGCTTTCCTGAGAGGAAATCTACCCGAGGATGTGTGTATGACACAACCTGAGGGCTTCACTTCCATCGATGGCGAAAAGGTATGCAAGCTTCAGAAATCCAGGTTTGGATTGCAGCAAGCATCCAGGAGTTGGATTATCTGTTTTGATGAGTCCATCAAAGAGTTTGATTTCTCACAAAATCCGGATGATTATTGTGTGTATAAGAAGGTTAATGGGACTGCAATCGTATTCCTTGTGTTGTATGTAGATGACATACTGTTACTAGGAAACGATGTCTCTATGCTGCAATCAATTAAAATTTGGTTGTCTAATCAATTTGTGATGAAAGACCTTGGTAAAGCAACTTATATCCTTGGGATATAGATTTATAGAGATAAATCAAAAGGTTGCTTGGTCTTTCACAATCGTCGTACATAGATGAGATGCTAAAGAGGTTTAACATGGAACAATGCTATGTACGAGGCCCGATGTATCGTATGCTCTAAGTGTTACGAGCAGATACCAATCGGATCCTGGTGAGGGTCACTGGGTGGCTGTCAAGAATATCCTCAAGTACTTGCGAAGTACTAAGGATGTTTTCTTGATCTATGGAGATGGAAATCTCCAAGTGAGCGGGCATTTAGATGCAAGTATTTAATCTGATAAGGATAATTCTGAATCACAATCAGGTTATATACATTCATACTGAATAGCGTGGCGGTCAATTGGAAAAGTTCCAAACAAGAGAGGACTGCTGATTCATCAACCGAGGCAGAGTACATTGCCGCATGAGATGCGCAAAGGAAGCGGTTTGGATCAAGAAGTTCATTACTGAACTTGATCTGGTCCCTAGCTGTGATGGGCCCATAGGATTGTATTGTGATACAATGGGGCTAGTGCGCAGGCAAAGGAACCAAGGTCTTATCGACGATCCGAACTCGTATTTTGCCGATTCGGGAGATCATCAGTCGAGATGATATCCTGATAGAGAGAATTCCCACAGAGCAAAGTGTTGCTGTTCTGTTGACAAAGCCATTGTCACAGGAGAATTGTGATTCTCATGGACTCACTTATGGTATTAGATACTAAGGCGATTGGCTTTAGGTCAAGTGGGAGATTTGTAAGTGATAAGTCGACTTGTACCATGTGTAAGTCGAGTTACACATGTTCGGTACCGATAAGTCGACTTGTTCATTCGATAAGTCGACTTGTTCAAGGTCAGATTGTTTATTTGTGCCCTAAAGGCAATCCCTTTAGCGTTTTATTCAAAGTCGTGTGCGGACTTTATGAATAAATAAAGAAAAGGCATTATTCATTAATTTGATATTCATAAACATTGTTTATGAATTGATTGGATCTTTAATCGAATTAATGAAGTCCATGATATATGACATAGCATGAAGGAAATTATGATGTGTTCATACTCCCGAGATTTCCATCATGTGCAATTATGTCAAGATCGTAATTCTCCTAGTCATAGGATTAATGAGACCGACATCATTAATCCGGATAGACTAGCACATGTCATATTCCTTGATTGGATCAGCAAAGGATCTCGTAAACTGTAAATATGAGATATTTAGAATTGACATGTGGATGCTTACTAGCGGTAGTAAGTTCATTGGATGACCTGCCATGAGATCATCACATGGATATCTTATCTAAGTGTCAGTGATAATCTCATCATAGCAATGGTGCAAGTATCCTTAGACTTGAGGTACTCAAGGATATCTTGAATATCGATCCGTGCTTTGACTCCATTCCTTGTTGCCTTCCAGAGGTAACTCATAGGGTGGTGATTGGGTACAGTTTGAGGTATTCGAAGATAATTGAGTAGCCAATAAAGGATTCACCACTTCGGATTAGCGAAGAGATACCCATGGCCTCTTGTCGGGATCATTACTAAGGTGGCAAAGATGTATGTCATGAAGAGTGTCTTCATTGACATATAGAGTAATGAGTCCCAAGACGAGAACTGATATCACTTGGGCTAGACTCAGTCTAGTGAGAGTTGACACTTTAACCATACTCATAATCAAGTGGGGTATAGGATGGTGAAAGGACTAATTGCACGGTAATTGTTTATGGAAGGGTTCGTGATCCGGTTCGTGATGAATACATCAAACCGATTACTTTCCGGTCAATTGGGGTCATGATGTGTTGCTAGATACCGCTCATGACTTGCTCGATTAATTGTTAATCTAAGTGGCCAACATAACCGGAGCCTAAAGGGTCACACGATAAGAGTGATTCGAGAATCAGAAAATAGTAATTGGACCGAGTTCCAATTATGGAGAGCATTAGATTAAATGGATCCCAATGGATTGGGATATGTCCCGATGAGATCGCGACATCAATATTGCTAAGAAAGGTTTCTGAGTGTTTCAAAGATCGAGGCTCGAAAGGCCTAGTAGGACCAACCCTAGTTGGATGGACCTTAGCATTTATATTCTAATTAATTAATTAAGTAAATTAATTAATTATTTATTATATAAATTGGACATGTGCGCTGGATGGAGGAAGGAAGAGATAAAACTTTGAAAAGTCAAAGTTTACTTTAAAGAAATGAATGGCTAATAAGCTTACACTTGGCATAAGCTTATGGAACTTTCTTTAAAGGTTAAAAGATAGACAAAGAAGGCAAAAAGAAATGTGATGGTCGACGGTTCACATAGAGAAATGGGAGGAAGCTTAAGAGTTGCTTTAGGTGAAATAAGGATTTCATTCTCTTCTTTTCTCAAAGCCATCATCGATTCTTTTCTTCTCCAAGACAAGGTTTCAACGTTCTCCTTCACTCTCCAGATGTAGGTAGGTCTAGCAGCCTTTAACTGTTTCTAGCTATTCCCGGTCAAAGGGTTTGATCCGGTTAGATTTTCGATCTCTGCGTGGATCACCTTTAGAGATAGTCTCTTTTGGCTATTTAGGTTGATGTCTTCATACGGATACCAAGATCCGGTTTCGGAAAGTCCCGAACAAAATTTTTGTTTTCCGCTGCGGTACATGTGATGTACCTCCCGGGATTTTCCTACAAACTGTTGGTCTAAGTATTCCCCACCACGATCAGATCGTAATGCCTTGATACTTTTCCCAAGTTGGTTTTCTACTTCATTTCTGAATTGTTTGAACTTTTCAAATGCTTTGATTTGTATCTCATCGACATCTGGTACCCATATCGAGAATAATCATCGATAAAGGTAATGAAGTAAAGACAACCACTTCTGGCATGGATGGACATCGGACCACATACATCTGAATGTATTAGGTCTAATACTCCAGTCGCTCGTTCACCTTTTCCCTTAAAGGGTAATTTAGTCATCTTGCCTAATAAACAAGATTCACATGTGTCATATGATTCATAATCAAATGACCCTAAACTTCCAGTCTTATGGAGCTTAGCTATGCGTCTCTCATTTGTATGGCCAAGGCGACAATGTCATAAGTAAGTTGATTTTAAATTATCTCGTTTATGTCTTTTCATGTCATTGACATTCATAATTAGATGTGACATATCTAATATGTAAATTCCATTGCATAATGTACCAGTACCATAAAGCATTCTATTCAAACTAATAGAACAACCATTGTTACTAAAAGTCAAATGGAAACCATCTCTATTTAAACAAGAAACAGACAATATGTTCTTTGTTAATACAGGTACAAAATAACATTCATCCAATTTAATTACAAGCCCAGTGGGGAGTGACAACAAGTAAGTGCCTACGGCTAATGCAGCAACTCTTGCTCCATTTCCTACACGCAGGTCTAGTTCTCCCTTCATGAGTCGCTCATCGTCCCTGAGGCCCTACATATTATTGCATATGTGTGAGCCACAACCGGTATCTAATACCCATATGTTATGGTCAGAAACAGTATTAACCTCAATGACAAACATACATGAAGAAGTCGAGGCATCTGATGCCTTCTTCTGCTTCAATTCTTCCAGATAGACTTTATAGCCCGCTCAAAGGGCGGTCTTGCCACAATGGAAGCAAGTTCCTTTTGGTGCAGTTTCTTTGGTTTTCTTCTTGGCTGCACTTCCTTTCGGTTTCTTAGACCTTTTCTTCTTCAGCTTCTTTTTCTTTGAACCAGAAGAAGAGGATGCCACCATAAGCACTTGCTTGCTATCCTTCTTGATAGCTTGTTTTTTTGTCGAAAGCAGATTGATCAACTCGAGGATTGTCGTGGATATTTGGTTCATCCGATAGTTTAACACAAACTGTGAATAACTATCAGACAATCCAACTAGAATTAAGTCAACACTTAATTCATAATCCATAACAAAACCTAAGACGACCAACCTCTCAATATACCCATTCATCTTCAGTGCATACTGCACTGCAGATGAACCTGGAGTCATCTTAGTAGTGAAGAGTAGCCTCGAGGTCTCGAACCTTTCAGACCGAGCTTGCTCATCAAACAACTCTCTAAGATGAAACACTATGGTATGAGCATCCATAGACTCGTGCTGCTTCTGCAGCTCTGGTGACATCGAGGCAATAATAATGCAGGTAGCCATATCACTGTCTTTAAGATGCTTACGATATGCTTTCTGATCCTCATCAGAAGCATCAACAACAGGTGGATCAGGAAGTGGAACATCTAGGACATATCCCAGTTCCTCAGACCTGAGAACAATTCTCAGATTTCTCAGCCAATCTAGAAAATTTGGTCCATAAGTGAGCGCAAGTTCACACTAGAAGTCATTTTCAATAACCTTTAGGGAAAAGAGAGAAAGAATGTTAGAATAGAATTACATGCATGATCATAAGGACTTGAATGACATGCATATGGCTCCCACTAGTTTCAAAGAATCCATAACCCTCAGTACGAATCCAAGAAACATTATGACAAAATGTCCTAGTGAGTCGATATCCGACATTACTAAAATGACCTTGGGTTTACCCAACAAGCTACCTTAGGTCAATCGGTAGGTATCGGTCATACCAATTGCATCATAGATATCCAACATTACTAAAATGACCTTGGGTTTACCCAACAAGCCACCTTAGATCTATCGGCAGGTATCGGTCATACCATTTGCTTCATAGATGCAACTATCGACTAGTGCTATCAACTCGTGATGTATGCATACACATTGAGTTATCAACTCTTGATGCGCGTACATCTGATGCACACTGCCCAATTTCGCCTCTGTCCACGTTGACCTTGAGTTTACTCAACAAATCAACGCTTCTAGTGAAAACCGACCCATTAATCCAAAAATCTTATTTTCATGGTTCGAACATATCCGTATAGAGTGAGCTTGGGTTTACCCAACAACCCAACTCTATAAGAACTCTGGTTCTCCCCATATTAATGGAAGGCGTTAGTTTTCTTATGATGTGTAAGGGTTTTCAGGTCTCATCTTCTTCTTCTCCAAGCCATAGGATTATAGTCACCATGACTATATGGAATGATTTAGGGTATTTCATCAATCACATTGAGTCTATACCTAAAATCATTCATCATCCCACCTTTGCATGTTGTAAGTCGACTTGTGTATTTGTAAGTCGACTTATGCTAGTGTGTAAGTCGACTTATGCATGTGTAAGTCGACTTATGCAATTGCAGATTTAACAAGTCGACTTGTACCATTGTGCAAGTCGACTTATGCGTCTATAGTGCACGGACAAGTCGACTTGTATCTTTATAAGTCGACTTATCCATGTGGAATTGCTATCTAATCGGTTAATTTCTCAATCCGTGTAGTTCCAATTCACAATACCAAGTGTAATATTCTTTATTATGATGTACCAATGAAACACTTTCATTGTTCCATGCTTACTATATATAGTCAAACTATACATGAAAAACTTGAAATCAATGAATACACTCTTATTCATTCAGATCTCCAAATAATTTGAGAATATCAAACTATAACCCTAAGTATCTCTAGGTAGTCTAAACTTTATCAAGATTACTTCGGCACTGGTCACAAAAATTGTGACGGCCAAAATAATCAAGACAACGAAATACACTCTCGAGACGCTAATGTGACATATTTGACATCCAAAAAATATTTGGAAACCCAATTTCAAGAAATTCAATTTGGAAAGCATACAACATCAATATAACACATTTTTAATCACATTAAAAATGATCCAAGGCATTGGAATTGAGAAATACACAATTTATCATTCCAAACAAAACAGCTCCAGCAACTTTCTCAAAACTGCCAAGCTCTGTGTTTTGCTTGAAAAACTCATTGAAACAATTTCAATAAATTATGAGAAACTTACAGAGGTTACAACATGTTCACAAAATGTTCCATGAATTTTTTCAGGATTTATTTCCAACAAAAACTTATCCAACCTCAGCAACAAAGCCAATGTAGAATCTGTGTTTCTCAACATAGTTATTCCCAGTAGCACACAATAAATTCTCAAATAAATATTAAATCACCTCGAAAATATTTTTCCATTCTCATAGACATTCATAAACATCTTAGAGACATGTTGGTGAAAGCAAATCCGAAAAAAAAATTTTCTACAATTTATTCTCGAATTTATAAGCATGCCTGTTCATTGAATGTGCACAAAGACAACAACCAGAACATTAGGGAATAAATTAGCAAAACCATATCAAATCACAAAGATAAATTCCGAGCTTCCACAGACATATGCAACAACATCTTGTGAACATATCTGGGCAAGAACATTTCGAAAACTATATTTCTATACTGAATTCGAAATTCACACAATCAACATGCATCATCGTCACAAGCAATAGGCAACTCCGACCTAGTCATGGTTTCTTCGTAGGATACGCTCTGATACCACTCTAGGAAAATTCCGGTGTGAGCATCACATGCCCAAGGTGCGGAAAACAAAAATTTTTGTTCCGGGACCTTCCCGAAAGTCAGGATCCATGTGTCTATACAACAAACTCAAACCATAACGGCCAAAGGAGACCGTCTCTAACGGTATCCACGCAGAGATCGGAGAACCTAACCGGGACAAACCCTTTGACCCGGGAATAGCTAGAACAAGTTGAAGACTGCTAGATCTTACCTTGTTCTTGGAGAGCTACAAAGAAGACGATGAAGGAGAAGCTTGGAAGATGAAGAGATGATGAAGATCGATGATGAGATGAGAGGAAAACAATTTTCCTTTCAAACTTCACTTCTTCTCTATCTACCAACGACCACACTCATCTCTTATCTTTCATTTTGTCTTCTTACCATTTAATGTAAAGATGACAAGGCAAAAGATGGAAGCTTCTTTTGCATCCACGTTAGCTACTTTATATATATAAAGTTAAAAGATGAAGCTTCCTCCTCCTTCATCCACGTGACACATATATATATATATATATTAATTAATTAATTCTTTAATTAATTAATTATATATATATATATATATAAATAAATGCTGAAGTGGTCCAGTCACACTGGGGTCGGTCCTACCGGCCTACCAGGTCCCGGTATGAGAAAACCCCCGAAAACGTTTTTCAGCAATATCGATGTCGCGATCTCATCGTGACATATCTCGATCTCATCAGGATCCATTTAATCCTTTTGCTCTCCATATATTGGAACTCGTCCAAAACTATTTTTTAATTCTCCGAGACACTCTTATGCGTGTGACCCATTAGGTTCCGGTTATGTTGGCCACTTAGATTAACACTTAATCCAAGCAAGTCATGAGCAAGATCTAGCAACACATCATGACCCCTAATCGATCGAAAAGTAATTGGTTTGACGAATGAACATGTATTCATCATGAACCATATCACGAACCTTTCCATAGACAATTACCGTGCAATTCGTCCTTTCACCATGCTATATCCCACTTGGTTAAGAGTATGGGCAAAGTGTCAAATCTTACTAGACTGACTAAGTCAAATCTAGTCCAAGTGATTTCAGTTCTTGTCCTGGGACTCATTACTTAATATGTCAATGAAGACATTCTTCATGACATATATGCTTCGGCCAGAGACTTCCAAGTAATGACCCTGACAAGAGACCATGGGTATCATCTTCTGCTATCACAGAAGTGGCGAATCCTCTATTGGTTACTCAATTACCTTCGAATACCTCAAGCTGTACCCAATCACCACCGTATGAGCGACCTCTGTAAGGCAACAAGGAATGGAGTCAAAACACAGAATCAGTATCCAAGATATCTTTGAGCACCTCAAATCTAAGGATAGTTGCACCATTGCTATGATGAGATTATCACTGACATTAGAATAGGACATCCATGTGATGATCTCATAGCAGGTCATCTAATGTACTTACTACCTCTAGTAAGCATCCACATCTCAACCCTAAATATCTCACATTTACAGTTTCTGAGATCCACTGCTTGATCAAATCAAGGAGCTTGAGATGTACTAGTCTCTTCGGATTACCGATGTCCAGTCTCAGTAATCCTATGACTAGGGATAATTTAGATACTGATATAATTGCACATGATAGGAATCTCAGTAGTATGATCACATCACAATTTTCCTTCATGCTATGTCATATATCATGGACTTCATTAATTTGCTTATAGATCAATATCAGTTCATAAATAATGAACATCAAATTAATGAAATATGCCTTTCTTTATTTATTCATAAAGTATGTACACAACTTTGTACAAAATGCGCTAAAGGCGATTGCCTTCAGGGCACTACTCTAACAGTATCATCTTATTCTTCTTCTTCCTTATCTTCCTCCTCTCCATTGAACTTTGTTTAGAATGTTCATAAAATTTTTAAACACCATTATCGCCTTGATAACATTTTTCTCTCTCTCTCAACTCTCCACTTTTTTCAATATGAATTGTTATAGATATGTTGCATCTTTATAATTCATATAGCTTTTCCAAGATTAGGCTTTATATCTTAACTTTGGTTCATTAATTTTTTAATTGAATTAAAATTGATGAAGCCTACTGAGAAGTACCAAGTTAAAACACATTACAAGAAGTATTAAGTAACTATAAGTAGAAACTAATCGGTGCCAGAGACCCTGTTATAACTTAAGATAAAAGAGACATTACAAGGTTTTTCATAGTTTACAATCAATTACTAAATCTAATGGCAAGCTATCAATCGTCAAGTTAGCTGGTATCATAATGACCCTGGCTAATAAAGTACTTCTAGACCTTTAATTAAGTGTACTAGGTTTTAGCTTGGTTATTATATCAAGCTCTAAGCCTGAGCTATATGTTTGCTAAAGTTAATCGCATTGAGCTTCAACATCATTACATTATATATCTATGTCATATTATTGCTCTAAAATATGTGTTCCTCTAGCTAGGTACCTCAAAAACACCTTATGATTTCTTTTAATCCAAATCACACAAGTCAAGTAACTAAAGGCCATTTAAAATAAACTAACATCAAGAATATATCCTCCAGTTCGCTACCTCTATATACTATGTGATTGCTGCCAATCTGGATCGTATAGATCAATAATCAAAAGGTCATTATAAATAAAATGAGACCCCTTTTTCATAAGTTCTATTTATTGCATAACCATTCGACAATTCCATTCCAATAAACTTGGTTAAGATTTAAGTTAAAGAGGCCAAGTAGCTTATTTTGTTTAGGTGGAATGAAAATTTTCAAGCAAGATCAATTAATGAATGCTTTAGAGTTATTTTTAAGTCAAATCCATTTATCATTTTAATCTTAGTATGGAGCTAGATTTAGAAGCCTTTCTTTTATTTCAAAGAATCTCATACTAGTATGGATTGGCCAATTCTAGTTAGCTCCATCAACGACTACCTTCACGCTTAATGAATTAAGGAAGGAAGCACTCAAGATGTTGTACTTTGGCAACAAGAAGAGAAAGAAAACTCATGCCAATTAGTAAACCAAAACCAAGCATCTTTTTTATCCCTTATAATGCATTTGAAATCTTTGCAGACCTAATTCATAAGCTCCAACCTTTTCTTGAGAGCATAAGAAGTATTGGTTTTAGGCTAGTCATTACACAAGCTAGCTCCTTTTATATAATAAGTATGAATTCATTTCACCTAAATTGAATCCTTATTAACTAGAATTTTCCTTAGTATCTTCACCAATATGTCTTTGTTTATAACTCTTACTAATGTAATCCCTAAACTACCTTGGGTTCTAGGTTATATGTATTAAACTACTTGACTTGGGCTCCTAAAGATTTGCTTTCTTTCTCTAAATAAAGGAAGTTCCTCAATAATCTTTCAATTGTCTTTAGGACATCAATAGGTAGATGAAAATGAGAAATCCAATATATATGGAGATGGTTGAGAGTGGAATTGATGAGCTAACGACTTCCTCTAAAGACTTCTTTCTATAGAGAGAGCTTCATTACATAAGTTTCCCACCCTTTTATACATATATTTAATTAATGGGATACAATCCATATAAGAAAGTCTTTTGGTAATTATGGGAACTCCTAAATATTTGAAATGTGGATGCTCTTAATTGAAACTAGTAGTAGAGCTAATAAGCACACCCAAACTCTCACTCCATTAGAAAAAAAGTTGCTCTTATCAGGATTGATGTTTAATCCTGACATTCTTTTAAATACTTGTAGTGATCAATGAAGCACATTAATGAACTTAAGGTTGGCTTCACATAATGAGTAATAGGTCATTAACAACAGAAAGACTTGTGATTTGAAGTTTTCCATATTTATAGTGAATCTTAAATTTGATTTCCTCCAATCTCATTAGAATTATAAGTATTGTAGGCTCCTCTATACATATAATGAATAAATATGGGGATAATGCATCCTTTTGCCTTAAACATTTAGCTGCTTTGAAGTAGAGTGTAGACTCTCTATTAATAAAAATGGAATAAGAAAAAGTAGTAATAAATTGATAAATCCAAGTGACAAACTTTGTTAGGAAACCTTAAAGCTCCATAATTAAGACTAAGAATCCCCAGCTAATAGAGTCAAATACCTTGTTAAAATTGACCTTGAGTGTATAACTTTTGATTTTAAGACCTTTATGGTAATTCTTGAAGAGCTTTTTAGCTATTAGAACATTATCCCCCCTATTGATCACCATAGGACGAATACAACTTAGCATCATACCATAAAGGACATGCTTAAGTCTCGATTGAAGAAGTTTGGAAGAGCAAGTGATTAATAGATTCAAGTAGTTATATGCAGAGTTGGTATGTAGGATATAAAGATCCTTTGATTATATCTCTTATTTCATTCTATGCTTAGTTGCTAGCCAAAAAATAAATAAGGTCTTTAGAGTGAAGTGCATATACCAAACTAGTTTAGACCAATTTGTCCTAATATAAGGTCTCCTGAATATATCCAAGCATGATTTGTTAGTGAATCTCTTATATTTATCTTTCTGCCAAATTATGGAATATGAGGTTAATGGATCAGGTTTATAATTTAACAAGCTAGCATCAAGCTAACACAATCCCCTTCTTTGGTAACTTCATTCCCCTCTTTCAATAATTTCTTTCAATATGACATTCTTTTATCAAGATCCATTCAAATCTTATATGAAGAGGAACTAGAATGCATCCTGTTGTCAAACCAAAACTAGGTATCTGATCCATTTCCTGTTAAGCATTTGAATTCTTAAAACAGTAGATTCCTTAAATTTAGAATTTAATCTAAAATTCATGAATGTTTCTTACTAGGTTTCATAACCCCAAATCCCCTACTATCTAATTAATAAACATGTACCCATCTAACCCAAATTCCCTCTTTGTCATTAAATAATCTCTATATTCTTTTAGTGATTAGCATCTAATTCTTGGATTTGATTTCCCAATCCTCCTTCCAACTTGGGACAACAAAGATCAACACATTTCACTTTGGTAGATGAGGAATTCCCAATATATCATGATTATAAAATATTTTTAAGAATCTTTTCCACATCTTTGATAATGCCCTTGGCAAGAACTATGTAAAAACTCTAATATATATATAGATTGTTCAAAATATAAAGAATAAGTTAGAGTCTTCCTGTTTCATATAAATATTTGTTTGATTAACAATTGATCATCTATTTGATTGAATCAAGTAGAGGTAAATAATCTATAAAAGATGAATTTTTGTAGTGATTACAACACCTAAATATTTAAAGGGAGTTTGTTGAAAAGGGAGCTCCCTGAAATATTATAGAGAGATTAAACTTTTTGAACTTTAGCTAACATATAAAACATGTTTTTATTAAAGTTTATAGAGAGTCCTAAAAGCTTAGGAAAGTAGTTAAGGGAATCCATAAAGTTTTCAAGGAAGTGAGTGTCACCTCCATAAAATAAGGTAGATCATCTGCAAAGGCCAAGTTGAATATTTTAAGTGATTTACATTTATAAGGAATCCTAAACCTTCCACTCATCTCTGTAATATGAGTAATGAGCTTAGTGATAACTTTAATTACAAGAGCGAAAAGTTAAAGGGATAAGGGTCCCTTTACTTGAGACTCTTGTTTCCTTGAAAGAGCTTAGTTGGCTCCCATTTCACTAGAACACTAAATGAAGTTAAGGTAATACAAGCTAGTATCCAATCAAAGAACAAATTGGGGAACCAAAAAGTAAAGAGAAAATTTTATTAAGTTCCAATCTATAAAGTTAAAGGCCTTCATAAAGTCAATCTTAAGAGTGCAACTATTGATTGAAGTTTTGATGCGGTAATACTTAAAAATTCTTCAATAAGAAGAATACCATTACCAATATATCTATTTTGAATAAAAGCATAATGGTTAGGGTTAATGAGAAGCTTTTGGCATTCTTCAATCTTTAAGCAATCATTTTAGAAATCACCCTTTAAGCAATCATTTTAGAAATCACCTTTTAAACTATATTACAATAGGAGATAGGTTTATGGTCATGCAAGAAAGCATATTTTACCATTTTAGGAACTAAAGAAATGTAGGTCTTATTTCTTTGAGCATACTAGAAAAGTTGAGTTTGAATATAAAGACCCTTATTAATAAAGTTAAGCTTGAATCTATAATATTCATGTTCAATCGCATAACCTCATCTAAACATGAGTACATCAACTTAATTGCAGGTTATCTTTGTTTTAACTGCTTATGCTTTTGCTTGTGCAGTGTCTACCACTCTAAATAAAGGGAAGCTATTTAAACTTTTAAGAGTCTGTCTCATACTTGTCAACGAAGAAACAATTGTTCACTTTAATAGATTCACACTTAAAACAATTGGCCACTAAATAAAAATTATCCATTTTGAAGAGCAATAAAAAATTAATTTATAGCAGTGATTAACAAATGAAAACAAAAATCAAAATCATAAATCACAAAAAGAAAGAAAACAATTCTTATCCGTTTTGATTATTAATGTATTTTATTCTCGATAAGAAGGTAAAAGATATAAACCACTCATATAAATTAAGTAATCTTGGAAGAATTTCATGACTTTTAAAATTATTGGAAAATTTGCTTTCGGCTTTTAGTTTTATATAACCCTTTCCTTAAAATTAGATTAAAAAATGACGGAATGTATGCGATATGAATATCACGCATGAACTAATTAAATGTAACTAATATGATAACTTAATTTAACTATTAAACTTGATACGAACCAATTAAATTTAAATTAAATTAATGATTTAAGATAATTACAATGAATAATTAGTTTGACTCATATTTAAATAGTTTGGTTCAAATCTAATGGTTATATTGAATCGTTATATAAATAATATTTGATTAATCCACAAATAATATCCATACCACATATATTTTGTTGTTATTTTTAATCAATGTATAAAAGAATTTTAAAAAATCAAAACTAAAAAAGAATTTAAAAATTTTAAAGATTAAGATTTTTTCTAAAATTATTCAAACTACAAAGAGACATTTATCTTTTACTCCTATTAATAATTAAATATTAGATAAAATTTAAAATAAATTAAATTAAAAATATTTTCTAGTTTTTATAATAAAAACTCAAATAAAATAAATAATTTAATTACATTAAGAATTAATAAACAATATTTAACAATTAAATAATATATATTGAATAAAAGAAAAATAAAACTAGAAACCAAATTTTATACTTTTCATAAGTTTTGAACTAAAAATGAAAATGAATAATGTAAATAAATAATTTTTAACTGAATTTAAAAATAAAAACAAAAATCAAAATCTAAAGCGACGACAAACAGTCACTAAAATAAAAATCAGATTCAGTAGGTTATACAGTGAAACACAGTTAAGGCTTACCTAAAAGTAACCAATGTTATGAATACCGCATCTGGGACTCGATGCATCGGATTGGACTCTGAACTAAATGCATGCATCAGATTCGGTCATGTAGAATCTTAATTTGGGATATTTTTAAATTTATAAAATAGTCCTACACTTTTTAAAATTGCAAAATAGTCCATATTGATATATTATACAATTGTATCAGATACTTTACTAGTTCTCGCTTACATCAACCATACTTTCAAAAATCTTAATAATAAATAATAATGACAATTAATTTAAAATAATAATAATTTTAAATATTTTACATATAAATAATAACCACAATTAATATAAACAAAGATAATCATCATCATACAATTATAAAACTAAGAATAATACAAAGCATTTAAAATATTCAATCTCATTCAATTCAATCCCAATTCAATTCAATTCCAATCAAATTCAATTCCAATCAAATTCAATTCCATTACAATTCAATTCCATTCCAATCCAATTCAATTCCATTACAATTCATTTCCATTCCAATCCAATTCAATTCAATTCCAATTCAATTCAATTCAATTCAATTCCAATTCAATTCAATTCCAATCAAATTCAATTCCAATCCAATTCAATTCTATTACAATTCAATTCCATTCCAATCCAATTCAATTCCATTACAATTCATTTCCATTCCAATCCAATTCAATTCCAATCCAATTCAATTCCATTACAATTCAATTCAATTCAATTCCAATTCAATTCCAATTCAATTCAATTCAATTCCAATCCAATTCAATTCCAATCCAATTCCATTACAATCCAATCCAATTCAATTCAATTCCAATTCAATTCCATTACAATCCAATTCCATTCCAATCCAATTCAATTCCATTCCAATTCATTTCCATTCCAATTCAATTCAATTCAATTCAATTCCAATTCAATTCAATTCCAATTCAATCCAATTCAATTTCATTTCATTCCAATTCAATTCAATTCCATTCAATTCCAATTCCATTCAATTCCAATTTCAATTCAATTCAATTCAATTTAATTGTAATTCAATTCAATTCAATTGCAATTCAATTGCAATTCAATTCAATTCAATTCCAATTTAATTCCCAACAATTACCAATCCTAACAATTACAAAACATTCATAATTCTATTTCCATTCATTCCATTCTCAACAATTTCCAATACTAACAATTACAAAACATTCATAATTCCATTCCAATTCCAATTCCAATTCAATTCAATTCCAATTCAATTCAAATTCAATTCAATTCAATTCAATTCAATTCCAATTCAATTCAATTTCAATTCAATTGAATTGCAAATCAATTCCAATTCAATTCAATTCAATTACAATTAAATTCCAATTCAATTTAATTCAATTCCAATTCAATTAAATTCCAATTCAATTCAATTCAATTCAATTCAATTCCAATTCAATTCAATTCCATTCAATTCCAATTCTATTCATTCCATTCAATTCCAATTACATTCAATTCCAATTCAAATTCCATTTCCATTTCCATTCAATCAATGTTCAATCCAATTCGAATTCCAATTCCAAAATTAATTGTCTATCAATTCACAAATCCAATTCTAATTACAATTTCTAATTCCAAAATACAAAATGTCAAAATCTAATTTCCAACTCCAAATTTAATTTTCAGTACAATTCTAAATTTTATTCCAATTCTAAAATGCAATTTGCTAAAATCCATTTCCAAAATCCATTTTCAAACTTCCGTTTAATTTAATAACTCACAAATTACAAAAATTACAACTCATAGTCTCGGTTGAACCAAAATCAACAACATCCAAACGGACCAAACCCCATCAATTTCTAATCCAACCGAAATCTACTTCCCAATTTTTGCCCAAATCCATTCGGATTTGTCATTGCCCACCGAAACCCACTACAAAACTTGCCCCAAATCCAACACAATAACACCATTTTTCACCTCAAATCCACCATAGATCCAACAATCAACACAATCACAGAAGCAATCATTGTGAAAATACATGAAAAATGAAACCAAAATTAAAAACACACAGCCCAAAAACTATCGGATCTTCGCCTCTTCGGTTCGGTGTCAATCCGGGTGATGTCGTCCTGTGATCCGGCGGTGCAAAGTTGATCGTGCCGGCGACGAGGAGGAGCGCTAGGCGACGACCGATGAGGAGGACGAAGAGGAGCGAAGCCGACGACGAGGAGGAGCAGCGATCGAAGACGAAGACGAAGACTGGAGAATAAAGTCACAAACCACCGATCGAAGACGACTGGAGAACACGTCGACGACGAGGAGGGGACGGCGAGGAGACGGCGAGACGAGATCTGACGACGGAGGAGGAGCGGCGTGGAGAAGGAGAAATCGAAGTCCGAAGATGAGAAGAAGAGTCTAGAAAGGTCAAGGGTCGGGGGGGGGGGCGTAAATTTTTTAGGTTTAAGTTTTAGAATTTGCAATTTGGTCCTTGGATTTATCAAACTTTCCGAAATAGTCCGGAAAATTTCAGAATTCTGGATACCGGCCGGTACCGACCTTAAACGGCTGGTACCCACTGGTATTTACTCCTGGTATTTCTATCACCGTACCGGTACCGTTTTCCGACCGGTACGGTACAGTATTCAGATCTTTGAAAGTAACACGTCCAATGCGGAACGCCTAAAAGTAAAACGTCCATTGCCGAAGGTTAACACTCTAAATTGAAGCAAAAATGCTAGACGCTACTCTGATTTCTATTATCTGCAAGATCTATCAGGGCTTGCTGTCAACATAGTCTCTAATCTGTTTCTTCAAATACATCAAATAGTTTCATCCTAAACAGTTGATTAAATATGCGAAACAAAATGTACACATCAACCACAAACTATCTATTTGTGCAGCAATTGGAAGCATCCACGACATTACAGTATAAGCATGTGGAGGGCTGTGCATGGGCTAAATGTGCCGCGGGTACCGGGTAGGAGTCAAACTTTATCGGCTAAATCACTTGTATGAATTGATCTACTCGCAAGACCAGCTTGTACGGCTTCCAGGAATTGATTTCTGTAGTGAGACGTATATCTGCAATGAAACACGACATAAAATTCACTACTCATTCGTGGACGAAAGATTGTAAGCAGCTTCTGCACGTGCTTCCTCCAACTTCATGATAAGCTCCTTCATGAAGGGCGTGTTTGTCCCATGAGTTATTCGCAAAATATCAACTGCGTTGGACAGTGATTGTACAGCATCATTTGTGTCACCAAGCAACCTGTAATAACAGCTGCTAAATTACTTTCAAATGCTTTGGAAAAGCACTTCCCTATGTTAGCAACCAAAGGAGTTTGAACTTTTCTGGTCTTTGTTTACTTTGAAATGAGATTATTCTGGTTATTCGCCATGTTCTTTTGACAGTAAATACATGTACTTATTTCATTTTTCCTAGCACGGCCAGACAGTATGTTACTGAAAATTTGAACGGTTAGGCATTCCACTCAACCTAAATGCTACAACCTATATGTAGCAAAAATTTCTCAACTACAAGAGCCTAGGGAAAACAACAGGACTTTATATAAGAAGAGTGTTATTAGTCTTCAGGAAAAACAAAATCGTGTAAAACTAAGACAAAGATAAACATGAGTGAAGTAATTAACTAAACCTAATGAGATGGACATCTAACCATTCAAGTTTCCCACTGGTGTAATACTGCAATCCAGGCAAAGGATGAAACTTTGGATATACTTCTGCAATGAAACAAATCAATAAGTTCTGGATGTCAACTTCGAATGATGTCTAAAATTACAAAATAATGCTGTTGCTTGAGCTGAAAGATGCACTACACATCCAAAAATTTATAAACCATGGAAGTCAAGAAATCTGCACTGCAATGAAGGTAATTTGAAAATCATACACAAATAAATACCACAGGGAAAGAGAAAGTAAGCTAATTCAATATGAAAGTGAATATTACGCCACTTCAGGGATAATTTAAATATTTGTATGACTTTGCAGATAGAATTTCCACGAATATGTCATTTGGTTGTACCATACCAAACTCTCGATGACGAATCAAACAGCTTAAGGATACTTATGATGTATTGCTCACTCAGAATAAAGTTGAAGTAGGACATACTCAGATAGACAGGAATAGTCAGTCCGCAATAATATAGTGCCTCTCTCCAATCTTCTGCCTCCATCAACAACTGAAGATAATATATCCCATCCAATTTGCATGTAGGAAAATTTAATGCAAATACAAATATTAGACTCTACCATATCGAGGATGAGTATTACTATTTTAGAACAATTACTGAAGAAAAAAAGAAGGTCAGCAAAATACCTTAATAAGTTGTTCTCGAGTTTGAATCAAGCTAACTGAAAAGGGATGGAACAGATTCCTTTGGAGTCTCTCAATCATTTTATACACAGAAATAATTTCCTGATTATCTAAATTAAGATAAGGATTGAGCCTTTTTTGATCCCTGTGAAGCAACCGAGAAGAATATAGCTGAACCAACACAACTGAAAGACTGTCTTTATGTTTTGCAGTTGGGATATGGTTGCTGTTGCTTGAAAGATAGAATGGGGAAAATTGACTAACATTTGTCATCAAAAACAACGAGAAAAGGATACTAACAGAGGAGGCAGACTTAGGCAACTTGTCTGAGATAGCTTTTACTTCAGTTGATATCTTTTTCACCTCTTCCTTGCTCCTAAGAATGCCACATTGTTGGCAAATAAATCCTTTGTCGTCTGCACATCCAAATGTAAGAAATTGAAATGTCTGCTGTTAGGACTCCCTCTTTTAGAACCCTATGGATTTTACTATAATATTGCAATATATCGGTAAAGTGTTTATCACTACCGAATAGTAGTATACTACTTCTCCCTAACCAGAGCAGATTTGCTCCTAACTAGAGCTGAATAAGCTCCTCAGAAGGTGAATCCTTCTGTCACTATCTTCCCTCAAATATTCGGCCTATCCCTTCCTTCTTCTATTCCCCCCTTTAAAACCTCCCTAGATACATACGTTTATAACTAACTCCTTCTAGAATAATCCTCTTTCTCTCTCCTGAAGATCCTAACATTGCCGCCTCCTTAAAGAGCAGCCTTGTCCTCAAGGCTGAAGTGAGGAACCAGGGTCCGGCAGTCCATAGTTATATCCCCCTCCTCCTCCGTTGTCTGCTTCTAATGCGATAATTTCTCCGTCTGCCGTCAATGTTTCATTGTCGTCCAGAATTAACAGCCTCAACTGCTTCTCCGGACACTGATGAAGGAGATGGAACCGCTCCCCACATCGGAAGCAAAGCCCTTTTTGTTTCCTGTCCATGAGTTCCTGGTACGACAAATGTCGCATCCCTCGGTTTCTCTCCATCGGTCCCCGTCTGTCACCCTCTGTGCGTTGGGTGGAAGTCGCCAAGGATGGAGCATCCGTCCTCCGCTGCGCTAGGAACTCTGGTGGAGTCCCAAGGATGTCGCGATCTCTCCTGAACAGGCGCTCCCCTCAATCGCCTCGACCCATCGGTCGGCGGCCCGAGTCCTGTTGAATCGGGTTGACCCAGAAATTACCCCTAAAAGGGCTCCTTCGGTGCGAAGACCACAGACGCCTACGAGAGCCACTGCCTTCGACCCTGTTGAGACTAGATTCCGACTGAAATACAGCAATAGGAGGAATATGAAGTTTAGCAATTTCGGCAGTGGGGGAGGGTAAATTAGGGAAGTATAAAAGAGGATGAGTCATGTGGAAGTTAGTTAGAATAGAGGAATAAAAGGTTGTGATGGGGAAAAGAAAAGGTATTCGGTTATGATCTTGGAAAGGTAATTGTGTGGAGATTGCTAGCTCTCGAAGTCTAGCTGAGAAATAACAATTCTCATTGTTTCTTTCTATCTAGTCTATAATTCTTCCTATACTTCTACTGTTTTTGTGTGTGTGTTTGAAGTGTTAGTCTCGGGTGTGAGAGTTGATTCACTGTTAGAGCATTAGGTCTCTAACAGACCCCCCGACCTCGCCGTTCATCTCATCCTCCACTGCCCTAGCCATTTTCATCAACTGGTGTCTGTTGCCCGGTCCGAAAGTTCTCACCCTCCTCCGAATATCCGGCCATAGCCCACTCGTAAAATACCCCATAAACTGCTCCTCCGGTAGCCGCCCAACCTGTGAAGAGATAAACTCAAACGTCTCAATGTACTCTTCCATCGAATCCGCTCCTTGGATCGATACTCCTCAAAGGGTTTTCGAACCTTCGCCCTCCATAGCGATCTATGAGGGCTCGTTTGAACTTCTCCCAGTCCAAGTTCACCTCTGTTTCCTGGAGAAGATTAAACCATACATACTCAATAATGCCAGCTTCATTTTGACTTGATCCGACGTGTTGTGCACTTCAAAATACATCTCAGCTCGTGTGATCCACCCTACGGGATCAGAACCACCAAACATAGGTAAATCCACTTTGCGGACAGACATTCGATATTCATCCATGGAGTCGTCGGAGTGTGCCATCGGGTTGAACTGTCCGTGATGTGCATTCCGCTCTTCTGTAGCATGAGGCCCCCGTCCAGAGGCATTGCCACTACCTTGCCCTTCCTCCGGTCGCTTACCCAGCACTTTGCTCATTTCCAGCAGCAAGTTTCGCTGCATCTCCATCATGGCCATTCGCATGGATGACTACATCTCTTCTATCCCCGCTTCAAGACTGGCCATACGCGATTCCAAAAGCTCAACTCTGTCTGACATCTTCGGTGGCATCAAGGTATGTTACTCTGAATTTGTTTTTTTTTGTTTGTTTGTGAAAAATCCTCCGAAAAACTGGTCCTCCTCTTCCTTCGAATCCGGCAGGTCGGACCACTGTTAGGACTCCCTCTTTTAGAACCCTATGGATTTTACTATAATATTGCAATATATCGGTAAAGTGTTTATCACTACTGAATAGTAGTATACTACTTCTCCCTAACAGAAAGCAGATTTGCTCCTAACCGAGTGAATAAGCTCCTCGGAAGGTGAATCCTTCATTACTATCTTCCTCAAATATTCGCCTATCCTCCTTCTTCTATTCCCCCCTTTATAAACTCCCTAGGTACATACGGTTATAACTAACTCCTTCTAGAATAATCCTCTTTCTCTCTCCTGAAGATCCTAACATCTGCATACCCCAATTAATTGTAAAAATAGATCACATACCAGAATCACGAAGCAAGAAACCATTGCATCTCTCATCTCTGCACCTATAGCCTTCCAAAATTGCACTTTCTTCAATGTCATCACGCTGACCCTGCAAATTCATTCAAAAAATGCCACTGCTCTCTTTCAATGAATGGTCAAGTAAATTTAAGAACTGTTATTTGGCCCAACTGTTCTTTCCAGTTATACAACTAAGTTAAAAAAAAAAAGATAATTAATACAAGCAATCTTATACAATGTTCTAGCACACCTTTACCTTTCCCTGTTTCAAAATCAAGGTAGATAAACCTAAATTTGCACAAGTCATTAACCAAGATATAAAATTTTAAACAGATAAGTCTTGGAGGAAAGGTGCCAAGATATGTACCACAGGGGATGCAAAACAATATGCATGATGACACTAATACGGAATAAGCATAAATGCATCTGCTGTAAACTAGATAAACAGAAAGCATCTTAATGTTGAATGCACAAAGTACCACTTTGATGCAGCGGGGACATGTGCAAACAAAAAAATATTGTTCTTTCAGAGCCTTTTGCCGAGTCACAGTGCTTGCAGCAGTTTCTATGTAAGTTATTGTTACCTGGCAAAAGCCATCAGGTGAATTGCAGTTTAGAGTTGGCACAAAGGGATGCATCATAATAACTCAATGTTAAACCATGAAAAGTCAACATGACATTTCACTAGAGAGATAAAAAATTTGATAAGGTAAAGCAATAAATCGAGACTTGAAGACCACTAATCAAATAGCTGAGCAGAATTGAGTTATAAATTGAAATGTAATTACAACTACCTGAAACATAGGCACAGATGTTAAAACGAGAGTAAAGTCAGAAAAAGTCTCATACTGCAATGACTCATTTTTCTTATTTAATAACAAAGATAGTGCATGTTAGTGGAGAAAGATCATTAAAAGTGTCAAAAACGAACAGAAGAATATGATCTGCTTAATACTTCCAATGAGAAGACACGCAGTAAGCATGCCTACCGTCTCACCCACTCAAATTCGATCTTGGAAAGGCAATCATATCAGGCAGACTACTGTTCTGTTTTTTGCCACCGCCATCACAGTACAATCAAGTGTAGTTTGCATTCACATACATTTTTTTATGTGACTATTGGCTGTGAATTTCATACTGGCCTTTTTACATTAATGCCCAACGTGATATAACTGCAGAAACAAATAGATCCGCTAAGGTGTGTCCATTCACCCACACATGCACCATACACGTGTATACTCAGATACAACAATTCTACCTCTGGGATTCCTATACTTTCCTAATAGATTCACCTCTTCATATGGCTCAATTCATTTACATAATTCTGAAAAAAGGACAGCTGACCCATCTAATACTTGTGAACAGACAAAGTCCAAGATTCAATTACATATAACATTTCAAGAACAGTTTGGTAGTGGAAAGAATAGTAAGAGTATGACTTACTTCATCACCTTTCGGGATGGGTTGTATAGCTCGTACAACAGCTGACCTTCCTTCAAATATCAAAATAGCATTTGGCAAGCAGCTGCACGATCAGACATGTTCAACAACGCAAACAACATAAAATACTAAAGTAGAGGCCCACCAATTTGATTACCTATGATTTATTATGGAAATAACAGGGTAAACTCCTGTACCTAAAGGTCTCAGTTCACTGTCACAAATGGTATGGGCATTGCAAGCAAGCTGCATTTAATTGTCAAGGATCAGGTAAAAACCAAGCATAAAGAAGACAGTATCCAGCTGAGACTTGCCTAGAGGCAATACATAGAATTTTTTGCATCAAAAAGAAAACCAAGTGATAATGTATTTGTAGTTGTATGACAATAAAATCTAGATTACTCACTTACACATCTTTGCACTTCACTTGTGCAGCAAATTTAAATACATGTGAAGTCAACCATATAACTGGGATAATTCAATTATTAATAAAATACAATAAGTTATAAATCAAGTTTCCTGAAACAGTAAAACTGCCACTTCTTGTGTAGTGGCTCAAGGTATAAGCTATTATCACCCAGGTTCTCATAAGGAACTTGAAGTCGGTACTATCATCAACTACTCACCTGAAACATAAATGTGAATGAAAGTGAACAAAATGAAAAGATGTGCATAAGTTGAGGACCTTAGAGAAGTTCTCTGCAATCTCCTTTATATTGACATCGGACAACTGCAAGATCCAGCTGACAAGGTTGGCCATCTGTGCATAAAGCACTAGTTGCTTCTCATCAATTTCTTTCATGTCTTTACAACATTGAAGGTTAAACAAAATATCAACCAGTGGAATCACACAAGACATCATGAAAAGGCACTACTTTTAATTGATTAACCACAACAAGGTAAGTTAGAAGGATACGAGAAACCAACACCTCCACCAAACTATAATTGTCTGTAGCTGTTGTAGGGATGATCTGGCAGTTAAAACATAAGGGTAATTGATTTAGCTTTTAGACTACCAAGGAAGACAAGACAATGAGCTAAAGGTTCTGCAATAGAAAAACCAAAAGCAACATGGCTATAGTGATCCATATTGCAACAAGTGAAGGATAGGATATCAAATTGAAATATGATAACAAGCAATGATTTGAGCCACTACAAATTAAAAGGAAAAACAAGAGAACTAACTCCCGTTATAAAACTAGACGACATATTAGTCAATTACCTTGTCAGTTTGCAATTTTTTCCTAAGGAAGAGTTTGATCATCAAGCGTATGGAAGGAGTAACAGATTTTCGTTTGTCCTTCTCAAGTTTAGCAAGAGCACCGCATTCAAGACGATGCAATTTCCATTCCAACTTCTGTGAAGTAAACGAAAAAAATCTCGTTATTTCTAAGCTTCCAGAAAAGAATAACAACTATAATCGAATCGTGCACTCATTTTCTCGCATTAGATAATCCTTCCAGTTCACACACTGTCATTAACTTTTAATCCTAGGAAGTAGAAAATTAAACGCACTCACTTGGCATGAGCTCCCACAGTACCAAACAACTTGACAACCAGAGCACTTCTTGAGGTTAGTTGACGCAAAACACCCATCACATCTCCACTCAGCATTAGAATTCTTCGGTGCACAGACATATGGCTCTTGGCTTAGAATCACATCTCCTGCAATACAGCACCAAACGATATTTCAGGTAGCGCAAAACCAAAGCTCGCAACTACCAATTCGCAGTGAAACAAAGAGAAAAAAAAGACCTGGATTGAAATCCTTGGTTGTTCGCAGAGACCTCCCTTTCTGTGGATGATTAGCGACTGTCAATCCACGTTCTGCTAAGACATTTCCCAGGTCCTCCATAGACTCCACTCGAAGCTTCGCTACCTCCAAAATTTATTTTCTCTGAATTCCTCCTAAGAGTAGTAATAAGAGAGAGTCACATGTCTTAATCGATAATTCTAGGTATTATTATCTTCCATACGTATGATATAACGATGTAACAAACTAAATTGTGCACATAGGCCAACCCTGCTAATTTTTTTAAAATTAAAAATGTAAAATAACTTTTTTTAATTAGGTCTAAGCTTAGGTTACCTAAGTTCAATTTTAAACAAAACAATGTTGTTTTGTTTAGAATAACTAAGTTTTAAGCCAACCTGAACTTGGCCCTGACCCATAGGCTGACCCGTTGAAAATACTTGAATCTGGACCCATGAGCTGCTTATTGCCATCCCTAGAGAGTTTCGATGATAGTACATACAATAAATTACGTAATGGAATCGAATCTCATTTGAGCAACATGATTCTTAAAACTTTTTGGTGGCATGTCTTTTGTTAAAGGATCATTAATCATTAATTCAGTGCTAATGTGTTCAACGACCGCTTTGTTCTCTTTGACATGTTCTTTAATAGACAAATACTTAATGTCGATATGCTTACTTAGACTGCCACTCTTATTGTTTTTGGCCAAGAAAACTACAGCTGAATTGTCACAATACATTCTTAGTAACTTAGAAATGGAATCCACAATTCTAAGGCCATATATGAAACTCTTCAATCATACACCATGTGAGGTAGTCTCAAAATAAGAAACGAACTCAGCCTTCATGGTAGAAGTAGCAATCAAAGTCTACTTTGAACTCCTCTAGGATACGACTCCACTGGCAAACATAAACACATATCCAGATGTTGGTTTTCGTGAATCAACATAACCAGTAAAGTCTAAACATGAATAACCAACTACCTCGAGATTGTCAGTTCGCCTATACGTAAGTATGTAATCTTTGGTCTTTTTAAGGTACCTCATCACCTTTTGGCAGCTCTCTAGTGGTCTATAGGTTACTCTGATATCTTTCTGACATTCCAACAACAAATGCATGTTAGAGTAGTGCCCTGAAGGCAATCGTCTTTAGCACATTTTGTACAAAGTTGTGTACATACTTTATGAATAAATAAAGAAAGACATATTTCATTAATTTGATGTTCATTATTTATGAATGGATATTGATCTATAAGCAAATTAATGAAGACCATGATATATGACATAGCATGAAGGAAATTGTGATGCGATCATACTATTGAGATTCCTATCATATACAATTATGTCAATATCTAAATTATCCTAGTCGTAGGATTCTCGAGACCTGGACATCCAGAATCCGGAGAGACTAGCAAATCTCAAGCTCCTTGATTTGATCAAGCGGTGGATCTCGAAGCGTAAATATGAGATATTTATGGTTGAGATGTGGATGCTTACTAGAGGTAGTAAGTACATTGGATGACTGCTATGAGATCATCACATGAATGTCCTATTCTAATGTCGTTGATAATTTCATCATAAGATAGTGCAAGTATCCTTAGACTTGAGGTGCCCAAGGATATCTTGGATCGATTACGTGCTTTGACTCCATTCCTTGTTGCCTTCTGAGAGGTCACTCATAGGGTAGTGATTGAGTACGACTTGAGGTATTGAAGGTAATTGAGTAGCCAATAGAGGATTCACCACTTCTATGATAGCGAAGATGATACCGTGGCTTTATTGTCGAGGTCATTACTTGGAAGTCTCTGGTCGGAGCATATATGTCATGAAGAATGCCTTCATTGACATATAAAGTAATGAGTCCCGTGACAAGAACTGAAATCACTGGACTAGATTTGGCGTAGTCGATCTAGTAAGAGTTGACACATTGCCCATACTCATAACCAAGTGGGGTATAGCATGGTGAAAGGACGAATTGCACGGTAATTGTTTATGGAAAGGTTTGTGATATGGTTCATGATGAATATATGTTCATTCGTCAAACCAATTACTTTCCGGTCAATTGGGGGTCATGATGTGTTGCTAGATACCGCTCATGACTTGCTTGGATTAAGTGTTGATCTAAGTGGCCAACATAACCGGAAACCTAATGGGTCACACGCATAAGAGTGACTCGGAGAATTTGTAAAATAGTTTTGGATAGAGATCCAATATATGGAGAGCAATCGGATTAAATGGATCCCGATGAGATCGAGATATGTCTCGATAAGATCGCGACATCGATATTGCTGAAAAAGATTTTCGGAGGTTTTCCATCATGGGACGATGGTAGGTAGACCAATTCAGCAATGTTATTTGGACCACTTCAGCATTTCAATATATATAGAATTAATTAATTAATTAATATAGCATTTACGTGGAAAGGAGAGGAAGTTTCCTTTAAGCTTTATCTTTTAACTTTTTTTATATATATATATATAAAGGCTAACGTGGGTGCATGACTCACCATTAGCATTTAATGTCTTTAAAAGAGTTAAAGACAAAGGCTTAAAAGAGAATTGAAAGAGGTGATGATCGTGGGTTTTTAAAATAGAAGGAAGAAACTCATCTCTCATCTCCATCGATTTCAAGCTTCTTCATCTCTCCTTCATCGTTTCTCAAGCTCTCCAAAGAACAAAGGTAAGATCTAGCAGTCTTTAAATTGTTCTAGTTATTTTCGGGTCAAAGGGTTTGTCCCGGTTAGGTTCTCCGATCTCTGCGTGGATACCGTTAGAGACGGTCTCCTTTAGTCGTTATGGTTTGAGTTTGTTATATAGACACATGGATCTTGGCTTTCGGGAAGGTCCCGGAACAAAAATTTTTTTTTTCCGCACCGTGAGCATGTGATGCTCACTCCGGAATTTTCCTATAGTGGTATCAGAGCCACTTGTGTCGTATATAACGAAGAAATCATGACTAGGTCGGAGTTGCCTATTGCTTGTGACGATGATGCATGTTGTAAATGTTAATTTCGAATTCAGTGTAGAAATATTGTTTTTGAAATTTTCTTGCCCAGATATGTTCACAAGATGTTGTTGCATATGTCTGTGGAAGCTTGGAATTTATCAATGTGATTTGATATGGTTTTGCTAATTTATTCCCTAATGTTCTGGTTGCTGTGTTTGTGTACATTCAATGAACAGGCATGCTTGTAAATTCGAGAATAGATTGTAGAAAAATTTTTTTTTGGATTTTCTTTCACCGACATGTCTCTAAGATGTTTATGAATGTCTATGAAAATGGAAAAATGTTTTTGAGGTGATTTACTATTTATTTGAGAATTTATTGTGTGCTGCTGGGAATAACTGTGTTGAGGAACACAGATTCAACATTGGCTTTGTTTCTGAGGTTGGTTGAGTTTTTGATGGAAATAAATCCTGAAAAATTTCATGGAGCATTTTGTGAACATTTTGTAACCTCTGTAATTTTATCAGAATTTATTGAAATTGTTTCAATGAGTTTTTCAAGCAAAAGACAAAGCTTGGCAGTTTTGAGAAAGTTGCTGGAGCTGTTTTGTTTGGAATGAGAAATTGTGTAGTTTTCAGTTCCAATGCCTTGGATTATTTTTAATGTGATTAAAAAGATGTAACATTGATGTTGTATGCTTTCCAAAATGAATTTCTTGAAATTGGGTTTCCAAAAATTTTCGGATGTCAAATGTGTCACATTAACGTCTCGTTAGTGTATTTCGTTGTCTTGATTGTTTTGGCCGTCACAAATTTTGTGACCAGTGCCGAAGTAGTCTTGATAAAGATTAGACTACCTAGAGATTCTTAGGGTGATAGTTTGATATTCTAAAATTATTTGGAAATCTAAATGAATAAGAGTGTATTCATTGATTTCAAGTTTCATGTATAGTATATTTATACATGGTAAGCATGATACAATGAAAGTGTTTCATTGGTACATCAAAGTAAAGTGTATTACACTTGGTATTGTGAATTTGAACTACACAGATTGAGAAATTAGCCGATTAGATAGCAATTCCACATGGATAAGTCGACTAATAAAGATACAAGTCGACTTGTCGGTGCATTTATAGACGATAAGTCGACTTGCATAATGGTACAAGTCGACTTGTTAGTACTGTAATGCATAAGTCAACTAACACATGCATAAGTCGACTTACACAAAGGCATAAGTCGACTTATATATACACAAGTCGACTTACAACATGCAAAGGTGGGATGATGGATGATTTTAGATATAGACTCAATGTGATTGATGAAATGCCCTAAATCATTCCATATAGTCATGGTGACTATAATCCTACGGCTTGGAGAAGAAGAAGATGAGACCTGAAAATCCTCACACATCATATGAAAACTAACGCCTTCCATTAATATGGGGAGAACCAGAGTTCTTATAGAGTTGGGTTGTTGGGTAAACCCAAGCTCGCTCTATACGGATATGTTCAAACCATGAAAATAAGATTTTCGGATTAATGGGTCGATTTTCACTAGAAGCGTTGATTTTTTGAGTAAACTCAAGGTCAACGTGGACAGAGGCGAAATTGGGTAGTGTACATCAGATGTATGTGCATCAAAAGTTGATAACCCAATGTGTGTGCATACATCACGAGTTGATAGCACTAGTTGATAGTTGCATCTATGAATCAAGTGGTATGACCGATACCTGCCGATTGATCTAAGGTGGCTTGTTGGGTAAACTCAAGGTCATTTTTAGTAATGTCGGATATCTATGATGCAATTGGTATGACTGATACCTACCGATTGACCTAAGGTGGCTTGTTGGGTAAACCCAAGGTCATTTTAACAATGTCGGATATCGACCCACTAGGACATTTTGTCATAATGTTTCTTGGATTCGTACTGAGGGTTATGGATTCTCTGAAACTAGTGGGAATCATATGCATGTCATGCAAGTCCTTATGTCATGCATGTAATTCTATTCTAACATTCTTTCTCTCTTTCCCTATAGGTTATTGAAGATGACTTCCAGTGTAAACTTGCGTTCACTAATGGATTCGAACAAATTAACTAGACCCAACTTTCTAGATTGGCTGAGAAATCTGAGAATTGTTCTCAGATCTGAGGAACTGGGCTATGTCCTAGATGTTCCACTTCCTGATCCACCTGCTGTTGATGCTTCTGATGAAGATCAGAAAGCATATCGTAAACATCTTAAAGACAGTGACATGGCTACCTGCATTATGCTCGCCTCGATGTCACCAGAGCTGCAAAAGCAGTATGAGTCTATGGATGCTAATACCATAGTGTTTTATCTTAGAGAGCTGTTTGATGAGCAAGCTCGGTCTGAAAGGTTCGAGACCTCGAGGCTACTCTTTACTACTAAGATGACTCCAGGTTCATCTGCAGTGCAGTATGCATTGAAGATGAATGGGTATATTGAGAGGTTGACCGTCTTAGGTTTTGTAATGGATTATGAATTAAGTGTTGACTTAATTCTAGTTGGATTGTCTGATAGTTATTCACAGTTTGTGTTAAACTATCGGATGAACCAAATATCCACGACAATCCTCGAATTGATCAATTTGCTCAAGACAATGTAACAATCTATCAAGAAGGATAGCAAGCAAGTCTTATGGTGGCCTCTTCTTCTTCTGGTTCAAAGAAAAAGAATCTAAAGAAGAAAAGGTCTAAGAAACCAAAAGGAAGTGCAGCCAAGAAGAAAACTAAAGCGCACCAAAGGAACTTGCTTCCATTGAGGCAAGACCGCCACCGGAGGCGGGCGGAATCAGAAAGTCTATCTGGAAGAATTGAAGCAGAAGAAGGCATCAGATGCCTCGACTTCTTCAGGTATGTTTGTCATTGAGGTTAATACTGTTTCTGACCATAACATATGGGTATTAGATACCGGTTGTAACTCACACATATGCAATGATATGCAGGGCTTCAGGGACAGTAGACAACTCATGAAGGGAGAGATAGACCTGTGTGTAGGAAATGGAGCAAGAGTTGCTGCATTAGCCGTAGGCACTTACTTTTTGTCACTCCCCACTGAGCTTGTAATTAAATTGGATGAATGTTATTTTATACCTGTATTAACAAAGAACATATTGTCTGGTTCTTGTTTAAATAGAGCTGGTTTCCATTTAACTTTTAGTAACAATGGTTGTTCTATTAGTTTGAATGGAATACTTTATGGTACTGGTACATTATGCAATGGAATTTACATATTAGATATGCCATATCCAATTATGAATGTCAATGATACGTAAAGACATAAACGAGATAATTTAAAATCAACATACTTATGGCATTGCCGCCTTGGCCATATAAATGAGAGACGCATAACTAAGCTCCATAAGAGTGGTAGTTTAGGGTCATTTGATTATGAATCATATGACACATGCGAATCTTGTTTATTAGGCAAGATGACTAAGTTACCCTTTAAGGAAAGGGTGAACGAAGCGATCAAGTATTAGACCTAATACATTCGGATGTATGTGGTCCGATGTCCATCCATGCTAGAAGTGGTTGTCTTTACTTCATTACCTTTATCGATGATTATTCTCGATATGGGTACCAGATGTCGATGAGTTACAAATCTGAAGCATTTGAAAAGTTCAAACAATTCAGAAATGAAGTAGAAAACCAACTTGGAAAAAGTATCAAAACATTACGATCCGATCGTGGTGGGGAATACTTAGACCAACAGTTTTTAGATTATCTCAGAGATAATGGGATTTTATCTCAATGGACTCCTCCTTACACACCAAAGCATAATGGTGTGGCTGAAAGGAGAAATCGAACCTTGTTAGACATGGTACGATCGATGATGGGCTTTGCAAAGTTACCAAAATCATTTTGGAGGTATGCAATCGAGACAGCTGTTTACTTGCTAAATAGAGTTCCATCAAAGAAAGTTGATGTTACTCCATATGAGATGTGGACTAACAAAAGACCCTATCTTACTCATTTGAAAGTTTGAGGTTGTCCTGCTTATGTGAAGCGGATACAGTCAGATAAACTTGATGCAAAATTTGACAAGTGTTTGTTCGTAGGATATCCTAAAGAAATAATGGGATATCAATTCTACCATGCTGAGGAACAAAAGATGTTTGTTTCAAAGCATGCTGTCTTTTTAGAGAAAGAGTTTCTTTTACAAGAAGACAGTGGGAGCAAAATAGAACTTGAAGAAGTTCAAGATGCTCGAACAGACGCAGATCAACTGCCTGAACCTGAAACTGTGACTCATACAGATGAAGTAACAGTTCAACATTCTACAACAAACGAAGTTCGTAGGTCACATAGGCTACGCTCTATTTTCGAGAGATATGGATTTCTCGTGAATGAACAGAATGACGTATTGCTCATAGAAGATAATGAGCCTACCACCTATGAAGAGGTTCTGAAGAGTTCAAAGTCTGAGAAATGGCTTCATGGATGAAATGGACTCCATGTATGAAAACCAAGTATGGACTTTGGTTGAGGCACCCGAAGGAATCAAACCCATAGGGTGTAAATGGGTTTTCAAAAAGAAAACCGACATGGATGGTAATGTAATTACCAAGGCTTGTGAATAAAGGTTTTCGTCAAAGACAAGGAGTTGACTACGAC
The DNA here is from genome assembly GCA_029891385.1 of Erythroxylum novogranatense. NCBI lineage: Eukaryota > Viridiplantae > Streptophyta > Magnoliopsida > Malpighiales > Erythroxylaceae > Erythroxylum > Erythroxylum novogranatense. The sequence goes on along the minus strand of CM057225.1, from coordinate 33,070,271 downwards.
GAGACCTTCAGCCCAGTAGCAATGCTTAAATCCATTAGAATACTCCTAGCCATTGCCACTCATTATGATTATGAGATATGGCAAATGGATGTGAAGACAGCTTTCCTAAATGGAAATCTAGCTGAGGATGTGTATATGACACAACCTGAGGGCTTCACCTCCAGTGATGATGAAAAGGTATGCAAGCTTCAGAAATCCATCTATGGATTGAAGCAAGCATCCAGGAGTTGGAATATCCGTTTTGATGAGGTAATCAAAGAGTTTGGTTTCTCACAAAGTCCAGATGAACACTGTGTGTATAAGAAGGTTAATGGGACTGCAATCATATTCCTTGTGCTATATGTAGATGACATATTATTGCTAGGAAACGATGTTTCTATGCTACAATCAGTGAAGATTTGGTTGTCCAAACAATTTACCATTAAAGACCTTGGTGAAGCAACTTATATCCTTGGGATAAAGATCTATAGAGATAGATCAAAAAGGTTGCTTGGTCTTTCACAATCAACGTACATAGACAAGATGCTAAAAAGGTTTAGCATAGAGCAATCCAAGAGAGGCTACCTTCCCGTGACTCATGGGATAACACTCTCAAAATCTATGTGTCCTAAGACACAAGATGAGAGGATGCGCATGAGTATGATCCCGTATGCATCTACGGTAGGATCTATCATGTATGCAATGCTATGTACGAGACCCGATGTATCATATGCTCTAAGTGTTACGAGCAGATACCAATCGGATCCTGGTGAGGGTCACTGGGTGGCTGTCAAGAATATTCTCAAGTACTTGCGAAGGACTTAGGACGTTTTCTTGATATATGGAGATGAAGATCTCAAAGTGGCGGGTATCTGAGATGCGATTTTCAATCGATAAGGATGATTCCAAATCTCGATCAAAGTTACGTATTTACCTTTGAATGGCGGGCGATTAGTTGGAAGAGTTCCAAACAAGAGACAACTGCCGATTCAACGACCAAGGCAGAGTACATTGCCGCTTCAAAAGCAGCAAAGGAAGCAGTTTGGATCAAAAAGTTCATTACTGAACTTGGTGTGGTTCCTAGCAGTGATAGGCCCATGCAGTTGTATTGTGACAACAATGGGGCTATTGCGCAGGCGAAAGAACCAAGGTCTCATCAACGATCCAAACACGTACTCCGCAGATATCATCGATCGGGAGATCATAGGATGAGTGATGTCAGATCGAGAGAATTCCACCGGCGAGAATATTGCTGATCCGTTGATAAAACCATTATCACAAAAGAGTTTTGATTTTCATGTACTCGCCTATGGTATTAGATATCAAGGCGATTGGCTTTAGGTCAAGTGGGAGATTGTTAGAGTAGTGCCCTGAAGGCAATCACCTTTAGCACATTTTGTACAAAGTTGTGTACATACTTTATGAATAAATAAAGAAAGGCATATTTCATTAATTTGATGTTAATTATTTATGAATGGATATTGATCTATAAGCAAATTAATGAAGTCCATGATATATGACATAGCATGAAGGAAATTGTGATGTGATCATACTATTGAGATTCCTATCATGTGCAATTATGTCAAGATATCTAAATTATCCTAGTCATAGGATTACCGAGGCTGGACATCGGTAATCCGGAGAGACTAGACATCTCAAGCTCCTTGATTTGATCAAGCGATGGATCTCAGAAACTATAAATATGAGATATTTGGGGTTGAGATGTGGATGCTTACTAGAGGTAGTAAGTACATTGGATGACCTGCTATGAGATCATCACATGGATGTCCTATTCTAATGTCAGTGATAATTTCATCATAGAATGGTGCAAGTATCCTTAGACTTGAGGTGCTCGAGGATATCTTGGATACTGATTTCGTGCTTTGACTCCATTCCTTGTTGCCTTACAGAGGTCGCTCATAGGGTGGTGATTGGGTACAACTTGAGGTATTCGAAGGTAATTGAGTAGCCAATAGAGGATTCACCACTTTTGTGATAGCAGAAGATGATACCCATGGCCTATTGTCAGGTTCATTACTTGGAAGTCTCTGGCCGAAGCATATATGTCATGAAGAATGTCTTCATTGACATATAAAGTAATGAGTCCCAGGACAAGAATTGAAATCACTTGGACTAGATTTGACGTAGTCAGTCTAGTAAGAGTTGACACATTGCCCATACTCATAACCAAGTGGGGTATAGCATGGTGAAAGGACGAATTGCACGACAATTGTCTATGGAAAGGTTTGTGATATGGTTCATGATGAATATATGTTCATTCGTCAAACTAATTACTTTTCGGTCAATTGCAGGTCATGATGTGTTGCTAGATACCGCTCATGACTTGCTTGGATTAAGTGTTGATCTAAGTGGCCAACATAACCGGGAACCTAATGGGTCACACGCATAAGAGTGACTTGGAGAATTTGTAAAATAGTTTTGGATAGAGATCCAATATATGGAGAGCAATCGGATTAAATAGATCCCGATGAGATCGAGATATGTCTATATATATATATATATAAAGGCTAACGTAGGTGCATGACTCACCATTAGCATTTAATGTCTTTAAAAGAGTTAAAGACAAAGGCTTAAAAGAGAATTGAAAGAGGTGATGATCGTGGGTTTTTAAAATAGAAGGAAGAAAGAGTTTTTTCGTCGCATCTCTCATCTCCATCGATTTCAAGCTTCTTCATCTCTCCTTCATCGTTTCTCATGCTCTCTAAAGAACAAAGGTAAGATCTAGCAGTCTTTAATTTGTTCTAGCTATTCCCGGGTCAAAGGGTTTGTCCAGGTTAGGTTCTCCGATCTCTGCGTGGATACCGTTAGAGACGGTCTCCTTTGGTCGTTATGGTTGGAGTTTGTTATATAGACACATGGATCCTAGCTTTCGGGAAGGTCCCGGAATAAAAATTTTTGTTTTCCACACCGTGGGCATGTGATGCTCTCACACCGGGATTTTCCTACAATGCAATGTCAGGTCTTGTACAAACCTGAGCATACATTAGGCTCCCTACTATAGAAAGATATTAAATATTTTTCATTTGTTCCCTTTCAAACTCATTTTTCGGGCACTAGTTCACATTGAACCTATCACCTTTCACAATAAGTGCTATACTTGATGAACAATCTTTTATCTGAAATCTTTCTAAGACCTTATTCATATAGTTTTCTTGAGTTAGACCCAAAATGTATTAAGATCTTTCTTTATGGATCTTAATGCCAATAACATAAAGATGCCTCTTTTGTATCCTTCATATCAAAATTCTTAGAAAGAGATTGTTTCATCTTATATAGAACACACTTGTCATTGGTGGCAAGTATAATATCATCCACATACAGAACAAGAAAACAAATTTTACTCCCATTAACTTTCTGATATATGCATTAATCCATGATATTCTCTACAAAATCATATGAAGAGATGATTGTTGGTTTATGTCCTACAACCAATCACTTTGGTTGTAGTTTATTGACAAATTATTTAAAGGCATTCTTTATCTTGTAAATGTTTAGATGTATATGATAAAGTGCATGGGATAATTGTACATTGCAAATGAAATTATAATGAGATTATAATTATGAGATTCATATTACATTTATGTATTATTCCTAAATGTTCCTAGTCATTGTTCTATTAAGATTGAATATTAATAGAACGTAAAAAGAGTAGCACATGTTTTGTTTTTCCTTATGAAGGAAGTAGTCAATCTCATAGATTAAAGTATAGAGATACTTAAACAAAAGTATAGGTACTTTTGTAACATCCCATCACCGATGGGAAGGGTATTTTGGTAAATTGGGACGGGTTAGGAATGTTTAAATATATCTCGGCATGCACATGCTGAAGTAAATCACACGTTAATATATTGAGTAATAATATGATCAAGATACAAGAAGGGGGGTTGAATTGTGATAAACTTTTCGTTAATCCCTTCAATAACAATTGCTTGTTCTTTCAGAAAACTTATCTTAAATCAATTCTTGACTAGTTTGAAAACCTTTGATAATAATGAGAACTACGATTTAAGTAAAGTAAGAGTTAGAGAGAGAAACACGACAATTTATCTGGTTCACCCTAAACAGTGGCTACGCCCGATCCTCGAGATCCTTACGAGATTTCACTATCTCCTAACTGTTTACAAGTATTCTTTGATTGAGCCTCTTGGTCTCTTAACAACAAGTATTCTTTTACTCTTAGCCTCTTCAGCTACTGTAACACTTTTCAAAATGAAAACTAATAAAGAGCTTTTACAAAAGAGTTGCTCTTAATAATGTACACTTGAAAAATAGTTCACAATTTTTCTCGGATAGTCGAGATGTTTGAATACTCGAGTTTCATTCACTTTTCTCAAAAGTCGTTTTACTTCAATCTCGACTCTTATTTATAATCGGTCTTCAACTGTTTCTTGAATATCTCGCTTGAATTTTTAAAAAGCGGTTATTCAGGTTTAACTCAGAATCGTCTTAAAGCGATGTTTCTTTCTTTTTCGATTCTTGTATCGCTCGCTTTTCTCTTCGTAAAGCTTAAATCGATTTTTGTAAAATCGATATTCTTCCGTCATTTTCCTTCGCTTTTCTTCCTTCGCTTTTCTTCCGCTCATTATTCTTTCGTCGCTTTTCCTTCCTTCGCTTTTCTTCCGCCCGCTTTTCTTCCTACCTTTTCTTCCTTCATTTTTCTTCCGCTCATTATTCTTCCGCTCGCTTTTCCTTCCTTCGCTTTTTCTTCCGTCATTATTCTTCCGCTCGCTTTTCCTTCCTTTTGTTTTTCTTCCGCCCGCTTTTCTTCCTTCCTTTTCTTCCTTCGCTTTTTCTTCCGCTCATTATTCTTCCGCTCGCTTTTCCTTCCTACATTTTTCTTCCGCTCGCTTTTTTCTTCCTTACCTTTTTTCCTTCGCTTTTCTTCCGCTCATTATTCTTCCGTCGCTTTTCTTCCTTCTATTTTTCTTCCGTCTCATTATTCTTCCGTCTCATTTTTCCTACCTTTTCTTCCTATGCATCCATCTACTTTTCATTTGTATATTTCTCTTTGTTTATTATCAAAATTATTTAATACGTGAAGTCCGGTTTGACTTAACATTCTCCCTTTTGATGATAACAAATACTTGTGAATTAGAGAAATATGAAAAGTATCAATTATCTGAAGTATTGAGATAAAAATAACCGCTTTATCCTTCCAAATTGATTTCTTCCTTCTCCTTCTCCCTATTTGTTATTGATCAAAAAAATTATTTCCTAATCTGCTTCACCAACTTTTCATCATCTTCTTAATCTTCTTCATATCCTTATCAAGTTTTCGAACATGCTTCTTTAAAGTCGATGATTCATCTGCAATGAGGATTCTATCTCAACAACTTGCTTTTCAACGATAGCCTTTGTTGTTGTATAAGCTTCTTGTTAAAGACATTTATTTCAATGATTTGTAGGAGAGGTGGAGGAACAAATCTGACTTGTTCATGAATATCAAGATCATAGGAATCATGTATCGTTGATAAGTGCTTAGAACCATGGCATAGCTTCAGAATCGAGGTGATCTCCCACAGAGGTCGATTTCGCAGAATGTTACGTAAAATAGTATAACAACATTACGAGTTGCCAATCGTAATGTAACAACATCGAATTTTTCGATAGTCCTCCTGTGGATCCTCTGCTGTAGCCTTAGTTAGGCTTGGTCCGGATCTTGATATCTGCAGATAAATTTCCACTCCTTTTCTTCACATGCTTCATCAATCAATTTTATTGCCTCTTCAATTTGATCAAGTCATGTCATCCACAATGGCTCTGGTTGAACTTTTAGCTTCGACTTCTTATACTTGAGTTCAACAAAATTTGGTGGTCAAGATCGGTACCACCTTGATTATTGTCTTTATTCAAGATAGGATAAGAAGTGAGACGCTCTCAAATGGCTCTGGTGGATATGGTTCTCTTCCAACTCTCTTGATTGATCATAGAAATTTTGTAACCCCTATCCAACGGATGTAAAATGCCATTATCATATTCAACGATTTGAAGAAGGCTTTCACATATCTCTTTGGTTTGTCTCGGATGATGACAGACTTGGTCTTCTTCTCCTCTATTATAACCAATCTGTGTTCCCAACTTTCTCTTTGAGCAGTTAAATACTTGGATGGAACATTAGTCATCACACTCACAACTTTTGAGTAGCCTTCTTACCCATAACATGAGTAGCAACTTGTTTGTGGACAAGTGTAGATCTGAAAAGTAGTAGGAACTACTTCTTCAAAATTGGATTATTAAGAACTTTGTGAGAATCCTTAATATTACCCGTAATAGTTTCCATAATCGCTTCAAGAGTAGCTTCCATATTAACTTCAGCAAGATCAACAAAGACTAATAAAGACTTGCAGCAGACTTTTTCAGAAGTGTCAACAACAGTCTCTTCTTGCCTTGCCTTCTTAGACTTTGTCTCTGTTGTTGGACTTTCTTCTTTTCTTGCACTCATTTTCTTTATCCTGGTGACCTCTTGGATTGTGCTTTCTTCTTTTGAGTTCTTCTTCTTTCCTTTTCCTCCATTTCTTTGAGACCGAAGTTTCAATCTTTCTCAAGGATTGATGATAGTGATTTTGTAGCTTTTGATCTCTGTAGTTCATAATGCTTTGATTGGCTTGAATCTCTGGATGGACTGGCTTCTTTCCGTCGCACAGTTTCTGTTCGGGTGACCTTCTTGCTTGCTTAGGAATGTCACTCACCAGAGGTTCCCCTTTACGCTTCAAGTCTCCTGATTCAAAAAATCGAACACTTCTTGACTTTGATTCCTGAGAGTGTGATCTTCTCTCCTTCATAGAGGATTTCTTCGTTATAGGCTCCCCCTCAGTTGTTGCTTTCCTTGGTGCTTCTGCTCCTTTTCTGTCTGGAAATCTCAGACCCATTTTAGCAACAGTTGTTGAATCTATATAGCTTTTGATACTATCTTCATCGATTCCCTTTCCAACTGATGCCGATTCTTTGAACACTCTTGTCAACAAAGATCCCATAAGGGCGGTGTTTGTATCCTTTATAGATTTTACCATGTCTCAAAAATCAAATATGGTAAATCTATTGGGTGATGATTTAGAAGATGAAAGATGCATTGTTCATCCGTGGTAGTGACTCGATGTCTTGAACCTATTCTCGGTGAAGATCTGATCACATAGAATCGTGAACAATATCCTTGCTTTTGGTACCAGCCAAGAGGCTCTCCTTTCAATTGGGTTATTGTGTCCATAGAGTTGACGACTAACTTCATCTTCGCTCATCTTGAGCTTTGTCATCCATTTCACCATATTAGTGGGTTGAACTCCATCCATTGGACATTCAAGAACTTTCTCCAAGAACTCCTTTGTTACAATAATAAGAGTGTGTGTCTACATATGACACGATTGTATCATCTCTCGATTTAGTATTTTCCGAACTCATAAATTTCTTGGAGATAGACTTCATCTCGTATTTGAAAGAAGTTTCTCCATCCCGCCGCCATTATCTCCGCTCTATATCCATCTCTTTCTTTTCTTAGTTCTTGAAGTTTACCAATCTTCCCCATCGATCTGGATCAACTCGCAAAATATAAACGACATACATCTTCTGATTACATTGAATAGGAACTTGCTTGAAGATTTTTAGAGAGATTTCAGAGAACTAGCAATTTCGAATTTGGTAGGAATCCCAAAAGTCGCTTTTAGGGATTTTATTGCAAATTCTAGAACGATTGTACTTCTCGATGATCTCGACCTTTTTCCTCTAAAACTTTTCCTTGTGAAAGAAGTTTTAAGTGCGAAACCGTCAACTCCGTTTAACTCCACCGTTTCATTGTCTTTTCTTTTGAAAATCGATGATCAATCTGTTAACTCGCCATCTATCTGTCTTGTCTTTATAAAAAAAAATAGATGAATGGTCCGTTAACTCCTCCGTTTATTGCATTTCTTCTTACGAAAAACCGGATGAATGGTCTATTAACCTCACCATATTGAGGTTGCGTCGATTTCTTTAAAGCGATCTTCACTTAGTGGTTTTGTGAAGATATCCGCCCACCGATATTTCGCTTCCACGAATTGTAGGTCGACGACTTTCTTGAACGTAATCTCTCAAGAAATGATGTACGAATTCTATGTGCTTCACCCTTGAATGTTGAATTGGATTCTTTGACAAGTCGATGGTATTTGGTGTTGTCACAAGATATTGGAATCTCTTCCTCTTGTATTGAGTAGTCCACCAATTGATACTTGATCCACAACAATTGTGAACAACAACTTCGGCGGAGACATATATTCAAACTTCGGCGATTGATAATGCAATCGAGCTTTGTCTCTTGCTTGACCATGACACGTGTTTGGTCCAAGGAAGTGACAACCACCACTGTGCTCTTCCTTTCGATCCTATCACCGCATAGTCCGCATCGCAATATCCATTCAACCTGAAATCTTTACCTTCTCATACATTAAACAAAGATCAAGAGTACTGCGAGATATCTCAAAATTCATTTTACAAAGAATGTAATGAGATTCTCTAGGATCGGCTGAAACCTTGCACACAAGCATACACCTGAATAGAATGTCAGTCTACTTGCTCAGTAAGATAAAGCAAAGAACCAATCATCCTCTAAATAGGGTTTGATCCACCTTCTTACCACTTTCGTCTTTTGACAACAAGTTTGAAGGATGCATCGGTGTAGACATACTTTTAACTTGCACATATCAAACTTAGACAACAATTCTTTGACATATTTTTGTTGATGGATAAAAATCTTATCCTTAGTTTGCTTTACTTGCAATCCAAGAAAGAATTTTAACTCACCCATCATGCTCATCTCAAATTCAATTTTCATCATATTTTCAAAGCTCATGCATAACCTTTTGAGGTTGCTCCAAAATAGTATCATCAACATAGATTTGCACAATAATAAAATCATTATTCAAGTTCTTCCTAAAAGAGTTTTGTCTACTTTACCTCTAGTAAATCCATTTTCTATAAGAAATGAGCTCTCGACGATCATACCATGCTCTAGGGGCTGTTTGATCCATATAAGGCTTTATGAAGTCTGTAGACATGATCTGGATACTTTATATCCTCAAATCCAGGAGGTTGCTTGACATAGACTTCTTCATCTATAAAACCGTTCGTAAATGCACTTTTACATCCATCCGAAAAAGCTTTATGTCATGGCAAACAAAGATATGCAAGCAGATCCTTATTGCTTCAAGTCTTGCTCTTTGGAGCATATGTCTCATTGTATTCTATTCCTTCCTGCCGATTATAGCCTTGTGCTACTAATCTTGCCTTGTTGCGACTTACTTTTCCCCGATTCGTCTAGCTTATTCTTGAATATCCATCTAGTACCAATAATGGATTTCTTTTCGGGTTTAGGAACTAAGGACCGGACTTATTCCTACCGAATTGATTCAACTCCTCTTGCATAGCTAATATCCATGCTTCATCTTTTAGAGCTTCATCAATCTTCTTAGGTTCTACTTGGATATAAATGCCATATTGGCTTCTCTTACGAACTTGGACCTTGTTCTTACACCTTCCGAGGTTTCTCCAATAATTGACTCTTTAGGATGAAAGCTTTTGTATCTCCAATCTTTCTTTAACTCAAAATTCTTAGAAATGTCATCTTTTCATCATGAGGTGTTTCGATGAAGATACTTCCTTACCTTTGCGTCAAAGGCACTATAACAAAGATCATCTTCCGATTCCTCTTCCTTATTGGGTTGAGAGCTATCATCGAACTTAACATGAATAGTTTCTTCACGATCTTTGAGGTGAGGTTGAAAATTCTAAATGCCTTTGAAGTGAGAGAATAGCTTAGAAAAATTCTGAAAATGTCTTTGCATCAAATTTGTCCAGAGCTTCCTTTGTGTTCGGACTAGTGCACTTGCGGTAGAAAGGATGGAAATAAGAAATGTTTGGTCTCCATCTATTCCACAACTCATAGGGGTTTTTTTGAAGATTGGTCGCAAGAACACTCTATCTCGAATGTAGCATCTTTGTCAGACGACTTCGCTTGAAGTATTTAGGAAGATTCATCTCACAAACATTGTTCTTGCCATCTCTTGAATCGTCCTATTCTTCCTCTCAACAACTCCATTCTGCTGCGGAGTCCTTGGGGCGGAGAAGTTATGGAAAATTCCATTTTCTTTGCGTAATACTCTAAACTTCTCATTTTCAATTCTCCACCATGATTACTCCTTATCTGGCTATAGACATTCCTTTTCATTTTGTAACCTCATGGAAAGGTTTCTAAAGCACTTGAAAGACTCATCTTTATGTGATAGAAAAATATCCAACAAAACCTTGTAAAATCATCAACAATCACAAGTCCATACTTCTTTCCACCAAGACTTATTGTTCTTGTTGGACCAAATAAGTCCATATGTAACAACTCAAGTGGTCTAGATGACGTTATTTAAATGTTTTGAAGAGAAAGAGGTTTTAACTTGTTTCCTTTTCGACAACTTTCACAAAAGAAATCTTTGTCAAAACGAATTTGTGGCAAACCTTTTACCAAATCATGTTTCAAAAGTTTTGAAATATGTTTAAACCGACATGACCTAGTTTTTTATGCGGATCGTCTTTCATCTTGATAGATAAAAACATGAAATATTTTGAGACCGAAAATCGCCTAAATCAATTTTGTAAAGATTGTTTCGTCTTTTGGCTGAAAAGAAGATGGAACCATCTTTGTTTCGACTTCACAAAATTTTGATTGAAAGTAACTTCAAAACCGTAATCACATAATTGACTAATACTTATCAAGTTATGCTTTAAACCATCAACTAGTAAGACGTTGTTAATGCATGCATGAGAATTCTTACCAATCTTACCAAACCCGATTATCTTTCCCTTTGGTTGTCTCCAAAAGTTCTTGATCCTCCTTTCAGATCAAGATCTAGGAACATAGACTTGTTTCCGTCATGTGACGCGAGCATCTATTGTCCAAATACCAATGGTGCTTCTTTGGTTCTTCCAAAGAAGGATTTCATAGGAGATATTATCTTATTTTTAGGTACCCGATTCTCTTGGGTCCTTTAGGGTTAGTATGATGTAATGAATGATAATAAGGTGTAGAATGAAAACATTGATGACCTTTCCGAAAAACCGATTGATATCTTTTCTTATCTTTTGAGCAATTGATTTTACGTAATTCGGGCTTATTTTTAGTAAACCCTAATCCAGCTTTTATCCTCTGATATACAGATTTTCCTATCATTTCATTCATCTTTTTGTACTATCTCAGTAAATTTAGCTAGATCAATTGAGAGATTATTAATTCTCGATTTCAATTGATTAATCTCTTGGATCTATCTACAACTTTGTTGTTATTCAATTCCTCAACTTGCTTTCTCAAACTTATATTCTCACTCTATCTCATGAGTATGTTTGAGGTTTTCACATATTTCTTCTTCAACGACTTGTCTTGTTTTCGAATAGCATGAGAATCCTCTAACAATTCTAAGTATGCATCTTGTATATCATTATAGCTAGAAGTTACCTCCTCATCACTTTCTTCTTCAGTTACCAGACATATGTTAGCATGTTCTGACACTTTTGAACTTGTATCTGATTCTGATGAGTCCAGATCTTCCCATGTTGTCATCATGCTTTTCTTGTTATCCCTACTCCTTTTGGGTTGTCTTTTCAACATTGGACACTCGGACTTGTAATGTCCCGGCTTCTTGCATTCATAACATGTAATGGATGCTTTATCGACTTTTTCATCGTCTTTGCCACTGTTCCTTCTAAATGTTGAATTTCCTTTGGACTTCTTTTTCCACATTCTTCTTATCTTTCTTGAAATGAAAGATAGCTCATCGTCTTCATCACTTGATTTAGATTCTGACTTATTGGAATCATCATCCTTTGCTTTTTCAATCTTTAAAGCCTTTGATGTATTCCTCTTTGTTTTCTTCTTCTGGATTTTGTGATTCTTTTGACTTGCTTTGAGCGCTTATGGACTTCTCTTTCTTGGGCTTATCTTCCGCATCAAGTTGCCGTGTATCTTCAACGATCCAAGCAATTCATCAAGCTTCAAGACACTTAAGTCTTTGGCTTCTTACAAAGAAGTTACTTTGGGTCTCCATCTTTCAAGGGACTCCTCAAAATCTTTCGAACATGGTCTTGATCTGTTATGCGTTCTTCCAAGAGCTTTTAGTCCATTAATAATTGTTTGGAATCTTCCAAACATTTGATCAATGGTCTCTTCTTCTTTCATCTTGAATAACTCGTCTTGATGCACCAAAATACTTATCTTGGACTCCTTGACTTGATTTGTTCCTTCATGTGCAATTGATAATGTATCCCACATTTCTTTGGCAAGATCACATCCATGAACTTTGTCATACTCGCTTCGCTTTCAATGCACAACTCAAGAAAAATTTCACTTTGGAGTTTAGTTGAAATCTTGCTTTCGCTTTCGGTAGTCCATCTTTCTCGTGGAATTGGATTTTATCATCATCTTCAGGTGTGTATGGTCCATTCGATGATGTCCCAAAGGTCAATGTGAGTAGACTCGATAAACAATCTCATCCGATCCTTCCAATAGTGGTAGTCTTCACCATTGAATCTTTGGAGGTCCGTGGACCGAGGCTCCTTGCAATATCGTGTGTGATTCCACCATTTTCTTTAGTTCACACTTTATTAGAGTGATTCTTGAACACCTTGCTTTGATACCAATTGAAGTAAATCACACGTTAATATATTGAGTAATAATATGATCAAGATACAAGAAGGGGGTTGAATTGTGATAAACTTTTCGTTAATCCCTTCAATAACAATTGCTTGTTCTTTCAGAAAACTTATCTTAAATCAATTCTTGACTAGTTTGAAAACCTTTGATAATAATGAGAACTACGATTTAAGTAAAGTAAGAGTTAGAGAGAGAAACACAGCAATTTATCCTGGTTCACCCCAAACCGTGGGCTACGTCCAGTCCTCAGATATCCTTTTGAGATTTCACTATCTCCGAGCTGCTTACAAGTATTCTTTGATGAGCCTCTTGGTCTCTTAACAACAAGTATTCTTTACTCTTAGCCTCTTCAAAGCTACACGTAACACTTTTCAAAATGAAAACTAATAAAGAGCTTTTACAAAAGAGTTGCTCTTAATAATGTACACTTGAAAAATAGTTCACAATTTTTCTCGATAGTCGAGATGTTTGAATACTCGAGTTTCATTCACTTTTCTCAAAAGTCGTTTTTACTTCAATCTTGACTTTATTTATAATCGTGTCTTCAACTGTTTCTTGAATATACGCTTCTTGAATTTTTAAAGAAGCGGTTATTCGGTTTAACTCAGAATCGCTCTTAAGCGATGTTTCTTTCTTACATCGATTCTTGTATATCGTCTACTTTTCTCTTCGTAAAGCTTCCGTCGATTTTTGTTAAAATCGATATTCTTCCGCCTGCTTTTCATCGCTTTTCTTCCTTCTGCTTTTCTTAAATCGCTTTTCCTTCCTTCGCTTTTTCTTCCGCTCGCTTTTCTTCCTTCGCTTCTTCTTCCTTCGCTTTTCTTCCGCTCATTATTCTTAAAATGCCTTTTCCTTCCTTCATTTTTTCTTCCGCTCATTATTCTTCCGTCCTTTTCCTTCCTTCATTTTTCTTAGTCGCTTTTTCTTCCTTCGCTTTTTTCCTTCATTTTTCTTCCGTCATTATTCTTCCGTCGCTTTTCCTTCCTTACATTTTTCTTCCGTCGCTTTTCTTCCTTCCTTTTTTCCTTCATTATTCTTCCGTCATTATTCTTCCGTCTGTTATTCTTCCGTCTGCTTTTTCTTCCTTCTGTTTTTCTTCCGTCTGTTATTCTTCCATCTGTTTTACCTTCTGCTTTTCTTCCTATGCATCCATCTACTTTTCATTTGTATATTTCTCTTTGTTTATTATCAAAATTATTTAATACGTGAAGTCTGGTTTGACTTAACACATGCATCTTATAGCCTCTATATAAATATGAATGGTAATTTTTGCACATGCACATGATTGTACATGCATTCATGACATTTCCCGGCATATGTGTTTAAATGAAACTTTTTGTGAATTATGTGATATTTGTGTTTGAAAAATTGAATTGAAGCGCTCTAGGTGTATTTTACATTTTTAGGGATTCGTGGGAATTTTTTTGAAATTTTTCGGGGTACTTGCCCGGATCGGAAAATTACCAACTGGTTGACTGAGTGGGTTTTCCGTACTGAAAAGTACTACCTAAAGGCACTGAAATATTGGATAATTGATTTTTTTGGAGTTGTTATAGAGCCATTAGCATTAGAGGGATTAAAGATGAATTTGTATTAGGGTTCCTTTATTAAATAGTATAAATTGATTTTTGTCCTTTTCTCTCCATCAAAGGACAAGTGTCCTCTCATTTAATATTTTTGTCTTAAGCCATTCTTTCACTTACGACACTCCTCCTTCAAGAAGTCACCAAATCACTTTTAAAAGCCAATTTTTTCTCCTCCATCTGTGGGTGCTCATCCTCCCATCTTCATTGGTTTCTTTCATCCATATTTAGAATTTCTCTTGTTTTCTTGCTTGCTCCTCCCTTCTCCACTTATCTAGACTTTCATACCCTATGTTCTTTTTCTTCTTTTATGCATAAAAGTCTCAATCCTTGCCTTAAAGAGTGGTAACCGTAGGTGTGAAGAGAGGTTGAGAAGTTTGAGTGAAGCTTGGAAAATTGAAGAGTTGAAGCTTGTTTAGGTGAGAATGAAGTTGTCTATTCTTTTATTGGTAATTAGAAGCATTTATGGTGATTAATTGTGCATAAATTTCATAAAGATAGTGGTTAGATTGCTCGGGCATGAGTGTATGTATGTATGAGATTGAATGACTAATATGTGTTGAATTGGTTTTTGATTAGTCTTGATGTTAGAGTGATGGTAGTTGAGTGGCAAAATTTAGTAAGGAGAGTGTGTGTTGTGTGCTGCCAAAGTGTGAGTATGTATGCAAGTGAATGTCTTGATAAATTTGTGGATGATTTTATGGTTAAATTGGATGCATATTGATGTAGGTAAAGTGATGAAATGAAAAGAGTTGAGGTAGGGAGGAAATCTGGAAAATGTGACTTTGTGTAGGTTTCAGATTTTGGCTCATAACTTTTGATATGGTTGTCTAACTGAGCTGAGGTTTATTTTAAATTAAACTTAAGAAGTATGACTAGATTTCATATGAAGGAAGTTTGATCCAATTCTGACTTTAAGGATTTTAATTTTGGCATGCAAAGTGAGTTGTTAGGTGCTGTATGAACAGTATCCGAATCTTGTGATCTGAAACTTTGATGATTTTTCTTAGGTTGATTTGGATTGAATTTGCTACTTTGGTCTTCATGAAAGTTGAAGATTTTTGTGTTAGCTTTCTAAATCCACTAAGTATGAATTTTTTTGATTTGTACGTTGAAAGTTATGGTATGTTAATGTTCAGATGGTCATTCAGCTGAAAATGTGTTTTGTGTGTAAGTGACTTTATGTGTATAGGTTTTGTGCTTTTTGTGTTCTGATATTTATTTGGGAATGTTAAAGGTGAAATTGGCTCAAGTGACCTTCTGGAAAGTTGTAGAGGATTGAACTTTCTAATGAGGTATTTTATGCGAATTTTGGATGTAAGGATTGTTAGATATAAATTTGTAAAGTTTTGTTATGGTTAGGGTTAAATGCTGATTTCTTAAACCCTAACAGGACAGCCACCTAAGTGAGAGGATTTGACCTAGTTTGAATGGTAATTTGCTTTGAAGTCCTTCTTGAGAATTTTAGTATATTGTCTGAGATTTTTATTGCTATATGGTATGTAATTTTTCGACAATGGGTTGAAAAGTTATGAATGTTGGAAGATTCTGTTACTGTGAGAATGAGACTTATATAGGCAGAAGCTTTGCTTGAGAATTTGAGTTGTTTAGAGGTTGATTTTGCTTCCAAGTTATTCATGAAACTTGTAGAAAATGTTTTTATCTTTCTTTTGACCTATATCTTGGAATTTTTGGCATAAGGAATGGAAAGATAGGAATTTTTTTGTAGAGTGCAATTACTATTCATATGGTAGTTTTACTGTTTCATTGGGCAGAAACTTCGTTTGTATTTTTGACCCTCTTAGAGATTGAATTGGATTATGAGGTCTTCTTGAAGATTGTAGAAAATTTTTAGAGATTTCTAATGGTGTATAATGTACCTTATTTGGAGTTATGAGTAAGAAGTTATGAGGATTGGAAGAACACAGTTATTGTTCATATGGTCATTTATGGGTAGTAACTTTGAAGTAGTTTTTGGCACCCTTAGAGGTGAGATTGGTTTGTGAGCCCTTCATGGAACTTGTAGGGTTTCTTGTTATATTTCCAATGAGATCTTGTTTGTAATTTTTGGATAAGTGTGTAAAAAGTTATGCATGTTAGAAATTCAGATGGTGGAAGAGAGTGAAATAGTGCAAACTCTCTTATCTTTTGTTTTGTCCTAAAGCTTCTTTTGCTTATATCTTCGTCATCTGACCTCCGATTAACCTGGTTCTCGAGGCGTCGGATTCATAAGACAAATTATCTACCTCTCTATGTAGAATTGTGGACTTTGTGGGATTTAATTGAGATTTAGGGATTGAATCCAAGTGAGAGAATTAATTAAATTTTGGCAATATCCGAACCTATAGAGGTCCAAATTGAGTAATTCTGGTGTCTATAGGTTCCTAAGACATAGGGGAATCTTTTGTGATGTGAATTATGGGAAATGCCGGGAATGTCATGAACATGCATTGTACACGTTTTAATTGTTCCATGTGCATTGTTTGATGCTTCTGAATATACATTTGGTAATGTGTAATTATTTTGCTTGTTATAGAGGCACAGTTGGAACGTCATCCCACGAACGTTGTCGAGACTTCCTGGCATTAGCTCGGAAGCTATTTGGTGAGTAACCTAGATGGTTCCTCAATTATAATTTGTTTATATTTTGCGCTTATAACACTGTAGATAATAATGGTGGGACTGTTGCGTTTGTTTATGCCTATATTCTGGACCGAAGGTGTCCAATGTATGTGGGAGATTATGACATAGGAGTGCGCTATTTGTGATTGTGATTTTAATGTGATTGAGTGTGAACTATTTGTTGACTGCATTAATTTGGGATTGATTTCTGATGTGGGATTTGTTGTATATTGACATATGCATTCCATGCATAATGTATGATCAGTAATTGACAGTTGTGACCGGAGCAGCCACCGAGAGTTTAAAGGTCAACGTAATTAGGCCTCGAGCCCAAAGTGACTCAAAGCCTCAGGCTCACCGATTAATGCGCCCTTAATGGGACAGTTTAAGCGCTCAGTCACAACAACGTAATAAATTGAAAAAAAAGGGTCACATACACATTACATATGCATTTGATTGAATGTCTTTGATTGGGTGAAAAGTAAATTGTTTTGTGCCCATGTGAATAATCATGTGGCACTTCTGAATGGATTATTATGGTATAAATGTGATCTGTTTGTGTATGCATGAATTGGGTGAACCATCGATGATGGTTCCTCACCGAAGTTACAAACTCACCCAAAATTACAAATTATTTTGAAGACAAGGAGAGTAGACTCATAGCTCCAGAGAGACTTTTCCTGTCGTGTAGATCGAGTTGGCAAGAGAAGTCATGGCTCACAGGTCGGTCAGCTGACACTTTTTGAGGGATGAACTAGTTAGGGTTTTTGGTATTTGATTTCCTTTTTGGAGTAATGTACAGACACGGAAAAACTGACAATTATGTAAATTACTGCTTTTGATGATATGAAATGAGAAAAATTTATGGTTTAAAAAAAATAGTGATTTTCATATTGATGCTTTATGATTATTGATGCCATGTGAAGTGTTAATGATGGTTCGTAGCGCACCCTTATCGTAGGGTGTATATCGGAATGACCTACGGGTGTCCCGGTATATGTCCTATGGTAAGGGGGTGTTACATGCTTGCTAGAGAACAAGTTCACTAAATATACCTGATATGTGAAATCCATTTGAAACATTACTTGTATGTCTATGGAATTCTCATTGTAATAATTATATAAGTGATCCTTTGACTTGAGGTCATCAAAGTTATCTTGTATGGGGATTACTATGTTTTGATACTACTTATGATCTATTTAATCCTAGGTCGTTTAGTCGGTAGTCATTTGATGTAGCATGAACTATATGGAGATCGTTGAATGATCAAGACATGATTCATCACCCTAAAGTAATTAGGAAGAATGTTTCGTTATTCTCGATTAATATTGATTCAAGAAATCCTTAGCCAAGATGAAATGATGCTTTGTAAATAGTTTACAAATGTCATTAATTGAATCCATAAAAAATGGCAGAGAACTAATATGATTAGAATCAAAATAAAGTAGACATTAAATTCAAGCTCTATGTCTAATCAGAACATTGTAAGATGAAATGATTGAATCATACAGAAAAATTATGCACGAAAAGGTTAGTCAAAATCACTTTGACATCTTAAATATTTGGGTAGTCATAATCCGTTACTAGACACCAATCTTGATCTATGATTATAAATTGTTTAATTGGAGAATTAAAGATAAACTAAAAGGAGTTTTAATTTATCTAACTTCAATTATGAATTAAAATTAGATTTTATAATAATTGCTAACATATTTGGGAACTTAATAGGTCTCACATATAGAATGGGTTGAATAGAGCAAAATTAATTTAATTAAGTTGGACTTGATTGCAAAGTTTGAGAAACTTTATGATTAAATATAAGATCTTTAATAAATAATGATTAATATGAGATAATGAATTTCATATGAGCATAATTGCTATTTAATTAGAATTATTTGTAATTCTAATTAAAGTTTAATTGAAATAAGAATTTAATTGAAATTAAATTACTAAAACGTCCAAAGTTTATTATAAATAGGCTTAAGCTTTATAGAGCTAGCACTTCATGTTTAACCCTCTCTGTAAGAGTTACAGAGTTCTCTCAACCTATTATGTGGATATCATTAGAGGTCGAATGCTTGTGTGGCTACGGTGGTTGAGACGGATTAGTTTCGAAAACAGTTCGAGGGATATAACAAAATAAAGATTAAACTTCGAATAAGGCATGAATTAAGTTATCACTTTATTATTACTCATGTTAATCATTTTATAGAATTAAATAGATCTTGTATTTTAGGAAATCAAAAGTCATGAAAAAATTTTGTGATTATTTCATTACGTTTAGAATCGGATCCTGACCCGATTTTCCAACAGTGGTATCAAAACAAGATTTTAATTCTATAATTTGATTAAACATTTGATTGTTATTGATCTAATTTTGAAATCAAAAAATTAGATAAGATCTAATAGTTGAATAATCTGGAAATTTGTTCTGGAAATATCCTGAAGAAAAATCAAATTAGATTCGATTGGGTATTAAGAAAGTTTTAGGATTAATCATTCGTGAAAACCCATAATTGTTCCGGTGAAATATACGCAAGAAAACATAAATGTGTGTACGGCACGAGGGTGTCCATCTGGAGGACTCAACTTCTTATCCATCTGATTCAAATCTAATGGCTATTGGCGCTTCCAAATTCCTCACCAACCTTCCCTCTTGCGGATTCTTATCATCCACTGTCTTCTCTTCTAATTTGGGTCGGATGTGTATTTATATTAACGATTATGATACATCACCTCTAGAGGCCAAGGCTAAAAAGAATTGCACAGATTCAGAGCTATAATTGAAGAGGCATGTTTGTCTATGGGAAAATGGATTTGAGTTTTTATGGGCACATTTAGTTTTTTTCAGTTCAAAATAGAAACTTAGTCTGGTCTGACTTCAATCATATGATTTTTTCCCTTCATTTCTGATATACAATATCTCCTGTTTGATCTTGAAATGTTCCTATTATTTGAGGCTTGCCTTCCAATATGTGTTTGTATCCAGTTAATTACGGTCCTTTGCGATTTTGTAAGAAACTTGTGCGCTAGAGAAGGCTACAAGATGATGGCAAAATGAGGGAAGCAGTAAGTGAAATGTGGGGAACAGATTATGAGAAACGTGAACAGTAAAGATGGACCACCACCTTTGTTGGACCTCGCTCCCGAAGCCCAACATTCGGAGTCATTATATTGAAACAGTACTTGTCCTCTATCACATTGAACCTGTTTCGGGACAATTGACATAACTTTCTCCATAGTTGTCAAATTAAGGTCATCTTAGGACGGCTTCGAAGATGACTTCGAGATCTACAACTTTTGTGAAGACATAGAAGTGAGATTATGTCATCTAAAGGTAGATTTAGACCAAACGATAGGCCAGATGATTCAGTCTACAGTGGATAAGAAGGAAGGTTTCAGTCTAAGACCTATTTTAGAAAAATTGACATAACTTTCTCTAGAGATATCAGATCAAGGTCATTTTAGATGGTTTGAAAGAGGATCTACAGCTTTCATGAAGATCTTGAAGATAGATTCTATAACCTAGAGTGTAACATCCCATTACTTGTGGGAGGGTTAGAATAGTAAATGTGAGTGATTAATGAGAGTTAGAGATGCATTTCCATGCTCATGCATAGTATGCCATACACATATATATGACTAGTGAATTTATCTGCACATGAAAATAACTGTACATGAATTCATGAATAATTTCGGGTATAATTTGATTGATTTGTGAATTTTTGAGAATTATGATTGTTGGTATGGGAAATATTAGTGATTAGTGGGAGTATGGAATTTGTGAATTTTGGGAATTGTAGAAAATAGGAAAAAGAAATTAAAAAAAGGAGCTTTGGAGATAGTTGGATTGTAAAGATGATAGTTAAGGGAGTTAGTTTCAAAAGAAACTAAGTTAGAACTTGGGTATTGGGTAAGTGACAAGTGTCACTTAAGCTTTTGTACTTTTGCTAGAAGTAGGTTACTATTCTTTGAGAGTTGACAGGTTAAGTCTTGTCCAAATCCCTTCTTTATTATCATCTTTTTTCAAACTTCCTTTTGAAACACAAAATTTTCCATCAAATACTTTCTAAGAGACTTCTATGTTTTTTCTTTCCTTCACCAAACCTATTTTGCCATTTGTGTCCTCACTGAGAAAAACAAGAAACTGGTCATTGTACTCAGTGAAGTACATAAAACGTGTGGAGTTGAGAGCTTGAAGATTTTGGAGTTTTCAGCAGATAAGTGGTGAAGAAATCCCTTAGAGTTGGGGATTTGTGAAATAAAGTTAATAAATTTCTGTCATCTGCATGAAAAATGGCATTTACGTGTTTGTTCATAAATACTAGGTGGTTGGGAAGAAATAAATTCAGTTATAGTGTTAAATTAGTTTTTGATTTTTTTTTTGGTGTTTTGGTGATGTAAAATATTGAAGGTTTGAAAATATGGAAGAAAATAAGACGGAAGAAAATGAAACGGAATAAAATGAGACGATAGAAATGAGATGGAAGAAAATGAGACGGAAGAAACTGAGACAGAAAAAATGAGACAGAAGAAATGAGACCGAAAAAAATGAGACGGAAGAAATGAGACGGAAGAAAATGAGACGGAAGAAAATGAGACAATAGAAATGAGACGGAAGAAAATAAGACGATAGAAATGAGATGGAAGAAAATAAGATGATAGAAATGAGATGAAAGAAATGAGACGGAAAAAAATGAGACGATAGAAATGAGATGGAAGAAATGAGACGAAATAAAATGAGACGATAGAAATGAGACGATGGAAATGAGATGATAGAACTAAGACGAAAGGAAAGTGAGATGATGCAAAAGTGAGACGATACATAAGCTAGATGGTAGAATTGGCCTTCTAGGTCTGCATGAAAGTTGTAGATTTCGAAGTCCTCTTTCCAATAGTCAAAGCACGAAGTGAATCGGACATCTTTAGTGAGAGTTATAGCAATTGCGCCAAGACATATGCAATACGAGTAAAGACATGAACATGTTGGATTCTTTCAGCCATAACTTTTTCTTTAGACCTCCAAATGACTTGATTCTTGAACCATTGGATTTGTAGGACATTGATCTACACCTTCACCAAGAATCATAGCTATCTGGAATGAATGGGGAAAGATTGAGCGAAAAGAGTGGGACAGATGCAGTGAGTGTGGTCTGAAAGGAGTATGAACTGATGTTATTCTATTGAACATACTTCAGTATTTTGATAATATTTTGATCTGTAGGATTCCAATTGAGGTGATTTTTTATTCGGAGTAAACTAGAGAAATAGAGATACAAATATTATGAAGAAGTTTAATCTCAATTCAGTTCTAAGGTATTTAATTTCTAGATGGAAGTATATAGTAAACTGGTTTTGATTAAGAACAGTCCAAAAATGTTGAGATATATCTTCCATATTAATGAACCAAATTGAGTGATCTTGGTGTCAATGGAAAGATAAGACATAGAGGAACACTTTTCTACGAGAAAGTATGACCAAATTATCTCAGTTTCACCTTCTGATTGTATGTGAACAGTAGACCCGAAAGGGTGTTTTGAAAAGTTTGAAAGTAAGCCAGTGAGTAATAAATTGTGATTTTAATGGTTCTAAAGAGGCATAAACCCAAGTGTTAGTTATACTTAAATGAGTTTTGGTATGGGGATGGTGTTGAGAAGAATCTATGGAGTGATACTCGAGATTATCATGAACATGCATTGTACATAATTTATTTCATACATGTGCATTATTGAACACTCTTAATGGTGCAAATTGTGACATCGTGTATGCTATTTGTTATAAAGGTGCAACTGGAACGTCCACTTCTAGACGTTGCTGGATCTTCCAGGCATTAGCTTTGGGAGCAATCTGTGAGTAACCTAGATGGTTTCTCTCAATTATTATTTGCTTATAATTATGTTTTGAATACTGAATGAATGAGATTTGATTGTGGAATCCGGACAGAAGGTCCGATGATTGTGTAATGTGATTGAGATATTGAAGTGCGACTTGAATGTGAATGTGGAGACCTATGTGCTTTATACTGTGATTGATTGTATTACATGCATTCCATTAATAATGCATAATCAGATAATGGAAGTTGTGACTAGAGTAGCCAATGATCAGAGCTTTAAGCTCAACGGATAAAAATGAGCCTCAAGCTTATAAGTATTTCAAAGCCTCAGGCTCAATGTGTAATGAGCCCTGTATCCTCATTGGATAAGGGACAGTTATTAATGAGCTTGGTATCCAAAATGGATACGGGATAGTTTAGGAACTCAATCAAAACAATGTAACAATTGGAAAAGAGTCCCACGATCATTGCATATGCATTTGGTTATGTATGTTTGAGTGATTGAAATGTATAATTTACCAATGCTTAAGTGAAATTGTGAAATATGATCAAATATGCAACAATGTGATTATATGTTATGTGAAATGATGTGCTGCATGAATTGAGTGAACTATCGATGATAGTTACCTCATTGAGTTCGCAAAACTCACCAAAATTACAACGTTGTCTTTTCAGGACCGAGAGATGACTTTAGCTACTGAGGGGTTCTACTACTGTGTAGATTGTGAGTTGGCAAGAGAAGTCATGACTGAAAGGTCGGTCAACTGGGAGTTTTGAATGGCTTAGATAGATTTTTTATATTTTCCTCTTTCATGTAGTACTTTTGTACTAGGTTTTGTTCATGTACATGTAGTAAAGGTTGAAAGAATCAATGTAGACTTTCGATTTTGAGAAATGAAATGAGGAACAGTTGGTCAAAAAAAAATTGTGATTTCTTATGATGCTTTTTAAGTGATTAATGATATGATGCCTTATGAAGTGAATGTAGTGATTGAACGTAGCTCGCCCTTATCGTCGGATATGTACCGGAATGACCTCCGGGCGTTCCAATGTGTACCCTACAATAAGGGGGTGCTACATTTAGGTGGTATCAAAGCATGGTTTGGCTTCTGTTGGGACATATAGGAATATTAAGCATGAAATATCTTGAAAAATGCGGATAATGATTGAAGTTATTATTTGTTATAGGTCATCCACTCTAGGTGATCAGATTGATCAACCAGCTGATCAAGGATCTGTAGGAATCAGTAGAGAGTCCTCGGTACCTCAATCTGAGGTGTTGCCTTCTAGAGTCCTCGAGAGAAGGGAGAGGAGGTATGATAGGCTGTGGAAGCAGGGAGCTGTGGAATTCTATGGCAGCACAGACCTTGCTGAGACCGAAGGATGGTTAGAGAGGATGGAGAGAGTATTCGATCAGATGGACTGCGAGCCTGATGAGAGGTTTGATTATGCAGTATCATTACTGCAGGGCCCAGCTTACCAGTGGTGGAAGACTGTTCTAGGAAGTACCACCAGGCCTTGCCAATTGAAGTGGGAAAACTTTTTGAGAGTCTTCAAAGACAACTATATGCCCAAGATCTATCTGGACATGAAGATGTAGAAGTTCTTAGAATTGAAGCAAGGTAGGATGTCAGTGGCTGAGTATGAGGTCAGATTCAATGAGTTGATGGGTTATGCTACTGCTCTGATTCCTACGGAAGAAGAAAAATGTAGGAGGTTTGAAAATGGACTTAATATGGAGATCAGAACAAGGTTGGCGTGGTCAGATATGGGTACTTTCAGTAAGCTGAGAGCTGCTTCAATTAGAATTGAACAACTGATAAGGAAGAAACAAGCTGAGATTGGGCAAGGGTCCAGAGGAAAAGGTCTAGTAAGAGTAAGGCTAGTTCTGGCAGGGGCTATAGTAAGCACCAGAACAGAGCATTCAGATCATCAAGTGGATCCAGGCAGTCAGGAACTGGGCAGAGGGGTAGGTTTTCACAGAATGGTAGTGGAAGGCGTATGGCTCTGAATCAGTTTCCAGTTTGTGAGCACTGTGAGAAGAGGCATAGTGGTGAGTGTTGGAGATTGACTGGAGTTTGCCTTAAATGTGGCTCCATAGACTACCAGATTAGGGATTGTCCTGCTACCTTAGGGACTCAGTCTGCTGTCAGTGGGCGATCTGGGAGTAATACCACAGTGTGGTAGAGCAGAGGTGGTAGATATGGATAGAGAGGCAGAGGTAGAGTCAAAGGGAGAGCTGGTAGTTCTTCTATGAGGACTGAGGGGTAGGGCAACCGACCATAGTCCCAAGCCAGGGTCTATGCCATGACTAGGCAGGAGGCCCAAGACTCACCAGATGTGGTAGCAGGTGTGTTTCTTGTTTATGACTTTGAGACTTTTGCACTGCTAGATCCATGATCCACACACTCCTTTATCGCACCGCATTTAGCATATAGGTTGCATTATGATAGGGAGTTATTATAGTATGGATTGGAGGTGAGTACGCGCATAGGCAGTACTACAGTTCTAGGAGAGGTTTGTAAAGGATGCTTGATTAGGATCGATCAAGCAATTTTGGAGGTAGACCTTATTATATTACAGTTGAGAGAGATAGATGTGATCCTAGGCATGGATTGGCTCACTGCCTATAAGGCCATTATGAATTGCTATACCAAGGAGGTAGTATTGGAATCTCCTGGTCAGCCGAGGGCAGTATTTAGAGGAGTTAGTCAGGTAGTGCCAGCTAGGATGATATCCTTCATAAGTACTTTGAGGTTGATGCCGGGAGGATGTGAGGCTTATCTGGCCCACATTATTGACACTAGGGTCGAGCCGAGTGCACAGGACATTCTAATGGTTAGGGAGTTCCTGGATGTATTTCCCAAAGAGTTACCTAGTTTACCACCAGATCGGGATACAGAGTTCACAATTGATCTGGTTCCAGGTGCTACTCCTATATCCATTCCTCCATATAGGATGACACCTATGGAACTGAAAGAGCTAAAGGCTCAGTTGTAGGAGTTATTAGAAAAGGGCTTCATAAGGCCCAGTGTTTCACCTTGGGGAGCTCCAGTGCTATTTGTGAAGAAGAAAGATGGGACTTTGAGGTTGTGCATCGATTATAGGCAACTAAACTGGGTGACAGTGAAGAACAAGTATCCGTTGCCTAGAATTGACGATTTGCTTGATCAGTTACAGAGAGCTCAGGTATTTACTGAAGTGAATCACACGTTAGTATACGATTTACAAAGTGCACAAGAAGGGGGGGTTGAATTGTGTATTCGGATTTTTATCCAATTCCCTTCTCTAAAAAAAATTGCTTTCTCAAAACAATAGACAAACAGTATTAAAAAAATATTTATGTCAGTAACAAAAACAAGAGTTAAGAGATAAGAGTGAGAGTCGACACAACAATTTTATACTGGTTCACCCCAAATCGTTAGCTACATCCAGTCCTCATAATCCCTTCTGAGATTTCACTATACTTCACAACAGTACAAGTATTCTTTTCACCGAGCCTTTTTAGGTCTCTTACAACAAGTATTCTTTTTCTCACTTAGCCTCTTCAGGCTCTCAGCTATTTCTTTTTCTTACATAAAGATATTGCGAGCTTTGTTACAAAAAATATAGCTCTTATGTTTTCGCACAATACAGTATTTAGTTTTTGAATATCACTAACAAAAAATCACTTAACGCAAATTTGCTAACTTCTTCAGTCTTCGACTTCGACTCATATTTATAGTCTTTATCTTCAACTGCTTCTTGATAACTTCTTCTTTCTTTTTTATTCTTGATCTTTAAAGAAACGGTTATTCAATTGAGTTCTATAACTAACTCAAACTGATTTGTTTCTTTGTCTTGTTTTCGGCTTCGCTTCATCTCATTTTGCTTCCGTCTCTTTTTGCTTTGGCTTCCGTCTCATTTTTGCTTTCGCTTCCGTCTCATTTTAGTTTTGCTTTCGTGTCATTTTTCTTTCGCTTTCGTCTCATTTTTCTTTTGCTTCTGTCTCATTTTGCTTTTGTTTCCGTCTCATTTTTCTTCCGTCTCACTTTGCTTTTGTTTCCGTCTCATTTTTCTTTCGTCTCACTTTGTTTATGCTTCCGTCTCATTTTGCTTTAGCTTCCGTCTCATTATTTTTTTTTCATCAAAATTAATCGTAAAGTCATTTTGACTTAACATTTATTAAGCTGGATCTGAGATCAGGGTATTATTAGTTGAAGATAACGGAGGATGATATCCCTAAAAGTACATTCAGGAGCAGGTATGGGCACTATGAGTTCCTAGTGATGCCGTTTGGGCTGATTAATACCCCGGCAACTTTTATGGCCTTGATGAATAAGGTATTTCAGCCCTACCTGGATCGATTTGTGATAGTGTTCATTGATGATATCTTGGTGTATTCAAAGAGCAGAAAGGACCATGCTGAGCATCTGAGAGTCATCTTACAGATTATGAGAGAGAAGCAACTGTATGCCAAATTCAGTAAGGCTAGAACAAGTTGTATTTCTGGGGCATATAGTGACTGGAGATGACATACAGGTAGATCCAAAGAAGGTAGAGGCAGTGATGAATTGGGAAGCTCCAAGAAATGTGTCGGAGATTCGAAGCTTCCTAGGATTAGCCAAATACTACCGAAGATTTGTCGAAGGATTTTCTCTCTGAAAAAACTTTTGAGGAAGAATGTAGTGTTTAAATGGAATGAGGAGTGTCAGAAGAGCTTCGAGGAGCTGAAACATTGGTTGACTGCTGCACCGGTATTGACCATCCCATCGAGAACTGGAGGATATGTGGTTTACAGTGATGCGTCGCATCAAGGATTGGGATGTGTACTGATACAACATGACAAGGTGATTGCCTATGCATCGAGACAATTAAGGTCTCACGAGATCAATTATCCGGTACATGATTTAGAGCTAGCTGCAGTAGTTTTTGCTCTAAAGATTTGGAGACATTATTTGTATGGAAAGACTTTCCAGATATTCACTAATCATAGGAGCCTGAGGTATTTACTGAGTCAGAAGGAGTTGAACTTGAGCAAAGGAGATAGATTGAATTATTGAAAGATTATGATTGCATTATTGCGTACCACCCGGGGAAAGCTAATGTGGTGGCAGATGCTTTGAGCAGGAAGTCTAATATCAATACAGCTCCGATTCAGTTATTGAGTTTATCTAATCTGATTCATTTGAGAGCTCTAAATGTAGAGCTGAATCTGGAGCAAGATTAGGCACTAACTGCTACTTTGAAGTTGAGGCCAATGCTACTTGATAGAATTAGAACAGTACAAAACAAAGATTCTGATATGGTAAAGCTTATAGAGAAAGTGAAGGCAAATCCGGATTTCGAGTTTGATTTGAGGGATGAGACTTTGTGGTTGAGACATAGGCTGTGTGTGCCTAATGTAGATGATCTGAGGAAGGAGATTCTTGGGGAAGCTCATATGGCCGCCTATGCTATGCATCCTGGTATTACCAAGATGTATAACATACTGAAGCAGCATTTTTGGTGGCCAGGAATGAAGAAGCAAGTAGCAGAGTATGTATCTAGATGTATGACTTGCCAGCAAGTTAAGGATGAACATCAAGCTCCAGTAGGGAAGTTATATTCGTTTCCCATTCCGGAGTGGAAATAGGAACGGATCACTATGGATTTTATTATGGGATTGCCTAAGACTCCGAGGCAGCACGATGCTATATGGGTCATAGTGGACTGGTTGACTAAATCATCCCACTTTTTATCAGTGAGAGAGAATAAATCACTTGATCAGTTGACCCAAAAGTATGTGAATGAGGTGGTGAGACTGCATGAGGTTTCAGTGTCTATAGTATCAGACAGAGATCCCATATTTACTTCGAGATTTTGGAGGGGTTTACAGTCTGCTATAGGTACTAAGTTGAACTTTAGTACAACATTTCATCCTCAGACAGATGGACAGAGTGAGAGGACAATCAAGACTATTGAGGATATGCTCAGGGCTTGTGTATTGGAGTTTAAAGGAGCTTAGGATCAATATGTGGCATTTCTAAAAGACTTCTATGTTTTTCCTTTCTTTAACCGAACCTACTTTGCCATTTGTGTCCTCTACCCTGAGAAAAACAAGAAGTTGGTCATTGTATTCAGTGAAGTACGTAAAACGTGTGGAGTTGAGGGCTTGAAGATTTTGGAGTTTTCAGCAGGTAAGTGGTGAAGAAATCCCTTAGAGTTGGGGATTTAAGAAATAAAGTTAATAAATTAATGTCATCTGCATGAAAAATGGCATTTACGTGTTTGTTCATAAATACTGGGTGGATGGGAAGAAATAATTTCAGTTATAGTGTTAAATTAGTTTTTAATTTTTTTTTGGTGTTTTGGTGATGTAAAATATTGAAGGTTTGAAAATCTGGAAGAAAATGAGACAATAGAAATGAGACGGAAGAAAATGAGACGGAAGAAATGAGAAGAAAGAAATGAGACGGAAGAAAATGAGACGGAAGAAAATGAGATGATAGAAATGAGACGGAAGATATGAGATGGAAGAAAATGAGACGATAAAAATGAGATGATAGAAATGAGACTGAAGAAATGAGACAGAAGAAAATGAGACGATAGAAATGATACGGAAGAAATGAAACGTAAGAAAATGAGACGATAGAAATGAGACGATGGAAATGAGACGATAGAAATGAGATGATGGAAATGAGACGATAGAACTAAGACGAAAGGAAAGTGAGACGATACAAAAGTGAGACGATACAGAAGTCAGACGGTAGAAGTGGCCTTTGAGGTCTTCATGAAAGTTGTAGATTTGCAAGTCCTCTTTCCAATAGTCTAAAAATGAAGTCAATCAGACATCTGGAGTGAGATTTATAGTAATTGCGTCAATACATGTACAATACGAGTAAAGAAATGAACATGTTGGATTCTTTCGGTCATAACTTCTTCTCTAAACTTCCAAATGACTTGATTCTTGAACCATTGGATTCGTAAGAAATTGATCTACATATTCACTAAGAATCATAGCTATGTGGAATGAATGGGGAAAGATTGAGTGAAAAGAGTGGGACAGATGCAGTGAGTGTGGTCTTAAAGGAGTATGAACTGGTGTTATTCTATTGAACATACTTCAGTATTTTGATGATATTTTGATCTGCAGGATTCCAATTGAGGTAATTTTTGATTTTGAGTAAACTAGAGAAATAGAGATACAAATCTTCTGAAGAAACTTAATCTTGATTCAGTTCTAAGGTATTCAATTTCTAGATGGAAGTTGTATATAGTAAACTGGTTTTGATTAAGAACAATCCGAGAATGTTGAGATATATCTTCCTTATTAATGAACTAAATTGAGTGATATTGGTTTCAATAGAAAGATAAGACATAGAGGAACACTTTTCTACAAGAGAGTATGACCAAATTATCTCTGTTTCACCTTCTGATTGTATGTGAACAGTAGACCCGAAAGGGTGTTTTGGAAAGTCTGAAAGTAAGCCAGTGAGTAATGAATTGTGATTTCAGTGGTTCTAAAGAGGCATAAAACTAAGTGTTAGTTATACTTAAATGAGTTTTGGTATGGGGATGGTGTTGAGAAGAATCTATGGAGTGATACCCGAGATTATCATGAACATGCATTGTATATAATTCATTTCATACATGTGCATTATTGAAAACTTTTAATGGTGCAAATTGTGACATCGTGTATTCTATTTGTTATAGAGGAGCAACTTGAAAGTCCACTTTTAGACGTTGCCGGATCTTCTAGGCATTAACTTCGAGAGCAATCTATGAGTAACCTAGACGGTTTCTCTCAATTATTATTTGCTTATAATTATGTTTTGAATACTGAATGAATGTGATTTGATTGTAGAATCCGAACAGAAGGTCCGATGATTGTGTAATGTGATTGAGATATTGAAGTGCGGCTTAAATGTGAATGTGGAGACCTATGTGTTTTATACTGTGATTGATTGTGTTACATGCATTCCATTCATAAATGCATAATCAGATAATGGAAGTTGTGACTAGAGTAGCCAATGATAAGAGCTTCAAGCTCAATGAATAAAAATGAGTCTCGAGCTCACAAGTGTTTCAGAGCCTCAGGCTCAATGTGTAATGAGCCCTATATCCTGATTGGATAAGGAACAATTATTAATGAGCTCGGTATCCAAAATGGATACGGGATAGTTCAGGCACTCAGTCACAACACCGTAACAATTGGAAAAGAGTCCCACGATCATTGCATATGCATTTGGTTATATATGTTTGAGCGATTGAAATGTATAATTTACCTATGCATAAGTGAAATTGTGAAATATGATCAAATATGCAACAATGTGATTATATGTTATGTGAAATGATGTGCTGCATGAATTGAGTGAACTATCGATGATGGTTACCTCATTGAGTTCGCAAAACTCACCAAAATTGTAACGCTGTCTTTTTAGGACCGAGAGACGACTTTAGTTACTGAGGGGCTCTACTGCTATGTAGATTGTGAGTTGACAAGAGAAGTCATAGCTCAAAGGTCGGTCAGCTGGGAGTTTTGAATGGCTTAGATAGATTTGTTATATTTTCCTCTTTCATGTAGGACTTTTGTACTAGGTTTTGTTCATGTACATGTAGTAAAGGTTGAAAGAATCAATGTAGACTTTCGATTTTGAGAAATGAAATGAGGAACAGTTGGTCAAAAAATATATATTGTGATTTCGTATGATGCTTTTTAAATGATTAATGATATGATGCCTTATGAAGTGAATGTAGTGATTAAACGTAGCTCGCCCTTATCATTGGATATGTACCGGAATGACCTCCGGGAGTCCCAATGTGTACCCTACGGTAAGGGGGTGCTACATTTAGGGTAAAACTTTGACCAGACGATGTAAGATGAACAGTGCATAGAAGATGTTTTAGTCTAAGATCTATTTTGGGACATTTGGCATAACTTTCTCTAGAGATATCGAATCAAGGTCATTCTTAGATGGTTTGAAAGAGGACTTCAAGATCTATAATTTCATGAAGACCTTGAAGATAGATTCTATCATCTAAAGGGTCAAAATTAGACTAGACAATGAAAGATGAATAGTGTATAGAAGATGTTTCAGTCTACAGTTCATTAGAAGATAGGCACCAGAAGTTATGCACCAAAAGATCGGCACCAGAAGATAGGCACCAGATGGCCGACACCAGAAGATAGGCATCAGAAGATAGGCACTAGAAGATAGGCACCAGAAGATATGCACTAGAAGATGGGCACCAGAAGATAGGCACCAAAAGATAGGCACTAGAAGATATAAGATAATTAAGTCTATAGTGCATAAGAAGATGTTTCAGTCAATCTAAGAAGATATAGAAGGTCAACCTGAGAAGATACAGAAGGTCAACCTAAGAAGATACAGATTTCGACTCCGATATCCAAAAATTTCATACTATATACCGTTGGAAAGCTAGAAAGATAAGCTACAACTTTCTAGAAGATAACTTTGTCTAATTTAGCATAAATTAATCCAGTTTTTCCATTGAAGTCAGCACACAATTTTTACACCTATGAAACACTTGAATTATGAATTGTACAACTACAAGAGAAATATGCACATACATATGGGAAACTTTTCAATTCTAAACTCATTTCTAAATCAAAAGAAGTTCATACATAGCTTTAATTACATATCAACATTATAATCAAAGTCTTAACACAAAATACAAAATACATGGGATGTTTAATGTTTGATATGCTTATAAAGCTATCCAAAAGTCTAGTCACTAACTTAGTTAAAAAAATCTCTAACTATCTTAGAGTTTGTCCCGATGTCTTGCAAGGATTGTAAACCTTCTCGTTTTGCCCCTGAGGAGTGGAAAAATATTGGGTTGAGCTGCACGACTCAGTGGCTAACATATTTATATCCATTGGCAATTGACCACAATTCTAGCATATGTTTATATACATGTATATTCAATAATTCAAACATTTTTCAATTTAGCTTAACACTCATAACACATAACACTCAAATGCATCAGACATGACAATTTAAAGATGTAATGAATAACAAATGGCTCGAGGGTTCCATGGAAACAGAATGGAGAAACCGAAGTTTACCCCATGAATGAGTCCAATTTCGGAGCTCATATGCCTCAAATAGGTAGCTGGGAGAAGGCTCTTGTCAACGTGCACATGACGAACAGAATGGTTCCACTCTCACTCAAACAAAATCACTTATTCGTTTTCTCATATGCTCATACTTTCATGCGTTGTCTTCTTTTCATTTAATACAAAATGTCATGACCTCTTTCGATGTATAACATAGTCATATTTCATCATGAATTTTCAACATTTACAAACAAGTTAATTTCAAACAAATCAATTTTAATCAATCCAAAATACACATATAGGCAAGAATTTGCCCAATTACACTATAACCATAAATATGTTACCCACCTAATTAGCTTGCGAAAATCCAAGTCAAGCTTGCCTTTCCCCTTGCTCTCGGGTAGGATTCTCTTGGTTTCCTAAAACAACCAATGTTTATTCAAAACAACATTCTAATAAAATTCATAAACTTCAAAAATCATAAAATTGCCATAAACACAAATTAAGCTCAAATCTAACCTACCCATAGTCTATCTAGGTTAGAAAACCTAAGACCTAGTTTAGAAATCCTAAAATCAATTGGGTTCTCGTAATTCATCTTCTTCTAACACAAACCTTTCATTCTCTACACAAACCCCTTTCTCTCTCTGACTCCTTCATCCTCAACACAACCCATTTCTTTAATAAAGCAAGAAGAAAAGATGGTTAACCTACCTTAACAAGCTTGATTTCTCTTCTTTTCTTTTTTCACCTAAACCTCTCTTCTTCTCTCTTATTTTCGTTTTTCACTGTTCTCTCCCTTCAATTCACGTTTTTTCTCTTCTTAACAAGCAAGACAACATATTCTTCTTTCATTTATACCCTTAATGAGCCCAAAATTCCATTTTACCTTTCTTTATAAGCTTATGTTCTTTTATGCTTAAGTGATCTCCTAAAATTGTCCTTAAACATCCTTATTACATTAACACTTTAATTCTACTTACCCATTCAATAAATCCTACTAACTTTGACATAAGTATAACTCCAAAAGTTAAATATATCAAAACCTCAAAATTATTTTAAATCATGCTTAAATTAAGGAAAAAAAATCAGGGTCTAACAATCTTTATTTGTCACATTGATGTACAGTAAATATGAATTAGAAGTTGCGCAGAGAAGTAGAAACATGGGTTTGAAATGATGGTTTTAATTATTTGAAAATTGTTTTCAAGATTAATTTTATTAGGAAAGTTTTAGAAGTTAATTTAATTTTTAAGATGTTGAATTATTAAATTAAATTAATCATCAAATCAATTTCAAAATTAACATAATTATTTTCTTAATTTGATTAAGATTAATAATTATATTGATTCTTAATTAATTTTAGAATCTAAAATTAATTAATTACTTTCAATTAGATTGAAATTAATTAATTAGAAAATTTGTTTCTAAAATTAGAATTAATTATTTTCTATTAGGTTGAAATTAATTAATTAGGCTTCTTGCAATTAAGAAATTTTTTTCTTAAATTATTAAAAATTTATTTCTTAATTACATTTATTTATTTCAATTTGATTGAGATAAATTAAATTCTTAATTTTATTTTTAGAGAATTATTATTTTGTTTATTTATAAATTGTTTATTTATTTATAAATAATAACTTTCTTGATTTATTTGAAAGGACATTATCTTGATTAAATTTTGAAAAGTGTTTTCATTTATTTATCAAGAAAAGGAATTTTATTTAATATTTTAAAATAGTTTTCTAACTTATTAAAGAAAGGTTTTCTAATTAGTCAAGAAATAAATCTCTAAATAAATAATATATAAGAACTTTCTTAATTAAATTTAAAAGTGTTTTATTTAAGTTTGAAAGTAGTTTCCTTTTAATTTTAGAAAATAGTTTTCTAATTAAAAAATAATTTCTATTTAGATTAGAAACAATTTTGTAATTGGATTAGAATGTGTTACTTATATAATTTTGAAAAGAAAATTTTATAAATTATAATAAGTAAGAAGTACAATTTATTGAAAATTGTTTTCAATTAAATTTTATCAAAGGAGTCAAGATAATTGTAAATAGCTTTCAATTGGATTTGAAAATTGTTTTCAAATCAAATCAAATTTCTACTAGGAATAGGAATCTAATCTATTTAGGAATCAATGGTTTTCATCTAATTTAAGTTTTCCAAGGAGTTAGAAATTTTATTTTAGATTATGAATATCAATAACTAGAATCAAACGAAGCTTGACGTTTTATGCAATATAATTTGATTATGAGTGCATAAATTGCATACTTTATTTATATGATTGATATATATATATTGGATGCATGATAAATTGTATGTTTTATATGTATGATATTTTACATGTAATTTGTGTTTGATGAGACATCCCTCTTTAAAATTTTTAAGTACACATTAAGAATGTGATTGTTTCCTTCCATTGTTATAAGAATAAACTAGAGTTATGTTTATTGTAGGCTTGTTGGGCAAACTCAAGGCCGCTTTAACCCAAACATATTTAATCTTATGATAGTAGTTTCTACTTAGCTAAATTTGTGTGATTTGGATGAGCAAACTCATGATCACATGAATTTAGAGGCAAGGTTATGAACAATATATAAGATATATTTTAACAAGAGTTGCCACCTAGCGGATCTAGGAGCCACATGAGTTATGATTGATAAAGTTGTAATCTACCTAATTTAAGTTTATTTAGTTTGTTGAGCAAACTCAAGATCAACTATATTTAAATGGGATCTTAGCCCACTAGAAAGATTAATCTTTTCGAATAGTAGTGAGGGCTATTATTTCAAATAAAATAGTGGGAGTAACCAATTGCATGATTAAAGTTCTAATCTTATTTGGTAATCATGACATATAATTGATTACTTCTTTCTTTTACCCATATATTTTTTTCTTAGTGGAATCTACCTTATTTAGTATAGTTGATACTAAGTTAGTGAACCCAAGTTCTTGGAGATAGGATATATATGAGAAAAGTTCTTAAAAGTTAGATAGAAAATTGTATGCTCATTCGACAAAGTTGTAGAGATATGTCAAAATCATATAGATGACAAAATATATTGACATTTTGAGTTGACTAATGTCTTGTAAACTTTGACGACGATATGTAAGATGTATGTCAATACCATGATAGCAAAATGCAAGGGGTTGCATAGAGTATAGCTGAAAGGTATAGTACCTTGTTGGAATTACTCCATTTAATTTAGCCTACTAAAAGCATAATTGTAGACTACAATTAAAGGCTTAGCAATAGTATAATGATAGTTGTCATTAACAATTGCATGACTTTTCTTGCCTATATATGACATGATAGAGATCATATGTATTTCTAATTCATGCTTATGAGTATTGGATACTAAATTTAGATTCAACATTATTGTAATGTTCAATGCTTGGTTAGAAATAGATTGTTGAGTCAAAGTAGTTGATCCAAGTTTATACAAATAATTTGTATATGTATAGGATCAAAGGAGACTTATGCTTAACATAGATGGCAAGAATAAAAGTTGAAAATCTAAGACAATCCTTTTATGACATGTTGGTTAAATAAAAAAAATGAGAATCATAAAGTTACATATAAGGATACTTGTATCCTTTTGATTATGAATCATATGAAACTTATCAATTTGAAGAATAACCAAATCAACCTTTGGTGAAAGGATGATGATGGTATTGAATTGTTAAATCTTATATATATGATGTATTGGATAGAATAATAATTCATAAAAGGATAATACTTATATTTCATTAGATTACTACTGAATTTATATGATATAGTCATACTTATTAAATGAAATAATGATTTAAAAATTTGGAAAGTTTAAGTTGTTTAAATTTAAGTAAAAATAAAGCATTGAGAATGCTAAAGCAATTCAATGAGATCATTGTGGTAAGTTTTAAATTTTGGTTATCTATAGGAAATGAGATTCTTTAGTGAATTCCTTCAAAATTAAATTCATAAGTTTATGGATTTATGTAAGGAGTAAAATACAATATGAGATATTGTATGATGCATCATTATTTTTTATAGCAATGCCTAGTATAATGACTTACCTTCTATGTTTCCAATTGAATCAATTAGCAAGATTTCATATTATATATGAAAAACTAATTTTTGAAATAGTTAAAGCTAGTGATTTAAAGATGTGATGCTTAGCTCAAGCATGTATTATCCATTTACTTTAAAACTAAATTGGATAATAAAAGGTTATGAGATATCCAAAAGATTGGATATAATCTTACAGATTCATTGAACAAACTGTTTGATTCATTGCATACTTATAGGATAATGGTTCTCAAGATAAGTAGTGGGAGTAAGAAGGAATTTAAAAGGTTCAAATCTCATAACATTACATCTAATTAAAACTAATTCCTTTAATGATACATTTGATGTATAGTTAAAAGGCTACGAGACATTGAAAGATTCATTTTCACGATGAATTCAAAGAGTTTGTTTTGAAAATGATTATGAATTTATCACGTCTAATAGAAGGTAAGTGGGAGTATAGTTATCCTCTTCAATGGGACTATATGGAGACATATTACTCACAGAGAACAAAAGTTATATCTTTTAGTTGTCAAAAACATAATTTTCAATAATAATTCTTGTTGCATATGAAAAGGTAAAAACTTAATTATGGGAATTAGATCTATAGAGATAGATTGGATGTTGATAACTTATTCTAAGTCCAAGTGCATAGATAATGTACCAAAGATGTCTAGTATTTAAGATATTAGATACTTGTGAAGTATTAAAGATATTCATTACTCTATGTGTGAGTTGATATTTGAGTTCAAGATGATAAGGATATAAATTTAGAAGTAAATCCTAATTAAGTTTTATTTACTTAGAACAATATCATTTAGGATTGCAAAAGTTCCAATGTAGCAATTGGTTGCTAATTAAGTCATAATACATTTTTTGTTTGGTGGAAATGATTAACTAGATTAACAAATTCTTTAGTGAACTAAATTTCTTAAATATGATGATAATTAAGATGGGAGTTGTAACATTTAAACAAATGTTCACTAAAAAGAATCTTACATAATTCTCTCATTAAGCCACTATTCCAATAGTAGAACAATCGTCAGATGGTGATATGGTATAAGATACTTAAACGATTGGCTTAGTGTAAGTGGGAGATTGTTGGTTTATGCGCCATAACTAATCGATTTGGTTGTAGTTTATTGATAAATTATTTAAAGGCATTTTTTATGTTGTACATGTTTAGATGTATATGATAAAGTCCATGGGATAATTGTACATTGCAAATGAAATTATAATGAGATTATAATTAAGAGATTCATATTGCATTTATATATTATTCCTAAATTTTCCTAGTCATTATTCTATTAAGATTGGACATTAATAGAATGTAAAAAGACTAGCACATGTTTTGTTTTTCCTTATGAAAGAAGTAGTCGATCTCATAGACTAAAGTACAGAGATACTTAAACAAACGTGTGGGTGCTTGCTAGAGAACAAGTTCACTGAACATACTCAATATGAGAAATCCATTTGAAACATTACTTGTATGTTTATGGAATTCTCATTGTGATGATTGTATAAGTGATCCTTTGGCTTTAGGTCATCAAAATTGTCTTGTATGGGGATTGCTATATTTTGATACGACTTATGATCTATTTAATCATAGATCGTTTAATCGGTATTCACTGAATGTAGCATGAACTATATAGAGATAGTTGAATGATCCAGATATGATTCATCACCCTAAAGTGATTAATGAGAATGTTTCATTGTTCTCAATTAGTATTGATTCAAGAAATCCTTGGCCAAGGTGAAATGATGCATTGTAAATAGTTTACAAATGTCATTAATTGAATTGATAGCTAATGGCGGAGAACTAATATGATTAGACTCAAAATAGATTAGACATTAAATTCAAGCTCTATGTCTAATCGGAACATTATATGATGAAAGTATTGAATTATATGGAAAAATTATGCACAAAAAGGTTAGTCAAAACCTCTTTGACATTCCTAAATATTTAGGTGGTCATGATATGTTGTTAGATGCCAATCTTGATCTACGATTATAAATTATTTAATTAGAGAATTAAAGATAAATTAAAAGGATTTTAATTTATCTAATTTTAATTATGAATTAAAATTAGATTTTACAATCATTGCCAACATATTTAAATACTTAATAGGTCTCACATATAGAATTGATTGAGCAGTAAAATTAATTTAATCAAGTTGGACTTGATTGCATAGTTTGAGAAATTTTATGATTAGATATGAGATATGTAATAAATAAGGAATAATATGAGATATTGAATCTTATATGGGCATAATTGGTATTTAATTAGAATTATTTGTAATTGTAATTAAAGTTTAATTGAAATTAATTTAATTAAAATTTAATTTTAATTAAATTACTAAAATATCCAAAGCTTATTATAAATTGACTTAAGATTTATGGAGCTAACAGTTCATGCTTAACCCTCTCTGTAAGAGTTATAGAGTTCTCTCAACTTACTCTGTAGATATTATTAGAGGTCGGACGCTTATACTGCTATGGTGGTTGAGACGGATAAGTTTCAAAAACGGTTTAAGGGATACAACAAGATAAAGATCAAGCTTCGGAATAAGGTACAAATTAAGTTATTGCTTTATTATTATTCATGTTAATTATGTTATAGAATTAAATAGATCTTGAATTTTGGGAAATCAAAAGTCAAAAAAAAAATTCGTGATTTTTCTACTGTAATTAGGATCATCTCGACCTAGTTTCCCAACAATGATATCATAAAGTTTCAAATACCATTAATGAGAGGCTTGTTTCAATCCATATATAGATTTCTTAAGCTTACATACCAAACACTCACAATCATTAGAGGAGAATCCTTCCGATTGTTTCATATAAACCTTTTCCTCTAGATCTCCATTCAGGAATATTGTTTTCACATCTGTTTGATGTATTTCCAGATCAAAATAGGCAAACAATGTGATAATCACTCGTAAGGAATCCTGCTTAGATACAGGAGAAAAAGGTCTCCTTGTAATCGATTCCCTTTTGTTAAGTAAATCCTTTAGCAATAAATCTAGTTTTATATTTTTCATTGTTGCCTAATAAATCCCTTTGTTTTTTCTTGAAGACCAATTTACATCCAATGGCCTTTACATAATTAGGCAACTTGGCAAGATCCCAAACTTTGTTAGAAGCTGTAAAATTAATCTCATCTTCCATGGCATTATACCACAATTGAGATTTATAACAATTCATAGCTAGTGAAAATGTTTCAGGGTCATTTTCAACTTCAATATTATAGTCAGCTTCCTGTAGATACATAATGTAATTACTAGGTATTGCTGATTTCTTATCTCTAGTTGATCTTCTTAATGTTATATTAATGCCCATCTATGGAGGAGCTTGTATAATTGATTGCTCAACAAATTCTAGTGATTGCTAAACAATCAGATCTAATAGATTCTCATCAACATCGTATGAAACTTCAATGATTGGTTGTTTAACAACCGTTTGTCTTTAAGGGATGTTTGAATGATAATCAATCTATTACTTGAAGTAGGAGTTTGTACGTCACAATAATCCTTCTCAAGAACTAATTCTCGAGATTTATCACTCCTATTAATCAAGTCATTCTCAAGAAACTTTGCATTTCTTAATTCCAAAAACCTAGTATTATGAGATGGAAAAATTTTTTGTACCCTTTAAACTTTTCAGTATATCCAATAAAATACCCACTTATAGTCCTTCGATCTAGTTTCTTTGCTTGCAGATTATAAACTTTTACCTCAGACTGGCATCCCCAAATGCGTATATGTTGAAAACTCAATTTTTGATAGTCGTAGATTGCATCATGTTTTGTGGTTAGTTTAGGATGTGTTTAGTGGTTAAATTTAATCAATTAATGCGTAGTTTAGGTTAGAATTGTGTTAGTTAGTTACATATTTGGCTCTTGAATGTTTTGCGGGTTAGAGAATGCGCTTGAGTTTCAATTTTATGCTTTTGAGGTGCCGTGACATGTTTGCTATTATTTTATGACAAATATAGAAGAATAGAGGAGATTCGAAGAAGACCTAGAGCTGAACCCAGGCCTATGAACGTGGCCAATAAGCAACAATCATGATAGAAGCAAATGTAAAGAACCATGATCGTGTCCATTTTTTGAGGACATTTTGGACCTTTGGAGAACCAGAAAAACCCTAGAGCTACCTTAATTAGAAAATGCTATAAGAAGGAAAAGAAAAGATAGCAAAAGGGAGCCTCTAATGTGCCTTTTTGGGAAACACTCCAAGAGGAGAGAAGAAGAAGAGAGAGAAAGAGGGAGAGAGGAGAAAGAAGTGGGTCTTCACTAGGCGTCCTGATCCCTATTCCACATGTATTTCTTTCATCTTTGTTTTCATTTTGTTGAATGTTAAGATGAATACAATTATGTTTATGGATTTATGTTTGATTAAGAAGTTCTAACTTTCTTTTGGGATTTTACCTTAAGCTAATGTTAATTTAGTTATTTTTGTGTTATTTTGATTGGGTGTCATGATTGATTGTTGTATCTTCGTGCTTCGGTAACAAACCAAAAGGGTGAGTCGAATGCAAAATGATTGGGTCGGGTTAATGAGATTCATGTGATCTAATAGACCATGCAATCAATCTAGTTGGTTATTATATGGAGATAGATCTCGTGTGAGACCCGATTATTTATTAGAGAGCTTAAAAACTTATTAGGTTTAGAACTGCTGGTAATTGAGAGATTACCCATTCGATAATTAAACTAATTAGGGATTGTTAATTAGGGTGCGTGATTATAACTCGAAAGAGAGTAATCCCCCTTCGATAGTCTAGAACCGACATACCATTAACACATAAATGGCTAGGTTAGCATTATAATTTGGTAACTTTTCTTGGTTTATTTCCATTGTGACTTTTGTATTGCTAGATTTCAATTTCTTTTTGTGTTAAACTTGCAAATTAGTTTCTTGATAATCAATTTCCCTTATCTACTTTTATGTGCAATTTATTTTCATTTTATTATTTTCTTAGCCTTAGATAATGTAGGATTAGATTAGTTTACACCACCTTTTGGAATCGACCCTTCACATATTACATTTTATGACCTGTGAACTTGTGGTATTTGAGAGCTATAAATAGTAAAGCTTGCCTAAATCAAGTTTTTGACGCCGTTGTTGGGGAGACGTAGGATTAGTTTGATTATTATAGTTTAAGGTGTTTTTTTTCCCACTCTAGTGTCCGTGCACTTGCATGAACACAAGAGTTATTAGAAGTATAAGTCAGATTGTTGAAGACTTAACACTTGACAACACCCATTTGGAATGAGCCATTTAAAGAGCCAAATGTTAGGAAGAAGAAGTTGAGGAACCAATGGCAAAAGAATTTCCTCAAGACTTGCATTAAGGAACTCAACAAGGATCTTTATGGATTTCATGAGGCTGGGCTTTAATGTAGCCAATCAAGGTGTGACAAGACCACCAGTTTAAGCTACCTCTTTTGAGATCAAACTAGCCCTTTTAAACATGTTACAAACGAATGTGCAATTCTATGGATTGAAAAAAGAGGACCCAAATGCACATATCGTAAACTTACTTGAAAAATTTGATACCCTATGATATCATCAAATGTCGGAAGATATAGTTAGGATTAGGCTTTTCCCATTCACATTAAGGGATAGGGCAAAGGCTTGGTATCACTCTCTTAACTCCTCCAATATCACTACATGGGAGAAATTGGTGCGTGCCTTCTTAGACAAATATTTTCCCTTCACTAAAACAACCAAAATCATCAAGGAGATTGCAATCTTCTAATAGAGGGATGGAGAATTGATCTATGAAGCATTGGAAAGATACAAGTGTTGGACCCCAATTTTGAAGTAAAAATAAGAAATATTTAAAGTGGATGAGTTGATTGAAATGAAGTTAAATGGCAAGAACTAAAAAGAAAAAGTGTGAAAATATGAAAAATTGTAAAAAGTTTGACTTTTTGGTTTTTAAGGGTTGACTTTTGATTAAGGCAAAAATTGATAAAATGGTCTTCTGGAAAACTTGTAGATTATGTTAAGAGCTTTCTGTAGCCATAAAGTTTGCAATTTTTCAATATCTGGAGTGGAAGTTATGATCAGTCAAAGTTTATGTGTATTGACTTTTGACTTTAATTATGACTGAATCTTTGACTGAGAAATTAACCTAGTTAGAGGTTAATTGAGCTTTGATGTTCTTCATCAAAGTTGAAGGATTTGATTTGGTCTTTATTTTGACATAAAGTATGCAATTTTTCGATCAAGGAATAATAAGTTATGATTTTTACAAGTTTATGTTATGGTTTTAGCATGCATATTAGAGGACAGAATCTTTGACCAGAAAATGGACTCCCTTAGGAGTCGAATTGAGTTTTATGTCCTTCGTGGAAGATGTAGAGCTTCCCTCAAGCTTTCTATAGAGACTAATTTTGTCAAAATTAGAGTTCGGGATTAAGA
This sequence comes from Erythroxylum novogranatense, assembly GCA_029891385.1. Classification (NCBI taxonomy): domain Eukaryota; kingdom Viridiplantae; phylum Streptophyta; class Magnoliopsida; order Malpighiales; family Erythroxylaceae; genus Erythroxylum; species Erythroxylum novogranatense. The sequence goes on along the minus strand of CM057225.1, from coordinate 33,027,046 downwards.
GTTATGAATTTTGGAAGTTTCGGATTTTTCATGTGGAAAAAAAAAATGAAAAATGATGTATCGCAGTCGCTAGGGCGACGCATCGCCCTCGCGAGGGCGGGCGTCCAGCTCGTGTCGCTAGGGCGACACGTCGCCAGGGCGAGCTCGCCCTCGCCTTGCCCAAACGTGGGCGTTCCGCCCTCGCACGACGCCGTTTTCCTTTGCGTGTGGCGACGTCGTTTTGGTTCTTTTGGTTACTTCCTTCTCCAAATTCGACCTTTGTTCACTCTTTTGGTCATATCTTTTCCGTCCGACATCTGATTGAGTTGATTCTTGCGGCGTTGGATTCCTAAGACAATTCCCTACATCCTCATCAGAAATTTGTAATTTTATGAGATTAAATTAATGGTGATTAATTTAATCAAAGTGAGTCGGAAAATTTTCTGAACATAGTTCAGTATTTTGAGAAATTCGGGATCTACAAAGATCCAATTGAAGCGATTCTTAAGGAGAAATAAAGATAAGACAAGGGACTACAAGTCATATGAAGAAATGAAATGTCAATTTTGCCCCTAAGACTTTCAATTTCTGAATTTAAATTCGGATTTGTGTGTAGTTTTTGGATTAGGAACATCTGAGAGTATTTTGAGCATAACTTTTGATATGGGAATCAAAATGAGGTGCTTCTTGTTTTGAATTAAACTAGTGAGATAAGGCTACAATTTGTATGAAGACTTCGAGTTTCAATTTTGTGGTTAAGAATGTTAATTTCTTAATGGAAATAATCGTACATGGAAAATGTGTTAGAATGTGAACATGTCAGAAATGTTTTGAGCATAGCTTTTGACGTAGTGCTCCGAATTGGATGATTCTTGTGGCGTTATGAAATTAAGACATAGAGGAACATTTCTCTAGAAGGAAGTTTTGACAAATTCCTTCAACTTGATGGTGCGAATCAGACCCGCAAGTGAGAATAACTTAAAAGCAAGTATTAGGGGCATTTTGGTCTTTTAATCAAATTTTAATGACATGGCACATAATGTGATGAGTTGTCGTGTAAGAAGGGTCTAGAAAATGAAAGAAGGGAATTAAAAGAGTAAAAGTCGATGATGAGAGGAAAAGGAGAAGAAAATAAGAAGAGAAAATGACAGGGGATTGCCGTGGAGAAGAAAGAAGAAGAAGAGCTTGGAGATTTCGAAAATTTTGGGGTTTCAATATGCTTCTCGTGCTTATCTCAAGAGGAAAAGAAGGAAAATGAGGAAAGCTTCCCATGAGTCTTTGAAAAATCCGAAATTTGAAGAAGAAAAGAGGTAAGAGAAAAATTTGAGCTTTGAGATTTTGATGAATTTTTGGTTGAGAAACATGGAAAATGATATGGGTATGTGATATATGAAGTCAATTTTGATGTATATGCCTTAGGTTGTGTTTAATTTTGGATGAAAATTTAATTGAGATTATGCCCAAATTTCATAATTTGGGGTTTTTGGAAATTGTTAGTGTAGAATCATGGAAAATATTATAGATTGGTGATATATGAAATCAATTTTGAAGAAATTGTGATTTATGATATTAAATTTAGATAAATTAGTTTAGGCCAATTTTGAGATTTATGAATTTTTGAAATTGGTGGTTCAGATATCTTGAAAGTAGTATGAATTGATGAATTATGACATCAATTTTGAAAATTAAGTTATTTATGAGATTGAATTTGAGTGAATTGGTTTAGGTCAAGTTTTGAATTTGGGGATTTTAGAAATTCTTGTTTTAGAAAGCTTGAAAAAATGATAAATTTGGGTTCCCTATTGTTAATTTTGAGAATTATGCAAATTATGATGTGGAATTTGAATGATTATGGCTTAGGTCAATTTTAATTGAAAGAAGGAAAGAAGCAAGGATCAAATTGATGATCGGGACGAGTTCCTAACATCATTTCGAGGTGGATAATATATTTATTTGTTGAATTTTAAGCTAAGCATGTGAAATTGAAAATTTAAGAAGTGAATTTTTGATAAATTAATGTTTATATAAATGTTTGAAAAATTATGATTTCGAAGGATTAAATTCCTTATTGTGGAAATGATTTTTAGAAAATGCAAGGTTTATGAAATTCAGGGTTTTCGAATTATTTGTATAATTTGAGAAATGTGCTTTGTAAATTTTGAATAAGTTTGAATAATGATTCAAAGGAATTATTGCATTCATGGTTATGAACTTTGATTGATTGTGATATGTGATTAAATTGATGATTTGAATTGCATTAGAATTGTTATATGATTTTCATGTGTTATGAGAATGTGTCAAGTATTGACACTATTTGATGTTATGATATAAAAGTTTAAAAGTAAGATTTGAAAAGTGCCTTGAGCAATCCAATTGTTCGGTTTGAATTATGTGTTATATGGGTTTGGTCGGGTCCCATATGTGGGACGAAAAGACTTGTCTATTTTATAGCCTTCTCTGGGCTGCCCGCTAGTGGCATGGAGCTCCGATTTGGACTCCTTCACGGCTACTAATGGACCGCTATGCGGGAAAGTGTAATACGTTTGTTCACTTACGCACAGACCGCTATGCGAGAATGTGCAAGATGCGTTACGCTTTGGACCGAACCAGACCATTTGATGTGTTATGTGCTTTTGTTTCGTTTCTAAGTGTGATGCATTCATGCTTTTAAATTTGATTATGAAATAAGAAGGAATTGAGAATTTTGAGAAATGAGAAGATAAGATTTGCAAATGTAAGATTTTGGAAATGTTTTATGAACGGTTTGAAAAGTGAAAGATTTGAAAGATAAGCTTTGAAAAGTTTCTACCGTGAAATGTTTGAAAATATCAAACTTCTTGAAAATGAGTTTTTCGCTTATTGTTCAATTTATAAATATATTATCCACGAGCTTTGTGCTCACCCCCTCTTTATCCCCATCTCCAGATTCCGAGCAGGAGATCGGATGAAAGTATGTCAAGACGTTTGGTTTGATTTGGTATCATTTGGCTTTTTGTGTAAATTAAGATTGGATATGGCTTGAATTGTCATATATGTATATGATTTATGAAGTTAAGTATATAATTGGGTATGAGTTAGGAATTGGTTATGATTACGATTGAGTTGTATTCGGATTACGTTACGGATTTGTATATTGTATTGAAGCATAATTTCTGTTTGATGTGGATTGAGATATATTGAATTGTATTTAGATATAGGAGCGTGTCTATTCTGCTGAGATCCCGGACGGAGGGTCCGGTAGATTTGCTGATTGTATGATTGATTGGGATTTGTTTTAGAAGTGAATTTTGAACACTTTGCAGGTTTTGGGTTAGGTTAAATGCAGCCATTATGCTGCCGAATTTTCGATAAAAATTAGTACGAATATGAATTTTGGGATTAATATCAATGTATAAGAATATGGTTAAGAGTTGAGATTTGGCATGAGAAAGAATTTCCAAGAAAAAGGATATAAGATTTCTTTGTATGAGTTTGATAAATGAGTATAAAAAAAGAAAAGAAAAAAAATTATACCAGATTTTCTTATTGGATTAGTTTTAGGTTTCCAACGCGATCGTTTTGTCTTTGTATTGTATTCATGGATGTCGGACATTTGTTATGCTATTCGATTTGGCTTCATTTGTATACTTTGATTGTAAGTTTGAATTCGATCCGTTTGTGAAGTAATATGATTTCGATCCGTCTCAGTTTCGCCTTTGATTGTAACCGGTCGGATTTGTTTCTTTCGATTCCGCCTTCGCTTTGCTTATGCTTTGCTTCTGTTTTTACTTTGTTTCTGATTCAAAATTTCGATGCAAAATTTCCGTTTCCATTTGCCTCGTTATTCGTATCCATTTCCGTTTTTCCGGTTGGGATCCGGTTCCCGGATCGGGTCCCAACAACAAGGATTTACAGATGAGGTGCTCGCACCATAATTTACTGGAGGAATTCCTTTTGCAAATATTTTACAATGGAGTGACTCCACCCACGAGAGGCACTCTTGATGTATCATCAGGAGGATTGTTAATGAGGAAGACAGTGGATGAAGCTGAGGAGTTGCTAGAGGAGATGGCTAGCAATAGTTGTGTAACAACCCAGACCACCCGCCCATAGATATTGTCCGCTTTGGGTTGCCCCTCGAGTCAATACCTTCACAGTTTTGTTCTTCTCACACCTAAGAAAAAACATCTATGGGGGGAGAAGTATCCTTACCCATATAAGGCATACTTCGTTCTCCTTTTCAGCGGATGTGGGATCTCACAATCCACCCCCTTAGGGCATAGCATTCTTGCTGGCACAAGGTGTAACATTCCGTCACGGATGAGATGTGTACAGTTCATTGCATTCGTATTTGTACATGTGCATGAATTATAGTATATTGTATAATTGGCATTTGTATGTACATGCATGTATGACATATTTCCGATTTGATTTGCATAACTTAGATTTGGAAAATTGATTAGGTTAATTGGGTTGTGAGAAATTGAATTGGCATGAGAAATGAGTAATTGGAGTTGCAAATTGAGATCTGGAAATGATTAGGGTAAGTATGATAATTAGGTCAAATTAGGCTCGAGAATTTGATTTGAGTTAGAAATGAGATTTGGGAAGTTGAATTGTGAAATTGGAGTATATGCTAATGAGTTTTCTATTTTTGTGGATTTATAGGAATTTTTCTGGAATTTTTGGAGCATTAGGCTCGGACCGAAAAATTTGATAAATGACTGGTTAATTGAATATCCGGTTCCGAAATTGATTATCCAATGGCATGGACAGGTTAGAAATTTGATTTGGGGAATTAGGGTTTAGCCTTTGAAATTAGGGAGAAATTAGAATTTGAAATTGGCTCGAGGTGGTTCGGATCGGACTGGTGGCAATTCCATTTGCCAAACAAGCCCTAGTATCCTTTATATATATACCCAACTCTTTGAAGATTTTGCCTCCCACGAAGCTTTCTCCTTCTTCTTCTTCGTTCTCTTCTTCCTCTTCGTGATCATTTTCTTTTGGAGATTTGAGGTTCTTCATCAAGTAAGTTACTTCTATCTTGTTTTATATGGTTTGATTAGTTGATTTATAGAGTTTATTAGAGGATTAAACATGAAAATCTAAGGATTTGGGTTTAGGATTTCCGAAAGCCGGTTTTCGGTGGTTTTAGGGTTGAATTTTAGGGAATTTGATTGTTTGATAAAATGGAAGCTAAAGAGTTGTTCTATGATGTGTATAAAATGATTTAGGAGTGATTTGTGAGGAGAAAACTAGGATTTGGTGATGTTTCTTGTCGAAAATCTGCAAAAATCTGGGTTTTACAGGCGTGTATGTAAAGACGCCATGCAGATGATTTAACACGCCATGACAGCAGAATTGCTTCAGACGTCATGACGTGTCTTAGAAGCGCTTGTGGCGAGGAGGACAAGGTATCGTCATGACGAAGCAGCGTCGCGACGTCATGACGTGGGATCCCGGTTCGCCGCGGCACCAAGTTATTTTGCCGAAATGAAATTTAGGTTTTCACAATTTGGGATTAGGCAATTGATGATTCAATTGGCTATGGATTAAATTCAATTTGGAGATTATGAATTTGGAAATTTGAAATTTAGTTAGGAATTAAGGATTGTGATCGGAAATTGAATTAGGTGGAAATGTCATAATTTGCATAGTATGTACATGATTTGATTCATATGCATAATTAAGCATCGAATTGGTACCGATAATAATGTTATGTATATTTTGATTGATATAAGCGGCTCAGCGGATCGTCGATCGTCGACGTGGCGAGACTTCCGGCGAGAAGCTTCGGAAGTTACGAGGTGAGTAACCTAGTTGGTTTCTCAATCTCTTATGTGTTATATGCTTCGTATGTGAACTATCGTGTCTTTGATTATGTGATTCGATTAAATGATTCGCATGAGATATATCAGTATGAATTGTGAAAGCATGCTAGGCATGATTAGAAATCAGTGACCGATAGTTGTGAGTGGAGCACATTCTGATCCGAGTGGAACTATAAGCTCATCAATTGTGTTAAGTGAAAAAGGATTAGTGAATACCCGGAGGGCTCTCCTATCCCTAGTGCTGGCGTGGGCGATAGTGCATACCGAGGGCTCTCCTACCCCGAAAACGCGATTACGTGTGATGTGCCCGAAATGGATAATTCGACGCTTGATCCAACGCTAATAATGAGCTGGAAATCATTGTGCATATTATGCGTGTTCATGCTATGAATGTGCTATGGACTAACCGCCAATGTGTGATTTTGATGTTGTAAATTTACGAGTTATGATATGTGTTGATTTGTATGCAATTTTGCGTAATGCATGAATGGGTAAACCATCGATGATGGTTACTCATTGAGTTTATAAACTCATCCAAATTGCGACTATTTTTCGAGACGTGGTAGTGTGACTCTAGCTCGGATTTTGAGACTTTTCTGCTTTGTGTGCTTAAGAAGAGGAGCATGGCCCACAGGTCGGTCAGCTGGGGATCCTTTGGGATATTTTGGGGATGACCTAGATAGGAGCTATTACTGTTTATTTTGGGCTTTTGCAGTTGTAAATTATGATCGGATATTGTATTTAGCATTTATGAATGAAATGAGAAGTACTCTTTGGTTTTAAAATTTAGTGATTGTGATCTTACTGCTTTGATTATATTGATGCCATGAGGTTTTATTAGAAGCGATTGTCTGGTAGTGCAACCTCATCGTAGGGTATGTATCGGTATGATCTACGGGCGTATCGGTGTATACTCTACGGTAAGGGGGCGCTACATTGGTGGTATCAGAGCATGGTTTGGCATCTTTTGGGCATAGTATGTTTTAGGCTTGAATTTCGTGAGGAAAGCAAGAAATTGATCAGAATTGTGATTTTATTGTAGGTCATCCGTCTTTGGTGATCAGGTCGATCACTCAGCTGACCAAGGATCAGTAGGAGCTAGTAGAGAGTCCTCTGTGCCTATGTGTGAGGCGACCTCGGGTAGTTCCATGAGAAGGAGCGGAGGTATGATCGCCTTAAATGTGGGGTTTGTCGATTTCTGGTGATCTGAGACCTCACCGAGGTTGAGGTTGGTTAGAGAGGACCGAGCGGGTCCTGGACCAGATGGATTGTGATGCTGAGGAGAGGTTCGACTACGCTGTCTCTTTGCTTCAGGGTCCAGCGTATCAGTGGTGGAAGACCGTTCCAGGGAGTTCCACCAGACCTTGTGTTTTGACTTGGGCGGATTTCCTGAGAGCTTTCCGAGATAATTATACTCCCAGGGTTTATATGGAGATGAAGATGCAGGAGTTTTTGGATTTGAGGCAGGGATCTATGGCAGTGGCTGATTACGAGGTCCGGTTTAATGAGTTGTCGGCATATGCGTCTGTTTTGATTTCTTCTGAGGCAGATCGGTGCCGGAGATTTGAGGGAGGGCTGAATCTGGATATTCGTACCAGGTTAGCCCGGTCTGACATGGGCACCTTTGTAGAGCTGAGGTCAGCTGCTGTCAGGATTGAGCAGCTTTTGAGACAGAGCAGAGTTGAGGTTGGTCAGGGATCTCGGAGTAAGAGATCCAGTGATAGTCAGGGCAGCTCGGGTAGGAGCTTTAGCAGACGTCAGGGTAGGCTCAGATTTTTGGGAGGTCCCAGCGATCGATTCGGTTGTAGAGGCGATTTGGGCGATCGGGTAGCGATGGCGGTGGTCGAGGCTCCGCCGGCCTACCTCCTTTGTGCGAGTTTTGTGAGAGGAGGCATAGTGGGGAGTGCTGGAGGTTCACTGGAGCATGTTTGAGGTGTGGCTCGATGGAGCATCAGATCCGACATTGTCCAGAGATTCAGGGAGCTCAGTCTGCTTCGAGTGGGAGAGCTGGTAGTAGCCTTCTTGTCTGTGAGCCGAGGTAGTGGACTGGATTGGGGCAGGCGAGAGCTCAGAGTGGGCTGGAGATTCTTTATGGGGTCGGAGAGTGGGGTAGTCGGTCGTGATCGCAGCCGTGGTCTACGCCATGACTAAGCGGTGAGGCCCAGGACTCTCCGAGATGTGGTGCGCAGTTTTATACGCTTTCGATATTGAGGTGTATGCATTGATAGATCCAGGGTCCACGCATTCATTTATTGCACCGCATGTGGCATGTAGATTGCATGTGCATAGAGAGATGCTTCAGTACGGGTTGCAGGTGAGTACACCTTTAGGTAGTACCACTGCTCTAGGTGAGATCTGTAGGGGATGCCCGATTCGGGTAGATTCGGTGATATTGAGTGCAGATTTGATTGTGTTGCCTCTTCGAGAGATTGAGGTGATTTTGGGGATGGACTGGCTCACTGCCCATAGGGCGATTATAGATTGCTATACTAAGGAGGTTGTATTAGAGTCTCCTGGTCAGCCGAGGGCTGTTTTTCGAGGTGTTAGTCAGGCAGTGCCAGCCAGGATGATCTCGTTTGTGAGTGCTTTGAGGTTGATGAGAGGTGGCTGTGAGGCCTATTTGGCTCACGTGGTGGATTCGAGAGTGCAACAGAGTTTGCAGGATGTCCCTGTGATCAGGGAGTTCCCAGATGTGTTTCCCGAGGAGTTACCGGGTTTGCCGCCGGATCGGAGGCGAGTTCGAGATAGACCTCATTCAGTACCGCTCTATATTGATACCTCCGTATAGGATGGCACCGTGGAATTGAGGGAGCTTAAGGCTCGACTTAGGAGTTATTGGATAAAGGGTTCATCAGGCCGAGTGTTTCACCGTGGGGAGCCCCGGTGTTGTTTGTGAAGAAGAAGGACGGGACTATGAGGCTTTGCATCGATTATAGGCAGCTCAATCGGGTTACTGTTAAGAATAAGTACCCACTGCCTAGAATTGATGATTTATTTGATCAGTTGCAGGGAGCACAGGTGTTTACCAAGTTGGATTTGAGATCCGGTTACTATCAGTTGAGGATCGCAGAGGCCGATGTGCCTAAGAGTGCTTTCAGGAGCAGGTATGGGCATTACGAGTTCTTAGTGATGCCGTTCGGGTTGACTAATGCCCCGGCAGCCTTCATGGCCTTGATGAATAGGGTCTTTCATGTAACACCTCACTCCCGCAAGACCTGAACCCGACATCGACGGTGATATCCAGGTCCGTGCCCTGCGAGGGTGGCGTGCTACATCACTCAGTAACAAAACTCAGTATAACACTTTTTTTTACACAATCGCACACATATTATCATTAACGCGGAAAGCAATTTATATAATCAATTCAATGACCTTGGGCCCACTTTTTATATTTACAATTTATTTGGTCAATTGACTTTACAACTTGTCCAATTAGTAATACAAAAGTCCAAGAATAGAAACACTAAGACGACGCTAACCGATCCCGACCACTTCTCTCGCTTCTTCAACAGCAGATGTCATCGCCGTTGCTAACGGGTATTCTTCTAAGTCTGAAAAATAGATGCAAATTTTGGGTGAGTTTTGCGAACTCGGTGAGAAACCATCATCGATGGTTCACTCAACTCATGCATTCACCAATCATATTAGCACACGGTAGCATTAACGATAATATCACATATTATCACATTTGGTTCCAATTTCATATACATACAATTTCATCATTTACATCTTCCGGTCATTTACGATCGTATATATATATATGCAATGCGCATGTGACACTGTTCCATTTTCATTTCGTTGTTGTGACCGTGCTTTGGCTGTCGAAAGAACGGGCACATTGCGTTGAGCGGTGGCTCTCGAAAACATGGGCTTGAAGCCACGATACATTGAGCAGTGACTCTGAATACGTTGGACACGAGGTCACGTGCGTTGAGTGAAAGCTCTCACATCGTTAGGCGTGATATGCCCCGATCTGATGGGTCGCTCCGGTCACTGGCGCTTTTTATCGATCACACATTTATGTTTATGCATGCAATGTACATATTCAATTTCTATTTACATATCATTACTATTTGCCAATTCTTGGACTTTCGGTCGGTATTTCAATTATCTACATTTCCAATTTATTGCATCCTACTATATCACATTTACAATCCCATCCAATGTATCAAAGCAAATGCAGACAATTAACACTTCAATATCAATTTCCCATTTCCTCGAACCTCTGGTCCGAGATCTCCAATATAACATTTACAAACAGTTACTCACAAGTAGCACTTCGTTATCTCATTCCAAATATTTCAGACACCTTTGGTCCGAAATCAATCAAATTCAAACACACATAAACCCTCCATTATCTCCACATGGCATAATTGCAAAAACTTAAACACATAAAGGTTGAGGAACCAACTAGGTTACTCACAAGTAGCACTTCGTTATCTCATTCCAAATATTTGAGACACCTTTGGTCGAAATCAATCAAATTCAAACACACATAAACCCTCCATTATCTCCACATGGCATAATTGCAAAAACTTAAACACATAAAGGTTGAGGAACCAACTAGGTTACTCACTGCACTTCGAAACTAACATCTGGAAGTTTGAGAACGTCGATGAGATCGGCGCTCCAAATGTGCCTCTATAACAAAAGAGAGGAATCCGATCACTAATTATCAATCCAATTAGTATAATGCACATGTAAGTGTATAATGCATGTTCATGAGATTTCCGGCCCTAAATCCTAATTTTTCCGTAATAAAAATTCCATCTAAAATTAGAAAACTATAGCCACTGACAGTGCTCAATTCGGACCTCGATCGGTCCAAAAATAAATAAAACAGTGACCATAGAACAATTACCCGGGGCTACGTCAATTTCCCGTCTAAAAATTCCCAAATTATCACAAAATGAAATTAAATATTATACGAATCCGATGCCTCAAGAATCAGGTCAATCGGACGTCGGACGGAAAAGAAATTGACAAGAGAAGCAATCAGGTCACTTAAAGCCAAAATAATAAAATAAAATACTATATATATATATATACCAGCCTCGCGGGGGCGAGAAATCTCGCGCCAGCGAGGCCGGCAGCTAATCGAGCTCGCCTCACCGAGGCGAGGCGTCAGCCACAGGATTTGGCGAGGTTCCACCTCGCCTCATTTCCTTTTTTTTTTTTTTCTTCATTCCAATCCAAATTTTCAACACTCAAATCTCTTACCACCCAATTCAGAAAATACAAATCTTATCTTGTTGGAAGATCATAAAACCTCTACTCTTCTCAAGAAGACCATAACAATTTATTTCACCCTTAAGGTGTCAAAATCCTTCAAAACTACTACCTACTCCAATCCCATAAAAACAGAACAGTACATTGCAAATTCCACAACTCTGAAATTCTTCAGCCAAAATTACCACATAAATATGCTCAATAAGTTCATAATGTCATCTACAACTTTCATAACCAACCCAAAATCAAATTCCATTGCTAAACCAGTCAATTAATTCACTCAATGTTACTGTCTCTGAAACCATTCAATCTGAGCAGTAAACTTATAATAAGCATAACTCCCTGTACACAAGTCAGAAAATCCAAACTTTATATCCCTGAAAAGATAACTCCTCAAACTTCAAGTTCCATGAAGAACTCAATCTCTAATTCGATTTCTAACAATTTCAAATCTGTTATGCAAGTTACTGACCTAATCAGTACTTAACATCACAATGCAAGTTCAGATTTTGAAATTCCATATCTCCCACATCTGATTTCCAAAAATTACATTCCATATACCAATTTCAAGATCAATGTGTCATCTAAAACTCTTCAGTAGATCCCTAAAACCAGTTCAGTTCACAAAAATTACTAAAATTACGTAAAAACAGAATGTACACCAAATTCGCTAATCCAGCTAGGTTTCACTCAATTCATAAAAACTGTCAATAATTATCAGTCCATAACTCCTACTATACATATCGAAAAATTGCAAAATCAGTGGCAATGGAAATATAACTTAATAGGCTTCAACTTTCATGAAGATCATTGCCCTAATTCTATATCAATTAATTTATAAAATCAGCAAAGTAATCAGGTCATAGTGTCGGTTACTGTTCACAGGCAATAAAACAGTAACTTTCCATGTAAATTTTCGACCTTCTAACATTACAATTTAACAACACCTATTCCACACTAAAATGAAGCCAACATCCCAAAGTTTACTTGGGCACAAACCTCACCTCATTTGCTCACCTATACAATTAGTTATGATCAAAACATTCCAATAGATCAAAACTCAATTTCCAGCTTTCATCAACAACCTAACTTCTATCACTTCTAACATCAATAACACATCACTAAGCATCCATTCCTACCTCTAATTCAACCACAAATTCATCACAACACACACTTCTATAATGACACAAAAATTGGCAGCACATACCTACACACTTCCATACTTTATTTCCATGTATCCTATCATAAACATCATTAATAACATCACTCATCACCTATTTTAACTACCATAACCAATTCCCTTACACAAACATACATTAAACCCATTCAAACCTACCCTTTCATGATCAAATAAATGCTCAAAGGATGCTCATAAATGCTTCTATCTACTAATTCATGCATTAAAAGAATAATCAAAGCTTAAAACACACTCTTACCTAGCCAAGCTTTCAATCTTTCCCTCAATCTTCCAACTATAACAATTTCCTAATTTCTCTTCTACTTTCTCCAACACCTACGACTATCACCCATCACCATCTTCACAAGGCTTAAGCTTGGTTTGTATGAGAGTAGAAGTAAGCAAGGAGACAAGAACACATGTATATATATGCAAGACCAACAAAGGAATGGAAGAAGATGGAGGTTTCGGATGAAGGAAGGGGAATAGCTTTCAAAGTGAATTTTTTAATCATTTCAAGGAGGAGAGTCGTGATAAAGTAGGAGAACTCAAGTAAAAATGATCTTTTAAAAACTCATTTCTTGCTTCAAGTATGTAGAGTGTCTAAGTGATGGGCAAAAGAAGAAAAAAGCAATGAATGAAGAGCCACTTGGCTTTTACAAATGGGAAAAGACAAAAATGAATTTGTTTAACAAAATTTAATCATAACCTTAATCTCATTTAATCACACTTAAACACTAATCATGACTCTTACCTAATTCCCACAATTATTTATTCACTAATCTCATGTCATTAGGCAATCATGTTCGGTACAAAACCGCTCGCTCAGTCGGTTAGTTGGAATTTTCCGATCCGGGCACGAACCCCGAAAAATTCCAGAAAAATTCTCATAAATTTCTAAAAATATAAAACACTTAATGGCGCACTCCAAATAATTTTTCAAACACAATTACCCCCTTAAATTTCACAAAAGATCACAATTTGAAACCTAAGCCGGAAAATGTCATGAATGCATGTTTACCATGTGCAAGTGCAACAACCCATCATTCATAGAGGCGATAAGTTGTATGTGCATGCCGAGATATAATTTAATACTCCTAACCCGTCCCAAATTACCAACATACCCTTCCCATCGGTGATGGGATGTTACAATTCTCCCCTCCTAACAAAAATTTCGTCCTCGAAATTTCATATATGATTTATCAAGAGTGCAGGGGAGTCTTTTTGATTAATACCCTTTGTTTCTCACTGTTTTCACTACCTGACCAAATTCAGTCAATGAACGGAGATCAAAACAATCAATTACTCTTTTTCGCTTTTCAAACTTTCCATGTTTACGCGTAATTCGTCACCTTCAATATCAATAACATATATATCGGATATTTCGATTCTATCTATGAAACACTTTGTAAATCCGAATCATCTTTTAGGTTTTAGCCTAACTTACCGATCCATAATGCTATTCACACCACATCGATAGAGGTCACTCCTCACTAATTCAATTTCCTTAACTACACCTTTATTTCCATCTAAGTACATTTTGGTCGAGGCCATGCCCTTCAAAATATTTCATTTATTACATATCGATTTCGTTATTATCAAACCACAAATCTCATGAGATTTATAACCTCGATGTAAATCAATTCAACGCAATGACACTATCTTCTTTTACTTAGCCTATCACTTTATTACCTTGATCACATAATATAGGGATCACGACTCCTTTTGGCGAGAAGACCCTTATACATTATTGAATGGTGTCACTCATATCTTGATTATCGTCATACCACAACTACTTTGCACTATACATCAATTTCATATCCCAATGAAATCCAAAATACCGTTGGTTAATCACACATGTCATCGTGCACTTTGATTGGTATCCTCAATTTCTTTTCCACAATACTTTTACTAGACCGTAACGCTCGATTGTTTCTTGTGCTTTCTTGAACCATTCACTTATAATCATTTGATTTCCATTTTAACTTTTCAATTACTCTATCAATACACTCTTGCTAAAACTTAAAGCTTTGATCATTCCTTACATTTTCACTAACAGTTCCCGTAATGAGTATCACCCATATTTCTTAATTTGAACTATACCTACCATTTTTCTCAACAATTGGAGTTAATTCCCGTTCCTCAATACGGTTTACAATTTCTACATCCTCACTTCGGGTTTTGCCAATCCGCTTTGATGCACACCAACTTTGAAATTCCCATAGCGAATAATACTTTCTTTTGCCCCTTTTTGTCAGTTCGACTATAACACTCAATAATACACTAGATTTGATAACCTTTTTACCCAAATTTTGATCTTCTGCACTTGAATTTATTTCTTTCTTTGCTCAATCTCTTAAAGTGCGCCATTGGCTTAGTTTAAATTAATCAGCCGTTGAATCCTTTTCAAATCATTCAAATGCATGACATAACTCAATCGTTATCGATTTGCATATTCATAGACATCTCCAAACTATTTGTGTGTATGCGATTAATGTCTCTAAACTTTTAGGCCACACTCAAGTATAACAAGTTTCAAATCATCGGTCATAATACGCCCATAGAATCATATTTACCCCAAGGTACATAAAATCACTTTATACAATGTCAATAGATCACATCATAACCTTTATCGAACACTTCAAGATATAGGCGGTGAATTCTTCAATTGTCTCCTTTATAATCATCATCATAACATTCACATGTTTTCCTCAATTATTCTTGTCAATTTGTTAAAACCAGAAAATCTTTGACAATTTTGAACGCATCCGACATTCCGTTAGGTCTAATAAATTCCCAATTCCACATACCCATATCTTTTGAACTTCCACATTTTATCAAGATTACCTATATCTTGATTAATTCTCCCAATATCTCATGTTCTCGTGTTAAGATTCACTCTTATGAGACTTGTATAACGACCAAGTTCCTCAACTATACCCATTCATCTATTTCTCTTTCATTATCCATTTCTTATATTTATGTCCATTATCCACTCCAAACATAATTGAAACATGTTCCTTTTTAGTAATACAATAAACTTAGTTGACTCATATAACTCAATTTATTCGTGATAGACCACTCACTGACTTAAATAAACAATCGTTATATCGGTCTAGTACTTTCAGAACATAAACTTTTAATCCCCTCAAATTCATAATTAATATTCAGTAATTCTTTTCTTCAATAATCAGAATCATCTCATTTACATAATGTACACTCTTTCAGTAACATAGTTTAGCTCTTACACTAGAGTCTCTGCCAGATGTAATACAAATCAGTTACTCTTGATACTTCACGAAGATAAATCTCTGAAGAGCACTTAAACAATTTCTTTTCCTCTACTATCTTGCCATACATCCCCAAAATCATCACTTCCTATCTGACAATATATCTCAATAGTCTTATCAATTTGCCCGTTAATAGATCATACTGCTAAGAATACCTTAATTGCATTTAATTCTCGATAACCATTCTCTTTTGGTACCAATTCTCAATCATGGGACTTTACTATATTCATGTCCCTCATTTTATTTCCTCAAGCTCATTACCAATGCTAGCATCTTTAAGCTGTCTCACTTCTTTCTCAATTAATCAAGATAAGTATTCTCATGCCTTACTCTCACTCATTTTAAACTTGAGCTACCGGCATTATAATAAAAGCTTATGTAGTAGGCCACCAATTACTTCTGATATCATATTTACATAAATTATTCATTTCACCCATGATGGTAATCCCACTATCACATATACACTTACAGTGACAATATATTCTAAACTCAACAACCTTCCTGTTTACACCCGTCCTCACTCGTGAGGACCATCTACAATCTCAATTCATTCACAACTGATCATTATAAGCACTTTAATTTCTTCTTCTAACTCCTAAAAGGATTTTTTTTTTGACAAGAATTCTGGCTAGCAAGTATCCATTAACTCATCGATTGCAGTTTAACATTTTCACTTAACACAGGGCTCCCATAATCAGGTGTGCATTTACTTAGGCAGATCAATTAAACCCGAACAACTTTTTCATCTACCAATTTCATTGTTTTACATTCCAATCTTTTCATTATTTCATTATACCCATATATTTCCGCACTCAAATCAATATCACAGATATGAAATCATTCTTGATTTTTGCACTTAAGATATTTTGACTCCAAATCACCAATCCTTATTTATAACTCTTAACATGGTAATCAATCCTAGTTGTAACCTTTCTATATCATAGAACACTTTATTTTCATTTACCTAATACTTTGGAAATCGACCATTGTCACATCTCTATTTTCCTCTATGAATTTACAACTATAATCTTTATAGCTATCTCATATTCAAGGATATTGCCAATATAACTCCAATATTGCATTTCATAATATACCCATCAATATCAATGAATATTCATCATCGACCAAACCGTACACTCTTTCCTATTTTGCGATATCCATTTCTTCCTTTCATCACATTCTAACACACTATCCTTTTCTCACTTTTTCTAACCACTTAAGCGATCGAGACATACTTATGTAAGCGACTCAGATATCTACTGCTGGGGATCGATTGTCACCGTCTGTCGTGACATGACTTAAATGCACATAGCAGACACACATTTTTTTTCGGAAAGCCCATGTAAGATTGTACTTACGGGCTCGATACCACCTAAATGTAACACCTCACTCCATGAAGACCTGAACCCGACATCGACGGTGATATCCAGTCCGTGCCCATGAGGTGGCGTGCTACATCACTCAAGAATAAAACTCAAGATAACACTTTTTTTTACACAATCGCATACATATTATCATTAGCGCGAAAGCAATTTATATAATCAATTCAATGGCCTTGGGCCCACTTTTTATATTTACAATTTATTTGGTCAATTGACTTTACAACTTGTCCAAATTAGTAATACAAAAGTCCAAGAATAGAAACACTAAGACAGACGCTAATCGATCCCGACCACTTTCCGCTTCTTCAACGGCAGATGTCATACGCCTGCGTTGCCTAACGGGTATTCTTCTAAGTCTGAAAAATAGATGCAAATTTTGGGTGAGTTTTGCGAACTCGGTGAGAAACCATCATCGATGGTTCACTCAACTCATGCATTCACCAATCATATTAGCACACGGTAGCATTAACAATAATATCACATATTATCACATTTCGGCCCAATTTCATATACATACAATTTCATCATTTACATCTTCCGGTCATTTACAATCATATATATATATGCAATGCGATGTGACTTTGTTCCATTTTCATTTCGTTGTTGTGACCGATGCGCTGAAATCGCCCCGAGAAGCGGCACATTGCGTTGAGCGGTGGCTCGAAAACATTGGGCTTGAAGCCACGATACATTGAGCGGTGACTCTGAATACGTTGGACCGAGGTCACATGCGTTGGTGAAAGCTCTCACATACGTTAGGCGTGATATGCCCCGATCTGATGGTTGCTCCGGTCACAACCGCCTTTTATCGATCACACATTTATGTTTATGCATGCAATGTACATATTCCAATTTCCATTTACATATCATTACTATTTGCCAATTCTTGGACTTTCGGTCCGGTATTTCAATTATCTACATTTCCAATTTATTGCATCCTACTATATCACATTTACAATCCCATCCAATGTATCAAACGAAATGACAATTAACACTTCAATATCAATTTCCCATTTCTCGGACCTGCGGTCCGAGATCTCCAATATAACATTTACAAACGATTTACTCACAAGTAGCACTTCGTTATCTCATTCCAAATATTTGAGACACCTTTGGTCCAAATCAATCAAATTCAAACACACATAAACCCTCCATTATCTCCACATGGCATAATTGCAAAAACTTAAACACATAAAGGTTGAGGAACCAACTAGGTTACTCACAAGTAGCACTTCGTTATCTCATTCCAAATATTTCAGACACCTTTGGTCCGAAATCAATCAAATTCAAACACACATAAACCCTCCATTATCTCCACATGGCATAATTGCAAAAACTTAAACACATAAAGGTTGAGGAACCAACTAGGTTACTCACAAGTAGCACTTCGTTATCTCATTCCAAATATTTCAGACACCTTTGGTCCGAAATCAATCAAATTCAAACACACATAAACCCTCCATTATCTCCACATGGCATAATTACAAAAACTTAAACACATAAAGGTTGAGGAACCAACTAGGTTACTCACCTGTACTTCCGAGCTAACATCTGGAAGTTTCAGTAACGTCGGTAGATCGACGCTCCAAATGTGCCTCTATAACAAACAGAGAGGAATCCGATCACTAATTATCCAATCCGAATTAGTATAATGCACATGTAAGTGTATAATGCATGTTCATGAGATTTCCGGCCCTAAATCCTAATTTTTCTCGTAATAAAAATTCCATCTAAAATTAGAAAACTATAGCCATTGAGATTGCTCAATTCGGACCTCGATCGGTCCAAAAATAAATAAAACAGTGACCATAGAACAATTACCCGGGGCTACGTCAATTTCCCGTCTAAAAATTCCCAAATTATCACAAAATGAAATTAAATATTATACGAATCCGATGCCTCAAGAATCAGGTCAATCGGACGTCGGACGGAAAAGAAATTGACAAGAGAAGCAATCAGGTCACTTAAAGCCAAAATAATAAAATAAAATACTATATATATATATATACCAGCCTCGCGGGGGCGAGAAATCTCGCGCCAGCGAGGCCGGGTAGCCCAGCTCCGTCGCTAGGGCGACGCGTCGCCCTAACGACGGCGCCAATCGAGCTCGCCTCACCAGGGCGAGACGTCGCCCTGGTGACTGGCGAGGTTCCACCTCGCCTCATTTCCTTTTTTTTTTTTTTTCTTCATTCCAATCCAAATTTTCAACACTCAAATCTCTTACCACCCAATTCAGAAAAATACAAATCTTATCTTGTTGGAAAGATCATAAAACCCTCTACTCTTCTCAAGAAGACCATAACAATTTATTTCACCCTTAAGGGTGTCAAAAATCCCTTCAAAACTACTACCTACTCCAATCCCATAAAACAGAACAGTACATTGCAAATTCCACAACTCTGAAATTCTTCAGCCAAAAATTACCACATAAATATGCTCAATAAGTTCATAATGTCATCTACAACTTTCATAACCAACCCAAAATCAAATTCCATTGCTAAACCAGTCAATTAATTCACTCAATGTTACTGTCTCTGAAACCATTCAATCTGAGCAGTAAACTTATAATAAGCATAACTCCCTGTACACAAGTCAGAAAATCCAAACTTTATATCCCTGAAAAGATAACTCCTCAAACTTCAAGTTCCATGAAGAACTCAATCTCTAATTCGATTTCTAACAATTTCAAATCTGTTATGCAAGTTACTGACCTAATCAGTACTTAACATCACAATGCAAGTTCAGATTTTGAAATTCCATATCTCCACATCTGATTTCCAAAATTACATTCCATATACCAATTTCAAGATCAATGTGTCATCTAAAACTCTTCAGTAGATCCCTAAAACCAGTTCAGTTCACAAAATTACTAAAATTACGTAAAAACAGAATGTATACCAAATTCGCTAATCCAGCTAGGTTTCACTCAATTCATAAAACTGTCAATAATTATCAGTCCATAAATCCTACTATACATATCGAAAATTGCAAAATCAGTGGCAATGGAAATATAACTTAATAGGCTTCAACTTTCATGAAGACCATTGCCCTAATTCTATATCAATTAATTTATAAAATCAGCAAAGTAATCAGGTCATAGTGTCGGTTACTGTTCACAGGCAATAAAACAGTAACTTTCCATGTAAATTTTCGACCTTCTAACATTACAATTTAACAACACCTATTCCACACTAAAATGAAGCCAACATCCCAAAGTTTACTTGGGCACAAACCTCACCTCATTTGCTCACCTATACAATTAGTTATGATCAAAACATTCCAATAGATCAAAACTCAATTTCCAGCTTTCATCAACAACCTAACTTCTATCACTTCTAACATCAATAACACATCACTAAGCATCCATTCCTACCTCTAATTCAACCACAAATTCATCACAACACACACTTCTATAATGACACAAAAATTGGCAGCACATACCTACACACTTCCATACTTTATTTCCATGTATCCTATCATAAACATCATTAATAACATCACTCATCACCTATTTTAACTACCATAACCAATTCCCTTACACAAACATACATTAAACCCATTCAAACCTACCCTTTCATGATCAAATAAATGCTCAAAGGATGCTCATAAATGCTTCTATCTACTAATTCATGCATTAAAAGAATAATCAAAGCTTAAAACACACTCTTACCTAGCCAAGCTTTCAATCTTTCCTCAATCTTCCAACTATAACAATTTCCTAATTTCTCTTCTACTTTCTCCAACACCTACGACTATCACCCATCACCATCTTCACAAGGCTTAAGCTTGGTTTGTATGAGAGAAGTAAGCAAGGAGACAAGAACACATGTATATATATGCAAGACCAACAAAGGAATGGAAGAAGATGGAGGTTTGGATGAAGGAAGGGAATAGCTTTCAAAGTGAATTTTTAATCATTTCAAGGAGGAGAGTCGTGATAAAGTAGGAGAACTCAAGTAAAATGATCTTTTAAAACTCATTTCTTGCTTCAAGTATGTAGAGTGTCTAAGTGATGGGCAAAAGAAGAAAAAGCAATGAATGAAGAGCCACTTGGCTTTTACAAATGGGAAAAGACAAAAATGAATTTGTTTAACAAAATTTAATCATAACCTTAATCTCATTTAATCACACTTAAACACTAATCATGACTCTTACCTAATTCCCACAATTATTTATTCACTAATCTCATGTCATTAGGCAATCATGTTCGGTACAAAACCGCTCGCTCAGTCGGTTAGTTGGAATTTTCCGGTCCGGGCACGAACCCCGAAAAATTCTAGAAAAATTCTCATAAATTTCTAAAAATATAAAACACTTAATGGCGCACTCCAAATAATTTTTCAAACACAATTACCCCCTTAAATTTCACAAAAGATCACAATTTGAAACCTAAGCCGGAAAATGTCATGAATGCATGTTTACCATGTGCAAGTGCAACAACCCATCATTCATAGAGGCGATATGTTGTATGTGCATGCCGAGATATAATTTAATACTCCTAACCCGTCCCAAATTACCAACATACCCTTCCCATCGGTGATGGGATGTTACATTTCAGCCATACCTGGATCAATTTGTGATCGTATTCATTGATGATATCTTGGTATATTCGAGGTCTAGACAGGAGCATGCGGAGCATCTGAGAGTTGTGCTGCAGATTATGAGAGATAGGCAGCTGTATGCCAAATTCACTAAGTGTGAATTTTGGCTGGATGAGGTGGTGTTTTTAGGCCACATAGTATCTGGTGAGGGTATCCGGGTGGATCCTCACAAGATTGAGACGGTGAGGAGTTGGGAGATTCTGAGGAACGTGCCTGAGTTGAGGAGTTTCCTCGGATTAGCAGGATATTACCGGAGGTTCGTCGAGGGGTTTTCTGTGATCTCCGCCCCTTTGACAAGACTTCTGAGGAAGAGTGTGGCCTTCAGATGGACAGATGAGTGTCAGAGGAGTTTCGATGAGTTGATACATCGGTTGACTACGGCGCCGGTGTTAGCCTTGCCATCTGGATCAGGAGGTTTCGAGGTTTACAGTGATGCTTCGCACTGGTTTAGGCCGTGTCTTGATGCAAGCATGGGAGAGTCATAGCGTATGCATCGAGACAGTTGAGAGCCCATGAGGGTAATTATCCCGTGCATGACTTGGAGTTAGCGGCTGTGGTGTTTGCTCTGAAGATCTGGAGACATTATTTGTATGGGGAGACTTTCCAGATCTTCACCGATCATAAGAGCTTGAGGTATTTGTTGAGTCAGCGAGAGCTGAATCTGAGGCAGAGGAGATGGTTGGAGTTGCTTAAGGATTACGACTGCACTATCGAGTACCACCCTGGAAAGGCCAATGTGGTGGCTGATGCATTGAGTAGGAGATCGCATGGTAGTGCAGCCCAGATTCAGGTTTCGAGGTTGCCATGCTTAGTTCAGTTGAGAGCACTTAATGTGCAGATAGATTTGAGTCAGGATGGAGCTCTGATTGCGACTCTGAGGCTGAGACCAGTATTGCATGAGCGGATTAGGAGAGTGCAGGATCAGGATCCAATATTGGTTAGATTGATTGACAGAGTCAGATCAGGATGGCAGTCTGAGTTTGAGCTGAGGGATGACACTTTGTGGATGGGCCAGAGGTTGTGTGTTCCTGATGTGGAGGATCTGAGGCGTGAGATCTTAGAGGAGGCTCATTTGGCGCTTATGCCATGCATCCGGGGTCACCAAGATGTATCGTACTCTTAAGTTGCATTTACGGTGGCGGGCATGAAGAGGCATGTGGCGGAGTATGTTTCGGTGTTTGACGTGCGGCGGAGTTAAGGCCGAGCACCGGCCCCGATTGGGAGGCAGATTCGTTGTCCATTCAGAGTGGAAATGGGAGCGATTACGATGGATTTTATCATGGGGTTGCCCAGACGCCGAGACAGTGATGCTATCGGGTCATAGTGGACCGATTGATTAAATCGGCTCACTTCTTGCCAGTGAGGGAGAGCAATACCCTCGATCAGTTGGCCCAGAAGTATGTAGCAGAGATAGTTCGACTGCATGGGGTCCCAGTTTCGATAGTGTCAGATAGGGATCCCAGGTTTACTTCGAGATTTTGGAGGAGTCTGCGATCGACTATGGGGACAGATTGAACTTGATCTGACGTTTCATCCTCGATGATGGGCGAGTGAGAGGACTATTTGATTGTTGAGGATATCCGAGAGCACGTGTGTTGGAGTTTCGAGGTGCATGGGATCAGGATTTGCCTCTGGTAGAGTTTGCATACAATAATCAGTACCAGAGTAGCATTGGTATGGCACCTTACGAGGCATTATATGGACGTCCGTGCAGATCCCTCTTTACTGGGATGAAGAGGTGTGAGGATGTTAGAGGGTCCCGAGTTGATCCAGACACGATTGATAAGGTGCAGCTTGATTGGAGTCGCATCAAGGCGGCTCGGGGTGCGGTAAGAGCTATGTGGATCAAGATCGGAGAGAGATGGAGTATCTTTGTAGGTGAGTATTCCTCGAGTGTCTCCGTGGAGAGGAGTTCTCGATTTGGCCGTAAGGGCAAGTTGAGTCCTCGGTATATCGGTCCGTATGAGATTACCGAGAGGATTGGACCGTTGGCCTACAGGTTGGCCTTGCCAAGAGAGATGTCTCAGTTGCATGACGTCTTTCATGTGAGCATGCTTCGGAGATATCGTTCTGACCCGACTCATGTGATTCCGGCTCAGGAGATAGAGATTGCCAGTGACTTGAGTTATATTGAGGAGCCGGTGCGGATTATTGGATCGCGGGTCAAGCAGTTGAGGTCTCGGGTTATTCCATTGGTGAAAGTCCTTTGGAAGAACCATTCATCCGAGGAGGCGACTTGGGAGACTGAGGAGCACATGAGGAGGCAGTACCCTCATCTGTTCGATCAGTCAGGTAAGAAAATTTCGGGACGAAATTTTTATTAGGAGGGGAGAATTGTAACATTCCGTCACGGATGGGATGTGTACAGTTCATTGCATTCGTATTTGTACATGTGCATGAATTATAGTATATTGTATAATTGGCATTTGTATGTACATGCATGTATGACATATTTTCGATTTGATTTGCATAACTTAGATTTGGAAAATTGATTAGGTTAATTGGGTTGTGAGGAATTGAATTGGCATGAGAAATGAGTAATTGGAGTTGCAAATTGAGATCTGGAAATGATTAGGGTAAGTATGATAATTAGGTCAAATTAGGCTCGAGAATTTGATTTGAGTTAGAAATGAGATTTGGGAAGTTGAATTGTGAAATTGGAGTATATGCTAATGAGTTTTCTATTTTGTGGATTTATAGGAATTTTTGGAATTTTTGGAGCATTAGGCTCGGATGAAAAATTTGATAAATGATCGGTTAATTGAATATCCGGTTCAAATTGATTATCCAATGGCATGGACAGGTTAGAAATTTGATTTGGGAATTAGGTTTAGCCTTTGAAATTAGGGAGAAATTAGAATTTGAAATTGGCTCGAGGTGGTTCGGATCGGACTGGTGGCAATTCCATTTGCCAAACAAGCCCTAGTATCCTTTATATATATACCCAACTCTTTGAAGATTTTGCCTCCCACGAAGCTTTCTCCTTCTTCTTCTTCGTTCTCTTCTTCCTCTTCGTGATCATTTTCTTTTGGAGATTTGAGGTTCTTCATCAAGTAAGTTACTTCTATCTTGTTTTATATGGTTTGATTAGTTGATTTATAGAGTTTATTAGAGGATTAAACATGAAAATCTAAGGATTTGGGTTTAGGATTTCCGAAAGCTGGTTTTCGGTGGTTTTAGGGTTGAATTTTAGGGAATTTGATTGTTTGATAAAATGGAAGCTAAAGAGTTGTTCTATGATGTGTATAAAATGATTTAGGAGTGATTTGTGAGGAGAAAACTAGGATTTGGTGATGTTTGCTGTCGAAAATCTGCAAAATCTGGGTTTTCAGGCGTGTATGTAAAGACGCCATGCGCTTGTGATGATTTAACACGCCATGATGACGAGCAGAATTGCTTCAGACGCCATGACGTGTGCTTAGGCGCGCTTGTGAGGAGGAGGATATCGTCGTGACGAGCAACGTGCGTGACGTCATGACGTGGGATGCCCGATTCATGCGGCACCTATTTTGCCCGAAATGAAATTTAGGTTTTCACAATTTGGGATTAGGCAATTGATGATTCAATTGGCTATGGATTAAATTCAATTTGGAGATTATGAATTTGGAAATTTGAAATTTAGTTAGGAATTAAGGATTGTGATCGGAAATTGAATTAGGTGGAAATGTCATAATTTGCATAGTATGTACATGATTTGATTCATATGCATAATTAAGCATCGAATTGGTACCATAATAATGTTATGTATATTTTGATTGATATAGCGGCTCAGCGGATCGCCGATCGTCGGCGTGGCGAGACTTCCTAAAGATAGCTTCGGAAGTTACGAGGTGAGTAACCTAGTTGGTTTCTCAATCTCTTATGTGTTATGTGCTTCGTATGTGAACTATCTGTGTCTTTGATTATGTGATTCTGATTAAATGATTCGCATGAGATATATCAGTATGAATTGTGAAAGCATGCTAGGCATGATTAGAAATCAGTAACCGACAGTTGTGACTGGAGCACATTCTGATCCGAGTGGAGCTATAAGCTCATCAATTGTGTTAAGTGAAAAAGGGATTAGTGAATACCCAGAGGGCTCTCCTATCCCTAGTGCGCGTGGGCAGTAGTGCATACCCAGAGGGCTCTCCTACCCCCGAAAACGCGATTCTGTGTGATGTGCCCAGAAATGGGATAATTCTGACGCCCAGTCACAACGCTAATAATGAACTGGAAATCATTGTGCATATTGTCTGTGTTCATGCTATGAATGTGCTATGGACTAACTGCCAATGTGTGATTTTGATGTTGTAAATTTCTGAGTTATGATATGTGTTGATTTGTACGCAATTTTGCGTAATGCATGAATTGGGTAAACCATCGATGATGGTTACTCATTGAGTTTATAAACTCATCCAAATTGCACTATTTTTCGTGACGGTAGTGTGACTCTAGCTCTGGATTTTGAGACTTTTCCTGCTGTGTGTGCCGGCAAGAGGAGCATGGCCCACAGGTCGGTCAGCTGGGGATCCTTTGGGATATTTTGGGGATGACCTAGATAGGAGCTATTACTGTTTATTTTGGGCTTTTGCAGTTGTAAATTATGATCGGATATTGTATTTAGCATTTATGAATGAAATGAGAAGTACTCTTTGGTTTTAAAATTTAGTGATTGTGATCTTACTGCTTTGATTATATTGATGCCATGAGGTTTTATTAGAAGCGATTGTCTGGTAGTGCAACCTCATCGTAGGGTATGTATCGGTATGATCTACGGGCGTATCGGTGTATACTCTACGGTAAGGGGGCGCTACACAAGGGGTCCGAAACAGGCTTTGATACCATTTGTAATAGCCCAGAATATCCACCCACAGATATTTTCTGCTTTGGGTTTCCTTTAGGGCCAAAACCCTCACGATTTTACTCTTCCCACACCCGAAAAAAGGCATCTATGGGAGAGAGGTATCTATACCCTTATAAGGTATACTTCGTTCTTCTCTCCAACCGATGTGAGATCTTATAGTTTACACCGAAAACCAGCTTTTCTTCCTTCCTCCTTCACCGAAAGCCAGCAATAAAACCAAGGACAAAATAGACTTCTCATAAATACAACTTTTCTCTAGCCTGCAAACTTTCCTTCTTAAGCTCTCCTTAGTAATGACAAACTACAACCTAAAGCTTAAACTTTCCTATGAAAACAAAAAATTACACAATGGCCAATACTCTAGCCCCTTCCTTACATGAATTCCCACCTTTGTCCCCCTCCATCCTCAAACCTTCTTCTCTAAACCTAGAAATGCCCTCTCCATCATATGCTCCTAAGAGATCTTGGAGGCAAGTAGTTGGTGAAGAAACTACAGTATCTCTATCCTACTCACCACCGAAAGATATAGGTGGTGGAATGGTGGTTTGCATAAATCTTGAAGTCTTGAAGGAAGGTTCAAGGACTTGGGAAGCAACCATGGTAGGGTTCTTCTTAGGCAAAAGACCACCCTTTCCACTAGTCTCTCAATAGGCTAACAACTTATGGAAGTTTAGAGGCTTGATAGATGTTTTGCTTTCTGAAGAGACTTTGATTTTTTTAGATTTACTTCTACTTCAGAAACTCAGAAGATTATGGAGGAAGGCCCATGGCATCTTGGTAGTCATCCTATGTTCCTTCAAACTTGGTAGCCACACTTAGACCTTGAAACACTCAAGATCCAAAATATCCCGTTGTGGATTAACTTCCACAACATACCACTTGAGTATTGGACTACTCAAGGAGTTGGAGCTCTAGCTAGCTACAATGGAAGACCACTATGTATGGATGAATATATAGCACAGAAGAAACATGTTGGTTATGCCAGGATATGTATTAGTGTGGACACTTCCAAAGAACTCCCTCAAGAAATTCCAACATTGAGGTTAAGAGAGGAAGATACATTAAGAGAATACATAGTTAAAATTTCTTTCTTACCATTGGAAACCACCTTCACTTATCCAACTAAGACTTGGAAGGCCACAGGAAGAACCTTCAAAACAGGGAGTTATTAAGATCTTATGGAGACAGCTGAAGCAACATCACATCTGGAATCATCGAAAATCCTTCTTTGCACAATATCCAAGGAGGCAATAGTACTAATAATAGGTGAGTATATACTACCTGAGGATAAGGAGAAACAAAACAGAGAACAGAACAGTGAGCTAGTAAAAAAGGGTCAAATAATACATAAGCAAGTTTATAAAGAGTTCAGTGCAAAATGCAACATGGAGAAGAGAGTACGCAAACAGCAAATACAACACTTATATCTCAAATAGAAATCAAGGAAGATCAAGCTACATTAGCCAATACTTCAGAGGTGGAAGGAGAATCAATGGTTAGTCAAACTGATTATATGCAATCTCATATCCTTAAAACTCTTAAAAGTTATACTACACCTAGAGAATCTGTAGGAACTGCTGAATTCCATACAGTGGAGAGAAGGAGATCCAAGAGGGGTAAACGGAAAAGATCCACAAGCCACTTTTAACCATGATCATTATAGCATGGAATGTACGAAGAATAAATTGTCCCATTAAAATGTTAGCTTTAAGGGACTTTGTTTTGTGAGAGAAACCTCTCATCATTGGATTACTGTAAACCAAAATCAAAAGGAAAAATCTGGCCAAACTGAATGTTTTTGGATCCCAATGGAACATAATAACCAACCACTAGCATCATGCTTTTGGAAGAATAATTATTTGCTGTAAGGAGGATGAACTCAAGGTAGATCTCCTAGATTCAAATGAACAAGCTATGCATATAA
This sequence comes from Erythroxylum novogranatense, assembly GCA_029891385.1. NCBI lineage: Eukaryota > Viridiplantae > Streptophyta > Magnoliopsida > Malpighiales > Erythroxylaceae > Erythroxylum > Erythroxylum novogranatense. Next base: position 32,998,808 of record CM057225.1, on the reverse strand, counting down.
AGTTATATTTTTTGAAGGAGAACATTCAAATTAAGGTTTCATTCATCTATGCAATCAATTTTTGTTTCCAGAGGAGGGAACTATGGAATAACCTTAAATCCCTTAGTAACACTGTATCTATACCTTGGCTAATATGTGGAGACTTTAACTCCATATTATACCCATCAAAAGCACAAGGGCATTGCAATTGAAAAAACTATACAATAGACTTGAAAAAATGGTTGAAAAGATAGGGGTTACATATCTAAATTATGTGGGACATTCCTATACATGGTCTAATAAAGAAAAATCAAAGTGACATATTAGGAAAAAGCTAGATTGAGCCCTAGTAAATGACCTGTGGCTTAAGACCTTCCTTGACAACATTACTGTCTTTAACAAGCCTCTCTTTTCAGACCATACTCCCTTTCTAGTAGACAACTTATTCCAAAAAGGGTTAAAAACTATCCTTTTTTATTCAACAATTTTCTGGTGAGTGTCCCAGGGTTTAATGAGGTTTGTAACAAAGGTGCAGAACATAAATGCAATGGGACCAAACAATTCTATTGTGTTCAAAAATTGAAAGCTATCACATAAAAATTATAGGTTCTTAACTCTACTTATAGGCGTACAAATGATTCCTAAATTCCTACAAACTTGAACTCCAGGCTATTCAAGCCCAACTAGCTAATCTGTCAACAGATCCAATGTTATTTCAAAGAGAAAAAAAAACTATCATAGTTCTTGGAAGCTACTCACAACTATAGTTCCCTTTTGCAACAAAGAGCTAGGGTACAATGATCGAAAGAAGGGGATAACTATACTAAAATCTTTTTCAACTCAATTATAGCAAGGGAGAATTGCAACAAGATCATGTCTATAGCATCCATCAATGGTGCAATGCTACAGACACAATAGGAAATCCAAGAGGAGGCAGTGAAGCTCTTTAAAGATCTTCTAGGTACTTCAAACAGTGCTAACATAACAATTGAAAAACTCAGATCGTTATCCCTGAAACAAATCTCACCAGCTGACTCGAAGTTTCTTACAAAATCAGTAGAAACTATAGAAGTTGAAGCTACAGTTTTTGGTATTGAAGGATCTAAAGCCATTGGACCTGATGGCTTTAACGGGTATTTTTATTAAAAAGCTTGGAGAGAAGTAGTAGTCTTTGTAATACAAGCAGTTAAGGAATTTTTCTCCAAGGGGATTCTCCTTAAAGAGATCAATAAACCTTTGCCTGTTTGATTCCTAAATGCTCTAACCCTACTCATTTTGGGGAATTCAAACCAATTACGTGCACTAACTTTCTTTATAAGGTTATCTCTAAAATACTTGCTATAAGACTGAAAAAAATCCTAGCTTAAGTGATCAATAATAACCAAGGTTCGTTCCTCTAGGGCAAACATATAGGAGACAACATCCTTATTTTCTAAGAACTCCTGAAAAGCTATTCTAGATTGAACGATTCTTCAAATTGTAAAATCAAAGTTAATTTTCAAAAAGCATATGACAATTTGAGTTGGGATTTTCTATGGACATTATTGATGACCCACAGATTTCCTTCTAAATTTATTAAGTGGATCGAAGAATGTATTTCATCCTCCTCCTTGGCTATCTTGATCAATGGGACTCCTACCCATTGTTCAAGGCAGTAAGAGGTCTAAGACAAGGATACCCCTTATCCCCTTGCCTCTCTATTTTGTGTATGGAGACTCTCAATGCTTTTATCAAGCAATAAGTGCTCAAAAATCCAAAATTCAGATACCATGCAAAGTGCAAGAAGATCAGTTTGACTAACCTATGCTTTGCAGATGATCTACTTTTATTTTGCAGGGCCACGAAGGACTCCATAAAAATTTAAATAGAAGATCTTAGTAAATTTAAACATTTCTCAGGTCTACAGTTCAATCTAACAAAGAGAGATTTCCTATTATCCAAGAAAGCTATTGCATTGGGTCCTCTTATCTCTCAATCAATAGGAATGCCATTTAAACATGCTCCTTTGTTGTATCTTGGACTACTAATCTCTACTAAAAGACTTATGTAGAATTTTTCCACTTTTAAAGAAGAATCAGTTCTTGGGTAAACAAGTCTTTGTCCTATACGGGGAAGGTATAACTCGTAAAATTGATCTGAATTCTCTATATATTTATTGGAGTTCTCACATATTTCTTTCTCAAGGAATCATTAAATCCATAGAAAGAATCCTCAACAAATTTTTATGGAATCATCTAAATGGGAACAAAGGGGCAGTCAAAGTGAAATAGGCTAATATCTGCTTTCCTAAAGATGAAGGAGGTTTGAATATTACCCCTATCAAGATCACAAATCAGGTATTAGTACTGAAGAGATTATGGTGGATTCTCATGGATAAAAATTCCCTTTGGCTTAAATGGATCTACTCTTATTTTCTCAAAGAAAGAAGTCTATGGAGCATTCAAAAACCTACATCACTTTCACACTTTCTTAATCAGGTTCTGAAATTGAGGGACAGAATCAAGGATGAAGTTTCATGCACAATTGGGCATGTACAAATGATTTATGTATGGTTTGATAATTGGTCTAACTTGGGACTTGTCATACACCACTACAACTGTCTTAGTAGCCCTTAAACCTCTTCACTCAAACTCACACTTAACTTTATGATTACAAAGGGGACATGGAACTTTCCTGAACAATTAAGGCATCTTTAACCATCCTGCTAACCACAACCAAAATCTTAGGATACGTTCTACTAGCAGAACCAACCTATCCATAAACTTACCAATGGTACCACTAAAGATATGCTAAGAAGTAGGAAACAGAAGGTGGAATGGCATATAGTTATTTGGTGCAAGGTTCTACCTCCAAGAGTATCTTTTATATCATGGCTAGCAATCCAAAATAGATTAAATGCATTAGACAGAGTGTCATATCTGCAAATGGACAAAACCTGCCCATTGTGGCAGATTCATGTGGAAACAAGAGATCATCTATTCTTTATATGTCCTTACAGTAGCTATGTATGGGGAGCTATATCGAGCAAATGCCTAAAAATAAATCTAGAGGATACAATCATAGAGATAGTAAAGAAATTGGCCAATTTCTTAAACCCTAAGAACCTAAATATATAGATCCATGTCCTATTCTTAGTGCTTTGTATATACGGTGTGTGGAAACAAAGGAACCTTAGACGATTTGGGGGTATCAAATCACCTAAAGAGGTTTTTACATCAGAAATAAATCGAGAACTCAAAGAGCTCATCCAACCAAGTATGTGATAGAAATATCTGAGCTTCTTTGAATGTGTAAGAGGCTAAGGTATTCAACATAAAAGCAAGCAAGGATAAAGGAGAGGAGTAGAAGGAAAGCAAGAGGATGAGAAAATCGGTTTAGGGAGAATCGAGTGTAGAAAGTAAATGCAGATCAAGAAGATAAAAACAGGAATCTGATCAAGGATCCTTCTCCATGCCCCTTGAGGAAGGCAACCTTAATAGGGGAAGATGACGGGTAGCAAGAAGTAGAGGAGATGGGAATTTTCTTTTTTAATCTAGATCCTTCAACAATCAAGAAACGTTGTTGTGTTGTAAATGTAGGGACCCAGAAACGAAGTCATTTTTGTTAAGAATGTGGTTAGTAGTCGTTGGTTGGTTTTGGTAAAGGAGTATCACTCTGAAAGTTTTTGTACTATTCCTTGACTCATTTTCAATATATATACTCCATTTAATTTTTCAAAAAGATATTATCGAGTGTGGAGTAGATATTGGTAAAATCTTTATTAAATCCATATCAATATCAACCTAGAAAAGTCTTGGAATAGGGAGAGATTGTTAATGAACCTACCATAGAGGTATTTTTTTTTTTTGACAGATGAGAAATATTTTAATGCATTTTATTACATCCTTTTGAAGATAACACTAATAGAAAAGAGAATGTAGCTTCTTAAATGTTCTATAGACATCTAAATGACCTCTTATTGGACTCTTAAACATTAAGGATATAATTTTAGTCCATAATTACCTATTTTCCTAATGACCAACTTGCCTTTCTATATGAGAACGCCATATAACCATTAGTAAGAGCTAGTTGTCAAAATCCGTTAAGCCAACTTAGTTACTTAGTTATGACATCCTAAGTAGAATGGTCATTCTTCTAAATCTCTTTGATTTCCTTGAATTAAAAAATTATAACCTATGATAACACCATTATATAGAATCCAATACTCCTAATTTGAGAGAGGGCATCGATGACAGTTTTATTTTTCGTTTAATATCAAAAATGGACTCTAACATATTAGGGAACCAAGTTTATTGAAATGTTTTAAGGGTCTTGAGGTTAATGGTATTTATAGAGGCTTTCTCACTTAGGTAAGATGCCAATGTTTGAAAAATACAATCACTACTAATCTCCTTCTTATAGATGGATAAACATTGATGCTTGTATTGTTGGGACCCGTTTTCAGAACCCAACTCATAACGAACGAATCACAGCTTAACTAAAGTCGCTTCATATATATATATATATATATATATTTTTAATTACACAACATTCGGCAATTCCTCGATTCATTATATCTTTCATAATCAAAACATATCAATTAATTTATCAAAATCATATTATTCCTTTTCTTTTGCCAAATGACACTTAATACCCTTAATTTATCAAAAATTGGGCAGCACCTCCTCTAAAATCTCACTAGCCAAAAGTTTATCCAAAACCAACCATACATAAAACACTTCAATATCTCCAATCCATCACACAATTCCTTGGACCTCCTGTCCGGAATCCCATCATACACATTCACAAACCTATATCTAAACATTTCCATAATTCTCAATCACATCTCAAGTCATAATCATAATTCACATTCATATATACTGACCATAATTTACTTACATAATTCAATCCCATAATCATATACAAACTTTAATGGCATTACAAGCCACAATACAACAACAATATAGGAATCCCAATGCAAATACAAGGATACAAAAATCCTTCTTTTTCGTTCACCCGATCTTCTTCTCATTACCTGTGGATGGGAATGAGGGGGGTGAGCTTACGCTCAATGGGTAACAAGCTTATAACCGAAAATAAGCAAAAACCATTGAAAAGTTCGAATTGAAATCGATGCCACATATTTCCAAAGTCAATGTTTAGAACTGTTGAAAAGATCATAATTGCTCCGCTTTCGGTCAAAATTTTAATTTGGAGCTTTGATAAAACTAAAACTCATCGTGATTAAACACAAAACCATAACTTTTCTTTGTAAACTCACATTTGAAATTCATGTAACATAACTCTTCAAAATTCATCACAAATCAGACAATTCGTAAACATTATAAATCATCATTCATTTCATAGCACATCACATGTCAAAATGCAATGCACACATAACGGCTCGAGAGTTCCAGATACACACGGAAACCGAAGTTTACCGTGAACACATCGAGTCTATTTTGGATCTCGTAAGCCACAAGCGGGCGTAGGAGAAGGCTTTTATTTTCTTTTGTCACGTGCAGAGACTAACACAACGTTCTCTCTCGCCCAAACAAAGCACATATTCATTTTCACATGTTCACAATGCCATTCTCTAAGGCATATCGAAATCACAATCATATGATCTTATGATCTCATGACATATCGTTCTCAAAGATATTCATAAAATTTCAATGCATTTTTTTCCAAAATCACCATAATTCACAATAACAATTTCTTTCGAGCGTTTACAAGCAATAATGGAAGTAGTTGAAATCATTTAATCAATTGAGTTCCGAAAACTGACTTTTATTTCTTATATTTGAAAACACAAGAAAGCTTAGTGGCAGTGTTATGGCTCATTTCTCAATCATAAACAAGGTACCCACCTCGATTCCATGCTAGAAACTTGTCCAATGCTCCAATTTCTCCATTGCTTCCTTCTTTCTTCCAACATACTTTTTCCTAAACCATAAATACCCAAATTCAATATCATAAATATCATAATCCTCAAGATTAACTATAGGGAATCCACTTCCAACATATTTCCAAGCTATCTTAGTCATCAATTTACAAAAGCCCCAATTTCCAAAATTGGGCATAAACCCTAATTTATAATAATCCAAAATTAATCACCATCTTAGCATAATCATCACAAATAACTTCAAAATCCACAACCCATAATATTTTCCATGATTCTAAACCAAAAACTCAAGAAAAGCTCAAGACTTAAAAGTAGGCTCTTACCTCCATCTTCTCCATTTTGGATTTTCTTAGCTCATCTTGGAGCTCTCTTCATCTTCCACCTTTTTCCTCTTGGAGCATGCTCAAATCCTCCTTGAAATCTCACAAAATCGGAACTTAGCTGCTGTCTCTCTTTTCCTCCATCATGAAACCACTCTTCTCTTTTCTCTCTTCTTTCTTTCTTTTGTTCTATTCTGTTTCTCTAAGTATCGGGCTTCTCCTTCAAACAACAGACAACCCCTTATATTTATAATGCCATGTCATTTAATGAATGGCCAATGACTTAATTGCCCTTCCTTATAAGCCTACTAACTTAACCCTTTAAGTAAACTTCCAAATTGCCCTTCGTTGATCTTCAAACCGACATCTTGTCTGATTATTTCGATCAAGTAAATGAAGCCATTTGATAAAACTTTCTTCTATAGAAATGTCCTCTATGTCTTACGAACCCATCGCTTCAAGAATCAGGTCGTTCGAGCTCTATAACTCAAGATATCTCCAAAATATCAAGTCTATTCTTCAGACCCATGACTTAACACTACACCTAACTTCCGACCTATTTTTGGAAGTCTTAGAGGCTATATTGTCGATCGGCTCCTTCATAACATTTGTAGCCTCATCTCTCTAGTTTAATTTAAAATAAGAATCAACTCAATCCGAGCTATAGCGAGCTCTAGCGGCCTATAATACTAAACACTGTTCAGTCAGTACAACACAAAGACTGAACACTACACTGAATTCCCGACCTATATTTGGAAGTCTTAGAGGCCAAATTATAGCTCGGCTCCTTCATAACATTTGTAGCCCCATGTCTCTAGTTTAATGTACAAAAAGAATCATCTCAATCGGAGCTCTAAGGATCAAGATATAGCCAAAATACTGAACACTATTCAGCCACTACAACACCGAGACTGAACACTACACTGAACTTCTGACCTATATTTGGAATTGTTAGAGGCTAAATCATAGCTCGGCTCCTTCATAAAATTTGTAGATATATGTCTCTAGTTTAATGTCCAAAAAGAATCATCCCAATCCAAGCTCTATCGAGCTCTAGCGACCTATATTACTGAACACTGTTCAGTCATTACAAAGCTGAGACTGAACACTACACTGAACTTCCGACCTATTTTTGGAAGTCTTAGAGGCTAAATCATAGCTCGGCTCCTTCATAACATTTGTAGATATATGTCTCTAGGTTAATTAGAAACAAGAATCAACTCAATCCGAGCTATAACGAGCTCTAGAAACCTATAATACTGAATACTGTTCGGCCATTGCAACACCAAGACTGAACACCACACTGAACTTCCGACCTATATTTGGAAGTGTTAGAGGCTAAATCATAGCTCGGCTCCTTCATAACATTTGTTGATATATGTCTCTAGTTTAATCAGAAACAAGAATCAACTCAATCCGAGCTCTAACGAGTTCTAGCGACCTATAATACTGAGCACTGTTCGGCCGTTACAACACAAAGACTGAACACCACACTGAACTTCCGACCTATATTTGGAAGTGCTAGAGGCTAAATCATAGCTCGTCTCCTTCATAACATTTGTATATATATGTCTCTAGTTTAATCAGAAACAAGAATTAACTCAGTCTGAGCTCTAGCGAGTTCTAGCGACCTATAATACTGAGCACTATTCGGCCGTTACAACACCAAGACTAAACACCACACTAAATTTCCGACCTATATTTGGAAGTGTTAGAGGCTAAATCATAGCTCGAATCCCTCATAACATTTGTAGATATATGTCTCTAGTTTAATCAGAAATAAGAATCAATTCAATCCGAGCTCTATATCTCAAGATATATCCAAAATACCAAACACTGTTCAAACTTTTACAACTGATCGACTCATTATAATCCGAGCTATCTTTCTCCATTTAATTCAAAAACTGATCTATCTAGCATGGAAAGATAGAAAAATGTCTTAGGAGTCCAACGCTTCAAGAATCGGGTCGATCGGATGTTGGACGAAGAAGTTATGGCCAAAACAAGGAAGAGAGGTCGGTCGCCCGTACCAAGTCGATCGCCCGCACCAGGTCGGTCTCCCGCACCAGGTCGGTCGCCCGCACCAGGTCGGTCGCCCGCACCAGGTCCGTCTCCCACACCAGGTCGGTCGCCCGCACCAGGTCGGTCGCCCGCACCAGGTCGGTCTCCCGCACCAGGTCGGTCGGCCTTGTGCGCCCTCGTAGGTCGCTCGACCACTCTGATCCGACCTCCGAATTTCAAACGTTCATATCTTTTGACTCCGAGCTCCAAATGACACGCGGTTTGTTTCGTTGGAAAGCTAAGAGACAGCTCTACCATTTTCAAGAAGGACTCACAAGCAATCTCAGACTCTAAAGGGATCAAAAGTTTACACAACGATGACTGATTGAAAATTTCTCAACAGTACCAAAACTTGCAAACATCATAACTTTTGATCCAGAGCTCCAAATTTAACAAACTTAGTGTCTATGGAAAGCTTAAAGAAAGATCTAAAACTTTTATGAAGATCACCAACCCCAATTCTAACTATATAAAGGTCAAAAGTAGCCTCAAAGATCTGTCTGTGATCTGCCATTTAGACAGCCCCTGTATCCAACTCTAGCAACCCACATTAACACCTCCAAAACTAGCTCATACACATCATGGACAAGCTCTACAACTTGTCTACCACTCTCCATAAGACTAAATGATTTTATCCTATCTAAATCAGTCCAGAAATTGCAGTACAACACACATTCTCAAAATTGACCACATGAACACATCAGTTCAGAATTTCATATTAAACAATATTCAAACTTCACAATTTCACATCTTTCAGCCTCCACATCCACAAATTGCGATTATACATCAACAATAGCTCACATTCAAAATTCATCAACTCATCATCCCTACTTAAGTCCTCCATACACAATTCGTTAAACACATTCTACGTCAAGCATCAAGTCATTTCTCAAATCATCCATAAGCCACAAAATACAACTTTGGGAATAAATTTAAAAGCAACCACATATCACACAAAGTCCATGTACAAGGTTCATATACACAACTTATGGCACATTTTCAAATCAATGCAAGGTCATACTTGAACAAGCATGGGCAGAACACAATAAAAGGTTCTTTACAAAGCTTTAGTGGGCATTTCTAGCCCCAATAAATCAAGTCTCAAAATTTGCAATTTCAAAGAAGTTACATAAATAGTAACTATCTGACTTACTTTTTCAATTATAAAGATGTTACCCATAATACAACATACACAAAACCCATTTCACGCTTTAACCCCAAATATCATTTAAAATTTCTCCAATTCACATTACCCAAATAAACATTTAACATCACTAATTCCTCATTTAATAATTTCGACGTCTAATTAAAGTTCGGGGTCCAACAATTCTCCCTCCTTAAAGAATTTCTTCCTCGAAATTCATATCACTTTCTTATTTGGTTCCTCATTCTAGTTCAGATCACTCACAACTTCCAACTTCTTGTGACAATAATACCAATATCATCTAATTCAAACATACTCACGAATCACATTTGAATCTGGGACATCTTTTGTCAAGAATAACACTATCTCATAAAACTCCATACTGAACTAATTCATAACGACTTAGCAAATTCCCCGCTCAACCATCATTATTAATTTCACATCTTTCTTATTGCAATTTCCATGCGATCACGCTTCTATTCAAACTCAAAATTCAGATCTGTTTTCCAATCTCTCAATACGATTCATAATCTCTTGATCCTTAATTCAGACGTACCAAGCGCCCATATGTTATGCTTCCTTTTGCTTTGGTTCCGATAGCCTCGATATCGATTTTCATTTTATACATTTGACAAAACACTCAGCATTGCTAGGAATTTCTCATTTATACACTCAAAATCTTTTTTTTTTCATATTCCATGCTCTCGATTCAATGATTGTCTCAGCTTTTTGATCTGTACTTGCATAAATACATCCAAGATGTTGCTTTACTCATACTGTCTCCAAACTTTAAAACAATCGTTAGCGTAGTAGCTCTTAAACATGTATCAACTCAGTAACTCATAGGACCTTAGTTGGCTCCGCATATATATATATAAAATCACTTCATTATGCTTCATTAGATTTGAGCCAAATCTCTTATACAACACCAGTGCATACAACAAACTTTCCAAATTCATGCGGTTTGATTTACATCAGAATCATTCTTCAAAATTCTCTTTCCTTCCATTAATCATATGCTTTATATATATATATATATGTATTTTTCCTCACATATTCCGACTAGTCTCTCAATTCCTCGAATACTTTTAATACATCATCAGATCTTTGATCACTTGGTCTCAATATTATAGTGTTACTGGGTCCCTTTGGTTAACACCACCAATTTTATCATATTCCATGTGCTTTTGATTAGTCCTCGCGATTCCTTAAATAATTGATCCCTTATGGAGGTACATTATCACACCTTCTTTTCAAATTTTCTGCTCCATCGCAGTTACCTTTCCAGCAAAATCATCTATACCATACTTTATCTTAGTTCTCTGATTCATCTCATAACTTGACTCTAGGAATTAAAATGACTCCATAAGCCATATCGAAAATAGATCTCACATACCCACTCACATTATCGAGGTGGACTCTTAATAACCCGGTCGCCACTTTTGAAAATTTATCCCGAATCCACCATTTACAAGAAGCAAATCCAAAAGGAGTACAAGATCCACATCCCAACTCCTAGAGACCTATCATCTCATTTCAAACTTCCTCCCTCGCATCATCGGTTCCTTTCTAAAACAACCCGATTGATCCATACCAGGGTCTTTGTCCTCTGGACCATGGATGAATTGCAGATTCCATTGTTGAATCGAGGAAGAACTTATAATCCCACTACTAGTCCAGAAAGACCTGCCGTCTATAGTCATACACTAACTTATCTGGCCTTCTGACCAATTCCACTTTGCTTGCATACTATCTTTCATTTGATTCTTGTGAGTCATGTCATATTCAGATCGATTCAAATACTTACCTTCAACATAATTCCATTACCAAAGTCACTGACACATCCATAAATACTGAATTCTTGCCTAACATATCGGGCCACAAAAATTCTTATTCCCAATTAGTCATAATTTCCTTGCCTTATACTCTAACCAAATACCCTTCTTCAGTATTGGCTCTCATGGTCAAACATTTAACAAATAGTTCACCCATATAACGGATTCTATACTTATCCGTGCCCTTCTTTAAGGGTGAGAAATCAGGTGTAGCCGATCCTCGCAAAACTCCTCGTATTCCGTTACGAGGTGGCACACTACTCCTTCAATGCAAACACTAAAGTTTAACGTATATTCCTCAGCCAATTCGAAACATCATGAAATTTTGACCTCAATTCCACTAATCTCTTCTTAATGCGAATCATTACCATCAAAAGGAATGTCGATAAGTACTACGATCGAGGTCTAAATCATCGACCGTTAAGGGCGTCAACTTAACGATCCGAGACTTAAATTCTCAACTAAAGACTTTCGACACTTCCAATGTAATGGCATTGAATCAGAATCTGCCATAATTGCCTCTGCTTATCCACAACTTCCTTTTTCTCATGTCAGAGTATCATCATTTTCCTATTAGATCTATCACCTCAAACTTTTATCAAGTTCTTATGCGTCTAATCCATACACACACGCCCATGTAAGATCATAATACCGGCGCTCTGATACCACAAATGTTGGGACCCGTTTTCGGAACCCAACTCATAACGAACGAATCACAGCTTAACTAAAGTCGCTTCATATTTTTTTTTCAATTACACAACATTCAAGGTAGTTCAAATTTCCAATTTGAAATTCGGCAATTCCTCGATTCATTATATCTTTCATAATCAAAACATATCAATTAATTTATCAAAATCATATTATTCCTTTTCTTTTGCCAAATGACACTTAATACCCTTAATTTATCAAAAATTGGGCAGCACCTCCTCTAAAATCTCACTAGCCAAAAGTTTATCCAAAACCAACCATACATAAAACACTTCAATATCTCCAATCCATCACACAATTCCTTGGACCTCCTGTCCGGAATCCCATCATACACATTCACAAACCTATATCTAAACATTTCCATTATTCTCAATCACATCTCAAGTCATAATCATAATTCACATTCATATATCTGACCATAATTTACTTACATAATTCAATCCCATAATCATATACAAACTTTAATGGCATTACAAGCCACAATACAACAACAATATAGGAATCAATGCAAATACAAGGATACAAAATCCTTCTTTTCGTTCACCGATCTTCTTCTCATTACCTGTGGATGGGAATGAGGGGGGGTGAGCTTACGCTCAATGGGTAACAAGCTTATAACCGAAAATAAGCAAAAACTATTGAAAAGTTCGAATTGAAATCGATGCCACATATTTCCAAAGTCAATGTTTAGAATCGTTGAAAAGATCATAATTGCTCGCTTTCGGTCAAAATTTTAATTTGGAGCTTTGATAAAACTAAAACTCATCGTGATTAAACACAAAACCATAACTTTTCTTTGTAAACTCACATTTGAAATTCATGTAACATAACTCTTCCAAATTCATCACAAATCAGACAATTCGTAAACATTATAAATCATCATTCATTTCATAGCACATCACATGTCAAAATGCAAATGCACACATAACGGCTCGAGAGTTCCGTACACACACCGGAAACCGAAGTTTACCGTGAACACATCGAGTCCATTTTTGGATCTCGTAAGCCCAAGCGGGCGTAGGGAGAAGGCTTTATTTTCTTTTGTCTCGTGCACGAGACTAACACAACGTTCCTCTCGCCCAAACAAAGCACATGTTCACAATGCCATTCTCTAAGGCATATCGAAATCACAATCATATGATCTTATGATCTCATGACATGTCATTCTCAGCATATTCATAAAATTTCAATGCATTTTTTTCAAAAATCACCATAATTCACAATAACAATTTCTTTCGGCGTTATAAGCAATAATGGAAGTAGTTGAAATCATATAATCAATTGAGTTCAAACCGACTTTTATTTCTTATATTTGAAAACACAAGAAAGCTTAGTGGCGATGTTATGGCTCATTTCTCAATCATAAACAAGGTACCCACCTCGATTCCATGCCGGGAACTTGTCCAATGCTCCAATTTCTCCATTGCTTCCTTCTTTCTTCCAACATACTTTTCCTAAACCATAAATACCCAAATTCAATATCATAAATATCATAATCCTCAAGATTAACTATAGGAATCCACTTCCAACATATTTCCAAGCTATCTTAGTCATCAATTTACAAAGCCCCAATTTCCAAAATTGGGCATAAACCCTAATTTATAATAATCCAAAATTAATCACCATCTTAGCATAATCATCACAAATAACTTCAAAATCCACAACCCATAATATTTTCCATGATTCTAAACCAAAACTCAAGAAAAGCTCAAGACTTAAAAGTGGCTCTTACCTTCATCTTCTCCATTTTGGATTTTCTTAGCTCATCTTGGAGCTCTCTTCATCTTCCACCTTTTTCCCTCTTGGAGCATGCTCGAAATCCTCCTTGAAAGCTCACAAAATCGGAACTTAGTGCTGTCTCTCTTTTCCTCCATCATGAAACCACTCTTCTCTTTCTCTCTTCTTTCTTTCTTTTGTTCTATTCTTTCTCTAAGTATCGGGCTTCTCCTTCAAACAACAGACAACCCCTTATATTTATAATGCCATGTCATTTAATGAATGGCCAATGACTTAATTTCCCTTCCTTATAAGCCTACTAACTTAACCCTTTAAGTAAACTTCCAAAATTGCCCCTTCGTTGATCTTTAAAACTGACATCTTGTCTGATTATTTCGATAAAGTAAATGAAGCCATTTGATAAAACTTTCTTCTATATAAATGTCCCTCTATGTCTTACGAACCCATCGCTTCAAGAATCAGGTCGTTCGGAGCTCTATAACTCAAGATATCTCCAAAATACTGAAGTCTATTCTTCAGACCCGCGACTGAACACTACACCTAACTTCCGACCTATTTTTGGAAGTCTTAGAGGCTATATTGTCGATCGGCTCTTTCATAACATTTGTAGCCTCATCTCTCTAGTTTACTTTAAAACAAGAATCAACTCAATCCGAGCTATAGCGAGCTCTAGCGGCCTATAATACTAAACACTATTCAGTCAGTACAACACCAAGACTGAACACTACACTGAATTCCCGACCTATATTTGGAAGTCTTAGAGGCCAAATTATAGCTCGGCTCCTTCATAACATTTGTAGCCCCATGTCGCTAGTTTAATTTCAAAAAGGAATCATCTCAATCTGAGCTCTAACGATCAAGATATAGCCAAAATACTGAACACTGTTCAGCCACTACAACACCGAGACTGAACACTACACTGAACTTCCGACCTATATTTGGAATTGTTAGAGGCTAAATCATAGCTCAGATCCTTCATAACATTTGTAGATATATGTCTCTAGTTTAATGTCCAAAAAGAATCATCTCAATCCGAGCTCTAGCGAGCTCTAGCGACCTATATTACTGAACACTGTTCAGTCATTACAAAGCTGAGACTGAACACTACACTGAACTTCCGACCTATTTTTGGAAGTCTTAGAGGCTAAATCATAGCTCGTCTCCTTCATAAAATTTGTAGATATATGTCTCTAGTTTAATTAGAAATAAGAATCAACTCAATCCGAGCTATAGCGAGCTCTAGCGACCTATAATACTGAATACTGTTTGGCCATTGCAACACCAAGACTGAACACCACACTGAACTTCCGACCTATATTTGGAAGTGTTAGAGGCTAAATCATAGCTCGGCTCCTTCATAACATTTGTTGATATATGTCGCTAGTTTAATCAGAAACAAGAATCAACTCAATCCGAGCTCTAGCGAGTTCTAGAGACCTATAATACTGAGCACTGTTCGGCCGTTACAACACCAAGACTGAACACCACACTGAACTTCCGACCTATATTTGGAAGTGTTAGAGGCTACATCATAGCTCGGCTCCTTCATAACATTTGTAGATATATGTCTCTAGTTTAATCAGAAACAAGAATCAACTAAATCTGAGCTCTAGCGAGTTTTAGCGACCTATAATACTGAGCATTATTCGGCCGTTACAACACCAAGACTGAACACCACACTGAACTTCCGACCTATATTTGGAAGTTTTAGAGGCTAAATCATAGCTCGGCTCCTTCATAACATTTGTAGATATATGTCTCTAGTTTAATCAGAAACAAGAATCAATTCAATCCGAGCTCTATAGCTCAAGATATATCCAAAATACCAAACACTGTTCAAACTTTTACAACTGATCGGCTCATTATAATCCTAGCTATCTTTCTCCATTTAATGCAAAAACTGATCTATCTAGCATGGAAAGATAGAAAAATGTCTTAGGAGTCCAACGCTTCAAGAATCGGGTCGATCGGATGTCGGACGAAGAAGTTATGGCCAAAACAAGGAAGAGAGGTCGTCGCAGCTTTTGGTCGATCGCCCACTTTGTGTCGGTCTCCCAAGACCAGTCGGTCGCCCGCACCAGGTCGGTCTCCCAGACCAGGTCGGTCGCCCGCACCAGGTCGGTCTCCGCACCAGGTCGGTCGGCCTTGTCGCGCCACGTGAGGTCGCTCGACCACTCTGATCCGACCTCCGAATTTCAAACGTTCATATCTTTTGACTCCGAGCTCCAAATGACACGCAGTTTGTTTCATTGGAAAGCTAAGAGATAGCTCTACCATTTTCAAGAAGGACTCACAAGTAAGCTCGGACTCTAAAGGGATCAAAAGTTTACACAACGATGACTGATTGATAATTTCTCAACAGTACCAAAACTTGCAAACATCATAACTTTTGATCTAGAGCTCCAAATTTAACAAACTTAGTGTCTATGTGTAAGTGATAAGTCGACTTGTACCATGTGTAAGTCGACTTACACATGTTCGGTACCGATAAGTCGACTTGTTCATTGGATAAATCGACTTGTTCAAGGTTGGTAACTTGTTTATTTGTGCCTAAAGGCAATCCCTTTTGCGGCTTTTATTCACAAATGATCTGGTGAATGAATAAATAAAGAAAAGGCATTATTCATTAATTTGATATTCATAAACATTCTTTATGAATTGATTGGATCTTTAATCGAATTAATGAAGTCCATGATATATGACATAGCATGAAGGAAAATTATGATGTGATCATACTACCGAGGTTCCTATCGTATGCAATTATGTCAAGATCTAAATTCTCCTAGTCATAGGATTAATGAGATGGACATCATTAATCCGGATAGACTAACACATGTCATATTCCTTGATTGGATCAAGCGGTGGATCTCGTAAAGCTGTAAATATGAGATATTTAGAATTGACATGTGGATGCTTACTAGCGGTAGTAAGTTCATTGGATGACCCGCCATGAGATCATCACATGGATATCTTATCTAAGTGTCGTTGATAATCTCATCATAGCAATGGTGCAAGTATCCTTAGACTTGAGGTACTCAAGGATATCTTGAATCTTGATCCGTGCTTTGACTCCATTCCTTGTTGCCTTCAGAGGTAACTCATAGGGTGGTGCTTGAGTGCAACTTGAGGTATTGAAGATAATTGAGTAGCCAATAAAGGATTCACCACTTACGGATTAGCGAAGAGATACCCATGGCCTCTTGTCGGGATCATTACTAAGGTGGCAAGCATGTATGTCATGAAGAGTGTCTTCATTGACATATAAAGTAATGAGTCCCGTGGCGAACCGATATCACTAGGCTAGACTCGGTCTAGTGAGAGTTGACACTTTGACCATACTCATAACCAAGTGGGGTATAGGATGGTGAAAGGACGAATTGCACGGTAATTGTCTATGGAAGGGTTCGTGATCTGGTTCGTGATGAATACATCAAACCGATTACTTTCCGGTCAATTGGAGGTCATGATGTGTTGCTAGATACCGCTCATGACTTGCTCAGATTAATTGTTAATCTAAGTGGCCAACATAACCGGGAGCCTAAAGGGTCACACGCATAAGAGTGTTTCAGAGAATCTGTAAAATAGTTATTAGACAGAGTTCCAATTATGGAGAGCATTAGGATTAAATGGATCCCAATGGGATTGGGATATGTCCCGATGAGATCGCGACATCAATATTGCTAAGAAAGGTTTAGGAGCTATTCAAAGATCGGCCCAAGATGGCAGTAGGACCGACCCCAGTTTGACTGGACCTCTTAGTAATTATATATATGTTAATTAATTAATTAATTAATATTATATATATATTGACATGTGCGTGGAATGAAGGGAAGAAGAGATTAGCTTTGACTTTTCAAAGCTCTTTTCTTTAATTCATTAATAAATGAATGGCTTAAAGCCATCCACTTGGCTTCTTCTTATGGAGTATTTTTAAAAGGTTAAAAATCAACATAAGAAGGCTAAGAGAAGAGGATGGCCGACGGTTTTGTAAAGGGAGAAGATAGAAGACTTAAAAGGTTAGGTTTTCTAAAGGTTGAAAAGGTTTCAACTCTTCTTCTCCATGGCCATCATCGTTATTTCTCTTCTCCAAGCACAAGGGTTCAACGTTTCCTTAAGCTCTCTAGGACAGAGGTAGGCTCTAGCAGGCTTTAATCTGTTCTAGCTATTCCCAGGTCAAAGGGGTTTGACTCGGTTAGATTTTCTGATCTCTGCGTGGATCATCTTTAGAGATAGTCTCTTTTGGCTATTTAGGTTGATATCTTCATACGGATACGGATCACAGGATTCGGAAAGTCCCGGGAACAAAAATTTTGTTTTCCGCTGCGGTACATGTGATGTACCTCCTGGATTTTCCTACAATGGTATCGGGCGTCGGTATCCCGTATGAAGCTATAACCTAAGCGAGATCGAGAAATGCTAATGGAATTTTCTGTTGATGCATGCTATCTGTTCAGATTTCAATTTATATTGTGATATGCTTTTCAAATTTTTCTGCCCAGAATTGTTCATAACATGTTAGAGAATATGTCTATGAAATTTGAGAATTTATCGATTTGATTTGATATAGTTTTGCTAATTAATTCCCTAAGGTTACAGATGCTGTTTTGTGAAACGATTCTGGAACAGGCATGAGTATAAAATCGAGAATAAATTCTAGAAAAATGGTTTTTCGGATTTTCCTTCACCTACATGTCTCTAAGATGTTGGTGAATGTCTGTGAGCATGGAAATTGTATTTCAAGGTGATTGGATATTTATTCACGAATTTATTCTATGCTGTTGGGAATTGCTGTGCTGATGAACACAGATTTTGAATCGGTTTTGTAGCATGTTCTGAACATGTAGTAACCTATATAATTTTCTCATGATTTATTGAAATTGTTGCATTGATCATTTCGAGCAATGTACAGAACTGGATAGTTTTGTGAAAATTGTTGGGACTGTTTTGCTTGGCTTGATTGAGTGTGATTTTTCAGTTCCAATGCCTTGCACCATTTTTAATGTGATTAAAAATGTGTTATCTTGATGTAATATGATTTCCAAACTGAATTGCTTGAAGTTGCTTTTCCAAGAATTTTGAATGCGAATTGATCACATTAGCGTCTCGGTAGTATCTTGCATTATCTTGTTTGTTTTGACCGTCATATTTTTTATGGCATGTCTTTCAAGTAAATTTGATAATGTATGTGCTAGCTAGAGATGCTTAGGATGATGATTTGGGTGTTCCTAAATTATTTGAAATTAATGAGTTTTGACTCATTTCAAGCTTTTCATATAGTTTGACTATTTAAGGCTTTCATGAATCAATGAAGTGTTCATTGAGGCATCAATTCACGATATTACCTAGGTATAATGGTATTGAGAATTGGAATTGATTGATTGAGGAATTAGCCGATTAGAGATTTTAGCAAAACTCCTGGATAAGTCGACTTATATGGGACATAAGTCGACTTGTTCGCTTAATAAGTCGACTTGTTTTCGGATAAGTCGACTTGTTTTCTCGGATAAATCGACTTGTTTTCGAATAAGTCGACTTGTTCAAGATCTCGATATAAGTCGACTTGTAGTACCTTGTAAGTCGACTTGTTCACGGGCAGATGACATAAGTGGACTTGTGTCATACAAGTCGACTTGTGTGTGGGAAGAAGCATAAGTCGACTTGCATTTGATGAAAGTCGACTTGTGGCATGCATAGGTGGGATGATGGATGATTTTAGGTATAGACTCAATGTGATTGATGAAATGCCCTAAATCATATCATATAGTCATGGTGACTATAATCCTACGGCTTGGAGAAGAAGTAGATGAGACCCAAATCCCTCCTCGGTATATGAAAACTAACGCCTTCCATTAATATGGTAAGAACCGAGTTTTATAGGGTTGGGTTGTTGAGCTAACCTCAAGCTCACTCTATACTGGATATGTTGAACCATGAAAATAAGATTTTCGGATTAATGGGTTGGTTTTCACCGAAGCGTTGGTTTGTTGAGTAAACTCAAGGTCAACGAGATGAGGCGAAATTGGGTAGCATACATCAAATGTATGCGCATCAAAGAGTTGATACCCAATGTAAGTGCATACATCAACAAGTTGATAGAGCGATCGATAGTTGTGTCTAAGATGTAATTGGTATATCGATACCTCCCGAGACATAAGGTGGCTTGTTGAGTAAACTCAAGGTCATTCTTAATGTCGGTTATCGATGATACAATTGGTATGACCGATACCTACCGATTGACCTAAGTTGTGGCTTGTTGGGTAAACCCAAGGTCACTCTTAGCAATGTCGGATATCGACCCACTAGGACATTATGTCACTTTGTTTCTCTGGATTCAGTAAAGAGGTTATGGATTCTAGGAAACTAGTGGGAGCCATATGCATATCATGCAAGTCCTTATGATCACGCAGCAATTCTATCCTATCATTCTTTCTCTCTATCGCTAGGTTGATTGAAGAAGTCTTTCGATGTGAATTTCGCTCTCTATTACGGACCGAATTTTCTTGATTGGTGAGGAATCGAGAATTGTTCTTAGATCCGAGGAACGGGATACATCCTAGATGTTCCACTTCCGACAGCACTTTTTGTCGATGCTTCGATAAGGATCGTAAAGCATATTGTAAGCATCTAAAGGACGTTGATATGGATACTTGCTTTATGCTTGCCTCGATGTCACTAGAGTTGCAGGAGCAAAGACGAGTCCATGGATGCTCACTCTATAGTATTTCATCTTAGGGAGTCGTTTGATGAGTAAGCTCGACCGAAAGGTTCGAGACCTCGAGGCTTCTCTTCACCATTAAAGATGGCTCGGGGATATCTGCATGCAAGTATGCCCTCAAGATGAATGGCTATATTGAGAGATTGGCCGTCTTAGGATTTGTAATGGATTATGAGTTAAGTAGAGACTTAATTACGGTTGGATTGTCGATGGTTATTCACGGTTTGTGATAAACTATCGATAAACCAAATATCCACAACAATTCTGGTGATCAATCTGCTTTCAAGAGCAATTGACGAGCAGCTATCAAGAAGGATAGCAAGCAAGTGCTAATGGTGGATGCTTCTTCTTCTAGTTCAAAGAAGAAAAGGCCAAGAAACCAAAGGGAAGTGCCATCAAGGAAAACCAAAGATTCTTCCCAAAAGGTTTTGCTTTCATTGTGACAAGTCTAGCCACCAGAGTGTAAACCGTAAAATCTATTCGAGTCCTTGAAGCGGTAAAGGCATCGATGCCTCTACTCCTTCAAATATGTTTGTCATTGAGGTTAATACTATTCCTGATCCAAACATATCGGTATTTGATACCGGATGTGGCTCATACATATGAAATGATATGCAGGGCCTCAGGGACAGTAGAAAGCTCATAAAAGGAGAACTAGACCTTCGTGTAGGTAATGCAGCAAGAGTTGCTACATTAGCCGTAGACACTTATGTCTTGTTACTCCCTAGTGGGCTTATATTCAAATTGGATGATTGACATTTTGTACCTGTTTTAAACAAAGAACATATTGTATGTTTTATGTTTAAATAGAGCTGATTCCATTGGACTTTTAGTAGCAATGGTTGTTCTATTAGTTGAATGGAAGGCTCTATGCTCTTTGGTACATTATGCAATTGAATTGACATATTAGATATGTCATATCCATTATGAATGTCAATGACGCGAAAAGACATAATCGAGATAATTTAAAATCAACTTACTTATGGCATTGTCGAACGGCCATATAAATGAGACACGCATCGCTAAGCTCCATAAGAGTGGATGTTTAGGGTCATTTGATTATGAATCATATGACACATGCGAATCTTATTTATTAGGCAAGATGACTAAGTTATCCTTTAAGGGAAGGGTGAACGAATGAATGGAATATTAGACCTAATACATTCGGATGTATGTGGTCTGATGTCCATCCTTGCCAGAAGTGGTTGTTTTTACTTCATTACTTTTATCGGTGATTATTCACGATATGGGTACCTGTATCTGTTGAGATACAAATCAAGCATTTGAATAGTTCAAATAATTCGAAATGAAGTAGAAAACTAACTTGGTAAAAGTATGAATACATTACGATCCGATCGTGGTGGAAAATGCTTAGACCAATAGTTTTGATTATCTCGTAGATAATGGATTTTATCTCAAGATACTCCACCTTACACGCGCGCAAAGACAATGGTGTGGTTGAAAGGAGAAATCGAACCTTGTTAGACTTAGTGCGATTGATGATAGGTTTTACTGATTTTGGGAATATGCGCTCAAGACAGCTGTTTACTTGCTAAACAGAGTTCCATTAAAGACAGTTGATGTTACTCCATATGAGATATGGACTAACTGAAAGCCCTATCTTTCTCATCTGAAAGTTTGGGGTTGTCCTGCTTATGTGAAGCGGACACAGTCAGATTAGCTTGATGTAAAAGCTGACATGTGTTTGTTCGTAGGATATCGTGGGATATCAATTCTACCTTGCTGAGGAACAAAAGTTGTTTGTTTCCAAGCATGCTGTTTTCTTAAAGAAAGAGTTTCTTTTACAAGAGGACAGTGGGAGCAAAGTTGAACTTGGAGAAGTTCAAGATGCTCGAACAAACATAGATCAATCGTCAATCAAAGCGTAACTCATATAGATGAGGTAACAGTTCAATCTTCTACTACACACGAATTTCGTAGGTTAAGTAGGATACGCACTGTTCCCGAGAGATATGAATTTCTTGTAAGTGAACAGAATGGCGTATTGCTCATATGAGATGATGCGCCTACTACCTATGAACAGGTTCTGAAAAGTTCAGAGTCTGGAACATGGCTTTGTGCCATGAAATCTGAAATGGATTCTATGTATGAAAACCAAGTATGGACTTTGGTTGCTACACCTGAAGGATAAAACCCACGAGGTGCAAAGGAGTTTTCGAAGAAAACCAACATGGATGGTAATTTGATTACCTATAAAGCAATGTTTCTGGTTAAAGGATTTCGTCACAGACAAAGAGTTGACTATGACAAAACCTTCAGTCCCGTAGCAATGCTTAAATCCATTAGGATACTCCTAGCCATTGCCACTCATTATGATTATGAGATATGGCAAATGGATATGAAGAAAGCTTTCCTGAGAGGAAATCTACCCGAGGATGTGTATGACACAACCTGAGGACTTCACTTCCATCGATGGCGAAAAGGTATGCAAGCTTCAGAAATCCATTTTTGGATTGAAGCAAGCATCCAGGAGTTCGAATATCTGTTTTGATGAGGTACTCAAAGAGTTTGATTTCTCACAAAATCCGGATGATCATTGTGTGTATAAGAAGGTTAATGGGACTGCAATCGTATTCCTTGTGGTATGTAGATGACATACTGTAACTAGGAAACGATGTCTCTATGCTGCAATTAGTTAAAATTTGGTTGTCCAATCAATTTGCGATGAAAGACCTTGGTGAAGCAACTTATATCATAGGGATATAGATTTATAGAGATAAATCAAAAGGTTGCTTGGTCTTTCACAATCATCGTACATAGATGAGATGCTAAAGAGGTTTAGCATGAAACAATGCTATGTACGAGGCCCGATGTATCGTATGCTCTAAGTGTTACGAGCAGATACCAATCGGATCCTGGTGAGGGTCACTGGGTGGCAATCAAGAATATCCTCAAGTACTTGCGAAGCACTAAGGATGTTTTCTTGATCTATGGAGATGAAAGTCTCCAAGTGAGCGGGCATTCAGATGCAAGTGTTTAATCTGATAAGGAAAATTCTGAATCACAATCAGGTTATATACATTCACACTGAATAGCATGGCGGTCAATTTGAAAGGTTCCAAACAAGAGAGGACTGCTGATTCATCAACCGAGGCAGAGTACATTGCCGCATGAGATGCAAAAGGCGGTTTGGATCAAGAAGTTCATTATCGAACTTGATCCGTCCCTACCGTGATGGGCCCATAGGATTGTATTGTGATACAATGGGGCTAGTCTTGTAAGCAAAGGAACCAAGGTCTTATCGACGATCCGAACTCGTGATTACCGATTCGGAGATCATTAGTCGACATGATATCCGATAGAGAGAATTCCACGAGCAAAGTGTTGTTGTTCCATTGACAAAGCCATTGTCACAGGAGAATTGTGATTCTCATGGACTCACTTATGGTATTAGATACTAAGGCTAATGGCTTTAGGTCAGTGGGAGATTTGTAAGTGATAAGTCGACTTGTACCATGTGTAAGTCGACTTACACATGTTCGAATCGATAAGTCGACTTGTTCATTGGATAAGTCGACTTGTTCAAGGATCAGATTGTTTATTTGTGCCCTAAAGGCAATCCCTTTAGCGCTTTTATTCACAAATCGTATGCGCATCGAATGAATAAATAAAGAAAAGGCATTATTCATTAATTTGATATTCATAAACATTCTTTATGAATTGATTGGATCTTTAATCAATTAATGAAGTCCATGATATATGACATAGCATGAAGGAAAATTATGATGTGATCATACTACGAGGTTCCTATCATGTGCAATTATGTCAAGATTCAAATTCTCCTAGTCATAGGATTAATGAGACCGACATCATTAATCCGGATAGACTAGCACATGTCATATTCCTTGATTGGATCAAGCGGTGGATCTCGTAAAGCGTAAATATGAGATATTTAGAATTGACATGTGGATGCTTACTAGCGGTAGTAAGTTCATTGGATGACCGCCATGAGATCATCACATGGATATCTTATCTAAGTGTCGTTGATAATCTCATCATAGCAATGGTGCAAGTATCCTTAGACTTGAGGTACTCAAGGATATCTTGAATCTTGATCCGTGCTTTGACTCCATTCCTTGTTGCCTTCCGGAGGTAACTCATAGGGTGGTGCTTGGGTACAGCTTGAGGTATTCGAAGATAATTGAGTAGCCAATAAAGGATTCACCACTTCTGGACTAGCAGAAGAGATACCCATGGCCTCTTGTCAGGATCATTACTAAGGCTGGCCAGCATGTATGTCATGAAGAGTGTCTTCATTGACATATAAAGTAATGAGTCCCAGGACGAGAACTGATATCACTTGGGCTAGACTCAGTCTAGTGAGAGTTGACACTTTGACCATACTCATAACCAAGTGGGGTATATGATGGTGAAAGGATGAATTGCACGGTAATTGTCTATGGAAGGGTTCGTGATCTAGTTCGTGATGAATACATCAAACCGATTACTTTCCGGTCAATTGGGGGTCATGATGTGTTGCTAGATACCGCTCATGACTTGCTCAGATTAATTGTTAATCTAAGTGGCCAACATAACCGGGAGCCTAAAGGGTCACACGATAAGAGTGTTTGGAGAATCAGAAATAGTTATTGGACGAGTTCCAATTATGGAGAGCATTAGATTAAATGGATCCCAATGGGATTGGGATATGTCCCGATGAGATCGCGACATCAATATTGCTAAGAAAGGTTTCCGGAGCTATTTCAGCACCGGAGCCCGGTAGGCCGATAGGACCGACCCCAATTTGACTGGACCTCTTAGTAATTATATATATGTTAATTAATTAAGTAATTAATTAATTAATATTATATATATATTGACATGTGCGTGGAATGAAGGGAAGAAGAGATTAGCTTTGACTTTTCAAAGCTCTTTTCTTTAATTCATTAATAAATGAATGGCTTAAAGCCATCCACTTGGCTTCTTCTTATGGAGTATTTTTAAAAGGTTAAAAATCAACATAAGAAGGCTAAGAGAAGAGGATGGCCGACGGTTTTGTAAAGGGAGAAGATAGAAGACTTAAAAGGTTAGGTTTTCTAAAGGTTGAAAAGGTTTCAACTCTTCTTCTCCATGGCCATCATCGTTATTTCTCTTCTCCAAGCACAAGGGTTCAACGCTTCCTTAAGCTCTCTAGATGAGGTAGGCTCTAGCAGCTTTAATCTGTTCTAGCTATTCCCCAGTCAAAGGGTTTGACTCGGTTAGATTTTCCGATCTCTGCGTGGATCATCTTTAGAGATAGTCTCTTTTGGCTATTTAGGTTGATGTCTTCATACGGATACACGGATCCAGGATTCGGAAAGTCCAGGAACAAAAATTTTTGTTTTCCGCTGCCGGTACATGTGATGTACCTCCCGGGATTTTCCTACACTATGGAAAGCTTAAAGAAAGATCTACAACTTTCATGAAGATCACCAGCCCCAATTCCAACTATATAAAGGTCAAAAGTAGCCTCAAAGATCATGTCTCGTGATCCGCCATTTAGACAGCCCCTGTACTCCAACTCTAGCAACTCACATTAACACCTCCAAAACTAGCTCATACACATCATGGACAAGCTCTACAACTTGTCTACCACTCTCCATAAGACTAAATGATTCTATCCTATCTAAATCAGTCCAGAAATTGCAAGACAACACACATTCTCAAAATTGACCACATGAACACATCGGTCGTAATTTCATATTAAACAATATTCAAACTTCACAATTTCACATCTTTCAGCCTCCACATCCACAAATTGTGTATTATACATCAACAATAGCTCACATTCAAAATTCATCAACTCATCATCCCTACTTAAGTCCTCCATACACAATTCGTTAAACACATTCTACGTCAAGCATCAAGCCATTTCTCAAATCATCCATAAGCCACAAAATACAACTTTGGGAATAAATTTAAAAGCAACCACATATCACACAAAGTCCATGTACAAGGTTCATATACACAACTTATGGCACATTTTCAAATCAATGCAAGGTCATACTTGAACAAGCATGGGCAGAACACAATAAATGGTTCTTTACAAAGCTTTAGTGGGCATTTCTAGCCCCAATAAATCGAAGTCTCAAAATTTGCAATTTCAAAGAAGTTACATAAATAGTAACTATACAGACTTACTTTTTCAATTATAAAGATGTTACCCATAATACAACATACACAAAAACCCATTTCACGCTTTAACCCCCAAATATCATTTAAAATTTCTCCAATTCACATTACCCAAATAAACATTTAACATCACTAATTCCTCATTTAATAATTCTGACGTCCAATTAAAGTTCGGGGTCCAACATGTATGCTAGTTACTTGCTAGTAAAAGCTAATAGATGTCCCTTTAGTGTGAAGACTA
Organism: Erythroxylum novogranatense; assembly: GCA_029891385.1. NCBI lineage: Eukaryota > Viridiplantae > Streptophyta > Magnoliopsida > Malpighiales > Erythroxylaceae > Erythroxylum > Erythroxylum novogranatense. The sequence goes on along the minus strand of CM057225.1, from coordinate 32,972,052 downwards.
TTTCTAATTCATAGCCACATGCATCATTTTTAATGGTAAAATTCTTGTAGTAGTTTGAAAGAGTTGGGACTGTTGCTAAAGTCATATTTGATTTCAGGTTCTGAAATGTTTCTTCTGCCTTACTAGTCTAATTCAAATCTTCTTTCTTCAACAATTTATTCGGAGGTCTACTTAAAGTACCAAAGTCTTAATGAATCCTTAACAATAGTTTGCTAGCCCTATAAATCCCCTCAAGTCTTTCACATTTCTTAAAGTAGGCTAATTAAGAATTGATGTAACCTTGTTTGGATTTGTGGTCACCCTTGAACTCAAGATAATGTGTCCTAAATATTCAATTTTAGTTACTCTAACGAGTTATTTGCTTCCATTGGCCAAAAATTATTATGAGATGTTTCAAATAGTCTTTAAATGTGTACCTGTAGATCAATATTTCTTTAAAAGAAAACTAATATGAATCTTCTTAGGTGAGACATAAACATCCCATATATAAAGTTTTAACTTGTTCACTAAGAATTCACAGTGTCCATTATAGGTTTTAAAGATTATTTTGTGGTGCCATATGAATATATGCAAACTTGGTAGTACCCCTGATCTAGATTTGACTTTGAGGACCATGAAGCTCTATAAAATTCATCCAAGAATTCATTAGTGATAGGGATAGGGAACTTATCCTATAAGGTGTTTATTTAGCTCTATATAGTTAATATATAGGCGTTAGGAGATGTCTTTCTTTTTAACCAACATCATTGGAGACGAGAAGAAGCTAGTTCTATATTGAATCAAATATTACTCTAATTTTTATTAAACCAATCCCTCAAGGATGTCTTTTTGAAGGCTTCGATATATATAAGGTCATATATTTATTAGTTCAACTCTTCCTTAAGTTGAATTATATGCTCTTAAGATCTGTGAGGAGGCAAACCTTTAGGTTTTGCACGGATATTCCAAACTTAATAGTGAACAATCCAACTTTAGTTAGTTTTTTCTTCTCCAAGAAAATGATGTAAAAAATGAGCTCTTAGGATTATTTTTCTACTAAGTAATGGCACCTTAACATATATAATTGACTATTTACCTAAGGTTTAATTTGCAATTTCTCAAACCCCTTAATAGTGACCAACTTTAGCTTACTTAGGAAACTACCCTTCAAGAGTAATTGCCTTTGGTTCCAATTAAATTATATATATCTGTTTATTGAAGTTACATAGAACTCATCGAGTATAAATGACTATTGGACAATGTCACAACCCCAAATAGAAGAAAATCATATAAGGAAACTACCTTCAAACTTTCACACAGCTTCACACAAGGTAACTAATGCCCCCACCCAAAGCCATTTTAACATCTTTCAATATTACCATAATGTAATTCCCTTTTTGTACCAATATGGCATCCAAAAATTTATGATATCGTCATTCTCAATAAGAATGTGTAGTGACTTCTCTCTATACGATCCTACTACCCTCATTTGCTTGAAATCTTCTATTAATATGTTGACATAACTTAGAGGGGGTATTATGTGTGGTTTTAAAATCATTGCTTCATTCAAATTACACTTAATTATCAAAAAAATCTTAAATTTTACTCAAATGTGTAACTATAGCTTTAACTTTAAAAAATGACAATAAAAGACTTAAGCTTTTAATTTTTCACAAAATAGTCTAACGTTTTACTCTCCATTAATAAAGCTAACGTGGACACATAGATTCTAGGTATAATTAAATGTCCACTTCTTATATTAATTTAACCAATTTAATTAATATTAAAGGCAGAAAAAGAAAACCTTACCTAAGATTCCTTTCCCCATCTTTCTGTCGCTGCCTATAACATCTAAGTACAGTCATTGCCCTATCTCTATTCTCATCTCCCTTCTTTATCAACTCTGTATTTTGTCCTTGATTGAACCCACATTTCTTATATCAATTGGTGACAATTTCATGGTTTTTACTACACTTCTTGGCTCTTATTTTCAGATTTTATGCTTAATTTGACTCTTGAGTGCTTGCCTTTAATTTATGTAGTTTGAGGGTAAAATTGTCACAAAAAATTAGCAATTGCACTAAATTAATTTTCTAGAACAATTGATACTGCAAACAACCATTTTTTTAATTGTAGGAGATTCAAGAAGTAGAGCCAAGGAGTGAAGGCCAAAGATGACAATTCAACAAGTCAACAAGGGCAACAGGCAAGTTTGTCGCGTCGATAGGATGTTTCGTTGCGGCAAACTCTGAAGATTCACTGAAGAGACCTTTCGGGAAAAGTTCGGCACGACGAAGATTATGTTTTTGCAACAAAAAAAGCTGAAGCTGACTTAATAAAATCTTTCAGAAAAAGTTCACCGCAGCGACGCATCTCCTCGCTGCGGTGAAATCTTCGAATTGGCCTAAACCTGGACCATTTTCAGCAAACTAACCGATTGTGCAACCCAATCCATCGACCCATTTTCTGAAAATACCTATTTTAGGTTAAGTGACAATGGGAGAAAAGAGGCCGACACTTCACTGACACTCTCCATCATCTCTCTTGCATCTCTATCAATGCACACCTTCATTCTCTCTTTTGCATCATTTTTTTCCATTTTTCCACCTTCTGTTGCTATCATTGGTATCTCCAGTGGGTTCTCAGTTGTAAAGCCTCTTGGAGCTATGTTTGGCTAGACACCTCGATCCTTTTGAAGATATAACAATGGCTTGAGTTCAACGGGCTTAAAAGGGAAGTAGCTTAATCCATATTGAGTTATGATTTATGAACTCCTAGGTTTAGGATTTGTAATTTATAGTTGAAAATTCTTGATTAGAGTTTAATCAAGTGTTGGATATTCATTGTGTTGTTGGGATTTGTTGATGTAGAGCTTTGAGCTTAAATATATTGTTGGAACCCCACCCTGGTGAGATACGGGTCCGACGTCCTACGTGACATCTGGACGCGCAACCCACGAGGGAGGGATTCCTCACCACGATGGAAAACTTGTTTCGGAATTAAATTTGCAACAACATGAACCTTGTGCTTATAACCTTGTAGGGTCCTTAGCTGTAACTCCACATTCGTGGCGAGCGCACACTATTTAACCATCAAAATCATAAATTGACTTATTCATATAAATTGTAGATTTATGCCTCGAGTTTGTTTTAAAACAAGAATCACCTCAAACGGAGTTATATAACTCAAGTTATGCTCAAAAAGCCTAAATGAGCTCATACTCCAAATATGATCTCCAAACCGATCTCTCACTTACTTTAACGCAAACTTTTTTAATTCAACTCCAAATGGTACCAATTTTATGGAGAGAAAGATACATGTCTTAGGAATCTAATGGTTCAAGTCTCACCTCAATTGGAGGTAGGATGAGGGATTTATGCTCAAAAGAATAGATTATGTTTATACCTTAAATCAATTTCAACCTCTTTTGGCGCAATCACCATAACTTTCTATTTATAAATCAGATTTCATTCGTTTTTAGACCATGTAAAATTAGACATCTAGATCTACAACTTTCATGAAGACCACAAAACGTGATTCTGCCTCTAACAATTTCGAAATTCAACATCTTTCCCGTATAGACACGTTCAGGTGAAAGTGGCCCAAATGATCCGAGAATGTCCGTTGAACGGACATGCAAGTCCGTTTAATGGACATGGACTGGCCAAGGGGTGTTTTTGCACCCGAGGTTGTCCATTTAACGGACATCCATGTTCGTTTAACAGACATTGGGTTTCTCAAAACTCCAATGCCTCTTCCAAACATCTCACCTTCAACCTAACTTCATAACCACTTGCATACTTCACAAATTTACTTATTCTAGAGCCTAAATACTTCATAACACCCTCAACTCCAAGATCAACTTACTAGGTTCTCAAATTTCAACTCAATTTACACATCGAGATCCCAATTTCCAACATTCTCCAAAGCTATCACAACACACAAACTATATAAGCAGTAAAATGAACAGAAACTGCATTCTTTCTAACTCTCATAACTTCTTACTCCAAATACCAAAAACTTCATGTTATACCTCTATGGAAAGATAACTAGATGCTCTACAATTTCTATGAAGGATGCAAAAGTTAGTTTCATCATTAAACGAGGTAAAAAGTCATTCAAAGGAACTGCTCATAAAAGAATCAATGAAACAGTAACATAGCTATATGAACAGTAACTGATTGTATTCCCAACCTCATAATTCCTTAACCCTAAGTCCAAATGTGGCAAATTATATATCGTTAGAAAGTTCTGAACCTCTACTACAATATTCACGAAGACTTCCCGATCCAATTCAAGCCCTAAGAGGGTCTAAAACTAAAGTGAAGTTTCTGTCAAATTTCACTAAAATTTGACACCACCTCCCTTGAAAATTCAACTAACCAAATCTTCAATCCAAACACCTTCACCTGCATAAAACTCAATATCCCACCTCATACAACATAATTCAAATCCCAAAAGTATCTCCAAACACAATTCAAGGGCAACAACCGCACTCCTAGTCATCTACTCCATTCCAAATATAAAACAATACAATCTCAATCCACTCTTTTTACCAATCCAAACCATACCATGATGCATGTGTATAAAACATAAGCAAATTACATGAATTACAATTAAAACTCAACAATCTTGCATTTACACGAAATTCAAAAGTTATTTCAAAGCTTTAAAGGGCATTTTAGCCCAAATACATTATAGTCTCAAAGAACAAAATACAAAATACATCATTAGTTCCAAAATGCTATCTAAAGCCTTGTTTTCTAACATATGATTTCAAAAACAAAAATGCATTAGAGTAATGCCTCATTCCCGATGCGGTGTCTCGATTTCTCGCTCATGACCTGTGGAGGGAAAAGGGGGGGTGAGCTCGACGGCTCCGTGGGTAAAAGCTTAATAATTAAGAATAAACATGCCAAAATCCTTTAGCAATTTATTCTCAAGCAATTGAACTAAATCATCTTTGCTATAAAGCAATTCTTCATCAACATCAAGTTATCAAAGGCATTTACAAAACAACATAACATACAAGAACAACTTAGAAAAGCATATCACATAATCACACATAAGTTGGTTTGGGTGGGTCCAACAGGACGTACTACACATTTCCGCAAAGCGGTCATGTGTAGCCGTGAACACATATGGGAGTCCGTGAGGAACTCCGTGGCTACTAGCAGGCAGGCGGGAGAAGCCTATATAGGTGCACCTATCACATAAAGGACCACCCCAAACCCATAAAAACATGCATATCACATCATTCATGCATTTTATACATAGTAGCCACCAGGGGCCATTGCAACCTAACTTTCACAAAATTGCCCAAATCACATATTCAAATCTCTTTTTCACTTGTTCAAAAATCATACACACATTTTCATATCTCATATAAATTTAAACCATTTCAAGAATAACAAGCAACATGGATAAATCATTTGAAAGCATTCAATAGCATTTATTATAAAAACTTTAACATGTTCATTAACTCAACTATTAAGAAATTACCCACCTTAATTCCTTTAGCCTTGAAATTAGTCAATTGACCTTGCTTCTTGCTCTAATAACCTCTCTTCACCTTAGAGAGAGACCCACGAAATTTCTTTCTCTTCTTGGCTTTGATGGACACTTAATCCTTTCCTTCTCTTCTCCTTCTTAAGCACTCTACAACTCTTCTCTAAGCAAGAAAATCACAAGACCCAACCTCTTCTTCTTCTTCTTCTTCTTCTTCTCTACCTATCCGAAACTCTCCCTCTCTCCTTTCTCTTTGGTATTATCGTGACTCTACTCCCTAAAGCCTTAACACATATCTTTTAAATTAAAACCTAAGCTCTAACTCATCAAAACTACGTAGTTTAGCAATCCTTTCATAAAATGCTACTTCTTCACCCACGCAACTCATCATTTGCTTCATTTCCTTTTCATTTTAATGTCTACATAAAGACCAAAGAATCCCTTCTTCAAAGCCTTAAACTCTAAGAACTTAAATAAACTTCCCAAAATACCCTCAAGCCATTTTAGTCCTTTCAATTTCTAACAACAATTTAAGTTTAATTTAAACTAATTCCTCATTTAACTTTCATCCCTTTAATCAATATAAACCTCAATTTATTCCAACAAAAAGGAATTTTCAAATTAAACCTCAAAAATAAATTAAAACATGCTTAATGCGAATCGGGGCCCAACATATATGAAGTCTCATATATGTCTATTTGTGATCTTGTTGAATCTTTTTTATCTTGCATAGTTGTGTTTGATATTGAGTTGATTTAAGATCCTAAAATGACTTGTTGCATTGACTTACCCACTACATACACTAAGGGCATTTAACAAAGTCTTAAGAAATGGAGTTCATTGATTAAGATCTTAGACTTAAAGAGTTCTTTAAGGTTTACCCATTTGAAACTTAGTGATTCCCACTCCCATTGAAAATTGATTTCAAACTATGATAGCAAAGCTCATTTTCAAAAGGATATTATCATTATTTGATCATTGTCTTTATCTTCCTATTTTTACATTCCCAAAAATCCAAAAATGCTTTTTAACACATTTTTCTTATAATTTTTTTTAATTTAGTTAAGATTTCCAAAGTCAAAAGCCCACTTCCTTACCAATTTAGCTTGCATTTCATGACATATAAGTTAGCTTAGGTCCATTCATTTAGGTTCCAATTAAGTGAGACTGTAGCGACCAGAACTTTGCGTACCGGGTGGGTTTCCCGCACACCTCAAGAGGCCCGCGACCGCTACAGTAAAGCCCGGCCTCTACCACCAGCACTCCAGGTATTGTCCTCTCTGATCAAGGGTGAGCCACTGCTCGAACCCAAGACCTCAAAGTTTTATTGCACTTTAAGTGCACGCCTCTTACCATTGAGCCATCATATGTAGCACCCCATTCCCGCAAGACCCGAACCCGATATCGTGGGTGATATCCGAGTCCATACCTCACGAGAGTGGTATGCTAGAGTACTCGAATACCGTCAAACATTCAATAATTTTTTTAAAAATATTTTAGGTCATCATAACACAGTCACAGTATTTAGCCATCGAATGTACAAAAATCTATAATCACATTGGGCCATATTTTATTCATAAACATTTTAGTGGTCACATTACAATCAATAAAAATTACAATAGCCCATTTGGGGCCCACTAGAACTACAACACTATTTTTCAGAAAAATTTGGAATCCATAATTGTATAAAAGTAAGATGACACTAATGCAGACGCGAACTGATCCCGACACCTATCTTTTCCTAGCATGCAGTAGGCATACTCCTGTGTCTAACGGAGTACTCTTCAAGGCCTGAAAAATAGTTGCAAATTTTGGGTGAGTTTTGCGAACTCAGTGAGGAACCATCATCGATGGTTCGTCCAATTCATGCATCACTCAAGCAATTCACAGTTCAGTTCACATCAGTTAAGCAATTCACAGTTCAGTTCACAATAACAAAGTCAGAAGTACCATATCATTATACAAAAGAAATTCACAATTGTAGAAGGCACTATTGCGTTGCTCCCATTTATAGTATTCATTCAACTATGAATGCAATGCATATGTGACACTTTTCCATTTTATTTCAGTGTTGTGACCGAGCGCTTAAACAAGAAGCAAATGGACGATGAGACGGCGTGCTGGGAGTAGGAGAGCCCTCTGGGTATGCACTATCTCCCTTCGAGCTCAAGGCTCTTTTTCAATATCAGTGGCGACTCTGGTCACAACTAGGGATGGTAGTGGGTTTTCAACCCGATTAATAACTGCACTACCCTACCCAATGGATTTGGATATGGACAGTAAATCGTCAAAACCGATGGATATGGATATGGATATGGATATGGGTTGAGTCATAAAAAATGAATATGGATATGGGTAGAGTAAAACCCAAACCATGGATACCCATATCCTACCCGTTTTTTATTAACTTTATTTTTTCTATTTTTTCTTGAATATTTATGGTTAAATATAATAACATATTAAAATTTTATACGAAGAAACAACTTTAAAATCTCCACTTTACTCCTCAGTACTCACATTTTTTATCATATTTTATTTTTCTTATAAGATGATAATAATGCAAATGATATGGAGATGGAGTTTTGAATGTTGTAGAGTTCACGAAAGACAATTTGAAGCTTTAGTTATTTCAATCTTTGTTCCATTCTAAATTGTGAAAATGTATGTTGTCTTTGTACTAAATATTATGATTTTATTATTCCAATTTTATGATTTTTAATACATACAAATCAAAATCTTGACTTATTATTATTAAAGTTATTTTGATTTGAAGCGTCAGTAAAAATCTACTCTTTATATTTTTTAGTTAGAAGTTATATTTTAAGTGATATACAACCCATGGATATCCAAAAATCCGAACAACCCAATGGATTTGGATATGGGTAGTAAATCGTAAAAACCGATGGATATGGATATGAATATGGGTTGAGTCATAAAAAATAGATATGGATATGGGTTGAGTAAAACCCGAACCGAACCCTACCCATTGCCATCCCCAGTCACAACTAATATTATCCGTTCATGTATTTGTGTATGCAATGCAATATGCCCAATATATCACAGTCACTATATATCCAGTCTGTCATACTAGAGGCATCGCAATGAAACACAGTAATAGCAAACAATTTGACAATCAAATAGATCACAATCATTCACATTAAACTTCACAGTCATAATTGATCACATTAGAAACACAAAGGTTTCACATTTACAGACAATTTCACTTTTATACCATATTCCCAATCCCTCAGACCTTTGGTCTGGGATTTCAGTCATACACAATTCACACAAGCCCACCATTATCCTCCTCAGAGTTATAAGTACAGAACTTTAAACAATTTAAATATTGAGGAACCATCTAGGTTACTCACCTGTACTTCTGAGCTAAATACCTGGAAGTCTCAGTAATGTCGGTGGATCGACACTCCAAATGAGTCTCTATAACAGTGCAATTGCATACACATTACCAAATGTACAGGCAAAACTATTTAAAGATGCACATGTATCAATGAAAATGTGTATAATGCATGTTCGTGACATTCCCGGTATCATTCCATAAATCACACTGTAAAAATGTTCCCCTATGTCCAAAGAAACCATAGACACTAAAATCCCTCAATTCGGATGTCAAAAGGTCCAAAAATCGATACCCGATCCCATCACTTTGACCTAACCCATTTCGGTCAATTTCGCCTCTAAAATTCTCAAATTCACATAGAAATGAAATTAAATGATTCACGAAACTAATGCCTCGAGAATCAGGTCAATCGGAGGTCGGATGGACAAGTTATAAGCAAAATAAGGAAAGTATATAATCCTAGTCGACTTGCCTGAGAATCCTAGTCGACTTATGCTACTGTGTATGTTCTAGTCGACTGATCTGAGGGTGCAAGTCGATTTATGCTACTACAATGGCAATTTTGGACAAACGTCCACCGACATCCCAACTTTCACAATTCATAACTCCTTGCTCCGAATTCCAAATTGGACAAACTTGGTATCTATTTATAGAGAAAAGAGAGCTCTACAAGTTTCATGAAGGACACAAAAACTAATTTCACCTCTAAGGGTGTCAAAAATACACTCAAAGTTACTGCCTTCACCATGCCTCTCAAAACAGTGCAACATTTTATAAAATCCATAACTTCTCATTCCCTTTGCTAAAAATTACAAGATTTATGCCAAATGAAATATCAGAATGTGATATACAACTTTCATGAACAACATGAAATCAAATTCAATTGCTAAGTAGGTCAAAAAATTCGATGAACGATTCTGCCCACTGAAATCATCCGAACTGAACAGCAATTTTATAAAAAGCATAACTCCTTGTACAAATGTCAAAAATTTGCATACTTTATACCCATGAAAAGATAAAACAGAATAATACACTTCTTATGAAGGGCTTAACAGTCAATTCTATCTCTAAAAAACTCAAAACTATCATGCAAGTGGCTGCCCTGGTCACTAGCCAATGACCTAACTTACGTCCAGTATTTGAAAATTCATAACTCCCAATTCTAATATCCAAAAATATTATAGTATATCTCATTTTCAAGATAATTTCTCCCTCTACAACTTTCCAGAAGATCACTTGAGCCAATTCAACTCAAAGAAATCTCTAAATTTGCTTCCAATCACAATACTCACAAAACCTACACTTATAGCTAGGTTTCACCCAAAATGCACATAACCAGTCAATAGTTAACAATTCATAACTCCCAACGTACATATCGTAAAATTGCAAAATCAGTGGCAATGGAAAGCTAACAAGATAGGCTTCAACTTTCATTAAGACCAATTTCACCAATTCAACCTCAATCAATCTAGAAAATTTCATCAAAAGTTCAGGTCATCAAGCTCGAATCACTGTTCATACTGCACATACTTCACTTTCAAAGCAAGGTTCAACACTCTTCTAATCAAAATTGGATAGTGCTTCCTTCACAAATATTGTAACCAAATGACTCAGTTTTAATCTAGGACAAACCTCACCTCATTTGTTTAACCACACAAATAGTTATGGTAAAAACATTAGAACATGTTCAAGGTACATTTTCCAGCTTTACTACTCACTCCAATTCCTATCATTTCCATACTTTTTCCAATCCAATAAACATCCCAATTAGTCAAGTAATTTGCCAAAATTTCATCAAGATCTTCACTTAACCAAGTAGCCATAAAATGGCAGCATATACACCAAATTTTCTTCTTTTCATTTCCAAGCATCTAACACCATTAAAAATCAATCCAAAATCATATAAAACACCTTTCCTTTCATTCACTATATTTTACCTAATCAAACCATTAATCAACTATCAATCTATCAAACATATGACCTACCATAGACACCAATACAATTTCCATGCAATTAAGTGCACAATGATCACAATTAATACATGTAACAACAAAACAAGCCAAAAACACCATCTTACCTAAGCAAGCTGTCAACTCTTCACTTCTTCAATTAATCCACCAATCCTCTATTTTTCAACACCATACACAATCATCATGATAAAAAGGTAGAAAGCTTAAGCTTATATGCATGCAAGGAAGGCACTTAAGGTAGAAGAGAAGAGTGGTTTAGCTAGGATTTAAGAAGAAAACGATGAAGAAGAAAGAGAGGAAGTAGTTTTCGGATGGGAGAGAACCCAAAAGCAAGCTTCCAATTCTTTTCATTTTGTTTTCACATGGTAATGTCGTGGAAGCATGGTGGAACTCAAGCCTTAAATGAGTTATGGTGAGTCATCATGCCACTTGGCATGTAAAAAGAGGAAAAAGACAAAAATCTATCCAATGGCTCTAATTAATCCATCCAATGACTCTAATTAATCCATCCAATGGCTCTAATTACAATCCCAAAATTATTTATCCAATATTCCAGTGCCATTGGGTAGCAATTTTCACTACCAAAAATCAACCGGTTCGCCACTTGGCGGTTTTTTCGGTCCGAAAATTTTCTCCAAAAAAGTCCAGAAAAATTCCTAAAATTTCCTGAAAATATAAAACACATAACAATCCACTCCAATTAAATTTTCAATCCCATAAACCACATTTTCCAAAATAAAATCCCATTTAGGCACAAATACCGGGAATGTCATGAATGCATGTACAGTTATTTTTCATTTGCAAAAATTCACTGTTCACAAATACCAGTATGCATGAATATTCCTAATTTGTCCCAGTCACTCTCATCCTTTGCTAAATTACGGACCTACCCTTCCTATCGAGGGTGGGATGTTACAACTCCTCCCTCCTAATAAAAATTTCGTCCTCGAAATTCTCAGTCAATGGTTCACTATGGTAGAAAATGATCATTTGTCATATAATTACTCATTTTTCGAATGATCACAGTAGACAGACTCAGTCAGTCTTTCAGTCACTTATTTAGCTATCTCACTATCTTAACTATTTCACTTGACTATTTCAGAGTAGACACTAACTTTATTTCGTATGCTAAGGATCAGATCATTCTTTCCACACCTATTCACTTATCACGTGTTATAAATCCAATACCTCTTTCACCAGTAGCATACAGACCAATTCATATAGCTTCATTGCTACCTTTTTCCTAGTGATACTTATAAAATCCTTCATCTCTAACTCATTTATCCTTCATATCTCATTGACTCTTATTTCAAATTCATCTCTCCTTTGCTAATTCCCTATTCTGTAGTGTTCACGCACTCAATTCGTATATTCATTTTATTATCTTTCATCTGTTCGATCTGGTTCCACCTCATCTAACCCATTCAGCTTTCATAAGTCACTTCAGTTTGATTTAATACTCGTTTTCCTCACTACCGGTGATCATGTTTCTAGGGTCTCTCTATTGTAATGTCATGGTGAAGGACTCTTTTTGTCGTCCAATACCTCATAGAGAATTCTAATGGTGTCACCATGTATCTGTATTCACTTACATGACAAATCACTCCCATGTTCCTAAGACCTCCAAAATATGAGCAGTACATTCATCTCTGATAGTTAGGACTACTGGCAACTCAAATGTGTAGTCACTCCATTCTACATTCTTTATCAACAATTGTTCTTTCGGCGTACTTTTACTAGACCATAGAGCTTTGATTGTTCCTTATGTTTCTACTAACAGTGCTTAATCCTCATTTATAATATCATTTAATCGCAAATTGGGTCTCTTTCAATTAAAGTTCCCGATAAAATTTGACAAGTTCTAACTCCTCGATTTAGGCTTTGTCAGTTCCTTGATACATAACTGATTTCAATTCTATAACCAATCACATGTTTGTCACTCATTAATACTTTCGATTTAATACGGTTCTTGACTATTTTAGTCAAGGCGATGTCCTTTGTATTTTAATCACATAGTCACATTTCCGTATTCACTTATTAGAATCCGAATTCCTTGTCAGCTTCACAGGGAGAGCCAAAATTTATGAATCACCAATTTGGGGTCTTGCTCAACTTTTCATATGAGACTAAGCTTAAACTTAACTTTTAAAAGTACTTCGGTTTGCCCAAACTTTAACTCGACTTCCTGTGCTCTTTAATGCAGTAGTAATGGTGACCTCAATATCACAATTTGTTTTATACCATTATCGGATTTTATGCTCAATGCATCGATGTACAACACTAGCTTTACGAGAAGTACTCATTTGTTTAGTCAACATCTTTCTATACCTCCATTCATTGTCTCAATCGAAGATTCAGTTCTGTCAACCTCTATAATGAATTCCCCTGCACCTATAATATCTCCAACGAACGAAGTTCTACACTACTGTAACAAGTTCTACACTAAGCATTCAGAAATCAGCGTATGGAACTCTAGTCGTCTCGATGCATATGAAATTACTTTCTTATAGTCCCAGCTTTAAAACATCATTGTATGGAAATCTGCAATCCCAAATAACAAATGATATTACTCTAATCGATGTCTCTACAATTTCGAACCAAGTATAACACATTTCAAGTTTTTGAATAGATGACTTAAGCTCCCGAGACAAGAATTGTCCTTAGTACACGAATCACTTTATAGTGTTGCAAACAATCGAAATCACTACTAGGAAACGTGATAAATTTCCTACAAAATCTCCAATTCAAAACAGTATCATCAATACGGAGGTAATAAATTCCTCAAACATTTGTTGGGATCTCCTCACTGATGCGACTTACATATGATATCACAATTAGTCAAAATCTCATCTTACGTTTCTAAAGCACAATCGGAATACGATCTATGATCATTCACTAATTGCTATTATGCAACTGAAATCACGTTACTCTACAAACTGTATACACCCTCAATAGCCCCTTCTGACTCTTATGCGTGACTCCTTGCGTCGAATGCAACTCCAATATTCACTTTTAACTCACTATTTGGTCATTTGGGTTTGTTCCTTCATTAGTCATTTTTCATTTTTTTCCTCCATATTGTTAATGATTCCAGTTCCTATACTTTCCTATTAATCAGTTGTAGCACTTCGCAAAAATTAGCTTCCACATTGCATATGATCTCAATAAGATTTCCTAAAGTTTCGATAAGATCAAGACATATCATGACGAAGAAGGTCAAAACACCCTCGCCATAAGGTATTAGGTTATGAATATACCTTCCAAAATCCTTACATCCCGCCTAATTGCATTCACGTCAAGTTTTTAAGTAAGAACATTCACTAATGCTATATACATTCCAATTGTTTCTAGATAACATTTCTATCCCTGTTCCTGTCCATGAATGGGGGTTTCTTGTATGATCATGACAAAATCATATTTTGTGTAGGCCATCATCATGCCCCGTACTTTCTTTCTCATGGAACACATATCTTACCAGTGATTCTATTTCAATTTCCCAGCATGTACCTCTTCGAAAACAACATCATTTCATATAACATTATAAGCGCAGTCACTCCTCTTCTATCAATTCAGTCTTTCTTCCTTAATCGCGTGTATAATTAAAAATCCCAAACTTAAACGTATTTCTATGTTCTTTTCACATTCCGAGGTAGAACATTCAAGTACCATATTAATATCATTATGCTCTAAGGTACACACCAACACAAAATAGTGAATTTCTATCTACCTTGTCGCACCATATACTTTTTCTCATTGCCAATTATCCATATATATTCTTCTTATTTTCGAATTGAATTGATCCGTACAGTTCCAACATGTCTCGGTATGCCTAATGTTTCCAAATTCTCAACCAATCATTATGATAGAAATTCTAAACCATGTACCTAATTTAGCCCTCGAGACTTTCATTGTGTCTCTATGCATATAAAATCACAATTCAGAATCGTAAATACCTAGTTAGCCTGGACTTTTAATCTCGTATAGGCATATTTAACATCACATCATACTTTTATCACTTTAACCAATATTCCTCTCATTTGTAACTTTGACCTCTTTCGGTTGCAGAAATTTTCGTTTCATTCAACTCGCTTTATACACTTTATGTCTCAGTATTTGGTTTGATATCACTTCTTTCCTGAAGCAGCCCATACCCATGTGTTTACATTCATATCATCTTCAAGGGTTTACAATCACATTATAACATGAATATCATTGTCCATTGTTCCTTCCTCATTCCTAATGGCCCATACACCTTCATTGGCTCATATCATTATCTACCATATCAAATCATGTACAATTTCTCATTTCTATACATCCACAACCTTCTGTTACGATATACCATCACTTTTCGCCCTATTTATATCAACTTAAACACTTTATACATGTTCATGCGACTCAGCTAGGGATCAGTTGCTACTGTCTGCTTTGACATGACCACAATGCATGTAACTTAACACTAATTTCAGAATGCCCATGTATAATCGTACTTCTGGGCTCTGATACCACATATGTAGTACCCCATTCCCGCAAGACCCGAACCCGATATCGTGGGTGATATCCGAGTCCGTACCTCACGAGAGTGGTATGCTAGAGTACTCGAATACCGTCAAACATTCAGTAAATTTTTTTTTAACATTTTAGGTCATCATAACACAGTCACAATATTTAGCCATCGAATGTACAAAAATCTATAATCACATTGGGCCCAATTTTATTCATAAACATTTAAGTGGTCACATTACAATCAATAAAAATTACAATAGCCCATTTAGGGCCCACTAGAACTACAACACTATTTTTCAGAAAAATGTGGAATCCATAATCGTATAAAAGTAAGATGACACTAATGCAGACGTGAACTGATCCCGACCCCTATCTTTTCCTGATATGTAGTAGGCATACTCCTGTGTCTAACGGAGTACTCTTCAAGGCCTGAAAAATAGTTGCAAATTTTGGGTGAGTTTTGCGAACTCAGTAAGGAACCATCATCGATGGTTCGCCCAATTCATGCATCACTCAAGCAATTCACAGTTCAGTTCACATTAGTTAAGCAATTCACAGTTCAGTTCACAATAACAAAGTCAGAAGTACCATATCATTATACAAAAGAAATTCACAATTGTAGAAGGCACTCTTGTGTCTCCCATTTATAGTATTCAATCAACTATGAATGCAATGCATATGTGACACTTTCTCATTTTATTTCAGTGTTGTGACCGAGCACTTAAATAGTAAGCGAAAGACGATGAGACGTGCTGGGAGTAGGAGAGCCCTCTGGGTATGCACTATCTCCCTTCGAGCTTAAGGCTCTTTTTCAATATCAGTGGTGACTCTGGTCAAAACTAATATTATCCGTTCATGTATTTGTGTATGCAATGCAATATGCCCAATATATCACAGTCACTATATATCCAGCCTGTCACAGTAGAGGCATCATAATGAAACACAGTAATAGCAAACAATTTGACAATCAAATAGATCACAATCATTCACATTAAACTTCACAGTCACAATTGATCACATTAGAAACACAAAGGTTTCACATTTACAGACAATTTCACTTCTATACTATATTCCCAATCCCTCGGACTTTTGGTATGGGATTTCAGTCATACACAATTCACACAAGCCCACCATTATCCTCCTCAGAGTTATAAGTATAGAACTTTAAACAATTTAAATATTGAGGAACCATCTAGGTTACTCACTTTGCATTCGAGCTAAATACTTGAAGTCTCAGTAACGTCGGTGGATCGACGCTCCAAATGAGTCTCTATAACAGTGCAATTGCATACACATTACCAAAGGTACACGCAGAACTATTTAAAGATGCACATGTATCAATGAAAATGTGTATAATGCATGTTCGTGACATTCCCGGTATCATTCCATAAATCACACTGTAAAAATGTTCCCCTATGTCCAAAGAAACCATAGACACTAAAATCGCTCAATTCGGACGTCAAAAGGTCCAAAAATCGATACCCGATCCCATCACTGTGACCTAACCCATTTCGGTCAATTTCGCCTCTAAAATTCCCAATTTTACATAGAAATGAAATTAAATGATTCACGAATCCAATGCCTCGAGAATCAGGTCAATCGGAGGTCGGATGGACAAGTTATAAGCAAAAGAAGGAAAGTATATAATCCTAGTCGACTTGCCTAAGAATCCTAGTCGACTTATGCTACTGTGTATGTTCTAGTCGACTTATCTGAGGGTGCAAGTCGACTTATGCTACTACAATGGCAATTCTGGACAAACGTCCACCGACATCCCAACTTTCACAATTCATAACTCCTTGCTCCGAATTCCAAATTGGACAAACTTGGTATCTATTTATAGAGAAAAGAGAGCTCTACAAGTTTCATGAAGGACACAAAAATTAATTTCACCTTTAAGGGTGTCAAAAATACACTCAAATTTACTGCCTTCACCATGCCTCTCAAAACAGTGCAACATTTTGTCAAAACAGTGCAACATTTTATAAAATCCATAACTTCTCATTCACTTTGATAAAAATTACAAGATTTATTCCAAATGCAATATCAGAATGTGATATACAACTTTCATGAACAACATGAAATCAAATTCAATTGTTAAGTAGGTCAAACAATTCGATGAACGATTCTGCCCACTGAAATCATCCGAACTGAACAGCAATTTTATAAAAATCATAACTCCTTGTAAAAATGTCAAAAATTTGTATACTTTATACCCATGAAAAGATAAAACAGAATAATACACTTCTTATGAAGGGCTTAATAGTCAATTCTATCTCTAACAAACTCAAAACTATCATGCAAGTGGCTGCCCTGGTCACTAGCCAATGACCTAACTTAGGTCCAGTCTTTGAAAATTCATAACTCCCAATTCTAATATCCAAAAATAGTATAGTATATCTCATTTTCAAAATAATTACTTCCTCTACAACTTTCCAGAAGATCACTTGAGCCAATTTAAATCACAGAAATCTCTAAATTTGCTTCCAATCACAATACTCACAAAACCTACACTTATAGCTAGGTTTCACCAAAAATTCACATAACTAGTCAATAGTTAACAATTCATAACTCCCAACGTACATATCGAAAAATTGCAAAATCAGTGGCAATGGAAAGCTAACAAGATAGGCTTCAACTTTCATTAAGACCAATTTCACCAATTCAACCTCAATCAATCTAGAAAAATTCATCAAATGTTCAGGTCATCAAGCACGAATCACTGTTCATACTGCACCCATACTTCACTTTCAAAGCAAGGTTCAACACTCTTCTAATCAAAATTGGACAGTGCTTCCTTCACAAATATTGTAACCAAATGACTCAGTTTTAATCTAGGACAAACCTCACCTCATTTGTTTAACCACAAAAATAGTTATGGTAAAAACATTAGAACATGTTCAAGGTACATTTTCAAGCTTTACTACTCACTCCAATTCCTATCATTTCCATACTTTTTCCAATCCAATAAACATCCCAATTAGTCAAGTAATTTGCCAAAATTTCATCAAGATCTTCACTTAACCAAGTAGCCATAAAATGGCAGCATATACACCAAATTTTCTTCTTTTCATTTCCAAGCATCTAACACCATTAAAAATCAATCCAAAACCATATAAAACACCTTTCCTTTCATGCACTATATTTTACCTAATCAAACCATTAATCAACTATCAATCTATCAAACATGTGACCTACCATAGACACCAATACAATTCCCATGCAATTAAGTGCACAATGATCACAATTAATACATGTAACAACAAAACAAGCCAAAAACACCATCTTACCTAAGCAAGCTTTCAACTCTTTACTTCTTCAATTAATCCACCAATCCTCTATTTTTCAACACCATACACAATCATCATGATAAAAAGGTAGAAAGCTTAAGCTTATATGCATGCAAGGAAGGCACTTAAGGTAGAAGAGAAGAGTGGTTTAGCTAGGATTTAAGAAGAAAACGATGAAGAAGAAAGAGAGGAAGTAGTTTTCAGATGGGAGAGAACCCAAAAGCAAGCTTCCAATTCTTTTCCTTTTGTTTTCACATGGTAATGTCATGGAAGCATGGTGGAACTCAAGCCTTAAATGAGTTATGGTGAGTCATCATGCCACTTGGCATGTAAAAAGATGAAAAAGGCAAAAATCCATCCAATGGCTCTAATTAATCCATCCAATGACTCTAATTAATCCATCAAATGGCTCTAATTACAATCTCAAAATTATTTATCCAATATTCCAGTGCCATTGGGTAGCAATTTTCGCTACCAAAAATCAACCGATTCGCCACTTGGCGGTTTTTTCAGTTTAGAAAATTTCTTCGAAAAAGTCCAGAAAAATTCCTAAAATTCCCTGAAAATATAAAACACATAACAATCCACTCCAATTAAATTTTCAAGCCCATAAACCACATTTTCCAAAATAAAATCCCATTTAGGCATAAATACCGGGAATGTCATGAATTCATGTACAGTTTTTTTTCATGTGCAAAAATTCACTGTTCACAAATACCAGTATGCATGAATATTCCTAATTAGTGCCAGACACTCTCATCCTTTGCTAAATTACAGACCTACCCTTCCTGTCGAGGGTGGGATGTTACAGAGACGACCCGAGGTTGCAACCTATAATGCAATCCTTGGATTATATTTTTGATTTGACCTCTAAGGGTAAGTACCAAGGTTCGGATGAAAACGACGCCATTGTCGGGGAACCAAACGATTGGTTCTCTAGGTTAGCTTTTGTCATTTTTGTTGCTTAGTGAGGTTAGGAACCTTTATTTAGATTGCATTTTAGATAGTTTAGCTTCGTACTTGTCAATAGTATAGGATTTCATTTTCTTTACTTAGCACAAAAATTTGAAAACACAAACAAACAGGATACTAAACCTTTTTGCACTTTTCATACTTAGCATTTTTTACACCCATATAATTTTGAACATTTCTTTGATTGTTTTTTGATACATACAAATTTTACTTGCATACTGTACTCTCACACATACTTTCATACATCTACGCACTTGCATCCATCATATCTCACCTTTTTGTTTGACTTTGTGTGCTTGCAAGTAATTTTGTTACATTTTATTTTCATTTGAATTGTTCCCATGCATGCCCCGGAGAGTTAAACTTCTGCCTTTCTACCCTAAAATTGAGAGACATTTGAGAAAGATTAGAAAGGAGAGGAGAGAAAAAGAGAGAAGTCGGGGACTCGTCGAAGAAGAGTCTAGTCAGCCAAGTAGTGAGAGCGAATCTATAGAAGGAGTGATCATGGCTGAGAAACCAACTTTTTTGCAAAACCCTAACCTTAATGCTAATTAACCTAGGAATGGTGATAAATGAAGAGTAGGAGCGAGTTGGTAAGGATAATGGAAACCAAAGAAGAAGGACCATTAGGGAAGCAACTACCTCTGACGTGAACTATGACCCATTTACTACTGCTTGTCCTAATTTTGACATGAATTTTGAAGTTAAAGGATTGTTCATTAACCCTTTTTCTAAATTTCATGGCTTGACAGTAGAAGACCCCTACATCCATTTGCAATCTTTGTCAATGATTTGTCAAAGTATGAAACTTATGGGAGCTTCACTCGATTAAGTATTATGGAAGGTTTTTCACCTATCCTTAGAGGAAAAAGCAAGGGAGTGTTGCATGAGCCTCCTAAGACATGTGGCGAATGCCTATCATAGTTGGGCCAATCTGCAAAAGGCATTCCTGGAGAAATATTTTTTTGCCTCCAAAACGTCGTCAATGAGGAAGGAGATCTATTTAGCACGGCAAGATTACGACGAGTCACTCTATGATTATTGGAACTGCTTCCAAGACTTGTTATCCAGATGCCCCCACCATCAGATACTTGATGAGTAGCTAGTGCAGTATTTCTATGATGGACTGAAAGGTCAAGATAAAGGTATGATGGATGTGGCATCGGGAGTTTCTTTGATTGACCTTACAGCTTCGGAGGCATGGAATTTAATCAAGAAGATGGCTTTGAATCATCAATAGTATAGTGTTAGAGATACCAAAGGAATACATGAGTTGGAAGCTTTGACAGCCCAATATAAGAGAATGGAGAATCTGGAGTCTAAAGTTGACTCCTTGGAGAGTAATGTGACCTCACAGTTGTCCTTCATCACTGAAAAACTGAAAAACATGAGTGTGCATCGAACAACACCTTCTATGGATCTTACTGCACTCAATTGTGATACTTATGGGTCAGTAATGCACATATCCAGTGTTTGTCCCGGTCGATACGAAGTGGTGTCTGCTATATATCAGGGTCGTCCCAATGAGAAATGGGACCCCTATTCAAATACCTATAACAAGGGATGGAAAGAAAATCCCAGGATCAGTTGGAGAAATGAGGACAAAAAAAGACCGAACATATTTCAACAAGGTGGAGGAGCTGGTACGTCTACAAACCAGTTTCACAACCAACAACAAGCTCTGACTGTCCCACCAAAGGAGGACACTAACCAACCATTACATAATATGATGACGCTGATTACAAAAGGAAAGGACTTTGAACAACAACTAGTTCAATGCAATAGCCTCTCTCATTCAATAAGATTGTAACATCCCATCATCGATGGGAAAGGTAAAATAGTAATTTGGGACGGGTTATCATTGTGTAAACTATCTCGGCATGTTCATGCATAATATGGCCTCCATATATGCATAAATTGTATTTTTTGTATATGCACATGATTGTACATACATTCATGACATTTCTCGACATATGTGTCTATAAATATAATTTTTTTTGTGAAAAATGTGGAATATGTTTTTGAAAAATTGAATTGGAGTGATTTATGTGTATTTTACTTTTTTGTGAAATTTTAGGAATTTTTTTGAATTTTTCGAGTGAAATTTCCGGACCGAAAAAATTGGCAAGTGGTAGATTGATTTGGTTTTCGGTACTGAAAATTACTGTCCAATAGCTATGAATTTTAAATTTATGATTTTAGGATTTTTTATTAGAGCCATTGGAAATTTGGGATAAATTAGAATACATTTTAGGTTTAAATGGATTAGTTTATAAGTGATATATAGGTGAATGCTTAGAATTTGGACATATGGCAAGTGACAAGTGTCACTTGCCAAGCCATGTCTTTAAATTACCAATTGTTTAAGTTTTGAAGCCCATTTTGCTCCCTCTTACGATGTTTATTTTTTCAAAAGCCATTGGAGAATTGTTTTGGGTGTCCTCCTCTCATTTTCGTAGCTTTTCTTCTTCCTCTTCTTCATGAGCTTTGATCTTTCCAACCTCCATTGTTGTGAACCTCCCATACACCTTCCACCTTGCTCTCTCTCTTTTCTATTAAATTGCTAACCTTCCAACCCTAAAAATGGTGTTGATCGTGGGTGGTGTTTGAGGTTAGGTATTGGTGTTTTTCTTGAAGAACTTTAAGAAATGGAAGCTTAACCAAGTAAGTTTTTCTTCTAATGTCATAAGCATGGTTAATTAAAGCTAAAATGATGATTAACTTGAGTTATGATGTTTTGATATTGCAAGGTTTATGTTTGTGTCATGGATGATGATAAATTATGTTCATACCTTGATTTTGTATGTTTTGGATGAGTGATAATGCATGTAAGGGTATAGAGAGGTTTGGAGATTGAATGGATTTCAAAGGGGTGATTGGATGAGTGTAAAGAAGAGGTAAATACAAAGTCTTGAAAGTGTAAAAATCTGGAAATGCCCTTTGAGTATGCTTCAATGTATTGGCCATAACTCTTTCTATAGTTGAGAAATTGAGATGAGGTTTAGCTTAAATTAAACTTGATAAGTTTGGCTAAAATGCTTATGAAGGAAGTGATGCTTAATTGTGGCTTGAAGGGGTCTGAATTTGGCCTTGAAAGAGGACAATATGTGCAGGATGAACAGTAACCGAGAATGTGTGACCTGAAACTTTGGGGAATTTTTCTAGGATGATTGAGACAGATTTTGCTAAATGGGCTTTCATGAAAGTTAAAGAGTTTCTTGTTAGCTTTTTATCGCCACTAAGTATGACATTTTTCAATTTGTAGGTTAAAAGTTATGGCTTGTTAACGTTCAGATGGTTTTTCAAAGATTTATGTGTTTTGTGTGTAAATGTCCCTAAGTGTATATGATTTGTGATTTCTGTGTTCCGACGCCAATTTTGGACTGTTATGGTTAAAATTAGCTTAAGTGATCCTATGTAAAGTTGTAGAGGAATGTTTTAACTTTGTAATGAGGTATAATATGAGAATTTTGGAGGTAGGGATTGTAAGTTATGAATTTTTAAAGTTTGGATATGACTTAGGCTATATGATGTTTTAACACTCTTTAACAGGACTACCACAATAAACAGAGAATTTGATATAGTTAAAGATGGAATTTGGTTCTAAGTCCTTCACGAGAATTGTAGCATATTTTCTTATCTTTTCATTGATATAGAGTATGCAATTTTTAGATAATTGGATAGGAAGTTATGTTTTTTTGGAAGCTTGTATTACTGTTGAGAATGACTTATATAGGCAAAAACTTTGATGGAGAATTTGATTTGTTTAGAGGTTGAATTTGCTTCCAAGTTTTTCATGAAAGTTGTATAATATGTTTTGATCTTTCTTTTGGTATAAAGCTTGGAATTTTTGGCAAAGGGAATGGGAAGATATGGATTTAGAAGAATGTTGCTCTGTTTTGGACAAATGTTGTACTATTTTGAATGTTAATGTGAAGGCAGTAGTTTTGATTGAATTTTTGACACCCTTAGAGGTGAAATTGGTTTTCAAGGCCTTCATGAAACTTGTAGGATTTTTTGTGATCTTTCCAATGACACCTCATTTGAGATTCTTGGACAATGGAGTAGAGAATTATGATGTTTAGAGTTTCTGTCATTGTGTAGGATGATATTTATCTGACAGATACTTTGAGGTAGTTTTTGACTCCTTTAGAGGCAGATCTGGTTTCCTAATCTCTTCATAGAAGTTGTAGAGTTTTCTTTTAGTTTTCCATTGATACCAAGTTTGTTCAATTTGGAGTTCTGAGTAAGAAGTTATGACTTGGGGAAGTTGGGTTGCTGGAAAAAGAAAAGACCTGAGTTTTCCAGGTCAACCACTATAGATGACCTAGTCGACTAATAAGTCTTCGACTAGTCGACTGGTGCATGTAATTTTTACATGCATTAGTAGTGATGTTTTCCTGACCCGACCTCTCTCCACTCTTTTGTTTATAACTTTTCCATCCGACCTCCGATTGATCTGATTTTTGAAGCGTTGGATTCCTAAGACAATCCTCTACATCTCCATGAAAATTTATGGATTTTGAGATTAAATTGAAAAAGATTGATTAGATCAAAGTGAGAGGATTGGTTGGAAAAATCTGAACATACTTCAGTATTTTGGTGATATCTTGATTTGTAAAGATCCAAATGGGGTGATTCTTGCTCCTGATTAAACTAGAGATATGGGGCTACAAGTTATCTGAAGGAATCAAATTTCAATTCAGTCCCTAAGATGTTTAATTTCTGAAGTGAAATTAGGTATAGTATACAGTCTCGGCTTAGCTATAGTTTGACAATGTTTGGGCCATAACTTTCGGATTTCTAAACCAAATTGAGTGATTTTGGTGTCTTTGAGTTTCTAATTTTTTAGAAGAAAATTTTGTGATGGGAAATTGTGGAATAGTGCCGAAAATGTTACGAACATGCATTGTACACATTTTAATTGCTACATGTACATTATTAAATATTTCTGATTGTGCATTTGGTAATGTTTGTATTTTTTAAATTGTTATAGAGGCACATTTGAAACGTCAGCTCACGCACGTTGCTGAGACTTCCAGGCATTAGCTTCGGAAGCTATTGATGAGTGACCTAGACGGTTCCTCAATTATTATGTGTTATAATTCTGTATTTAAAATTCTGTGGTGAATAATGGTGGGAAGTGTGTTCTGATTATGGATTCCAGACAGAAGGTCCGATGTATCGGGAGATTATGACATAGAAGTGCAAATTGTCTGAGAATTTGGAACCTCTATGTTTGAAATGTGAATAAATGTGATTGTGAACTATTTGTTTGAATGTGATAACTTGGGATTGATTATAATAGTGATACTGTATAATTGCGACATATGCATTCCATGTATGAGTGCACAATCAGTTAATGACAGTTGTGACCGGAGCAGCCACCGAGAGCTTAAAACTCAATGTATATGGGCCTCGAGCCCCACAGTAATTCAGAGCCTCTGGCTCAACGATTAATGTGCCTTTATTGGGACAGTTTTAGAGCCTCAGGCTCAACGATTAATGTGCCCTTATTGGGACAGTTTCAGAGCCTCTAGCTCAACGATTAATGTGCCCTTATTGGGACAGTTCAGGCTCTCGGTCACAACATCGAAATAAATTGAAAAAAAATGTCACATGCATATGTCATATGCATTTGATTTAATCATTTTGATTGAGTGAAAGGCAAAATACCTTATACTCCTGTGGTACCAGTCATATGGTACTTCTGCAAGTGAATTATGGAACAACTGTGTTATGCTTGAATGCTACATGAATTCATTTGGTTCTGTATGTCTGATCGAATGAAACGTATAAATTGTTTATGCTTAAGTGAAATTGTGAAATGTGATCACATATGCAACAATGAGAATGTATGTTATGTGAAATGATGTGTTGAATGAATTGAGTGAACCATCGATGATGGTTACCTCACTGAGTTCGCAAAACTCACCCAAAATTTGCAATTATTTTCCATGACCCAGAAGAATACCCCGTTAGACAATGGATTGAAGAGGTCGAGATCAGTTCGTGTCTGCATCAGTGTCTGATAAATTGTATTTTCTGAATTTTTGTACAATCATTTTGTAAAGCCAATGGATTGAATTATTTTGGAATTATAAAAGAGCCCCCGTGGTCATTATATTTACCAATGATTATGTATGTTCATTGATTTCCACATAATGTATGTTTGTGTTCCAAAAAAAAATTATACTGAGTTTTGACTGAGTGATGTAGCACGCCACCCTCGCAGGGTACGGACTCGGATATCACCATCGATGTCGGGTTCGGGTCATGCGGGAGTGGAGTGTTATAAAGATTCTTCTAAAATCGTTGCTCAGTTTAATTCTCTGGAAAAGAGAATGGAGCAATGGGAGAAAAAAGCTGAGAATATAAACTCCTACGTCACCTAATTATCTAACAACATGAGTAAGAATCAAGCGAGAAGCAGTGGAGCTATCCCCTCCAATACCATTATAAACCTCAAAAGTTTGAATGCCATAACTCTCCGTAGTGGAAAAAAAGTGAGGTTCAGAAATCAAGATGAGGGAGAAGATGAAAAGGAGATTTTGAGAGCATAGAATTGCCTTCAACAACTGACAGAGTTAAGGAGTCGAAAGTTTGACGGAGAGAGAACTTTTGGTTGAAAAGGAGTCAAAACAATTGAGGAGCAAGGAAGCAATTTTTGAAACCAACCAGGAATCAAGCAAGCAAGGAGCCTAGGAAGCAAACGACAAGGAGGTAAGCCTAAAAGACTTTCCTTTTCCCAATTCATATTTGCTTAGCAAAAGGATGACTAATTGTAAACATGAGAAAGATGTCATTCACTTGTTTGGGAAAGTAGAAGTCAACATCCCTTTGCTTGATCTAATGAAAAGGGTTATTGTATACGCTAAATATCTTAAGGAATTGTGCATAAAAAAAGAAAGTTTAGACCTAATGAAAGAGTATAAGTCAACTCAAATGTGTCTGCACTTTTCAAACCCCAAATGCCGGTAAAATGCCAAGACCCTAGATCTTTCACCATTCTGTGCACAATAGGAAAAGTTACCATAGGAGGAGCCTTGCTACATCTAGGGGTGGAAATCAATGTGATGCCTAAGTTGTAGGAAAATCCCGAGAGGAACATCACATGTTCCAGCAGCGGAAAACAAAAATTTTTATTCCCGGGACCTTCTCGAAACCCAGAATCTCGGTGTCGGTATGAAAACTCAAACCTGAATAGCCAATAGAGACTATCTCTAAAGGTATCCACGCAGAGATCAGAAAACCTAACCAGATCAAACACCTTTGACCCGGGAATAACTAGAACAGAATAAAGCCTGCTAGAGCCTACCTCTGTCCTTGGAGAGCTTGAATCAACGTTGGAAAGCTTAGAGAATAAGAGAAAAATGGAGAGCTTGAAGATGATGTTCGTATGCTTCTGAAAGCATTCTCAAACTTCATTTTTCATCTACTCCTTTTAAAACCCACGAACATCAAGCTTCCTCTCACCCTTTGCCATTTGTCTTTTTCTTTTAAAAGACTTTTGACAAGGCATAAAAAGGAAACATCTAAGCCATCCACGTTTTAGCCTTATATATATATATATATATAAAGTTAAAGATGATAAAGCTTCCTCTCCATCATCCACGTTTCATATATATATATATATATTAATTAATTAATTCTTTAATTAATTAATAATATATATATATATATATTAATGCTGAAGTGGTCCAGTCACACTGGGGTCGGTCCCACCGGCCTACCGGGTCCCGATATGGGATAAACCCCCGGAAACCTTTTTCAGCAATATCGATGTCGCGATCTCATCGGGACATATCTCGATCTCATCGGGATCCATTTAATCCTGTTGCTCTCCATATATTGGAACTCGTCCAAAACTATTTTACGGATTCTCCGAGTCACTCTTATCGTGTGACCCTTGAGTTCCGGTTATGTTGGCCACTTAGATTAACAATTAATCTGAGCAAGTCATGAGCGGTATCTAGCAACACATCATGACCCCAATTGACCGAAAGTAATCGGTTTGATGAATTCATCACGAACCGTATCACGAACCCTTCCATGACAATTCTTGTGCAATTCGTCCTTTCATCATCCTATACCCCACTTGGTTATGAGTATGGCCAATATGTCAACTCTTACCGCATCGAGTCTAGCCTAAGTGAAATCGGTTCTCGCCGAGGACTCATTACTTTATATGTCCATGAAGACACTCTTCATGACATAGTCATGCTCGCCGAGACTTAAAGTAATGATCCGACAAGAGGTTGTGGTATCTCTTCGCTCTCACGTAGTGATGAATCCTTTATTGGCTACTCAATTACCTTCAATACCTCAAACTGCACCCAAGCACCATCCTATGAGTAACCTCCGAAGGCCACAAGGAATAGAGTCAGTACAGTGATCAAGATTCAAGATATCCTCGAGTACCTCAAGTCTAAGGATACTTGCACCATTGCTATGATGAGATTATCACCGACATTAAATCTATGTGATGATCTCATGGCAGTCATCCAATGAACTTACTACCACTAGTAAGCATCCATATGTCAACTCTAAATATCTCATATTTACAGCTTCGAGATCCACCGCTGATCCAATCAAGGAGTATGACATATGTTAGTGCGTCCGGATTAATGATGTCCGGTCTCATTAATCCTATGACTAGGAAAATTTAGATATCGACATAATTGCACATGATAGGAATCTCGTGATTATGATCACATCATAATTTCCTTCATGCTATGTCATATATCATGGACTTCATTAATTTGATTAAAGATCAATATCAATTTATAAAGAACATCAAATAAATGAAACATGCCTTTCTTTATTTATTCATAAAGTGCGTACATGACTATGAACAAAAAGTGCTAAAGGGATTGCCTTTGTGGCACTACTCTAACAATCTCCCACTGACCTAAAGCCAATCGCCTTGGTATCTAATACCATAAGCGAGTACATGAGAATCAAAATTCTTCTGTGACAATGGCTTCGTCAACGGATCAACAATGTTATGCTCTATGATCGCGACATCACCTCTAGCAATGATCTCTCAAATCAGATGATATCTGCGGAGTACGTGTTTAAATCGTTGGTGAGACCTCGGTTCTTTTGCCTGAGCAATAGCTCCATTGTTGTCACAATACAACTGTATGGGTCCATCACAGCTAGGAACCACACCAAGTTCGAAATGAACTTCGATCCAAACGACTTCCTTTGCCGCCTCGATGCAAAGAATGTACTCGCCTCGATCGTCGAATCGCCAGCGTCTCTTGTTTGGAACTCTTCCAACCGACCGCTCCGCCGTTTAGCGTGAAAACATAACTCGACCGGGATCAGAGTCATCCTTGTCGATCGAAACCGCATCCGTATGCCCGCCACTGAGATTTCCATCTCCATATATCAAGAAAACATCCTTAGTCCTTCGCAAGTACTTGAGGATATTCTTGATAGCCACCCGATGACCCTCACCAGATCCGATTGGTATCCGCCGTGACACTCAGAGCATACGATACATCGGACCTCGACATAACATAGCATACATGATCGATCCCACTCGCAGATGCATACGGATCGATCCATGTGAATCCTCTCATCTTGTGTCTTAGGACACATAGATTTCGAGAGTGTTATCCCATGAGTAATGGGAAGAAACCTCTCTTGGATTGCTCCATGCTAAACCTCTTTAGCATCTTGTCTATGTATCGATGATTGTGAAAGACCAAGCAACCTCTTTGATCTATCTCTATAGATCTTTATCCCAAGGATATAAGTTGCTTCACCAAGGTCTTTCATCGCAAATTGCTTGATAACCAAATTTTAACGATTGCATCAATGAGACATCGCTTCGAGTAACAAGATGTCATCTACATACAACACAAGGAAAACGATTGCATTCCCATTAAGCTTTTTTTACACACAATGTTCATCCGAATTTTGTGAGAAACCAAACTCTTTGATTGACTCATCAAAACGGATGTTCCAACTCCTGGATGCTTGCTTCAATCCATAGATGGATTTCGAAGCTTGCATACCTTTTAATCATCTTTGGAAGTGAAGCCCTCTGGTTGTGTCATGTACACATCCTCGCCGATTTCGTTAAGGAAAGTCGTCTTCACATCATTTTGCCATATCTCATAATCATAATGAGCGGCAATGGCTAGGAGTATCCGAATGGATTTAAGCATTGCTACGGGGCTGAAGGTCTCGTCATAGTCAACTCCTTGTCTTTGACGAAATCCTTTGGCCACAAGCCTTGCTTTGTAAGTAATTACATTACCATCCATGTCGGTTTTCTTCTTGAAAACCCATTTGCACCCTATAGGTTTTATCCTTGGTGCATCAACCAAAGTCCATACTTGGTTTATGTACATGGAATCCATTTCGCTTTCATGGCACAAAGCTATTTTTCGACTCGAACTTTTCGTAACCTCTTCATAGGTAGCAGCTCATCATCTTTTATGAGCAATACGTCATTCTGCTCACTTACGAAATCCATATCTCTCGGAACAAAGGCGCATCCTACTTGACCCACGAACTTCGTGTGTCACAGAAGGTTGAACTGTTACTTCATCCATCTGAATGAGTGACAGTCTCAGGTTCAGGCAGTTGATTTGTGCTTGTTTGAGCATCTTGAACTTCTTCAAGTTCGACTTTGCTCCCATCGTCTTCTTGGAGAAGAAACTCTTTCTAAAGACAGCAGATGCTTCAAACAAACACCTTTGTTCTCAAAGAAGGTAGAATTGATATCCCATGGTCTCTTTAGGATATCCTACAAACAAACACTTGTCAGACTTTGCTTCAAGCTTATCTGACTGAATCCGCTTCACATAAGCAGGACAACCCCATACTTTCAGATGAGAAAGATAAGGTTTTCTACTAGTCCACATCTCATATGGAGTAACATCAACTGTCTTAGAGGGAACTCTGTTTAACAAGTAAACAAATTTGTCTCTAGCGATACCCCAAAACGATTTTGGTAACATTGTGAAACCCATCATTGATCGTACCATGTCCAACAAGGTTCAATTTCTCCTTTCAGCCACACCATTGTGCTGCGGCGTGTAAGGAGGAGTCCACTGAGATAATATCCCATTATCTCTGAGATAATCCTGAAACTGTTGGTCTAAGTATTCTCCACCACGATCGGATCGTAATGCCTTGATACTTTTACCAAGCTGGTTTTCTACTTCATTTCTGAATTGTTTGAACTTTTCAAACGCTTCAGATTTGTATCTCATCAGATACAAGTACCCATATCGAGAATAATCATCGATAAAGGTAATGAAGTAACGACAACCACTTCGCATGGATGGACATCGGACCGCATACATCCGAATGTATTAGGTCTAATATTCCAATCGCCGCTCACCCTTTCCCTTGAAGGGTAACTTAGTCATCTTGCCTAATAAACAAGATTCGCATGTGTCATATGATTCATAATCAAATGACCCTAAACTGCCACTCTTGTGAAGCTTAGCGATGCGTATCTCATTTATATGGCGAAGTCGACAATGCCATAAGTAAGTTGACTTTAGATTATCTCTTTTGTACCGTTTGGTGTCATTGACATTTAAAATTGGATTAGACATATCTAATATGTAAATACCATTGCACAATGTACCAGTTCCATAAAGCATTCCATTAGAATTGATAGAACAACCATTGCTATTAAAATTCATATGGAATCCAAATTTATTCGCATAAGAAATGCATAATATATTCTTTGTCAAACGGGTACAAAATAACAATCATCCAATTCCAAAGACAAGCCCAAGAGGGAGATACAAAACATAGGTTCCTACGGCTAATGGAGCAACTCTTGCTCCATTTTCAACACGAGGTCTACTTCTCCTTCATGAGTTGCCCATCGTCACGAGGCCCCGTGATATCATTACATATGTGTGAGCCACAACCAAGATCAAATACCCAAATGTTGTGATCGAATAAGATTAACTTCAATGACATACAAACTGAAGTAGTCGAGGCATCCGATGCCTCCTTCGCTTCGGCGACTCGAGATAGACTTTGCAATTCGCCTCCAATGGCCATCTTTACCATGAATGGAAGCAAGTTCCTTTCGGGTAGCTTCTTTGGTCTTCTTCTTGATGGCGCTTTCCTTTGGTTTCTTTGCCTTCTTCTTCTTTGGGTTCTTTTTCTTGGAACTCAAGAAGAAGAAGCTACTACCAAAGACTTGCTTACTATCACTCTTGATAGTCCGCTCATTTGTCTTGAAAGCAGATTGATCACTCGGTATTGTAGTGGATATTTGGTTCATCCGATAGTTTAACACGAATCGTGCATAAGCGTCGGACAATCCAACCGTAATTAAGTCTATACTTAACTCATGATCCATTGCAAAACCTAAGATGGCCAATCTCTCAATATAGTCATTCATCTTCGTGGCATCTTGCGATAGATGTCCTCGAGCCATCTTTGTGGTGAAGAGAAGCCTTGAGGTTTCGAACCTTTCGGACCGGGCTTGCTCATCAAACAGCTCCCTAAGATGAAATACTATAGTGTGAGCATCCATGGACTCATGCTGCTTCTGCAGCTCTGGTGACATCGAGGCAAGCATGATGCAAGTAGCCATGTCACTGTCCTTTAGATGCTTACTATATGCCTTCGATCATCATCAAGCATCGACAACGAAAGTGCATCTGGAAGCGGAAAATCTAGGATATATCCGGACCTTCAGATCGAGAACTATTCTCAGATTCCTTAACCAGTCAAGAAAATTCGGTCCAGTTAACTTGTTGGAATCCATAAGCGAGCGAAGATTCACACTTGACGACATTTTCAAATAACCTACACGGATAGAGAGGAAGAATGTTAGAATAGGAATAGCTGCATAATCATAAGGACTTGAATGATATGCAAAAAGCTCCCACTAGTTTCATAGAATCCATAACCCTCATTACGAATCCAAAGAAACAAAGTGACATAATGTCCTAGTGGGTTGATATCCAATATTGCTAAGAATGACCTTGGGTTTACCCAACAAGCCACAACTTAGGTCAATCGGTAGGTATCGAATATATCAATTGCATCATCGATAACCGACATTGAGAATGACCTTAGGTTTACCCAACAAGCCACCTTATGTCTCGGGAGGTATCAGATATACCAATTACATCTCAGACACAACTATCGATCAGTGCTATCAACTTGTTGATGTATGCACTTACATTGGGTATCAACTCTTTGATGCGCATACATCCGATGTATGCTACCCAATTTCACCTCTGCTCACGCTGACCTTAAGTTTACTCAACAAACCAACGCCCAAAGGAAAACCAACCCATTAATCAGAAATCATATTTTCATGGTTCAACATATCCGTATAGAGTGAGCTTGGGTTTACCCAACAACCCATCCCTATAAGAACTCTGGTTCTTACCATATTAATGGAAGGCGTTAGTTTTCATATACCGAGGAGGGATTTAGAAACTCTAGACTCCAAGCTGAAGGATCATAGTCACTAGGACTATATGGCATGATATAGGTTTCATCAATCAAATTGAATCAATCCTTATAATCATCCATCATCCAACCTGAGCATGTCACAAGTCGACTTTCATCGAATGCAAGTCACCTTATGCTTCTGCCCACACACAAGTCGACTTGTATGAAACAAGTCGCCTTATGGCACCTGCCCATGTACAAGTCGCCTTGTAATGTGCTACAAGTCGACTTATACTAAGACCTTGAACAAGTCGACTTATTCCATACACAAGTCGCCTTATCCAAGGAAATTTGCTAAAATCTCTAATCGGCTAATTCCTCAATCCATGCAATTTCAATTCACCATACCATCATACCTAGGGTAATATCTGTAAATAGATGCCTCAATGAACACTTCGTTGATTCATGAATGCCTTAAATAGTCAAACTATATGAAAAGCTTGAAATGAGTCATAACTCTAAGATTTCCAAATAATTTAGGAACACCCAAATTATCACCCTAAGCATCTCAAGCTAGTGTATACACTCTCAAAACTACTCCGGCACTTGTCACAAAAATTGTGACGGCCAAAACAAGCAAGAAAATGAAATATACTAACGAGACACAAATGTGACCAATTCGGCATTCAAAAATTCTTGGAAAAGCAACTTTAAGCAATTCAATTTGGCAATCATACTACATCAAGATAACACATTTTTAATCACATTAAAAATGGTGAAAGGCATTGGAACTGAAAAAAGCACACTCAATCAAGCCAAGCAAAACAGTCTCAACAATTTCCACAAAACTGTCCAGTTCTGTACATTGCTCGAAATGATCAATGAAACAATTTCAATAAATTCTGAGAAACTTACATAGGTTACTACATGTTCAGAACATGCTACCGGAAGTTTTTCAGGATTTTAGGCCATCAAAACTCAGTCAACCAAAATAACAAAACCGATTCAAAAACTGTGTTCATCAGCACAGCAATTCCCAACAGCATAGAATAAATTCGTGAATAAATATCCAATCACCTTGAAATTCAATTTCCATGCTCATAGACATTCACCAACATCTTAGAGATATGTAGGTGAAGGAAAATCCAGAAAACGATTTTTCTAGAATTTATTCTCGATTTTATACTCATACCTGTCCACAGAGTGTTTCACAAAACAGCATCTGGAACCTTAGGGAATTAATTAGCAAAACTATATCAAATCAAATCGATAAATTCTGAAAATTCATAGACATATTCTCTAACATGTTATGAACAATCCTGGGAAGAAAAATTTCGAAAACCCTATCTCTATAGCAATACGAAATCTGGACAAAATGCATGCTACAACATCACAAGCAATTAAGGTTTATGATCTAGCTTCAGTTAAAGCTTCATACACGACACCAGACTCTCTGATACCACTGTAGGAAAATCCCGGGAGGAACATCACATGTTCCAGCAGCGGAAAACAAAAACTTTTATTCCCGGGACCTTCCCGAAACCCAAAATCCCGGTGTCGGTATGAAAACTCAAACCTGAATAGCCAATAGAAACTATCTCTAAAGGTATCCACGCAGAGATCAGAAAACCTAACCGGATCAAACACCTTTGACCCGGGAATAGCTAGAACAGAATAAAGCCTGCTAGAGCCTACCTCTGTCCTTGGAGAGCTTGAATCAACGTTGGAAAGCTTAGAGAAGAAGAGAAAAATGGAGAGCTTGAAGATGATGTTCGTATGCTTCTGAAAGCATTCTCAAACTTCATTTTTCATCTACTCCTTTTAAAACCCACTTAACATCAAGCTTCCTCTCACCCTTTGCCATTTGTCTTTTTCTTTTAAAAGACTTTTGACAAGGCATAAAAAGGAAACATCTAAGCCATCCACGTTTTAGCCTTATATATATATATATATATATATATAAAGTTAAAGATGATAAAGCTTCCTCTCCATCATCCACGTTTCACATATATATATATATATATATATATATTAATTCTTTAATTAATTAATAATATATATATATATTAATGCTGAAGTGGTCCACTCACACTGGGGTCGGTCCCACCGGCCTACCGGGTCCCGATATGGGATAAACCCCCGGAAACCTTTTTCAGCAATATCGATGTCGCGATCTCATCGGGACATATCTCGATCTCATCGGGATCCATTTAATCATGTTGCTCTCCATATATTGGAACTCTGTCCAAAACTATTTTACGGATTCTCTGAGTCACTCTTATGCGTGTGACCCTTTAGGTTCCCGGTTATGTTGGCCACTTAGATTAACAATTAATCTGAGCAAGTCATGAGCGGTATCTAGCAACACATCATGACCCCCAATTGACCGGAAAGTAATCGGTTTGATGAATTCATCACGAACCAGATCACGAACCCTTCCATAGACAATTACTGTGCAATTCGTCCTTTCATCATCCTATACCCCACTTGGTTATGAGTATGGCCAATATGTCAACTCTTACTGCACCGAGTCTAGCCAAGTGAAATCGGTTCTGTCGCCGAGGACTCATTACTTTATATGTCCATGAAGACACTCTTCATGACATAGTCATGCTCAAAGCTAGAGACTTAAAGTAATGATCCCGATAAGAGGCGTGGTATCTCTTCATTCTCACGAAATGATGAATCCTTTATTGGCTACTCAATTACCTTCAATACCTCAAAGCTGCACTCCAAGCAACATCCTATGAGTAACCTCCGAAGGCCACAAGGAATAGAGTCAAACAGGATCAAGATTCAAGATATCCTCGAGTACCTCAAGTCTAAGGATACTTGCACCATTGCTATGATGAGATTATCACCGACATTAAATCCATGTGATGATCTCATGGCAGTCATCCAATGAACTTACTACCACTAGTAAGCATCCATATGTCAACTCTAAATATCTCATATTTACAGCTTCGAGATCCACCGCTGATCCAATCAAGGAGTATGACATATGTTAATCCGTGGGATTAATGATGTCCGGTCTCATTAATCCTATGACTAGGAAAATTTAGATATCTTGACATAATTGCACATGATAGGAATCTCGTGATTATGATCACATCATAATTTCCTTCATGCTATGTCATATATCATGGACTTCATTAATTTGATTAAAGATCAATATCAATTTATAAAGAACATCAAATAAATGAAACATACCTTTCTTTATTTATTCATAAAGTTTGTACATGACTATGAACAAAAAGCGCTAAAGGGGATTGCCTTTAGGGCACTACTCTAACATAAGTCTGTCTATACATCATCATCATCACCCAGTCTCAAATCCCGCAATGAAGCAGGGTCTGGGGAGGTCCGATAGTACACAGCCTTACCCCTATATAGTAGAGAGGCTGTTTCTAGTGGAATCGCATACAAATGAGACAATATAAAAATGATGTGGTATACTGGAAAAAAATTAAAATAAAATACCTGAAGGAGGACAGATCTACGAGAACCTAGTAGTATACGAATTTCATCCCTCTTTGTCACTCATTAAGTAAGGGGGTTGGGTAGCTAGAACAGTTAATCCTTTACCCTTATCCAATCACGTCAAGCCTTTCTATTCTGAGCAACTACCTCATTAAGGGCTAACTCTGACATATCCTCCTTGATCATTTCCCGCCAATTCTTGTACGACCTCCCTCTCCTCCTCTTATAGTCACTAAGTGTTATGCCCTCACAGGTCCGTACCGGAGCATCGGAGGGCCTCCTCCGCACATGCCCATACCACCTAAGCCTAGTCTCTCTCAACTTGTCTGCAAAGTTGGTTACCCGAAGTCTCTCTCTCACCACCCAATTTCTAACTTTATCTCTCCTGAAAAAACCACACATCTACTTAAGCATACGCATTTCTACTACTAACAATTGTCTTATATGCCTACGTTTAATAGGTCAACACTCCTCCCCATATAACATGGTTGGACGAATCACCATTTTATAAAACTTCCCCTTAATTTTTAAAGGAATCTTTTTGTCACATAAAACCCCTGATGCACTTCGCCATTTGGTCCAGCCTGATCTAATATGATGTACAATATCAGCATCGATATTACTATCACTCTGAATGACAGACCCGAGATACTTAAAACTCGTCCTCTATGGTATGGCGTCGGTACCCAATTTCAACTACCACCTCATGCTCAACTTGGTTTCCTGAAAAGTTACATTCTGAATACTTTGTCTTAGACCTGCTCATCTTAAAACCTTTCGATTCTAACGCATCTCTCCAGCAGTCTAGCTTGGCATTGACTCCTTCCTTGGTCTCATCCACTAAGACAATATCATTCGCAAATAACATACACCACGATACCTCACCTTGAATATGTTTGGTAATCTCATATAACACTAATGTGAACAACAAAGGACTTAACACCGATCCTTGGTGGAGACCCACACTAATAGAGAACGCTTCCGTGTCCCCACCTACCGTCCTAATCCTAGTTAGTGCACCTTCATACATATCCCTAATTACTTTAATATAGGTGATAGGAATGCCCTTAGCTTCCGAACATCTCCATAATAGGTCTCTAGGGATCCTATCATACGCCTTCTCCAAGTGAATAAAAACTATATGCAAATCGCGTTTTCGTTCCCTGTAGCATTCCATAAGTCTACGGAGTAGATGTATCGCTTCTGTTGTGGGCCTACCAGGCATAAATCCGAATTGGTTGATCGATACAGAAGCAACCCTCCAGATCCTCTTCTCGATTACCTTCTCCCATAGCTTCATGGTATGACTTATTAGTTTGATGCCTCTATAGTTGTGACATTGTTGGATATCTCCTTTGGCTTTATATAAGGGGATCAACCTACTTAATCTCCATTCATTCGACATTTTGGCTGACTCTAAAATCAAATTGAAGAGTTAAACTAACCATGTAATAACGACAACACCTATCCATTTCCATACTTCTATAGGGATCTCGTCTGACCCTACGGCCCTACCACTTCGCATCTCTCTCAACATCTTTGTAATTTCACCCCTCGTAATCCTTACCCATGAGCTCCTATCATGAGCATGCCCTAACACAGAGGGTTCTTCTAACTTTATGCTGCCCACTAACGCTTCGCTATACAGGCCATGGAAGTATCTCAGCCATCGCCTCTTGATGGCTTGGGGCTCTGTAAGTACCTGTCCTGCTTTATAACGTATACAACAAACTTGGTTGAAATCATTCGCTTCACGTGCCCTATATCGTGCTAGCTTGAAAATATTTAGTGCTCCACTAAACGTATCCAAGTCCCTGTACATAGTCTCATATGCTTCTCCTCTAGCCACTGCGATAGTTTTCTTAGCCTTTCGTTTCACCAACCTATACCTTACTCTGTTAATTTCTCTTTCCGCCTCCGTTGGACTATCTATAAGTTCTTTAAAAGCTCTCTTCTTTGCCTTAATCGTCCCCTGGACCTCGTCTGACCACCACCAAACTTCCATTTTCCCACCTTTCCCTTTAGCGACCCCTTTAGATACCCTTAGGAGATTGGTAGCCGTTGCACGCACTACAGATGCTAGCCCCTCCCACATCAGGTTTGTATCCCCGCGCTCAGACCATGCTGCCTTTGACCAAACCTGTGCCCTAAATTGTTCCATCTTGGCCCCTCTTAGTCTCCACCACTTAATTCTAAGATAATGCGGGGTCAAAGACTGGGCCCTCCATCCTTTCATCCCAAAATCAAGAACTAACAATTTATGTTGAGTCGATATGCATGTTGCCGGTAGTACTTTGCAATCCTTGCACCATGATCTGGCACGTCTCTTAACAAGGAGATAATCTATTTGTGTCTTGGAGGTGCTACTCTGAAAAGTTACCAAATACGCTACATTTTTCTGAAAAAGGGAATCAGCGATGACTAACTCATACGCTATCGCCAGGTCTAATAAAGCAATCCCATTAGCATTTCTAATGCCATAACCGAAGCCCCCATGTGCTCCTGTATAACCCTATATGCCTATTAAAGTCACCACCAATGATGATCTGCCCCGTATCAACGAATTGCTGCAGCACCCCTTCTAGCGCTTCCCAGAATAGACGTTTCTACTATTCATCTGAACCCGCTTGAGGTGCATACGCATAAACGACATTGAGAACCACACTGCTAACAACAATTTTAGCCACCATAATCCTATATTTGACCCTGATAATCCCTACCATGCTACTTATAAGTTCCTTACCCACCAAGATACCTACCCCATTCTGCTTCCAAGTACTTCCCGAATACCATAGTTTGAAACCTCCTATCTCCTTTGCTTTAGCTCCGGACCATTTGGTCTCCTGAATACGGGCTATGTGTATCCTATACTTGTATAAAATGTCCACTAATTCTAAGGACTTACCCGTCAGGGTCCCAATGTTCCAAGAGCCGAATCTTAATACATCCACGTCTTGTTTTTCTTGGCTTACTGTACGCACCGACCTGCACGCACGTGTCCCAACCTTGCAAATTGAAGGCATCCTTCTTGCCTTGAGCCTACACGCGTCCCTTAGGCCTACGTCTGAGGAGCCCCTAAAAAATCCGGCCCTAGTACTAACAACAAAACAAAAGTACAGTCACCTAGAAGAAAAACAAAAAACAAAAAATAAAAATAAAAATAATAAAATAATAAAAATGATCAGAATAATGAAAATAATAATAAAATAAAATAAAATAGAAAGAAAAATGAAAATAAAAGATAAATAAAAGAAAATAATAATAATCGTAATAATAATAGTAATAATAATAGCAATAGTAGTAGTAGGAGGATATATAAGATATAAAAGTATATATAAATCTACTAAATTAGAGTAGACTAATAAGGATAATTATGACAAAAATAATAGTACCTATAAAAATACCCATAACTCGAGGTATAGGAAAATAAATGCCAACAAGATACTAAGAATTCTAATCCCAAATCAACATCATCAACATAATAATAATAATAATAATAATAATAATAATAATAATTATTATTATTATTATTATTATTATTATTATTATTATTATTATTATTATTATTGATAAAAACAATAGAAAAGAAGAATAATAATAAAATTTTAATATAATACGAATAAGAAAAATAATCTTGAAAACTAAAGCTAAAAAGAGACCTAGAAAAGGGTATTAACAATGAATACCACTAATAATACTAAAATAATAATCTCACTAAACTCCTAAGGAATAAAAAAAATAACTTGGATAAAATGAAGAATAGACTAAAGAGAATACTGAAAAATGAAAGACAATGAGAAACTAATAATAATAATTCTCACAATAATAATAGTACCGGTTAAAACTAGCTCAAAACTCAAGATATAGGAAAATAAATGCAAATAATACTAATAATACTAGTCACCAATAATAATAATAATAATAATAATAATAATAATAATGAAAACTAAAGCTAGTAAGAGAATAATAATTATAACAGTAATAATAGCACCGTAAAAATACTCAAACTCAAGGTATAGGAAAATCAATGCAAATAATACTAAAAATACTAATCACTAGTAATAACAATAATACAAATAAGAAAAATACCACTAATAGTATAATACTAATAAGAATAATAATAATGAAAACTAAAGCTAGGAAGAGACTTAATATAAGGAAAATAATAGTAAAATAATAACAATAATAATAAAATAATAAGCTCACTAAACGACGAAGAAGAAAAAATAATGAAGAACACGTGAATAATCCAATAACTTGAATAATAAGAATACAATACTAAAGAAAAAAAGATAAAATTAAAGGTAAATATATAAACTCAATAAAAGGCTAAAAATAGAGGAATAATAGATAGTAATAATAATAATAAACTTAAAATTGAAAATAATAATTCTAAAGAAGATAAATTTTGTATCACAAGAAAATAAAATAAAATGAAAAATATAAAAAGAATAATAATCAAATCAAAATACAACGGATTTAGCAATAGTGAACTAGAAATCTAGGCACGATATTCTATGAGAAGGGCAAGTAGAAAAATAATGCTAAGTAACTTGGATCAATAAGAAAATGAAAAAGAACCGCGCTGGAAATAACTTAGTCACGCAGAAAGCCACGACCACAAAAACTGCTCTAGAAGGTTTTACTAAACAAAGAAGAGGCAAGATAAAATAAAGGAGCAGCTATGGGAAAGAGTTGTATAAATATCCTCGAAGCATTCACAGTGCAACCAACGGTATTCATGTGAAAACGATAATCTGCCTTTTTCGCAGTGCAACAAATTTGTCAGGCGGCTCAAAAAAAGGTCTATGTCAGACACGAAATGTTATTGACAGACGTCAGGCCATAATAGGCAACAAAAAGTCCAACGTAATGGTGAAAAGAAAGGGCAGGGATAAAAAAAAAAGGATGAGCTCTGTCAATGGACGAACACTTAATATGCCCTCCAAAATCAAGCCGCAAAACCCACGAACTTCATCCACTTCTACAAGTAATGAACAACCACCAGTACAGAACAAAACTCCCGACTAAAGAAGTACCCCATTATCAACACAAAATTTACACGCGTAACTCAACACAAAATAGAAAAAAAGCATCTAACTAATCCAAATACACAGCTTAACAAACACAAAGTGAACATTGCGTACCTAGAAACTGGCTAAGACGGTGTCCTCATGCCCTGCATATAATACCAAAACAATAAAAGTAGCTAATTACCTTCATTGAATGGAGGATCTCTGAGCAAATGTTGTCAACAAAATGTATTGCATGCATTTTCTTCGGCACTTGATCTTGTCATATAGTGAGAAGACGCTTTCGGTTGTATGAAACTTGCTCCACCATCCCTGAGAAAAGCTAAAAACAGGCAAGAGAAACACCAAAGTGATCTAGGAATGTTACCCGTCAACGATGGAGTTCATCTGTGAGAAAGCTGAGCTTTGACCAAAAATCTCATTCCCGAGGGTGTTTACTGTTCTTCACAGCTTTTTGCCCGTACTTTCTCCACTTGGTTTCTTCGTGGAGTCCCTGTGAGCCTTCACGATGTCTGCCTCAGTTGTTACTTTATCGTTTGGATTCGTAACAAGAGCCCCATCCATCACAGGCCTAGGACTCATAGCTTGACTGGAGAGAACGTTGACCCAGTCAATATCTGACATGACTTGAGGCTGATGATCAACTCCTGGTGGATGCAACGAGGTGGATGGAATATGTGACGGTGCAAACATCAGAAGAGGATACTGCGGAGGTGGCATTAACGATGGTGGCGGTGCGACACACAAAAGAGAAACATCCTAAAAGTCTAAAGCCTACATTTTTAGTGTTGCAATTGGTTGATAGGTCTCTTAGGCATCCAGTGGGCATCATAGAGGACATTTTAGTCTAAGTAAAGGGTTTTCTCTTTCCAGCTGATTTTTATGTACTTGACATGTCTTCTGAAGTTATATAGGACACTACCTTAATTCTCAGTGGACCCTTCTTAAGGACTGCTAGTACTATGATTAACATGAAAGAGCGTACAATCACTTTGGAGGTAGGAGATCAACAAGCGAGTTTTAACATGTATGAAGCTATGAAACACCCCATGAGGATTATTGAATTTTAGGAGTTAACATGTTTGATATTGTTATTGATGATGCATGCTCTGAGTTTGAACTCCAACATGTTTACTCTAACTCTGCACTGAACTTTTTGAATTCTTTGATTGTGACTGATGGCCCCTTGGAAGAATGATTTTTCGCTAATGTTTTAGGTGAATCGAGAAATGTGGATGTTAACACCGAAGTGGCATATGGTCAAGTCGTCTCACCACAGCATGGCTACCTACCAAACGTTCACCAAGAGACCCAGCACCATTCGTAATTATCAGGTCATTTCTCCTCCTTCACTTGCTTGCTTACTTTTTCTTTGTGATTGAATATGACATTGTGTATGCATTAGTATGTTGAATAAGTGTGGGGGAGAAACCAATTCAGTAGGATCTAGGTTTAGCTTTTATTTTATGCAGTTTTTCAATTCAATAAATCCTCTCCCGTTTATGTTCGTTGTGCTCTTTGGCTTAATGCATGATACATCTTCCATGTTTGAGGAAATTGATGTGAATGAATGGATTGCACTTTTTTCTAGTGCCTAAGGATTTTGTATAGGAATTCTGAGTTAACTAAGTATCCAACTTGAGTTTTCTTTATGTCTGAGAGTCAATTTTCTCATTTATGTCTTTGTTGTTTTCCTTTTAGGTAACTTTCGTCGCGACGTGAAGTCCTCGTTGTCGCGGCGAACTTACCTTGTTGCGGCGGGAAAATTTCACCATGGAGTGGATTCTACGTTGCCGCACGAAAGTCCCTTATTTTTTTTTGAAACTTTGCCGCAGCTTGAACGCATCTTTTCACTGTGGTGAACAACCTCAATTCTTTCAATTTCTCTTGGGTTAATTTCGCCGCGGCGTGCATTCCACGTTGTCGCGGTGAACTTCCCAGCATTCTTTTTTGTTCCTTTTGGGTTACTTTCGCCGCAGCGTGAGATCGTGTCACCGTGGCAAAACATCGCTATTTCGTTAGATTTCGCGACTAGGGTTAAGTTCACTGTGGTGAATTTCAGCGTTCGCCGCGGCGAAAGTTTAATCTGTGCAAAATTGACGTGGTGAAATTACCCTTCCACCCTTATTTTCTCTTAACCCTTTGTATTCCTTATGTCCTTTTTTGTAATTTCCAATCTAAAAACCTATTTGTAACCCCCTCCCCCTCTCGCCTTTTACCCTCTTTCTTCGTCGCGGTGCTCCAGACATTCCATCTTCTCAGACCCTTCTCACGATTTATCTTCTCTTTTCGTAAGTTTTCTTCTCTTTTATGTATTTCATTTTAGTTTATGTATTGTTTAGGGTAGCTTAAGTTTATTATTTAGTTCTTTTTTTCCATTTTCCATTTTTGTTTCATTTTCTTTAGGATAGTTTGTTTTAATCCTTTGTTTAAATTCTATTTCCATGTGAATTTTTGCAGAACAATGCCTTGTGTTAAGATTCCAACCCGTACTACCCCCAC
This sequence comes from Erythroxylum novogranatense, assembly GCA_029891385.1. Classification (NCBI taxonomy): domain Eukaryota; kingdom Viridiplantae; phylum Streptophyta; class Magnoliopsida; order Malpighiales; family Erythroxylaceae; genus Erythroxylum; species Erythroxylum novogranatense. The sequence continues at coordinate 32,928,059 of CM057225.1, read as the reverse complement.
TACCCCTTCTAGTCCACGTAGTGATTCCGATTCTTCAGATAGTTTCACTTTTGTTGAATTAGTGAAAAAAGTAGACACTAGGCCATTAATCAAAGAGCGACCTTTCCCTTTAGCTGCCTCCAACAATCCCTTTGTCCAACAACTTCGTAAACTCTCACACATATGCCCGATTCCATAACCCCATGGAACTTAATTTCTATGGTGTTAAAGCCCCCGATGCATTCACTACAGCTAGCATTCGCCGCCATTACAACCTTTCTCCCATTCTCCATTGCCATTATGATTAATTGATCTATAATTACCCCTTAGACGATGTAATTCGCACCCTCTATCAAGAGGGTGTCAAATGGCATCGCCCAAGATACTACCAATTGTATCTCAAGAGGTCTGATCTCTGACCCGAAGCTCGTCCCTAGCTCCATCTTGTTTGTAACAATATCATTCCAACCACCCATCTTGCCTACATCACCAAACAACAAGCCCTCCACATATACCTCCTAATGAATGGTCGCTTAGTCGATATAGTTGATGCCATTGCCTTCGCATTACATGACTCCATCACCACTGCAAAATTCACCAACGCCATCACCTTTTCACATCTTATCATCGACATATTCTGGGCACACAATGTCCCAAAATTCAACAATGACAGTTATTTCAACCCGGCACCTTTTTTTAGGTAGACCCGCCTTAAATAACCCACCATTCACCCACCTCAACGTTGGAGTTATGTAAATATAGTGCCCTGGAAAGCAAGTGTATTTACATGTAACTTTATCTTCTTCAGTTACAGTTTTGTAATGAAAATATTTATTATTAATAAAACAAAAGAGTTTGGTTTTATCTATATGAGCATTATACATCTGGTCATAAGGTACCAAGATTCTTTTGTAAGTAATATACATATACATAGAGATGTATGGGAAACATGTATATTATTAGAATCTGAATTAATTGATTCACAGTTGAATAATCAAGTTGGTCACTTGATTATGGTTTAGACTGTAGTGTTGCGATTTATCTCCATATAAGTAAAGGGGCTTACTTCAAGGGAATGATGAGTTTCATATTATGATAGTAGTTGACTATCGATAATGGCACTATTAAATGAATCTGGAATCAAGTATGTTTTCAAGAATAAAGTGGGCCGTTACTTTAATCTTAAAACATACAACTTAAACATTCGCTTATTATGAACCATAATCTTGATGAGTGGTGAAATCATAAATGTTTCATCATAATTCTTGATATGATCGGAATGGATTTTTACAGAGTATTAATCCAGTGTCTGCATGTTGGAATTATTAATTGAAACATGTATCAGGGAACATTCACTCAAATAAATAGTTTATAGTGTTATCATCTCTTCTAGATGTTTTAAAGAGATTTGGTGATTAAACTGGCGCCAGTAGTTTAATGGACTAGCTACCCATCAAGTCTTAACACTGAGATCAGATCTTATGTGTTAATCACCATATAAAGTAAAATGAGAGATCTAGAAGAAAAAACCAACATAAGGGCAAAACGGTAATTTTACCCTTTGTTGTGTGGATGACTATAATAAAGTTCTAAATAGGGTTTGCAATTGAACATATTCTCATAATATTTAATAATTCAAGAGTTCAACTAATTTTCTTTAATGGAATGACATTTAGTTAATAAACTAGAATTAATTCCAATGAGATTGAATTAATTCTGGGCTTATTGGAGCTTGAATTATCAAAGTCCAATAAGATTCCCCACTTGGCTTTAAGGAAGGTTATCAAGCTAAGTAAGAAATATAAATGGAGGTTAATTAGAAGCCCATAATTGAATTTTGGGCTTGGTCTAATTAAAGAAGCCCAAATGTACATTTAGTAATGGGCTTGGTTTTTGGTTTAATGTGATTAATTAGATTAATTATATTAAAACAATTTTTTTTAAGAAGAAGATAGCAATTTTGGTTATTCCTAGGTTAAATGTGTAACCACACATTTGACATTAAAATTCTAAATAAAGATGGTCTTTATTATGGTTAATCATCATTAAATGGAGTTATGAACTTACCATTAAATGATTTAATGGTTGTCTTTTAATGTTGGCTTGTAACCTATTTGCATTCATTAGATTAAAGATGAAAGATGTACATTAGATGGACCATCTTCCTTCTTTCTTCTTGGCAAAACCGAAATTGGGTATTGAATTTTAGGTTATGGTCTTTTCAAATAGCCATCATAAAGATAAATGAAGATAATCTCATTTATTGGCTATATTATGAGTGATTAATGAAAAAAGTGATGCATTTGATGCCTCTCTTTCCTTCCATCCATGCATATACGAAATTGGTAGGAAAGAAAGAGTTTTTGCATGTTCTTTATACCTTCTCTCCTTTCATGAAAGAGAGAATCGAAAATACCAATTGAAAGAGTTTCAATTTTGCTTCTTCTTCTTCTAAGAAAATCTCCTCCTAACATTTCTTCGCCTTTCCCACCAAGGGATTTTGTTGACCTAATTGTCCTTGAAGAACAGGTGGTAAATCTAATTGGTTGAGGATACTAAAACAAGGAGAAAGTAGATTGCTAAAGGAAAATAGTCAAAGGCAAAGGATTTGGATACACGAAGAAGGGGAAGATAGCGCAGCGAGGATTTAAAGCTGTAGCGAAGGAGTCGGTAATACTCCTGATCTTGTTTATATTTTATTATCCTTATACCATATCATGTATGGATTGGCATGTTGATTTGGATTTGTTGCTTCCACTGCAAGTAAAGATTTCTTAAAAGTTTTGAAATCTATCATTTTTCCAAACAAAGCATGTTTTCTTTTTCCGATCCAACAATTGGTATCAGAGCCAGTTTCTAATGCATGATTTCGGTTCCTATATATTGGATGCATGGGTTGGCAATATTTTTGTGTATGCTGCATATTTTTATGTCATAGAAATATACATGGTGTATGTTTGCTCTTTTGGTTGTCCATAGAAGTTAAATTTACCTTGTAAAATTTCTTCATTGGTTGTAACAAGGAGGGTGGTCTATCATCACCATGTTTCCTTCTTGGTTTCTTTTTTCTTTTTTCTTTGATTTTGTAATGTACAAATTGATGTAATGATGAAGATGGAGCAGCCATGGATTGAAGAAATGGAAAGGTAAAATTTTCGGTGTATCCTTTTGTGTATTGACATAAGTTTTGTGAAAACAGAGTTGCTGGAATTTTGTTTCAATGGATCACTTTTCAGTTTTTATTGTAAAAACAAGTGCTGGATTTTTGTTTCAAAGAATCAAATTTCGGTTTTACTAAAATACTAAGTGCTGGTTTTTTATGTTCATGAAATGAGCTTCGGTTTTAATGAAAACTAGTGCTGGAATTTTTTGTCAAAACAAAGATTTGGTTTTCTAAATATCTGGTGCTGGAATTTTATTTTCAAAGTGACAAAATTCGATTTTCATATATGCCATTACATTTTGTTTACCGAATGGGCGGATCATGTTTGTGAAGAGTTCAAGTGGAAGATCCAAGTCCAAAAGAATACTTTGGGCCTAAAAGGCTTGTAATTATTTAATTTTTCTAGGATGGACAATCAAAAGTGGCTTTATTAGTTCATGTGATGAATGGAGAAATGAATGCTTATAATATGTGATATTATGTGATTGCATGTCATTTAGAAAATTGCCAATCCTAGGCTTTGCCATGCATTCATTATGTATGAGATATATAATGAAATAATATAGGATGGATAATAAATTGCATCTAGATAAGATGGTATTTAAAACTTAAAGCCCAAAAAGATTGAGTGGGAGAGGATGCTCCTGTGAGAGTCCACGGTCTCCAAATGATGACCCGTTTGCATGTGGTGAAGTGTTACTCCCCATCGGAGGGCATGGATCCTAGATCTTGCATGGTTTGGGTCTCCTTAAGGATAAGTCTACTTAATGATAGAAATTGTGACCTCCCACCGAGGCATGGTTTGTAGGTATCTTTAGTGAATGAATCAAATGGTTAAACACTCAACATTTTTTATCAATAAACTGCTCACCGTAGCTCTGTTGGTAAAAGTATGGACCAAATTAAGACGCTTCTTAAAAAATTGGGCATGAGATGCTTGGTAGTTTTTGAGTGGGAGGGTCCCAGTTTTTCTTTTAATGGATAAGATGGCCCACCGTCACTTAGTCTATTATAGATAAGAAAAATAACCGTCGTATAATGTTTTAATTTTTTTAGTTTTGTTAAATCTATCATCATGCATACATGCCTCATGATTTTATACAAAGTTCCATAAATTGTTGACTAGTATGCTCATGTTTTAATAATTTATATTTTCAGACATAATCAACCACAAAATGAATCCACTCACCCTGCTCTTGACTAATAACAAATTGGAAAACGGAGACAATTTTAATGAATGGAGACGTAACCTTGACATTGTTCTTTAATATGAACGTATTTCATGGGTGTTAACTGAAAATGAGCCTACACCTCCAAGTGGAGATTCAACTCCTGAGCAAGTCCAACAACATGAGCATTGGCAGAATGCTGACAAGACTACTAAGTGTTATATTTCGCTACATCGTGGCATGTTGCAAAAGCAAATTGCTTGTATGAAAACTGCCAGTGCAATGGTCCATCACCTACATGAGATGTTTGGTGTGAGGACTAGGTCTGCAAGAGTGAAAGTTATCCAAACCTTTCATAATCTCAGACAGAAACCTGGTAAACCGGTGCGAGATTACATGATGAAGGTAATCTCTGCGGTCACTGAGGCTGAGATGCTTGGGGCAGATATGGATGCTGACACGCAGATGATTATGATCATCAATAGCTTAAACTCTTCTTTTCAGCAGTTTAAGTTGGACTATGAGCTTAACAGCAAGGATTACACCTTGAGTGAGTTGATGAATACCCTCTAGAGTACGGAGGAGATATTGAATATTAAGGCTCATGAGCCATAAGCTAATGTAGCTTCTTCTTCTAAGCCCAAGGGTAAGGGAAAGGAAAAGAAGAAGGGTCCAATGAAAAAGAAGGCCCAAACAGGGGTCAAGGCCAAATCCATGAAAAATAAGGCCAAAGAGAACATCAAAGGAAAGTGTTTCCCTTTGTGATGAGAAGGGCCTTGGAAAAGAAGCTGTCGATCTACCTAGAGTCCCTCAAAAGCAAACAAGGTATGGGCTTCCTAAGTTTGTTAGGAACTAGAAATGTGGCAGATTTATGTACTTCTTGGATATTAGATTTAGGAGCCACTAACCATGTTTGTAATTCTTTGTAGGGGTTCTAGCAAAGGAAAAGACTACCTAAAGGCCAGTTTCAAGTCAAGATAGCAGATGATTCCTATGTTTCAGCAGAATCAACGGGAGTTGTTATCTTGGACTTTCCTAGTGGTCATAGGTTATATTTGGAGGATGTTTATTACATGCCAATGATTGTAAGGAACATGATTTATATTTTTTGTCTAATAAAATCTAGTTATTCCTTATATTTTGAAACGGTTGTTTCAATATATGAGAATAAGGATTTTATTTGTGATGCGATAACTAAACAGGGATTTTTTTTATAAAACCTATGAAAAGCTCACTAAACACCACAGAATTGATAAAACCAAGGCAATCCAAAATCTCTAGCATTAATTCAAAGTATTTATGGCACTTAAGAATGGGTCATATCAATCAGAAAATACTTGATAGGCTAGTAAAGGATGAGATCCTTATGGGCTTGGATTGTGATCCATTACCCACCTGTGAATCTTGTATTGAAGGAAAAATGACCAAAGCCTCATTTCCTTCTAAAGGAAGCAGATCTGAATCCACATTGGACCTGGTACATACTGATGTGTGTGGGCCCATAAATGTACAAGCTAGAGGAGGCTATGAATATTTCATAATTTTTATAGATGATTACTCAAGACATGGCTATTTGTATTTGATGCATAAAAAGAGTGAATCTTTTGAAAAGTTCAAAGAATTCAAAACTGAAGCTAAGAAGCAACTTGGCAAGCCATTAAAACAGCTTTGATCAAATCGAGGTGGTGAGTATTTATCTGGAGAGTTCCAGTAATATTTAATTGACAATGGAATTGTTTTCAATTTTTTAGCTCCTCGTACACCTCAACATAATGGTGTATCAGAGAGGAGAAATAGAACTCTATTGGAAATGGTAAGATCAATGATGTCCTACGCTAGCCTTCCAGAATCATTCTGGGGATATGCCATACAAACGGCAACATATCTTCTTAATTTTGCTCCGTCCAAATCGGTGCCTAAAACACCTAAGGAGTTGTGGACTGGCCGAGTGCCTTCATTGAGGCATTTGAGGACTTGGGGCTGCCCAGCCCATGTTCTAAAGCCTGAATCCACAAAGATGGAACCAAGGTCAAAAGTATGTTTGTTTCTAGGATATCCTACGGGAACTCGAGGGTACTATTTTTACAGTCCTCATGATAAGAAGGTATTTGTGTCGACAAATGCAGCCTTCTTATAGGAAGAGTTTGTGAAAAATCACAAAGGAAGAAGTGAAGTAGTACCAAAGGAGTTAGCTATTTCATCCAAACCAAGAGTTGTTTTGGATAGGACGGAACAAGATGTCGAAATGGATTCAAGAGTTGAATCAGAAGTGCAACCTGAACATCAAGGTGTGCCTAGACGTAGTGGAAGGGTTGTGAGACAGCCAGATAGGTATCTGGGTTTAGGAGAAGGCTTAATTGCCATATCGAACCAAGAAGAAATAGATCCCATTACGTATACACAGGCTATTAATGATGTTGATGCAGGAAAATGGTTCAAGGCGATGGAATCGAAAATAGATTCTATGTATGCTAATGAAGTCTGGATCCTTGTAGAACTACCACCAGGCCTAAAAGCCATAGAGTGTAAATGGATCTACAAAAGGAAAAGGGGATCGGATGGAAAGGTAGAGACCTTTAAAGCTAGACTGGTAACTAAAGGCTATACTCAAAAGGAGGGTATAGACTATGAGGAGACTTTTTCTCCGGTTGCCATGCTTAAGTCCATCAGGATTCTTTTGGCCATAGCAGCCTATTTCGATTATGAAATATGAAAAATGGATGTCAAGACCGCATTTCTTAATGGGGATCTTGAGGAGACCATTTATATGGCCCAACCAGAAGGATTCATTGAGCCAGGTAATGAGCATAAGGTTTGCAAGTTTCAAAGGTCCATTTATGGACTTAAACAAGCATCTAGGTCTTGGAACATTAGGTTTGATAAGTCTATCAAAACCTATGGGTTCATACAAAACCTAGATGAGCCTTGTGTTTATAAAAGAATACAAGAAGGTAAGGTTACTTTCCTAATCCTGTATGTTGATGACATTCTGCTCATTGGGAATGATGTGGGAATGTTATCTGCGGTTAAGGGATGGCTGAATGAACAATTTTCAATGAAGGATTTGGGAGAGGCTACCTATTTTCTAGGGATCAAACTTATAAGGGATCGAAAGAAAAAGTAGATAGCTTTCTCTCAACTAACCTACATTGAGAATATGCTCAATAAGTTTGCCATGCAAGATTCCAAGAGGGGTTTTACTCCTACTAGACATGGAATCAAACTTTCAAAGGAACAAGCACCTAAAACCCAAGAGGAGGTTGAACGCATGCGTAACATTCCATATGCTTCAGCAGTTGGTAGTTTGATGTATGCAATGCTGCGCACTAGACCGGATATCTATTACGTAGTGGGACTGGTAAGCAGATTTCAGTCCAATCCAGGAATGGAACATTGGACTGCGGTTAAGTCTATACTTAAGTATCTTCGTAGGACGAAGAACTTAATGCTTGTTTACTCTGGAAGTAATCTTATTCCGACAGGATATACGGATTCTGATTTCCAATCGATGTTGATTCAAGGAAATCAACTTACGGTTCTATATTTACTTTAGGAGGTGGAGCCATAGTTTGGAGGAGTGTCAAGCAATCTTGTATTCTTGATTTGACTATGGAGGTTGAGTATGTTCTTTGCTTGTGAAACAAAGAAAGGAAGCGATCGCTCGGAAGTTCCTAAATGATTTGGAGGTAGTTCCAGAGGTGGAAAAGGCCATTACACTTTATTGTGATAATAGTGAGCCAGTGGCTAATTCTAAAGAACCTCGGAACCACAAAGCTGCCAAACACATTGGGCGAAAGTATCATCTTATAAGGGAGATAATACAACGTGGAGAAGTGGATGTGGTAAAGATTCCCACCGAGCAAAACCTTGCTGATTCGTTCATAAAGACATTGACTCAAAAGAGCTTTGAGGGTCACCTAGAAGGGATGGGAATGAGGGATATGTCAAAGTTGCTTTAGGGCAAGTGGGAGATTGTTGGAGTTATGTAAATATAGTGCCCTGGAAAGCAAGTGTATTTACATGTAACTTTATCTTCTTGATTCTGATTTTGTAATGAAAATATTTATTATTAATAAAACAAAAGAGTTTGGTTTTATCTGTATGAGCATTATATATCTAGTCATAAGGTACCAAGATTCTTTTGTAAGTAATATATATATAAATAGAGATGTATGGGAAACATGTATATTATTAGAATCTGAATTAATTGATTCACAGTTGAATAATTAAGTTGGTCGCTTGATTATGGTTTAGATTGTAGTGTTGCGATTTATCTCCATATAAGTAAGGGAGTTTACTTCAAGGGAATGATGAGTTTCATATCATGATAGTAGTTGACTATCGATAATGGCACTATTAAATGAATCTGGAATCAAGTATGTTTTCAAGAATAAGTGGGCCATTACTTTAATCTTAAAACATACAACTTAAGCATTCGCTTATTATGAACCATAATCTTGATGAGTGGTAAACTCATATATGTTTTATTATAATTCTTGATATGATCGGAATGGATTTTACAGAGTATTAATCCGAGGTATCGCATGTTGGAATTATTAATTGAAACATGTATCGAGAATATTCACTCAAATAAAGAGTTTATAGTGTTATCATCTCTTTTAGATGTTTTAAGGAGATTTGGTGATTAAGCGGCGCTTGAGTTTGATGGATTAGCTACCCATCAAGTCTTAACACTAAGATGAGATCTTATGTGTTAATCACCATATAAAGTAGAATGAGAGATCTAGAAGGAAAAACCAACATAAGGGCAAAATGGTAATTTTACCCTTTTTTGTGCGGATGACTATAATAAGGTTCTAAATAGGGTTTGCAATTGGACATATTCTCATAATATTTAATAATTCAAGAGTTCAACTAATTGTCTTTAGTGGAATGACATTTAGTTAATAAGCTATAATTAATTCCAATGAGATTGAATTAATTCTGGGCTTATTGGAGCTTGAATTATCAAAATCCAATAAGATTCCCTACTTGGCTTTAAGGAAGGTTATCAAGCTAAGTAAGAAATATAAATGGAGGTTAATTAGAAGCCCGTAATTGAATCTTGGGCTTGGTCTAATTAAAGAAGCCCAAATGTACATTTAGTAATGGGCTTGGTTTTTGGTTTAATGTGATTAATTAGATTAATTATATTAAAACAATTTTTTTAAGAAGAAGATAGCAATTTTGGTTATTCCTAGGTTAAATGTGTAACCACACATTCGACATTAAAATGCTAAATAAAGATGGTCTTTATTATGGTTAATCATCATTAAATGCAGTTATGAACTTACCATTAAATGGTTTAATGGTTGTCCTTTAATATTGGCTTGTAACCTATTTGCATTCATTAGATTAAAGATGAAAGATGTACATTAGATGAACCATATTCCTTCTTTCTTCTTGGCAAAACTGAAATTGGGTATTGAATTTTAGGTTATGGTCTTTTCAAATAACCATCATAAAGATAAATGAAGATAATCTCATTTATTGGCTATTTTATGAGTGATTAATGAAAGAAGTGATGCATTTGATGCCTCTCTCTCCTTCCATCCATGCATATACGAAATTGGTAGGCAAGAAAGAGTTCTTGCATGTTCTTTGCACCTTCTCTCCTTTCATGAAAGAGAGAATCGAAAATACCAATTGAAAGAGTTTTAATTTTGCTTCTTCTTCTTCTAAGAAAATCTCCTCCAAACATTTCTTCTCCTTTCCCACCAAAGGATTTTGTTAACCTAATTGTCCTTGAAGAAAAGGTGGTAAATCTAATTGGTTGAGGATCCTACAACAAGGAGAAAGTAGATTGCTAAAGGAAAAGAGTCAAAGGCAAAAGATTTGGATACACGAAGAAGGAGAGGATAGCGCAGCGAGGATTTAAAGCTATAGCGAAGGAGTCGGTAATACTCCTGATCTTGTTTATATTTTATCATCCTTATACCATATCATGTATGGATTGGCATGTTGAATTGGATTTGTTCCTTCCGCTACAAGTAATGATTTCTTAAAAGTTTTGAAATCTACCATTTTTCCAAACAAAGCATGTTTTTTTTCCGATCCAACAGTTTAAAGGAGCTTGGGATCAATATATGGCATTAATTGAGTTTGCCTACAATAATCATTACCATAGTAGTATCGGAATGGCACCCTATGAGGCATTGTATGGAAGAAAGTGTCGGACGACATTATATTGGGATGAAGAGGGCTTAAGAATGGTTGAAGGCCCAGAGTTAAAACAAGATACAGTGGACAAGGTGAAGTTGATCCGAAGCCAGATTAGAGCGGCACAGGATAGACAGAAGAGTTATGTGGATCAACACCGACGTGAGATGGAGTACAGTGTGGGAGACAGAGTTTTCCTAATAGTGTCACCGTGGAGAGGAGTGTTGAGATTCGGTAAAAAGGGCAAGTTGAGCGCTAGGTACATTGATCCTTATGAAATCCTTGAGAGGATAGGAACTTTAGCCTATAAGTTGGCCTTATCGGATGAGATGTCTCAGTTACATAATGTATTTCATGTGAGTATGCTCTAAAGATATCAATCGGATCTGACACATATGATACCAGCTCAGGAGATTGAAGTTGCTACTAATCTAAGCTATATTGAGGAGTCGATTAAGATTGTGGGATCACAGATCAAGCAATTGAGGAATAGAGTTATTCCAATGGTGAAAGTCCTTCGGAGAAACCACTCAACTGAGGAAGCTATATGGGAGACAAAAGAGCGTATGAGAAGACAATATCCCCACTTGTTCGAGCAAACAGGTAAGAATTTAGAGGACAAAATTTCTTTAAGGAAGGTAGAATTGTAACATTCCATACCTATGGGAAGGTTAAAATAGTAAATGTGAGTGATTATGAGAGTTAGAAATGCATCTCCACGTTCATGCATATTATTTTATACACATACATATGAATAGTGAAGTCATGGCACATGAAAATAATTGTACATGCATTCATGAATAATTTTGGGTATAATTAGATTGAGTTATGAGTTTTTAGTGTTTTAAGAATTTTGAATTTTATTTATATGGAAAATTCTATTGGTTAGTAAGAATATTGCAATTGTGAATTTTGGTGAATTTAATCATAAATTTTTGAAAAATTTTGGAAAATAGGAAAAAGACATCAAATTGAGTTTTGGAGATTGTTGAATTGTAAAGATGAGAGTTAAGGTAGTTAGTTTCAAAAGAAATTAAGTTAGAGCTTAGATATGAGAAAAGTAACAAGTGTCTCTTAGATTTTGTATTTTTGTTAGATGTAGGTTACTGTTTCTGAGAGTTGAAAGGTTAAGTTATATGTCTAAGTTTATTCTTCATTGTCATCTTCTTCAATTGTTCTTCCCGTTCACAGAGTTTTCCATTAAACACCTTCTAAGAGATATCTACGCTTTCCCTTTCATGCCCTAAACCCACCTTGCTGTTTGTGTCTTCTACCTTAAGAAAAAACCAGAAGCTGGTCATTGTACATAGTGAAATACGTAAAATGCTGAGAGTTTAGGGTTTGAAGATTTTGGAGTTTTAGACATGTAAGTAGTGAATAAATACTTTAGAGTTGGTGATTTATGAAAGAAAGTTGAGGAGTTATTGTTATCTGGATGGAAAGTGACATTTATGAGTATATTTATAAATACTGGGTGGTTGAGAGGAAATAAATTCAGTTATAGTGTTAAATTAGTTTTTGAAAAAATTTTGGTGTTTTGGTGAAGTAAAATATTGAAAGTTTGAAAATGTGGAAAATATTTACTGAATATGTTTCAGTCTTTTAGCCACAACGTTTTCTTTAGTTTTCCAAACGAGATGATTCTTAATTTGGATTAAACTAAGGATATATGGCTACATTTCTTATGAAGACATCGAATTTAAATTATATCTCTAAGAATCTCAAACTTTGTCATGAAGTTGAGAATTGGGTGTAGTATATTGGAGCTGAATGTAAAATTCGTGTTCTAACTTCGGGAGAAAATCTGGATTAATATAGATAGATTTTGGCAAAGTTGTCTTCTTGGAAGTTGTAAATGATCTTTCCAGATTTCCAACGAGATAAAGTTTGTAAATTTTAGATTTCGGAGTTGAGAGATATGACTATTACAAGTTGTAATGTTGCATTTTCTTAGTTTGACTTTTGCTTCATCTTAGTTTGACTTCTACTTCGTCTCAACTTGTATCATCTTAGTTTGCTTCGTCTCAGTTTGCTTCATCTTAGTTTGACTTTTGTTTCGTCTTAGTTTGACTTCTGCTTCGTCTTAGTTTGCTTCGCCTTAATTTGACTTTTGTTTCATCTTAGTTTGACTTCTACTTCGTCTCAGTTTGCTTCGTTTTAGTTTGACTTTGGTTTCGTCTTAGTTTGACTTCTGCTTCGTCTCAGTTTGCATCATCTTAATTTGCTTAGTCTCAATTTGCTTCGTCTTAGTTTGACTTTTGTTTCATCTTAGTTTGACTTCTGCTTCATCTTAGTTTGCTTCATCTTAGTTTGACTTTTGTTTCGTCTCAATTTGACTTTTGCTTTGTCTCAGTTTGCTTCGTCTTAGTTTGATTTTTCGCATCGTCTTAGTTTGACCATCTTAGTTTGACTTTTTGCATCGTCTTAATTTGTATTGTCATCCTATGTCCTATTTCTGATCCTTTTAGAGGTAGAATCTCGCTTTGTGGTCTTCATGCAAGTTGTATATCTAGAAGTCTTCTTTCAAACAGACTAAAAACAAAGCCAATCTAACATCTGTAGCAAAAGTTATGGCAATTGCGCCAAGATATGTACAATTTGAGTAAAGACATGAACATGTTAGATTCTTTTGGCCATAACTCCTTCTTTAGATACCCAAATGACTTGATTCTTGAACCATTGGACTCGTAAGACCTTTATCTACATTTCTACCAAAAATCATAGCCCTATCAATCAAACTGAGAAAGATTGAGTGAAAAACGTTGAACGGGTATAGTGAGTGTATTCTTAAATAGTATGAATTGTTGTTATTTTACTGAACATACTTCAGTATTTTGATAATATCTTGATTTATAGAGCTCTAAATGAGACGATTTCTAATTTGTGGTGAACTAGAGACAAGGAGATACAAATGGTATGAAGAACTTAGAATCTAATTCAGTCTCTAAGATGTTTAAATTTCAGATGGAAAATTGTGCATAGTACATCATTTTGGACAAGAGTAGTCCAAAACTGTTTGAGGTATATCTTCCTATTTATTGAACCAAGTTGAGTGATTTTGGTGCGAATGGATTCATAAGACATAAATTAATACTTTTATAGAAGAGAGTATGACCCAATTACTTCATCTTCACTTTCTGATTTAATGCAATAGACCAGAAAGAGGTGACTGGGAAAAACAAAGATGAGTTTTGATATGAGAATGATCTTGTGATAATATTGATGGATTAATACCCGGGGTTGTCATTAACATGCATTGTACATATTGCATTGCATTCATGTGCATTATTAAATACCTATGATTGTGCAAATTGTGATATATGTGTATGTTATTTGTTATAGAGGAGCAATTGGAATGTCAACCCACAGACATTGTCGGAACTTCCAGGCATTAGCTTCGGGAGCAACTTGTGAGTCAACCTAGATGTTTTCCTAGGATTGATTTGTTCTGAATGGATTTGATTTGCTTAAACTTCCATATTATTGACATGTTTATGATCTGATTCTGAATTCTGGACTTGAAGTCTGAGGAGTATAATAGTTGGGCATGTATTGGAAATGCTTTGATCTGTTGTGAAATTCTGTATGTTATGTGAATTCTCAACGAAAGTTGAATGCCGGAATTAGGTCCGATGAATGTAAGCTTTTGATTTAACATCATATGTGATATGACATGATCATTATGTGATGCATTTCATAAAATGCATGCTCAGATAAGGGTGTTGTGACTTGAGTAGCCAGTTTGAAGCGCTTCCACATAGAGCTTTGCTCCGTAAACTCTGATTCTGCACGTAGAGCTATGCTCTGTGGTTCTGTTATGACTCAGCCCTATGGGCCAGTATTTGTTTAAGTATATGATAGGCACTCAGTCATAGCAATAAGAATGAACACGATTCTCATGCATATAACATTATAAGACTGAAGATATTGAATGACTATGTGACATGCCATATTATGTGAGTATCTGAACAATAAATGTATGTTTAAAATAAGTAATTATGCAATATACGATATGTGTATAAGATCCGATGAATTCATCAATGATGGTTCACTCATTGAGTTCGCAAAACTCATCAAAATTGCAATGTTGTATTTTCAAGACCGAGAGACGACTCTAGCTATTGAGGGGCTCTTCTGCCGTATAGTTTGTGTTTTGGCAAGAGAGGTCATGCCTCAAAGTTCAGTCAGCTGAGATTTTTTGGTGGCTTAGATAGATTTGATGTATTTTCCTCTTTCATGTAGTACTCATGTATTGGATTTTGTGAATGTACATATAAAACTTATTGAAAGACACAATGTAGACATTCGGTGTTTATGAAATGAAATGAGGAAAAAAAAAGTTGGTTCTTAAATACTGTGGATTTCTTATGATGCTTTACAAGTGATTATATACCATGCCATGTGGAGTGAGTTTAGTGATCGAACGTAGCGTGCTCTTATCCTAGGGTATGTGCCGGAATGACCTCCGAGCGCCTCGATGCGTATCCTTAGGTAAGGGGCACTACAATTAGGATTTTGCTTGCATATGCGGTTTGTCATGATACAAAACTATTTCAAATGGATGTGAAAAGTGCCTTTTTGAGTGGTTTTATTGATGAAGAATTTTATGTAGAGCAAGCTCCTGGTTTTTAAGATTTTGATAAACCATATTATGTTTATAGACTTCATAAAGTTTTGTATGGATTAAAACAAGCACCTCGTGCTTGGTATGATCGTCTAAGTTCTTTTCTGATTAAAAATGACTTTAGTAAAGGTCAAGTAAATAAGACCTTATTTAGAAAATGTATTAAAAATGATTTCATTATAGTACAGATATATGTAGATGATATTATTTTTGGTGCAACTTTTAACAAGCTATGTTCCAGTTTTGAAAATATTATGAATAGTGAATTTGAAATGAGTATAATGGGTGAATTAAAATTCTTTCTTGGTTTACAAGCTAAGCAAATTAAAGAAAAGATTTTTAGTCATCAATATATCAAAGAATCATTAGTCAAGTATAAAATGGAAAAGATTAAACCTATGTCAACTCCTATGCATCCTTCAAACTCTTTTCAGAGGAATTATTGGTTCTTTACTTTACCTAACATCAAGCAGACCTGATGTATTATTTAGTGTTTGTTTGTGTGCAAGATTTCAAGCAAATACTAGAGAATCTCATTATATTGTTGTTAAAAGAATATTGAGATACTTGCCAGGTTCTATTGATCTGTGTTTATTGTATGACAAAGGTAAAGATTTCAGGTTAATTGGCTACTATGATGTTGATTACGCTGGAGATAGGATTGATAGGAAGAGTACAAGTGGAGGATGTCACTTTCTTGGTCATAATCTAGTTTCTTGGTCAAGCAAGAGGCAAAGTTCAATTGCTCTATCTACTATAGAGGCTGAATATATGTCAGCTGCAAGTTGTTGTTCACAGATGTATGGATTAAGTATCAGTTAGAAGATTACTCCATACAAGAAGAACAAATCCCAATCTTCTATGACAAAACAAGTGCTATCAATCTATCAAAGAATCTAATACAACACTCGAACATAAAGCATATTGAAGTTAGACATCATTTTCTACGAGACTATGTACAGAGAGGAATCATTAGTCTACAATTTGTTGAGACAAATAAACAATGGGTGGATATCTTCACTAAACCTCTGTGTGAAGATAGATTCAAAGAAATCATACGGAACTTGAATATGGTAATGCTGAATGACCATTCGTCTGATACAACATGACCCAGTTGATTCACATGAAAAGAAGATAAAAAGTCGTAAGTTTTTAAGTAAACAGTAACGGTAAGTTATAGATGGTAATTTTTCAAGAGTAGATATTAGACGAAAAACTTTTTGAGTTTTTAAAAATATCTTTCACTCTAGAATATTCTTGAAATACTTTGAAATCGAAGTGTTCAATATTCTCAATCAAGACAATTCATCACTTTGTTCTAAGTTTCAAGTTCATTCGTTTCATATTCTTACCTTCAGATACTAACATTGTTACCTTGAGCAAAATACATTTGTGTTTTTAGTTCTTATTATTACAGATCACAAATGGAGCAATCTCTCGTCTATGGAAAACATGTTGATTTCATCTCCTTGAAGGAAAATCAGATGGACATTACACTAGAAATTGATGCAGCTGGCTGGAGAAATTTCTTTAAGGTTCGTGAAAAATTCTATTTGAATGAGATATATGATTTTTGGAAAAATGCAAAGGTGGTAGACGACACCTTAGTATCAATGGTAGATAGAATGTCGATTATCGTGACACTAGATTCAATCGAGAAGGTCAGTGAGTGTCCAAGTATTAGAGTAAGACTGTCTCACAATCCAAAGTGGATTACTCAAGGTTGTGTAGATAAAGCACCCCTCGATCGACAACTATATGGAAGTAGTGACCCAAGAGACAAGAAGGCGTCAACTCTTGTTTCAAAGGCTAAGGTTTTACATTCACTACTTCTTCATTGTGTTCTACTAAGATTAGGCTCGAAGAACATTGTGAAAATGATGGATGGTCAATGTCTGTTTCACCTACTCAATCTTTAACCCTTTGATCTTCCGAACTTAATTTTGAAGTACATAATGAAGTCAAAAAGAGATTCTAGCTCTTTACCATATGATATTGTTGGGCCCCAAATTGTTTTTCTTGATGTTATTAAGTATGCATTAAGTTGATTGTATTAATTGTCTCATAGTTTGATTTTTAGTGGAAGTGTTAGTGGAAATTAAGATTAAATTGAGATTTGTGTGGAATTAGTGGTAACAAAGAATAAAAGTGTATAAGGGTAAATGTATGAGGGCATTATAGGAAGTTCACTTGAGTTAGGAAGATTAAGACTAAGCAAGGTAGGGCATTTTAGTCCATGTGCTATCTTTTAGGCTTAAGGAATTAAAAGAAGGAAAGAAAAGAAAGGGAAGGAGAAGAGGAAGTCGTAGGAAGAGGGGAAGAAGAAGAAAAAGAGGAAGCTAGGTTCAGGTGATTTTCGAAGGATTTGGAGCATTCTCGGGAAATCAAGCGAGGCAAGAGGAGCAAGAGGATCTAGAGGAAACTCATTCTTAGGCAAGAACAAGCAAGGAATTCAAGGTGGGTTCATGTTTATAATAGAAGACATAAGTCACTCATTGTTTTGTTCAAATCAAGAAAGATTTAATGCTTTAAATTGCATCATCAATGATTGCATTACATGCTATTATGAATGAATATATTTTGCTATATGATTTGCATTCATGAGTATTAAAAAGATTTCAAAAGGGGTTTTTATCCTTTCAAGAATACATGTACATGAAATCATGTTTTACGAAATATATGAGAAGCAAGTTTACAAGCAAGTGCCAGTTTGGCAATCAAGTTTACAAGACTTTGAATCATGCATGTTATGTGGGTTTGCGGTATGTCCCTCACGAACAGTCAAGTGCACATTGACTCACGAAAAGGCTTCTCCCGCTTGCCCGCAAGTGGAACAGGGTTTCTCACAAGGATTCCCTCACGAAACTACGTCTACACATAACCATTTCGATGGGAATGTGTAGCATGTCATGAATCAGGGACTAACCCAAACCATCATGTTATGTTATGTGTTTACGATCTGTTGTTATGAATCATGCATTATGAATTGTTCAAGATTCAAGCATTTTAAGATAATGATTCATGCATGCTCAATTGCTATGATTTCAACAAGTACCACGACAATGAGTTATTTTGAATACTTTTGCACCCCCTCTATTCTCCCCCACTCAGGTGACGAGCAAGAGATCGAGTGAGTCACGAGTTATGGCAGCACTCCAATTTGTTATGTTTATGTATTTTCAATGTTATATTTTTGGAAGTCAAGGCTTTAATTACATTTCAAGTATTACTGGTTAAAAGTTATTTTGTATTCTTTTTTTTTTGGCTCTTGAACTCAAAGTTGTAATTTGGTTTGGAATGTTCTTAAAGCTTTGTAAAACTCATCCTTTGGATAATTATTTATTGATGTGTTTGTTTTAATCAAATGAAAGCAGGGTTCAAGTTTGTTTCATGTGGGCCTATTGAGTTTCCGAGGGTCGTTTTCTGAAATCTTTTAATTAACAGGTTTCATCCCACGCATACAACACCACGCTCTCATGTCCGATATTGGGCTCCGACAGCGGGGTCCAACATGTTGTGGTATCAGAGCGCCTAGGTTTTGGTCTAGGGCTGCATAGCATCGCTTTCAAGGAATAACTTGCATTGTTTTACATTATTTGAACTGTTTTTACATACTTTGAAAATTGTTTTGTTTGAACTAAAGATTTTCAATGGTTTTATATTGAAGGAGTGAAAATGCCACCTCGAAAGAGAACTCGAGGAGCCATGACTCGATCTCATTCTTGTTAAGGGAGCACGGATGAATCCCATATTCCTCAGGATGCCGGGACACGTTCTGTTTCGATTTCAGAGGCACCTAGTTTGTAACAAGAAGTGCCTCCTCCGCCTCCTCCTATGCCTCAAATGAATCCCATGGATCCCAGTTTCTTTTAAACCTTTGCTCAGGCTTTTACGTATGCCATGGGTCAGAGGTCTCAGGTCCCGATGCAAGCTCCAGTAGACAGGAGTGGGCAGTATGATAAGCTCCGTAAGTTTGGGGCATGGATTTGATGGGACGACAAATCGTAAGAGGAAATTTGAAGCCTGGTTGAAGAGGACCGAGAGGGTTCTAGTTCAGATGAGATGCACAGATGAAGAGAAGCTAGATTATGCGATCGATCATTGCGGGGTGGCCTTGCTTTGCATTAGTGGAATCGGTGCCTCACGGTCGATTGTTCCTTGGTCTTGACATGGAGGGACTTTGTAGAAGTGTTGAGAAGAAATATCTCTCAAGGTCTATGCAAGAGAAGGCGTGGAATTTCTGAACCTCACTCAGAGAGATATGAGTGTGAGCGAGTATGAGCTGAAGTTCACACAGCTTTCTCGTTATGCAGCTAACATTGTGGAAACAGAGGAAGACAAGTGTCGTAAGTTTGAAGGAGGTCTTCACTTGGGGATCAGGGAGAAAGTCTTGATCCACAATTTATGTGACTACCAGTAATTAGTGGATGCGGCACTCCAGGCTGAGAAACTGGAGAATATCAGAAATGAAGTGAACAAGAAGAGGAAGAACAGGGAGCATACTTTCAAGAAGGGTGCTAGTGCTCTTATGCCTGAGAGGAGCACGAGGAGCTCTCACAGTCAGAGTGAAGTGGGTAGCAGTGGAGTTACCAGAACAAGCGGTGAAAGGCGGTTTGAGGCAAGCCTCTAATGTGGGAGGCACCCGGTAAGCAGAAAGAGTGGTTCACCAACCCTTATGTGACGATGTGGGAAACATCACCAGGGAGAGTGTCTCAAATTGCTTGGAGTCTGTTTCAGATGTGGAGAGAAAGGGCATAAGTTCAGGGACTGTCCTCGGTAGCAAAGCAGAAAGGTCATGATTTCAAGCTCAAGGCATGCGAAGCAGGGAACCAAGCGATTCTTGAGGTAGGCAACTCTAGGACTGCAAGGAAGGCTATTCCTCCAGGAAGGCCAAGGGGTCAGGCGCCAGAAAGAGTGTTTGCCATGACTAGGGAGGAAGCTGCAGCTGCACCTGAGGTTGTCACGGGTATGGCTCAGTTACTTGATTTAGCAGTATTTGTTTTAATTGATTCTGGTTCCACGCACTCCTTTGTTTCTGCAAACATAGCATTGCATGGTGTGAATTCTGTGCCGTTGGATAGACCCTTGCTTGTTAGTACTCCTCTAAGGAGGAATGTGGTGATCAGTCAGGTATATGAGCAGTGTGAGCTTTTCATTAATGGTGCTAGATTGGTAGTGGACTTACTACCGCTAGACCTTCGAGGGTTAGATGTCATTCTGGGGATGGATACTATGGAGAAATATCTGGCAAAGCTGGATTGTGGTCGGAAAGAGGTAGAGTTTGATTTGGGTAACGGTAAGAAGGTGATCTTCAGTGGGGACAAGAAGAAACCATCGCCAAGACTGATTTCAGCTATGTTAGCTGAAAGAATGATAGGCCAGGGGTGTGAAGCTTTCTTGGCACATGTTGTGGATGCCGATATGAATGAAGAGAAGTTAGAGGACTTTCCGATTGTGAGGGAGTTTCCATATGTGTTCCCAGAGGAATTGCCAGGTTTGCCGCCGGTGAGGAAAATCGAGTTTGCCATCACTACAAGAAAATAATACAATCCGTGACGTTTTATTAAAAAAACGTCACGAATTATAAAGACTTTTCGTGACGTTTAAAAAACGTCACAAAAAGTTTAAAATTTTTGCAACGTTTTATAAAAACGTCACAAATTTGTAATACTTTTTGCGACGTTTTATCTATAAAACGTCGCAAAATGAAAATCGTGCGACCTATTATTCAACGAAACGTCGCAAAAGATGTTTGGCTTTTGATTAATTATCAAAATTAAAACATTTCGATCTTATCGCGCGTTTCTCTTCTTTCTGCCTTCTTCCCGCACAACATTGGTTTCTTCTTTTTATCTTTCATCGTTGCCGCCACCATCACAAGCGCTAATTCTGTTCCTCTCTTCTCCCGTTTGCTTGGTTTTTTAATTTACTTTCCTGCATACTTATTTGGGTCTTAAATGGAATTACGCAGGGGAAAATCATGGCGAGAACTGTCAAGGAAGGATTTGGCTTGAATCTTATTCGGTATTGTTATTTGATTACCGGTGGATACTCGTTTAGGTAATTGCAACTCGAGATATATTACTAGATGTGGGTTTTGAAATTTGTTGTTGATTATAGCTTGTGAGAAGGTAGTTCATCAACGAGTAACGACAAGGACGACGATTGTGGATGTCAAAAGTTAACCAGGGCTCAGAGGAAGAGGCTTCATAAGAAAAGCTTAAGGAAGATGTTTGTCGTTGGAAACAAATTATTGGACCGTTATTACCTCCGTCAATGGATGCATCATCAAGTGTTAATATTGCAATCGAAGAGAATACTCCGTGTGTTCGACGAATGTCGATGATGATCGTGCTTCCATTATCATAGGTAATAAGCCATGTTACCTATGACTTTCTTTACCCTAAAAGCATAGATCTTACACTTCCATTATACCGTGCTCTACGGGCATAAAAGATCCCCTTTCGAGTCCCGGAAAAAGATATTAGAACAAGAGCTTGAGTGGGATTGATGTGAGAACTAAGCGGGTTTATCTTTCTCGAGGTTGGCCTGTTTTTTCACGAAAATGGATGCGAGATAACAATGACCCATTTGGATTTACCAGTTCTTTTCATGAACAATCAAATTCTCTACTTACCCTCTTGAGTTATGCTTACGATTTGATATTATTGATCTTTCTTCATGGTTTTTACGTAACAAGCATCTTTCTTTGGAATGGAATTGGTAGTTTGATTTACTTCTTTTTCGAGTGAAAAGGAAGTGTCGATGTATTGGGTTAGTTCAACAAATTTGGAGCTTTCTTTGGGTAGAGGCGGTAAAAACCTAGGATTCTTGACTTCACGATCTATTTGCTACTAATTCACCTTTCGCTTGGGTTCTAAGAGTTTTCATGTTAATCGATGGATTCAATCCAAGAATCCTGAAGTTGATTTTGTTGTGTGGTGTTAGATCTTCCTACTTAAAAGATTTGTGGGTAATGGAATAGATGTAGCAATGTCCCATATTATGTAAGCATATGACAAGTTATCATCTTTTGTTTCTTATATGCATGTAAGCTTATCTTTTCTTCTAAAATATATCTTTTCTTACAGAGACCAGACCCTTTGGCCACTTATGGTTTGAGGGTTCTTGAGTGAGGACTTCTTGCTACCGGGTCTCCATTCAAAAGGTTAAATTTTGACCCCAATCCTTTGAATTATATACCCTTTTTCTCTGTGAATTGTTGTTTGGTTGATTTGTATATGTGGGTTTTGGTATATACTTATGCTAAAATTAGTTCCTTTTTATATATACTTCTCGTGCATTTCTTGATAAAGATTCTGATTCTGTATTCTTGGATTGTGCGAAAAAGGAGTAAAAGAACTGCAAGTTTGTGACTCAGTTTATCTGCTTTATCTTTGTTTTCTTAGAAGCCAAGAAAATAATAGATCATCGATGCTTGATCATGTATTTGGTAATGTTTTATATGGGTTTGGTCATGGGGTTCTGATTTTGAGAAGATGAATTCAACTTTGGCAGTTCATCGTAACAGTCGTTCTTTTTAGGCGTTATTCATGCGATTTCATTGTCGTTGTGAATCCTTAGTTCCGTTTATATTAAAATTTTTAATACCGGTAGAGTGTAGAGTGGAAACTTGCAACTTACTTTTCTTGTTTCCTTTGAACTTTGAGGAGTTTTGGCCGCCCATTTGGCGCCATGAACTACATAAAGTAACATGAACATAACTTGACCAGATGGACTTGAGAAAAGTTTTCTCGTTATTACGGTTTAACTCGTATTAACCCTCTTCTTGAAGTGGAAACGGTGGATATAAAATTAATTTGAAAGGTTTCTGGGCAATTTAGTATGGCTTAACAGATTGGTAAAAAAAAGCGGTGCATCTGGATGAAATAAACTAAAGCATGTAATTTCTAGGAGATCATTGTTGTTATATCCTTCAATTTGAATACTGATGGTTGGGTGTTGTTTTCTTGAACTCGAATACAAAAGTTTCGTACCCGATCCTCGGTGTATGGGATCTTCTCAATTATAGCATGAATTCTTTGTGAACTTGCTTTGATGATTTTATTTTTTGAAAGGTAGTTTTATGAACTTGCTTTTATGAATTTTTGTCATCACTTAGTCAAATATTTGACTTGTGATTAAATCTTGTTTATAATTATGTTGATGTACTGGATCAGATATGTATCTTCATTTCAAATGTTCAAGTTTGGAGTTTGTAGATTTATAGAATTGGCAAGTGCATAATGTTATTTGGTCTTCGCTTTTCACTTTTTGCTCTCTTTTAACTTTTTTATTGTTCTAACTTTGAAATCAACCAAAAGAAAAGGAAAAGAGTTAGAATTTTCTAAATTCACTATTGATAATTGATTCTTTCCCATCATTAATGGTTCCGCAGTATGTCGACCTCCATTAATTATTGTGACCAGAAACAATTTTGCATTCCTGGATTGAAAAATCATGTATCCTCTGGCGGCTCCCCAATCACCGAGATGGAGTCGATTGTCGTAATGGGAAGTTCTTTTCCCTCTCTTGTTAGCTATTAGCTTCCATATATGGTGTCGAGTTCAGCATATTTTCTCGACTATTATAGGGAAGATGAGTTGTTTAATGATCAATGACATTGATGTTGGCATCGGAAGATTTGGTGAGTTTCATGCCCAATTTTTAATTAGAGACAAGAGCAATCACATGAAGAACACATTGTATAATGATGGTGATCCAAATTAATAAAATTGATGCTTTCAAGATTATTTTGAATCTCGAAAGATGACGCATCATTTGGAAGGCTTTAATGTATAGAAATTGAAAGACAAATGAAGGTTGACGAAGATTGGAAGAGTAATCCGTTGATGTTTTACAAACTTAGACAAAGTGTCTAATGGATGTTCTTTCAATAAAGGACTCTTGATAGTCGATGATAGATGAACCTTCAAATTAATTAGTGTATTATGACATATTTGCGAATTGCAATTAGTGTATTTTGATATTAATTAGTATATTTTGATAATAATTAGTATATTTTGATGCAAGTATGAAATTCTTGTGATATATGAATAATTATTAAAATTAATGATATACTAAAAAATTGAAGAATTATTAAATAAATAAAATTCATAAATAATATTGAATAGTTATTAAACAAATAAGATTTAAAAATTATATTTTAAAATAATTATTAAAATTAAAATTATTAAATTAATATGATTTTCAAAAAATGAAAAATAATACAAATAATAATAAAAACGTTGCAGAAGACATTCCGCGACGTTTCTAAAAAACGTCGCGAAAGACATTCTGTGACGTTTCCAAAAAAACGTCACGGATTCCTTCACATTTTGTGGCGTTTTTAAAACGTCGCGAAATGTGCAAACTTTTAGTGACGTTTTTATAAACGTCACGAAATGTCAATATTTTTCGTGACGTTTTACACAAAACGTCACAAAAAACTTTTACCTACACATTCCGCGACATTTTTTGTGACATTTTTAAAAACGTCGCAAAATACATTCTGCGACGTTTTCTGGACATTCTATGACATTTTAAAAATGTCACAAAATGCTTGTTTTCTTGTAGTGCATTGACTTGATTCCCAGAACCGTGCCAATTTCGATACCGCCGTACAGGATGGCTCTAGCTAAGTTGAGGGAGCTTAAGGAATAGTTGGAGGAACTATTAGAGAAGGGGTATGACAGACCGAGTTCGTCTCCTTGGGGAGCACCGGTTCTGTTTGTCAAGAAGAAGGATGGATCATGGAGGATGTGTATTGACTATCGGATACTCAACAAGGTGACAATTAAGAACAAGTATCCTCTACTACGGATAGATGATCTGTTTGACCAGCTGCAGGGAGCAAGAGTTTTCTCCAAGATCGATCTCAGGTCAGGCTATCATCAGGTCAGAATCAAGGAGTCTGATGAGAGCAAGACAGCATTCAGGACTCGTTATGGACACTATGAGTTTTTGGTTATTCCATTCGGCTTGACCAATACTCCAGTTGCTTTCATGGATCTTATGAATAGGGTCTTCAAGGAGTATCTAGATCAGTTTGTCATCGTGTTTATAGATGACATTCTAGTGTATTATAAGAGTGAAGAAGAGCATGAGGAGCATCTTTGGATTGTATTACGGACTCTGAGGGAGAGAGAGTTTTATGCCAAGTTCAGCAAGTGTGAGTTCTGGTTTCATGAGGTGACATTCCTTGGGCATGTGATTTCACAGGATGGAGTACATGTTGATCCGAGGAAAGTTGAAGTAGTGGTGAATTGGCAAACACCCAAGACAGTGACAGAGGTGAGGAGTTTTCTAGGTCTGGCAGGTTATTACAGGAGGTTTTTAGAAGGATTCTCCATGATAGCTGCTCCGATGACCAAGCTATTGAGGAAGAATCAGAAGTTTAATTGGACTGATGAATGCCAGAAGAGCTTTGAGGAACTCAAGCACAAGTTGACAAATGCTCCAGTGCTGATTTTACCTTTTGGTGATGAGGGCTATACGGTGTATAGTGATGTGTATTGATGCAAGGAGACAAGGTGATAGCTTATGCTTCAAGGCAACTGAAGCAGTATGAGTTGAATTACCCGACTCATGACTTGGAGTTGGCAG
Source organism: Erythroxylum novogranatense (assembly GCA_029891385.1). NCBI lineage: Eukaryota > Viridiplantae > Streptophyta > Magnoliopsida > Malpighiales > Erythroxylaceae > Erythroxylum > Erythroxylum novogranatense. The sequence goes on along the minus strand of CM057225.1, from coordinate 32,902,360 downwards.
CAGTGATTTTCACCTTGAAGATTTGGAGGCGTTATCTATATGGGGTTCAGACAAGGATCTTTACTGATCACAAGAGTCTCAAGTACTTACTGAGCCAGAAGGAACTGAATTTGAGACAGAGAAGGTGGATTGAGTTGCTCAAGGATTATGATTTGTTAATCGAGTATCATCCAGGCAAAGCGAATGTAGTGGCGGATGCTTTGAGCAGGAAGTCTTCTATTGCCCACGTTCAGACAGTTTATCTTCCTTTATTGGAAGAGATGGCCAAGCTTAAGATAAGCTTGAAATAGGAGGGAACAAATTGCCTTCTAGCTAATTTCAGAGTGAGACCGGTATTAAGGGAGAAGGTTAAAGAGTTGCAGGCACAGGATGTGGGGTTGGGCAAGCTTCGGGAGGAAATTCAGAATGGTAAGGTTTCTAAAGTAGTAGTGAGAGAAGATGGACTCATGACAATGGGGGACAGACTTTTTATTCTAGATAGCAGGGAGGTTAAGGATGAGATTTTGGATGAGGCACACAATGCGCCTTATGCCATGCACCCAGGTAGTACCAGGATGTACAGGGATTTGAGAGAGCATTTTTGGTGGAAGGGCATGAAGAAGGATGTAGCAGAGTATGTCAGTAAGTGTCTCGTGTGTCAGCAAGTCAAGGCTGAACACCAGGTGCCTTCAGGCAAGTTAAGGTCATTGTCCATTTCTGAGTGGAATTTGTACAAAATTGTGTACATTCTTTATAAATAAATAAAGAAAGGCATATTTCATTAATTTGATGTTCAATATTTATGAATGGATATTGATCTATAAGCAAATTAATGAAGTCCTTGATATATGACATAGAATGAAGGAAATTATGATGTGATCATACTACTGAGATTCCTATCATGTGCAATTATGTCGATATCTAAATTATCCTAGTCATAGGATTCTTGAGGCTGGACATGGTAATCCGGAAAGACTAGCACATCTCAAGCTCCTTGATTTGATCAGCGGTGGATCTCGCTGTACATATGAGATATTTAGGGTTGAGATGTGGATGCTTACTAGAGGTAGTAAGTACATTGGTTGACCTGCTATGAGATCATCACATGGATGTACTATTCTAATGTCAGTGATAATCTCATCATAACAATGGTGCAAGTATCCTTAGACTTGAGGTACTCAAGGATATCTTGGATATTGATTCTGTGCTTTGACTCCATTCCTTATTGCTTCACAGAGGTCGCTCATAGGGTGGTGATTGGGTACAGTTTGAGGTATTCGAAGGTAATTGAGTAGCCAATAGAGGATTCACCACTTTTGTTATAGCAGAAGATGATACCCATGGCGTCTTGTCAGGGTCATTACTTGGAAATCTCTGATCAGAGTACATATGTCATGAAGAGTGTCTTCGTTGACATATTTAGTATTAAGTAATGAGTCCCAGGACAAGAACTGAAATCACTTGGACTAGATTTGACATACTCAGTCTAGTAAGAGTTGACACTTTGCCCATACTCATAACTAAGTGGGGTATAGCATGGTGAAAGGACGAATTGCACGGTAATTATCTATGGAAAGGTTCGTGATATGGTCCATGATGAATATATGTTTATTCGTCAAACCAATTACTTTCCGGGGGTTTTTCCCATACCGGGACCCGATAGGCCGGTAGGACCGACCCCAGTGTGATTGGACCATTTCAGCAGTTATATACATATATATATATGATTAATTAATTAAATAATTAATTAATATATATATATATATGTGTCACGTGGATGAAGGAGGAGGAAGCTTCATCTTTTAACTTTATATATATATATATATATATAAAGGCTAAAACGTGGAAAGGGAGAAGAAGCTTCTCCTTATGCTTAGTCATTAGATGTATTAAATGACAAAAGACAAAAATGAAAGATGAAGAAAAAGATGGTCGTTGGTTGCAAGTAAAAAAGGTGAAGTTTGAAAGGAAATTTGTTTTCCTCTCATTCCATCATCGATCTCTCATCTTCTTTAAGCTTCATCATCTCTTCCTCCATCGTGATTCCAAGCTCTCCAAGGACAAAGGTAAGAGCTAGCACTCTTTAATTTGTTCTAGCTATTCCCGGGTCAAAGGGTTTGTCCCGGTTAGGTTCTCCGATCTCTGCGTGGATACCGTTAGAGACGGTCTCCTTTGGTCGTTTTGGTTTGACTTTGTTATATAGACACATGGATCCTGGCTTTCGGGAAGGTCCCGGAATAAAAAATTTTGTTTTCCGCACCGTGGGCATGTGATGCTCACACCGGGATTTTCCTACATGGAAGTGGCAAAGAGTAACCATGGATTTTCTGATGGGTTTACCCAAGACTAGTAGAAAGCATGATGCCATGTGGGTTATTGTGGATAGGTTGACGAAGTCAGCTCATTTTCTAGCAATCAAGCAGACTGATTCTTTGCATGTGATAGCCAAGAAGTACATCAATGAGATAGTGAGATTGCATGGGATTCCAGATTCTATAGTTTCTGACAGGGATCCTCGGTTTACTTTAAGATTTTGGGGAAGCTTGCAGGAAGCTTTAGGTACTAAGCTGCATTTTAGTACGACATTTCACCCTCAGACGGATGGTCAATCTAAGAGGACCATTTCGACACTTGAGGGAATGCTCAGGGCATGTGTGTTGGATTTCAAGGGAGCTTGGGATGAGCATTTGCCATTGGTCGAATTTGCTTATAATAATTCATACCACTCGAGCATTCAGATGGCTCCATATGAGGCCTTGTATGGAAGGAGGTGTAGGACTCCGATATGTTGGGACGAAGAAGGGAGAGAAGCTGGTAGGACGAATTGATTAGGATGACAGTGGATAAAGTCAATCTGGTTAAGCAGCGGCTTAAGGTAGCCCAGGATAGGATGAAGAGTTACACTGATGCTCATCGGAAGGAGATGGAGTATGAAGTCGGTGGGAAGGTGTTCCTCAAGACGTCTCCTTGGAAGGGAGTAATGAGGTTTGGCAAGAAAGGCAAGTTGAGTATGAGGTATGTGGGTCCTTATGAGATTCTTGAGAGGGTCAGACCACTAGCTTACAGGTTGGCGTTGCCGCCAGAATTGTCTCAGATTCATGATGTCTTTCATGTTTCCATGCTGAGGAGGTATAGATCAGATCCTTCTCATATCATTCAGAGCTCTTGAGGTTCGATTGAGAGGCGATTTGAGTTATGAGGACATTCCGGTGGAGATCTTGGACACAAAGGAAAAGGTCCTCGTGAATAAAACGATTCGGCTAGTCAAGGTCCTGTGGAGGAACCATTCAGTGGAAGAAGTCACGTGGGAGCCATTGGACGCTATGAAGGAGAAGTATCCAAGTCTCTTCGATGATTCAGGTAAATTTCGAGGCCGAAATTTCTTTTAAGAGGGGGAGAAATATTGGGCCCCAAATTGTTTTTCTTGATGTTATTAAGTATGCATTAAGTTGATTGTATTAATTGTCGCATAGTTTGATTTTTGGTGGAAGTGTTAGTGGAAATTAAGATTAAATTGAGATTTGTGTGGAATTAGTGGTAACAAAGAATAAAAGTGTATAAGGGTAAATGTATGAGGGCATTATAGGAAGTTCACTTGAGTTGGGAAGATTAAGACTAAGCAAGGTAGGGCATTTTAGTCCATGTGCTATCTTTTAGGCTTAAGGAATTAAAAGAAGAAAAGAAAAGAAAGGGAAGGAGAAGAGGAAGTCGTAGGAAGAGGGGAAGAAGAAGAAAAAGAGGAAGCTAAGTTCAGGCGATTTCTGAAGGATTTGAAGCATTCTCGGGAAATCAAGCAAGGCAAGAGGAGCAAGAGGATCTAGAGGAAACTCATTCCTAGGCAAGAACAAGCAAGGAATTCAAGGTGGGTTCATGTTTATAATAGAAGACATAAGTTAGTCATTGTTTTGTTCAAATCAAGAAAGATTTAATGCTTTAAATTGCATCATCAATGATTGCATTACATGCTATTATGAATGAATATATTTTGCTATATGATTTGCATTCATGAGTATTAAAAAGATTTAAAAAGGGGTTTTTCTCCTTTCAAGAATACATGTACATGAAATCATGTTTTACGAAATATATGAGAAGCAAGTTTACAAGCAAGTGCCAGTTTGGTAATCAAGTTTACAAGACTTTGAATCATGCATGTTATGTGGGTTTGCGGTATGTCCTTCACGAACAGTCAAGTGCACATTGACTCACGAAAAGGCTTCTCCTGCTTGCCCGCAAGTGACACAGGGTTTCTCATAAGGATTCCCTCACAAAACTACGTCTACACATAACCATTTCGATGGGAATGTGTAGCACGTCATGAATCAGGGACTAACCCAAACCATCATGTTATGTTATGTGTTTACGATCTGTTGCTATGAATCATGCATTATGAATTGTTCAAGATTCAAGCATTTTAAGATAATGATTCATGCATGCTGAATTGCTATGATTTCAACAAGTACCACGACAATGAGTTATTTTGAATACTTTTGCTTATTTCTATATTATAAATATGTTCCCACGAGCTTTATAGCTCACCCCCTCTATTCTCCCCCACTCAGGTGATGAGCAAGAGACCGAGTGAGTCACGAGTTATGGCAGCACTCCAATTTGTTATGTTTATGTATTTTCAATGTTATATTTTTGGAAGTCAAGGCTTTAATTACATTTCAAGTATTATTGGTTCAAGGGTATTTTGTTTGTTTGTTTTTTTTGGCTCTTCAACTCAAAGTTGTAATTTAGTTTGGAATGTTCTTAAAGCTTTGTAAAACTCATCCTTTGGATAATTATTTATGGATGTGTTTGTTTTAATCAAATGAAAGCAGGGTTCAAGTTTGTTTCATGTGGTCCCATTGAGTTTCTGAGGGTTTCCAAAATCGTTTAATTAACAGGTTTCATCCCACGCATACAGCACCACGCTCTCATGTCCGATGTTGGGCTCCGACAGCAAGGTCCAACAAATATGCTATTGACAGGGATTTTTAGACATTCTAGAATTCTTCTCGATAGAGGTATTAGGATGAAAATGGATGTGAAAAGCATTATTAATGCCACCACTATTAGTAGAATGGGATTAAAGCATGAATATGAGGTTGATACAACTTTTACACCGAAAGCAAGATCTGAGGGGGAGCATATAGTAAGATGGAGTAGGAGTGAACATATTACACCTACAAAAAGAGCAAAACCTCGACTGACAGAAAGAACATCAACAAAAGAGAAGATTGAGAAATCGTCTGATGTATCAATCAAAACTAAGACAATTCCACAGGAAAAGGAAAGTCGGGTTAAACAATCAACACAACAAGTGTCTTTGAAGAGAAAGGTAGAGCCACTTCATTCAGAAAGATCTAAACAGTCAAGAAGGTTATCGAGACTATTGACTTTACGTCAACAAGAACAGAAAAACAGAAAGTTCTTACCCTTGGTGAAGATTCTGAAAAACCAAAGAAAACACATCAAGCTACTAGATCAATTGTCTCAATTTTGCAAAGTCAATCAACAAAATCATCTAAAGAGACAGTGATAAAGAGAAAACTAGTATTTGAGAAGAAGAAACCCCAACAATAACTTTCTTTTAAAATGGCAGAAGAACAAAAGAAGCCGAAGCCCAATCTGAAGAAGGTTTCTTCATCTGAAGTTCAAAACAAGGCAAAAACAGTGGCACATCAATTGAAACCTTATAATCCTGTTCAACCAATTAATAAAAAAGATTTGAGAATGAAGATTATAGAAGAACCAATACCTGTTCGAAGCAGAAGTTCAATTATTATCAGAGAACCTTCGAAAAAGTCAATCAAGGTACTAGTTGAACCTATACCAATTAATGATCAAACGGTACATCTTCTAAGCCATGAAGAATGAAGATTATATGGTATTCTGCAAGATGAGAAGGCAGAACCATATCCATTGAAGATTTTAAAGGATTGGTATACAATCTAACCAATCACGAGCAGAACCTTAATAAAAATTATGCCAGACATACAACCAAGATGCTCAAACCTTGTAAGAAACAAAGAAAAAGGGAAAAAGAAGATGTTTCCTAAGGTATAGATGATCTTTCACAAGAGTAGATTCAAGTAACAATGAAGAACATAGATGATGCATGCAATGCAGCTCAACCTGGAGGTATCTATGTTTCACAACACATTTCGAAAGCATCAGGAAGTAAATTTGGAGTTTCAATCACAGATGAAAACTTCATGGTAGTTGGGAAAGTGCAAGAAGGACAGTACAGAAGTATCATGGTTGAAGGTATCAATTTCAATTTAGAAACCTTTGTACATTTGGTCATGCATTTCAGACCTTTAGGTTTCATACCTTCGGTCAAGGATGTGTTACATCACTTGAGCAACCAATTCTGAAACTACCTAGACCTGATAATCTTGATCTTCCAGAAGAAAACAAACCTTCAGACCTCCCACAATCAAAATCATAGATTTAGACATTTTACTTTAAGAACCATTTGTTGCTGAAAACCTCCATCCACCTGGTGAAATATAGCAAGATTTTACTGTTAATTCGAAGTTCTTAAAGCATTTCATGAATTGGAAGGAAGTCAGTCACAAACAGAAGGACATCCAGGAAGCTTTAGCAAAAGAAATTGAGGAAATTCATACTAAAGTTGATGACCTAAGTGACTCAGTGGGTTACTATTGCAGAAGACCTCAAGACGGTCCGCACTGACATGCAACATATGTTTTCTGAAATTATAAAGTGTCTTCATTGTTTTTTTCATTAATAACAAATAGGGGAGAAGAGAAGAAAATAGAAAGAAGAGAAGATAGAAATCTTTTGTATATCATATATTTTTCTTGTCTCGTTATTCATCTTAATATTATTCATCTATACTTCTGAATATCATTTTATCTTTCTAAAATTATGATTATTTGTTATCATCAAACAGAGGAAGAATGTTAAGTCAAGTAGACTTCACTACTATTAATTTTGGTGACAATCAAATAATAATAATCTTAGAAATATATGAAATGTTTTGATAAGATTGTTAAAAGTGTAGAAAAATGTAAGTAACACTTAGTCATCCTAGACAATACGTCAGCAACAGATGATACACGTCATCAAAGACGAAGTGAAACAACGAACGAAGCTTAAATAATGATTTAAGCGTAAATAACGAGAAAAATGAAAATAACGAACGAAGCGCAAATAATGATGAAGCTTAAATAATGGTGCGTAAATAATAAATGAAGCGCAAATAACAAGCGAAGCGCAAAACAATAGACGAAGCGCAAACAACATACGAAACGGAAACAACAGACGAAGCAACAATATTAGACGATACAAAAGGGAAAATACTCTAGAATTTCAGATAGTTAGTTAGTTAGAGTTAGTTACAGAACTCAACTAAATAATGGTCTCTTGAAGATTCAAGAAACAGTTTTCAAGAAGACACTAGAGACTTAGGCTATAAATACTAGTTCTAGTCGAAGACTAAAATAATTTTTTGCTTACAAGAGAGAAAACTGTGATTGTACAATACTTAGAAAAAAATATGTATTCAAAGTACAAAACAAGAGAGCGAATCCTACTGTAACATAAAGCTCAAGATATCTTTCTTGTAGAGAGAAAGAAAAGGATGTAGCCTGGAGAGGCTAAGATAGCAGAAAGAAGACTTTGTCTAAGAGTGAAGAGACTCTGGAAGAGAAGAAAGAATACTTGTAAAAGTTGAAAAGTATAGTGAAATCTCATACAAACTCTAAGGATTGGACGTAGTCCAAGGTTTGGGATAAACTAGTATAAAATCGCGACGTCTATTCTCTAACTCTCATAATTTAATTTTCTTGTTGTTAGACGAGTAGATAAAGTTACTTGCGATTTCAATACTTATCAATTGTTAGTAAAGTGTTTTTGGTATTCATCTGATAGTTGTAAACATATTCAAGAAATCTCAAAACATTACACAATTCAACCCCCTTTCTTGTGTATTTTGTATACTTTACGTGATTCCTATATTAACAAGTGATTTACTTCATAAACAGTGCTTATCATCAGTCGTTATTGAATTTTTTAAGTTATTTAATGTTGGCCCTTGAATTTTTCTTGTTAAATTAAGCATGATTTAAATTAATTATGAGGTTTGATGGATAAAGTTTTGGATCTACTTGTTATGTAAATGTTAGTAGAATTTATTCTATGGTTTGGTTGTATTAAAAGTGATAAAAAGGCATAAGGGCAAATTGGGCATGACACCTAGGGTGATAAGACTTAAGGCTTTAAGAAAAGGGAAAAATGGACATTTCACAATTATTAAGGGTATAAAAAGAAGGAGAAAAGAGTTGTTTTGTTTGGAAAAGGAAGACGAAGCCGTGGAAGAGAGGAGAAGAAGAGGAAAACTAGGGTTTGGAGAGTTTGAAGATTTTGAAGAATGTGAAGCATCCACAAGTAAGTACAAGACTCAACCCTTCTTAATTTGTTGAATGAATTATGTTTTGTGATGGTTAGAAGTGAAAAATGGGGTTGAATCTATGAAGTGGGTTTTCGGTTGGTGGTGTTTTAGGTTTGATGAATGTATTGTGTTTGTGAATGGATTTTGTGTTGAAATGAGTTAGAAATGAAGTAGGAATGATGATTTAGTATTAAGATGAGTTATTTGTGAAATTTGGGAGGTAAGGAGATGGAAAATGTCAGAAAATAAGTTGTCGGAAGGTTTCTTGTTGGGCCCCAAATTTTCTTTATTGATGTTATTAAGCATGAATTATGTTGATTGTATGATTTATTGCATAGTTTGATTTTATTGGAAGTGTTAGTGGAAAATTAAGATTAATTTGATATTAGTATGGAATAAGTGGTAATGAAAGAGTAAAAATATATGAGGGCATTATTGAAAGATCACTTAAGTTGGAGAGGTTAAGGCTTTACAAGGAGGGGCAGTATAGTCCTTGTGTTTTCATTTAGGCTTAAGGAAAGGAAAATTAGAAAGAAAGAAAGAAGGAAAGTGAGAAAAGGAGAGGGAGTGTCGTTGGTGGCTTGAGGAAGAAGAAGGGAAATAGGATTTTTCTATTCTAGAGGATTTCGAAAGGATTGAAGCAATCTCTGGTAAGTTCAAGCTCTTTTATTCTTGTTTGAAATGGATTAAACCCTAGATTAGCTTGGCATGATCTAGAACCGATTGTTTAGAGGTTTTCGGAAAAATTGGTAAAAATTCTTTGGGTTGATGATCTGGTTGTGTTTGTGATGGTATTAGGATTGTTATGAGTTTAAAACTAAAGTCTAAGACACGAATCAAGGTTTAGATGTGTTATGTTTGGAAAATAGGAGGATTGTGGTTGAAATTTGTGGGAAAAACGAGTTTTGGGAAGAGTTTCTGGGCTGCACGTCAAGACGTGCTCATGAGCACGTCGCGGCATACGAAAATATGCACACCGCGGCACACACATGGTGTGCCTTGTGGCATTATACACACGTGCACACTGCACAGCAGCGCCTGACAAGTCGTTCGCGCATGACAAACTCCAATTTTTTTTCTGCACAGAGGTGTTTTTATAATTTGGGCATAACTTTTGATGTAGATGTCCAAATAAGGTGATTTTTGAGTTGTTGTAAACTAGAGACAAATAGATACAAGTTTTGTGAAGGAATGAAGTTATGAATCCTTCTCTAAAGATATGAAATTTTGGGTGGAAGTTAAGAATAGGATTCTTATTTCAGCATGAGTTTTAGTTTGAAATGTTAAAGTTGACTCTCCAATTTCTACACCAAATTGATTTGAAATTTTGGCTATTTGGTTAAGGAAATCAAGTGAGGCAAGAGGAGCAAGAGGATCAAGAGGAAAGGCCTTCCTAAGCAAGTATAAGCAAGGAATTCAAGGTGGGTACATGTTTATAATAGAGTAAATAAGTTACTCATTGTTTTGTTCAAATCAAGAAAGATTTAATGATTTAAAATTTGCATCATCAATGTTGCCTTAATTGCTATTGTGAAATGATTATATGTTTTCTATATGATTTGTACTCATGATTAATAAAAAGGTTTAAAAAGGGTTTTCTCTTTTAAAGAATTCATGCTCATGAAATCATGTTTTTCGAAATGTATGAAAAGCAAGTTTACAAGCAAGTGTTAGTTTGGCAAATCGAGTTTACAAGACTTTGAATCATGCATATTATGTGGGTTTGTGGTAGTCCCTCAAGAATCTTCATGTGCAATTTGGCACATAAAAAGGCTTTTCTCGCCTGCCCGCTAGTGGCACGGAGCTCCCCACAAAGACTCCCTCAAGAAACTACGACTACACAGGACCGTTTGATGGGAATGTGTAGTGCGTCATGAACCCGGACTAACCCAAACCATTATGCTATGCTTATGTGTTTATGATTTGTTATCATGTTTCATGCATTCATGTTTTGAATTCTACTCATGAATTGTTATAAACCAAGCATTTCGAGTTGATGACTTTCACATGCTCAATTACTATGATTTCAAACTGTACCACAGCAATGAGTTATCTTTTAAAAAGTTTTTCTTATTTCTGTACTATAAATGTGTTCCCACGAGCTTTATAGCTCACCCCCTTTACCCTCCCCATTCAGGTGACGAGCAAGAGACCGAGTAAGTCAAGGGTTATGGCATCACTCCGATTTATTATGTTTATGTATTTTCAAGATGTACTTTTGGAAGACAAGGCTTTAGTTTCATTTCGAGTTCGATTAGTTCAAGTGTATTTTTGTACTTTTGACACTTGAACTCAAAGTTTGTAATTTGGTTTGAAATGTTATTAAAGCTTTGTAAAACTCATCTTTTGGATATTAACGAGATATGGATGTTTTGTTTAAAATCTTCACATTGAGTCATTTAGAAGTTTGCTTGAGTGTATGTTGTTAAGTTTTGGGATGGGTTGATTTAATAAAATGAGAGAAAGTTTCAGGTTTATTCACTGTGGGCCGAAGGAGGCGGTCGCCGCGACGAGGCTACCTGCTCGCCACGGCGAAGCCGCATGAAGGGTTCACCGCCTTGAGAGCTGCTTCACTCGCCGAGGCGAGAACCCTTTCGCTCGCCGCGGCGAGGGCTTCATTGCTTGCCGCGGCATGGCAAGCCAAGAGGGCTCACTATGGCGAGACATCACACACCGCGGCGACACCCCTTGTGCTTCCGAGGGATCTTCTTCCTTCCTTTCATTTATATGTTTCACCTCACACACCATGCACCGCGCTTTCGTGTCAGATGTTGGGCTCCAGAAACGGGGTCCAATATGTTGTGGTATCAGAGCAACTAGGTTTAGGTCTAGGTTTGCATTGCATTGTTTTCCATGAATAACTTGCATTGTTTTACATGCTTTGAAAATTGTATTGCTTGAACTAAAAGTTTTCAATGGTTTTATATTGAAGGAGTGAAAATTCTGCCTCGAAAGAGAAATCGAGGAGCTATGACTCGATCTCATTCTCATCAAGGGAGCACGGATGAATCCCATGTTCCTCAGGATGCTGGGACACATTATGCTCCAATTTTTGAGGCACCTAGTTTGCAACAAGAAGTGCCTCCACCGCCTCCTCCTATGCCTCAAGCAAATCCCATAGATCCGAGTTTCTTTCAAGCCTTTGCTCAGGCTTTCACGTATGCCATGGGTCAAAGATCTCAGGTTCCGATGCAAGCTCCAGTAGACAGGAGTGGGCAGTATGACAAGCTCCGTAAGTTTAGGGCTGTGGATTTCAATGGGAAGACTAATCCAGAAGAGGCTGAAGCCTGGTTGAAGAGGACCGAGAGGATTCTAGTTTAGATGAAATGCACAGATGAGGAGAAGTTAGATTATGCAGTCAGTTTGTTACAGGCAGACGCACTGCATTGGTGGGAATCAGTGCCTCACAGTTTGGTTGTACCTTCGGTGCTGACATGGAGAGACTTTGTGGAAGTGTTCAAAAAGAAGTTTCTCTCCAGAGTGTATGTGCAAGAGAAGGCCAGGGAGTTTCTGAACCTCACTCAGAGGGACATGAGTGTGAGTGAGTATGAGCTGATGTTGGGCCCTAAAATTTTTTTTAATTGATGTCATTAAGCATGAACTGTGTTGATTGTGCGATTATGACTTAGTTTGAATTAATTGAGGTATTTATGGATAATTGAGGTTTATTTGAGTTTAGTATGTTTTCAATGAGCATGAAAGGGGTAAAAATATGTGAGGGCATTTTGGGAAGCTCACTTAGGTAGGAAAGGTTAAGGCATAACAAGGAGGGGCATTATGGTCCTTATGTTTCCATTAAAACTTAAGTGTTAAAATTGGAAGAAAGAAGAGAAAAGTGAAGGAAGAAAAGAAGAGGAGAGTGTCGTTGGTGGCTTGAGGAAGAAGAAGAGAAATAGGGTTTTGCCATTCTTGAGGTTTTGGAAGGAACTGAAGCAATCTCTGGTAAGTTCAAGCCCTTTTTATTCTTGTTTGAGATGGATTAAACCCTAGATTAGCTTGGCATGAAAGTGTACCGATGGTTTAGAGTTTTTGGGAAAATGGTTAGATTTTCTTGGGTTGTTGATTTTGTGACTAATTTTAAGGTTTTGATGGGTTATCAATGTAGTATGGGACTTGAATCAAGGTTTAAGTGTGTTGCTTTTGCAAAAGGGAAGGATTGAGGTTGGAAAATGCTGGAAAAATCAGGTTCGAAGTAGTTCACCAGACCCGCACATCGCGACGTGCTCATAAGCACGCCACGATGTGCAAGGAAGGTGTGCACGCCGCGACGTAGGAATTTGTGTTCGTCGTGACGAGCACGGGCTGTTCGTCGCGACGAGCGGGCCGTTCGTCACAACGAGCGTGCCTTCGCCGCGACGAGCCCCCAGTTTCTAGCAAAGATGAATTTTGGGTATTTTAGGCATATCTTTTGCTATAGAAGTCCAAATGAGGTGATTTCTGATTCGTTGTGGACTAGAGATAAAGGGATACAAGTTTTATGAAGAAAAGAAGTCTTAATTCAGTCGTTAGAATCTTCAATTTTGGATGGAATTTAAGCATAGAATTTTTTTATTTCAGCTTTGGCTATAGTTTGTATTGTTAAAGTTTGACTTTCCGATTTCTACACCAAATTGAATGGGATTTTGGTTATTGTTGAAGGAAATCAAGTGAGGCAAGAGGCGCAAGAGGATCAAGAGGAAAGGCATTCCTAAGCAAGAATAAGCAAGGAATTCAAGGTGGGTTCATATTTATAATAGAGTAAATAAGTCACTCATTGTCTTGTTCAAATCAAGAAAGATTGAATGATTTAAAATTGCATCATAAATGTTTGCTTTAATTGCTATTGTGAAATGATTATATGTTGCTACATGATTTGCATTCATGATTTTTGAAAAGGTTTCAAAAAGGGCTTTCTCCTTTCAAGAATACATGCACATGAAATCATGATTTCCGAAAAACATAAAAGGTAAGTTTCTAAACAAGTGCCAGTTTGGCAATCAAGTTTACAAGACTTTGAATCATGCATGTTATGTGGGTTTGTGGTATGTACCTCAAGAACCGTCACGTGCACGTTGACCATGAAAAGGCTTCTCCCGCCTGCCCGCTAGTGGCACGGAGCTCCCCACAAGGACTCCCTCAAGAAACTACGACTACATAGGACCATTTCGATGGTAATGTGTAGTACGTCATGAACTCGAACTAACCCAAACCATTATACTATGCTTATGTGTTTATGATTTGTTATCCTGTTTCGTGCATTCATGTTTTGAATTCTACTCATGAATTGTTCAAAAATCAAACATTTCAAGATGATGACTTTTACATGCTCACTTACTATGATTTCAAAGTATATCACGGCAATGAGTTATTTTTTGAATAGTTTTGCTTATTTCTATATTATACATGTGTTCCCACGAGCTTTATAGCTCACCCCCATCTACTCTCCTCATTCAGGTGACGAGCAAGAGACTGAGTAAGTCAAGGGTTATGGCATCACTCCGATTTATTGTGTTTATGTATTTTCAAGTTGTACTTGTAGAAGTTAAGGCTTTAGTTTCATTTCAAGTTTTATTAGTTCAAGGGTATTTTGTATTTTTTTGACTCTTGAACTCAAAAGTTGTAATTTGGTTTGAAATGTTATTAAAGCCTTGTAAAACTCATCTTTTGAATATAAATGAGTTATGATGTTTATCTTTCGCATTGAATCCTTTAGTTGTGGCTCGAGTGTATGTTGTCAAGTTTTGGGATGGGTTGTTTTCAATAAAATGAGAGAAAGTTTCAGGTTCTGTGCTTCCAAGGGATTTCCTTTCTTCTTTTAATTTACATGTTTCAACTCCAAGGCCTCCCCTCATGTATAAAGCTTCGCGCTTTCATGCCCGATGTTGGGCTCCGGAAATGGGGTCCAACATGTTGTGGTATCAGAGCGACTAGGTTTAGGTCCAGGTTTGCATTGCATTTTTTTAAATGAACAACTTGCATTGTTTTGAATTGTTTTACATGATTTGAACTGTTTTTACATACTTTGAAAATTGTCTTGCTTGAACTAAAGGTTTTTAATGGTTTTATATTGAAGGAGTGAAAATGCCACCTCGAAAGAGAACTTGAGGAGCTATGACTCGATCTCATTCTCGCCAAGGGAGCACGGATGAATCCCATGTTCCTCAGGATGCTGGGACACATTCTGCTCCGATTTCTTAGGCATCTAGTTTGCAACAAGAAGTGCCTCCACCGCCTCCTCCTATGCCTCAAATGAATCCCATGGATCCGAATTTCTTTCAAGCTTTTGCTCAGGCGTTCACGTATGCCATGGGTCAAAGATCTCAGGTCTCGATGCAAGCTCCAGTAGATAAGAGTGGACAGTATGACAAACTCCGTAAGTTTGGGGTTGTGGATTTCAATGGGACGACTAATCCAGAAGAGGCTGAAGCCTGGTTGAAGAGGACCGAGAGGGTTCTAGTTCAGATGAAATGCACAGATGAGGAGAATTTAGACTATGCAATCAGTTTGTTATAGGGAGACTCACTGCATTAGTGGGAATCAGTGCCTCACAGTCAGGTTGTTCCTTCGGTGCTGACATGAAGAGACTTTGTGGAAGTGTTCAGGAAGAAATACCTCTCCAGAGTTTATGTGCAAGAGAAAGCTAGGGAGTTTCTGAACCTCAATCAGACGGACATGAGTGTGAGCGAGTATGAGTTGAAGTTCACACAGTTTTCTCGCTATGCAGCCAACAATGTGGCAACAGAGGAAGACAAATGTCGTAAGTTTGAGGGAGGTCTTCACTTGGGGATCAGGGAGAAAGTCTTGATCCACAATTTCTACGACTACCAGCAATTGGTGGATGTGGCACTCCAGGCTGAAAAGCTGGAAAAGATTAAGCAGGAGGTGAGTAAGAAAAGGAAGAACAGGGAGCAGACTTTTAAGAAATGAACTAGTGCTCCAATCCCTGAGAGGAGCACGAGAAGCTTTCACACCCAGAGTGAAGTGGGTAGTAGTGGCTCTACCAGGAACAAGCAGATAAAGGCAGTGTCAGGGCAAGCCTCTAATGTGGGAGGCACTGGAAGAGCAGGAAGGAGCTGGTTCACCAACCCCTTATGTGACCATTGAGGGAGACATCACCAAGGAGAGTGCCTCAAGTTACTCGGAGTCTGTTTTAGATGTGGAGAGAAGGGGCATATGGTCAAGGATTGTCCACAGGTACTGAAACAGGAGGGGTCGCAGTTTCAAGCCCCAAGGCGTGCAGAAACAATGGGGACCAGGCCAGCTACCGAGGCAGGCAGCTCTGGGACTGCAAGAAAGGCTATTCCTTCAGAAAGGCCAAGGGGCCAGGCACCGGCAAGGGTGTTTGCCATGACCAGGGAGGAAGCTGCAGCTGCACCTGAGGTTGTCACGGGTATGGCTCAGTTACTTGATTCAGCAGTATTTGTTTTAATTGATTCTGGTTCCACGTGTTGGACCCCGATTTTTGAGTGAAATTTAGAAATATGAAGTGAAATTAAATGAGTGGTTTTATATGTGTATTGTGAAATAAAGGTATTTATACTGTGAGGAAATTGATAAGGAAAAAATGATTTTGATTTTGATACCTTCGGGTTTTGAGTAGCTTAGTATGGTTTATGAAATTAAAGTGGATGAGTTGATTGAAATGAAGTTAAATAGCAAGAAGTAAAAAGAGAAAGTGTGAAAATATGACGAATTGTGAAAAGTTTAACTTTTTGGCCTTTAAGAGTTGACTTAGATTTAGGAATAATTTGAGAAAATTATCTACATGAAACTTGTAGATTATGTTGAGTGTTTTCTGTATCCATAAATTTTGCAATTTTTCGATATCGGAAGTGAAAGTTATGAACAGTCAAAGTTTAAGTGTGTTATAGGTTGACTTATATTAGGAATGAAGCTTTGACTGGAAAATTTACCTAGTTAGAGGTTAATTGAGCCTTGAAGTTCTTCATGAAAGTGGAATTATTTGATTTGATCTTTATTTTGACATAAAGTATGGAATTTTTCGATTAAGGAATAATAAGTTATGATTTTTACAAGTTTCTGTTATGATTTTTAGCATGATTAATAGAGGATAGAACGTTTGAATGGAAAAACGACTTCCTTATAGGTCAAATTGACCATGAAAGCTGTAGGTGACTTTCCGATCTTCGCATTGATATAAAATATGACATGATTGGATTTTGGAGTTGAAAGATATGAATTTTCAAAGTTGGCATTTGTTTAAGGATATATTAAATTGGGGCAGTACCTTTGACTGAATTTTTGACCCCTTTAGAGATTAAATTGATCTTTGAGTTCTACATGGAAGTTGTAGATCTTCCTTCAAGCTTTCCATAGAGATCAAATTTGTCAAATTTAGAGTTTAGGAGCAAAAGATATGATTTGAAAATTTTGAAAATTTCCTGCAGATCCAGATTTCATCCTTAGACGTGCCCACGCCTAATCACTAAATGTCCTCCTCTCGCTCTTTTGCTTATAACTTTTTCGTTTGACATCCGATTGAGTTGATTCTTGAAGCGTTAGATTCCTAAGATAATGAATTTCATTTTTATGAAAAATTTGTGAATTTTTTAGATTAAATTAAGGTTGATTAAATTAATCAAAGTGAGTCGGAAAATTTTCCGAATATAGTTCAGTATTTTGAGAAATTCGAGATCTGTAGAGATCCGATTGAAGTGATTCTTAAGGAGAAATCAAGTTAAGACATGGGGCTACAAGTCATATGAAGAAAGTAAAGTTCAATTTTGCCCCTAATATTTTTAATTTATGAATGGAAGTTCGGATTAGTGTGCAGTTTTTGGGTTAGGAACATCTGAAAGTATTTTGAGCATAACTTTTGATCTGCAAATCGAAATGAGATGATTCTTGTTTTGAATTAAACTAGAGACATAAGGATACAATTTTTATGAAGACTTTGAGTTTCAATTTTGTGTTTAAGAATGTTAATTTCTGGATGGAAATAATCATACATGGAAAATGTGTTAGAATATGAATATACCTGAAATGATTTGAGCATAACTTTTGATGTAGTGCTCCGAATTGGATGATTCTTGTAGCATTATGAAATTAAGACATAGAGGAACATTTCTCTAGAAGGAAGTTTTGACAAATTCCTTCGATTTGATAGTGCGAAACATGTCCACAAGTAAGCATGTCTAAAAGTAACATATTAGGGGCATTTTGGTCTTTTATCTATCATTTAATGACATGGCTTTAAAAACCACAAGGGGTTGTCGTTTTTTTAAGAGTGAAACACGATGATGAGAAGAAATAAGAGAGAAAATGAAGGAGAATTGCCGTGGAGAAGAAAGAAGAAGAAAAGTTTGGAGATTTCGAAAATTTTGGGGTTTCAAGAAGGATTTTGATGTTGATTCAAGAGAAAGAATGGTGGGAAATGAAGAGAGCTTCCTTTCAAGCCATGAAAATTCGAATTTGGAGAAGAAAAGAGGTAAGAGAAAATTTTCAACTTTGTGTTTTTGATGAAATTTTAGTTTAGAAATATGAGAAATGATATGGGTTCATGGATTATGAGCTCAATTTTGAAGATGTCATGATAAATTGGATCTAATTTTGGATTTATGGTGTAGAATCATAGATAATAGTATGGGTTTGTGAAATATGAAATCAATTTTGAAGAAATTGTGATTTATGATATTGAATTTGTGTAAATTGGTTTAGACCAATTTTGAAAATTGGGGTTTTTGAAAATTAGAGATTTAGATAGCTTGAATATGTGAGGAATTAATGTTTTCTAAGCTCAATTTGAGAAATTAAGTTAAATATGATATTAAATTTGAGTGAATCGGTTTAGGTCAAATTTGAAATTTGGGGATTTTAGAAATTGGTGACTTAAATATCTTGGAATTAGTATGAATTGATGAATTATGACATCAATTTTAAGGATTAAGTTATTTATGAGGTTGAATTTTGATGAAATTGATTTAGGGAATGTTAAATTGGAAGGAAGAAAGGAGAAATAGCCAAATTGAAGCTAGGAACAAGTTTCTAGCATCAATTCGAGGTGGGTAATGTATTTATATTTTGAATTATGAGTAAATTATGTGAATTTAAAAAAATTAAGAAAGGAAAAATATTT
Source organism: Erythroxylum novogranatense (assembly GCA_029891385.1). Taxonomy (NCBI): domain Eukaryota; kingdom Viridiplantae; phylum Streptophyta; class Magnoliopsida; order Malpighiales; family Erythroxylaceae; genus Erythroxylum; species Erythroxylum novogranatense. The sequence goes on along the minus strand of CM057225.1, from coordinate 32,883,902 downwards.
CTGAAATTGTGTTTTCAAAGGATTTGAAAAGAATCATTACAAAGGTTTACGTTAAAATGTTTGTAAATGATTTGTGAAATTTATTGAAAATTTTAGAATACAAGATTTATGAAAATTATGTTTTCGCATTTTTGAAAAAAAAATGTGAACAATGCTGCTTTATGTTTGAAAGAAATAATTGCATTCATTTTTACGCATTTGATTTATATGTGATTAATTGATTAATTGAATATGATTGTTATATAGATTAATGTGAATATGCGGAATGTGCATGTGTCAAGCATTTTGACACGATTTGACGTTATGATATGAAAACTTTGAAAATCAAGATTTCGAAACGTGCCTTCGGGCAATCTGAAATTTTGTTTTAAATTATGTGTTATGTGGGTTTGGTAAGGTCTCATCTGTGGGACGAGTGCGCACTTGTATAGTTTTATAGCCTTCTTCCGACTGCCCGCTAGTGGCATGAAGCTCCGATTTCAGACTCCTTTCACGGCTACACTGGACCGCTATGCGGGAATGTGCAGTACGTTCTGTTTTGGACCGAACCAGACCATTTGATGTGTTATGTGCTTTTGTTTTGTTTCTAAGTGTGGTGCATTCATGTTTTGTATTTGGTCATGAAATCTAAAAGATTTGAGAAGTTTGAAAAATGAGAGATTGATGTTTGTAAATGTAAGATTTTGGAAATGTTTTATGAATGGTTTAAAAAGTGAAGGATTTGAGAAATAAGCTTTGAAGAGTTTCTTCTATGAAATGTTTAAAAATGAAAAACGTCTTGAAAATGATTTTCTATTTATTGTTCAATATATAAATATATTATCCACGAGTTTCCGAGCTCACCCCCCTTTCATCCCCATCTCCAGGTTTCGAGCAGGAGATTGGATGAAAGAAAGTCAGGCCAACTGTTCGTTTTTGCTTATTTTGTAAATTGTGTAGTTTGGATTTTTAGAAATGGTTTGTAAATGGCTTTGAAGGACATTCAAGTTTGATAGTGTATCTACTTCGGAAAGTAAGTGATTTATGATTTATGTATTGAATGTGAGATATAAGTTTGTATATGACTTCGATTGGTCTATGATTGGATTGGATTTGAGATATGGATAATGAGATTGTTTGTTGATTGAGAATTATGGAAGTAGTAGGTATAGGTTTGCGTTTGCTGGTGTTTGGATTCCAGACGGGAGAGTCCGATGATTCTGGGTTTTGTTTGGGAATTTTAGAAGTGTATTTTTCCATTTGCAGGTTTTGGGTTAGGACAAATGCAGCCGTTATGCTGCCAAATTTTCGGATAAAAATGTAATTTAAGATTTCTATGGATATATAAGAATATGATTCAAGCTTTGAGATTTGCATGAGAATGAATTTCCAAAAGTGGGAATTCATTGTATTTGATTTGCCTTAGTTCGAATAAAGGTGAATATAAGAAAAAGAAAAAAAATTATACCAGATTTTCGATCGGTTTAGCTTAGGATTTCCAACGCGTTCATTCGTTAAGCGATATGTTCACGGATGTCGGACATTTGTTATGCTATTCGATTTTTCTTCATTTGTATTCTTTGATTTTTGATCCGCTTTCGATTCGCATTTTGATTCCATGTTGCTTCTTTCATTTTCGTTGGTTTAATTTCGGATCCGTTTGGTTACTTTTCGTTTTTCGGTTCTGATTTTCACTCGCTTTGTATTTCTCTTTGTTATCTGATTCGCCTTTCCTTTAATTTGTGCTGCATTTTTCGTTATGTTTTCGTCGTCGTGTTTCGTTCCTTCGGTTGGGATCCGGTTTTCGGATCGAGTCCCAACATAGATGGTATCAGAGCCCAATATTATGATCATACTTGGGCAATATGATTATCGAGAATAAATTTAGTGACTGTTTGATTGAGGTTAAGAAATTTGATTGATATTAGGAATTTGTTAATGAAAATGAGCTTAGAAATGTTTGATGAATTGGGGATAAAGTGATTTGACTATGTTTTTGGGAGATGAAATTTACGGGTCCTTATAGGGTTTCTTAAACAATGGGACCATATGACGTGTGAAAATGTGTTAAGAAATGTTTGATTTGAGGAGATAGTGATTTTTGATAGAATATTAGCATTTGACACATTGAGAAATATGTGTTATCAAGAAAGAGTGAAAAAGAATGTGTTACTTGGTGATTTTCTTATATATGAATTTCGAGGAAGAATTCTTTTAAGAGGGGGAGAAATGTTGGACCCCAATTTTTAAGTGAAATTTAGAAATATGAAGTGAAATTAAATGAGTGGTTTTATATGTGTATTGTGAAATAAAGGTATTTATACTGTAAGGAAATTGATAAGGAAAGAATGATTTTGATTTTGATACCTTCGGATTTTCAGTAGCTTAGTATGGTTTATGAAATTAAAGTGGATGAGTTGATTGAAATGAAGTTAAATAGCAAGAAGTAAAAAGAGAAAGTGTGAAAATATGATGAATTGTGAAAAGTTTGACTTTTTGGCCTTTGAGAGTTGACTTTTGATTTAGGCATAATTTGAGAAAATTATCTACATGAAACTTGTAGATTATGTTGAGAGTTTTCTGTAGCCATAAAGTTTGCAATTTTTCGATATCGGAAGTAAAAGTTATGAACAGTCAAAGTTTAAGTGTGTTATAGGTTGACTTATATTAAGACTGAAGCTTTGACTGGAAAATTTACCTAGTTAGAGGTTAATTGAGCCTTGACGTTCTTCATGAAAGTGGAAGGATTTGATTTGATCTTTATTTTGACATAAAATATGGAATTTTTCGATTAAGGAATAATAAGTTATGATTTTTACAAGTTTCTGTTATGGTTTTTAGCATGATTAATAGAGGATAGAACGTTTGAATGGAAAATTGACTTCCTTGGAGGTTAAATTGATCATGAAAGATGTAGGTGACTTTCCGATCTTCGCATTGATATAAAATATGACATGATTGGATTTTAGAGTTGAAAGATATGAATTTTCAAAGTTGGCATTTGTTTAGGGATATATTAAATTGGGGCAGTACCTTTGACTAAATTTTTGACCCCTTTAGAGATTAAATTGATCTTTGAGTTCTACATGGAAGTTGTAGATCTTCCTTCAAGCTTTCCATAGAGACCAAATTTGTCAAATTTAGAGTTCGGGAGCAAAAGATATGATTTGAAAATTTTGAAAGTTTCCTGCAGATCCAGATTTCATCCTTAGACGTGCCCACGCCTAATCACTAAATGTCCTCCTCTCGCTCTTTTGCTTATAACTTTTTCGTTTGACATCCGATTGAGTTGATTCTTGAAGCGTTGGATTCCTAAGATAATGAATTTCATTTTTATGAAAAAATTTTAAATTTTTGAGATTAAATTTTAATGTTGGGCCCAGGCTGCCACACTCGGGCTTAGGTCCCCGAGTGAGTACCACCTGCACCTCCCAACCTTAATCAGTACTGTCCTCTTTGGTCAAGGGTTGGCCACGGCTCTAACCCAAGACCTCAAGGTTTTGTTCCACTTTAAGTGGACGCCTCTCACCATTGAGCCTTTGCCATGACCAGGGAGGAAGCTGCAGCTACATCTGAGGTTGTCACGGGTATGGCTCAGTTACTTGATTCAGTAGTATTTGTTTTAATTGATTCTGGTTCCACGCATTCTTTTGTTTCTGCAAATATAGCATTTCATGGTGTGAATTCAGTGCCTTTGGATAAGCCTTTGCTTGTTAGTACTCCTCTAGGGAGGAATGTGATGATCAGTCAAGTGTTTGAGGATTGTGAACTCTTCATCGAGGGTGCTAGATTGGTAGTGGACTTACTACCTCTAGACCTACGAGGGTTAGATGTTATTCTGGGGATGGATACTATGGAGAAATATCTGGCAAAGCTGGATTGTGGTCGGAAAGAGGTGGAATTTGATATGGGCAACGGTGAGAAGGTGATTTTCAGAGGGGACAGGAAAACATCACCGCCAAGACTGATTTCGGCTATGTTAGCTGATAGAATGATGGACCAGGGGTGTGGAGCCTTCTTGGCATATGTTGTGGATACCGAAGTGAATAGAGGGAAATTAGAGAATTTTCCGATTGTGAGGGAATTTCTGGATGTGTTTCCAGATGAGTTACCAGGTTTGCCGCCAGTGAGGGAAATCGAGTTCGCCATCGACTTGATTCCCAGAACCGCACCTATTTCAATACCGCCTTATAGGATGGCACCAGCTGAGTTGAGGGAGCTTAAGGAACAGTTGGAGGAACTGTTAGAGGAGGGGTATGTTAGACCGAGTTCGTCACCTTGGGGAGCACCGGTTCTGTTTGTCAAGAAGAAGGATGGAACATGGCGGATGTGCATTGACTATCGAAGACTCAACAAGGTGACAATTAAGAACAAGTATCCTTTGCCACGGAAAGATGATCTGTTTGACCAGTTGCAGGGAGAAAGGGTCTTCTCCAAGATTGATGTCAGGTCAGGCTATCATCAGCTCAGAATCAAGGAGCCTGATGTAAGCAAGACAGCCTTCAGGACTCGATATGGACATTATGAGTTTTTAGTCATGCCGTTCGGTTTAACCAATGCTCTAGCTGCTTTTATGGATCTTATGAATAGGGTCTTCAAGGAGTATCTGGATCAGTTTGTCATAGTGTTTATAGATGACATTCTGGTGTATTCCAAAAGTGAAGAAAAACATGAGGAGCATCTCAGGATTGTGTTGCAGACTTTGAGGGAGAGAGCTTTATGCTAAGTTCAGCAACCGTGAGTTTTGGATTCATGAGGTGACATTCCTTGGACATGTGATTTCGCAAGATGGTGTACATGTTGATCCGAGAAAAGTTGAAGCAGTGGTGAATTGGCATGCACCCAAGATGTGATGAGGTGAGGAGTTTTCGAGTCCGGCGGAGTTACTCTGGGAGGTTTGTAGAAGGATTCTCCATGATAGCTGCTCCGATGACTAAGCTATTGAGGAAGAATCGGAAGTTTATCTAGACTGATGACTGCCAGAAGAGCTTTGAGGAGCTCAAGCACAGATTAACAAGTACTTCAGTTCTGATTCTGCCTTCTGGTGATGAGGGCTATACCGTGATCTTTGCCTTGAAAATTTGGAGGCATTACCTATATAGGGTTCAGACGAGAATCTTTACTGATCATAAGAGTCTCAAGTACTTACTGAGTCAGAAGGAACTGAATTTGAGGCAGAGAAGGTGGATTGAGTTGCTTAAGGATTATGACTTGTTGATTGAGTATCATCCAGGCAAAGCGAATGTAGTAGCGGATGCTTTGAGCAGGAAGTCTTCTATTGCCCATGTTCAGACAGTTTATCTTCCTTTATTGGAAGAGATGGCCAAACTTCAGATAAGCTTGAAGCGGGAGGAACCGAATTGCCTTCTAACTAATTTCAGAGTGAGGCCAATACTCAGGGAGAAGGTTAGGGAGTTGTAGGCACAAGATGCAGATTTGAGCAAACTCCGAGAGGAAATTCAAAATGGTAAGAATTCTGAGGTAATAGTGAGGGATGATGGACTTATGACAGTGGGGAACAGGCTTTGTATCTCATATATGCAGGAGATTAAGGATGAGATATTGGATGAGGCACACAATGCACCTTATGCCATGCACCCAGGTAGCACCAGGATGTACAGGGATTTGAGAGAGCATTTCTGGTAGAAGGGCATGAAGAGGGATGTAGCAGAGTATGTTAGTAAGTGTCTAGTGTGTCAGCAAGTCAAGACTGAACACCAGGCACCTTCAGGCAAGTTAAGGCCATTGTCCATTCCTGAGTGGAAGTGGCAAAGAGTGACCATGGATTTTCTGAGGGGTTTACCCAAGACCAGTAGGAAGCATGATGCCATATGGGTTATTGTGGATCGGTTGACGAAGTCAATTCATTTTCTGGCAATCAAGCAGACTAATTCTTTGCATGTGCTAGCAAAGAAGTACATTGATGAGATAGTGAGATTGCATGGGATTCCAGATTCTATAGTTTCTAACAGGGATCCTCGGTTTACTTCGAGATTTTGGGGAAGCATGCAGGAAGCTTTAGGAACTAAGCTGAATTTTAGCACGGCTTTTCACCCTCAGACGGATGGTCAATCTGAGAGGACCATTCGGACACTTGAGGGAATGCTCAGGGCATGTGTGATGGATTTCAAGGGAGCTTGGGATGAGCATTTGCCATTGGTCGAATTTTCTTATAATAATTTGTACCATTCGAGCATTCAGATGGCTCTATATGAGGCTTTGTATGGAAGAAGGTGTAGAACTCCAATATGTTGGGATGAAGAAGGAGAGAAGAAACTGGTAGGACCAGAGTTGATTCAAACGACGGTTGATAAAGTCAATCTGGTTAAGCAGCAGCTTAAGGCAGCTCAGGATAGGATGAAGAGCTACACTGATGCACACCGAAAGGAGATGGAGTATGAAGTCGGTAAGAAAGTGTTCCTTAAGACGTCTCCTTGGAAAGGAGTAATGAGATTTGACAAGAAGGGCAAGTTGAGTCCGAGGTATGTGGGTCCTTATGAAATTCTTGAGAGGATTGGACCACTAGCCTACAGGTTGGCGTTACCTTCGGAATTGTCTCAGATCCATGATGTTTTCCATGTTTCCATGCTGAGGAGGTATAGATCGGATCCTTCTCATATCTTTCAGGCTACGGAGGTTCAGTTGAGAGATGATTTGAGTTATGAGGAGATTCCAGTGGAGATTTTGGACACCAAGGAAAAGGTCCTCAGGAACAAGACGGTCCAGCTAGTCAAAGTCTTGTGGAGAAACCATTCGATGGAAGAGGCCACGTGGGAGCCATTGGAAGCCATGAAGGAGAGGTATCCGCAACTTTTCGATGATTCAGGTAATAATTTCGAGGACGAAATTTCTTTTAAGAGGGGGAGAAATGTTGGGCCCCAAAATTTTTTTTAATTGATGTCATTAAGCATGAACTGTGTTGATTGTGCGATTATGACTTAGTTTGATTTAATTGAAGGTATTTATGGATAATTGAGGTTTATTTGAGTTTAGTATGTTTTCAATGAGCATGAAAGGGGTAAAACTGTGTGAGGGCATTTTGGGAAGCTCACTTAGGTAGGAAAGGTTAAGGCATAACAAGGAGGGGCATTATGGTCCTTATGTTTCCATTAAGACTTAAGTGTCAAAATTGGAAGAAAGAAGAGAAAAGTGAAGGAAGAAAAGAAGAGGAGAGTGTCATTGGTGGCTTGAGGAAGAAGAAGAGAAATAGGGTTTTGCCATTCTTGAGGTTTTGGAAGGAACTGAAGCAATCTCTGGTAAGTTCAAGCCCTTTTTATTCTTGTTTGAGATGGATTAAACCCTAGATTAGCTTGGCATGAAAGTGTACCGATGGTTTAGAGTTTTTGGGAAAATGGTTAGATTTCCTTGGGTTGTTGATTTTGTGACTAATTTTAAGGTTTTGATGGGTTATCAATGTAGTATGGGACTTGAATCAAGGTTTAAGTGTGTTGCTTTTGCAAAAGGGAAGGATTGAGGTTGGAAAATGCTGAAAAAATCAGGTTCGGAGTCGTTCACCAAACCCGCACGTCGCAATGTAGGAATTTGTGTTCTTCGCGATGAGCACGGGCTGTTCGTCGCGACGAGCGGGCCGTTCGTCGCAACGAGAATGCCTTCACCGCGACGAGCCCCCAGTTTCTAGCAAAGATGAATTTTAGGTATTTTAGGCATATCTTTTGCTATAGAAGTCCAAATGAGGTGATTTTTGATTCGTTGTGGACTAGAGATAAAGGGCTACAAGTTTTATGAAGAAAAGAAGTCTTAATTCAGTAGTTAGAATCTTCAATTTTGGATGGAAGTTGAGCATAGAATTTTTTTATTTCAGCTTTGGCTATAGTTTGTATTGTTAAAGTTTGACTTTCCAATTTCTACACCAAATTGAATGGGATTTTGGTTATTGTTGAAGGAAATCAAGTGAGGCAAGAGGAGCAAGAGGATCAAGAGGTAAGGCATTCCTAAGCAAGAATAAGCAAGGAATTCAAGGTGGGATCATATTTATAATAGAGTAAATAAGTCACTCATTGTCTTGTTCAAATCAAGAAAGATTGAATGATTTAAAATTGCATCATAAATGTTTGCTTTAATTGCTATTGTGAAATGATTATATGTTGCTACATGATTTGCATTCATGATTTTTGAAAAGGTTTCAAAAAGGGCTTTCTCCTTTCAAGAATACATGCACATGAAATCATGATTTCCGAAAAACATGAAAGGCAAGTTTCTAAACAAGTGCCAGTTTGGCAATCAAGTTTACAAGACTTTGAATCATGCATGTTATGTGGGTTTGTGGTATGTCCCTCAAGAACCGTCACGTGCACGTTGACCATGAAAAGGCTTCTCCCGTCTTCCCGCTAGTGGCATGGAGCTCCCCACAAGGACTCCCTCAAGAAACTACGACTACACAGAACCATTTCGATAGGAATGTGTAGTACGTCATGAACTCGGACTAACCCAAACCATTATGCTATGCTTATGTGTTTATGATTTGTTATCCTGTTTCGTGCATTCATGTTTTGAATTCTACTCATGAGTTGTTCAAAAATCAAGCATTTCAAGATGATGACTTTACATGCTCACTTACTATGATTTCAAAGTATATCACGGCAATGAGTTATTTTTTGAATAATTTTGCTTATTTCTATATTATACATGTGTTCCCACGAGCTTTATAGCTCACCCCCATCTATTCTCTCCATTCAGGTGACGAGCAAGAGACTGAGTAAGTCAAGGGTTATGGCATCACTCCGATTTATTGTGTTTATGTATTTTCAAGTTGTACTTGTAGAAGTTAAGGCTTGTCTGGCGCCCGCCACTGTGAGCTCCAAGATTTGACGCCTTGTGAGCTCCAACATTGCGCCATGGCTGAGCTTCTATTTTCTCCATGCATGAGCTCTGTTTTCTGTGACAGATATGTTTTGGTATTTTGGACATAACTTTTGACGTAGATATCCAAATGAAGTGATCTTTGATCTTTGATTCGTTGTAAAATAGAGACAAAGGTCTACAAGTGTTAGGAAGAAAGAAAGTTTTAATTCAGTTTATAAAGGTCTCAAATTTTGGATGGAAGTTGGGTATAGATTCTTGCTTCAACATAAGGATAGTCTCAATATGTTTAGAGTATAACTTTCGGACTTCTGAAACAAATTAAGTGATTTTGGCGTCAATAGGAACGTAAGGCAATGGGGAACTCTTATGGAAAAATTGACTCGAATGTTTGGACTTTTGGAAGAGTTTGAGTTTTTAGAATTCATCTTAGTGAATATACGATATTTGGGTCCCTAAATTGTATTCCTATTTGAATAGGAAATTTGCATTTGATAAAGGGGATCAATAAAGGCAAGAGGATCAAGAGGAGAGGCATCTTTTAAGCATGTATCCAACCAAGGAATTCAGGTGGGTTTTATGTTTATAATTTAGAAATGAGCTAATAAAGTTTTCTTCCAAATCCAGAATGATTTCAACTACTGCATAAATATTGTTTTTGTTTCTTTGGAATGATTTGCAAAAATATTCCATGTTTCGATATATGAATTTTTATGATGAATTTCAACATAAAAATGGAAATGCATTGAAACGTTTTATGTTATGCTTTGGAAAATTCATAGCATTTTTTATCTTTGAAAAATAAAGAAAAGAGCATGAAAAGCATGGAAGCATTTGATAGAATGATTTGAGCATGAAATGAATATGTGCTTTGTTTGGGCAAGAGAGGAACATTTTGTTAGTCACGTGCATGTCGACATATAGCCTTCTCCCGACTGCCCACTTGTGGCCACGAGATCCTAAGAAATCGGACTCGTTTTGTTCACGGTATAAACTTCAGTTTATCCGTTTTGTTCCACGGAACTCTCAAGCCATTTGCTTGTGCATTGCATCTTTGAATTGTCAAGAATGTTGCATATATTGAGTGTTTTTGTATTGATGGTTAAATGGTTATGCCATGTTGATATGACGACATTTTCAACTATGAGTTTTGAATTCAAACTTCAAATTTGACTGAGGAATTGGGAACAAAGCGTTTTATGAACTCATTACGACTTTTATATGACAAATGAACTTTTCAACGGTTTTGCTTATTCTTCGTTATAAACCTGTTACCCACGAGCTATAAAGTGAAGGTGATGAGAAGAAGATCGGGTGAAGGGAAGTGAAGGTTTGTTTGTATTTGCACATAATGTATTGTTTTAAATTAGTTTGGTGTTGAGAATTTTGGGATCTGTATATTTTGTATATTCGGATTTCGATGTTGATATTGTATTGTTGCTTGGAATGCCATGAGAGCTTGTAAATTCTATTATTTTGATGTGGAGGCATTATGTATGGATGATTTTGAGTGGAAGTATGCATTGCGTATATGAGTCAGGTTGAGTGGAAATTCGGTATACTTAAGGAAGTTATCGATTTGATATGAATATTTTTTGTTATGAATTTTTGTTATATATATAGATATAGAAGTCAGATGTGTTATGGAAAAAGGAACATAGTAATGAATGAGACTTTAAGCTTCACGATTTCTTTGGATTACGCTAACGTTTATGGTTCAATGGTTGGGTTTCGAAAATGGGGCCCAACATTTGCGGTATCAAAGCAAGGTTTGTAAGTGTTATGGTATTTTGTTCCGAGGTTAGGTTCCGAAAACGGGATCCAACATATAAAATGAGATAAGAAGAAAAATGAACACCAAATTTTGTCATAACTGTTTTTGCACTTAACTTTTCCTTAACAAAATGAAAAGTTTACAACTAAATATTAAAGTGGCAGGTGATTGAATAAAAGACATTAGAGACCCACTAATCATATTAATTACATTTGCTCTTTTAGTTATTACAATGTCTCCATTTTTTTGTACTTACATCGGGTGACTAAGTTATGAAATTGCATGAGACCTACAAAATAAAGATATAAATACAAATATTATGACTGATGATAAATTTGCATTACACAAATAAATTTTTACACATACTTATTTCTTGTGAACAACAATACATCTTCCAAACAAGACTCTTACCCTAACGTACATAACTTGTTTGACATTTTTTATAACGAAAACAAATTTTTATGTCTTTCATAAATACAAAATACCTACAAGAGACCTTCAATTTGAATATTGATTAAGATTGATTTATATGATCGGCATTGCTACAAACAATAATTGAAATACTTACTTTTGTATTAACGCATTCAAAAAAAATGTTGAACAATCAACTTAGCATTTGAAATCCATAATTTCATCAAGGCATTACAATTGGGGCAATCAATATTCAAAATCAGTATTATATATAGAAATATCAATATTAATTATATTTTAATCCAATTAAATTATCACATATATATATATATATATATATATATATATATGCTTTCTCTTCATAAAATTGAGAATATATCTTTACAACTTTTGCTACACTATCAAAAGAACAATAAATAAGACTCTTGAATCCATTAACAACACCTTGACGCTCTTTCCATGTCAAATATATACAAGGTGCATACCTAACAAAAGCTACATATACTTTATTTTTGGTCATATTTCTTTATCCTGTTACAATATCATCATACAAATAGTAAATTACTACCTTAAATGTTACAATATCATCATACAAATATTTAATTACTCCTTAAATGTGGCACTAATATGATTTCTTTTCATAAATTGACCCAACAAAGAATGAGATGTCAAAAATGGCGAAGAGAGGTCACATCAGTACTACACCTATAAACTATATTCGATGGGTATATAGGTATTGACGATCTTTGTCACATCATCACTTCTTGACACAATTATACTAAAATTTTCAAAATTCCCATCACTCTTGATTGCTTACACTATTTCAAACATCAGGGACTTAATTACTAAAAGCATGAAGTATTAAAGACTTACTTGATAGTGTAGTGAGCAATTAATAAATCCAATGTTATGGTCTTCTTTGCAAAACTTGGGGTTTTATAGCACTGCACTCTATAACAACAACTTTGGAGGAAGCTATAGCTTAGTTTGGCATCATCAAGAAGCTAGTTGTCTTTTACACAATGACATATGCTCCAAACTATCAAATGAAGCATATTCATGAAACAGGAGAGGGAGAATCAGGAACAAGCATATAGTAGGGGACAACCAATGTTTTTAGTGATAAAAATAAAAATTTTAATATAATATTTTTTTTAAGAAAAGAAACTCTCTTCAATTTGAACTTATGCTTTACTGTTTGTTAAATGTTTATATTCTAGTGTAATGAAATACTTCAAACATGTTAGAACGATCAATGCAATAAGTGAACAAAGGAAATTCAGTTTTTGCATCTATAACAATCAAATATAGAGCTCATAATCATGAGAAAGGAAGGTGCAAGGTGGCTGGCGTAATTGCATTCATAAGCGTCATCATATGTAATACTAGCATGTGCTTGAAGTCTCACTCCATACGTCCCAACCTTAGTCCTTGTACATATTTAGCATAAATATATAAGTAGCTATATGAAGTCAGAAACAAGTGTTCAAATCATATGAAAATATTAGTAGTAACATGGAAGTTTAGACAATTACCAAACTCCCATATGTTCAATTCAAAATCATATCTAATTAAATAACCTATATTTATCAAATCACTTGTGATGCATAGCATACATAATATAGGTGATAGATAGGTCTTTTAGGTTGGGGTATTGAATTTGGGCAAGTAGAAAATGACAACTTTTCACATGAAGATATGGTGATTCTTGGCAACTCCCATTTTTACTTCATCTAACCTCCCATCCCTTCCTCTACTAAATATACTCCATAATTGATTAACTGATAAGTTCGCCATTGATTTTATGAGATGTTATATACACATACAAGTCAATTATTGTTTTTAATAACAAAATAAACCATTTTTTCTTTTTCTTTTTCTTTTTTGAATTTAACTAATCACACTATTCACTTTCCTAGTTCAGCTAGACTATGAATGAAGAAAAAAAGTGAGAAACTAAAAGGACAAGTAAATTAAGGGAGAACTTTTTTTGGAAGCACAATGTGATTTGGGAACAGAATCAAATTGTGCGTTCAGAATGTGATTTGGGAACAATTATAAAATTTCAATTTCAAACCCTAGTACAAAAGATACCATTTCATAAATATTCACAATTTGAGAATAAAAGAAGTATCACTTCATAAATACATGAATCCTACCCTAATTGGAGTTGCAGGGATTCTGGCAAAGGAAGTCATAATTTGAGAATAGAAGAAGCACCATCAACATTCATAAGACAATGATTTCGTGCGTGAGGTTACATATTGGGGATTTTAAGGAGGATCAACTGAGACAGAGATTTCGGTTAGTTGAAACGATGTTGTTTTACTATCATTAACGAAACGATGTCGTTTTGCTAATCAGACAAGCTTCTCCTAAAGACACCCACGTATCTGGTTAGTGAGAATTGTTGACACGTAACACTGTCACGTTAGTAAAGATTACGGTAAGACTAATGTAGAGTTAGAATTTAAAAAATTAAATATTTAAATATTTTATTTTAAAAAAAAAAATTTTGGACTATAATTTAAAAATTAAGAAAATTTTAAGTTTTTTTTTTGTAGTAATTAACCCCAGTGATTTTGAGTAACTTAACGAATATAGAGAGCATATTGACAGGTTAACAAACAAAAAAGGTAAGTCTGTTTATGTCAAATAAACAAATCCCTCATGCTACAGTAAAATTTAATGATTAATGTTATCGATGAGATGGCCAAAAGTACCAAACAATGTAGGCATCACTTGCCAAACGACAAATGTTATTTTCCGCAATTAAATATGCCACGACAACCATTAGTTTATTTATTCTTCCATCTTAGATCTTACAGACACACAACATCGTTCGACGTTCCATGCTGCGTGGACATATAGACAAAATAAAAATTAATATGTCAGAACCATATTGCCAGCATTTGAACCTACCAGTTGTTTTCAAATTTCAAATCCTTACTGTGGACATTTTTATTAGATAAAACTTTTAAAATATTTTGATCCCCAGCCCCATTCTCGCTTTGTTTTGCAGAATACTTCATTCAACCAACTAATAATCAGGAATACAACGTGAAATCCGTTCAAGGTAATAAATCGTAATTAACGAGGACGCCACTCTAATCCGACGGACTGTAGAATCAATACTCCAGTCCATACACGTGTCAGAAATATAGTGCCTGCATCTTCACTCAAGTAATGTCATCCCTGTCCCAAAGCGCTATAAATATGTCTCTCTCCCTCCGACCTTCTCGCAGCGTTTGTGTTCTGTTGTTAGTTACGTGACCCTTTTCTTTTCTCTCTTTCGCTCACTAACATATTTTCTTCATCACTCTCACCACAAAATCAACCAATACATGAAAAAGCTTCTTCACCTTTCTTGCTGCTGAGAGACTCGTTCCATGCATCAGCTCTGCTGCATCTCCACCGTATCCGATCACTCTCCGTTACCCGACATTTCTATGGCAATCACATCCAGATCGCACCCCAATGCCCGATCAACCTCATCCGCTGTATCAGAACCACACGTCCTTTCCTCCACCAGCCTCGATTCTAACGGCAATATTCGGTGGATCCAGCAAGTTGACGGTAAGCCAAACGGTTTCGCAGGGAACGGGATCTCTGGGGTGCTGCACAAGTGGGTGAACTACGGTAAAGGTTGGAGGTCGAGATGGTTCGTGTTGCAGGACGGCGTGTTTTCTTATTATAAGATTGATGGGCATGATAAGATCGCTGTCAATCTGGATACTCAGAGAGGATCGAACGTCATTGGTGAAGAGCCTATGAAAAGGATTTCCAGTACTAACAGTGTTAACTCTCATTTCAACCGCAAGCCAATTGGCGAAATTCATCTCAAGGTTTTCTGTTCCTAGAATCCGCTATCATTCATTTCCAGCTCCTACATTAAGTTCAATCTTTCGTTCAACTCGTTTTTAATATTTGGCGCTCCCCCCCATCCCAAATTCCGATTGGAGCTATTTACAATGGATAATTTGATTTTCAACGACCGTTTTTATTGAAGTTTTAATTTTTCAAATTTTACTTTGTTAATCGACACGTTTCATCTCGATTTTATTGATTCGAATTTCTGTCCCCTTTTGCTTTCAACCAAAAACAATTGATTGCGATTGACTAGGGATTCTGTTTGCAGGATAAAAGGTACTTTTTAGCCATTGATATTGTTGTTATTTGTCATTTTTTTACAACAGTATTAGGAAATCAGTCGATTCCTGAAAAAGGTAGTGTTACCTTTGATGTTTACAGGTATCTTCAATCTGTGCAAGTGGATCCGACGACAAGAGATTCTCGATATTCACTGGCACAAAGAGGCTGCATTTGAGAGCAGAAACGCGCGAGGATCGCAACAGTTGGGTGGAAGCGTTGCAAGCAGTGAAGGGCATGTTCCCACGAATGTCTAATAGTGAATTGATGGCTCCCTCGGACAATGTGGCTGTCTCGACCGAGAAATTGAGGCAGAGACTTCAAGAAGAGGGCATCAGGGCAGCTGCAATCCAGGACTGTGACCAGATCATGAGGAGTGAATTTACTGCCCTTCAGAACCAGATTGTGGTGCTCAAACAAAAGCAATCGCTCCTCATTGATAAAATGCGGCAGTTAGAGGTACATGTAACGCAGTGTAGAGAGCAAAATGCCATTCGAACTCAGAGCTTTTCTACTTCTATTTCTGTTTCTACCGTTTCTACTACTTTGAAGGATTGTTGAAAATTCTTATGTTTTTCTTTAAAAGATACAGGTTAAATACTAATTGAATTGTAGATGGTGGTTGAGTTATGCAATATTTGTTTGCCTTTTGGCATCTTCCATGAATTTTTTGTATACGAGCTACATTGTGATGGCAGGTTCCTAAAAAAGTTGTATCATTTTCAAATATAGTACATTTGTTGAAATTTTGGCTTTATCTTCCTTTTCCTGTTGTTTAGTTGTAGTTGATTTGGAAGATGCTCACGCATTTCTCATTTTGTCCAGCGCCAAAAGTATGTAAATAATGATGAGTTTTTCTTTCTTACTTGGTAGCAATTGATCTGGTGAAAATTGGTGGCCTTTGTAAAAGTTGAATGGTATTCATCTTTTGTATGATAAAAATGACTTTGACGATGGACCTTTTGGTGATGCTAATCAAACTGTTGGTTGTGCTTCTTAAAATAGCCATAGAATGTAGGAGGTTCTAGAAAAGTTCTTTGTTTCTTGTCTTCTCAAGTGTGTTTCAGTGCTTTATATATATAGCTGTAGAGCTTAATCTTTAACCGATGCATAGATGCATCGGCATCACTTCTTAGGTGGGATAGTGACTTTACATGTATGCACATTCTTCAAAGACTGATGATCTTGAAATCCGCGACGCGAAGCAAAAGAAGTTTGGCTGATGCTTTTTCCCTTGCCAAGTATTGTTATATTGTCATGTCCAGTTGAAGTAGTTGCCTCTTCAACTAACTGTTCACCATGACGTGCTTGATTAGTTATCCTTTTTTTCCCTTATGTTTTCTGGCTTCTTAAAAACTCTATAATCTGATTGAAAAAGCATGTTTACGGTGTAAATGAATTTATAGCAAAATTTTGAGACCATAACGCTCTGGCCTTATTATTGCTCTTGCAGCATGCATAAACTTTTCTGTTCTGCTGAGAAACATGGGCATAACAAGCTCCCTTATATCCTCTTGTTTCTGAAATAGGATTGTGAAAGCCTGTAAGGAACTAAAGTCTTTAATCAGTTACGGTTTAGTCTTTCTCTTTTAGAATGAAATTGGGTGCTTCTAATCTTGCAAACTCTCTTGTCCTTGATTTATATGGATTCGAATTCAAGAAATTGATTTGTTAAAGTTGTTGCAAGTAACTAAATATTGCTTGAAATCAAGGTTTCTTTGTTTTTCATCTTTTCATCTCCCAATGTCGACACAAGGGCCATTTCAGTTTTCTTTGTTCTATTAAGCAATTCCTTATTCATTGCACTATGTAAACGGAAAAGGTTGACCTTGAGCATACTGTGGTAGATGAGAGCCAAAGGCAGTTGAATGATGATGGAGTTTCTTCTACGCTAAGGCAGGCTAAGCTCAGTAGTGAGTTGTGCGACTAAAAAATTAACTTCATGTTTAGGTTGATTAACTCATGGATTGGTAGTGTATGGAAATCAAGAAAATAGGTTTGGCATTTTTGTACTGCTTTCGTGACTGCATTTTCATAGCTAATTGTGATGCTTCTCATGTCTGGTACGTACATTCTTTAAGTTGACAAGTCTCCTGTTTTTGAAGTAAACATTCACTTTTCATCTGGGATCTTCAGCTCGTGCTAGAATAGTATTGCTGAAGTATTAAATTAAGTGCATAGTTCCGAAATTGACACTAACTGGATGCTTATGAAAAAGTAATATGTTTGTTTTAGTTTATTTCCATTCTTAGGATGTTATCCCAAAACTTGATGAACTTTAAGTAGTTTTCTATTCAGTTACTTGTTTTTCAGTTTAAATTTCTTATTTTGTCCTAGATCTTTAATCTCTCTTATCATTTGGCTCACTTTCTTCATTTGTAGTTCACTGTTGTCCAAGAGTGATCCTTATATTTCCTTGGGCATTTTCCAAAAGGACGTGACTCCAAATCTGAGGTTGATACTGCAGGGAAATTAACTGATGATCATGAGATTGACGTCTTTGATACTCGGGAATCGGGAGTACCTGTCTTCAGGAGTGATGGTATTCTTACAGTTGGATCAGAAGATGTTGAACCTTCCATTAGAATCAATTATCCACACATTATGCGAAGTATGAAATTTGTGTGGCCTGGTTGAGAAAGAATAAGGGGTTAATTTATTGTCATCTTACTCCGCAACATTTGTCATTTAGCATGCTGTATTGGTACGGTATGCTGTACTGTTACGGTCCCGTCCTTGTGATCGAGTTATAGGGCGATCGGCGCCAAAGTTAGCCTATAGAATTTGTAGTCATACTGTTTTTGGGTTTTCTTCCTTTGCGACCTATCTTATAAAGAAAATAAAGGGTTCAATTAGAGAGAGCCCAACGATCTCATAAAGAAAATAGTTTGAGGATAAAATTTTGAGTTTGAAAATACTTTTTTCTTTTGCATGATTGCATCCCATCCCTTACAAACCCTAAGATTTGAATAGAGAATTTTGACAATAAAATAATGCAATAAGTACTACACCTCCGTCGGAATGGGAAAAAAAACCCAGCCCAGCCCATGATAACAGGCCTGACTTGGTCAAACCGACCCATAGGTTAGAAGGGGTTAGTTTGTGGAATAACAGGTCAGGCTTCAGCTCGGGCCAATTAACCCGGCGTTTGACCCACAATGAGACATAACGACATCGTTTATAACGCTACGACATCGTTTTATTTAAAACTAGAATAACTTGTCCGCAGCAAAAAGACGTCATTTTGTTGTTGTTTACATTTCAAAAAAGAAGCAAAACAATGTCGTTTTGCTCCTCATTAAACACAGATTAGTCAGTCACCCCCTCCTTTCATTCAATTCAACGTTAGCCTATTGCCTACTGGTTCATTCTTCTTCTCTGCTCTTTGCCAGATTCTTCACTCAATCACCTCTTCTTCTGTTCTTCTTCTTCGTCGCGTGTCATCTGCTTTTGCTTTTCTGTTGTTAGAATTTAATTGTTGTTCTTCACTCTTTCTCCTCGCCGATCGTCGCAAGACTCTTCACAAATTTGGTTTGTTATTAATAGAATAATAGTTGATTGTTTGGATATTGTGTTGTTCTTTGGTGGGTGATACTATTTGAGTATTTTGTGAACTTTTTATGTGTAAAAAATGGGAATATGAGATAATGCATATAACATGTTTGATGAAATGCTCAACTCTTTGAATGCATGTATATTGTATAATGTATGTAATTGATTGTTTTTCTCATTTTTCGTGTTTGATAAAAAGTTAAAAGGATTGTCATTTTAATTTAAATATCGGTTAATATAATTAAGTCATCTAATAATCTTTGTCCACAATAGTCAATACTGTAATATGTTATATATTCTCATTTATTCGATATGTCTATATGAAGCATTGTGTTATTGTTGTATTATATTCCTACTTTTAAGTTCGATATGTCTATATGAAGCATTGTGTTACTATTGTATTATATTCTCACTTTTAAATTACACTAAAAAAAGTTAGGTATTCGTGATAATGAAAAAAAAAGGTGATATGTGATATGCGATATGTCATAATAGGGGATACTATACATGATCTCTCATGACAACTTTATTTGAGGTACATTGGTATAACAAAAGCACCCCAAATCTTGAAGGAAATTCATGAAAGATCATTTGAAGCACATCATACTCTAGCATACAAAACATTAAGAGTTGAATATGTTTAGCCAATGTTGAGGAAAGATTATGTAGATTAAATAAAGACCTATGACAATTGTCAACTCTTAATTTTCGAATTAGATGATGATTTGTTAGTCTTGTTTTATTTTCTCAATGAGTGATAAACATATTGAGGTCCTTCCCTCCTACTTTGGTTTATTCTTAAGGGGTGTTGATTAATTCACCAAATGGGATGAGGTAGATTGTAGAACCCTTCACAAAATCATAACCAAAGTGTTAAAGAAATTCATGAGAACCCACATTATCTATAGAGATAAAGTTTATCTTTCAATGGTCACATACAACAACCGGTAGTTCACAAGCACGAGTTTTAAGATTTTTTGTAGACTTAGAAAATTAAACATAAATTTGAGCTTTTTAAAGCCTTTTTTAATACTTGACAAGGATGTTTCTTGTAATTAACAATAACTTTAATATTTGACAAGGCTATTTCTTGTAATTGAGTTTTATCTTGCTATTCATATGGTACTTCTCTCTTTAGCCTTTACTCATCATTCACAATTGGAATTTCAAATGAGTTTTTCTAGAGAATGGTTGAAGTTATTTCAACTCCTTTATTTATTTTCATGCCAAGTAAGGCTAGTTTTGCCACTTTCCTAAAAATAAAATGTTTACTATATGACAGTTCAAAATTGAACATTTAAACCATTAGCAATTATTATAGTTTATTCTAAATCCAACTTGGGTTCATCCAAAGGATTATCATAAGAAAACGTAGAACAAGTGAATAATTTGAAGAAGACTACGTGTCAGTTTGAAATTGTTTGTAATAATGATATGCTCAATTGCTCATTTTGATTGTTTATAACCTCAAATATTTATATTTTGATTATTTTTAACTTCAAGTATTTGTATGTTTTTTTCGTTTTAGATAGATTAGCATATTCCTTCATATTAGAGTTCTAATCTAGTATCGAAGATAAAAGTGGAAACTTATATTCTTGTATAAAGTGGGAATAGAGATTCAACTAGAACTTAAGTTACTCATCATAAAAGTGAAGTTTGGAATCACTTTAACAAAACTAGATTAACCGGTGGGATTGAAAAATCAAAGTGCAAGTATTGTTATAAGTTGTATTCGAGTGGTTCAAAAGGTGGAACATCTCATTTAAAGAGACATACAAATTCATATACTAGAAGGAAGATGGTTTTAGTAAGTCAAACACTTTTTACTAAGTGTAACAACTTTTGACAACAATAGATCACGATTTTCAATGGATAAAATGATTATTAAAGATGAAAAATCATTGTCTATAGTCAGGATGCTCTATTGTTCATTACAACCGACTTTCAAGGTTCCTTATCAGAATGCAGTGAAGGAGATATTGAAAATTTACGAGGATAAGAAAAGAGAGACAATAAGAACATTGTCGAGTATTGAAGGACGGATTGCTATAACAACGAACAAGTGGACAGTTGATAACTAAAGGAAGGGTTATATGGTGGTGACAATACATTATGTTAATAATGATTGGATGTTACGTAGTATAATTTTATCATTGACTTTTTCATTATGTTATGAATTCATAATTGATGATGGTAATATTTGTATATAATAGGTTCATTTATATGTCGACAACATATACAAGTGAGAGATTAACAACCGTGTTGAGAGAATTTTTAATGGATTTTAACGTTGACAACAAAATAACCACAATAACAGTTGGCAATTGTAGCACAAATGATGCTATAATTGAAAAGTTGAAGAGCAAAATGTGGATCAGAAGCTTATTAGTTAGAGGCAGGTTATTTCATATGCGTTGTTTTAAGCATATTCTTAGCTTGATTATAAAGGATGGGTTGTATATGACAAGGAAAGCAATAGATTGTATTTGAAACAGTGTTTTATATTATAGTGCAACTTCTAAAAGGGTTGAACATTTTAAGGATACTGCACAAATTTTATGAATTTCGAGTTCAAAGAAGGTGGTTTTGGATTGTCTTATCAAATGGAATTCAATCTTGAAGATGTTGGAGTTGACAATCTCATATGTTGAGGTATTTATGTGACCGAGGGATAAGGATTCTCAGTATACCTGCGTGCCAATAAAAGATCAATGGAAGTTGGCTAAAGAACTTTGCATCAAGTTGGAATTATTCTATAATGCTACTGAATTGTTCTAGGGAACAAAATATCAAACCTCGTAAAGTTGCTTTAACTCACTATCGGACATAAAGCATGCTTTATCACAGTGGATGTTTGAATCTAATGACATTATTCGAACTATGGCGGAGCGGATGATGGATGATTTGAATTCTTATTGGTATAAGGTTGGAGATATTATTGCAGTGTTATATGTGTTGGATTTGAGATACAAAATGGGCGGTTCGAATTTATTTATAGTGCATTGTGCCGTGATTGAGTTCAAAGGTATGTAGATAGCATTAAACAATTATGGTATTAATTGTTTAATGATTAGGAACTCAGATTGGAGAAAAGTCAGACTGTGGATCTTAGTAGTGCAAGCAGTTCGGTTTTAGGTTTTCATCTTCTAACCTAACATTGTCACATTCTCTTTAAAAAAAATTGAAACAGAAAAGGGCTAGAATGTCTTATAATATGATGGAGTTAGATAGATATTTAGTCGAACCAGTTGTGCTCGAAACTGAAGATGAGCATTTTGATATATTATCATGGTAGAAGAAGTTTGCAAATGCTTTTCTGATCATGCAAGTGATCGCACGAGACTTATTCTGATCTGCAATCTGCCTTTAGTACTAGTGGTCGAGTTATTTCTCCTCATCGTGCTCGACTTAATCCTCATTCTGTGGAAGCTCTTATATATCCCCAAAGCTATGTAAATGACGAAGATATTGATAATAAATTATTTTCTTTGTAATATATCAATTTTATTTTTTATATTATCTTACCTAATATTGTGTTTTTAATTTTTTGTTAATACATGCATAAGTATTAATGCGGAGGAGGTAAATATTAATCGACCAATTACACGTTATTTTGATCAAATATATGAAAATGAAGACATATTTAATTATTTATTAGATATTACAATGTCCTAATATTCTTTTAATTTTAATATTATATTACTGAATATAATGTTTGTATTTACAGATAATTAGCTACTCTCTGATTCCAGTATCCAGTGTGCAAGCTTCATCTCATCTTTCGAACTGTTCGTTATATGTTCATCATATTATCTTAATTCTTGTAAATTGTATCATTTATTGTAAAATGATTTGGATAATGATTTGTGAATAGTAATGATTGCTATAGTTAATGAATTTGGTTTTACAATCTCTTTTTTAATAAGTAATAAATTATTTAAGTAAAATTGAAATTTGTAATTAATTGATTTGAAAATTTTAACTATAATTAACTTAATGAATTTTCCTAATCAATTGAATTAAAATTCTTAATCAATTCAATTAAAATTCTAATTAATTAATTATTTACATAATCATATGTTTAACCAAATTCAAATTAATTAATTCAACTTTAGCACTTTTAACTTTGTATTTTGTAACATTTTCATTATAATTAATTGTTATAATAAAATTACAAATTTGAAATTAAATTCACTTGTTTGTAGGAATGATTCTAACAAAATTATCATAGCTACATATTATAATGATTATGTTAATCCCTTTAAATATATCAAAGCTACATATTATATCAATATAACTTTTTTAACTCAATTACTTTTATATTAATTTGAAAATGACATTTAGGATTAACAATAATTTAAGAATTCAGTTATATATGTATATGCTTATAAAAACATATATGTATTTGTATATGTTTATAACTTATTCAATAAACATAATAATTTACAAAAACTTATCAAATTATCAAAAGTATTTATGAAATGTATTATAGTTTTAATAAAATAATAGCCATTTTCAATATAATAGCTATATCAATATATGTTTTATGTTTTATAACTCAATTACTTAAATAATTTTTTGAAAATGATATTTAGGACTAACAATAATTTAAGAATTCAATCATATATGTTTATGTTTATAAAACATATATGTATTTGTATATGTTTATAACTTATTTAATAAACATAATAATTTATAGAAACTTATCAAATTATCAAAAGTATTTAAATGAATTATAGTTTTAATAAAATAATAGTTATTTTCAATATAATAACTATCTCAATATATGTTTTTATTAATCAATTACTTTTATATTCTTTTGAAATTGATAATTTAAGAATTCAATCATATATGTATATGTTTATAAAACATATATGTATTTGTATGTGTTTATAACTTATTTAATAAACATTATAATTTATAAAACCTTATCAAATTATCAAAAGTATTTATGAAATGTATTATAGTTTTAATAAAATAATTTAAGAATTTAAACAAATGTAACTAAAATTTTAAAATGTTGTTAAAATAAAATACAAAAACAATTTATTAAATTTTTCGTGTCAACCCCAACCCGATAGGTTGTCCGTAGCTTAGCTAGATCAGGCCATAGGTAGCCCAAGCCTAGCTCGGCCCATTGTTGTCCCTACACCCACGTCTAAAGACTACACCCACTTCTTAAAATAATGCAACCAAGGACTAGACGTGACAAAGTGACAAGACTACATAAAGAGATAACAAATTCATGCAATCCATACACCCACATCTCTTAACAACAAACTACAACATTACTACATAAAGAAATAACAACTCATTCAGTTTATTCACCCACGTATACCCCCTCCCCCCATGTACATACTCGTATTAGTCTACTGGACTAAGACTACTTCAAACTTCAACTAGTTCCTCATCTTTAGATTACGCCTCTGTTATACCTTTCCCTTGAATAACCTGCCCACTTTGTCCACGTGATTTTTGTTGTTGTTTATAACATTACTACCATCATCAAAATTGTGCTTGCCCTCAAGCATTAATGAAGGAAAATGAAGGCGTAGAGAAGAAACTTCCTCCCATAAAGCTTCAGCTAGTGAAAGGCCTTCCCAATGGATCAAAGCGTAAGGTTGACCTTTAAATGTATGATATTTTAGAACAACTTGGGGATTGAGGTGGATTTCTCCTTTTGAAATAGAGAGAAGGACAAGTTTAACCATAACAGAGTTTCTATGGAATGGTTTCAAACATGAGACATAAAAAATGAGTTGTAATTTATAAGATGGTAGGAGATTTAGTTTAGAAGCCACAATTCCAATTTTTTCCATGACAGCCATAATATCGAGGAGAGAGTTTGGTGTACTTACGTGATGTAAGACTAAGTTGTCTGTAAGGATGGAGTTTAAGCAAGAACTTATTGCTAACTTGATATTGGACATCTTAATGCGTAACATCGTAGGCTATCTTCATGGAATTTTGATCTTGAAGAAGGCGATCTCTAAGATCTTTTAGCACCAAATCTCTTGTTTTTAGCTCTTGATCGATTGCTTCCAATTTGGCTAACCCAAGAATATAGGAGAGTATAGTTGGATGAGAATGACCATAAACCACTTCAAAAGGTGTAGCTTTTAAGGAAGAATGATAGATGGTATTGTAACAATACTCAACCCATGGTAACCATTAAAACTAGCAACGAGGTCGATCACTAGTAAAGCAATGTAAGTACATTTCAATTGTTTGAATCGCAATCTCGGTCTGACCATCACTTTGTGGGTAGCAAGCAAAACTGAAAGCCAAATTTGAACCACTTAAATGGAACAACTCAACCAAAAGGAGCTTGTAAAAGTCACATCCAGTCAGTAACAATTGATTCAGGTAAACCATAAAGCTTGAAAATATTGTCAAAAAAAAGGGCAACACTTACAACATTATAAGGATGAGACAGAGGGATGAGATGGGCATATTTGGAGAAACAATCCACAACCACCAATAGAACATTTTTACTTTAGGAAGTAGGTAACCCTTCAATCAAATCCATGGAAATATCTGACCAAATTTATAAAGGAACTAGTAAGGGTTGTAGAAGTCTAGTTGGGTGCAAATGTTCCAATTTGTGATTTTAATAAACAAAGCATAGCTATACAAAGGATTGAACTGAGGTTTTCATACCCTTCCAATAAAAGTCTTTAACAATGTGGTAAACACTCTTTTGGTACCCTTTATGCAATATCCCACTACCATAAGGCAAATACTTGAACACCCGAAGGACATTTAAGTACGTACCTTATGATAATAGTATGTTGGAGCAAAACATATCCGACTTACACATGGCAATCCAACCTACACATGGTATCATCTAACACACTCAAAGTCACTAAATTTTAAAAACCATTCAAATCCTTTCATTCATAAAGCTTACACTGATACCACCAAAAGACTAAGCATAAAAGCTTATACAATATCCAACAAAACGACAAAAATAAGGCTAGAACACTTCTAGTGTCAGCTGACAGACCTCTGAGCCATATCTCTAACCAAAAGATTCCTTAAGTCCTGACTAAGGAACTAGGTCTCCTGACTCGTACCTGAAAAGCTACATTGCAAATTTTGATGAGTTTTGCAAACTCCATGAGTGAACCATCATCGATGAATTCACCGGATCATAAGCACACATCACATATTACACAAACATTCATAAACAGATACATATATGATTCAAAACTCATACAATAGAGTATAACATTCAATCATTTCCAAACAGATCATATATGAACAAATACACATGCATATGAGACTCACATTCGTTCTTATTGTTGTGACTGAATGCCTATCACATACTTATACAATTGCTGGCCTGTAGGGCTCAATCAGAACATAATCATGGAGCATAGCTCTACGTGTACACACATATATCACGGAGCAAAGATCTACGTGGAAGCGCTTCATACGGGCAATTCAAGTCACAACGTCTTTATCTGAGAATGCATTTTATGAAATGCATCAAACTGAATATGGCATGTATCACAATCATATATTCAACATAACTCATATTCATCGGATATAAATCCGGCATTCAACTTTCGTTGAGGATTCACATAACATTCATAATCACGTTCAGAATTCCATAGCAAACAAAGTCACAATCAGAGCACTTCTAATACATTCCCAAATATTGATCTCCTCGGATAATTGAAGTCCGGAATTCATAATTAAATCACAAGCAATAAAACAATATTGGAAGCTTAAACAAATCAAATTAAATCAATCCTAGGAAAACATCTAGGTTGACTCACAGTACACTCCAATAAGCTATTGCCTGGATGGTCCGACAATGTCCGATTGGCGTTCGATATGCTCCTCTAAAATAGGCAAAACACATTCACAAATATCACACTTTGCACAATTGCACAAATGTTCTTTCCTAAAAATATCAATGTATAGAATGTATGCACAATGCATGTTCAATGATAATTCTGGGGTGCAATAATGCAATCCTTATCAAAAATCATTTAGGAATCAAAGCCCTCATTAATACCATGTATTCTTACAATTGAATTGGACCAAACAATGTCAAATAATTTCATAGCTTCATTGACCACTTCAGATTTTTCCTACAGAACATATTCGGGTCAACTTTCCTTACTAAATTAGATCAGGTAAATGACCAAATTAGACAAAAATTCCTTCTGTAAAGTTATTCTCCCATTTCTTAGCTTTCTAAAGACACCAAAATCATTTAATTTGGATCCGTATACCAAGAGATATCCTCAAAATATTCCATACGGTTCATAAGTTCCAGAAAAATTCATACCTCAACTTCCAACCAAAAATTGAAACTCTTAGAGACAGAATTAAAACTCCATTTCTTCATAAAGGTTATATCCCTATGTCTCTAGTTTACAGGGAATTAAAAATCACCCAAATTGGATCAGTATAGAGAAAGTTATGGTCAAAATAAGAAAACATGTTCGAGCAGTCAAAGGATGGGTACTCGTCGTGACGAACAGCCCAAAAAATCAGTTTTCTCGGGATTTTTGCAACGTTCACCGCGACGAGTTCAAGGGGGGGTCTCCTATGTTGCGGCGAGGAAGAAAATGGACGTCGGGGCAAGGAAGAAAATGGACGTCGCGACGAATAAACAAAATAAGCTACACGTCGCGATGTACAAATAAGAACACGTCGCGACGTCTGGTTCTGTAACTCGTCTTCCCCGATTTCTTTTTCCAGATTTTTCACTTCAATACCCAAAATAATCTCTAAAACTTCACTCCAATTAACTCCTAATCCAATTCGAAACATTTACATAAGATCAAACTCAAGATTCATTCTTAAACATCAACTTCACTTCTACTGATAAACAACGGACACAATGCATGCATGTATCACCACAATAAAACATCATTTAACAACAACAACACCCAACTTAAACATAACTTACCTGAATCGACTAAGAATTCCAGCAAGGAGAACCGATTAAAAACAGCAAAAGTCCCAAAGTTTTCTTTCGGATCTCAAGTGTTTCATCACCGAGAGTACTTGCATGCATTTTTCCTAACTCAACTCATACTCGGCTATGCATGCCTTACACATCATCACTAACATAAGCCATTTGTCTCACAATAATAAGTCCATGTGTCACAATAGGATTGGTCCAAAAATAAATATTTTTCTAAAATTCACTAAAAATCCCAAAATGTCTTAAATAATATCAAAATCACCAAAACACATTTTAATCACAATTAATAATTCAATTGTACCCGAAAATGTTAAGGAATGCATGTACAATCATATAAATGTGCAAAATGTGCATGTCACAATTAATAATGCATGATGTGCATTTTCATAATTTCTCACAAATTCTCAAAATTCACAATTCTAGCCCTAGCATGGGTAACGGGATGTTACAACTCTCCCCTCCTAACAAAAATTTCGTCCTCGAAATTCTTACCTAAATGATCAAATAGGTAGGGGTACTGACTCCTCATGAGCTCCTCCGTTTCTCATGTGGCTTCTTCACTCGAATGATTCTTCCAAAGGACTTTCACCATTAGGATCACTCGGTTCCTCAATTGCTTAATCTGATAGCCAATTATCTTCACAGGTTCCTCAACATAACTCAGATTACTAAAGACTTCAATCTCCTGAGTCGGTATCACATGAGTTGGATCCGACCGATATCGCCTAAGCATACTCACATGGAACACATTATGAATTTGAGCAATTTCCGAAGGTAAGGCTAACCTATAAGCCAATGGTCCAATTCTCTCAATGATCTCAAATGGACCAATATACTTCGGACTTAACTTATCCTTCTTGCCAAATCTAAAGACACCTCGCCAAGGTGATACTCTCAAAAATACCTTGTCACCAACCTGATACTCCATATCTCGCCTGTGTTGATCCACATAGCTTTTCTGTCTATCTTGTGCCATTTTAATTCTGCTACGGATCAATTTCACCTTATCAACTGTATCTTGAATCAATTCTGGGCCCTCGATAATTCGTAGACCCTCTTCATCCCAATATATAGGCGAACGACACTTTCTGTCGTACAACGCCTCATATGGAGCCATACCAATACTGCTGTGATACTGATTATTGTAGGCGAATTCAATTAAAGCTATATACTTATCCCATGCTCCCTGAAACTCCAAAACACAAGCTCTGAGCATATCCTCAACAGTCTTGATCGTTCTCTCGCTCTGACCATCTGTCTGAGGATGAAAGGCTGTACTGAAACTCAGCTTGGTACCCAAAGCTGTCTGTAGACTACCCCAAAATCTCGAGGTAAATCTAGGATCTCTGTTCGATACTATAGACACTGGAACCCTGTGTAACCTCACAACTTCATCCACATATCGTTGAGCCAAATGATCCAAAGAATAATTCTCCCTCACTGGTAAGAAATGAGCCGATTTGGTCAGTCTATCCTCAATGACCCAAATGGCATCATGTTGCCTTGGAGTTCTAGGCAAACCCATAATGAAATCCATCGTGATGTGTTCCCATTTCCACTCCGGAATGGGTAACGAATGCAATTTTCCTGCTGGAGCCTGATGCTCAGCCTTGACCTGCTGACAAGTTAAACACTTAGAAACAAATTCTGCTACTTGCTTTTTCATACCAGGCCACCAGTAATGTTGTTTCAGCGTGTTATACATCTTGGTAGTACCAGGATGCATAGCATAAGCTGCTAAATGAGCTTCCTCTAAAATCTCTTTCCTCATATTATCAACATTTGGCACACATAATCTCTGCTTTAACCTTAAGGTATCATCTCTCACTTCAAACTCAGAATCTAGATTCACTTTCAGCTTCTCAATTAACTTCACTAAATCGGATCTCGCTCGAGCCTCTTTGATACGCTCAACCAAAACAGTCTCAACTTCAAAGTAGCTATCAATGTATCATTTCGCCCAAACTCAAATCAACATTCGGTGCCCTCAATCTGAACTAGGCTAGGTAACCTCGATACCGCACTTATGCCATTAATCGCTAGATGATTTCCTACACAAAGCATCAGCTACAACATTAGCTTTGCCAGGATGATACTCAATCGTGCAATCATAATCTTTCAACAATTCTAACAATCTCCTCTGTCTCATATTTAACTCCTTCTGGCTCAACAGATACTTCAAACTTTTGTGATCAGTGAACACTGAAATGTCTCTCCATATAGATAGTCTCTCCAAATTTTCAAAGCAAAAACAACTGCAGCAAGTTCCAGATCATGAACTGGATAATTAAGTTCATGAGACCTCAACTGTCTCGATGCATAAGCTATTACTTTACTATGCTGCTTTAGAACACATCTTAGACCCTGATGTGATGCATTGTTGTATACAACATAACCTCCCGAGCTAGACGGAATAGCTAACACTGGTGCCGTAGTCAACCGATGCTTAAGCTCCTCAAAACTCTTCTGACAATCATCACTCTATCTAAACGGCACATTCTTTCTCATAAGTTTTGTCAAAGGGGCCGAAATCAGTGAAAACCCCTCGACAAACCTTCTGTAATACCCAACTAATCCAAGAAAACTCTGAATCTAAGACACATTCTTCGGAGCCTCCCACTTCATTACTGCTTCAATTTTCTTTTGGTCTACCTGAATGCCTTGTCCAGACACTATGTGACCCAAAAATATTACTTGATCAAGCCAAAAATTCACACTTAGTGAACTTGGCATATAACTGTTTCTCCCTCATCAACTGAAGAACCATTCTCAGATGTGCCATATGATCTTCTCTACACTTTGAGTACACCAAAATGTCATCAATAAAGACAATTACAAACTGATCTAAATAAGGTTGGAATACCTTATTCATCAAAGCCATAAATGCTGCCGGAGTATTAGTCAAACCAAATGGCATCACCAAAAACTCGAAGTGCCCATATCTGGTTCTAAATGCACTCTTGGGAACATCCGCCTCAGCTATCTTCAGCTAGTAATATCCCGATCTTAAGTCTAATTTTGTGAACACCTGAGCTTCTTGTAACTGATCAAACAAATCATCAATCCTCGGCAATGGATATTTATTCTTAACTGTTATCCGATTCAACTGCCGGTAATCAATGCATAATCTCAGAGTTCCATCCTTCTTCTTTACAAATAAAGCCGGGGCTCCCCAAGGTGACACACTAGGCCTGATAAACCCCTTATCTAACAATTCTTATAGCTGAGTTTTCAATTCCTTCAGTTCTACAGGTGCCATCCTAAATGGAGGAATTGATATAGGAGCGGTACCTGGGATAATGTCAATAGTGAACTCCGTCTCCCTAACTGGGGGTAATCTTGGTAGTTCAGTCGGAAACACATCCGAAAATTCTCTGACAACTGGGATATCCCGAATGGTTTGTTCATTCTGAGTGTCAACTATGTGGGCCAGATAAGCCTCACATCCATCTCGGATCAATCTCAAAGCACTTAGAAAAGAAATTAGTCGGGCTGACACTGCCTGACTAACTCCTCGAAACACCACTCTCGGTTGATTTGGAGATTCAAGCACTACCTCTTTAGTATAACAATTAATCACTGCCCTATGAGCAGTGAGCCAATCCATGCCTAAGATGACGTCTATCTCTCTCAACTGCAATATAATCAAATCAGCTACTAACTCTGCCTGATCAATCCGAATTATACACCTCTTACATACCTCACCGATCACTATTGTGCTACCCACTAGATTGCTCACTACTAACCCACATTTCAGTACCTCTCGCTCACAATGCAATTTAGATGCCAGATGAGGGGTGATGAATGAATGGGTAGATCCTGGATCTACCAGTGCATAAGCTTCAAAATTAAAAACATTCAACACAACTGCTACCACATCTGGGGAGTCTTGTGCCTCCTGTCTGGTGATGGCATAGACCCTGGCCTGAGTTTGCGGCTGATTGCTCCGCACCTCAGTCCTAACACTGGGCCCTGCTGACTGAGTCCGACCTGTTGGGCCCCTATTCACATTAAGCATGTTTTAATTTATGTTTGAGGATTAATTTGAAAATTTATTTTTGTTAGACTAAATTGAGGTTTATAGTGTTTAGAGGGATGAAAGTTAAATGAAGGATCGGTTTAGATTAGAATTTGATATGTTGTTAGAGTTTATAAAGAATAAGATAGTTTAGGGGCACTTTGGGTAATTCACTTATGGTTTTAAAGTCTAAGGCTAAGATGGAAGGCTATTTTGGTCCATTTAAGTTCTTTTAAAAACAAAAAGAAGAGGAATATATGGTGGAATCGTTCATGTGAGGTAGAGGACAACTTCTTGCAAGGAAAGGAATGGTAAACTCAAAACTACGTAGTTTTGAGAGTTGAAACTTAAGTTATAACTTAAAAGCCAAGTGTTAGGGCAATTAGAAGGAGAATCACGAAAATTCTAGAGAAAAGGAGAGGGAGAGTTTCGGATAAGAAGAAGAAGAAGAAGAAGAAGAAGAAGAAGAAAGAGGCTAGGTCTTTAGGTTTTTCTTGCTTAGTGAAGGGTAGTAGAGTGTTTAAGAAGGAGAGGAGAAAGAAAGGTTAAGAGTTCATCAAAGCCAAGAGAGAGAACAATTTTCGTGGGTCTCTCTTTAAGGTAAGAAAAATGTGAAATTCTTTGGATTTATGAGTGGGTTTTGATGCAAATGGCTTAGGTAAGGATTGAGTAAAGTTAGATAGGTTTAATTCCATGGTTTTCTCTCATAGGATTGTCTAATTTTGGGATGTCTCATGTTAATTGGGTTCTTATTTGCTTAATGAAGGTGAAGAGAGGTTATTAGAGCAATAAGCAAGGTTAAGTGTTTAAATTCAAGGCTAAAGGATTAAGGTGGGTAATTTCTTAATAATTGAGTTAATGAACTTGTTAAAGTTCTATAATAAATGCTATTAAATGCTATTGAATGCCTTTAAATGAATTATCAATGTTGCTTGTATTTCTTGAAATGGTTTGAATTTGTATAAGATGTAAAAATATGTGTATAATTGTTTGACAAGTGAAAAAGAGATTTGAATATGTGATTTGAGCAATTGTGTGAAAGGTAGGTTGCAATGGCCATTGGTGGCAAATATGTGTGAAATGCATGAATGATATGATATGCATGTTTCTATGGGTTTATGGTGGTCCTTTATGTGATAGGTGCACCTATATAGGCTTCTCCCGCTTGCCCGCTAGTGGCCATGGAGTTCCTCACGGACTCCCTCATGTGTTCACGGCTACACATGACCGCTTTGCGAAAATGTTTAGTACGTCCTGTTGTACCCACCCAAACCAACTTATGTGTGACTATATTATATGCTGTCTAAATTATTCTTGGATGATATATTGTTTTGTAATTGCCTTTGATCATTTGATATTAATGAAGAATTGCTTTATGATAAAGATGCTTTAGTTCAATTGTCTAAGAATAAATTGCTAAAGGATTTTGGCATGTTTATTCTTAGTTATTAAGATTTTACCCACGGAGCCGTCGAGCTCACCCCCCATTTTCCCCCTCCACAGATCATGAGCGAGAAACTGAGACACCGCATTGGGAATGAGGCATTACTCCGATGCAATTTTTGGCTTTTGAAATCATATGTTTGAAACCAAGGCTTTAGATAACATTTTGGAACTAGCAATGTACTTTGTATTTTGTACCTTGAGATTTTGATGTATTTGGGCTAAAATGCCCTCTAAAGCTTTGTAATAACTTTGAATTTCATGTAAATGCAAGATTGTTGAGTTTTAATTGTAATTTATGTAATTTACATATGTTTTATACACATGCAGCATTGTATGGCTATAGTTGACAAAAAGAGTGGTACGAGTTTGTATTGATCTATTTTTGGAATGGAATAGATGTCTAGGAGTGTGGTTGTTGCCTTTGAATCGTGTTTGGAGAAACTTTTGGGATTGAATTATGTTGTATGAGGTTTGATATTGAGTTTTATGCAGGTGGTGGAGCTAGGATTGAAGATTGGTTAGTTGAAAATTCAAGGGAAGTGCTGTCAAATTTTCATAAAATTTGACAGAAACTTCACCTTAGTATTAGACCCTCTTAAGGCTTGAATTAAATCGGGAAGTCTTCATGAAGATTGTAGTAGAAATTCAGAACTTTCTAAGGGTATATAGTTTGTCTCATTTGGACTTAGGGTTAAAAAGTTATGAGGTTAGGATCACATGCAGTTACTGTTCATCTAGCTATGTTACTGTTACATTGGTCTTTAATGAGCAGTGCCTTTGAGTGGCTTTTTACCTTACTTAATGATGAAATTAATTTTTGCATCCTTCATGAATGTTGTAGAGAATCTTGTTATCTTTCCATTGAGGTATAATATGTAATTTTTAGGATTTGGAGTAAGAAGTTATGACAATTGAAAGACAACAGTTAAAGTCCATTTTGGTTGTTCATATAGCTTATGAATTTATGGTGACTTTGATGACAAATGATTGAAATCCATGCTTTGATGAATCATTTAAGTTAGAGATTGTTAAGTTGGTGAGTTAAACTTGAAGTTTGAGGTGTTATGAAGTGTTTAGGCTATGGAATGAATAAATTTTGGATGTGTATAAATGGTTACGAAGTTAGGTTGAAGATGAGAAGTTTGAAAGAGACTTGAAGTTTTGGGAAATCCCATGAAACAGACAGCCTCCGGTGCAAAAACACCCCTTAGCCTGCCCATGTCCGTTAAACGGACTTGCATGTCCGTTTAACGAACATTTAAGGATCATTTGGGCCACTTTCACCCGAACGTGTCCGTTAAACTGACATGGATGTCCGTTTAATGGAAAGCTACGGGAAAGATGATGAATTTTGAAATTTTTAGAGGCCGAATCACTTTTTTTGGTCTTCATGAAGGTTTTATATCTAGATGTCTAATTTCTAATGGTCTAAAAACGAACGAAATATGATTTATAAATCGAAAGTTATGGTGATCGTGCCAAAAGAGTTTCAAATTGATTTAGGGTGTGAACATGATCTATTATGTTTGGCATAAATCCCCCATCCGACCTCCAATTGAGGTGAGACTTGAACCATTAGATTCCTAAGACATATATATTTCTCTCCATAAAATTTGGTACCATTTAGAGTTAAATTGAAAAATTTTGCATTAAATTAAGTGAGAGGTCGGTTTGGAGATCATAATTGGAGTATGAGCTCTTTTAGGTTTTTTAAGCATAACTTGAGTTATACAACTTCGTTTGAGGTGATTCCTGTTCCAAAACGAACTTGAGGCATAGATCTGTAACTCATATGAATAATTCAACCTATGATTTTGGTGTTTATATAGTGTACGCTCGCCACGAATGTGGAGTTACAGCTTAGGACCCTGCAAGGTTATAAACACAAGGTTCATGATTTTGTAGTTTTAATGCCGAAACAAGTTTTCCATCGTGGTGAGGTATCCCTCCCTCATGAGTTGCGCGTCCAGATGTCACGTAGGACGTCGGACCCGTGTCTCACTGGGGTGAGGTTCCAACACTTATGATATCAGAGCTTTCGGTTGAGGTTCGGGTAGAAAGAGAACTTTAGGGTTTTCATGAATTCCACCAACATTGCATGATTTGTGCTCTTTTGAATTGTTTTAACTGATTTTACATGCCTACATGGTGTTTTTGACTAAATGTTGATTTTTGCATGATTTTGACCGAATTTTTCATGATATATATCGTACGATACATTTGACAAATTATTTTTGCATGAACTAAAGTTTTTCACTGGTTTTATTTTGAAGGAGTATTATGTCACCTCGGAGTAGAACTCGAGGAGCCCGACTTCGTTCTCGCTCTCACCAGAGGAGCACAGATGAGTCTTATGTCTCGCAAGATGCGAGGACACACTCTGCTCCTAGCTCAGAAGCACCTAGTGTGCAACCTGAGGAGCCTCCACCTCCTCCTCCTCCTTCTATGCCTGCAATGGACCCGCAGTTTTTCCAGGCCTTTGCCCAGGCTTTCACTTTCACCATGGGTCAAGGGTCTCAGGTTCCGGTGCCAGCTCCAGTGGTTAGGGGCGGGCAGTATGATAAGCTGAGGAAGTTTGGAGCGGTGGACTTTCATGGTACCACCAATCTAGAGGAAGCTGAAGCTTGGATGAAGAGGACAAAGAGGGTCCTGGTGCAGATGAAGTGCTCTGATGAGGAGAAGCTAGAGTATGCAGTGAGTTTATTGCAGGGAGATGCTCTTCACTGGTGGGAGTCAGTGCCACAGAGTCAAGCTGTGCCACCAGTACTCACATGGAGGGACTTCGGAGAACTGTTTAGAAAGAAGTATCTTTCTCGGGTCTACATCCAGGAGAAGGCTCGAGAATTCTTGAATCTGACTCAGAGAGAGATGTCTGTGAGTGAGTATGAGTTAAGATTCACCCAGTTTTCTAGATATGCATCTCATATTGTGGCAAATGAAGAAGATAAGTGCCGCAAGTTTGAGGGAGGCCTCCATTTGGGCATCAAGGAGAAGGTGATCCTCCATAATTTTTGTGATTATCAGCAGCTGGTGGATGCTGCACTCCAGGCTGAGAAGCTGGAGAACATTAGGCAGGAGGTGAGTAGGAAGAGGAAGAGCAGAGAGTAGTCTTCCAGGAGAGGGGGTAGTGTGCAAACAGTTGTCAGGGGTGAGAAGAGTTTCCATGCTCAAAGTCGTGGTGGCGAGAGTGCCCTCAAAGAAAGCAGTGATTTAGATTGGTCAAGACAGCTTCCTCGGTGGGAGAAACAGAGAAAAAAGAAGCAGGAATCATAACCCCGTATGTGAGCGCTATGGGAATATGCATCGAGGTGAGTGCCGTAAACTTACAGGTGCCTATTTCTGATGTGGAGAAAAAGGGCATCGGATCAAGGATTGGCCTCTAGTGATTAAAGGGGAAGGATCTCAGCCGCAGGTTCAGAGAAGAGCAGAGACAGTGGGAACCAGGCCAACTGCTGGGGTGGGCAGTTCTGGGTTAGTGAAGAAGCCCATTCCTCCAGGGAGACCAAGAGGGCAAGCACAGGCTAGGGTGTTTGCCATGACACGGGAGGAAGCTGCAGCTGCACTGGAGGTTGTTACTGGTATGGCTCAGCTCTTTCATTCTGATGTGTATATGTTGTTTGATTCTGGTTCTACACATTCTTATGTGTCTGCAAGTATGATATTGCCTGATATGCAGTCAGTTCTCTTAGATAATTTTCTACTTGTTATCACTCCGTTAGGGAGGAATGTCATTGTAAGCTGGATTTATAGAGATTGTGAGCTTGTGATCGAGGGATCTAGTTTGGTAGTAGATCTGCTACCTCTAGATCTGAAGGGATTGGACGTTATTTTTGGAATGGACGTAATGGAAAAATATCAGGCGAAGCTTGATTGTAGTCGGAAGGAAGTGGAGTTTGATATGGGTGAAGGTCGTAAGGTAATTTTCAGAGGGGATAGAAAGTTGACACCGCCAAGGCTTATTTCAGCTCTGTTAGCTGATAAACTGATAGGGAGAGGCTGTGAAGCCTTCTTGGCATGTGTCATGGATATCAGTGTGAAGGAGAGCAGGGTGGAGGATATTCCCATTGTGAGGGAATTTCCTGATGTGTTTCTAGAGGAGTTGCCCGATTTGCCACCGGAGAGGGAGATTGAGTTTGCTATCAACTTGGCTCTCGGGACAGCTCCTATCTCTATTCCACCATACAGGATGGCTCCAGCCGAGCTGAAGGAGCTTAAGGAACAGTTAGAGGATTTATTAGAAAAGGGGTTTATTAGACCGAGTTCCTCACTTTGGGGAGCACCGATCTTGTTTGTTAGAAAGAAAGATGGAACTTGGAGGATATGCATCAATTACAGGAGGATTAACAAGGTGACAGTGAAAAACAAGTATCCTCTGCCTCAGATAGATGACTTATTTGATCAGCTGCAGGGAGCAACGGTCTTTTCTAAGATTGATCTCAAGTCTGGCTACCATCAACTCAGGATAAAGGAGTCTGATGTGAACAAGACAGCCTTCAGGACACGGTATGAGCATTATGAATTTTTGGTTATGCCTTTTGGACTGACCAATGCTCCTGCTGCTTTTATGGATCTGATGAACAGAATTTTTTAGGAGTTTTTAGATCAGTTTGTTATCGTATTTATCGACGACATTTTGGTGTATTCAAAGAGTGTGGGAGAACATGAGCAACACTTGAGAATAGTATTGCAGCGGTTGAGAGAAAGAGAGCTTTATGCCAAATTCACTAAATGTGAATTTTGGCTTCATGAAGTAGTTTTCCTTGGCCACATTATTTCTGAGAATGGGGTGCACGTAGATCCAAAGAAGATTGAAGCAGTGGTGAATTGGCATGCCCCAACTACAGTAACGGAAGTGAGGAGCTTTCTGGGTTTAGCAGGCTATTATCGAAGATTCGTAGAGGGATTCTCAATAATAGCTACTCCTTTGACCAAGTTATTGATAAGAACCAGAAGTTTGTTTGGAGTGATGAGTGCCAACGGAGTTTTGAGGAGCTCAAGCATAGATTGACTAGTGCTCCAGTTTTAACTTTGCCTACAGGAGAAGGAAGTTATACAGTGTATAGTGATGCTTCCAGAAAGGGGTTGGGATGTGTGCTTATGCAGGGAGATAAGGTGATAGCATATGCCTCACGGCAGTTAAAACCTTATGAGGTGAATTATCCGACCCACGATCTGGAATTAGCAGCTGTGATCTTTGCCTTGAAGATATGGAGGCATTATTTGTATGGGGTTCAAACTAGGATCTTCACAGATCACAAAAGTCTCAAATACTTGTTAAGTCAGAAAGAGCTGAATTTGAGACAGAGAAGGTGGATTGAGCTGCTTAAAGATTATGACCTGTTGATTGAGTATCATCCAGGTAAGGCAAATGTTGTTGCATATGCTTTAAGCAGGAAGTCTTCCATAGCATATGTCCAGACAGTGTATCTACCCCTATTGGAAGAGATGACTAAACTCAGGATCAATTTAAGGCAAGATAAATCTGATTGTATGATTGCTACTTTTAGGGTGAGACCAATCCTCAGGGAAAAAGTGAAAGAGTTGCAAGTTCAGGATGCAGAACTAGGAAAGCTACGGAAAGAGGTTCAGCAGGGTAAGAAGTCCGATATGATGGTGAGTGATGATGGACTCTTGACAGTCGGGAATAGACTTTGTATTCCAGATGTCAGGGAGGTGAAGAATGAGATTCTGGATGAGGCGCACAATGCGCCTTATGCTATGCATCCAGGTAGCACCAGAATGTACAGGGATCTTAAGGAACATTTCTGGTGGAAAGGTATGAAGAAGGATGTGGCCGAGTATGTGAGTAAGTGTCTAGTGTGTCAGCAAGTTAAGGCTGAACACTAGGCACCTTCAGGTCAGTTGAGACCATTGCCTATTCCAGAGTGGAAGTGGCAGAAAGTAACTATGGATTTTCTAATGGGATTGTCTAGAACCAGTAGGAGGCATGATGCCATTTGGGTGATTGTGGATAGATTGACGAAATCAGCCCATTTTATGGCAATTAGACAGACTGATCCTCTGCACGTGCTAGCTAAGAAGTACATTGATGAAGTTGTAAGATTGCATGGTATCCCGGATTCAATTGTATCTGATAGAGATCCTCTTTTTACATCGAGATTTTGGGGCAGTTTGCAGGAAGCTTTAGGTACTAAGTTGAGTTTCAGCACTGCTTTCCATCCTCAGACCGATGGTCAATCTGAGAGGATCATTCGGACCCTAGAGGGAATGCTCAGGGCATGTGTGATGGACTTTAGAGGAGCATGGGATGAGCACTTGCCTCTAATCGAATTTGCCTATAATAATTCGTATCATTCGAGCATTCAGATGGCGTCGTATGAGGCTCTGTATGGGAGGAGATGTAGGACTCCAGTGTGTTGGGATGAAGAGGGAGATAGGAAGCTTTTGGGTCCAGAGTTGATTCAGATGACTATTGATAAGGTCAACTTAATTAAGCACAGGCTGAAGGCAGCTCAGGACATAATGAAAAGTTATGAAGATGCTCACAGGAAGGAGATGGAGTATGAGGTCGGCGAGAAAGTTTTTCTCAAGACTTCTCCTTGGAAAGGGATTCTGAGATTTGAGAGAAAGGGTAAGCTGAGTCCAAGGTATGTGGGGCCTTATGAGATTCTGGAAAGAATTGGTCCATTGGCGTACAAGTTAGCATTGCCTCCAGAGCTATCACAGATTCATGATGTCTTTCATGTTTCTATGTTGAGGAGATATCGATCAGATCCTTCTCATGTCATCCAAGCTGATGAAATTCAGTTGAGTGATGACATAAGTTAAGAAGAGCTTCCAGTGCAGACCTTGGATACAAAAGAAAAGGTTTTGAGGAACAAGACAGTGCAGCTAGTTAAGGTTTTATGGAGAAATCATTCAGTGGAAGAGGCCACGTGAGAGCCATTGGAAGCTATGAAGGAGAAGTATCCTCATCTTTTCATTGATCCAGGTAAGAATTTCGAGGACGAAATTCTTTTAAGAGGGGGAGAAATGTTGGGCCCCGATTCGCATTAAGCATGTTTTAATTTATGTTTGAGGATTAATTTGAAAATTTATTTTTGTTAGACTAAATTGAGGTTTATAGTGTTTAGAGGGATGAAAGTTAAATGAAGGATCGGTTTAGATTAGAATTTGATATGTTGTTAGAGTTTATAAAGAATAAGATAGTTTAGGGGAACTTTGGGTAATTCACTTATGGTTTTAAAGTCTAAGGCTAAGATGGAAGGCTATTTTGGTCCATTTAAGTTCTTTTAAAAACACAAAGAAGAGGAATATATGGTGGAATCGTTCATGTGAGGTAGAGGAACAACTTCTTGCAAGGAAATGAATGGTAAACTCAAAACTACGTAGTTTTGAGAGTTGAAACTTAAGTTATAACTTAAAAGCCAAGTGTTAGGGCAATTAGAAGGAGAATCACGAAATTTCTAGAGAAAAGGAGAGGGAGAGTTTCGGATAAGAAGAAAAAGAAGAAGAAGAAGAAGAAGAAGAAGAAGAAGAAAGAGGCTAGGTCTTTAGGTTTTTCTTGTTTAGTGAAGGGTAGTAGAGTGTTTAAGAAGGAGAGGAGAAAGAAAGGTTTAAGAGTTCATCAAAGCTAAGAGAGAGAGCAATTTTTGTGGGTCTCTCTTTAAGGTAAGAAAAATGTGAAATTCTTTGGATTTATGAGTGGGTTTTGATGCAAATGGCTTAGGTAAGGTTTGGGTAAAGTTAGATAGGTTTAATTCCATGTTTTTCTCTCATAGGATTGTCTAATTTTAGGATGTCTCATGTTAATTGGGTTCTTATTTTCTTAATGAAGGTGAAGAGAGGTTATTAGAGCAAGAAGCAAGGTCAAGTGTTTAAATTCAAGGCTAAAGGATTAAGGTGGGTAATTTCTTAATAATTGAGTTAATGAACTTGTTAAAGTTCTATAATAAATGCTATTGAATGCCTTTAAATGAATTATCAATGTTGCTTGTATTTCTTGAAATGGTTTGAATTTGTATCAGATGTAAAAATATGTGTATAATTGTTTGACAAGTGAAAAAGAGATTTGAATATGTGATTTGAGCAATTGTGTGAAAGGTAGGTTGCAATGGCCATTGGTGGCAAATATGTATGAAATGCATGAATGATGTGATATGCATGTTTCTATGGGTTTAGGGTGGTCCTTTAGGTGATAGGTGCACCTATATAGGCTTCTCCCGCCTGCCCGCTAGTGGCCATGGAGTTCCTCACGGACTCCCTCATGTGTTCACGGCTACACATGACCGCTTTGCGGAAATGTGTAGTACGTCCTGTTGTACCCACCCAAACCAACTTATGTGTGACTATATTATATGCTGTCTAAATTGTTCTTGGATGATATATTGTTTTGTAATTGCCTTTGATCATTTGATATTAATGAAGAATTGCTTTATGATAAAGATGCTTTAGTTCAATTGTCTGAGAATAAATTGCTAAAGGATTTTGACATGTTTATTCTTAGTTATTAAGCTTTTACCCACGGAGCCGTCGAGCTCACCCCTCATTTTCTCCCTCCACAGGTCATGAGCGAGAAACTGAGACACCGCATCGGGAATGAGGCATTACTCCGATGCAATTTTTGGCTTTTGAAATCATATGTTTGAAACCAAGGCTTTAGATAACATTTTGGAACTAGCAATGTACTTTGTATTTTGAACCTTGAGATTTTGATGTATTTGGGCTAAAATGCCCTCTAAAGCTTTGTAATAACTTTGAATTTCATGTAAATGCAAGATTGTTGAGTTTTAATTGTAATTTATGTAATTTACATATGTTTTATACACATGCATCATTGTATGGCTATAGTTGACAAAAAGAGTGGTACGAGTTTGTATTGATCTATTTTTGGAATGGAATAGATGTCTAGGAGTATGGTTGTTGCCTTTGAATCGTGTTTGGAGACACTTTTGGGATTGAGTTATGTTGTATGAGGTTGGATATTGAGTTTTATGCAG
This sequence comes from Erythroxylum novogranatense, assembly GCA_029891385.1. Lineage (NCBI taxonomy): Eukaryota > Viridiplantae > Streptophyta > Magnoliopsida > Malpighiales > Erythroxylaceae > Erythroxylum > Erythroxylum novogranatense. The sequence continues at coordinate 32,841,843 of CM057225.1, read as the reverse complement.
GTGGTGGAGCTAGGATTGAAGATTGGTTAGTTGAAAATTCAAGGGAAGTGTTGTCAAATTTTCATAAAATTTGACAGAAACTTCACCTTAGCATTAGACCCTCTTAAGGATTGAATTAAATCAGGAAGTCTTCGTGAAGATTGTAGTAGAAGTTCAGAACTTTCTAAGGGTATATAGTTTGTCTCATTTGGACTTAGGGTTAAAAAGTTATGAGGTTAGGATCACATGCAGTTACTGTTCATCTAGCTATGTTACTGTTACATTGTTCTTTAATGAGAAGTGCCTTTGAGTGGCTTTTTACCTTACTTAATGATGAAATTAATTTTTGCATCCTTCATGAATGTTGTAAAGCATCTTGTTATCTTTCCATTGAGGTATAATATGTAATTTTTAGGATTTGGAGTAAGAAGTTATGACAATTGAAAGACAACAGTTAAAGTCCATTTTGGTTGTTCATATAGCTTATGAATTTATGGTGACTTTGATGACAAATGATTGAAATCCATGCTTTGATGAATCATTTAAGCTAGAGATTGTTAAGTTGGTGAGTTAAACTTGAAGTTTGAGGTGTTATGAAGTGTTTAGGCTATGGAATGAGTAAATTTGGGAAGTGTATAAATGGTTACGAAGTTAGGTTGAAGATGAGAAGTTTGAAAGAGACTGGAAGTTTTGGGAAATCCCATGTCCGTTAAACGGACAGCCTCGGGTGCAAAAACATCCCTTAGCCTGCCCATGTCCATTTAACGGACATTTAAGGATCATTTGGGCCACTTTCACCCGAACGTGTCCGTTAAACGGACATGGATGTCCGTTTAACGAACAGCTACGGGAAAGATGATGAATTTTGAAATTTTTAGAGGCCGAATCACTTTTTTTGGTCTTCATTAAAGTTGTAGATCTAGATGTCTACTTTCTAATGGTTTAAAACGAATGAAATATGATTTATAAATCTAAAGTTATGGTGATCGCGCCAAAAGAGTTTCAAATTGATTTAGGGTGTGAACATGATCTATTATGTTTGAAATAAATCCCCCATCCGACCTCCAATTGAGGTGAGACTTGAACCATTAGATTCCTAAGACATATATATTTTTCTCCATAAAATTTGGTACCATTTGGAGTTAAATTGAAAAAGTTTGCATTAAAGTAAGTGAGGGGTCAGTTTGGAGATCATAATTGGAGTATGAGCTCTTTTAGGTTTTTTAAGCATAACTTGAGTTATACAACTCCATTTGAGGTGATTCTTATTCCAAAACGAACTTGAGGCATAGAGCTATAACTCATATGAATAAGTCAACCTATGATTTTGGTGTTTATATAGTGTGCGCTCGCCACGAATGTGGAGTTACAGCTTAGGACCCTACAAGGTTATAAGCACAAGGTTCATGATTTTGCAGTTTTAATGCCGAAACAAGTTTTCCATCATGGTGAGGAATCCCTCCCTCGTGAGTTGTGCGTCCAGATGTCATGTAGAACGTCGGACCTGTGTCTCACCAGGGTGGGGTTCCAACACTACCTCTACCTCTGCCTCTTTGTACAGATCTGCCAGCTCTGCTCTGTTGAACTGAGACCTCAGTCATAGTTCCTCCTCTAGCTCCAGACTGTGATTCCAACAACTCAGGGAAATCCCTAATCTAATGCTCATAAGAGCCACATCGAAAACATGCTCCTGATATCCTCCAGCACTCACCACCATGTCTTTTACCACAATGCTCACATTCAGGAAATTGTTGCGACTGATTGGCCGACATCTGTCCTCTGCCTCCTCCAGACTGAACAAATCTACCTCTTCCATGGAATCCAAATTGTCTCGATCTAGACTGGAATCGAGACGATCTGTTCTGGCGCTTTTTGAAGCTTATGCCAGAATCAGCATGAGGTTCATTCTGCCTCTTTCCTCTGTCCTCCTGCCTAAGCTCTCTCTGACTATCCTTCAATAATTGCTCTATTCTGATCGAGGCTGCCCGGAGTTCTATAAAACTGCTCAAGTTAGAGATGGCAAGCCTCGTCCTGATTTTCATATTCAGACCATCCTCAAACCGCCTACATTTATCTTGCTCAGTCGAAATTAGTGCGGTTGCATACCCCATTAACTCATTGAACCTTATCTCATAGTCTGCCACTGAGAGCTTGCCTTGCTTCAAATCTAAGAATTCTTTCATTTTTCGATCCATGTAAATCTTTGGCATGTAATTCTCTCGAAATGCTATCAGAAAATCCTCTCAGGTCCAGCTACAAGGTCTGGTGGTACTACCCGGCACGGTCTTCCACCACTGGTATGCGGGACATTGCAATAGTGAGACTGCATAATCATATTTCTCCTTTGTTATACAGTTCATCTGATCGAACACTCTTTCAGTTCTCTCAAGCCATCCTTCTACTTCAGCCGGATCTGTACTTCCGTAGAATTCCACAGCCCCTTGCTTTCTCAACTTATCATATCTCCTTTCCCGGTTCACGGGAATTCTCGGAGGCATTTCAAAAAATTCAGGTACATGAGACCCTAAATTGGCTCCTATAGACTCCATGTCAGCTGACTCACTAATTTGATCCCCTATGGAAAATGACCTATAACAAACAAAAGCTGCAATTACTGTCCGAATCTTTCACTATGAATCATATTATTTCCCTAAAGATGCCAAACCATGCTCTGATACCAAAATGCAACATCCCACTACCATAAGGCAAATACCTGAACACCCGAAGGACATTTAAGTACGTACCTTATGATAATGGTATGTTGGAGCAAAACATATCCGACTTACACATGGCAATCCAACCTACACATGGCATCATCTAACACACTCAAAGTCATTAAATTTTAAAAACCATTCAAATCCTTTCATTCATAAAGCTTACACTGATACCACCAAAAGACTAAACATAAAAGCTTATACAATATCCAACAAAACGACAAAAATAAGGCTAGAACACTTCTGGTGTCAGCTGACAGACCTCTGAGCCATATCTCTAACCAAAAGATTCCTTAAGTCCTGACTAAGGAACTAGGTCTCCTGACTCGTACCTAAAAAGCCACATTGCAAATTTTGATGAGTTTTGCAAACTCCATGAGTGAACCATCATCGATGAATTCACCGGATCATAAGCACACATCACATATTACACAAACATTCATAAACAGATACATATATGATTCAAAACTCATACAATAGAGTTTAACATTCAATCATTTCCAAACAGATCATATATGAACAAATACATATGCATATGAGACTCACATTCGTTCTTATTGTTGTGACTGAATGCCTATCACATACTTATACAATTGCTGGCCCGTAAGGCTCAATCAGAACAGAATCATGGAGCATAGCTCTACGTGCACACACATATATCACGGGGCAAAGCTCTACGTGGAAACGCTTCATACGGGCAATTCAAGTCACAATGCCTTTATCTGAGCATGCATTTTATGAAATGCATCAATCTGAATATGGCATGTATCACAATCATATATTCAACAAAACTCATATTCATCGGATCTAAATCCAGCATTCAACTTTCGTGGAGGATTCACATAACATTCATAATCACGTTCAGAATTCCATAGCAAACAAAGTCACAATCAGAGCACTTCTAATACATTCCCAAATATTGATCTCCTCGGACAATTGAAGTCCGGAATTCATAATTAAATTGTAAGCAATAAAACAATATTGGAAGCTTAAACAAATCAAATTAAATCAATCCTAGGAAAACATCTAGGTTGACTCACAGTACGCTCCAATAAGTTATTGCCTGGATGGTCTGGCAATGTCCGATTGGCGTCCGATATGCTCCTCTAAAATAGGCAAAACACATTCACAAATATCACACTTTGCACAATTGCACAAATGTTCTTTCATAAAAATATCAATGTATAGAATGTATGCACAATGCATGTTCAATGATAATTCTGGGGTGCAATAATGTGATCCTTATAAAAAATCATTTAGGAATCAAAGCCCTCATTAATACCATGTATTCTTACAATTGAATTGGACCAAACAATGTCAAATAATTTCATAGCTTCATTGACCACTTCAGATTTTTCCTATAGAACATATTTGGGTCAACTTTCCTTACTAAATTAGATCAGGTAAATGACCAAATTAGACAAAACTTCCTTCTGTAAAGTTGTTCTCCCATTTCTTAGCTTTCTAAAAACATTAAAATCATTTAATTTGGATCAGTATACCAAGAGATATCCTCAAAATATTCCATACGGTTCATAAGTTCCATAAAAATTCATACCTCAACTTCCAACCAAAAATTGAAACTCTTAGAGACAGAATTAAAACTCCATATCTTCATAACAGTTGTATCCCTATGTCTCTAGTTTACATAGAAACAAGAATCACCTAAATTGGATCAGTATAGAAAAAGTTATGGTTAAAATACGAAATCATGTTCGAGCAGTCAAAGGATGGGTGCTCGTCGCGACGTGGAGAAAAGATGAGGTCGCGACGAACAGCCCAAAAAATTAGTTTTTTCGGGATTTTTGCAACGTTCGCCGCTACAAGTTCAAGGGGGGGTCTCCTACGTCACGGCGAGGAAAAAAATGGACGTCGCGATGAATAAACAAAATAAGCTACACGTCGTGATGTACAAATAAGAACACGTCGCGACATCTGGTTCTGCAACTCGTCTTCCCCAATTTCTTTTTCCAGATTTTTCACTTCAATACCCAAAATAATCTCTAAAACTTCACTCCAATTAACTCCTAATCCATTTCAAAACATTTACATAAGATGAAACTCAAGATTCATTCTTAAACATCAACTTCACTTCTACTGATAAACAACGGACACAATGCATGCATGTATCACCACAATAAAACATCATTTAATAACAACAACACCCAACTTAAACATAACTTACCTGAATCGGATAAGAATTCCAACAAGGAGAACCGATTAAAAACAGCAAAATTCCCAAAGTTTTCTTTCGGATCTCAAGTGTTTCATCACCGAGAGTACTTGCATGCATTTTTCCTAACTCAACTCATACTCGGCTATGCATGCCTTACACATCATCACTAACATAAGCCATTTGTCTCACAATAATAAGTCCATGTGTCACAATAGGATTGGTCCAAAAATAAATATTTTTCTAAAATTCACTAAAAATCCCAAAATGTCTTAAATAATATCAAAATCACCAAAACACATTTTAATCACAATTAATAATTCAATTGTACCCGAAAATGTTAAGGAATGCATGTACAATCATATAAATGTGCAAAAATGTGCATGTCACAATTAATAATGCATGATGTGCATTTTCATAATTTCTCACAAATTCTCAAAATTCACAATTCTAGCCCTAGCATGGGTAACGGGATTTTACACTTTATGACTATTATCATGAATAGTATCCAAGATTGATTGAATAAGAGGAGAAGTGGGTGAAAAATACACTCATTTTTTTGAAGAAAATCAATCCATTTTGTATTCCTATGGACCCACAACTTCACCTTCTTGGATTTGAAGCAGTTGTTGCATCTAATCAGATTGTTGGACTTCAATATGGATGGACTCAAAGATAGGCAATTGTGGAATGGTAATAGATGTCAACATTGATTCTTGTTCTGCTATACAAGATTAAAAATTCTGCTATTGTATTGCATTTTCCAGCTCTATACTTCGAAAAAAATCAAACCCTATTAATTTGCTTAGCCAAAGTTGTTAAGGTGAGGTAATGATACGTTGTTGCAACAAAAAATTGAGGCTTTAATGATCAGTCTGTATTTAAAAGTGTCTCCCCCATAAATAAACTGGCCAATGATAGATCGCCTTAACTAATATAATGAGTTCCTTTTCATAAGCTAGAAGACCCCTATAGTAAGAAGCCAATGAACTGTTGAAATAAACTATTGGTTGTCCATCTTGTTGAAAAATTGCTCCTATACCCATATATGAGATCTTACATTCCATTATAAATCTAGAAATTTGGTAAGCTTGACACTGGTGCTCTTGTCATAGCCACCTTCAAATTCTCAAAAGCAATAGATGTCTCCTCTGTCCACATGAAGGAATTTTTGTGTAGCATTGATGTTAAGGAAGCTACAATGACACCATAATCCAGCACAAATTTTTTACAATAGCCATTAAGTCCCAAAAAACTATGTAGTCCCTTCACAGTGTTAGGTTTTGGTCAATCTATCATTGCTGCAATTTTTTCTTTGTCTACGACCACCCTTCGACTAAAATAATGTGTCCTAAATAGGAAATTTGTATTTAAGCAATCAAACATTTTTTCTTATTCAAAAATAATTGGTGAGCTTGCAATAAGTTGAAGATAATTCGCAAATCTGCCATATGAGCTTCCCAAGTCTTAATGTAGACAAGAATGTCGTTAAAAAAACACAAGTATGAATTGATGAAGGTAATCTTGAAATATCTCATTCATTAAGGCTTGAAAGGTGCTTGGTGAACTGGTGAGACCGAACAATATTAATAAAATTTTGAAGTGACGATGGTGGGTGTGAAACGTCGTTTTCTCATTGTCTAGTGGAAACATTCAAATTTGGTGATAGCCAGATCGCAAATCAAGTTTGGTAAGGTATCTTCCCCATATAATTCCTCCAATAGCTCTTTAATCATCGAAAAATTTAATTATTTTGGAGTTTAAGGCCCTGTAATCCAAAATAATCTCCAAGTATTATCTACCTTTAGAACTAAAAGCACAGGTGATGAGTGGGGAGAATGGCTAGTTTGTATGATTCCTTACGTAAGCACGGCCTTGCACTACCTTTCAGTCTCATCCTTCTAGGCATGTGGAAATCTATAAGGCCAAACCACTATTGGACATGTTCTTGGTTCAAAGTTAATCTGGTTATCATGTACAAGTTGGTGGTAGCCCTTTTGGTGTGACAAATAAAGGGTTGAATGTTAACAATGGTAGGCATGCAACATTGGTAGGCATGGTAGCCAACCAGTGTTGAAGCCTCCAATAGCCAACCAACGTTGAAGCCTCCAATGCCTCCAAAGTTGACTGAAGAAAGAAGATAGCTGGCTATTTAGCTAGCTATCTCCCATATCTCCTGCCTATAAATAGGCAGGAGATGAACGAGAAGAAGTGGAGCAAACATAGTAGAGAAGAGAGAAGGAGAGGTGAGAGAGAAAGAGAGAAAGAGAGAAACAAAAATATTTTGTATATTTTTGTGGGTCTAGTTTTTCCTTGTATTTCTCCAGTTTTCTCAGTAGTAAAAATCTTCTATCCTTGCTCGTAGTTTTTACCCTAATTTGGAGTTTTTCTACGTAAAATCTGTGTGTTCATTACTATTCCCCTCAGTCCTATTTAGCTGCGAACCTGCTCTAATCCGGTCAATTTTACAACAAGTGGTATCAGAGCAGGGTCAGAAAATTATGACGAATTTTTTGGCGTAATCCGTTCGGAGTTCCAGTGAGCACAGTGAAAATTGATGAATAATAACCTCAAAGGTGACAACTGTTCATTCATTTAATTCTGCATTATACTGTGTAGTTAATGTAATTCAAGTATACAGTACTATTCACGCATACGGTACTATTCACATGTACGCCACTATTTACATATATGGTACTATTCATACATACGGTACTATTTACGTGAAATAGTGGGAGCTAAGTTCTATTCGTGATAGAAGCAATTGCAACAAAATTTGAGATTGAGAAGTTCAATGAGAGTAATTTCTCATTGTGGAAGTTGAAGATAAAAGCAATCTTGAGGAAAGATAATTGTCTGGCGGCCATTAATGAACGGCCAGCTGGAGTCACAGATGAGAAATGGAACTAGATGGACGGGAATGTTGTAGCTAATCTTCACCTAGCTTTAGCTGATGGAGTATTATCCAGCATAGAGGAAAAGAAGATTGCAAAGGAAATATGGGACCACCTTATGAAACTGTACGAGGCCAAATTACTCCACAACAAAATTTTTCTGAAGAGGAAACTTTACACTTTACGCATGGCGGAATCTACTGCGGTGATGGAGCACTTAAATACTTTAAATACTTTATTTTCCCAACTCACATCATTGGGGCATATAGTAGAGATAAGTGAACGTGTGGAACTTCTACTCCAAAGTCTACCAGATTCATATGATCAACTCATCATCAATCTAACAAACAACATAGACACTCTAGTCTTTGACAATATTGTAGCTGCTATTCTAAAAGAAGAGAGTCGACGCAAAAGTAAGGAAGACAGGCTGGCAACTTTGCAATAAGCGGAGGCCTTGATGGTGACGAGGGGAAGATCAATGGAACGTGACTCAAGTAGGAGTCATAATCATGGTAGATCAAAATCCAGGAGAAAGAAGAATTTCAAGTGCTACAATTGTGGAAAGAAAGGACACCTATAAAAGGATTGTTGGAATCTGAATAAGAAAGATTCTATTCCTCAAGGAAATGCGACAAATACTTCAGATGATGGAGGTGCAATGGTCTGTGAAGCAGTAACGACTATTAGAGGTATGAGAAAATTTGTTGATGTATGGCTTCTCAATTCAGCAGCTACTTTTCATATGACCTCTCGAAGAGAATGGTTCCATCAATATGAAGCTGTCTCAGAGGGATCTGTGTACAGCTGTAATGATCAAGCTCTAAAGATCGTTGGTATTGGTACCATCAAGCTAAAACTGTATGATGGGACAACTTAGATTATTAAAAAAGTGCGCCATGTTGAGGGCCTGAAGAAGAATTTGTTGTCTATAGGACAACTAAATGATCTCGGTTTCAGATTTGAGATTCAAAACAAGATCATGAAAATGATTAAAGGAGCGCTAGTATTTATGAAAGCAGAGAAGATTATTGCAAATTTATACATGTTGAAGGGAGTAACTTTGCAAGAAGGAGAGGCATCCGTTGCAGTGACTAGTCTAGAATACAAAATTGCAATGACGTGACATAAGAAGCTTGGACATATGTCAGAACAAGGAATGAAGATACTTGCAGAGAAGAATCTACTTCTAAGACTCACAAAGGTAACATTACCCTTCTGTGAGCATTGCATTGTGAGTAAGCAACATCGATTAAAGTTCAACACATCAAATTTCAGAAGTAAAGAGATTCTAGAATTGATTCACTCTAATCTATGGCAAGCACCAGTTAAGTCCCTAGGAGGAGCAAATTTCTTTGTATCCTTTATTGATGATTATTCGAGGAGATGTTAGGTGTTTCCTATCAAGAGGAAGACAGATGTTTTTCCAACTTTCAAATCTTACAAAGCGCGGGTGGAACTCGAATCTGGTAAGAAGATCAAGTGTTTGCGCTCAGATAATGGAGGTGAATATATTGGGAAAGAATTTGATGAATTCTGCAAGCAAGAAGGAATCAAAAGGCAATTCACTACAGCATACACTCCTTAAAAAAATGGAGTAGCAGAGCGGATGAACATAACTCTGTTGGAAAGAACCAGAGCGATATTGAGAACTGCAAGCTTAGATAAGAAATTCTGGGCAGAAGCAGTCAATACTGCCTGTTATGTGGTGAATCGAGCTCCATCGACTGCAATTTAGTTGAAGACATCGATGGAGATATGGACTGGTAAACCAGTAGATTATTCCAGCCTTCATATATTTGGAAGTCCAGTCTATGTGATGTTTAATGCCAAAAAAACTACAAAATTTGATCCAAAATCCAAAAGATGCATTTTCTTAGGGTATGCAGAAGGTGTGAAGGGGTATCGTCTGTGGGATCTCACTGCCCACAAGATTGTTATTAGCAGGGATGTTATCTTTATAGAAGATAAGGATCAAGAGCAAGCAAAAAATGTTGGCACTGTACAAGAGAATCCAGAAACTACAACTGTACAAGTGGATAGGGAAGTTGATCACAATGATTCTTCTGAAGCTGCACCAGAGCACAAGGAGCAAGAACCAATTGAATATGATGTTTCAGATGCTCAGAGACCAACTCGCATGAGAAGAGCACCGAGCTGGCACTCAGATTATATTATGGAGAGCAATATTGCATACTGTCTTTTAACTAAGAATGGAAAGTCGTCAACTCTTCAAGAAGAAATGACTAGTTCAGATGCATCTCAGTGAGTGGCAGCAATGCAGGAAGAAATTGAAGCTCTGCATAAGAATAAGACATGGGAGCTAGTATCACTACCGCAAGGAAGAAAGCCTATTAGCAATAAATGGGTTTACAAGATCAAGCGAAGTAGTGATGATCAAGTGGAACGATATCGTGCTAGACTGGTGGTAAAAGGATATTCTCAGAAAGAAGGTATTGATTTTAACAAAATATTTTCTCCTGTGGTTCGACTTACTACAGTCCGAGTAGTTCTAGCAATGTGTGCCATATATGACTTGCATCTGGAGTAGTTAGATGTGAAAACTGCATTTCTTTATGGAGATCTTGAAGAAAAAATTTATATGCTCCAACCAGAAGGTTTTGAAGAAAAAGGGAAAGAGAACTTGGTTTGCAGGTTGAACAAATCTCTATAAGGTTTAAAGCAGGCGCCGATGTGTTGGTATAAGAGATTTGATTCCTTCATCATGAGCCTTGGATACAGCAGATTGAATGCAGACCCTTGTGCATATTTCAAGAGGTTTGTGAAAGATGATTTTATAGTCTTACTACTATATGTAGACTACATGTTGGTAAAGAGCTCCAATAATGATCGATCAAAGAATCAAGGCGCGATTGGCTGTGGAATTTGAAATGAAGGACTTGGGACCAGCAAACAAGATTTTAGGGATGCAAATTCACCAAGATAGAAAGAATAGGAAGATTTGGCTTTCTCAGGAGAATTATTTGAAGAAGATCTTGCGGCGATTCAACATGCAAGATTGTAAGTCAATTTATACCCCTCTTCCTGTTAATTTCAAGTTATCCTCAAGTATGAGTCCTAGCAATGAAGAAGAGAGGATGGAAATGTCTCGAGTACCGTATGCATCAGCAGTGGGGAGCCTAATGTTCGCTATGATTTGTACAAGACCTGACATTGCACATGCAGTAGGAGTTGTTAGTAAATACATGGCGAATCTTGGTCGAGAGCATTAGAATACTGTTAAGAGGATTCTTAGATATAGCAAAGGAACCTCTGATGTTGCATTATGTTATGGAGGATCAGATTTTATTGTCAAAAGATATGTTGATGTTGATTATGCAGGTGATCTTGATAAAAGTAAATCTACTACAGGATATGTATTTACATTAGCTAAAGGAGTTGTGAGCTGGGTTTCAAAACTGCAGTCAGTTGTGGCTACGTCAATAACAGAAGCAGAATATGTAGCAGCTACACAAGCAAGTAAAGAAGCGGTGTGGTCAAGATGTTGTTGGAAGAACTTGGGAATAAACAAGAATATTATTATTTCAGACGGTCAACAGAGTGCTTTGTATCTTGCCAAGAATCCAGCATTTCATTCAAAGACAAAACACATCCGAGTTTAGTGTCACTTCGTTCGTGAGAAAGTGGAAGAAGAAACGGTGGACATACAGAAAATTCATACAATGGATAACCTGACAGATTTTATGACAAAAGCAATCAATGGTGACAAGTTTATGTAGTGTCGATCCTCGTGTGGCCTGACAAAGACGTAAGCAACATGAAACGGCAAGGTAGAAAGAATAGTGTGAAGATCTGATTGAGTCTCAATCAAATCTTCAAGTGGGAGAATTGTTAACAATGGTAGGCATTCAACATTGGTAAGCATGGTAGCCAACCAATGTTGAAGCGTCCAATAGCCAACCAACGTTGAAGCCTCCAATGCCTCCAAAGTTGACTGAAGAAAGAAGATAGCTAGCTATTTAGCCAGCTATCTCCCATATCTCTAGGCAGGAGATGAACGAGAAGAAGTGGAGCAAACATAGTAGAGAAGAGAGAAGGAGAGGTGAGAGAGAAAGAGAGAAAGAGAGAAACAAAAATATTTTGTATTTTTTTGTGGGTCTAGTTTTTCCTTGTATTTCTCATGTTTTCTCAGTAGTAAAAGTCTTCTATCCTTGCTCGTAGTTCTTATCCTAATTTGAAATTTTTTACGTAAAATCTATGTGTTTATTACTATTCCCCTCAGTCCTATTTAGCTGCGAACCTGCTCTAATCCGAGTAATTTTACAACATTGAATTCACTAACAACTAAATCCAACGTAGTATCTTGTAGGAACTGAAGTTCAACATATTGAAGTTGAGCACTTGGAGTAGAAATGGACTCTCTTAATTCCCTACAATTCCACAACTCTACCATTCTATCTATATATCATGACTTTGGCTATAAAATCGTACAAAATCGGTCCAAGTGAATGAAGCTAATTAACTCCTAACACATCATCCATTCCATTCAAGCTCAGAATAAATAAATTAATACAAATTAATTCATTACCCATAGAAATAGGCACATCACGACACTGACCTGAGCATCTAAGTTTACTGCCATTTGCAATTTTCACTTTGAGCATTTCAACAAATTCATACACTAGATCCAACTTGCTTTCCCAACTGGCCTTAATGAAGTTATGTGTGCTTCCTAAATCGATGAAGATGATCAAGGAATGGCCACCGATTATCCCCTGAATCTCTATGGTTTGGCTGCCTGAACTTACCCCTATAATGGCATGTAGTGATATTTATGGTTCGACATTCTCCTCTAATTCATGATCTTCATCTTCTCCTTGTATTGATTTGTCAACACCATCCAAACAGCAGAGGCGTTTCATTGGTGTCCCTTAGTATATATTTCATTGTAATTAATGCAAAGACCCTTAGCCCTGCATTCATCCATCTCAGAATGGGTAAGACGTTTGAAAATTTTTGGGTTTTGTTTAGAAGAAGAGGATGGTGTGTTTTTAAAAGGAGAGTTTGTGTTTGGAATTGATTTAGTAGGGAGGTTTATGAATTTCCTTGATCCTTCCCATTTCTCATATAAACGGGCCTAGGTCATAGCATGAGTTAAATCTCTAGGTTTGTGTAATAAGACTTTGACTGCTATATATTCCTGCAGCATTCTAATAAAAATGTCTACATCTTACTTTGTGATAAGTAGACCTGCTTGGGCTGTAATTTGTTCAAACTTGCGTTGATATTCTTCCACGGTGCCTCGCTGTTGAGATGGCGTTGTCATTTAAAGTCCTCCCATAATCCGTCTCTATCCCTGTATAGATTAAAAAACCACACCTGCGCATCTCCATTAAGGTGGCAGCAAGCAATCTCTACCTTTTCCTCCTTAGGTATGTGTTAAAGTCAGAAAAATCGTAATACGATGAATTTAAACCATTTGGAAATTCCGATTTTTAATCCATTTTTTAGGTGGGTGGTTATGGCAGATGTTGCCCTGTCTTAGGTAATGGTGTCATCATTTTTTATCATATGAGTTTGGTCTGGAACGTAATAATGCTCTGCTGGGTATGGTGTTCAGCATATTGTTATCGTTATAAAGGACATTGTTAAAATTCAAATACTCCTTTTTTGTTTGTTCTCATTTCAAAAACTTGTGTCGCTTCCAGGATCCCAAGTGTAACTATATTATCTCTAATGGGTGATGCATAGTATCTATTAGCACGCTTGATACCTTTACCAGACATAGGTAATAGGTAGGTCACTTGTAGGTTCTCAACGTCAAGGGTCTCTTGAGTCTTGTGGATTTGCATTCTGACAAAGCAAGATAGCAGCTGGCAACTAGAGTTTCTGTTTCTTTCCCTTCCCTGATAGATTAGACAGATGGATGACATGACACATTTTGTTTCCCATATTCCTATCAACAAACATGGCAAGCAGAGAGCGAGCGGAGCTAAACGTTTGATTGATTGGTGGTGGTTGTGGTTTTTCTTAAGAAAATAGGCTTACTTCGTCAGCCCAAGAGCATCTTCATTTTGTTACGTCTCTCGTGCTTTGCTGAGTTTTATTTATCTCACAAAACACTCTGAATTCAAAGATAGAAGCCCTTCTTATTCAGAAGTTATTTGGGGTTTACAAAATTCAGCTGCCTTCTCATATAAAAACTGAAAGAACGTAGCAAATAGCAAGAGCAGAGTAGCGGTGGTGGCATTATTGGTTCACCCAATCACGCCCTGTATTCCTGTTTCTTAGTTCCTATCATTAATTCTCATCCACAAATTTCTTTTTGTCTTATTTATTTATTGTGAACTTTGTGGATAATAGTTGTTGGCATAAGGTAGGATTTAAGTAAATGAACTGATGATTTCATGCCCAATCACGAGAGGCACAACACTTCTTTTAGCTTCAGATCAAAGAACAATTTCACTGCCACCTTATTATATGTATATGTTGTTTTCCATTTTCCTTTTTTGCTTACATGTTGGCTTTTCTGTCATACTCATACAGTCTAATCTAATCCCACTCAGTGCTTGTCAAATACCCATCTTATCCGTCACTTCCTCCGGAAACAAAAAATTGTTTCATTTTTTATTCTATTTTATGCTCGTATTTGATTTTTTAAAATCTCAACATTTTTAATAAAAGTTAATTTTAATATAAATATTTTTATATTAAAAATTAATATTTAATAAACATTAATTTAAACTCTAACTTAATTTTTTTAGCAATTTTCATTTTAAAATATGTAAAACATTTTTTATTACATTACTTATTAAATATGTATTTATGTAAGATAAAAAAAATTATTATTTTTCTATTTCTCTCCTTTCACCTCTTTCCTCTCTCCCTCTTTTTCTTTTAACTTCTTTTTTCACTCCTTTTTACTTTTAATTTTGTTTTTGTCAAAATGATTCCACACAACTAACCCATACCAATTGAGAGGACCACATGTGAAAAGAATAGAACGCAAAACTAAACAATGTCTTAAAACTACCTTTATACCTTTTATTTCCTCCCGCTTTACTCACTCTAGGATTTATCACTTCACCAGCTACCAATTTCCTAAACTTGTCTTGGGCTACACTCAGTAGAAATTTTCCTAAGATGTGGGGTCTAAGAAGGTTTAGTAATATACAACTTTACCCATAATTAATAGAGATAAAAAATTTAATGCTTGCTTATTTTTCGTATGCTTCAACTATGCTTCAACTCCGCATCTCTATCCATTCGTGTATACCCTTTTAATGTTTCTTTTCCTATACTTAACGTCTACTTCTCTTAACCTTGTTAGAACTTATTCAAGTTCCCATAATACATTTGTCTTGTAGAATAGAGAGCAAAGAAGAATGATAAAAGGAATTATATATTTCAATATGTATATTCATACATATAACGGGAGTATGTATACCAATTCTATGACTAAATTAAGGTTGAATCAATGTTGTTGACTATTAAAGATACGTGTTAACTTCCCCTATCCTCTCAAACTCAAGGTTTCATGGAGGTTGAGAGCTTGAGTTTGGAAATAAGATTCTCAAAGTATTGAGGTGGATTTGACTTTGTGAATATATCGGTAATATGAGAATGTGATGAGATAAGAACATTGTGGAGAACATGATGTTGAACTAAATAACAATCCATCTCGATGTGTTTACTTTTTCATGAAAGACATCATTATGGGCAATTTTCATGGAACTATGGTTATCATAGTATAGAGGAATTGTAGATGAAAAAGATACACCTATATGTTGAAGAAGTCATCATAACTATATGAGTTCAGAGGTAGTATTAGCTAGAGCTCTATATTCAGCTTTTGTACCGGAGTGGGAGACAAATATTTGTTTTTTGTTGCACCATGAAATGAGAGATGTTCTCAAAAAGAAAAAGTAACCAATACTGGATCAACAGTTCGTTGGGTCTCCATCTCCAACCCAATTAGTATCATAATAGGCTTATAGCTCCAATGGGGAAGAGTAGTGAAAATGAAGAACATAAAACATAGTACCTCTAGCGTACCTTAATATATGAAGAACAACATAGAAATGGGTGGTACGTGGTGTAGACATTCATTGACTCACGATGTGAACAACATGGGAAATATCTATACAAGAGATAATAGGATAGATAAGAATGCCAACTAATTGGCAATAAAATGTACCATTACTAAGTATATTCCCATCAATACAAAAAGGTTATCATTAGAGTCAAATAGGGTGCTAGTTGTCTTAGTATCAAAGATTTCAACTCGAGAGATGAGGTAGATAACCTACTTTATTTGTGATAGATAATATCTAGAGTCATCAAAGGATACCTCAAAATGCAAAAAATAGCTCAAGTTACCCAAATCTTTCATCTCAAACTACTAATGGAAAAAGGACTTAAGAGTAGAGATACCCTATGTATTATCACCATTTATTACCATATCATCCACATAGAGAAGAAGAAGAATAGGGATGACAATGGGTCAAGCTGGGTCGGGTTCAGGTCGCACCTAGCCCAACTCGGCCAGACCAACAAGCTGGGCGACCTGTGGCCAGTCTATGGCCTGATGGGCCATTGGGTTGGCCGACCCATTATGGTTCGTTTACACTATTTAAAAGAAAACTTTGACAAAGCGATGTCGTTTTGCACATTTCGGTCGAGCCACAGGTTTAGACAAAGGATCGGAGCCTGTGGCTCGACCAACCCCGACTAAAGCTAAGATTTCCATCCCTAAAGAAGAATACACTCTTCATCTATTTTGAGAAGAAATGTGGCATGATCATAAGAGATGGACTGGAACCTAAAATGTCTAATGGTGGAACTAAATTTACAAACAAGGCTCGAAGAGCTTGTTTTAATCTATAGAAGAATTAGTAGAGATGACATACCTTATTAGGAAGATGATCACACCCCTAAGAAGGATGCATGTACACTTCATTTATGAGATTCCATTGAGAAGGACATTCTTGACATCCATTTATAATAGTTTCCATCTTTTGCTAGCAACAATAACAATCAGATTGTGAACTGAGGTTAATTGAGCTATAGGAGCTAAGGTCTCCTTATAATCAATGTCATATTCCAAAGTGAATCTTTTAGCAACAAGGTAGGTTTTGAATCTTTCTACTGATGGATCCTCTCGAATCTTGATTTTATAAACCTATTTGTAACCAAAAATTGATTTATCTAGAGATAAGTCAATCAAATGCCAAGAATCTGTATAGGTAAGTGCCTGTAGTTCTTCTGCCATTTCTTTCTGCCATAAAGGGTCAGAAATAGCCTTGCGATATGTGTGAGGTTTATATAGAGAGATACTAGTGGATTAAATATGAAATCATGAAAATGGACATAAGGTTAACTTACACGTTAAGTACAATGAAGCATTGGCGATGGAGAGAGAGGTTATGATGAGGGATGGTTATTGAGGATTTGGTGAATCCAAAGTTGGAGAAGATGCAATGGGATCAAATTTAGGTAGAGTCGAATTGTATAGGCTATTAGAAGAACCTGCAAGAGAAATGTCAACAAAAAGAGATGGTAGGATTAGAGAAGAATTGATGTGCGTGGTCACTAACTTGAAATTCAAAAATAGTCAAAAACATCTTTTGTTCCTAGAAAGTTACATGAGAGAGATACAAAGCCTCTATGAAAAAGGATCCTAACACTTTTACACTTTGTGCTCTACACCATATCCTAAGAAACAACATAATAATACTCGTGGTTCTAGTTTTGTGTATTTGTGAGTTTGTAAGAGAACAAAACAAATATAATCAAAACCTTGAGAATTTGATAATTAGAAGTATGGTTAAATAGGCGTTCATATGGAGAGATGTTATTTATGAAAGAAGAAGAGATATGATATACAATATATACAGTAGTAAGAGCTGTTTCTCTGTAAAAGGTTTATGGACAAAAATAAGATAAAGGGGCTCAAACAATATCAATGATGTGTTTGTGTTTTCTTTCTACTCGACAATTTTATTTAGAAGAACTTGAACAATTATGTTGGCACCCGATTCGGAGACCGGATCCCAACCGGAAAAGCGGAAACGAAAACCGAATCGAACAGACGAAAAATCGAAAAACCAAAGCGAATGAAATGAAACGAACACGAAGCTAATCGGAAATCGAAGCAATCGATAAAGCGAAACGAATTCGATTCGAAAACTCGGAGCAATCGGATAACCAAAAGCGGAACAAAATCGAATGCAAATCGTGGAATTTGGTAAGAGGCGTGCAGTTAGATGCAACAAAACTTTGAGGTCTTGAGTTCGAGTACCAAAGAGGACAATTCCGATTAAGGTTGTGGTTGTGTGTAACCTTGAGGTATGCAGGGCCTGGTTCGTCCCGGTACACAAAACACGGATCCAACAAATTAGGTTAAATTTATATCTATGTATTCCATAAAATTATCAGGGCAAAGTATTTTAATCTTGCAAAAAACTAAATTTGAATCATATTGGCAAAATGAGAGTAAATAAAAAATAATTAGACCTATAGAACATGATATAAATTCATATATGACGAAAAAATCATAAAAAAGATTACACAATATCTTAAATCACCCATAGTATCATAAGACCCTGAATATCATAATGAATCATATCAAAATGTGTTTAAAAAAATAAAATCATTAAGAGAAAAAGGTAAGACTTGACTTTTACAAATTTGACATGAGTCACAATCATAGTTTTCAGTTTTAATAGAGCCTAAAGATCCACTAGAAATGAAAAATCCTAATCCAATAGGAGAAATATGATCAAACCAGAATGCCAAATATGAGAAGTGATAGCCTAGCAACAATTTTTGATGAAAGATATAAGGAAGTAAGCTCAAACAATTGTCAATCTTACGCCCTAACCTAAGGATCTCTCCTATCTATAACTCTTACATAGTACAACCATAACTTGAAAAAGGTAAGTCAATACCAAGTGCTCATTTTAAAAACAAAAAAAGTAGGCATCAAAGCTAATTTAGGTGATTGAGCAATGTTTATCTTTTGAAAATGCATAATGGAATTTTCAGCAATATGAATAATATGTGGAACAGATGGTGTTTATGGAGATACAAGAATAAAAAAATCAGAGGTCATATGATTGTAGCAAGCAAAATCAAAGTACCATAATGATGAAGTATCTGATGTGACAAACAAGGCACGTAATTGTAACATCCCACCCCCGACAGGAAGGGTAAAATAGTAAATTAGCATAGGAAGAGATTGGTAGGGATTTATTCGTATTGTCCATGCATACTGGTACTAGTGACCAGTGAAATCTGTGCACATGAAATAACTGTACATGCATACATGACATTTCCGGTTTGCATGCCTAAGACAATTTTATTAGGATTAACGTGGTTAATGGGTTTAAAAAATTATTCTGAGTGCGCCATAAATTGTTTTCTATTTTACTGGAATTATAGGAGTTTTTCTGAAATTTTTCGGAGAAAATTCTCGGACCCAAAAAAAATCGCCAATTGGCGAACCAGTTGAATTTCTACTGTTATTTGATCTTAAAACTCTTGCATATTTTGGTAGGACCCTAAAGTAGACCCTTAAAGCATGTAGTAACCGAAATCGTGGGTGTATAAGTTGGATATTTATTGATTAAAGTGATTAAAGTATAATAGTATTAAGTTGACTTTCCTTTTTAAACCTTGGACCAATCAATTTTTGCCAACATCTCCTTCATTTAATGCTCACTCCTCTCTCCCACGGTTAAGCTTTTAGATAAGAAGGAATTGCTTTATTTGATATCAAATGCCTTTCTCTCATCTATCCATCGATTTTCATCTTCTTCATTAAACCTTCCTCCAAACTTCAAGCCTTCTTCTTCTAGACACCAAGTTCCTTACTTATCATGGAGGGCTTTCACTTGCATGAGGTTAGAAAAAGGGGTTAGCAATTGTTAGGAAAGAATTGAAGAGAAGAGAAGGTTGGAAAAGCTAATAGGTAAGTGTTTAAATTAAGCTTTGAATGGTGTTTTCAATGATGCTTAAGTATGACTTTATGAATCATGGTAGGTAGAAACATGGAAAGGGAGGGTTGGTGCATTTATTATGCTTATGGATGCATTAAATTGATGTATATTATGGCTTGAATTAATGGGTATAAGGTTAGGGTTGGTTATGAATTGAAAGTAGGATGATTGATGCATGGTTTTAACTTGATTTTGATGGCATATTGATCATTGATTTTACTTAGAAATGAAGAATTGAGTGCTGCCAATTTTTGTGTATTAGCCCTAGTACATGTATGAATGGTATAAGAACTGATTTGTGTTCCTTTTGATGTTTAATGATGTGTTAGAGGCATTGGAAATGATAGAAACTAAGATTGGACCAAATCTGGAAATTTAGAGTTTTAATCGATTGTACTGTTTTGATCATAATTCATTGTGTAGGTAAGCAAATGAGTTGTGGTTTGTGCCCAATTAAACTTCAGCTTGTTGGCTACAATTTTGTGTGAAATAGGTATTGTTAAATTGTAACTCTAAAAGGTCGAAAATTTGCATGGAAAGTTCTTATTTTAGTGTCTGTGAATAGTAACCGAAACTATGACCAAAGTGTTTTGCTGATTTTTCTAAATTAATTGATATGGAATTAGGGAAAATGGTCTTCATGAATGTTGAAGCATATTAAGTTAGCTCTCTATTTCCACTGATTTTTCTATTTTTCGAGATGTATATTGGGAGATATGAACTAATTACTATTGATTGGTTTTGAGCATGTTGATGAAACCTAGCCTAAGTGTTGAGTTTGTGAGCTTGCGGATTGGAAGCAATTTTAGAAATTTATGTGAACTGAATTGGTGTGAGTGATCTTTTGCAAAGCTGTAGAGGAAGAAATTATCTTGAAGATGATATATGGCATGTAATTTGTAGAGGCCAGATTTGGGAGTTATGATTTTGCAAACATTGAACCTGCATTAGGTTATGAATTGCTGATCATGGCAGTAAATTGCATAACAGTTTTGAAATTGTTAGAAATTGAATTGGATTTTGAGTTCTTCATGAAAATTGAAGTTTGAGATCTTATCTTTTCAGAGATATAAGGTAGTGAATTTTGTGACATTTGTGCTAAGAGATATGCTGTTTGGAAAATTACGGTCTAGATTGGTTGATTTCAGTGGACAGATTCTTTGTGGAATTGTTTGACCTAGTTAGCAAGTGAATTTGCTTTTGGGTTATACATCAAAGTTGTAGATAACATTGTGATTTTACTGCCTTATTTATTGTGTAATTGTTGATTGAAGAATCAGAGAGTTATTGAATTTGCAATGTACTGCCCTGTTTTAATAGGTTTTACGTAGGCAGTATGTTTGATTGGATTTTTGACACCCTTAGGGGTGAAATTGATTTTTATGGTATGCTTGAGAATTGTAGAGGGTTTCATGATCTTTCCAACAAGCTATGGTTTGCATTTTTCTGAATTGTGTTCTAAGAATTATGGTTGCTGGAAATTTGTATTGAAAACAGGAAAAAGGGCAAGGAAGTAGAGGAACCTCGCGAGGCGAGGTAAGTCAGCCCGGTCGCGAGGGCGACGCCTCGCCCTCACGACGAGGCAAAATGAGTCGGCCTCATGAGGGCGACGCCTCGCCTCATGAGGCGCTTGCAATATGTATATATTGTTTTTATTATTATTTGATTATTTGATATTTAGTGATTCTTTTGCTCATAACTTTTCCGTCCGACATCCGATTGGCCTGATTCTTGAGGCATCGGATTCGTGAAACATTGAATTTCATTTCATGAGAAATTGGAAATTTTGGGACAGAAAATTTAAGTGGGTCCGGTTTATTGTTTTCTGGTCACTGTTTTATTTAATTGGGGACCTATAGAGGTCCGAATTGCGCACCGTCAGCGCCATTAGATTTCTAATTTTTTGATGGATTTTTCTGATAGAACAAAATGAGATTAGGGTCGGGAATATCATGAACATGCATTGTCCTTATTCTATATTTGTGCATAAATGGGAATTTTTATGCAAAGTGATTAATGTGTGCATATGGCATAAATTGGTAGGCAGATCAGCGTTCTCGTAAATTGGAAACCAATGCAAATCTGAGCGATCTTGTCGTGAGACCTAGATGGTCTTATTTATTGGTTATTTGCTTTTGTTATATGTTGAATGTGTATTGGTTTATTTTATTGATTGTGATTAAATATGGGTTCCAACAGAGGTCCGGTGATTGATTATGTATTGAAACTGCGTTATCAAGTGTTCCTTGGATGTGAATGGGATGACCTAAGTGTATATATTGAGATTGTTAAAATGTCTTGCATGCATAATTGCACATAAATGAAATGTGACTTCTTAATTGATGTCGAATCTGGGACTACGGTCCGAGATTGATCGAGCGATGCAAATATGCATAAGACATTCCATCGCATGAATATATGAAAGTTAATGAGAGTTGTGACCAGAGTAGTCAACAATGAGTGAAAAGAGCTTCGTGCTCAGATACTGACTCAGAGCCTCAGGCTCAACGACAATGAGCCCTTTATGGGACAGTTTACAATGAGCTCTTTATGGGACAGTTTACAATGAGCCCTTTATGGGACAGTTTACAATGAGCCCTATATGAGACAGTTTTAATGAGCCCAATATCCATGGGTACGGGACAGTTTAGACACTCGATCACAACAAAGTAGTTAAATGGAAAATGGGTTTCATGCACATATGCATAACATGATTGATTTGATTGTATGGAATGAGAATGGTTGAATTACTTGTATTGAATGAGACTGCAACACTGTATTGAATGGGAATGTGACATTGTGTTGAATGGGAATGATAAATTTGATTGAATGATCGATTGATTATATTGAATATGACATTGTCTCGACATAATGAAAATATGAAACTATATGTGAATGTGAGGTGAAAGGAATATGGAATGTGACTTAATGGAAATGAAAGTATGTGTTATATGTTATGGGATTGGGTGAACCATCGATGATGGTCACTCACCGAGTTCAGTAAAACTCAAACAAAATTTGCATCTATTTTTA
Organism: Erythroxylum novogranatense; assembly: GCA_029891385.1. NCBI lineage: Eukaryota > Viridiplantae > Streptophyta > Magnoliopsida > Malpighiales > Erythroxylaceae > Erythroxylum > Erythroxylum novogranatense. Next base: position 32,819,090 of record CM057225.1, on the reverse strand, counting down.
GGTCTTGAAGAATACCCCGCTTGACACGGAGTATGTCTCTTCAGAAAAGTGAAGGATAGAGGTCGGGATCGGTTCCAGGTCCGCATTAGTGTCTTATCGAATTGTATTCCGCAATCATTGTGCAATAATGCTTTGTATTTATAACGAGCCCATTGTGGTTGTATTGTTTTACACATTGACCGATTGTAAATCGTTATCGATGACCGTAATAATGAAAATGATTAATTGTGAACACGGGCTCGGGTTTCTACCGTTTATGCTGCATTAATGAATGTTTTTTTTAAATAATAATAATAATAAGAGGAGAAAATGTTATACTGAGTTTTATACTGAGTGATGTAGCACGCCACCCTCGAGGGGCACTGACCTGGATATCACCGTCGATGTCGGGTTCGGGTCTTGCGGGAGTGGGGTGTTACATTTAGGTGGTATCAGAGCCCATTAGTACGTAATGTCTCTAAGCACAGTCTGAAACATAAGGTGCATGCATTTGAGTTGTGTCTTTGCAGACCGTGGAAACTGATCCCTAGTTTGAGTCATGACGGTAGAAATCCTACGCAGCGACGTGTCAAGTGATTAAGTGAGAGAAAAGTGAGATTGTGTTAGAGGTGAACCCCGGAAGTGTATAAGCAATTAGGAAAGGAAAAGGAAAATGGATAAGGAGATTGACATTGATCAGAAGTTAGAATGACTGTGTTGGCCTAGACCGATTAAGGAAAGAAGTGATATTAATGAATTCTGATTAAAATGACAATATTATGGTGATGAAAAATGAATATGTCTAGAACTTGGAAAGGTCCACCGAGATAGGAGAAGCATATTGGTTATAGTAGTCTTAAGTGAGATTAAAGGTTAGGGATGATTAAGTAATTAGAGTTCGATCAGATATGTGAGGAAATGGGAAACATTGAACCGAGTAAAATGTAGATGGTCCGATCAAAGATATTGATTCATCGTGATTTGTGTTTGATATCGTGAGATATTATAGGCAAATGATGATAGCGAGATTGTACTAAGAATAAAGTTATATTGTAATACTACTTTGACCGAAAGAACTGAAAGAGCAAGGTGCCTAGTGCCTAGTAGAGTGAGAAAAAGTAGAAAGGGTGGGATAAAAGTGTACAGATAAACTGAAATGAATTCGTGAAATGGTTATGATCTGGACCGCATTAGCTTGAGACTGAAATGGTTATGTGACTATTGTGTTAAGAGTTTGGAAAGTCGGTATGATAAAATCGTAAGGGAAAAGACGATCGATGATTTCTACCAATGTGTATCGGAAATTCTAGATTTGGTTGAAAAGATGTATATGGACACAGGAATGATAAATGGATGGATAAATAGATAGAGATACAGTGGAGTATCTATGATCTTGTTGTGGTTGGGGACATATCCCCGAAGGTACTATCAATGTGAATACCCTATCGTGGATTGTTTGAGGAAAATAAAGAGAGACGTAGCAATAATGCGATGACATTGTATAAGCCAAGTGGATATGACCTTAAGAGGTCAAGCTGATACATGAATGATATGAGAATGAAACTAGGAAAAAAAATGAAACAATGATAGTGATATATGAAAAAGTTGTCGCATTTAAATCGATTTATCGTTGGGAGTATCTATTGGACAATAAAGTTGATCATGATTAATGAAACGTATGTGAAAGATACATGGAAATCATAGAAGAGATGATCAGTGAATGATTAGAGTGGTTATAAGTGTAAAGTTCCTAAATGGGTTAAAGTAAGACATAAGATGACTGAATGTACCTTTATGAGAGGAAATGAAAAAAAAAAGATTATGGCATAAGTCCTCTATTTGAGGATTAACATAAACGGAAATGAGTTTGTGGAATTATGAATCGTATAGGATAATAATTGGTTTCCGGATAAGATGAAGTGATTTCGAGTAATGTGTATAGTAAAGTATAAGGGTTAAAGAAAGTGTATCACATATTGTTCGATTAAGATAAGACGATAGTTGTGAATGATTGAAAAGCAATTAGGACACTAATTGGTTGATGAGACTTTCGTGAACAGATAATGACGGTAGCAAGAAAAGAAGTACGCATTTAAATCAAAAGTGAAATTGAGTCATATCTCAAGAGGAGATTTAGACATAACAAGTGAAATATACGATCGAGGTTATATGTATTGTGTGTGTAACGGAATGTAAAGTATCCAACGACATAAATGGAATGTTTATTCGAGGTGATCCTATTGCAATGAAAAGTGAATAGATCTCCTTCGAATCGTGAAGTGAAATACTTAAATGAAGTGAAATTTATGGAAGTCCAAGTACGGATGACTAGGTATGGCATATGTTGATGTGAATGACAGAAATCAATTGAAAAGAGAAAATGAGTAGAGACAAGAAGTCCTAAAGGAAAGCTGACAATGACGTGATGTAGTGATACCTTCATAAAGGGATTGCAAATACCTTAATTGTGGACTCAATGAAAAGGTTAAAAGATGTATGGTAAAGTCAATGAGACCCTAATAGGGAATTATGTGAGGTAAGCAAATGGTAGTGACTATGTTTATAGCCGGAATGTGATTGAAAGTGTTGAACAGTGAAAAGTAAAAAGAACTATATGAATAAGTGAAGAATTTGATACTGCTGATAAGCATACCTTTGGAGAGTGGACAATGTGTGTTGAATTGAAATATAAATTGAATTGACGTTGATAAATGGGATTGGTGTTATCATCGCAATTGTTGAAAGTCTTGGAGACTTTAGATTCCTATAGGGATACATAGTGTTAATTCGAAGAAAGAGACAGGCATAAATACCGACAATGCTGAAATGAACGGACAATTCTGCCTACTAAACTCAACTAGTGAACAGATAATGCTGCAATGAACAGATCAATTACAGATATTGGGATTTTCAAAGAATGTCAAGTAGATTATGGGTAATTGTGAAATGTTTCTGGAAAATTGAAGTTGTAGATCTAGTGATAAGAAAGGTTAAAAGTGCAGGAGTTAAAGTGGTAAGTCTAGTCTTATGAGTCATAAGATGGATACGCAGTGAAATTGGAAAAAAAAAACAACAACAACAATATTATTGAATGCTTCAAAGAATAAGTTGTGTACCCGATAGAAAGTGATAGAACAAGAAAGTGACCAGTCGAAGCTAGACATTCTAGTAAGTATATGCAAAAAATAAAATTGATGACTATGAGTATAGAATGAAGTGATGAGTGATTCAAGTGCTTAGAGGTTTGAATGTTCAACAGGAAAAATGCTTAAGTGGTTTGGGTTTCTCAGGATTGTGATCGTGTTATAGAGTTCGATTTATCAGAAGATACACCGCTACACATGCATAAAGGCCTAACTAAGTCAAAGACCACAATGAATTTATGATCGTGTTGAGTGAAACAAAGGAAAGTGGCATAGGAAAACATCATGGGTTAACTAACGTGAATCGTAATCGGACAAATGAAATAGAAATGTATAAAGAGCAAAGTGAATGTCAAAAGAAAACTGAACTGACTAAGAGTCAATGAAATATGAAGGATAAATCACTAGGTGGATTACCACGGTTATAGTGAAATAGAGATAAGTGCCACGGTGCCTGTACTAAAGGAAAGTGAAGTGTCGCAGGCGAGAAATTATTTTATTTGCGTATCCCTCGAACAGTGTACTCGAATAGAAGTGGCAAAGAGGGTATTAATGGACCCGGATTAGTACAGATATAGATAGCGAGAAAACCACAGAGGAAACGGACTGTCTTATCGCGATCTTTTGCAATGTAAGTATTGAGTGACGTAGGTATGGGAACCGTAGGATATATGATCACCGCTCATCCGAATAGCTGACCGAGAATTTCGAGGACGAAATTTTTATAAAGAGGGAGGAGTTGTAACATCCCACCCCGGACAGGAAGGGTAAAATAGTAAATTGGCATAGGAAGAGATTGGTAGGGATTTATTCGTATTGTCCATGCATACTGGTACTAATGACCAGTGAAATATGTGCACATGAAATAACTGTATATGCATACATGACATTCCCGGTTTGCATGCCTAAGACAATTTTATTGAGATTAACGTGGTTAATGGGTTTGAAAAATTATTTTGAGTGTGCCATAAATTGTTTTCTATTTTACTGGAATTATAGGAATTTTTCTGGAATTTTCCGAAGAAAATTCCCGGACTGGAAAAAAGTCACCAATTGGCGAACTGGTTGAATTTCTACTGTTATTTGATCTTAAAACTCTTGCATATTTTGGTGGGACCCTAAAGTAGACCCTTAAAGCATGTAGTAACCGAAATCGTGGGTGTATAAGTTGGATATTTATTGATTAAAGTGATTAAAGTATAATAGTATTAAGTTGACTTTCCTTTTTAAACCTTAGACCAATCATTTTTTGCCAACATCTCCTTCATTTAATGCTCACTCCTCTCTCCCACGATTAAGCTTTTAGATAAGAAGGAATTGCTTTATTTGATATCAAATGCCTTTCTCTCATCTATCCATCGATTTTCATCTTCTTCATTAAACCTTCCTCCAAACTTCAAGCCTTCTTCTTCTAGACACCAAGTTCCTTACTTATCATGGAGGGCTTTCACTTGCATGAGGTTAGAAAAAGGGGTTAGCAATTGTTAGGAAAGAATTGAAGAGAAGAGAAGGTTGGAAAAGCTAATAGGTAAGTGTTTAAATTAAGCTTTGAATGGTGTTTTCAATGATGCTTAAGTATGACTTTATGAATCATGGTAGGTAGAAACATGGAAAGGGAGGGTTGGTGCATTTATTATGCTTATGGATGCATTAAATTGATGTATATTATGGCTTGAATTAATGGGTATAAGGTTAGGGTTGGTTATGAATTGAAAGTAGGATGATTGATGCATGGTTTTAACTTGATTTTGATGACATATTGATCATTGATTTTACATGGAAATGAAGAATTGAGTGCTGCCAATTTTTGTGTATTAGCCCTAGTACATGTATGAATGGTATAAGAACTGATTTGTGTTCCTTTCGATGTTTAATGATGTGTTAGAGGCATTGGAAATGATAGAAACTAAGATTGGACCAAATCTGGAAATTTAGAGTTTTAATCAATTGTACTGTTTTGATCATAACTCATTGTGTAGGTAATAAAATGAGTTGCGATTTGTGCCCAATTAAACTTGAGCTTGTTGGCTACAATTTTGTGTGAAATAGGTATTGTTAAATTGTAACTCTAAAAGATCGAAAATTTGCATGGAAAGTTCTTATTTTAGTGTTTGTGAACAGTAACTGAAACTATGACCAAAGTGTTTTGCTGATTTTTCTAAATTAATTGATATGGAATTAGGGAAAATGGTCTTCACGAAAGTTGAAGCAGATTAAGTTAGCTCTCTATTTCCACTGATTTTTTTATTTTTCGAGATGTATATTGGGAGATATGAACTGATTACTATTGACTGGTTTTGAGCATGTTGATGAAACCTAGCCTAAGTGTTGAGTTTGTGAGCTTGCGGATTGGAAGCAATTTTAGCAATTTATGTGAACTGAATTGGTATGAGTGATCTTCTGCAAAGCTGTAGAGGAAGAAATTATCTTGAAGATGATATATGGCATGTAATTTTTAGAGGCCAGATTTGGGAGTTATGATTTTGCAAACATTGAACCTGCATTAGGTTATGAATTGCTGATCATGGCAGTAAATTGCATAACAGTTTTGAAATTGTTAGAAATTGAATTGGATTTTGAGTTCTTCATGAAAATTGAAGTTTGAGTCTTATCTTTTAAGGGATATAAGTTAGTGAATTTTGTGACATTTTTACTAAGAGATATGCTGTTTGGAAAATTACGGTCTAGATTGGTTGATTTCAGTGGACAGATTCTTTGTGGAATTGTTTTACCTAGGTAGTAAGTGAATTTGCTTTTGGGTTATACATGAAAGTCGTAGATAACATTGTGATCTTACTGCCTTATTTATTGTGTAATTGTTGACTGAAGAATCGAGAGTTATTGAATTTGCAATGTAACGCCTGCTTTAATAGGTTTTACGAGGCGAGGGTTTGATTGATTTTGACACCCTTAGGGGTGAAATTGATTTTATGGTCTTCTTGAGAATTGTAGAGGGTTTCATGATCTTTCCAAAAGCTATGGTTTGCATTTTCTGAATTGTGTTCTAAGAATTATGGTTGCTGGAAATTTGGATTGAAAACAGGAAAAGGGCAAGGAAGTAGAGGAACCTCGCGAGGCGAGGTAAGTCAGCCCGGTCGCGAGGGCGACGCCTCGCCCTCGTGACAAGGCAAAATGAGTCGGCCTCGCGATGGCGACGCCTCGCCCTCACGATGAGGCAAAATGAGTCGGCCTCATGAGGGCGACGCCCGCCTCATGAGGCGCTTGCAATATGTATATATTGTTTTTATTATTATTTGATTATTTGGTATTTGGTGATTCTTTTGCTCATAACTTTTCCGTCCGACATCCTATTGGCCTGATTCTTGAGGCATCGGATTCGTGAAATATTGAATTTCATTTAATGGGAAATTGGGAATTTTGGGACGAAAAATTTACGTGGGTCCGGTTTATTGTTTTCTGGTCACTGTTTTATTTAATTGGGGACCTATAGAGGTCCGAATTGCGCACCTTCAGCGCCATTAGATTTCTAATTTTTAGACAGATTTTTCTGATGGAACAAAATGGGATTAGGGCCGGGAATATCATGAACATGCATTTTCCTTATTCTATATTTGTGCATAAATGAGAATTTTTATGCAAAGTGATTAATGTGTGCATATGACATAAAATTGTAGTGCAGGATCAGGCGTTCTCAGAAATTGGAAATCAATGCAAATCTGGAGCGCGATCGTGAGTAGACCTAGATGGTCTTATTTATTGATTATTTGCTTTTTATATGTTGAATGTGTATTGGTTTATTTTATTGATTGTGATTAATATGGGTTCGGATTGGGAGGTCCGGTGATTGATTATGTATTGAAACTGCGTTATCAAGTGTTCCTTGGATGTGAATGGGATGACCTAAGTGTATATATTGAGATTGTTAAAATGTCTTGCATGCATAATTGCACATAAATGAAATGTGACTTTAATTGATGTCGAATGCTTGGGACTACGGTCCGAGATTGATTGAGCGTATGCAAATATGCATAAGACATTCCACTGCATGAATATATGAAAGTTAATGAGAGTTGTGAGCAGAGTAGTCAACAATGAGTGAAAAGAGCTTCGTGCTCAGATACTGACTCAGAGCCTCAAACTCAACGACAATGAGCCCTTTATGGGACAGTTTACAATGAGCTCTTTATGGGACAGTTTACAATGAGCCCTTTATAGGACAGTTTACAATGAGCCCTTTATGGGACAGTTTACAATGAGCCCTTTATGGGACAGTTTACAATGAGTCCTATATGAGACAGTTTCAATGAGCCCGATATCCATGAGTACGGGACAGTTTAGACACTCGATCATAACAAAGTAGTTAAATGGAAAATGGGTCTCATGCACATATGCATAACATGATTGATTTGATTGTATAGAATGAGAATGGTTGAATTACTTGTATTGAATGAGACTGCAACACTGTATTGAATGGGAATGTGACATTGTGTTGAATGGGAATGATAAATTTGATTGAATGATCGATTGATTATATTGAATATGACATTGTCTCGACATAATGAAAATATGAAACTATATGTGAATGTGAGGTGTGAAAGGGAATATGGAATGTGACTTAATGGAAATGAAAGTATGTGTTATATGTTATGGGATTGGGTGAACCATCGATGATGGTCACTCACCGAAGTTCGCAAAACTCACCCAAAAATTTGCATCTATTTTTCAAGTCTTCAAGAATACCCGCTTGACACGGAGTATGTCCACCGTAAAAAGTGAAGGATAGAGGTCGGGATCATTCAGGTTCTGCATTAGTGTCTTATCGAATTGTATTCCGCAATCATTGTGCAATAATGCTTTGTATTTATAACGAGCCCGTTGTGGTTGTATTGTTTTACACATCGATCGATTGTAAATCGTTATGGATGACCGTAATAATCGAAAATGATTAATTGTGAACACGGGCTCGTGTTTCTACCGCTTATGCTTTGCGTTAATGAATGGTTTTAAAATAATAATAATAATAATAATAAGAGGAGAAAATGTTATACTGAGTTTTATATCGAGTGATGTAGACGCTACCCATGGGCAATCGCTTGACACTGGATATCACCGTCGATGTCGGGTTCGGGTCTTGCGGGAGTGGGGTGTTACAGTAATAGTCTGTTCTCAAACATTACTGAAGGTTAGAGTCTTATATTATTAATGCATGTCAGATATATCATTATGAGGGGCATTCCATTCACATGCATATTACTTACGTACATACACGAATTATGATTTAGAAATATTGCAAGGATAATATATGCACTCAATTGATATGTTCTGGGGTATGAAAGATTTTAAATGATTAAAAATGTAATTGTGTATTGAATATGTCTCAAATTGTGGTTTGATGGACTATAATGATTAATTTGGAATCTAATGTTACAATTGGGTGATTGATGAATTGATATATGCATCTAATATAAGAAAAATGTTCAATGGCAAGACAAATTGATACATAGAAATTTAGGTTGGTTAGGTCTATGGAATGGTGACACGTAGCACTAGAAATGAGTGACAAATGGCTAACTAATTGGGTGATAAATGGCTAGAACAAATGAGTGACAAATGTTGGTATAGTTGAGTGATAAATTGACCAAATATTAAGTAATAATTCGTAGTTAAAAGATGAAACATATGGCTTGGATCTTAGCACGCCAAATGTCCATATTCTTACCATACTCCTACACCTACAATTTTTTTCCCACACTTGAAAGACTGTTTTGCTTTTGTTCTTGTTACATTTACCCTCTCTATCTTCCTCACCACCAACTCATAGACATAACCCTTACACTTTGAGTTTTGCCCAAAATCCTACACCATACCACTCCAAAATCTAGTTGTCTTCATCTTGTTGTTAAAGTTCCTTTGTGTTTTCATCTTTTTCTTAGAATATGCTTTATGTTTGCAATCTTGGAAGATTAAGTTAGTTTGGTAATTGAGTAAGCTTTGTGCTAAATAAGTAAATGATTTCTTGCCCTATTGTGATATATGCATATAGTATTGATGATAAAGTTGTGCTAGAATTTGATGGATGAATGAAGAATTTCTGTTTTGCTTTTGATACTGTATGGGTGGTTTAGGTAGAGATTTGAAGTATAAATGAGAGTGAAGTTATATTAGAGAGGGATGTTATTGAAGTGTTCTTGAATTTGACAAAGTTAGGGTTACATGTATAATGATATGTGGTGAATGATCAAACAAGCAGGATTTTGAGGAGATTTATATAGCTAATATGGTAGTTGACATTGCATGAATTGAACTTGCATATGAAGGTATGAATTATGGAAAGTAGGAAGTGTTTGATATGTCTTTAGGGTTGATGAATTCATGGAAGAGTGAGGGAAGAATGTAGGGCATGATCGTGGCCCTCAAGTGCACAATCGTGTCCTAATCATTTTAGGTTCTATCTGTAAGTACAAGTCGACTTGTACTACTAATAAGTCGACTTGTTCTTGAAAAGTACCGATAAGTCGACTTGTACATTGCATAAGTCGACTTATTCATGACTAAGATCGTTTATTTGCGCCCCAAAGGCAATCCCTTTAGCTGCTTTTATTCACAATCGTATGCTTGGTGAATGAATAAATAAAGAAAAGGCATAATTCATTAATTTGATGTTCATGAACATTGTTTATGAATTGATTGGATCTTTAATCGATTAATGAAGTCCATGATATATGACATAGCATGAAGGAAATTATGATGTGATCATACTCCCGAGATTCTTATCATGTGCAATTATGTCAAGATCTAAATTCTCCTAGTCATAGGATTAATGAGACCGACATCATTAATCCGGATAGACTAGCACATGTCATATTCCTTGATTGGATCAAGCAAAGGATCTCGTAAACCGTAAATATGAGATATTTAGAATTGACATGTGGATGCTTACTAGCGGTAGTAGGTTCATTCGATGACTCGCCATGAGATCATCACATGGATATCTTATCTAGTGTCGGTGATAATCTCATCATAGCAATGGTGCAAGTATCCTTGACTCGAGGTACTCAAGGATATCTTGATACCGATCCCGCATTTGACTCCATTCCTTGTTGCCTTCCGAGGTAACTCATGTGGTGGTGCTTGGGTACACTTGAGGTATTCAAGGTAATTGAGTAGCCAATAAAGGATTCACCACTTCGGATTAGCGTAAGAGATACCCATGGCCTCTTGTCAGATCATTACTCGAAATCTCGGCGAGTGAATATGTCATGAAGAGTGTCTTCATGGACATATAGAGTAATGAGTCCTAGGACGAGATCTCGTTATCACTGGGCTAGACTCGTCTAGTGAGAGTTGACACTTTGACCATACTCATAACCAAGTGGGGTATAGGATGGTGAAAGGACGAATTGCACAGTAATTATCTATGGAAGGGTTCGTGATCCTGCTCTCGATGAATACATCAAACCGATTACTTTCCGCCAATCGGGGTCATGATGTGTTGCTAGATACCGCTCATGACTTGCTCAGATTAATTGTTAATCTAAGTGGCCAATATAACCGGGAGCCTAAAGGGTCACACGCTTAAGAGTGTCTTAGAGAATCGGTAAAATAGTAATTGGACAGAGTTCCAATTATGGAGAGCATTAGGATTAAATGGATCCCAATGAGATTGGAATATGTTCCGATGAGATCGCGACATCAATATTGCTAAGAAAGGTTTTCGGAGTTGTTTCAGCACCGGGGCCCGGTAGGTCGGTAGGACCGACCCCAGTTTGACTGGACCTCTTAGTAATTGTATATATGTTAATTAATTAAGTAATTAATTAATTAAATCAAATATATAAAAGACCATGTGCACGTTGGAATTGGTGTGAGGAGGATTACCTTTTGACTTTTCAAAGTCATTAGTTTAATGTTTAATTAAATGAAAGGTAATAAAGCTTCCACTTGGCAACTTCTTATGGAATGATTTTTAAAGGTTAAAAATCAATATAAGGAGGCTTAGAAATGGTGGTGGTCGACGGTTTTGCTTGTAAGGAGGAGAGGATGGAAGCTTAAGTGTTAAGCTTACTTAGAAAAATGGTTTTTCAAGTCTTCTCTCATCAAGCCATCATCGTTTTCTCTTCTCCAAGGCAAGGTTCCAACGCCTCCTCAAGCTCTCCAGATGAGGTAGGGTCTAGCAGCCTTTAATCTGTTTCTAGCTATTCCCGGTCAAAGGGTTTGATCCGTTAGGTTTTCTCGATCTCACGTGATCACCTTTAGAGATAGTCTCTTTGGCTATTTAGGTTTATGTCTTCATACGGATACCTAGATCCTGGGTTCGGAAGGTCCCGGAACAAAAATTTTGTTTTCCGCTGCCTGTACATGTGATGTACCTCCCGGGATTTTCCTACAGTGGTATCAGAGCGTCTAGTATCCCGTATGAAGCTAAAACCTAAGCTAGATCAGAAACCCTAAGTGCTGTTGATGTTGATGCATGTGTACTGCCCAGAAATGTTCATAACATGTTAGAGAATATGTCTATGAATTTTTAGAATTTATCGATTTGATTTGATATAGTTTTGCTAATTAATTCCCTAAGGTTACAGATGCTGTTTTGTGAAACGATTCTGGAACAGGCAGTAGCATAAAATCGAGAATAAATTCTAGAAAAATATTTTTCTGGATTTTCCTTCACCTAAATGTCTCTAAGATGTTGTTGAATGTCTGTGAGCATGGAAATTGGATTTCAATGTGATTGGATATTTATTCACGAATTTATTCTATGCTGTTGGGAATTGCTGTGCTGATGAACACAGATTTTGAATCGGTTTTGTTATTTAGGTTGACTGAGTTTTTGATGGCCTAAAATCCTGAAAAAATTCATGTAGCATTTTATGAACATGTAGTAACCTATATAATTTTCTCATGATTTATTGAAATTGTTTCATTGATCATTTCGAGCAATGTATAGAACTGGACAGTTTTGGTGAAAATTGTTGAGACTGTTTTGCTTGGCTTGATTGAGGTTGCCTTTTCAATTCCAATGCCTTGCACCATTTTTAATATGATTAAAAATGTGTTATCTTGATGTAGTATGATTGCCAAACTGAATTGCTTGAAGTTGTTTATCCTAGAATTTTCGGATTCCTAATTGATCACCTTTGTGTCTCGTTAGTATATTTCATTTTCTTGCTTGTTTTGGCCGTCACAATTTTTGTGACAAGTGCCGGAGTAGTTTTGAGAGTGTATATGCTAGCTAGAGATGCTTAGGATGATAATTTGGGTGTTCCTAAATTGTTTGGAAATTAATGAGTTTTGACTCATTTCAAGTTTTTCATATAGTTTGACTATTTAAGGCTTTCATGGTTCAATGAATTGTTCATTGATACATCAAATTTATCAGATATTACCTTAGGTATGTAGGTGTTGTGAATTGGAATTGCATTAATTGAGGAATTAGCCGATTAGAGATTTTAGCAAATTTATTCGGATAAGTCGACTTGTCTATAACATAAGTTTCCACTTGTTCAAGGTTTTTGGGATAAGTCGACTTGTCTATGTAATAAGTCCACTTGTTCAGATTCGAGATAAGTCGACTTGTAGTACCTTATAAGTCCACTTGTTAACGGGGGTGACATAAGTTTCCACTTGTGTTATACAAGTCCACTTGTGTGTAGAAGCATAAGTCGACTTGCATTTGATGAAAGTCGACTTGTGGCATGCTCAGTTGGATGATGGATGATTATAAGGATTGATTCAATACGATTGATGAAACCTAAATCATTCCATATAGTCCTGGCGACTATAATCCTTCAGCTTGGAGTCTAGAATTCGAAATCCCTCCTCGGTATATGAAAACTAACGCCTTCCATTAATATGGTAAGAACCATAGTTCTTATAGGTTGGGTTGTTGAGCAAACTCAAGCTCACTCTATACGGATATGTTCGAACCATGAAAATAAGATTTTCGGATTAATGGGTTGGTTTTCACCGAAGCATTGGTTTGTTGAGCAAACTCAAGGTCAACGGATGAGGCGAAATTGGGTAGCATACATCGGATGTACGCGCATCAAAGAGTTGATACCCAATGAAGTGCACACATCAACAAGTTGATAAGATCGATTGATAGTCAGGTCTAAGATGTAATTGGTATATCCGATACCTCCCGAGACATAAGGTGGCTTGTTGGATAAATCCAAGGTCATTCTCAATGTCGGTTATCGATGATACAATTGGTATGACCGATACCCACCGATTGACCTAAGTGTGGCTTGTTGGGCAAACTCAAGGTCACTCTTAGCAATGTCGGATATCGACCCACTCAGACATTATGTCACATCGCTTCTTTGGATTCAGAAAGAGGGTTATGGATTCTAGGAAACTAGTGGGAGCCATATGCATGTCATGCAAGTCCTTATGATCATGCAGCATTTCTATTCTATCATTCCTTCTCTCTATCGCGTTTAGGTCGGTCAAGAAGTCTTTCAGGTGAATTTACGCCTCTATTCTCGGACTGAATTTTCTTGATTGGCTAAGGAATCGAGAATTGTTCTCGGATCCGAGGAACTGGATACGCCCTAGATGTTCCACTTCCAGATGCACTCCGCCGATGCTTCGATAAGGATCGTAAAGCATATCGTAAGCATCTAAAGGATGATGATATGGATACTTCCATTATGCTTGTCTTGATGTCACCAGAGCTGCGAAGCAAAGACGAGTCCATGGATGCTCACGTTATAGTATCTCATCTTAGGGAGTCTGTTTGATGAGTAAGCTCGGATCGAAAGGTTCAAGACCTCAAGGCTTTCTTCATCACAAAGATGGCTCCAGGATATCTCGTCAGGCAAAGATGCCCTCAAGATGAATGGCTATATTGAGAGATTGGCCGCCTTAGGATTTGTAATGGGTTATGAATTAAGTAGAGACTTAATTCGGTTGGATTGTCGATGGTTATTCACGGTTTGTGATAAACTATCTGATAAACCAAATATCCACAACAATTCGGAGTGATCAATCGCTTTCATGACAATTGAAAGGTGCTATCAAGAGAGATAGCAAGTGATAATGGTGGATGCTTCTTCTTCTAGTTCAAAGAAGAAAAAGGCCAAGAAACCAAAGGGAAGTGCCAACAAGAAGAAAACCAAAGTATTCTCGCCCAAAAGGATTTTGCTTTCATTGTGGCAAGTCTAGCCACCAGAGGTAAACCAGTAAAATCTATTCGAGTCCTTGAAGCGTAAGAAGGCATCGATGCCTCTACTCCTTCAAGTATGTTTGTCATTGAGGTTAATACTATTCCCGATCCAAACATATCGGTATTTGATACGGATGTCGGTCATACATATGAAATGATATGCGGGGCATCGTGATGAGAAAGCTCATAAAAGAGAACTAGACCTTTGTGTAGGTAATGCAGCAAGAGTTGCTACATTTGCCGTAGGCACTTATGTCTTGTTACTCCCTCACGGGCTTATATTCAAATTCGATGATTGTCATTTTGTACCCGTTTTAAACAAAGAACATATTGTATGTTTTATGTTTAATTAGAGCCGGTTTCCATTGGACTTTTAGTAGAATGGTTGCTATATTAGTTGGAATGGAATGCTCTATGGCACGGGTACATTATGCAATGGAATTGACATATGAGATATGTCATATCCAATTATGAATATCAATGACGCGAAAAGACATAATTGAGATAATTTAAAATCAACGTACTTATGACATTGTCGGCTTGGCCATATAAATGAGATATGCATTGCTAAGCTCCATAAGAGTGGATGTTTAGGGTCATTTGATTATGAATCATATGACACATGCGAATCTTGTTTATTAGGCAAGATGACTAAGTTATCCTTTAAAGGAAAGGGTGAACAAGTGAATGGAATATTAGACCTGATACATTTGGATGTATGTGGTCTGATGTCCATCCATGCCAGAAGTGGTTATTTTTACTTCATTACTTTTATCGGTGATTATTCACGATATAAGTGCCTGTATCTAAATATGAGATACAAATCTGAAGCATTTGAATAGTTCAAATAATTCAGAAATGAAGTAGAAAACTAACTTGGTAAAAGTATGAAGACATTACGATCTGATCGTGGTGAAAAATGCTTAGACCAACAGTTTTGGATTATCTCAGAGATAATGGGATTTTATCTCACCACTCCACTTGCACGCCGCAAAGACAATGGTGTGGTTGAAAGGAGAAATCGAACCTTGTTAGACATGGTGCGATTGATGATAGGTTTTGCACAGTTTTGGGAATATGCGCTGAGACAACTGGTTACTTGCTAAACAGAGTTCCATTAAAGAAAGTTGATGTTACTCCATATGAAGATATGGACTTAACGGAAAACCCTATCTTTCTTAGTTGAAAGTTTGGGATTGTCCTGCTTCCGTGAAGCGGACACAGTCAGATTAGCTTGATGCAAAGCTAACAAGTGTTTGTTCGTGGAATATCAATTCTACCTTGCTGAGGAACAAAAGTTGTTTGTTTCAAAGCTTGCTGTTTTCTTAAAGAAATAGTTTCTTTTACAAGAGGACAAGGGGAGCAAAGTTGAACTTAGAGAAGTTCAAGATGCTCGAACAAACATGTATCAATCGCTGAACTTAAAACCGCCACTCATATAGATGAGGTAACAGCTCAACCTTCTACTACACACAAATTTCAGAGGTTAAGTAGGATACGACCGCCCCGAGAGATATGAATTTCGTAAGGGAACAGAATGACGACACTCATACGAGATGATGAGCCTACTACCTATGAAGAGGTTCTAAAAGTTCGAGTCCGAAAAATGGCTTGTGCCATGAAATCAAATGGATTCCATGTACATAAACCAAGTATGGACTTTGGTTGTTACACTGGGGGATAAAACCCATAGGTGCAAAGGGTTTTCAAGAAGAAAACCAACATGGATGGTAATTTGATTACCTATAAAGCAATGCTTCGTTAAAGGATATCGTCACGCATAAAGAGTTGACTATGACGAAACCTTCAAATTTCAGAAGCAATGCTTAAATCCATTCGGATACTCCTAGCCATTGCCACTCATTATGATTATGAGATATGGAAAATGGATGTGAAGATAGCTTTCCTGAGAGGAAATCTACCCGAGGATATGTATGACACAACCTGAGGGCTTCACTTCCATCGATGGCGAAAAGGTATGCAAGCTTCAGAAATCCATGTTTGGATTGAAGCAAGCTTCCAGGAGTTGGATTATCCGCTTAGTCGAGTCAATCAAAGAGTTTGATTTTCACAAAATTCAATGATCATTGTGTGCATAAGAAGGTTAATGGGACTGCAATCGTATTCCTTGTGTTGTATGTAGATGACATACTGTTACTCGGAAACGATGTCTCTATGCTGCAATCAGTTAAAATTTGGTTGTCCAAATAATTTGCCTTGAAAGACCTTGGTAAAGCAACTTATATCCTGGGATATAGATTTATGGAGATAAATCAAAAGGTTGCTTGGTCTTTCACAAGCATCGACATATGATGAGATGCTAAAGAGATTTAGCATGGAACAATGTTATGACGCGGGTCCCGATGTATCGTATGCTCTAAGTGTTACGAGCGATACCAATCGGATCCTGGTGAGGGTCACTAGTGGCTGTCAAGAATATCCTCAAGTACTTGTGAAGCACTAAGGATGTTTTCTTGATGTTTGGAGATGGAAATCTCCATGTGAGCGGGCATTCATTGCGAGATCTAACTGATAAGGATGATTCAATCATGTTCAGTTATATACATTCACACTGAATAGCGTGGCGGTCAGTTGGAAAGAATTCCAAACAAGAGAGGACTGCTGATTCATCAACCGAGGCAGAGTACCTGCCGCATGAGATGCGCAAAGGAAGCAGTTTGGATCAAGAAGTTCATTACTGAACTTGATCCGTCCCTACCATGACGGGCCCATAGGATTGTATTCAGGATACAAACGGGCTAATGCGCAGGCAAAGGAACCAAGGTCTCATCGACGATCCGAACATGTACTCCGCCGATTCGGGAGATCATTAGTCGAGATGATATCCTGATAGAGAGAATTCCCACGGAGCAAAGTGTTGTTGTTCCGTTGACAAAGCCATTGTCACAGGAGAATTGTGATTCTCATGGACTCGCTTATGGTATTGGATACTAAGGCGATTGTCTTTAGGTCAAGTGGGAGAATTATGGAAAGTAGGAAGTGTTTGATATGTCTTTAGGGTTGATGAATTCATGGAAGAGTGAGGGAAGAATGTAGGGCATGATCGTGGCCCTCAAGTGCACAATCGTGTCCTAATCATTTTAGGTTCTATTCAGAAGTACAAGTCGACTCAGATCATCGATAAGTCGACTTGTTCTTGAAAAATCGATAAGTCGACTTGTACATGCATAAGTCGACTTATTCAGACTGCATCGTTTATTTGTGCCCTAAAGGCAATCCCTTTAGCTGCTTTTTATTCACAAATGATGCGCATCGAATGAATAAATAAAGAAAAGGCATAATTCATTAATTTGATGTTCATGAACATTGTTTATGAATTGATTGATCTTTAATCGATTAATGAAGTCCATGATATATGACATAGCATGAAGGAAATTATGATGTGATCATACCCCGAGATTCCTATCATGTGCAATTATGTCAAGATTCAAATTCTCCTAGTCATAGGATTAATGAGATCGACATCATTAATCCGGATAGACTAGCACATGTCATATTCCTCGATTGGATCAAGCAAAGGATCTCGTAAACCGTAAATATGAGATATTTAGAATTGACACGTGGATGCTTACTAGCAGTAGTAGGTTCATTGATGACCGCCATGAGATCATCACATGGATATCTTATCTAGTGTCGTGATAATCTCATCATAAAGAATGGTGCAAGTATCCTTGACTTGAGGTACTCAAGGATATCTTGGATATTGATCCCGCATTTTGACTCCATTCCTTGTTGCCTTCCGAGGTAACTCATAGGGTGGTGCTTGGGTACAACTTGAGGTATTCAAGGTAATTGAGTAACCAATAAAGGATTCACCACGGATTAGCGAAGAGATACCCGTAGCCTCTCGTCAGATCATTACTCTAAATCTCTCGGCAGAGTGAATATGTCGCCAAGAGTGTCTTCAT
This sequence comes from Erythroxylum novogranatense, assembly GCA_029891385.1. Taxonomy (NCBI): domain Eukaryota; kingdom Viridiplantae; phylum Streptophyta; class Magnoliopsida; order Malpighiales; family Erythroxylaceae; genus Erythroxylum; species Erythroxylum novogranatense. The sequence continues at coordinate 32,800,911 of CM057225.1, read as the reverse complement.
GGACATATAGAGTAATGAGTCCTAGGACGAGATCTGTTATCACTGGGCTAGACTCGCCTAGTGAGAGTTGACACTTTGACCATACTCATAACCAAGTGGGGTATAGGATGGTGAAAGGACGAATTGCACAGAATTGTTCATGGAAGGGTTCGTGATCCGTTCTTGATGAATACATCAAACCGATTACTTTCCGTCAATCGGGGGTCATGATGTGTTGCTAGATACCGCCATGACTTGCTCAGATTAATTGTTAATCTAAGTGGCCAACATAACCGGAGCCTAAAGGTCACACGCTAAGAGTGTCTCGAGAATCAGAAATAAGAATTCGACGTAGTTCCAATTATGGAGATCATTAGATTAAATGGATCCCAATGGATTGGGATATGTCCCATGAGATCGCGACATCAATATTGCTAAGAAAGGTTTTGAGTGTTTCAAAGATCGGGGCCTTAGAAGGGCAGTAGGACCAATTCCCAGCTTGATCGACCTCTTAGTAATTGTATATATGTTAATTAATTAAGTAATTAATTAATTAAATCAAATATATAAAAGACCATGTGCACGTTGGAATTGGTGTGAGGAGGATTACCTTTTGACTTTTCAAAGTCATTAGTTTAATGTTTAATTAAATGAAAGGTAATAAAGCTTCCACTTGGCAACTTCTTATGGAATGATTTTTAAAGGTTAAAAATCAATATAAGGAGGCTTAGAAATGGTGGTGGTCGACGGTTTTGCTTGTAAGGAGGAGAGGATGGAAGCTTAAGTGTTAAGCTTACTTAGAAAAATGGTTTTTCAAGTCTTCTCTCATCAAGCCATCATCGTTTTTCTCTTCTCCAAGGCAAGGTTCCAACGCCTCCTCAAGCTCTCCAGATGTAGGTAGGTCTAGCACCTTTAACTGTTCTAGCTATTCCCGGTCAAAGGGTTTGATCCGTTAGGTTTTCGATCTCTGCGTGGATCACCTTTAGAGATAGTCTCTTTGGCTATTTAGGTTTATGTCTTCATACGGATACTGGATCCCGGTTCGGAAGGTCCCGGGAACAAAAATTTTTGTTTTCCGCTGCCTGTACATGTGATGTACCTCCCGGGATTTTCCTACACTATCACGATCATAGCCCTTAGTGTATGATCATGGCCTAGATGTTTAGCTTCTGTCACAATCGTGGGAAGGTCCCCCATAACTGTGGACAGTACCTTAGAATGATGAGCTTAGTTTTGTGCAATTATTGAAATAAATGATGATAAGTAACTTTAATTTGGTGTCTTTAGAGTTGATTAGGGCCAAGATGAACCTAAATAGGTAAATGAATATTGAAGAACAAGAAAGTAGTATGAATGTGAATTCAAATAAATGAATGAGGGGATGGATTACGAATGGATTAAGATCTTTGCATAAAGTTACATACCCAGAACATCAATTGAGCATGCATGGAACATAACATATATACATGTGCTTGGTTGTATATTCATTTGACTGAATAACTTAATGATGTGTGAACTAATATGTGTTGCATGACTATAGACGCTCAAGTTGATCGTCAACACCCAGACATTGCTAGATCGTCAAGGCAATAACTTATTGGAGCGTACTACGAGTTCAATCTAGATGTTTCTCAATATGAATGAATTGAATTTGATTAACTTTTAATTATTGAATTATTATTTATATGAATGTGATGATTCCAGAGATTGATAACTTAATATTTGAGAATTTATTGGTAGTGCTTTCCAATTATATGTGAAATGTGGAATGTGTGAATAAATAGAATATGAATACATGACTTAGATCTGAAGGAAGCGATGTATGACTTGTGTGCATCGAATGAGGAATACTGAATGTATAATTTGTAAACTGTCGCATCTCATTACGTTGAAATGCATGAACAGATAAAGGAGTTGTGACTAGAGTAGCCAACGTGTGAAAAAGAGCTTTAAGCTCAGAAATATGATAAAGAGCCTCAGGGTCAGAAACGATGAACTCGGTATTCGCAACAGATATAGGATGGAAATGAGTTCGATATCTAGGACAGGCACGAGACAACATAGGCGCTCGGTCACAATAAAGTAAAAATGAAGTGGAGTCACATATGTATTCACATATACGTTCATGTGTATATTAAATGATCGAATTGATATGCCCTATTGAATTGACATGCCTTATTGAATTGAGGTGAAATATTGAATTACCTAAATCTGAAGAATATGATGTGGTATGAATTACTGTATTCTATGTTATGTTTGATGGATTGGACTTTATAATTATTATTACATTCTGACATGAGTAAGCACATTAATGATGGTTCACTTACTGAGTTCACAAACTCATCAAAATTGCAACATTATGTTTCAGGTCTAAAAGAGTTCTAGCTCCTAAGTTGATAAAGTAGAGATATAATACCTACGTTTTGAGGACAATATGGCTCAAAGATCTAGTCAATTGACATTGATGAGTCTAGTTAGGATATTTTGGTTTAGCATCTCATTTCATGTAGCAGACTTTGTATGGAGTTGTAGACTCTCATATATTATGAACGTATATACATGAGTTATGAATTGTAATGACAATGTATGTTTTTGTTTGTTAATGGAATGGGAAAGTTCGATCTTTAAGAATCTTGTAATATATGTGATGCCATAATTAAGATAATATGATATCCTCCAACATGCCATTCCCATAGGGTATGTGCTCAGACATACTCTAGTGTGCTGGGTAAATGCTCTACGAGAGTGGAATGTTACAAGGCAAATGAGGGGTTGGTTAAAAAATTAGGTTGAAGTTGCTAAAATAAAGCATGAAGATTGTTTAAAGAGAATTTGGGAGAAGTGCTCTCTATAGGACCCTCTGTGGTGGTAGCAACAGTAGTAAAAGGAAGCTGAAAGGGCTTGGAAGAATTACTCTATTCAGAATTCTGATGAAGATATTTTTTGCACTTAGAAATGTGATGGGTAAAATTTTTACAGTGGTGCCAAGATCCTTTGTAAAATTTATTGATTGAATTTTGAGAATTATGAGAGAATGAGGTCTGAGCAGTTAGAGAAACATCAGTAGATAGACTAGATTTTTCTATAAGAAATGTATTGAGTCAAAATATTTTATAATTAATGTTGGAGTTATGTAAATATAGTGCCTTGGAAAGCAAGTATATTTACATATAACTTTATCTTCTTCGCCTGAGCTTTGTAATGAAAATATTTATTATTAATAAAACAAAAGAGTTTGGTTTTATTTGTGTGAGCATTATATATCAAGTCAAAAGGTACCAAAATTCTTTTGTGACTAATATACATATACATAGAGATGTATGAAAAACAGGTATATTATAAGAATCTAAATTAATTGATTCACAGTTGAATAATCAAGTTGGTCGCTTGATTATGGTTTAGACTGTATTGCTGCGATTTATCTCCATATAAGTAAAGGAGTTTACTTAAAGGAAATGATGAGTTTCATATCATGATAGTAGTAGACTATCAATAATGACACTATTAAATGAATCTGGAATCAAGTATGTTTTCAAGAATAAAGTAGGTCGTTACTTTAATCTTGAAACATATAACTTAAGTATTCGTTTATTATGAACCATAATCTTGATAAGTAGTGAACTCGTATCTGTTTCATTATAATTCTTGATAAGTTCGGAATGGATTTTTACAGAGTATTAATCTAGTGTCTGCATGTTGGAATTATTAATTGAAACATGTATCAGGGAACATTCACTCAAATAAAGAGTTTATAGTGATATCATCACTTCTAGATGTTTTTAGGAGATTTGGTGATTAAACTGGTGCCAGTAGTTTGATGGACTAGCTACCTATCAAATCTTAACACCAAGATGAGATCTTGTGTGTTAATCACTATATAAAGTAAAACGGGAGATTTAGAAGGAAAAACCAACATAAGGGCAAAACGGTGATTTTACCCTTTGTTATGCAGATGGCTATAATAAGGTTTTGAATAGGGTTTGCAATTGGATATAAAATATGTATTCTCATAATATTTAATAATTCAAGAGTTCAACTAATTGTCTTTAGTGGAATGAAATTTAGTTAATAAGCTAGAATTAATTCTAATGAGATTAAGATAATTCTAGGCTTATTGGAGCTTGAATTATCAAAGTCCAATAAGATTCTCCACTTGGCTTCAAGCAAGGTTATCAAGCTAAGTAAGAAATATAAATGGAGGTTTTAGAAGCCTATAATTGAATGTTGGGTTTGCTTTAATTAATGGTTAATTAGAAGCCCAAATGTACATTTAGAAATGGGCTAGACTTTACTTTAATGTAATTGATTAGATTAAGTATATTAAAACAAATTTTTTTAAAAAAAGGAGTAGCATTTTCGGTTTTATTAGGGTTGAATGTGCAACTGCACATTTAACATTCAAATGCTAAATAAAGATGGTCTTTATTATGGTTTATCATCATTAAATGGAGTTATGAACTTACCATTAAATGGTTTAATGATTATTTTTTAATGTTAACATATAACCTATTAACATTCATTGGATTAAAGAAGAAAGATGTGCATTGGATGGACCATCTTCCTTCTTCCATCTTCCAAAACCAAAATTGATAGCTCACGTATAGGTTAATGGTCTTTTCATATAGCCACCTTAAAGATAAATGAGAAGAGTCTCATTTATTGGCTACTTTATGATTGATTAATGAAAGCAGTGATGCATTGGATGTTATTCTCTTCTTCCATACTATGCATAACTGAAATTGAGTGTGTTAGAAAGAGTTTTTGCATGGTTTGACTCTCTCCCTCCTTTCATGCATGAGTGAACCGAAACTTGTAAGAGAAGAGTCTCATTTTTGGTTCATTTTTTCTAAGAAAATCTCCTTAAAAAATGTTCTTCTCCTTTCCCACCAAAGGATTTTGTTAACCAAATTATCCTAGAAGAACAAGAGGTAAATCAAATTGGTTGAGGATACAATAACAAGGAGAAGATAGATTGCTTAAAGGAAAATATTCAAAAGCAAAGGTTTTGGATACAAGAAGAAGAAGAGGATAGCGCAGCGAGGAATTAAAGCTGTAGCAAAGGAGTAGGTAATACTCTTCATCTTGTTTATGTTTATTATTATCCTTATATCATATCATGTATAGACTGGCATGATGATTTGGATACGTTGCTTCCACTGCAAATATGATTCCTAAAAAGTTTTGAAATTTATCGGGTCTCTAAATATAGCATGCTTTCGTTTTCTGATCCAACAATTGGTATCAAATCTAGTTTTCAATGCATGATTTCGGTTCCTATATGGTTGATGCATGGGTTGGCAATCATTTTTTGTATGCTGCATATTTTTATGTGATAGAAATATATATGGTGTATGTGTTGCTCTTTTGGTTGTCCATAGAAGTTACATTTACCTTGTAAGATTTCTTCATTTGGTTGTAACAAGGAGGGTGGTCTATCATCACCATGTTTCCTCCTTCGTTTTATTTTTATGTTTACTTTGATTATGTAATGTACAAAATTATTTAATGATGAAGATGAAGAAGCCATGGATTGAAGAAATGAAGAGGTAAAGTTTCGGTTATGGTTATGGTGTCTTGACTAGTTTTCGGTTTTAGAAAACAAATGTGCTGGATTTTTGTTTTAACAAAGTTTTGGTTGTATAAATTTTGTTGTAACAAAATTTCATTTTTTACAAGTGTTGGAATTTTTATGTAATATCCATAAGTTTCGGTTTTGGTGAAAAACAAGTGTTGACTTTTGTTTTGTAATGGGCAAAAATTCAGTTTTATGAAAATCCTTTTTAATGTTGAAAAGTAAAGCCATTACACACTTTTACCGATTGGGCCGGATCATGTGAGTGAAGAGTTTGAAGCGAAAAATCCAAGTACAAAAAGAATATTTTGGGCCTAAAAGGCTTGTAATTATTTTTGTTTCTAGGATGGACAATCAAAAGTGACATAATTAGTTCATGTGATGAATGGAGAAATGAATGCAAATAATATGTGATATTATGTGATTGCATGTCATTTAGAAAATTGCCAACCTTAGGCCTTGCCATGCATTCATTATGTATGAGATATATAATGAAACAATATAGGATGGATAATAAATTGCATCTAGACAAGATGGTATTTAAAACTTAAAGCCCAAAAAGATTGAGTGGGAGAGGATGCTCATGTGAGAGTCCACAGTCTCCAAATGATGACCCATTTGCATGTGGTGAAGTGTTACTCCCCATCGGAGGGCATAAATCCTAGATCATGCATGGTTTGGGTCTCCTTTAGGATAAGTCCACTTGTTGGTAGCAAATGTGACCTCCCACCGAGGCCTGGTTTGTAGGTATCTGTAGTAATGAATCAAATGGTTAAACACTCAACATTTTTTATCAATAAATTACCCACCGTATCTTTGTTGATAAAAGTATGGACTAAATTAAGACACTTCTCAAAAAGTTAGGCATGAGATGCTTGGTAGTTTTTTGAGTGGACCCCGTTTTTCTCTTAATGGATAAGATGGCCCACCGTCACTTAGTCTGTTATAGATAAGAAAAATAACTGTTGTATAATGTTTTAATTTTTTTTAAGTTTTGTTAAATATATCATCATGCATACATGCATCATGATTTTATACAAAGTTTCAATAATTGTTGACTAGTGTGCTCATGTTTTAATAATTTATATTTTCAGATATAATCAACCACAAAATGAATCCACTCACCCTGCTCTTGACAAATAACAAATTGCAAAATGGAGAAAATTTTAATGAATGGAGTTGTAACCTTAACATTGTTCTTCAATATGATCATATTTCATGGGTGTTAACTGAAAATGAGCCTACACCTTCGGGTAGAGATTCAACTCCTGAGCAAGTCTAACAACATGAGCGTTGGCAAAATGCTGACAAAACTATTAAGTGTTATATTCTAACTTCTGTTAGCGGCATATTGCAAAAGCAAATTGCTTGTATGAAAACTGCTAGTGCAATGGTCCATTACCTACATGAGATGTTTGGTGTGAGGACTAGGTCTGCAAGAGTGAAAGCTATCCAAACCTTTCATAATCTTAGACAGAAATCTAGTGAACTGGTGCGGGATTACATGATGAAGGTAATCTCTGCGATCACTGAGGCTGAGATGCTTGGGGCATATATGGATGCGGATATGCAGATGATTATGATCATCAATAGCTTAAACTCTTTTTTTCAGCAGTTTAAGTTGGACTATGAGCTCAACAACAAGGATTACACCTTGAGTGAGTTAATGAATACCCTTCAGAGTACAGAGGAGATATTGAATGTTAAGGCTCATGGGCCAGAAGCTAATATAGTTTCTTCTTCTATGCCCAAGGGTAAGGGCAACCAAAACAAGAATGGTCTAATGAAAAAGAAGGCCCAAATAGGGGTCAACGCCCAACCCATGAAAAAGAAGGCCAAAGAGAATATCAAGAGAAAGTGTTTCCACTGTGATGAGATGGACCACTGGAAAGAAACTTTTCAGTCTACCTTGAGTCCCTCAAAAGCAAACAAGGTATGAGTTTCCTAAGTTTGTTAGGAACTAGAAATGTGGCAGATTTATCTACTTCTTGGATGTTAGATTCAGGAGCCACTAACTATATTTGCAATTCTATGTAGGGGTTCCAACAGAGGAGAAGACTACCTAAAGGCTAGTTTCAAGTCAAGATAGCAGATGGTTCCTATGTTTCAGCAGAATTAGTGAGAGTAGTTATTTTAGACTTTCCTAGTGGTCATAGTTTATATTTGGAGAATATTTATTACATGCCAATGATTGTAAGGAACATGATTTTTGTTTTTTGTCTAATAAAATCTGGTAATTCCTTATATTTTGAAAAAGTTGTTTCAATATATGAGAATAAGGATTTTATTTGTGATGCGATAATTAAACATGGATTGTTCTTTATAGAACCTATGATAGGCTCACTAAACACCACATAATTGATAAAACCAAGATAATCCAATGTCTCTAGCATTAATTTAAAGTATATGTGGCACTTGAGAATGGATCATATCAATCAGAAAAGACTTCACAGGTTAATAAAGTATGGGATCCTTATGGGCTTGGATAGTGATCCATTACCCACCTGTAAATCTTGTATTGAAGGAAAAATGACCAAAGCCTCATTTCCTTCTAAAGGAAATAGATCTAATCTACGTTGGACTTGGTACATATTGATGTGTGTGGGCCCATAAATGTACAAGCTAGAGGAGGTTATGAATATTTCATAACCTTTATAGATGATTAATCAAGACATGACTATTTGTATTTGATGCATAAAAAGAGTGAATCCTTTGAAAAGTTCAAAAAATTCAAAGTTGAAGCTGAGAAGTAACTAGGAAAGCCATTAAAACAACTTCGATCGGATTGAAGTGGTGAGTATTTATCTGGAGAGTTCCAGCATTATTTAATTGACAATGGAATTGTTTCCAATTTGACAGCTCCTTGAACACCTCAACAGAATGGTATAGCAGAGAGGAGAAATAGAACTCTATTGGAAATGGTAAGATCAATGATGTCTTACGCTAGCCTTCCAAAATCATTCTGGAGATATGCCATACAAACGGCGACATATCTTCTTAACTTTGCTCCATCCAAATCGATGCCTAAAATACCTAGGGAGTTGTGGACTAGTCGAGTGCCTTCATTGAGGCACTAGAGGACTTGGGGCTGCCCAGCCTATGTTCTAAAGCCCGAATCCACAAAGATGGAACCAAGGTCAGAAGTATATTTGTTTGAAGGATATCCTACGGAAACCTGAGGGTACTATTTTTACAATCCTCAGGACATGAAAGTATTTGTGTTGACAAGAACGATCTTCTTAAAGGAAGAGTTTGTGAGAAATCACAAAGGAAGAAGTGAATTAGTACTAAAAGAGTTAGTTATTTCATTCAAACCAATAGTTGTTTTGGATATGACAGAACAAGATGTCGAAATGGATTCAAGAGTTAAATCGGAAGTGCAACCTAAACATCAAGTTGTGCCTAGATGCAGTGGGAGGGTTGTGAGACAACCAGATAGGTATCTGGGTCTAGGAGAAGGCTTAATTGCCATCTTAGACCAAGAAGAAACAGATCTGATTATGTATACACAGGTTATTAATGATGTTGATGCAGGAAAATTACTCAAGAACATGGAATCGGAAATAGATTCCATGTACACTAATGAAGTCTGGGTCCTTGTAGATCTACCACCAGGTCTAAAAGTCATAGGGTGTAAATGGATCTACAAAAGGAAAAGGGGATCAAATCGAAAGGTAGAGACCTTTAAAGCTAGATTGGTAGCTAAAGGCTATACTCAAAAAGAGGGTATAGATTATGAGGAGACTTTTTCTAAGGTTTCCATGCTTAAGTCCATTAGGATTCTTTTGGCCATAGTAGCCTATTTCGATTATGAAATATGGCAAATGGATGTCAAGACCTCATTTCTTACTGGAGATCTTAGGGAGACCATTTATATGGCCCAACCAGAAGGATTCATTGAGCCAGGTAATAAGCATAAGGTTTGCAAGTTGCAAAGGTCTATTTGTGGACTTAAACAAGTATCTAGGTCTTAGAACATTAGGTTTGATAAGTCTATCAAAACCTATGGATTCATATAAAATCTAGATGAGCCTTGTGTTTATAAAAGAATACAAGAAGGTAAGGTTGCTTTCCTAATCCTGTATATTGATGACATTCTGCTCATTGAGAATGATGTGAGAATATTATCTGCGATTAAGGGATGGCTGAATGAACAGTTTTCAATGAAGGATTTGGGAGAGGCTAATTACGTTCTAGGGATCAAACTTATAAGAGATTAGAAAAACAAACGGATGGCCTTGTCTCAATCAACCTACATTGAGAATATGCTCAATAAGTTCGCCATGCAAGATTCTAAGAGGGGTTTCACTCCTACTAGACATGGAATCAAACTTTCAAAGGAACAAGCACTTAATACCCAAGAGGAGGTTGAACGCATGCGTAACATTCCATATGCTTCGTGTTGGGCCCCGAAAATTTTATTTATTTATTTATTTATTGATTTATTGATTTACTTGATTTATTCTTTAATTTTTCTTTAATTGTTTTAATTATGTGTATATATATATATATATATATGTATTTGTTGAATCTTGAATTAGTTAGAATGATTGGGAATTGTAATTTTGAAGTTAAAATGAAGGGTTAGAATTTATGTTGGAAGAATGAGCTTTAGTGTGTAGTGGGCTTGTGAGGAGGAGAGCCCAAAAAGGGCATTGTAAGAAGGAGAGCTCAAAACTATGTAGTTTTGGAGAAAGGCTTAAGTTGAGAAATAAATGAGTTAAGTTATGTAGGAGAATAGGCAAGTGTCGTAAGAACAAAAAGAAGAGAAAAAAATCGTAAGCCAAGAGAAAGGAGGGTTTCGGCCAAGAAGAAAAAGGGAGAGTCGGAGGAAGCTTGAAGGGAGGAAGAAAGAAGAGGAAAAAGAAGAGAAATTTACTTGTTAGAGGTAAGTTCCATCTTTATTTATGTTAGATTCGAAAATGGGATGAAATGGAAGTTAGGGTTTGTGTAGGGTTTAAAGAAAGAATGAAGAGAAGGTGAAATCAAAGGGATTCTAGGATTTCTAAGTTAGGGCTTTGGTTATTCTAGCATAGATGGCTTATGGGTAGGTTAGGTTTAAAGTTTATTTTATCTTTGCTTGATTTTATGAATGATATGCCTTTCTTTTAGAATATATTTATTGAATGGAGTATGGTTTGATTGAAGGAACTCAAGAAAACCCCACTCAAGACAAGGAGGAAGGGCAATCTTGAATTCGGATTCCGACGTTAGGTGGGTAACATTTTTATAGTTGTTGTGTAATGGGCAAATGCTCTATGTGTGCTATCTTTGTTAAATTGTGTGTATATTGAAAGTGTATTCCTTGATTTGAAAGAAAAGAATGAAACTATGATAATTTGATACAATGAAAGAAGCATAAAATGCTATTCTCGTGTTTGAATATGTGAGCATAAATTGGTTGTGTTTGGGCGAGAGAGAACTCGTTCCGATAGTCTCGTGCACGATGACCCATAGCCTTCTCCCGGCTGCCCGCTTTGGGCCACGAGATCCAGAGAAATCAGACTAGTTGTGTTACGGTGTAAATCGTTGTGTTTAAGGAACTCTCGAGCCAATTGTGTGCATTTCATTATTTTTGAGTATATGATGCATATTATGTGTTTTAATTGATAAAAGATCCCATTTTATGCTTTATGTGATGAGTTCGGTTAACTATGACTTATGTGACAAAGTTGGGTATTTATGCATATTATGTTAATTGCAAATGTTATGGAATTCTTGATTATGTGTTGTATGGCTCATTGCGCGATGGCTATAAACGTGTTAGCCACTGAGTAGTGTTTTGCTCACCCCATTCTCCCTCCTCAGGTGCAAATTCTAGTTGATTGCGGAACCTTGCAAGGCATCGGGCATAACTCCAAGAATTCTAGAAACTTTTGTATTAAGTTAGTGACTAGCATTTTGGAATGGCTTTATAAGCATATCGATCATTGAGAATCTCATATTTTGTATTTTGTACTTGACTCTTGATGAATATGATGATATGTAACTAAAGCTACGCATGAACCTATGTGATTGGAAAAGAGCCCGAGGGCCCCAGTACTCTCATCTTTCATGTGTTTGTATTGATTTGTTATATGTGTATGACCTTGAGAAGGAATGTGTATGTGCATCATTTATTAATGAGTTGCTGTTGGGCTTCGCCTTGGGAGAGCTCACTGGAAAACCTGCTATGGTTTATGTGTTGTGGAAGTTGAGAGTAGTGCTGCAAATTCTAGTTGAGCGTGGAACCTTGCAAGGCATCGGGCATAACTCTAAGAAACTTTAGACACTTTTGTATTAAGTTAGTAACTAGCTTTCGGAATGGCTTTATAAGCATATTAAGCATAGAGCATCTCATATGTTGTATCTTGGTACTTGATTCTTGATGGCTATGATGAATATGCTGATATGTAATTAAAGCTATGATTGAACTCTTGAAGGATTGTTAAAGAGAATGAGAGCTCTAGTACTCTCTTCTTCATGTGAATTTGTTGATTTGTGATCTGTGAGTGGCCTTGAAAAAGGAAGTGTATGAGCCCTTTTAACCTTTGTGTTGTTGTTGGGTTTTGTATTGGGATAGCTTGTTGGAATTTTCAAAGGTTTATGATCTATTGAAATTATGAGCTGATGTGTTCATATGGTAGATTTGGGTGTATTGTGTTGTGCTGCAAATTCTGGGTTATTTTAGGTCGAATAGGATCACTTAGACTCCTTGAGGGTATTAGGCGAGCTGTAAAGCTTGCCATGACGTAGTACGAGTGTTGGGACCCGATCCGGGAACCGGATCCCAACCGGAAAAGCGAAAGACAGAAACGAAAACGAAGTGGCAGATAGCTAAAATGAGACAAAAGTGAAAACGAAAATAGTGAAACGAATCGAATAAGCGAACAACAAATTGAATACAAAGGTATTGGCAGCGAAACAAATACTTATCGATATCAAAAGCGAATCGGATCAAAATAAAAGTAGTGAAACGAAATAATCGAATACGAATCATAAAGCGGAGCTAAACAAAATAATTGATCGAACTGAAACACATTCCGACATCCCGGAGAAGCACACAGTATAGAAAACTTATCGCGTTGGAAACCTAGACTAGCCAAACCCGGTATAATTTTTTCCCCATATTTCATTCCTTTTCTCTTTACTCAATCACATTCAAATCATAATCAATCCATACAATTTCCTTTTTGGAAATTTATCCTCATATAACACTCAATTCATATAATTTGTCTTAATCACGCAAATCTCATCTTTACCAAACTAACTTCTTAATTCTTATTCTTATCTTAACCCGATTTTTACCGAAAATCGGGCAGCATAACGGCTGTATTTTGACAGCCCAAAAATTCCTGCAAAGGCAAAATACACTTCTAATATCTCAACCCAACAACACAAATCAACATCGGACCTCCCGTCCGGAATCCGAAACACCAGCAGAAACGCACATCTAAACCTAACACTTCAAAAATCCTCAATCGATCATATAAAATCTCAATCAATCCCAACCACATTCAATATCTCAAATCCATATGGAAAATCCACATTCAATATCCAATTACATACATAAAGCATAATCATACTCAGTTATGATCATAAAATCAATATCCAAGTCTCGAATTCATATACATCCCGTAATAATTGCTTTATATACACAAAAAGGCAATTCAAGCCAAAAACAATATCAATTCTCAATTTATACAAAGATACAAATGCGGCAAAATCGAACTTGACACTCTTTCATCCGATCTCCGCCGTAAACCCGAGACGGGGATGAAAGGGGGTGAGCTTGAAGCTCGTGGGTAACATATTTATAAAATGAATAATAAGCATAAATCATTTTTCATAACTTTTAGCCAAAGGGCTTATCTTTTTCAAACTTTTCAACTTTTCAAGCATTTTCTTCAAACCTTTCAATTTTCCAAGCTTTTCATATCAAATTTCTATAATTTCATGGTTGAAAACCCTTTTTCTCATTTCACATCAGATCACAAAACACATAAACTCTTAACTCAATACATAAAACACATCAAACGGTTTGGGTTGGTCCTATCGAACGCATCGCACATTCCTCAAGATAATGTTTCATGCGATCGTGAATGAGGAGAGTCCGAAATCGAAACTCCTAAGCCACTTGTGGGCAGCCGGGAGAAGGCTATAAACAAGTAGAGACAGTGCACTGACTCACAAAAGGACCTGACCAAACCCACATAACACATAAGCGGAAAAAGAATTCAAATTGCCCAAGGCATTTTTCAAAAATCTTGATTTTCTAAATCTTCATATCATCATATCAAATCGTGTCAAAATGCTTGACACATGCACACATATTCACATTCATTTATATAACAATCATATTCAATTACTCAATTAATCGTATATCAATCAAATGCATAAAAAGGAATGCAAGTATTTCTTTCATCCCACATTCAACATATATTAATGCATAAAACAACTTGGTTCACATTTTTCAAAAATGCGAAAACACAATTTTCATAAATCTCGTATTCTCAATTTTTCTACAATTTTCCCGAATCATTTTCAAACATTTTAACGAACCCTTTGAATAATTATTTTCAAATCCTTTAAAAACATAATTTCTGAAATATTATTCTTTTCTTGATTTTTCAAAATCACATAATTTACTCATAATTCAAAATATAAATACATCACCCACCTCGAATTGCCGTTAATACTTTGTCCAAAGCCTCGAATCTCCAAATTCCTTCTTCTTTCCTCAACCTTAAAATTCCCTAAGCCATAATTATCCAAAATAAATATCATAATTCACTTAATTCTTCAAATTGGACTTAGAAAACACCAATTCAATATAAAATCAATCTATCTAAATCATAAATTCCAAAAATCCCCAAATCTTAAAATTGGCCTAAACCAATTTATACAAATTCAATACCATAAATCACAATTTTTTCCAAAATTGATTTCATAATTCACAAACTCATCATATTTCAAGCCATCTTAATCCAACAATTTCTAAAAATCCCAAAATCCCCAAAATTTGACATAAGTCCTAAACACAATTATTCAAAATTAAACATCATAAATCATATAATCTTTCAATTGACTTAGGAATTCTTCAATTCCTCACATATTCAAGCTATTGGAGAGAAAATCCCCAATTTCCACAATTGGTCTAAACCCCCAATTTACCATTTTTTAAATTAAACCTCACTTAAGGCATAAACATCAAAATTGACTTAAGAAATCTCAAATTCATCATTAATCCAAGCTATCTAAAGCATCAATTTACAAAAACTTCAATTCTCAAATTTGGGCAAAACCTCCAATTCACAATTAATCCAAAATTAAACATAATCATAACCTATTCTCTTCAATTAGCCTTAGGAAAACTCAATCCATAACCTTTCCAAACTATCTAAACCATAAACTCATCAAAAGATTCAAAATCAAAACTTTCTCTCTCTTACCTTTTTCTCCTCCATTTTCGTGTTTATTGGCTTGTCATGGGGCTTTCACCTTCTTCCCTCCATTCCTCTTGAAGCAAGGTCGAAAATCCCTTCGAAAACCCATAAAAACCGAACCTTTATGCTTTCCCTTTCTTTTCTTCTTCTTCTCTCCATTGCCGACCATGCTTCTCCTTCTTCTCTCTTCTTCATCTTTTCTTTCTTTTATTTCTCTTCTTCTTTCTTTTCTTCTGGAAAAATCAAGCTCCCTCCTCTAAAAAACAACCATCCCTTTTGTGTTTCATTTAATGAAGCACAATTTACCATCTTGCCCTTCCAATTAAGCCTATTTCCAAGTTTGCCCCTGCACAGGATTTTCAAAATCTGATAGCTTGCGTCCTGTTTTCAAGCATCTAAAAGAAATAATTTGGATAAACTTTCTTCTTAAAAATTGTTCCTCTAGATCATACGAATCCAACACAACTGACGGCGCTCAATTCGGATCTAAAACGAAGAAGTTATAGCCAAAATACTATCGGACCTGCACAAAATCCGAGACAGAACATAAACCCATCTTAATTCCAGAAATTAACAATCTTAGGGATGAAATTAAATTTCGATCCCTTCACAAGAGTTGTAGCCCTATATCTTAATTTTATTTGGCCTTAAGAATCAACTTAATCAGAGTTGTACAGCTCCCGAATTTCGCAAAATACTGAACCATGTTCAGAAAATTATCCAACTTATAACCTATAACCAAATCTCTTACTTTGGTTCAATCAATCTCTTTCCATTTAATCTCCTAAAAATCATAATTTTCATAAAAAGGAAATTAATTGTCTTAGAAATCCAATGCTTCGAGAATCAAATCAATCGGATGTCGGACGAAGGAATTATAAGCAAAAGATTACAAAAGGGATCGGATTAAAAACAAAGTAATGGAACTTCAAAACTGAACTTTTCAAAAATCATATCTCTCGATCCCGAACTCAGAAGTTGACAAATTTGGTGTCAATATAAAGATCAAAGGAAGCTCTACAACTTCCCTGAAGTACTCAAAATCAAATTAGGTCTCAAAAGAGGTCAAAGACTCAATCAAAGATTCTGTCCAAAACAGCTTTTCCTAAACGACTTCCAATTTTTAATCGCTCATAACTCCTAACCCCGATATCAAAAAATTGCAAACTTTATATCAATGGAAAGATAAAAACATCATCTAAAACTTTCATGAAGACCACTTACTCTAATTCAAACTAAATCTATACGACGAGTGGCCTCGAAAAATAGAACACACAAATCTATACTTAATAGCATTTTCAAAACAAAGCATATCTTCGGAAAATCATATCTCTCAATCCCGACATCAAAAAATAACAAACTTTATGTCCACAAAAATCTCTCGACAGAGGCTACAATTTTCATGTTGATCATTTTCTCGAATTTTGCCTAAATCAAAAAGTCAAACTCCAAGCGAACTTTGACTGATCATAACTCTCACTTCCGATATCGAAAAATATCAAACTTTATGGCTACAGAAAACTCTTAACATAAACTACAAGTTTCCAGAAGACAATTTTCTCAAATTTTGCCTCAAACAAAAAGTCAATTTTCTTAATTTTTCAAATTCTCTCACTTTCTTTCTTTATTTCTTAATTTTCCACTCCCATTTCAATTAACTCATTCTCTTTCCTCTCATATTCCATATAAATTCATTCAAATATCAAAGTCCTCAAGACTAAACAATTCTTTTCTCATAAATTTTTCTTAATTTCAGCAAATTTTCTTAAATTCATAAATTGTCTCACCAATTTCTTTCGCATTTAAATTCATTTTAATATTTCTAATTTTTACCAAAAGTTCGGGATCCAACAACAAGCTATTTTAGAGTGTGTTATTTGGTAGCTACGAGCTGTTAGAATTAAGTGCAGGTGCTGTCAAAATGATAGATGTATTTTAGCAAAAATTTTGAATCCATATGCGACCTATTTAGAGTGGGATTTTGTCCTTTTGTTCTTCATGAAAGTTGTAGGGCGTTCTTTTAGCTTTCCATAGACACTAAGTTTGCTCAATTTGGAGTCCCGAGTCAAAAGTTATAGTTTTTGCAAGTTCTGGTACTGTTTAGGAGGAGCTAGTCGCTCGGTCTTGGAGTAAACTTTTGGTTTCCTTAGTGGCCGAGTTAGTCTTTGAGTCCTTCTTGAAAATTGTAGAGTTTTCTCTTAGCTTTCCAACGAATCAAACCGCGTTTGATTTGGAGCTCAGAATCAAAAGTTATTAGAGTTAGAAGTCCGATAGGTCGGGCTGGGAGAAGATCGCCCCGCTCGGGCGAGCTATGTGCTCTGCCCGCGTGGGCGAGCGCCCAGCGCTCGGCCCGCTACCGAGCGCCCAACGCTCGCCCTTGGGCGATCTCGTGCGTTTGGGGTCGGTTTTTGGCCAACCGACCCCTCTCCCTTCTTTTGGCCATAACTTTTCGCATAGACCTCCGATTAAGCTGATTTTCGAAGCGTTGGACTCCTAAGAAAATTTTCTATCTTTTTATGCCTTATTTTTCAGTATTGACTTTAAATTTTAAAAAGTGGTTTGAAACAAAGTGTGATGGTCGGTAGATAAAGTCTGAATATACTTCACTTATTTTGAAATATCTTCAGCTATAGAGCTCCGATTGAGGAGATTCTTGTTTTAAATTAAACTAGAGACCTAAACCTACAAGTTTTATGAAGATGCTGGGCTGTAATTTAGCCTCTAAGATTTTATTTTTCTGACATGAATTCGGTATAGTGTTTATTTTGATTGTTTTCTTCAGATAGTATTTTGAGCATAACTTTTTCATTTCTAATTCAAATTGAGCGTTTTCAGTGGCGTTAGAATCGTTAGAATATGAGGAACGAATGTAACACCCCACTCCCGTATGACCCAAACCTGACATCGACGGTGATATCCGAGTCCGTGCCCCACGAGACGACGTGTTACATCACTCAGTTAATACTTAGTATAAATTTTTTTTTAACACATACGCACTTGCACACACATCACAAATTATGCGGAAAACAGTTTGCATAATGAACAATGGCTTCAGGGCTCTTTCCATAAACATAATTTATTTTTAAATGTTATCTTTACAAATTGTCCAATTCAGTTATATAAACATACGTAAAATCAAGTACATCAATGCGCATACCTAATCGATCCCCGACCATCCCTCTATTGTATTAGCCAGCAAACGACATACTCCCGTTGCCTAACGGGGTATTCTTTTGCTTCCTGAAAAACAATTGCAAATTTTGGGTGAGTTTTGCGAACTCAGTGAGTGACCATCATGGATGGTTCACCCAGTCACATAATACATAAATATATTGCCATAATCGCATTTCACATTCACTATTACACTTTACACTCACAATCAATTTAATTTCATTTTACATTGGACACCAATTAACGATTCCATGTAACTTATTTAAGACAATCCCATTGGACACAATGAAGTCATTTCATTCAATCCAAGTAAACCAACTCCCATCCAATTCAATTCAATTCAGTCAATTCTATTCAGTTCAAATAACCAATCCCATTCAATACCATTTCATATTTCCAATGCAATTTTATATTCTCATTCAATGCAATTTCACGTTCCCATTCAATGCAATTAAATCAATCATATCACACATATACACATGGGGCCCAATTTATATTTATTTATTCGTTGTGACCAGGTGTCAAAACTGTCCCTTACCCCTTGGATATCGGGCTCATTAATAACTGTCCCAAATAGGGCTCATTGTAACCTGTCCCATGTAGGGCTCATTGTAAACTGTCCCATATAGGGCTCATTATAAACTGTCCCATGTAGGGCTCATTGTAAACTGTCCCATATAGGGCTCATTGAACGTTGAGCTTGTAGCTCTATACTGTCCCATATAGGGCTTATTGTCATTGAGCCTGAGGCTCTGAATCACTAACTGAGCACGAAGCTCCTTTCACTTGGTGAGCTTAAAGCTCTAATCATGGGCTACTCTGGTCACAACTCACATTATGTTTTACTTATCATGCAATGAAATGCATTGCCCATATTCGCACGAACTAAGTCAATCATAACCTCTTATCGTCGGATCGTAGTCCTACATTCAACATTTAGTTGAGAGTTCACGTTTCGTCCGTATACAAATTATCCATATGCAATCATGCAGTCAAACAATTTAATAATCACATCATATACACTTAATTCATCCAATTCACAATCAAGGAACACTTCACTGATGCAAATACCCAGTACACAATCAACTATCGGACCTCTTGTCCGGAACCCATACTCAATTTCAATCAATGTTACAAGTCAATAATATATCAATGTATAAATTTCATTTGATCATAACTGAACCAAGTAAACCATAAAATAAGACCATCTAGGTCTACTCACCTTTGCTTCCGAAGCTAAGGCCTGGAAGTCTCGGCAACGTCTGTGAATTAACGTTCCAAATGTGTCTCTAAAATGGTCCAAATATCCAACATTACCAAGTTAACAATCAGAAACATTTACTAATGCACATGAAGCAATTAAACGTGTACAAATGCATGGTCGTGACATTCCCGGCATTATTTCACAATTTCCTGTATCCAAGTTTTTCTCTAAATATTAGAAACCCCTTGACGCTGAAATCACTCAATTCGGACCCCTACGGGTCCAATTATGAACAAAATATGGCTTAGGAAAAATCTTTACCCGATCCCCTCACTTCGACCTAAGCCAATCCCATCAATTTCTACTCTAAAAATTCCCAATTTTACAAATAAATGAAATTAAATATTTCACGAGTCCGATGCCTCGAGAATCAGGTCAATCGGACGTCGGACGGAAAAATTATCCCCAAAACATGTTCGGGTCAGCACATGATGACACTTCACTCAGGAAAAATGAACATCTTAAGGACTGAATTGAAACCCGACCTCTTCATAACAATTGTAGAGCCATGTCTCTAGTTTACTTAGGAAAAAGAATCAGCTCATTCTGAGCTCTCTAGATCAAGATATCCACAAATTACTAAAACATGTTCAGACCATTTCCACTGATCCACTCACTTACATCCGACCACCTTCAGTTTATTAAATCTCAAAAATCCCAAATATGGTGTAGAAAGATAGAAAAATCTCTTAGAAAACCATCGCTTCGAAAATCAAGTCATTTGGAGGTCGGATGGAAAAGTTATGCACAAAACATTGGACACGGGTCGGAGGGCGAGCCGGGCTATACAATCACCCGGTAGCTCGGCACGCGGACGAGCGCGGGCGCTCGGCCCGCACGAGCGAGCGTCGCTCGGCACACGGACGAGCATCTTGCCCGCTGGACGAGCGTCCCGCTCGCCCATCCGCTGGGCGAGCGCTCCTCGCCCGCTGGGCATGCGGGCGAGCGTTGCTCGTCCTTTTGGACGAGCTACGCAGCTCCTCTCCCTCTCCCTTTTTTTTTTTTTAAAACAACTTTCTTTCAATAGCTCGATCTTTTCACACAATTGTCCAAATGATACAAGGTCGGTCCCGTTGGAAAGGTATTGAAAAATTCTACAAGTTTCATGAAGGGCTTAAATTTTAATTTCACATCTAAGGGTGTTTAAAATTCAATCAAATCTACTACCCTCTCAATGACTATATGCCCAAGACCTCGTTATTGCAAAATTCATAACTTTCAATCCCCCTTGTCAAAAATTCCAAACTTTATATCAATCAAAAGAGCAAAACAAGTGCTACATCTTTCAGTAATAACTTAGAAACCAATTCCATCTCTAACCAAATAAAAATTTCAAGCGAACTTCTACCTACACAAATTAAGTCACAATTTTAACCCAATCTTTCAAAATTCATAACTTTCAAACCCATAGTCGAAAAATTGCATACCATATATCAATCAAAAGCTCAGACAATCATATACAACTCCCAAGAAGGATGCCGAGCTATATTCTGTCTCTACAAAGGTCGCATCCTCAAATGAGTGTGTCTGACCTGTTTAACCTCATGAAATCAGCTTCAAGCCTAAACTATAACACAACTTCACCAATTTATATCTTTCAATCCTTACACTCAAAATTCACATAAAATAGCTCATTAGAAAGCTATAACAATCCTCTACAACTTTCAGTAATACCAATTTCTCAAAATCGCTCTCCTTTATCCTAGAAAATTTACCAAAGATTCAGGTCATCAAAATGGAACCAAGGTTCGGTTACTGTTCATCCAGCATACATATTTCACACTTCCGGGCTACATTCAAGGCTCTTCCAGCCTTAATTAGGCAGAACTTCCTTCATAGGAATCCTAGCCCTACCTCTCAAGTTTCATTTAAAATAAACCTCGACTCAATTGGACACCCCAATCAAAAGTTATGAGCAAAACTCTGAAACCCATACAAATTCCATTTTCCAGAATTTCGAGCAAAACTTTATCTCTTTCATGCAAGTGATGCACAAGATGTTATGCTTATTACTTCTCACCACTAAATGGAAGAACATAACCACAAGAGCTTACCAAAATAGCCATACGACCATCACTCCATATGGGAGGAAAGCAAACAACCACCAAAGGAGGAGGAGGGAGACACTTTCGAAGGAAGGAGAAAATGAAACATGTAGAAGCATCTTTCTCTCTTGCTAAAAGTAAAGTGCCGTAGGAGACTTGGCTAACTCTTGATATTTAGATAAACAATTGGGAAAGTGACTAAGTAGGCAAGTGACAAGTGTCACTTGCCACTTGTCCTGGTTTTTATTCCGGTTCCAAATTCTACTCCAATTTATCGACAAACTCCCACGGCTTAACTTAATAAATCCTAATAACATATCTCAAATTTTTCAGTGTCATGTGTCAGTCATTTCTAACATCGAGAAACCACTCAGTCAGTCTGTTGGGAATTTTCCGGTCCGGGCATGTACCCCGAAAAATTCCAAAAAAATTTCTGAAATTCTCTAAAAATATGAAACACACAAAAATCCACTTCAATTTATTTTTCAATCACGAATAACAATTTTTTTTACAATAAACACAGATGCCGGGAGAATGTCATGAATGCAAGTACAATCATGTGCATTTACAAAAATCTCAATTTACGCAGATATGGAGGCCATATTAGGCATGACCATGCCGAGCTATGTTACACACTCATAACCCATTCCAAATTACCACTTTACCCTTCCCATCGGTGATGGGATGTTACAATTCTCCCCTCCTAATAAAAATTTCGTCCTCAAAATTTCATATACGATCGATCAGGAAGGCAAAGGAGTTATTTTGACCATTGATTATACTGAATCAATACCATCAATCACTCTTTTTCCTTTCTCAATCTTTACATTATTATAACAAATTCGTTATGGTTACTCGCAACTCTTCACTTTTGCTCTCAATAATACATATCACAACCCATATAACGCTTGATAAATCCGAATCGTCTTTTAGGTTTCAAAACTCGATTTCCAATCCTTTGTTCTATTCATATCACAGTCACATAGAGACCACTTTGTAACAATCCAATTTCCCCTATTTCTTTCATCTCATCTAAGTGTACCAGGCCGATGTGATACACTTTGAAACATTTCATTTATCGATTATCAACTTACATCCCTTTAGTATTTACACATTAATCTCATTAGATTCCATAACCTCGATAATAATCAACTCGACACACGGTCATTAACTTAGATTTCTCAATCCCAATGATAGATTCACTTCACTCACAACATATTATAATGCTCAAATAGTGTCACCAATGCAACACTTGATATAATTGCAATCGATCCAAACTATACGTCAATTTTGTCCCTATAAATTCTCAAATGACAATTGATTCCAACAGACAAGCCTGTTGGTTAATTACACATACAACGATTCGATTTTTTTTTCATGATAAACTATCATTTACTCTTTCAATGAACTCTTACCAAACCATAATACTCTGATTGATTCTCACAATTTCTCTAACAGTTTCTTTAGTCTGCACTACACATATGTCTTCATCGAACTATACGTATCACTTTCATCAAAAATCGGAGCATTTTCAATTCCTCGATAAGGCTTGCAAATTTAACACCTTAATTTGGTCTTTGCCAATCCGTTTTATATACACCAGTTTTGAAATTCCAATAGCAAATAGCACTTTCTTTTTGCCCCTTTCAATTAGCTGGACAGTTTACACTTAGGCATACAGTCAAAACTATATTACTCAATATCGATCATCTCGTTTGAATTTCTTGCTCAATTCATTTGATTTCATCACTAGCAAAATTTTGAATTCATCAATCACTTAGTTCCTTGCCAAATCTTTCGAATTCACAAAATACCTCTGTCACTACTGGTTTGCCCATTCATAGACATCTCCAATTGTTTATGAACCATTGATGTCTTCAATGTCAAAGCAGTACTCGGTACAACAATTTCAAATCGTCAATCACAAGATAGCCCATGAAGTTATACTTGTCCATAGGTACAATAATCACTTTACACAATTCCATCAGATAACAGTATAATCTTTACTAGGACATTTCAGTACATATGGCAAAATCTCTAAATCACAAATGATACGATCAATACTCAATTTATAAGTTTCCTCCTAATGTCTCTTTCTATAACCATCAATCATACTATTCACACATTTTTCCTCAAACATTTTTAGAGCTATCGCAATTTCTGGACGTATCTAGCTCATAACCACTTTCAATATAAAGTTACCTCCACTGTGCCAATTTACCTTCTTCACTTTTCAAATGCATTCAATCATTCATCAATGATCTTAATCATTCTCCAGTCTAAATACAATCAAGACACTTAACTTTTTAGTAGTAAAATAAACTCCGTATACCCATAATTGGCTTGCGTAACTCTTTAAATATCAAAAGTCTCTAAGAAGGAACGATTTACCCATCATTTTCTCAGTTTCATCTCTAATACTCTGACATATGTGCCTTTACACCAATTTCTCCACCTAACATAATTTTATTTGTGCGAACACTGCCTGAGTCGACTAAATATTCCTTAAATCAATTCCGAAATTTTTATAACCCGAATTCTTCGCATAATCACAATTTATACACCTTTGATGTTTAGGAAGTGTCTTACATACTCAGATTCATCTCATCAACATAATGTACACTTTTTTTTTTTGGTAACACAGTTTATCTCAAACATTCAAGTTTCCACTAAGATTAGGATTCCTAATATAACTTATAATTCATTTCAAATTTGTCTCCATATTGTTCATACATTATTCACTATTCAATTGAATCTTTTGAAATTCCTCATCATCACAATCATCATATTTCTTGTCAGTCTTTCTCAATACCTTAGGAAAATCAATTTCAGCTATACACGCTATCCCATATAGATCAATTTATGCCATAATCCATAAAATCAGAACATCCTTTCTAATACTGTACATTGAGACACATTCCAGCAAAATCATTACATCGCTATACCAATTAGTCACTTACACTAAGGATACCTTCATCTCATTTGATTTTTGACGACACTCTCTCTCTCTTGTTTGCACATGTCCTCATTCGTGAGAATTATATCATGATCATGTCCTTGACACGTAACAAATTTCAAGTCACTACCAATTAATCACTATTATCATCACACCTTATTTGAAAATGTATTTTCAACAAGTTACCCATTAGTAGTTTATACTACTAGGAACACTTTAATCGCATTGAACTAGATAACCTTTCTTCCCTTGGTAAAAATTTTCAATCGCGAGGACCTTGCTATATCCATGTCCCACTCGAATCTCTCATGCCCAATACTATGCTCACATCATTTACAGTTTCACTTCTTTCCCAATTGATTGTCATAAGTCTTCTCATAACAATTTCACTTGTCATGGGGTTCTCATAATCTGGTGTGCATTCATTTAGGCAAAACAACTAAACCTTGATCATTATTTCCTCTACTATTATCATAAGTTTACATTTCAATCTTTTTATTTATTGCATCATACCCATGTATTGGTATGCTCAAATCAATATCACAAATATATGAATATTCTTGATTTTTCACTAACACAATTGGTTCACAGTCATAAATCATTATTCATAACTCTCATCACAGCAATCAATCCCAATTGTAACATTTTATTTTCATCAAATATGTTCATACACTATCGATCTGGCCATTTCTATCATATCTTTATTTCCCCTATCAATCCACAACTGTATCCTCATTTTTATCCCATACTCAATGATATACTCAGTATCACCCTCATACTATATTTCATCGTATGTCCACCACTATCGATACACCAAATGTTCATTAGCCTGATCGAGTCATACACTTTTCCTTATCATCACTTTCTCTTTATCTCATTTTAGCATATTATCATTTCCTCTCCATTTCGAACCGCTTATCGACTGGTATATGCCCATGCATGTAACTCATATACTAGACTGGGGATCAGTTGTCACTGTCAGCCGTGACATGACTTAAATGCATGCACTTGACACACTTATTCAGAATGCCCATGTACAATCGCATTTCGGGCTCGATACCACCTAAATGTAACACCCCACTCCCGCATGACCCGAACCCGACATCGACGGTGATATCCGAGTCCGTGCCCCGCGAGGCGGCGTGCTACATCACTCAGTTAATACTTAGTATAAATTTTTTTTAACACATACGCACTTGCACACACATCACAAATTATGCGGAAAACAGTTTTCATAATGAACAATGGCTTCAGGGCTCTTTCCATAAACATAATTTATTTTTAAATGTTATCTTTACAAATTGTCCAATTCAGTTATATAAACATACAGAAAACTGAAGTACATCAATGCAGACACGAACTGATCCCCGACCATCCCTCTATTGTATTAGCCAGCAGACGACATACTCCCGTTGCCTAACGGGGTATTCTTTTGCTTCCTGAAAAACAATTGCAAATTTTGGGTGAGTTTTGCAAACTCAGTGAGTGACCATCATGGATGGTTCACCCAGTCACATAATACATAAATATATTGCCATAATCGCATTTCACATTCACTATTACACTTTACACTCACAATCAATTTAATTTCATTTTACATTAGACACCAATTAACGATTCCATGTAACTTATTTAAGACAATCCCATTGGACACAATGAAGTCATTTCATTCAATCCAAGTAAACCAACTCCCATCCAATTCAATTCAATTCAGTCAATTCTATTCAGTTCAAATAACCAATCCCATTCAATACCATTTCATATTTCCAATGCAATTTTATATTCTCATTCAATGCAATTTCACGTTCCCATTCAATGCAATTAAATCAATCATATCACACATATACACATGGGGCCCAATTTCTATTTATTTATTCGTTGTGACCAAGTGCCAAAACTGTCCCTTACCCCTTGGATATCGGGCTCATTAATAACTGTCCCAAATAGGGCTCATTGTAACCTGTCCCATGTAGGGCTCATTATAAACTGTCCCATGTAGGGCTCATTATAAACTGTCCCATGTAGGGCTCATTGTAAACTATCTCATATAGGGCTCATTGAATGTTGAGCTTGTAGCTCTAATAACTGTCCCATATAGGGCTCATTGTCATTGAGCCTGAGGCTCTGAATCACTAACTGAGCACGAAGCTCCTTTCACTTGGTGAGCTTAAAGCTCTAATCATGGGCTACTCTGGTCACAACTCACATTATGTTTTACTTGTCATGCAATGAAATGCATTGCCCATATTCGCACGAACTAAGTCAATCATAACCTCTTATCGTCGGACTGTAGTCCGACATTCAACATTTAGTTGAGAGTTCACGTTTCGTCCGTATACAAATTATCCATATGCAATCATGCAGTCAAACAATTTAATAATCACATCATATACACTTAATTCATCCAATTCACAATCAAGGAACACTTCAACGATGCAAATACCAAGATTACATAATCAACTATCGGACCTCTTGTCCTAACCCATACTCAATTTCAATCAATGTTACAAGTCAATAATATATCAATGTATAAATTTCATTCAATCATAACTGAACCAAGTAAACCATAAAATAAGACCATCTAGGTCTACTCACCTTTTCTTCCGAAGCTAAGGCCTGGAAGTTTCGGCAACGTCTGTGAATTAACGTTCCAAATGTGTCTCTAAAATGGTCCAAATATCCAACATTACCAAGTTAACAATCAGAAACATTTACTAATGCACATGAAGCAATTAAACGTGTACAAATGCATGGTCGTGACATTCCTGGCATTATTTCACAATTTCCTGTATCCAAGTTTTTCTCTAAATATTAGAAACCCCTTGACGCTGAAATCACTCAATTCGGACCCCTACGGGTCCAATTATGAACAAAATATGGCTTAGGAAAAATCTTTACCCGATCCCCTCACTTCGACCTAAGCCAATCCCGTCAATTTCTACTCTAAAAATTCCCAATTTTACAAATAAATGAAATTAAATATTTCAAGAGTCCGATGCCTCGAGAATCAGGTCAATCGGACGTCGGACAGAAAAATTATCCCCAAAACATGTTCGGGTCAGCACATGATGACACTTCACTCAGGAAACATGAACATCTTAAGGACTGAATTGAAACCCGACCTCTTCATAACAATTGTAGAGCTATGTCTCTAGTTTACTTAGGAAAAAGAATCAGCTCATTCTGAGCTCTCTAGCTCAAGATATCCACAAATTACTAAAACATGTTTAGACCATTTCCACTGATCCACTCACTTACATCCGACCACCTTCAGTTTATTAAATCTCAAAAATCCCAAATATGGTGTAGAAAGATAGAAAAATCTCTTAGGAAACCATCGCTTCAAAAATCAAGTCATTTGGAGGTCGGATGGAAAAGTTATGCACAAAACATTGGACAAGGGTCGGAGGGCGAGCCGGGCTATACAATCACCCGGTAGCTCGGCACGCGGACGAGCGCGGGCGCTCGGCCCGCACGGGCGAGCGTCGCTCGGCACGCGGACGAGCATCTCGCCCGCTGGGTGAGCGTTCCTCGCCCGCTGGGCATGCGGGCGAGCGTTGCTCGTCCTTTTGGACGAGCTACGCAGCTCCTCTCCCTCTCCCTTTTTTTTTTTTTTAAAACAACTTTCTTTCAATAGCTCGATCTTTTCACACAATTGTCCAAATGATACAAGGTCGATCCCGTTGGAAAGGTATTGAAAAATTCTACAAGTTTCATGAAGGGCTTAAATTTTAATTTCACCTCTAAGGGTGTTTAAAATTCAATCAAATCTACTACCCTCTCAATGACTATACAAGCCAGTACTCCCGTTATTGCAAAATTCATAACTTTCAATCCCCCTTGTCAAAAATTCCAAACTTTATATCAATCAAAAGAGCAAAACAAGTGCTACATCTTTCAGTAATAACTTAGAAACCAATTCCATCTCTAACCAAATAAAAATTTCAAGCGAACTTCTGCCTACACAAATTAAGTCACAATTTTAACCCAATCTTTCAAAATTCATAACTTTCAAACCCATGGTCGAAAAATTGCATACCATATATCAATCAAAAGCTCAGACAATCATCTACAACTCCCAAGAAGGATGCCGAGCTATATTCTGTCTCTACAAAGGTCGCATCCTCAAATGAGTGTGTCTGACCTGTTTAACCTCATGAAATCAGCTTCAAGCCTAAACTATAACACAACTTCACCAATTTATATCTTTCAATCCTTACACTCAAAATTCACATAAAATAGCTCATTAGAAAGCTATAACAATCCTCTAAAACTTTCAGTAATACCAATTTCTCAAAATCGCTCTCCTTTATCCTAGAAAATTTACCAAAGATTCAGGTCATCAAAATGGAACCAAGGTTCGGTTACTGTTCATCCAGCATACATATTTCACACTTCCGGGCTACATTCAAGGCTCTTCCAGCCTTAATTAGGCAGAACTTCCTTCATAGGAATCCTAGCCCTACCTCTCAAGTTTCATTTAAAATAAACCCCGACTCAATTGGACACCCCAATCAAAAGTTATGAGTAAAACTCTGAAACCCATACAAATTCCATTTTCCAGAATTTCGACCAAAACTTTATCTCTTTCATGCAAGTGATGCACAAGATGTTATGCTTATTACTTCTCACCACTAAATGGAAGAACATAACCACAAGAGCTTGCCAAAATAGCCATACGACCATCACTCCATATGGGAGGAAAGCAAACAACCACCAAAGGAGGAGGAGGGAGACACTTTCGAAGGAAGGAGAAAATGAAACATGTAGAAGCATCTTTCTCTCTTGCTAAAAGTAAAGTGTCGTAGGAGACTTGGCTAACTCTTGATATTTAGATAAACAATTGGGAAAGTGACTAAGTAGGCAAGTGACAAGTGTCACTTGCCACTTGTCCTGGTTTTTATTCCGGTTCCAAATTCTACTCTAATTTCTCGACAAACTCCCACGGCTTAACTTAATAAATCCTAATAACATATCTCAAATTTTTCAGTGCCATGTGTCAGTCATTTCTAACATCAAGAAACCACTCAGTCAGTTTGTTGGAAATTTTTAGGTCTGGGCATGTACCCCGAAAAATTCCAGAAAAATTCCTGAAATTTCCTAAAAATATGAAATACACAAAAATCCACTCCAATTTATTTTTCAATCACGAATAACACATTTTTTTACAATAAACACAGATGCCGGGAGAATGTCATGAATGCAAGTACAATCATGTGCATTTACAAAAATCTCAATTTACGCAGATATGGAGGCCATATTAGGCATGACCATGCCGAGCTATGTTACACACTCATAACCCATTCCAAATTACCACTTTACCCTTCCCATCGGTGATGGGATGTTACAACGAATGTCCTTAAGAAGCCGATCAGAATTTCCTTTTGAGGGTTTTCCCAAATTATGGTCAGTGTGTGGTCGGTTTGGGTCTGCTATGCTTGTGTGTTTTCGAATGTTGGGCCTCGGAGATGGGGTCCAACATTGTTTGGTATCAGAGCTTAGGTTTACTCCTAGGCTTAGGTTGCATAGTCGGGAAATTGTTTTGTTATGTGATTAAATGTTGCATTATGAATTGATTGTTTGTATTAAATAACATGCACATCATGCATACATATAGGATCTAGAATTAAAAGGAAGTTTAGCTAATCATAAATGTTTTCATTGAAGGAGTAAGATGCCACCTCGTAGAAGGACACGAGGAGTTCTGCAAGGTTCAATTGCATCTGACTCTCCTCCGAGAGAGGAGAGCACAGATGAGTCCGTAGCCCCGGGAGTGGCTGAGGCTTCACGAGGGCAAAGTAGTAAGCCCCTACAATCTCAGACGCAACAGTCGCCTAGTCAATCTGAGCAAGTGCCTGTGCTAGACCCGAGACTCTTCCAGGAATTTACCCAAGCCTTTGTTCAGGCTATGGGTCAAATGCCCCAGACTTCTGGTTCGGCTCCAGCTAAGAAGGGGAGACAATTTGACAAGTTGAGAAAGTACAGAACGGTGGATTTCTACGGGACCACGAATCCTGAGGAAGCCGAGACATGGTTGCAAAAGACCGAGCGGGTCTTGGATCAGATAGAGTGCGAGGATGATGAGAGGGTGCTCTATGCTGCCAGTTTACTCCAGGGAGATGCCTTGCATTGGTGGGAGTGTGTACCGGGAAGTCAACTGAAGCCAATAGGGTTGACATGGGAAGACTTCCTGGCTGTTTACAGGAAGAAGTATCTGTATGAGGTGTACATTCAGCAGAAGCAAAGGGAATTTCTGAGTCTCACCCAGAGGGAGATGTTAGTTGCTGAATATGAGCGCTGATTCACTCAGTTGTCAAGGTATACTTCGGAGATGATGTTCAGTGAGGCTGTAAAGTGCCGCCGGTTTGAGTCGGGCCTACACCTAGCTATCAGAGAGAAGGTGGTAGTGCAGAACTTTGGCGACTTTCAACAACTGGTTGAAGCAGCGTTGAGAGTTGAGAACATCGAGAACATTAAGAGTGCAGTTAGCCGAAAAAGAAAGGGAAGAGAGCAATTCAGGAGGAGAGGTGGTACTTCTATTCCTGAGAGAAGTGCCAGAACCTTTCCTGTGCCGTCTAAGGAGAGGAGCAGCGGTGGGAGCCGATCTAGACCTGCGAGGACTTCTACTGTTTCTCACCAAGCCTCAACGGTGGGCGGCAGTAGAAGAGGAGATGGGGAGAGGCCACCTCTTCCCAAATGTGAGCATTGTGGGAGGCATCATAGAGGAGAATGTTACAGAGTATCTAGAGCATGCTTCAATTGTGGACTGAAGGGACACCTGGCCAAAGAGTGTCCTAAGCCGGACAGAAGAGAGGGATCACAGATGCAAGCTTCTAGGAGGACACAGCGGGACAGAAGGCTGTGACTGAAGTGGGTAGCTCTGGAGTGCCTAAGAGAGCTCATCCTCCAGACAGATCCAGGGGGCAAGCACCAGCTAGAGTGTTTGCAATGACTCGAGAGGAGGTAGAGACAGCTTTAGAAGTGGTCACGGGTATGGTTAAATTGTTTGATGATGATGTTCTTGCTTTAATTGATCTGGGTTCTACCCATTCTTTTGTGTCGATGGATAGGACTGTGCCTAGGAGGATTTTGAGCCCATTGGATACTCCGCTGATGGTGAGTACTCCGGTCGGCCAGTACATTATTATCAATCAAGTGTATAGAGAGTGTGAGATAGGGATTAGTGGAGGAAAATTTGTGGTAGACTTGATGCCCTTGAAGATGGGAGGATTGGATGTGATCTTAGGTATGGATACATTAGAGAAGTATCATGCCAATTTATACTGCAAGTAGAAGATAGTGGAATTCGAGCTAGAGGATGGCAGAAAAGTGGTATTCATGGGAGATAGAAAAGTCAGTCAGCCTCGGATTGTTTCGGCTATGACAGCAGGGAGAATGATGAGTAATGGATGTGAAGCGTATCTGGCCTATGTGTTAGACACGAAGGCAGACAGAGGGAGGTTGGAAGACATTCCTGTAGTTAGGGAATTCCCGGACGTCTTTCCCGAGGAATTGCCAGGACTACCTCCGCCTAGGAAAATTGAGTTTCCCATTGAGCTTCTTTCAGGTACTACGCCGATTTCAATTCCGCCTTACCGAATGGCTCCGGTGGAATTGAAGGAGCTTAAGGAGCAATTGGAGGACCTATTAGAGAAGGGTACATTAGGCCGAGCTCTTTGCCTTGGGGAGCTCCAGTTCTCTTTATGAAGAAGAAAGATGGGTCGTTGCGGATGTGTGTGGATTACAGGAAGCTGAATCATGCCACCATTAAGAATAGATATCCGCTCCTGCGCATAGATGATTTATTTGACCAGTTGCATGGGGCGAGAGTCTTTTCGAAGATAGATTTGAGATCAGGTTATCATCAGTTGAGGATTAAGGAGACCGATGTGTCCAAGACTGCTTTCAGAACTAGGTATGGCCACTTTGAGTTTTTGGTTATGCCTTTCGGGTTAACGAATGCTCCTACAGTCATTATGGATTTGATGAATAGAGTCTTCAAGTCTTTCCTAGACCAATTTATCATTGTCTTTATTGATGATATATTGGTCTATTCTAAGAGTGATGAGGAGCATGAGGATCAATTGAGGGTTGCCTTGGAGACATTGAGAAAGAATGAATTGTATGCCAAATTCGATAAATGCGAATTTTGGTTAAGAGAAGTAGTATTTCTTGGGTACGTGATTTCAGAGCGTGGAGTGCATGTGGATCCACAAAAGTTAGAAGCTGTGGTTAAATAGGAAACACCTAAGAATGTAGCTGAAGTGAGAAGTTTCTTGGGATTAGCCGGATATTACAAGAGGTTTGTGGAGATTTTTTCTATGATAGCTTCTCCACTTTCCAAATTGACGAGGAAGAATCAGAAATTTGCATGGACTGAGGAGTGCCAGAGTAGTTTTGAGGAATTGAAGAATATGTTTACTACTGCATCGATTTTGACATTACCTTATGGTGATGATGGATATATTGTGTACAATGACGCCTCTAGGAAGGGTTTAGGGTGTGTATTGATGCAAGGAGAGAAAGTGATTGCCTATGCTTCTAGGCAATTAAAGCCTTATGAGATGAACTATCCTATCCATGACTTGGAATTGACTGCTATAATTTTCGCATTGAAGATTTGGAGACATTACTTGTATGGAGTTACTATTAGGGTGTTTATAGACCATAAGAGTCTTAAGTACTTGTTGACTCAGAAAGAGCTGAATTTGAGACAGAGGCGATGGTTAGAATTGTTAAAGGATTATGACTTGATGATAGACTACCATCCGAGGAAAGCTAATGTGGTAGCCGATGCACTGAGTAGGTAGTCCACTATGGCATATATGGAAACATTGTATCTTCCCTTGTTGAAGGAATTAGCCAGGCTTGATGTGACGTTGAGACAAGTTGAACCTGATTGTGTCTTGGCAAATTTTAAAGTGAGACTAGTATTGAAGGAGAAGATTAAAGAATTGCAGGAACAGGATGAGTACTTGAGTAGGCTTAGAGAAGAGATAAAGAATGAAAAACCTTCTGAAGTAGAGGTAAAGGAACATGGATTGATGGTTATGGGCAATAGATTGTGTGTTCTAGACAGGTTAGAACTGAAGGATGAGATCCTTGATGAGGCGCATAATGCTCCTTATGCAATGCACTCAGGGAGTTCTAAGATGTATCGGGATTTGAAAGAGTATTTTTGGTGGAAAGGAATGAGGAAAGATGTGGCAGTGTATGCTAAAAGATGATTAGTGTGTCAGCAAGTTAAAGCTGAACACCAAGTACCTTCAAGAAAGCTAAATCCTTTTCCGATTCCGGAATGGAAATGGGAGAAGATCACCATGGATTTTTTGATGGGATTACCGAGGACTAGCAAGAAGCATGACGCTATATGGGTGATTATTGATAGGTTGACTAAGTCAGCGCACTTCTTGCCAATTAGACAGAAAGATTCCTTGAATGTTTTGGCTAAGAAGTATGTGGATGAGGTAATCAGACTTCATGAGATTCCAAGCTTGATAGTGTCAGATAGGGATCCTAGGTTTACCTCCAGATTTTGGGAAAGTTTACAGGAGGCTCTAGGGACTAGATTGCATTTTAGTACAGCTTTCCATCCGCAGACTGATGGACAATCGGAGAGGACGATACAGACTTTGGAGGCAATGTTGAGAGCTTATGCATTGGATTTCAAAGGTTCGTGGTATGACCACCTATCTTTGATTGAGTTTGCTTACAATAATTCCTATCACTCAGGAATTCAGATGGCACCATATGAGGCTTTGTATGGTAGGAGATGCAAAACTCCTATTTGTTGGGATGAGGAAGGTGAAAGGAAGCTTATAGGTTCTGAATTGGTACATTTTACATTTGATAAAGTTAAGTTAGTGAAGCAGAGGCTTAAAGCAGCTCAAGATAGGATGAAAAGTTATAAGGATTCCCATAGGAAAGAGATGGAATTTGAAGTGGGAGAAAGGGTGTTTCTTAGAGCTTCTCTATGGAAAGGTGTTTTGAGGTTTGGCAAGAAGGGCAAGCTTAGCCTGAGGTACATAGGCCCATATGAGATCATTGAGAAGATTGAACCTTTGGCTTATAAGTTAGATTTGCCATTGGAGTTATCTAAGATTCATAATGTGTTCCATGTATCGATGCTGAGGAAGTATAGATCGGATCCTTCACATATAGTTCAACCTTCAGAGGTTCAGTTGAGAGAGGATTTGTCTTATGAGGAGCAACCTGTGGAGATCTTAGATTAAAAGGAAAAGGTGTTAAGGAATAAGATTGTAAAGCTGGTAAAGGTCTTGTGGAGGAACCATTCGATCGAAGAGGCAACTTGGGAGCCTTTAGAAGCCATGAAGGAGAAGTACCCATACCTCTTCATGGACTCAGGTAAGGATTTCGAGGACGAAATTCTTTTAGGAGGGGAGAATTGTTGGGCTTCGAAAATTTTATTTATTTATTTATTTATTGATTTATTGATTTACTTGATTTATTTTTTAAATTTTCTTTAATTGTTTAAATTATGTGTGTATATATATATATATGTATTTGTTGAATCTTGAATTAGTTAGAATGATTGGGAATTGTAATTTTGAAGTTAAAATGAAGGGTTAGAATTTATGTTGGAAGAATGGGCTTTAGTGTGTAGTGGGCTTGTGAGGAGGAGAGCCCAAAAAGGGCATTGTAAGAAGGAGAGCTCAAAACTATGTAGTTTTGGAGAAAGGATTAAGTTGAGAAATAAATAAGTTAAGTTGTGTAGGAGAATAGGCAAGTGTCGTAAGAACAAAAAGAAGAGAAGAAAATCGTGAGCCAAGAGAAAGGAGGGTTTCGGCCAAGAAGAAAAAGGGAGAGTCGGAGGAAGCTTGAAGGGAGGAAGAAAGGAGAGGAAAAAGAAGAGAAATTTACTTGTTAGAGGTAAGTTCCATCTTTATTTATGTTAGATTCGAAAATGGGATGAAATGGAAGTTAGGGTTTGTGTAGGGTTTGAAGAAAGAATGAAGAGAAGGTGAAATCAAAGGGATTCTAGGATTTCTAAGTTAGGGTTTTGGTTATTCTAGCATAGATGGCTTATGGGTAGGTTAGGTTTAAAGTTTATTTTATCTTTGCTTGATTTTATGAATGATATGCCTTTCTTTTAGAATGTATTTATTGAATGGGGTATGGTTTGATTGAAGGAACTCAAGAAAACCCCACTCAAGACAAGGAGGAAGGGCAATCTTGAATTCGGATTCTGACATTAGGTGGGTAACATTTTTATAGTTGTTATATAATGGGCAAATGCTCTATGTGTGCTATCTTTGTTAAATTGTGTATATATTGAAAGTGTTTTCCTTGATTTGAAAGAAAAGAATGAAACTTTGATAATTTGATACAATGAAAGAAGCATAAAATGCTATTCTCGTGTTTGAATATGTGAGCATAAATTGGTTGTGTTTGGGCGAGAGAGAACCCGTTTCAATAGTCTCGTGCACGATGACCCATAGCCTTCTGTCGGCTGCCCGTTTTGGGCTACGAGATCCAGAGAAATCAGATTCGTTGTGTTACGGTGTAAACCGTTGTGTTTAAGGAACTCTCGAGCCAATTGTGTGCATTTCATTATTTTTGAGTATATGATGCATATTATGTGTTTTAATTGATAAAATATCCCATGTTATGCTTTATATGATGAGTTCGGTTAATTATGACTTATGTGACAAAGTTGGATATTTATGCATATTATGTTAATTGCAAATGTTATGGAATTCTTGATTATGTGTTGTATGGCTCATTGCGCGATGGCTATAAACGTGTTAGCCACTGAGCCGTGTTTTGCTCACCTCATTCTCCCTCCTCAGGTGCAAATTCTAGTTGATTGCGGAACCTTGCAAGGCATCGGGCATAACTCCAAGAATTCTAGAAACTTTTGTATTAAGTTAGTGAATAGCATTTTGGAATGGCTTTATAAGCATATCGATCATTGAGCATCTCATATTTTGTATTTTGTACTTGACTCTTGATGAATATGATGATATGTAACTAAAGCTATGCATGAACCTATATGATTGGAAAAGAGCCTGAGGGCCCCGATACTTTCATCTTTCATGTGTTTGTATTGATTTGTGATATGTATATGACCTTGAGAAGGAATGTGTATGTGCATCATTTATTAATGAGTTGCTGTTGGGCTTCGCCTTGGCAGAGCTCGCTGGAAAACCTGCTATGGTTTATGTGTTGTAGAAGTTGAGAGTAGTGCTGCAAATTCTAGTTGAGCGCAGAACCTTGCAAGGCATCGGGCATAACTCCAAGAAACTTTAGACACTTTTGTATTAAGTTAGTAACTAGCTTTCGGAATGGCTTTATAAGCATATTAAGCATTGAGCATCTCATATGTTGTATCTTGGTACTTGATTCTTGATGGATATGATGAATATGCTGATATGTAATTAAAGCTATGATTGAACTCTTGAAGGATTGTTAAAGAGAATGAGAGCTCTAGTACTCTCTTCTTCATGTGAATTTGTTGATTTGCGATCTGTGAGTGGCCTTGAAAAAGGAAGTGTATGAGCCCTTTTAACCTTTGTGTTGTTGTTGGGTTTTGTATTGGGATAGCTTGTTGGAATTTGCAAAGGTTTATGATCTATTGAAATTCTGGGTTAATGTGTTCATATGGTAGATTTGGGTGTATTGTGTTGTGCTGCAAATTCTGGGTTGTTTTAGGTCGAATAGGATCACTTAGACTCCTTGACGGTGTTAGGCGAGCTGTAGAGCTTGCCATGATGTAGTACGAGCTATTTTAGAGTGTGTTATTTGGTAGCTACGAGCTGTTAGAATTAAGTGCAGGTGCTGTCAAAATGATAGATGTATTTTAGCAGAAATTTTGAATCCATATACGACCTGTTTAGAGTGGGATTTTGTTCTTTTTGTCTTCATGAAAGCTTTAGGGCGTTCTTTTAGCTTTCCATAGACACCAAGTTTGTTCAATTTAGAGTCCCTAGTCAAAAGTTAAGGGTTTTGCAAGTTCTGGTACTGTTCAGGAGGAGCTAGTCGCTTGGTCTTGGAGTAAACTTTTGGTTTCCTTAATGGCCGAGCTAGTCTTTGAGTCCTTCTTGAAAATTGTAGAGTTTTCTCTTAGCTTTCCAACGAATCAAACCGCGTCTGATTTGGAGCTCGTAATCAAAGTTATTAGAGTTAGAAGTCCGATAGGTCGAGCTGCAAGGCGATCGCAGTGTGCGGGCGCTATGTGTGCTCCCGTCTTGGGAATATGCTTCGCCTCAGCAGGCGAGCGGCGCGCCATCGAGGCCTAGCGCTCGGCCCGCTGCCGAGCACCCAACGCTCTCCCTTGGGAGAGCTCGTGTGTTTGGGGTCGGCCCGCGCGGGGGAGTGATGCGCTGCCGAGCGCCCAACGCTGGCCCTTGGGAGAGCTCGTGCGTTTGGGGTCGGTTTTTGGCCGACCGACCCCTCTCCCTTCTTTTGGCCATAACTTTTAGCATAGACCTTCAATTAAGCTGATTTTCAAAGCGTTGCACTCCTAAGAAAATTTTCTATCTTGTTATGCCTTATTTGTCAATATTGCTTTTAAATTGTAAAAAGTGGTTTGAAACAAAGTGTGATGGTCGGTAGATAAAGTCTGAATATACTTCACTTATTTTGAAATATCTTGAGCTATAGCGCTCCGATTGAGGCGATTCTTGTTTCAAATTAAACTAGAGACCGAAACCTACATGTTTTATGAAGATGCCGAGCTGTAATTTAGCCTCTAAGATTTTATTTTTTTGACATGAAGTCGGTAGAGTGTCAATTTTGATTTTTTTCTTCAGATAGTATTTTGAGCATAACTTTTTCATTTCTAATTCAAATTGAGCATTTTTAGTGGAGTTAGAATCGTTAGAATATGAGGAACGAATGTCCTTAAGAAGCCAATCTGAATTTCCTTTTGAGGGTTTTCCCAAATTATGGTCAGTGTGTGGTCGGTTTGGGTCTGCTATGCTTGTGTGTTTCAGAATGTTGGGCCTCGGAGACGGGGTCCAACACTTCGGTAGTTGGAAGTTTGATGTTTGCAATGCTTTGCACTACACCAGATATCTATTACACAGTAAGATTGGTAAGCAGATTTCAATCCAATCTAGGAATGGAACATTGGACTGCGGTTAAGTGTATACTTAAATATCTTCGTAGGACGAAAAAATTCATATTTGTTTACTCTGGAAGTAATCTTATTCCGACATAATATACAGATTATGATTTCCAATCAGATGTTGATTAAAGGAAATCAACTTCTTGTTCTATGTTTACTTTAGGAGGTGGAGCCATAGTTTGGAGGAGTATCAAGCAATCTTGTATTGTTGACTAGACTATGGAGACTGAGTATGTTGCTGCTTGTGAAGCAGCAAAGGAAGCAGTCTGGCTCTGAAAATTCCTAAATGATTTGTAGGTAATTCCAAAGGCAGAAAAAACCATTACACTTTATTGTGATAATAGTGGGGCAGTGGCTAATTCTAAAGAACCTCGAAACCACAAAGCTGCCAAAAATATTGAGCGAAAGTATCATCTCATAAGGGAGATAATACAACGTGGAGAGGTAGATGTGGTTAAGATTCCCACAGAACAAAACCATGCTAATCCGTTCACAAAGACATTGACTCAAAAGAGCTTTGACGATCGCCTAAAAGGGATGGGAATGAGGGATATGTCAAACTTGCTTTAGGGCAAGTGGGATATTGTTGGAGTTACGTAAATATAATTCCCTGGAATGCAAGTGTATTTACATGTAACTTTATCTTCTTCAGTTACAGTTTTGTAAGGAAACTATTTATTATTAATAAAACAAAAGAGTTTGGTTTTATTTGTGTGAGCATTATATATCTAGTCAAAAGGTACCAAGATTCTTTTGTGAGTAATATACATATACATAGATATGTATGAGAAACATGTATATTATATGAATCTAAATTAATTGATTCACAGTTGAACAATCAAGTTGGTCGCTTGATTATGGTTTAGACTGTAGTGTTGGGATTTATCTCCATATAAGTAAAGGAGTTTACTTAAAGGGAATGAAGAGTTTCTTATCATGATAGTAGTCGACTATCAATAATGGCACTATTAAATGAATCTGAAATCAATTATGTTTTCAAGAATAAAGTGAGTTGCTACTTTAATCTTGAAACATACAACTTAAGCATTCGCTTATTATGAACCATAATCTTGATGAGTGGTGAACTCGTTTGTGTTTCATTATAATTTTTTATATATTCAGAATGGACTTTTACAAAGTATTAATCTAGTGTTTGCATGTTGGAATTATTAATTGAAACATGTATCAGGGAACATTCACTCAAATAAAGAGTTTATAGTGAGATCATTATTTCTAGATGTTTTAAGGAGATTTGGTGATTAAACTGGTGCCAGTAGTTTGATGGACTAACTACCCATAAAGTCTTAACACCAAGATGAGATCTTGTATGCTAATAACCATATAAAGTAAAATGGGAGATCTAGAATAAAAAACCAACATAAGGGCAAAACGGTAATTTTACCTTTTGTTGTGCAGATGGCTATAAGAAGGTTCTAAATAGGATTTGAAATTGGAGATAAAATATGTATTATCATAATATTTAATAATTCAAGAGTTCAACTAATTGTCTTTAGTGGAATGACATTTAATTAATAAGCTAGAATTAATTCTAATGAGATTAAGTTAATTCTAGGCTTATTGGAGCTTGAATTATCAAAGTCCAATAAGATTCTCCACTTGGCTTCAAGGATGGTTATCAAGCTAAGTAAGAAATATAAATGGAGATTTTAGAAGCTCATAATTGAATGTTTGGCTTGCTCTAATTAATGGTTAATTAGAAGCTCAAATGTACATTTAGAAATGGGCTAGACTTTGCTTTAATGTAACTGATTAAATTAATTATATTAAAACAAATTTTTTAAAGACAGGAGTAGCATTTTCGGTTTTATTAGGGTTGAATGTGCAGCTGCACATTTAAGATTCAAATGCTAAATAAAGATGGTCTTTATTATGGTTTATCATCATTAAATGAAGTTATGAACTAACCATTAAATGGTTTAATGATTATCTTTTAATGTTAGCATATAACCTATTAACATTCACTGGATTAAAGAAGAAAGATGTGCATTGGATGGACCATCTTCCTTCTTCCATCTTCCAAAACTGAAATTGGTTGGTCATGTATAGGTTAATAATCTTTTCATATAGCCACCTTAAAGATAAATGAGAAGAGTCTCATTTATTGGTTACTTTATGATTGATTAATGAAAGAAGTGATGCATTGGATGTTATTCTCTTCTTCCATACTATGCATAACTGAAATTGAGTGTGTAAGAAAGAGTTCTTGCATGGTTTGACTCTCTCCCTCCCTTCATGCATAAGTGAACCGAAATTTGCAAAAGAAGAGTCTCATTTTTGGTTCATTTTCTTCTAAAAAAATCTCTTCCAAACATGTTCTTCTCTTTTCCCACCAAAGGATTTTGTCAACCAAACAAGAGGTAAATCAAATTGGTTGAGGACACAACAACAAGGAGAAGATAGATTGCTAAAAGGAAAAGATTCAAAGGCAAAGGCTTTAGATACAAGAAGAAGGAGAGGATAGTGCAGCGAGGAATTAAAGCTGTAACAAAGAAATCGATAATACTCTTCATCTTGTTTGTGTTTATTATTATCCTTAGACCATATCATGTATAGATTGGCATGATGATTTGGATATGTTGTTTCCGCTGCAAATATGATTTCTAAAAAGTTGTGAAATTTATCAGGTCTCCAAATATAGCATGCTTTCGTTTTCTAATCCAACAATTAATTCCTTAATGACAGTATCAAAAGTTAGGAAGGAACCTTGATGGAGAAGAGAGCTATAGATGAATTCAAATTCCTCTCGAATATTTATCAATAAATGCCATATATGTTGAAAATTGTGAAGATCTGCATAAATGGTGGATGTTGCAGTACGAGGTCATATAGGGTCTCTAAATGTTGTTCTTATACCTCTTTAGCTATGTCAAAGTGTTAAAAATCAAATTTAATCACTTTAACATATGTCACTACAAAAAAAGTAGACAATCTGCGACGTTTGACTAAGGAAACGTCGCAGATTGTATAAGCTTATCGTGACGTTTTTGAAACGTCAGGAAAAAAAGTTAAGGTTTCGGCAACGTTGTATTAAAACAACGCAGAAAGGATGGACTAATTGAGACGTTTTACAATTAAAACGTGGCCAAATAAGTATTATGACATTTTTCTAAACAAAACGTTGCGAAAGAGTTGGTAAAGAAATTAAAACTTTGTCGTTTAACTAATTAACGTTGGGTTCAAAACTTTCTTCAATATCGCGCCTCCCACACACTCATCAGACAACTCTCTGCGCTCTCTCAACATAAACAAACACCTTCAAATCTCCTCTCAACGTCGCCATCGTTGCTCCTCCACACGCATTGATTCCTAAGGTACATTCCGATGCCCACTGCTCTTTTATCTTCGTTTTTTATTTGCTAAAGCTCAAACTTGGTATGGTGGGTGGTGGTTGTGGTGGGTGTTGGGTGTTGGGTATAACGTTGTAAGTATATATACCGCATGTTTAAAATACCCATGAATCTCCTCTCTCTCTCTCTCTCTCTCTCTCTAAAATTTAAACGATTTTGTTAAAATTTAAACGATTTTCTTTCGGGTGTTGTTTGAAGTGGCTTTTCAGTGGGTTTTTGCTAGGTTCGAACAATATTATCAATTCTTAGTATTGGGTTTCTGGTATTGTACCATCTCTAACATTCAATGTATTGTTTTCTGACATCCATATCCCTTCTTAATTTATCACTTCATCAGAAGCAATGTAATTTTTTATCTAATTAATTTATGTAGCTTAATTGTGTGTTAGAAAACATGATGATGTGTGCTTGCTTTGCTACCAAATTAAGCTAATATTAAGATCTAGCTTTAGAGACATAATCACAATATATATTGATAGTTCAAATATACAGTAAAAATATTAATCCAATGTTAGGCTAGTTATAGAGATTTCAATTATGGACATTAATGAAAGAGTAGTAGGATGTTTGAGTGAAAAACATGGCAGAAAAGTATGACCTTTCCCGTTGCATAAATCTTGTCTTATTTCATTGATTAAACCAAATTTCAATAATGTCATGTGCAGGCTTGAATTGGTTGAACATTGAACATTGAGCATTGAAGATTGACAGAGGAGAATCATAGGGTAAACACTTGGTATTTGTACTGTTATGTTTAAAATTATATGTTTTATATGGCAATCATCATCAACTATGCAATAGTTGTCCCATGGAAGATTACAATAATCAATCGAAGCTAAAGAATATAGAAAATTGGGAGAGTAAGTGACCTAAAGAGTCCAATAGGGAATGGCAAATCAACATTTTTCTGTTTTGATAAGTAGAACAAATTGGGAGGGTAAATGAAACTTATGATTAACATACTGCACATCCCTTTCAATATACCTTCAACTTCAAGATTGGTTTTGTGTACTTAGTTTGTGATGTGGTACATTTGGATTTGCATTATGTTATAGTAGTTAATTTGTATTTGCATGGTGGAGGTAAGTCATTCAACATTCTGCCTTTGAAGTGTTCAACGAAAGTTCAGTAGTTTTCTTAATGTGATATAATTATTCAGTAGTTTTCTTGCACACATTTCAGATGTACACCTCATTATTAGTCTACTTTTCCATATTTAATTAGATAATGATGTAGTTGAAGATGGTTTGAGGCAACTATAGAATGACAATGATGTGAGGACTTTGATATGTGCAATTGAGGTGAGAAAAATAAAGACAGTGTAGGTGATTATGGATGGAGAGAAGTACCCTAAGTTAAGTAAACTTATTGAACCTGAGGTTAATACTCCAATTGAGGTAATTAGGGATGATGAGGAGGAGGAAGGTTTACCAGCACTTGAAAATGTTTCCTCAAATCCACCCATGTTAGCAACATCTAAAACATAGACATGAAGCATAAAATGATTTAGACGACCTATTATACCGTAAAAGCCAATCAACATGTATGTTGTTAGGAGATTGTGGTGTACTGATGTTGAGAATATTGACTTAGGTGATGATGATATTAATATTGTTGATGATGATCTGAAGAGGAAGACGAAGCCTAAATATATGTACTTTTCTCATCTAGTTTAGATGATGAGAGACTTATTTTGAAGCAAGGAATGATATTTGATTATGTTTGTACATTTAGAAAGGCTTTGAAGAACATGATTGTTAAGATGGGATTTGATTATGTTTGTATAAAGAATGAAAGGCCAAAAGTTAATATAGTGTGTAAGAAGAAATATGGATGAAGAATATATGCAAGCCTTACATAAGATAAAAATGTATTTTAAATTAATACATTTCACGATTCTCATTCTTACTGAAGATTATTTTATAGTACAAATTTGATTAGTAGCAGATTGTGATACTTGTTATGCAAATATGTGAAAACATGTTTGGTGCTATAATTACATAATGTGAATATAACCTAAATATAGATGTATGTAGGTGCCATATTCCTTAGATTGTAGATTTTTAGTAGAAATAGAATGAGGCATTGAAGAACATAACCAATGACACAGTATCATGTTCCTACCATATTCATTAATCTTCATTCACTTCTTATAAAGTTATAGTAGATGGACTCATTTATTCTCCATATTTGCTCCTTTTCCTTGAAGATGTAGAAACAAAACCTAGCATATAATATAACTCATTTGTATTATTAAATCCTCCAAAGATATCTAAAACATAAGCATAATGCTATACAAAATCTGATTACCATGCGCCATGTTTTCAAGATACATTCAAATAAAAATAGAATTATTCTCCATAGGTTTGAGTTTATTCTTGCTACTGCTACTGCAACTTAAACTAAACTAAAGGTCTAGCAATATTATCTTTTTCATACCATGTGTTACTAACATTGATGCTAGTA
Organism: Erythroxylum novogranatense; assembly: GCA_029891385.1. Classification (NCBI taxonomy): domain Eukaryota; kingdom Viridiplantae; phylum Streptophyta; class Magnoliopsida; order Malpighiales; family Erythroxylaceae; genus Erythroxylum; species Erythroxylum novogranatense. The sequence continues at coordinate 32,756,576 of CM057225.1, read as the reverse complement.
ATATTTTCATTCACTTTTATGTTAATCCCTTTGTGACCAAGATCAAACCATTTTCACTTAAATAGAACAATCTTTTTATCCTTGATGTAATGTAACTCAATTATTGAAGATATAATGCCATAGGAGTCAATATAAGAGATAACATTATAGAAGTCAATAAAATCATCCTTATATTATCCCTCAATAACAAACCCATAATTTTGGCTTCTAAGGCGATTGTCGCGCTTTTTTATATGAAATCTAACTCCATTAACAATGCAATATGTATATTTTTCCTATACATATGTTGCCCACATGCCAAAGCATATAATGCTATCATCGCTTCTAGAAATTTATGTAATCATATCATCATCTATAGAAAAAAAATAACTAAAAGTTAATGTTGTAATCTCACTTACAATATTCATTTTTCATACTATTACATGGATAACTTACTCGTGCCTTAAACCATAATAGGAAGTTCATCTTATGCCTTTCTTCAACATTAAGCTAATCTCTACTTTTAATCTCACCTTGGGCTCTCAATTTAAAACGTAAATTTATGCAAGAAGATAAAGGTTGAATGCTAAATTTTAATATGAAATATTGTATAAGAGTAATATAAATACTCCATATATAAATTCCCTTCCTCACAATTGTTCAAATTGTATCATAGCTAATTTTAAGTTTGTCTTCCTATTCGAAGTAGCCTTACTTTTTGGGATAAAATTGACAAGCTACCATCTTGATCAAAATAAAATTTATGTTTTTCTCTATTAAACCATGTCTCAATGTCACGTATATAAAACAAAATGTCAAGAATTCATTCGATACATAGGCCTTTATAATAAAGCCTTCAGGTGAAGTTTTATTGCTCATATAATGCTTAAGGGAGCTTAAAACCTAAAAGAATATAAAAATTAGCATTTGTTAGTAAATAGTATTGGAAGAATAAAAATTTAGAAGAGAATATAAGAAGATAAAAAAATTTAGAAGAGAAAGAGAATATAAATTATCTTTCAATCAAGAACATCCATCAAAATTAAATTATTCTATAAAGTTTTGCCTCATATGGCAAGTGAAATAGGAAATATGATACTTGAATTATGATTATTGTTTATGTTGTCTGTGAAAAAGATGGTGAAGTTTTGGTGGCAATGGCCTAAGTCCTAATGTTAAGCTTTAAACGTCAAACCAGCTTAGTTTTTTTCCCTCCCCAATATTGACTTCTCTTCTCCCACTAAGTTTTGAAATTTCTATTCTATTTGTTGCTTGTTTTTCTCTGTTATATATGTATATTGTTGTTATAAATTCTAGTATGCATAAGAGAACAAAACTAGCCAAGAACAAAAAAGAAAGAAAAAACCCAAAAATGGTAAACTCAAAGTGCAAGCGTAGAGAGTTTAGAAGATAAATACGAAGTCTTTAAGTAGAGTTAAAATTAGTTGTCAACCTTGAGAGTCAAGCATCTAAATAGATAACATGCATGTCGTACCATATATATAATTCCATATCATATTTGTTATTGTTTCCTTATGTATTTGGCACTTCCTTATATCCTAATATTCATATTAAGAGAAAAAGAAAGTAGCTTATGCTACTAAAGGAAACCACCATCTCACTAACCTATAATGAAGATCTTAGTCGTCTGAATTGGCATCTATATAAGGACTAGATAAAGTAGTTATCACACCTGAAAGGAAAAGTTAGCGATAGAATGGATAAAACATAAATTGAACTTGGAAAATATATAGTCCACATCCTAAGTTCAAAGTTAAAAAAATATTAATGGTCCAATGATTAGTTAATATGCAGCAAAAATGCATTGGATCATTAATTGTGAATTAAAGCATACCAAAACATACAAATAAAAGTACAAAAAGAGATATGAATTTACAATATGAAACATCCAACATAAAGCCTCTTTTACACGTCAATTGCTTGCCACGTTTAAGTATAGAAAAAATGGATTGGACCTTATGCTAGAATGGTGGAGATTGTGAACCTATATTTAGATAATGACGCTCTCATTTATACTGCCGCAACATTGAAAAGTTTCAGGTTGTTAATATCCCTATTTTTCAAAATTGGACTCCATTAAGTTTCTTAAAAACCTTTAACTTTACAACTTTAACCATGTATTGTAGCTCCAAATTAGGTCTTCCTTTACGATATCATCATCCTAGACATTAGGAAAAGGAAATATAGTCTGTAATTCTAGTTAGGGACAAATGACATCTTGTTTATTGGGTCATTTTCAGCATGGGAAAAATTAACTAAGCATTCAAAAATCATCTTCATAATTTTAACTAAGCATTTAAAAGGTTACACCTTTTCATATATTTCTCACTACTTTATAGTGGTGTAGGTCAATGGTACAAAGTCTTGAGAAGGTGGATATAAGGAATATGAGAAGGGAAGGGAAACTTGCAATTTGGATTAACTTCCATAATGCCTTAGTCATGCATATAGTTATTCTAAATACTTAAATATCCTTGTAATTTGCTATATGGATAACATGTGTTACTACGGGTGATATTGTAAATACTTCTTACAGTATTTGTGGTTAGAGTGATTACAACAGGTGATATTGTTTAACATTTTTCAACTTCATATATGCTATTAGCAGAACTAGATGGCAAAACATTATCTTTTCTTCATATTTATACTTGTTTAGATATTGTATGCAGTGGCAATATCATTGTTGCTATATTTTGTTATCTGTCTATCCATTGGTAGTTTCTTTCTTGAGATTACAATATTTTGTAATGTTTGTTTCATTGCTATAGCTCATCATCAGTTGGTGTTTTTGCAGAACTACAGACTGACCCTCTTAAGGATTCCAGAGGAAAAATCTTGAAGTAAATTGAGTGCCCTAACATATTTCCTGCATAAGTAGTGGAGCTGGTATGAAAATTCTGCATTTTATATTATGCAATTCCAATGATTTGTACTCTTCTCTTGTATGGCAAAATGCAAGGTTTTTTTGTAGTGTAAACTTTAATATTATGTGAATACTAATAACTTTTACTCAGCATCATAAGGAATAAGTGTGAAATAATGAGATTATTGGTCACCCTTTGAACAAAAAGGTTTAAAATCCTAAGAAGTTGAGGTTTGAGCATAATAGACATGTTTGATAAGTTTAATTAAATGGTGCAAATTAATTTGGCTGTGGAACTATTAAACATGGTTAAGGATGCGGGGTTGATAAATTTGATCTTGTTTTTGCAAGGTTGTGTACAATAAAGATAACCTTTTCAAATTATGTCATAACTTGAAAAGAATGGATGTTTGTTGTATAGGATAACTCGAATGGGATTAGATTATATGTGAGTAAAGTAAACAAGACAACATTTGTATTATAATAACTTATTGCCATTACCTTTTCAATAGTAGCTATTACGTGCAATAAGTATATACAATCATGCAAGACCACATTATTAGTCCAATTTGTTCATAATGTGTTTTATGTGTAAATTGAATTCCCACTAACATAAGATAATGTTGTCATTTTTATGTTAAATTAATAGGTAGTTTCTGGTCAATGGTTAAGAGTTGGATGAACAGTGTTAGGGTTTCCCATGAATACATTGATGGAGTGAAAGCATTTATGAAATTTGTGGTGGAAAAAAAGGGAAGAGATTGTGAAATTTCATGCCCTTGTAGTCGTTGCATGAATGCTTACATAAGGTCCCAAATGAATGTTTGTGAGCATTTAATGAGATTCGGCATGGACCAATCATACACTCGTTGGGTTTTACACGGTGAAAAGCCTGAATATAGATTTATGTCTATGGTAGAAAGGCTTGATAATGCAAATGTAGACATTGATGGGATGGGGAATGATATTAATGAGGGTGATGGTGATGAGGAGGATGATGGCATGCAAGATTTGCTTCATGATATGGGTACCTTCGTAAATGATTGTCCAATTGATGAGGATGGAAGGAGTCGTCCTAAAGGTGTCGAAGATTTTATAGGGCAAGGCTTTCATGAATTGTTGAGTAAAGCAACTGAAGAGTTGTACCCTAGATGTATAAACTTTTCAAAGTTGTCGTTTTTAATAAAGTTGCTTCACTTGAAAGTATACAACAAGTGGAGCAATAAGTCATTTGACATGTTACTTAGTCTGTTGAAGGATGTATTACCTAATTGTGAAACTTTTCCAAAGTCCTATTTGTAAGTGATAAGTCGACTTGTACCATGTGTAAGTCGACTTACACATGTTCGGTATCGATAAGTCGACTTGTTCATTGGATAAGTCGACTTGTTCAAAGGTCGGTACTGTTTATTTGTGCCCTAAAGGCAATCCCCTTTAGCGCGTTTTATTCAAAGTCGTGTGTAGACTTTATGAATAAATAAAGAAAAGGCATTATTCATTAATTTGATATTCATAAACATTGTTTATGAATTGATTGGATCTTTAATCGAATTAATGAAGTCCATGATATATGACATAGCATGAAGGAAATTATGATGTGATCATACTCTGAGATTCCTATCATGTGCAATTATGTCAAGATATCTAAATTCTCCTAGTCATAGGATTAATGAGACCGACATCATTAATCCGGATAGACTAACACATGTCATATTCCTTGATTGGATCAAGCGGTGGATCTCGAAACCGTAAATATGAGATATTTAGAATTGACATGTGGATGCTTACTAGCTGTAGTAAGTTCATTGGATGACCGCCATGAGATCATCACATGGATATCTTATCTAAGTGTCGGTGATAATCTCATCATAGCAATGGTGCAAGTATCCTTAGACTTGAGGTACTCAAGGATATCTTGAATACCGATCCGTGCTTTGACTCCATTCCTTGTTGCCTTCCGAGGTAACTCATAGGGTGGTGCTTAGTGCGACTTGAGGTATTCAAGATAATTGAGTAGCCAATAAAGGATTCACCACTTACGGATTAGCGAAGAGATACCCATAGCCTCTTGTCGGGATCATTACTAAGGTGGCAAGATGTATGTCATGAAGAGTGTCTTCATTGACATATAAAGTAATGAGTCCCGTAACAAGAAGCGATATCACTGGGCTAGACTCGGTCTAGTGAGAGTTGACACTTTGACCATACTCATAACCAAGTGGGGTATAGGATGGTGAAAGGACGAATTGCATGGTAATTGTCTCATGGAAGGGTTCGTGATCCGTTCGTGATGAATACATCAAACCGATTACTTTTCGGTCAATTGGAGGTCATGATGTGTTGCTAGATACCGCCATGACTTGCTTAGTTTAAGTGTTAAGCTAAGTGGCCAACATAACCGGGAGCCTAAAGGGTCACACGATAAGAGTGTTTCAGAGAATCGTAAAATAGTTATTGGACGAGTTCCAATTATGGAGAGCATTAGATTAAATGGATCCCAATGGATTGGGATATGTCCCGATGAGATCGCGACATCAATATTGCTAAGAAAGGTTTTAGAGTCTGTTCAAAGACCTTTGGGGCCGAGAGGCAGTAGAGATGACCCCAGCTTGACTGGACCTCTTAGTAATTATATATATGTTAATTAATTAAGTAATTAATTAATTAATATTATATAAATATTGCCCATGTGCGTTGGATGTGGATGAACATTGATTTTTTCAATGTTTATTAATTTATTCATTAAAGTAATGAATGGCTTAAAGCCATCCACTTGTCCTTATTTTATGGAGCCTTTTTAATTAGTTAAAAAGACATATAAAAGGTGAGATGAAGAGAGGAGTTCAGAGGTTTTGGTGGAAGAGAGAAAAGTTGAAAGCTTAATAGTTAAGCTTTGTTTTAAAAGTTCATTTTCTTCTTCTTCCAAAGCCATCATCGATTCTCCTTCTCCAAGCATATGGTCCAACGCTTCCTTGACTCTCCAGATGAGGTAGCGTCTAGCGACCTTTAATCTGTTTCTAGCTATTCCCGGTCAAAGGGTTTGATCCGATTAGATTTTCTCGATCTCTGCGTGGATCACCTTTAAAGATAGTCTCTTTTGGCTATTTAGGTTGATGTCTTCATACCGATACCGGGATCCTGGGATTCGGGAAAGTCCTGGGAACAAAAATTTTTGTTTTCCGCTGCCGGTACATGTGATGTACCTCCCGGGATTTTCCTACACTATTATGAAGTAAATCAATTTCTACGGAGCCTAGGTTTGGGTTATATGTCGATACATGCATGTAAGTACGATTGTTCCCTATTTTGGAAAGAGTATGGGGACTTGCAAAGTTGTCCCAAGTGTGGAACATCAAGATGGAGAATTAATGATGGCAAGGGTAAGAAGATACCTTGGAAAGTGTTGAGGTATTTTCCATTAAAGTCCAGACTGCAACGATTATTCATGTCAAGTAAGACCGCTAAACAAATGACTTAGCATAATGATAGGACTAAAGGTGACGGAAATACCATGGTTCATCCTTCTGATGGAGAAGCTTGGAAGAGCTTTGATGAGCTATATCCTGACTTTGCTAGAGAACCACATAATGTCAGAATAGGCTTAGCAACAGATGGATTCAATCCATATGGCAATATGTCACATTCATATAGCATGTGGCCTGTTGTTCTTTTAGCATACAATTTACCCCCATGGATGTGTATGGATGAGTCATTTTTTATGTTATCGTTGGTTATTCCAGGTCCGAAAGTTGTTGGTCGAGACATTGATGTCTATATGAGACCACTAGTGGATGAGTTAAGTGAGTTATGGGAAGATGGTTTTGATGTTTTTTATGCCTCAGCGGCTGAAAAGTTAGAATGCACGCGGCTTTATTGTGGACTATCAATGACTTTCCAATTTATGGTACTATTTCGGTGGAGCACAAAGGCTATAAGGCATGCCCTGTTTGTAACATGCACACTCCTTCTTGTAAGTTAAGAAGTAAGATTGGTTACTTAGGACATCATCGTTTTCTTCCGTACAATTATCCATGGAGAAGAAGCAAGAAGTTTGATGGCAAGAGTGATCATCGAACTATACCTAACTTACCAGATGGAGATGCTGTGGTTGAGCAATTATGTCATGTGGAGAATATATGTTATGGAAAGCACCCCAGTAATAAGAGGAGAAGGAGATTGGAAGGAGAGTTGAATTGGAAAAAAAACATTCTTTTTGATCTACCATATTGGCATAAGTTAAGATTAAGACATAATCTTAATGTCATACATATAGAAAAGAATATTTGTGACAATATTCTTGGTACGTTGATGAATATTGAAGGTAAAACCAAGGATACAATCAAGGCTCGGCTTGATTTGGAAGATATGAATATTCGGAAAGAATTACACTTGATAAGGGCTACTGATGGAACTATTGTGGGAAAACCTCCAGCATGTTATATAATGTCTTTGGATGACAAGAAGAAGTTTTGTGAGTTTGTCAAGCAGGTGAAGTTTCCAGATGGGTATGCATCGAATATATCTAGATGTGTTAATGTTGATGAAAGGAAGATTAGTGGGCTTAAGTTGCATGATTGTCATATATTGTTACAAAGCATTCTTCCTTTAAGGACGCGTGGCATTTTGAATAAAGATGTGACAGGTGTTTTACTGGAGTTGGGGAACTTCTTTCGCAGAATTTGTAGACGAAGTTTGAACAAGGATGACGTTCAAACTATATGTGAGGAGATTTATGTAATCTTGTGCAAACTTGAAATGATATACCCACCGGCATTCTTTGATGTTATGGTACATTTGGCTATTCATTTGCCAAATGAAGCCTTACTTGGTGGACCAGTTGCATATAGATGGATGTATCCAATTGAGAGGTATTCTTTAAATTTATCGTATTACTCTTAAAAGTCAACTAAATAGTGGCCTATCTAATTATGCTGAATCATTTGTGAAGATTCCTAGGTACACTGAAGGGATTTGTCAGAAATAAAGCACGTCTAGAAGGGTCAATTGCTGAAGCATATGTTGTTAAAGAGTTCACGACATTCTGTTCAATGTATCTGAAAGGAATTGAAACCAACTTCAACGTGCTAGACCGTTTCAATGATATGGTTGATGGTAGTGACATTTCAGTGTTCTGCCAACAATGCAAGCCAATTAGGTCTGGCAAAATAATTGCGCTTCCTACAAAAGAGCTAGAGATTGCACATTGGTATGTGCTTATGAATTGTCATGAGATAAGTTCGTTTATCGAGTAAGTTTTGCTAAGAAATTGTTAAACTAAGATATGGAATGAATTGAGATAATTTATGGAAATTAATGTAGTGGTTTTTTCAATGATCCATAGTGAGCACATGAATGAGTTGAGGCGACAAATTCCATTATATGTTGACAGGAGACATAAAGAACAATTTCCTTCATGGTTTAGGCATCGGGTGAGAAGAAGGTTTGAACGTGGTGTTCATTACTGATTATTTATTATAAACTAATGTTCCTTTCTTGTTATAGATGACGACATTAGCTAGCTTTGATGAAGGGCAAATTTTTGAGTCTTTGTACGCATTAGCATGTGGACCTCATAGTTTGGTCCAGACGTATACAGTTTGCAATACTAATGGAATGCGATTTCGCACTGAAGGCCGTGATCTGTGAAGGATTACACAAAATTGTGGCGTTGCAGTGTTAGGAAATTATGGGGAAGACAATATAACATTTTATGGGATGCTGACAGATATTATAAAGATAGAATATATTAGGGGTAAAAGTGTTGTGCTTTTTAAATGCAAATGGTACGATCTTGGAAGTTCAAATATGAGGGCCAATGGCATTGTGAAAAGCATCAAAGTTAGTAAGTTTTGGTTCAAAGATGACCCATTTATTTTGTCAAACCAAGCGAAGCAAGTTTTTTTGGTGGAAGATTTGGTACTCGGTTCAAATTGGCGGATTGTGCAAGAATGTGAAGTTAGATGTGCATATGATATCCCTTCGCATGGTAATGAAGAACGTTCAGATGACGTTGAAGAGTCTAATGAAGTTCCAGTCGAAGTCGAGGAATGTTCCTTAGAGTTTTTAGATAGAATTGATATTGCATTTGATATAATAAATAACGTTGTATTTAATTCCGAGCAACATTTAGATGACGATTTGGATGACTTAGAGATAAGTAGTAGTGACAATGAATGTGATATTGTATTCCAAGATTCGACCGACGACGATGATGAATAATTTCTTATAATTCGATTATGACTTTTTGGTTTGTTATTGCTTTGCTATGAAAGTAGTTGGATTGTTAATCTCCGTCCTTTGAAAAGATGATACTGTTGCTTAGCAATAATATTGCTTCCTAACATTTATCATTTCCATACCAATGCCATGTAAACATGACCAACTTGGTGTTTGAGATATATAATGCACACTAATTACTTGTATTCACTAACTTCTTGTATCTACTGAAAAATAAGAGCCTTCTAGGATTCTTTTGACATGGTTAAGAATACTTGTCAATGTGGTTATCAGTATGCTTACCTTGAAATTCCTTGAACTGACCATCTGCATACTCATCAATAGCATCAACCATGTAGAGCACTTAATCATCCTTATGTTAATATAGTTGTACTTCTTGATGTAAATGTCTAAACGTAGCTGCACTTGTTGATGTAAATGTTATTGTTACATTTCAGATATTGTGGACTGAGACATCAACAGACCCCTATGATTGTGCCTTTTTTCCAGTGGTGCAATATCTAGAGGTATTTATGTTGCTTTAGCATATGGGTAGGTGCATTCCTTTTTTCTTGGCAGAAGCATATGTTTATGTGCATGCCTTTCTTAGCATAAATTGCATTTATTGATTAAATTTAGGAAAGCTAACCTATCCAAGGTTGAAGTTAATCCATGAACATCGACCTCTAGAGGAATGAGACTTTAGGAGGCAGATTGCTATCCCTAACAAACCTGTTCTTCAAATCAGCAGCTGTGAGAAGAAATGTGAATTTGTTTTGACTATATGAATCTATTATACCTATAAGGATTTTTTAGCTTGTGGCATTGAATTCATGAATCTTTTAGCTTGTGGCATTGAATCTTATCTATGCTTAACTCTACAGCAAAGTCCTTAGCATTTACAGAATGAGGAAGCATAATGTAGGCAACATCAGTATCTTTTTTTTGTTTACATAAGGATTAATATGCTGTTTAGAGACACAACCTGAATTGCTTTAATGTCAATTCCATAAGTTAAGGTTAACATGTAAAAATCCCCATTTCGACTGATGCATGTTAACATTGTCAATATGATGCAAGTGTTTGTATTTGATATTAACATTTCATTGTACATATGGTAGACAATATGTTCTTCATAATCAGCCTAGGATTTTAGTCTTTCAAACAGATTGCAATGCCATGTCTTTATATGCAGCATCCATGTCCTATAATGAATGACTTCTTGCTGTCTTTGATTGACTATTTGTTTAAACTGAATTTGATTGACTGTTTGTTTTAACTGAGTGTTGATTTGCTTCACTACTTTCTTAGCTTTGAACCTACATATATATAACTATTTGATGAGGGCAATGTCTATATAGTTTGATTCATTGGTTTATTTCTAATCAGAGTTTGTGCAATCAAGTGGGATTTGGCTTCATTCTGAAGAGGCAAAACTTACGGGGAAGATCAAGTAATTATGTATTTGTACTTTTAGCTGCTATTGTTGGACCCCATTTCTGAAGCCCAACATCGGACATAAAAGCATGGTGCTTGATGCGTGGGCTGGGCCTCCCAACCTTATCAACGTGCACTCGAGCAAATTTCTAAATGATTCAATACGTAGGATTTGAAACATAAACATGCATGCCTCATTAATATCCAAAAGATGAGTTTTACAAAGCTTTAATAACATTTCAAACCAAATTACAAACTTTGAGTTCAAGTGTCAAAAGTACAAAAATACACTTGAACTAATCAAACTCGAAATGAAACTAAAGCCTTGTCTTCCAAAAGTACATCTTGAAAATACATAAACGTAATAATTCGGAGTGATGCCATAACTCTTGACTTACTCAGTCTCTTGTTCGTCACCTGAATGGGGAGAGTAAAGAGGGTGAGCTATAAAGCTCGTGGGAATACATTTATAATATAGAAATAAGCAAAACTATTAGAAAGATAACTCATTGTCGTGATACACTTTGAAATCATAGTGATTGAGCATATGCAAATCGTCAACTAAAAAATGACTGATTGATAACAATTCATGAGTAAAATTCCAAATTTGAATGCGTGAAACATGATAACAAATCATAAACACATAAGCATAGCATAATGGTTTGGGTTAGTCCGGGTTCATGACGTACTACGCATTCCCATCGAAATGGTTATGTGTAGTCGTAGTTTCTTGAGGGAGTCCTTGTGGGGAACTCCGTGCCACTTGCGGGCAGGCGAGCGAAGCCTTTTCATGGTCAACATGAACATGACGGTTCTTGGGACATACCACAAACCCATATATCATACATGATTCAAAGTCTTGTAAACTTGATTTGCCAAACTGGCACTTGTTTAAAAAATCACTTTTCACATCTTTTGTAAATCATGATTTCATGTGCATGTGTTCTTGAAATGAGAAAAAGCCTTTTTGAAACCTTTTTATTAATCATGAACGCAAATCATATGGCAAACATATAATCAATTCACATTAGCACATAAGGCAACATTGATGATGCAATTTAAAGCATTAAATCTTTCTTGATTTGAACAAAACAATAAGTGACTTATTTACTCTATTATAAATATGAACCCACCTTGAATTCATTGCTTATACTTGCTCAGGAATGAGTTTCCTCTTGATCCTCTTGCTCCTCTTGCCTCACTTGATTTCCTAAAACAAGAACCAAAATCCCATTCAATAACTCATGTTGAAACAATAATTTTATTCATAACTTCCATCCAAAATTTCATATCCTTATATACTGATTTAGACCTTCATTTCTTCATGAAACTTATATCCCTATGTCTTTAGTTTACAACGCATAAAAAATCACCTTAATTGGACTTCTATAGCAAAAGATATGCCCAAAACATCAAAATCTAACTTTGTGAAAACTAAGGGCTCGCCGCGACGTGCAGCCCGCTCCTCGTCATGACATCCAGGCTCGTCGCGACGTTCGACCTGTTGCTCGTCGCGACGTACACGCCTTCCACGCACGTCACGGCATGCTCATGAACACGTCGTGATGTGCGGGTCTGGAGAATGTCTCCCAACCCGATTTTTCCAGCATTGACCACCTCAAACCTTCTTCTTAAGCAAAAGCAACACACCTAAACCTTGGATCGTGCCTTATACTTCAGTTCTAAACTCATTCTAACACAAAATCATCATCAAGACACAACAAAATCATCAACCCAAAGAATTAACCAATATTTCCGAAGACCCGAAACCATCGGTTCTAACATCATTCCAAGCAAATCTAGGGTTTAATCCATCTCAAACAAGAAGAAATAAACTCATACTTACTTGTTGAAGCTTCAAATTCGATCATAAATCGTTAAACCTAGCTTTCCTCTTTTCTTCTTCTTCTTCCTCTCTTCCTACGACTCCCTCTTCTCCTTTCCTTTCTTTCCCCTTTCTTTCTTTTCTTCTTCTAAATCCTTAAGCCTAAATGAAGGCACAAAGACTAGAATGCCCTTCCTTGTTAAGTTTAATCTTCCCAACTTAAGTGAACTTCCTATAATGCCCTCATAATTTATACCCTTTTCTAACCACTTATTCCACACTAATCTCAATTTAATCTTAATTTTCCACTAACACTTTCAAAAAAAATCAAACTATGCAATAAATCATACAATCAAGACAGTTCATGCTTAATAACAGCAATAAAAACAATTTGGGACCTAACAGCTATTTTTATGATTCCAGAACTACTTGACCTTTATAGAGCTTGTAGTTATTTGCTTGATGGAAATCTTGTGAATGTACTTGCTAGCATGTCGCATTTAATTGGAATATATCCCATTATCTGGATTAAATAGGTGGATCAGTGAACTAATTATAGCTATCAGTTGATGATGATCTGGGCAAGGGAGTTTTTATGCTCAATTTAAACAAATAATGCTGGTAAATTTCCTGGCAATAACGTAATCTAGATCTTGTCATTGGACAGTGAGTAGGTTGATGATGTTTCAAATGTACTGAAGAGTTCTAATGATTATCAATTTCTCCTTGTAAGACATACTGATGCTTTCCCAATTGGAATTTCATTTTGCATGATACTTTGTTTTTGGAAGACATACTTTGTTTTTGTTATTGGGTAATTGCAACTATTGAGATGATGTATTGGGTAATTGCAACTACACACTTGATGCTACTGTTGGGTCTTTTTCTTACAAAGTGGTACCAAATGAAGAAGTTCACTTTTGTTGAGCCATGTGTGATTAATTGAATGTCTTGTGTAAAGCAACAGTGAGACTGCTTTCTGTTATAGTTGCCAAGTTAGAACACTCTGTGTATGTTTAGCACAAAATGATTGCAAAAAAGCTATAGGATCCCCGAATATTAGCCCCTTATAAACACTCTGTGCATGTTTAGGTGCATGCCTTTTTATCACTAATCACTCTCCATATTCTTGTTGCATCTAGGATTAACTTAGTCACCTATAAGGCAATCACCTTAGTCCACCATTTCTTTATATGCAGCATCCATGTTTCTATTTGACTCCTTATGAATAGGGTTGCAATGTCAATACTTTGAAGAGTACACTGTCACTTTGTGTTTAGCTCTACCCTATCATGAATGACTTCTTGCTGTGTCATTACTTTGAAGAGACTAGGCTTTTAGTCTTCCAAATAGATTGCAATGCCATGTCTTCATATGCAACATCCATATCCTATAATGAATGACTTCTTGCTATCATAGATGTCAATGCGCTTTTCAGATATACATTTTCAGTTGACATCTTCAGCTACTTTCATATTGTTGATGATGTAAGTGAGTATGTTGATGATGTTTAAATAGAAAAAGTATATTTCAGATATACATTTTCAGTTGGCATCTTCAGCTACTTTCATTGAAGGATGAATTTTAAATGAAACACACACTGTGAAGGTCTTCTATTAATTGATAGAAATATACTTTCATTGTTCAATCCCTTTATTCCTTTATTTCTGTGAATGTCTTCTATTAATTGATAGAAATATGATCGATGCTACTAGTAGTTAGCTTCTTTAACTGATGAAAGCCATGGAACTTCATATTAATTTGAATTTTATCCTTCTAAGGAAAACAAATACCAAAGATTTAGTTAACAGGTTTAAAAACATCTAAAATCATGTAGGTTTCCGTTTAGATTATCCTTTGATTTATCAAATACCAAAGATTCAGTTAACAGGTACTCTGCTGATTTTTGTAAACATGAAAAACTTATTGATTTCTGTAAACATGAAAAACAAGTGAAACCAAGTAGAAATAAAGGTAAACACGATAGCAAAAGAGAAATCATTACGTCATAGTTTATTGATTCCAGTTTGGCTTTAACATTTCGAGCAGTTTTACCCACTTCATCTATGTCTTTTTGCATACGATTCTTGATAGCTGCAACATATTGCATTAATACAGAAAACAGAAGTATAGTTGCCAGCAAGTTCATTAGTTTAAAGCCTCCAAGAAGATGAAGATAAAATGCTTCATGAATATCATAAATCTATAGTTATAGATGGAATTAGAAAATGTTTTCCTCATTACAAAGAACCTTGCACTCTAGTCTCGATGAGTGAGTTAATCGTGAGCTAGCATATTTCGTTGAAGTATGCCATGTATTGAAATTCACTTGTATTCATAGTTCTGAGATAAAAGTTCTACCTTTCATCGTAGATGCTTTTGTTATTGATTTTGATTCCTCATTTGCTTCATGTAAAAGTCAGATTACAAGTATACTAGAAAGTATTAGCTATTTATTCGCTTCAATTCAAAAGTCTATGAAACAAATAGCAATTGGCAGATGCCACACTTTACTGTTCAGCAGATTGCAATGTAAATTATGAACGAAATTAGAGATGTCCTTTCCAAAGGAAGGCCGAGAACAAATGTTCATCAATCAAACAGATTCATGGCATGCCCATCATCTCAACCTTGTTATTATCATGTTACTAACATTTCTATCATGCCGTACACTAATCAACACCGAACAATTAAATTTTACACTACCTTATCACTATCACTAATGTAGGTTAACGTCTTAATGAGGTAATACTTTCATATGCTTGCTTCTGCTTGGATGTTAATTGATTTTTTAGTTAAGAAATACAGTATATGATCTAACTTTTGATTATTATTCTGGAATTTAACAAATGTAAGTGAGGAAATACTGTCAGATGCTTGCTTCTGCTTGGATGTTAATTAATTTTTTACTTAAAAAATGCAGTATGATATAAGTTTTGATGATTATTCTAGAATTTAGCATCAATTTGCACTTCAGAAGGATATAGACAAGTTTATTCTGCTAACATAGAGACCCAGATGATATGCCTAACTCTCATAAGTCAAAATATGCAGTTGTAGTCTGATTAGTTAATACGAAGCAGTGGTCTGTCTAGATATCTGATTAATTGTTGTTCTTCTGTAGACACTATAGTAGTTGCAAAAGGAGAAATATTATAGATAACTTGTTTATTATTTAAGACTTATTGAAGAATTACCATAACAAGAAAATTGTTCAAGGTTATGGTTTAAAGATTGTATTCCATGAGGCATTCAATTCTTTAAATTGGGGATTTAAATTTTCTAAAAGTATTTACCTTGCTAAGTTTATTTCTAGAATGGATCCACTAATGATTAACCACTTGATGATGTGAATTATGATTGTGCATATAAATAATGCACAAACTTGTCAACTGCAGATCCTTCATGTTGTGCATAATGCATATCATGTTGATTGGCAGATTGCACAATGCACAATCTGCCAATGCATGTTGCCAATTCACAATGCATGTTGATATGCAATATGCAGAATGCACAATCTGCCAATGCATCTCATCGACACTCACAATTGCACAATCTGCTTCTCTACCACAAAGAACACTTCATTTTGCATGATACTTTGTTTTTGTTCTAAAGATTGCTGCATTTGAATAAGGTATACATGACACTCATGCAAAAGAACATTTCAGCTTTTTCTAACTAGTTGGAGTCATTTTGGGTCGAGACGAATTATCTTCTGCAACATTTATCTTCTGTAACATTTTCTTGTTGCCTTTCAAGTGAACACTGGAAATGCATTTGGTTTTGAACTTTGAAATCTAATCTCAATTATGATGCAGGTAATTCACATAGCACCAGGTCAACCCAAGAAGAAGAATAATGCTGCACCAAGTAGCATCATACCGACAAAATTGCAGTCGCGTTACCGTCAGCTTCTTGGGGACGCAGCTAATGCGTCATCTTCTTGTACACAACCACAAAACCGGACACCTGCACCTTATCAGCCTACTCCAACACCGAACAAAGTCACTCATGCTTGTTCTCAGCCTACTCCAACACCGAGAGAAGTAACACGTGCACCTTCTCAACCTATTCCAACACCAAGAGAAGTCACACCTTCTCAACCTATTATTCATCCTAGAGATAAATATGAACAAATTATGAATCAGTGTCGCAACATTAGTTCTCCATCCACGACTCAAGTGATGCCTCTAACTTTGGCTTATCAGACACCAGTAAATCAAACAATTACATCCACTGTGGGTTCTTCTTCTGCAAGCAATGCAGGTTTGATCTTTCTCAAAACATTGGTGAAATTTATTAACTTTACTTATTTTGCTTATCTAACCAATTAAGAGTATGTTATATGCTTTTTTCTTTGCCAATTTAGGATCGACGACTGATGCAAGAAAAATAAGGGGTTTTACAAAAGGACAGGGATTGGCAAAGATTAACAAGGCCATAGGTAAGAGGTTGGAGATCGAGATCTCTCCAACTGAAGGACGACCAACCAACTCCGTACAATCTGCCAAATTCTTGAGTGAGATTGGTCTGGTATCCCGAACTTCCTTACCTGTTAAAATAAAATTTTCAAAAATTACAACTGAGGAATTGGATATTGCATTTGACAAGTTAGACGTAAGTATTCAAAACCAATCTAATTTGTATGTGTTTTTCATATGCTTAGAACATTGACCAATAATTTATAATTTTGTGCATCAAAAGTTGGAAATCAAGGGAATGAGGACTGACAACGAAGTACATGCTACTGTAAAGAAGTTTCTTGCGTTAAGGTCTAAAGATCAAAGATATAGTTTAAAAAAGCATTTTACCAAGTACGGAAAGGATGTTAAGCCGGATAGTGTCACAGTGGCAGAATGGATGGACTTATGCGAATATTGGGAGCAATCAGCTACAAAGGTTAATTTATTTGATCACTACTATTTTTACAACTTATTATATTTTAGTATTTATGAATTATGATTTATAGATTTTATATTACATTTTCTTAACGTGTGCGATTAGGAAAAAAAGTCAAAAAGCAAAAGTTGCTAGGAGTCAGGTCAAATGTCGACCAAACTCCGGCTCCAAGGCCTTTGTAGCCATACGACATGAGATTGTGAGTTATTATCTTTTTAATTTTATTTTCTTTTATTGAAATTTCAAATTTTATAAAAAATATTACTATTTATATATTTTTATACAACAGAGTGACAGAGACGGAGAAGAGTGTGACCGGATGAAGTTATGGTATCACACTCATTATGATGAAAGAAAAGATCAATGGACAACTCCTGAATGCAAAGAAAAATGGGTGAGTACATAGTTTATTTATAAATATTTCTTAAATCACATTGTGTATGTAATTAATTCTTTACTTTTTCAGGACTTAATGTGTCACGAATTGACACATTCAGCTGAACAAGGTCATCCGATGACAGTGGATGAAGTGTGCGACAAAGTCTTGGGCACCAGAATTGATTACATTGTTGGCATGGGAATGGGGCCTCGACCACAAGGGAAGATTTTAGTCAGAAAGAGACTTCGAGATGAATTAGCGGAGTCCAAGAAGGTTAATGAGGGCTTACAGTCTAAATTCGATGAATTGACCAAAAAATTTGAAGAAATGCAGGATAAATTAACTACTGAAGTCGAGCAACAAAAAAAGGTCTTGGAACTCATATGTTCTACACATAATATTTGCGTTGATTAGATAAGTATTCATACTGATATATTAGACACTTATGACATATTGTTCATTTTAATTACTATATTATGACATGTTTGGGATTTTAAATTATATAATTCATTGTCTACATCTATTAAATTCTTGTTATACATTATTGATCATTCGCAAATCCATGATGTACTCAACAATTTGATAATGACTAAATAAAAATTTAAATATATAATATTAAATACTTATTAAATAAATCGAGTTAATATTTTCCCAATAATTAATTATTCAATTAGAATAATCATTCCATTAAAATTGATTTTAAAATCATATAATTCTCACTATTCTTAATAATTTTATTTAATTATGTCATTTAAATTTAATTATATAAAATTTATAATTTATTAAATTAAACTTATTTCAATATATTTAAAAATAAATTTAAATAAATTATAATCTGCGACGTTTGTGATCAAATGTCGCAGGTTGTAATGCTTTCTACGACGTCTAGAAGACGTCGCAGATTTCCACACTTTCTACGACGTCTAGAAGACGTCGAAGAATGTCAGGCTATCTACGACGTCTAGAAGAAGTCGCAGATTGTCAGTAATTCCACGACGTTCAATAGACGTCGCAGATTGTCATGCTTTCTACGACGTCTAATACACGTCGTAGAAAGGTATGTTATTTCCACGACATTTAACTCAAACGTCGCTCATTTGCTTACGCTTTTTCGACGTTTCCCCAAACGTCGACAAATCACCTAGGCTTCCTCGACGTTTTCTACAAAACGTCGATAAAAACGTTTTCTTACTCCCCTTCAACAACGTTCGGTGCGACGTTTTTAGAAATGTCACAAAAAATGTTCACTAACGTTTTTCTAACATTTGCAACGTTTTTAAAACGTCGCAAATTGGGTATTTTCCTTGTAGTGTGTATTTCAAAACCATCTCAGAATTTGATGATTCACTTCATCCCAAGATATCAAGCACTCTGTAAATTTCTCTTCTTTTAAAACCACATCAGGATTAGATGATTGATTCCATCCCAAGATATCAGGCACTCTATAAATTTCTCTTCTTCATCTACCTTCTTGGTTGGCTTTAGTATTTCTCTAATAACAATTTGTAAGAGTCCACCTTTAAAAAAACTGCATATTTTCTCAACCCAAAAATTATAGTTTAATCTATAAAATATAACATTAATAGGGTTTAAAAGGTGTTGAGGGAGTTTAGAGGTATCCATAACGAAGACAAGATAATAAAATGCAAGAAATCTATCTGTAGAGTATAATTACATCAATTATACCAAAAAAAGATTCAAAATGTTAAAAAACTTAGAAACCGAATTGGTTTATAAAGGAATTAAAGGAGAAGAGATCAGTCTGGGCAGTCAAAATTTTGATAAACCTTTTTTGGACCAAACCAAATCAGAGAAGGATAGATATGACATATAGATAAATGGTGCAAAGTGACGTGGTAGATGGCTATGATGTTGACATAACAAATGTATATTGATATGGCACTAATGGACTAATGAGGACTAATTAGGATGACGACATTGTGCTAACTAGGATGATGATATAGCGTTGACTAGATGTTATTTGCTAATGTGGTTGTTGATATGGCACCTACGTGGTTGATAATGTGGCTAAAAAGGGGATGTTGTAGAGTGATTGTCATTATACTAAATGTGTTATTTTAATTGATCCAAAAACAACATTGTTTAACTTGTCATTTTCTTTCTAACGCCTCCAATTAGGGTTTTTTTGAAGAACAATGACTTCAGGGATATGTGAGGGAGTTTCTGGTGGTGTTCTTTGTACGTTTGTGATACAAAAAAAGGAACAATTTGGCATATGGAAAATTGTTTTTGGAGCAAATTAAAAACCTAAAATGCAATGATAGAAGGCTATAAGAGAAAAGTTGAAAGAAAACCTCTGAATTTTTTACTCTTTTTTATAAAAGAGGCTTTGATACCTTATAGAAGCAGAGAGTCGAGAAGGAATGATAAAAGGAATTCTATATTTTATGTGTATATTGATGTATATAATAGGAGTATTTATGAGTGTTGGATGGGTCTAAATAAAGTAGTAAAATTAAGGTGATAACTAGATATAATTACATACATGATTCTAGGACTAAATTAAAGCTAAATCAATGTTGATTGTTGACTTCTAAAGATAGTTTCATTTGTCTAATATGAACTAAATGATTAGTTTTATAGCATTTAGATTTTATGGTTACACTAGAAGATGCTTTATGATCATCCAAACTATTTATTTCCATCTTCTTCATCATTAACTTCTAGCAATGACATGTATAAACATTAAGAAGGTTATGGAAATCTTACAACTTTTATGGCAAATTCTAGTACTATAAATACAAATGTAAAAGAAAAGTAATATGAAATGAGATGTAGGGCTCCACAATAATGACATGTTGACATGTCAAAATTCTTGAAAATCATTAACCCATGGTTTACTAGCCTATTAAAGCATGCATTTTAAAAGTAATATACTTTAATAGAGTCAATATAGAGACTCGATAATCTTAATCCATCTTAAATAAAAGAAAACTTGTAAGACATATAATTCTAAAAAATGACAATAGGTAGAGTTTCCAATTGTTAAAAGATAAGGGATGCTTTAAGATAGGAAAGAAAACTTGGGCCATATAACGTGCTCTAAAAATATGGCATAATTTAAGCCATCAACTAAATGCCTAGGACTTATAGATAGTACTTTGGTAGTATACTTGGATTCAAGGATCAGAATGTAACCAATGCTGATGTTGTTTTATTCCCTGTAACTAATAAGTTAGTTGTAGTTTAATGGAAAATAATTTAAAAGCATTCTTTATCTTATACATATTTAGAAATATATGATAAAATCTATAAGATGATTACATAATATAAATGAAATTATGTGAGATTATAATTAAGAGATTCATATTGAATTTATATATTATCCCTAAATTGTTCCTAGTCAATGTTCTATTAAGATTGGACATTAATAGAGCGTAAAAGACTAACACACATTATATTTTCCCTTATGAAGGAAGTAACCAATCTCGTAGGCTAAATTATGGAGATACTTATAAAAATGTGTGGGTTCTTGTTAAAGAAAAAGTTCACTGAGGTAACTCCATAAGAGAAATCTATTTGGAACATTACTTATATGTTTATAAAAATTCTCATTGTGATGATTATATAAATGATCCTTTAACTTGAGGTCTCCTAATTTATCTTGTACAGGAATTGCTACATTTTGATACTACTTATGACCTTTATAAGGGAGTTAGCACTTATTACCTAGCCATCTTTGCAACAATTGCAAAGTTCTCTCAGCTCGTTATATGGAACCATTAGAGGCTAGATCATAGGTATAGATATCGTATGTTTTTCTTAGTGATTAAGTGTGTTTTTTTTAAGTTTTTTTTTAGATGATTATCATATGTATAGGCTTAAAATTGTGATATTGTTAATGTTTGTATATGTTCTAATTGTTTGATCTTAATTTTATGTTTCAAGAAGTATTTGATATGTTTGTGAGTGTATGGAAACAGGAATGTAAATATAAGAGGAACTATCTTTGTTCATGAAGTTTCTATCATGATTGTGACCTATGCATGATCGTGACAAAGACTGCAAAACTCTTTAGGTTATGATTGTGACAAGCTATCTTTCCAACTCGGGAGATTTTTCAACTTATAACATTTTGATGCTAGTTTTGGAACTGAATTAAGTGGAGAAACCATAAAAACAACCTTAGAAGCCTTACACACTATAAAAGAATAAGAAAAACATGAGAAAAGGTAGCAGCCACTTATCAAAAGAAGATCAAGTGGAGAGATCAAAAAGAGCTTTAAAGAATTCTAGATTTCTAGGTCAAGACTCCAACTAGTTTTTATTTCTTTTCCCTTTATTTCTTTCATTTTCTTGGATGTCTATTTGAATTGTTATGATGTTTAATAATTATGGGTTTCTGAATCTATATTAATTATTATTCTTAAATTGTTTTTTTAAACTTTATTCTTGTTGAATTCAACACATTTATGAATGTTTGTGATAATTGTTACGCTTATACTTAGTAATAAATTGAGAGAGTGAATCAAGTTATAGGTGTTAAGGTGCGTAATGAGAGATGGTAGCTTAATAGACCTACAATTATCACATTAACTAACAATTGAAGAGAGATCTTAATTGTGAAATTAATTATCCTTAAGATTGCTTCAAATCTAATTAAATAAGTTAGAAGTAGTTTTGTGAATTGAGATATTACAATTATATGATTATTGAATCGGCTAAGCTCCAAGTTTTATAGCCAATATGAAAGTCAGAAAATGATGGAAGCTAAATTTGATCAAATAATAAAGAACCACTCCTTTTCTATTCATAATTTAGAGGTTCAAGTGGAGCAACTTTCCAATGCATTGTTAATAAGGAATATGGGTAGCTTCTAAATGACACGAAAGCATAACCAACATCCATCTTGTGTTGTGACATTTCTGGGGGTAACCACTAAAATTTTCAATGTCAAGCACTAGATTATATGTTGGAGCATCCATATTGCTTGTAAAACTATCCTCAGAATACACTATATAAGCTTACTAATAATTTAAAGTAAAGCAACATTTACGTTGATGTATTGAATGATTACTCTTTATCTGAATCTTTAATGGGAGATCTTGCCAATGGTGAAGCTAGCCACCATATCTTCCAAGAGAGAATTTCTTCAATTGAAGAAATTGAGCCAGATGCAGTATGTTATTGGTGCTTATTAATGCGTCGGAGTGATAAGGAGACAAAGGTCGAATTCACAAATGAAGTTGTTATTCAAGAAGAGAAAGAAGAACATAGGACAAAGGAAATAGAGGTTAAGGAAGATAAGGAAGTCTTTGTTCAAGACGAGGAAGAAGAAGAGTGGACGAGGGTGATTGCACAAGAAAAAGAGTTGTTCACCTTCTTACAGGATAAACTGTTAGATTCCATTAACGATTCAGCGAGTTTCATTATTTCTTGTTTTATTGACAGTTTGTTATTGAAAAAGGCATTATTGAACTTACTTGGTTTTCTTATTTGATCAATTATGTTCTTCTTATAATATTGCAATTGATGACTTATTTATAAGCTACTAAACTACCATGTAGAGAAACGAGTGAAAACAAGCCACTCATATGTAGACCCGGGTTGAGGGTAGAAGGCAGAATACGTCAAGTTAATAACATTACATAAGCATTACTTGGGAGGCAATCCAAGAATTAGGATAGGTTTTATTTTTTTATTTTATTGATACTTTTTTATGTTTATTTTGTAGGGAGTGACTTGATGGATGTTTATGGCATAAAGTGTCAAAATTCCATCGCCCACATCATCACTGCTTGAATCACCATAAACATTCTTGCTCTAACTTTTTCTTTATTATTATTTATCTTTCTTTGTATTGTTTTATTTATCACATTGAGAACAATGTGTTGTTCAATTGTGGGGATGTATATACAATTGCATACCAATTTTGTGTGAATTTTGCATTTTCATTATGATAGTTTTTTATTATGCTGGCATTATGTAAACAATTTGTTTTATGATGTGTGCATTGTGTAAATGTGTCAATTGCAAAAATTCAATGGAATTAGTTAGCTTTGAACATGATCATTTAAACTGTAAATGCATAGTAACTTTTACTATTTCTCTAAAACAATCCTAACTAAGTTGTCTTTCAGGAATTTAGAAGTTGTGGTTTTCAGGTGGGAGACTTTAAAAGGGGTGAAATGACAGATCCAAATAAGATAGGGTAAGGTTGGTAAACATGTTGTATCTAGCATCATTTCATTAGACAATTATTATGAATCTTCATCAAATTCGTCAAAAGTTATAAGTGAATATTATGTATACTATCATATTTAAATACTACACAAATCTTATTATCTAATATAAAACTCTCCATCTTAATATGTCTTTTAAGAAATAACAACAAATATTCAACACTCCTTAAAGTTAAAGGTAAAACGACCTATTTTCTTCCAAATACATACATGATTGTCATTTAAATTTCAAACTGAGTTTATGATGTTCATATACACACATGTATAATTGTTTCCAATTAGAAAGCTTAACGAAAAATTTAGTCAACTACCTCAACTTCTAAAGGAAAGATGCCAATTTTTAAAGATTTGATTACATAAGAAAGATTCACTTAAAGACAAAAACTTCACAAATAGTTATTATGAAAATTAAGTTCATCTTCGTCAATAACTAATAATACTCCATTCACCTTTTGTTTTGTAAGAGAACATTTAATTTGATCCCTTAAATAAGTTGTACTCAAACATTCACTAGAGAATTTCCTTTCTTCCTTACCTTTAATTTTTATAAGTTAGAAGACACACACATAAGACATACCCAGTAAAATAAGAATTTAAAAAACAATGATATAGATAACACCAGGAATGGATTAATTGATGGTATGTTTACATGTTTGAACTAAACAAATCAATTTTGTGAAGACGACTAGCAAGGAATGAAGGAACAAAAGAGTAGATAGATAAGAAACAAAGGTTGGTGGGTTTAGTAAACAGAAGCAAGGAGCACTACAACAATAAGTAGTTGATAGGCCAAAAGTAGAGGGGGGTAGAGGAGGAGAGATGTCACCTATTGTCATTATCAAGCATAGGTGAGAGAAGTAATGAGCCAATGACATGCACGACTATCAGAGTAGAGGAGAGGGGTTTGAATCTATGTAAAACAATGTTGTTTTGCTCAATAGCCAATATCTTATACATGAATAACGTCATTTTTGTTAAATAAAAATGTTGTTTCATTTCTTATTAAAAATAAGGTTTGAGCCAAATAAAAAAAACTTTAGCTTGGTCCTAAATTTGATCAAATTGAATTGATAATACTAAGTCTAGTATTAGATATAGCGAAAGTTTTGATGAGTACATCATAAAAAAGCCCATTATTATAGTCTAAACATAGTTTTGAATTTCATGTTAAGAGGGAAAAAGGAAATTTATCTATATTAATAATGAAATATTGTTAACTATAAATGAAATGTTTTATTAACATCCAAATATAATAATTTTACAACCTAAAAGAGATATGATACATATCTTATTTTTATTAGACCTAGAGTTAGAACAACTTGATGTAAAAAATGCATTCTTACATAGAAACCTAAAAGAACAGATCTATGTGTAACAACCAGAGGTGCTCCTTAAAACAAGAAATTGAAGCATGCATGTTTGTTGAAAAAAATCCTTATACGGTCTGAAGCAGTCACCAAGGCAATGATATAAGAGGTTTGAAGCATTCATGATTTCTATTGTTTTTGTGCGCAATCAGTTTGATAATTGTGTCTACTCTAAGGGGCTTTTAGATGATTCATATATATATATTGATATATGTGGATGATATGTTGATTACAACTTGTAAAGCTGAAATTGACATTTTAAAGAAGTTGTTGAGCTGTGGGTTTAAGATGAAGGATTTAGGTGCAGTCAAGAATATTTTGAAGAGATAGGAGGGCAGGTTTATTGTATGTATCTCAGCAGAAATAAATTGAAAGGTTGTTGTAGTCTTTTCATATGGATAAATCCAAGCTAGTAAGTACTCCATTAGCAGCACATTTTAAACCTGATACTAGTACAATAATTACTACAAAAGATGAGAAGGATTTCAAAAGACTAGTTCCTTACTCCAATGCTGTGGGAAGTCAAATGTATGCTATGGTATATATTAGACCTGATTTGTTCATACAGTTAGTGTGGTAAGTAGGTTTATGAGTAATCTAGGGAAATCTCACTGGAAGTAATTAAATGGGTCATGCGATATTTGAGAGAAACGAGTAATATCTATTTGGTCTTTGACACTAATAAAGATATTGGTGGTTTGTTTGGCTATACTGACTCTGACTGAGATCTTGTGAAGAGAAGATCCCTAACATGCTATATCTTTACTTTGTATGGATGTGTTATTAGTTGGAAGGCAACACTACAATCTACCATTATCTTGTCTACCACTGCAACGGAATACATGTCATTGATAGAGGGGACTAAAGAAGGTATATGATTGCATGGTCTTATTAATAGTCTGGGATTGAATGTTGAAAGGCCAATCATTTAATGTGATAGTTTAAGGACATTGGATTTGGTCAAGAATCCTATTTATCATGAGAGATCAAAACATATTGATGTCAGGCTGAACTTTATATGAGATATCACAAAGGAAAAAGGATGTTTATTGAGAAAATAGTCATGGAAGAGAATCCAACAAATATGTTGACTAAGTTGTTACCTATTAAGAAGTTGAAGCATAGCTTAGACTTGGTGAATGTTCACATAGCTTGAGGCCCTAAGGGGCATGAATAGCAAGGAAGAGTTTGTTCTTATTGTCTGGTGATTTGAGAGAATCCAAGTCAAGGTGGAGAATTGTTGAGTTTCTTGAATTTTTGGTGAACTGTAAATGAATCATGACCATAACCGAATATTTGGGAGCTTGACCTGAAAGGAGAAAAAAAAGATCAGTGGATGGTATGAATTTGGTCCAGTTTGTGTATTTTTTAGAGTTACCCGAACCGATTAGGTATATATATGATGTATTCGGTTCTAAGGTTTTATCACTTGTAACAGTTATCTCTGACAGAATAAGATTGCTCTTCCTTTACCCGTGAATGTAGGTCACATTGGTTGAACCACTTAAATCATGTGTGTTTTTTTTTCTTTATTGCGTTGTGTTTTTTCTTAACACTAATCAATATCCACTCTAAGAATAAAAAAGTGCCATAATTTTAGAATATCGTAAGTGATTATAAGAAGAGGAATATTTTTTATCTGGAAACTAGAAGCAGGAATTGAGAAAAATATTGTTTTATCCTTTCAATGTGATTTGGGCCTAAATCTAATGTAGGAAGCAAATCCATAAAACCATTCCGCGGGTGTGCTAATAGAAAAGGATAAGTGTCCATAAAATATTGTTTTATCTGGAGTTCGATTTTGTTTAATTCATTTTGCTCTTTCGGTTTGGATTGAAGCTTTGTGATTCTTCTCTATTTGAGACTTGTGTTTGTATTGGAAATGCATGAAAACTCATCTGCCTCCAGTCAACGGACTTAGAAGCCAAACCCATTTTTGTTTGTACTTCCATTTTAGCTCTCCCTCTTAACTCTTTCCGCTCTTCTCTCTTTGGTTTTGCTTTTGAGAAACATGTAACTGTTTGAAACTCAAAGTGGTTTTATTCCACAAACATGGTAAGTTTTTGAACTGAAGTTGAACATTTTTGTTTAACATTGTGTTTAACTTTGTTCGTCGGAGACCTTTTTTGGGAGTTTTGGTTCTATTCTTCCTGACATCAACTTGATATGTGGATTTCTTTCTGTCCATTATGTTTGTAAGCTTTCAAAGATTGCTTGTAAGCTTATAAAAAAATTGTTGAGGTAGACAAGGAAATTGAGAAAATGAATGAAATTGTTTATTGGGTTGGTTTTGTTTATCTTTTGGGATTAGCTTTCTCCAACTCTACATCCAAAAATAATCATATTTAATGCTTTTAACCATTGAACAATAGTTACTTTTGAGTGGTTCTTGATTAATTATGGTGATGAAAGTTCCATGTTTAAAAATATGTTTTCTTTTGGTTGTAGTAAAATTTTTCCGATGTACTTGGCTTTTAAGTTGGCATGATAATATTTAGATCATAAATGGCTATATATTTCTCTGATAAAGTTGGAGCATCTCCTTGTCTGGAATAACACTACCACCATGAGAAAAAGAAAATGAGGGTCTTGAAACACATTTTTCATGTTAAGTTAGAATTATATAAAAATTAATCAATTGGATAAAAGAAAAGGTTTGATTTGATTTCGTAGGCTGCAATTGCAAAATTATGATCATCGAACTTTTAGGTCTTTGACAATGGTAGAAAATGATCTTTTAAGACTTACAGACCATTCTTTTTTTTTTGTTCACCTGTTACTACTTCTTGTTGTTCCTATTGAACCTGCATTTGCCATTGTTATCAATTTATCTTCTCCTTACCATCCCTCAACAGAGGAACATTTTCGATGATGATAAGCCCAGAAGTGAATAGCAGTAAGATTTTGGGAGAAATCATCAAGCCTGGAATGGATTTCAACACTTAAAAAAGCAGTCAACATATGTTATGCACATATTTATCCATATTTCTTTTTCGTTTTTGTTTTCCAACTATGATTTGTGGTTAAAAAACAAATCTGGAGCATATAGAACCTATGTTTCTTCTCACCACCTCTAGCTAATTTCCACCTGATTTTAACAATTACTTTCAACTTGACAATGTTGAGGATGCTACCCCAAGAATGCGAAGCCATTATGGCTTCAGTAGTCTGAAGAAATTTAGAGTGAAGATGGTTAAGAGTGGATATAGGTCTGCATTTATTCACATGATGGCACCCTCATTGCAATGCTTCATTTCATGTAATGACAAGGATTTGAATAATTTCTCTTTTATGTCGAAACATTTGATTATTGTATGAGAAAGAAAAATCTGCTTTTACATATCTTGTATGACCATTGCAATTAAATGTTTGTATGGTTGTTGTGAATGATTCTAGAAAATAATTACTTTGATGTAATTCAGAAATGTTGAGACTACAATTATCCTTGTGTCACTATTTGTCTACAATTGAAAGGTCATGGTTTGACTTTGGCTTTATATTCCAGTTGTGTCAATGAATCAATCTTCTTAAATTTACACTTATAAGGTGTGTTGTGTAGATTAGTTCTACACAAAGATGAATTTCTATTGTTCTTTTTACGACCTTTACCACTCTATAACTACTATTGATAGACAGTTTAACTTTGCTACAGGCGATTACAGCAGTAGTGTTGTCAACTCAGCGACATTGTTGCTCAACAGCTCACTGGCATACGGAAACTTGAAATTAGACGACTTCTTCTCAAAGTGGTAAGTCCTTCTTTATCTTACCTTGAACTAAAAATATTCTTTATTTGTTATGTATAACTCATATATACGGGTTGCAATCTTAGAGTCCTTTTGGAAGAATTCCAGAGGTATTTGTAAACTTTTAGGTGAAGATGGCTTGAATAAGGAAACGTGACATGATTGTGTGTCAAGGTGTGTGGTTTTAAGTGCAGTATAAATTTAGGAATTTACAAGAACAGTACCTATTGCTAAGTTTTGAACATTATAACTATTTGAAATTTATTCCTAATATACAAATAACTCAAAAACCCTACTATAGCCAATAAAGAAATTGGAAAGTAAAAATTTTAAGCTACTCCTTCAGCTTTTATAGCATCGGAAACTAGAAGTTCAACCATGTCATGTACTTTGATGACAAATGTATAAGGGAACTCCAAAATGAGAAAACTCATTAGGTAATATCTATCAATAGGGGCTTCATTCATTTTGCCTAATCCTCTTCCAGTTATATGCTTACTTGAAATTTATGATCATAAATATAATGCCAATACATTAGATGACTAAACTAATACATTCCTATCCAATTACCAGTAATGTTTGAACTGGTAAAACAATTACCACTCCACTAAAAATAAGGAAGTCATAGTAGCATGCAGTATATTAAAACCCACATATTCTGCATGATATAGTTTCCCTTCAGAAGCCCCAACTTTGTGGTTTTATACCATCTTCCAAATTGGCACTTAAGAAGATCAAACTAATGATATAAATATAAAAATCAATAACTCATTATGACTTGTGAAGCAGATAGTCTACTACTTACAATTAATTTACCCTCTAATTAAATAATCGTAATGAACTTAGCATCATCAATTAATTACATTTTCAAAAGAAGATAACAACAACAAAATTACACAACTTGACCCATACATTTCTAATTTATCATTTAATTTCTCAAACAAACAAAAAAAAACTTTATCCATACATTTCTAATTTATAAAAACCAAGACACCATTCCATCAATAATATATAAGGGTTGAACCTTCTAAGCAAATAAAGGAAACGGAGATGATCATCATCATCCAAGAGTATAAACTAGGCAACACTTAACCAAGAATTTCCATAAGTTTTATTGCATTGTATACTTTATAAAGCAGAAAGTGGGTTATCTATAAGAAAAAAATTAACTCTAAGAAAATTGCTTTTTCCACCGTGCACGTGAGAGGAATACACACAATTTAATAAAATACACATAATTTAATCATCTTCAATCACCTTTTAGAAAAGCATTTTATCATTAGTGACAAAAATTAGCTAATTACCTACGGGAAATGTTGGGACCCGATCCGGGAACCGGATCCCAACCGAACGAAGGAAGCGGAATCGGATGGAAACGGAAATTTCGGATCGAAAACAAAATGCAGAAGCCAATAGCTAAAACTAATTAAACGAACAGATTTCGAAAGTCGAATTCGGAATCAATTCGGAACAAAACAAATCGAAGTCGTATAGAACCTAACGAATAGATTTCAAAGCGAAACGAAATCAAGTAGAACAGATCCGACATCCGAGCACAAAAATCAAAGCAAACGATCGAATGAACATAATTTCGTTGGAATTCCTTAGACTAATCCGATGCGAAAATCCGGTATAAATTTTTTTTTCTTTTCTTTTCTATTCCATCTCTTATGACCATTTTTACTCAAGCCCATATAAAGCAATATTTATCAATTTCATCATCCCACTCAAATCATAACAAAGTTCTTTACATTTATACCAATCTCATAAATCCATCTTTCATATATCTAAATCTTATTTTTCTTCATTTTCACTTTATTTTCTAACGAAATTTCGGCAGCATAACGGCTGCATTAATCCTAACCCAAAACCTGCAAAGGTAAATAACCACTTCTATAATCCCAAACAGATCTCAGAATCATCGGACACTCCCGTCCGGAATCCAAACACTAGCAAAACGCAAACCTAAATCTAACACTTCCATAAATCTCAATATACATTCAATACCAAACTCATAATTCAATCAAATTCCCAAATCAATCATACATATATATTCCCAAATTATCCATAATTTCATATACAAATTTCACAATCATTCACAATTCTCAACTTTATACACAAATACATTTTTTTCCAAACTTATCTAAAGTCATAAACATTTTCATACTCAAGATCCAAAATTACTCAAAAGCTAACGCATTCAAATGTCGAAACTGACGTCTTCACATTCTTTCATCCGATCTCCTTCTCGAAACCTAGAGATGGGGATGAAAGGGGGGTGAGCTCGGAAGCTCGTGGATAATATATTTATAAACTGAACAATAAGCGGAAAAAATATTTTATTTTTCAAACTTTTCAAACATTTCCCATTTAAAATTTTCTCCAAAAACTCATTTTCAAACTTTTCAATTTTTTTTTCTCAAACCCTTTTCAATTTTTCAAACTTTTCATAACTCATTTTCTTAAATGTTTCATAAACATGAATGCAAACACATAACATTACAAATCATCAAGTTCACAAATCAAACATATAAAACATATCAAATGGCTTGGTTTGGTCCAAACAGAACGTATTGCACATTCCCGCATAGCGGTCCTGCGGTAAAGTGAACGAAACGTATTACACTTTCCATAAGCGGTCCGGTGTAACCATGAAGGAGTTCGAATCAGACTCCGTACCACTAGCGGGCGGCAGGCGAAGGCTATACAAATAGAGACAGCGCTGACTCACAAGGGACCTACCAAACCCACATAACACATAAGCGGAAAGAGAATTCAAATTGCCCGAAGGCATTTTTCCAAAAATCTTGATTTTCTAATATTCACATAAATGCATTTAACAGCATCAATTAAATCACATATCAAGCAAATTCATAACAAAGTATGCACAATTTCTTTAAATCATAAATCAAACTGATTCTATTACAAGGCACATTGTTCAAATTGTTCAGATAATTCAAAAACGTGATTTTCATAGATCTTGTATTTTCTTAAAACCTTCCGAAAGCATTTCATTTACTCAGTCAAAACTATATTTCTCAAACATTTTTCTAAACGTTTGTTTCTCAAAATTTGCTTCTTGAATTTTTCAAATCCATATGCTTAGCTTAAAATTCAATAAATAAATATACTACCCACCTCGAATCGATACCAGGAACTTGCTCCAAGCTCCAATTTGATCCTTGCTTCTTTCCTTCTTTCAATTAAAATTGACCTAAGCCATAATCACCCAAATTCCACATCATAAATTTGCATAATTCTCAAAATTAACTATCGGAAATTCATAATTATCATATTTCCAAGCTATTTCAATCTCCAATTTTGAAAAGCTCCAATTTTCAAAATTGGCCTAAACCAATACACCCAAATTCAATCTCATAAAACATAATTTCTTCAAAATTAATTCCATATTTCATCAATTCATGCTATTTTTGATGATTCTACACCTTTAATTCACAAAATTTGGGAAAACCCCCAAATCTCTAATTTGGCCTAAACCCCCAATTCATAATTTTTCAAATTAAACTTCACCTAAAGCATAAACATCAAAATTAATTTAGGATATCTCAAATTCTCACTAATTCAAGCCATCTAAATCATCAATTTCAAAAAAAACCCCAAATTTTACTATTCATCATCTTCCTCACTAAGCTTTCTCTCTCTAAAATCTTCCATAACCAAAATTAACTCATCAATCATAAAACAAAACTCATAGCACATAAACCCACATCATTTCTAATTAATCTAAACCAAAAACTTAACCAAAACTCAAAATCCAAATGTTTCTCTTACCTCTTTTCTTCTTCATTTTCGAAAATTCTTGGTTTTGGAAGAAAGTCCTTAAGCTCCTCCATCTATTTCCTCCATGGAAGAAGCACGAAAATCACCTTGGAAGCTTGGAAAAATCAAAAACTTTCTTCTTTCTCTCTTCTTTCTCCATACGAAAGAGCTTCTCATCTTTCTCTTCTTATTTCTTCTTTCTTTTCTAGAATAATCATGAATCACCCTTTAAAAACGACACTCATCTGGTTTTTTTTTAAGTGCCAAGTCATTAAAAATGGAGGGTAAAAGACCATTTTGCCCTCACTCTTTAACTAAATT
This sequence comes from Erythroxylum novogranatense, assembly GCA_029891385.1. Lineage (NCBI taxonomy): Eukaryota > Viridiplantae > Streptophyta > Magnoliopsida > Malpighiales > Erythroxylaceae > Erythroxylum > Erythroxylum novogranatense. Next base: position 32,723,540 of record CM057225.1, on the reverse strand, counting down.
CCAAAATTGCCCCTAACTTTATTTATACATGCGGGTCTGATTCGCACTATCAATTTGAAGGAATTTGTCCAAACTTCCTTCTAGAGAAATGTTCCTCTCAATCATACAAATCTAACGCCACTGACCGCGCTCAATTCGGAGTACTACATCAAAAGTTATGCGCAAAACAGTTTGGGAATATCCATATTCTAAGACATTTTCCATGTACGATTATTTCCGTCCAAAAATTCATTTTCTTAATCCCAGATTTGAAACTTTATGTCTTCATAACAATTGTAGCCTTATGTCTCTAGTTTAATTTAAAATAAGAATCACCTCATTTTGATTCCCAGATCAAAAGTTATGCTAAAATTACTCTCAGATGTTCTAAATCCAAAAACTGCACACGAATTTGAACTTCCATTCATAATTTCAGGGTCTTAGGGGCAAAATTGACATTTTATTTCTTCATATGATTTGCAGCCCCTTGTCTTATCTTTATTTTGCCTCAAGAATCACTTCAATCGGATCTCTACAGATCCCAAATTTTACAAAACACTGAACTATGCTCGGAAAATTTTCCGACTCACTTTGATTAAATTAATCACCATTAATTTAATCTCAAAAATTCACAAATTTCTATGAGGATGTAGATAATTGTCTTAGGAATCCAACGCCGCAAGAATCAATTCAATCGGATGTTGGACAGAAAAGATATGAGCAAAATAGTGGACAAAGGTCGAATTTGTGAAAGGAGGCTAACAAAGGAATCAAAACGGCGCCGTATTGGAGAAACAAAAACGGCGTCGTTCCAAGCAGAAACGCCCGCGTTTGGGCGAGGCGAAGACGCGGTCGCCAGCCCTAGCGACGCGAGCCGAATGCTCGCCATCGCTATAGCGATCTGGCGTCGCCTATAGCGACGACAATTTGGACGTTCGCCATCGCTATGGCGATCTGGCGTCGCCAATAGCGACAATGATTTGGGCCGCCGCCATCGCTATGGCGATACGCGTCCTAGTAATGACGGAATAAATCATTTTCCTCTCTTTTTTTTTCATCTAAACTTCCAAAATTCATAATTCTCAATCCCGAACTCCAATTTTGACAAGCTTAGTCTCTATAGAAAGCTTGAAAGAAGCTCTACATATTCCATGAAGGACATAAAAATCAATTCGACTCCTAGGAGAGTCCATTTTCCGATCAAAGATACTATCCTTTAATAATCATGTTAAAACCACAATATAAACTTGTAAAAATCATAACTTATTCTTCCGAGATCGAAAAATTGCATACTTTATATCGAAATAAAGATCAAAACAAACCCTTCAATTTTCATGAAGAACATCAAAGCTCAATTAACCTCTAACTAGGTTAATTTCTTAGTCAACGATTCAGTCATACTTAAAGTCAAAAGTCAACCTTATCAAACATAAACTTTGACTGAACATAACTTTCACTCCCGATATCGAAAAATTGCAAACTTTATGTCTACAGAAAGCTCTTAACATAATCTACAAGTTTCCCAGTAGATCATTTTATCAAATTTTGCCTCAAACAAAAGTCAACCTTCCAAGGCCAAAAAGTCAACTATTACACAATTTTTCATATTTTCACTTTTTCTCTTTTTAGTCATGATTTTCAACTCAATTTCAATCAACTCATCCACTTTATCACTCATATTACTAAGTCAAATTGTCACTCAAGGTTCGGGGTCCAACATTTCTCCCCCTCTTAAAAGAATTTCGTCCTCGAAATTCATACTTACTTAAACTCCAAGTAACTCATTCTTGCATATATTGCTTTTTAAACAAAGATCATCAAATACTTTCTTACTAATTTCTTGCCAAAACTCATAATCAATTACTTTCTCATCAAATTTACTCATCATACATATTCTCAAGCTCTTCAAAATTTTCACTTCCTTAAATCATATACCACTCATATCATATCAAAATACTATATCTATAACTCATTATTTTCTTTATATATGGACACAAATTAATGGTCCATTTCTTAAGGAACCCTAATATGGTTCAATCATCGTTTAATCTTTCTCATTATGTCATCATTCTTTCATCTATATCAATTCATCACAATTTATCAAGAAATTCTAATCTTAAGTTCCTCAACACATTCTGAAAATCAATCACATTCTTGACATCAAAATCGAACCAATCACATGAATCCGTCAAATAGTCATGCACATCAATTTCACATTCCTAAAGACAATCATACTTCTTTCATCAAAATCAAATGATCACTTAGTACATTCTCACAAATTCACTCTTATCATTACAAACTCTTCTCAAATTCTTTCTCATACTCATACGCCCAAGTAAGATCCTATTACTGGGCTCTGATACCATCTATGTTGGGACCCGATCCGGGAACCGAATCCCAACCGAACGAAGGAAGCGGAATCGGATGGAAACGGAAATTTCGGATCGAAAACAAAATGCGGAAGCCAATAGCTAAAACTAATTAAACGAACATATTTCGAAAGTCAAATTCAGAATCAATTCGTAACAAAACAAATCGAAGTCGTATAGAACCTAATGAATAGATTTCAAAGCGAAACGAAATCAAGTACAACAGATCCGACATCCGAGCACAAAAATCAAAGCAAACGATCGAATGAACATAATTGCGTTGGAATTCCTTAGACTAATCCGATGCGAAAATCCGGTATAAATTTTTCTTTTCTTTTCTTTTCTATTCCATCTCTTATGACCATTTTTACTCAAGCCCATACAAAGCAATATTTATCAATTTCATCATCCCACTCAAATCATAACAAAGTTCTTTACATTTATACCAATCTCATAAATCCATCTTTCATATATCTAAATCTTATTTTTCTTCATTTTCACTTTATTTTCTAACGAAATTTCGGCAGCATAACGGCTGCATTAATCCTAACCTAAAACCTGCAAAGGTAAATAACCACTTCTATAATCCCAAACAGATCTCAGAATCATCGGACACTCCCGTCCGGAATCCAAACACCAGCAAAACGCAAACCTAAATCTAACACTTCCATAAATCTCAATATACATTCAATACCAAACTCATAATTCAATCAAATTCCCAAATCAATCATACATATATATTCTCAAATTATCCATAATTTCATATACAAATTTCACAATCATTCACAATTCTCAACTTTATACACAAATACATTTTTTTCCAAACTTATCTAAAGTCATAAACATTTTCATACTCAAGATCCAAAATTACTCAAAAGCTAACGCATTCAAATGTCGAAACTGACGTCTTCACATTCTTTCATCCGATCTCCTTCTCGAAACCTAGAGATGGGGATGAAAGGGGGGTGAGCTCGGAAGCTCGTGGATAATATATTTATAAACTGAACAATAAGCAAAAAAAATCTTTTATTTTTCAAACTTTTCAAACATTTCCCATTTAAAATTTTCTCCAAAAACTCATTTTCAAACTTTTCAATTTTTTTTCTCAAACCCTTTTCAATTTTTCAAACTTTTCATAACTCATTTTCTTAAATGTTTCATAAACATGAATGCAAACACATAACATTATAAATCATCAAGTTCACAAATCAAACATATAAAACATATCAAATGGCTTGGTTTGGTCCAAAGCGAGCGATTGCACATTCCAGCATAGCGGTCACATGCGGCCAAGTGAAACGAACGTACTACACTTTCAAGAAAGCGGTCCGATTATGGCCGTGAAGGAGTCCAAAATCGAACTCCGTGCCACTAGCGGGCAGCAGGTGAAGGCTATACAAATAGAGACAATGACGACTCACAAGGACCTACCAAACCCACATAACACATAAGTTTAAAAGAGAATTTAAATTGCTCAAGGCATTTTTCCAAAATCTTGATTTTCTAATATTCACATAAATGCATTTAACAGCATCAATTAAATCACATATCAAGCAAATTCATAACAAAGTATGCACAATTTCTTTAAATCATAAATCAAACTGATTCTATTACAAGGCACATTGTTCAAATTGTTCAGATAATTCAAAAACGTGATTTTCATAGATCTTGTATTTTCTTAAAACCTTCCGAAAGCATTTCATTTACTCAGTCAAAACTATATTTCTCAAACATTTTTCTAAACGTTTGTTTCTCAAAATTTGCTTCTTGAATTTTTCAAATGCATATGCTTAGTTTAAAATTCAATAAATAAATATACTACCCACCTCGAATCGATACCAGGAACATGCTCCAAGCTCCAATTTGATCCTTGCTTCTTTCTTTCTTTCAATTAAAATTGACCTAAGCCATAATCACCCAAATTTCACATCATAAATTTGCATAATTCCCAAAATTAACTATCGAAAATTCATAATTATCATATTTCCAAGCTATTTCAATCTCCAATTTTGAAAATCTTCAATTTTCAAAATTGTCCTAAACCAATACACCCAAATTCAATCTCATAAAACATAATTTCTTCAAAATTAATTCCATATTTCATCAATTCATGCTATTTTTGATGATTCTACACCTTTAATTCACAAAATTTAGGAAAACCCCCAAATCTCTAATTTGGCCTAAACCCCCAATTCATAATTTTTCAAATTAAACTTCACCTAAAGCATAAACATCAAAATTAATTTAGGATATCTCAAATTCTCACTAATTCAAGCCATCTAAATCATCAATTTCAAAAAAAACCCCAAATTTTACTATTCATCATCTTCCTCACTAAGCTTTCTCTCTCTAAAATCTTCTATAACCAAAATTAACTCATCAATCATAAAATAAAACTCATAGCACATAAACCCACATCATTTCTAATTAATCTAAACCAAAAACTTAACCAAAACTCAAAATCCAAATGTTTCTCTTGTAAGTGATAAGTCGACTTGTACCATGTGTAAGTCGACTTACACATGTTCGGTACCGATAAGTCGACTTGTTCATTGGATAAGTCGACTTGTTCAAGGTCGGTACTGTTTATTTATGCCCTAAAGGCAATCCCTTTAGCGTTTTATTCAAAGTCGTATGCAGACTTTATGAATAAATAAAGAAAAGGCATTATTCATTAATTTGATATTCATAAACATTGTTTATGAATTGATTTGATCTTTAATCAAATTAATGAAGTCCATGATATATGACATAGCATGAAGGAAATTATGATGTGATCATACTACTGAGATTCCTATCATGTGCAATTATGTCAGTATCTAAATTCTCCCTAGTCATAGGATTAATGAGACTGGACATCATTAATCCGGATAGACTAGCACATGTCATATTCCTTGATTGGATCAAGCAGTGGATCTCAGAAACTGTAAATATGAGATATTTAGAATTGACATGTGGATGCTTACTAGCGGTAGTAAGTTCATTGGATGACCTGCCATGAGATCATCACATGGATATCTTATCTAAGTGTCAGTGATAATCTCATCATAGCAATGGTGCAAGTATCCTTAGACTTGAGGTACTCAAGGATATCTTGGATACTGATCATGTGCTTTGACTCCATTCCTTGTTGCCTTCCAGAGGTAACTCATAGGGTGGTGCTTGGGTACAGTTTGAGGTATTTGAAGATAATTGAGTAGCCAATAAAGGATTCACCACTTCTGGATTAGCAGAAGAGATACCCATGGCCTCTTGTCGAGATCATTACTAAGGCTGGCCAGCATGTATGTCATGAAGAGTGTCTTCATTGACATATAAAGTAATGAGTCCCGGACGAAGCGATATCACTGGGCTAGACTCAGTCTAGTGAGAGTTGACACTTTGACCATACTCATAACCAAGTGGGATATAGGATGGTGAAAGGACGAATTGCACGGTAATTGTCTATGGAAGGGTTCGTGATCTGGTTCGTGATGAATACATCAAACCGATTACTTTCCGGTCAATTGGGGGTCATGATGTGTTGCTAGATACCGCTCATGACTTGCTCAGATTAATTGTTAATCTAAGTGGCCAACATAACCGGGAACCTAAAGGGTCACACGCATAAGAGTGTTTCAGAGAATCTGTAAAATAGTAATTAGACAGAGTTCTAATTATGGAGAGCAAATGGATTAAATGGATCCCGATGAGATTGGGATATGTCCCGATGAGATCGCGACATCAATATTGCTAAGAAAGGTTTAAAGGTTGTTTTAGCACCGCATGACCCGAGAGACCGGTAGGGCCAGACCCAGTTGGATGGACCTTAACAATTATATTCTAATTAATTAATTAAGTAATTAATTAATTAATTAATAATATATATAAGCACATGTGCATCGTTGGAATGGGTAAAGAGAAGATAAGAAGATTTGTTTTGAAAAAGTCAAAGTATCATTACTTTATTCCTTAAATGGTGTGCCATCCATTTGTAAGCTATTAATTGGTGTCTTAAAAGTAAAGAACACTATATATAGCTGATTGTCGTGGATGGCAGATGGGAATTTTGGTGGTTTTCAAAATAAGAAGAATAAACTTGCTTAAGTGTTAAGGAAGGTGAAAAGGGGTTTCATGTTATTCTTTCTTAAACCATCGTTTCCACTCTTCTTCTCCAAGATTCCAACGTTGATGCTTAGCTCTCCAAGGATAGAGGTAGGGTCTAGCAGCCTTTAATCTGTTCTAGCTATTCCCGGGTCAAAGGGGTTTGACTCGGTTAGATTTTCTGATATCTGCGTGGATCACCTTTAGAGATAGTCTCTTTTGGCTATTTAGGTTGATGTCTTCATATCGACACCTGGATCCTGGGCTTCGGGAAAGTCCCGGGAACAAAAATTTTTGTTTTCCGCTGCCGGTACATGTGATGTACATCCCGGGATTTTCCTACAGTGGTATCAGAGCGTCTGGTATCGTGTATGCAGCTATAACCTAAGCGAGATCAGAAATCCTAATGGAATTTTCTGTTGATGCATGCTATCTGTTCAGATTTCGAATTTATATTGTGATATGTTTTTCAAAATTTTTCTGCCCAAGATTGTTCATAACATGTTATAGAATATGTCTATGAATTTTCAGAATTTATTGATTTGATTTGATATAGTTTTGCTAATTAATTCCCTAAGGTTACAGATGCTGTTTTGTGAAACGATTCTGGAACAGGAATGAGTATAAAATCGATAATAAATTCTATAAAAATGGTTTTTCGGATTTTCCTTCACCTAAATGTCTCTAAGATGTTGGTTAATGTCTGTGAGCATGGAAATTGAATTTCAAGGTGATTGGATATTTATTCACGAATTTATTCTATGCTGTTGGGAATTGCTTTGCTGATGAACACAGATTTTGAATCGGTTTTGTTATTTAGGTTGACTGAGGTTTTGATGGCCTAAAATCCTGAAACAATTCATGTAGCATGTTCTGAAAATTTAGTAACCTATATAATTTTCTCATGATTTATTGAAATTGTTTCATTGATCATTTCAAGCAATGTACAGAACTGGACAGTTTTGGTGAAAATTGTTGGGACTGTTTTGCTTGGCTTGATTGAGTGTGCTTTTTCAGTTCCAATGCCTTGCACCATTTTTAATGTGATTAAAAATGCGTTATCTTGATGTAGTATGATTGCCAAACTGAATTGCTTGAAGTTGTTTATCCTAGAATTTTCGGATGCCTAATTGATCACATTAGCGTCTCGTTAGTATATTGCATTATCTTGTTTGTTTTGACCGTCATATTTTTTATGGCATATGCTGAAGTAAATTTGATAATTTATGTGCTAGCTAGAGATGCTTAGGATGATGATTTGGGTGTTCCTAAATTATTTGGAAATTAATGAGTTTTGACTCATTTCAAGTTTTTCATATAGTTTGACTATTTAAGGCATTCATGACTCAATGAAGTGTTCATTGAGGCATCAATTTGAGATATTACCCTAGGTATGATGGTGTTGAGAATTGGAATTGTATTGATTGAGGAATTAGCCGATTAGAGATTTTAGCAAATTTCCCTGGATAAGTCGACTTGTATATGGAATAAGTCGACTTGTTCAAGATTTTTGGATAAGTCGACTTGTGTATAGAATAAGTCGACTTGTTCAAGATTTTAGTATAAGTCGACTTGTAGCACCTTGTAAGTCGACTTGTACACGGCAGAGTGAAATAAGTCGACTTGTGTCATACAAGTCGACTTTGTGTAAGCAGAAGCATAAGGCGACTTGCATTTGATGAAAGTCGACTTGTGGCATCTCAGTTGGATGATGGATGATTATAAGGATTAATTCAATTGGATTGATGAAACCTAAATCATTCCATATAGTCCTGGCGACTATGATCCTTCAGCTTGGAGTCTAGAGTTTCTAAATCCCTCCTCGGTATATGAAAACTAACGCTTCCATTAATATGGTAAGAACCGAGTTCTTATAGGGATGGGTTGTTAGTAAACCCAAGCTCGCTTCTATACTGAATATGTTGAACCATGAAAATAAGATTTTCGGATTAATGGGTCGGTTTTCACTAGAAGCGTTGGTTTGTTGAGTAAACTCAAGGTCAACGTGGACAGAGGCGAAATTGGGTAGCATACATTAGATATATGCGCATCAAAGAGTTGATACCCAATGTAAGTGCACACATCAATAAGTTGATAGCACTGATCGATAGTTGTGTCTAAGATGTAATTGGTATATCTGATACCTCCCGAGACTTAAGGTGGCTTTTTGGGTAAACCTAAGGTCATTCTTAATGTCGGTTATTGATGATACAATTGGTATGACTGATACCTACCGATTGACCTAAGTTGTGGCTTGTTGGGTAAACCCAAGGTCACTCTTAGCAATGTCGGATATCGACCCACTAGGACATTATGTCACATCCTTTCTTTGGAATTCGTAAAGAGGGTTATGGATTCTAGGAAACTAGTGGGAGCCATATGCATGTCATGCAAGTCCTTATGATCATGCAGGCATTTCTATTCTAACATTCCTTCGCTCTATCGCGTTTAGGTTGATTGAAGAAGTTTTTCAGTGTGAATTTTCGCTCTCTATTTTGGACCGAATTTTCTTGATTGACTGAGAAATCTGAGAATTGTTCTCAGATCTGAGGAACTGGGATACGTCCTAGATATTCCACTTCCAGATGCACCTGCTGTTGATGCTTCTGATGAGGATCAGAAGGTATATCGTAAGCATCTAATGGACGGGGACATGGCTACTTGCCTCGATGTCACCAGAGCTGCAGGAGCAGCACGAGTCCATGGATGCTCACTCTATAGTATTTCATCTTATGGAGCTGTTTGATGAGCAAGCTCGGTCTGAAAGGTTCGAGACCTCAAGGCTTTCTTCACCTAAAGATGGCTCTGGGATATCTGCATGCAATATGCCACGAGGATGAATGGCTATATTGAGAGATTGGATGTCTTAGGATTTGTAATGGATTATGAGTTAAGTAGAGACTTAATTCTGGTTGGATTGTCTGATGATTATTCACAGTTTGTGATAAACATATCGGATAAACCAAATATCCACAACAATTCCTGAGCTGATCAATTTGCTCATGGCAATTGGACAAAGCTATCAAGAGAGATAGCAAGTGCTAATGGTGGATGCTTCTTCTTCTAGTTCAAAGAAGAAAAGGCCAAGAAACCAAAGGAAGTTGCATCAAGGAAAAACCAAAGATTACGCCCAAAAGGATTTTGCTTTCATTGTGGCAAGTCTAGCCACCAGAGGCGAAATGTAAAATCTATCTCGAGTCCTTGAAGCGTAAGAAGGCATCGATGCCTCTACTTCTTCAAATATGTTTGTCATTGAGGTTAATACTATTCTGATCCAAACATATCGGTATTTGATACGGATGTGGCTCATACATATGAAATGATATGTAGGGCCTCGGGGACGATGAAAGTTCATAAAGGAGAACTAGACCTTTGTGTAGGTAATGGAGCAAGAGTTGCTACATTAGCGTGAACACTTATGTCTTGTTACTCCCTAGTGGGCTTATATTCAAATTGGATGATTGACATTTTGTACTGTTTTAAACAAAGAACATATTGTATGTTTTATGTTTAATTAGAGTTGGTTTCCATTGGACTTTTAGTAGCAATGGTTGTTATATTAGTTGCAATGGAATGCTCTATGGTACTCGTACATTATGCAATGGAATTGACATATGAGATATGTCATATCCAATTATGAATGTCAATGACGCGAAAGACATAATCGAGATAATTTAAAATCAACTTACTTATGGCATTGTCGAACTTGGCCATATAAATGAGATATGCATCGCTAAGCTCCATAAGAGTGGATGTTTAGGTCATTTGATTATGAATCATATGACACATGCGAATCTTGTTTATTAGGCAAGATGACTAAGTTATCCTTTAAAGGAAAGGGTGAGCAGTGAATGGAATATTAGACCTAATACATTCAGATGTATGCGGTCCGATGTCCATCCATGCTAGAAGTGGTTGTCGTTACTTCATTACCTTTATCGATGATTATTCTCGATATGGGTACCTGTATCTGATGAGATACAAATCTGAAGCATTTGAATAGTTCAAATAATTCAGAAATGAAGTAGAAAACTAACTTGGTAAAAGTATGAATACATTACGATCTGATCGTGGTGGAAAATGCTTAGACCAATAGTTTTTGATTATCTCAGAGATAATGGGATTTTATCTCAGTATACTCCACCTTACACGCCGCAGCACAATGGTGTGGCTGAAAGGAGAAATCGAACCTTGTTAGACATGGTGCGATTGATGATAGGTTTTGCACAGTTTTGGGAATATGCGCTCAAGACAGCTGTTTACTTGCTAAACAGAGTTCCATTAAAGACAGTTGTTGTTACTCCATATGAGATGTGGACTAACTGAAAGCCCTATCTTTCTCATCTGAAAGTTTGGGATTGTCCTACTTACGTGAAGCGGACACAGTCAGATACATTTGATGTAAAAGCTGACAAGTGTTTGTTCGTGGAATATCAATTCTACCTTGCTTAGGAACAAAAGTTGTTTGTTTCCAAGCATGTTGTTTTCTTAAAGAAAGAGTTTCTTTTACAAGAGGACAGTGGGAGCAAAGTTGAACTTGGAGAAGTTCAAGATTCTCGAACAAACATAGATCAATTGCACGAACTCAAGCATCACTCATATAGATGAGGTATGATTCAACCTTCTACTACACAATTTACGTCAGAGGTTAAGTAGGATACGACTTGTTCCCGAGAGATATGAATTTCGTAAGTGAACGAATGACGTATTGCTCATATGAGATGATGCGCTACTACCTATGAAACGAGTTACGAAAGGTTCAGAGTATGGAACATGGCTTTATGCCATGAAATCTGAAATGGATTCCATGTATGAAAACCAAGTATGGACTTTGGTTGTTACACCTGAAGGGATAAAACCCACAGGGTGCAAATGGATTTTCAAGAAGAAAACCGACATGGATGGTAATGTGATTACTTATAAAGCAAGGCTTGTGGCCAAAGGATTTCGTCAAAGACAAGGAGTTGACTATGACGAGACCTTCAGCCCCGTAACAATGCTTAAATCCATTCGGATACTCCTAGCCATTGCAACTCATTATGATTATGAGATATGGCAAATGGATGTGAAGACAGCTTTCCTGAATGGAAATCTTACCGAGGATGTGTATATGACACAACCAGAGGACTTCACCTCCTATAATGGCGAAATGGTATGCAAGCTTCAGAATTCCATGTATGGATTGAAGCAAGCATCCAGGAGTTGGAATATCCGTTTTCATGAGGTACTCAAAGAGTTTGGTTTCTCACAAAATTCGGATGAACACTGTGTGTACAAGAAGGTTAATGGGACTGCAATCGTACTCCTTGTGATGTATGTAGATGACATACTGTAACTAGGAAACGATGTCTCTATGCTGCAATCAGTTAAAATTTGGTTGTCCAATCAATTTGTGATGAAAGACCTTGGTGAAGCAACTTATATCCTAGGGATATAGATTTATAGAGATAAATCAAAAGGTTGCTTGGTCTTTCACAATCATCGTACATAGATGAGATGCTAAAGAGGTTTAGCATGGAACAATGCTATGTACGAGGCCCGATGTATCGTATGCTCTAAGTGTTACGGCGGATACCAATCGGATCTGGTGAGGGTCATGGGTGGGTGTCAAGAATATCCTCAAGTACTTGCGAAGCACTAAGGATGTTTTCTTGATCTATGGAGATGGAAATCTCCAAGTGGCGAGCATTTAGATGCAAGTATTTAATCGATAAGGATAATTCGAATCACAATCGGGTTATATACATTCACACTTTGAATAGCGTGGCGGTCGGTTGGAAAAGTTCTAAACAAGAGAGCACCGCTGATTCATCCACCAAGGCAGAGTACATTCCGCATGAGACGCTGTGAAAGAAGCGGTTTGGATCAAGAAGTTCATTCTTGAACTTGATCGGTCCCTACCGTGATGGGCCCATATGATTGTATTGTGATACAATGGGGCTAGTCTTGTGACAACGGAACCAAGGTCTTATCGACGATCCGAACTCGTATTCGCCGATTCGGAGATCATTAGTCGAGATGATATCCGATAGAGAGAATTCCCAGAGCAAAGTGTTGTTGTTCGTTGACAAAGCCATTGTCACGGGAGAATTATGATTCTCATGGACTCGCTTATGGTATTAGATACTAAGGCGATTGGCTTTAGGGCAAGTGGGAGATTTGTAAGTGATAAGTCGACTTGTACCATGTGTAAGTCGACTTACACATGTTCGATCGATAAGTCGACTTGTTCATTGGATAAGTCGACTTGTTCAAGGTCGATCTTGTTTATTTGCGCCTAAAGGCAATCCCTTTTAGCGTTTTATTCAAAGTCGTATGCGAGACTTTATGAATAAATAAAGAAAATGCATTATTCATTAATTTGATATTCATAAACATTGTTTATGAATTGATTTGATCTTTAATCAAATTAATGAAGTCCATGATATATGACATAGCATGAAGGAAATTATGATGTGATCATACTACTGAGATTCCTATCATGTGCAATTATGTCAGTATCTAAATTCTCCCTAGTCATAGGATTAATGAGACTGGACATCATTAATCCGGATAGACTAGCACATGTCATATTCCTTGATTGGATCAAGCGGTGGATCTCGAAGCTGTAAATATGAGATATTTAGAATTGACATGTGGATGCTTACTAGCGGTAGTAAGTTCATTGGATGACTGCCATGAGATCATCACATGGATATCTTATCTAAGTGTCGGTGATAATCTCATCATAGCAATGGTGCAAGTATCCTTAGACTTGAGGTACTCGAGGATATCTTGAATCTTGATCCTGCTTTGACTCCATTCCTTGTTGCCTTCGGAGGTAACTCATAGGGTAGTGCTTGGAGTGCAGTTTGAGGTATTTGAAGATAATTGAGTAGCCAATAAAGGATTCACCACTTACGGATTAGCGAAGAGATACCCATAGCCTCTTGTGGGATCATTACTAAGGTGGCGGCATGTATGTCATGAAGAGTGTCTTCATTGACATATAAAGTAATGAGTCCCGGACGAGAACCGATATCACAGGCTAGACTCGGTCTAGTGAGAGTTGACACTTTGACCATACTCATAACCAAGTGGGATATAGGATGGTGAAAGGACGAATTGCACGATAATTGTACATGGAAGGGTTCGTGATCCGGTTCGTGATGAATACATCAAACCGATTACTTTCCGGTCAATTGGGGGTCATGATGTGTTGCTAGATACCGCTCATGACTTGCTCAGATTAATTGTTAATCTAAGTGGCCAACATAACCGGAACCAAAGGGTCACACGATAAGAGTGTTTGAGAGAATCAGTAAAATAGTAATTGACGAGTTCCAATTATGGAGAGCAAATGGATTAAATGGATCCCGATGAGATTGGGATATGTCCCGATGAGATCGCGACATCAATATTGCTAAGAAAGGTTTCCAGGGCTGTTTCAGCACCGGGGCCCGGTAGGCCGGTAGGACCGACCCCAGTTAGACTGGACCTTAGCAATTATATTCTAATTAATTAATTAAGTAATTAATTAATTAATTAATAATATATATAAGCACATGTGCATCGTTGGAATGGGTAAAGAGAAGATAAGAAGATTTGTTTTGAAAAGTCAAAGTATCATTACTTTATTCCTTAAATGGTGTGCCATCCATTTGTAAGCTATTAATTGGTGTCTTAAAGTAAAGAACACTATATATACTGATTGTCGTGGATGGCAGATGGGAATTTCGGTGGTTTTCAAAATAAGAAGAATAAACTTGCTTAAGTGTTAAGGAAGGTGAAAAGGGGTTTCAGGTTATTCTTTCTTAAACCATCGTTTCCACTCTTCTTCTCCAAGATTCCAACGTTGATGCTTAGCTCTCGAGGACGGAGGTAGGGTCTAGCGACCTTTAATCATTCTAGCTATTCCGGGTCAAAGGGTTTGACTCGGTTAGATTTTCTGATATCTGCGTGGATCACCTTTAGAGATAGTCTCTTTTGGCTATTTAGGTTGATGTCTTCATACCGACACCTGGATCCTGGGTTTCGGGAAAGTCCCGGGAACAAAAATTTTTGTTTTCCGCTGCCGGTACATGTGATGTACATCCCGGGATTTTCCTACATCTCTTACCTCTTTTCTTCTTCATTTTCGAAAGTTCTTGGTTCTGGAAGAAAGTCCTTAAGCTCCTCCATCTATTTCCTCCATGGAAGAAGCACGAAAATGACCTTGGAAGCTTGGAAAAATCAAAAACTTTCTTCTTTCTCTCTTCTTTCTCCATACGAAAGAGCTTCTCATCTTTCTCTTCTTATTTCTTCTTTCTTTTCTAGAATAATCGTGAATCACCATTTAAAAACGACACTCATCTGGTTTTTTTTGAAGTGTCAAGTCATTAAAAATGGAGGGTAAAAACGACACTCATCTGGTAATAGTGTCTTTAACTAAATTCCAAAATTGCCCCTAACTTCATTTATACATGCGGGTCTGATTCACACTATCAATTTGAAGGAATTTGTCCAAACTTCCTTCTAGAGAAATGTTCCTCTCAATCATACGAATCCAACGCCACTGACCGCGCTCAATTCGGAGTACTACATCAAAAGTTATGCGTAAAACAGTTCGGGAATATCCATATTTTAAGACATTTTCCATGTACGATTATTTCCGTCCAAAAATTCAAATTCTTAATCTCAGATTTGAAACTCGATGTCTTCATAACAATTGTAGCTTTATGTCTCTAATTTAATTCAAAACAAGAATCACCTCATTTCGGTTCCCAAATCAAAAGTTATGCTCAAATTACTCTCAGATATTCTAAATCCAAAAACTGCACACGAATTTGAACTTCCATTCATAATTTGAGGGTCTTAGGGGCAAAATTGACATTTTATTTCTTCATATGATTTGTAGCCCCTTGTCTTATCTTTATTTCACCTTAAGAATCACTTCAATCGGATCTCTACAGATCCCGAATTTTACAAAACACTGAACTATGCTCGGAAAATTTCTCGACTCACTTTGATTAAATTAATCACCATTAATTTAATCTAAAAAATTCACAAATTTCTATGAGGATGTAGATAATTGTCTTATGAATCCAACGCCGCAAAAATCAACTCAATCGGATGTCGGACAGAAAAGATATGAGCAAAATAGTGGACAAAGGTCGAATTTGTGAAAGGAGGCTAACAAAGGATTCAAAACGGCGCCGTATTGGAGAAACAAAAACGGCGTCGTTCCAAGCAGAAACGCCCGCGTTTGGGCGAGGCGAAGACGCAGTCGCCCTGGCGACCGCGTCGCCCTAGTGACGCGAGCCGAATGCTCGCCATCGCTATGGCGATGCGCGTCGCCGTAACGACGGCGACTGGACGTTCGCCATCGCTATGGCGATACGCGTCGCCATAGCGACGGCGGCTGGACGCTCGCCATCGCTATGGCGATACGCGTCGCCCTAGTGACGGGAATAAATCATTTTCCTCTCTTTTTTTTTCATCTAAACTTCCAAAATTCATAATTCTCAATCCCGAACTCTAATTTTGATAAGCTTAGTCTCTATAGAAAGCTTGAAAGAAGCTCTACATATTCCATGAAGGACATAAAAATCAATTCGACTCCTAAGAGAGTCCATTTTCCGATCAAAGATACTATCCTCTAATAATCATGTTAAAACCACAATATAAACTTGTAAAAATCATAACTTATTCTTCCGAGATCGAAAAATTGCATACTTTATATCGAAATAAAGATCAAAACAAACCCTTCAATTTTCATGCAGAACATCAAAGCTCAATTAACCTATAACTAGGTGAATTTCTCAATCAACGATTCAGTCATACTTAAAGTCAAAAGTCAACCTTATCAAACATAAACTTTGACTGAACATAACTTTCACTCCCGATATCGAAAATTTGCAAACTTTATGTCTACAGAAAGCTCTTAACATAATCTACAAGTTTCCCAGTAGATCATTTTATCAAATTTTGCCTCAAACAAAAGTCAACCTTCTAAGGCCAAAAAGTCAACTATTACACAATTTTTCATATTTTCACTCTTTCTCTTTTTAGTCATGATTTTCAACTCAATTTCAATCAACTCATCCACTTTATCACTCATATTACTAAGTCAAATTGTCACTCAAGGTTCGGATGGAAACGGAAATTTCGGATCGAAAAATAAAATGCGGAAGCCAATAGCTAAAACGAATTAAACGAACAGATTTCGAAAGTCGAATTCGGTATCAATTCGTAACAAAACAAATCGAAGTCGTATAGAACCTAACGAATAGATTTCAAAGCGAAACGAAATCAAGTACAACAGATCCGACATCCGAGCACAAAAATCAAAGCAAACGATCGAATGAACATAATTGCGTTAGAATTCCTTAGACTAATCCGATGCGAAAATCCGGTATAAATTATTTTTTCTTTTCTTCTAAACTTCCAAAATTTATAATTCTCAATCCCGAACTCCAATTTTGACAAGCTTAGTCTCTATAGAAAGCTTGAAAGAAGCTCTACATATTCCATGAAGGACATAAAAATCAATTCGACTCCTAAGAGAGTCCATTTTCCGATCAAAGATACTATCCTCTAATAATCATGTTAAAACCACAATATAAACTTGTAAAAATCATAACTTATTCTTCCGAGATCGAAAAATTGCATACTTTATATCGAAATAAAGATCAAAACAAACCCTTCAATTTTCATGAAGAACATCAAAGCTCAATTAACCTCTAACTAGGTTAATTTCTCAGTCAACGATTCAGTCATACTTAAAGTCAAAAGTCAACCTTATCAAACATAAACTTTGACTGAACATAACTTTCACTCCCGATATCGAAAATTTGCAAACTTTATGTCTACAGAAAGCTCTTAACATAATCTACAAGTTTCCCAGTAGATCATTTTATCAAATTTTGCCTCAAACAAAAGTCAACCTTCTAAGGCCAAAAAGTCAACTATTACACAATTTTTCATATTTTCACTCTTTCTCTTTTTAGTCATGATTTTCAACTCAATTTCAATCAACTCATCCACTTTATCACTCATATTACTAAGTCAAATTGTCACTCAAGGTTCGGGGTCCAACAGGAAACCTAATCTTCTAACCTTAAATTTACTCACTCGATATACAAAAGGGAAAATCTACTCATAGTGGACTAATTTAAAGAATGCCCAGTTATACTTTGCTATTAATTATTGTAAAAGTACAAAACCAACATAATTGTATATAAGTTCTCATTAACTCAGCCTGAATACCAACAAATGAAAAGATTTCATTAGCTACAACCCATGCTCAACAGCAACAACTCCCACACACCACACAAAACAATTGTTTTCTGCTACTTAGACAGCTATGAATTATTAGGAGGTCATGATATTTAAGAGTTGTTTTGGAAAAAGAAGATTATACTAACAACACTGTAGAGGCTGAGATCTGTAAATTACAAATAGCAATTATCTATTCCCTTCTTCCTCTGAAATGTTGATATGAATAGTATGCATATGAAATGCAGCAAATACTTCATCACAATTCAGCTGACTTATTTGTATTGTTTGCCAAGTTAAAATCTTATGTATGTGATGTTCTTTGTCTTTGTGTTTTTGGTAATGAAATTCTTAGTTGTTGTTTATTCTTGTATTGTTGGTTGTGGCTTGTTTATGATCATTATATTTTTTTCTTTGCAGACAGTTTTTATTTACAAAAATGGATAAAAAGGATCATGATACTATATTTAAGTGTCTGACTTTGTTTGAGCTTTGAAATGGGGAATTGGATTTTATGAGAATGGTCATGTTATTATGCTTGTATGCATACACAAAAAAATTGAGTAGGAGTGAAAATGTTAAAGGTAGTAGGGCATTGATAGTACCAACTAGGCAAGTCAATATAGATAGGATTTTGCATGAGGGTGATAGGAATAGCCAGTGGGATTTAAGGATGGACTTAAATGCATTTACATTGTTATGTGAAATGTTTCAAGTCCATGGTGGGTTGAATGATAATGGCCATGTGCCTATTGAAGAAAAAGTTTTAATCTTCCTAAGAATATTAACATAAAATGAATGTAATAGAGTATTACAAGTTAGGTTTATGAGGTCAGGAGAAATAATAAGTTGTGTCTTTCATAGTGTGTTGAAGGTTGTACTCAAGCTTCAACATCTGTTATATGTCATTGCCCATACCAATTCCTGAGGATTGCACAGGCAATAGATGGGGTTTAAGGTTAGTAAATTTAATTAAAATACTAAACTAGAACTTTTTATTATTGGAAGTTTGTTCAAAGGGTTGGCCTGGTGCTCTAGATGAGACCTATTTAGAAATAATAGTTCCCCATGCAAACAAACCCAGTTATAGAGGTAGGAGAGGGAAAATACGCACTAATGTGTTAGGGGTGTATGATAAGAACTTAAACTTTGTTTTTGTTCTTAATGGATGGGAGGGTTCAACAGCGTATTCAAGGGTTCTGCATGATGCTGTTACTAGGCCTAATAGACTTCAAGTCCTAAGGGGTATGTAAGACAAGAATTGTCAGAATTTTGTTATCTGTTTTTTCAGGGTTGATTACAAATACAATAGTAATAGTGTCATTTGTTTATAGGAAATTACTACTTAGTAGATGTTGGTTATACTAATGGTCCTGGCTTTCTTGCACCTTTTAGAGGCACATGATACCATATTCAAGAGTGGGCAAGAGATGGAAAGACACCTAGGAACCCAGAAGAACATTTAAATAAGAGACACTCATATGCCAGAAATGTGATTGAACGTGTATTTGATTTATTGAAAAAAGATGAAAAATCCTAATAAATCCATTTTTTTTATCTAGTAGCCACTCATGTGCACATAATTTTTGCATACTGCCTTCTGAACAACTTTATTAGGTTGCATATGACTTATGATCCAGCAGAGCTTACTCATCTTGAAGCTGAGGATTTGCCAATTGGGGAAGATGCACCTTTTCCTGAATTTGTTGATCGTATTGAGACAAGTAATGAATGGAGTCAATGGAGAGAGAATTTAGCTAAGAATATGTTTGGTGATTGGAGAAGAAACCATTAAATTGTGAACTTTAATTTAGTTAATGTTTTTTTTTATTGAATTGAGGGTTTAAATTTGGTTGGCTTTCATTGTAACTGAATTGAGGTTTTGTTTTAATTTCTCTTTATATTGTTGATTTTCATTATAACTAAATTTGAGAACACACAATTAAATTATTGTTCATTTATTTTATTTGTACTTAATTACATGTTTCTTTTAATTCAATATTGTCTTCTTTATTTCCAAAAAAGTTTCAAATAATGGTGGTTAATCAGTTATGGTAATGGTTTGGAATGGTTTGGGGAATGGCATTACATGGTTTAGGTGCAATGTCAAGAGTGTAGACTTCAGGTGAAATAGAAGCATTTGTAAGCTTCATGGAGGAGGCAGTTGTTGCTAGTCACATAGCTGATAATGAGCAATTTAAGCCTGGTACTTTCCAACTTCTTGCTAGAATGATGGTAGAGAAATTTCCTGATTGTGGCATTGATAAGAGGCATATAAAAAATAAGCACAAGAGGTTGAAGGAAAAATATCAGACAGCCTTTTGACATGTTGAACTGTAGTAGGTTTGGTTGGAATGAAAGAAAGCAATGCATTAAGGTTGACAGAAAGCAAGTACTGGACGAATGGACGAAGGTAAATATTTTTTTTTATTAGTTGGTTGTTTATAGAAGCATCCTAACAATAATATGTTTATCATGCTGAAGTTTTCTAATCTTTTTCTAGAAACACCCCAACAAGTACTACATTCCTGGAAAACCTTTCTCGATTTTCCCTAGACTTGAGTTTGTCTTTGGAAAAGACAGAGTCACTGATGCAGGAGCTCAAGATGCTGCAGATACTGTTGCTCAGCTTGAGACTGATGAAACTGAAGGTGATGCTCCACCACCTCCTGCTGCCCCATCAGATCCACCAAGCCCATCGACCACTCCCGCTCTAACTGCTTCAGTCCATCTCACTGGTTCTGTCGCCTCTTCCAACAATACAGAAGGGAACCAACAAAACAAAGGGAAAAGGAAGACGAGGGATATTGAAGTGTTAGAAAGCCTTGCTATCTCATTTTCTCGTGCCAATGACAATAGTAGAGAGAATGTAAAGATCATTGCTAATGCCATTATAGGAGCGCAAATTCCCAAGCTAGGTGAAGAGCTTAGGAATTTGGGTCTCTCCACTGCAGAAGTTGTTAGGATTACAAGGATCTTCTCAAAGAATGCTTATACTGGGAATCTTTTTTGTGGTTTAACTGCAGACCAGAAACAGGCTTATGTGAGGAGCCTCTTAGATGATGAAGTCTTACTTTATTTCTTAATCTTTTATGGCTTCATAGTAGCTTAACAGGAAAGCTACGTTGTGCATTGTCTTCAAACAGCCTATGTGATGTTGAATGATGATATGATGAATTGTTGACTTTGTGTTGTGCACTTGTGTATCAATGATGAATGGTTGGTTTATTAACTATTTAATGTTTGTAATTTATGAACATGTATGAATGATGAGGATATGATTCATTTTCAGGTACTTAACTATGGGCAAATACAACTTCTATATTGTATTTGTTAGATGTCAAGTAGGTATTTTTACAAATTGGGATGACGTTAAATTAGCAATTGAGAGCTTTCCTAATGCTAGATTCAAGGGGTATCAGGCTTTGGTTGAAGCAGAAAGTGCTTATGTTATGGATCCAAATAGGCGAATTCGTTGAAATGAAGAAATTGTTCCTACCGCCAATGAACCCTCATCAATATCGAATAAATTTTCACTTCCAACAAATGAACAACTAAATGAAGTTGCAACTTTGAAGAACAAAATGACATGGAGTCAAGGATTTTTACTCATTGTCATTGGAGTCATTTTGGGTATTATTGTTAAGGACATTCTTAATAAAATGTAAGGCTTGAATGTATCTTTAACCTATCATGTAATTAATTCCTTGAATGTTTAGATGTTTTATTACATTATTATGTATTAGAATTTCTAACTAGTAGGATTTTTTAAAACCTATTATGTAATTAATTCTATGAATGCTTAGATGTTTTATTAAATTATTATGTACTAAAATTTCTAACTTGTAGGATTTTTAAACCTATTATGTAATTAATTCCATAAATGATTAGATGATTTATTAAATTATTATGTATTAGAATTTCTAACTTGTAGGATTTTTTAAACCTATTATGTAATTAATTCCATGAATGCTTAGATGTTTTATTAAATTATTATGTACAAAATTTCTAACTTGTAGGATTTTTAAACCTATTATGTAATTAATTCCATGAATGCTTAGATGTTTTATTAAATTATTATGTACAAAATTTCTAACTTGTAGGATTTTTAAACCTATTATGTAATTAATTCCATGAATGCTTAGATGTTTTATTAAATTATTATGTACAAAATTTCTAACTTGTAGGATTTTTAACCTATTATATAATTAACTCCATGAATGATTAGATGATTTATTAAATTATTATGTATTAGAATTTCTAACTTGTAGGATTTTTTAAACCTATTATGTAATTAATTCCATGAATGCTTATATGTTTTATTAAATTATTATGTACTAGAATATTTAACTTGTAGGATTTTTGTTAACCTATTATGTAATTAATTCCATGAATGCTTAGATGATATATTAAATTATTATGTATTAGAATTTCTAATTTGTAGGATTTTTAAACCTATTATGTAATTAATTCCATGAATGCTTAGATTTTTTATTTAATTATTATGTACTAGAATATCTAGCTTGTAGGATTTTTAAACCTATTATGTAATTAATTCAATGAATACTTAGATGATATATTAAATTATTATGTATTAGAATTTCTAATTTGTAGGAATTTTTAAAACTGTTATGTAATTAATTCCAAGAATGCTTAAATGTTTTATTAAATTATTATGTACTAGAATATCTAACTTGTAAAATTTTTGTTAACCTATTATGTAATTAATTCCATAAATGCTTAGATGATATATTAAATTATTATGTATTAGAATTTCTAATTTGTAGGATTTTAAAACCTATTACGTAATTAATTCCATGAATGCTTATATGTTTTATTAAATTATTATGTACTAGAATATCTAACTTGTAGGATTTTTAATTCAATAACTCATTTTATTTAATTTTAGGTTTAGCATTTCAATAAATGTTTAGGTTTTTCATTTTGTTTCATCGTAATTAAAAATTACAAATACATTGAAAATAAATATTGATACAATTATAAATAATCAATGAATTATATATTTTAATCATATTATCTTGTAGAAGTATTTTAGTTATTGACACTATTTTTATGTTCTGTTCACTGTAACTAAACATATTTCTATTATCGAGATGGAGACAGTTTTATCTATTCTATCTATCACAACTAAACACCCCACTATTTTTAATTTTTTTATCTCGTTTTATTTTTATATATTAAAGATAATAACCAAAGCAATGTTAAGGAAGGGAAAAATAGCGAATAGTACATATAAATTAGCATATTCATAGTTTACTACAAAAAGCAACGATCGCCACGTGATAGTGATAACTGTATGTAAGAGGGCAAGAATGACTTGATGACATATCGGTCGCGTGTGTACGTCATTATTTTTTTCCTTTGGTATTCTCTTAGAAACAAAAGCCAACGAAAAATGAACAGAGATTAAATTCAGAAATTTTGCCTCAGTAATTGTTCGTTAGTTTAGTAAGGACATGCAACAACGTGCCAATATTTGATATTATCCTTTTCTGTCCTTCTCTCGTCACAAGTCATTGCTGAACATTAGAACAACCAACTTATATTTTTGGCATTTATGTAACATAAAAAGTCTATCCAAATTTCATAAATTTAGATTTTTGATGTATTGTAGATACCAACACTGTCAAGAAAGAAGCAAGTAGGCAAAATTATCACAAACACTTGGGTCGTAATTAACGAGGCAGAGGAATAAGAAATGGACTCTGGAGAATGTGTATATTATTAGTTAAATATAGGAGGGCCTTGATTACTTAATAAAATTTGACGTTAAGATCTAATTGCAGTTGGATGTGAAAAACATGGCAACGGGGAATTTAAAGACGAAACCAAAGGTGGCTCGCTGAGCTGGTGGAAAATGATCGAGGAGGGGTAGCTGGAAGGAAACGTCGGCTCGGGTATTCATGGATTGGCTTTGTGTCCCTGAGACCTTAATTATTTGGAGGGGTCACGAAAGGTTAACAGCCGAATTCAATTTGGAATTTATGAAGACACGTGCATTGCGAGACCAACAGAGGCAATACGCAACCTGTGAATGTTCTGATTCGAGTTACTGTGTTGTAGTGGCTGTTAATTCATGTGGTTTATTTCTGATTCGAGTAAGCAATTCTAATTGTGTATAGCTTTTGATTTGCTGGGTACAATGAAAGGCAACTTACTGATTGTTTCGTCCGTTCATAACAGAACTAACTTTGGAGGATTGACCAAGCAATATACTAGTACACTACAGGGAGGATTGAGAAGGATGTCTTAAATTGGATCAATAAATCATATTTAGATGGCAGTTAATCCAAGTGGGTCGGGCGCAAGTTCCTTTGTGTGCACAAAAAGACAAAAACTGTGTCTACTTGGAGTTTTTTGGTTTATGGTATTACAGACTTTGTGTATACTATACGGTGGCAATAATTACATACGAGGTTATGTGATTCGGACTCTGAGGTGCATTTGTTTACAAATAAGGATGTCTCTGCTAATCAAAGATATGAGTATTTAAAGCATCGAAACCAAACAGGGAATAATAATGGTATTATTATGTCACTGTAAGATGATTAATTAAGCTTTCCAGTGTTGGGGAGAATATTGAGACCAGGCGGCAGGCACCGCACATCTACTAGTGAATGGCAAAAGGAGATCCTATGGCAATGGCATTACATTTATACGGAGGGATTCCAACGAAGCGCGAAAGCAAAATTATATGAATAAAATCGAGCAAGTACCTGCCCTTCCTTTCAGAGATCCTAGGCAATACCGTCATCCATCGATCGCTAGTTTATAATGTAATTAGGGCAAATGTAAATCCCTAAGAAACATTTATAAGAAAATTGTTATAAAATCGCATCATAGTGAGGCAACGAGGCAATCAAAAGCCGACGCTCACGGCTCATCCCTCACCCTTTCTTTTACTTTAAAAATTTTTAACTTTTCTCAGGATTAGGTTATTTTGTTTCGGGCTTATTTATTTATTTCTTTATTCCTGTCCCTCTCCCTGTATATATGGCTATGCTGTGCTTTTTATGTTGTGTGTGTGTATATGTAGGACTCTTACCTATTTCTTCAAACACAAAGCCCCCCTGCTAAAGAGAAAGTGATGTTAGAGAGAAACCACAAGGAAATTTCGCCAGCTTAGAGTGTCGGAAGACTATTAACGCTTGCCGGGAATGCTCGTCTCTGCGTTCGAAACTCATAAAAAGGAGGAGACGGGACGGAGATAGAGAGAGAAGATAGAGCTGGGTCTGTATGGGGAAAAATGCTCCTAGACGAGCCAAACGATGTCGTTTCCTGCACCAAGAAGAAGAGGTCCGGACAACATGATAAGGTAGACAACAACAAGGTAGTGGTTTTAGTGACGACTACGGAGAAAGAGATCGCAAAACAACCGTCACCAGTGCCGCTTCAGCTGCCTCCGCAACCCATAGTCGTTAACCGGACCCGATCATCTTCCGCACACCGGCGAGTAACTCCGACCACCACCACCATCGCTGTCGGCAGCTTTGACGAAAACCGCCACCCTGTAATCGTCTCCAGCAGCAGAACCACCTCCGTAGAGAAGCTTCTCCCAAACGGGGATCTCTACATCGGGGCTCTCTCAAGCAACGCGCCTCACGGATCAGGAAAGTATCTGTGGACGGACGGTTGCATGTACGAGGGGGAGTGGAGGAGAGGGAAGGCGTCCGGGAAAGGGAGGTTCTCGTGGCCGTCGGGCGCGACATTTGAAGGGGAATTTAAGTCGGGTCGTATGGAAGGAATCGGTACTTTTATTGGACCCGACGGGGACACTTACCGGGGTTCATGGAGCTCAGATCGCAAACACGGGTACGGGCAAAAGCATTACGCTAATGGAGACATGTACGAAGGGTATTGGAAGAAGAATCTTCAAGATGGACAGGGGAGATATGTTTGGAAGAGTGGAAATGAGTACGTCGGAGAGTGGAAAGACAGCGTGATATCGGGTAGAGGGGCTTTGATATGGAATAATGGGAATCGCTACAACGGACAATGGGAAAATGGAGTGCCAAAAGGGGATGGGGTTTTTACATGGCCTGATGGAAGTTTTTATATTGGGAGTTGGAGTAATAACAAGGATGTGAAGACCCAGAAATGGAATGGAACCTTTTATCCTGGTAATGGGAAAGAGCATTGTTTGAAGGGTAAGGACAGTGATTTGGTTTCCTCGGCTGGGGCGCAGAGGAAGAGGTCTTCGGTTGATACGGCGAGAGGGAGTAATATTAGTTTCCCGAGGATTTGTATATGGGAGACTGATGGTGAGGCTGGGGATATCACATGTGATATAATTGATACTGTGGAGGCTTCGAAGATTTATAGAGAAGGGTTGATTCGAGACGGGATCAAGCAGTTTAGAAGGGGGCCTTGTTGTTTTAATGGTGGGGAAGTGAAGAAGCCTGGACAGACTATTTCTAAAGGGCACAAGAATTACGTTTTGATGCTTAATTTGCAATTGGGCATAAGGTGGTTTCCGTTTGTGATGGTTGGAGTATTTATCTTTTAGTTCTACTTTTTGTATAGCTGTGTGTTGTTTTAGGAGCTGTTTTCTAATTCTGTGTTATGTGACAATCTAGGTACTCTGTTGGTAGGCTTGCCCAGATTACTAGAGAACTGAAACCGAGTGATTTTGATCCCAAGGAGAAGTTCTGGACCAGGTTTCCGCCTGAAGGATCGAAGATTACGCCTCCTCATCAGTCGGTGGAATTTCGGTGGAAGGATTACTGTCCCATGGTATTCAGGTACTGCTTCCCAAGAATTTGTTTGATTCACCTTTTGGATTGTAAGTTACTATGACAGTACGAATTTATTCTTCTGGATATGATTTCCTTTGTGTTCAGTGTAAATGGGTTATGGGTGAGCATTTGGTTTGTCAGTACTGTCTCGGTGTTGAATTGATAAACTTTCCATGTTGAGTCTTTATCTTTAATCGAAAGGTGGTGTGATGATATTCTTTGTTGTTTCCTTTCTCTATAACATATTAGGAATTTGAGGGACCTATTCCAAGTAGACACAGCTGATTACATGCTAGCTATTTGTGGGAATGATGCCCTCAGAGAGCTTTCTTCCCCGGGGAAGAGTGGAAGTTTCTTTTATCTTACTCAGGATGATAGATTCATGATCAAAACAGTGAAAAAATCAGAAGTCAAGGTTAGTCGCCCAAATGCATGACTAGTGAATAGTTTTCAATGTGAAATTCTTGGGATTATTAGCAGTTGGTTAATTGCTGTTGCTTGGCTTCCACTCTACTTTTAGTTACTGCTTTCAAGTCATAAGTTGGCAGTAATGTTGGTTCTGAAGTTTTTGTATCTATGTTTAGGTGCTCCTTAAGATGCTTCCAAGTTATTACCAACATGTTCGTCGTTATGAAAACTCCCTTGTGACAAAATTTTTTGGCGTACATTGTGTTAAACCCATTGGTGGACAGAAGGTATGTGTGAGGTTAATTCAGCATGCTTCTCCAAGGGTTGGACTTCCTCCCTTTTCTGATCATATCTCGTGTTCTTGGAACCAGACTCGCTTCGTTGTTATGGGCAATTTGTTCTGCTCAGACTACAGAATGCACAGAAGATTTGACCTAAAAGGATCCTCATATGGCCGTACCACAGATAAGCTTGAGGGTGAGATTGATGAAACCACTACTCTCAAGGACCTGGATCTGAATTTTGTGTTTCGTCTCCAACAAAATTGGTATCAAGAGCTCATCAAGTAAGTTTATAGGAATCTTGTATGCTTGTGCTGTATGACTTCTATCTGGCTGGAAATTCAGTTTTTTAGCTCACAAATATGATGTAACATCTATAATGAATGGGCAGGCAAATTGATCGAGATTGTGAATTTTTGGAAGCTGAGAGAATCATGGATTACAGTCTCTTGGTTGGTCTCCACTTCCGTGATGACAATACTTGTGATAAAATGGGGTTGTCACCGTTCCTTTTGCGGACTGGTAAGTCACCCTATATCATCATAAAAATGATTTTCATATTTGTATCAGTTTCTAGATTAGTTTCTATGGCATGCAAGCTGATAACATTTTTGCCTTTCTGCAGGGAAAAAGGACTCGTATCAAAGTGAGAAATTTATGCGAGGATGTCGTTTCCTTGAGGCAGAGTTACAAGACATGGATAGAGTTCAAGCTGGCCAGTATGTTCTCATCTTTTCAGTTAATATTGCTGTATGGGTTGACCCAGGGATTTGTTTGACCAACTGAATACCAATAATTCTGTTATTGATTATGAATATGTCCAATGGAATGACTGGTGGCGTTGGTTTTTTATTATATATGGTTGGGGTAGGTCTGTAGGCGACAGTTTTTGTTGATGATAATAAGACCTGGCTTTACGCTCTTTCTTGGTTTGATCTTTGCCAGCTTAGTTATTTTAGTTCTTTGATCAAATTCTTTTTACCGTGGTCACTAGGTTGATACCTATCTTGATCTTGAATGATAGAAATGTATCTTAAAAACAATGCTTTCACAATGTTGTAGTCTTTCCAAAGATGAGGACATCTTTTGCTAACTATTTGCTTGCTTGGTTCCTTCCATCTTTTTTTTCTCACAGGAAGCCTCTGATAAGGTTAGGCTCAAATATGCCAGCAAGAGCAGAGAGGATTGCAAGGAGAAGTGACTTTGATCAGTATAGCTACTTGACCCCTTCTGGTGATGTCTATGAAGTAGTCCTTTATTTTGGAATCATCGATATCTTACAAGACTATGATATCAGCAAGAAATTGGAGCATGCATACAAATCCTTACAAGTTGATCCTACCTCCATCTCCGCTGTGGACCCAAAACTCTACTCTAAAAGGTTCCGTGATTTCATCGGAAGAATATTTATAGAAGACAGGTGGTAATGCGAATGAATTCCACACTGTTGCATCAAAATGTGATGATATAGCTCGTATCCGAGATTAGTCATGCCGAGGAACTAAGTCATTCCTGGTTCAAAAGATTTCTAGTCTTGGAGACAGCTGGTGGTGGTCGGAGATCTCAGCCAAGTGTTTTTTAGGTTGTGTTTCAGAATGATGGCTGAATTTTGAAGATGGCCATATCTTTGGGAAAAAAGACGGAAGGGAGGGTACACCTGTATATTCATCAACGGGGATGGGGATAGAATTGGGATTCTTCAGTTTTTTTGGGATTAATTATTAGCAATTTAGGGCTTTTGTTTTTGAATTTGTGAAGATTTGACAGATAGGGTATAGGGAACAGGGGAATTACTTCCCAGAGAGATGATTCGAAATGGGTGAGGGAATGATGTCTTGGAATAAGAAAGTGTACAGCAGCTTATAGTGACGAGAAAAAAAGAAAAGATGGGTGATTAATGGAATTTAGTTGATGTCAGATTTTGAGGAAAAAGGTTTGAATTAACTTGCAGTATTGCACGAGATTTAAGTCTCGTTAGACCATTTTCTATGTCTGTCTGTGATATGATGCTCGATTCTGTATCTGTAATTCCTTTTTTATATCTGCAGGAATGGGCACCTATCTGTGCAGGATAGTTGTAATATAGAAACGGGGACGACGGCTGACTGGAAGGGTCAGATACATGAAAAGCAGTGAAAGTTGTGCCTCTTGCCTTCTTTATTAACCTTTTGTTGTCGTCCGTTTCCTCTGCCCCTTTTTCTTTTTATACCTATCTTGGATACATACTAGAGTTAATTATCAGATTCGATCCATTAGACTATTTTCTAATAACTACCATAATTGAGCAATGTTATGTCAAAAAACACCACTGGAAGGGCCGTGGCATTATTTCTGGTAATTCTTTATATTTATTATTTTTATTACATATTTATTAATTGATTGAATAATATTAATAAGATAATTTATTGATTATTATACATACTTATATTTAATAATTACTTTTGATTATCTTTACTAAGTAAAATTATAAAGATTTGTTATTATTTTATGATTCATAAATTAAATTTTGTTTAGTTTTATAATATAATTGAATTTTTATTTTTAAAGTTTGGAGAAACAGTGATTATGCTATATGGGGTAGAGTGTTGATCAATTAAATAAGCGCCTATTCTTAGTTAGTGATAAATTAAAAGAGGAGTTTGGCGGAGATGTTAAAAAGTGACAACCTCATGTTTAAATGAGAAGATACGATAAAATAATATTTAGAGACTTTAATAATAGAAAGAAAAAGAAAGCTTAAGAAAATTTAAAGTGAAGTGATTATCAGCAATATAACTTTATTGAAATTTATAATAGAACACTTCAACATACTAAGATAGGGGTTAATAATCTTAAGTAGAGAGGATTTTATTATTTTCTTAAATCTTGTAAACATGTTCCTTTGAGTCTTTTGTTTTATAGATAACCTTAATATTTTAATTACATTGTATTTCTTTCTTAGTTATTTAACTTCAGTAGTTTTTATTTGGTATAATTACTTTTTGTAATGCTTGGTGTGATTTATTTTGCACTTAGTTTCTTTTTTCTTTTTAATATTTATTTATTTTATCTTATATTATTAGTTGTTACCATGTTTTATATTTTGCAATACATATTTTTATATGTATTTATTTATATTTTGTTACATGTAGGTTTATTGGGAAGAATCTTTTCATCATATATGAATAAAACTGTCTAGTTTCAGTGATTGAGTTTTGATGTTTTATCTCAATATTAGTGTTAGTTAATAATTTTATTATATCAATATGCTAAATTTAGTGTACAGGGTTGAGTTATTAATTGTGATTAGTTATAAAAATAATTCAAATTAAGTATTCAATATGTTAACCGTTATGAATTATAAACAAATTGAAAAATAATAATTTGTTTATTAATATTATTACATAATAATTTTAAAAATATTATTATGTGATAAAATGTAAAGAAAAGCTTAATTTATTATCATATTAGACTAATAAATATGATAAAATAATATATTCTTTGGCACGTGAATTTTTAAGAGGAAAAAAAATTCAGAAAATTTTGAAATACAATAATTTATTTTAGAATGAAATAACTTATCGCAAATAATGTGAATGTTTGGAATTCGAGCACAAACAAGAGTTAAATCGGACCTTGTACGACGGGGTCATGGGTACATAACTGTTATCTTATTTGTTATTTCTGAGAGATTATGAGGGCAATATGGTGAATGGGTGTGAAGGAGAAAAAGTAAGATAAGGCGTTTAACACTTTAACTTTTACCGGAGAGGGTGAGGTCAAAGCGTCAAACTTCAAAGGGGTAAGTGTGGGAGAGCGTGAGAGACAGAGAGGTCGAAGCAGCCCCTACACTAGACTAGACCAGTTGTCTGGATGCAAGCTGTGGTGGTAATGGTATGTCTCTGTTGGAGTTGGGACCTTCTACTGTCTGATCGCTGAGACGCATCAGCACGAGTCTGTGTCGTTGTCATCTTTCTCCCGGAATCTTTCCCTCATTATTTCTGCTCCTTGTCACCAACTGGTGTTCAGTTTCAGTCAAATTTAAAATAAAGAGAGAAAAGTGAATCATACATACCCTATTTTCCCTTTGATTAATCAGTCTTATTTAATAGTATATTAAATCTTATTTACGTAAATAAATAAACAAGATTAATTTGTACAGAAACATGTACTCCAACCCCCACAATCTTACATCTAAGAAGTAACTGTTTTCATGCGCTTTGGTTTAGTCGCACTCGCAGGGATTTAATACATTTGTACTCTCTTGTCTTTGTTAATTCAGACACATTCGCGGACTGTGGCAGACATGTTTTCACTTCTTACACGTTCGCCTCCTCCTTTTCACATTTTAACCTGTCTTTTTCCATTTCCTTCCCCCCCCCTACATCACCTAGCTACTTGCTTGCTGCTTCTTAGTCCTTGCCATAACTGGACAAGAAAAAGATGACGCTTTAATATGCAAATTTAAGTCAACAATCGTCTTTCCTCGTGAACCTTGGTTTGAATGTTAGCTAAGTAAAGGGAAACAAAAAAAGATAATCTGGTGCAATGTTTGTGGCCAATCCATTATGTTTCCGATTTTTTAAGTAGATGTCTGGAAATGTTCACAAACGCTATGCCTAATTGGCTAATTTACGTCAACCAGGAGGTCCGTAAATCACTAGGGTTTCTTTTGGCTTCCTTCTTTGCTAATAGATAATAAGGAATGTTCCAGTTGCAGGCAAGTCAATAATATCTAGAAGGCTGCAAGAGTTGCATGATTATTGGTATTTGTTTGATTTTGCTGTTTTACGCTAAACCACAAACACTAAAGGTTTCAGTTTCAGATCGCTGCTGCTATGTCAACTTATAATTGCCCATACTTTTTTCTTGTCGCTCTAATTTATTTTTCAAGACAGTTTTGATACAAATTACATCTTATTGGTCTCTTCGGAGCAAGCAAATTAACGTGATATTGGTCCCTAATTTGCCAAGGCATCCAACATGAGAAGATTCAAATCATGCAATGTACATAAAATTCTTCAAATCACTTTCATGTCATTTTAACTCTTTTAATTGGACATCATGCTCACAAGTACCCATTTGTGGACCATTATTTTGACAACAAGAAGCCTCGTGTTAAATACATTAGCCAACAAGTTTATTATCAGCACAAATTAATAAAGAGAAAATCTGCTTACCTTTAATTTATTGTTTCGTCTAAGCATTTTCTTTATGAAAAGCATCAAGTGAATGAAGCACGAACAAAAATGATATTTTAGATTGTAATAAACACTCTGTTGTCTATAGCTAATTTTGTTGCTCATGAGCTCTTTCAGGAACAAAAGAAAAAGGTCATCAGAATCTGATACCGTCTTGTCATTTGGGTGGCTGGAAGGCTCTGACGCCAAGAATTTCTCTCCCATATTATATAAAATGCACGGTTACTTGAGCAGGATGTCTAGAGTTATGTATATACATATATATATCTATATGCTGAACCCAAGAAAATTCCAGTCCATTCCAAGCCACGAAACTGTACTTTCATTATCCACATGCATGCATGTAATGTAACCACTTAAATACACCCATACTTTAGAGAACATGCAACTCACTGTCTCTCTCTCTCTCTCACAACTTATTATAAGATCCCAGGTGCCTGGGGTAATCATCGTCCTAGTTAGTATTATTTTGTTCCTTACTTGAAACAACCCCACATCACCATACGTTTGAACCTGCAGGTAAGGGCAAGAGATTTCAGATCTTGTTATTTACTTCTGGAAGTCACGGAAGTATTAGGAAATTGGATATATACCTTTTTTTTTTCCCGAAATTATACTCATTATTTTCACATCCTCAAAATCAGAATCTAATCCACATTTAAATGCAAATCTTACTAACTATATGATTGCTAGATTCCCACCGCCTATACATTATTAGGAATCGTTTGACATAATTTTTTTAAAAAGAATTAATGGATGTTAAATTTCATATAAGAAAACCCTATTCAACACATATATTTGATAATATCCCAATACAATAAGATTCTTCATTTTAGAGGAACTTAAATGCTTGAGTTGTGAGCTTTTAACAACTATTCTTAATAGGTTGAGGGAAAACTCGTCCTTAAGGTTCAACTTATTACTCCTAAAATTTATAGATTTAAGTGTACAGTTAAACACAAATATAGTAAAAGATTAACTTTGTTTTTTAATCAAATCAGAAGATTTGAAATTTCATGGACTTGTTAGCATCCCCAAATCTAATCCACATGATCTCTATTAGATTGCTTTATAGATAATCATCATTGATAATAGCCTACTTTGTCTAAATTACGTCGGAAAATGAATGGAGCTACATATATATATAGAATCAACCAGGATAAGAAAATTTACTTGCAATAGGGATAACTTTTCTAGCTTCCTTTCCAGAAAGAGAATAGACCCTAGGTTTTGAATTATCACTGCAAATTAGGGAGACTAGGAATCGAAGTCAATTCCTATTAATTAAGTTCTGTAGAAGGGGATGCTTGTGACAGGATACCATTTCACTAACAATGAAATAAATGTAATCCTATAGGCAGAACTGGATATATATATCTATATATGTGCTGGAGTGACAGGACGCTCGTGTACATGCCAGCTTTACAACAAGCAATGGCCTATTAAAGTTTGTGATAATAGAGTTACATAACCAGACTTAATTAATTATTATCCGCTGGATGTACCCAATTAAAAAGATAATGAATGCGCTGCAACCGAACACACAGATGGCGATGTTTTTAGGCTGCATGAAAGCTCACGCATGTGTGCAGACAATCTTGCAAAGAAGAGCATACATGTATCTCTATTTTTATTCAAACTTTAGGCAGAATCTTTTATTCTTCCGGTGCAGTTACTGCTTCTGTTTTCTTTTGACATTTTGAAGCAACTCCAATTGAATGCTAATGACTTTCTTTACCTGGGCATTAAAGAAGGTGATCGCCAAGAAGACAAAAAAAGCCAAACTCTGGAGCTCGAAACACAGGAGGAAGGAGGAGTTACTTTTACACACGGAAAAGGAAATCCTTGAAAAAACGTAACTTAGAAACACGAATACACCAAACATTCCATTGCATTCAATTTCATGACCTAAGCTGACATAAATCGCACGTCCATCGACAAGGCCCTATCCGCTCTCTACCTTCCAAATTCTTAAACTGGGTTGCCGCCATATGTCGGCCTCAAGATACACTCATGCCCGACATGAGGCTTGTTAGAAGGGGGACAACCCATTCCCTACGCTAATTAAAATCCCTTTCCTTTCTGTACAACTATTATGCTTCCTGTTTACATTTACATTTACATTTATATAATAGAGATTATTCAAGAAAAAGTTCACGACAGTGTCCTAAACTAAAGGGACCTGGTCTCCTGTTAATGACAGGTGGATGTCTCCCTAGGGTTGACATAATTACTATTTGTACGTGTATCTTCTCAGCAACTTCTCAAAGTATAGAGTTGGAAATTTTCATGGGAAATTGGAGAGCTTTCAAAAGTCAATGCTCGTGTGACTATTTTTACTTTCAGAATTGGGGAGAAAGGAAAGTGGAAATTCGATAAAACCAAAAGCTTGATAAAGAAGACATGCTAAACTGCATAAAGGTTAGTGATACTATCGATCGATGAATTGGGACGCACTTTATTAATTAGTTAAAACAGCTTGCTCGAGAGATTTTGCGTGCAAAAGCTTGATTAATTAATCTATTCGTTTAACTAGACATATGAGTGGTAAATCCAGCATACATGGGCAATGATCAATCTTGGAATTTCTCAAAGGTAAATTATTTTACTCTTTACTGATGAGGTCAATATATATGGCTTGTGATGTGACTTAATAATTAACTTCCAAAGAAGCCGCAGAATCATTAACATAGCACACAGATGGAAGT
The DNA here is from genome assembly GCA_029891385.1 of Erythroxylum novogranatense. NCBI lineage: Eukaryota > Viridiplantae > Streptophyta > Magnoliopsida > Malpighiales > Erythroxylaceae > Erythroxylum > Erythroxylum novogranatense. Next base: position 32,688,541 of record CM057225.1, on the reverse strand, counting down.
GGATAGATTACATTAATTACTTCTATAAAAGACGTGGACACCCCAACTCGATCATAATATTGTCGAGTCATTGCAATTTATTTTAATTATGATAAATGAATGCATCTTATGTGAATCTCTTTCTTGCGTACTTTTTCCTCTTTTTTTTTTTTTTCTCAATCTTAATAGAAATTATAGTTTCAATCCTCTACGAAAAAGCACGGGAAAGTTAATCTAACCTAACGTTTGAAAACGAACCAAACTTGGTGGAACAGGTAAATGAAAGAAATCTAATTAATTAAGAAGGTAGGTGTGTACGTACCCTCTTTATTCGTCGGCTGTCCAACTTTGAAAAGATAGGTGAAGGCATTGGTCTAAATCATAACCAACACGAGGTAGCAGTGGAGGAGACACTTTGCCCTAGTATTTATTTCTTTTGTCTCATTTTGTATTCACCAATTAAATTATCTTCAATTTAACCTTCAGAAAGCTTTTCAGTGCAATTCAATCCTAATAATGTTGTCTCAGTTTCGTAAAAGTACCAAATTTTATTCTCAAAACAAGTCACTATGGGACCCTTTACTTTTTTTTGTGCCTTTCTAAAAGGCATCTCCTTTCAGATCAATTTTTTTTTTCCAGCTGGTGTAAACAATTCCAGAGAACAAGAGATTGAGTGGCACTTCCTGTGGACCAAGAAGTAATAGTAAACAAATTATAGTGGAGTGAAGCAGATAAAGGAAGGTTCTCGGTGTGTGGTTTATAGTAAATGAAAAAAACAAGAAAATATGGCAAGTTGATTACAAGGAAATGTGGATACCATTGTTGGAGGTGATTTGTCTTGAAAAAAGAGACTAATTAGCTATAGTTCAAATGGGGCATCAGATAGTGAAATTTGTGACTACCCCTTACGTATCATAGTTGTGAGGCGGTATAAGAATTGAAGGTTGTTGGGATTGGGTTTCAATATGGGTAGTTAATGGACCAATTCATTTGAGTGCAGATCTTTTCATCATGGAGGCCGTTATGTTATCACTGGACCAAGCTGTCTTTGGGTGAGTAGACAACAAAGTTTATAAGCCCAGAAACACTGCAGCCGCCACCATTCACTGAGTCCTCATTGCCCATATAAGAAAACGTAAACGCTATCTGCTTTTGGTGAGTTATACCTAATATTTTAAAAGTTGGACAAAAAGTAAAAGTGACAAGGGATTAAAAAATTCAATTAGACCGTAAATCGAATTTAAATAAAATTTAAATTTTAAAAATTAAAATATGATTGAAAGAAATTATTTTTATTCGTTAAAAAATTTAAAATTTAAATAAAAAAGAAGACTATTAATTGAAAATTAATTTATTTATTTTGATTCCTAAATTTGATTAATTAATAAAATTAACAGATTAATTAATAAATTGATCGGTTGTTAAGAAAAATAGTTATTAAAGTAAACTGAATTTGAAAATTAAAAACTTAACCAAAAAATTAATTAGCTTAAAACTTTTACAGTTAAACTGGTTCAATTTTTTAATCATTGAATATACCTTAATTTTATATGCATACTGGTGGGGTTAGTCGTGCTAGGTCCAAGCCCAGGTCCACGCATCCACGGCCCATTCACAGAAACTCACATGCATACGTAAAACTCACGTAAAGACCTAAACCTAAAGATCTATTCCATATATAAGGTACTACTACGCCACGATACAGTGCGAGAATTAGAACCTCGATTTTCTATTTTACAAATGACCAAAACCTCACAAAAGACTAACTTGAGCGTCGGAGGGGCCTGCCGGTTATCAACCCCCGACGTGCCTTGTGTTGTTTTGCAGGTGATCTCTTGCTCAAGACAATCAACCACATGGATCCAAACAATAGCGTCCTGCCTCACCAGAATCAGGCAGAGCCAGTTGGCGTCCACCGTGGGGCCCGACATTAGGGCACCACGTCCAGAAACACGCAGATCAGTCAGGCAGCAGCAGCCAACCCCGATATAGCTGCCGTTGCGACACTTGCGCTACAACGGATGGGTTTGCAGTTACCTACCACTCTTCCGCCAACACATCACGATTCCCTCACGCAATCCTCGCACCCGAATGATCAACCACAACCTCAGAAACCAGATCAAGAAGAACAGAGCGTAGTCCTGGAGGACAATGTTGAGACCAATACGAGTCCGAATTTCCAGCACCCCCTGGATGCAAATCCTCCTGCACCACAACAAACCTCCCTCACCAAAAAACAGATCGAGGAAGCGGCTGCTCTGTTGATTCGTCAAATTTTACAGTCTCAGCAGGAACAACAGCAGACACCCGTACGACAGATTGGTATGATGGTCGATCACCATTCTGTTGAAGCCCTAGAAAAGATCGCAGACGATCAGATCAATGTGGCTATGAATTCCTGTCCCGATCATCCATCAGCGCAATATAGCTCTCCCTTCATCCTGACAATCTTGGATAGCCTCCCAGCTGTCGGTACCAAGATACCAACACCAGAAAAATAGACTGGAAAAACCGATCCCCTCGACTACCTTCAGTACTTTCAGACGATGATGAACCTGCATTGCGTCCCAAATGTCATTCAGTGTAAGGCTTTATGCACAGCCTTTCAAGAAGGAGCTCGACGATGGTTCAACAGTTTACCTCCGAGCTGTATCACTTGCTTTGAGGACTTTAAGTCGCTATTCCTCAACCAGTTCGCCATAAGTAAACGACCGCAGAAGACTGCCTTGGAAGTGATGCAGTTGACCTAAGGAAGGAATAAAAGTTTACGGGAGTTCATCACTCGATTCAACAACGAAGTTGTTGAAGTCCCTGACCTCACTTGCTCGTCCATGTTGGCGGCACTGATGAGCAACACGAGGGATGAAGAGTTTAAGAAGTCACTGGCCTTTGATCAGCCCAAGTCTATTCAAGAGATAAGAAATCGGGCGGACAAGTATATCCAGCTCGAGGAAGTGTTAAAAACACAAAATGTAGAGCAGACGATCGCGGGCCAAGCGACAGAGCGGATGATTCCCACAAGTGACAGAAGGATTAGTCGAGCTGGAGAAAGCCGACCGGTCGACAGGGACATCGACGAGAGTCCTTCACCTCGCTCAATAGGCGATATGCGGAAGTATTGGCGGTCATGAGAGCAGATGGGGAGCCCCTCCGAGAACCCAATAAGTTGAAGACCCCCCCTCCAAGAAGAGGGACCCTGATTTATATTGCCGCTTCCATAGAGACATCGGTCATGACACTGAGGATAAAGAAATCGAACTCCTTATCCAAAGGGGAAGGCTGGGTCGATTTTTGAAGTACGGAAAGAATGTCGATCGAGACAATGAGAATAAGATCGGTCGGTCCGACAATTGGCGACAGCCTTGGAGGCGAAACGATAGGAATGGAGGGAGGCAGAATGGAAATACTGACGATCGACGCGAAACGAGAGGACAATCCAGGGCAAGAGGCGACAGAAACACCGGACAACAAGATGACCGACCGGTTAGGGTCATTAACATGATCTTTGGTGGTAGTGCAGCAGGCGGGTCCACCGTTAAAGGAAGAAAAAGATATGCCAGGCAAGTCGGTGAAGACTTGTTGGCCAAGAGAAAGAAACAGAACGATGGGATGATATCGTTCGACGAATCTGATCTAGATGGTGTTAGTTGTCCTCATCATGACGTGCTCGTAGTAAATCTGAACATGGAGGGAAACGAGGTAAAATGGGTAATGATCGATACGGGTAGCTCGGTCGACCTATTGTATTATGAGGCCTTCAAATAGATGGAGATACCGGAGGACCGAGTACTGCCTATAGAAGGACCTATCAAAGGGATAACTGGAGCATCAGCCTACCCATTTGCCCGAGTCTTCTTGAAAGTAAAATTCAGACAAAAGTCGCGTCAGATAGAGAAGGACGTTGAGTTCCTAGTTGTGAAGTTTGCAGGGGCGTACAATGCGATAATCGGACGAGCCACTCAAAACGCCCTCAGAGCTGTTGTCTCCATCTACTACTAGGTAATGAAGTTCCCATGGAATTGGCGTTGTCAGGGGTCAGCAAAGAATCGCTAGGGAATGTTACTTAGCGGAAACAAAGACACTAGACGGGGCGGTAGTCTTGACGAGCTCTCTTGATGTGAGAGCTGATGAAGAAACGGAGAGAATGAACCCCGTTGAAGAAATGCAACAGGTCATATTGGATGAAGCAGACCGTTCCAAGTTCACAAATCTAGGTTCTGAGCTTTAGAAGGGCCTGGTCAAAGAAATCACGGATTGTTTGGTAGAAAACAGATCGGTCTTCGCCTGGGTACCGAGCGATATGCTTGGAATTTCTCGATCGGTCGTATCGCATTCTCTCGGTATCCGACAAGATTGCAAGCCAGTTAGACAGAAGAAGCGGTGGCAAAGCAAAGAGAGGCAGGAGGTGATTGAGAAGGAGATAGAAAAATTGCTTAGCGCTGGGTTCATTCGGGAAGTCAAATACCGTGAATGGTTGGCCAATGTTGTACTTGTGAAGAAGAAAAATGGAAAGTGGAGAATGTGCATTGACTTCACCGATTTAAACAAAGCGTGCCCAAAGGATAGCTTCCCTTTGCCCAAAATCGATCAGCTGGTAGACTCCACGTCAGGGCATGAACTTCTCAGCTTCTTGGATGCTTTCTTGGGCTACTATCAGATTCAAATGAGTCTCGAAGACGAAGAGAAGACAGCTTTTATAACTGACCAGGGCACGTATTGCTACCAAGTAATGCCGTTCGGCTTAAAGAACGCAGGGGCCACCTATCAGCGGCTCGTCATGGAAGTTTTTAAGAAACAGATCGGTCGATCAATTGAGGCTTATGTGGATGATATGGTGGTCAAAAGTAAGATAGTCGCTAAGCATGTGGAAGATCTCAAAGAAGTCTTCCAGACCCTTAATAAATTTAAGATGAAGTTGAACCCAGAAAAATGTATCTTTGGTGTGGCATCCGAAAAATTCCTGGGGTTTATGATTACTCAGCGGGGGATTGAAGCTAATCCAGAAAAGATCGAAGCTATCGTCCAAATGCCCTTGCCGCATTCAGATACTGACCGGTCGGACAGTTTCTTTGAGCAGATTCGTCTCCAGGATGGGGGACAAGTGCCTCCCATTTTTCAAAATTTTGAGGAAAGCGGATGTGACCCAGTTCCAATGGCCGGATAAATGCGAAAGAGAATTTCAACACTTGAAGCAGTATCTGGCTAGTCCACCCATCTTGCAGAGCCCAGTTGAGGGGGAGAGTCTAATTCTGTATTTGGCAGTCACGGAGGGAGCGATCAGCGCAGTCCTTGTTCGATCGGAGGGAAATGAGCAATGCCCGATCTACTACGTCAGTAAGGTGCTGAATGGACCAGAAACACGATATGCGCCCATAGAAAAGCTGGCTCTCTCCTTGATAACTGCGACGCGGAAGCTAAGGCCCTACTTCCAGAGTCATACCATCGAGGTATGGACCAACCAATCCCTCAGGAAGTGCCTCCAAAAGCCTGAGACCTCAGGGCGATTAATAAAATGGGACGTAGAGCTGAGGGAGTTCGATATACAATATAAGCCTCGGATGACGATCAAGGCCCAAGTGCTGGCGGACTTCGTTGCAGAAATGAGTCAACCTGACTCGCAGGATGAGCAATGCCCTGCCTGGAGCCTGTTTGTTGATGGGTCGACCAATGCTAAGGGATGCGGAGCAGGAGTGGTATTGATCAGCCCGCACCAGGAAGAAAAGGTAGAATATGCTCTTCGGTTAGAATTTAGAGCCTCCAATAACGAAGCAGAATACGAGGCTCTGATAGCCGGCCTCCAATTGGCAAAGGAGATGGGGGTAAAGCATCTAAAGGTGTACAACGATAGCCAAATAGTGGTTGGTCAAGTCACTGGGCAGTACGAGGCCAAAGGGAGAAGCATGATCAAATATCTGGAATCGGTAAAGCAGGAGTTGAGTAATTTCGAGCAATACTCGATCAACAGGATAGAACAGGCTCAAAATGCTAAAGCAGACGCACTTTCCAAAATGGCTTCCCATCGAGATGCAAAAAATAACGTTTTGGTCGAGCGACTAGACCGACCTAGCATTCAGAAAGCCAAGGAAGTCCTTGACGCAAATGACGAGTGATCAAGTTGGATGGAACTGATCAGACGGTACCTCCTCGAGGGAACACAGCCAGAAGAAACCTTGGAGGCCAAGAAACTAAAAGTAAAGGTGGTCGAATATGCGGTCGTTAATGGCACCTTGTACAAGCGATCTTATGACTGGCCACTACTACGATGCTTGAGCGAAGAAGAGGCAGAGCAGGCAACGGCTGAAGTTCACGAAGGAATGTGCGGAAATCACGTAGGAGGCAGAATGTTGGCTCATAGATTGATTAGACAAGGGTATTACTGGCCGACAATGAAGAGAGACTGCCAGGAGAAAGTTAATCGGTGTGAGGCTTGCCAGAAAAATAATAACCTGCCTCACCAGCCGACTGAGAGGATGAAAATCGTGAGCCATCCCATCCCTTTTGCTTAATGGGGAATGGATATACTAGTACTGTAGCGCCCCCTCACCGTAGGGTACACATCGGGACGCCTGAAGGTCGCTCCGACACGTATCCCACGATAAAGGTGCACCACCAGAACATTCTCACTAATTATCCACATGGCATCGCAATAATTAAAACCAATTATCAGAAATCAGTAAACTTTTAAAAGCCAAAGGAATCTTAATACAGTCATCCAGTAGCAGAATAGACAAGTCTATCAGTCCCCTAAACAAAACCAAAAAGGAAACTGATACAAGCATCTATCCTAAGTCATCCTAAAAAATCCAACCCAGCTGACCGACCTGTGCGCCATCGCTTCTCTTGCCAGCACGCTCGCACGACATGAAAAGACTATCTCCGGAGCTAGGAGTCTACTCTATCAGTCCTGAAAAATAGGTTGCAATTTTGGGTGAGTTTGCGAACTCAGTGAGAAACCATCATCGATGGTTCACTCAAATCATGCATTACGCAGATTGCGTACAACACGACACAGTAATATTCAATTAATAGTATTACATAACAATTTACAGTAGTCTATAACAGTTTGTAGTATCAAATAACAATTTACAATAACATATAACCATTTACAGTATCATATCACACTTCACAGTATTATGCAACAGTTTACAGTAGCACGTAACAATTTGCAGTCTCTCATGTCATCACACAATTCAGTAAGTTTGCAATTCAATCACCATGTATACAATGCATATGAGACTCTATTCCGATTATTCAAAGGTCGTGCCCAAGTGCTCACCAAGATTCGGTGGGGGACGCGTGAGGATTTCTACCCTCGGGCTCGAGGTCGGTCAAGATCTGATGTTCGAGCTCGAGGCTCTTTTCAGTGATAATAGCACTTGGGTCACATATCCATTATCTGATCATGCATTTATGCATGCAATGCAGTGTTCAGTAATTCAGTGTTCAGTAATCTACAGTGTACGGCTATAAAAGCCCAGTATTGCATTTCTCAGTATCATACAGTAATCTAGTCCAATACAGTAGTCCAATCCAATACAGTAGAAACATGCCATTCGATCATGTATATTTCAGTAATCATGCAACTTCACATTGGCAAGTAATTCACATTGAGCATTTAGACAGTCAGGAATTTGAGAAACCAACTAGGTTACTCACCTGTAACTTCCGAGCTACTGCCTGTAAGTTCTAGCAATATCCGTGACGATCCAACGACGCCTTTATAACAGTAAAATACAGTCCCATTACTAGATGCTCAATAAAACGATTCAGTAATGCATATGTCTCAGTGGAATTATGTACAATGCATGTTCACGATTTCCCCGGCGCTAAACCCAATTTTGAACTCTTATGCCCAATTCTAACTCTTCGCTCAATTGATCGACAATAATTGATCCATTCCTAAAAATTCAGTTCAATTTTCTCAATTCATACTCCCTATAGCAATTCCATATCCATTGGGTCAAAACCTTTATTGAAAATCCCAATTAAAACTCCAATTGTCTCAATTCAATATTTAGGTCACACTATGAACCTTGATTGACCTTATTCTCTATGAATCAATACCATTTAAATTAAATTCTAACTTCCATAATTATCCTCAATTGTAGACCTCTTTCCTTAGTTCATAACGAATCAAGAATCACCTCAATCGGAGGTCTATACCATAAGTTATGCCCGATAAACTAAAATCAATCCAATAAAAAAAGCCCCTTTCGCCGCGACCTTGCGACTCTCGCCACGACGTATACGGGTCGCTCGCCGCGGCATGAAACACGTTCGCCGCGACGAACACCTTACGCCAGCTCGCCGCGACGTAAGCTATTTGGCTCGTCGCGACGTAACATTTCTTCGCTCGCCGCGGCGAGCATGCATTTTCTCGTCGCGACGTAGCCCTTTTTCAGACGTCGCGACGTGCGGGCTACATCGTCTTCTCCGCGCGACCTTTCCTCCATTTTCTCTTTCTAAACCAATATTAAATACTCTAAACTACCCAAATCAACCATAATAAATGCCATAAATGCAATAAAAACCATTAATAACAACATTAATGCCATTAAAACTTACCAATCGAAGATCAATCCACAAATTTCTCAAAAATCACCGTAACCCTAAAACTTTCTCAAATCAACGATTAATCCACTCTCCAAGCTTCCCAACCTTCAATAATCACAATAAACCATTTAGCTATGCACAATGAGAAGAAAACCATAGAGAAAGATCGAGGAATCCTCACCGGTGGGAGGAGTCGAAGATCGCCGTGGAAGGAGGAAGAGAAGAAATGCTTTTTGCCTTAGGATAATTCCCCAATTTCAACCCTAACCTATTTATAGACATAACTCTCCGAATCAGTCCAAATTTCAGTCTCTAAATTTCAATGGCTCAACATTTTTATTTCCTATCAGTATAACTCTAATATTTCCTTTGCCATTGGACAATTCTTTCAGTACTATACAGTCAATCAGTCTGTCACTCCAAAATTTCCGGTCCGGGTATTTTCTCCTAAATTTCCTGAAAATTTCCTATAAGTCACTATCAATTGCCAATCACTCTTAGACTATTTTAAATCAGTCATTCGAGCCCACTTACTCTTAATTTCTCAGTAAATCACAATCCAGTCAGTTCAGTCAGTTTTCAGTTCACAATCCAATCAATTCACACTCACAATTAAGATGCCGGAAAATCATGAATGCATGTACTTATGAATAAATGCATATGCAAGAAACATGTTCCTCTATAATTAGAGGCCAGTAACATGCTCAATCAGTGAATGCAATGAAACCTATCAGTCTGACCCAATATTACCAAAATACCCTTTCTAACAGTAACAGGATGTTACAAGTACCTTTCCCCCTCGGTCCTAGATAGAAGAAATTCTTGATAGTAGCAGTGGAATACTTCACTAAATGGGTAGAAGCGGAAGTGGTCGCTACAATAACTGAGCAGAAGGCAGAAAATTTTCTAAGAAGAAACATACTAAGTCGTTTTGGGATGCCTATGGTGTTGGTTACAGACAACGGTCGACAATTTGACAACGACAAGTTCAGAGATTTTTGCGAGCGACTAAAGATAAGGCTCCAATTGACTTTAGTAGCTCACCCTCAAAGTAACGGCCTTGAAGGAGAACACCAACAAAAAGATAATGAGCGCTCTTAAGAAGCGCTTAGATGGATGTAAGACTTGGGTAGATGAACTAGATGAAGTATTGTGGGCGTACAGAACTACCCCAAATGGAGCCACAAGAGAAACACCGTTCAGGATGACTTTTGGGGCAGAAGCCCTAGTTCCAGTAGAAGTGATGTTGCACAACCAAAGAGTGTCGAGCTATGAAGAAGAGCGGAACAGTGAAGACAGGGATAGGGCAGCTGCTCGTTCGGAGGCCGTTAGGAAAAAAGCAACAAAGTTCTATAATAGAAGAGTAAAGCTGAGCGACATAAAGGTCGGTAGATACGTCCTGCAAAAGGCCGAGGCGGCTGGAAAGCAATCTGGAAAGCTCGGACAGGCGTGAGAAGGATCAAGTGGTCAAGCAAGCCGGACATGGCTCTTACATCCTGCGCGATGCGAACGGGAAGATTCTACCGAGGCCCTGGAACTCTCAAAACCTGAAGGCGTTCTACCAGTAGATAAGCTTTATTTTAGTTCTCATTTCTTTGTTTATTGTTGTTTATTGTACACAACTTGTGGGTACCTTTTTCCTGGACCCGCAAGTCAGGTTTTTTAACGGCCCACGCCCATATCATCGTCAATAAAGGAGTTTTCAGATTCCTTGGCAAGAAAAAAATCTCATTAAATTTGGCAAAGAGGAGAAAATTCCACCAACTGATCGTTCGGCCTCATGATCGCTCGGCCTCTACCTCACTCGGCCTGGTTGCCAAGACAAGATCCTTGGAACCAGGCGATGCCGAGAAGAGGAATCTCGGATCGCTTGGCCTTTACCTCGCTCGGCCAGGTTGCTAAGACAAGATCCTTGGAACCAGGCAATGCCGAGAAGATGAATCTCGGATCGCTCGACCTCTACCTCACTCAGCCAGGTTGCCAAGACAAGATCCTTAGAACCAGGCGATGCCGAGAAGATGAATCTCGGATTGCTCGACCTCTACCTCACTTGACCAGGTTGCCAAGACAAGATCCTTGGAACTAGGCAATGCCGAGAAGATGAATCTCGGATCGCTCGGCCTCTACCTCGCTCAGCTAGGTTGCCAAGACAAGATCCTTGGAACCAGGCAATGCCGAGAAGATGAATCTCAAATCGCTCGGCCTCTACCTCGCTCGGCCAGGTTGCCAAGACAAGATCCTTGGAACCAGGCGATGCCGAGAAGATGAATCTCAGATCGCTCGGCCTCTACCTCGCTCTACCAGGTTGCCAAGACAAGATCCTTGGAACTAGGCGATGCCGAGAAGATGAATCTCGGATAGCTCGGCCTCTACCTCGCTCATCCAGGATGCCAAGACAAAATCTTGGATCGCTCGGCCTCATCATCGCTCGACCAAATTCGCCCGATCGACGCACATCGAGTGCACTCATTCACTACCTGCTATTCGAAAGGATCGTCTAATCTTTAACACGACATATAAAGGAGGTAATGAAAAACAAAAGAGCTTCTATTTCTTTGGATTAAAGCTCTGGTCACAAGCCCGACCAGATGAGCCTTGTAAGGGAAAACAATCATTTTGATCCTTCAGGAGGAGCGGAAGGGCCAGTAGTAGGATCGACAGGAGGAGAGGAAAGGCCAGCAGCAGGATCGGCAGAAGGAAGAACCGGAGAGACACACCCACGAGATCGCTCGTCCTCCTCATCTGAGCTAAAATCCAACTCCTCATCCGGAACCGACGTGCGTTCTCCCTCTGCTATCTCCCTCACTTCCTCTAAAGAAAGGCCGAGAGCGGCAGGAAGTATCGGCTCGGCATAATCCTCAAATGGAGGACCGACCGACCCGTCAGGGATATAGACGTCATGGCAATTCCTCAGGACCGAAAGGGTCAGGTCGTAAGCGAACTCTAAGCACTCCCCATGTAGGAACCGCCTTTTCCATCGCTTGATCGCCTCAACTCTCTGCTTTTTGATGGAGCCTCACAACTCCATCCATCTATCCTCGGCCCTCAATTTATCCCTCACCGCGTCATGGCAATCCTGGAGGAATTTCTTACGAAGCTCCTGCTCCGTCTCCACCTTTCTTGCCAAGTCCTTACATTCCTTGGCGAGCTCGTCCCTCGCCGCAACCACCCTGCTCTTTTCTCCTTCCCCCGTAGAGAGTTGAGCTTTCAAAACGCTCCTCTCCTCCTCCCAAAGTTTCTTCTCCCCCTCAACTGAAGAGAGTTGAGCTCGTAAGATGTCCTGCCCCTCCTTCGCCTCTGCAAGTTCAGCTCTTAGAGTATTAACTTGCTCGAGAAGGTCATGAACCTCCCGATCCACTGTTTGCCTCACTCCATCGAGCTAATCAAGACGTTGATACATCTCAGAGGCGTACGCCATATCCTTGACGTAGCTGCGGACGGGGTAGCCATCAGCTCTTTATTGTCCAACGTGTCCAAAAACCTCTCGTCCGTAAGAGGAATGACTTTCTGGGCAATGTGCAGAGCCACATTAGCGTCCTTAAGCGACACAGTCTTGTCAAGACTGATCACGAACTTCCACTGTTTGCCACTAGAGGCTCACTCTTTCCCTTTGCCCTTATCCAACTGGGGCGCTCGCTTTTCCCCCGCTCCCCTCTCCTGCTGACTGGGCGACCGACCGAAACTCCGAGCGGTCCTCTTCCTTTTGAGTGGAGACTCCATCTCTTCCTCCTCCGAACCCGCTCAGTTTGCACTCATCGGCAAGACCGACAATGACACCGACACGTCAGGACAGTCTTTAGTGGGCGGAGGGGCCAGCAACACTATAGATTGGCCTAGCTCCATTGGCGGAGGGGCGCCTTCGCTGGCCTCTGCCTCCTTCCTCTGCTTCTTCACCTTCGAAGAAACCAATACTTACAAATACAGTAAATAGTTCAACCACGAGGAGTCAACCAGAGGGGGCAGTTTCTTCTCTTAGCCCGCTAATTTAGGGCGGGGGGTCGATCAGGAACGAATCGACCAAGGCCCCCCACGATATCCCAGAATGAGATGACCGAAGTCATACCGACCGAGTCTTTTAATGCGATCGACTACCTCCTACTCCTCTTTAGTAAGAGACAAGCTCGACGCGTCGTTTCATCACTCGACCAAAGGATATCTCCACGGCCGGGACTCAAAGGAAGATCCCGGAGGCCTCACAAAAAAGTACTTCGTCCACCAAGCGGTAATTTTTGAAGCCATTCCTGCCTGGCGATATCGGACATCTCTATACTGCAGAAGAGGGATCCTGGCCCCAGAGCTTGAACTCTGGTTCATTCTAAAAAAATGGCGTAGGATGCCAACAGAAGGAGGACAGTCGAACTAATGGCACAGCAAGGCTAAACCGTTAATGAATCTCTATCCATTTGGAGGAATTTGGCCCGGCCTCAGTTGGTAGGCGACGACACCTCGTCGATGATCGGGGCATACAGGAGCTTCATGCTGTCGATCGAGACGAAGCTGTCAAAAATAGCAAAATACCCTCCCAAGTTACTGTGGATCCGTTTGCCCTCGAAGACCAGCCTAGGCCCCCAGGATAAAGGGATATTGTTCCGAATAATAGACAGGTTCAACTCCCCCACGGTCATTGATGATTCGTCTTTCGGCGGCTCCTCCACGACCAGCCCATCCTTCCGTTCATTCGCCGAAACTTCTTCAATACCTCTCACCCCTGGCATCGCCACTACTTCAGGCGGCTCGGCTAGTTGGGAGGCCCTCTCGACGGTTTCTTCCCTAGGGCTAGCCCCACTTCTAAGACTGGTTGACATGTTTACAAAGAGGAAACTTTAGGAAAATTGAAGAAAAGGGACTTACCTAGCTGGTGATTGAGGTTGGGAATTTGAACATTGGTTGAAAGAAAACTCCGGAGACTGTAGGCAAGAAGGTACAAATGAAAGCAGAATGAAAGTTGGAGAACAAAACAAGCGTGAAGAAAATCTGTAGTTTGTTGATCCTGAGTATTTATAGAAGATCGGTCGAATGGACGTTCCAACCAACGCTTGACGCATGGAGAAAATCTGAGCCAAACACAGACACGTGGCAGGATCTGAACTGAGGTGAATTAGGGTTATTAGAAATCCAGAGCAGCGCAACAGTTAAAAGGACGTACGTGACAGCTGCACAATGGTTACAAAGACGTTTCGTTTCAAATTCTAAAAATTTATCAGAGGGCACGTGCCGTCAGTAATAATTAAACCGAGTTCCTTCACGCGCTTAACGTCAATGTTCACCCGATCTATCTTGGCACGAGCTATCGAGCAATAACCATTAGCACTAACTGATCAGGACACTCAACTGACCGATCCTAGCACGAGTTGTCATGCACTATGCATTAATGTCCGATCGATCGGGCCTACCACGAGCTGCCCTACAGACGAACTGCACGATCTTTATGTACTCCTTCGACCCTTCTCCTTGGTCAGACTCGAGGAGTAGCGGCTTATGGTGGGGTCGGTCATGCTAGGCCCAAGCCCAGGTCCACACATCCACGACCCATTCACAAAAACCCCCATGCATACGTAAAAACCTACGTAAAGACTTAAACCTAGCATCTATTCCATAGATAAGGTACTACTCTGCCATGATACAGGTGTGAGAATTAGAACCCTGATTTTCTCTGTTTTACAGTGACCAAAACCCTCACAAAAAGACTAACTTGAGCGTCGGAGGGGCCTGCCGGTTATCAACCTCCGGCGTGCCTTGTGTTGTTTTGCAGGTGATCTCTTGCTCAAGACAATCAACCCCATGGATCCAAACAATAGCGTCCTGTAGGAAAATCCCGGTGTGAGCATCACATGCCCACGGTGCAGAAAACAAAAATTTTTATTCCGGGACCTTCCCGAAAGCTAGGATCCATGTGTCTATATAACAAACTCAAACCATAACGGCCAAAGGAGACCGTCTCTAACGATATCCACACAGAGATCGGAGAACTTAACCGGGGTAAACCCTTTGACCTGGGAATAGCTAGAACAAATTAAAGAGTGCTAGCTCTTACCTTTGTCCTTGGAGAGCTTGAATCAACGATGAAGAGAAGGAGACGCTTGGAGAAGAAGATGAAGATCGATGATGTGATGAAGAAGAGAGAAAACTATTTTCTCAAAACCCTTTCATCTTTTTCACAAAACCAACGATCATCCCATATTTCTTTTACATATGCCATATGTCTTTAACCTTTAAAGACACATTAAATGCAAAGTAGGTGAGTCATGCATCCACGTTAGCTACTTATATATATATATATATATATATATATATATATAAAGCTAAGACTTCTCCACTCCTTCTTCCACTTATACACACATATATATATATATTAATTAATTAATTATATATATAGATATAAATAAATGTCAAGTGGTCCACCACACCTGGAATTGGGTCTCATCGCCTACCGGATCCCGGTATAGGAAAAACCCCCGAAAACTTTTTTTAGAAATATCGATGTCGCGATCTCATCGGGACATATCTCGATCTCATCGGGATCCATTTAGTCCGATTGCTCTCCATATATTGGAACTCTGTCCAAAACTATTTTACGAATTCTCCGAGACACTCTTATGCGTGTGACCCATTAGGTTCCCGGTTATGTTGGCCACTTAGATTAACACTTAATATGAGCAAGTCATAAGTGGTATCTAGCAACACATCATGACCTCCAATTGAACGGAAAGTAATTGGTTTGACGAATGAACATGCATTCATCATGAACCATATCACGAACCTTTCCATAGACAATTACCGTGCAATTCGCCCTTTCACCATGCTATACCCCACTTGGTTATGAGTATGGGCAAAGTGTCAACTCTTACTAGACTGAGTATGTCAAATCTAGTCCAAGTGATATCAGTTCTTATCCTGGGACTCATTACTTAATATGTCAATGAAGACATTCTTCATGACATATATGCTTCGGCCAGAGACTTCCAAGTAATGAACCTGACAAGAGGCCATGGGTATCATCTTCGCTATCACAAGGTGAATCCTCTATTGGCTACTCAATTACCTTCAATACCTCAAGCTGCACCCAATCACCACCCTATGAGCGACCTCTCGTAAGGTAACAAGGAATGGAGTCAAAGCACGTAATCAAGATATCAAGATATCCTCGAGCACCTCAAGTCTAAGGATACTTGCACCATTGCTATGATGAGATTATCAACGACATTAGAATAGGACATCCATGTGATGATCTCATAGCAGGTCATCCAATGTACTTACTACCTCTAGTAAGCATCCACATCTCAACCCTAAATATCTCATATTTACATTTTCTGAGATCCGCCGCTTGATCAAATCAAGGAGCTTGAGATGTACTAGTCTTCCGGATTACCGATGTCCAGCCTCTCGGTAATCCTATGACTAGGGATAATTTAGAATCTTGACATAATTGCACATGATAGGAATCTCAGTAGTATGATCACATCATAATTTTCTTCATGCTATGTCATATATCATGGACTTCATTAATTTGCTTATAGATCAATATCCATTCATAAATAATGAGCAATGAAGTTAATGAAATATGCCTTTCTTTATTTATTCACAAAGTATGTGCACAACTTTGTACAAAATGCGCTAAAGGCGATTGCCTTCAGGGCACTACTCTAACAATCTCCTACTTGACCTAAAGCCAATCGCCTTTGATATCTAATACCATAGCGAGTACATGAGAATCAAAACTCTTTTGTGATAATGGCTTTGTCAACGGATCAGCAATATTCGCTTTCGGTGGGAATTCTCTCGATCCGACATCACCGCCCTATGATCTCCTCGATCGATGATATCTACGGAGAACGTGTTTGGATCGTTGATGAGACCTTGGTTCTTTCGCCTACGCAATAGCCCCATTGTTGTCACAATACAACTGTATGGGCCCATCACTGCTAGGAACCACACCAAGTTCAGTAATGAACTTCTTGATCCAAACGCTTCCTTTCTTCGCTCAAGCGGCAATGTACTCTGCCTCGCCGTTGAATCGGCAATCGTCTCTTATTTGAACTCTTCCAATGACCGCCCGCCATTCAGTGTGAATACATAACTTGATTGGGATTTGGAATCATCCTTATCAGATTAAAATTTGGCATCTCAGATACCCGCCACTTTGAGATCTCCATCTCCATATATCAAGAAAACATCCTTAGTCCTTCGCAAGTACTTGAGGATATTCTTGACACCACCCAAATGACCCTCACCAGATCCGATTGGTATCCGCTCGTAACACTTAGAGCATATGATACATCGGTCTCGTATATAACATGCGTATATGATAGATCCTACCGCAGATGCATACGGATCATATTCATGCGCATCCTCTCATCTTGTGTCTTAGGACACATAGATTTCGAGAGTGTTATCCCATGAGTCACGGAAGATACCTCTCTTGGATTGCTCCATGCTAAACCTCTTTAGCATCTTGTCTATGTCGTTGATTGTGAAAGACCAAGCAACCTTTTGATTTATCTCTATAAATCTTTATCCCAAGGATATAAGTTGCTTCACCAAGGTCTTTCATGGCAAATTGTTTGGACAACCAAATCTTGGTGATTGTAGCATAGAGACATCGCTTCCTAGCAATAATATGTCATCTACATACAAGACAAGGAATACGATTGCAGTCCCATTAACCTTCTTATACACACGGTGTTCATCGAATTTTGTGAGAAACCAAACTCTTTGATTACCTCATCAAAACGGATATTCCAACTCTGGATGCTTGTTTCAATCCATAGATGGATTTACGAAGCTTGCATACCTTTTCGCCATCATAGAGGTGAAGCCCTCGGGTTGTGTCATATACACATCCTTAGCTAGATTTCCATTTAGAAAGTCGTCTTCACATCCATTTGCCATATCTCATAATCATAATGAGTGGCAATGGCTAGGAGTATTCTAATGGATTTAAGCATTACTATCTTTGGTCAAGGTCTCGTCGTAGTCAACTCCTTGTCTTTGACGAAAGCCTTTAGCCACAAGCCTTGCTTTATAGGTAATTACATTACCATCCATGTCGGTTTTCTTTTTAAAAACCCATTTGCACCCAATGGGTTTGATTCCTTCGGGTGCCTCAACCAAAGTCCATACTTGGTTTTCATACATGGAATCCATTTTAGCCTGCATGGCATGAAGCCATTTCTCAGACTCTGAACTCTTCGTAACCTCTTCATAGGTGGTAGGCTCATCATCTTCTATGAGCAATACGTCATTCTGTTCATTCACGAAATCCATATCTCGGGAACAGAGCGTATCCACGTGACTCACTTAATTTCGTGTGTTGTAGAAGGTTGAACTGTTACTTCATCTCAGATGAGTCACAGTTTCAGTTCGAGCAATTGATCTGCGTCTGCTCGAGCATCCCGAACTTCTTCAAGCTTAATTTTGCTCCCACCGCCTTCTTGTAAAAGAAACTCTTTTCTAAAAGACAGCATGCTTCAAACAAACACCTTTTGTTCCTCAAAGATGGTAGAATTGATATCCCATTGTTTCTTTAGGATATCCTACGAACAAACACTTGTCAAACTTTGCCACAAGTTTATCTGACTGTGTCCGCTTCACAAAAGCAGGACAACCCCAAACTTTCAAATGAGTAAGATAAGGTCTTTTGTTAGTCCACATATCATATGGAGTAACATCAATCGTCTTTGATGGAACTCGCTTAACAAGTAAACAATCGCTCCTCAAGTGCATACCCCAAAAGGATTTTGGTAATTTTCAAAGCCCATCATTGATCGTACCATGTCTAACAAGGTTCGATTTCTCCTTTCTGCCACACCATTATGTTGTGGTGTGTAAGGAGGAGTCCATTGAGATAAAATCCCATTATCTCTGAGATAATCCAAAAACTCTTGGTCTAAGTATTCCCCACCACGATCTGATCGTAATGTCTTGATACTTTTCCCAAGTTGGTTTTCTACTTCATTTCTGAATTGTTTGAACTTTTCAAATGCTTCAGATTTGTATCTCATCAGATACAAGTACCCATATCGAGAATAATCATCGATAAAGGTAATGAAGTAAAGACAACCACTTCTGGCATGGATAGACATCGGACCACATACATCTGAATGTATTAGGTCTAATACTCCAGTCGCTCGTTCACCCTTTCTCTTAAAGGATAATTTAGTCATCTTGCCTAATAAACAAGATTCGAATGAGTCATATGATTCATAATCAAATGACCCTAAACTTCCACTCTTATGGAGCTTAGCTATGCGTCTCTCATTTATATGGCCAAGGCGACAATGCCATAAGTAAGTTGATTTTAAATTATCTCGTTTATGTCTTTTCGTGTCATTAACATTCATAATTGGATGTGACATATCTAATATGTAAATTCCATTGCATAATGTACCAGTACCATAAAGCATTCCATTCAAACTAATAGAACAACCATTGTTACTAAAAGTCACATGGAAACCAAATTTATTTAAACAAGAAATGTATAATATGTTCTTTGTTAATACAGGTACAAAATAACATTCATCCAATTTAATTACAAGCCCAGTGGGGAGTGACAAAAAGTAAGTGCCTACGGCTAATGCAACAAATCTTGCTCCATTTCCCACATGCAGGTCTAGTTCTCCTTTATGAGTCCGCTCATCGTCCTCGAGGCCTCGTGATATCATTGCATATGTGTGAGCCACAACCGTATCTAATACCCATATGTTATGGTCGAAACAGATAACCTCAATGACAAACATACGAAGAAGTCGAGGCATCTGATGCCTTCTTCTGCTTCAATTCTTCCAGATAGACTTTACAGTTTCGCTTCCAGTGGCCAGTCTTGCCACAATGGAAGAAAGTTCCTTTTGGTGCAGTCTCTTTGGTTTTCTTCTTGGCTACACTTCCTTTCGGTTTCTTAGACCTTTTCTTCTCCAGCTTCTTTTTCTTTGAACCAGAAGAAGAGTCCACCATAAGCACTTGCTTGCTATCCTTCTTGATAGCTTGCTCATTGTCTCGAAAGCAGATTGATCAACTCGTGGATTGTCGTGGATATTTGGTTCATCCGATAGTTTAACACAAACCGTGAATAACTATCAGACAATCCAACTAGAATTAAGTCAACACTTAATTCATAATCCATAACAAAACCTAAGACAGCCAACCTCTCAATATACCCATTCATCTTCAGTGCATACTGCACTGCAGATGAACCTGGAGTTATCTTAGTAGTGAAGAGTAGTCTCGAGGTCTCGAACCTTTCAGACCGAGCTTGCTCATCAAACAGCTTTCTAAGATGAAACACTATGGTATTAGCATCCATAGACTCATGCGCTTCGCACTCTGGTGACATCGAGGCAAGCATAATGCGGTAGCCATGTCACCGTCTTTAAGATGTTTACGATATGCTTTCGATCCTCATCAAGCATCGATGTAGTGGATCAGGAAGTGGAACTTCTAGGACATATCCCAGTTCCTTAGACCTGAGAACAATTCTCAGATTTCTCACCAATCTAGAAAGTTGGGTCCGATTAATTTGTTGGAGTCCATAAGCGAGCGCAAGTTCACACTGGAAGTCATCTTCAATAACCTATAGGGAAAGAGAGAAAGAATGTTAGAATAGAATTACATGCATGATCATAAGGACTTGCATGACATGCATATGGCTCCCACTAGTTTCAAAGAATCCATAACCCTCAAGATTTAATCCAAGAAACATTATGACAAAATGTCCTAGTGGGTCGATATCCGACATTACTAAAATGACCTTGGGTTTACCCAACAAGCCACCTTAGGTCAATCGGTAGGTATCGGTCATACCAATTGCATTATAGATATCCGACATTACTAAAATGACCTTGGGTTTACCCAACAAGCCACCTTAGATCTATCGACAGGTATCGATCATACCATTTGCTTCATAGATGCAACTATCGACTAGTGCTATCAACTCGTGATGTATGCACACACATTGGGTTATCAACTCTTGATACGCTGCATATCCGATGCACACGCCCAATTTCGCCTCGCCCACGTTGACCTTGAGTTTACTCAACAAATCAACGCTTCTAGTGAAAACCGACCCATTAATCTGAAAATCTTATTTTCATGGTTCGAACATATCCGTATAGAGTGAGCTTGGGTTTACCCAACAACCCAACTCTATAAGAACTCTGGTTCTCCCCATATTAATTGAAGGCGTTAGTTTTCATATGATGTGAGGGTTTTCAGGTCTCATCTTCTTCTCCTCCAAGCCGTAGGATTATAGTCACCATGACTATATGGAATGATTTAGGGCATTTCATCAATCACATTGAATCTATACCTAAAATCATCCATCATCCCACCTTTGCATGTTGTAAGTCGACTTATGTATGTGTAAGTCGACTTATACCTTTGTGTAAGTCGACTTATGCATGTGTAAGTCGACTTATGTATGTGTAAGTCGACTTATACCTTTGTGTAAGTCGACTTATGCATGTGTAAGTCGACTTATGTATGTGTAAGTCGACTTATACCTTTGTGTAAGTCGACTTATGCATGTGTAAGTCGACTTATGCAGCTGTGCACAAACAAGTCGACTTGTACCATTGTGCAAGTCCACTTATGCGTCTACAGTGCACGGACAAGTCGACTTGTATCTTTATTAGTCGACTTATCCATGTGGAATTGCTATCTAATCAGCTAATTTCTCAATCCGTACAGTTCCAATTCACAATACGAAGTATAATATCCTTTATTATGATGTACCAATGAAACACTTTCATTGTTCCATGCTTACCATACATAGTCAAACTATACATGAAAAACTTGAAATCAATGAATACACTTTTATTCATTCAGATCTCCAAATAATTTAAGAATATCAAACTATCACCCTAAGTATCTCTAGGTAGTCTAAACTTTATCAAGACTACTTCGGCACATGTCACAAAATTTGTGACGGCCAAAATAATCAAGACAACGAAATGCACTAACGAGACGCTAATGTGACACATTTGACATCTGAAAAATATTTGGAAACCCAATTTCAAAAAATTCAATTTGGAAAGCATACAAAATCAATATGACACATTTTTAATCACATTAAAAATGATCCAAGGCATTGTAATTGAGAAATACACAATTTATCATTCCAAACAAAACAGCTCCAGCAACTTTCTCAAAACTGCCAAGCTCTGTGTTTTGCTTGAAAAACTCATTGAAACAATTTCAATAAATTATGAGAAAATTACAGAGGTTACAACATGTTCACAAAATGTTCCATGAATGTTTTCAGGATTTATTTCCACCAAAAACTTATCCAACCTGAGCAACAAAACCAATGTAGAATCTGTGTTCCTCAACACAGTTATTCCCAACAGCACACAATAAATTCTCAAATAAATAGTAAATCACCTCGAAAACATTTTTCCATTCTCATAGACATTCTTAACCATCTTGGAGACCTTTTGGTCAAAGCAAATCCAAAAAAAAAAATTTCTACTATTTATTCTCGAATTTATAAGCATGCATGTTCATTGAATGTGCACAAAGACAACAACTAGAACATTGGGGAATAAATTAGCAAAACCATATCAAATCACATTGATAAATTCCGAGCTTCCACAGACATATGCAACAACATCTTGTGAACATATCTGGGTAAGAAAATTTCTAAAACTATATTTCTATACTAAATTCGAAATTCACACAATCAACATGCATCATCATCACAAGCAATAGGCAACTCCGACCTAGTCATGGTTTCTTCGTTATATACGACACAAGTGGCTCTGATACCACTGTAGGAAAATCCCGGTGTGAGCATCACATGCCCACAGTGCGGAAAAAAAAATTTTTTGTTCCGGGACCTTCCCGAAAGCCAGGATCCATGTGTCTATACAACAAACTCAAACCATAACGGCCAAAGGAGACCGTCTCTAACGGTATCCACGCAGAGATCGGAGAACCTAACCGGGGCAAACCCTTTGACCCGGGAATAGCTAGAACAAATTAAAGAGTGCTAGCTCTTACCTTTGTCCTTGGAGAGCTTGAATCAACGATGAAGAGAAGGAGAAGCTTGGAGAAGAAGATGAAGATCGATGATGTGATGAAGAAGAGAGAAAACTATTTTCTCAAAACCCTTTCATCTTTTTCACAAAACCAACGATCATCCCATCTTTCTTTTACATATGCCATATGTCTTTAACCTTTAAAGACACATTAAATGCAAAGTAAGTGAGTCATGCATCCACGTTAGCTACTTATATATATATATATATATATATATATAAAGCTAAGACTTCTCCACTCCTTCTTCCACGTATACACATATATATATATATATATATTAATTTTTTAATTAATTAATTATATATATAGATATAAATAAATGCTGAAGTGGTCCAGTCACACTGGGATCGGTCCTACAGGCCTACCGGGTTCCGGTATGGAAAAAACCTCCAAAAACCTTTTTCAGCAATATCGATGTCGCGATCTCATCGAGACATATCTCGATCTCATCGGGATCCATTTAGTCCGATTGCTCTCCATATATTGAAACTCTGTCCAAAACTATTTTACGAATTCTCCGAGACACTCTTATGCATGTGACCCATTAGGTTCCCGGTTATGTTGTCCACTTAGATTAACACTTAATCTGAGCAAGTCATGAGCGGTATCTAGCAACACATCATGACCCCCAATTGACCGAAAAGTAATTGGTTTGATGAATGAACATGTATTCATCATGAACCATATCACGAACCTTTCCATAGACAATTACCGTGCAATTCGTCCTTTCACCATGCTATACCCCACTTGGTTATGAGTATGGACAAAGTGTCAACTCTTACTAGACTGAGTATGTCAAATCTAGTCCAAGTGATATCAGTTCTTGTCCTGGGACTCATTACTTAATATGTCAATGAAGACATTCTTCATGACATATATGCTCCGGCCAGAGACTTCCAAGTAATGACCCTGACAAGAGGCCATGGGTATCATCTTCTGCTATCACAGAAGTGGTGAGTCCTCTATTGGCTACTCAATTACCTTCGAATACCTCAAGCTGTACCCAATCACCACCCTATGAGCGACCTCTGTAAGGTAACAAGGAATGGAGTCAAAGCACAGAATCAGTATCCAAGATATCCTTGAGCACCTCAAGTCTAAGGATACTTGCGCCATTGCTATGATGAGATTATCACTGACATTAGAATAGGACATCCATGTGATGATCTCATAGCAGGTCATCCAATGTACTTACTACCTCTAGTAAGCATCCACATCTCAACCCTAAATATCTCATATTTACAGGTTTCGAGATCCACCGCTGATCAAATCAAGGAGCTTGAGATGTACTAGTCTCTCCGGATTACCGATGTCCGGCCTCAAGTAATCCTATGACTAGGGATAATTTAGATATCTTGACATAATTGCACATGATAGGAATCTCAGTAGTATGATCACATCATAATTTTCTTCATGCTATGTCATATATCATGGACTTCATTAATATGCTTATAGATCAATATCCATTCATAAATAATGAACAACAAGTTAATGAAATATGCCTTTCTTTATTTATTCATAAAGTATGTACACAACTTTGTACAAAATGCGCTAAAGGCGATTGCCTTCAGGGCACTACTCTAACACGTCCTGCCTCACCAAAATCAGGCAGAACCACATACTAAATTTAATATTTCAAATTTATAGGATGTGTATCAAAATGATAATTAACACAACCCGATTTAAAGTTAATAAATTTAGTTTGAGCTGATTTAAATGTAGTTTAGGCTCGAGATTTTCTTTAAAAAAAATTGAGCTTCTAATCAAGCTCGATCTGATCTATACGGTATAAGTCGATCCAAAATTAATCTTCTTCTACATACAAAATGAGGTTATTTTTTATATTAATAAATGTTTCACATTACCCTTCCTGAATAGTCAACTTCTCTCTCTATCTCACGTCTTTCCTTGTCCTAACTGCCTGTATAAGAATTGAACAACACTCTATCGACTAAGAAGAGACACTGATGGTTAAATTAGCGTGTACTGAGTGTTGGACTACTGATAACTAAGTCATTTGGATTATGGAAATGTTTTTTTAGGAGTTTTCTATTCCTATCATTTTGCTTCTCAACTATTTAGAAATGTAAGTAACTGCGCATTCTTTGTTTAATATAACTTGTTCCTATTCCTGCTGTTTTGCTTCTCAACTATCTGATATCTTGGAGTTAGTGCAATATATAATAGATGTTACGGGTGGGATGTGGAATAGGATACGGAGAAGTGCAATTGAATAATGTGAGATAAACTGTTGCAAGTTTGTCTTCTGATTTGCTCCATTAAATCTGCCTTATGAATGAGTTCCATATTAAATGATGCTTACTTGGGTCCTTTTCTTAGTGTCCTTGACCTTATTTTTTAGTCTAGTTTCAGACTAACAATGCATATTTGGATTAGGGTTACATGATCCAAGTTCCATCAAGCTGACGGGAGAAACACCAGTAAATGCAGCAAAAATGACCCACTAATTAGTTGATACAATAATAATGTATTATGTTCAACCCCATATATAAGTTAATTCTTCCTACTTGTGTAAACCTTTAGGAAATAATTAGGTAATAAAGTATTCTAATGTAACATCCAATAAAACCAACACAACGATTTACGTGAAAAACTTCCTTGATGTAAGGATTAAAAACTGACTGAAGTCAAGTCAAAATCTCCACCATCAAGAAATAATGAGTGCAACAACAAGTTTTCTCTATTATACCACTAGAGGTAGCAATAATAACATCAATAATACAACAATTCTCAGTAACAAGAAGAGAAATCAATAAGAGAGTATGTGAAATCACCCATAATCATACTCTCCAAAACAACCCAAGCAGATCACCCAAAAGATTTCCAAACAGCAAATCCGTCGTTGGATATCAAGATCAACGTGTCCTCTATCAGTTGTCAAAGTTTTATCAGATGCTCAATTGATCAAAACTGCTCAAGGTTGGAATTTAATGATCCGGAAGTCAATCCCAACTTTGACCATCACCGAAAAATTAGAACTCCGATCACGATTCTGACCATTGGATATGAACTGCTACCAATTTACAATCAGTATTTAAAGTCTAAGCTCGATCGGATCATAAACGACCATTTGATCGAAGATTTAATTAAAATTGTCTAAAACTCTCTCACTCAACAATGTTTTCTCTCTTCAACTCTCTCACTCTTGTTTTGATTAATTACACGATGCAATCCTCTCCTACATCAGCTAACTTCCCCTCTCTCTTTATACTTAAAAGGAAAGAAGAAAAGAAAATTAAATTCAAAAAAATACTTTTTTCAATTATTGAGATTGCAAATGTCAAATATGAAGGGTTGACTAACACAAGCCTTAGATCACACTCAAATTATATAGGGCCAGGCTGATCCAACCCATTATCAATCCTTGCATGTGCAGTTGTTCTAGGTTTTGTGAGGTCAACAAACATATTGTTGGTGGACCTTATTTGTATGTAATAATTAAGGGGAAGTTTTGTTCAATAATGTGAAGAAACAAAATCCTATTTACTATAGATAGGAAAGTCTTGTCTTTTCTATTACATTTATATATGAATTTGATATCATAACTAGGGTTTATGAGAAAATTAAAGATATAGTAAATAAATTTATTGGTTAATAATATTATATTTTTCTAATAAGTGTGAGTAGTCCTAATATAAATCTATTGAGAAACTCATAATCCAAAATTGAAAACACTAATTATTAAAATATTAAACTTTTATAAGAATTATACATGTCTTTATGCCTCAACTTTTAGTATCAATAGAGTTGTTAATAATACAAAATAAATTAATTATTAGTAATTAGAAAATTCCTAAATTACAAATGGATCAAATGCATCAACATTAAAACCTTGAACAAAGAAGAATTAAATAAATGGGGCGGAAATGGGCTTGTTAGACTTGCCTTAACCTGAGCCCAGTCCGATAGCTTTTGCCCATCTTTGGGTTGACCCAAGTAAGTCGAGCCTGAGCAATTCGACACTCGATTCGGTTTGATCCAAAGTTTAAATTTCTTTTAATAAAAATGGATACGTCATTTTTTGCAAAATGACGTGTTCCTTATAAGTATCGAGCATCAGGCAAGGCTAGATTTGGCACCTCAAGCATAACCCCAACCTGAGGCTTGATCAAATTGAACCTGGCTTGTTAACTTTAGACATGATCATGTTGAGCCTGGTCCAGAGCTGATTACAACTCTATAAATATATTAATATTAAAATTTTTATGAGATATCATGTTTCATAACATTCAAGTCTCTTTTCTAGGTTTACTTGTATCTAGAATTTGTAACAATTCTATATCTTTTGGTTGTCATCCCATCCTTACAATTTATTTAAGAGATAGAAGATGTTGGGACCTGATCTCGTGACCGGATCCCAACCGGAAAACAAAAGCCAAAAATGAAAAACATATCGAAAAGCGAAGCACAAATTGAAGCGAAGGCGAAAATGCAAAGTAGCGGAACGAAATCACAAAGCGAAAGAAAAGGCGAAGCCGAAAGCAAATCGAATATCGAGGCAAATACATATCGAAATCGAATACGAAAAACGAATCGAATAGGCAAATCAGATACAAATAACAAATCGGAAACAAAATCGAAAAGCAAATAAACAAACAGAACAAAGCAAACGAAAGCGAGTCGAATACGAATTTCTGACATCCGAAGCATGAATCTTAGAAAAGCGATCGCGTTGGAAACCCTAAGACATTCCAAATTCGGTATAAATTTTTTTCTTTTTTTTCCATTTCTTTCACCTTTATCCAAATCTTATCTTATTTAAAACAACATACTTTCCGCAATTGAAAAATTTCCTCAACAAAATTCTCAATTCATACAAACTTCTTATATATACAGACAATCCCAAAATTCATCCTTTAAACATCTAATTCTTATTTTTATTCTTTTTCAACTTATCATCAACAAAATTTCGGCAGCATAACAGCTGCATTTTAACTAACCCAAAATCTGCAATTGGCAGATATACACTTCTATAATTACCCATCAATCACACAAACATTAAAATCCACCGGACCCTCCGTCCAGGATCTCAGCATAAACAAACGCAAGTCTAAATCTAACGCTTTAGAAATCCTCATCATAATCAGAAATAATTCCATAACTCAATTTAATATACAAATTTCATAATTCAAATACATCAGAAACAAACACTTACAATCCACCAATGGCATTCCAAGCCATATACAAATACAATAACCATAATCCAAAACTACATAATACATAACAATTCTCACTTTCTCTTTCTCAACAAAAATCTAATTTAACAGAAAATTATATAACCCAAACAAATTGAAACCTTCATTTTCTTTCACCCGATCTTCTTCTCATCACTTGTGGATGGGAATGAAAGGGGGTGAGCTTATTGCTCGTGGGTAACATATTTATAAATCAAATAATAAGCAAAAATATTTTCTAAAACTTTTCCCATTGTATGAAAATTCTCACAAGAGAAATCGAAGGCTTATTTTTCAAACTTGTCAATTTATTGAAAAGTCATTTCTAAGCAGTTTCCAAAACCTTTACGGCTTAAAAACCTCAATATGTTAGTACTCGAAACTTCGAAACTTTTTACAAATCAAAACTAAAATTGAAAACATGAATGGATCACATAATAATTGCATCACATAAAGGAAAAAATCAAAGTCACATAACACTTCAAACGGTTTGGGTCGGTCCAAAACGGAACGTACTGCACATTCCCGCATAGCGGTCCTGTGCAGCCATGAACGAAACGTACTACACTTTCCCTCATAGCGGTCCAGTGTAGCCGTGACTCATGGGAGTCCGATATCGGAGCTCCAGTGCCACTAACGGGCAGGCGGGAGAAGCTTTTTTTTAAACAAAATGAGACCAGTGCATTGACTCTACTTAAGGGACCTAACCAAACCCATATAACACACATTCATGCTTGAAAAGCAAATTGCCCATAGGCAAGTTTCGAAAACTTGGTATTCATACCTTATCACATCAAACAAATTGCAAAACACAAACTTCACAAATTTCAAAAGGCACATAACAATGAATCCATCACAAAGAATGCAATAATTTTGTAATTTCTCAAAGTCATAAATCACAATAAATTCTCTTTCATTCAAACGATGAAGTCATTAATTTCACAAATTATTTGAAACATTTGAATAATAATGAAATTCATAATTATTTCCATATCTTACAATCATACCAGAAGCATTGAATTTTATCGTTCAAAAATCATAATTTGCAAACATTTATTTAAACAATAATTTGTAAATCTTTGTTTCTTGATTTTCAAAATCACATACTTAGCTTATAATTCAAAATATAAATACACTACCCACCTCGAATCAATGCCAGAAGTTTGTCCCTAGCTCCAATTTGACCATTTCTTCTTTTATTCTTCTAATTGAAAATTAACTACGCCAATTTCACCCAAATTCAACCTCACAAATAACATGATCCTTAAAATTGAAGTCATAATTCATAAACTTATACTAATTTCAGGATATCTAAATCACCAATTTTCAAAATCCTCAAATCTCAAAATTGGGCATAACCCTAATTCACAATTATTCAAAATTGATCCAATTAACCCATGCTATCTCCAAAATTAGGCATAGAATTAACAAACCCATACCATTATCAAAGTTTCTAAACCAAAACTTCATTCAAAATCCAAAGCTCAAAAATTTTCTCTTACCTCTTTTCCTCTCCAATTTCAGATTTTGCCAAGCCACATGGGAAGCTTTCCTCCTTTTCCATCTTTTCTCTTTGGAAACAACTTAAAAACACCCTTGGAAGCTCACAAAAATTGGAAACCTAGCTCTCTCTCTCTCTTCTTTTCTTCTTCTCCTCCACCGAACATGCTTCTCCTCTTCTCTTCTTATTCTTTTGTTCTTTCTTCCTAAATTTTGTACTTGTCATGCCTTATACGATAGCCCAAGTCTTTTGTATGTTTCCATGTCATTAAATGAGGGAGAAATGACTTAATTGCCCCTCCATTCAAAGCCTTTAACTTATGTCCTTAAGTGGACTTCCCAATATGCCCCTGCACTTTACTTTAGTTCATGCTTACTTTCGGATATGTTTCTGATCGCGGCTCTGTCGATTCGACCTTAAGATCGATCTTTGGAAACCGGTCAAAAATAATAAATTCCAAGATTGCAGTATAGGATGCAACCTTGGGTCGTCTCACTTAATCGGAACCTAATGAAATGGACCTAAGCTAGCTTATATGTCATAAAATGCAAGTGAAATCAGTAAGGAAAAAGGGGGTTTTGTTTGAAAACATTAACTACACTAAAAGCATGTAACAATTATTTTGGATTTTTGAAAATAGAAAAGGAAATACTAAAACAAGTGATAAAATCCTCTTGAAAACAAGCTTTGGCTATCACAGTTCAAAACTAAGTGTGAATGGTAAACCTTAAAGAATTATCTTTAAGTCCGTGGTCTTGATTAATGGACTCGTCACTTGACTCCATGTCTCAAGACCCATCGAGTGCTCTTGAGCCTCGTAACCTTAAAGGATTCTTTAAGTCTCAGGATCTTGATCAATGAACTCCATTGCTCAAGATCTCGTTAAGCGCATCTTAGTGTGTGCGGTGGATTAAAATCACTAAGTTTGAATGGAAAAACCTTAAAGAACTCACTTTAAGTCCGTGGTCTTGATTTATAGACTCGTCACTCTTGACTCCATGTCTCAAGACCCCATTAGTGCTCTTGAGCCCCGTAACGTTAAAGGATTCTTTAAGTCCAAGGATTTAATCAATGAACTCCATTGCTTAAAACCTTGTTAAAATATCTTAGTGTAAAAGGGATTTGCCAATGCAATGGGTCAAATGAAATCTAGCATCAACTCATTATCAAACACAACTAGGCAGATAAAAGAGAATCAATAAGATCACAAGTTGACATATATGAGACTTCATATATTTAAGCACAAAGTTCTACATAAACAAATCCATAACACATTACATTGTTCAACGCTTAATTAAACTCTAATTAAGCTAATTTAACTACACAGCAATAAACCCCAACTCGGCTGTTCATAACAATGCAGTTAAATGTGACAATGTAAACTAAAAATCCAAACACACATTAAGTGTCAAACATTTAGCTATAATCAAGTAGCTTCACTACAAATTACAAACCCCTAAACCTAGGCATTTATAAATCATAGCTAAACTACAGATTAAGCTACTCCCCTTCGGTGAACTCCAGCCATCCCTGCATCTTCAAGAGAAAACAAATGCCTAACCACGCATTTCAACCCGAATCTTCACAACTCGTGATGAATCCCAGCTATCTATGATGGAGTAGGCGATGAAAATGAAAAGAAAGCCTATACAGAAGTTTCACCCAGGGAACCCCGAAGGGAACCCTGGGTGGTAAGGCCGAGAATCTCTCCTCTTCCTTCTTTGTTCTCTCTCCACTCGTCTCTCCTCTTTTCTCCCCGTCTCTCGATCCCTCTCCAGATGATGATGATAACCTAATTTGGCAGGATTTAAAGGATGGGTCACGGGTCGGGTCGGTACAGTGAGAGAAATCTCTATTTGGAGTCCGGGTATCCGTCTGCACGTCGCGACGTATAAATTAATATTCGTCGCGACGTGTGCTCTGTCTTGCTCGCCGCGACGAGATGTCTGGGACGTCGCGACGTACGATCTGGTTTGCTCGCCGTGACGTGCTGAATTGTTGACGTCGCGACGTACGATCTGTGTTGATGTGCCCCGACGTGGGAATTACATTTCGCCACGATGATGTCGCGACGAGGTGATTAGTTCACGCCGCGACGTGCCTTAAGGACTTCATGCTTTGTTGACTCTTCTGATCCTTCTTGACTCCTTTTCTCCTACAATATAAAATAACAATTTGTGGTATCAATTGTTCTTAGAAAAATTATAATAGAATTAATGTCAATTGTACAATTTTACTAGCAAATTGCATAAAACAGAAGCTCACCATAAGAGACTCAATTAAACATAAAAATCATGGATTAAGAGTCAAAAAGTGCATTAACAACCATGAAAGTGTATCCAATTATATATTAAACTTGGGTTCAATCAATTTCGCACTATCAATTTGAAGGAATTTGTCAAAACTTCCTTCTATAGAAATGTTCCTTATTGTCTTAATTTCATAATGCCACTAAAATTGTTTAATTTGGTGCACTACACCAAGAGTTATGCTTCGAAAAGTTAGGACATATCTTATGTTAAATCATTTTCCAGCACGTTATTTCCATCCAAAAATTGACATTCTTAAACACAAAATTGAAACTCTATGTCTGCATAACAACTGTAGCCCTATTTCTCTAGTTTAATCCAAATCAAGAATCACCTCATTTGGATTACTAGAGAAAAAGTTATGTCTAAAATACTTTCAGATCTTACTAATCCAAAACTACACACTAATCCTAACTTTAAGTCAGAAATTGAAAATCTTAGGGGCTAAATTGAAATTTCCTTTCTTCATATGACTTGTAGCACCATGTCTTAATTTTATTTTTCCTCAAGAATCACTTCCATCGGATCTCCACAGATCCCGAATTTCACGAAATACTGAACCATGCTTAGAATATTTCATAACTCAATTTGATTAAATTAATCATCCTCAATTTAATCTCATAAAAATACAAATTTCTCCTGAAGATGTAATTAATTGTCTTAGGAATCCAATGCTTCAAAAACCAAGTCAATCGGATGTCAGACGGAAAAGATATAAGCAAAAAGTTACAAAAGGGTCGGATTTGGACGGAAGAAGCACAATGTGAAGCAAGCAGAAATGACAAAATAGAACATATTTTTTTTTAAAATTCATAACTATTGATTCTGAACTCTAAATTTGACAAATTTGGTCTTTATAGAAATCTTGAAGGAAGCTCTACAACTTCCATGTAGAACTCTACAACCCATTCAGGCTCTAAAATGATCAAATTTCAAATCAAAGATTCTGTCCACATCAATAAAATCCTAATTAGTCACGTAACTTCTCAAATTTATATCTTTCAACACCAAAGTCCAAATGTGTCATATTGTATATCAATGCGAAGATCAGAAAGTCACCTACAATTTTCATGAAGGACAGCAAAATCAATTTAACCTCTAAGGAAATCAATTTTCCAATTAAAAATTATGTCCTCTAATAATCATGCTAAAACTATAACAGAAACTTGTAAAAATCATAACTTATTATTCCTTGATCTAAAAATTGTATACTTTATGTCAAAATAAAGATCAAATCAAAATATTCAACTTTCATGAAGAACTTAAAGGCTAATGCAACCTCTAACTAGGTCAATTTTCCAGTCAAAGCTTTAGTCATAACGTAAGTCAACCTTTAACACACCTAAACTTTCAAATTTTATAACTTTCAATTCTCACAACCACTAATTGCATATTATACATCATTGTCAAGCTTGAAAAATATTTTATGACTTTCATGAAGACCACTTCACTCAATTCAGACTACATCTATCCGACGATTTGCCTCAAAACACAACATACAAAATCCTACATTTATAAACATTCTCAAAGTCAAAGTAAAATAACTCTAACTTTGACTGATCATAACTTTCACTCCCGATATTAGAAAATTGCAAACTTTATGGCGACAAAAAACTTTTAACATAAACTACAAGTTTCCTGAAGATCATTTTCTCAAATTTTGCCTAAATCAAAAAGTCAACTCTCTATAGCCAAAAAGTCAAACTTTTACAATTCTTCATATTCTCACATTTTCTTTCTTTATTTCTTGATTTTCAACTCCCATTTCAATCAACTCATTCACTTTAACTTTTATAAACTATACAAATATACTCATTTAAATTCAATTAATATTTATAAATTTTCCTCAAAAATTGGGGTCCAAAGAAGATATTTTAGTTGTTTTAATATTGAAAATAAAATCATAATTACAAAATAAACTTACCCTTCTAGCTTAATTTACAAAATTCATTATAAAGACATTAATACAACTTTCTCCTCAAAATTCCTAATACATAGTTAAAAGGTGAAAATTTATTCTTAAAAAATGATTTAGCAAAATCCAATACTATAGTACTAAAATCAATTAAATGGAAAGATATAACTCCTCTTGATGAATAGGTTTTTAAAGAAGTAATGGAGCTCGTTCCACGTTCACCGTTAATTCTAACATAAAAAAAAGGTTCAAAGATGCAAAAGTAAAACTATCTTTCAATAGGAAATCAACAAGTTCTAGGTTCGATGATAAGGTTTCTACTTCCACAATTCACTTAGTGCCCGTTTGGTTGAGCTTTTATCAGTAGAGCTTTTAACAGTAGAGCTTTTTTCAGTAGAGCTTTTCTAAGAAGAGCTTTTTTTAAAAGCCAGTTGACTGTTTGACTGTCAATTAAAAAAATAGTTTTTTTAAAAGAGCTTCATACAGTAGACTGTTTGACAACATAAAAATAAAAAGTACTTTTATTAATTTTAATTATATTTTATTTTATATAGTTAAATTACTTCCAACACCTCTGTTGTTTATATCAGGACCAGAAATTTCACTTCTTGGAGTATAGAATGGAATCCCCTCAAGATGATTTCCAACTGGTCTTTCTGATGAGTAAATAACACCTCAAATTTAATACCAAATGACAAAAGTCCCAATTGAAGAAAATATGTTCAATTTGACGGCGTAGTTTCTCAGCAACAATTAAAAGTAATCGCTTCAAGATAAGTATCACTCTCCAACTGAAGTCGCAGATGTAGAATTGTTTTCTTTTCCTCTTGGAAATGCAAACATGCTATTGAAGAAAAGAAGAAAGATCGTGAAGTTACCAAATAGCAAACAAGATTCTTAATTAAGTTTGCCAACCTATAAAGTTAAACTTGTACAAGATTCTTAATTACGCAGACAACGCAGACCTTCGTCTGCGTTAAACATGCAGACAAAGGTCTGCGATATTCATGGACTCCGAGTCCTCAACAACGCATGTAAATACTATCGCCCATTTCCTCTCTTAACTGGCCGTCGAGTTATTCGTCACAACCAAGGTTCAGTTCATAGTAAACTAAAAAATAGAGAAGAGAAGAACTACCTAGATTAGATAAGAGCGTCTGTGTAGTAGGGATAGACAAAACAGAAGAAAGGCAGCAGAAAACAAAAGTGACGGTTGAGAGGAAATTTTGAGGGTTTTGTTTTAAACGTAAGTGACGGGAATCAATTAAAAAATAGCTTTCCGGAAAAGCTAAAATTTGGGCTTTTCTGAGAAGCTCCAAATTTTAACTTTTTTAAAAGTTGTATTTTAGCTTTTTCAAAAGTTGTTTCTACTTCAAAAGTGCTTTTGAAGTTTGCAACCAAACACCTACTTTTTCTCAAAAATGACTTTTGCGGTAGAAAAAAGTACTTTTGGGGTCTCCAAAAGCTGTTCCAAACAGGCACTTAGGAAGAGTCTTAAGAATAGCGTATGTTCTAAAATTTTAAACAAACATTTCCTAAGATATTTAATATTTGATATACCAACTCTAGCCTTCAAGGTGTAGATTATAATAAAAACATTTTACATTCTATCTATAAAAACAAATAAAATAATAAAATTCAACCACCTCAAGCATCTTCAACATTTTATTTAGTAATCAAGAGTGAGAACAATGAAATAAATATGTTAGAAAAAGACTTTGAGCCTAATAAACAATATTTACATAATGATTTCTAGTCCTTACATAATAGGAATAAAAGATTATGACTTTTAATAACTCCTTATAATAAAGAATACAAATTAAAGAAAGTTACTACAATTTTATACAAAATTAGAAAATACGTATCCTTTTCTTTGAATGATTTAAGATTCAAGCAAAGGTGAAGTAGGAAGAGTTATGTCTTGCAAAAGAAGAAGAGAGACTAGACTGACTCTGAATATATAAAAGGTGTTAATGTTGGACCCCGAACTTTTCTTAGAAGTTAGAACTATTAAATAAGAAATCGTTAGTGATTAGTCATGAGTAAAGAAAAAGGAGAATTTTTGAAATTGAAATGATATACAAGATTAAGATAGTGAATGTATTCAGTTGATGATGAGTGAGTATATGTGTATATGT
Source organism: Erythroxylum novogranatense (assembly GCA_029891385.1). Taxonomy (NCBI): domain Eukaryota; kingdom Viridiplantae; phylum Streptophyta; class Magnoliopsida; order Malpighiales; family Erythroxylaceae; genus Erythroxylum; species Erythroxylum novogranatense. The sequence goes on along the minus strand of CM057225.1, from coordinate 32,652,920 downwards.
TCTATTATTAGTGTTTATGATCAATCATGGACTATAATTTGTTTATGAATGATATTGAGTGTTTAAATGATAGTTGAGAAGAAAATAGAGAATGTAAAAGGATGATATTATGATATACTTTGTTTCTCTTCATTGTGAACAAACAAACACACACACACACACATATTTATATGAGTGTATGTAAATATGTGAGTGTTTAGAGATAACCAAAAGAATGATTTTTGAGTTGAAAAATAATTGTAAGATAATGGTCTGAAGTGAGAAAGTTTGTGTAAATGATAGTTAGAGGAAGAGAGTTAAGAAAGTGCAGAGAATGTAAAATGTTGAATATGAAGAGTGAATAATTGATATTTAGTTTTTGATGATTTTGAGATTTTTGAGTAAACTTGTATATTTAAGGGTACTATGAAATTTATGGTGAATGATTTGATAGAAATGGAGTGGAAATGACTAGAAAAAAATTGAAGTGTGGGATTTTGGAAAGTGGAAATATAATTTTTTTTAGAATGAATAGTGGAGAGTTATATTTTCAATCTAAATTTTATATGATTTTTTTGCACAGATCTAGAGAGATTTTGATAAAATTGTTTTGATGAAAGTTGTAGATATTTCTTTTATCTTTCTATTGATATAAAATTTAAAAAATTTTAAATTCTGGATCAAAAGTTATGGAGTTTAGAAGTTGAGATGTTTGTGAATAAGAAGAAGTGGAAAAGTACCGTCGTGCAAAAACACGACTGTGACTTTTAAGATTTTAGGCCAAAAACACCGTCGTTCAAAAACACAAGGGTGACATTGAGGGTGAGCCAAAAATCACTGCCATGTAAAAGCATGACAACGACTTTGGTGGTTGGATAGCAAAAATCGCTATCATGCAATTGCACGATAGCGACTTTGAAGTTTTGAGAGGCTGATGAACATTTGATAGTTTTTTGGCTATAATTTCTTCGTCTGACCTCCAAATGACTTGATTTTTGAACCATTGGATTCATAAGACATTTTTATACTTTTTTTAAAAAAATTAGTAGCATTATAAATTGATTGTAAAAAAGATTGGTTGAAAGAAAGTTAGAGAATCAATTGAAATGGTATGAATTGGTGTTGTTTTACTGAATATGTTTCGAAATTTTGGGCATAACTTTTTCTGCAATGAGCCGAATGAGATGAGCTTTGCTTTCAAGTAAACTATAGACATAGGGATACAATTTATCTGAAGCAATCGAGTTTTAATTCAGATTTTAATACCTTCAATTTCGGTATGGAAGTTGAGAATAGAAAGTTGTTTAAGATTTATAATAGTCTGAAAGTGTTTGGGCCATAACTTCCAAATTTGTGAACCAAATTAAATAATTTTGGTGTCATTATAAACTTAATAAAATGGGGAACATTTTTATAGAAGGAAATATTATCAAATTTTTTTATTTACCTGATAAAAATAAGGAGTTAAGATGTTAGTAGTTGATGGACAAAAAGGGGCAATATTAGGAGAACCAATTAAATAAAGGGTAAAAAGAGAAGAGCAAGCAAAATGTGGTATTATTAAATGGATAACTACTTTTCTTATTAAGCGAAGTGACTATCATTTGAAAAATATGGTTGGAGTTACAAACTTGAACCTTATGATCTATGCACCAAAGTATAAATAAATCTTTTTTAAAATGCTTGTTACTTTAAGTCTTAGAAAAAATAGTTTGACATAAGAATTTATGTAGTACCAAATGTTTAGGATTAGGTGCATTTCGGATTAAAGTCATCTAACTGCGTTAATTTTTTCAATATTTGTTAACATAAATTTTTTTGTATTTTCAATAATTTTGATTTAAAAAAATCACATAGTTCTTCCATAACATAATAATCCACAATATAAGGTTTTCTATGCAATCGAAACCAAAAATTTTCTAAAGGAAATGCCTCATAATATAAAGTAGTGTAAATTTTAAGGTATAATTCTTCATACACATGATAACCAAAACGTATAAATTTGTCCCATTAATTATGGCACTCAAAGTCTCAACTTTATGTTTCAAATCTAGATTTTCTAAGATTGAAAAATAAAATTAACAAGGTGCAGTAATGATTTTAGAAAGAAGGTTTGGAATTTCTTACCTTCTTCTTTAGAGAAGATCGAAAAAGTGCTACAAAATCCTTAGCTAAGTCATGTGCACCATTACCCAATACCTTCAATTTTCCATTGGATTTGAGCGTTTAGTGAGTTGTTTGATTCTTAAAGCCATAATGGAGAGTAGAACCTGCAAAAACAACCAAAAAACACAAAAGAAACCTAAAAACATAGGCGAAAGAAAGTGTAGAGAAAATCTTTTAGTATCCATCCTATTTTTATTCTCTAGGAATAACCATTTTCTGAGACTTAGTCTTTTCTTGATTGATTATAATTAGCCTTTTCTTGATTGATTATAATTACATTGATAGCCTTTACCATATTTGTTTGAATATTTTTATTATTTTTTAATCCTCAAGGAATTTGTATCTACTTGATTGCTTGGAACTAAGGGTATGTTAAAAATGTTAAAGAAAAGTTTAGATATTTCTATGACTGTTGGTATATAGTGATTGTAAAATTTGTTTCTTCTTAAGTGTTTCATTGTTATAATTTCTTATATTCTCTCCAAAGTTGATCGAAGAAGTACAAAAGTTGAAAATTATTTGTTGCGAGCATATTAAATGAAAAAAAAGTTGTGGCATTTGTTGGAGAGTGAGAAGAACTAGTGTTATACCAATGAGTTTATTATTTGAAGGACATGTGCTATAAAGAACTAAGTTCTATCCAATCTTGTTTAAGTAAATTTCCTTCAATGTTATTACCCTTTTTAATTATAGTTGCCATACCTTTACCTAAGCCTCATTACATCCTATTTAAAAGACATTTTAGCTTTTGTTTCTAGTTTACTTATAAGTGGTGGAGATTAATTTTGTTGAAAGCTTATGGTTAAGAATCCTTATATATAATGTTTTAAGAGTTTGTTATATTTTTTTACCTTAAACATTTTGAGTGCATTGAGTCCTACATATAATGATTTAAGAGTTTGTTATATTTTTCACCCTAAACATTTTGAGTGCATTGAGTAAATCCTCTGTAGAGATGAGTTGGCCAACCCTAGCCCTACCCAAGGCCCAATAAATATAACCACACAAAATGATGTTTTTATATTTATAATTAAAAATATCTTAGGTTGGGTCGAGTCAAGCTCAAGCCTGGGCTTAGATCAGGCTACCTCTGGCACAATTGGGCTCAAGCTCAAACTTAAGCCCTAGTAGTAGCAGTTCACGCCTGAGCCCAGCTCAGCCCATTACCATCCCTAGTCCTTTGTGAGGGTATGGAATTTGTACTTTGGATTTCAAAAATATTATTAATATGATTGCTATTGATATTGACTTATGAAAGTTGGTCCTAAGATTACTTGGATCTAATTGTATGATAATATGATTAATATGATATGATGGTTTAGGGTGTGGATGGACAAGTTGAGGTTAGTAAAGGATGGATGTTTTTAAGATTGATGATTTGGATTACGATTTGCACGAGGACAAAAGAAAGTTTAAGTATAGGGATGTTTGATAAATGATTAATGAAGTATATTTTTATGCCCATATTGATGGTGTGTTGCTTATTAATTGAGAGTTTTACATTTTTTAATACTTGTTTTGTTTCAAATGTGTTTGCAGGTCTCAATTACCTTCATGGATCAATCGGAGAAGAATTTGGTAAAAACCATGGCACAAAATAAAAAATTAGGAGTTTTTTGGAGATACATGCCCATGTGAAGATGTACATACTAATAGGTATAAATTAGACTACGTTTTGATAGATGTTTAAGTGTGCTTTTGAGTATTTTTTTAGATGATTATCATGTATATAAGCTTAGAGTTATGTTATTGTTAGTGTTTGTTTATATTTTAAGTGTTTGTGTAGTTTTGAGCATGATTTAGGTCTTAATTTTATATTTTAAAAGGTATGTGATTTGTGTTTGAGTATATGGAAATGTGAAATTGAAGAAAAGAGAAGAAATGGAAGTATAAAAGTAGGTCATAATCGTGACTTGCTTGTCATGATCGTCACAGAGAGTGCAGACAATAATTCCAATAAATTTTAGCTTTCAACATGTGACTCTTTTTGTAATTTTAACATTTTGGGGTTATTTTTGAAACTAAATTAAGTGGGTAAATTAAGTGGTTAATAACTATCTAAGAAAATAAAACACTAAAAAAAAGAGTAGCCACCATCTTGCATTCTTGGATTAAAGAAGGAGCACCAAAGAGAGCATTGGAGATTTCCAGATTTTGAGTTCAAGTTCCAAATTAAGTTCTTCTTTCTCTCTTCTTGTTATTTTCATTAACCTTGATGTAGGAACTAAATTTGATGATGTTCTTCACTTTTATTTGTTCAAAATTTCGAGATTAGGGATTTGTTCTTGAATTATTTTGTGACTTTTATTTTAATTGATTCAATACAATTTTTATGTTGTGATATTGGTGCATTTTTATACTTTGGCAATAAATCGAGAGAGGGTGTCAAAAGTAATCTAATTAATTTACGCTGCGAGATTTGGTAGATTAATATGTCACACGATTAACAAATCAACCATCATTCAAAGAGAGATCTTGTGTGAGAATTTGGTTATTTGATAGATCATGTCAAAACTAATTGAGATTGTTAGGGAAAGAGTTGAGAATTAAGAGATTGCAATTTTGGAAATTTCATATTCAAATAGGGTTCATTGATTAGGTCTTGAGAAAGAGTATTCAATCCATTAGAAGATTTAGGATCAACATATAATTGAATCAATAAAGGAACAAAATAACAATAGAAGAAATCTTAAGCTTCATCTTTGATTTTCCTCACATATTTATGGTAGCTCATTTGTTATTTGATTATTTTCTTGATTTAATTGTTTTATTTTTTTGTTATTATTTTATTTTAATAATCTTTTACCTCCTAAGAGAAAGTTAGGTTCATTTAGTTTTAAATATTTCTGTTGGATCGCGTACGGTCCGAGTATTCACAATACACTGCGGAAAAAGACCATACAATAATATGAAGTATAATCAAAAATACCAAGGCTGTGCGAAAATAACTTATTTCCGTGAATTGGTTGCTTCTTTTTCGGATTCCAAGACACTACAAACGTGAATGCCCTCTACCGGTATCCACACGAGTATGCTCGATCCAGGCTGCGGCTGTTGTGTGCTAGCACGTCCTGAAACTCTTCCGAACGCCGCACGATTTTTCTCTCGGATGGCGGCTAGGGTTTTGTCTCTTCTTCCTTAACCTAATGAGACCTAAGCTTCTCTATTTATAGAGAAACCCTAATCCCATTTAGGCCCCATTAAGTTTCGGCCCATTATATCATATATAATAAAAGCCCGACAACTTAATTCGATCTAGCCCAATAAATATATCTAAATGTATTTATTCAACACCTAATAAATTAGGCCCAAGAGAACAAGCCCATAAGTCATAAGCGGCCTCTAGCAAGACATTATGACTACCCAAATCAAACGATGATCGATAATCTGATTTAACCTGTAACTATGGTTATAGGCTCAGTCCTTTTGTAACACGATATCAAGATTAATCACAAGGCATGGTACATTTCAACCTTTGATTAATCATAGTTTCTTGATCCCCAAGTTGACTGATTATAACAAATGACATTGATGACTCTTCATCAATTCATTTGAGCACGGCCATGCATTTCTTCAGTCACACTTGTCAAGAGACCTAAATGATATCTCTCTCATTTAAGAGAGGTACAAATCCCATCTATGTCATTCACATCCCTCCGCATGATTCATTTAGTGTCCAACATAAGACTATTTGTTATTCGGTTAAAAATAACTTAGTCTAATATCAAAACACTAAATTCCTCATGTAGGGAACCATGATGACTTCAGGTCAAGGACTAAAGTCAAACCATATAAAGAATCACTAATGACATGAAACCATGTAGTATTCTTTATGTGGGTCGGTCCAATATATGTTGTCTAACATATATCTATGTTTCGATTTGATATCTCATATCCATGATCAAGAAACGTGATCATCAATCGAACACATACTAGTCTTAATTCATTATTGTTCCACCAATAATGATTGACCAGGGACAGTCTAAAATAGTGTTATAACGCTTATGGTTTTACTATCAAGTCACATACTTGATGACATAAGTCTAATACTATTCATGGAATGTAAATCACATTACATAAACGAAATACATGCATATATAAAGGAATACCTCATAATATATTATTAACAAGTCATAATGTTAATACACGAATCACAAATATCCATTGGCCTAGGGCACACTACTAACAATCTCCCACTTACACTAGGCCTAATCGGTCAAATATCTAATACCCATAGACCTCGTATGACTCTCATGTTTAAACTGTGGAAGAGGCTTAGTAAGTGGATCGGCAATGTTGTCATCTGTGCCCACTTTGCATATCTTCACGTCTCCTCTCCCAATGATCTCTAATCGATGGAAACGTCGAGTATGTGTTTGGATCTATGATGTGAGTTTGGTTCCTTAGCACGTGCTATAGCCCCATTATTATCACAATAAAAGTCTATAGGACTTGCAATGCTAGGAACAACTCCAAGCTCAAGAATGAACTTCCCGATCCATAGACTTCCTTAGCCGCATCCGAGGCAAAGAATGTACTCGACTTCGGTTGTAGAATCGCAATGATGTCTTGCTTTGAACTTTTCCACTCATCGCACCTCCATTCAAACAGAACACAAAACCTGATTGTGATCTAAAATCATCTATGTCAGACTGAAAACCAGCATCAGTGTAACCATTTACAACGAGCTCTCCTTCAAGTCCTCCATAGACTAGGAACATACAAGTACTTAAGGATATTCTTAACTGCTATCCAATGACTCTCACTATAATTAGATTGGTATCTACTTGTTATGCTCAAAGAATATGAGACATCTGGTCGAGTACATAACATGGCATACATGATAGATCCAATTGCTGATGCATATGGAATCTTACTCATGCGCTCAAGCTCTTTACCTAAAGTAGGACAATCCTTCTTAGAAAGCTTGATTCCATGTGACATAGGCAAGAATCCTCTCTTGGAATCTTGCATACTGAACCTTTTTAGTATCTTATCTATGTATGTACTCTGACTTAGGCCTATAAGCTTTCTTGATCTATCTCTATAGATCTTAATGCCTAAAACATAGGCAGCCTCACCTAAGTCTTTCATTGTGAAACGTTTCCTTAACCAAATCTTGACACTCTGTAAGGTTGAAATATCGTTTCCAATGAGCAATATGTCATCAACATATAAAGCTAAAAAGACAACAGCACCCCCACTAACCTTTTTGTAAGCACAAGGTTCATCTTCATTCTTAATGAATCCAAACTCTTTGACAACTTCATCAAAATGAAGATTCCAACTTCTTGATGCTTGCTTCAATCCATAAATGGATCTTTGAAGCTTGCACACCTTTCCTGAATTCTTAGGATGGACAAAACCCTCAGGCTGTATCATATATACATCCTCAAGTAAGTTTTCATTAAGGAAAGCCGTTTTGACATCCATTTGCCATATCTCATAATCATAGTATGCAGCTATGACAATAAGAATTCTAATAGATTTGATCATGACCACTGAAGAAAATGTCTCATCATAATCAATTCCATGAACTTGTCGATAACCTTTAGCAGCAAGTCTTGCTTTATAAGTGTGCACATTTTCATCCATGTCGAGTTTCTTTTTGAAAACCCATTTGCATCCAATGGTCTTCAAGCCATCAGACGGATCAATCAAAGTCCAAACTTGATTGTCATACATGGATTGCATCTCGCTTTCATGGCCTCTAACCATTTAGCGATTCGGACTTTCCATAGCTTGATAGGTTGTGGGCTCATTATGATCAATGAGCATCACATTATCATCATCGAGAACGAGAAATCTATATCTCGGGCTCATGGCGAATCCTATCGGATCTACGTAGGCCTTGTGTTGTTGAGATCGCTCATCAATGACTTGTGAGCTCGCTTCAATCTCCTTTTCAGGCTCAATGTCATTTTGTGAAACTCGAATTTCTTCAAGTTGTACTTTACTCCCACTGTTTCCTTTGGAAACAAATTCCTTCTCTAAGAAAAAACCATTTCGAGCAACAAACACTTTGTTCTCTGCTGGGATGTAAAAGTAATATCCTTTAGTTTCCTTAGGATATCCCACAAAATAAATTTTTTCAGATTTGGGTGCCAATTTGTCGGCAATTGGACGCTTCACATAAGCCTCACAACCCCAAATCTTTAGAAAAGATAAATTGGGACGCTTCCCAGTCCATATCTCATAAGGTGTCTTTTCTACAGCCTTTGAAAGAATACGGTTCAATATGAATGCTGCTGTTTCTAAAGCATAGACGCATAAATATTTTGGAAGATCAGTTTGACTCATCATTGATCGAACCATATCTAATAGAGTTCGATTTCTCCTTTCAGAAACACCATTCCATTGAGGAGTTCCTGGAGGAGTCAATTGCGAAACGATTCTACAATCCTTAAGATAATCATCAAACTCTTGGCTTAAGTATTCACCTCCTCGATCAGATCGAAGGATTTTAATTGTTTTGCCAAGCTGATTTTGTACTTCATTCTTATACTCTTTGAACTTTTCAAAAGATTCATATTTGTGCTTCATTAAATAGACATACCCATATCTACTGAAGTCATCTGAAAAAGTAATGAAATACAAATAACCTCCTCTCGTTGAAATGCTAAAAGGACCACATACATCGGTATGTATAAGGCCCAATAGCTCATTGGCCCTTTCCCCTTTACCTGTGAAGGGGGCCTTTGTCATCTTACCCAGTAAACAAGAATCACATGTTTCAAAAGATTCAAAAGAATCAATGAATCCATCTTGATGGAGTTTTGAAATGCGTTTTTCATTTACATGGCCTAAACGACAATGCCAGAGATAGGTTGGGTTCAAATCGTTAGATTTAAACTTCTTGGTATTTATGTTATAAATGGGCTCATTTGTTACAAACTCAGTGACTAGAGTATAAATTCCATTTAATTGATGTGCAATGCCATATAAAATGTCATTATTATAAATGGAAATACTTCTATTCTCAATAGAAAATTTAAATCCATCATTCTCTAAACAAGCAAAAGAAATAATGTTCCTACTCATAGTGGGTACATAATAAAAATTCTTGAGTTCCAAAATGAGCCCAGTAGGCAAAATAAGATCATAAGTCCCCACGGATAAAGCAGCAACTCTTACTCTATTTCCCACGCGCAGGTCGATCTCACCAGACATCAATCTTTTAGTCCTTTTTAGACTTTGCACATTAGTACAAATGTGAGTTGCAGCTCCGGTATCTAATACCCAAGATGCAGAAGGAGTAAAATTGATTTCTATAACAAACATACCTGAAGAAATAGTCGTACTATTCTTCTTCTCTTTCACTCTTCCAAATAGAGTTTGCGGTTCCTTTTCCAATGACCGTGTTCATTGCAATGGAAGCAAACTCCTCATCAAGTGCCTTAGTCTTAGCTTTGGGCTTGGGCTTGGACTTAGGTACTTTACCTTTGTCCTTTGTTGTGCCCTTCTTCTTGAAAGCCTTTCTTTCTTGCTTGAGAACAATTCTCAAGTTCCTATACCAATCTAGGAAATTTGTTCCATTAAACTTTTCTTTCTCTAGGATAGATAGCATAGAAAGGTTTGTGGATAGAGTAGCCATAATCTACAAAAATTATACAATAAGGGTCAACATTCTTATATTATGAGGTATTAGCTCCCACTCAAATAAATAACCCTCAATTGAAAAATGGGAGAAACAAGATCCATATTTCACTAAGTCCTAAGAAAGCTTTGGCTTAACACTCAAGGCTTAGTTATTTAGGTAGAAAACTCTTTTCAATTACATCACATGTAACTCTTGATGGGTTTATGTTAAAATACATCTTATGTACTGCATGTACGTAAAAACCCAATCTTATGCCCTAAGCCCAAAACCGTTTTGATAGCTTAGTTAAGTTTAACCATACTTTACCTATGAATAGCACCATTATTCAAATGTCTTCCCTAGATGATCCCCACATGCCTTGCTTTGGAAAAAACCCACATAAGGATAAGCTAGAGATAAACATTGGTAAAGATTTAGGGAAGGCATATAAACTTAAAATTATGAAGAGGGTCGTTCTTAGTACATTATGAAGACTACTAATCCTATTAGTAAGTGTGTTTGTACTATGCTATTTCTAATCCTATACTACAACATACTTGAGTATATATATATTTGAAGTATAGAATAGTAACTTACACATGAATATAAATATTCAAAAAATATAAATAAACACATGTAACATCACCCAGAATATATAACACATAACGAACAATCAAGCGTAGGGGAAGCAGCCCCTTGCTGGGCTTGTCAGTCGACTGGAAGAGATGATAGTCGACTGGTCGACTTGTGCCAGTCGACTGGAAGAGATGATAGTCGACTGGTCGACTTGTGCTAGTCGACTGGAACCAATCTCAGTCGACTGGAACAAACGTTTTCGCTGAAACGCTCATCTCCGCTCTCGACCACCGATCGAACACTTCTAATGATCGAAGAGATGTTAGTCGACTGGTCGACTTGTATTAGTCGACTGGAACCAATATCAGTTGACTGGAACGAACATTTTCGCTGAAACGCTCATCTCCGCTCTCCGACCAGTCGACTGGAAGAGATGCTAGTCGACTTGTACTAGTCGACTGGAACCAATATCAGTCGACTGGAACAAACGTTTTCGTTGAAACGCTCATCTCCGCTCTCCGACCAGTCGACTGGAAGAGATGCTAGACGACTGGTCGACTTGTACTAGTCGACTGGAACCAATATCAGTCGACTGGAATGAACGTTTTCGCTGAAACGCTTATCTCCGCTCTCCGACCAGTCGACTGGAACACTTCTAGTCGACTGGAAGAGATGCTAGTCGACTGGAGTATCCTTGTCCAACATGAATACTTGCGGTTTCCCATTCCAGATCCATGTCTTACATGGTGGAAACCCTAGCAGCCACTATCTGTCGGTCAAACCCTTCATGCTTGTCATATATTCTCATCAGTACTAAGATAATCAACAAATCCGAAAACAACATGCATGAAATAAAAACACTTTCGTATCACGAAACCAAAACCGTGAGCACATGTAATCAAAACATGCATATTTTTCATCTCTACAGAATCCAAATCTGTAAACACATGTAATCCAAACATGTATATATTTTCGATTATACAGAAGCCAAAATCGTGAACACATGTAATCAAAAACACGTATATTAATGATTTTACAGAAGAACCTGGCTCTGATACCATTGTTAGATCGCGTACGGTCCGAGTATTCACAATACACTGCAGAAAAAGACCATACAATAATATGAAGTATAATCGAAAATACCAAGGATGTGCGAAAATACCTTATTTCTGTGAATTGGTTGCTTCTTTTTCGGATTCCAAGACACTGCAAACGCGAATGCCCTCTATCGGTATCCACACGAGTATGCACGATCCAGGCTGCGGTTGTTGTGTGCTAGCACGTCCTGAAACTCTACCGAATGCCGCACGATTTTTCTCTCGGATGGCGGCTAGGGTTTTGTCTCTTCTTTCTTAACCTAATAAGACCTAAGCTTCTCTATTCCCTAATCCCATTTAGGCCCCATTAAGTTTCGGCCCATTATGTCATATATAATAAAAGCCCGACAACTTAATTCGATCTAGCCCAATAAATATATCTAAATGTATTTATTCAACACCTAATAAATTAGGCCCAAGAGAATAAGCCCAGATCACCTTACTCTTTGTGTGCGACCCTGTAGGCTCATTTGATGTTGGCAATGGGCTTGATCACACTTCAAGGCCCATAAGTTATAAGCAACCTCTAGCAAGACATTATGACTACCCAAATCAAACAAGGATCGATAATCTGATTTAACCTGTAACTATGGTTATAGGCTCAGTCCTTTTGTAACACGATATCAAGATTAATCACAAGGCATGGTACATGTCAACCTTTGATTAATCATAGTTTCTTGATCCCCAAGTTGACTGATTATAACAAATGACATTGATGACTCTTCATCAATTCATTTGAGCACGCCATGCATTTCTTCATCCACACTTGTCAAGAGGCCTAAATGATATCTCTCTCATTTAAGAGAGGTACAAATCCCATCTACGTCATTCACATCCCTCTGCATGATTCATTTAGTGTCCAACATAAGACTATTTGTTATTCGGTTAAAAATAACTTAGTCTAATATCAAAACACTAAATTCCTCATGTAGGGAACCATGATGACTTCAGGTCAAGGACTAAAGTCAAACCATATAAAGAATCACTAATGACATGAAACCATGTAGTATTCTTTACGTGGGTCGGTCCAATATATGTTCTCTAACATATATTTATGTTTCTGATTTGATATCTCATATCCATGATCAGTAAAACGTGATCATCAATCAGAACACATACTAATCTTAATTCATTATTGTTCCACCAATAATGATCGACCAGGGACAGTCTAGAATAGTTTTATAACGCTTATGGTTTTACTATCAAGTCACATACTTGATGACATAAGTCTAATACTATTCATGGAATGTAAATCACATTACATAAACGAAATACATGCATATATAAAGGAATATCTCATAATATATTATTAACAAGTCATAATGTTAATACATGAATCACAAATATCCATTGGCCTAGGGCACACTACTAACAATCGCCCACTTGCATTAGGCCTAATCGGTCAGATATCTAATACCCATAGACCTCGTATGACTCTCATGTTTAGACTGTGGAAGAGGCTTAGTAAGTGGATCGGTAATGTTGTCATCTGTGCCCTCTTTGGATCATGGAATAATATGTTATGATTTTTACAAGTTTCTGTTATAGTTTTAGCATGATTATTAGAGGACAGAACTTTTGATTAGAAAATTGACTTCCTTAGAGGTCAAATTGATTTTTCTGTCCTTCATGAAAGTTGTAGGTGACTTTCTTATCTTCGCTTTGATATAAAATATGACATGTTTGGACTTTGGAGTTGAAAGATAAAAATTTCCAAAGTTGAGTCTTTGTTTAGGGATTTATTAATTGGGCAAAATCTTTGATTAGAAATTTGACCACATTAGAGACTGAATTAGTTGTGGAGTTCTATATGGAAGTTGTAGAAAGTCCTTTAAACTTTCTATTGATACCAAATTTGTTAATTTTGGAGTTGGGGAGAAAAATATATGATTTGAAAATTATAAAATTTTCCTGCAGATCCAGATTTCATCCTTAGACGTAGCCACGCCTAGTCTTTAAGTTTCTTAGACGTTCCCACGCCTAATCTCTAAATGTCCTCCTCTCGCTCTTTTGCTTATAACTTTTTCGTTTGATATCCGATCAACTTGGTTTTCAAAGCGTTGGATTCCTAAGACAATTATCTACATCTTCATGAAAAATTTGTAATTTTATGAGATTAAATTAAGGGTGATTAATTTAATCAAAGTGAGTGAGATAATTTACTGAATATGGTTCAGTATTTTGCAAAATTCGGGATCTGTGGAGATCCGATTGGAGTGATTCTTGTGTAAAAATAAAATTAAGACATGGGGCTACAAATCATATGAGAAATCAAATGTCAATTTTTCCCCTAAGACTTTCAATTTCTGAATTGAAGTTCGGACTAATGTGCAGTCTTGGATGAGAGAACATCTGACAGTATTTTGGCCATAACTTTTGTTCTAGTAATCCAATTGAGGTGATTCTTGTTTTGGATTAAACTAGAGACATAGGGATACATTCTTTATGAAGACATCGAGTTTCAATTTTATGATTAAGAATGTCAATTTCTGGATAGAAATAACGTGCTGGAAAATGTTCCAGCATAAGACATATCTGAAATGTTTTGCGCATAACTTTTGATGTAGTGCTCCAAATTAGATGATTCTTATGGCATTATGAAATTAAGTCATAGAAGAACATTTCTCTAGAAGGAAGTTTTGACAAATTCCTTCAAATTAATAGTGCGAATCAGATCCGAAAGTAAGCATGACTTAAAGTAAAGTGCAGGGGCATTTTGGTCATTTATCTTTTATTTAAATGACTTGGCAACTTATAAAAGGAATGGCTGTCGTTTTTTAGAAGCCACTTATAACAGTTAGGCTTAAAGAGGAGAAATAAAAGAAGAATGAAGAGAGAGGCTTTCGGTGGTGTTGGAGGAAGAAGAAAAGTAAGGAAGTTTTTTATTTTTATGAGTCTTAGAGCAAGATTTTGAGGTTGTTCCAAGAGAGAAAAAGATAAAGGAGCACAAGAGCTTCCTTCCAAGCCAAGAAATTTCGAATTTCAGTGAAGAATGAGGTAAGGTCGAAAATTTGATGTGTGATTTTTGATGAGTTCTTGGTTTAGAAACATGTAAAAGGATATGGGTTTGTTAATTCCATGATTTATTTTGGGAGATTTCATGATAAATTGATTTAATTTTGGATTTATGTGAGTTAGGGTTTAGGTAAATTTTGAGAATTGGAAATTTTAAAAATTCTTGCTTTAGAAAGCTTGGAAATATGATGATTATGAGTTTCTTATAGTTAATTTTGATAATTATGCAAATTATGATGTTGAATTTGATTGATTATGGCTTAGGTAATTCTAAATTGGGAGAAAGAAAGAGACTATGGTCAAATTGACGATTTGGACAAGTTTCTGGCATTAATTCGAGGTGGGTAACATATTTATATTTTGATTTGTAAGCTATATATGAATTTTCAAAAATTAAAGAAAGCAAAACTTGAGTTTTTGATAAATTATCATTTTTGTAAATGTTTGATGATTTTTGAAAAATTATTACAAGCTTAAATTCATTAGTGAAAATGATTTGATAAATCGATAGAAATTTCTGGAAATTCATTTGTTATGAATGCATTGTTAAATTATGCAAATTGTTGAAATTATTGATTTTGAAAGATTAAATTCAAGGCTTTTGCTATGATGTTGAGAAATTGCTGTAATTATGGAATTCATTATTATTCTAAAGTTTTGAATAATTTGAGAAATTAAGGACTTCATTATTTGAAAGAATGAATGTTCATTTTTGTTATGATTTTGTGTAATTGCCACAATGACTACATCTTTTGTGATGTTGGATTGTAATGTGAATTGTTATGAGCATTATAAAAATTTGTGAATGACCTATTGTTTGATGTGTTCGATATGAATGCTAAGATTTTCGAAATATGCCTTCGAGTAATTTGATTTGTATGTATGAAATATGTGATAAGTGGGTTTGGTTAGGTCCCTCATGTGAGTCAGTGCACTGGCTCTATTTGAAAATTAAAACCTTCTCCTGGTTGCCCGCTAGAGGCACTGGAGTTCCGATTTCGGACTCCCTTCACGGCTACACTGGACCGCTATGCGGGAAAGTGTAGTACGTTCTATTCATGGCTGCACAGGACCGCTTTGCGGGAATGTGCAGTACGTTCCGTTTTTAGACCGACTAAAACCGTTTGTTATGTTTTATGTGTTTGATTTGTGATTTTTGTGATTTGTTCTTTTATGTGTGCATTCATGCTTATGAAAAATAGGAGACAATTGAGAAATGAACAATGGAATTTATTATGAAAAGTTTGAAAAAAATCAAAAGGTTTGAGGAAAATGGTTGAAAAGTTGAAATGTTTGAAAAGTTGCAAAGTTTGAAAATTAAGCCTTTTGGCAAAAGCTTATGAAAAATGATTTTTTTTGCTTATTTTTCAATTTATAAATGTGTTATCCACTGAACCGTCGAGCTCACCCCCCTTTCATCCCCCAATCTCCAGGTATTCGAGCAGGAGATCGGATGAAAGAGCGTCAAGTTGGATTTTGCAGCATTTATACTTTTGTGTAACTTGAGATTTGGCTATTAATATTATTTTTGGCTTGATTTGCCTTTTGTGTATATCAAGCATTTATTACGGGATGTATATGAATTCGAGACTTGGATATTGATTTTATGATTATAATTGGTTAGGTTTTGGATTGATTTCTGACATTGTTTATGGAATTGAAATATAGTTGTTGATTTGGCTATGGATGAGATGATTTATGAGTTTGTGTAGGGTTGTGAATTATGTATGTAATTGGTTATAAATAGGGATTGTATATTGATTAGAAATGTGATGATTGCAATTTGGATATGGATAATGAGATTGTTTGTGTTGGTTGATTGAGAATTATGGAAGTGTTAGGTATAGGTTTGCGTTTGCTGGTGTTTGTGTAAGTGATCTAGAAGGAGGGTTGAATAGATCTTTAAAATTCTTTGAAAAATTTCTACAAGAAAATCAGAAGTTAAAACACACAAAAACAATTTTGATAAACTTAATTAAAAAGTGTAGGGAAGAAGATCAAACACTGTTTTTATAGAGGTTCGGTGCTAAGACCTACGTCCTCTACCTAAGCTCCCACTTAGGATTTTGCCAACCACTTTATAGCACACTTTGTAGTTGAGTGTGAACTTTTTACAACGCCACTTGAATTCCGGCTCAAATAACCTTTACACTCGATTTGTCTTCCGGCACAAATCCTACCTCACGTGACCTAGTCACTCAAATTGTAAGTAAAACAATACAAAGATTGAAGAACAAATGCTCAATACAATTTGTAGCAAAATAAGAGCAATAGTGAGCAATTTGAAGCAATATAAGAGTATTTGAACTTGTAGAACTTGTATATGCTCTTCTTCCATCATCCTCTATTTATACTTGAAGAAATATAGCTGTTGGAGCTCTACTAGCTGTTGCTTAATTGGATATAGCCGTTCCTTGATAATCTCGATTCCATTTTTATCAAATTGGACCGTTGGAGCTGATTTCGTGCATCCATAAGTCGACTTGTCGAATGTATAAGTCGACTTGTTTCAACCATTTACGTAAAAGTTTCATCTCCGCTCTCCAATAACTCGACTTGTACCATGTAAGTCGACTTGTCGTCCTCGATAGGTCGACTTGTGTTTGATAAGTCGACTTGTATTGACATTGCTTCATCTATAAGTCAACTTGTGCTTTGTAAGTCGACTTGTATTTCCTTCAATGGTAACATCCGACCAAATCCTTTATAATCCTCATGTTTTATGCCATTTTTCACTTAGAGGACAACTCCCATCTTGATTCTCCATTGATTAGACACTTGCTCATCTTGATTTGCACAATCCTTTTATTGAATAATACCTTAAATAATTTCTTAACTATTTCTAGATATTTTATTATTATCAAAACATAAAGGGATTTAATTTGTCAACCACCATTGGTCCAACAGTTTGGATTCCGGACGGGAGAGTCCGATGATTTTGGTTTTTGTGTGAGAATTTTAGAAGTGTTTTTAAACCCTTGCAGTTTTTGGGTTTTATGAAAGGCATCCGTTATGCTGTCGAAATTCCGAGAGATAATAAGTTGAAAAAGAATAAAAATAAGAATTAGATGGTTTCGGATGAGATTTATGATTTGTATGAAAGATGATTAAAGTGTGTAAGATGTAAGAAATGAGAAAAAGAAAGAAAGAAAAAGAAAAAAAAGAAAAAAAAATCTATACCGGATTTCGGATATGTCATAGTCTAGGTTTCCAACGCTATTTTGGTTCGCTAAGTCTAAGATATTTGTTTCGGAAGTTGGAGTCAGTTTTGTTCGCATTAGTGATTACTTTCGTTTCGATTCCGATTTACCTTCGCCTTGTGTTTCGCTTTGTTATCCGATTTGTATACTTTGACTTTTTCCTTATGTTCCGTTCTTTCGTATTTGTCTTCCTTCGTTTTCGTTTCCGTTCGTACGTTTTCTAGTTGGGATCCGGTTCCGAGATCGGGTCCCAACAGTAAATGCTTACTTTGGCTTGTAGTTCCTTAAAATTTGGCTTAATTTAATAAATGAGAGATTAACATTAATCATTGGCAATTATATGTCTCCCATGCGAACCCTTTATAATTATTGCTCCATATGTAGCCATCTATTCTCTCCTTATTGCTTTGTTCTTTTGTAGGTTCATTTGATTTTAGGATCAAATTGAAATAGGGAATCAAAGCTATCACTTATGGATGTTCCATCTTACATCAACTACTTAAAATAAATAAAAGAAATCAAAGTAAAACAATCATGTTCTTGATTGTGTATAGTTTGCATAGATGATGTCCTAATATTTCCTCTATAGAAAAACATTTTAAACATATCAAAACCTTTGTTTATATTATTAAAAAGAATGGTCTAGCCATATCAAAAACAAAACTTACTTTTTTAAAATAGATTTTGGGACACGATATCTTAAATGCTCAATAAAGTCAATATAAAGAACTCTAGATTTCACAAATATATTTTTGACCAATTAATAGACAAAAATAATTGCAAAGACTTTAGAAAGCTTAAATTATATTATGATTTTTATCCTAACCTAAACAAATAATGTAAAACCTAACATGATAGATTAAAGAATAAACCTACTCCTTAGACCCAAAAAAGATGCTAATATAGTTAAGCAAACAAAAATTAAGTTCAAACTATTCTAATTTTACCCTAGTTAATCCCGACACTTGTAAAATTATGAAAGCAAATACATTAGAATAGGAATATAGATGAATACTAAACAAGTTATTAATAATATAGAATAAAAGATACAATATACTTATAGGCATTGGAATCCTATGCAAAAGCAATTACTCTACCATTAAAAAGAAAAAATTTAATTGTATTACATACTAACAAATCTTAAAGTGATTTATTAAACTACAAATTTCTTCTTTAGATAGATTGTAGATCTATTTAAGAAGTTTTAACAAAAGATGTTCAAATATTACATTAAAAAAAATTTCCTTAAATGGAAATCAATTTTAAATGTATTTTATTTTGATATTAAATTTATTAAAGGTGAAGTAAATTTCATTCTTGATTTCTTAACTGAAAAAATGTTACAATCCAAATCATCGTAACGTCAAAATCTCCTTGACAGTCTTGTTCAACAAAATCTCTAGAAAACCTTGCAAAATCTCAATCCAAAACACTAGTAGCTGCAAGCCAACAAAATCATAAGGAGAAAATTTAGAAGAAAAGAAAACCATAAAATTCTCTTAAGGAAAGTCCTCAAAAACAAAGATTGTCCCAAATGGTTTTAGAAAATGTAAAAAGAAATTTTATTTTATTATAAACCATCATCTATCTCTTAAAATATTTCACAAAACTAGCAATCTTTGGAAAATTTTATTCAGACCTACAATTTTATTGTTCAAAAAAATCTCCTTTCCGAAGTACCTACGTTGAGAAAAATAATTTCATATTATTAATAAAAATAGTTTTTATAATCGTGATCCTTCTAAAACCAAACATAATTTTTTTCCCGACAAGTCTTAGTATCTATTAAAATTATAAGTATACTATTTATACATTCTAAAATAAATAGAATTTATAAAAATAATACACCATTTGGAAGGAAAAGTTGTTGTCAAATTTTTACAAAAATTAACAGCACTTCCCTTAAAAGACAACTAACCAAAATCGTCAACTTTTTCATCCAAATTCAAGTACCTGCATAAAAATTCAATCCACACAATCTTCAATCTCCAATATCATCAACCAATCCATATAAACCTATGATCTAACTCAAAAATGGCAGCAACCACAATTTTCCTCTTTTGTCAAAATCAAACATACAACAATACCTTGATATACAAAACATATGCAATTTGAACAAAGTACCTTAACTCTTAAAACTCTTGCATTTACATGAACAATATGAGTTATTACAAAGCTTTAGAGGGCATTTAGCCCGATTACAATCCAAAATGTCAAATGTCAAAGTACAAAGTAAAATCAATTCTCTAAAATGCAACATAATGCTTTGTTTCCAAAAATGACTTCTAAAGTAAAAACATCGGAGTGATGCCTCAATCCCAAAACTATAACTCGGGTTCTCGCTCGTCACTTGTGGAGGGGAAAAGGGGTGTGAGCTCGACGACTCAGTAGGTAACAGCTTAATAATTAAGAAATAAGCAAAAACATTCTTTATTTCTCATTCTCAAAGCAACTTTCAGATTGATAAAAACCTTTCAAATTTATCAAAGCCAATTTACATTGATCAAAACACTTTCAATTCATCAAAACCTCTTGTAAAACTCATTTCATCACACCAATTACACATCAAAATCACATAAGCACAGAAAAAGTGGTTCGGGTGGATCCGAAACGGAACGTACTACATATTCCCGCAAGCAGTCATGTGTATCCGTGAACTTATGGGAGTCCGTGAGGAGCTCCAATGCCACTAGCGGGCAGGTGTGAGAAGCCTATGGTTAGACAGGTGCACCTGACTCTTAAGGGACCACCACAAACCCAAAAAAAGCATGCATATCACATAATTCACACAATTCATAAACATTAGCCACAAATGGCTCTTACAAATATTCACTTTCAGATGATTTTCACATAATCGCTGAAATAACATCTTTGAATCTTTTTCACTTGACAAAACAAGGTAACAAATATTTCCATAAGGCATTTACATCAAAAAGATCTTATACAAGATTAAACCATCATAAAAAGTAACTCATTCACAAATGAAAGGTCATAGGCAAAAAAAAACCTTCAATGACATTTATTTCAAAACAATTAAGTATCTTATTAACTCAATCATTAAAAAATCATCCACCTTAGTTCCTTTAGCTAGGAACTTGAACAATTGGCCTTTTCTTTCACTCCAATTCTCTCTCTTGACCTTCATCAAACACAAAATCATCCCATATAACATGAGATATCAAAATTGGTCATTCTTAGGAGATGAAAGCATGAAATTTAACCTATCTAACTTTACCCATCAATTTCCTTAGCCATTCACACCAAAGCCCACCTATAAATCCAAAAGATTTCACATTTTCTTACCTTGGAGATGATACCCACGAATTTCTCTCTCTTCTTGGCTTTAATGGAAGTTTAATCCTTCCCATTGTTAGCGATCTAGAAGGGGAGGTTGAATAGATCTTTAAGCTTTTTGTATATTTTCTATAATAAAATCAGAAGTTAATTCACACAATAGTAATTTAAACAAATTTAAATACAAAGAGTAGGGAAGAAGATCAAACATTTTTTTTATAGAGGTTCGGTGCTAAGACCTACGTCCTCTACCTAAGCTCCCACTTAGGATTTTGCAAACCACTTTATTACACACTTTGTAGTTCAGTGTGAACTCTTACAATCCCGCTTGATTTCCGGCTCAAGCTACCTTTACACTTGATTTGTCTTCCGGCATAAATCTTACCAATACCGCTTGATTTTCGGCTCAAGCAACCTTTACAAATGATTTGTCTTCCGGCACAAATCCTACCAACAATACTTGATTTTCTACTGAGCTACCTCACACGTGACCTTTCACTAGTCACTCAATTTGTAAAAGAAATAGGATAAAGATCTAAGAACAAGTGCTCAATACAAATGTAAACAAAGTAAGAATAATGATGAGCAATTTGGAGCAAGATAAGAGTATTTTGGCTTGTAGAACTTGTGTCACTTCTTCATCAATCATCCACCCTTTATATAAGAAGAAATATAGCTGTTAGGACTTATTCTAGTCGTTGCTAGATTGAAATGACCGTTCCTTAATAATCTCCCTTCCATTCTTGGCTAATTGGACCGTTGGAATTTATTTGTTGTACGCATAAGTCGACTTGTCGAGTTGTATAAGTCAACTTGTGACCATAAGTCGACTTGTCGAGTTGTATAAGTCGACTTGTGACAACATTTTACGTAAACTTGCATCTCCGCTCTTCTATAAGTCGACTTGTGATGTGTAAGTCGACTTGTGGTCCACAATAAGTCGACTTGTATGCTGTTAGTCGACTTGTGTTGACATATCTTCATATATTAGTTGACATATGATGTTCTAGTCGACTTATGTAAGCTTCAACGGTAATATCCACTCAAATCTTCTATAATCTTCATTATTTAAGCCTCTTTCACTTATAGGAAACTTCCATCTTGATTCTTCAATGATTAAACACTTGCCCATCTTGATTTGTACAATTCTTTCATTGAATATCAATCCCAAAATACCTGAAACAATTTCTTAACCAATTCTATACATTTTATTATTATCAAAACATAAGTGGAATTAATTTGTCAACCACCATTGGTCCAACAATCTCCCCCTTTTTTATAATGACAAAATACTTAGAAATTGTTTAAGAAATGAAAACAAAGAAACATTGATCAAGGTTTTTATACCTTGTCATTTTGGTTAGAAGTCTCCCCCTCAATCATATAAATCATTGAATTTTAATAACCTTGAAAATTTTGTTAAAGTTTTAACAAACTCCCCCTTAATCAAATAACTAATGAATATCCAATTTCTCATTTTTCTCCCCCTTTTTCTCATAATCAAAACAACTAATACAAACCAACAATAGATGAAATATGGCAATCACATTAAATAGAGAAACATCATCATGAATAAATCTCAAAAGTAGAAGAGAATATGTTTTCGAAGATTTTAGGAAAAAGAGAATTTTTGAAGAAGTCCCAGATAACTTATATTCGACTGGCAGTTCATAAGCAAACACATAGAAAATGCAGAGTCATAACATAACAATCCAACAATTAATACAAATATCAGAAAGTCATAAGAAGCACCACACACTTGAAATAGCATAAGAATCCGTGTAGACATAAGTCGACTTGTTTACCTCCATAAGTCGAGTTATCCTGAAATTTCTTCATTCCCAAAGGTTGTGTATATCATAGGTCGACTTATTGACCCACATAAGTCGACTTTGTTGTTGTCTCTACTCATATGCCTTGAACTTCCACTATCAGTGTACCATGTGCTTGGTGGATCTTCATTCCTTGCTTGTACCTACAACTGCAACATCCTTTCTTTTCATTGGTACCCAAGCCATCTTGGTTCCATTTTGGTTAGTCATATAAACCACATTAGGTGGTGTTGTACCTTTAATCACCCAAATTTTCTTAACTTTGATACATCTCCTAATAGTTTTACATGCAATTTCTATATGACCATCTTTCAAGCATGTAGCACATTGAGCAACTTTTCCATCCTTGGTAAATTTGGAAATTAAAGAACAATCTCTATTATAAGGATCATATCCCAAACCATGTTTAGAAATAGAATATCTTTGTAAAGACAACATCTCTTCAAACTTTGCATTTCCACCAGCAAATTTTCCAACCACATAAGAAAACTCCTTTCTAAGTCTATCAAGCTCACAAATAAGATTTTCCTTTTCAACAAGACATGCAGAATGATCTTCCTTAGGACTATCTAAATCATCAATAGTCTCATGTAAGGCACTATTTTCAGCAACCAATTCTCTTATTTTCTTTCTCAATTTCTTGTTAATTTCAATAGCTTCTTCAAAATCAATTTGCAAAGCATTAAAAGACTCTATAAGATCTTGATCAAAGAAAGTTACCTCATCTTCATCATCACTTGTTGAGGAGCTATTGGCCATAAGCGCTAGGTTGTTTTCATCATTGCTTTGATATGCTTCCTCATCATCACTCCACGTGGCTATAAGGTTAGCTTTCTTTTTCCCTTTGTCATTTTTCTGGAGATTTGAATTTTTCTTTTCTTGATAACCTTTAGACCTTCTTTCTACAGTATACTTCTTCGTTTCTCCATTTCTTCCGCCACTTAATTCCTTCCTTCGATTTTTGAGAAGTCCCTTGAACTTCCTTAAATTTCTAGCGTACATAGCTATTTCTTCGTCTTCCTCGTCTTCATCTATTTCCTCATCACTTTCATCAACAAAAGAAGTGTTAGCTTTAAAAGCAATTGATTTTTGTGACTTACCTCTACCTCCTCTTGATTTGAGAATGATCTCATAGTTGATGAGTGATCCCACCAAGGCGTTGAATTCCAAGTGATTAAGATCCTTGGACTCCATAATAGCGGTGACTTGTGAATCCCATTCTTTCGGTAGAGAGCGAAGAATCTTCTTCACCTTCTCGCTATCCGTCATGTGCTTTCCAAGATTTCCTAATTCATTGATAATTTCTGCAAAACGATCAAGCATATTGGAAATAGACTCACCTTCTTTCATGACAAACATTTCATAGTCATGGAGAAGCATGTTAATCTTTGTTTCCCGGACTTGGTTGGTTCCTTCATGGGTGATGCGTAGTCTTTCCCACATTTCTTTGGCGCTGGTACACGAGTTAACTCGGTTTCTTTCCTCAACTGTGAGAGCGCAATAGATTAGCTTCATCGCTTTAGCGTTGATGTAGGCTTGCCTCCAGTCATTGTCATCGTATTCCAGCTCCGTTTTTAACTCACCATTTTCTTTTAACGGTGGTTGTGGACCGAAGATAATTATCTTCCAATATTCTACTCCCTCGCTAATGATGTGGTACTTCATAGGATTTTTTCAAGAAGAATAATTAGTACCATTAAATAAAGGAGGGCGGTTATTAGTATTACCTTCTTCCGCTAGGTTGTTGTGTGCCATCCCAGATACTTCTGCTCTGATACCAATTGTTAGCGATCTAGAAGGGGGGGTTGAATAGATCTTTAAGTTTTTTGTATATTTTCTACAATAAAATCAGAAGTTAATTCACACAATAGTAATTTAAACACATTTAAATACAAAGAGTAGGGAAGAAGATCAAACACTGTTTTTATAGAGGTTCGGTGCTAAGACCTACGTCCTCTACCTAAGCTCCCACTTAGGATTTTGCAAACCACTTTATTACACACTTTGTAGTTCAGTGTGAACTCTTACAATCCCGCTTGATTTCCGGCTCAAGCTACCTTTACACTTGATTTGTCTTCCGGCACAAATCTTACCAATATCGCTTGATTTCCGGCTCAAGCAACCTCTACAGATGATTTGTCTTCCGGCACAAATCCTACCAACAATACTTGATTTCCGGCTCAAGCTACCTCACACGTGACCTTTCATTAGTCACTCAATTTGTAAAAGAAATAAGTTAAAGATCTAAGAACAAGTGCTCAATACAAATGTAAACAAAGTAAGAATAATGATGAGCAATTTGGAGCAAGATAAGAGTATTTTGGCTTGTAGAACTTTTGTCACTTCTTCATCAATCATCCACCCTTTATATAAGAAGAAATATAGCTGTTGGGACTTATTCTAGCCGTTGCTAGATTGAAATGACCGTTCCTTAATAATCTCCCTTCCATTCTTGGCTAATTGGACCGTTGGAATTTATTTGCTGTACGCATAAGTCGACTTGTCAAGTTGTATAAGTCGACTTGTGACCATAAGTCGACTTGTCGAGATGTATAAGTCGACTTGTGATAACATTTTACGTAAACTTGCATCTCCGCTCTTCTATAAGTCGACTTGTGATGTGTAAGTCGACTTGTGGTCCACGATAAGTCGACTTGTATGTTGTTAGTCAACTTGTGTTGACATATCTTCATATATTAGTTGACATATGATGTTCTAGTCGACTTATGTAAGCTTCAACGGTAATATCCACTCAAATCTTCTATAATCTTCATTATTTAAGCCTCTTTCACTTATAGGAAACT
Source organism: Erythroxylum novogranatense (assembly GCA_029891385.1). NCBI lineage: Eukaryota > Viridiplantae > Streptophyta > Magnoliopsida > Malpighiales > Erythroxylaceae > Erythroxylum > Erythroxylum novogranatense. Next base: position 32,627,378 of record CM057225.1, on the reverse strand, counting down.
TCCATCTTGATTCTTCAATGATTAAACACTTGCCCATCTTGATTTGAACAATTCTTTCATTGAATATCAATCCCAAAATACCTGAAACAATTTCTTAATCAATTCTATACATTTTATTATTATCAAAACATAAGTGGAATTAATTTGTCAACCACCATTGGTCCAACACCCTTCCCTTTTCCTTCTTAAGGAACGCTCCAATCTCTTCTCTAAAGCAAGAAATAACAAAGCCCTAACCTCTTTTCTTCTTCTTCTTCTTCTTCTTTCCCACGAAAGACTCCTTCTCTCCTTCTCTCCTTGAAATTTTCGAAACCTCTTTTCTTCTTCTTTCCCATGAAAGACTCCTCTCCTTTCTCCTTGAAATTTTCGAAACCTCTTTTCAAATGACTTAGGAAAGTTTTGTTTCTTAACTAAAAGCCTAGCTAAAACTACGTAGTTTCACTCATTCCCTTTAAACTTGAAATTTTTGTATTCTTTCCTAACCCATACGACCACAAGCTTTGGCTCCCATCCCTTATGATTTAATTAAGCTCCAAAAGACCAAAATAGCCCTCCATGGAAGCCTTAGTCTTTAAACACGTTAATAAACTTCCCAAATTGCCCTCAATTCATCTTATTCCTTTTAATCTCTAATAACAGCTTAATCAACTCTAATTTAAACTAATCCCACCATTCAATTTTCATTTATTTAAGCACTATAACCTCTAATTATTCTAATCCAAAGAAAATTATCAAACTAAACCTTAAAATAAAATAAACATACTTAATGTGAATCGGGCCCAACACTAACAAATCTTAAAGTGATTTATTAAACAACAAATTTCTTCTTTTGATAGATTGCAGATCTATTTAAGAAGTTTTAACAAAAGATGTTCAAATATTACATTAAAACAAAATTTCCTTAAATGGAAATCAATTTTAAATGTATTTTATTTTGATATTAAATTTATTAAAGGTGAAGTAAATTTCATTCTTGATTTCTTAACTAAAAAAATGTTACAATCCAAATCATCGCAACGTCAAAGTCTCCTTGACAGTCTTGTTCAACAAAATCTCTAGAAAACCTTGCAAAATCTCAATCCAAAACACTAGTAGCTGCAAGCCAACAAAATCATAAGGAGAAAATTTAGAAGAAAAGAAAACCATAAAATTCTCTTAAGGAAAGTCCTCGAAAACAAAGATTGTCCCAAATGGTTTTAGAAAATATAAAAAGAAATTTTATTTTATTATAAACCATCATCTATCTCTTAAAATATTTCACAAAACTAGCAATCTTTGGAAAATTTTATTCAGACCTACAATTTTATTGTTCAAAAAAATCTCCTTTCCGAAGTACCTACGTTGAGAAAAATAATTTCATATTATTAATAAAACTAGTTTTTATAATCGTAATCCTTCTAAAACCGAACATAATTTTTTTCCCGACAAGTCTTAGTATCTATTAAAATTATAAGTATATTATTTATACATTCTAAAAGAAATAGAATTTATAAAAATAATACACCATTTTATCGAGGCAAATAAAACTATACCACCCTATTCAACTTGCAAAATTATGAAAATCATCCTTCTTATAAAATTGGGTTAAGAAATTTTGAAGGCCCAAAAATTTTGAAACGAGAGTTTCCATAAACTTTCCTTATTCATGAATATCTAATTACTGTGATTACCAACAACCTTGTTTTAATTCATTTCTTGAATAAAACATAATAAGTTGCCATTTATGACTATTTTCCTTCAATATATGATCTGAATATGATTTCTCTTTTAGTTCATCGATTTGTAGAAATAATATGGATTAATCCTAATATACCAAGGCTATTAAGTGCTTAAAATCAAATATCAACTCAAAGAGTATCATTAGTATTTTCGTCTTTTCTATAAAACTTCTGTAACTTTCCTTCTTTTAACAAAAACTACGAACCATTTTTTAAGCACATCTTTGCCATTGCAAAACTCCTGTTCTTACAAAAACCCGGGGAGCTTTTATATTTTTAGCATATTAGTAGTAATGATCCCCTGAAGTGTTAATTAAAAGTGATAGTTGGGTGGCATGGAGGCAAAAAATAATTCAGCAAGATTCAGATACTCATAAGTTCCCAAAGCCAGTGATCTGTTTTCGATATTTCGTTTGGTGATAGTATATTTGCGGAATAGAACCAAAAGGGATGATGGAAATTCATCTACCTGTTGCCCTTTCCTAAGGCCCAATTACATAAGAGCATGCAGTGGGGAAGCACGTTCTCTTTCTATGGACTGTTGGGCCCCCAATTAAAAAAGGCAATAGATGCATTAAGATGCCTCTCTACGATTTGCAAAGACTAGCACATTCCTGTTGAACCTTGTGGCATTAGGACTTGTGAGACCAGATTAAGAGCTTTCTTTATTACTAAAATTAGAATTTGGCGAACTCTATAATTTTAGTATGTGAAGTGAAGAAACGTTTATACTACCAATGTTATGCTGAAATAAGTAAACATTTGAATGCTTGAATAGTTAACTGAATTAATTATAGAATTGTTAGTCAGAATGAAAAAGAAAACGTTGAGGAATAATGAAAAAGAAAATGTTGAGGAATTCTATTAACTAATTCAGAAATTTTAAGGATTGTATTAGATTTTAATTTATGTTCAAAGTGAAAATTTATAGCAACCTAATACACAACACTCGTCGACTTTTTTGACAAATTTTAAGTGTTTCAATTACTAATACTTTTGCCTTGTTTGGCAATCAACGAATTGTGTTAGTTGTTAGCTGATTCTATTAGTGGCTAGCTAACAACAAATTAATATAATTGATTTAATCAATCGATAATATCAATTATTTATTTAAAGATATTTGGTAAAACTAGTTATTTAGAATTAGTTGTTTATGTGTAAAATGATTTATAAGTATATGACTTTTAAAAATGATTTATAAGGACATGAGTATTATATCTTAGTATTTTTTTTTAATATTTTCATAAAATTTAGACAGAGCAAAAGAAGTCAACAACATCATTTAAAGCAAAGGTTTATAATAATCTAAGAACGACATCTAACTGTCATTAAACTAGAGACAATATTATCACAAATAATTGTCATCTTTCGAATTCTCAATTCTTCAATACCGTCTTGTGTAGAGTTAACTTGAACATCTTCAAATACATTTAGGGGGTATAAATTTAGGATCCTGATCAATTATGTTAAAAGTTGGGTCTCCAATTGTGTTCCTTCTAATATAGTTATACTATGCAAAAGCCGCACAAACTATTATATTTTGATCTACCAATGAATACTTGACATTTTCTCTAATATTTTCTATTAAGTTTTAAGAGCACTGAAAGCCCTCTCAATATAACTTCTCAATAATGTATGGGCTCAATTAAAAACTTCTCCAGATCCTTTTGGATTTGCATCATGAAACTTCAATTGTTGGGACCCGTTTCTAGAACCTGACCTTTCGGAATCAAAAAGCATGCCTACAGAATTTTTCGAAAAACAGATCTTGAAATCATAAAGCATGGCCGAAAACCAAAGAAAGCAAAAAGCTTAAGGAATCAGGAAATCGAAAAGGCTTAGCAGTCAAAACTCTTAATTCCGACATCTGAAAATGCATACTTTAGAAAAACTGTAAAGACACACTTGGTCTAAACCTATCCAAATCGGTATAAAATTTTTTCCATCAATCAAAGCAAAACCACTTCCAAATGGGATTTTCATCAATCCCTCAACCTCAATTCATTTTCTTCTTCATATGCACTCATATCTCATCATTTAACAATCTTATTTTTCTTTCTTGTCATAAAATCTCACACACATGTCTATATACCATCAATTCATATACAAAGAGCACTTTAATAATTCAGATTAATCATCACAATCATCGGACCTCCTGTCCGGAATCCAAACACATTCATATCATTTCATCCATATACAATTTACATGCCATATCCATACACAATTTCATAACTCGTTACCATCATGAATAATTGTTACAAACTTTAATGGCATTCCAAGCCATAATACAACATCAATATCAAATCCGAATATACAAAAATACACAACTCCCAAAATTCTCAATAACAATCTAACTTAAAAACAATACAATATGTACACATACAAACAAAAACCTTCACTTTCTTTCACCCGATCTTCTTCTCATCACCTATAGATGGGAATGAAGGGGGGTGAGCTTATAGCTAGTGGGTAACATGCTTATAACCCAGAATAAGCAAAAACATTGAAATATTTATTTCCTTTGCAAAAATCACATTGAAATTCGAGCAACTTAAGTTTCCCAAAATTCAAAACTTATTAAGCGATTTATAAACGTCATAAATCATAATTCAAAGCATCATCACATTAAACATAACAGATGCATCAAAATGATCACAAATCAAAAGCACATAACACATCAGAATTAGTTCAAGTGGGTCCAAAACATAACGTACTACACATTTTCGCATAACGGTCATATGTAGCCGTGAATTTATGGGAGTCCGTGAGGAGCTCCAATGCCACTAGTGGGCAGGCGGGAAAAACCTATATACAGACAAGTGAACTTGACTATCTTAAGGGACCATCACAAACCCATATAAGCATACAATTCACATTATTCAAACATATTGGTCAAAAGGCCACTTTTTCGAAAGGCAATTTATAGCTATTGCATTCTTTCAAAAATCATGTTCACATTCTTTTTCAAATTATCAATCAAAATTCACATCAAAAGTTCTTAAATCATTCAAGCAATGTAATGCAACAATCATAGCAATTTCTCAATCAATCACAAAACAATCAAAGCAACATTTTCAAAGCCATTGAAATCATTTCATTTTCTTGATTCAAAAGAAAGCATGTATGGCTCATTATTAAAATTATAAATATGAAACCCACCTTATTTCCTTGCTTGAAACTTGTACAAAAGCCTCTACTCTTGCTCCCATAACTTCTCTTAATTTTCTTCATTAATGGAAAAAATACCTAATTAATAGGAATTCAAATTGAACAACACATGAGACATAATCACCAAAATTAATCTAAGAAAACTTAAACCCATATCATTCTTAAGCTATCTAAACCAAAAACCCTTTCATAATCCTAACAAATTACAAACCTATTCTTACCATAATCTTTCACCAAATGAGAAATTTCTTCTTAGCTCATATGGAATCTCTCATCTTCTTCTACCTTTTTCCTTCTTGAAACAACTCAAAATCACTCTTAAAAATCGAGAAAAATCAAACCCTAGCATGGCCTTCTTTCTTTCTTTCTTCTTTCTCTCCATCGAAACACACTCTTCTCCCTATTCTTGTTCTTTTGTTCTTTTCTTACTCTCAATTTTGTGCACTGCCTTCCTTAAAAGCCAACCTACACTTCTATTTACTAAAATGTCATTAATGAATGAGCAAAGACCACTTTTCCCTTACATATAAACCTTATAACCTTAAAAGCTTAAGTGGCTTTCCAATTTTGCCCCTTATGCATTCTGAACACTTTAATTCAATCTAATCCATGTCATATGATCTTACTTACATTAACATACTAATTACTCACATTAATATGTTAATTAATTCCCAAAAATCATATAATATAACAAAACCTCAAAATCATGCTTAACTTACAAAATTTTTCTAATCATCAAATTGAAGGAATTTGCTAACACTTCCTTCTAGAGAAATGTTCCTCATTGTCTCAATTTTCTAATGACACCAAAATCATTAAATTTGATTCAACAGTCCAAAAGTTATACACCAAACATTTTCAGACTGTTCTTATACTAAAACATTTTCCTGTGCTTGATTTCCATCCAAAAATTGATACTCTTAGAGACTAAATTGAAACTCAATTTCATCAGAACATTTGTAGTCCAATATCTCTAGTTTAATCCAAATCAAGAATCATCTCATTTAGATGACTAGAGAAAAAGTTACGGTCAAAATACTTTCAGCTCTTACTAATCCAAGACTGAACACTAAACCCAACTTCAATTCAGAAACTGAAGATCTCTACAACTCGAGATATCGTCAAAGGACTGAAACATTTTCAGAAAAATATCCAACTCACTTTGGTTCGATCAATCTTTTTCAATTTAATCTCAAAAATCATAAATTTTCCATGAAGAGGTAGAGAATTGTCTTAGAAATCTAACGCTTCAAAAATCAAGTCAATCGAATGTCGGACAAAAAAGATATAAGCAAAAGAATGGCAAAGGGTCGGATTGCCCTCACGAGGAGGTCGCGAGGCGACCAAGTCGCCCTCGCTAGCTGGTCACAAGGCGACGAGGTTGCCCTCACAACGCATTGCCGTCGCGAGGTGTGCCTCAAACCGCGACACTCACGATCACGACGCCTCACGATCGCGAAGCGCGTCCAAAAAGCGATGCTCGCGGTCGCGACGCATCTCGACCGCAAGGCGGGCGAGCTGAATGGAAACCAAACTTTTGATTTTCTTCTTTCGAAAACCTAAATTCCACACTTCATATCTTTTGACTCAAAACTCCAAAATTTACAAACATGCTTTGTTTGGAAAAACGACAGATTTCAAAACTTTTAAGAAATCATTACTTGCAGCGGAAGCAACAAATCCAAATCAACATGCCAATCCATACAAGATATGGTATAAGGATAATAAAATATAAACAAGATAAGGAGTATTACCGACTCCTTCGCTACAGCTTTAAATTCTCGCTGCGCTATCCTCTCCTTCTTCGTGTATCCAAATTCTTTTCCTTTGACTCTTTTCCTTTAGCAATCTACTTTCTCCTTGTTGTAGTATCCTCAACCAATTAGATTTACCACATGTTCTTCAAGGACAATAAGGTTAACAAAATCCTTTGGTGGGAAAGGAGAAGAAATGTTTGAAGGAGATTTTCTTAGAAGAAGAAGAAGCAAAATTGAAACTCTTTCAATTGGTATTTTCGATTCTCTCTTTCATGAAAGGAGAGAAGGTGCAAAGAACATGCAAGAACTCTTTCTTGCTTACCAATTTCGTATATGCATGGATGGAAGGAGAGAGAGGCATCAAATGCATCACTTCTTTCATTAATCACTCATAAAATAGCCAATAAATGAGATTATTTTCATTTATCTTTTTATGGCTATTTGAAAAGACCATAACCTAAAATTCAATACCCAATTTCGATTTTGCCAAGAAGAAAGAAGGAAGATGGTCCATCTAATGTACATCTTTCATCTTTAATCTAATGAATGCAAATAGGTTACAAGCCAACATTAAAAGACAACCACTAAATCATTTAATGGTAAGTTCGTAACTCCATTTAATGATGATTAACCATAATAAAGACCATCTTTATTTAGCATTTTAATGTCAAATGTGTGGTTACACATTTAACCTAGGAATAACCGAAATTGCTATCTTCTTCTTTAAAAAAATTATTTTAATATAATTAATCTAATTAATTACATTAAACCAAAAACCAAGCCCATTACTAAATGTACATTTGGGCTTCTTTAATTAGACCAAACCCAAGATCCAATTATGGGCTTCTAATTAACCTCCATTTATATTTCTTAGCTTGATAACCTTCCTTAAAGTCAAGTGGGGAATCTTATTAAACTTTGATAATTTAAGCTCCAATAAGCCCAGAATTAATTCAATCTCATTGGAATTAATTCTAGCTTATTAACTAAATGTCATTCCACTAAAGACAATTAGTTGAACTCTTGAATTATTAAATATTATGAGAATATGTTAAATTGCAAACCCTATTTAGAACCTTATTTGTAACACCCTACTCCCGAGTGACCCGAACCCGATATTATGGGTAATATCCGAGTCCGTGCCCCACGAGAGTGGAGTACTACATCAGTCGGTAAAACTCGGTATACCACAATTTTTTTTACAACATACATTGGCCCGGTAAAAACAACGGTAAAAACAGTAAGTAATTTAAGCCCCTGATATTTAAGCCCCTGATAAACTATTTCCAGTTATTACAAACAGTCAGCACTCATTACAGTCAGGCAACAATAATGCAATTGTCAATGTATAAAAACAATAACGCCACAATGGGCTTAGTCTAAATACAAAGCATTGTTATACAATGATTGCAGAACACAATTTGGTAAGACACTAATGCAGACACGAACTGATCCCGACCTCTATGCTTCACTTGCCTACAGTAGACATACTTCCGCGTCGAACGAGGTACTCTTCAAATCCTGAAAAATAGATTGCAATTTTGAATGAGTTTGCGAACTCAATGAGAAACCATCATCGATGGTTCTCCCAATTCATGCATCACATAACAAATTACAGTAATAAGACATTCTTAGTACTACTAATACAGTCAATATTCATAGTTCATATTACACAGTCAATTGTCACAGTCAATATTTAGTTACAGAATAATAAGACGATCCACGATCGAAGTAGCGATTCTGAAGACAAGAGTCATCCATTTACAATACGACCAAGAAGTCAAATACAATAACTATCCATTTCAGATATTGGTCCAAGAATGATGCAATGCATATGTGAATCTTTTTCGTTTTATTACAAGATTGTGACCGAGCGCATATAAACAAGATTCGTGTGTAGACGCGTGGGAGAATTATCTCCTTCGAGCTCGAGGCTCGTTTCGAGATGTCGAGCTCTAGGTTGATTCGAAGTCGATGGCGTCTCGGTTCACAATTTTCCTTTTAGCAGTTTAATGCATTTGTGCATGAATGCACATGCCCAATAGAAGTCAATATAATACAACACAGTCCATGGGTCAGTCCAAATGTACAGTCCAATTAAACAGTTGTCCAATGCCCAATTCATAGTCAATAAAAGCCATATATAATCCACGTAATCCCCGTAGGGCAATCAAGTCACAGTAAACACGTAGATCAGGATAACCAACTACGTTACTCACATCTTACTTCCGAGTTATTGCCGAAAAGCCTTTGTCACGTCTGTCGATCGACGCTCCAGTTGTGCCTAAGCATCAGAGAAGGTAACTATCACTAACGATTCAATCCGAATGAATTACTGATGCACATGTAGGTAAAAATACGCATGTTCATGAATTCCCGGCCCTAATCTCATTTTTTTCCATCAAAAAAATCTATCTAAAGAATTAAAAACCTATTGGCGCTGACGGTGCGCAAATCGGACCTCTATAGGTCCTCAATTAAACAAAACAGTGATTACACAGACTTTTACCCGGATCCACGTCAATTTTTCGTCCAAAAATCTCCAATCTCTCAGAAAATGAAATTCAATATTCTACAAATCCGATGCCTCAAGAATCAGGTCAATCGGATGTCGGAAGGAAAAGTTATTCACGAAGGAAACCAAAATTCAACAATTAATATATATATATTGCCCTTATTTCCTACTCTTTTTTTCCCTTTCCTTTAACCGAAGTTCAATAAATCATAACTTATTCGACACAATTCAGAAAAATGCAAAACATATCTCATTAGAAAGGTAATGGAATCCTCTACAAGTTTCCTTTAGTCCAGAAAAATCAATTTCACCCCTAAGGGTGTCAAATATCCAATGTAAGCTACTGCCCACACATTCACTTCCTCAAACAGAACAGTCATTGGAAATTCACTATCTTTCATTCTGTGCAGTCAAAAATTATACACTAAATATGCTCATCAAGATCACAATGTTATCTACAACTTTCGTGAAACAACCCAAATTTCAATTCCCTTGCTAACTAGGTCAAATAATTCACTCTAGGTTGCTGTCCCTGAAATCACTCAATTTGAGCAGTAACATTCTATCAATCATATCTCCCTGTATACAAGTCAAACAAATCACCACTTTATATCCCTGAATAGATAAAATCTCAAACTTCAATTCTTCATGAAATAACCAGACTCCAATTCAGCCTCTAACAGTGTCAAATCTGTTATGCAAGTTTCTGACCTAACCAGCAATTTACATCACAATGTAGGTTCAAATTGTGAAAATCCATAACTCCCACATCTGATTTCCAGAAATTATATTCCATACACCATTTTAAAGATGAATGTGTCATCTAAAACTCTTCAGTAGATTTCCAACACCAATTCAATGCACATAAATTACTAAAATTCCTCCTAATCTGAATGTACACCAAATTTGACATTCCATCTAGGTTTCATTCAATGCATAAAAACAGCCAACAATCATCAGTACATAACTCCTAATAGACATATATAAAAATTGCAAAATCAGTGGCATTGGAAAGCTAACTGAATAGGCTTCAACTTTCATTTAGTCCATTTGTCCTAATTCCTTCTCAATTAATTTAGAAAAATCATCAAAACAATCAGGTTATTAATCTTGATACTGTTCACCTAAGTCAAAACAGTAACTTTCCAAGCCAAATTTCAACCTCTTAGAGTTACAATTTGACAACACCTATTTCACACAAATATGTAGCTAACATCCCAAAGTTTAAGTGGCCACAAATCTCACGTCAGTTTCATTACTATACAACGAGTTATGATCAAAACAGTACAATCGATTAAAACCCTAAATTTCCAGATTTGTTCCAATCTTAGTTTCTATCATTTCCAATGCCTTTAACACATCATTAAACATCCAAAGGAACACAAATCAGTTCTTATACCATTCATACATGTACTAGGGCTAATACACAAAAATTGGCAGCACTCACTTCTTCATTTCCAAGTAAAATCAATGATCAATATGCCATAAAAATCAAGTTAAAACCATGCATCAATCATCCTACTTTCAATTCATAACCAACCCTAACCTTATACCCATTAATTCAAGCCATAATTGACATCAATTTAATGCATCCATCATCATAATAAATATACTAGCCCTCCCATTAAAAGCTCCTAACTACCATGGCATTCAATTCCTAATAGAAACATCATTAAAACATCTAAAGCTTAATTCATTTACTTACCTAATTAGCTTCCAACCTTCACTTCTTTTCAACTCTTTGCTTAACTATGCCTTCTAACCATTTCTTCTAACCTCCAACAAGAACTCATCATGATGGTAAGGCAATAAGCATGAAGTAGTTTGGAGGAAGGTGAAGAAAGAAACAAAAATTTCGATGGTGAGAATATAGAAATGAAGAGATGCTTCGGTTATGTGTTTTTACAACAAGAAAACTCACTCTTTTCATGTAATTCATTAGGCAAACCGATAAGAACAAATTGGAGCATTAAATGAAGCTTTTTGGTGGTCAAATCTAATTGGTCAAAATTTAAAAGAAAAGTCAAAATAATAATGGGTAATATCCGAGTCCGTGCCCCGCGATGGTGGAGTACTACATCAGTCGGTAAAATTCGGTATACAACAATTTTTTATAACATACATTGGCAGTAAAACAACAAGAAAAAGCAGTAAGTAATTTAAGCCCCGATAAACTATTTCCAGTTATTACAAACAACAAGACTCATTACACCAGCAACAATAATGCAATTGTCAATGTGTAAAACAATAACGCCACAATGGGCTTAGTCTAAATACAAAGCATTGTTATACAATGATTGCGGAACACAATTTGGTAAGACACTAATGCGCATACCTAACCGATCCCGACCTCTATCCTTCACTTGCTTCAAGAGACATACTCCCGCGTCGAACGGGTACTCTTCAAATCTGAAAAATAGATTGCAATTTTGGATGAGTTTGCGAACTCAATGAGAAACCATCATCGATGGTTCTCCCAATTCATGCATCACATAACAAATTATAAATAATAAGACGGTCTTAGTACTACTAATACGATCAATATTCATAGTTCATATTACACGGTCAATTGTCACATCAATATTTAGTTACGAGAATAATAAGAAGATCCACATCGATTATGGCGATCCAAGACAAGAGTCATCCATTTACAATCAACATCAAGTCAAACAAATACAATAACTATCCATTTAAGATATTCACCCAAGAATGATGCAATGCATATGTGACTTTTTTTTTCCAGTTTTATTACAGTATTGTGATCGAGCGCATAAACAGTATTCAGTGTAGACGCGTCTAGAGAGAATTATCTCCCTTCGAGCTCGAGGCTCGTTTCAATATGTCGAGCTCTAGGCTCGGTTCAGTATCAGTGGCGTCTGGGTTCACAATTTTCCTTTTAGCAGTTTAATGCATTTGTGCATGAATGCATATGCCCAATAGAAGTCAATATAATATAACACCGTCCATGGGTCAGTCCAAATGTACAGTCCAATTAAACAGTTGTCCAATGCCCAATTCACAGTCAATAAAAGCTATATATAATCTACGTAATCCCCGTAGGGCAATCAAGTCACAGTAAACACGTAGATCGGGATAACCAACTAGGTTACTCACATCTTACTTCCGAGCTATTGCCGGAAAGTCTTTGTCACGTCGGTCGATCGACGCTCCAGTTGTGCCTAAGCATCAGAGAAGGTAACTATCACTAACGATTCAATCCGATTGAATTACTGATGCACATGTAGGTAAAAATATGCATGTTCATGAATTCCCGGCCCTAATCCCATTTTTTTCCATCAGAAAAATCTATCTAAAAAATTAGAAACCTATTGGCGCTGACGGTGCGAAAATCGGACCTCTATAGGTCCCCAATTAAACAAAACAGTGATTATACAGACTTTTACCCAGACCCAAGTCAATTTTCCGTCCAAAAATCTCCAATCTCTCAGAAAATGAAATTCAATATTCTACGAATCCGATGCCTCAAGAATCAGGTCAATCGGATGTCGGACGGAAAAGTTATTCACGAAGGAAACCAAAATTCAACAATTAATATATATATATTGCCCTTATTTCCTACTCTTTTTTTCCCTTACCTTTAACCGAAGTTCAATAAATCATAACTTATTCTACATAATTCAGAAAAATGCAAACCATATCTCATTAGAAAGGTAATGGAACCCTCTACAAGTTTCCTTTAGTCCAGAAAAATCAATTTCACCCTTAAGGGTGTCAAATATCCAATGTAAGCTACTGCCCACACATTCACTTCCTCAAACAGAACAGTCATTGGAAATTCACTATCTTTCATTCTATGCAGTCAAACATTATACACTAAATATGCTCATCAAGATCACAATGTTTTCTACAACTTTCGTGAAACAACCCAAATTTCAATTCCCTTGCTAACTAGGTCAAATAATTCACTCTAGGTTGCTGTCCCTGAAATCACTCAATTTGAGCAGTAATATTCTATCAATCATATCTCCCTGTATACAAGTCAAACAAATCACCACTTTATATCCCTGAAAAGATCAAATCTCAAACTTCAATTCTTCATGAAATAACCAGACTCCAATTCAGCCTCTAACAGTGTCAAATCTGTTATGCAAGTTTCTGACCTAACCAGCAATTTACATCACAATGTAGGTTCAAATTGTGAAAATCCATAACTCCCACATCTGATTTCCAGAAATTATATGCCATAGACCATTTTCAAGATGAATGTGTCATCTAAAACTCTTCAGTAGATTTCCAACACCAATTCAATGCACATAAATTACTAAAATTCCTCGTATTCTGAATGTACACCAAATTTGACATTCCAGCTAGGTTTCATTCAATGCATAAAAACAGCCAACAATCATCAGTCCATAACTCCTAATAGACATATCGAAAAATTGCAAAATCAGTGGCATTGGAATTCTAACTGAATAGGCTTCAACTTTCATTTATTCCATTTGTCCTAATTCCTTCTCAATTAATTTAGAAAAATCATCAAAACAATCAGGTTATTAATCCAGATACTGTTCACCTAAGTCAAAACAGTAACTTTCCAAGCCAAATTTCAACCTCTTAGAGTTACAATTTGACAACACCTATTTGACACAAATATGTAGCTAACATCCCAAAGTTTATGTGGCCACAAACCTCACCTCGTTTTCATTCCTATACAACGAGTTATGATCAAAACAGTACAATCAATTAAATTCCTAAATTTCCAGATTTGGTCCAATCTTAGTTTCTATCATTTCCAATGCCTTTAACATATCATTAAACATCCAAAGGAACACAAATCAGTTCTTATACCATTCATACATGTACTAAGGCTAATACACAAAAATTGGCAGCACTCACTTCTTCATTTCCAAGTAAAATCAATGATCAATATGCCATAAAAATCAAGTTAAAACCATGCATCAATCATCCTACTTTCAATTCATAACCAACCCTAACCTTATACCCATTAATTCAAGCCATAATTGACATCAATTTAATGCATCCATCATCATAATAAATACACTAGCCCTCCCATTAAAAGCTCCTAACTACCATGGCATTCAATTCCTAATAGAAACATCATTAAAACATCATATAAAGCTTAATTCATTTACTTACCTAATTAGCTTCCAACCTTCACTTCTTTTCAACTCTTTGCTTAACTATGCCTTCTAACCATTTCTTCTAACCTCCAACAAGAACTCATCATGATGGTAAGGCAATAAGCATGAAGTAGTTTGGAGGAAGGTGAAGAAAGAAACAAAAATTTCGATGGTGAGAATATAGAAATGGAGAGATGCTTCGGTTATGTGTTTTTACAACAAGAAAACTCACTCTTTTCATGTAATTCATTAGGCAAACCGATAAGAACAAATTGGAGCATTAAATGAAGCTTTTTGGTGGCCAAATCTAATTGGTCAAAATTTAAAAGAAAAGTCAAAATAATAATGGGTAATATCCGAGTCCGTGCCCCGCGATGGTGGAGTACTACATCAGTCGGTAAAACTCGGTATACAACAATTTTTTTTATAACATACATTGGCCCGGTAAAAACAACGGTAAAAACAGTAAGTAATTTAAGCCCCTGATAAACTATTTCCAGTTATTACAAACAGTCAACACTCATTACAGTCAGGCAACAATAATGCAATTGTCAATGTGTAAAAACAATAACGCCACAATGGGCTTAGTCTAAATACAAAGCATTGTTATACAATGATTGCGGAACACAATTTGGTAAGACACTAATGCAGACACGAACTGATCCCGACCTTTATCCTTCACTTGCCTACAGTAGACATACTCCCGCGTCAAACGGGGTACTCTTCAAATCCTGAAAAAATAGATTGCAATTTTGGATGAGTTTGCGAACTCAATGAGAAACCATCATCGATGGTGCTCCCAATTTATGCATCACATAACAAATTACAGTAATAAGACAGTCTTAGTACTACTAATACAGTCAATATTCATAGTTCATATTACACAGTCAATTGTCACAGTCAATATTTAGTTACAGAATAATAAGACAGTCACAGTTAGTGTAAGTAGTCACAGCAAAGTAGTCATCCATTTACAATACAGTCACCGAAGTCAAACAGTCACAATAACTATCCATTTCAGATATTCAGTCTAGTAATGATGCAATGCATATGTGACTCTTTTTTCAGTTTTATTACAGTATTGTGACCGAGCGCATAAACAGTATTCAGTGTAGACGCGTCTGGGGAGAATTATCTCCCTTCGAGCTCGAGGCTCGTTTCAGTATGTCGTGCTCTAGGCTCGGTTCAGTATCAGTGGCGTCTCGGTTCACAATTTTCCTTTTAGCAGTTTAATGCATTTGTGCATGAATGCACATGCCCAATAGAAGCCAATATAATATAACACAGTCCATGGGTCAGTCCAAATGTACAGTCCAATTAAACAGTTGTCCAATGCCCAATTCACAGTCAATAAAAGCCATATATAATCCACGTAATCCCCATAGGGCAATCAAGTCACAGTAAACACGTAGATCGGGATAACCAACTAGGTTACACACATCTTACTTCCGAGCTATTGTCGCAAAGTCTTTGTCACGTCGGTCGATCGACGCTCCAGTTGTGCCTAAGCATCAGAGAAGGTAACTATGACTAACGATTCAATCCGAATGAATTACTGATGCACATGTAGGTAAAAATATGCATGTTCATGAATTCCCAGCCCTAATCCCATTTTTTTCTATTAGAAAAATCTATCTAAAAAATTAGAAACCTATTGGCGCTGACGGTGCGCAAATCGGACCTCTATAGGTCCCCAATTAAACAAAACAGTGATTACACAGACTTTTAACGGGACCCACGTCAATTTTCCGTCCAAAAATCACCAATCTCTCAGAAAATGAAATTCAATATTCTACGAATCCGATCCCTCAAGAATCAGGTCAATCGGATGTCGGATGGAAAAGTTATTCACGAAGGAAACCAAAATTCAACAATTAATATATATATATATTGCCCTTATTTCCTACTCTTTTTTTCCCTTGCCGTTAACCGAAGTTCAATAAATAATAACTTATTCGACACAATTCAGAAAAATACAAACCATATCTCATTAGAAAGTTAATGGAACCCTCTACAAGTTTCCTTTAGTTCAGAAAAATCAATTTCACCCCTAAGGGTGTCAAATATCCAATGTAAGCTACTGCCCACACATTCACTTCCTCAAACAGAACAGTCATTGAAAATTCACTATCTTTCATTCTATGCAGTCAACAATTATACACTAAATATGCCCATCAAGATCACAATGTTATCTACAACTTTCGTGAAACAACCCAAATTTCAATTCCCTTGCTAACTAGGTCAAATAATTCACTCTAGGTTGCTGTCCCTGAAATCACTCAATTTGAGCAGTAACATTCTATCAATCATATCTCCCTGTATACAAGTCAAACAAATCACCACTTTATATCACTGAAAAGATCAAATCTCAAAATTCAATTCTTCATGAAATAACCAGACTCCAATTCAGCCTCTAACAGTGTCAAATCTGTTATGAACATTTCTGACCTAACCAGCAATTTACATCACAATGTAGGTTCAAATTATGAAAATCCATAACTCCCACATCTGATTTCCAGAAATTATATGCCATACACCATTTTCAAGATGAATGTGTCATCTAAAACTCTTCAGTAGATTTCCAACTCCAATTCAATGCACATAAATTACTAAAATTCCTCGTATTCTGAATGTACACCAAATTTGACATTCCAGCTAGGTTTCATTCAATGCATAAAAACAGCCAACAATCATCAGTCCATAACTCCTAATAGACATATCGAAAAATTGCAAAATCAGTGGCATTGGAATTCTAACTGAATAGGCTTCAACTTTCATTTATTCCATTTGTCCTAATTCCTTCTCAATTAATTTAGAAAAATCATCAAAACAATCAGGTTATTAATCCAGATACTGTTCACCTAAGTCAAAACAGTAACTTTCCAAGCCAAATTTCAACCTCTTAGAGTTACAATTTGACAACACCTATTTCACAGAAATATGTAGCTAACATCCCAAAGTTTATGTATTACAAACCTCACCTCGTTTTCATTCCTATACAACGAGTTATGATCAAAACAGTACAATCAATTAAATTCCTAAATTTCCAGATTTGGTCCAATCTTAGTTTCTATCATTTCCAATGCCTTTAACATATCATTAAACATCCAAAGGAACACAAATCAGTTCTTATACCATTCATACATGTACTAAGGCTAATACACAAAAATTGGCAGCACTCACTTCTTCATTTCCAAGTAAAATCAATGATCAATATGCCGTAAAAATCAAGTTAAAACCATGCATCAATCATCCTACTTTCAATTCATAACCAACCCTAACCTTATACCCATTAATTCAAGCCATAATTGACATCAATTTAATGCATCCATCATCATAATAAATACACTAGCCCTCCCATTAAAAGCTCCTAACTACCATGGCATTCAATTCCTAATAGAAACATCATTAAAACATCATATAAAGCTTAATTCATTTACTTACCTAATTAGCTTCCAACCTTCACTTCTTTTCAACTCTTTGCTTAACTATGCCTTCTAACCATTTCTTCTAACCTCCAACAAGAACTCATCATGATGGTAAGGCAATAAGCATGAAGTAGTTTGGAGGAAGGTGAAGAAAGAAACAAAAATTTCGATGGTGAGAATATAGAAATGGAGAGATGCTTCGGTTATGTGTTTTTACAACAAGAAAACTCACTCTTTTCATGTAATTCATTAGGCAAACCGATAAGAACAAATTGGAGCATTAAATGAAGCTTTTTGGTGGCCAAATCTAATTGGTCAAAATTTAAAAGAAAAGTCAAAATAATAATGGGTAATATCCGAGTCCGTGCCCCGCGATGGTGGAGTACTACATCAGTCGGTAAAACTCGGTATACAACAATTTTTTTTTTTAACATACATTGGCCCGGTAAAAACAACGGTAAAAACAGTAAGTAATTTAAGCCCCTGATAAACTATTTCCAGTTATTACAAACAGTCAACACTCATTACAGTCAGGCAACAATAATGCAATTGTCAATGTGTAAAAACAATAACGCCATAATGGGCTTAGTCTAAATACAAAGCATTGTTATACAATGATTGCGGAACACAATTTGGTAAGACACTAATGCAGACATGAACTGATCCCGACCTCTATCCTTCACTTGCCTACAGTAGACATACTCCCGCGTCAAACGGGGTACTCTTCAAATCCTGAAAAAATAGATTGCAATTTTGGATGAGTTTGCGAACTCAATGAGAAACCATCATCGATGGTGCTCTCAATTTATGCATCACATAACAAATTACAGTAATAAGACAGTCTTAGTACTACTAATACAGACAATATTCATAGTTCATATTACACAGTCAATTGTCACAGTCAATATTTAGTTACAGAATAATAAGACAGTCACAGTTAGTGTAAGTAGTCACAGCACAGTAGTCATCCATTTACAATACATCACCGAAGTCAAACAGTCACAATAACTATCCATTTCAGATATTCAG
This sequence comes from Erythroxylum novogranatense, assembly GCA_029891385.1. Taxonomy (NCBI): domain Eukaryota; kingdom Viridiplantae; phylum Streptophyta; class Magnoliopsida; order Malpighiales; family Erythroxylaceae; genus Erythroxylum; species Erythroxylum novogranatense. Next base: position 32,608,661 of record CM057225.1, on the reverse strand, counting down.
TCTAGTAATGATGTAATGCATATGTGACTCTTTTTCCAGTTTTATTACAGTATTGTGACCGAGCGCATAAACAGTATTCAGTGTAGACGCGTCTGGGGAGAATTATCTCCCTTTGAGCTCGAGGCTCGTTTCAGTATGTCGAACTCTAGGCTCGGTTCAGTATCAGTGGCGTCTCGGTTCACAATTTTTCTTTTAGCAGTTTAATGCATTTGTGCATGAATGCACATGCCCAATAGAAGCCAATATAACATAACACAGTCCATGGGTCAGTCCAAATGTACTGTCCAATTAAACAGTTGTCCAATGCCCAATTCACAGTCAATAAAAGCCATATATAATCCACGTAATCCCCATAGGGCAATCAAGTCACATTAAACACGTAGATCGGGATAACCAACTAGGTTACACACATCTTACTTCCGAGCTATTGCCGCAAAGTCTTTGTCACGTCGGTCGATCGACGCTCCAGTTGTGCCTAAGCATCAGAGAAGGTAACTATGACTAACGATTCAATCCGAATGAATTACTGATGCACATGTAGGTAAAAATATGCATGTTCATGAATTCGCAGCCCTAATCCCATTTTTTTCCATTAGAAAAATCTATCTAAAAAATTAGAAACCTATTGGCGCTGACGGTGCGCAAATCGGACCTCTATAGGTCCCCAATTAAACAAAACAGTGATTACACAGACTTTTAACCGGACCCACGTCAATTTTCAATCCAAAAATCACCAATCTCTCAGAAAATGAAATTCAATATTCTACGAATCCGATGCCTCAAGAATCAGGTCAATCGGATGTCGGATGGAAAAGTTATTCACGAAGGAAACCAAAATTCAACAATTAATATATATATATTGCCCTTATTTCCTACTCTTTTTTTCCCTTGCCGTTAACCGAAGTTCAATAAATCATAACTTATTCGACACAATTCAGAAAAATGCAAACCATATCTCATTAGAAAGGTAATGGAACCCTCTACAAGTTTCCTTTAGTTCAGAAAAATCAATTTCACCCTTAAGGGTGTCAAATATCCAATGTAAGCTACTGCCCACACATTCACTTCCTCAAACAGAACAGTCATTGGAAATTCACTATCTTTCATTCTATGCAGTCAACAATTATACACTAAATATGCCCATCAAGATCACAATGTTATCTACAACTTTCGTGAAACAACCCAAATTTCAATTCCCTTGCTAACTAGGTCAAATAATTCACTCTAGGTTGCTGTCCCTGAAATCACTCAATTTGAGCAGTAACTTTCTATCAATCATATCTCCCTGTATACAAGTCAAACAAATCACTACTTTATATCACTGAAATGATCAAATCTCAAAATTCAATTCTTCATGAAATAACCAGACTCCAATTCAGCCTCTAACAGTGTCAAATCTGTTATGAACATTTCTGACCTAACCAGCAATTTACATCACAATGTAGGTTCAAATTATGAAAATCCATAACTCCCACATCTGATTTCCAGAAATTATATGCCATACACCATTTTCAAGATGAATGTGTCATCTAAAACTCTTCAGTAGATTTCCAACTCCAATTCAATGCACATAAATTACTAAAATTCCTCGTATTCTGAATGTACACCAAATTTGACATTCCAGCTAGGTTTCATTCAATGCATAAAAACAGCCAACAATCATCAGTCCATAACTCCTAATAGACATATCGAAAAATTGCAAAATCAGTGGCATTGGAATTCTAACTGAATAGGCTTCAACTTTCATTTATTCCATTTGTCCTAATTCCTTCTCAAATAAGTTAGAAAAATCATCAAAACAATCAGGTTATTAATCCAGATACTGTTCACCTAAGTCAAAACAGTAACTTTCCAAGCCAAATTTCAACCTCTTAGAGTTACAATTTGACAACACCTATTTCAAAAAAATATGTAGCTAACATCCCAAAGTTTAAGTGGCCATAAACCTCACCTCATTTTCATTCCTATACAATGAGTTATGATCAAAACAGTACAATCGATTAAAACCCTAAATTTTCATATTTGGTCCAATCTTAGTTTCTATCATTTCCAATGCCTTTAACACATCAGTAAACATCCAAAGGAACACAAATCAGTTCTTATACCATTCATACATGTACTAGGGCTAATACACAAAAATTGGCAGCACTCACTTCTTCATTTCCAAGTAAAATCAATGATCAATATGCCATAAAAATCAAGTTAAAACCATGCATCAATCATCCTACTTTCAATTCATAACCAACCCTAACCTTATACCCATTAATTCAAGCCATAATTGACATCAATTTAATGCATCCATCATCATAATAAATACACTAGCCCTCCCATTAAAAGCTCCTAACTACCATGGCATTCAATTCCTAATAGAAACATCATTAAAACATCATATAAAGCTTAATTCATTTACTTACCTAATTAGCTTCCAACCTTCACTTCTTTTCAACTCTTTGCTTAACTATGCCTTCTAACCATTTCTTCTAACCTCCAACAAGAACTCATCATGATGGTAAGGCAATAAGCATGAAGAAGTTTGGAGGAAGGTGAAGAAAGAAACAAAATTTCGATGGTGAGAATATAGAAATGGAGAGATGCTTGGTTATGTGTTTTACAACAAGAAAACTCACTCTTTTCATGTAATTCATTAGGCAAACCGATAAGAACAAATTGGAGCATTAAATAAAGCTTTTTGGTGGCCAAATCTAATTGGTCAAAATTTAAAAGAAAAGTCAAAATAATAATGGGTAATATCCGAGTCCGTGCCCCGCGATGGTGGAGTACTACATCAGTCGGTAAAACTCGGTATACAATAATTTTTTTTATAACATACATTGGCCCGGTAAAAACAACGGTAAAAACAGTATGTAATTTAAGCCCCTGATAAACTATTTCCAGTTATTACAAACAGTCAACACTCATTACAGTCAGGCAACAATAATGCAATTGTCAATGTGTAAAAACAATAACGCCACAATGGGCTTAGTCTAAATACAAAGCATTGTTATACAATGATTGCGGAACACAATTTGGTAAGACACTAATGCGAACCTAACCGATCCCGACCTCTATCCTTCACTTGCCTACAAGAGACATACTCCCGTCAAGCGGGTACTCTTCAAATCTGAAAAATAGATTACAATTTTGGATGAGTTTGCGAACTCAATGAGAAACCATCATCGATGGTGCTCCCAATTTATGCATCACATAACAAATTACAGTAATAAGACGGTCTTAGTACTACTAATACGCATAATATTCATAGTTCATATTACGGTCAATTGTCACGGTCAATATTTAGTTACGAATAATAAGACACGATCGGTGTAAGTAGTCACAAGACGGTAGTCATCCATTTACAATACGATCACATCAAGTCAAACAAATACAATAACTATCCATTTCAGATATTCATCTAGTAATGATGCAATGCATATGTGACTCTTTTTCGTTTTATTACAGATTGTGACCGGCGCATAAAGCGAGATTCGGTGTTGGCGTGTGCGGGAGAATTATCTCCTTCGAGCTCGAGGCTCGTTTCAAAGATGTCGAGCTCTAGGCTCGGTTCGATGTCGATGGCGTCTCGATTCACAATTTTCCTTTTAACGATTTAATGCATTTGTGCATGAATGCACATGCCCAATAGAAGTCAATATAATATAACACGTCCATGGGTCAGCCCAAATGTACAGTCTAATTAAACAGTTGTCCAATGCCCAATTTATCAATAAAAGCCATATATAATCCACGTAATCCCCGTAGGCAATCAAGTCACAATAAACACGTAGATCGGGATAACCAACTAGGTTACACATCTTACTTTGAGCTATTGCGAAAGTCTTTGTCACGTCGGTCGATCGACGCTCCAGTTGTGCCTAAGCATCAGAGAAGGTAACTATCACTAACGATTCAATCCGAATGAATTACTGATGCACATGTAGGTAAAAATATGCATGTTCATGAATTCTCAGCCCTAATCCCATTTTTTCCATTAGAAAAATCTATCTAAAAAATTAGAAACCTATTGGCGCTGACGGTGCGCAAATCGGACCTCTATAGGTCTCCAATTAAACAAAACAATGATTACACAGACTTTTAACCGGACCCACGTCAATTTTCCGTCCAAAAATCACCAATCTCTCAGAAAATGAAATTCAATATTCTACGAATCCGATGACTCAAGAATCAGGTCAATCGGATGTCGGATGGAAAAGTTATTCACGAAGGAAACCAAAATTCAACAATTAATATATATATATTGCCCTTATTTCCTACTCTTTTTTTTCCTTGCCTTTAACCGAAGTTCAATAAATCATAACTTATTCGACACAATTCAGAAAAATGCAAACCATATCTCATTAGAAAGGTAATGGAACCGTCTACAAGTTTCCTTTAGTCCAGAAAAATCAATTTCACCCCTAAGGGTGTCAAATATCCAATGTAAGCTACTGCCTACACATTCACTTCCTCAAACAGAACAGTCATTGGAAATTCACTATCTTTCATTCTATGCAGTCAACAATTATACACTAAATATGCCCATCAAGATCACAATGTTATCTACAGCTTTCTTGAAACAACCCAAATTTCAATTCCCTTGCTAACTAGGTCAAATAATTCACTCTAGGTTGCTGTCTCTGAAATCACTCAATTTGAGCAGTAACTTTCTATCAATCATATCTCCCTGTATACAAGTCAAACAAATCACCACTTTATATCACTGAAAAGATAAAATCTCAAACTTCAATTCTTCATGAAATAACCAGACTCCAATTCAGCCTCTAGCAGTGTCAAATCTATTATGAACATTACTGACCTAACCAGCAATTTACATCACAATGTAGGTTCAAATTATGAAAATCCATAACTCCCACATCTGATTTCCAGAAATTATATGCCGTACACCATTTTCAAGATGAATGTGTCATATAAAACTCTTCAGTAGATTTCCAACTCCAATTCAATGCACATAAATTACTAAAATTCCTCCTAATCTGAATGTACACCAAATTTGACATTCCAGCTAGGTTTCATTCAATGCATAAAAACAGCCAACAATCATCAGTCCATAACTCCTAATAGACATATCGAAAAATTGAAAAATCAGTGGCATTGGAATGCTAACTGAATAGGCTTCAACTTTCATTTATTCCATTTGTCCTAATTCCTTCTCAATTAATTTAGAAAAATCATCAAAACAATCAGGTTATTAATCCAGATACTGTTCACCTAAGTCAAAACAGTAACTTTCCAAGCCAAATTTCAACCTCTTAGAGTTACAATTTGACAACACCTATTTCACACAAATATGTAGCTAACATCCCAAAGTTTAAGTGGCCACAAACCTCACCTCATATTCATTCCTATACAATGAGTTATGATCAAAACAGTAAAATCGATTAAACCCTAAATTTTCATATTTGGTCCAATCTTAGTTTCTATCATTTCCAATGCCTTTAACACATCCGTAAACATCCAAAGGAACACAAATCAGTTCTTATACCATTCATACATGTACTAGGGCTAATACACAAAAATTGGCAGCACTCACTTCTTCATTTCCAAGTAAAATTAATGATCAATATGCCATAAAAATCAAGTTAAAACCATGCATCAATCATCCTACTTTCAATTCATAACCAACCCTAACCTTATACCCATTAATTCAAGCCATAATTGACATCAATTTAATGCATCCATCATCATAATAAATACACTAGCCCTCCCATTAAAAGCTCCTAACTACCATGGCATTCAATTCCTAATAGAAACTTCATTAAAACATCATATAAAGCTTAATTCATTTACTTACCTAATTAGCTTCCAACCTTCACTTCTTTTCAACTCTTTGCTTAACTATGCCTTCTAACCATTTCTTCTAACCTCCAACAAGAACTCATCATGATGGTAAGGCAATAAGCATGAAGTAGTTTGGAGGAAGGTGAAGAAAGAAACAAAATTTCGATGGTGAGAATATAGAAATGGAGAGATGCTTGATTCGTGTTTTACAACAAGAAAACTCACTCTTTTCATGTAATTCATTAGGAAAACCGATAAGAACAAATTGGAGCATTAAATGAAGCTTTTTGGTGGCCAAATCTAATTGGTCAAAATTTAAAAAAAAAGTCAAAATAATAATGGGTAATATCCGAGTCCGTGCCCCGCGATGGTGGAGTACTACATCAGTCGGTAAAACTCGGTATACAACAATTTTTTTTATAACATACATTGGCCCGGTAAAAACAAAGGTAAAAACAGTAAGTAATTTAAGCCCCTGATAAACTATTTCCAATTATTACAAACAGTCAACACCCATTACAGTCAGGCAACAATAATGCAATTGTCAATGTGTAAAAACAATAACGTCACAATGGGCTTAGTCTAAATACAAAACATTGTTATACAATGATTGCGGAACACAATTTGGTAAGACACTAATGCAGACACGAACTGATCCCGACCTCTATCCTATACTTGCCTACAGTAGACATACTCCCGCATCGAACGGGGTACTCTTCAAATCCTGAAAAAATAGATTACAATTTTGGATGAGTTTGCGAACTCAATGAGAAACCGTCATCGATGGTTCTCCCAATTCATACATCACATAACAAATTACAGTAATAAGACAGTCTTAGTACTACTAATATAGTCAATATTCATAGTTCATATTACACAGTCAATTGTCACTGTCAATATTTAGTTACAGAATAATAAGACGATCACGATCGATTAAGCAAATCCACAAGACAAGAGTCATCCATTTACAATACAGTCACCGAAGTCAAACAGTCACAATAACTATCCATTTCAGATATTCAGTCCAATAATGATGCATTGCATATGTGACTCTTTTTCCAGTTTTATTACAGTATTCAGTGTAGACGCGTCTGGGGAGAATTATCTCCCTTCGAGCTCGAGGCTCGTTTCAGTATGTCGAGCTCTAGGCTGGTTCGATGTCGATGGCGTCTCGGTTCACAATTTTCCTTTTAGCAGTTTAATGCATTTGTGCATGAATGCACATGCCCAATAGAAGTCAATATAATATAACACAGTCCATGGGTCAGTCCAATTAAACAGTTGTCCAATGCCCAATTCACAGTCAATAAAAGCCATATATAATCCACGTAATCCCCGTAGGGCAATCAAGTCACAGTAAACACGTAGATCGGGATAACCAACTAGGTTACTCAAATCTTACTTCCGAGCTATTGCCGGAAAGTCTTTGTCACGTCGATCCATCGACGCTCCAGTTGTGCCTAAGCATCAGAGAAGGTAACTATCACTAACGATTCAATCCGAATGAATTACTGATGCACATGTAGGTAAAAATATGCATGTTCATGAATTCCCAGCCCTAATCCCATTTTTTTCCAACAGAAAAATCTATCTAAAAAATTAGAAACCTATTGGCGCTGACGGTGCGCAAATCGGACCTCTATAGGTCTCCAATTAAACAAAACAGTGATTACACAGACTTTTACCCGGACCCACGTCAATTTTCCGTCCAAAATCTCCAAACTCTCGAAAATGAAATTAATATTCTATTTAATCCGATGCTCAAGAATCAGGTCAATCGGATGTCGGACGGAAAAGTTATTCACGAAGGAAACCAAAATTCAACAATTAATATATATATATTGCCCTTATTTCCTACTCTTTTTTTCCCTTTCCTTTAACCAAAGTTCAATAAATCATAACTTATTCAACACAATTCAGAAACATGCAAACCATATCTCATTAGAAAGGTAATGGAACCCTCTACAAGTTTCCTTTAGTCCAGAAAAATCAATTTCACCCCTAAGGGTGTCAAATATCCAATGTAAGCTACTGCCCACACATTCACTTCCTCAAACAGAACAGTCATTGGAAATTCACTATCTTTTATTCTATGCTGTAAAAAATTATACACTAAATTTCATGAAGATCACAATGTTATATTGAATTTCCAATGCCTTTAACACATCATTAAACATCCAAAGGAACACAAATCAGTTCTTATACCATTCATACATGTACTAGGGCTAATACAAAAAAATTGGAAGAACTCACTTCTGCATTTCCAAGTAAAATCAATGATCAATATGCCATAAAAATCAAGTTAAAACCATGCATCAATCATCCTACTTTCAATTCATAACCAACCCTAACCTTATACCCATTAATTCAAGCCATAATTGACATCAATTTAATGCATCCATCATCATAATAAATACACTAGCCCTCCCATTAAAAGCTCCTAACTACCACGGCATTCAATTCTAATAAACATCATTAAAACATCATATAAAGCTTAATTCATTTACTTACCTAATTAGCTTCCATCCTTCACTTCTTTTCAACTCTTTGCTTAACTATGCCTTCTAACCATTTCTTCTAACCTCCAACAAGAACTCATCATGATGGTAAGGCAATAAGCATGAAGTAGTTTGGAGGAAGGTGAAGAAAGAAACAAAAATTTCGATGGTGAGAATATAGAAATGGAGAGATGCTTCGGTTATGTGTTTTTACAACAAGAAAACTCACTCTTTTCCTGTAATTCATTAGGCAAACCGATAAAAACAAATTGGAGCATTAAATGAAGCTTTTTGGTGGCCAAATCTAATTGGTCAAATTTTAAAAGAAAAGTCAAAATAATAATTCTTTAATCCAGATCAAAAACTAACCCAATCAACTCAAATGACCCTAATTTCAATTCCAAAATAATATACCCAATATTACAGTGCCATTGGGTAGAAATTTTTGCTACCGAAAATATACCGGTTCGCCAATTGGTGACTTTTCCGGTCCGGGAATTTTCTCCGGAAAAATTCAGAAAAATTCCTAAAAATCCCTTAAAATAGAAAACAATTTATGGCGCACTCAAAATAATTTTTTAAACCCATTAACCACGTTAATCCCAATAAAATTATCTTAGGCACGTAAACCGGGAATATCATGTATGCATGCACAGTAATTTCATGTGCACAAATGTGACTGTGGACCTATCCTATTATGCAAGAACAGTCCTATGCACTCCAAATCTATTACATCCTATGAAAAATTTACTATTTTACCCTTCTAATTGAGGGTGAGATGTTACATTATTATAGCCATCCGCACAACAAAGGGTAAAATTACCGTTTTGCCCTTATGTTAGTTTTTCCTTCTAGATCTCTCATTTTACTTTATATAGTGATTATCACATAAGATCTCATCTCAGTGTTAAGACTTGATGGTTAGCTGGTCCATCAAACTACTGGCGCCAGTTTAATCACCAAATCTCCTTAAAACATCTAGAAGAGATGATAACACTATAAACTCTTTATTTGAGTGAATGTTCCCTGATACATGTTTCAATTAATAATTCCAACATGCAAACACTGGATTAATACTCTGTAAAAATCCATTCCGATCATATCAATAATTATAATGAAACATATATGAGTTCACCACTTATCAAGATTATGGTTCATAATAAGCGAATGCTTAAGTTGTATGTTTTAAAATTAAAGTAACAGCCCACTTTATTCTTGAAAACATACTTGATTCTAGATTCATTTAATAGTGCCATTATCGATAGTCAACTACTATCATGATATGAAACTCATCATTCCCTTGAAGTAAACTCCTTTACTTATATGGAGATAAATTGCAACACTACAGTCTAAACCATAATCAAGCGACCAACTTGATTATTCAACTGTGAATCAATTAATTCAGATTCTAACAATATATATCTTTCCCATACATCCCTATGTATATGTATATTACTTACAAAATAATCTTGGTACCTTATGACCAGATATATAATGCTCATACAGATAAAACCAAACTCTTTTGTTTTATTAATAATAAATATTTTCATTACAAAACTATAATTGAAGAAGATAAAATTACATGTAAATACACTTGCTTTCCAGGGCACTATATTTACATAACTTCAACAAACACAACTTCTAACATTTCTATCTTTCAGCTCCAAGTTCCAAAAATGTCATAAAGGTCCAAAATGTCGTACTTTACATCAAATGTAAGATAAAAATACAAGCTTCAACTTTCATGAAGACTTTAAGAGCAATTTCAGCCTCTATATAGATCAAAATTTCAATCAAAGTTTCTGTCTCATAAATTCACTCTAAACAACATTAAGGCTTCAAAAATTCACATCTTTCAATTCCCACATCCAAAAATGACACATTATACATCATTGAAAAACTATGAAATTTCTCTATAACTTTCAAGAAGGCTACTTAATCAAATTCAAACCATATCAGTCCAGAATTTGCCTCAAAGCACATCATATACAAAACCAACCCTTATGGACATTTTCAAAAAACAAAGCAAAACATCCACAACTTCAAATGATCATAACTTTCAACCCCGATATCGAAAAATGTCATATTTTATAGAGATAAAAAGCTATCAAGAAAAGCTACAACTTTCATGAAGGCCATTTTATCAAAATCTGCCTAGATCAAACCAGAAAAATTCACAAAGTTTCAGATCAATAATGCAACTTTCTGCTACTATTCATCCCAAAAATTTCAGACTTTTGATTCTCCAAAATCTAACACTTTTACTATTCATTTCTTGATTTTTAATTCCATTCAAATCAACTCATTCACTATACATGTTCATAGTACCCTTACACATACAAATTTACCCCAAAATCTCAACGTCATCAATAACTAAAATCAATTCTTTTCACATCAATTTCATTAAAGCACCCACAACACATACATATACAAAACATCTCATTTCATGCATTAAACTCAAAATACCATTTCAAATTCTTGAATTTCCCTTTTCTTTGCACATGAAAATAAAACCACCAGTTCCTCTTTTAATTTCATTTGATAATTCAAATTTTTCAAGAAAAGTTCGGGCTCCAACATCAATTGATAAAACCTTGTCTTTGGGTAAGGTATCAAATATCTTTATCTTTTTGAATAGCCTTTATCAACCAAGTAATATTTACTTGAGTGTCTATGAAGGCAATATAATTAGTATAAATGATATTATAAAAATTTTAAATCATGAATAGCAAATCCTAAAATCTTAAAGTAACCTATTAGTGGTTTTGAAAATTTGAGTCTCGAGTTATCGATTGTTTCAAGGAAAATACGAAAATCATGTATTGATTCCTCCCACCCTGCTAAAACATACGTGAATAGTAAGTCAAAGTCAAATATTCCCAATATATTTGTAGTCGTTATTCCTTTCCATCCTCTATATCAGATTTGATCCTCCTCTACAACAACTACCACAATAAGTGTACCATCAATAGCACCAATGCAATCCTAAAATAAAAAATAATTATAAGAAGATAAAACAACTATTTTCAACAACAAAAAATATAATGAAGGAGGAGGAAGAACATATTAAATTACTTTAAAATGTGGCATATATTTGGCACCATTGGCAATTTGTAGTAGAATCTCCTTAAATATGGGATCTTTTGGTATTAGTATATCCTTTGAAAATCTATACATGACACTCAAAACTTCTTTAAAAACTCTACTCACATTTTCACCAAAATGTTGAAAGCACTTTTAGGTATCTTTATTAAAAGTACCTTTACTTAGGACATATACAAATAAACCCATTTCACCAAAATTGACATCCTATCCGAAGGCCTTAAACTATAATTGTTTTTCAAAACCATGCATGATTGACAAAATGTATTTAGATTCATCCTAAATGTATTAAAACACCATTTTTCATGACCATTCAATAATTCATTCATCTATAGTGTAGGACACCCTGCTCTTGAGGGTCACGAGCCCGATGGCCTAAGGGATATCTGGACATGTGTCCCGCAAGGGTGGCGTGCCCCCATCAGGAAGACTTACTTTTACTATTTCCGAACAGACATTGACCTTAACCATTTTACACAGCCTTGGGACAAATAGCATTACTGACATTAGGATTATCAAGTTAAGATCCTCTTAGGACGATTCCAAAGAAGGCTTGGAGACCTACAACTTTGAGGAAGACCCTAAGGTCAGATTCTATCCTTTGTGGAGGGTCAAAAATGAAACAGAAGATAGGGGAGGCGAAAGACAGAAGAGGCAAAAGACAAAAGAAACAAAAGACAAAAGGAGCAACATGAAAAGGCAGAAAAAGCGAAACACAGAAGAAGCAAAAGACAGAAGAAGCGAAAGACAGAAGTGTTAAGTCAAAATGACTTTACGATTAATAATTTTGATGAAGACTAAATAATAATGCAGATAAAATATGAGACAGAAGCTGAATATGAGACGCAAGAAAATGAGACGCAAGAATATAAGACGCAAGAAAATGAGACGTAAGAATATGAGACGGAAGAATATGAGACGGAAGAATATGAGACGTAAGAAAATGAGACGAAAGAAAATGAGACAGAAGAAAATGAAACGGAAGAAATGAGACAAAAGAATCGAAGACGAAGACCTGATACCACATCAGATAATAAATCAGTTTGAATTAGTTACAGAATTCAACTGAATAATCGCTTATTCAAATATGAAGAAACAAGAAGAAAGAAGCAATTATCAAGAAGCAATTGAAGACGAAGTCTATAAATACGAGTCGGAGTCAGAGCCGAAGACTGAAAAAATTAGTAATTTTCAAGAAAAGCTAGAAATTTTACTCATTGTACTAAACTTAGATCTACCATTGTCTGTAACAAAGTTCAAAACATCTTTCAGTAGAAGGAAGAAAAGCTGATAGCCTAAAGAGGCTAAGTCAGAAAAGAATACTTATTGTAAGAGACCTGAAGAAGCTCAGTGAAAAGAATACTTGTATCTTTGAGAAGTATAGTGAAATCTCATAAAGAATTCTAAGGACTAGACGTAGCCCACGGTTTAGGGTGAACCAGTATAAAACTGTTATGTCGATTCTTACTCTTAACTCTCAACTTTTAATTTCTATTGTTAATACAAATACTTCATAATATTGTTTTTCAATCGTTTGAGAAAGCAAGTTTTGTTTTAAAAGAAGTTTGTTCAAAAGGGGATTGTTTTCAAAAACGAATGCGCAATTCAATCACGCTTATTGTACGTTTTGTATATTGAATATTAAGTCTATACTAACATGTGATTCACTTCAATTGGTATCAGAGCTCGGTGTGCAAGAACTGTTGTAACAAAGTATGGATAAAGATCTATAATGGAGTCACACATATATATAGCTAAAGGTGCCTCCATCACTAGACCTCCTGCGTTCAATGGAGAAGACTACCATTACTTGAAAGATAGGATGCAACTCTTCATTGAATCTACTCATATCGACCTTTGGGAGATAATAAAAAATGGATCGTATACACCAGTAGATGAAGAAGGAAATGTTGTTCCACGAATCAGATGGTCTGCAGAACAAAAAGTGGGATTCTGACTAAATTCAAAGGCCAAGTTCCTTCTAAGTTGTGCCCCAAGAAGAAGTGAGTACGATAAAGTTCATGGATGCGATACTGCAAAGGAGATGTGGGATATGCTATCCATCGCACACGAAGGCACAAATCAAGTAAAGGAATCCAAGATAAGCATTCTTGTACACCAGTATGAGCTATTCAAGATGAAGGACGAAGAGTCTATCGATCAGATGTTTAGAAGATTTCAAACTATCATCAATGGACTTAAAGCTCTTGGTAGAACTTACGACAGTCAAGATCACGTTAGAAAGATAATCAGAAGTTTATCGAAGAGATGGAGACCAAAAGTCACAGCTATACAAGAAGACAAGGATTTGAGCGTATTGAAGCTTGATGAATTGCTTAGATCTCTGAAGATACATGAAGTTGAACTCGATGCAGAAGATAAGCCCAGACGGGACAAATCCATTACATTGAAGGTCGAACGGAAGAATCATAAGAATCAAAGGAAGAGGAGCTCATCGTCGAAAGCGTTGAAGATTGAGGAAGTCAAGGATGACGATTCCAATGAACCAGATCATGTTTCAAGCGAAGAAGATGATGAACTATCCTTTATCTTGAGGAAGATTAGACGTATATGGAGGAAAAAGGATAAAAGAAACAAAGAGTCCTACCTCAAGAAGAATAGCAAAGATGAAGGGAAGAATGAGAAAACATTCATCATATGCTATGAATGCAATAAACTGGGACATTACAAGTCCGAATGCCCATTGTTAAAAAGAAATCCAAAGAAGAGTAGAAAAGGCAAGAAAAGCATGATGGCAACCTGAGAAGATCTAGATTTGTCTGAATCAGATACTGACTCAGAGGCATCGATGCAAGCAAATATTTGCCTGGTAGTTGAAGGAGAAAGTGATGAGGAGGTAACCTCAAAACTTAATGAATTACAAGATGCATACTCAGAGTTATTAGAAGATTCTCATGCAATTCTAAAGCAGTATAAATTGTATGATTAATGAATGTGAAAAGAATTTTGAGGAATTATAACAACGATATTAATTATATCGTTTGGATTTGGAGATTTTATAATATACAACGATGTTTCGCAACATAAATTTAGATGCAATTTGTTGCAACTTAATAAATTGATTTTGTATGCATAGAGACAATTAAAGTCTCATGAGTTGAATATTTGATTCATGATTTGAAATTTGTTGAAATAGCCATTACTTTGAAAGCTTTGAGGCACTACATGTATAGTGAAACATTTATATATGTATATATATATATAAAGTTTGAGGTACTTATTAAGTTTAAAAGAATTTTATAAGAGATTGAGACAAGGGATAGAAGTATTGAAGGACTATGATTGTACAAATGAGTACTATTTTGGTAAAACTAGTGTACATATCTGATGCTTGATATTGTGTTGTGGTTACTAAATCTAATGCAATGAAGAGCATAGAATTTTGAGATGACTTTTGGGCAAATCAAAGTATTATTAGCTGACGATTTTAAAATCAGTTTCACATAAAGAGTTTAACAAAGCCTAAATTGAGGATTCAAAAATTATAAATCTTATTGAGGAATTGAAAAAAAATGATAATGAATTCAAATTTTGAGTTTGAATAGGAAAATAATCCCTTGTGATTGTAATATGAAATTTATGTACACAATAAAGATGATTGGGTAAAAAATTGTTAAAGAAAGCACAAATAACAACTTATTGTTACACATCTTATTAGGAATACGAGGAAATAATGTTTGATGGCTATTGTGTAAAAACAAGTGACTACATGTATTTGTTACCAACAGTCTTAACTGTTGGAGATATGTCTAAAGTTTAAATTTTGGAATTCATAGAAACATGAGGTCAATGTTTAGTTTTAATTGACTTTAAGCATAACAATCAATATCACAGTGATATCGTTAGAATATCATATGATGTGTTATATGACAAAAAGAACTGACCACCTTTATATTTGGATGAATAAGGCCTAAAAATAGTTTAAGGCCATAATTGATGGGAGATGTTGATGATAAGTGAAATTGATATGAATTAGAAATTAAGTGACTCAAAAATGATGAATGAATTAGGTGGAACAACACTGAAGATTTGGAATAAAGTGAGATAGACACATGAGTTTGTAACACTAACAAAGATATCTTAATACATAAAGTGTGATATGTGTGTATGCTAAGAAATATTTATATGATCTGACTAAGATGTATTGTTAGCATAGGGAATGAAAACTTGAGTAATCTAAAATATATTGAGGAAATAGACAAGATAGTGTGATATCTGGATAAGTAATTAGAAAATCGATTAATTCCATTGACTATAGTCAAATGGAAGGAATTATTCGAGTGATGAAGCTAAATGGAAAACGGTAGAGCATATGATGAAACCATACCCCTGCCTTTTTGATCAATTAAATAAGAATTTCAAGGAAAAAATTTCTTTAAGAAGGGGAGAATTGTAATATCCTATTACCCATATTAAGGCTAGAATAGTGAATATGAGAAATTACTGAGAATGGAGAAAGTGCACTTTATGCTTATACAAAATATGGCATACATATATACGTGAATAATGAGTTTTGTACATTAATATGATTATACATGCATTCATTAACATTTTTTGGGTATAATTAAGTTATAAATGCGATTTAAATGTGAATTGTGGATTATTTGTGGTGAAAATTTATTTGGAGAATATTATGATTATTTCAAAATTTTTGGTGAATTTAAAAAAATGGAGTATTTTTGGACCAAAAAATGTTGAAATATGGACCAATCATAGTATGACACGTGAAATGATTTAACAGTGTCAAATGGCCTATATGCAATTGTGACTTGTGGCAACACAAATAAGTGACAAGTGTAAGACATGCAAGGAATGCACGTGGATTATGTTTGGTTAGATGAGAATACTGTACCTTTTGTTTAGTGAACACTGAAAATACTATTCTGGATATCCATCACTGAACAGCAAATTGTTATGCTTTTTATGTGAAATTGATTACCTCTCATCACTGGATTATTGTTGAATCAAGTAAGTTGAATTTTGAGCTTATAATACAGTAAGAGATTTTTGATGATGTGTTAATGTGTAATTGAATACATGCATGAATGGTTTGGGAAGTGTAGTTCAGTGATGAATGAATTAGATGAAAGATTTGTGAAATAGGAATTGTCAAAAACAAATATATATGTAGATTTATTTTGGATATGCAAAAGTTCACAAAAGTTGGTGTGGGAATATATGTAAATATATACTTTGTTCTGGTTTATAGAAAACCACATATGGGTTTTTTTACTATTCATGCGTGAATGTGTGGAGTGCTCATATAGATGGATTAAAATAAGTTTAATGATATGAAATGAAGATTTGATGAGGTCGTGGTATAGAGTTGATTAAATGATAAATTTATGATGAAATGAAAGAGTAGAAATGAGGAAAAATGCATCAGATGGAGTAGATAGAGAATAAAATGCAGAAACTAGAATTTGAATGTATGAGAATCGAATTTTTGATGTTTAAGTGTGAACCTTGGATTTTTTTTATTTGTTTTGTATTGTTGAGCTAAAATGAAAGTAAAAGAATTGGTTGGAGTGTTATTTGTGTTAATTGAGGAAGATTGAAGTGAGAACAAAAATCTAAAAAATTATAGTAGAGAGACGAAGTGAATATGAAGTTTCAAATTTTTTATGTTTGAAGTGTAAATTTGAATATAACTTGTTTAAAGACTGTATTAGATATAGAAATGCAAAATAGATGATTTAGGAGTAAGTAAATCTGGAAATAACGAAAGGAAGAATGAGAGAAGAAGAAGAGATGTTCGGAGAAGAAGAAGAGTGAAACCACGATTGTGCTGATTTCTTTGAAGAAACAGTGAAGTCACAATTGTGCTTCTGCACGATCGCGACTTCGCAGGTGCAGGTAGGATTGTTGGATCGGAAAAAGAAAGCATGCTTAGTTTGGAGAAACGATAGATTTGAAAAATTTTTAAGAAATCATCTTGCAGCGGAAGCAATATATCCAAATCAATATGCTAATCCATACATGATATGGTATAAGGATAATAAAACCAAGAACAAGATAAAAGGAATTACCGACTCCTTCGCCATGACTTTAAATCTCTCAAGCGCTATCCTCTCCTTCTTGTATCCAAATCCTTTGCCTTTGAGTCTTTTCCTTTAGCAATCTATCTTCTTCCTTGTAGTAGTATCCTCTACCAATTAGATTTACCACTTGTTCTTCAAGGACAACTAGGTTAACAAAATCCTTTGGTGGGAAAGGAGAAGAAATATTTGGAGGAGATTTTCTTAGAAGAAGAAGAACCAAAATTGAAACTCTTTCAATTCTTTCACTTAGGAATTTCGGTTCTCTCTTGCATGAAAAGAGAGAATGTCTAAAAAACATGCAAGAACCCTTTCTTACATCTCAATTTCAAATATGCATGAAATGGAAAGAGTGAGAGGCATCCAATGCATCACTTACATTAATCACTCATCAAATAGCCAATAAATGAGACTTACTTCATTTATCTTTAAAATGGCTATTTGAAAAGACCATAACCTATAATTGAATACCCATTTCGGTTTTGGCAAGAAGAAAGAAGGAAGATGGTCCATCTAATGCACATCTTTCATCTTTAATCTAATGAATGCAAATAGGTTACATGCCAACATTAAAAGCCAACCATTAAACCATTTAATGGTAAGCTCATAACTCCATTTAATAATGATGAACCATAATAAAGACCATATTTATTTAGTATTTTAATGTCAAATGTGTGGTTACACATCTAACCTAACACAATTTCGAAATTGCTTCTTTTCCATTTAAAAAAAATTGTTTTAATATAATTAATCTAATCAATTACATTAAACCAAAACAAGCCCATTTCTAAATGAACATATAGGCTTCCAATTAACCATTAATTAGTATAAGCCCATCATTCAATTATGGACTTCTAAAGCGTCCAAACTACCTCTTACTTAGCTTGATAACCTTCCTTAAAGCCAAGTGGGGAATCTTATTGGACTTTGATAATTCAAGCTCCAATAAGCCCAGAAATAATTCAATATCATTGGAATTAATTCTAGCTTATTAACTAAATGTCATTCCACTAAAGACAATTAGTTGAACTCTTGAATTATTAATATTATGAGAATATGTCCAATTGCAAACCCTATTTAGAACCTTATTATAGCCATCCGCACAACAAAGGGTAAAATTATCGTTTTGCCCTTATGTTGGTTTTTCCTTCTAGATCTCTCATTTTACTTTATATGGTGATTAACACATAAGATCTCATCTTAGTGTTAAGACTTGATGGGTAGCTAGTCCATCAAACTCATCGCGCCATTTAATCACCAAATCTCCTTAAAACATCTAGAAGAGATGATAACACTATAAACTCTTTATTTGAGTGAATATTCTCGATACATGTTTCAATTAATAATTCCAACATGCGCATAATCGGATTAATACCTGTAAAAATCCATTCGATCATATCAAGAATTATAATGAACACATATGAGTTCACCACTCATCAAGATTGTGGTTCATAATAAGCGAATGCTTAAGTTGTATGTTTTAAGATTAAAGTAACGCCCACTTTATTCTTGAAAACATACTTGATTCAATTCATTTAATAGTGCCATTATCGATAGTCTACTACTATCATGATATGAAACTCATCATTTCCTTTAAGTAAACTCCTTTACTTATATGGAGATAAATCGCAACACTACGATCTAAACCATAATCAAACGACTAACTTGATTATTCAACTGCGAATCAATTAATTGATTCTAATAATATACATGTTTCCCATACATCTCTATGTATATGTATATTACTTACAAATGAATCTTGGTACCTTATGACCAGATATATAATGCTCATATAGATAAAACCAAACTCTTTTGTTTTATTAATAATAAATATTTTCATTACAAAACTCATGGCGAAGAAGATAAAGTTACATGTAAATACACTTGCTTTCCAGGGCACTATATTTACATAACTCCAACAATCTCCCACTTGCCCTAAAGCAAGTTTGACATATCCTTCATTCCCATCCCTTCTAGGTGACCCTCAAAACTCTTTTGAGTCAATGTCTTTGTGAACGGATCAGCAAGGTTTTGCTCAGTAGAATCTTTACCACATCCACTTCTCCGTTGTATTATCTCCTTATGAGATGATACTTTCGCTCAATGTGTTTGGCGACTTTGTGGCTCGAGGTTCTTTAGAATTAGCCAACGCCCCACTATTATCACAATAAAGTGTAATGGCTTTTTCGCCTCTGAAACTACCTCCAAATCATTTAGGAACTTCGAGCCAGATCGCTTCCTTCACGCTTCACAAGCAGCAACATACTCAGCCTCCATAGTCGAATCAGCAATACAAGATTGCTTGACACTCCTCCAAACTATGGTTCCACCTCCTAAAGTAAATATAGAACCAAAAGTTGATTTCCTTGAATCAACATCTGATTGGAAATCAGAATCCGTATATCCTGTCGGAATAAGATTAATTCCAGAGTAAACAAGTATTAAGTTCTTCGTCCTACGAAGATACTTAAGTATACACTTAACCGCAATCCAATGTTCCATTCCTGGATTAGACTGAAATCTGCTTACCAGTCCCACTGCGTAACAGATATCCGGTCTAGTGCACAGCATTTAATACATTAAACTACCAACTGCCGAAGCATATGGAATGTTACGCATGTGTTCAACCTCTTCTTGGGTTTTAGGTGCTTGTTCCTTTGAAAGTTTGATTCCATGTCTAGTAAGAGTGAAACCCCTCTTGGAATCTTGTATGGCGAACTTATTGAGCATATTCTCAATGTAAGTTAGTTGAGACAAAACTATCTTCTTGTTCTTACGATCCCTTATAAGTTTGATCCCTAGAACATAGGTAGCCTCTCCCAAGTCCTTCATTGAAAACTGTTCATTCAGCCATCCCTTAACCGCAGATAACATTCCCACATCATTCCCTAATGAGCGAATGTCATCAACATACGGATTAGGAAAGTAACCTTACCTTCTTGTATTCTTTTGTAAACACAAGGCTCATCTAGGTTTTGTATGAACCCATGGGTTTTGATAGCCTTATCAACCCTAATGTTCCAAGACCTAGGTGCTTGCTTAAGTCCATAAATGGACCTTTGCAACTTGCAAACCTTATGCTCATTACCTAGCTCAATGAATCCTTACGGTTGGGCCATATAAATGGTCTCCTCAAGATCTCCATTCGAAATACGGTCTTGACATCCATTTGCCATATTTCATAATCGAAATAGGTCGCTATGGCCAAAAGAATCTCGATGGACTTAAGCATGGCAACGGAGAAAAGTATCCTCGTAGTCTATACCCTCCTTTTGAGTATAGCCTTTAGCTACCAATCTAGCTTTAAAGGTCTCTACCTTTCCATCCGATCCCTTTTCCTTTTGTAGATCCATTTACACCCTATGGTTTTAGACACGGTGGTAGATCTACAAGGACCCAGACTTCATTAGTATACATAGAATCTATTTCGATTCCATTGCCTTGAGCCATTTTCCTGCATCAACATCATTAATAGCACGTGTATACGTGAACGGGATCTGTTTCTTCTTGGTCCGAGATGGCAATTAAGCCTTCTCCTAAATCCAGATACCTATCTGGTTGTCTCACAACCCTCCCACTACGCCTAGGCACATCTTGATGTTCAGTTGTACTTCGATTCAACTCTTGAATCCATTTCGACATCTTGTTACGTCATATCCAAAACAACTCTTGGTTTGGATGAAATTGCTAACTCCTTTAGTACTACTTCACTTCTTCCTTTGTGATTTCTCACGAACTTTTCCTCTAAGAAGTTTGCATTTGTAAACACAAATACCTTCCTATCATGAGGACTGTAAAAATAGTACCCTCGAGTTCCGTAGGATATCCTACAAACAAACATACTTGACCTTGGTTCCATCTTTGTGGATTCAGGCTTTAGAACATGGGCTGGATAGCCCTAAGTCCTCAAGTGCCTCAATGAAGGCACTCGGCCGATCCACAACTCCCTAGGTGTTTTAGGCACCGATTTGGATGGAGCAAAGTTAAGAAGATATGTTGCCGCTTGTATGGCATATCCCGTAACGATTCTGGAAGGCTAGCATAGGACATCATTGATCTTACCATTGCCAATAGAGTTCTATTTCTCCTCTCGCTACACCATTCATTGAGGTGTATGAGGAGTCGACAAATTGGAAACAATTCTATTGTCAATTAAATATTCTGGAACTCTCCGGATAAATACTCACCACCTCGATCCGATCGAAGTTGTTTTAATGGCTTGCCAAGTTGCTTCTCACTTGACTTTGAATTCTTTAAACTTTTCAAAAGATTCACTCTTTTATGCATCAAATACAAATAGCCATGTCTTGAGTAATCATCTATAAAAGTTATGAAATATTCATAACCTCCTCTAGCATGTACATTCATGGGCCCACACACATCAAGATGTACCATGTCCAATGTGGATTCAAATCTGTTTCCTTTATAAGGAAATGAGGCTTTTGTCATTTTCCTTCAATACAAGATTCACGGTGGGTAATGGATCACCATCCAAGCCCATAAGGATCCCATCCTTTACTAGCTTTGTCAAGTCTTTTTCGATTGATATGACCCATCCTTAGATGCCACAGATACTTTGAATTAATGCTAGAGATATTGGATTGTCTTGGTTTTATCAATTACGTGGTGTTTAGTGAGCCTTTCATAGGTTCTATAAAAACAATCCTGTTTAATTATCGCTTCACAAATAAAATCCTTATTCTCATATATTGAAACAACCTTTTCAAAATATAAGGAATAGCCAGATTTTATTAGACAAAAAAGTAAATCATGTTCCTTACAATCATTGGCATGTAATAAACATCTTCCAAATATAACCTATGACCACTAGGAAAGTCCAAGATGACTACTCCCACCGATTATGCTGAAACATAGGAACCATCTGCTATCTTAACTTGAAACTGGCCTTTAGGAAGTCTTTTCCTTTATTGGAACCCCTGCAAAGAATTACAAACATGGTTAGTGGCTCCTGAATCTAATATCCAAGAAGTAGATAAATCTGTCACATTTCTAGTTCCTAACAAACTTAGGAAGCCCATACCTTGTTTGCTTTTGAGGACTCTAGGTAGATCGGATTTTTTTCCGGTGGCCCATCTCATCATAGTGGAAACACTTTCCTTTGATGTTCTCTTTGGCCTTCTTTTTCATGGGTTTGGCCTTGACCCCTATTTGGGCCTTCTTTTTCATTGGACCCTTCTTCTTTTCCTTGCCCTTACCCTTGGGCTTAGAAGAAGAAGCTACATTAGCTTCGCCCATGAGCCTTAATATTCAATATTTCCTCGTGTTCAGAGGGTATTCATCAACTCACTCAAGGTGTAATCCTTCTTTGTTGAGCTCATAGTCCAACTTAAACTGCTGATAAGAAGAGTTTAAGCTATTGATGATCATAATCATCTGCGTGTCCGCATCCATATCCGCCCCAAGCATCTCAGCCTCAGTGACCGCAGAGATTACCTTCATCATGTAATCCTACACCGGTTCACCAGGTTTCTGTCTGAGATTATGAAAGGTTTGGATAGCTTTCACTCTTGCAGACCTAGTCCTCACACCAAACATCTCATGTAGGTGATGGACCATTGCACTAGCAGTTTTCATACAAGCAATTTGCTTTTGCAACATGCCGACGAAGCGAATATAACACTTAGTAGTCTTGTCAAGATTCTCGCCAACGCCATGTTGTTGGACTTGCTCAGAGTTGCATCTCCACTTAGAGGTGTAGGCTCATTTTCAGTTAACACCCATGAAATACGCTCATATTGAAGAACAATGTCAAGGTTACGTCTCCATTCATTAAACTTGTCTCCATTTTCCAATTTGTTATTAGTCAAGAAGCGGGGTGAGTGGATTCATTTTGTGGTTGATTATGTCGAAAATATAAATTATTAAAACATGAGCATACTAGTCAACAATTTATGGAACTTTGTATAAAATCATGATGCATGTATGCATGATGATAGATTTAACAAAACTTAAAAATTAAAACATTATCGACGGTTATTTTTCTTATCTATAACAAACTAAGTGACGGTGGGCCATCTTATCTATTAAAAGAAAACTGGGACCCTCCCACTCAAAAACTACCAAGCATCTCATGCTCAATTTTTAAGAAGCGCCTTAATTTGGTCCATACTTTTACCAATGAGCTACGGTGGGCGTTTATTGATAAAAATGTTGAGTGTATAACCATTTGATTCATTCACTAAAGATACCTACAAATCATGCCTCGGTGGGAGGTCATATTTGCTATCATTAAGTGGACTTATCCTTAAGGAGACCCAAACCATGCAAGATCTAGGATCCATGCCCTCCGATGGGGAGTAACACTTTACCACATGCAAACGGGCCATCATTTGGAGACCGTAGACTCTCACAGGAGCATCCTCTCCCACTCAATCTTTTTGGGCTTTAAGTTTTAAATACCATCTTGTCTAGATGCAATTTATTATCCATCCTATATTGTTTCATTATATATCTCATACATAATGAATGCATGGCAAGGCCTAGGGTTGACAATTTTCTAAATGACATGCAATCACATAATATCAGATATTACAAGCATTCATTTCTCCATTCATCACATGAACTAATAAAACCAATTTTGATTGTCCATCCTAGAAACATAAAATAATTACAAGCCTTTTAGGCCCAAAATATGCTTCTTCATCTTGGATCTTCCGCTTCGAACTCTTCGCTAACATGATCCGGCCCATTCGGTAAACAAAATGTAATGGCATTTATGAAATTAGAATTTTGTCATTTAAAAAAAAAAATTCCAGCACTAGATTTTTAGAAAACCAAATCTTTGTTTTGACAAAAAATTCCAGCACTTGTTTTATTAAAACCAAACTCATTTCATGAAAATTAAACACAGCACTTAGTATTTTAGCAAAACCGAAATTGGATTCTTTGAAACAAAAAACCAGCACTTGTTTTCCAATCATAACTGAAATATGATTCATTGAAACAAAAATTCCAGCAACTTAGTTTTCACAAAACTTATGCCAAAACACAAAAGGATACACCGAAAATTTTACCTTTCTATTTCTTCAATCCATGGCTGCTCCTTCTTCATCATTACATCAATTTGTACATTACAAAATCAAATAAAATAGGAAAAAGAAACCAAGGAGGAAACATGGTGATGATAGACCACCCTCCTTGTTACAACCAAATGAAGAAATCTTACAAGATAAAATTTAACTTCTATGGACAACCAAAAGAGCAACATACACCATATATATTTCTATCACATAAAAATATGCAGTATGCATAAAAAGATTACCAACCCATGAATCCACCATATAGGAACCGAAATCATGCATGAAAAACCGACTTTGATACCAATTGTTGGATCGGAAAAAGAAAGCATGCTTAGTTTGGAGAAACGATAGATTTCAAAACTTTTTAAGAAATCATCTTGCAGCGGAAGCAATATATCCAAATCAACATGCTAATCCATACATGATATGGTATAAGGATAATAAAACCAAGAACAAGATAAAAGGAATTACCGACTCCTTCGCCATGACTTTAAATCCTCGCCGCTATCCTCTCCTTCTTCAGTATCCAAATCCTTTGCCTTTGAGTCTTTTCCTTTAGCAATCTATCTTCTTCCTTGTAGTAGTATCCTCTACCAATTAGATTTACCACTTGTTCTTCAAGGACAACTAGGTTAACAAAATCCTTTGGTGGGAAAGGAGAAGAAATATTTGGAGGAGATTTTCTTAGAAGAAGAAGAACCAAAATTGAAACTCTTTCAATTCTTTCACTTAGGAATTTCGGTTCTCTCTTGCATGAAAAGAGAGAATGTCTAAAAAATATGCAAGAACCCTTTCTTACATCTCAATTTCGAAATATGCATGAAATGGAAAGAGTGATAGGCATCCAATGCATCACTTCTTACATTAATCACTCATCAAATAGCCAATAAATGAGACTTACTTCATTTATCTTTAAAATGGCTATTTGAAAAGACCATAACCTATAATTGAATACCCATTTCGGTTTTGCCAAGAAGAAAGAAGGAAGATGGTCCATCTAATGCACATCTTTCATCTTTAATCTAATGAATGCAAATAGGTTACATGCCAACATTAAAAGCCAACCATTAAACCATTTAATGGTAAGTTCATAACTCCATTTAATAATGATGAACCATAATAAATACCATCTTTATTTAGTATTTTAATGTCAAATGTGTGGTTACACATCTAACCTAACACAATTTCGAAATTTCTTCTTCTCCATTTAAAAAAAATTGTTTTAATATAATTAATCTAATCAATTACATTAAACCAAAACAAGCCCATTTCTAAATGAACATATGGGCTTCCAATTAACCATTAATTAGTATAAGCCCATCATTCAATTATGGACTTCTAAAGCCTCCAAACTACCTCTTACTTAGCTTGATAACCTTC
The DNA here is from genome assembly GCA_029891385.1 of Erythroxylum novogranatense. Classification (NCBI taxonomy): domain Eukaryota; kingdom Viridiplantae; phylum Streptophyta; class Magnoliopsida; order Malpighiales; family Erythroxylaceae; genus Erythroxylum; species Erythroxylum novogranatense. The sequence goes on along the minus strand of CM057225.1, from coordinate 32,582,786 downwards.
CTTAAAGCCAAGTGGGGAATCTTATTGGACTTTGATAATTCAAGCTCCAATAAGCCCAGAAATAATTCAATCTCATTGGAATTAATTCTAGCTTATTAACTAAATGTCATTCCACTAAAGACAATTAGTTGAACTCTTGAATTATTAAATATTATGAGAATATGTCCAATTGCAAACCCTATTTAGAACCTTATCATAGCCATCCGCACAACAAAGGGTAAAATTACCGTTTTGCCCTTATGTTGGTTTTTCCTTCTAGATCTCTCATTTTACTTTATATGGTGATTAACACATAAGATCTCATCTTAGTGTTAAGACTTGATGGGTAGCTAGTCCATCAAACTACTAGCGCCAGATTTAATCACTAAATCTCCTTAAAACATCTGAAGAGATGATAACACTATAAACTCTTTATTTGAGTGAATGTTCACGATACATGTTTCAATTAATAATTCCAACATGCGCATAATCGGATTAATACCTGTAAAAATCCATTCCGATCATATCAAGAATTATAATGAAACACATATGAGTTCACCACTCATCAAGATTGTGGTTCATAATAAGCGAATGCTTAAGTTGTATGTTTTAAGATTAAAGTAACGCCCACTTTATTCTTGAAAACATAATTGATTCCGATTCATTTAATAGTGCCATTATCGATAGTCTACTACTATCATGATATGAAACTCATCATTCCCTTTAAGTAAACTCCTTTACTTATATGGAGATAAATCGCAACACTACAGTCTAAACCATAATCAAACGACCAACTTGATTATTCAACTGCGAATCAATTAATTCAGATTCTAATAATATACATGTTTCCCATACATCTCTATGTATATGTATATTACTTACAAATGAATCTTGGTACCTTATGACCAGATATATAATGCTCATACAGATAAAACCAAACTCTTTTGTTTTATTAATAATAAATATTTTCATTACAAAACTGTAACTGAAGAAGATAAAGTTATATGTAAATACACTTGCTTTCCAGGGCACTATATTTACATAACTCTAACAAGGATATCACGATCGTGCAGACGCACAATCATGACCTTCAACGTTGAGTTTACTTCTGAATAGCCTTTGATATTTTTGCTACAACTTCTTTACCCGACATCCAAATAACTTGATTCTTAAGCCAATAGACTCCTAAATTGATCCTTATCTCCACCAAAAATTATAACCATCTTAAATGGATTTATTCATAAATTTAAGATGAAAATGTTGACTATGTTGAAGTATGATAACTGGAATGATTTTACTAAACATACTTTTGTATTTTGATTATATCTTGATCTATAGGTTTCCAAATGGAATGATTCTTAATTTGAATTGAAATAAAGACATAAGACTACAAATTGTATGAATAGATGAAATTCTAATTCTATCTATAAGAATCATAGAATCTGACCTGAATTTGAATATAGAGTACAGTTATGTTTTAAGAATAGTCCAAAGTAAATTGAGTATAACTTTGGAAATATTGAATCAAATTTAATGATCTTAGTATCATTAGAAAGTTAAGACATGGGAGAATGATTTTTTAGAAGGATGTGTTGCCTAATCATGTCATTTAATTCATCAGATTGATTATGCAAAGTTGACCCGAAAGCATATTGTTAGAAAAATCTGAAATGATCAATTGAGTTATGAAATTAGTTTCATATTTTTTTTATTATGGTACAAACCCTAAATGCAAATTGTTTTTACGAGGATTTTGATATTTGAATGAAATGGTGATAAAATCACAATAAGATACCCCGGATTGTCATTGAATATGCATTGTGCATATTTTATATACAAAGATGTGCATTAAGGAATACTTATACATTTGTGTAAAAGTGTAATATATGTAAATGTGTTTTGTAGATATAAAGGAAAACATTGGACGTCAGTTAAACATTGCCAGACCATCTAGGCAATAACATATCGGAGTGTACTGTGAATAACCTAAGATGGTCTCACTTTAATTTTTTTATTCTGTATATGACTGAATTGTATTGATATATATTACTAAATTGCATTGACCGACTGTGTACTGAATTCTTGTCCGAGGCATATGATGCATGTGAATAAGATTGGAAGTGCTACTTATATGTGAATATGACTGCCTAAATGCTTCTCTGATTCTTAACTAAAAAGTTGAATGCCGGATTAAGGTCCGATGACTATGAGATTCTGTTTGTGCATTATGACTGCGTAAATGTTTCTCTGATTCTCAACTGAAAAGTTGAATGCCAGACTGAAGTCCGATGACTATGAGATTTTGATTGTGCATCATATGTGACTGTTATATGTGTAACATCCCATCACCAATGGGAAGGATAATTTGGTCATTTGGGACGGGTTAGGCGAGAGTAAATATATCTCGGCATGAACATGCACCATATAACTTTTATATAAATATGAATGGTAATTTTTGCACATGCACATGATTGTACATGCATTCATGACATTTCTCGGCATATGTGTCTAAACGGAAATTTTTGTGAAATATGTGATAAGTGTGTTTGAAAAATTGAATTGGGGTTATTTATGTGTGTTTTAGGAATTTTTCTGGAATTTTTAGGGAACAATGTCCGGATCGAAAAAATTGTCAAGTGACAGTCTGACTGGAGTTTCGGTACTGGAAATGACTGTCCAATGGCTCTGAAATATTGGATACATGATTTTAGGATTTATTACTAAAGCCATTGGAATTTGGGAGAAATAAGAAAAAAAAATGGATTAGGTCATAAGAAGTGGACAAGTGGCAAGTGACATAAGTCACTTGCCAAACATGGCCTTAAGCCCACTACTTGTCTTAATTAAAACCCTTTTGTCCCTTATGGGTTGTCTTTCAGGATGCTTCCCTCTCCTTTGAAAAAAAATTGTTCTCTTAAATAGCTTCTCCTCTTCTCTTCTTCGTAGGTTTACTTCTTCCTTGCTATTTTGATAGTTTTGTTCTTAATTTGGTAGTTAGAAGTATTTATTGTGCTTGTTGGTACATTAATTTCATAAAGCTTATGGTTTGATTTTGTGGGTAGGTTGCTTCTTTGATTGGTTTATGATTGGTAAAAGATGAATTATTAACATGTTTTAGATTGGTTTTGTGATGTTAGATGAGTGTAAATGAAGTAAGAAAATTATGTATGTTGTGTGCTGCCAAATTGGGCTTTATCACTCAAGTAATTGTCTTGATAAATTTGTGGCTGAATTCTTGGCTAAATGGGATGTTTATTGATGTGGTATTGATTCTGGCATGAAAGGAGTAGAGTTTTGGTTGAAATCTGGAAAATGGAACTTGTGTATGTTTCAGGTATTTGTTTATAACTTTTGATGTGGTTATGTTATTGAGTTGAGGTTTAGTTTAAATTAAACTTAAGAAGTATGGCTAGATTTCATATGAAGGAAGTTTAGTCCAATTCTGACTTTAAGGGTTTTAAATTTTGCTTGGAAGTTGAGATGTGTGTGCTGGATGAATAGTATCCAAATTTTGGTTCCATTATTGAAGACCTGAAATATTGAGCATTTTTCTAGAATAAAGGAGACAGATTTTGTAAAATTGGTCTTCATGAAAGTTGAATATATTCTTGTTAGCTTTCTAAAGCCATTAAGTATGATATTTTTCGATATGTAGATTGAAAGTTATGGTCTGTTAATGTTCAGGTGGTAATTCAGCCAAAATGTGTTTTCGTGTGTAAATGCTTTATGTGTATAGGTCTTGTGCTTTTTGTGTTCTGCAATTTATTTGGGATTTTTAAGTGTGAAATTGGCTCAAGTGCCCTTCTGTAAAGTTGTAGAGGATTGTTGTAGCTTTCTAATTAGGTATTTTATGCGAATTTTGAGTGTAAGTATTGTTATATATAAATTTATAAAGTTTTGTTATAGTTTAGGTTAAAGGCTGTTTTCATAAACCCTAACAGGACAGCCACCTTAATGTGAGGATTTGACATAGTTTGAATGGGAATTTGCTTTGAAGTTCTCTTGAGAATTGTAGTATATTGTCTGAGCTTTTTATTGCTATATGGAATGGAATTTTTCTCCAAGGTAATGAGGAGTTATGAATTTTGGAAGATTGGGTTTCTGTTGAGAATCATTTGGGTAGGTTGAAACTTTGTTTGAGACTTTGATTTGGTTAGAGATGGAATTGGCTTCCAAGTTATGCATGAAGATTGTAGCATTTGTTTTTCTCTTTTGATTGATATAAAATTTGGAATTTTTGACAAAGGGGATGAAAAGTTATGATTTTTGGAAAAGTGCTGAACTGTTGTGGCAATTTTGTGTTTTGACAGTAGTTTTGAGTGTATTTTTGATACCCTTAGAGGTGAAATTGGATTTTTAGCTCTTCATGAAACTTGTAACATTTTTCAAGATCTTTAATTCACAATTTTTTGATGTGTGTGTTAAAAGTTATGTAGTGTGAAAGAAAGGTTTGTCCATAGGTGAATTTGTTAAAAAAAAATGGGCGGCTCGCAAGGCCGCGAAAGCTAGCAGCCTTGCGAGCCGCCCATTTATTTGATTAAATTGGGAATTTAATTGGCCATTTTATTTCTTTTGTCAATAACTTTTGCACCCGACATCCGATTGACCTGGTTCTCGAGGCATCGGATTCGTATAATATTTAATTTTATTTATTTGTAAAATTGGGAATTTTTAGAGTTGAAATTGTCGGGGATTGGTTAGGTCGAAGTGAGGGGTCCGGATCATAATTTTTCTGATCCGTCTTTCATTTATAATTGGACCTATAGAGGTCCGAATTGAGTGATTTTAGTGTCAATGAGTTTCTAATGTTTAGAGGAAATTTTTGTGATGGGAATTTGTGCAATAGTGCGGGGAATGTCACGAACATGCATTGTACTCGTTTTAATTGCTAGATGTGCCTTAATTAATTTCTCTGATTGTGCAATTGGTAATGTGTAAATATTTTGGATGTTATAGAGGCTCAGTTGGAACGTCATCCCACGGACGTTGCCGAGACTTCCCGTTATTAGCTCGGAAGCTATTGGTTAGTAACCTAGATGGTTTCTTGATTATTAATTATTTATATTTTGCGCTTATAACACTGTGGAGAATAATGGTGGGCTTTGCGTTTGTTTATGCCTGGTTCCAGACCGAAGGTGTCCGATATATTGGGAGATTATGACATAGAAGTACTATATGTGATTTGGAATGTGATTAATTGTGAACTACTTGTGTGAATGTGGTAATTTGGGACCGAATATGATGTGGGCTTTGCTTTATATTGCCATGTGCATTCCATGCATAATGCATGATCAGTAATTGGCAGTTGTGACCGGAGTAGCCACCGAGAGCTTAAAGCCCAACGTATTTAGGCCCCGAGTCTACAGTGCTTCAGAGCCTCAGGCTCAACGAATAATGTGCCCTTATTGGGACAGTCTAGGCCCTCGGTCACAACAACGTAATAAATTGAAAAAAGGGTCACATATGCATTTGACTGAATATCTGTGATTTGAGTGAAAAGCCAAAGGCTTTGTGTTCATGTAAATAACCATGTGGTACATATGAATGAGTTATTATGTTAAACGGTGATTTGTTTGACTATACATGAATTGGGTGAACCATCGATGATGGTTCCTCACTGAGTTCGCAAACTCATCCAAAATTGCAAATTATTTTTCAGGACCGAGAGAGTAGACTCCTAGCTCCGGAGGGACTTTTCCTGCCGTGTAGATCGTGTTGGCAAGAAAAGTCATGGCTCACAGGTCGGTCAGCTGTGATCTTTTGGGGATGACCTAGTTAGGCTTTTGGTAGTAGATTTCTTTTGGAGAAATGTACATACAGAAAAGAAAAACTGACAGTTATGTAAATTACTGCTTTGATGATGTGAAATGAGAAAAAATTTATGGTTTTAAAAATTAGTGGTTTTCATATTGATGCTGTATAAATATTGATGCCATATGAGGTATAGTAGTGATTGTTCGTAGTTCACCCTTATCGTAGGATATGTATCGGAATGACCTATGGGCGTCCCGGTGCATACCTTATGGTAAGGGGGTGCTACATTTAGGTGGTATCAAAGCATGGTTTGGCATATGTTGGGACTAGTAAAATATTTAGGCTTGGATTATTGTGAGAAATGCATAAACTAATCGGGATTATTATTTTGTTATAGGTCATCCATTCTTGGTGATCAGATTGATCAACCAACTGACCAGGGATCAGTCGGGGCTAGTAGGGAGTCCTCGGTGCCTCGTTCAGAGGAGCTGCCTCCTAGAGTTCCCGTGAGATGGGAGAGGAGGTATGATAGACTGCGTAGTAGGGGGTTGTGAATTTTTATGACAGCACAAACCCTGCTGAGGCTGAGGGATGGCTGGAGAGGACTGAGAGAGTCATCGACCAGATGGATTGTGAGTTAGATGAGCGCTTTGATTATGCAGTCTCTCTTCTGCAGGGCCCAGCTTATCAGTGGTGGAAGACTGTCCTGGGCAGTACCACCAGGCCTTGTCTACTGACATGGGAGGATTTCCTGAGGACATTTAGAGACAATTACATGCCCAAGGTGTATCTTGAGATGAAGATGTAGGAGTTCCTAGAGCTGAAGCAAGGTAGGATGACAGTGGCAGAGTACGAGGTGAGGTTTAATGTGCTTATGGGATATGCTACTGCTTTGATTTCCACTGAAGCAGATAGGTGCCGGAGGTTCAAGAATGACCTCAATATGGAGATTCGTACCAGATTGGCCCGATCTGATATGAGTACTTTTGTTGGTGAGAGCTATATCTTGTGCGAGTTGAAGCGACTTATGAGACGAGACAGATGAGAGATGGGTCAGGGGTCCAGGGGGAAGAGGCCGAGTGACAGTCAAGGCAGTTCTGGCAGAGGTTTTAGTAAGCGCCAGAGCAGGACCTTCAGGTCACCAGGTGGATCTAGACAGTCTAATTTTGGGCAGAGAGGGAGGTTTGTTCAGACTGGCAGTGGCAGTGGTAGAGGTACAGGGCAGATTCTCCCAGTTTGTGAGCACTGTGAGAAGAGGTATTGTGGGGAGTGTTGGCGTTTGACTGGAGCATGCCTTAAATGCGGCTCCATGGATCATCAGATCAGGGATTGCCCTGCTACTATGGGAGCTCAGTCTATTGTCAGTGCGAGATCAGGCAGCAACAACACGGTGCAGTAGAGTACAGGTGGTGGATTTGGACAGAGGGGCCGAGGTAGAGGCCGTGGCAGAGCTGAGGGATCCTTTGTGAGGACTGAGGGTCGGGGCAGTCGACCATAGTCCTAGGCTAGAGTATATGCCATGACGAGGCAGGAGGCCCAAGATTCCCCCGATGTAGTAACTGGTATGCTTCTTATTTATGATATTGAGGCATTTGCACTGTTGGATCCAGGATCCACACATTCTTTTGTTGCACCGCATTTGGCATGTAGATTGCATGGGGATAGGGCGGTATTACAGTATGAGCTAGAGGTGAGTACACCTCTAGGTAGTACTACTGCATTGGGAGAGGCTTGCAAGGGGTGCTCGATCCAGATTGATCAAGCAGTGTTGAGGGCAGACCTTATAGTGTTACCATTGAGAGAGATCGATGTGATTCTGGGTATGGACTGACTTACTGTCCATAGGGCTATCATGGACTGTTACACCAAGGAGGTCGTATTAGAGTCTCCTGGTCAGCCTAGAGCAGTGTTCAAAGGAGTTAGTCAGGCAGTGCCAGCCCAGATGATCTCTTTCCTGAGTGCCCTGAGGTTAATGCAGGGAGGCTGTGAGGCCTATCTGGCCCATGTTATTGACACTAGAGTCGAGCAGAGGCTGCAGGATATTCCCATAGTTAGGAAATTTTCAGATGTGTTTCTTGATGAATTACTGGGTTTACCATCGGATCGGAAAACAGAGTTTACCATTGATCTAGTTCCAGGTATTGCTCCTATATCTATACCTCCATATAGGATGACACCTGTGGAACTGAGGGAGCTGAAGGCTCAGTTGCAGGAGTTGTTGGAGAAGGGATTTATCAGGCCCAGTGTCTCACCTTGGGGAGCTTCGGTATTGTTTGTGAAGAAGAAGGATGGGACTCTGAGATTGTGCATCGATTACAGGCAGCTGAATCGGGTGATAGTGAAGAATAAGTATCCACTGCCTAGGATCGATGACTTGTTTGATCAATTGCAGGGAGCTCAGGTGTTTACTAAGTTGGATCTGAGGTCAGGGTATTATCAGTTGAAGATAGCAGAGGCTGATGTGCCTAAGAGTGCTTTCAGGAGTAGGTATGGGAATTTCGAGTTTCTGGTGATGCCGTTTGGGTTGACTAATGCCCTAACAACTTTTATGGCCTTGATGAATAAGGTCTTTCAGCCCTATCTAGACCAGTTTGTCATTGTATTCATTGAGGACATATTGGTGTATTCGAAGAGTAGACAGGAGCATGCTGAGCATTTGAGGAATGTTTTGCAGCTTATGAGGGAGAAACAACTATATGCCAAATTCAGTAAGTGTGAATTTTGGTTGGATGAGGTGATGTTTTTAGGCCACATAGTGACTGGAGATGGTATCCGAGTCGATCCTAATAAGATTGAGGCAGTGATGAAGTGGGAAGCTCCTAGGAATGTGTCTGAGATTCGGAGTTTCCTAGGATTGACCAGTTATTACCGGAGGTTTATCGAGAGGTTTTCATTGATCTTAGCCCCTCTGACAAAACTTCTGAGAAAGAATGTACCATTCAAATGGACTGAGGAGTGCCAGAAGAGCTTTGAGGAGCTGAAACATCGGTTGACCACTGCACCGGTATTGGCTATTTTATCTGGGACTGGAGGTTATGAGGTCTATAATGATGCTTCCCATTCGGGATTAGGGTGTGTTTTGATGCAGCATGGTAGAGTGATTGCCTATGCCCTGAGGCAGTTGAGGTCGCATGAGGTAAATTATCCAGTGCATGACCTGGAGTTAGCTGCAGTTGTTTTTGCCCTGAAAACTTGGAGACATTACTTATATGGTGAGACAATTCAGATTTTCACTGATCATAAAAGTTTAAGGTATCTGCTGAGTCAGAGAGAGTTGAATTTGAGGCAGAGGAGATGGATAGAGCTGCTGAAGGATTATGATTGTACGATTGAGTACCACCCAGGGAAGGCTAATGTGGTAGTAGATGCTTTGAGCAGGAAGTCTCACATCAGTGCAGCTCAGATTCAGGTATTGAGATTGCCTAATTTGATTCAGTTGAGAGCTTTGAATGTGCAGATGAATCTGGAGCAGGATGGGGCTTTGATAGCCACTCTGCAGCTCAGACCGATGCTACATCACAAGATCAGGAGAGTTCAGGACAAGGATCCTGCTATGGTGAAATTGATTGAGAAAGTGAAGTATGATTCTAATTCTGAATTTGAGTTGAGAGATGGGACATTATGGTTGGGACAGAGGTTATGTGTGCCTAATGTACATGATTTGAGGTGTGAGATTCTGGAGGAAGCGCATATGGCCGCCTATGCTATGCATCATGGTACTACCAAGATGTATAACACTCTTAAGCCACATTTCTGGTGGCCTGGCATGAAGAAGCAGGTGGCAGAATATGTCTCCAGATGTATGACGTGCCAGCAGGTTAAGGCTGAGCACCAAGCTCCAGTGGGAAAGCTTCACTCATTGCCTATTCTTGAGTAAAAATGGGAACGAATTACTATGGATTTCATTATGGGGTTGCCTAGGACGCCGAGGCAGCATGATGCTATCTAGGTCATAGTGGACCGGTTAACTAAATCGGCTCATTTCTTGCCAGTAAGGGAGAACAATTCTCTTGATCAGTTGACCCAGAAGTATGTGACTGAGATAGTGAGACTGCATGGGGTTCCATTATCTATCGTGTCAGATCGGGATCCCAGATTTACTTCGAGGTTCTGGAAGAGTTTGCAGTCTGCTATGGGTACTAGATTGAATTTTATTACTGGATTTCATCCTCAGAAAGACTGGCAGAGTGAGAGGACGATTAAGACTGTTGAGGATATGCTTCAGGCGTGTGTATTGAAGTTTAGGGGAGCATGGGATCAGTATTTGGCCTTGATCGAGTTTGCCTATAACAATCACTATCACAGTAGCATCGGGATGGCACCATATGAGGCTTTATATGGAAGACAGTGTCGATCGCCTCTGTATTGGGATGAAGAAAGTGAGAGGATGATTGAGGGTCCAGAGCTGATTTAGGATACAGTGGATAAGGTAAAATTGATCCGGAGCCAAATAAAAGCGGCTCAGGATAGACAGAAGAGCTATATGTATCAGCATCGGAGGGAGATGGAATGTAGTGCGGGAGACAGAGTTTTCCTTCGAGTGTCACCATGGAGAGGGGTACTAAGATTCAGTAAAAAGGTCAAGTTAAGCCCTAGGTACATTAGTCCATATGAGATCATTGAGCGTATAGGACCTTTGGCCTATAAGCTGACCTTACCGAGTGAGATGTCTCAGCTACATAATGTCTTCCATGTGAGTATGCTCCGGAGGTATCGGTCAGACCCGACACACGTGATACCGGTTCAGGAGATTGAGGTAGCTAGCAATTTGAGCTATGTTGAGGAGTCGATCCAGATTATGGGATCAAGGGTTAAACAGTTGAGAAACAGGATTATTCCATTGGTAAAAGTCCTATGGAGAAACTACTCAACTGAGGAAGCAACTTGCGAGACCGAGGAGTATATGAGGAGACAGTATCCTCACCTGTTCGACCAAGCAGGTAAGAATTTCGAGGACGAAATTTTTATTAGGAGGGGAGAATTGTAACATCCCATCACCGATGGGAAGGGTAATTTGGTCATTTGGGACGGGTTAGGCGAGAATAAATATATCTCGGCATGAACATGCACCATATAGCTTTTATATAAATATGAATGATAATTTTTGCACATGCACATGATTGTACATGCATTCATGACATTTCCCGGCATATGTGTCTAAACAGAAATTTTTGTGAAATATGTGATAAGTGTGTTTGAAAAATTGAATTGGGGTGATTTATGTGCGTTTTACATTTTTATGGAATTTTTCTGGAATTTTTAGGGAACAATGTCTGGATCGAAAAAATTGTCAAGTGGCAGTCTGACTGGAGTTTCGGTACTGGAAATGACTGTCCAATGGCACTGGAATATTAGATACATGATTTTAGGATTTATTACTTAAGCCATTGGAATTTGGGAGAAATAAGAAAAAAAATGGATTAGGTCATAAGAAGTGGACAAGTGGCAAGTGACATAAGTCACTTGCCAAACATGGCCTTAAGCCCACTACTTGTCTTAATTAAAACCCTTCTGTCCCTTATGGGTTGTCTTTCAGGATGCTTCCCTCTCCTTTGAAAAAAAATTGTTCTCTTAAATGGCTTCTCCTCTTCTCTTCTTCGTAGGTCTCCTTCTTCCTTACTATTTTGATAGTTTTGTTCATCTTTTCTCTCTTATTTCTTCTTGGCTTGCTCCTTCTTGTATTTACAAGGAAAAATACCCCTCTTAACTCAAGTTTTTCTCCTTGTGATGTTGGTTGCCGTGGGTGTGAGGGGTGAGAGAGGGAAGTTGGTGAGTTAGTGATTTAAAGAATTGGAAGCTTGTTTAGGTAAGAATGAATATTATGTTCTTTAATTTGGTAGTCAGAAGTATTTATTGTGCTTGTTGGTGCATTAATTTCATAAAGCTTATGGTTTGATTTTGTGGGTAGGTTGCTTCTTTGATTGGTTTATGATTGGTAAAAGATGAATTATTAACATGTTTTGGATTGGTTTTGTGATGTTAGATGAGTGGAAATGAAATAAGAAAATTGTGTATGTTGTGTGCTGCCAAATTGGGCTTTATCACTCAAGTAATTGTCTTGATGAATTTGTGGCTGAATTCTTGGCTAAATAGGATGTTTATTGATGTGGTATTGATGCTTGCATGAAAGGAGTAGAATTTTGGTTGAAATCTGGAAAATGGAACTTGTGTATGTTTCAGGTATTTGTTTATAAATTTTGATGTGGTTATGCTATTGAGTTGAGATTTAGTTTAAATTAAACTTAAGAAGTATGACTAGATTTCATATGAAGGAAGTTTAGTCCAATTCTGACTTTAAGGGTTTTAAATTTTGCTTGGAAGTTGAGATATGTGTGCTGGATGAATAGTATCCGAATTTTGGTTCCATTATTGAAGACCTGAAACTTTGAGGATTTTTCTAGAATAAAGGAGACAGAATTTGTAAAATTGGTCTTCATGAAAGTTTAAGATATCTTGTTAGCTTTCTAACGCCACTAAGCATGATATTTTTCGATGTGCAGATTGAAAGTTATGGTCTGTTAATGTTCAGGTGGTAATTCAGCCAAAATGTGTTTTAGTGTGTAAATGCTCTATGTGTATAGGTCTTGTGCTTTATGTGTTCTGCTATTTATTTGGGATTGTTAACGGTGAAATTGCCTCAAGTGACCTTGTGTAAAGTTGTAGAGTATTGTTGTAGCTTTCTAATGAGGTATTTTATACGAATTTTGAGTGTAAGGATTGTTAGATATAAATTTATAAAGTTTTGTTATAGTTTAGGTTAAAGGCTGTTTTTCATAAACCCTAACAGGACAACCACCTTAATTTGAGGATTTGACATAGTTTGAATGGGAATTTGCTTTGAAGTTCTTCTTGCGAATCGTAGTATATTGTCTGAGCTTTTTATTGCTATATGGTATGGAAATTTTCGCTAAGGGAATGAGGAGTTATGAATTTTGGAAGATTGGGTTTCTGTTGAGAATCATTTGGGTAGGTTGAAACTTTGTTTGAGACTTTGATTTGGTTAGAGATGGAATTGGCTTCCAAGTTATGCATGAAGATTGTAGCATTTGTTTTGCTGTTTTGATTGATATAAAGTTTGGAATTTTTGACAAAGGGGATGAAAAGTTATGATTTTTGGAAAAGTGCTGAACTGTTGTGGTAATTTTGTATTTTGGTAGTAATTTTGAGTGTATTTTTGACACCCTTAGAGGTGAAATTGGATTTTTAGCTCTTCATGAAACTTGTAACATTTTTCAAGATCTTTCTAACGAGACTAAATTCACAATTTTTTGATGTGTGTGTTAAAAGTTATGTACTGTGAGAGAAAGGTTTGTCCATAGGTGAATTTGCACATTTTAGAAAATTGATTTTGAAAAAAAAATGGGCGGCTCGCACCTCGCGAGGACAAGGACGCTGTGTAGCGTCCTCACCCTCGCAAGGCCGCGAGGGCGAGCAGCCCTCGCACTCTGCTGAGTGCGAGGGCTGCGTTATATATATATATATATATATTTTAATTCTTTATTTTTTTGATTAAATTGGGAATTTAATTGGCCATTTTATTTCTTTTGTCAATAACTTTTGCACCCGACATCCGATTGACCTGGTTCTCGAGGCATCGGATTCGTATAATATTTAATTTCATTTATTTATGAAATTGGGAATTTTTGGAGTTTAAATTGTCCTGGATTGGTTAGGTCGAAGTGAGGGATCCGGATCATGATTTTTGTGATCCGTCTTTCATTTATAATTGGACCTATAGAGGTCCGAATTGAGTGATTTTATTGTCAATGAGTTTCTAATGTTTAGAGGAAATTTTTGTAACGGGAATTTGTACAATAGTGCCAGAAATGTCACGAACATGCATTGTACTCATTTTAATTACTAGATGTGCCTTAATTAATATATCTGATTGTGCAATTGGTAATGTGTAAATATTTTGGATGTTATAGAGGCTCAGTTGGAACGTCATCCCACAGATGTTGCCGAGACTTTCCGGCATTAGCTCGGAAGCTAGGTGAGTAACCTAGATGGTTTCTCGATTATTAATTGTTTATATTTTGCATTTATAATACTGTGGGAAATAATGGTGGGCTTTGCGTTTGTTTATGCCTGGTTTCGGACCGAAGGTTTTCGATGTATTGGGAGATTATGACATAGAAGTGCTATATGTGATTTAGAATGTGATTAATTGTGAACTACTTGTGTGAATGTGGTAATTTGGGACCGAATATGATATGGGCTTTGCTTTATATTGCCATGTGCATTCCATGCATAATGCATGATCAGTAATTGACAGTTGTGACCGGAGCAGCCACCGAGAGCTTAAAGCTCAACGTATTTGGGCCCCTAACCTACAGTGCTTCAGAGCCTCAGGCTTAATGAATAATGCGCCTTTATTGGGACAGTTTAGGCGCTCGGTCACAATAACTTAATAAATTGAAAAAGGGTCACATACGCATTACATATGCATTTGACTGAATATCTGTGATTTGAGTGAAAAGTCAAAGGCTTTGTGTTCATGTAAATAACCATGAGGTACATATGAATGAATTATTATGTTATACGGTGATTTGTTTGACTATACATGAATTGGGTGAACCATCGATGATGGTTCCTCACTGAGTTTGCAAACTCACCCAAAATTGTAAATTATTTTTCAGGACCGAGAGAGTAGACTCCTAACTCCAGAGGGACTTTTCCTATCGTGTAGATCGTGTTGGCAAGAGAAGTCATGGCTCACAGGTCGGTCAGCTGTGATCTTTTGGGGATAAGCTAGTTAGGTTTTTGGTAGTAGATTTCTTTTGGAGAAATGTACATACAGAAAAGAAAAACTGACAGTTATATAAATTACTGCTTTGATGATGTGAAATGAGAAAAAAATTTATGGTTTTCATATTGATGCTGTATAATTATTGAAGCCATATGAGGTACAGTAGTGATTGTTCGTAGTTCACCCTTATTATAGGATATGTATCGGAATGACCTACGGGCATCTCGGTGCATACCCTATGATAAGGGAGTGCTACAATATGTGACATATTCTGTATTTGATGCATTTCATAAAATGTATGTTCAGATAAAGGTGTTGTGACCGAAGTAGCCAGTATGAAGCGCTTGCACGTAAAGCTTTGTTCCTTGGTTTCTGTACGTAAAGCTTTGCTATGTGATTTCTGTTCTTACTGAGGTCAATGGGCCAATATTTGTATATGTATGTGAAAGACACTTCGTCATAACAATAATAACGAATCTAGAGTCTCATATGCATTTGTATTTGTAAATATCTGTTTTCAATTCGCAATGATAACGTGATGTGCCATGATAATGTGAGTATTATTCATGATCTGAATGAATCTATGTGAGATATGTGATTTGTGTATTTACTTGAGTGAATCATCGAGGATGGTTACTCAACTGAATTCGCAAAACTCATATAAATTACAACATGACTTTTTAGGTTCCGAGGAATTTTTCAGTTAGGCTTGAAAAGTGTTTTCAAGTTTCTTTCAAAGGAAACCAACGATTTTCCTCTCCTCTTCAAGCTCCTTCATCGTCTTCTTCATAGCTCTCCAAGAATAAAGGTAAGATCTAGCAGTCTTTAATTTGTTCTAGCTATTCCCGGGTCAAAGGGTTTGTCCCGGTTAGGTTTTTCGATCTCTAAGTGGAGTATAGCCATTGAGATCAAATATGGATTAAGGGCTGGGATCAGTTCGCACTTGTATATGTCTTCAGTGATTTTATGTTTTTGAATTATGTTTCGCAAGAATTGTACATAGTCTATGTTTATGATTTAGTAATGAAATGACTTTATGATTGCAACTGTTTTATATTGAAAATGGGCCCAAGTGGCTATTGTAATACTTGTGAATGGAAATATTTTTAAATAAAGTGGGCCCGATTTGAATAATAATTTCCGCATACGTGTATATTGTTTTAAAAAATTAAATTTTTTTAATAAATATTGACTGTTCTAACATATCACCCTTACGGAGTACGTACTCAAATATTATTACGAATGTCAGATATGTGTCCTGTGAGAATGAAGTGTTACAACATGACAATCCTTTTCTTTAAAGTAGCTATAATAAATCCATTAAGTATGATGCCTTTTCGTACAATCCTATGTTTCTATCTTCTTCAGGTGTATCAAAATAAAAGTTGAGTGAATCTAAAGGAGGGAAGACTGATCCAAGAGATAGACGGACAATAATAAAAAAGCTTACTTGCCAGTCTTTAATCTCATCGGTTAATACACCTCTTATGGAAATCTACTAATCTCAAGATTTTAGGTGCTATTGTTCCAAATCAAAGTAAGGTTATGTTATGAAACAAAGTTAATGAAGAAATTGGAGGTGTTGACAAATATGGGAAGACTAACAAAAAAAAAGGAGATGGACAAAAACTTACTTACTAGTCTCCGGTCTCGTCGGTTGTTACACTACTAATCTCACGAATTTAAATAGTACTAGTTGCTAATAAAATTAAATTTGTATGTGTAATTAAAAAAATGAAATTTATTAAAATAGGATAAATTTATCTCTATTTTTTATTTTATCTCTATTTTTATATATATATTTTAAATAATTTGTAATAATTTTGAATAAAAACATTTTTTGTTTCTTAAATTTTCAACATTCAATCCGTCAACTCAATCTATTAATTACTAAATATAATTATTGATTATTTGATATAATTAAACAACTAAATATATCTTAGTTAGCTAAAAACAATTGCCAAAGGAGGCTTTGCTTCATTTATAATTTACAACTTATTATATTGAGTCGGTTATCAGTTATGCTTATTTTAATAACTTAATTGCACAAGAAAGCAAAAAAAAACTAAACATGTAACTACTCTAAAATCGAAGAACGACTGAAAAGAAAGAAAGAGACATTGAAGCAAGGGGTGCCTCACTTGTGTCCTGTCAAAATTTCTCCATCTATCTTTTCTCATCTTCAAAATTAGGCTCCGGTGTAAGCCTACTGTATATATCCGATATGGAAAACAGTGCCTAAACATAATATTGTACCTCAATCGACAAAGAGATTTGGTTTCATTTCATTCACGATTTGCTCCTGTTTAGTAGTTAGTACCACAAATTTAGCCCATGACAAAAAGAAGTGCTCTGCTTGCTTATTAGTTTGTCCCAGGGCTCTGCATGTATAGGCAGATTGAAGCGACCCTTTTGTTTCTCTCAATATGCAAGCTGTTGTCCTTGTCGAGAAATTAGCAATCATAACCTGAAGCACATGGTTTTATCCATTTTCTTTACTACTTGTGAGGAGATATCTCCGTACCACTGGCAAGGCCAAATTCTAGCCAATACACCTAGCGTGAAGTGCCAACGAGCTCTAGCTCGATTTGTATCTGTCCTCCATTCGACTTTCAGTTTTAATGCAAAATACATGGCGTCGAGTTCCATAGGGAAGAGTAACATACTAGGGGCATGGTCAAGCCCTAACTCCAAGCCCGTCAGAAGTTCATCCCTCTCTAGCATTAGTTTTGCCAAAAACATGTAATGGGTCAATAGGGTTCAGCAAAAGACAGAGAAAAGTGCAAGTAAAGCATATCAGAGTTTCGTCCGAGACTGGCTCACGAGAAGAACAAAACCTTAACAATGCAAACATGGCCACTTATAGTCCCATTACTCAGGACAAAGCATGCCAAAAAGTGGCAATATTTGAAAGAGATTTCTGTCCTTTTTTCTTCCAGTCCGGGATTCTATACCAACTGCAACATCGAAACCTTTGAAGGGTGATGGCGGTTTGCTTCTCATAAATACCCAGTAAACCTCTCTCAGGAGCACTCTGAAAAGTTAATTGCAGGATGTTTCAATTCTCATCGGTGGTAACGGATTTGATAGAAGAAATAAAAGCAAACAAAAGATACAGGTAGGATTTGATAAAAGCATGCAATATAGGTATAGAATAAGGGTTGGAAAACCTCGTTTGATTCAACGTCACTTAAGTGTCCATAAAACATAGATGACGTCATTTTACGTGAACTTGGATATAATTAAGCTAAAAAACGTATCGTTTTTGGTGGAGTTGTCTACATGAAAGGAAATTTTTTCCTCTGATTTCGGTATAAAAGTAAATTAATTAAGAAGAAGAAAACTTTCAGTCTTCTAGCATGGAGAAGCGAGCGGGTATTGTCAAATATGGCGTAGTGTAATCATTATATTGCCTCGTGAAGGGAAGTTTAAACCTTGTCATAAAAACAAAGAAAGAAAATATGGTTGCAAAATTATAAGTAATAAGTTTATAATGTTACTACCTCATTAGTTCTTGGACCGCTCTCTCATTGTCTCGAATTAATTAATGAAGCGAAACTGCTGCGTCAATCTGATTTCTGAAGAGATATGGCATGACCATTGCCAGGCTCAGGTTCAGGTTCTTAGTTGTTATTGCGCGTAAACCGTTGATGATATGCACATTCTAATTGAAATATAAACTGTTCAATGCATGTGGTTCTGGTCAGGATACTATTAAATAATTCAATCATATATCAATAACAGTTATTTGACTAGACTTAATTGTATTTCTTTTGCAATAATAAAATGAAAGAGCAAAGACACCGAATTGTGACAGTGAAGAAGGGTCTCGTAGATGGCAAACGAAGGAAACAAGATCCCGGAGATTGAATCACAACAAGCGACATGAACAGTGATGTTTGTGATGTCGCCGCCAAAGGCAAGTAAAAGATTGTCTCTTACTCAAGGCAGCATTTAATGAGCAAAGATATGATAAGTATCTCTAGTTCCAATTTCATGATTGCAGAGATTTTATATCCCTAAAGGTGAAAGACTGATTCTGAAAAGCAACCACTTTTCGTTTATCTAGTCAGGGGCAAGCAAGTAACAACTGTGTTGGGGTCACCGGTTCATACTCTGGCCTCTCGAAAACTGACCATCCATATGCCTACCTTTTTTCTTTAATTGCTTTTCGTTAATATCGACCAACGAAGGAAATTTGTCCCTCTCGACTTTACTTACTAATTTGTCAGCCCTAAACAGTTCAAATAAAATACCGAAAGTTATACGATCCCTCAAAAGCCCTTGTGAAGTCTTTGAACAACGACAAAGGCGAATTGTCTTATTTCCCTTTTTAACTAAGCGGTCCAAACAAGTAACAAGAACTCCGTGTTACAATAACTATAAACTTGTGAAAAATACATACATATACCAAAAATTCTCATAGATTCGTAAATTCATTGAGCAGCAACTTCAACAAGCCCCTTATCGTGTTTAGCGGTTCTACACCGCCTTATTCATAGATCTTCACCTCTAACACTGACTGTTCACCGCAGCCACAATAGCCAGGCATGAACCCTAGCACTCCCAACTCGAAACCTTTAAACCCCTTTGCAGAACCCTACGTGAAAACAGCAGTAAAATTTAGCACTGTAGCGATTCCTTATCACGCGGTTTATATTTCTCCTCCATTCCCACCTTGCGGGTATACTGGTGTCACAGCATGTTACAACGTTCAGAAGCAGCCTTTCCCAGTTTTCAGTCCAACCAAGGATACGCCCTCTTGTTCTAGGAGCACCGCTCCGCGTTTAAGGACGAAGAAACAAGTTACCGGACACTTTTGTGGAGAAGTGTTATGGATGCCAAAAAATTCCAAACGGGATAAAAGTAAAGGTAGTAAGCGAAGCGAGTTGCTGGATAAGAATGGTAGGGATGTTGTTGGTGTTCGTCGGTCTGGTCATATAAAAGACAGCGATGACAATTCATTCCGGGGAAAAACTAGTCTCATGATCAAAAACATTCCCAACCAGTTCATGTGAGCTTCCCTCTCCCGATTTTCCTCTAAAGTACTAAATTAATTTATTTTGGTATTTCTTTTTCACTGTTCTTAATTATTGAGTTTGGTTGTGCTCTGCAAATCGATTCAATTTGGCTCGACTCTTGGATATTCCTAGTCTTTGTTAACGTGGACATTAAACACGCTTGGTGTTACCGTATGCGGAGCATATTTTCCCTCCACAAACTTCGATCATTCTATTGGATACGTTTTCTAATTCTGATGCATAAATTACATGTATGTTACTTTGTGATTACTAATCAGACGGGACGATTTGCTGCATATACTGGATGCGCACTGTTTGCAAGAAAATACAGAGGCTCAAAAGAATTCCAACGTCGTCAAGTCTGCTTATGATTTCCTTTATTTACCAATGGACTTCAGGTGAACAGCCTTTTCTTGTTATTTTCCTTGCAACTATTATTGTTAATTCTTCTTGCTTCTGATTACTTTTGTGGTTATTCTGATTAAACCAGGCGTCGAGCAAACCTTGGTTATGCATTTGTGAACTTCACTAGTCCTGTTGCAGCATTACGGTTTTGCAGATGCTTCCACAATTACAAGTGGCAGGTGGATGGGAACAAGAAAGTTTGTGCAGTCGCTCCTGCAGTGATTCAGGTTTGACTTTGGAAGTCTGCAATTTTCATCGTTTCAAGCCTGAATCTTGTTTTGCTTATTACAAGTATGTATTTGATTGGGAAGTACCTGGTTGTTTGCTTGTTTTCCGGTGGCAACTTTCAATAATTCAGGGTGTAGATGCATTAAGAAATCACTTCAAGAACTCGGTGTTTCCATGCCATACCAATGAGTACTTGCCAGTGGTTTTGTCTCCTCCGCGGGATGGATCTACCAGCTCTAAATTATATCTCGTAGGCAAGCGTGCAAGTGCTTAATGGTGTAGGTCTCTCTTTAAGTCTTATGTATCTGAATAGGCGTGTCTTTTTCCTTCCCTCGGATTCCTATTCTCACTTGTTAGGGTTTGTTGCGGTTTCCAGAGCACTGTGTATCTGGCCCATGATGTTTTCATTATCTCCCCTGGTGAATTACAGTTAGTTGATGTTTGAATCTGGGGTGAATTGGAAACATCCGTTGGGTATATGTTTAGTCTAACCTTTGTAGTTTTCACTACATTGGAATTGAAGGGATTCGAAGATAAGTTTGGGTAGAGATGATAATAGGCTTAGTTTATTAATGTTTTTATTTCTTTTGACACTATAACTCTTTACGTTTTGTGTTGGAAGGAAGGGACATGGCGAAATATATAACAACCACCGACCAATGTTTGATGAGATGTAAAGAGATTTGAGGTTGGTTGATACATTTGTTCAGCTTACAAGAGATACATCTTGTTGTATACCCCCGTCCTCGTGCCCTGGCATAAGAGATCCAACATGCAACCAGTAAAATCACATTCGCGTTAGCACTTGGGCCCATATTCTAAACTCGGTTTTGGAATGACATCAATATAAACTCAAATAACACAAAAAGTATATATTATAATATACTTCAATGACAAGTTATTAAAAGTTTTAGGGTCAAACCATAAATTAATTTTATCATGAAAAGATACTTATAAAAGATAAATATTAATTTATTTAAAAGTAAATCTTCACTTTTAGTTTTTATAATTTGAAATAACTATTCTATCTACATAGTTTTATGGCTTTGCGAAAAACAAAGCTACGCTAAAAAGAGAAATTAGACTATTATATTATTGAGTTTAATTAGCAAAACTCATTTTAATATTAATTATCCGGGGACATGTTAACTAAATTTAATTGTCAAACATGAATAGACACAGGGACTTGTTGATTTTATAATGTAATAAGTTCTTCATACAACAATTAATTGCATACAACTAAAGTTAACTTTAAGCGTATGAGAAATTTAGTCAATAAAGATAGTTATTTAACTAAGTTTTATCGTATAACTTTTAAGTACTTATATTTACTACTATCCTATACTGTCTTTAAATGTAAGTAAGCTTAAAATCAAGAAATATAATGTAGTAGACTTAACATAATATTATTTGAATAAATCTTGTTTAAATTTATAAAATGGTGATAAATATTATATAAAATTATTTGTATAGATAGATAGATAGATGGATAAATAGATGTGCATTGATTGAAATTTATAGAAAAATTTAGAGATACACTTAGTTTTAATGTTTTAGGACTATCTTGGTTACAATGTTTCAGGACAACCTTTTCGAAGGTTTTCTTTTTAGTGGGCCAAGTACATTGTAACTTCTTAGTTCCAATAATAGCTCCACATCTAAGTAATGTCCAAGTCAGCTAAGTAATATCAAATAAAAAAATATTAACTTACTTATAATAGGATAAATTATATTTTAAATTCATAAATTATCAAATTTGATATTTTAGTTGGATAAGTTCTATTTGCATATCAACTTCCAAGGACATATTAGACTGAGATAATGACAGTGGTGAACCGCTCTCTCTCTTTGCACCTCCTTGCTAGAAAGATTTCTTCAAATCTTTTATCATATTCTTATCTTTTAAGAATATTATGGAGACCTAGTGTCTCCCAATAATTCTTCTTTTTACTATTTGTTTTTGTATTTTAGTATGTATTATTGTACTATAGGAATCTTTTCCTTAAAATTGTTAGTCTTTATCCTTCTTGCCTAATATATAAAAGCAAGACTTCTTTCTTGTTGTAACCATTCAAAATATCAATCAAAATATTGTGTATTTTGTTTTTTTATGGCTTCTTTATAAGTTTTCTCTCTCTTAAAAACTTGATCCTTGAATGACGAGTATGCTCTACACTTACCTTTTCATGAGGATTCTGTGTATCAAAAAGTCTTAGACTATAGATTTTGTTTCAGGTTTACGTTATATGAGAAAAGATTAAGGTTTACGTTATATGAGAAAAGATTGGTTAGTTTAGAATTCTAAATAACATGCCTTGAGAATTGATACCTATATAGAGAAGAAGGACTTGTGTCTCACCTAACATACTTGAAATCTAAACCACAATCAATCTTTGTTTACCTTGGATTGATATATGCTTAATTGTTGATATATTTAATTCATGACTTTTAGTGATTAATGCTTTAAAATACTTAAGACATTCACTTTTGCTCATATTTGATTTTAGTTATGATTTGGAAGCATAAGAGCTAGAGTGAGTTGAAAGCACATTCTTTGAGTCATCTTCTTGAGATTCACAATCAATTATCTTCATGGAGCAAGAAAGAGAAGGATTAGAATGAAGAGGAAACAAGAAAATGCAAAAGCATGAAGTGTTTATGGTGCAGTGCATGTTCATGACCATGACTATGATGTCATAACCATGACACAAGTTATCATAGGCATGACTCACATACACGACCATGATTCTTGCTTTCATGGTCGTGACTCACTTGCATGGGTGTGACTCAAGTTGTCATGCCTATGACTCAACAAGCATAGGCGTGACTTTTGTGACGTGGCATCAAAACCTAATTTTTCACTATAAATATAACATGTTGATTAACAAAAGAGTATGAATTGCTTTGAGGAGTGAAATCTCAATTTTGGAAGAGGAGAAGGGAAAAACCTCTCATCCTTTTGAGACCTATGGAGAGCTAAGCTTCCTAACATCGGTTCGAAGGTGATATAGACGTCGAAGAACATTGTTAAGTATATCTTTCATTGTGTTTGTTGTTCTTTCGCTCTTAAGGATTGATTATGTTATCCTATCTTTATTGTTTGGGTTTTATGGAAGAATGATCTTAATGTGTTCATTAGATTGTTTTATTCCGAACCCATTGCTAGAATCTTTAATATAATCCGTAATCGTTATATTGAGATTTGTTAGTAGCTACTAATGGTTTTTAATTATTAGGGATTATGTAATCTAGATTAAATGACCCGAGCTTATGTGGTTGTTAGCTTGATCAATCTGTTTTCCTAACTCGTAATGCAACTGTCCAATTAAATCTAGAGAGCTTATCCTATGTTATTCGATAGCTAGGTTCGGTTAAAGAGCTTGTTTTAATTGAACACGATCTACGAGAAAATTGGAGTTAACAGAGCTTATTGTTCACCTACGATTAATACTTGCTAAGAGATATATGAGAATAACAATTCAATAAAGTATGTTTAATTGTGTGTATATTGAGATTGAACCAATGACCTGATCCTTAACTTATTCATCACTTTTCTCGTTTTTATGTTGTTTAATTTAATTTGCTTTTGTTAGTTTAGTTTCATTTTATTTTCTTATTTGAAATGAAACCAAACCCCTTCCCCCCCAACACCAATTATTTTCATTTCAAAAGTTTTACACACACTCTCTGTGAGATTGACCTAGACTCATTATTAGCTATACTTTTAGTTGTAGTTATTTTGTGTAGTTTTACGACATGCTATCACAATTTTGGTGTCGTTGCTAAGGAGTACAATGTTTAGTTTTTGTTATTGATTTCAATTGGTGTTGAGCACCTATTTGTTTATAATTATTTTCTTTTCAGTTATTTCTTGATCTTTTCACTTTTTGTTTAGTGTTTATGTGTTAAAAAAATAAATGGAAGGAAGTAGTTTTTCCATAACTCATATTCTAAATCATATAATCAAGTTTGGAGTGATCATACAAACTTTAGTTAAGAATGGGATAAATAGCAAAATTACTTCTTTAATAGTTTATAGGATACACAACAATTCTCACATATACTAGAAGCTTTTTATTGCAAACTCAGGTACACATTTATAAACATTAGTTAATATTTTTGTTGCTAATGCTTTGCAAATTCAACAGGGTATAGAACAATTCCAACAGGATGTGAGGCAATTTTTGCAAGATACAAGGTCTAGCATCCAAAATTTGAAGTGGTAGCAAAACTCAAGTACATCTCTGAAAGACTTGGTCAATACTCTTACTACTAACAGTTATTCAAATTCAAGATGGTGTATAACAATTTTAGCAGGAAGTGATGCAATTCTAATTCTTGATCTTTGTAAGCATGATGGATTATATAGCGGGAGCTATCAACCAACTAGAACTACAAGGAGAAGAGATGCAACCATCTCAATTCGAGGTGTACTTAAGGGACGTTAGTGTAGGGACCTTATAGAGTGGAGAGGAGCTTGAGAATCTTGAGAGGACTACTCAAGGGATTGCTCTTGAAGAAGAAGTTGAGAAGGAGCTCGAAGCAGAAAAAAATATATCACTTAGCTTGAAGGTGAGTATTGAGTTCTTAATTGTTGTTGAAACTAGTCCTTCACCTTTACCTAAAAAATTGGATAAAGTAAATGAGGAAGAGAAGGGTGAAGAGATATTCCAAAAGTGTAGGGACTTAGTAGAGATTGAGATTCTAAAGATATGGAATATGCTGAATATGAGACTTCATCAACTTGGTTCCTATCTTGAACAACCTCAAGTGGAGAAAGCACATACTGTGACACTCGAAGATTGTAATTTTGTCACGTGAGGAGAAAAGCATGGAGTTGAGCCAGCGATATTAAATGAAGATGCTGCGTGGGAGGCAACCCAAGGGAAATTCATTTCTTTTCCTTTTCATTTTTTCATTTGTTAGGATATGCATGTGTGTTTTTATGTTAGTCCGTTTCTTATGTGTTTTTAAGTTTTCAAACAAAAAGAGAGAGAGAGAGTTAAATAAACAAACAAATAATTTCTCTTTTTCTATTGTCTCTAGGACTATATAGTCATAATTAAAGAGTTAATTGTCTAGAAGAATCCACGAAAAATTGAGCATGTACTTTTACTATTGTCATTGGTCAATATGCATTATCTTTAGAAGATTAGTGACTAGTGTTAGACAAAAGTCAGGGAGATTTTGTGCCTGTATAGATTGACACATTTATATCAGTGTCATTGTCTTTTGTGTATGTTTGACCTTCATGACATGTACTATTGAGTCAAAATGACTTTACATATATATGATTTTGATGAATAACAAAGAAGAAGAAAAAGCAGATGCAGAATGAAAAGCAGAAGCAGAATGAAAAGCAGACGCAGAATGAAAAGCAGACGCATAATGAAAAGCAGACGCAGAAATGAAAAAACAGACGCAGTATGAAAAGCAGACACAGAAATGAAAAAATAGACGCAAAATGAAAAAAATACGGAGAAGTTGAAAAGCAGACGCAGAAAGAAAATCAGACGAAGAATTCAAAAGCGCATACGTAATGAAAAGTGATGCGTAAATGAAAAAGCAGATAAAATGAAAAGCGTATACGTAAAGAAAAGCGACGAGAATTCAAAAGCAGACAAAGAAAGAAAAGCAGACGCAAGAGTCAGTTCGAGTTAGTTACAGAACTCAACTGATTAACCGTTTCTTTCAAGATTCAAGATTCAAGATTCAAGATTCAAGAAGCAAGAATCAAGAAGCAAGAATCAAGAAGCAGTTACAGACGAAGGCTATAAATATGAGTCGAAGTCGAAGATTGCAAAGAGAGTTGAAAGTTAGTTGACTTACGTATACGCGAACAAAAAAGCTTGTTTGTGAGATTATTGTGTAAATTAGCTAAGAGCTAGTATTACTGTAACAGAGTTCAAACACTTTTGTAAGAAAATAGTATAGATAGCTTGCAGAGGCTAAGAGTAAAAGAATACTGAGTGTAGAGACCTGAAGAGGCTCAGAAAGAATACTTGTAAATGTTGAAGAGAAAGTGAAATCTCAGAAAGACTTCTGAAGACTGGACGTAGCCCACGGTTTGGGGTGAACCAGTATAAAATTGCTGTGTCGACTTGTCTCTACTCTATCTCTCTTTAAGTTCAAATTTTTGTTATTACTTAAATTTCAAAACAAGTTTTCAAAGTTTTGATTAATTCAAACTTACCGAAGTTTCTGTGAAAAGAATTTTTTTTAACAAAACGGTTTGAAAGATTTTTATCAAAAAGGGGAATACACAATTCAACCCCCCTTCTTGTGCATTCATATATCGTATTATAAGCATTGTAATAACGTGTGATTCACTTCAATTGGTATCAGAGCCTAGTATCCAAGGATCACTGTAGCAAAGTGTGGATTAAAGATAATGGTAGAATCACATATATACATTGCAGAAGGTGTCTCAGTCACTAGACCTCCAGCATTCAACTGGGAAGACTATCATTATTGGAAAGATAGAATGCGACTGTTCATAGAATCTACACATGTCGACCTTTGGGATGTGATAGAGAATGGACCATATACACCAGTAGATGAAGATGAAAATCTTATTCCACAGAGCAGATGGACGGCTGACCAAAAGGCGAGAATTCATTTGAACTCTAAGGTAAAATTTTTCTTGACGTGTGCCCTAAGCAGGAGTGAGTATGACAAAGTCCACGGATGCGACACTGCGAAGGAGATGTGGGACACATTGTCCATCGCTCATGAAGGCACAAACCAAGTCAAAGAATCCAAGATAAGCATTCTTGTGCACCAGTACGAGCTTTTCAAGATGAAAGAAGAAGAATCTATTGATCAAATGTTTAGAAGATTTCAAACAATTGTCAATGGATTGAAAGCCCTTGGAAGAACATACAATAACCAATATCACGTACGAAAGATCTTAAGAAGTCTTTCGAAGAGGTGGAGACCAAAAGTTACGGCGGAGCAGGAAGCTAAGGATTTGAGCGTGCTAAAGCTTGACGAGTTGCTTGGATCACTGAAGATTCATGAAGTAGAGCTCGATGCTGAAGGCAAGCCCAAACGGGATAAGTCAATAACACTGAAGGTCGGACAGAAGAGTCACAAGACTCAAAGAAGGAGAAAGTCATCGAAAGCATTAAAGATTGAAGAATCAAAGAATGATGACTCAAGTGAATCAGAGCAAGAGTCAAGTGATGAAGATGACGAATTATCTTTCATTTCCCGGAAGATAAGACGAATATGGAAGAAGAAGTCCAAAGGAAGTCAGCTCTTCAAGAAGAATTACAAAGATGATGGTAAAGTAGAAAAGACATCTATCATGTGCTACGAGTGTAATCAACCTAGACATTACAAGTCCGAATGTCCTACTCTAAAGAAGAAACCAAAGAAGAGTAGAGAAGGCAAGAAAAGAATGATGACAACTTAGGAAGATCTAGATTCATCAGAGTCAGGTACAAGTTCCGAGACATCTGAACATGCAAATATCTGCCTAGTAGCCAAGGAAGAAAGTGATGAGGAGGTAACTTCTGAATACGATAACTTGCATGATGCTTATTCAGAACTATTAGAGGATTCTCATGCTATTCTGAAACTGTATAAACTGTTAAAGAAGAAGTATGTAGAAAACCTTAAACATACAGAAGAAATAGAGAGGGAAAATATCTGCTTAAAGAAACAAATAGAGGAGAAAAAGAAAGTTGTAGATAAATCTGATGAGATCAATCAATTGAAGCTTAGAATTAAGAGTCTTTCATCTGATTTAGCTACCTTCACTGAGAGTACAAAGAAAATGAATGAGATGCTAGGAAAATGTAGACATCCCAGTGATAACCGGATTAGGATTTACGGATAATAAGTCTCATTATGATAGAGAGCCTTTTTCTCAAAATAAAAGGTATTACCAAACACGTATTCATCAACAATCTAGTAAAAGGCATCAAAGGACTCATTATGTGTATATTACTAACCAGAAAGGACCCAAGAAAATATGGGTACCAAAAAGTAAAATAGTTTCTCCTGCAGATATCCTTCCTTGGAAGATGCAACAAGCACCGTTGGTATTTAGACAGTGGTTGCTCGCGACATATGACGGGAAGAAGGTCTATGTTCCTAGATCTTCAGTATAAGAAGGGAGGATCGGTGACTTTCGGGGACAACCAACAGGGCAAGATAATTGGAATCGGTAAAATAGGTAAAGATTTCTTTGCATGCATAGATAATGTACTGCTTGTTGATGGTCTGAAACACAATTTAATTAGTGTAAGTCAATTGTGTGATTCTGGTTTCTTATTCACGTTCAATCAAAATCTTTGTGAAGTCAAAAACAAAGATGGGTCTATATTCTTTTCTGCCAAGAGAAGAAATAATCTTTATAAAATTGATTTAGAAGAGTTTCAAAATCAAAATGTTTCATGTTTTTTATCTTATGAAGAAGAAAGACTAATCTGGCATAAAAAACTAGGTCATTTCTCTTTTAAAAGACGCCTTTTAATGTTGGACCCCACACCCCACACGTAGGTGTTTGAGAGTTATACCCCGGCGTGTGTTTGCGGGTTATACCGCGACATCCAACCTTAATCAGTATTGTCCTCTTTGGGAATCGAACTCGCGACCCCTCAAGGTTTTGTTGTTTCTAAGAACACACCTCTTACCATTGAGCTACTTTGGCGTGTATTTGCGGGTTATACCGCGGCATCCAACCTTAATCAGTATTGTCCTCTTTGGGAATTGAACTCGCGACCCCTCAAGGTTTTGTTGTTTCTAAGAACACGCCTCTTACCATTGAGCCATTTGGCTCAATGGTAAGAAGCATGTTCTTAGAAACAACAAAACTTTGAGGGGTCGCGAGTTCGATTCCCAAAGAGGACAATACTGATTAAGGTTAGATGCCGCGGTATAACCCGCAAACACAAGCCGGGGTATAACCCCCAAACACCTACGGGTGGGGTGTGGGGTCCAACAGGTTTGTGGTTTGAGAATTTGAATTTGAGTTGTGAAATATAGTTCTTGCATTCATCATAGCTGATGGTACCCAGTTTCTAATGAATGTTGGTTTTTGTGCTTGATATTGCATTAAGTGTTACTTTTTCTTCCCCAGCTTTAATGACTTTTATGCTACATTGCCCAAATACATCTCACCTTGACCTTTACCCATATTACAACTTTAAAAAGTCTTTTAATTCATGATTATGCATGTGAATCTTGGTGGTGGAAAAATGAAATGATATGCAAAGTTATGGAATGTCTTGATCATAAATGGTATTTGAGTGTACCCATGAATTTACCATATTTGAACACATTTGTCTAAGTCTATCTCTAGATTGCTCAGTTTTTAAAGATGATGAATGTTGATTGATCATGAGTAGAGGCATTGAATGTTGAGTTTTTGTCATATTTAGTCCTCTTTTCGTATGATTATCTATTTTTGGGAAATGTGGAAAATGAATAAATGTTTTGGTTTACGACTTTGATTTTGATGTTTTGCCCGAGGATGGTTAAAAGCTAAGTTTAGGGAAACTTCATATGTGCTTACTTATTGATATGTTTAATCCTTAACAGTTAGTGATCAACGTTTTAAAATACTTAAGACATTCACTATAGTTCATATTTGATTTTAGGTACAATTTGAAAGCATAATAGCTAAAGTGAGTTGAAACCACACTTGTTGAGTCATCTTCTTGAGATACACACTTAATTGTCTTCATAGAACAAGAAGAAGAAGGATTAGAGAAAAGAGAAGAGGGATTAGAGAAAAGAGAAGACAAGAAAATGCATAAAATGAAGAGTATAAGCCATGACTAATAGCTCATGGCCATGACAAATAAGTCATGGGCATGACCAATAACTCATAGCCATGACACTCATCTCAAGCCCATGACAAATTTGTCATAGGCATGACACACATGTCACACCTACAAGGGAGGCTCACAGTCGTGAGCCTTAACTAGGACCTTTATAGTTGTGAGTCATCAAGTCATGCTCGTGAATTTTGCCACCTATGCCTTGACCTTAATTTTTAGTATAAATAGAGTGTTGATGATAGAAAAGGGTATGAATCATTTTAAGGATTTATAGGTTTTGAGTAACGACAGAGAGCTTGCTATTTTGGAGACCCATGAAGGCCATGGAGGGCTAAGCTTCCCAATACCAATTCGGAGGTGATATCGATGCCAAAGAACACGGTTAAGTATATCTGTCAATGTGTTTGTTGTTCTTACTCTCTTAGGGATTGATTATGTCATCCTATATTTATTGTTTGGGTTTTGTGTAAGAATGATCTTAATGCATTCATTAGATTGTTTATTACGAACCCATTGCTAGAATCTTTAATATAATCAATAATCATTATGTTGAGATTTGTTAGTAGCTACTAATTGTGTAGAATCATTAAGGATAACATAACTTTGGTTAAATGACTTGAGCTTATGTGATTGTTGTCTTGAATAATCTGTTTTCCTAACTCGTAATATAGTTGTCCGATTAAATCTAGAGAACTTGTTCTAGGTTGTCCAAAAGCTAGGTTTAATTAAGGAGTTTATTTTAATTAAATATAACCTAAGGGAAAATAGGGTTTAACAAAGTTTATTATTAACCGACAATTAATAGTCGTTAGGAGAGGTATGAGAATAGCAATTCAATAAAGTATGTTTATTTGTATGTAGGCCAAGATTAAAATGATGACCGAATCTCTAACGCATTCATCACTTTTCTCATTTTTGATTGTTTTCTTTAATTTTCTTCGTTAGTTTATTTTTACTTTATTTTGTTAATCAAATAATCCCCCAACCTAAACACCAATTCTTTTCGTTTCAAAAGGTTTACACGCACTCTCTGTGGTATTGACCTAGATTCATCGCTAACTATAGTTTTAAGTCTAGTTATTTTATGTAGTGTTACAATGCGCTATCATTGATCTCTTATGGAATCTATTTTATAAATCACTTGATTGGTATATAGGCTGGAAACCCATGATGTAGCTTTGTTGAGGCTTATTGACATCAAAAACTTCAACTTGCACCTTAACCCTTATCACTTTCTAATTGAAATGGACAATACATTTTTTTTCCCAAGATTCTCGAACCTTAATAGAAGACACTACTTGATAGTCAATTGCTACGATGGCAAGAATGGTTTTTCCCACTATAAATTCACAGTTCGTTATATCAAAGGTCATCATAATATTTTTGTTGACTTCCTCTCTCGACTTAGAAAACCAATTCAGTTACTCTCTCCCTCACTCAAAAAGTAGAGCCTTGTGTTCTTCATAGACTCAATCATAGTCACAAACCATCGTAAAGAGAGAAGAATCTAAAACAATTTCTCAACTAGCAACAACAAGTTTTGCTCGCGTGTATTATTAAATACTAGTTTCAGTCACAATCGAGCCTATTCCAATTGTTCTCTCTTTAAATACACTCTCAATTCATCTAGAATTCTAGAACAATTATAGTCCTCATGTATTTTGGGTTTTAAATGCAAGAAATAATTCTCAACTTTTATTCAAAAATTGGTGTATTAATGCTTTATTTTAATTTTGAATTGAATATAGGATTTTAAAACTTTCAATTTAAACATTTCATATTAAAAAATATAATTTATTTTAATGATTAAGGTTTTGTTTAATTAATTTTATAATTTAATATCAATAGCAATCAAATAATTTTAAAATAAAAGACAACTCTAATACTATTGTTAGACAATCAACTATATTATTAATTATTTTGTATTTAATTTTCTGAAGCTAAGATCATTTAAAATTTATAACATGATTAATATATAAAACGTAATAAATCATAAATCACAATTCATACCTTTTTAAAAACTTGATCATTTTCTTGTGGTCTATCTTCAATCATTTCTAAAATTAGCTCATTTCAAGCAATATAGTCGTATAAGTGTTCAACCTCTAGCGGTATCTATAAAACATGTTTAGAATACTTTACAACTATTGTAGAGACGATTAAGCAAAAGTGTTAGCTCTTTTATAGCCTAAATCTATTTATAATAAAATTTGGACATTTTAGTAATTTAATTCTAATGTTAATTAAACTTAATTATAATTACTCATAATTGAATACCAATTGAGTCCAAATAAGATCTAGTATCTTATATTAGTCCTTATTTATTAAATATTTCATAGTTAATTATAAAGTTTCACAAACTTTATAATCAAGCCCAACTTGATCAAATAACTTTTCTTTCTTCAACGTGTTCTTTGTATATGACCCATTATATCTTGGCAATAGATATAAAGTATAACCTAAATAATCTTTGAGATTAGATTTAATTTATCTTTAATTATTCAATTAAACAATTTATATCGACATCTCAAAATTGGCATCTAGCAATGTATTATGACCATCCTAATATTTGTGGTTTTGACTAACCTTTCGTGAATATTTCTTTTGTGAAATTAAATCATTTTACTATAAAATGTTTTGACTAGACATAAAACATGAAATTAATGTCTACTTTATTTAAGTTTAAAGATATTAATTCTCTATCATTAGCAATTGATTAAATTAATGACATTTGGAAATTATTTTCAAAGTGTCATTCTATCTTGTCCAAGGATTTTCGGAATCAATAATAATCAAGAATAATAAAATATTTTCCCTAATCACTTTAAGGTGATGAAATCCTGCATTGATCACTCAACTATCTCCATATAATTCATACTACATCTAATGACTACTAAGTGAGCTACCGTGATTAGAACGGGTCATAAGTAATATAAAAACCTAGGAATCTCTATACAAGATAACCTTAGTAATCTCTGTTGGACCAATGGTGGTTGACAAATTAATTCCACTTATGTTTTGATAATAATAAAATGTATAGAATTGGTTAAGAAATTGTTTCAGGTATTTTGGGATTGATATTCAATGAAAGAATTGTACAAATCAAGATGAGAAAGTGTTTAATCATTGAAGAATCAAGATGGAAGTTTCCTATAAGTGAAAGAGGCTTAAATAATGAAGATTATAGAAGATTTGAGTGGATATTACCGTTGAAGCTTATATAAGTCGACTAGAACATCATATGTCAACTAATATATGAAGATATGTCAACACAAGTCGACTAACAGCATACAAGTCGACTTATCGTGGACCACAAGTCGACTTACACATCACAAGTCGACTTATAGAAGAGCGGAGATGCAAGTTTACGTAAAATGTTGTCACAAGTCGACTTATACAACTCGACAAGTTGACTTATGGTCACAAGTCGACTTATACAACTCGACAAGTCGACTTATGCGTACAAAAAATAAATTCCAACGGTCCAATTAGCCAAGAATGGAAGGGAGATTATTAAGGAACGGTCATTTCAATCTAGCAACGGCTAGAATAAGTCCCAACAGCTATATTTCTTCTTATATAAAGGGTGGATGATTGATGAAGAAGAGACACAAGTTCTACAAGCCAAAATACTCTTATCTTGCTCCAAATTGCTCATCATTGTTCTTACTTTGTTTACATTTGTATTGAGCACTAGTTCTTAGATCTTTATCCTATTTCTTTTACAAATTGAGTGACTAGTGAAAGGTCACGTGTGAGGTAGCTTGAGTCAGAAATCAAGTATTGTTGGTAGGATTTGTGCCGGAAGACAAATCATCTGTAAACGTTGCTTGAGCCGAAAATCAAGCGATATTCGTAAGATTTGTGCCGGAAGACAAATCAAGTGTAAAGGTAGCTTGAGCCGAAAATCAAGCGGGATTGTAAGAGTTCACACTGAACTACAAAGTGTGTAATAAAGTGGTTTGCAAAATCCTAAGTGGGAGCTTAGGTAAAGGACGTAGGTCTTAGCACCGAACCTCTATAAAAACAGTGTTTGATCTTCTTCCCTACTCTTTGTATTTAAATTTGTTCAAATTACTATTGTGTGAATTAACTTATGATTTTATTGTAGAAAATATACAAAAAGCTTAAAGATCTATTCAACCCCCCCTTCTAGATCGCTAACAATCTCAAGTCTATAGTCATCATAATGAGAATTTTCTTAGACATACAGGTAACATTCTAAATAGATTTCTTAATTAAGATCAGTTCGTTGTACTTGTTTTCCCAACAATTACTTATGCGTTTGTTTAAATATCTTCATACTTTAATCTATGAGATTGGCTGGTTCTTTCATAAGGAAAAATATTACATATGATAGTCTTTTACGCTTTATTAATGTCTAGTCTCAACAGAACAATGACTATGAACAATTTAAGGATAACATATAAATTCAATATAAATCCTCATAATTATGATCTCATCATAATTTCATTTGTATTGTATATTTGTTGGATGGACTTTATCATATACATCTAAATATATATCTACATATATGTAAGATAAAGAATGACTTCAAATAATTTTCACTAAACTACAATCAATCGATTGACTGTAGGGCATAAAGCAATAGTTATAGTGTAATAAATGACACAAAAATATTATAGATTCGAATTTTTTAAGTTATTTTCATTTGACAAAGAAGATGGAGGATCCACTAGTTAAGTTGTTGTTGGTATCATACATGCAATGGTGACACGGTAAATATATTTGGTACAATAATAGGGATAGGAGATCTTTGTGTCTTAACTTATACTCCTCCTAATTTCATGGTCAACTTAGTAAGTGGACTCACACCAGTTAATCTCACTAACTCATTCACTCACTCACCTTATTCATTCATTTTGTTTAGATATTTAATACAAATTGTCTTTGATTGAAACATTTTGGGTATGTTTGAGCAATTGCATAAAGATTGGAAGGTAATTCACTATTGAGTAATTTTTGGATATTTATAGATTTGGTGTTGGTGAGTGCTGGAGATAATAAGAAGGTGTCATTATATGGAAAATTATGCAGAGTGTTAGGGCTTCAGTAATAACTCTTACATGATCAACGAGATCATTCAACCAATAAAAAAGTACTGAAACAATATAGATGACAACAAGAAGAAATTAGGCATATGATTTTATTGATAAGAAATCCAATAATAGCAAGATACAAACGTCAAGGTTTAGAGTAAAGAACACTTCACAAAACAATCACAATAAAAGCTTTTATAACTCTTTATATATGTATATATACATATACATATATATACATATATATGTATATATATGTAAAGGGGGATCGCACAATCAGATCACTAAAAAAATTCAATCTTTATTTTATTTTTGTTTTGGTCCAGCTAGATTTGAAAATTCTAAAACTAGTAATTCCTAGTATCCTTTTCTAGGGTTTACATTTTCTTTTTTCTTTCCATATTAAAAAGAATTTATCTTTGCAGTTTTGTAGTTAAGTGTCAAGAAAGACCTTTTGGATCTAAAACAAGAATGCGTACATGATGAAGATTGATGATTGCAATTCTTATTTTTGTTGTCCTCCTTCTTTCATCGAATACATATATATATGTATACATACCAATACTACTTAACAAACTCTAGAAATGAAATTTTAAGAATTGTCATTTATTGGTTATTCCTCAACCACAGACTGAAACCAACGATACCTTGAATTAATGTGCTTAGTGCAAGAATGATACATGGAATTTTTGTTTAAATCCATTGCACTTTGACTGTCATATCTCCTTTCTAACTTACATTGTTGCAATATATTATGCCTTAGTAGTAGATAAAGTTATATGCTTCTGCAAATTAAATTGTCTAGTAATAGCTCCCCCTATAAATTTAAACTAATATCCTAAGGTTAACTTTATGTTATTGAGATTGCTAGCCATGTTTGCATATATATATCATTCTACAATTGGCTCACCGCCTTTAAAAAAAAAATGGAAGTGCCTCATAAATATTTTAAGATTCACTTCATTACTTTCCAATTTGCCTTTCCCAAATTGGATAAAAATTTACTCAACAAACAAAAAATTTGTACAAGGTCTGGTTTAGTGTACACCGTGATATACATTAATGAATCAATAGTAGAGGATTATAGAATTGAGGACATACACTCTTTTTCCTTTTAAGTGGTAAGACTTTTTTACTCAACTTAAAATGAGTTGCCAATGGTGTACTTACTAGCTTGACATGTTTTATATTGAACCTCTCAAGCACCTAGTCAATATATTTCTCTTATGATAACTACAAATATTTTGTATTCCCGTCAAGAGTAATCTTTATACCAAAAATCTATTTTGTAGCACCTAAATATTTTATATCAAAGGACTTGAATAAGTCCCCCTTCAACCCAAAAATCATGTTAGCATCTTGTCTAACTATCAAAATATCATCCATATATAAGAGAAGGATGATAATGTTACCACTAGGAATTTTCAAACATAGGCACAAGGATCAACTAACGTTTGCTTGTAACAAATACTTGTCATAATTGAATCGAATTTCTTGTACTACTACTTTAGTGCTTGTTTGAGGCCAAAAAGGCTCTTCTTTAACTTGCATACTAAGTTCTCGTTCCCTTTGACTTTGAGGTATATCCATTTAAATCTCCTCATCCAAATTTCTATGTAAAAAGCATTTTTTACGTCAAACTACTTAAGATCCAAACTAACAACTAGACCTAATATCATGTGTATCGACATCATCTTGATTATTGGTGAGAAAATCTCATCAAAATCGATATCCTTATTTTGATTGTAACCCTTCACCACCAGTCTTGCTTTATACTTCACTAGCTTATCACCATCTTTCTTAATCTTGAGCACCATTGATTATTTAAAGCTTTCTTCCTTTTAGTAAGCTTTATTAACTCATAAGTCTCATTCCTCTTCAATGAGTCAATCTTCTCTTACATTGCCTTGAGATAATAATCTTTATCTTTGAGAAGCCACACTTCTTGAAAGCTTTCTAGCTCCTCTTAATAGTAAGTAGGAAATATTTTGAATTAGGGTATCTTCTCGAAGGCTTCTTCCCTCTCGTTGAGCTTCAAAGTTGGACATCTTCCAACACTAGAGTAGGCTGCTCCCATTGCTCATAATACTTATGAACCCTTTCTTCATCATTTATAGGATGTGGTTCATATAAATCATCACCATTAGGTTGCCTTTGATTATTATCATCTTATGAGCTCATGTTTTCCTTCTTCACTCATAGGCTGATCCACAGACGTAGGAACAGGGGTAGTATCTTTATTGTTGAAATACCTTTTAGATGTAATCTTGTCTTTAATGATGAGATATGTACCAATATTATGTCCATAAAAGACTAACTCCCTACTTTTAACAACCTTATGCTTTTCTAAGTCGTGAAGCCTACGACCAAACTCCTCATCACTATGTCCAACAAATACATAAGGAGTAGTTTCTGAATCCAACTTTGATATTTTCTCTTTTGGCACATACTTGAAGGCCTTACATTTGAACATCCTTGGATATGAGTAAGTTGTACCCTTCCCTTTCCACACTCTCTTAGGCCCTATTTGGTTGAGAGGTTGGTATTGGAACAGGTTGAAATATAACACACTTCCATCGTTTGGTTGAGGGTTTCATAATAGAATAGAACAGGATGGGATGGAAGCGGAGAGTTTTATGTTACATTTCATTTCATCCTAAACAGTAAAAATAAGAAATATCCAATTTAACGGGTTTAGGATGAAGCGTAAACTAATAAGTACATAGTACCTAATATACGCTCAATAATTTTTCTTAATACCAATTATTTCTTTTAATCTTAACCCCTTTTCCCCATACTTATTTATTATGGTCAAAAAATTGTATATAATAAATAATAATTTTATATTATTTCTCCTTACCTAATAATATTATTTTATATTATTAATAATAAATTGTATATAATTAACAATAAAATAAAAATTTTAATAAAATTTTATTAATGAAAAATAGAAAATATAAAAATTATTCTTTAATTGTTTGTATATATTTCTATATAAATAAAAATATAAATAAATTATTTTAAATATAAATCACATATAATAGAATACAAATAAAATTTATTAATAATTAATAATAATAATATTTTATATCATTAATAATAAAATAATAAAATTTTATTAACATTTTTATTATTTTAAAATAGAAAATATTTTTAAAAATATTTGTCACGGTTGTGACTTGAACTGTGATTTTTTAATTGGACATGATTTTTGTTTTAAAATCATAACGTTAAATCTCCTGTAATAACCATTTTAATGTTAGGGGTATAATAGTCATTTATTATACATTCCGTCCATTTTTCAACACAACATTTCACTACATTACATTATGAACCCTTCCATCCCTCTTAAATAACTTTTCACTATATTACATTCTATTCCATTATAAACCGTTTCGTTCTGTTCCATTCCATTAATTAACATCTAACCATATAGGCCTTTAGGAATGTGAAGATATAAAAGGTTTATAGGAGTTTTGTTGCTCATTTATACAATCAATTTAACTGCCTCACCCTATAAGGACTGTGATAGTTTCGACATTCAAAGCATATACCGAACCTTCTCTATAATGGTTCTATTCATCCTCTTGATAACATCATTGTGTTTTGGGGTATCTTCTCATGTCTTATATCATGTCTCACACAATATTCTTCAAATTTTTTAAAGATATACTATCCTCTATTGTCAGTTAAGAGACACTTCAACTTTCTCTTCGTTTCTCTTTCTATCATGGGATGGAATTTTTTAAAGGTCACACACACCTACCTTTTTGTTTTCAATATGAAGACCCAAGTCTTATGTGTACCATTATTGATAAATATAATAGAAAACTGTTACCTCCAAGAGACTCCACCTCTATAAGATCATATATGTCAGAGTGCGCTAGCTCCAACTTTGTCTTCTTTTTGATAGACCTTTTATAGAAAGACTTGATATTGCTTTCCAGCCACGCAATAATCATAAAGGTTAAGAGAAATTGTAGTCTTTATGTGGATAAGTGATTTTTCAGGTAGTAACTTAATCCCTTTCTCACTAATGTGTCCTAGTCTCCAGTACCATAAATTTAATGAAATACTTTCTTAAACTAAATGTAATTCTCTATCACATACCTTCAAGTGTATCTTATATAAACTGTAGTATAGTCCACCACGAGCAACTATCAATGCTCTTTTAGACAGTTTCCACTTGCCATCTCCAAAAGTATGTTGGTGTCCCACTTGGTCAAACATATCCTCAACAACAAATTGGGATGCAAGTTTAGAATATATCATACACCTTTTAAGGTCAATAAGGACCCAATGTCAATCTAAGCTTGCATGTCACCTATGCCAATGATGCTAGCGAAGCTTTGATTGCCCATCTTCACATTTCCAAAATCACCACTCCTATAGTTTGTGATATACTCCCTATTTGGGAAACAATGATAAGATGCTCTAGTAAAGTCACTTTGAATATGAGTGACTAATATAAAGGCACTAATTGGTTATACAAATCAACAACACTTCATCATCTATTATTGATGTTGTTGCTATAATGTTGTTGTTGTCTCCATCTTTCTGGTTATCTTGCTTCTTCTAGTCTCTCTTATACTTATAGCATAACTTCTTTATAGGACTAGGTTTGGTATAGTAATCACACGTCTTAATCTCCTTTTCATATTTCGACTTTGACCTATTCTTTGACTTGGCTTACCTTTTAGGACTTCTACTCTTGCTTCTTCCTCTGTTCTTGACGACAAGAGCCTGCTTGCTATCGACACCAATCTCCTTCCTCCTAATCTCTTTATTGAACATGCTCTATTTGATCATATCGAAAGAAATCTGAAGCGAAGTTACTAATAGTTATAACCAAAGTTTTCTAACTATTTGACAAAGAACTCAATATGAACAAAATTTGTAATTCATCATCAAAGACGATCTTTATCGTAGTCATCCCATTGATGATGTCTTGAAAAATACGGAGATGGTTAGACACCAATTTCTTAATCTTTAACTTCAAGTTTATAAGATTTTTAATCAAGGAGGCTTATAGAGACCCTCTAACTTATTCCACAGTTCAAAAAGATATGTCTCTTGAGGTACGTAGTTGAAATATGTTGATATCAATCTGTTGTCCAATATTTTTAAGGTCTTTTGCCTCATCTTCTCTCACTTTTTATCTGTCATCTTCTCCGTCTTAAATGGGACACTATCTTTTATACTTTAGTCCACACCAATTGGGTCATAAAGATCTTTGCTATACAGGAGATATTTCATCATAGTTCTCCAAATTGAGTGGTTGGTTGATGTCAACTTCATCATAGAGCTATTATCACTCATACCTAAGACTTCGAT
Source organism: Erythroxylum novogranatense (assembly GCA_029891385.1). Classification (NCBI taxonomy): domain Eukaryota; kingdom Viridiplantae; phylum Streptophyta; class Magnoliopsida; order Malpighiales; family Erythroxylaceae; genus Erythroxylum; species Erythroxylum novogranatense. The sequence goes on along the minus strand of CM057225.1, from coordinate 32,542,465 downwards.
ACCACACGTTAGGGATCCATGCAATAATGCTTATGTAATCAATGAGATCACTTAACCAATAACAAATTACTCAAACGATAAGAAAAAAATGGATATAGGATTTTACCAACAAAAAATTCACTAAATCCAGTAATAGTAAGATACAAGCACTAAGGTTTTGAGCAAAGAGTACCTCACACTATAGCTAAAGCTGTTTTAGCTCTCTATTGAAAAACTCCTCTCTAATCTCTAAAACTGAGTACAAATTGTGTATACTATATATTCACACATACACACTTTTAAGCAAATTCTACAAATCAAAGTTTAATAAGAATACAGTTGATGAAAGCTATTTTAACTCTAAACTTTTTTACCATCACGTATTGCTATCATTTGTAACTGTTGTCTCTCAAACTTATCTTTATATCCCAAAAGGATAAAATCTTACGTTGCATAGAGTCACCTATAATTTCATTCATTTTTATTAATGAAGACAGCTAACACTTCTTGAGTCTAAATTTAGTGAAAATAAATAAATAAATATCTATAGAATGAGGCTAGACGTACAACATGAGGAAACATTCTTGTTTTGGGGAGTAACAGTGGACATAATATTCAGGTGATTATTTCTTTTACATGGCACATGTGCATTATTTGCAGTGACCTCTTTGATTTTGTGGTGATTGATACCGTTAAGAGAGAAGATTTCCTTGATCAGATGCATTATCTTTAATATTTTGCAATGTATTTGCAGGAATCTATTTTAGCTGATATTAGCTTTAGTAACAAGGTTTCCACACACATCTGTTGCGGGAAGGGGAAAATTTGCAAGCATACGAGGATTTCGAGAGGAAGCGGCTGTATCAAATGGTTGAGGCGTTATAACTTATAACACTACAACAACAGTTTTGCTACGTACAATAATAAAATATGAGCAAATGAGCCTCTGGCTTCTACAAGTTTTAAGTGGGCGTCATATTCTTCATAGCCTGGCATCTAGTGCTATGGCAGTAATACTGAAGGATCCCACGTGTGAAATAGTTTTGTTGATGTAATTTGTCACATTAATACTATTAATTATATAGTCAATAATATATTATTTTTATTATAAATAAAAATTGAGTATTTTATTATTATTTTAAATAATTTTGACTATCATTTTAAAAACAGTTAAATTTCAATTATCTTTTATAATTTACCCTAAACATTAAGCCATTGTCTTTCCTGTTAACTCTTCAGGTGATCTCTCTCGCCCAACTCCATTTGATGTCAAGCAAGGACAAATTAAGTTTGGCGATATATGACGTTCAAGCTTTTCACTGCAATACACTAATTTGTTCACAACATCAGGATAGGGGCCAAAATAAATTGATCACAGTCTCTCTACTCTACTTGCATTACATTGCAAAAACGGCCCCTTTCATTTCTACAAGAGTGGAGAAACACGGTCCTAGGAGGATGAGGAGGCCGCCTGCCCCTTGCAATTGAGATAAAACGAGGCTGCATTTGCATCTACAAACCAAACCAGCTTTCCCTCTTTGGGTCGGACCGTCTGGGCTGGGTTCGATCCAGTGGGTCTCTGACCCAACTTCATCGCATCCAAAAATGGTCGGGCCATATGGGTTCCAGTAGCAATTATTGCCACGTTGGCAGCAGCATTTACAACGGGGAGCGTCAGAGTCACTCGCTCTGTGGAGCTGTCGGAAGAGACGCAGCAAACCCACTGAGACTCCTCCCCAAGCACAGCAGGGTTGTTAGGGTATAGACCGTGGACCCCGAGATTCAGCAGAACAAGGTCAAACCTTGGACAATCACTTGATGGAGAAACTGCCACCGTTCGATTTCTCACTAGTTGCCTGATGGAAAGCTCGTAGCTGTCGGCCGCTGACTCACCCGGTACGCCGTGGCTCACGGGAGTAACTTGAGCGGGCTGTATAGGAACCTGCACAAAGACACCAAATTTGACAAAACTACGAGGTTCAATGCTGGATTCTTGCAGCTGGCTGGTCCAAGTTTAATGGAACATAGCTGGCTTCGTTAAGAAAATAAATTTTGCCCCAGAAATTAATAATGATGATATCATGATCATGATCAATTTAACAATAATGTTCTGGTGCAACTACAACTACATAGTTGCCTTTACTGTCTTTGGTCTTTGCCCCAGACCTCCAAGCTATTGGTTCACCTGAAAGGAGACTCTTTCGGACCCTTTTTTTTTTTAAAATGAAAATTAAAAAGATGATTATACATGTCACCAACCGAATGCTGCTCCGTGGACAAATTAAATAATGAGATACAGAAGAAACAGGATAAGCATATATCTTGTTTGGAAGTAAGTGAGACTCCGTACAAATGGTAAGCAAAATGGTAAACGCTTTTGGATACGTCGCAGCTGGGACTTAATAAAAACCGGAGATTACTTCCAGAATAGACAACACATATCATAGACTATAGATCGAAAATACTTGTGATGGGAGCTTGAGACATATAATTCATCCACGAAACCCAGCTGAACCGTGATACAAAGATCTCCAAGATAAGTTTATGTTTTGATGGTCACTCCCACTCGTATTTTGTACAGGAGTTACACCCTACACATTGGTTAGTATCTTTTTTTTTTTCGGACGACGACGCCAATTATTCAATAATATGTAGCCATATCCCGTAGAGCCGATAAATTAACTACATATACAGCTATCCGTAGGTATTGTACTAAGTTATTTCTTGTGTGTTTAAATCTGTACTTGACATGTAAGAAAATCGAAAAAAAGTAAAATTTTGAAGAAACAAAACAAGGGAGGAAAGGAACCTTGGAGAGAAAATGTTCTTTGGCTTGCCAGTATAAGCTGTCTGGGTGTCTCTTAGGAACCACGTTCTCCTCAGCCCAAAACACATGCCATTTCGACCACTCCACCATTTTTGAAAATGGTGACCTAGTCAGCTTCCTACAACATTCACGCATTACAGAATATAAGGCTATTAAACACACAGATACAAGCATTTCACAAAGAAGATATCATTTCAACTGAGTACGAGAAACTTGTCTGTGGAAAGAGAGAGAACCCTAAGCGTTTTGGTATATCTCCTCCAGAAAGAACAAGTGAAAAATACCCTCTCTCTCTTATAGCAGAATCAGAAATTTGGAGAACATAATCAGCTAAGCCTGAGGACAACTCTTCACTGCTGTCAAACAATCGTAACTCCGGTCCTTTCTCCTCCATTTCCCAGTTCCCAACTCCCACTTTCTTGTCTCCAATTCTCAAGTCTCAATCTTTTGATCTTTTCTCTACAAAAACTTATCCCACGACGAACGTGTCGCAAGTCACTATATATAGAAGACGACAAGAAAGTAGATAGAACGAAAGAAGCAACTGAGTACTTGGATTGAAAGCGATGTGGGTTGTCATCATTTACACTTTCAAGTTCAAAGTTAAAAGGCATTAAATTTCCGGAACTTGTTCTCTACCTCCAAGAATGGTAGGTAGCAGCATAGAACCTTTTAGGAACCCTAGGAGGCTGTTTCATTTTTGTTTTTATTTCCCAATTACGGAACTGCCCTTTTTGCCTGTTATCCTTATCCAATCACGGTTTAAGTGAAAGGGGTTTGATTTTTGCTTTTAATTTTCCAATTACGGAACTGCCCTTTTTGACTATTATCCTTATCCAATCACACAGTTTAATTGCAAGGGTTTGCTTAATCGCTCACTGTTCAACCATTCCGATGGTTTTGCTCAACTGGATGAGTTCGCAGTTGTTACAGAGACCGATAAAACAACAAGAACCACCGGGTAAAAGCATTCACTTGTTCCCGTCTACTCCCGCAAGACATCATTTGTTTGCTTCGTAAATTCCTGAAACAGTGGGTTACTGTAAGGTGGCGATACTAATCACTTAACATGGACGTTAAGTTTAATTTATTACTCATTTGATCCTGGTCAACAATTAGTTAAAACTCATAAGGATGTTTATGTTGAGAATTTGATCGATGACATATGTTTATATATAGATGCATTCTATCTCTCGAAATAATTTAATTTATTGTCAGGTACAAACTCCTGTTTCCAATTTTCCATGATACAGATGCGTTGTGTAATTGGATATTAACCTGTGACTATCCGAATCAATCAAATTATTTAAACATTATCATCAGGACAGAAAAATTGTCTATATACTCAAAACTAAGAATGTAAATTATAAACTAGTTTAGCTTAACTTGAATATGAAATTCTCTAATTTGAAATAAAAATTTACTCATCTTGTAGAGAAAGCACGAATCCAAGCATTTTTCATAACCATAATAAAAGAACAAGAGAGAAGGATAGAACCATGAAGACCTCGTGTTGTTAGGACTGATTAATTTCTTGATAATCACATGTATTAAGTACATTTTGAATATAAACTTTTACAGAAAATTCTAATTATTGGTAAAATTTTCAATTTATCTCCTGCAAATTTATACATCCACTCAAATATTACAATCATTATTAATTATACCTTCTTAATATAATATTTTTAATCTAATATGAAACTTTCCTCTTCCATCTCTTTCCATTCTATTCCATTATAAACCTTTATCCCAACAATAGAATAATATTACATTCTATTAATAAACTCCAACTAAACATAGCCTTAGTGGAGAGGTAGCGCCATCCATATGTTAGTTTGTGCTCTACAACCAATCAGTTGGTTGTAGCTTTAATGTAATTGTTTAAAAGCGTACTTTATTTTATATATATATATATATATATATATATTTAAATGTATATGATAAAATCCATGAGATAAATACACATTACATATAAAATTATAATATAATCATAATTATGAGATTTATATTCATTTATATATTATCCTTAAATCATTTTAGCTATTGTTCTATTAAAATTGGATATTAATAGATTGTAAAAGACTATTACATATTATGTTTCCTCTTTGTGAAGAAAGTAGTAGGTTTTATAAATTAAAGTATGAAGATACTTATACAAATGTGTGCGTACTTATTAGAGAATAAGTTTATTGAGTTGATCCCATATGAGAAATTCATTTAGAACATTACTCGTATATCTATGAAAATCTCATTATGATGATAGTATAAGCATTCATTTGATTTGAGATCACCAAAATACCTAGAGATTGTTATATTTTGATATTATTTATGACCTATGCTAATCAAAACTTGTTTGGTCAGTAGTCACTGAATATAACATGAACTATATAGAGATAATTGAGTGATCAATATAGTATTCATTGTTAAGTCAAAATGACTTTACTTAGATATAATTTTGATTTATAACAAAGAGCAAAATAAAAGAAGAAATAAATAGACGCAGACGCACAATAAGAACGCAGACGCACAATAAGACACAGACGAAGACGCGAATAGAAAAGCAGACGCAGAAGAAGAATTGAGAAGCAGACGCAAGAATCGATTCGGGTTAGTTCTGAGAACTCAATCGATTAACTGCTTCATTAAAGAAACAAGATTCAAGAAACAAGATTCAAAAAACAGTTGGAGACGAAGGCTATAAATACAAGTCGAAGTCGAAGACGAAGATTGCAAAGTTAGTTGAAAAATTGCATAATTGAAAATTAGCATATTTACATCTACGTGATCGTAAAAGCATTCTGTGCAAAATAGCCGAGAGCTATTTTTACTGTAACAAGTGTTCAAACACTTATCTGTGAGAAAGTGGTACAGATAGCCTACAGAGGCTAAGTGTGAAAGAATACTGATTGTAGAGACCTGAAGAGGCTCGTAAAGAATACTTGTAAAAGTTGAGGAGATAGTGAAAATCTCAGAAAGAACTCTGAGGACTGAACGTAGCCCACGGTTTGGGGTGAACCAGGATAAATCGCTGTGTCAACTACTCTTACTCTATATCTCTTTTAGATTCAAGTGTTATCATTACTTAATTCGTATACAAAGTATTTAAAGTTTTGAGTAATTATAATCTATCGGAAGTTCTGTAAAAGAATATTATTTCTAACAAATCGTTTTTTGGAAAGAATTTCAAAAAGGGAAATACACAATTCAACCCCCACTTCTCGTGCATTCTTATATCATTTTCTAAGTATTGTATTAATGTGTGATTCACTTCAATTGGTATCAAAGCGAGGTATCCAAGGATCACTTTAGCAAAGTGTGGATCAAAGATAATGGCGGAATCACATGTATACATCGCAGAAGGAGCCTCAGTCACTAGACCTCCAGCATTCAACGGAGAAGATTATCATTACTGGAAAGATATGATGTGGCTATTCATAGAATCTACTCATGTCGACCTTTGGGACGTGATAGAGAACGGACCTTATACACCAGTAGATGAAGATGACAATTCTATTCCACGAATCAGATGGATGGTTGACCAAAAGGCGAGAATACAACTGAACTCAAAAGCAAAGTTCTTCTTGACCTGTGCCCTAAGCAGGAGCGAGTATGACAAAGTCCACGGATGCGACACTGCGAAGGAGATGTGGGACACATTGTCCATTGCTCACGAAGGGACAAGCCAAGTTAAAGAATCCAAGATAAGTATTCTTGTGCACCAGTATGAGCTTTTCAGGATGAAAGATGAAGAATCTATTGATCAAATGTTTGGAAGATTTCAAATAATTGTCAATGGATTGAAAGCTCTTGGAAGAACGTACAACAATCAAGATCATGTTCGAAAGATCTTAAGAAGTCTTCCGAAGAGGTGGAGACCTAAAGTTACTGCGGTGCAAGAAGCCAAAGATTTGAGCGTGCTAAAGCTTGATGAGTTGCTTGGATCCTTGAAGATTCATGAAGTTGAACTCGATGCTGAAGATAAGCCCAAACGGGACAAGATGATAGTGCTGAAGGCCGGACAAAAGAATCACAAGACTCAAAGAAGGAGGAAGTCATCAAAAGCGTTAAAGATTGAAGAATAAAAAAATGACGACTCCAGCCAATCAGAACAAGAGTCAAGTGATGAAGATGATGAATTATTTTTCATCTCTAGAAAGATAAGACGCATGTGGAAGAAGAAGTCCAAAGGAAATCAAACTTTCAAGAAGAATGGCAAAGATGAAGCTAAACCAGAGAAGTCATCTGTCATTTGCTACGAGTGCAATCAGCCTGTGTTGGATCGCGTACGGTCTGAGTATTCACAATACGCTGCGGAAAAGACCATACAAAATATCACGTATAATCGAAAACACGTAGGATTAACAAAAATACCTTATTTTCGTGAGTGGATTGCTTCTTTTCGGATTCCAAGACACTGCAAATTGCTAATGCCCTCTACCGGTATCCACACGAGCGTGCACGATCCGGTCATGGTACAGTAGTGTGCTAGCACGTCCTGAAAACCTTTCTGAACGCCGCATGATCTTTCTCTTGGATGGCGGCTAGGGTTTCCTGACAATTGTGTCGTTAACCTAATGAGATCTAAGCTTCTCTATTTATAGAGAAAACCTAATCTCATTCAAGCCCTATTAAGTTTCGGCCCATTATATCATATATAATAAAAGCCCAACAACTTAATTAAATCTAGCCCAATAAATATATCTAAATATATTTATTCAACACCTAATAAATTAGGTCCAAGAGAATAAGCCCAAATCACATCACTCTTTGTGTGCGACCCTGTAGGCTTATTTGATGTTGGCAATGGGCTTGATTACACTTCAAGGCCCATAAGTCATAAGCGGCCTCTAGCAAGACATTATGACTACCCAAATCAAATGAGAATCGATAATTCGATTTAACCTGTAACCATGGTTATAAGCTCAGTCCTTTTGTAACACGATATCAAGATTAATCACAAGGCATGGTACATGTCAACCTTTGATTAATCATAGTTTCTTGATCCCCAAGTTGACTGATTATAACAAATGACATTGATGACTCTTCATCAATTCATTTGAGCATGGCCATGCATTTCTTCAGTCACACTTGTCAAGAGGCCCAAATGATATCTCTCTCATTTAAGAGAGGTACAAATCCCATCTACGTCATTCACATCCCTCCGCATGATTCATTTAGTATCCAACATAAGACTATATGTTATTCGGTTAAAAATAACTTAGTCTAATATCAAAACACCGAATTCCTCATGTAGGGAACCATGATGACTTCAGGTCAAAGGACTATAGTCAAACCATATTAAGAATCACTAATGACATGAAACCATGTAGTATTCTTTATGTGGGTCGGTCCAATATATGTTCTCTAACATATATCTATGTTTCTGATTTGATATTTCATATCCATGATCAGTAAAACGTGATCATCAATCAAAACATATACTAGTCTTAATTCATTATTGTTCCACCAATAATGATCGACCAGGGACAGTCTAGAATAGTGTTATAACGCTTATGATTTTACTATCAAGTCACATACTTGATGACATAAGTCTAATACTATTCATGGAATGTAAATCACATTGCATAAACAAAATACATGCATATATGAAACGGAAAACCTCATAATATATTATTAACAAATCATAATGTTAATACATGAATCACAAATGTTCATTGGCCTAGGGTACACTACTAACAATCTCCCACTTGCACTAGGCCCAATCAGTCAGATATCTAATACCCATAGACCTCGTATGACTCTCATGTTTAGGCTGTGGAAGAGGCTTAGTAAGTGGATCGGCAATGTTGTCATCTGTGCCCACTTTGCATATCTTCACGTCTCCTCTCCCACTGATCTCTCTAATCAGTTGGAACGTCTGAGTATGTGTTTGGATCTATGATGCGAGCTTGGTTCCTTAGCCTGTGCTATAGCCCCATTATTATCACAATAAAGGTCTATAGGACTTGCAATGCTAGGAACAACTCCAAATTCAGTAATGAACTTTCTGATCCATACAGCTTCCTTAGCTGCATCCGATGCAGCAATGTACTCAGCTTCAGTTGTAGAATCAACAACAGTGTCTTGCTTTGAACTTTTCCAGCTCACTGCACCTCCATTCAAACAGAACACAAAACCTGATTGCGATCTAAAATCATCTATGTCGATGAAAACCAAGCATCGGTGTAACCATTTACAACGAGCTCTCCTTCAAGTCCTCCATAGACTAGGAACGTATCCTTAGTTCTTCTCAAGTAATTAAGGATATTCTTAATTGCTATCCAGTGACTCTCACCATAATTAGACTAGTATCTACTTGTTATGCTCAAAGAATATGAAACATCTGGTCGAGTACATAACATGGCATACATGATAGATCCAATTGCAGATGCATATGGAATCTTACTCATGTGCTCAAGCTCTTTACCTGAAGTAGGACAATCCTTCTTAGAAAGCTTGATTCCATGTGACATAGGCAAGAATCCTCTCTTGGAATCTTGCATACTAAACCTTTTCAGTATCTTATCTATATGTGTACTCTGACTTAGGCCTATAAGCTTTCTTGATCTATCTCTATAGATCTTAATGCCTAAAACATAGGCAGCTTCACCTAAGTCTTTCATTGAGAAACGTTTCCTTAACCAAATCTTGACATTACAGTAAGGTTGGAATATCGTTTCCAATGAGCAAGATGTCATCAACATATAAAGCTAAAAGACAACAAGACTCCCACTAACCTTTTGTAAACACAAGGTTCATCTTCATTCTTGATGAATCCAAACTCTTTGATAACTTCATCAAAACGAAGATTCCGACTTCTTGATGCTTGCTTCAATCCATAAATGGATCTTTGAAGCTTGCACACCTTTCCGAATTCTTAGGATGGACAAAACCCTCAGTTTGTATCATATATACATCCTCAAGTAAGTTTCCATTAAGAAAAGCCATTTTGACATCCATTTGCCATATCTCATAATCGTAGTATGCAGCTATGGCAATAAGAATTCTAATGGATTTGATCATGATCACTGGAGAAAATGTCTCATCATAATCAATTCCATGAACTTGTCAATAACCTTTAGCAACAAGTCTTGCTTTATAAGTGTGCACATTTCCATCCATGTCGAGTTTCTTTTTGAAAACCCATTTGCATCCAATGGTCTTCAAGCCATCAGACGGATCAATCAAAGTCCAAACTTGATTGTCATACATGGATTGCATCTCTGCTTTCATGGCCTTTAACCATTTAGCAGATTCTGGACTTTCCATAGCTTCTTGATAGGTTGTGGGCTCATTATGATTGATGAGCATCACATTATCATCATCAGTAACGAGAAATCTATATCTCTCGGGTTCATGACGAATCCTATCGGATCTACGTAGGCCTTGTGTTGTTGAAGGCGCTCATCAACGACTTGTGAGCTCGCTTCAATCTCCTTGCGCAGCTCAATGTCATTTTGTGAAACTTGAATTTCTTTGAGTTGTACTTTACTCCTTTGTTTCCTTTGAAACAAATTCCTCTCTAAGAAGAAACCATTTTGAGCAACAAACACTTTGTTCTCGATGGGATGTAAAAGTAATATCCTTTAGTTTCCTTAGGATATCCCACAAAATAATATTTTTCAGATTTGGGTGCCAACTTGTCAAGAATTGGACGCCTACATAAGCCTCACAACCCCAAATATTTAAAAAGATAAATTGGGACGCTTCCGGTCCATATCTCATAAGGTGTCTTTTCTGACCTTTGAAGGAATACGGTTCAATATGAATCTGCGGTTTCTAAAGCATAGCCCCGAAGTATTTTGGAAGATCGGTTTGACTCATCATTGATCGAACCATATCTAATAGAGTTCGATTTCTCCTTTCGAAACACCATTCCATTGAGGAGTTCTGGAGGAGTCAATTGTGAAACGATTCCACAATCCTTAAGATAATCATCAAACTCTTGGTTTAAATATTCACCTCCTCGATCGGATCGAAGGATTTTAATATTCTTGCCAAGTGATTTTGTACTTCATTCTTATACTCTTTGAACTTTTCAAAGGATTCAGATTTGTACTTCATTAAATAGACATACCCATATCTCAAGTCATCTGTAAAAGTAATGAAATACAAATAACCTCCTCTCATTGATATGCTAAAAGGACCGCGATACATCGGTATGTATAAGGCCCGATAGCTCATTGGCCTTTCCCTTTACTCGTAAAGGGGCCTTTGTCATCTTACCCGAGAAACAAGAATCACACGTGTCAAAAGATTCAAAAGAATCAATGAATCCATCTTGATGGAGTTTTGAAATCGTTTTCATTTACATGGCCTAAGCGACAATGCCGGAGATAAGTTGGGTTCAAATCGTTAGATTTAAACTTCTTGGTATTTATGTTATAGATGGGCTCATTTGTTAGAGACTCGGTGTTTAGAGTATAGATTCCATTTAATTGACGTGCAATACCTTATAAAACGTCATTCTTATAAATGCAAATACTTCTATTCTCAATAGAAAATTTAAATCCATCATTCTCTAAACAAGCAAAAGAAATAATGTTCCTACTCATAGTAGGTACATAATAACAATTCTTAAGTTCCAAAATGAGTCCAGTAGGCAAAATAAGATCATAAGTCCCCACGGATAAAGCAACAACTCTTGCTCCATTTCCCACGCGCAGGTTGATCTCACCAGCCATCAATCTTCTAGTCCTTCTTAAACCCTGCACATTAGTACAAATGTGAGTTGCAGCTCCAGTATCTATTACCCAAGATGCAGAAGGAGTAAAATTGATTTCTATAACAAACATACCAAGAAGTAGTCACACTATTCTTCTTCTCTTCACTCTTCCAAATAGAGTTTGCGGTTCCTTTTCCAATGACGTGTTCATTGCAATGGAAGCAAACTCCTCCTGGGTGCCTTAGTCTTAGCTTTGGGCTTGGGCTTGGACTTAGTACTTTACCTTTTCCCTTCGTTGTGCCCTTCTTCTTGAAACCCTTTCCTTTTGAACCACAAAACTTCATTGGAGGTCTTTACCTTTCTCTTCAAGTTCTCTTGAAGCCAAAGATCCCATGCAATTCATCAATGGACTTCTCCATATTATGCATGTTGTAGTTAAGAATGGCGATCATATTCATCATCAAGGATGATAGAATAAGATCCGTTGCCAATTCTTGACTAACAGGTGCACCTAATTTCTCAAGATGATGAATGTAACTCTTCATCTTAAGAACATGAGCACTCACGGGTGTGCCAGGAGTCATCTTGCATGAATTCAATGCCTTAGTGGTTCTAAACCTCTCTTGGCGTGCTTCCTCTTGAAACATAGCTTTCAGTTGAGCAAGCATGTCATAGGCTTCCATTTCCTCTAAATCCTTCTGAAGGTCAGAGATCATGCCGCCTAACATAAGGCATGACACATCCGTGGAGTCATTGATATGCTTCGTGTAAGCATCCTTTTGAGCCTTAGGTGCGTTTGCTGGTGGTTCCTCAGGGATGGGTTCTTCTAAGACATAAAGCTTTCTTTCTTGCTTGAGAACAATTCTCAAGTTCCTATACCAATCTAGGAAATTTGTCCCACTAAGTTTTTCTTTCTCTAAGATAGATCGCATAGACAGGTTTGTGGATGGAGTAGCCATAATCTACAAAATAATGCAATAAGGGTCAACATTCATATATATTATGAGGCATTAGCTCCCACTCAAATAAATAACCCTCGATTGTGAATGGGAGAAGCAAGATCCATATTTCACTAAGTCCTAAGAAAGCTTTGGCTTAACACTCAAGACTTAGTTATTTAGGTAGAAAACTCTTTTCAATTACATCACATGTAACTCTTGATAGGCTTATGTTAAAATACATCTTATGTATCGCATGTATGTATAAACCCAATCTTATGCCCTAAGCCCAAAACCGCTTTTGATAGCTTAGTCAAGTTTAACCATACTTTACCTATGAATAGCACCATTATTCAAATGTCTTCCTAGATGATCCCTACATGCCTTGCTTTGGCAAAACCCACATAAGGATAATCTAGAGATAAACATTAGTAAAGATTTATGGAAGGCATATAAACTTAAAATTATGAAGAGGGTCGTTCTTAGTACATTATGAAGGCTACTAATCCTATTAGTAAGGGTGTTTGTACTATGCTATTTCTAATCTTATACTACAACATACTTGAGTATATATATATTAGAAATATATTATACCTTATTTTAGAAACAACTTTTCTAAAATTAATTAGAATCAATATAATTATTAATCTTAATCAAATTAAGAAAAATAATTACCTTTGGAATTGATTTGATGATTAATATAATTTAATAATTCAACATCTTGAAAAATTAAATTAACATCTAAAATATTCCTAATAAAATTATCAATTGAAAACGATTAGAAAACATTTTTCCAAATTTATTAGGAATTTAATCTAACTTAATTCAATTAAACTCTTTTAATAAGAATTAAGCCTTAAAAAAAAACTTAAAACCTAACAAAACCTCCTTCTCTGTGTTTTAGATAACCTAAATCCATAGGCACTATCATTCACATCTCTTTACTAACAAACTCTCCTCTTCCAGGCCTTGCACGTCACCCACGTTCTCCAACACCGACGCATCTCCATGCCTCTGTGTTTCAATTTCACACACATACCCAAATCTTGTACTCAACTGCCGTACACGCACGCTTAATGCTTATGGGTTTCAAAAACCCACGTTATAACAATTGATTCAAGGCTAGGTTCGATTGAAAAAACTAGGGGACTTATTCTGGTGGGATCCTGTGAGGCAGTAGTTTATCGCTTTGAAGAAGGAACGTAAAAACATCATCCTTATTCCAATACTCGGTGAACAGCACCGACACAAAAACTTGTTTCTGAATTCTATTCTGAACTATTCAAAAAACTTCTGTTTATAATACGAACTCTTCATATTTTCAATTCCAAAATTTTTTGATCAATAACAATCACACATATTTTAATCAAAATATAGAAATAAACCTGGCTCTGATACCACTGTTGGATCGCGTACGGTCCGAGTATTCACAATACGTTGCAGAAGAGACCATACAAAATATCACGTATAATCGAAAACACGTAGGATTAATGAAAATACCTTATTTTCATGAGTGGATTGCTTCTTTTCGGATTCCAAGACACTGCAAATCGCTAATGCCCTCTACTGGTATCCACACGCGTGCACGATCCGAAATTGCGGTTGTAGTGTGCTAGCACGCCCTAAAACCTTCTCAACGCCAGACGATCTTTCTCTTGGATGGCGGCTAGGGTTTCGACAATTGTGAAATGTTAACCTAATGAGATCTAAGCTTCTCTATTTATAGAAAACCTAATCTCATTCAGTTCTATTAAGTTTCGCCATTATATCATATATAATAAAAGCCCAACAACTTAATTAAATCTAGCCCAATAAATATATCTAAATATATTTATTCAACACCTAATAAATTAGGTCCAAGAGAATAAGCCCAAATCACATCACTCTTTGCATGCGACCTGAAGCTCATTTGATGTTGGCAATGGGCTTGATTACACTTCAAGGCCCATAAGTCATAAGCGGCCTCTAGCAAGACATTATGACTACCCAAATCAAATGAGGATCGATAATCCGATTTAACTCAGTAACCATGGTTATAAGCTCGATCCTTTTGTAACACGATATCAAGATTAATCACAAGGCATGGTACATGTCAACCTTTGATTAATCATAGTTTCTTGATCCCAAGTTGATCGATTATAACAAATGACATTGATGACTCTTCATCAATTCATTTGAGCATGGCCATGCATTTCTTGATCACACTTGTCAAGAGGCCCAAATGATATCTCTCTCATTTAAGAGAGGTACAAATCCCATCTACGTCATTCACATCCTCCGCATTTATTCATTTAGTATCCAACATAAGACTATATGTTATTCGGTTAAAATAACTTAGTCTAATATCAAAACACCGAATTCCTCATGTAGGGAACCATGATGACTTCAGTCAAAGGACTATAGTCAAACCATATTAAGAATCACTAATGACATGAAACCATGTAGTATTCTTTATGTGGGTCGGTCCAATATATGTTCTCTAACATATATCTATGTTTCGATTTGATATTTCATATCCATGATCAAGAAACGTGATCATCAATCAAAACACATACTAGTCTTAATTCATTATTGTTCCACCAATAATGATCGACCAGGGACAGTCTAGAATAGTGTTATAACGCTTATGGTTTTACTATCAAGTCACATACTTGATGACATAAGTCTAATACTAATCATGGAATGTAAATCACATTACATAAACGAAATACATGCATATATGAAACGGAAAACCTCATAATATATTATTAACAAATCATAATGTTAATACATGAATCACAAATGTTCATTGGCCTAGGGTACACTACTAACAGCTTGGACACTACAAGTCCGAATGTCCTACTCTAAAGAAGAAACCGAAGAAGAATAGAGAAGGCAAGAAAAGCATGATGGCAACGTGGGAGGACCTAGATTCATCAGAATCAGATACAGGTTCCGAGTCATCTGAACATGCAAACATCTGCCTGGTAGCTGAGGAAGATAGTGATGAGGAGGTAAAATCTGATTACGATAACTTGCATGATGCCTACTCAGAGTTGTTAGAAGATTCTCATGCTATTCTGAAACAGTAAAAACTGTTAAAGAAAAAGTATGTAGAAAACATTAAACATACAGAAGTAATAAAGAGAGAAAATATCTGTCTGAAGAAGCGATTAGAGGAGAAAAAGAAAGTCATAGACAGATCAGAAGAGATCAATCAGCTAAAATTAAGAATTAAGAATCTGTCAGCAGACTTAGCTACTTTCATCGAGAGCACAAAGAAAATGAACGAGATGTTTGGTAAATGTAGACATCCGAGTGATAAAACCGGATTCGGGTTTACAGGCAATAAGTCTCATCCTCATAAGAACCCTTTCTTTCAAAAGAGAAACTACATTAAAACTCGTGTTAATCAACGTACTAATAATATGCATCAAAGAACTCATTATGTGCATGTTACTAACCCTAAAGGACCCAAGAAAATATGGGTACCGAAAAACAAAATAGTTTCTCCTGCATATATCCTTCCTTGGAAGATGCGACAAGCACCATTGGTATTTAGACAGTGGATGCTCGCGACATATGACGGGAAGAAGGTCTATGTTCCTAGAACTTCAGTATAAAAAGGGAGGATCGGTAACTTTTGGAGACAACCAGCAGGGCAAGATTATTGGAATCAGTAAAATTGATAAGGATTCCTTTGCATGTATAAATAATGTACTACTTGTTGATGGTCTGAAACATAATTTGATCAGTGTCAGTCAATTGTGTGATTCTGGTTTCACAGTCACATTCAATTAAGATCTTTGTGAAGTCAGAAACAAAGATGGGTTTATACTTTTTTCTGCCAAGAGAAGAAATAATATTTACAAAATTGATTTAGAAGATTTTCAAAGTCAAACTGTTTCATGTTTTCTGTCTTCCAAAGAAGAAAGACTATTCTGTCATAAAAAGCTAGGTCATGTCTCTTTTAAACACATTTCAAAGTTGGCAAAACATGATTTGGTAAGAGGATTACCAAAAATGAGTTTTGACAAAAAGTTTTTCTGTGAAAACTGTTTGAAAGGAAAACAAGTTAAAACTTCATTTTCTTCTAAAAATTTTGCAACATCATCTAGATCTTTAGAGTTGTTACATATGAATTTATTTGGTCCAACACGGACAATAAGTCTTGAAGGAAAGAAATATGGACCCGTTATTGTTGATGACTTTACTCGATTTTGTTGGATATTATTTTTATCACACAAAGATGAATCTTTTAAGTGTTTTAGGACCTTATCCAGAAAGTTACAGATTGAAAAAGGAATGTCTATAGCTAGTATCAGGAGTGACCATGGTGGAGAGTTTGAGAACGAGAAGTTTAGATTATTTTGTGAGGAGAATGGAATTTTTCACAATTTTTCTGCTCCCAGGACTCCACAACATAATGGAGTTGTTGAAAGGAAGAACATGACGATTCAAGAAATGGCTAGGACTATGCTTTGTGAGATGAATCTTCCTAAGTACTTCTGGGCAGAAGCTGTGAATACAACATGCTATATTCAGAATAGAATTCTGTTGCGACCCATGTTGAAGAAGACTCCTTATGGGTTATGAAATGGAAGAAGACCAAACATATCTCACTTTCATCCATTCGGGTGCAAGTGCTCTATTCTGAATACAAAGGAGCTGTTGGATAAATTTGATTCAAAGACCTATCTAGGAATCTTTCTAGGCTACTCATCATCGTCTAAGGCATTCCGGGTGTACAACCTTATTTCAAAGACAGTTGAGGAGACCATCCATGTCAAGTTTGATGATAGTTCCCAACCCCATAAGGAAGATGACATGGAGAGTGAAGGTCCTTCAAAGAACTTAGGCGAAACAACAAACACTCCAAAGCATTGTGTACTCAAGAAGACAAAGTTGAAGATATTCCGAAACTATTAGACCGAAAAGAGATGGAAATATAAAAGTTCTCGTCCCGTAAGAGTTGATTATCGAGAGACCTCGAAGGAGTTAGACAAGGTCCAAATTAGGAAGAGAAGCTAATGTGGCTTTTATCTACGAAATAGAGCCTAAGAAGGTTGAGGAAGCCCTTCGAGATGAAGCTTGGGTGTTAGCCATGCAAGAGGAGCTGAATCAATTTACTAGAAATAATGTGTGGTCCTTAGTTCCGAAACCCCCTAAGAAATCCATTATAGGAACGAGATGGGTCTTTTAGAATAAGTTAGACGAATCAGGAAGAGTGAGTGAAATAAGGCTAGATTAGTAGCACAAGGCTATAATCGGAAGAAGGAATAGACTACAATGAGACATATGCTCCAAGAGCAGACTTGAAGCCATTAGGATATTCTTTGGCATATGCGGTCTGTCATAATATAAAACTATTTCAGATGGATGTGAAGAGTGCCTTTCTGAATGGTTTTATAGACGAAGAGGTGTATGTTAAGCATCTACCTGGTTTCGAGGATGTTAAGAATACAGACCATGTCTATAGACTTCATAAAGCCTTATACGGCCTGAAGCAAGCTCCTAGAGCTTGGTATGATAGTCTGAGTACTTTTCTCTTAGAGAATGATTTTAGTAGAGGTCAGGTTGATAAGACGCTCTTTAGGAAGAATTATGAAAATGAATTCATAATTGTACAGATCTATGTTGATGATATCATTTTTGGTGCTACTTCAAAGAAATTATGCATGAAGTTTGAGAATCTAATGAAAAATGAATTTGAAATGAGCATGATGGGTGAGTTAAAATTCTTTCTTGGGTTGCAAGTAAAGCAAACCGAAGAGAAAATCTTTATCCATTAACAAAAATATGTGAAAGAATTGTTAAATAAGTTTGATATGCAAAATGTGAAGTCAATGACTACTCCGATTCATCCTTCAAACCTTTTGTCGAAAGATGAACTTGGTAAGAAGGTGGATCAAACCCTGTATAAAGGGATAATCGGTTCTTTACTCTATCTTACAGCAAGTAGACCTGATATATTGTTCAGTGTATGCTTGTGTGCAAGGTTTCAGGCCGATCCTAGAGAGTCTCATTATATTGCTATTAAGAGGATTATGAGATATCTCGCAGGTACTACTGATCTTTGCTTAATGTTTGAGAAAGGTAAAGATTTCAGGTTAATTTGATATTGCGACGTGGACTATACCGGAGATATGATCGAAAGGAAGAGCACAAGTGGAGGATGTCACTTTCTTGGTTCAAACTTAGTTTCATGGTCAAGCAAGAGACAAAGCTCAATTGCTCTATCAAGCTGCCAAGCGAGTATATATCTGTGTGAAGTCGTTGTTCACAAGCGTTCATGGATCAAATATCAACGAAGACTATTCAGTTCGAAGAGGAGATTCCAATCTATTGCGACAACACCGGTGCAATCAATCATCAAAGAATCCGATCCAAAGATTCGAGAGTGAAACACATCAAGTCGACATCACTTCGAGAGACTATGTTCAGAGGAAGGTGGTTAAGTTACGATTCATCGAAGCAGTATCGGTGGGCGAACATCTTCATTAAACCACTGAGTGAAGAATGATTCCAGAAGATCAGACGCAACCTTAACATGGTTATGTTAAGCGAACAGTCAGGCTAAAGGGACGTCAAAATTAACGGCGTCAGAAACAGTGAGTTACAGCTGGTAACTTCTTTGACAAGAAAGTTTTGGAGGGAAACGCTTCACATCTTTAGAATCCCAATGATTCTAGGGCATGTGTGATAAGACTCTTCAAGTAGCCTAAAGTTGAAATCATTGCGGGTATTCTCATCTTTAGACGGTTCATCTTGCTTTCTAAATTCTCTCAATCATCCTACCCTAGAAGAAAAGCTTTCCAGAGTCAGTTTTTGTTCTGAAACAATGGAGGCATCTATGATATTCGAAAGGCATGTGGATTTCGAGTCACTAAGGAAGGATGGTATGGACGTAGAACCTGAGATTAAAAGAGCTAGTTGGAGGAATTTCTTCCAGGTACGGGAACCAGTCTATACTGACGAGGTGTATGATTTTTGGAAGAATGCTCAACTTGTAGACAACACTATTGTATCCTCAGTAGACGGTATATCTGTTGTTGTGACAAAGGAGGTGATAAGGAAGGTGACTGATTGTCCATCGGTTGGTGAGAATCTGTCAACCAAGGCTAAGTGGATGACAATGGTCAATATGAAGGAAGAAGATGTTAGCAGACAGTTGTATGGAGTGAATGACCCTTCGGAGAGGAAGACTTCGAGTCTGGTCACAAAAGCTAGGGTTCTTCATGCTATTCTGTTTAATTGCATCTTACCCAGAGTAGGTTCGAGGCATTTGGTGACCACTCTGGATGAACAATGTTTGTTCTACCTACTAAATCGCAATCCTATTGACTTACCCTTCTTAATCTTTCATTACATAATTAAGGGGATGAAGGATACAAACAACTATCCTTACGGCATGCTTCTTACAAGGATTTTAAGGAATCCGGAGTCCTTCTATACAGAGGAAATAGAAGGATTGTACCTGTGAAGAGTACAATTGACTCAGTCATGATACGACGAATGGGTCTGAGAACAGTTATTAGAGAAGAAGCAGACTCTTCAAGAAGAACTAGAACTGAGGGGGAGTGATTGTTAAAGAATTCTCCAGCAACAAGTTCTAGATCTCATGGAAGTGTGAGTATGCCAATAGAAGAAAGAAGAAGAATAAATAAAAGGCCTTTGATAAAACTGGCATGTCCTAGAGAAGAGTATGATATTGCTCAAAGGACAGACGATGGTGTGACAAAAAGAAAAGGAGAGAATCTCTTGGGTGAAATTACGAAGAAGGCAAGGAGATCACCTAGATTGAACCTTAAGGCAACAAGAAGAGAGAAGAACGAGCGAGCAGAAAAGAAGAAGCCTCGGATCCAAAGACACCAAAGGCAAAGGCGACAAGATCTCTCGTCTCAATTTTGGAGGAAGAATCAGCCAAATAGAGCAATGAGACTGAGAAGAAGAGAAAATTGGAGTCTGAGACACAAAAGTCTCAAGTGAAGAAAACTCCAAGAATAAAGACTAAAGTGGTTAGTCGAAGGAGGAGTTTGTCTACTCCTGTGGAAGCTAATCAAGAGAAGAATACTCCCATTGTTGAGCAACCGGAGGAACCAGTGGAGTCTAACATGGTTCAGCCTACTCCTGACGATAATCAACAAGAAGTCACAGTAGATTTGAGTTCAGTGCAGGTACCATTGAAGAAATCTGATGAACCTAGTCTGGTCATTCATAACTATTCCAAATTTTTGAGAAAGGATAAGTTTGAAGTCAGACTGGTTGAAATGGTGACAAGGAGGAGTATTGCAATTGCTATCTGCAGTCAACCTACAAGGCAAATAAAGGCTGTCTTACAACCTATTCTGATAAATAGTGAGACATGGCACATATTGAATGAAGAAGAAAGAAACTTCTATAATACCTTAAGGTATGCTGCTACAAGGCCATACCCTACAAAAATGTCTTCTCGTCTGTGCACTATTTATCCAGTCACAGAATAGTCAATAATAAAGGTTGTACTAAACATTCAGCCAAGATATCCCTTGGATTTGAATAAGGGGAAATCGAAACTTTTTCCTGTAGAAGAAGTTTGTGATGATCTCTCCGCAGATCAGATTGAAGAAGAAGTGCGGAAAAAAATTGAGGCATGCGCTTCTAAAGAGAATACTGGTGGAGCTAGTTGTAGCTATACAGATAAGAAAGAAGACTGTCCAGTAAGGGGAAGATTGACAACAGGGACTTTCATTGAATTCCTTGTCCAGACAGTGTTGCGTATTAGACCCTTATCTAATACACTGTCTATTGAAGCTGAACGATACCCTTGCAAGGAAGACGATTCTTGATGCTACACTTCCTATGACTTGGATATTCCAGAGTCAAGAGTATTCATTCATCCACCCACATTTGCGATTAATGAAGACTATGTTCCATCTTCGGACGCATAAAATACAACAATTGCCTTCACTTCACCCTCCGAACATAATGATCAATCCTCCTCAACGTTTGCCTCCCAAGCAGAAATCAGTCAATTACGTGGAGAAGTAAACGAGATAAAGGAGACGATGAATGATCTGAAGAAAATGATGACAGAACTGTTGAAAAGTCGTCGTCATTAATCATTTTTGATTATAACAAATAGGGGGAGAAGAGAAGGGGGAGAAGAGAATAAACAGAAGAGGAAGGGAAATTGTCAAAACTTAAGGGTGTGATTGAAGGAGCTGAAGAAGAAGGCAGAAGAAGAAGATTTTTGAAGATAAGTTTTTTTTTCTTCTTATACATTGTATTTTGTTTTCTTGATTGTATATAATTAGTTATCATCAAAAAGGGGGAGATTGTTAAGTCAAAATGACTTTACTTAGATATAATTTTGATGTATAACAAACAGCAAAATAAAAGAAGAAATAAATGACGCAGACATTTACAATAAGGCGTAAGACAAAAATGCAAAAGAGAAATACTGACGCATGAGCGGAGACACAAGAATGAAATGTACGAAGAAGCAAATAGTATAATGATTTAAGCAACACAGACAAAGCAATATAGACGAAGCAATACAGATGAAGCAACACAGACAAAGCATCACAGACGAAGCAACGCAGACGCACAATAAGACACAGATGAATACGCAAATAGAAAAGCAGACGCAGAAGAAGAATTGAGAAGAAGACGCAAGAGTCAATTCGGGTTAGTTACAGAACTCAACTGATTAACCGTTTCTGTTAAAGAAACAAGATTCAAGAAGCAGTTGGAGACGAAGGCTATAAATACAAGTCGAAGTCGAAGATTGCAAAGTTAGTTGAAAAATTGCATAATTGAAAATTAGCAGATTTACATCTAGGTGATCGTAAAAGCATTCTGTGCAAAATAGCCGAGAGCTATTTTTACTGTAACAAGTGTTCAAACACTTATCTGTGAGAAAGTGGTACAGATAGCCTGCAGTGGATAAGTGTGAAATAATACTGATTGTAGAGACCTGAAGAGGCTAGTAAAGAATACTTGTAAAAGTTGAGGAGATAGTGAAAATCTCAGAAAGAACTCTGAGGACTGGACGTAGTCCACGGTTTGTTATCATTACTTAATTCGTATACAAAGTATTCAAAGTTTTGATTAATTAGAATCTATCGGAAGTTCTGTAAAAGAATATTATTTCTAACAAATCATTTTTTTGAAAGAATTTCAAAAAGGGGAATACACAATTCAACCCCCCCTTCTCGTGCATCCTTATATCGTTTTCTAAGTATTGTATTAACGTGTGATTCACTTCATTCATCACCCTTAAGTAATTAAGGAGAATATTGTATTATTCTTGATCAATTTTGATTCAAAAAATCCTTTGTCAAGACAGAATAACACTTTTAAAATAGTTTTTAAATGTCATTAATTGAATTAATTACTAATAATCAATGTTTTAAAAACTAGGCCGGACATCGAACCGGTCGAAAGAAAGGTTTAATATTCAAAGGTTCGACCGGTAGTGAACCGCTATAAAACCGATATATAATAAATAAGAAGTAAAATTTATAAGAATAAATAAAAATAAAATATTTTATTGAAATAAAAATACACCAATGTCTATTATTATATAATGAATTAATAATACATAAATATGAGTCTAATATAAATATTAAAATAAAAATAAAAATTAAAAATGTATTTTTGAAGGAGGTTGTGTCTCATCATCGTCAAAAGCTCTAAATTCTCCATTGCTATTTAACGATTCGTAAACTACGCTTTCATCTAAAATATTTGCATCAACTTTTTCTATTGTATTAAAATAAATTATAAAATAGTAATGTATGAATTTATTCTCAATTGTAAACTTATAATATAGTATAATTTTAACTTAAATATGATCAAAATAAGATATGAACTAACCATCAATAGATGTTCTTAATTCATTCGTTGTAACAAATGCATTTTCTTCATAAATCATCTTTTCAAGTTCATTATAATCAAGATCAGGCGATAGTTCTTCTTCTTTGATCTAAAAATCAGTATGTTCAATACAATCAATATCAAACTGGATCATCGTTCTCTTCTTACTAAACAATCAATACATAATAGAAATTATAAAATCAATAATAAAATAAAATTATTGAAATAAAACAAAACTATAAAATAGTAAAATACATGTTCTTCATTATCATATTATAAGTAACGTGAACAAGGTCATTAAGTCTTTAATATTCTAAAAGATTTCGTTTCTTTGTATGAATACATTAAAAAACACTTCAATTATGTTCACAACCTAATGCAAAAAGCTGTTTGACTGAGTAATCTAATAACGAGTTTTCTTAATGTTAGAGCACTATTATCGAATAATTTCCACTACTTATCTATATTTTAAATTAATAGTTATGATAAAATATATATTATTAATAAGTAAATAATGAATTAAAAATAAAACTTACCTAGTTGCTTTTTTTTCAACATAAGTTCTCTCTTTGTTGATGTCTAACAAAACTCTCTAAACCTTCACGATACAATTTAATTTCATTTATCGCTTATGATTGCTCTTCAATAGAGAAAATAAATTTGCATTCAATCACGTCAAACAAACTACCCATAATATTAATTGTACGTTCTTCTCCACTATATAAGCAATAAGGAATGAGTAAGATGCTTATCCCATTGTTGATCAATAATATCTATATACGGCTTGTACAAATTCCCCTTCCCTTTAAAAATATTTATAATTGTTTTGTGAGCTCTATACATACCATCAATATATATATATATATATATATATATATATATTGTTAGAGTAGTGCCCTGAAGGCAATCGCCTTTAGCGCATTTTGTACAAATTTGTGTACAGTCTTTATGAATAAATAAAGAAAGACATATTTCATTACATTGCTGTTCATTATTTATGAACTGATATTGATCAATAAGCAAATTAATGAAGTCCATGATATATGACATAGCATGAAGGAAATTATGATGTGATCATACTATCGAGATTCCTATCATGTGCAATTATGTCAATATCTAAATTATCCCTAGTCATAGGATTCTTGAGCTGGACATGGTAATCCAAAAGACTAGCACATCTCAAACTCCTTGATTTGGTCAAGCGGTGGATCTCGTAAACTATAAATATGAGATATTTAGGGTTGAGATGTGGATGCTTACTAGAGGTAGTAAGTACATTGGATGACTGCTATGAGATCATCACATGGATGTCCTATTCTAATGTCGTTGATAATCTCATCATAGCAATGGTGCAAGTATCCTTAGACTTGAGGTGCTCAAGGATATCTTGAATACCGATTACGTGCTTTGACTCCATTCCTTGTTGCCTTACGAGGTCGCTCATAGGGTGGTGATTGGGTACAGCTTGAGGTATTCGAAGGTAATTGAGTAGCCAATAGAGGATTCACCATTTTTGTGATAGCAGAAGATGATACCCATGGCCTCTTGTCAGGGTCATTACTTGGAAATCTCTGGGCGGAGTAAGTATGTCATGAAGAGTGTCTTCATTGACATATAAAGTAATGAGTCCCAGGACGAGAACTGAAATCACTTGGACTAGATTTGACGTAGTCAGTCTAGTAAGAGTTGACACATTGCCCATACTCATAACCAAGTGGGGTATAGCATGGTGAAAGGACGAATTGCACGGTAATTATCTATGGAAAGGTTCGTAATATGGTCCATGATGAATACATGTTCATTCGTCAAACCAATTACTTTCCGGTCAATTGGGGGTCATGATGTGTTGCTAGATACCGCTCATGACTTGCTCAGATTAAGTGTTAATCTAAGTGGCCAACATAACCGGGAACCTAATGGGTCACACGCATAAGAGTGTCTCGAAGAATTCGTAAAATAGTTTTGGACAGAGTTCTAATATATGGAGAGCAAACGGATTAAATGGATCCCGATGAGATCGAGATATGTCCCGATGAGATCGCGACATCGATATTGCTGAAAAACGTTTCCAGAGATTTTCCCATACCGGGACCCGGTAGGCCGGTAGGACCGACCCCAGTGTGACTGGACCACTTCAGCATTTATATATAATTAATTAATTAATTAATTAAGTAATTAATTAATTAATTAATATATATATGTGTTCAACGTGGATGGAAGAAAGGTGGAGAAGCTTCCTTTCATGCTTAGTCATCAATTCCATTTAATGACAAAAAGACAAAATGAAAGGATGAAGAGGCTTGATCGTTGGTTTTGGTTTAAGAAGGAAAAAGAAAGAGTTTCTTTCCTTTAAGATGATGATCTTCTTGGTTTTAAAAGAAAGAAGAAAAGTGTGAAGAAAAAGGGTTTTTCCTCTCTTCTTCAACGATCATTTCATCTTCTTCACCAAGCTTCTTCATCTCCTTCATCGTTTTCCAAGCTCTCCAAGAACAAGGTAAGATCTAGCAGTCTTCAACTTGTTCTAGCTATTCCCGGGTCAAAGGGTTGTCCCGGTTAGGTTCTCCGGTCTCTGCGTGGATACTGTTAGAGACGGTCTCCTTTGGCCGTTATGGTTTGAGTTTGTTGTACAGACACATGGATCCTGGCTTTCGGGAAGGTCCCGGAACAAATTTTTTTGTTTTCCGCACCGTGGGAATGTGATGCTCACACCGGGATTTTCCTATAGTGGTATCAGAGCCACTTGTGTCATATATAACGAAGAAACCATGACTAGATTGGAGCTGCCTATTGCTTGTGACGATGATGCATGTTGATTGTGTGAATTTCAAATTCACAAGATGTTGTTGCATATGTCTGTGGAAGCTTGGAATTTATCAATGTGATTTGATATGGTTTTGCTAATTTATTCCCTAATGTCTGGTTGCTGTCTTTGTGCACATTCAATGAACAAGCTTGCTTATAAATTCGAGAATAAATTGTAGAAATTTTTATTTTCGGATTTGCTTTCACCAACATGTCTCTAAGATGTTTATGAATGTCTATGAGAATGGAAAAATGTTTTCAAGGTGATTTACTATTTATTTGAGAATTTATTGTGCGCTGCTGGGAATAACTGTGTTGAGGAACACAGATTCTACATTGGCTTTGTTGCTTAGGTTGGATGAGTTTTTGATGGAAATAAATCCTGAAAAAATTCATGGAACATGTTATGAATATTTTGTAACCTCTGTAATTTTCTCAGAATTTATTGAAATTGTTTCAATGAGTTTTTCAAGCAAAACACAAAGCTTGGCAGTTTTGAGAAAGTTGCTAGAGCTGTTTTGTTTGAAATAAAAATTGTGTATTTCTTAATTGCAATGCCTTGGATCATTTTTAATGTGATTAAAATGTGTTATATTGATGTTGTATTCTTGCCTAAATGATTTTCTTGAAATCGGGTTTCCAAACAATTTAGGATGTCAAATGTGTCTCATTAGCGTCTCGTTAGTATATTCCCTTATCTTGATTGTTTTGGCCGTCACAAATTTGTGACAGGTGCCGAAGTAGTCTTGATAAAGTGTAGACTACCTAGAGATACTTAGGGTGATAATTTGATATTCTTAAATTATTTAGAAATCTAAATGAATAAGAGTGTATTCATCAATTTCAAGTTTCATGTATAGTTTGACTATATATGGTAAGCATGGAACAATGAAAGTGTTTCATTGGTACATCATAATTAAGGATATTACACTTGGTATTGTGAATTTGATCTACACGGATTGAGAAATTAGCCGATTAGAGAGGGGCAAAAACGGTCGACTAGCACATGTACCGGTCGATGGCACATCCATTCAATGACCGAACATGCACTAGTCGATTGGAAAGTGCACAGTAATCCATCCCAGTCGACTGGAACATGTTCTAGTCGACTGGAACGTGCACAGTAACCTATAGTAGTCGACTATCATAAGTTCCAGTCAACTGGCACATGCACCAATCGACTAGAACATGCCCCAGTCGACTACAACAACATGCAGAGGTGGGATGATGGATGATTTTAGGTATAGACTCAATGTGATTGATGAAATACCCTAAATCATTCCATATAGTCAAGGTGACTATAATCCTACAGCTTGGAGAAGAAAAAGATGAGACCAGAAAACCTCACACATCATATGAAAACTAACGCCTTCCATTAATACGGAAGAACCGGAGTTCTTATAGAGTTGGGTTGTTAGGTAAACCCAAGCTCGCTCTATACGGATATGTTCGAACCATGAAAATAAGATTTTCGGATTAATGGGTCGGTTTTCACTAGAAGCGTTGATTTGTTGAGTAAACTCATGGTCAACGTGGACAGAGGCGAAATTGGGTAGTGTACATCAGATGTACACGCATCAAGAGTTGATAACCCAATGTGTGTGCATACATCACGAGTTGATAACGCTAGTTGATAGTTGCATCTATGAATCAAATGTTATGACCGATACCTACCGATAGATCTAAGGTGGCTTGTTGGGTAAACCCAAGGTCATTTTAGTAATGTCGGATATCTATGATGCAATTGGTATGATCGATACCTACCGATTGACCTAAGGTGGCTTCTTGGGTAAACCCAAGGTTATCCTTAGCAATGTCGGATATTGACCCACTAGGACATTTTGTCATAATATTTCTTGGATTCATACTGAGGGTTATGGATTCTTTGAAACTTGTGGAAGCCATATGCATGTCATTCAAGTCCTTATGATCATGCATGTAATTCTATTCTAACATTCTTTCTCTCTTTTCCCTATAGGTTATTGAAGATGACCTCTAGTGTGAATTTTCGCTCGCTTATGGACTCCAAGAAATTAACTGGACCAAATTTTCTAGATTGGCTGAGAAATCTGAGAATTGTTCTCAGGTCTGAGGAACTGGGATATGTCCTAGATGTTCCACTTCCTGATCCACCTGCTGTTGATGCTTCTGATGAGGATCAGAAAGCATATCGTAAGCATCTTAAAGACAGTGTCATGACTACTTGCATTATGCTTGCCTCGATGTCACTAGAGCTGCAGAAGCAGCATGAGTCTATGGATGCTCATAACATAGTGTTTCATCTTAGGGAGTTGTTTGATGAGCAAGCTCGGTCTGAAAGGTTCGAGACCTCGAGGCTACTCTTCACTACTAAGATGACTCCAGGTTCATCTGCAGTGCAGTACGCACTGAAGATGAATGGGTATATTAAGAGGTTGGCCGTCTTAGGTTTTGTTATGGATTATGAATTAAGTGTTGACTTAATTTAGTTGGATTGTCGATAGTTATTCACGGCCAGGTTAAACTATCGGATGAACCAAATATCCACGACAATCCCTGAGTTGATCAATCTGCTCAAGACAGCAGAGCAATCTATCAAGAAGGATAGTAAGCAAGTGCTTATGGTGGCTTCTTCTTCTGGTTCAAAGAAAAAGAATCTAAAGAAGAAAAGGTCTAAGAAACCAAAAGGAAGTGCAGCCAAGAAGAAAACCAAAGAGATCGCACTAAAGGAACTTGCTTCCATGTGGCAAGACCGCCATCGGGCTTAAATTGTAAAGTCTATATGGATGAATTGAAGCGAAGAAGGCATCGATGCCTCGACTTCTTCGGTATGTTTTCATTGAGGTTAATCTTGTTTCGACCATAACATATGGGTATTAGATACGGTTGTGGCTCACACATATGCAATGATATGCAGGGCCTCGGGGACGAGGCGACTCATGAAGGAGAACTAAACTGCGTGTGGGAAATGGAGCTAGAGTTCTTTGCATTAGCCGTAGGCACTTACTTTTTGTCACTCCCCACTGGGCTTGTAATTAAATTGGATGAATGTCATTTTGTACCAGATTAACAAAGAACATATTATCTGCTCTTATTTAAATAGAATTTGGTTTCCATTTGACTTTTAGTAACAATGGTTGTTCTATTAGTTTGAATGGAATGCTTTATGGTCTTGGTACATTATGCAATGGAATTTACATATTAGATATGTCACATCCAATTATGAATGTCAATGACACGAAAAGACATAAACGAGATAATTTAAATTCAACTTACTTATGGCATTGTCGCTTGGCCATATAAATGAGAGACGATAGCTAAGCTCCATAAGAGTGGAAGTTTAGGGTCATTTGATTATGAATCATATGACACATGCGAATCTTGTTTATTAGGCAAGATGACTAAATTACCCTTTAAAGGAAAGGGTGAACGAGCGATCGAGTATTAGACCTAATACATTCGGATGTATGTGGTCCGATGTCCATCCATGCAAGTGGATGTCTTTACTTCATTACCTTTATCAATGATTATTCTCGATATGGGTACTTGTATTCGATGAGATACAAATCAAGCATTTGAAAAGTTCAAACAATTGAAATGAAGTAGAAAACCAACTTGGGAAAAGTATCAAGACATTACGATCCGATCGTGGTGGGAATACTTAGACCAAGAATTTTGGATTATCTCGTAGATAATGAGATTTTATCTCAATGGACTCCTCCTTACACACCACAAAGATAATGGTGTGGCAGAAAGGAGAAATCGAACCTTGTTAGACATGGTACGATCGATGATGGGCTTTGCAAAGTTACCAAAATCCTTTTGGGGTATACACTGAGACAAATTGCTTACTTGTTAAGCAGAGTTCCATCAAAGCGATTGATGTTACTCCATATGAGATGTGGACTAACAAAAACCCTATCTTACTCATTTGAAAGTTTGGGGTTGTCACGCTTATGTGAAGCGGACACGATCAAATAAACTTGATGCAAAGTCGACAAGTGTTTGTTCGTAGGATATCCTAAAGAAACAATGGGATATCAATTCTACTCTTTGAGGAACAAAAGGTGTTTGTTTCAAGCATGCTGTCTTTAGAGAAAGAGTTTCTTTTACAAGAAGGCGGTGGGAGCAAGATTGAACTTGAAGAAGTTCGGGATGCTCGAATGACGCAGATCAACCGCTCGAACTCAAACTGTGACTCATACAGATGAAGTAATAGTTCAACCTTTTACAACAAACGAAGTTCGTAGGTCACATAGGATACGCTCTGTTCCCGAGAGATATGGATTTCTCGTGAATGAACAGAATGACGTATTGCTCATAGAAGATGATGAGCCTACCACCTATGAAGAGGTTCTAAAGAGTTCAGAGTCTTAGAAATGTTTTCACGCTATGCAGGCTGAAATGGATTCCATGTATGAAAACCAAGTATGGACTTTGGTTGAGGCACCCGAAGGAATCAAACCCATAGGGTGCAAATGGGTTTTCAAAAAGAAAACCGACATGGATGGTAATGTGATTACCTATAAAGCAAGGCTTGTGGCTAAAGGTTTTAAATCAAAGACAAGGAGTTGACTACGACGAGACCTTGACCCGAGAGCAATGCTTAAATCCATTAGATACTCCTAGCCATTGCCACTCATTATGATTATGAGATATGACAAATGGATGTGAAGACGCTTTCCTAAATGGAAATCTAATGAGGATGTATATGACACAACCCGAGGGCTTCACCTCCTATGATGGCGAAAAGGTATGCAAACTTCAGAAATCCATCTATGGATTGAAGCAAGCATTCCGGAGTTGGAATATCTGTTTTGATGAGGTAATCAAAGAGTTTGGTTTCTCACAAAATCCGGATGAATACTGTGTGTATAAGAAGGTTAGTGGGACCGCAATCGTATTCCTTGTGTTGTATGTAGATGACATATTATTGCTAGGAAACGATGTCTCTATGCTATAATCGCTAAGATTTGGTTGTCCAAACAATTTGCCATAAAGACCTTGGTGAAGCAACTTATATCCTGGGATAAGAATCTATAGAGATAGATCAAAAGGTTGCTTGGTCTTTCACAATCAACGACATAGACAAGATGCTAAAGAGGTTTAGCATGGAGCAATCCAAGAGAGGTACCTTCCGTGACTCATGGGATAACACTCGAAATCTATGTGTCCTAAGACACAAGATGAGAGGATGCGCATGAATATGATCCCGTATGCATCTGCGGTAGGATCTATCATATACGTTGTGCTATATACGAGACCCGATGTATCATATGCTCTAAGTGTTACGAGCAGATACCAATCGGATCCCGTGAGGGTCATCGGGTTGCTATCAAGAATATCCTCAAGTACTTGCGAAGGACTAAGGATGTGTTCTTGATATATGGGATGGAGATCTCCGGTGAGCGGGTATACAGATGCCGCCTAACTGATAAGGATGATTCCAAATCCCAATCAGTTACGATTCACACCGAATGGCGGGCGCTTAGTTGGAAGAGTTCCAAACAAGAGACAACCGCCGATTCAACAACCGAGGCAGAGTACATTTCCGCTTCGTAAAGAAGAAAGGCGGTTTGCAGCTTGATCAAGAAGTTCATTATTGAACTTGGTGTGGTTCCTAGCGTTGATGGGCCCATCTGATTGTATTGTGACAACAATGGGGCTATCAAGCAGCGAAGGAACCAAGGTCTCATCAACGATCCAAACACGCATTCGCAGATATCACCGATCGTGGAGATCATTGGTCGAGGTGATGTGCGG
This sequence comes from Erythroxylum novogranatense, assembly GCA_029891385.1. Classification (NCBI taxonomy): domain Eukaryota; kingdom Viridiplantae; phylum Streptophyta; class Magnoliopsida; order Malpighiales; family Erythroxylaceae; genus Erythroxylum; species Erythroxylum novogranatense. Next base: position 32,510,673 of record CM057225.1, on the reverse strand, counting down.
ATAGAGAGAATTCCCACCGAGCGAAATATTGCTGATCCGTTGACAAAGCCATTATCATAGAAGAACTTTGATTCTCATGTACTCGCCTATGGTATTAGATATCAAGGCGATTGGCTTTAGGTCAAGTGGGAGATTGTTAGAGTAGTGCCTCAAGGCAATCGCTTTAGCGCATTTTGTACAAATTGTGTACAGATCTTTATGAATAAATAAAGAAAGGCATATTTCATTACATTGCTGTTTATTATTTATGAACCGATATTGATCAATAAGCAAATTAATGAAGTCCATGATATATGACATAGCATGAAGGAAATTATGATGTGATCATACTATCGAGATTCCTATCATGTGCAATTATGTCAAGATTCAAATTATCCTAGTCATAGGATTCCGAGATCGACATCAGAATCCGGAAAGACTAGCACATCTCAAACTACTTGATTTGGTCAAGCAAAGGATCTCGTAAACCGTAAATATGAGATATTTAGGGTTGAGATGTGGATGCTTACTAGAGGTAGTAAGTACATCGATGAACTGCTATGAGATCATCACATGGATGTCCTATTCTAATGTCGGTGATAATCTCATCATAGCAATGGTGCAAGTATCCTTAGACTTGAGGTGCTCAAGGATATCTTGGATACCGATTCGTGCTTTGACTCCATTCCTTGTTGCCTTACAGAGGTCGCTCATAGGGTGGTGATTGGGTGCACTTGAGGTATTCAAGGTAATTGAGTAGCCAATAGAGGATTCACCACTTCGTGATAGCGTAAGATGATACCCATGGCCTCTTGTCGTGGTCATTACTTGGAAATCTCTGGTAGAGTAAGTATGTCATGAAGAGTGTCTTCATTGACATATAAAGTAATGAGTCCCAGGACGAGAACTGAAATCACTTGGACTAGATTTGACGTAGTCAGTCTAGTAAGAGTTGACACATTGCCCATACTCATAACCAAGTGGGGTATAGCATGGTGAAAGGACGAATTACACGGTAATTGTCTATGGAAAGGTTCGTAATATGGTCCATGATGAATACATGTTCATTCGTCAAACCAATTACTTTCCGATCAATTGGGGGTCATGATGTGTTGCTAGATACCGCTCATGACTTGCTCAGATTAAGTGTTAATCTAAGTGGCCAACATAACTGGGAACCTAATGGGTCACACACATAAGAGTGTCTCGGAGAATTCGTAAAATAGTTTTGGACAGAGTTCCAATATATGGAGAGCAAACGGATTAAATGGATCCCGATGAGATCGAGATATGTCCCGATGAGATCGCGACATCGATATTGCTGAAAAATGTTTCCGGGGGTTTTCCCATACGGGACCCTATGGCGTGTAGGACAATTCTCAAGGTGTGATTGGACCACTTCAAAGATTATATATATATGTAATTAATTAATTAATTAAGTAATTAATTAATTAATTAATTAATATATGTTCAACGTGGATGGAAGAAAGGTGGAGAAGCTTCCTTTCATGCTTAGTCATCAATTCCATTTAATGACAAAAAGACAAAATGAAAGGATGAAGAGGCTTGATCGTTGGTTTTGGTTTAAGAAGGAAAAAGAAAGAGTTTCTTTCCTTTAAGATGATGATCTTCGTGGTTTTAAAAGAAAGAAGAAAAGTGTGAAGAAAAAGGGTTTTTCTTCTCTTCTTCAACGATCATTTCATCTTCTTCACCAAGCTTCTTCATCTCCTTCATCGTTTTCCAAGCTCTCCAAGAACAAGGTAAGATCTAGCAGTCTTCAACTTGTTCTAGCTATTTCCGGGTTAAAGGGTTTGTCCCGGTTAGGTTCTCCGGTCTCTGCGTGGATACCGTTAGAGACGGTCTCCTTTGGCCATTATGGTTTGAGTTTGTTGTATAGACACATGGATCCTGGCTTTCGGGAAGGTCCCGGAACAAAATTTTTTGTTTTTCGCACCGTGGGCATGTGATGCTCACACCGGGATTTTCCTACATATATATCCCAGAGATGGCTTCTCATTTGAATCAACAATCCTTAACGGCCTTATAAGCGAAGCCACAATCTTCATAATGATCAAGCAAGCATCCCAAAATTTATTATCTAGAATAATAACACAAACTTCTTTTCCTTTTTCACTCTTTGATAATTTATGACTTGAAAAGTGTTTACTTGTCACTAATTTTTGAAGTAGTTGTTTATGTTCATAAACACTTTTCAAAGTAATAAATGTAGTTGCAAACTTGGTAGCGACAGGACGAATGATCTCAACTCAATCTTCTTGTTTTCTTAACCAAGACAAAAATGTGACATGATTATACACAAAAATTGTGATCTTAGATGCGCGTCAAGCAAGACTAGAAATATGACCCATATCACCAATATCTTTTAAAAATAAGATTTATACAATGAGCAGCGCATGGAGACCAATAAATATGCTCATACTTTGATTGTAATAAGTACCCAGCTGATACATAATTTCCAGCATTATATGTAACAAAATGCACAACATTCTTTGGTCCAACCCACTCGCCAATTTTAGAGAATAATTCAGATAAAGCATTAGCACATTTTACCATTTCAGAAGCATCAACAGACTTAATAAAAGTTGTTCTAATATTACAATAAACTAACAAATTAATCAAGGTTCTTTGTTTTTGATCAGTCTAACCATCTACTATAATAGTGCATCCTGTTAATTCCCAACTAGATTTATATGTATCCACAATTAATTGATATCCCCTTTTTAAATCTTAAAGTAAAGGCACACGCAGCTCATAATAAGATGGTATCTTAAATCCTAGATTTATTATTATTGTAGCATCAATTGCTTCTTGAAAATATGGTGAATTTAAAGCATCTAAAGGAATACATGAATGATAAAACCATATAGCCCATGCTCTTTTACATCGTAAAACAATATCCTTATCAACCATAAAACTTTTTAGACTAGGTCGAGAACTAGGATTAGTTCTTGGAGAAAAATAAGAATCTATGTCAATAGTAGCTTTTCTTTTTCCTTTATCTAATACTTGTGATGTTTTATTATCTCCAAAAGATATATCATGAGCCTCTTTATTTTCCTTCTTCTTTCTTACTTGTTGTTGCAAATATTTTCCAATCATATCATGCACATCAAGTGGTATTTTTTTGCAAGAAGCAATATTACCCTTAACACTAGCAAGATGTTCTTTCATTCTAAAAATTCCTCCCTCTTTAAATATTCTATCGTAAAACATACAGTTATATTGTATATTCCCATCAGATGCTTGAGAAGAAGAAAAATAATTCCATGCTGGATCGTACTTACCACGAGTAGAGAATGATTCCGTATTCTCTATTATGATTTAACCTAAAAAGTATTAAAAAATGAGTGTATCTTGTGGGACTGTCACTAAAGTCTCCTTCCTCCAAGGGTTTACAACACGGTAACACTAAATGACTCGGGCAAGATGGTTGGCCTAACTTTCAATTGTTTTTTCGTGCGGCATTGTAACCTTGATAATCTCCTATAGGTCTTTAGGTTGGATTAGGATTAAAAGAGGAAGCAAGAGGAAACGACGGAGAATAAACATTTAAGATTTTTAAAAAACATTTAAGATTTTTATTATATTTTTCATTTTTAATAAATTTATTAATGCATACAATTTTAATAATATAAATATTTATTTGATAATAATCTTATGAGCTTAATACCGTAATTAAAAAAGATTAAAGGTTGATTTTATAGTAATTTTAATATCTTAAATAGATATTATAAAATTAAATAAGAAAAATTTTAATATAAGAAAAATTTTAATATAAGAAAAATATCAAGGTTTTAAAAACCAAATCGGACCGAATTGTCCGGTTCGATCGAAAAAGTTTGAATCGGTCAATTTTTATACATAGAGATTATTAGGTGAATCGAATCGCACCACTTCTTGGTTCAAACTTTTTCAATGTAATCAACGGTCCGATTTAGTTTTAAAACCTTGTTAATAATGAAGAACTAATATGATTATGCTCAAATAAAGTAGACATTATTTTCATATTCTATGCCTAATCAAAATCTGTGTAGTGAAATGATTAAATTATATAGAAAAATTACACATGAAAAGGTTATTCAAAACTACTATGATGTTCTTAAATATTTGGGTAGTTATGATATATTATTAAACGACAATCTTGATCTATGATTATAAATTATTTAATTAGAGAATTATAAATAAATTCAACGAGTTTAATTTATTTAATCCTAAATATGATTTATGATTATAATTAATATCATTGACAACATATTTAGGAACTTAATAGGTCGATATAAAGAATAAGTTAAAGAGAGAAAATGATTTTTAATCAAGATAGATTTGATTGTAAAGTTCGAGAAACTTTATGAATAAATTTGAGATATTTAATAAATAAAGACCACTACAAGATATTAAAATTTTATTTAAATTAAATTTCTAAAATGTACAAAATCTATTATAATTGGGCTTAGACTCCAATGGAGCTAGCTTTTTCTTATTTAACCCTCTCTATAATAATTGTAATTCTCTCAATAAATTCTTTAGATATCATTATAAATCAAACATTTGTGCAACTACGGTGGTTTAACTGAGTCAATTTTGGGAAACGGTTTGAGAGGAATGATAAAAAAGATCAACCTTCAAAATAACATATTAGTTATGATTCTTGCTTGAATATATTTTTAATCTCATGTTTATAGGATTTTACTTGTTTAATTAAGAGTATTTTTTCATTGTTTTTGGCATTTAGTTTAATTTGTTCATACTATATTTTTTAGGTCTAAATTGCCTCCATGGGTCGAGATGAGTAGAAATAAGATAAAATAAAGGTATAAATTAAAGGATTGAAGTTGTCAGTAACGGATATGGCTGTGTAGAGTGGGACACGACCATGCCCATAATTGTGTAGCTTTTTAGGACTGTGTTTCTTTGTGATTTGCAAAGAATTAAAGTGGGATTGAGGGACACGATCATGCAGGGTTGTAAAAGTGACTGTGTCCACTTCAGTAATCCTAATTTTAAAGTTGTAAAAGTGCAAAATAAAGAGATGCCAAAGAAGTCTATAAAAGGTTCAGGAAAACAAATTGATGGCCTAGGATGATAAAAAGAACAAAGAATAAGTAAGGAAACATATTTGGAGTGGATTACCATAAATCTAAAATGGATTTTATGAAGATTAAAAGGAATTTCATTCATGTTTCTTTTTATTTTATATTTTTCCTTTAGTTTTGATGTTATATCTTCTGTGATTATAAACTAAAACTTTGTTGGTACTTAGATTAAATGAACTCGGATAAACCTTGTAGTGATTTTACATTAATTTAGTTCATTTTTAGTTTTATTGAGATTAAATTATTTTTATTAATTATTTTGGAATTAATATTGCTAGTGTACTAATCTTGTTCTTAATTATTCAAATCAATGTTTTATTATTTATATAATTTAAATGATCTTAAAGCTTTGAAAAATCACACAAAAAATTTCATTCTTGTTCTCTTTGTGTGGGATCTAATCCTATCCTAATTTCTTAATGGTAGTATTAGAGCTAAATTTAGATATAGAACTTATTAAGTATTTTAATTTCTATTGATATCTAACTTTGAAACTAAAATTACAATTGTTACAAAATCCTTATATAAGATTAAATTAGATTCAATTTCATCTAAAAGTGTCGGACTAATACCTTACAAATCCTAAAAATTAGATTTATATCTAGTCATTTTTAATTGAAGAGTTTAACTATACAAAGCTAGAGTTGAGATTTTGGAATTTTGGTTTTAGAAATCCCAAGCTTTATGAAATCTGAAAAAAAAATTGAAAAGGTAAAATATCATTAGTATAAGAATTGAATAATTGAAACATGCAATACCTAAATGTTCAGAGACATAATACTGTTGGACCAATGGTCGTTGACAAATTAATTCCACTTATGTTTTGATAATAATAAAATGTATAGAATTGGTTAAGAAATTGTTTCAGGTATTTTGGGATTGATATTCAATGAAAGAATCGTACAAATCAAGATGGGCAAGTGTTTAATCAATGAAGATTCAAGATGGGAGTTGCCTACTAAAGGAAAATGACATAAAACATAAGGTTTATAGAGAAATTGGTCGGATGTTATCATAGATGGCTAAACAAGTCGACTTACACAACACAAGTTGACTTACATATGAAGATGAATTCACACAAGTCGACTTATAGGACACAAGTCGACTTATCGAGGATAACAAGTCGACTTATATATAACAAGTCGACTTATTGGAGAGCGGAGATGAAGTTTTTCGTAGATGGTTGAAACAAGTCGACTTATTCATTCGACAAGTCAACTTATGTATGCACAAAATCAGCTCCAACGGTCCAATTAGCTAAAACTAGTATGGAGATTGTTAAGGAACGGTCATAACAATCATGCAACGGCTATATGGGTTCCCAACAGCTATATTTCTTCAAGTATAAATAGAGGATGATGGAAGAAGAGTTTAGAGAAGTTCTACAAGCCTACATACTCTTCTATTGCTTCAAAATTGCTCATTATTATTCTTATCTTATTACATTTGTATTGAGCACTAGTTCTTAGATCTTTATCCTATTTCTTTTATAAATTGAGTGACTAGTGAAAGGTCACGTGTGAGGTAGCTAGAGCTGGAAATCAAGTATTGTTGTAGGATTTGTGCTTGGAAGACAAATCATCTGTAAAGGTTGCTTGAGTAGGAAATCAGCGGTATTGGTAAGATTTGTACCGGAAGACAAATCAAGTGTAAAGGTAGCTTGAGCCGGAATTCAAGTGGGATTGTAAAAGTTCACACTCAACTACAAAGTGTGCAATAAAGTGGTTGGCAAAATCCTAAGTGGGAGCTTAGGTAGAGGACGAGGTCTTAGCATCAACCTCTATAAAACAAGTGTTTGATCTTCTTCCTACACTTTTCAATTAAGTTTATCTAAATTGTTTTGTGTGTTTTAACTTCTGATTTTCTTGTAGAAATTTTCAAAGAATTTTTAAGATCTATTCAACCCCCCTTCTAGATCGCTAACAATTGGTATCAGAGCAGAAGTATCCGGGGATGGCACACAATAAACTAGCGGAAGAAGGTAACACAAATTATCGCCCTCCTTTGTTTAATGGCTCTAACTATTCATCATGAAAAAATCCTATGAAGTATCATATTATAAGCGAGGGAGTTGAATACTGGAAGATCATCATCTTCGGACTTCAAGCCCCTCTAAAAGAAAATGGTGAGTTGAAAACAGAGCTGGAGTATGATGATAACGATTGGAGGCAAGCGTACATCAACGCCAAAGCTATGAAGTTGATATATTGTGCATTAACGGTTGAGGAAAGAAACCGGGTAAATTCTTGCACCACTGCCAAGGAAATGTGGGAGAGACTTCGAGTTACTCACGAAGGAACCAACCAAGTCCGGGAAACAAAGATCAACATGCTTCTCCATGATTATGAAATGTTTGTCATGAAGGAAGGTGAGTCTATTTCCACTATGCTTGATCGTTTTGCAGAAATCATAAACGAATTAGGCAACCTTGGAAAGCATATGACGGATAGCGAGAAGGTGAAGAAAATTCTTCGCTCACTACCGAAGGAATGGGACTCACAAGTCACCGCTATTATGGAGTCCAAGGATCTTAATCACTTGGAATTCAACGCCTTGGTGGGATCACTCATCAACTATAAGATCATTCTCAAATCAAGAGGAGGTAGAGGTAAGTCACAAAAATCAATTGCTTTAAAGGCTAATGTTTCTTCTCTTGATGAAAGTGATGAAGAAATAGATGAAGACGAGGAAGACGAAGAAATAGCAATGTACGCCAGAAATTTGAGTAAATTCAAAGGACTTCTCAAAAATCGGAGGAAGGAATTAAATGGTGGAAGAAATGGAGAAAGGAAGAAATTTGCCATGGAAAGAAGATCCAAGGGTTATGAAGAAAAGAAAAGCTCATCCTCAAATTCAAATCTCCAGAAAAATGACAAAGGGGAAAAGAAAGCTAGCCTTATAGCCACGTGGAGTGATGATGAGGAAGCATTTCAAAGCAATGATGAAAACAACCTAGCACTTATGGCAAATAGCTTCTCAATAAGTAATGATGAAGATGAGGTACATTTCATTGATCAAGATCTTATAGATTCTTTTAACTCTTTACAAATTGATTTTGAAGAAGCTATTGAAATCAACAAGAAATTAAGAAGGAAAATAAGGGAATTGGTTGCTGAAAATAATGCTTTACATGAGACGATTGATGATTTAGATTGTCCTAAGGAAGATCATTCTACATGCCTTGATGAAAAAGAAAATCTTACTAATGAACTTGGTAGGCTTAGAAAGGAGTTTTCTTATGTGGTTGGAAAATTTGCTGGTGGAAATGCAAAGTTTGAAGAGATGTTGTCTTTACAAAGATATTCTATTTCTAAACATGGTTTGGGATATGATCCTTATAATAGAGATTGTTCTTTAATTTCCAAATTTACCAAGGATGGAAAAGTTGCTCAATGTGCTAGATGCTTGAAAGATGGTCATATAGAAATTGCATGTAAAACTATTAGGAGATGTATCAAAGTTAAGAAAATTTGGGTGATTAAAGGTACAACACCACCTAATGTGGTTTATATGACTAACCAAAATGGACCCAAGATGGCTTGGGTACCAATAAAAAGAAAAGATGTTTCAGTTGCAAGTACAAGCAAGGAATGAAATCCACCAAGCACTTGGCACATTGATAGTGGAAGTTCAAGGCATATAAGTGGAGACAACAACAAAGTCGACTAATGAAGGTTGATAAGTCGACTTATGGAGGTAAACAAGTCAACTCATGTCTACACAGATTCTTATGCTATTTCAAGAGTGTGGTGCTTATTATGACTTTCTGATATTTGTATTCATTGTTGGATTGTTATGTAATGACTATTGCCTTTATTTGTGTTTGCTGTTTTGTTTGTTTATGGACTGCATTTGCGACTATTTTTTATTTTTCATATTGGTTTTTAATTATGAAAAAAAAGGGGGAGTAATGTTGGAAATTGATAATTGGTATCTTTTAGTCACCGTCATTTGATTGAGGGGGAGTGTGTTTGATTTGAAACTATTTGTGTTTGATGACTCGTTTCTCTATTTAATGTGATTGCGATATTTCAGCTGTTTTGATTATGACAAAAAGGGGGAGAAAAATGAGAAATTGGATTTTCTTCAGTTACTTGATTAAGGGGGAGTTTGTTAAAATTTTAATTGATTTTTCAAGGTTATTAAAATTCAATGATTTATATGATTGAGGAGACTTCTAACCAAAATGACAAGGTATAAAAACCTTGATCAATGTTCCTTTGTTTTTTATTTCTTAAACAATTTCTAAGTATTTTGTCATTATCAAAAAGGGGGAGATTGTTGGACCAATGGTGGTTGACAAATTAATTCCACTTATGTTTTGATAATAATAAAATGTATAGAATTGGTTAAGAAATTGTTTCAGGTATTTTGGGATTGATATTCAATGAAAGAATCGTACAAATCAAGATGGGCAAGTGTTTAATCAATGAAGATTCAAGATGGGAGTTGCCTACTAAAGGAAAATGACATAAAACATAAGGTTTATAGAGAAATTGGTCGGATGTTATCATAGATGGCTAAACAAGTCGACTTACATAACACAAGTTGACTTACATATGAAGATGAATTCACACAAGTCGACTTATAGGACACAAGTCGACTTATCGAGGATAACAAGTCGACTTATATATAACAAGTCGACTTATTGGAGAGCGGAGATGAAGTTTTTCGTAGATGGTTGAAACAAGTCGACTTATTCATTCGACAAGTCGACTTATGTATGCACAAAATCAGCTCCAACGGTCCAATTAGCTAAAAATGGTATGGAGATTGTTAAGGAACGGTCATAACAATCATGCAACGGCTATATGGGTTCCCAACAGCTATATTTCTTCAAGTATAAATAGAGGATGATGGAAGAAGAGTTTAGAGAAGTTCTACAAGCCTACATTCTCTTCTATTGGTCCAAAATTGCTCATTATTGTTCTTATCTTATTACATTTGCATTGAGCACTAGTTCTTAGATCTTTATCCTATTTCTTTTATAAATTGAGTGACTAGTGAAAGGTCACGTGTGAGGTAGCTTGAGCTGGAAATCAAGTATTGTCGGTAGGATTTGTGCCGGAAGACAAATCATCTGTAAAGGTTGCTTGAGCCGGAAATCAAGCAGTATTGGTAAGATTTGTACCGGAAGACAAATTAATTGTAAAGGTAGCTTGAGCTGGAATTCAAGTGGGATTGTAAAAAGTTCACACTCAACTACAAAGTGTGCAATAAAGTGGTTGGCAAAATCCTAAGTGGGAGCTTAGGTAGAGGACGTAGGTCTTAGCACCGAACCTCTATAAAAACAAGTGTTTGATCTTCTTCCCTACACTTTTCAATTAAGTTTATCTAAATTGTTTTTGTGTGTTTTAACTTCTGATTTTCTTGTAGAAATTTTCAAAGAATTTTTAAGATCTATTCAACCCCCCTTCTAGATCGCTAACAAATACAAGAGAAATCAAGTTAAACACCATTTTCCCAATTGGAGACACACTAACCAGTGAACCTTGGAAAAATCTCAAAGCTTCCAATTCCTAACACATCAAAGGACTATCATGTGTTAGCTCTCTTCTGGTAGGTCATAAAAATTGATAAGGCCTTCCCCTCTTTGCAGTAACCTTTAGTTTCAAAAGTTAGGGATAACAACCATATGACCATTGAGCAAGTTTTCTATCTAACAATAAAACTCTTAATACACCAAAAGTATACAGATCCTGTCTTGTAGTATAAGAGGTTACCGTTCCCATGAGGATTATGCAAAAGTTAATTATTTGAACCTAACTTTGTTTAAGGTATTGAAAAATTAATTTGAATAAAATTAAATAATAGAATATCAAAAATAATAATAAATGAAACAAATAAATAGTGTGTTGCCAATAAATTTAGGGTTTTGATCAAGATTGAATACTTAGTACTTATGCTTTCCTTATTTTGCTTCCTTTAATCTTGTTGATCCAATTATATGTTTGATCCTAGATTTCCTTAGGTATTGATTACTCTCTCTCAAGATCTAATCAATTAAACCTAATTGAATTCAACATTTACAAATTTGCAATCTTTTAGTTCATAAAACTTTCCCTAACTTATTCGGATAATTAATTTTTCAAACAAGATCTCTCTTCAAATGATTGTTAACTTGATAATTATGGGTCTATTAAACTGGTAACTCTCATTTTACAATCTAATATTGATTACTTTTGACTCACTCTCTCGATTTGTTGTTAATTTTTTGCAGGAACAATTATCATAAAAATCCAATACGTATTGAAATCAAGAATAATTAAAAGTCATAAAATAAATCCACAATAAATCCTAATAAGAAATTTATAACTTTCATAAACATGTTTAGCATCAAAGAATTTTGATTACACATCAATACTTATGAAAGAAACAAGGGAAAAAGAATAAAAACTCTATTTTCTCCTTGATCAAGAAAGCTAGAATTCCTTGATGGTCATCTTGATCTCCTACTTTTGACTCACTTTTAATTATGGCTGCTATTGTTTTTTTTTTAATTTCATTTCATGTTCTTATATAGTATTACGGTCTAAAGAAAGCAGTATAAATTGAATTCTATCTAGACCACCAAGAGGCAAGCATACCCTATCGACAAGTAATATAAAACGGTAATAATCGGATATCGTACTCAAGGGATTCCAATACGCAAGATAATTAAATTAAATAATACAAAATTACTTAGGTGATCAAGAATTGATTGACTTGAAAATGAAATAAAGTAAGCAAATCAAGGAAATGTGCAAGATGCAAAGTACGAATTAAAAAATGACTATATTTAATAAAATAACAGAAATTGGCTAAGGTATCTGATTTCAATTAGATTAGACACTAAGACTTGTAACTGTGGATTGATTTAGGATTTACTTCACTTAAGAAAGTAAGACCTAATGTTTATTGGAATTCCCTTCTCTTCTAAATCTGAGTTACCTACTTAGTCTATAGATAATTTGGAATAAAAGGCATTCAATACAAGAAGCCTAAAATTAAGTTTTTTAATCCAAGGTATCCTCAGATAAGACCTTAAGGTTGGTCTACATTTTAGTCTCAAATATGTTGCTTGATCAATTTTTCGACAATTTAAATCTCATTGATTATGGCATTCAATCATCTAAGGCCTTAATCTAGGTGGTCAATCTAAAATAGGACTAAATATGCATTCAATAAAGCAAAACCCAATACCACAAAAATTGTCCTCATCTAATATCAATCCTAACCTCAACCAAAAAAACTTATGCATATTTATCAATGCAACACAAATCATGGTCATAATATATAACTGCATTGATTAAATCCACAAAAATTAAAAAAAATAAGGAATAAAAAATGAATTAAATTCTAGTAAAACCATGGCTTCTGGGATTGAAAAATGTTTTGGCCAACGTTCAGTTCGTTGTCTTCTTTCCATGCTTGCATGAATGGAGTGGAGTGTGTGTTGTTGGAAGTTGACTGCTTGTTTTTTAGTCCGTGAGTGGAGGATGTGTCGATGTGGGGGTTGCTGCATGCTTGGCAGTGAATGGAGACTGCATCTTCCATTGGTGAATGGAGTAGAGGTTACTATGAATGAGTGGAGGGGAGTGTTCATGAGTCAGTGAAGGCTACTTCGTGTGTGAGTGGAGAGTATAAGTTTGGTAAGGGTTGTAGCGTGAGTGCTAGAGGAGGCTGGTTCTCTTTGTTTCTCTCTCTTCTCCACTAGCTACTTCTCTTCTGATGTGACAATTAAGTTTTTGGTTTGGTCCACCTTATTCATGCACACCTTTCTTTTGGTTCCTCTCTCTATGCCGCCAGTTGCTTCTCTTCTTTCTCTTCTCCGTATTGAATGTTTTTTAGGTCCCTTGGTCCCACTCTTTATTCACATTTTAACCTCTCCTTTACGCAAAACCCTCATTCTTCTTGGCCAAAATGTTAACATTTTTAGGTGGCCAAAACATTAATGTTTTTTTATCATTGCTTCCTCTTATAGCTTTTCTTGCTTTTGGCTTTTAAAGGTTCCAAATCTAATACATGACTAAAATTAAAACAAATAACTCTTAATTAGTGCAATTTAAGCATTAAATGAACAAGAGTTTAACAAATTATGTATCTAAAATTAATATAAAATGCCCATTAACAACACCCCCATACTTTAATTGTTGCTTGTTCTCAAGCAACTTACTTTGATCACAGCCAACATATTCTGTCATTTCATTTTCAACAAAAATCAAATGTTTGCAATTCCTTAAACTTTGGCAAACTCAAGTATCAAGCTACTACATATATCATAATCTTTTCATCAATGCACATAAACAAAATCAAAGGTAGATATCTTTGATCAAAAGCAAAAATAAAATTAAAATGGACTTTCCTCACCATATTCACTCATATCACTCAAGTGTATAAAGGTTGTGTTTCACTCAAAGCTTCCTCTAAGAGATTACACTACCATAGGCTTGCAAATTCACCTATTTTCCACTATATAGAGTACATGCCATCATGGATCAAAAGAGATTTTACTAAGGGTTGTAATGGGGCTTAGGTTAATGTAAAGTAAAAAGGGTAAAGGCTACTCACAAGCATTCATACAGCACTAAGTAACGTGGGACAATCAAAAAGAAATTCTAAGATGTGCAAATAGAAACATGGGATTACAACTACTCATCTCTATCCAATGCTACTGTTTGATCTTTTTCTTTCACCATTTTTTGTTTTGTTTTGTTTTTTATAACACTAAACATAAAAGAAGATAGTAGTAACACAAATCAACAACAACTGGGCAGATGTACCTCTAAAACATCTCAAAACAACATATAAAACAAAACTCCCTAAATCAAGGACATCAAATACTTAGTACTTCATTCAACTTGTTAAAGGGTCAGGATAAAAAGTTTTCAGGTTTCAATGCAATGTGATTAATAAAAAAACAAATAAGGTCAAAGGCTCAAAGGGTGTAGCAAGGAAAAAAATTGACTTGGTGGATCATTTAAGTTAAAGGTTAAAAACAAAAAGGGTTTTATCATGTCCATAAAGCATGCAACTAGTAGTATCAAACAAGTTCAGAGCAAGTTCTGAAGGTAATCCATATAGGGAAGCATCACATACAACAAAGAAAATAAATGACTATAAGATGCAGTCATATAGCTCAAGACCTCACATGTGTTTAAATGAATATCCATCGAAACTCAATACATTGCCTCATCACTGAGCTTTAGTTATTGAATAAGTTTATGAAATCAAATACTTTAATCAATCCACATGGTTTACTATCCTCTCAAGTTGCCTAATCCAAATTCACGCATACAACTTAATTCTCCTTCCAACTACTTTGATAGAATAGTATGATCAAATTCATCAAAAATAGGACCTAAGTTAGTTACTAAAAGAGTCGCAACCATTCAAGTGTGTATCTCTTAACATCAACATTAACATCATAAACATCAACATGCACATAATCTCAATCTCCCACACTTAATATGAACATTGTCCCTAATGTTCAAGTAACTAACAATCAAACACAAAGAGGGGAAAGTGGAAGAAGAAACTTCCCTAAAAAAGAATCGACCAAGAACTCTTTGCCACCAACCATGCAAACCCTAAAGAAAACTAAAAAATAAATAAAGAAATGCATTAAATTAGAAAGAAACGCAAAGGAATCAATGAGAAAAGAAAAGAAAGAAAATCCCAGTCCTATTGAAAGGCATGCACTGCGATCAAGGGGGCAAAGTGTTATAAAAAGACGATCACTCCTCAAAATTATCCACAAACTTGGGTATATACGTTGTCTAACAAAGCTCTTTCTATAGTTGCCTTCCCTATAGTGCATGGAATGGTGAAAGATCCAGGGTCTTGACATTTCATAGGTATTTGAGGATTGAACAAGGCTGACACATTCGAGCTCACTTGGACTCTCTCATGGGCCTACACTTTCTCTTGTTTGTGCACAAGTCCTTAAGGTACTTAACATAGGCCGGAACTCTTTTCACTAAATTAAGGAAGTGTTAGCAAATTCCCTCAATTGTTCTATGATAATTAGTTAAGAAGTTAGAAGTATAAGATGTGAGTTTAAAAGACCAAAGGAGGGTAAAATGGGAAGGACAAAGTTAATGAAGGGTAAAATGGGAAAAAGACTTAATAAATAGGAAAAAATTAGAAGAGAAGAGGGAGGTGTCGTGGGCTGCCCAAGGAGAGGAGAGAGAGAACGAAAATAAGAGAAGAAGGAGGGAGAAACAGAGAACAAGGAAGGAGAAGTCGAAAATCCAAGAGAAAAGGTGGAAGAATCGTGGAAACGAGGAGAAAATCAAAGCTTCTAAGGTAAGTTATCCTATTTTCTTCTTGATTTGTTGAAGAAATGGGTATTGTGTTGTGAATGGGGAAGTGTTGGAGTTATGTAAATATAGTGCCCTGGAAAGCAAGTGTATTTACATGTAACTTTATCTTCTTCAGTTACAGTTTTGTAATGAAAATATTTATTATTAATAACTTTATCTTCTTCAGTTACAGTTTTGTAATGAAAATATTTATTATTAATAAAACAAAAGAGTTTGGTTTTATCTGTATGAGCATTATATATCTGGTCATAAGGTACCAAGATTCATTTGTAAGTAATATACATATACATAGAGATGTATGGGAAACATGTATATTATTAGAATCAATTAATTGATTTACAGTTGAATAATCAAGTTGGTCGTTTGATTATGGTTTAGCGTAGTGTTGCGATTTATCTCCATATAAGTAAAGGAGTTTACTTAAAGGGAATGATGAGTTTCATATCATGATAGTAGAAGACTATCGATAATGGCACTATTAAATGAATCGAATCAAGTATGTTTTCAAGAATAAAGTGGGTCGTTACTTTAATCTTAAAATATACAACTTAAGCATTTGCTTATTATGAACCACAATCTTGATGAGTGGTGAACTCATATGTGTTTCATTATAATTTTGATATGATCGGAATGGATTTTTACAGGTATTAATCCAAAGGTTCGCATGTTGGAATTATTAATTGAAACATGTATCGTGGAACATTCACTCAAATAAAGAGTTTATAGTATTATCATCTCTTCTAGATGTTTTAAGGAGATTTGGTGATTAAACTGGTGCCAGTAGTTTGATGGACTAGCTACCCATCAAGTCTTAACACTAAGATGAGATCTTATGTGTTAATCACCATATAAAGATAAATGAGAGATCTAGAAAGAAAAACCAACATAAGGGCAAAACGGTAATTTTACCCTTTGTTGTGCGGATGGCTATAATAAGGTTCTAAATAGGGTTTGCAATTGGACATATTCTCATAATATTTAATAATTCAAGAGTTCAACTAATTGTCTTTAGTGGAATGACATTTAGTTAATAAGCTAGAATTAATTCCAATGAGATCAATTATTTCGGGCTTATTGGAGCTTGAATTATCAAAGTCCAATAAGATTCCCCACTTGGCTTTAAGGAAGGTTATCAAGCTAAGTAAGAAGTAGTTTGGAGGCTTTAGAAGTCCATAATTGAATGATGGGCTTATACTAATTAATGGTTAATTGGAAGCCCATATGTTCATTTAGAAATGGGCTTGTTTTGGTTTAATGTAATTGATTAGATTAATTATATTAAAACAATTTTTTAAATGGAGAAGAAGCAATTTCGAAATTGTGTTAGGTTAGATGTGTAACCACACATTTGACATTAAAATACTAAATAAAGATGGTCTTTATTATGGTTCATCATTATTAAATGGAGTTATGAACTTACCATTAAATGGTTTAATGGTTGGCTTTTAATGTTGGCATGTAACCTATTTGCATTCATTAGATTAAAGATGAAAGATGTGCATTAGATGGACCATCTTCCTTCTTTCTTCTTGCCAAAACTGAAATGGGTATTCAATTATAGGTTATGGTCTTTTCAAATAGCCATTTTAAAGATAAATGAAGTATGTCTCATTTATTGGCTATTTGATGAGTGATTAACGTAAGAAGTGATGCATTGGATGCCTCTCACTCTTTCCATTTATGCATATTTCGAAATTGAGAGGTAAGAAAGGGTTCTTGCATGTTTTTTAGACATTCTCTCTTTTCATGCAAGATAGAACCGAAATTCCTAAGTGAAAGAATTGAAAGAGTTTCAATTTTGGTTCTTCTTCTTATAAGAAAATCTCCTCCAAATTTTTTCTTCTCCTTTCCCACCAAAGGATTTTGTTAACCTAGTTGTCCTTGAAGAACAAGTGGTAAATCTAATTGGTAGAGGATACTACTACAAGGAAGAAGATAGATTTCTAAAGGAAAAGACTCAAAGGCAAAGGATTTGGATATAAGAAGGAGATGATAGCGCAGCGAGGATTTAAAGCTGTAGCGAAGGAGTCGATAATTCCTTTTATCTTGTTCTTGGTTTTATTATCCTTATACCATATCATGTATGGATTAGCATGTTGATTTGGATATATTGCTTCCGCTGCAAGATGATTTCTTAAAAAGTTTTGAAATCTATCATTTCTTCAAACTAAGCATGTTTTCTTTTTTCGATCCAACAATTGGTATCAGAGCCGGTTTTTCATGCATGATTTCGGTTCCTATATGGTGGATGCATGGGTTGGCAATCTTTTTATGTATACTGCATATTTTTATGTGATAGAAATATATATGGTGTATGTTGCTCTTTTGGTTGTCCATAGAAGTTAAATTTTATCTTGAAGATTTCTTCTTTTGGTTGTAACAAGGAGGGTGGTCTATCATCACCATGTTTCCTCCTTGGTTTCTTTTTCTATTTTATTTGATTTTGTAATGTACAATTTGATATAATGATGAAGAAGGAGCAGCCATGGATTGAAGAAATGGAAAGGTAAAATTTTCGGTGTATCCTTTTGTGTTTTGGCATAAGTTTTTGAAAACTAAGTTGCTGGAATTTTGTTTCAATGAATCATATTTCAGTTATGATTGGAAAACAAGTGCTGGTTTTTGTTTCAAAGAATCCAATTTCGGTTTTGCTAAAATACTAAGTGTCTGTGTTTAATTTTCATGAAATGAGTTTCGGTTTTAATAAAACAAGTGCTGGAATTTTTGTCAAAACAAAGATTTGGTTTTCTAAAATCTAGTGTTGGAATTTTATTTTCAAAATGACAAAATTCTAATTTCATAAATGCCATTACATTTTGTTTACCGAATGGGCCGGATCATGTTAGCGAAGAGTTCGAAGCGGAAGATCCAAGTTGAAGAAGCATTTTTTGGGCCTAAAAGGCTTGTAATTATTTTATGTTCTAGGATGGACAATCAAAAGTGGCTTTATTAGTTCATGTGATGAATGGAGAAATAAATGCTTGTAATATGTGATATTATGTGATTGCATGTCATTTAGAAAATTGCCAACCCTAGGCCTTGCCATGCATTCATTATGTATGAGATATATAATGAAACAATATAGGATGTATAATAAATTGCATCTAGACAAGATGGTATTTAAAACTTAAAGCCCAAAAAGATTGAGTGGGAGAGGATGCTCCTGTGAGAGTCCACGGTCTCCAAATGATGGCCCGTTTGCATATGGTGAAGTGTTACTCCCCATCGGAGGGCATGGATCCTAAATCTTGCATGGTTTGGGTTTCCTTAAGGATAAGTCCACTTAATGATAGCAAATATGACCTCCCACCGAGGCATGATTTGTAGGTATCTTTAGTGAATGAATCAAATGGTTATACACTCAACATTTTTATCAATAAACCGCCCACCGTAGCTCATTGGTAAAAGTATGGACCAAATTAAGACGCTTCTTAAAAAATTGAGCATGAGATGCTTGGTAGTTTTTGAGTGGGAGGATCCCGCTTTTTTTAATAGATAAGATGACCCACCGTCACTTAGTACATTATAGATAAGAAAATAACAATGATAATGTTTTAATTTTTAAGTTTTGTTAAATCTATCATCATGCATACATGCATCATGATTTTATACAAAGTTCCATAAATTGTTGACTAGTATGCTCATGTTTTAATAATTTATATTTTCGACATAATCAACTACAAAATGAATCCACTCACCCCGCTTCTCGACTAATAACAAATTAGAAAATAGAGACAAGTTTAATGAATGGAGACGTAACCTTGACATTGTTCTTCAATATGAACGTATTTCATGGGTGTTAACTGAAAATGAGCCTACACCTCTAAGTGGAGATGCAACTCCTGAGCAAGTCCAACAACATGAGCGCCAAGAATCGCCGACAAGACTACTAAGTGTTATATTCGCTTCATCGTGCATGTTGCAAAAGCAAATTGCTTGTATGAAAACTGCTAGTGCAATGGTCC
Source organism: Erythroxylum novogranatense (assembly GCA_029891385.1). NCBI lineage: Eukaryota > Viridiplantae > Streptophyta > Magnoliopsida > Malpighiales > Erythroxylaceae > Erythroxylum > Erythroxylum novogranatense. The sequence continues at coordinate 32,491,311 of CM057225.1, read as the reverse complement.
ATCACCTACATGAGATGTTTGGTGTGAGGACTAGGTCTGCAAGAGTGAAAGCTATCCAAACCTTTCATAATCTCAGACAGAAACCTGGTGAACCGGTGCGGGATTACATGATGAAGGTAATCTCTGCGGTCACTGAGGCTGAGATGCTTGGGGCGGATATAGATGCGGACATGCAGATGATTATGATCATCAATAGCTTAAACTCTTCTTTTCAGCAGTTTAAGTTGGACTATGAGCTCAACAAAGAAGGATTACACCTTGAGTGAGTTGATGAATACCCTCCAGAACGGAGGAAATATTGAATATTAAGGCTCATGGGCCGAAGTTAATGTAGCTTCTTCTTCTAAGCCCAAGGGTAAGGGCAAGGAAAGAAGAAGGGTCCAATGAAAAGAAGGCCCAAATAGGGGTCAAGGCCAAACCCATGAAAAAGAAGGCCAAATAGAACATCAAAGGAAAGTGTTTCCTTGTGATGAGATGGGCCATCGAAAAGAAGCATCCGATCTACCTAGAGTCCCTCAAAAGCAAACAAGGTATGGGCTTCCTAAGTTTTTAGGAACTAGAAATGTGGCAGATTTATCTACTTCTTGGATATTAGATTCAGGAGCCACTAACCATGTTTGTAATTCTTTGCAGGGTTCAAAGAAGGAAAAGACTTCCTAAAGGCCGTTTCAAGTTAAGATAGCAGATGGTTCCTATGTTTCAGTGAGAATCGGTGGGAGTAGTTATCTTGGACTTTCCTAGTGGTCATAGGTTATATTTGGAAGATGTTTATTACATGCCAATGATTGTAAGGAACATGATTTCTTTTTGTCTAATAAAATCTGGCTATTCCTTATATTTTGAAAAGGTTGTTTCAATATATGAGAATAAGGATTTTATTTGTGAAGCGATAATTAAACAGGATTGTTTTTATAGAACCTATGAAAGGCTCACTAAACACCACAGTAATTGATAAAACCAAGACAATCCAATATCTCTAGCATTAATTCATAGTATCTGTGGCATCTAAGGATGGGTCATATCAATCGAAAAGACTTGACAGCTAGTAAAGGATGGGATCCTTATGGGCTTGGATAGTGATCCATTACCCACTGTGAATCTTGTATTGAAGGAAAAATGACAAAAGCCTCATTTCCTTCTAAAGGAAACATATTTGAATCCACATTGGACATAGTACATACTGATGTGTGTGGGCCCATGAATGTACAAGCTAGAGGAGGTTATGAATATTTCATAATTTTTATAGATGATTACTCAAGACATGGCTATTTGTATTTGATGCATAAAAAGAGTGAATCTTTTCAAAAGTTCAAAGAATTCAAAGCTAAAGCTGAGAAGCAACTTGGCAAGCCATTAAAACAGCTTCGATCAGATCGAGGTGGTGAGTATTTATCTGGAGAGTTCCATCAATATTTAATTGACAATGGAATTGTTTCAATTTGTCGACTCCTCGTACACCTCAATGTAATGGTGTAGCAGAGAGGAGAAATAGAACTCTATTGGAAATGGTAAGATCAATGATGTCCTATGCTAGCCTTCCAGAATCGTTCTGGGGATATGCCATACAAACGGCAACATATCTTCTTAACTTTGCTCCATCCAAATCGGTGCCTAAAACACTTAGGGAGTTGTGGACTGGCCGAGTGCCTTCATTGAGGCACTTGAGGACTTGGGGCTGTCCAGCCCATGTTCTAAAGCCTGAATCCAAAAAGATGGAACCAAGGTTAGAAGTATGTTTGTTTGTAGGATATCCTACGGGAACTCGAGGGTACTATTTTTACAGTCTTCATGATAGGAAGGTATTTGTGTCGACATATGCAAACTTCATAGAGGAAGAGTTTGTGAGAAATCACAAAGGAAGAAGTGAAGTAGTACTAAAGGAGTTAGCAATTTCATCCAAACCAAGAGTTTTTTTGGATATGACAGAACAAGATGTCGAAATGGATTCAAGAGTTGAATCAGAAGTGCAACCTGAACATCAAGATGTGCCTAGACGTAGTGAGAGGGTTGTGAGACAACCAGATAGGTATCTGGGTTTAGGAGAAGGCTTAATTGCCATCTCAGACCAAGAAGAAACAGATCCCGTTCACGTATACACGTGCTATTAATGATGTTGATGCGGGAAAATGGCTCAAGGCAATGGAATCGGAAATAGATTCTATGTATACTAATGAAGTCTGGGTCTTTGTAGATCTACCACCAGGTCTAAAAACCATAGGGTGTAAATGGATCTACAAAAGGAAAAGGGGATCGGATGGAAAGGTAGAGACCTTTAAAGCTAGATTGGTAGCTAAAGGCTATACTCAAAAGGAGGGTATAGACTATGAGGTGACTTTTTCTCCGGTTGCCATGCTTAAGTCCATCAGGATTCTTTTGGCCATAGCAGCCTATTTTTATTATGAAATATGGCAAATGGATGTCAAGACCGCATTTCTGAATGGAGATCTTGAGGAGACCATTTATATGGCCCAACCAGAAGGATTCATTGAGCTAGATAATGAGCATAAGGTTTGCAAGTCGCAAAGGTCCATTTATGGACTTAAGCAAGCATCTAGGTCTTGGAACATTAGGTTTGATAAGGCTATCAAAACCTATGGGTTCATACAAAACCTAGATGAGCCTTGTGTTTACAAAAGAATACAAGAAGGTAAGGTTACTTTCCTAATCACGTATGTTGATGACATTACGCTCATTGGGAATGATGTGGGAATGTTATCTGCGGTTAAGGATGGCTGAATGAGCAGTTTTCAATGAAGGATTTGGGAGAGGCTACCTATGTTCTAGGATCAAACTTATAAGGGATCGTAAGAACAAGAAGATAGTTTTGTCTCAACTAACTTACATTGAGAATATGCTCAATAAGTTCGCCATGCAAGATTCCAAGAGGGTTTCACTCTACTAGACATGGAATCAAATTTTCAAAGGAACAAGCACCTAAAACCCAAGAGGAGGTTGAACGACGCGTAACATTCCATATGCTTGGCAGTTGGTAGTTTGATGTATGCAATCTTGTGCACTAGACCGAGATATACATTACGCATGGGATCGGTAGCGATTTCACCAATCCAGAATGGAACATTGATTGCGGTTAAGTGTATACTTAAGTATCTTCGTAGGACGAAGAACTTAATGCTTGTTTACTCGGAAGTAATCTTATGCCGACGGGATATACGGATTCGATTTCCAATCGATGTTGATTTAAGGAAATCAACTTCGGTTCTATATTTACTTTAGGAGGTGGAGCCATAGTTTGGAGGAGTGTCAAGCAATCTTGTATTGCTGATTCATTATGGAGGTTGAGTATGTGTTGCTTGTGAAGCGAAAAGGAAGCGATCGCTCAGGAAGTTCCTAAATGATTTGGAGGTAGTTCCAGAGGCGTAAAAAGTCATTACACTTTATTATGATAATAGTGGGGCGGTGGCTAATTCTAAAGAACCTCGGAACCACAAAGTCGCCAAACACATTGAGCGTAAAGTATCATATCATAAGGAGATAATACAATGTGGAGAAGTGGATATGGTAAAGATTCTACAGAGCAAAACCTTCTTGATCAGTTCACAAAGACATTGACTCAAAAGAGCTTTGAGGGTCACCTAGAAGGATGGGAATGAAGGATATGTCAAACTTGCTTTAGGGCAAGTGGGAGATTGTTGGAGTTATGTAAATATAGTGCCCTCGAAAGCAAGTGTATTTACATGTAACTTTATCTTCTTGATTCTGATTTTGTAATGAAAATATTTATTATTAATAAAACAAAAGAGTTTGTTTTATCTGTATGAGCATTATATATCTGGTCATAAGGTACCAAGATTCATTTGTAAGTAATATACATATACATAGAGATGTTTGGGAAACATGTATATTATTAGAATCAATTAATTGATTCACAGTTGAATAATCAAGTTGGTCGTTTGATTATGGTTTAGATCGTAGTGTTGCGATTTATCTCCATATAAGTAAAGGAGTTTACTTAAAGGGAATGATGAGTTTCATATCATGATAGTAGTAGACTATCGATAATGGCACTATTAAATGAATCGAATCAAGTATGTTTTCAAGAATAAAGTGGGCCGTTACTTTAATCTTAAAATATACAACTTAAGCATTCGCTTATTATGAACCACAATCTTGATGAGTGGTGAACTCATATGTGTTTCATTATAATTCTTGATATGATCGAATTGATTTTTACAGGTATTAATCCGATTATCGCATGTTGGAATTATTAATTGAAACATGTATCGAGAACATTCACTCAAATAAAGAGTTTATAGTGTTATCATCTCTTCAGATGTTTTAAGGAGATTTGGTGATTAAAGCTGGCGCCGATAGTTTGATGGACTAGCTACCCATCAAGTCTTAACACTAAGATGAGATCTTATGTGTTAATCACCATATAAAGTAAAATGAGAGATCTAGAAGGAAAACCAACATAAGGGCAAAACGGTAATTTTACCCTTTATTGTGCGGATGGCTATAATAAGGTTCTAAATAGGGTTTGCAATTGGACATATTCTCATAATATTTAATAATTCAAGAGTTCAACTAATTGTCTTTAGTGGAATGACATTTAGTTAATAAGCTAGAATTAATTCCAATGAGATTGAATTATTTCTAGGCTTATTGGAGCTTGAATTATCAAAGTCCAATAAGATTCTCCACTTGGCTTTAAGGAAGGTTATCAAGCTAAGTAAGAAGTAGTTTGGAGGCTTTAGAAGTCCATAATTGAATGATGGGCTTATACTAATTAATGGTTAATTGGAAGCCCATATGTTCATTTAGAAATGGGCTTGTTTTGGTTTAATGTAATTGATTAGATTAATTATATTAAAACAATTTTTTAAATGGAGAAGAAGCAATTTCGAAATTGTGTTAGGTTAGATGTGTAACCACACATTTGACATTAAAATACTAAATAAAGATGGTCTTTATTATGGTTCATCATTATTAAATGGAGTTATGAACTTACCATTAAATGGTTTAATGGTTGGCTTTTAATGTTAGCATGTAACCTATTTGCATTCATTAGATTAAAGATGAAAGATGTGCATTAGATGGACCATCTTCCTTATTTCTTCTTGCCAAAACCGAAATGGGTATTCAATTATAGGTTATGGTGTTTTCAAATAGCCATTTGAAAGATAAATGAAGTAAGTCTCATTTATTGGCTATTTGATGAGTGATTAACGTAAGAAGTGATGCATTGGATGCCTCTCACTCTTTCCATTTATGCATATTTCGAAATTGAGAGGTAAAAAAGGGTTCTTGCATGTTTTTAGACATTCTCTTTTCATGCAAGAGAGAACCGAAATTCTAAGTGAAAGAATTGAAAGAGTTTCAATTTTGGTTCTTCTTCTTATAAGAAAATCTCCTCCAAATTTTTCTTCTCCTTTCCCACCAAAGGATTTTGTTAACCTAGTTGTCCTTGAAGAACAAGTGGTAAATCTAATTGGTAGAGGATACTACTACAAGGAAGAAGATAGATTGCTAAAGGAAAAGACTCAAAGGCAAAGGATTTGGATATAAGAAGGAGATGATAAAGCAATGAGGATTTAAAGTCGAGCGAAGGAGTCGGTAATTCCTTTTATCTTGTTCTTGGTTTTATTATCCTTATACCATATCATGTATGGATTAGCATGTTGATTTGGATATATTGCTTCCGCTGCAAGATGATTTCTTAAAAAGTTTTGAAATCTATCGTTTCTCCAAACTAAGCATGTTTTCTTTTTCCGATCCAACAGGAAGAACCTAGAGAGAGAGAGAGAGAGAGAGAGAGAGGGATTTTCGTGGATGAAGAAGAAGATGGGGAGATCTATGGATTTCTTTGAGTTTCTAAGCTAGTGTTGTGATTTCTAACCTATAGGAGATATGGGTAGGTTGGATTTGTGCTTAATTAGGGTTATGACAATTTAGGGTTTTGTTGATTAAGGGAAAATTTGGGGATTTTCCCAATTGGATTGAAGTTATGAATTTTGTTTCTGTATAAGCAATCAAGAGGCTATTCTAGAGCAAGGAGAAAGAAACCATTGATTTTGGAGATTGCAAGGCTAAGGTGGGTAATTTATTTAGGGTTATTGTGTAATGAGCAAATGCATTGTGTATGCATTATGTGCTAAATGAATTGCTTGAATTTCTATGATATGGAAATTGCTTTGTGTTATGTTCATGTCATGATGTTCATTGATCTTTTGATATGATTGTCATGCCATTGAATTTTAATCATGGCATTTTGTATATGAATGATTGAATTGTGAGAATGATTGTCATGTTATGTCATGAAAGATGAATGACATTTTGTATGATGAACTATGACCATGTCATAGCTTGAAAAAGGTTATGACATTTTGAATTGTATATGGGCATGATTATGCTATGCCTTATGACATTTTGATCAAATGGAAAGAACAAAAGTATGAGATTATGAAATTGTGAAGAATTTATTTGAGCATGAAAATGCGATTATGTGCTTTGTTTGGGTGAGAGAGGAACCGTATCGTAAGTCACGTGCACGTTGACGTAAAAACCTTCTCCCGGCTGCCCGCTTGTGGCCCACGAGATCTAAAAATGGACTCGTTTCATTCACAGTATAAACCTCGGTTTATCCGTTTTGTTTCACGGAACCCTCGAGCCATTTGATTGTACATTTACATCTTAATGTGCTAAGCTATGCTTTGGATTGAATTGCATTGAAATATGTATTATGTGATGATGTTATGAATTCTGGAATTGGAATTGAATTGTGAATTGCAAATGTTAAATTTTCATGTTGATGAATATGCCTACATGAATGCATGTATAAATATGGAAATATGGTTGACTGTGTGGTTCAATGCCAATGGCTATAAATATTTTAGCCACTGAGCTGTGAAGCTCAACCCATTTTCCCACTCCTTAGGTGTAGAATGAGAAGAATTAGCGATCCTTGCAAGACAGTTGGACAACTTCGAGATAGATAGCCTTCGTACTAAGCTAGTTTGAATTCTTTGTATAGCTTAATAAGCATGTTGAACATTGAGCATTCATTTGTATTGTTCTCAATTTGTGATGTGTGTTTTGATTTGTAAATAAAGTTTGTTTAAATGATTTACTTTGCATGGAAATGAGAACAGGAAATCGAGAACTTCCTTTTGTATCTGTATATGTCTTTTAAGGTTGGAATTTATGATAATGAAAATGGCTTGTGTGTAAGCATATGATTCTTCGTTGAGATTGTAAATTGTTGTTCATTTTAGAATAGGATGTTAGTGATTGGAAAGGTTTCGTGGGATGAATTAATTGAGTTGGAATTAAGCAAACTTAAAAAGGAAATCCTTTGAGTTGATGAACTTTGAATTTGAGTGCTATATATGTGTGAGATATTATGGAAAACCAAGAGAGGAGCTTAGTGATTGATAAGGTGCTTTTGAATTTAAGAAATCATATGATTTGAGGTTGAGTGATGTATGAATGCCAATTGGAGGATGAATGGTTGGGAAGGATGTTGTAAGAGAAGAAGTTAGTTGGGATGAATGAGCTAAGTTTTCATAAGGGAAATTGTATGTCCTGAATTCCAATGAAAAACTGTATCGATCTAGGTAGAATTAGCCAAAGTGGCCTTCTTAAAGGTTGTAGTTCGTCTTTATAGATTTCCAATGCCATAAAGTATGCAATTGTTCGATATCGGAGTTGAGAGTTATGCTTATTACAAGTTAGGATGTTGTATAGGACGAAATTCCCGAACCATATGAGTTTATGAAGTGATATCGGGCTTGAAAGAGTGGATTTTGGTAAGATTATGAGTGTATGAGAAGTTAGGATGGATTTAGGACCCTTGGGAGGGGTCTTGGAGGGTAAAAATTTGTCTTACCCGAAGGATACACGGCCTGCCCGTGTGGATTTACACGGGCCGTGTAAATCTGGGCGCAGGAGAACCCTTCCACCCGTAGGTTACACGGGCTGTATAATTTTCAGACGATCCGTGTACCCCCATAACGACATAATTTCAAATTTTGTTCTTCATGAAAGTTTTATCCCTAGATGTCTACTTTCTAATGGTCAAATAAAAAAGTCAATCCGACATCTATAGTGAAAGTTATGACGTTTGCGCCAAAGTATGTGTAGTAGGAATCAGGATATGAACATATCGAATTCCTTTGGTCATAACTTCTTCGTCCGACCTCCGATTGAGGTGATTCTTGAGGCGATAGATTCCTAACATGTTCTTATACCTCTCCATAAAAATTTATAGCCCTTGGAGTTAAAACCAAATATTTTTATGGAAAGGAAGTGAGGGGTCGGATTGGAGAGCTTGATTGGGTTATGAATATACTTTCAATTTTTGAGCATATCTTGAGTCATAGGACTCCGATTGAGGTGGTTCTTGTTTTTAAATTAACTTGAGACTAAGAGATACCTTTACGAAGAAGTCCATTGTGATTTTGTGTTTTTGATGTGTGGGCTCGCCTTTATGGCTTGTATGTCATACAAATGGAATTTTTTTTTGTTTTTCGATTAGGGTTATAAAGCTTGGAAGTCCACTTATGTTTTCGTCTACGGTTTGAGGGTTGGGTTTCGGAAACGGATGCCAACAGTTGTGGTATCAAAGCGTCGTAATTGAGATCTTGCATGGGCGCATATGTATACGTTTCACGCAAGAGAGATTGTTAAGGGTTTAGGTTGATCGAAGCAGTAGGAAGAGGAATGAGTTGTTAGAAAATAAGAACTTAAGGAAAGTTTGTTGAAATGTACTTGAATTGATGATGACAATGAAGGTTAATTGGAGTAACCTTATAGGGTGCTCAGTGTACGTCTTATGATATGATATTTGGAGCGATTGTTGGGCTTCGGAAACGGCGCCTAACATCCTGTCGTATCGAAGCTTAGGCTTTAAAGGGTCCTAGGCTTAGAATAGGTGGTGCTATGCATTAGTGTGTTATGTGATAAATTTTTTGCATTGTGAATTGATTGATTTCATTAAGTGACATGCATGTCATGCATATATGTAGAAAATCAAAATTTTAGCATTTGCATTGAAGGAGTAAAATGTTGCCTCATAAGAGAATACGAGGAGTTTTGCAAGGATCTGCCGCACCTGATTTTTTTCACCCTTAGAGAAGGATTCTGATGAGTATAGAATCCTAGCAATTGCAATCGCATGATTCATATGTATGCACTTTTGTTAAGTGTTTGGACTATTAGGAACAGAAACAATGAGAAGAATGGCATTTTGTCAGAGTGTAAGGCAAGGAATGTTGTGGCTATTTAGCAATAAGAAAATTTTCGTGGTTTAATATATGATATAAATTCCGTAATTGTGGATATGTCAGTGAATTTGGTAACAGAATTTTGTTGTGAATTGTATTTGAATTGATGTATTTATACTTGAATTAATATAGATGTGAGAATATTTGCATGAATTGACTGAATGGGAAATAGAGACAAAGGTAGAAATGACAAGAATTATGGTATACAAGCAAAGTGGAATTGACAAGTTGAACTCGGAATTTATGATTTGGAAGAAGATTGTGCTATTAAATTGAGATCAGAGGGCTATATGTTTATAATTCTAAATTGATTAAGAATGTACTTATGGAGAAAAAAAAGGGAAACAATTGCGGGTAGTATATGTAGAAGTACTCGAGGCTAAGTTGACCAGTCATTATGAGTACATATCCGATAATGTGGTTACGTTGGTGAATCATCTGATTTAGTACATATGAGATTTATAGTTGGATATCGTACATGAGGTGATTTGTGATCCCTATAGCTAAAATTATAAGATGAATCAGAGTATTGAGATAGAAGTGTGGTACAGGTGATTATGTTAAAAAGGTAACTACGACGGAGCTGAACTTTTGAATAGTATTATAATATTCAGAGGTTGTTTGGAATTCGTTACGATGGATGTATTAGTAGCATGAGATAAGTTGGTGACCTGCTGAAATTACTTATGTGTATAAGATATAGTGATCATGACGGTACATACTGAAGTCTAAGAGTAAATGACTATGCCTCTTATTTTATTGAGTGTTATTATGAAGGACAGTTTGATTATGTAGAATGTGACAGAAAGTGATATTATTAAAAGTTCATGAGTTGTTGAAATTGATCATATTGAGTTATTAAGAATGGTTGAAACAACATTGATGATGATAGCAGATGATTGATAAAGATTGCATGAACAATATTGATGATAGTAGCAAGAAATCATTGTTTTGAAGAAGAATTTCATTGAATTAGGTCAAACAGATTAGATAGTTCATATTAAGAATGATAAATGAAAGAGCAAAGCAGAAATGGATATGAAATGAATCAAAAGTGAAGGTTGGAGTCATATCCCTAGCGGAGACTCAAGCATAAGAGATAGAGTATGCACAGGAGATATAAATTCGATTTTGATGAAGGTATTACCAATGCAGGAAGTAAGTTTGCAAATAAGTTGAAATGTGTTGAGAAACTAGTCTGAATGAGCAAACATCAGAAGAAGTCAATGTGAAATCAGAGAAAATTTAATGAATTGAGAAAATCATTAGAGGAAGGTAAGTCCGTTGGAAGATTGAAAACGATGTGAGGAAATATTAGCTCATTGAGGAATTTGCTATTTTAAGGAACTAGGAGAACTAATCATGGGCCTATGGAGCTTTGGAAATATTTATTCGAGTTAACAAATGCCCAGAAAGTACTATAGTATTGAGGATTAGAGCGATCCAAGCACAATTTGATGATGTATTAAATGTACTCGAAAAGTTGAGAAAAATAGTTTGAATATTTGAGGAAAAACATGTAAATCATATGAGTAATGAAAGTAAAGAGAAATTTGAGGAATCATAATACCGATATTAATTATATCGTCTAAATTTGGAGATTTTATAGTATACAATGATGCAGTATAAGAGATTAGGATAAAATCCAATGCAGCATGATAAAGTGATTTCGTATGCATGGAGACAATTAAACCTTATGATACGATTAATTGATGTATGAATTGGAATTTGCTACAATGGCAATTATTTTTAAAGTGGGAGACATTATATGTATAGAAACAGTTGGGATATATATAAATATACAGATCATTAAAGTTTGAGATAATTATTGAGTTGAGAGAATGGAATACGAGACTGGAATAATAGATAAAAGTATTAAAATATTTAGATGATACAAATGAGTATTTCCTAGTAAGGCTAGTGTTGTATTTGATATATTAAGCAGAAATCCCGATAGCAGTAAAGCATATGTAGTGTAATAAAGAGTGTAAATGTGGAGTTGAATTTTGAGGTAGATCAAAGTACTAATTGCTATGGAATTGAAGATCAGTTTCACATGAAAGGATTAACAAAGCCCAAATCGAGGATTCAGAAATTAAGAATCTTATTAAGGAATTAGAAATGGATTTGAATTCCGAGTTCGAATTGAAAGATGATGTTTTGTAATCGAAAGGAGAGGTATGTATATCCGATGAAGATGATTGAGCAATAAATTACCGAGATGCTTAAAGCTTATATTTTGAAGTTCATAGAATATAAGATCAATGTACAACTTTGATTGACTTTAAGCATAACAACCATTATCGCAGTGATGTCATTAGAATATTGTATGGAGCGTTATATGACAAAAAGAGTCATCAGCCTCTTTATTTGAATGAATAAGGCCAAGGATGGTTGAAGGCCATAATTGATTAGAGATGTTTTTGATAAATGAAATTGACCTGTATTGGGAATTTCATGACTCAAAGAAAATGAATGAATTAGATGGGTTAAAACCAAAGGTATGGACTACAGAGAGATAGACATAAGAGTTAAGTGTACTGACACTATAGAGATGTGAACTTTGAATCAAAGGGTAAAATATTTTTAAGAGTACCCCGTTCCCAAGGTGTGTCTAGATTGTGTGCAAGATGTCACAGATCAATAATGTGGTATATGTGAGTATGCTAAGAAATATCAATATGATATGATATTATTGATGCAAGAAGTGGAAAATTGTGAATAGTTTGAAGCATATTGAGGAATTAGTTAAGAAAGTGAATGACTAAATAAGTGATTGGAAGATAAAGTGAGTCTATAGACTATGATCATTTGGGAGAAACTATTCAAGTAAATAAGTTACTTGGGAGAATGAGGAAAACATATGGTAGCATTACCTCCATTTATTTGATCACTCAGGTAAGAATTTCGAGGACGAAATTCTTTAACGGGTGGAGAATTGTTGGATCCCAAATTGTTCTTGGAAGTTAGAACTATTATATGTGAAATGTTGGAGGTGAAAAGTTGGAAAATATAGTTGGAACATGTTCATTGAGCATGCTTCGATGTTTTGGCCATAACTTTTTCTCTAGTTACCGAAATGAGACGATTTTTGATTCGGATTAAACTAGAGAAATAGGGCTACAATTGTTATGAAGAAATTGATTTTCAATTTTGTCTTTAAGAATGTTAATTTTAGGATGGAAATAATGTGCTGGGAAATGTGTTAGCATAAGACAAGTCTAAAATATTTTGAGCATAACTTTTGATGTAGTGCTCCAAATTGAATGATTTTGGTGGCGTTATAAAATTAAGACAATGATGAACATTTTTCTAGAAGGAAGTGTTAGCAAATTTCCTCAATTGTTCTATGATAATTAGTTAAGAAGTTAGAAGTATAAGATGTGAGTTTAAAAGACCAAAGGAGGGTAAAATGGGAAGGACAAAGTTAATGAAGGGTAAAATGGGAAAAAGACTTAATAAATAGGCAAAAATTAGAAGAGAAGAGGGAGGTGTCGTGGGCTGCCCATGGAGAGGAGAGAGAGAACGAAAATAAGGGAAGAAGGAGGGAGAAATAGAGAAGAAGGAAGGAGAAGTCGAAAATCCAAGAGAAAAGGTGGAAGAATCGTGGAAACGAGGAGAAAATCAAAGCTTCTAAGGTAAGTTATCCTATTTTCTTCTTGATTTGTTGAAGAAATGGGTATTGTGTTGTGAATGGGGAAGAACCTAGAGAGAGAAAGAGAGAGAGGGATTTTCGTGGATGAAGAAGAAGATGGGGAGATCTATGGATTTCTTTGAGTTTCTAAGCTAGTGTCGTGATTTCTAACCAATAGGAGATATGGGTAGGTTGGATTTGTGTTTAATTAGGGTTATGACATTTTGGGGATTTGTTGATTAAGGGAAAATTTGGGAATTTTCCCAATTGGATTGAAGTTATGAATTTTGTTTGTGTATAGGCAGTCAAGAGGCTATTCTAGAGCAAAGAGAAAGAAACCATTGATTTTGGAGATTGCAAGGCTAAGGTGGGTAATTTATTTATGGTTATTGTGTAATGAGCAAATACATTGTGTATGCATTATGTGCTGAATGAATTGCTTGAATTTCTATGATATGGAAATTGCTTTGTGTTATGTTCATGTTATGATGTTCATTGATCTTTTGATATGATTGTCATGCCATTGAATTTTAATCATGGCATTTTGTATATGAATGATTGAATTGTGAGAATGATTGTCATGTTATGTCATGAAAGATGAATGACTTTTTGTATGATGAACTATGACCATGTCATAGCTTGAAAAAGGTTATGACATTTTGAATTGTATATGGGCATGATTATGCTATGCCTTATGACATTTTGATCAAATGGAAAGAACAAAAGTATGAGATTATGAAATTGTGAAGAATTGATTTGAGCATGAAAATGCGATTATGTGCTTTGTTTGGGCGAGAGAGGAACCGTATCATAAGTCACGTGCACGTTGACGTAAAAGCCTTCTCCTGGTTGCCCGCTTGTGGCCCACGAGATCCAAAAATGGACTCGTTTCGTTCACGGTATAAACCTCAGTTTATCCATTTTTTTTCACGGAACCCTCGAGCCATTTGATTGTGTATTTACATCTTAATGTGCTAAGCTATGCTTTGGTTTGAATTGCATTGAAATATGTATTATGTGATGATGTTATGAATTCTGGAATTGGAATTGAATTGTGAATTGCAAATGTTAAATTTTCATGTTGATGAATATGCCTACATGAATGCATGTATAAATATGGCAATATGGTTGACTGTGTGGTTCAATGCCAATGGCTATAAATATTTTAGCCACTGAGTTGTGAAGCTCAACCCATTTTTCCCACTCCTTAGGTGCAGAATGAGAAGAATTAGCGATCCTTGCAAGACAATTGGACAACTTCGAGATAGATAGCCTTCGTACTAAGCTAGTTTGAATTCTTTATATAGCTTAATAAGCATGTTGAACATTGAGCATTCATTTGTATTGTTCTCAATTTGTGATGTGTATTTTGATTTGTAAATAAAGTTTGTTTTAATGATTTTCTTTGCATGGAAATGAGGACAGGAAATCGAGAACTTCCTTTTGTATCTGTATATGTCTTTTAAGGTTAGAATTTATGATAATGAAAATGGATTGTGTGTATGCATATGATTCTTCGTTGAGATTGTAAATTGTTGTTCGTTTTAGAATAGGATGTTAGCGATTGGAAAGGTTTCGTGGGATGAATTAATTGAGTTGGAATTAAGCAAACTTAAAAAGGAAATCCTTTGAGTTGATGAACTTTGAATGTGAGTGCTATATATGTGTGAGATATTATGGAAAAGCAAGAGAGGAGCTTAGTGATTGATAAGATGTTTTTGAATTTAAGAAATCATATGATTTGAGGTTGAGTGATGTATGAATTCCAATTGGAGGATGAATGGTTGGGAAGGATGTTGTAATAGAAGAAGTTAGTTGGGATGAATGAGCTAAGTTTTCATAAGGGAAATTGTATGTCCTAAATTCCAATGAAACACTGTATCGATCTAGGTAGAATTAGCCAAAGTGGCCTTCTTGAAGGTTGTAGTTCGTCTTTATAGCTTTCCAACGCCATAAAGTATACAATTTTTTGATATCGGAGTTGAGAGTTATGCTTATTACAAGTTAGGATATCGTATAGGACGAAATTCCCGAACCATAAGAGTTTATGAAGTGATATCGGGCTTGAAAGAGTGGATTTTGGTAAGATTATGAGTGTATGAGAAGTTAGGATGGATTTAGGACCCTTGGGAGGGGTCTTGGAGGGTAAAAATTTGTCTTACCCGAAGGATACACGGCCTGCCCGTGTGGATTTACACGGGTCGTAACCTGATTCAACTTCCTGTAGTCCACACACATCCTTAGCGATCCATCTTTCTTCTTCACAAAAAGAACCGGATCTCCCCAAGGTGAAGAGCTCGGTCGAATATATCCCTTCTCCAACAACTCTTCCAACTGCTCCTTACGCTCTTTCAATTCTGCCGGAGCCATCCGATAAGGCGGAATCGAAATCGGCGCCGTACCTGACAGAAGCTCAATGGGAAACTCAATTTCCCTAGCTGGCGGTAGTCCTGGAAATTCCTCGGGAAAGACATCCGAGAATTCCCTGAGTACAGGAATATCCTCCAGCTTCCCTCCATCTGTCCTGGTGTCCGCCACATAGGCCAAGAAAGCCTCACATCCTTTACTCATCATCTTCTCTGCTGTCAATGCTGAAACAATTCTGGGCAGACTCGCTTTCCTGTCCCCAGTAAACACTACTTTTCTGCCATCACCCAAATCAAATTCCACTGTCTTCTACTTACAATCCAAATGAGCATTGTACTTCTCTAAAGTATCCATGCCCAAAATCACATCTAATCCTGCCATCTTCATTGGCATCAAATCCACCACTAGAAGTTCTCCACCAATGCGAATCTCACAACCTCTAAACACTTGACTAATCACAATGTACTGGCCGATTGGAGTACTCACCATCAGCGGAGTATCCAATGGGCTCACAATCATATCACACACGGGTCTACTCGAAGAAACACAAGAATGAGTAGAACCCGGATCAATCAAAGCTATCACAAGATCGTAAAATAAGCAGATCGCATCGTGACAACATACAGTGCGGTGTCAAGATCCTCTCTAGTCATCATGAAACACCCTAGCTGGTGCCTGCCCTCTCGGTCTCCCCGGAAGATTCACCCTCTTGGCTGCATCTGAACTGCCCACTTCTGTCGCAGTCCTCTGACCTATGGTCTCTGTCCTCCTCGGAGCTTGCATTTGGCCTCTCTCTTGTCGTGGAGGCTGAGGACACTCTCTGGCAATGTGTCCCTTTTCTCCAGATTGAAACAAGCTCTGTCGACCAAACACTCTCCTCTATGGGACCTCCCGCAGTGCTCACACTTCGAGACGAAAGATCTATCCCCATCTCCCCTTCTACCGCCACCCACCGTTGAGGCTTGGTGAGAAACAGTAGAAGTCCTCATCGGCCTAGGTCGGCTCGCACCACTGCTCCTCTCCTCTGACTGGACTGGGAAGCTCCTAGCACTCCTGTCTGGCATAGGAGTACTAGCGCTACCTCCTCTCCTGGACTGCTCTCTGCCCTTCCTCTTCTTGTTCGCAACACTCTTGATATTCTCAATATTTTCAACCCTCAGTGCTGCCTCAACCAGCTGCTGGAAATCACAGAAATTCTGTACAATAACTTTCTCTCTGATGGCCAAATGCAATCCCGACTCAAACCGACGACATCTTGCAGCTTCACTCAACATCGATCCAAGCATACCGATAGGCTGTGTAAACCGCGCCATACATACGATCGTTATATCCTCTCGAGTGAGACTCAGAAACTCCCTCTGCTTCTGCTGAACATCTACCTCTGACATATACTTCTTCCTGAAAGCAACCACGAAATCCTGCCATGCCAACCCTACTGGCCTCATCTGACTCCCTGATACAGTCTCCCACTAGTGAAGAGCATCTCCCTGAAGCAAGCTGGCAGTATAAATGACTCTCTCGTCATCCTCACACTCCATCTGATCCAGCACTCTCTCAGTCTTTCTTAGCCATGTCTCAGCTTCTTCAGGATCAGAAGTCCCAAAGAAATCAACTGCCCCATACTTAATCAATCGATCAAACCGTCTCCCCCTCTGGGCTGGGGATGAAGTAGAAGGCTGTGGCATCTGGCCCATAGCCTGCACGAATGCCTGTGTAAAGGCCTGGAACAATCTCGGATCCAAAGGAGGCACTTGCTCCTGCATAGCTGGCGACTCCTGAGTCGGCGACGAAATGGGCTCACTACCTAGCCCTACAAAAGCCTCAGCATTCCCTGGGGCTACTGACTCATCAGTAGTCTCCTCCCTAGTCGGAGAGTCAGGTGCAGCAGATCCTTGCATCACTCCTCGTGTCCTTCTACGAGGTGGCATCGTACTCCTTCAAATGGAAACACTAAGGATTAGCTATATAGCAATCTACATGTATGCATGATATGCATGTCACTTAATCAATGCAACAAATCATCATAGAGCACATAATCCTATATGCATTCTAAGCCGAGGACACCTAAACCTAGGCGCTCTGATACCAAACATGTTGGGTCCGGGTCCTGGATCTCCATTCCCGAGGTGGCCCCTCGGTCGCGCCTGCGACGGGCGCTCCATGAACCTTCGGACCCGATCCCAACATCCATACAATACATAAGTTCGGTACCAACACAAACATAAACTCATACATTCTAAACAGGCATTCATCATTCCACATGCATAAACCAACTGTCATTTTCATTCAAAGAAATTGAACATGTATTCTCGAAATATAACAAAATATAAAATGAAATCAAATCCCAAAATACAAAAGTATGCTCCATGATGAAATGCTGGTGGGCTAACCAAATTACTAACTTAAGACAAGCTCCTAACTAGCTCGAAGTTTTCGATGCCTTGCAAGGTCGACTATCGTCTCGATCTGCACCTGAGGAGGGGAGAGTAATGGGGTGAGCTGCGAAGCTCAGTGGCATATACGTTTATAGCCATTGGCAACGAGCCACACAATCAAGCAATATACATATATCATTAGCAAATCAAAATTCATCAATTTATTCACATTCATATAAACATAGGTCATGCAATTTCTATTTCTCAACATAACAATTCTTATGCAACAAGTCAGTCATAGCAATCATGTGTTATGCTCAACAAGTCCATCGTGTATGCACAATCAATTGGCTCGAGAGTTCCGTAACGATCCGGATAAACCAAAGGTAAATCCGTAAACTATCCGAGTCCGATTTCTCAAGGATCTCGTGGCCTCAAGCGGGCAACCGGGAGAAGGCTTTAATGTTAACATGCACGTGACTCCATCCGTAACTCTCTTACCCAACCAAATCACATAATCCATTCGATTCATGCTCAAAGCATTTTTCACAGTTTTCTACATTCTCATTCTTGTCCATTGCCATAAGGCCTATCAAGCCATGCACAATTTTAATCATAATGCAAGTTCAATATTCTCATAGAATTCAACACAAGTAATGTCACATAATGCAAGCAAGCATACATCAGGCAATTTGCCCATACACACAATAACCATAAACATATTACCCACATAGTTTCTCTTGAGTATCAGACTCACTGCTGTCCTTCCTCTTGTGATTAGGTCAAATCAGCTTGGTTTTCTATAATAAACCAAGTCCCAAATCAAACAATGTTCAAAGACAAATAATCGATAAGCGTGAAAATCCAAAATAACGCACAAAAAGTCTATATTCGACTTCCTCATAAAATCCCGAACCCTTAGAAACTGATTCCAAACTTCCCTTCTTCATACAACTTGTAGCCTTTGATCTCTAGTTCACAATGAATCCAAAATCACCTCAATCGAACATCTACACCAAAAGATATGCCCAAAAAATGTAAAATTTTCACTTTCGAAAAAAAGGGGGCTCGCCGTGAGGAGGGCCACGCTCGCCTCGGCGAACGGCCCTTGCGCTCCCCGGCGAAGCATCGCTCGCCGCGGCGAACGATCCGCGCACGCCACGATGAACTCGCATGCGTGCGCCGCGGCGAACACATTCCACGTTTGCCGCGGCGTGCACCTTCATGTGCGCCGCGACATGCAACTCTCTCTTGCACGCCGCGACGTGCACCCTGGTGCACGCGGCGAGTTTCCACCTCGCACGCCGCGGCGTGCTCATAAGCACGTCCCGACGTTTGAGTCGAGGAACCGACCCCAAACTCCAATTTTTCTGCATTTCTCATCTTAAATCCTTCCCAAATCCAAATGCAACATAACCAAACTATAGATCAAATCCTCTACTACATTTCTAACCCATTCTAAGCTTCAAATCCATCACAAACACATCAACCCAAAGATCTACCCAACTTTTTCACCAAAAACCCTAAATCATCGATTCTACTCAATCCAAGCTATCTTAAGGTTTAATCCATCCAGAAACAAGATAGAAAGGACTTAAACTTACCGGGTATTGCTCCAAAACTATCGAAATCTCCAAAAATCGCAAAACCTCTCTTCTCTTCTCTTCTTCTCACCGACGGCTCCTCTCTTCCTTTCTTCTTCTCCTTTTTTTCTTTTCCTTCTTTCTTCTTTCCTTTTTCTAATTTCTTTCTCTTAAACCTAAAGACATGGAACAAAGACCATAACACCCCTCTTTGCTAAGCCCAAATCCATTCCAACATAAGTAAACTTCCCAAAATGCCCTCATATCTTTTTACCCTTTTAATCCTCATTTAACCACAATTAAACCGTAATACACCTCAATTATCCACTAATACTCAAAAATAAATCAAACGAAACCATAAACACATAATTATCAA
The DNA here is from genome assembly GCA_029891385.1 of Erythroxylum novogranatense. Taxonomy (NCBI): domain Eukaryota; kingdom Viridiplantae; phylum Streptophyta; class Magnoliopsida; order Malpighiales; family Erythroxylaceae; genus Erythroxylum; species Erythroxylum novogranatense. Next base: position 32,471,734 of record CM057225.1, on the reverse strand, counting down.
AAGCCATGCTTAATGACATCATAAAAAAATTCGGGGTCTAACATGAAAGATGAATGACATTTTGTATGATGAACTATGACCATGTCATACCTTGAAAAAGGTTATGACATTTTGAATTGTATATGGGCATGATTATGCTATGCCTTATGACATTTTGATCAAATGGAAAGAACAAAAGTATGAGATTATGAAATTGTGAAGAATTGATTTGAGCATGAAAATGCGATTATGTGCTTTGTTTGGGTGAGAGAGGAACCGTATCGTAAGTCACGTGCACGTTGACGTAAAAGCCTTCTCCCGGCTGCCCACTTGTGGCCCACGAGATCTGAAAATGGACTCGTTTCGTTCACGGTATAAACCTCGGTTTATCCGTTTTGTTTCACGGAACCCTCGATCCATTTGATTGTACATTTACATCTTAATGTGCTAAGCTATGCTTTGGATTGAATTGCATTCAAATATGTATTATGTGATGATGCTATGAATTTTGGAATTGGAATTGAATTGTGAATTGCAAATGTTAAATTTTCATGTTGATGAATATGCCTACATGAATGCATGTATAAATATGGCAATATGGTTGACTGTGTGGTTCAATTCCAATGGCTATAAATATTTTAGCCACTGAGCTGTGAAGCTCAACCCATTTTTCCTACTCCTCAGGTGTAGAATGAGAAGAATTAGCGATCCTTGCAAGACAATTGGACAACTTCGAGATAGATAGCCTTCGTACTAAGCTAGTTTGAATTCTTTGTATAGCTTAATAAGCATGTTGAACATTTAGCATTCATTTGTATTGTTCTCAAATTTTGATGTGTATTTTGATTTGTAAATAAAGTTTGTTTTAATGATTTACTTTGCATGGAAATGAGAACAGGAAATCGAGAACTTCCTTTTATATCTGTATATGTCTTTTAAGGTTGGAATTTATGATAATAAAAATGGCTTGTGTGTATGCATACGATTCTTCGTTGATATTGTAAATTGTTGTTCATTTTAGAATAGGATGTTAGCGATTGGAAAGGTTTCGTGGGATGAATTAATTGAGTTGGAATTCAGCAAACTTAAAAAGGAAATCCTTTGAGTTTATGAACTTTGAATATGAGTTCTATATATGTGTGAGATATTATGGAAAAGCAAGAGAGGAGCTTAGTGATTGATAAGATATTTTTGAATTTAAGAAATCATAGGATTTGAGGTTGAGTGATGTATGAATGCCAATTGGAGGATGAATGGTTGGGAAGGATGTTGTAAGAGAAGAAGTTAGTTGGGATGAATGAGCTAAGTTTTCATAAGGGAAATTGTATGTCCTGAATTCCAATGAAAAACTGTATCGATCTAGGTAGAATTAGCCAAACTGGCCTTCTTAAAGGTTGTAGTTCGTCTTTATAGATTTCCAATGCCATAAAGTATGCAATTGTTCGATATCGGAGTTGAGAGTTATGCTTATTACAAGTTAGGATGTTGTATAGGACCAAATTCCCGAACCATATGAGTTTATGAAGTGATATCGGGCTTGAAAGAGTGGATTTTGGTAAGATTATGAGTGTATGAGAAGTTAGGATGGATTTAGGACCCTTGGGAGGGGTCTTCGAGGGTAAAAATTTGTCTTACCCGAAGGATACACGGCCTGTCCATGTGGATTTACACGGGCCGCGTAAATCTGGGCGCAGGAGAACCCTTCCACCCATAGGTTACACGGGCTGTATGATTTTCACACGGTCCGTGTACCCCTATAACGACAGAATTTCAAATTTTGTTCTTCATGAAAGTTTTATCCCTAGATGTCTACTTTCTAATGGTCGAATAACAAAGTCAATCTGACATCTATAGTGAAAGTTATGACGTTTGCGCCAAAGTATGTTCAGTAGGAATCAGGATATGAACATATCAAATTCCTTTGGTCATAACTTCTTCGTTCGACCTCCGATTGCGGTGATTCTTAAGGCGATAGATTCCTAACATGTTCTTATACCTCTCCATAAAAATTTATAGCCCTTGGAGTTAAAACCAAATATTTTGATGGAAAGGAAGTGAGGGGTCGGATTGGAGAGCTTGATCGGGTTATGAATATACTTTCAATTTTTGAGCATATCTTGAGTCATAGGACTCCGATTAAGGTGGTTCTTGTTTCTAAATTAACTTGAGACTAAGAGATACCTTTAAGAAGAAGTCCATTTTGATTTTGTGTTTTTGTTGTGTGGGCTCGCCTTTGTGGCTTGTATATCATACAAATGGAATTTTTTTTTGTTTTTCGATTAGGGTTATAAAGCTTGGAAGTCCACTTATGTTTTCGTCTATGGTTCGAGGGTTAGGTTCCAGAAATGGATGCCAACAGTTGTGGTATCAAAGCACCGGAATTGAGATCTTGCATGGGTGCATATGTATACGTTTCACGCAAGAGAGATTGTTAAGGGTTTAAGTTGATCGAAGCAGTAGGAAGAGGAATGAGTTGTTAGAAAATAAGAACTTAAGGAAAGTTTGTTGAAATGTACTTGAATTGATGATGACAATGAAGGTTAATTGGAGTAACCTTATAGGGTGCGCAATGTACGTCTTATGATATGATATTTGGAGCGATTTTTGGGCTTCGGAAACGGCGCCTAACATCCTATCGTATCGAAGCTTAGGCTTTAAAGGGTCCTAGTCTTAGAATAGGTGGTGCTATGCATTAGTGTGTTATGTGATAAATTGTTTGCATTGTGAATTGATTGATTTCATTAAGTGACATGCATGTCATGCATATATGTATAAAATCAAAATGTTAGCATTTGCATTGAAGGAGTAAAATGTTGCCTCGTAAGAGAATACGAGGAGTTTTGCAAGGATCTGCCGCACCTGATTTTTTTTCACCCTTAGAGAAGGATTCTGATGAGTATAGAATCCTAGCAATTGCAATCGCATGATTCATATGTATGCACTTTTGTTAAGTGTTTGGACTATTAGGAACAAAAACAATGAGAAGAATGGCATTTTGTCAGAGTGTAAGGCAAGGAATGTTGTGGCTATTTAGAAATAAGAAAATTTTTGTGGTTTAATATATGACATAAATTCCGTAATTGTGGATATGTCAGTGAATTTGGTAACAGAATTTTGTTGTGAATTGTATTTGAATTGATGTATTTATACTTGAATTAATATAGATGTGAGAATATTTGCATGAATTGACTGAATGGGAAATAGAGACAAAGGTAGAAATGACAAGAATTATGGTATACAATCAAAGTGGAATTGACAAGTTGAACTCGGAATTTATTATTTGGAATAAGATTGTGCTATTAAATTGAGATCAGAGGGCTATATGTTTATAATTCTAAATTGATTAAGAATGTACTTATGGAGAAAAAAAAGGGAAACAATTGCGGGTAGTATATGTAGAAGTACTCGAGGCTAAGTTGACCAGTCATTATGAGTACATATCCGATAATGTGGTTACGTTGGTGAATCATCTGATTTAGTACATATGAGATTTATAGTTGGATATGGTACAAGAGGTGATTTGTGATCCCTATAGCTAAAATTATAAGATGAATCAGAGTACTGAGATAGAAGTGTGGTACAGGTGATTATGTTAAAAAGGTAACTACGACGGAGCCGAACTTTTGAATAGTAGTATAATATTCAGAGGTTGTTTGGAATTCGTTACGATGGATGTATTAGTAGCATGAGATAAGTTGGTGACCTGCTGAAATTACTTATGTGTATAAGATATAGTGATCATGATGGTACATACTGAAGTCTAAGAGTAAATGACTATACCTCTTATTTTATTGAGTGTTATTATGAAGGACAGTTTGATTATGTAGAATGTGACAGAAAGTGATATTATTAAAAGTTCATGAGTTGTTGAAATTGATCATATTGAGTTATTAAGAATGGTTGAAACAACATTGATGATGATAGCAGATGATTGATAAAGATTGCATGAACAATATTGATGATAGTAGCAAGAAATCATCTTTTGAAGAAGAATTTCATTGAATTAGGTCAAACAGATGAGATAGTTCATATTAAGAATGATAAATGAAAGAGCAAAGCAGAAATGGATATGAAATGAATCAAAAGTGAAGGTTGGAGTCATATCCCTAGCGGAGACTCAAGCATAAGAGATAGAGTATGCACAGGAGATATAAATTCGATTTTGATGAAGGTATTACCAATGCAGGAAGTAAGTTTGCAAATAAGTTGAAATGTGTTGAGAAACTAGTCTGAATGAGCAAACATTAGAAGAAGTCAATGTGAAATTAGAGAAAATTTAATGAATTGATAAAATCATTAGAGGAAGGTGAGTCCATTGGAAGATTGAAAACGATGTGAGGAAATATTAGCTCATTGAGGAATTTGCTATTTTAAGGAACTAGGAGAACTAATCATGGGCCTATGGTGTAGCATCCCACTCCCACGAGACCCGAACCCGACATCGACGTTGATATCCGAGCCCGCGATCCGTGAGGGTGGTATGCTAGAGCAGTCAATACAGTTTAAAACTTGGTAATATATATATATATATATATATATATATATATATATATATATATATATATATATATATATAATTTTTTTTAAAACCCATCGAGAGCGCAAATATTAGTAAATAATTTGGGCCCGTTCTAATACGAAATCATTTTCAATCAGAACATTATTTCGGTAATCAAATTACACTACAACATTAATCAATCGGGGCACTCCGCAATACCAGTACAAATCTTGCGGAAATACAAATTTACATATAATTCAAAAGACACAAATGCAGACGTGAACTGATCCCGACCTTAACTCTGACTTGCAATTGGTAATCATACTCCCGTGCCCAACGGGGTACTCTCCGATCCCCGAACAATATTTGCAATTTTGGGTGAGTTTATAACTCAATGAGAAACCATCATCGATGGTTCACTCAATTCATGCATAAACACACAATTTACCAATTATCACATACAATCACAACCACAAATGTAAGGCGACGCCTTTCATACGATCCACATTTAATCATACCATATATGCAATGCACATGAGACCCTTTCCATTTTCATTACGTTGTTGTGACCGTGTGCTAAGCTGTCCCGATGATGGGCACATTGCGCTGAGCCGATGGCTCAAAATATTGGGCTTGAAGCCTCGATACATCGAGCCCGAGGCTCAATACGCTGGACCCGAGGTCCATGCGCTGAGCTGAAAGCTCATATATACGTTAGGCGGATATGCCCCGATACGGTGGCTGCTCCGGCCACAACCGCTTTTATCTCGATCATACTTTGATGCATGCAATGCACATGTTCCAATTTCCTTTACAAGTCAATGTTATTTGCCATATCTTCGGACTTTCGGTCCGGTATTTCAATCATATACATTTCCAATTTGTTGCATCCCACCATATCACATTGATAGTCACATCCCATGTATCAAAACAAACAACTAACACTTCAATATCAATTTCCCATTTCCTCGGACCTTTGGTCCGAGATCTCCAATGCAAACATTCACAAACAGTTACACACAAGTAGCACTTCAATAACAAGTTTCCAATACTTCGGACACCTATGGTCCAAAATCAATCAAAAACAAACATACATAATCCCTCCATTATCTCCACATGGCATAACCACATCATTTTCATCACATATAGATTGAGAAACCAACTAGGTTACTCACCTGTACTTCTGAGCTAATATCTGGAAGTCTCAGTAACGTCGGTAGATCGACGCTCCAATTGTGTCTCTATAAGAATCAGAAAATATAATCATTACCTCTTGTCCAATCAGAACTATTTAATAATGCATATGAAGCAATTTGCAGGTGCACAATGCATGTTCATGATATTCCTACCTAATCTCATTTTTTCTATTAGAAAATTGCCTAAAAATTAGAAACCTATTGGCATTAACGGTGCGCAATTCGGACCTCTATAGGTCCCCAATTAAACAAAACAGTGATTAAAGGCTCCGTTACCCGGGGCCACGTCAATTTCTCGTCCAAAAATTCCCAATTTCTCATAAAATGAAATTCAATATCTTACAAATTCAATGTCTCAAGAATCAGGTCAATCGGACGCTTGATGGAAAAGAAATTGACAAAAGAAGCAAGAAATCACAAAATACCAAATAGCAAAGAAATTGTTCGCTGCTAGGGCGTAGGCGTCGCCTAGCGATGCTGTCCATCTCGAGCCTCGTCACTAGGGCGAGGCGTCGCCCTAGTGACCGGGCATGATTCCACATTCCCATTCCCTTTTTTCCTGATTTCTAATCCAACTTCCAACATCCATAGCTCTTAGCACACAATTCAGAAAAATACAAATCATACCTTGTTGGAAAGATCATAAAAACCTCTACAATTATCAAGAAGACCATAAAAATCAATTTCACCCCTAAGGGTGTCAAAAATCCCTTCAAAGCTACTGCCTACTCAAATCCCATTAAAACAGAACAATACATTGCAAATTCCATAACTCTCAGATTCTTCAGCCAGAAATTACCACATAAATATGCTCAATAAGGTCACAATGTCATCTACAACTTTCATGAACAACACAAAATCAAATTCACTTGCTAACTAGGTCAAACAATTCCCCAAAGCATCAGCCCTCTGAAATCAACCAATCTGGACAGTAATGTTTCAAACAGCATATCTCTTAGCACAAAAGTCACAAAATTCACTACCTTATATCCCTGAAAATCCAAGATCTCAAACTTCAATTTTCATGAAGAACTCAAACTCCAATTCGATTTCTAACAATTTCAAAACTGTTATGGAAGCTACTGTCATGATCAGCCATTCACAATCTAGTTTAGGTTAAGTTTTTACAAAATCGTAACTCCTAACTCTGACCTCTAAAAATTACACACCATATATCATTTTCAAGATAATTTCTTCCTATACAACTTTGTAGAAGATCACTCACACCAATTCAGTCCACAAAAATTACTAAAATTTCTCCCAAGCAGACTGCTCACAAAACCAACACTTTGACTAGGTTTCTCCAAAAAGCATAAAACCAATCAATAGAAATCAGTTCATATCTCCCAATATACAACTCGAAAATTAGCAAGATCAGTGGAAATGGAAATCTAACTCAATATGCTACAACTTCTATGCAGACCATTTTCCCAAATTCCATCTCAATTAATTTAGAAAAATCAGCAAAATAATCAGGTCATATATGCAGGTACTGTTCACAGACCCTACAAACAGAAACTTTCCATGAAAAGATTCACCCTTCTAACATTACAATTTAACATCACCTATTTCACAAAAAGTTGAAGCCAACATCCCAAAGTTTCATTGGGAACAAACCTCAACTCATTTGCATAACCACACAATGAGTTATGCTCAAAACAAGACAAGAGGGTCAAAACAAATTTTCCAGCTTTACTTCCATTCACTTCCTATCATGCCAAGTCCAATTCTACTTCACTAAGCATACCAAATGGACAAGAAATCAGTCCCTAGGTCATGCATACATTCAGTAGGAAATACTACCCCAACTTGGCAGCACCATACACAATCAGTTTCATGTAAGAAAAATCATCAAGAATCATCCAAAATCAAGTTAAACGAAGTTACAATACATCTTTCATGCTAACTTCCTCAAATCATATTCAAACATAACCTAACAATTCAAACTATCATTTTCATAACATTTAACCATCATAACTCATGATTAGTAAACAATAACTCCCTTTAAATACATATAATAACCATGATTCATGAAATATATATTGAAAGCTTAACATAAACCTTACCTAGTCAAAGCTTCTATCTCCTTAATTCTCCAACTCTCACAACTTCCTAGTTTCTCCTACACATACACAACATCATCACTTGCAAAGGGGAGGTAAGATGGTTGAGCTTGCATGCATGAAAGGAAGTGTTTAAAAGGTAGAAGGGAAGCTCGAACCAAAAGAAAAATCGATGGAGAAGGAAAGATGAAGAGGTTTTCGGATGGGAGGAGAAATGAGCAATTAACATGTCTCTTTCACTCTTTAAACATGGAAGAGCCGAGAATTCTAAGCCAAGCATAAGACAAAAACAATAAATCCAAGTAGGACAAGTGGCATGGTTTGGAAAAAAAGACAAAATATGGATAAAACAAAAATTTGTAATAGGATTTCTTAAGAGACCTTAATAAAATTTGACCCATTTAAGTCCAATGGCCCTCATTTCAATCCCATAATAATATACCCAATATTGTAGTGCCATTGGATAGAAATTTTTGATACCGAAAATTAACCGGTTCGCCACTTGGCGATTTTTTTTCGGTCCGGAAATTTTCTCCGAAAAATTTCAGAAAAATTCCTATAATTCTAGTAAAATACAAAACACTCAATGGCGCACTCAGAATAATTTTTCAAACCCATTAACCACGTTAATCTCAATAAAATTGTCTTAGGCACGTAAACCGGGAATATCATGTATGCATGCACAGTAAGTTCATGTGCATAATTGTGACTATGTAGCAATCCTATTATGCATGAGCAGTCCCATGAAATCCCAATCTAGCACATCCTATGCCAATTTACTATTCTACCCCTTCCAGTAGGGAGTGGGATGTTACAATTCCCCCCTCCTTATAAAAATTTCGTCCTCGAAATTCTCAGTCAACGATTCACTATGACAGTATCAAATGTCGATACGAATTCCATACATTTTCCACTCAAGATTACAGTAACCACATTCAGTCAGTTATCCAGTCCCTTATTTGGCCAATTCATTAACACTCATCATAACAGACGAAGTTAACAAGGCTGCCAGTTGGTGATCTTACTATCATACTATTTCACATGCCATTTTCGGAGTAGCCATTAACTTTGGTTCCGATGCTATGACTCAATTCCTTATTTCCGAACCCGTTATCAATCCAATACTTTTTCTCTAGTAACATGTAGACTAATACGTATTCCAGACATCCTTTCAAGGTGCTACGATCATAACCTCCTTTATCTCATCCCTCACATTCCTTTGGTACCAATACAATGACATTTAGTTCTATTTCACTATAATCGGTGATACTTTACCCATCGCAATCATTCTTTATATCCCACCAACTCTCTGCTCAAATTCAATTTTCCTTAGACAATTCAATCGTTTTATAGTGTTCACGACTCTATCTCGGATATGCATTTTATTCATTTTACTTATCACAAGTATCTCGACTCAATTTTGGTATTTGACTCTTGTTAGGCACTTTTCCGTATAATACAAGCGTGTGCAATTCCTTTTGTGATCATCATAAGCCCTATAGTCATTCAATGTAACTATATACCAAGGTCATAATTCTCAAGTCCAAAACACGTAAGCACTTTGCTCGAGGAACATTCAAACCTATAATCACTTCGCTCTATACCTATTAGTAACTCAAGTTCACTCTTTGTGTATTCTACGAGAATGTCTCGCTCGATTATTCAATTTCTTTGCTCACCAATTCCTTTGCTCAATCACTTTTGTCGGTACATATACTTCTTCCTTGAATCACTCAATATTGTTCTTCCGATTTTACTCAAACGTCCAGATGCAGATGAAAATCATCATTTTGACTCTTGAACTTTTAGCCTTTCTTAACTCTATCTAGCTCCACTATCTACAAACTTCCATGGTCTAGTAACACTTCCTTTTGCTCCATATTCTACGTGACATTTTTCCTTCTTGAGTGGAAACCCCAATATCTGTATTTATTCTGTTCAGTTCAGAATTGTCTATTCACTATTTGAGACTACAGTAGACCTTTATGCCATTCCAACTCTAAACTTCTACATGATGTATTCCAGATAGGAATCTAAAGTCTCCAATACCATTTATCAAATTCAGTTCAATTTATCTTATACCAGTTTACCATATTGTCTTAGTTCATCACACACTGCCCACTCTCAAGGGTATGCTTATGCTCGGTATCAAATTCTTCAACTACTCATATAGTTCTTTTTTTTTTCTTTTCATTGCTCAACACTTTCTCACACATTTCGTCTATAAACATAGTCACTACCATTTGCCGACCTCACATAATTCCCTATTTGAGCCTTGCTGTCTTTACCATACATCATTCAACTTTTTCATTGAATCCATAAGTAGTGTATTTGCAATCCCTTTATGAAGGGAACACTACATCACGTCATTGTCAGCTTCCTTTTTGGACTTCTTGTCTCTACTCATTTTCTCTTTTCAATTGATTTCATGTCATTCACATCGACATATGCCAATGCCTAGTCATCCATACTTGGACCTCCATAAATTTCACTTCATTTGAGTATTTCACTTCACAGTTCGGGACTATTTTATTCTTAGTTTCAAATCTAGATTTTCCAACAGTTTTACATCACACATGGAGCTCTATTCACTTCACATTGCAATAAAATCATCTCAAATTAAAATTCCACTCATGTCATTGGATACTTTACATTTCCGCACACACAATACAGATAACCTCAGTCGTAAATTTTGCTTGTTACGTCTAAATCTTCTCTTGAGATAAAACTCAATTTCACTTTTGATACTTCATTTCGTTTGACCATTAGTCTTGCTACCATCATTATACTGTTCACAAAAGTCTCATCAATCAATTAGTGTCCCTAATTGCTTTTCAATCATTCTTAAACACTAACTCAATCAGAACAATTTTATGCCATACTTTGAAAGATCAGAACATTCCTTGCACTAAATACACTTTCTTTAACCCTAAACTTTACTATATCCGAAATCATTTCCTCTTATCCGGAAACCAATTAGTAATACAATTCAGATTATGCCATAATCATTTCTCATTTCCTTTCATCAAGGTACATTCAGTCCTCCTATGTCTTACTTTAATCCATTATGAACTTTACTCTTATAGCCACTCATAGTAGCACATATTTAACCATTCACCGATCATCTCCTCTATGATTTCCATATATCTTTCACATACGCTTCATTAATCATGATCAACTTTACTGTCCAATAGATACTCCCAATGGTAATTCGACTTACATAGTTTTCTTCTTATATCATGAATGTGTCAGCTTGACCTTAAAAGGTCATATCCACTTGGCTTATATACTGTCATCGTGTTATTGCTGCGTATCTTTGTATTTTTCTGAAACAATCCACGATAGGGTAGTCATAGTTCCCAAAACACGACAAAATCGTTGATACAACTCCATTGTATCTCTATCTATTTACCCATCCAGTTACCATTTCTGTGTCTATATACATCTTTTTACCCAAATCTAGAATTTCCCGATACACAATCAGTAGAAAATTGTCAGTCTGTCTTTTTCCTTTACCATCCTTTGATACTAGTTTCCAAACTCTAAGCACAATATTCACATAACCATTTCAGTCTCACGCTTATGCTGCTCAAGGTCATTCCGCTTCATGAAGTTCATTTGGTTTATCTGTACACTTTTATCTTCTACTTTTCTTACTCGACTAGGCACTAGGTACTTTGCTCTTTCGATTCTAGTAGACCGGTGACGGTACAATAGTGATCCTATCACAATCCCGCTATCCTCATCTACCTATGATATCTATCGATATTGAACACAAATGCGGTGAATCCATATCCGCCGATCGGATCATCTATACTTTACTCCGGCCAATATTTCCCATTTCATGACAAATACAATGAGTTGTAATTACCTAATCATCCGGACTTTTAATCTCACTTAGGCCTACTATAACCAAGATTCTTCCCATATCTCTAGTGGACCTTTCCAAGTTCTAGACATATTCATTTTCTCGTCACCATAATATTGCCATTTTAACTGGGAATTCATTAATATCACTTCTTTCCTTAATCGCCTAGCCAACACGGTCATTCCGACCACAGACAATATCAATCTCCTTATCCATTTTTTTCCTTTTTCCTTTCCTAATTGCTTATACACTTCCAGGGGTTCACCCTCTACTACATTCTCACTTTTCTCTCACTTAGCCTCTTAACACATTCGCACACGTAGGATTTCTACTGCATGCGACTCGCACTAGGATCGATTATCACGGTCTGCAACAACACGACTCAAATGCATGCAACTTAACCTATGTTTCAGACTGTGCCCAGATATAATCATATTGCTGGGCTATGATACCACAAATGTAGCATCCCAATCCCACGAGACCCGAACCCGACATCGACGGTGATATCCGAGCCCGCGACCCGTGAGGGTGGTATGCTAGAGCAGTCAATACAGTTTAAAACTTGGTAATATATGTATATATATAATTTTTTTAAAAACCCATCGAGAGCGCAAATATCAGTAAATAATTTGGGCCTGTTCTAATACGAAATTATTTTCAATCAGAACATTATTTCGGTAATCAAATTACACTACAACATTAATCAATCGGGGCACTCCGCAATACCAGTACAAATCTTGCGGAAATACAAATTTACATATAATTCAAAAGACACAAATGCAGACGTGAACTGATCCCGACCTTAACTCTGACTTGCAATTGATAATCATACTCCCGTGCTCAACGGGGTACTCTCCGATCCCTGAAAAATATTTGCAATTTTGGGTGAGTTTGCGAACTCAATGATAAACCATCATCGATGGTTCACTCAATTCATGCATAAACACACAATTTACCAATTATCACATACAATCACAATTCACAAATGTAAGGCGACGCTTTCATACGATCCACATTTAATCATACCATATATGCAATGCACATGAGACCTTTTCCATTTTCATTACGTTGTTGTGACCGCATACTGAAATCGCCCCCTGATGGGCATATTGCGTTGAGCCAAGAGCTCGAAAACATCGGGCTTGAAGCCTCGATACATCGAGCCCGAGGCTCAATACGCTGGACCCGAGGTCCCGTGCGCTGAGCTAAAAGCTCATATACGTTAGGCGTGATATGCCCCGATACGGTGGTCGCTCCGGTCACAACTGCCTTTATCTGATCATACTTTGATGCATGCAATGCATATGTTCCAATTTCCCTTTACAAGTCAATGTTATTTGCCATATCTTTGGACTTTCGGTTCGGTATTTCAATCATATACATTTCCAATTTGTTGCATCCTACCATATCACATTGATAGTCACATCCCATGTATCAAAACAAACAACTAACACTTCAATATCAATTTCCCATTTCCTCGGACCTTTGGTCCGAGATCTCCAATGCAAACATTCACAAACAGTTACACACAAGTAGCACTTCGATAACAAGTTTCCAATACTTCGGACACCTATGGTCCAAAATCAATCAAAAACAAGCATACATAATCCCTCCATTATCTCCACATGGCATAACCACATCATTTTCATCACATATAGATTGAGGAACCAACTAGGTTACTCACCGCATTCCGAGCTAATATCCGAAGTCTCAAGAACGCCGGTAGATCGACGCCCAAATGTGCCTCTATAAGAATCAGAAAATATAATCATTACCTCTTGTCCAATCAGAACTATTTAATAATGTATATGAAGCAATTTGCAGGTGCACAATGCATGTTCATGATATTCCCGGCCCTAATCCCATTTTTTTCTATTAGAAAAATCCGTCTAAAAATTAGAAACCTATTGGCATTGACGGTGCGCAATTCGGACCTCTATAGGTCCCCAATTAAACAAAACAATGATTAAAGGCTCCGTTACCCGGGGCCACGTCAATTTCCAGTCCAAAAATTCCCAATTTCTCATAAAATGAAATTCAATATCTTACAAATTCGATGCCTCAAGAATCAGGTCAATCGGACGTCGGATGGAAAAGAAATTGACAAAAGAAGCAAGAAATCACAAAATACCAAATAGCAAAGAAATCCGGCCTCGTCGTTAGGGCGAGGCGTCGCCCTAGTAATGCCGTCCATCCGAGCCTCGTCACTAGGGCGAGGCGTCGCCCTAGTGACCGGGCATGATTCCACATTCCCATTCCCTTTTTTCCTAATTTCTAATCCAACTTCCAACATCCATAGCTCTTAGCACACAATTCAGAAAAATACAAATCATACCTTGATAGAAAGATCATAAAAACCTCTACAATTCTCAAGAAGACCATAAAAATCAATTTCACCCCTAAGGGTGTCAAAAATCTCTTCAAAGCTACTGCCTACTCAAATCCCATTAAAACAGAACAGTACATTGCAAATTCCATAACTCTCAGATTCTTCAGCCAGAAATTACCACATAAATATGCTCAATAAGTTCACAATGTCATCTACAACTTTCATGAACAACACAAAATCAAATTCACTTGCTAACTAGGTCAAACAATTCCCCAAAGCATCAGCCCTCTGAAATCAACCAATCTGGACAGTAATTTTTCAAACAGCATATCTCTTAGCACAAAAGTCACAAAATTCACTACCTTATATCCCTGAAAAGATAAGTTCTCAAACTTCAATTTTCATGAAGAACTCAAACTCCAATTCGATTTCTAACAATTTCAAAACTGTTATGGAAGCTACTGTCATGATCAGCCATTCACAATCTAGTTTAGGTTCAGTTTTTGTAAAATCGTAACTCCTAACTCTGACCTCTAAAAATTACACACCATATATAATTTTAAAGATAATTTCTTCCTATACAACTTTGTAGAAGATCACTCACACCAATTCAGTCCACAAAAATTGCTAAAATTTCTCCCAAGCAGACTGCTCACAAAACCAACACTTTGACTATGTTTCTCCAAAAAGCATAAAACCAATCAATAGAAATCAGTTCATATCTCCCAATATACAACTCGAACATTAGAAAGATCAGTGGAAATGGTAAGCTAACTCAATATGCTACAACTTCCATGAAGACCATTTTCCCAAATTCCATCTCAATTAATTTAGAAAAATCAGCAAAATAATCAGGTCATATATGCAGGTACTGTTCACAGACCCTACAAACAGAAACTTTCCATGCAAAGATTCACCCTTCTAACATTACAATTTAACATCACCTATTTCACACAAAGTTGAAGCCAACATCCCAAAGTTTCATTGGGCACAAACCTCAACTCATTTTTATAACCACACAATGATTTATGCCCAAAACAGTACAGTAGGTCAAAAACAAATTTTCCAGCTTTACTTCTCCATTCACTTCCTATCATGCCAAGTTCAATTCTACTTCACTAAGCATACCAAATGGACAAGAAACCAGTCCCTAGGTCATGCATACATTCAGTAGGAAATACTACCCCAACTTGGCAGCACCATACACAATCAGTTTCATGTAAGAAAAATCATCAAGAATCATCCAAAATCAAGTTAAACCAAGTTACAATACATCTTTCATGCTAACTTCCTCAAATCATATTCAAACATAACCTAACAATTCAAACTATCATTTTCATAACATTTAACCATCATAACTCATGATTAGTAAACAATAACTCCCTTTAAATACATCTAATAACCATGATTCATGAAATATATATTGAAAGCTTAACATAAACCTTACCTAGTCAAAGCTTCCATCTCCTTAATTCTCCAACTCTCACAACTTCCTAGTTTCTCCTACACATACACGACATCATCACTTGCAAAGGGGAGGTAAGAGGGTTGAGCTTGCATGCATGAAAGGAAGTGTTTAAAAGGTAGAAGGGAAGCTAGAACCAAAAGAAAAATCGATGGAGAAGGAAAGATGAAGAGGTTTTCGGATGGGAGGAGAAATGAGCAATTAACATGTCTCTTTCACTCTTTAAACATGGAAGAGTCGAGAATTCTAAGCCAAGCATAAGACAAAAACAATAAATCCAAGTAGGACAAGTGGCATGGTTTGGAAAAAAGACAAAATAGGGATAAAACAAAAATTTGTAATAGGATTTCTTAAGAGACCTTAATAAAATTTGACCCATTTAAGTCCAATGGCCCTCATTTCAATCCCATAATAATATACCCAATATTGTAGTGCCATTGGATAGAAATTTTCGATACCGAAAATCAACCGGTTCGCCACTTGACGGTTTTTTTTTTTCGGTCTGGGAATTTTCTCCGAAAAATTTCAGAAAAATTCATATAATTCCAGTAAAATACAAAACACTCAATGGCGCACTTAGAATAATTTTTCAAACCCATTAACCACGTTAATCTCAATAAAATTATCTTAGGCACGTAAACCGGGAATATCATGTATGCATGCACAGTAAGTTCATGTGCACAATTGTGACTATGTAGCAATCTTATTATGCATGAGCAGTCCCATGAAATCCCAATCTAGCACATCCTATGCCAATTTACTATTCTACCCCTTCCAGTAGGGAGTGGGATGTTACATATGGAGCTTTGGAAATATTATTCGAGTTAACAAATGCCCCGAAAGTACTATAGTATTGAGGATTAGAGCGATCCAAGCACAATTTGATGATGTATTAAATGTACCCGAACAGTTGAGAAAAATAGTTTGAATATTTGAGGAAAAACATGTAAATCATATGAGTAATGAAAGTAAAGAGAAATTTGAGGAATCATAATACCGATATTAATTATATCGTCTGAATTTGGAGATTTTATAGTATACAATGATGCAAAGATAAGAGATTAGGATAAAATCCAATGCAAAGATGATAAAGTGATTTCAGATGCATGGAGACAATTAAACCTTATGAGACGATTAATTGATGTATGAATTGGAATTTGCTACAATGGCAATTATTTTGAAAGTGGGAGACATTATATGTACAGAAACAGTTGGGATATATATAAATATATAGATCATTAAAGTTTGAGATAATTATTGAGTTGAGAGAATGGAATACGAGACTGGAATAATAGATAAAAGTATTAAAATATTTTGATGATACAAATGAGTATTTCCTAGTAAGGCTAGTGTTGTATTTGATATATTAAGCATAAATCCTGATAGCAGTAAAGCATATGTAGTGTAATAAAGAGTGTAAATGTGGAGTTGAATTTTGAGGTAGATCAAAGTACTAATTGCTATGGAATTGAAGATCAGTTTCACATGAAAGGATTAACAAAGCCCAAATTGAGGATTCAGAAATTAAGAATCTTATTAAGGAATTAGAAATGGATTTGAATTCCAAGTTCGAATTGAAAGATGATGTTTTGTAATCGAAAGGAGAGGTATGTATATCCGATGAAGATGATTGAGCAAGAAATTACCAGAGATGCTTAAAGCTTATATTTTTGGAGTTCATAGGAATATAAGATCAATGTACAACTTTGATTGACTTTAAGCATAACAACCATTATCGCAGTGATGTCATTAGAATATTGTATGGAGCGTTATATGACAAAAAGAGTCATCAGCCTCTTTATTTGAATGAATAAGGCCAAGGATGGTTGAAGGCCATAATTGATTAGAGATGTTTTTGATAAATGAAATTGACCTGTATTGGGAATTTCATGACTCAAAGAAAATGAATGAATTAGATGGGTTAAAACCAAAGGTATGGACTATAGAGAGATAGACATAAGAGTTAAGTGTACTGACACTATAGAGATGTGAACTTTGAATCAAAGGGCAAAATATTTTTAAGAGTACCCCGTTCCCAAGGTGTGTCTAGATTGTGTGCAAGATGTCGCAGATCAATAATGTGGTATATGTGAGTATGCTAAGAAATATCAATATGATATGATATTATTGACGCAAGAAGTGGAAAATTGTGAATAGTTTGAAGCATATTGAGGAATTAGTTAAGAAAGTGAATGACTAAATAAGTGATTGGCAGATAAAGTGAGTCTATAGACTATGATCATTTGGGAGAAACTATTCAAGTAAATAAGTTACTTGGGAGAATGAGGAAAACATATGGTAGCATTACCTCCATTTATTTGATCACTCGGGTAAGAATTTCGAGGACGAAATTCTTTAAGGGGTGGAGAATTGTTGGATCCCAAATTGTTCTTGGAAGTTAGAACTATTATATGTGAAATGTTGGAGGTGAAAAGTTGGAAAATATAGTTGGAACATGTTCATTTAGCATGCTTCGATGTTTTGGCCATAACTTTTTCTCTAGTTACTGAAATGAGACGATTTTTGATTCGGATTAAACTAGAGAAATAGGGCTACAATTGTTATGAAGAAATTGAGTTTCAATTTTGTCTTTAAGAATGTTAATTTTAGGATGGAAATAATGTGCTGGGAAATGTGTTAGCATAAGACAAGTCTGAAATATTTTGAGCATAACTTTTGATGTAGTGCTCCAAATTGAATGATTTTGGTGGCGTTATGAAATTAAGACAATGATGAACATTTTTCTAGAAGGAAGTGTTAGCAAATTCCATCAATTGTTCTATGATAATTAGTTAAGAAGTTAGAAGTATAAGATGTGAGTTTAAAAGACCAAAGGAGGGTAAAATGGGAAGGACAAAGTTAATGAAGGGTAAAATGGGAAAAAGACTTAATAAATAGGCAAAAATTAGAAGAGAAGAGGGAGGTGTCGTGGGCTGCCCATGGAGAAGAGAGAGAGAACGAAAATAAGAGAAGAAGGAGGGAGAAATAGAGAAGAAGGAAGGAGAAGTCGAAAATCCAAGAGAAAAGGTGGAAGAATCGTGGAAACGAGGAGAAAATCAAAGCTTCTAAGGTAAGTTATCCTATTTTCTTCTTGATTTGTTGAAGAAATGGGTATTGTGTTGTGAATGGGGAAGAACCTAGAGAGAGAGAGAGAGAGAGGGATTTTCGTGGATGAAGAAGAAGATGGGGAGATCTATGGATTTCTTTGAGTTTCTAAGCTAGTGTTGTGATTTCTAACCTATAGGAGATATGGGTAGGTTGGATTTGTGTTTAATTAGGGTTATGATATTTTGGGGATTTGTTGATTAAGGGAAAATTTGGGGATTTTCCCAATTGGATTGAAGTTATGAATTTTGTTTGTGTATAGGCAATCAAGAGGCTATTCTAGAGCAAGGAGAAAGAAACCATTGATTTTGGAGATTGCAAGGCTAAGGTGGGTAATTTATTTATGGTTATTGTGTAATGAGCAAATACATTGTGTATGCATTATGTGCTAAATGAATTGCTTGAATTTCTATGATATGGAAATTGCTTTGTGTTATGTTCATGTTATGAGGTTCATTGATCTTTTGATATGATTGTCATGCCATTGAATTTTAATCATGGCATTTTGTATATGAATGATTGAATTGTGAGAATGATTGTCATGTTATGTCATGAAAGATGAATGACTTTTTGTATGATGAACTATGACCATGTCATACCTTGAAAAAGGTTATGACATTTTGAATTGTATATGGGCATGATTATGCTATGCCTTATGGCATTTTGATCAAATGGAAAGAACAAAAGTATGAGATTATGAAATTGTGAAGAATTGATTTGAGCATGAAAATGCGATTATGTGCTTTGTTTGGGCGAGAGAGGAACCGTTTCGTAAGTTACGTGCACGTTGACGTAAAAGCCTTCTCCCGGTTGCCCGCTTGTGGCCCACGAGATCCGAAAATGGACTCATTTCATTCACGGTTTAAACCTCGATTTATCCGTTTTGTTTCACGGAACCCTCGAGGCATTTGATTGTGCTTTTACATCTTAATGTGCTAAGCTATGCTTTGGATTGAATTGCATTGAAATATGTATTATGTGATGATGTTATGAATTCTGGAATTGGAATTGAATTGTGAATTGCAAATGTTAAATTTTCATGTTGATGAATATGCCTACATGAATGCATGTATAAATATGGCAATATGGTTGAATGTGTGGTTCAATGCCAATGGCTATAAATATTTTAGCCACTGAGCTGTGAAGCTCAACCCATTTTTCCCACTCCTTAGGTGCAGAATGAGAAGAATTAGCGATCCTTGCAAGACAATTGGACAACTTCGAGATAGATAGCCTTCGTACTAAGCTAGTTTGAATTCTTTATATAGCTTAATAAGCATGTTGAACATTGAGCATTCATTTGTATTGTTCTCAATTTGTGATGTGTATTTTGATTTGTAAATAAAGTTTGTTTAAATGATTTACTTTGCATGGAAATGAGAACAGGAAATCGAGAACTTCCTTTTGTATCTGTATATGTCTTTTAAGGTTGGAATTTATGATAATGAAAATGGCTTGTGTGTATGCATATGATTCTTCGTTGAGATTGTAAATTGTTGTTCGTTTTAGAATAGGATGTTAGCGATTGGAAAGGTTTCGTGGGATGAATTAATTGAGTTGGAATTAAGCAAACCTAAAAAGGAAATCCTTTGAGTTGATGAACTTTGAATGTGAGTGCTATATATGTGTGAGATATTATGGAAAAGCAAGAGAGGAGCTTAGTGATTGATAAGATGTTTTTGAATTTAAGAAATCATATGATTTGAGGTTGAGTGATGTATGAATGCCAATTGGAGGATGAATGGTTGGGAAGGATGTTGTAATAGAAGAAGTTAGTTGGGATGAATGAGCTAAGCTTTCATAAGGGAAATTGTATGTCCTGAATTCTAATGAAACACTGTATTTAGCCAAAGTGGCCTTCTTGAAGGTTGTAGTTCGTCTTTATAGCTTTTCAACGCCATAAAGTATACAATTTTTCGATATCGGAGTTGAGAGTTATGCTTATTACAAGTTAGGATGTCGTATAGGACGAAATTCCCGAACCATAAGAGTTTATGAAGTGATATCGGGCTTGAAAGAGTGGATTTTGGTAAGATTATGAGTGTATGAGAAGTTAGGATGGATTTAGGACCCTTGGGAGGGGTCTTGGAGGGTAAAAATTTGTCTTACCCGAAGGATACACGGCCTGCCCGAGGCGCAGGAGACCCCTTCCACCCATAGGTTACACGGGCTGTGTCATTTTCACACGGTCCGTGTACCCCCATAACGACAGAATTTCAAATTTTGGTCTTCACTAAAGTTTTATCCCTAGATGTGTACTTTCTAATGGTCTAAGAATGAAGTCAATCCGACGTCTATAGTGAAAGTTATGACATTTTCTCCAAAGTATGTTCAGTAGGAATCAGGATATGAACATATCGAATTCCTTTGGTCATAACTTCTCCGTCCGACCTCCGATTGTCGTGATTCTTAAGGCGATAGATTCCTAACACGTTCTTCTATCTCTCCATAAAAATTTATAGCCCTTGGAGTTAAAAACAAAAATTTTGATGGAAAGGAAGTGAGGGGTCGGATTGGAGAGCTTGATCGGGTTATGAATGTACTTTCGATTTTTGAGCATATCTTGAGTCATAGGACTCCGATTGAGGTGGTTCTTATTTCTAAATGAACTAGAGACTAAGAGATACCTTTACGAAGAAGTCCATTGTGATTTTGTGATTTTGATGTGTGGGCTTGCCTTTGTGGCTTGTATGTCATACAAATGGAATTTTTTTTTTGTTTTTTGATTAGGGTTATAAAGCTTGGAAGTCCACTTATGTTTTCGTCTACGGTTCGAGGGTTGGGTTCCAGAAATGGATGCCAACACTATCAAATTTCTTAATGCTTTCCTTTGGTAGATGTGCCTTTGCATTCTCAATCTCCTCATCATATGCTTCCTTTTCTTGATGATGAAACCTCACTTGTTTCCTGCTTCGGAGAGCAATTGCGTTGAGGCTTTTTGGATTCATCACAGTGTTAGAAGGAATTGTTCCACTGCTTCTTGCTTGGGTCTCACTCATGTTGTTGGACAACTGAGTGACATAGGAATTGAGATTTTCTGCTTTGGTCTCCCATTGTTCCATTCTCTTCTCCAAAGCATTGAATCGAGTAGCAGTTTTGGAGGAATCCTGCTGAACGAGATTTGCTATGGCTTTGAATTGATTGTTGTTCGAATTCCTTTCCTCCTTTATCAAAGTCATCATGTTGTGAAGCAGTTGATTGGTTTTCTCTTTTGCTAGGACCATTAGAGCTTATTGTTGGTTGGGGAACTGGTTAGTGGAAGTACTAGCTCCTCCTCCTTGTTGAAATCTATTAGGAACTCTGCCCTCTTCATTTCTCTAACTGAATCTGGGATTAGCCTTCCATCCCTCATTGTAAATGTTGGAGTATGGATCCCATTTCTGATTTGTCCTCCCTGGATATACTGCGGACACCCCTTCATACCGACCAAGGAATACACTAGATATGTGCATAACCGACCCACAAGTATCACAACTGGGTACGGTAAGATCCATTGAAGATGGTGGGCGATGCACATTCAGGTTCTTCAATTAAGCAGTGATGAAATTTAATTGCGATGTGATCCTATTTTCCAAGGAGTCCACCTTCGACTCCAAACTTTCCATTCTCTTAGCTTGAGCTGTTGAAGCTCCTAGTTCATGCACTCCTCTGGAATCTCTCACACTATACGGTTAATGATTTAGAGCCATCTTCTTGATCAAATCCTATTCCTCCGAAGCCGTAAGATCAATCAAAGAGCCTCCAAATGCTGCATCCAACATACCTTTATCTTGACTCTTTAACCCATCATAAAAGTATTGCACTAATTGCTCATCAAGAATTTGGTGATGGGGGCATCTTGATAGAAGATCTTGGAAGCGATTCTAATAATCATAAAGAGACTTATCATAATCTTGCCTTACTGAATAAATCTCCTTCCTCATCGATGAAGTCCTGGAAGCTGGGAAATACTTTTCCAAGAAAGCCTTCCTTAAATTGGCCCAGCTATGATAGGCATTTGCCACAAGCCTTGGGAGACTCATGTACCACTCCTGTGCCTTTCCTTCTAGGGACAAATGAAAAACCTTCCATAGAACTTGGTCTAATGATGCTTCCACTGGCTTCATACTCTCATAGATCATAGACAAGGCTTGTAGGTGTATGTAGGGATCCTCTCCTGCCAAACCATGAAATTTAGTAAGAGAGCTAATAAGTAATCCTTTCACTTCAAAATTAACCTCAAAATTATGGCAAGCAGCAGTAAATGGATCATAGTTCACATCAGAAGTGGTCGCTTCCCTAATAATTCTATGTCTTTGATTCCCATTGTTCTCTCCTATTCTCTCATGTTCACCATTTCCTCCATTATGTCCATTTCTAGGTTGGTTTACATGAAAGTTGGGATTTTGTAGGAAAGCGGGGTTCTCAACCATGATCACTCTCTCTCTAGACTCACTTCTGCTAGTTGGTTGGCTTGATTCCTCTTCTTCAGCTACCCTACTTCTCTCTTATTCTTTCCTCTCTTTCCTAATCTTCCTTAAACGTCTTTCAATCTCAGGTTTGAAAGGAACAAGTCTAGCTCTTCGGGGCATGCACAAAACAATGAAAATGACAGAATTGTAACAAAATTTACTCACAATCACACAAAATCAAATAAAACGTGAAATGTGAAGGATGTGAGTGTGTGAAGTGTAAATGTATGTATGAAGATGTGCATGTGTGGAAAAATGCTAAGTAGGGAAAATCAAAGTATGCAGGTGTGCCATGCAAAGGAAAATTAAAAACTATACTATTGACAAGTATGAAATTAAACTATCTAAAATGAAATGTAAAGGAAAGTTCCTATTATCAACGACAGTTGAAAATGACAACAGCTAACCTAAAGAAAACCAATTGCTTCGTTCCCCGAAAACGACGCCATTTTGATCGACTCTTGTTTGATCTAAAGATTAATCCCTTGGAAATCGAATCAAAAATTTAATTCCAAGGATTGCAATATAGAATGCAACCTCAGGTCGTCTCACTTAATTGAAACCTAGCGCAAATGGTCTAAGCTAGCGAACTCTTTAAGTCTAAGGTTTTAATCAATGAACTTCATTTCTTAAAACCTTGTTAAATGAATCTTAGAGTGTATTAATGGATGAGCTAATGCAAGTGGTCAATATGGATCAAGGTTAATCTCAATATCAAACACAACTAGGTAGATAAAAGAGAGTTAACACAATCACCACAAATACATATGTGAGACCTCATATATTAAGCATCAAAGTTTTACATTAGCAAATCCATAACACAAGCATTGTTCAACACTTAATTAAACTCTAATCAAGTTAATCTAACTACACGGCCATAAACCTTAACTCAGAAGTTTATAACTATGCAGTTAAACTTGACAATGTAAAATAACTCCCTTTTGAAGCCCATCGAACTCAAGCCATCGCTACATCTTCAACAGGAATCGGTGTTCTAGCCAAGCATAACATTGGGAATCCTCACAACTACAAGAGCTTCAATGTCACCCATGGCAGCAGCAACGGCAGATGGTGAAGTTGATAGCGAAGGTAGTCGGAGTTGATGGATGAAAGTTGAGAGCGAGATGAGTTCTCTCGTGTTGGCCGAAGTGTGTCTATATTTCTGCTAAAAAGTCGTCCGTTGTGACCTAATTTGGCATGATTTTAAATGTTGGATCGCGGGTCAGGTCGGTATAGTGGGAGAATTTTCCAATTTTGGTCCAGGTTTCCAACAGTTCGCCGCGGAGACAAGCAAGTTGCGTTGCGGCGTACGTTTGTTGCATCCTTCGTCATGGCGAAATGATTAATTTATGTCGCGACGAGATTTTCTTTTTTTGTCGTGGCGGACATCTTGAAGCTCACGTCCTCATGTTGACTCCATTTCAGCCCATTGACTCCTTTTCCTTGAGAGGCTCCTACAATCAAAAATAGCAATTTGCAGTATCAATTGTCCTTAGAAAAACTTATAATGCAATTAATGTCAATTTGGTAACAATTTTTACTATCAAATTGCATTAAATAAAAGTGCATACTCAAGGATCAATTTAAGCACAAAATCAAGAATTAGGAGTCAAAAAGTGTAGTAAAGGCCATGAAAGTGTTGCCAATTTAGATAATAAACTTGGGTTCAATCAAAGGGCAACCTAGGTTTCAATTTTTCTTAGCCTTCAAAAGTGATTTTGGAAGTTTTTCAAGAAGGACAAAGAAAGAGGAAGATTAGAGCTTCCATTAAAGCCAAGAAGCTCATTGTTGGGTCAAGATTTAAAGTAAGTTGATTTTAATCTTTGGGAGTTTTGAAAGATTTTTGGTTCAAAGAGCTTAGGAAATGTACGAGTTTAAGTTTTCTAGGGTCAATGTCATGCATTTGGGTCCTTGGGTTTTCCAATTTTAATTCTAATTGATTTGGGATTTTGTTGTCAAAGTTGAAGAAAATCAAGAGAGGCAAGAAGAGCAAGAGGAGAAACATCCTTGGAGCAAGTTTCAAGCAAGGAAACCAAGGTGGGTGACAATTTTTATAATTGAGTCAATAAGCTATTAAAGTCTCTTTCAAATAAATGGAATTAAATGATTTCCAACTACCTTGAAAATGTGCATTTATTATTCTTTAAAATGGTTTGAGATTGTGTCGCATGTTTTTGTATATGAGTTTTGTGAATGAATTTTGAGTGATATGGGAATGATTTCAAATTGCTCTATAATTATTGTATTTGTGGCTTTTGAATGATTTGGGAAATGGTTATATACTTGGTATAGAATTTTTGGTTGTGAAATTGTGAAATGATTTTGAAAGAATAGCAAGTATATGAAATAGTTCATGCTCATGAAAGACAAATTTTCAAAATGTTCCATTTGGACAAATGGTTTGCAAGTTACGAGATGCATAATTATGTGGGTTTGTGGTGGTCCCCTTGTAGGAAAATCCCGGTGTGAGCATCACATGCCCACGGTGCGGAATTTTTTTTTTGTTCCGGGACCTTCCCGAAAGCCAGGATCCATGTGTCTATACAACAAACTCAAACCATAACGGCCCAAGGAGACCGTCTCTAACGGTATCCACGCAGAGATCGGAGAACCTAACTGGAGCAAACCCTTTGACCCGGGAATAGCTAGAACAAAGTAAAGAGTGCTAGCTCTTACCTTTGTCCTTGGAGAGCTTGAAACTAATGGAAAGAAGGAGATGAAACCTTGAATATCGATGGAGATGAGAGATGAGAGGAAAAACTCTTTCTTCCTTCAACTTCAAAACTCACGATGAACAAGAGAATATGTCTTAGGATTTTAAAACCCTTTTAAAACCAACGATATACACATCTTTCTCCACTTGCCATTTGTCCTTTTTAACATTTAAAGCCATTAAATGCAAAGTGGATGATCCTTTCCACGTTAGTCTCTTATATATATATATATATATATAAAGTTAAAAGGATAGGCATCTCCTCCATCTTCCACGTTTTTCACACATATATTAATTAATTAATTAATTACTTAATTAATTAATTAATTATATATATATATATAAATGCTGAAGTGGTTCAGTCACACTGGGGTCGGTCCTACCGGCCTACCGGGTCTGGTATGAGAAAAACCCCCGAAAACCTTTTTCAGCAATATCGATGTCGCCATCTCATCGGGACATATCTCGATCTCATCGGGATCCATTTAATCCTTTTGCTCTCCATATATTGGAACTCTATCTAAAACTATTTTACGAATTCTCCGAGACACTCTTATGCGTGTGACCCATTAGGTTCCCGGTTATGTTGGCCACTTAGATTAACACTTAATCTAAGCAAGTTATAAGCGGTATCTAGCAACAGATCATGACCCCCAATTGACCGGAAAGTAATTGGTTTGACGAATGAACATGTATTCATCATGAACCATATCACGAACCTTTCCATAGACAATTACCGTGCAATTCGTCCTTTCACCATGCTATACCCCACTTGGTTATGAGTATGGGCAAAGTGTTAACTCTTACTAGACTGACTACGTCAAATCTAGTCCAAGTGATTTCAGTTCTTGTCCTGGGACTCATTACTTTATATGTCAATGAAGAATTTTTTTATGACATATATGCTCCGGCCAGGGACTTCCAAGTAATGACCCTAACAAGAGGCCATGGGTATCATCTTCTGCTATCACAGAAGTGGTGAATCCTCTATTGGCTACTCAATTACCTTCAATGCCTCAAGTCGCACTCCAATCACCACCCTATGAGCGACTCTCGAAGGCAACAAGAAATGGAGTCAAAGCACGTAATCAAGATCCAAGATATCCTTGAGCACCTCAAGTCTAAGGATACTTGCACCATTGCTATGATGAGATTATCACCGACATTAGAATAGACATCCATGTGATGATCTCATAGCAGTCATCCAATGTACTTACTACCTCTAGTAAGCATCCACATCTCAACCCTAAATATCTCATATTTACGCTTCGAGATCCACCGCTGATCAAATCAAGGAGCTTGAGATGTACTAGTCTCTCCGGATTACCGATGTCCGGCCTCAAGAATCCTATGACTAGGATAATTTAGATATCGACATAATTGCACATGATAGGAATCTCAGAGTATGATCACATCACAATTTCCTTCATGCTATGTCATATATCATGGACTTCATTAATTTGCTTATAGATCAATATCCATTCATAAATTATGAACAGCAAGTTAATGAAATATGCCTTTCTTTATTTATTCATAAAGTATGTACACAACTTTGTACAAAATGCGCTAAAGGCAATTGCCTTCGTGGCACTACTCTAACAATCTCCCACTTGACCTAAAGCCAATCGCCTTGATATCTAATACCATAAAGTAGTACATGAGAATCAAAGTTCTTACGTGACAATGGCTTTGTCAACGGATCGAATATTCGCGCTCGGGAATTCTCTCGATCCGACATCACCTCGCCCTATGATCTCCCCGATCGATGATATTTCATGAGTACGTGTTTGGATCGTTGATGAGACCTTGGTTCTTTCGTCACAAGAATAGCCCCATTGTTGTCACAATACAATCAGATGGGCCCTCACCGCTAGGAACCACACCAAGTTCAAGAATGAACTTTCGATCCAAACCGCTTCCTTTTTCGCTTTTGAAGCGGCAATGTACTCGCCTCGGTTGTTGAATCGACAGTTGTCTCTTGTTTGGAACTCTTCCAACTAATCGCCCGCCATTCGGTGTGAATACGTAACTCGATTGGGATTTGGAATCATCCTTATCGATTGAAAATCGCATCAGATACCCGCCACTTTGAGATCTCCATCTCCATATATCAAGAAAACATCTTAGTTGTAACATTTCACCCCGCATGACCAACCCGACATCAATGGTGATATTCGAGTCCGTGCCTCATGAGGGTGGCGTGTTACATCACTCAAGATAAATTTTTTTTCCACACATACACATACATATTATAATTTATGCAGAAAATAATTTACATAAACTATTCAATAGCCTCGGGGGTCTTTTTATGCATACAATTTATTTTGGTCTATTGACTTTACAAATTGACCTAATCTTAATACAAAATTTTAGAAAATAAAAAATACATTAATGCAGACTTAATCGATCCCGACTACTTTCTATTTCATTAACCAAATAGATGTCATACGCCTGCTGCTTAACGGGTATTCTTTCGAGTCCTGAAAAATAATTGCAAATTTTGGGTGAGTTTTATTTAACTCGGTGAGAAACCATCATCGATGGTTCACTCAATTCATGCAACACATCAATTCACATATCATATATTTACATTGTTGCATATTTGATCACATTTCACAATTTTACTGAGCATAGACAATTATATACATTTCATACGATTAGACATCCCTAACTAATTGAAATCACCCAACACTCAAGCATAATATAGTTATTTCATAATTCACAATCAGAAGTATCCCATGACTATTATCATATCAGTATATGGCATTTTGCCTTTCGTTCAACCAAATAGATCAATCAAAGCAGCATGTAACATTCTTTTCAATTTATTTCAGTGTTGTGACCGAGCGCCTGAACTGTCTCCATAAGAGCACATCAATCGTTGAGCCATAGGCTCTGGAACTGTCCCATTAAGGGCTCATTAATCGTTGAGCTTGTAGCTCAAATCGCCCCATTAAGGGCTTATTAATCGCTGAGCTTATAGCTAAAACCGCCCCATTAAGGGCTCATTAATCGCTGAGCTTATAGCTCAAAACTGCCCCATTAAGGGCTCATTAATCGTTGAGCTTATAGCTCAAATCGCCCCATTAAGGGCTCATTAATTGTTGAGCTTATAGCTCAAACTGTGGTCATTTCCGGTCACAACTATCATTAATCGATTTTGCAATCATGCACATATTCATTTATGCTAAAGTTCAATCACTTTATTCACATATTCATATATCACAATCAGACAATTTATTCACAATATTTCACATTAAAACAGAATGACAATTTCACATACCCATGACACTTCTATACCATATTTTTCCATACTCCGGACCTTCTGTCCGGAATTCACAATTAAGCAATATCCCACCATTATTCTCCACGCTTTATAAGTGCAAAATTATAAACAATTAATAATTGAGAAACCATCTAGGTTACTCACCTTTGCTTCCGGCTAAAGCCTGAAGTCTCGGCAACGCCTCGTGAAATGACGCCCAAATGCGTCTCTAAAACAGTCCAAATATCTAACATTACCAAATTGGCAATCGAAATATTTAATAATGCATATGTAGCAATTAAATGTGTACAATGCATGTTCGTGACATTTCCGACACTATTACACAATTTCCCGTCATCAAATTTTCCTCCAAAAATTAGAAATCCATTGACACCGAAATCACTCAATTCGGACCTCTATAGGTCCAATTATAAATAAAACACGGCTTAGGAAAATCCTTACGGACCCCTCACTTGACCTAACCAATTCCGTCAATTTCGCTCTAAAATTCTAATTTTACAAATAAAAGAAATTAAATATTATACGAATCCAATGCCTCAAAATTCAGGTTAATTGGACGTTGGATGCGAAAGTAATTGACAAAGAAATAATTAGGTCACATAAATCCCAAATTTCCTTCTTTTTTCCAAATTTTCAATTTTCACTAACTACCTTCTCCTCTTTCAAAACCCTTATCTATTTACACAAGTGTCTAAAAATTCCAAATTTGGTCTCGTTGGAAAGTTCTCAGAAGACCTGACAAGTTTCATGAAGAGTGAAAAATCCAATTTCACCCCTAAGGGTGTCAAAACTGCACTCAAAACTTCTGCCAAATTACAAAATTACCACAACAGTTCAATACTATACCAAAAATCATAACTTTTTATCCCCTTAGCTAAAAATTCCAAATTTTATGTCAATCAAAGGAGAAAAACAAGGGCTACAATTTTCATGAACAAACTGAAAGCCAAATCCCTCATTAAACAACTCAATTTCTCAATCAAAGCTTTAGCCTATCCAAATCATTCTCAACAGCAACACATTTTTCCAAATTTCATAACTTTCAATCCCATGTTCGAAAAATTACATGCTCTATGTCCCTGAAAAGATCAGATAACAAGCTACACTTCTTATGAAGGGCTCAGAGACAATTTCCTTCACTAACTAGTTCAAATTTGTCCATTAATATGACTGTCCTGTTAAACTTGTTCAAACAGCATAAAACCTAAAGCATATCCGAAATTGAAAAATTCATAACTTTCAATCCAGATATGCTAAATTCGCATAAAATATCTCATTAGAAAGCTACAACAATTCTCTACAAGTTTTCAGAATATTACTTAAGCCAATTTCCCCATTTACAGTCCCAAATAAATATCAGAACACAAACAGCCCAAAACTTATTCACTTAGAGCCTTGCACAACAAAGGCTGAATTTCCACTTGAATATTAACAGACCATAACTCTCAATGTACACATCAAAAAATATCATACTTAGTGGCGTTAGAAAGCTAACACAAAAATCTTCAACTTTTATTAAGACCAATTTCACCAATTCACCCTACATCAATTTAGAAAATGCATCAAAGTTTCAGGTCATCAAGCTCGGGTACTGTTCACACAGCACCTCACAATTCACTTTGCATGCCAAAATTAAAATCCTTAAAGTCAGAATTGGGCAAATCTTTCTTCATATGAAATCTAGTCATACTTCTTAAGTTTAATTTAGAACAAACCTCAGCTCAATTGGACAACCATATCAAAGTTATAAAGTAAAATCTGAAACCTACACAAAGTCACAATTTCCAGATTTCATACTAAACTCAACTCCATTCATTCCATCAACATTCCTACATCAATAAGCATCCAATTTAGTCACTCATGCAACCAAATTTTCATCAAGAACTTCACTTGAACATAAAGTCACAAAATCACAGCACTCATACTCAACCATCTCCCATTAATAAACACTCATCTAACAACAATACTATCCATCCAAAACAACTTAATTCATCTCATTTATTAACTTCTAATTCATCATTCACCAATCATCAATCAATCAAAGACTTAACATATCCATATAGTCAAAGCACAACTTCATGCAATTAATACACAATAAAGTATAATTAATGCTTCTAACTACCAAATTAAAGAATATAAACACAAAGTCTTACCTAACAAACTTCAAATCTTTAATTTTCCAACTAACACCAATTCCTTCACCTCACTTTACACCTATACGAAAATCACAATTTTAAGGGTGTAGGAGGCTTAGGCTTGGATATATGTTAAGGAAGCCCTTTAGGTAGATGAGGAGAGTAGTAATTTCAAAGAAGGAGGAGAAAACCAAAGAAGAAGGAGAAGAGAAAGGAAGCTACGGGTGAGAAGGATGGAGGCTTTTAATTTCAAAAGCTTTTACCTCTTCCTAAAAGAAGCATCGAGAATGCACTAAAAAGGAGGTTTTTGTTGTTTTCTTTTAATGAAATAAAACATGGCATGCTAGGCAAGTGACACATGTCACTTGCCACATGTCAATCTCCCATTTGCTTCATTTAATTTCTTTCAATTTCTACCCAATTTCTCTCCAAATTCTAATGGCTCAAAGTAATAAATCATAAAATCATGTATCAAGGTTTCCTGTGCCATTGTACAGTCATTTTTGGTACCGGAAATCCAATCACCACCACCGTCAATTTTTTCATCCAAACTTTTTCTAAAAATTCCATAAAATTTCAAAAATTCTCCCAAAATGTAAAACACACAAAAATTCACCCCAATTAATTTTTCAAGCACAAATAACACAATTTTCACAGTAAACACATATGCCGGGAAATGTCATGAATGCATCTACAATCATGTGCATATGCAAAAATTACAATGCATGCATATATGGAGACCATATTATGCATGAACATGCCGAGACTAGTTTACTCACTCTTAACCCATTCCAAATTACTATTTTACCCTTCCGATCGATGATGGGATGTTACAATTCTCCCCTCCTAATAAAAATTTCGTCCTCGAAATTCATTTTTGATACTGATGAAGATAGGGGTACTGTTACCTCCTACACTCAATCGTTTCCCTACCAATTCTTTATGTAGCTATCATTCTTCCTTAATTATACCCTTAATGAGTTTCAAAGTACTCAATTCTTTCCTTTCAGCCCAAAACCACATATTTTGATGATAACAATACTAATCGTAAAATCACTCATAATATCTCAGTCCCATATTTTCCATAGTTTTATATAGACCACTTTATCTCACACTTAGCTTCCCTAAGTACCCTTATATCTCATCTAACTATACCTTAGCATAGGTGATACACTCAGGGACAAGTAATTCTCATCGGTATTAGTACACTGAATCTTCATTTTTTTTTCATAAAGTCACATCTTCGAGGTAATCTACCAAAATCCATTCATCAATCAAAACCACTTTATTCAGATGTATCTCAGGTTTGTTCAATCTTTTACTCAGGGTGATCGACTCCTTTTGTCGCCTCACCCGAAAATGATGATTTTGCTCGTAGTCACTGGCACTATACATAAATTTTAATTTTATATGTCAAGCATTCCAGATATATAAGTTTTATAACTATCTCCTATGGTCAAGACTATAAGGAACTCAAACATATAATCATTCATTCGATATTCTTAGCCACTAATTGCTCTTTCGAGGTACTCTTATTAGACATTTCTTTATCAAGCAAGATACATTATCGATACACATACTTTATTCCTCACAATTTCTCAAATCCTCAATTTGGGCTTTTCTAATTCCTTTTGCAAAACTGTTGTTACTTTTCCATAACTAATGAGATTCTTTTGCCCCATTTTAGCTCATCATTATACTCTCTTTATTTCACTAGATTGAGAAACCTAGTATCCACATATGTGATACTTTGTTAGAAATATTCTATTAGATACCGTCAGCACATTAACTTTATTAGGACAGTCTCTGCACAATCCTTTTAATCTTTCCAATTCCATTCTTGCCTTAATCTCTACTAACTGTCTAGTCAATCGGATATCTAATATGTTTTCGTTCACATCATGATTTCACGCTTTCAAACCAACTACTATTATAGAAATCTTCAAGTCATGTATCTAAATTTAGCTCATGCAGCTATATTCATCTATAGGCATGCAAAATCACCTTATACATTACAACCAATACCCTCTTGATCTCGATTGGAAACCTCTATTGTAGTTCGACACAAGCTCCAAATCCGATTGGCATACTTAACACCATAATTATTTTGTTTTCATTTATCACTGACGTGGCTTACATTTTTTCCCTCAAACCATTAAACTTCCATCTTCATTTGTCAATATGATCATAGTCTCTCATGGTTATCATGTTGTTTGGCTCACATTAATCTTTAATATCATAATCCTATCGGGGTATGATTAACTCCAATAGATATAACCTCAAACTCCTTGTGCTTATAGTTAGTTCTTGTAATTCCTTGAGTAACTAATTGTTTAATGCAGTAGTATGATTACATGCTATCCTCAAATTTTTTTTTTCATTAGTTTTCATTGAACTTCCTTTTCTCGACGGATTTCAGTAGTTTTTTTTCTTTCCCAATGATTATATCTGTTCATTTATGCCTATTACTCCACACATTTCAATCTATCTACAAACATAACTTCCTGTGTTGGAAAACCCCATCATTAAAATACTTTGTGGTTCCCAAACATATTTCCCCAACCTCCGATGTGGACTAAATTTCACCACACAAGAATAAGACATTTTTCAATTGCTAAAATCCTCTTCCTCTTCTTTACGCCAATAAAATAGGTATACACTCTCAAGAGCTTTTTTTCCATCTCTCATACTAGAGTCTTTGTTGTAGATGTAACCCCAATATTCTCATCATTTTCATTTTCATTTTTTTAAAGAAGACAACACGTCAATAACTTTTCCGAGAGACTTGTCATTTTATTTCAAAATTCCTCCATGGCATCTATCGGTTCCTTTTTAAAGCAAACCCGATTAAATCAAGCAAGGGTCTATGACCTCTATGGAAAACTTGCTGATTCCATTGTTGAATCGAGAGAAGAGCTTATGATCTCTACTATTGGTCATGGAATCAATGCTAAACTTTCTTACTCTATCTCAATGATTCTAGGTACAAACCTCGATATTGTTTATAATTCCTTGTC
This sequence comes from Erythroxylum novogranatense, assembly GCA_029891385.1. Taxonomy (NCBI): domain Eukaryota; kingdom Viridiplantae; phylum Streptophyta; class Magnoliopsida; order Malpighiales; family Erythroxylaceae; genus Erythroxylum; species Erythroxylum novogranatense. Next base: position 32,437,629 of record CM057225.1, on the reverse strand, counting down.
AATCAACTCTTGCTCATAAATATTTATTAGTCATTTTTACTACTTCTGGAAAAATCCCTTTCGACATTTCATATTATCTTAAAAGATCAATTCGTATCATGACTTCAATACATCCGTGAGAATGAAGCTCAAGGAGGCATTAAGCACTTTCATTTACATTAACACCCTGGTAGATACCATCCAAAATCCTTACATCTTGCTGACGGTTGTGTTTATATCACGTAGCCACGTACTCACATTTGCTACTGTTACTTACATTCCAATTACTCTAGATAACCTTTCTATCCTTGTCCCTGCCCATGGCTAGAATTTCCTATCTGATCATTACAAGAACCTACTTTGTAAGCCAATAAAGTGGCTTGCACTCCTTCCTCACATTAACACATATGTTGATAGTGATTCTATTTCAATTTTTTTCCAGTATTTAACTCTTCTTCGAATACAACATCCTATCACGATCACATCGTGAGTGCATTCACTCTTTTACGTTGAGTTATCCTCTTTTTCATATTCGCATGCATAAATACAATCCAACCTAAGCGCATTTCTGGTATCCCGTTTCATCACTTGTACAATCATATTTCTATTATTTCATCGTCCATATGTATATTCTCAACTCATTCAGAATTATAATTGCAGGATCATCAAGAAATGTCATCTCCTTATCACAAATATATTATTACACCAAATCATAACTTTTTACCACATTTCAAATCCAAATCTATCCTTTCACAGCTATAGAACAATTATTTCTTTTGATCGGCTTTGTACGCGCTTTAATCTCATCATTTCAATTTCTTCCTGGCAATATCTTCATTTACAATACTATATATTCCACAATACACACATCAACACAACTACACTTTATTTACCTTCTCGAACCATGTACTCTTTTTCTCATTTCCAATTATCCCCATTTTATAGGACATACCAAATAGAATCTAAAATACCGAGTCATCCCAAACTTTTTGATCTCATGTAGACATATTCACTCATACTCCTATCACTTTTTAACCAATATTCCTTTCATGTCCATATTTAACCTGTGCAGACTATCGCAAATGTCGCTTTTTTTTTCTACACGTTAAGTCTCATTAGTCATTTGATGTCACTATTTTTTCCAAATCAGTCCATGCCATTGTATTCACATTATCACAATCGAGGGGTTATAACCACAGTACAACGTGAATATCATTAACAATTTGTAGGACCTTGGCCTCTCGGGCCTAGCGTCCTCAAAAGGGCCTCGGCCTCTCGGCCTAGCGCTCTCTTGTTTTTACTATTCCCATTCCCAATTGCCCATAAGCCACATTGGTTCAAAGGCTGACATTTCGTTTCTCTTTTCACACTGAAACACTTAACACTTTTTCATGCGTATGACTCAAACCCATGGGACTCATATTAGGGATCAGTTACCACGGTCTGCTATGATATATCTTTACTGTACACGATTTGACCTATATTTCAGAAAATGCCCATGTAAGTTCGTATTTACGGGCTCGATACCACTAAATGTAACATTTCACTCCCGCATGACCCGAACCCGACATCAATGGTGATATCCGAGTCCGTGCTCCGCGAGGGTGGCATGTTACATCACTCAGTACAAATTTTTTTTTCCACACATACACATACATATTATAATTTATGCAGAAAATAATTTACATAAACTATTCAATAGCCTCGGGGCCCTTTTTATGCATACAATTTATTTCAGTCTATTGACTTTACAAATTGACCTAATCTTAATACAAAATTTTAGAAAATAAAAAAAAATACACTAATGCAGACGCGAACTGATCCCGACTACTTCTCTATTTCATTAACCAGCAGATGTCATACGCCCGTTGCTTAACGGGGTATTCTTCTGAGTCCTGAAAAATAATTGCAAATTTTGGGTGAGTTTTACGAACTCAGTGAGAAACCATCATCGATGGTTCACTCAATTCATGCAACACATCAATTCACATATCATATATTTACATTGTTGCATATTTGATCACATTTCACAATTTTTACTTGAGCATAGACAATTATATACATTTCATACGATTAGACATCCCTAACTAATTGAAATCACCCAACACTCAAGCATAATATAGTTATTTCATAATTCACAATCAGAAGTATCCCATGACTATTATCATATCAGGATATGGCATTTTGCCTTCGCTCAACCAAATAGATCAATCAAAGCAAAGATGTAACATTCTTTTCAATTTATTTCGTTGTTGTGACCGGCGCTGAACTGTCTCCATAAGAGCATTATCAATCGTTGAGCCATAGGCTCGAACTGCCCCATTAAGGGCTCATTAATCGTTGAGCTTGTAGCTCAAACCGTCCCATTAAGGGCTTATTAATCGTTGAGCTTATAGCTCTAAAACTCGCCCCATTAAGGGCTCATTAATCGTTGAGCTTATAGCTCTAAAATCGCCCCATTAAGGGCTCATTAATCGTTGAGCTTATAGCTCAAATCGCCCCATTAAGGACTCATTAATTGTTGAGCTTATAGCTCAAACCGTGGTCGCTCTCGGTCACAACTATCATTAATCGATTTTGCAATCATGCACATATTCATTTATGCTAAAGTTCAATCACTTTATTCACATATTCATATATCACAATCGACAATTTATTCACAATATTTCACATTAAAACACAATGACAATTTCACATACCCATGACACTTCTATACCATATTTTTCCAGTACTCCGGACCTTCCGTAGAATTCACAATAAGCAATATCCCACCATTATTCTCCACGGCTTTATAAGTGCAAAATTATAAACAATTAATAATTGAGAAACCATCTAGGTTACTCACCTTTGCTTCCGAAGCTAAAGCCTGGAAGTCTCGGCAACGTCTGTGAAATGACGTTCCAAATGCGTCTCTAAAACAGTCCAAATATCTAACATTACCAAATTGGCAATCAGAAATATTTAATAATGCACATGTAGCAATTAAATGTGTACAATGCATGTTCGTGACATTTCCGACACTATTACACAATTTCCCGTCATCAAATTTTCCTCCAAAAATTAGAAATCCATTGACACCGAAATCACTCAATTCGGACCTCTATAGGTCCAATTATAAATAAAACACGGCTTAGGAAAATCCTTACCTGGACCCCTCACTTCGACCTAACCAATTCCCGTCAATTTCGGCTCTAAAAATTCCCAATTTTACAAATAAAAGAAATTAAATATTATACGAATCCAATGCCTCAAAATTCAGGTTAATTGGATGTTGGATGCGAAAGTAATTGACAAAGAAATAATTAGGTCACATAAATCCCAAATTTCCTTCTTTTTTCCAAATTTTCAATTTTCACTAACTACCTTCTCCTCTTTCAAAACCCTTATCTATTTACACAAGTGTCTAAAAATTCCAAATTTGGTCTCGTTGGAAAGTTCTCAGAAGACCTGACAAGTTTCATGAAGAGTGAAAAATCCAATTTCACCCCTAAGGGTGTCAAAACTGCACTCAAAACTTCTGCCAAATTACAAAATTACCACAACAGTTCAATACTATACCAAAAATCATAACTTTTATCCCTTAGCTAAAAATTCCAAATTTTATGTCAATCAAAGGAGAAAAACAAGGGCTACAATTTTCATGAACAAACTGAAAGCCAAATCCCTCATTAAACAACTCAATTTCTCAATCAAAGCTTTAGCCTATCCAAATCATTCTCAACAGCAACACATTTTTCCAAATTTCATAACTTTCAATCCCATGTTCGAAAAATTACATGCTCTATGTCCCTGAAAAGATCAGATAACAAGCTACACTTCTTATGAAGGGCTCAGAGACAATTTCCTTCACTAACTAGTTCAAATTTGTCCATTAATATGACTGTCCTGTTAAACTTGTTCAAACAGCATAAAACCTAAAGCATATCCGAAATTGAAAAATTCATAACTTTCAATCCAGATATGCTAAATTCGCATAAAATATCTCATTAGAAAGCTACAACAATTCTCTACAAGTTTCCAGAATATTACTTAAGCCAATTTCCCCATTTACAGTCCCAAATAAATATCAGAACACAAACAGCCCAAAACTTATTCACTTAGAGCCTTGCACAACAAAGGCTGAATTTCCACTTGAATATTAACAGACCATAACTCTCAATGTACACATCAAAAAATATCATACTTAGTGGCGTTAGAAAGCTAACACAAAAATCTTCAACTTTTATTAAGACCAATTTCACCAATTCACCCTACATCAATTTAGAAAAATGCATCAAAGTTTCAGGTCATCAAGCTCGGGTACTGTTCACACAGCACCTCACAATTCACTTTGCATGCCAAAATTAAAATCCTTAAAGTCAGAATTGGGCAAATCTTTCTTCATATGAAATCTAGTCATACTTCTTAAGTTTAATTTAGAACAAACCTCAGCTCAATTGGACAACCATATCAAAAGTTATAAAGTAAAATCTGAAACCTACACAAAGTCACAATTTCCAGATTTCATACTAAACTCAACTCCATTCATTCCATCAACATTCCTACATCAATAAGCATCCAATTTAGTCACTCATGCAACCAAATTTTCATCAAGAGCTTCACTTGAACATAAAGTCACAAAATCACAGCACTCATACTCAACCATCTCCCATTAATAAACACTCATCTAACAACAATACTATCCATCCAAAACAACTTAATTCATCTCATTTATTAACTTCTAATTCATCATTCACCAATCATCAATCAATCAAAGACTTAACATATCCATATAGTCAAAGCACAACTTCATGCAATTAATACACAATAAAGTATAATTAATTCTTCTAACTACCAAATTAAAGAATATAAACACAAAGTCTTACCTAACAAACTTCAAATCTTTAATTTTCCAACTAACACCAATTCCTTCACCTCACTTTACACCTATCTGAAAATCACAATTTTTAAGGGTGTAGGAGGCTTAGGCTTGGATATATGTTAAGGAAGCCCTTTAGGTAGATGAGGAGAGTAGTAATTTCAAAGAAGGAGGAGAAACCAAAGAAGAAGGAGAAGAGAAAGGAAGCTACGGGTGAGAAGGATGGAGGCTTTTAATTTCAAAAGCTTTTACCTCTTCCTAAAAGAAGCATCGAGAATGCACTAAAAAGGAGGTTTTTGTTGTTTTCTTTTAATGGAATAAAACATGGCATGCTAGGCAAGTAACACATGTCACTTGCCACATGTCAATCTCCCATTTGCTTCATTTAATTTCTTTCAATTTCTACCCAATTTCTCTCCAAATTCTAATGGCTCAAAGTAATAAATCATAAAATCATGTATCAAGGTTTCCTGTGCCATTGTACAGTCATTTTTGGTACCGGAAATCCAATCAGTCAGCCACCTGTCAATTTTTTCGGTCCGAAACTTTTTCTCGAAAAATTCCATAAAAATTTCAAAAATTCTCCCAAAAATGTAAAACACACAAAAATTCACCCCAATTAATTTTTCAAGCACAAATAACACAATTTTCACAGTAAACACATATGCTGGGAAATGTCATGAATGCATCTACAATCATGTGCATATGCAAAAATTACAATGCATGCATATATGGAGACCATATTATGCATGAACATGCCGAGACTAGTTTACTCACTCTTAACCCATTCCAAATTACTATTTTACCCTTCCGATCGATGATGGGATGTTACATTAGTCCTTCGCAAGTACTTGAGGATATTCTTGACAGCCACCCAGTGAACCTCACCAGGATCTGATTGGTATCTGCTCGTAACACTTAGAGCGTATGATACATCGGGTCTCGTATATAGCATTGCATACATGATAGATCCAACTGCAGATGCATACGGGATCATATTCATGCGCATCCTCTCATCTTGTGTCTAGCAATAATATGTCATCTACATACAGCACAAGGAGTACGATTGCAGTCCCATTAACCTTCTTATACACACAGTGTTCATCCGAATTTTGTGAGAAACCAAACTCTTTGATTACCTCATCAAAACGGATATTCCAACTCCTGGATGCTTGTTTCAATCCATAGATGGATTTCTGAAGCTTGCATACCTTTTCGCCATCATAGGAGGTGAAGACCTCAGGTTGTGTCATATACACATCCTCAGCTAGATTTCCATTTAGGAAAGCTGTCTTCACATCCATTTTCCATATCTCATAATCATAATGAGTGGCAATGGCTAGGACTATTCTAATGGATTTAAGCATTGCTACTGGGCTGAAGGTCTCGTCGTAGTCAACTCCTTGTCTTTGACGAAAACCTTTAGCCACAAGCCTTGCTTTATAGGTAATTACATTACCATCCATGTCGGTTTTCTTTTTAAAAACTCATTTGCACCCTATGGGTTTGATTCCTTCGGGTGCCTCAACCAAAGTCCATGCTTGGTTTTCATACATGGAATCCATTTCAGATTTCATGGCATGAAGCTATTTCTCAGACTCTGAACTCTTCAGAACCTCTTCATAGGTAGTAGGCTCATTATCTTCTATGAGCAATACATCATTCTGTTCATTCACGAGAAATCCATATCTCTCGGGAACAGAGCGTATCCTACGTGACCTATGAACTTCGTGTGTTGTAGAAGGTTGAACTGTTACTTCATCTGTATGAGTCACAGTTTCAGGTTCAGGTAGTTGATCTGCGTCTGTTCGAGCATCCTGAACTTCTTCAAGCTCAATTTTGCTCCCACTGTCTTCTTGTAAAAGAAACTCTTTCTCTAAAAAGATAGCATGCTTCGAAACAAACACCTTTTGTTCCTCAGCATGGTAGAATTGATATCCCATTGTTTCTTTAGGATATCCTACGAACAAACACTTGTTAGACTTTGCATCAAGTTTATCCGATCGTGTCCGCTTCACATAAGGTGACAACCCCAAACTTTCAAATGAGTAAGGTAGGGTCTTTTGTTAGTCCACATCTCATATGGAGTAACATCAACTGTCTTTGATGGAACTCTGTTTAGCAAGTAAACAGCTGTCTCAAGTGCATACCCCCAAAAGGATTTTGGCAACTTTGCAAAGCCCATCATTGATCGTACCATGTCTAACAAGGTTCGATTTCTCCTTTCTACCACACCATTATGCTGTGGTGTGTAAGGAGGAGTCCGTTGAGATAAAATCCCATTATCTCTGAGATAATCCAAAAACTCTTGGTCTAAGTATTCCCCACCACGATCTGATCGTAATGTCTTGATACTTTTCCCAAGTTGGTTTTCTACTTCATTTCTGAATTGTTTGAACTTTTCAAATGCTTCAGATTTGTATCTCATCAGATACAAGTACCCATATCGAGAATAATCATCGATAAAGGTAATGAAGTAAAGACAACCACTTCTGGCATGGATGGACATTGGACCACATACATCTGAATGTATTAGGTCTAATACTCCAGTCGCCCGTTCACCCTTTCCCTTAAAGGGTAATTTAGTCATCTTGCCTAACAAACAAGATTCGCATGTGTCATATGATTCATAATCAAATGACCCTAAACTTCCACTCTTATGGAGTTTAGCTATGCGTCTCTCATTTATATGGCCAAGGCGACAATGCCATAAGTAAGTTGATTTTAAATTATCTCGTTTATGTCTTTTCGTGTCATTGACATTCATAATTGGATGTGACATATCTAATATGTAAATTCTATTGCATAATGTACCAGTACCATAAAGCATTTCATTCCACTAATAGAACAACCATTGTTACTAAAAGTCAAATGGAAACCAGCTCTATTTAAACAAGAAACAGACAATATGTTCTTTGTTAATACAGGTACAAAATAACATTCATCCAATTTAATTACAAGCCCAGTGGGGAGTGACAAAAAGTAAGTGCCTACGGCTAATGCAGCAACTCTTGCTCCATTTCCCACACGCAGGTCTAGTTCTCCCTTCATGAGTTGTTTACTGTCCCTGAGGCCCTGCATATCATTGCATATGTGTGAGCCACAACCGGTATCTAATACGCATATGTTATGGTCAGAAACAGTATTAACCTCAATGACAAACATACCTGAAGAAGTCGAGGCATCTGATGCCTTCTTCTGCTTCAATTCTTCTAGATAGACTTTACAGTTCCGCTTCTAGTGGCCAGTCTTGCCACAATGGAAGCAAGTTCCTTTTGGTGCAGTCTCTTTGGTTTTCTTCTTGGCTAGACTTCCTTTCGGTTTCTTAGACATTTTCTTCTTTAGATTCTTTTTCTTTGAACCAGAAGAAGAGGATGCCACCATAAGCACTTGCTTGCTATCCTTCTTGATAGCTTGCTCTGCTGTCTTGTGCAGATTGATCAACTCAGGGATTGTCGTAGATATTTGGTTCATCCGATAGTTTAACACAAACTGTGAATAACTATCAGATAATCCAACCAAAATTAAGTCAACACTTAATTCATAATCTATAACAAAACCTAACACAGCCAACCTCTCAATATACCCATTCATCTTCAGTGCATACTGCACTGCAGATGAACCTGGAGTCATCTTAGTAGTGAAGAGTAGCCTCGAGGTCTCGAACCTTTCAGACCGATCTTACTCATCAAACAGCCCTCTAAGATGAAACACTATGGTATTAGCATCCATAGACTCATACTGCTTCTGCAGCTCTGGTGACATCGAGGCAAGCATAATGCAGGTAGCCATGTCACTGTCTTTAAGATGCCTACGATATGCTTTCTGATCCTCATCAGAAGCATCAGCAGCAGGTGGATCAGGAAGTGGAACATCTAGGACATATCCCAGTTCCTCATACCTGAGAACAATTCTCAGATTTCTCAGCCAATCTAGAAAGTTGGGTCCAGTCAATTTATTAGAGTGCATAAGCGAGCGCAAGTTCACACTGGAAGTCATCTTCAATAACCTATAGGGAAAAGAGAGAAAGAATGTTAGAATAGAATTACATGCATGATCATAAGGACTTACATGACATGCATATGGCTCCCACTAGTTTTAAAGAATCCATAACCCTCAGTACGAATCCAAGAAACATTATGACAAAATGTCCTAATGGGTCGATATCCGACATTACTAAAATGACCTTGGGTTTACCCAACAAGCCACCTTAGGTCAATCGGTAGGTATCGGTCATACGAATTGCATCATAGATATCCGACATTACTAAAATGACCTTGGGTTTACCCAACAAGCTACCTTAAATCTATCGGCAGGTATCGGTCATACCATTTGCTTCATAGATGCAACTATCGACTAGTGCTATCAACTCGTGATGTATGCACACACATTGGGTTATCAACTCTTGATGCGCGTACATCTGATGCACACTGCCCAATTTCTCCTCTATCCACGTTGACCTTGAGTTTACTCAATAAATCAACGCTTCTAGTGAAAAATGACCCATTAATCCGAAAATCTTATTTTCATGGTTCGAACATATCCGTATAGAGTGAGCTTGGGTTTACCTAACAACCCAACTCTATAAGAACTCTGGTTCTCCCCATATTAATGGAAGGCGTTAGTTTTCATATGATGTGTGAGGGTTTTCAGGTCTCAGCTTCTTCTCCTCCAAGCCGTAGGATTATAGTCACCATGACTATATGGAATGATTTAGGGTATTTCATCAATCACATTGAGTCTATACCTAAAATCATCCATCATCCCACCTTTGCATGTTGTAAGTCGACTTGTGTATGTGTAAGTCGACTTATGCTAGTGTGTAAGTCAACTTATGCATGTGTAAGTCGACTTATGCAGCTGTGCACGAACAAGTTGACTTGTACCATTGTGCAAGTCGACTTATGCGTCTACAGTGCACGGACAAATCGACTTGTATCTTTATTAGTCGACTTATCCATGTGGAATTGCTATCTAATCGGCTAATTTCTCAATCCGTGCAGTTCCAATTCACAATACCAAGTGTAATATCCTTTATTATGATGTACCAATGAAACAGTTTCATTGTTCCATGCTTACCATATATAGTCAAACTATACATGAAAAACTTGAAATTGATGAATACACTCTTATTCATTCAGATCTCCAAATAATTTAAGAATATCAAACTATCACCCTAAGTATCTCTAGGTAGTCTAAACTTTATCAAGATCACTTCGGCACTGGTCACAAAATTTGTGACGGCCAAAATAATCAAGACAACGAAATGCACTAACGAGACGCTAATGTGACACATTTGACATCCGAAAAATATTTGGAAACCCAATTTCAATAAATTCAATTTGTAAAGCATACAACATCAATATAAAACATTTTTAATCACATTAAAAATGATCCAAGGTAATGGAACTGAAAACTACATAATCATACATTTCAAACAAAACAGCTCCTGCAACTTTCTCAAAACTGCCAAGCTCTGTGTTTTTCTTGAAAAAATCATTGAAACAATTTCAATAAATTCTGAGAAAATTACAGAGGTTACAACATGTTCACAAAATGTTCCATGAATGTTTTAAGGATTTATTTCCAATAAAAACGAATCCAACCTCAGCAACAAAGCCAATGTAAAATCTGTGTTCCTCAACACAGTTATTCCCAGCAGCACACAATAAATTCTCAAATAAATAGTAAATCACCTCGAAAACATTTTTCCATTCTCATAGACATTCATAAACATCTTAGAGACATGTTGGTGAAAGTAAATCCGAAAAACAAGTTTTCTACAATTTATTCTCGAATTTATAAGCATGCCTGTTCATTGAATGTGCACAAAGACAGCAACCAGAACATTGGGGAATAAATTAGCAAAATCATATCAAATCACATTGATAAATTCCGAGCTTCCACAGACATATGAAACAACATCTTTTGAACATATATGGGCAAGAAAATTTCAAAAAAAATATTTCTACACTGAATTGAAAATTCACACAATCAACATGCATCATCGTCACAAGCAATTGGCAACTCCGACCTAGTCATGGTTTCTTCGTTATATACGACACAAGTGGCTCTGATACCACTGTAGGAAAATCCCGGTGTGACCATCACATGCCCACGGTGCAGAAAATAAAATTTTTTGTTCCGGGACCTTCCCGAAAGCCAGGATCCATGTGTCTATACAACAAACTCAAACCATAACGGCCAAAGAAGACCGTCTCTAACAGTATCCACGCAGAGATCGGAGAACCTAACCGGGGCAAACCCTTTGACTCGGGAATAGCTAGAATAAAGTAAAGAGTGCTAGCTCTTACCTTTGTCCTTGGAGAGCTTGAAACCAATGGAAAGATGGAGATGAAACCTTGAATATCGATGGAGATGAGAGATGAGAGGAAAAACTCTTTCTTCCTTCAACTTCAAAACTCACGATGAACAAGAGAATATGTCTTAGGATTTTAAAACCCTTTTAAAACCAACGACATACACATCTTTCTCCACTTGCCATTTGTCCTTTTTAACATTTAAAGCCATTAAATGCAAAGTGGATGATCCTTTCCACGTTAGTCTCTTATATATATATATATATATAAAGTTAAAAGGATAGGCATCTCCTCCATCTTCCACGTTTTTCACATATATATATATATATTAACTAATTAATTACTTAATTAATTAATTATATATATATATATATAAATGCTGAAGTGTTCCAGTCACACTGGGGTCGGTCCTACCGGCCTACCGGGTCCGGTATGGAAAAAACCCCCGAAAACCTTTTTCAGCAATATCGATGTCGCCATCTCATCGGGACATATCTCGATCTCATCGGGATCCATTTAATCCTTTTGCTCTCCATATATTGGAACTCTGTCTAAAACTATTTTACGAATTCTCTGAGACACTCTTATGCGTGTGACCCATTAGGTTCCCGGTTATGTTGGCCACTTAGATTAACACTTAATCTGAGCAAGTCATGAGCGGTTTCTAGCAACACATCATGACCCCCAATTGACCGGAAAGTAATTGGTTTGACGAATGAACATGTATTCATCATGAACCATATCACGAACCTTTCCATAGACAATTACCGTGCAATTCGTCCTTTCACCATGCTATACCCCACTTGGTTATAAGTATGGGCAAAGTGTCAACTCTTACTAGACTGACTACGTCAAATCTAGTCCAAGTGATTTCAGTTCTTGTCCTAGGACTCCTTACTTTATATGTCAATGAAGACATTCTTCATGACATATATGCTCCGGCCAGAAACTTCCAAGTAATGACCCTGACAAGAGGCCATGGGTATCATCTTCTGCTATCACAGAAGTGGTGAATTCTCTATTGGCTACTCAATTACCTTCGAATACCTCAAACTGTACCCAATCACTACCCTATGAGCGACCTCTGTAAGGCAACAAGGAATGGAGTCAAAGCACAGAATCAGTATCCAAGATATCTTTGAGCACCTCAAGTCTAAGGATACTTGCACCATTGCAATGATGAGATTATCACTGACATTAGAATAGGACATCCATGTGATGATCTCATAGCAGGTCATCCAATGTACTTACTACCTCTAGTAAGCATCCACATCTCAACCCTAAATATCTCATATTTACGACCACGAGATCCATCGCTGATCAAATCAAGGAGCTTGAGATGTACTAGTCTCTCCAGACACCGATGTCTAGTCTCGGTAATCCTATGACTAGGGATAATTTAGATATCTTGACATAATTGCACATGATAGGAATCTCAGTAGTATGATCACATCACAGTTTCCTTCATGCTATGTCATATATCATGGACTTCATTAATTTGCTTATAGATCAATATCCATTCATAAATTATGAACAGCAAGTTAATGAAATATGCCTTTCTTTATTTATTCATAAAGTATGTACACAACTTTGTACAAAATGCGCTAAAGGCGATTGCCTTCAGGGCACTACTCTAACACCCCTAAGTATGTCAAGTGCACTTGTCTAAAGGCTTCTCCCGCCTGCTCGCTAGTGGTATGGAGCTCCCTCGTAGACTCCCATAAGTTCACGGATATGCAAGATTATTTTGTGGGATTGCGATAGTACGTTCTATTCATGGCTACATAGGACCCGTATGGGAAATATGTAGTACGTTCTGTACGGATCCACCCAAACCATTATAATGTGCTTATGTGTATACATGTGTTGAAAAATTGATGAATGTTTGACATATGCGAATTGGCTTGACAAGTTGAGAAATATATGTTTTATGGATTTTTATGAAAAATTGCTATGATCATGAAGGTTTTCAATGATTTTTGCTTATTTACCGATTATAAAACTATTACCCACGAGCGTTAAGCTCACCTCAACTACTTCCCATCCACAGGTGATGAGCAAGATATTGAGTGATTAAGTCGAGTGTCAAGGCATCACTCCAATTTGCACTTTTTGCTCTTTTGAAGATAGATTTTGTAAAAACAATGCTTTAGTTGCATTTTGATAAATTGTTGTTTTTATAAAATTTGTATTTTGAATTATGTTGTAAGGTGGCTCGAAATGCCCATTAAAGCATTGTAACACTCTTATTTTGATGTGAATGAAATACATATACATTATGTTTGTTTATGCCTTTCCAAAATCTGTATATTGCATTTTTTAAGGTTTTCATGGGGGTAGGATTTGTGTTCTCTCTTCAGGGGAAATTATGGAATAATTTAGGATGAATTTGACCAAGTTGTCTTCATGGAAGTTGAAGATGATCTTTCTATATTTCCAACGATATAAAGTTTGCAATTTTTGGATATCGGAGTGGAAAGTTATGATCATTACAAGTTGTGATGCCGTATAGGATGTGTGTTTAGGACAGCTATGGAGAATGATGTTTAATTGTGGTTTTGATCAATCAAAGGGGATGAGAATTGAGAGATTTATCCGATAAAATTGGTGTTTAAATTGATATGAAGTGAGTTTGCACTATAAGGGTTGGATTTGGGAAGTTTATGAGTGAATATGATGTTAGTTTGGATGTAGGAAGCATTGGAGGGGTTTGGGAAACCCCCATATCCATATAATGGACTTTTTAGGTCAGAAAATGACCCCCAGCCTCACCAATGTCCATTTAATGGACATGGATGTCCATTAAACGGAAGTTATTGGCCAGAAATGGCTTCCAACCCCGACAATCTCTGTTAACAGACATGGATGTCCGTTAAATGGACATTCACAGGATAGCTTCAGTAAATTGTGATATTTAACCTCTTTAATGGAAAAATCTCACTTTTTTTCTTCATAAACTTGTATATATAGAAGTGAACTTTCAAATAGTCCAAGAACGAACTCATTATGACATTTGTAGCAAAAGTTATGGCAATTGCGCCAAGACAGGTACAAAATGATTAAGGACATACACATGTTGGATTATTTTGGCCATAACTTCCTCATCCGACCTCCGAATGAAGTGATTCTTGAAGAAATAGACTACTAAGATATGTATCTATCTCTCCATGAAAATTTGTATCTTTTTGGAGTTGATTTGAGAAAGTTTTATGGAGAGAAAGTGAGGGGTCAGTTAGGAGATCATGATTTAGGTATGAACATACTTTGGCTTTTTAAGCATAACTTCTTCTATAAAGTTCCAATTGAGATAGTTCTTGCTTCAAATTAAACTAGAGATGTGGAGCTACAATTGTTGTAAAGAAGTTCATTTGTGATTTTGGTTATTTGTCTAGTGTGGGCACACCACTCTTGTGAGATGACGATTAAGGAGGGTTTTTTTGGAATTAACCCTACAGGTTTATAAGCTCAAGGTTTATGACTCCGAACGTTGGGCTCCGGAATTAGGGTCCAAAATGTGCTCTGGACTTATCCCTTAAAGAAAATGGAAATAACCATAATCTCACCGAATCATCCAACACTCCATTCAGCTTCAACAAATCACAGATATCTAGAAAGGTCTCCAAATGGGTGTTCGGATCCTCCAAAGACAATCCTCTAAACTGAGATGCTCTCACCATAGATGTAATGCTGTGAGGAATCTCAAAACTGATAGCCGTGATTGTCGACATTATAATGGGAGGCATGGTCTATTGTTGTGCCCCATAGTCAAATCCATCATAGTTAACTCCGTTATCTCTTCAGGATGTGGCATCAACCCTTCCTCGTGCTGTTCCATCTTTAAAAACTGCTCTTCTCTAATCCCTTCTTTTGTGTTACTATTCTAGGTCAAAATGGTTTCCTTGCGCAACCTACAATCAGGTTTTTCAATCTCAATATCTAGTAGCAAATTCTCGAGCTTTTGACCACGAGTGAGCATAAACAAAATAGAACAAACAAAAAGCAAATAATAACATAGCTAAGAATGGAAAATAAAACACACCAGAGTAAATAAATCAAGCAAACAACTAAAATATGCAAATAAAAAACAAAGAAAGAATTAAATATGAGACAATTAATACCGTCTAACCTAATGACTCACAATAAGGAAATTTCCCCGGTAACGGCGCTAAAAACTTGTTATGGTTTAAACAAAGCAATATAAATTTAATTTTATCTAGACCAACTATTAGAAAACGTACCCTGTCAATAAGTAATATAAAACAGTAAAAACTAAATATCATACCAAGGGATTCCAACATGCAAGACAACTAAATTAAACGATGCAAAATTACTAAAATGATTAAGCATTCATTGATTTGAAAATAAAATAAAGTAAGCAAATCAAGAAAATATGTAAAATGCGAAGTACGAATTAAAAAATGACTAGACTTAATCAAATGACAGAAGCTAGAAAAGGTATCAGAATTTAATTGGATTGGACACTAAAACTTATAACAGTGGATTGATTTAGGATTTACTTCACTTAGGCAAGTTGAACCCAATGTTTATTAGGAATTCCCTTCTCTTCTAAATCCGAGTTACCCACTTAGTTTATAAATAATTTGGAATAAAAGGCATTATATATAAGAAGCCTAAAATTAAGTTTGTTAATCTAAGGTATCCTTATACAAGACCCT
This sequence comes from Erythroxylum novogranatense, assembly GCA_029891385.1. Lineage (NCBI taxonomy): Eukaryota > Viridiplantae > Streptophyta > Magnoliopsida > Malpighiales > Erythroxylaceae > Erythroxylum > Erythroxylum novogranatense. The sequence continues at coordinate 32,421,796 of CM057225.1, read as the reverse complement.
AAGGTTGGTCTACACTTTAGTCTCAAGTATATTGCTTGATTAATTTTTTGAAAAATTAAATCCCATTAGTTATGACATTCAATCATCTAAGACCTTAATCTAGGTGGTCAATCTAAATTAGAACTAACTATGCATTCAATCAAGCAAAAACCAATACCACAAAAATTGTCCTCATCTAATATCAATCCTAACCCCAATAAAAAAAACTTACTTATGCATATTCATCAATGCAACACATGACCATTATATATAATTGCATTGATTAAATCCACAAAAATTAAAACAAATAAGGAATAAAAAACAAATTAAATCCTGGCAAAACCATGGCTGTTGGGATTGAAAAATGTTTTGGTCAACGTTCAGTTCACTGTCTTCTTTCCAAGCTTGCGTGAATGGAGTGGAGTATGTGTTGTTAGAAATTGGCTACTTACTTTTTAGTTCGTGAGTGGAGGATGCATCGAAGTGGGGGCTGCTGCATGTTTGGCAGTGAAAGGAGGTTGCATCTTTCATTAGTGAATGGAGTAGAGGTCATGTGCATTGTTGTGAATGAGTGGAGGTGTGCATCCATGAGTCAATGAAGGTTGCTTCTTGTGTTAGTAGAGAGTATAAGTTTGAGTAAGTGTTGTAATGTAAGTGTTAGAGAAGGCTGCTCCTCTTTGTTTCTCTCTCTTCACTACTAGCTACTTCTCTTCTAATGTGACAATTAAGTTTTTGATTTGGTCCAACTTATTCATGAACATCTCTCTCTTAGTTCCTCTCTCTACACCGCTAGCTAATTCTCTTTTTTCTCTTCTCCGTATTGAATGTTTTTTTAGGTCTTTTGTTCCCACTCTTCATTCACGTTTTAACCTCTCCTTCACGCAAAAATTCTCATTCTTTTTGGCCAAAACGTTAACATTTTTAGGTGGCCAAAACATTAACATTTTTTATCGTTGCTTCCTCTTAGAGCTTTTCTTGTTTTAGGCTTTTAAAGGTTCCAAATATAATATGTGCCTAAAATTAAAAAAAATAACTTTTAATTAGTGCAATTTAAAAATTAAATGGACAAGAGTTTAGCAAATTATATACCTAAAATCAATATAAAATGCCCATTAAGAATACCCCCACACTTTAATTATTGCTTGTCCTCAAGCAACTTTCTTGGATAACAACCAACATATTCTATCATTTCATTTTCAACGAAAATCAAATGTTTGCAATTCCTTAAACATCGACAAACTCAAGCATCAAGTTACTACATATATGATAATCTTTTCATCAATGCACATAAACAAAATCAAAGGTAGATATCTTTGATCAAAAGCAAACATAAAATTAAAATAGACTGTCCTCACCATATTCACTAATATCACTCAAGTGTATAAAGGTTGTGTTTCACTCAAAGCTTCCTCTAAGAGATTACACTACCATAGGCTTGCAAATTCACCTATTTTCCACTACATAAAATGCATGCAATCATAGATTAAAAGGGCTTTTACTAAGGGTTATAATGGGGCTTAGGTTATTGTAAAGTAAAAAGGGTAAAGGTTACTCACAAGCATTTACAAAGCACTAAGTAATATGGGACAATCAAAAAGAAATTATGAGATGTGCAAATAGAAACATAGGACTACAATTACTCATCTCTATCCAATGCTACTGTTTGATCTTTTTGTTTTTCAATTTTTGTTTTGTTATGTTTTTTTATAACATTAAACATAAAAGAAGATAGTAGTAACACAAATCAACAACAATTGAGTAGATGTACCTTTAAAACATCTCAGAACAACATATAAAACAAAAGTCCCTAAGTTAAGGACATCAAATACTTAGTTCTTCATTTAACTTGTGAAAGGGTCAGGCTAAAAGGTTTTTAGGTCTCATACACAATGATTAATATGAAAACAAACAAGGTCAAGGGCTCAAAGGCTGTAGCAAGGAAAAAATGACTTACTGGGTCATTTAAGCTAAAGGTTAAAAACAAAGAAGGCTTTTAACATGTCCATAAAGCATGTAACTAGTAGTATCAAACAAGTTCAGAGCAAGTTTTAAAGGTAATCCACTTAAGGAAGCATCACTTGCAACAAAGAAAATAAATGACTATAAGATGCAGTCATATAGCTCAAGACCTCAAATGTGTTTAAATGAAAATCCATCAAAACTCCATACATTGCCTTATCACTCAACATTAGTTATTGAATAAGTTTATGCAATCAAATACTTTAATCAATCTATATGGTTCATTATCGTCTTAAGCTTCTTGATACAAATTCACGCATATAACTCAATTCTCCTTCCAACTACTTTGATAGAATTTTATGGCCAAATTCATCAAAAATGGGACTCAAGTTAACTACCAAAAGAGTCGCAACCATTCAAGTGTGTATCTCTCAACATCAACATCAATATCATAAACATCAATATGCAAATAATCTCAATCCCCCCACATTTAATATGAATGTTGTCCCTAATGTTCAAGTAGCTAACAATCAAACACAAATAGGGGAAAGAGGAAGAAAAGACTTCCCTAAAAAAGAATCGGCCAAGAACTCTTTGCCACCAACCATGCAAACCCAAAAGAAAACTCAAAACAACTCAAAGAAATGCATTAAACTAGAAAGAAACACAAAGGAAACAATAAAAAAGAAAGAAAACAACATTCCTATTGAAAGGCATGCACTATGATCAAAAGGGAGAATGAAGAGACAATCGCTCCTCAGAATTATTCACAAACTTGAGCGTATGCAATTTAGCTCATTGTTCATTTAACTTGAAGGGGTTTTTATTTTCTGGTTTTAACTCAAGGATCATGAAAGGAAGGACTTGGATCACCTTGAATGGACTATACCACCTTGACTTAAGCTTCCCTGGAAAAAGATGAAGACGGGAGTTGTAGGTCAATACCTGGTTGCCTACCTTAAAGTCTTGGTAGAGGATCTTCTTGTCATACCACTTCTTCATATGTTCCTTATACAAATTCGAATTGTTGTAAGCATACAAATGGAACTTTTCAAGCTCGTGAAGCTACATAAGTCTCTTAGCACCTACAGAAGATAAATCAAAGTTAAGAAATTTGGTAGCCCAGTATGCATGATGCTCTAACTCAAATGGAAGATGACAAGACTTGCCATACACTATCCGAAATGGTGACATGCCTATGGGTGTCTTAAATGCGGTCATATATGCCCAAAATGCATCATCTAGCTTTAAAGACCAATCTTGCCTAGATGCATTAACAGTTTTCTCTAGTATTTTCTTCAATTCCCTGTTTGAGACTTTAACTTGCCCACTAGTTTGGGGGTGGTATGGAGTAGCAACTTTATGGGTCATCCCATGCTTAGCTAATAATGAATCAAAAAGTTTATTATAAAAATGCGACCCTATCATTAATGATAGCCTTAAGTGTGTCAAAACGTGTAAAAATTTTCTTCTTAAAAAACTTAACCACACCTCTAGCCTCATTTGTGGGCAATGCCTCTACTTCCACACACTTGCTAACATAATCAATAGCAACCAATGTATATTGATTGGAGAAAGACTTAAGGAATGATCCCATGAAGTCTATGGACCAAACATCAAAAACCTCGCAAACAAGAATATTAGTCAATGACATGTCATGTCTCTTACTAATGTTCTTGACCCTTTGACACCTATCATAAGATTTGACAAATGCAAATGCATCCCTAAATAAGGTGGGTTGATAAAAACCACACTCTAAAACCTTATGAGCTGTCCTAGATGCACCATAATGTCCCCCAACCTCTCTAGAATGACAATGATGTAACATAGAGGAAATTTCCTCTTCAGGAATGCAACGCCTAACAATACCATCCACATAAATATTATAAAGAAAAGGACCATCCTAAAGATAATATCTTATCTCATACAAATTTTTTTTCTTTTGAGCATGAGAAAAACTAGGTGGATAGATATTACTAGCAAGGTAGTTTACATAGTTTGTAAACCAAGGAGTGACTGTCATAACCATCAGATGCTCATCAAGAAAAATCTCCTGAAGGTCCTTCTTTGTTGCACTCTTTATGGCACCTTCATCTAACCTTGATAAGTGATCAGCTACGAAATCCTCAGCTCCTTTCTTATCCCTCAACTTAATGTCAAACTCCTGCAAAAGTATCACCCAATGAATTAGTCTTGGTTTAGTATCGGGTTTTGTCATTAAGTATTTCAAGGCTGCATGGTTAGTATAGACAATCACTTTAGAAAACCAAATATTAGCAAAACTTGTCAAAAGCGACCACAACCACCGACATCTCTTTTTTCAGGATGGTGTAATGGTGTTGTGCACTGCTTAGTGTCCTACTTGCATAGAAAATGGGATGAAAGGTCTTACCTTGTCTTTGTCCTAAAACAACACCCATTGTATAGTCACTTACATCACGTATTAATTTAAAAGGAAGAGACCAGTCAGGAGATATAAGAATAGGTGCAATCATAAGCGTATCCTTTAACAATTGAAAAGATGTCAAACATTTATCGTCAAAAGAAAATACATCTTTTTCAAGCAACCCAGTTAAAGGTCTAGCAATTTTAGAAAAATCCTTAATGAACCTACGATAAAACCAGCATGGCCTAAGAAACTTCTAATGCATCTAACATTGTTTGGTGGTGGAAGTTTCTTAATAACATCAATTTTTCTGGGTCTACCTCTATACCCTTGTTAGAAATCTTGCGACCTGAAACAATGCACTCCTATACCATGAAATGACATTTTTCCCAATTAAGCACTAAATGGGTCTCTTCACACCTAATCAAGACTTTCTCTAAGTTATCCAAGCATGCATCAAATGAAGTACCAAACATAGAGAATTCATCCATGAAAATCTTAATGCAAGATTCAAGCATGTCAAAAAAATAGCCATCATGCATCTTTGAAACGTAGCCAGAGCATTGCATAACCCAAATGACATGCGTCTATATGCAAATATACCATAAGGACATGTAAAATTTGTTTTCTTTTCATCTTTCGGGGCTACCGGTATCTGCAAATATCCACTATATTCATCTAAGGCACAATAGAAGACATGTCTAACTAATTTCTCAATCATCTGATCAATAAAACGTAAAGAAAAATGATCTTTCCTGGTGGCATCATTCAATTTCCTATAATTTATGCGTATTCTCCACCCAGTTACCTTCCTAATGGCTATTAATTCATTTTTCTCATTTTCAACCACAGCGATGCCTCCTTTCTTTGGCACCACCTGTGTAGGACTAACCTAACCAAAATCAGAAATAAGGCAGATAATACTTACATCTAGAAGCTTTACTACCTCATCTTTCACTACCTCCTTCATGTGTGGGTTAAATCTCCTCAAGGGCTGCACTATCGCCTTACTTCCATCCTCTATGAAAATACAGTGTGTGCAAAAGGAAGGTTTATACCCTTGATATCTGTAACGAACCACCCAATGGCCTTCTTATGGTATCGCAGTACCTTTAATAGCTGCTCCTCTATGGCACCTGACAAATAAGAAGAAATGATAACTGGTAAGATCTCAGGTGGGTTAAGATAAACATATTTCAAATAACTCAGAAGAGGTTTAAGGTCGAGAGAAGGGGGCTCTTTAATTGAAGGCTTTGGAAGTAGCTTAGTGGGACGTTGGAGAGGCTTGTATGCTCTATAATTTGCCCATCATGCTTGCTCCAACTCAACTCCCATATCCTCCAACTCTTCTTACAATTCTTCCCCTAACTCTTCGATCATTCCTTGCGCTCCCCCTTCCAAGAAACCTGCACAAACAATAGAAGAATTATCAGCATCAGAAGAATAAATATCATTAAAATGGAAAGAGTCAGGAGTAGAAGGATGCTTCATAACATTAAACACATCAAACACTAGTTCTTCATCTGGAAGTCTCAAGATGAGCTTTCCATGTTGCACATCGATGATGGTTTGCGTAGTGGCCATGAAAGGTTTCCCAAGAATAATGGTTCTTTATCTTCCTCTATGTCAAGGACTAAGAAATCCACTAGGAAGATGAACTTCTCTACCTTGACCGATACATCCTCAATGATTCCCCTTAGATAAGTGATGGACCTATTTGCCAGCTGAAGCAAAGTAGTTGTGGGTTTGGGCTCTGCCAATCTTAACTTCCTGAAAATAGAAAGAGACATTAAGTTAACACTAGCAACCAAATCCATTAAAGCCCTATCTATCTGCAATTAACCAATAACATAAGGAATAGTAAAACTTACTGGATCCTTAAGCCTCGGTGGCAACTTTTTCAACAATATGGCTGAACACTCCTCATTTAGCTTCACCATGGCATACTACTCAAGCCTCCTCTTATTGGACAAATTTTTTTTAAGAAAGCTAGCATAAGAAGGCATCTGCACTATGGCCTTAACAAAAGGAATGTTTATATTCAACTTTTTAGATATCTCAAGAAAATGACCAAACTGCTTGTCTAATTACATACCTTTCAACCTTTGAGGATAAGGAATTTGATTTTCTACCAGATGTATGATGGGGTCAGTAAATAACCTTGGATGATCCTCCTTTCTAGCTGGTGCTTCCTTGTCCCCCTTGTTACTCTCCCGACTCTCTTCTTCTTCACTCTTTTCCACTTCTTTATCCTCCTACTTCTCCTTAACTTCCTTAAGCTGTCTACTACTCCTTAATAAGATTGCCTTTGTATGATCTCTCGGGTTGGCCTCAGTAGTGCTAGGAAATAAGCCTGAAGGTCTTTCCTTCAACAAACTTGCAATCTTGCTCATCTAATTCTCCAAAATTTTGATAGAAGATTTTTGATTCTACATCCTAACCTCAGTGGTGGAGATGTACTTTGAGAGTAGCTCTTCGAAATTAGATTTCTTTAGTGGCACAGTGTTGGACCCCGTTTCCAGAGCCCAACTGATGTCGGATCCCGTTGCCGGAATCCGACTACTTAATCCTAAACCATCAAACCTATATACAAGTTTGAATTCAATGAAAGCCCTCCGTGCAAAAATTTGTAAGATTCATCGTAATTAACCTCCAATTTAAAATAATCTTCTTAGGATCCAAAATTTAAAATCCAATTCCTAAGCTGATATGAAATCTTATGTCGTTATAAAAATCAGCCAAATGAATAGTAAAATGCCCATTTCCGACCCTCATAACTTTTTGCTCTTAACTCGATTCGACAATTCATACCTCCCTGAAAAGATAAAAGACCCTCTACCTATTTTATGAAGGAAACAAGACTCAATTATATCATTAAGAGGGACAAAATCACGCATGAAGGTGCTGCCTCAAATGACTACATGAACAGTATTTGGGAATAGTGACAGCAATCTTCCAATGACCATAACTTCTTACTCCTTACTCCGAACATTGCAAACTATACCTCATTGGAAAGGTAAAAGGTAATCTACAATTCTTATGAAGGAGTAAAAGTCAGATCAGTCATTAGGAGAGGTAAAACCTACTGGAAGTTTCAGCTAAAATGTAAAACCGATGGAACAGTATTTCTGCAGTATGAACAGTAGCTGTCCACACTCCCAACCACATAACTTTTATTTCTAAATCCAATATCTGCAAATCATACCTCATTTTAAAGATAAAAGATAATCTACATTTTCATGAAGAAAACAGAAACCAAATCAGTCTCTAATTGGGTGAAAAATTCTTTCAAAGTTGCTGCAAAATTTCGTGACTAACAACAGAGGCTGAAACCTTCCCACTCTCATAACTTTTCATCCTAAGTCCAATTGGGACAAATTTTATATTGTTGGAAAGCTCTAATCATGTCCTACATTATTCAAGAAGACCATCTAAACCAATTCAACCCCTAAACTAGTCTAAAATCAGTGGAAGTTGCTGCACAATTTTGGGAAAAATTTGACAGCACCTCCCTATTTTATTCCTAACCCAATTTTTTCAATCTAGACCATAACCTGCACAACAATTCTATATTCAAGGGCAGCAACACACTCTTAGCTTTCTAGACATTCTCAAATTTATACCCAAACCATCACCATGATTCAATTTCCATACACACAAGTATAAATTTCTCAAATACATTCATGATCTAATACTTTTACTTTCAAATTCATTCATTCATTCATCATCATTCAATCATAACATGTTCATACAATGCTTTAGTGGGCATTTCAAGCCCAATTACATAAAAGCTTCAAAATACATCATTTCCTTAAATGCAACTAAAGCATTGATGTTACAAAATGATTTCAAATCCCAAAATCACAAAAGAACCGCTGGAGTAAAATGCCTTATGCTCGCTCCTCGGGTTCCCGCCATTTCTGAAATTTGTGGGGGTGAGCTAAGGTCCGTGAGGTAATACATTTACGCTTATATAACAAGCACATCCTTGATTCATGTATTTATCAATTTTCCAAGGAAATCACATCACATGCATAACTCAAACATTTATACATTCATAACAATTTCAATCATTCCATCATTCACGATCTTATACAATTCATGCATATTCATGGCAAACACAACAATGGCTCGGTAAGTCCAATCATGGCAACCACATAAGTTCATCAAATGACCTAATGTGGGCAATTCTTGAGGAGTCCGATATCGGATCATCCTATGCCTCAATCGGGCAGTGGGCGAAGGCTTTTCATGTCGACGCGCGTGGCGGTTCTTGGGACATTACCTTACCCATACTAAGCATAATTCATTTCATAACAATAAAATTGGATTGTTCTTATCCAAGTTATTGTTTTCATTAAAATCATTCTTTTCATGCATCATTCATGCAAAATTCATAATTCTCATTATATTCATTTCATTTAGCTCTCTAGGCTAATTCACCCATCATCCTAGAATTTACATTTTCTAACATTATGATCACATAGCATAATATTTACAATCATTCAACAACCACAACATCAATCCTTCATATCATCCATTTACAATCATCCAACAACCACAACATCAATCCTTCATATCATCCGTTATGGTTTTCAACAACCATACTAACATTCAACACAATCGTCAATATCAACAACACGAGCAATAAACATCATAAATATCATTCATCCATAACTAACACAAGCATTAACAACCATTATTAATGTCATAATTAAATTTACATTAAATGCTCATAAATATAAAAGTAAAGGTGTAACCCACCTTAAATCCTTGATAATTCCTTGAATAGCTTGCTATAATTCTTGTTCCTCTCTCTTCCTCTTCTCTCTTCATTAAAACCAACAACATTCCCAAATCAACATAGGATTTAGAAATTGAAAACCTAAATGCTTAAATCATGAAATTGGCAAGAGGATAACTAAACCCACTTGGTTCTTAACTCTTCTAACCAAAACCCATCTAAAACTTAATATTAAACCAAAGACTTACCTTAAATCTTCCTCCAACCAAAGGATTTCTTGAATCAAAATGAAGCTCTAGTCTTCCTCTATCTTCTTTCTCCTTGAACTTTCTTCCAAATCTCACAAAATCTCTAGGAAATTACAAACCTAAGCAAAGCTCTTTCTTTCTCCCTTTCTCCCTCTCATTTACGACATCTCCTCTCTTCTCCTCCTTGTAATTTTGTTCCTCTCTTTGCCTACACCAAAATCACTTAACTCTCTCCTTTTATACTCCTCTCTTATTTCCTAAGCCCATCACTTAAGCCCATCTATCTCCTTCTTCCTTTCTTTCATCCTACAACTTCCTCCTTAACAAACTCAAGCCCAATAACTTAAGCCTCTAAATTTTCTTTAAGCCCATCTCATTTAATTCACCTAACTAACTTGTTTCATTTGGACCCAAAGCCCAATTAACACATAAATCTCACCTAACTCATTTAAGTCCAACTAACATATCTAACTTCATTAATTCTTCAACTAACTTATTAATGCTATCATATATTAATTAATGTCACCTTAATTAATGCTAACATAATTTACTTGATTTGCCTAATCATGCTTAATTAAATAAAAAATTTTGGGGCTAACATTTCTCCCCTTAAGAAATTTCGTCCTCGAAATTCTTACCGTTGATTGAAGAGGGTGGTATCGCCTCGCATTGCATCCAAAGGTTCCCACGCCGCTCTTCAATGCATGATTCCTCCACGGGACTTTCGACTAGCTTGATTGTCTTGTTCACGAGGATCTTATCTTGCTATCCGAATTGCCACAGGCATTTCTTCATAATCGAGATCATCACTCATTTGAACTTCGAGGTCCGAATGATGTGAGAAGGATCGATCTGTACCTTCTCAAAGATCGATACATGGAACACATCATGGATCTGTGATAATTGGCGGCAATGCCAATCTATAGGCCAACGGACCAATCCTCTCCAAAACTTCATAAGGACCCACATAACGAGGACTTAACTTCCTTTCTTACCAAATCTCATAACTCCTTCCATGGAGACGCCTTTAAGGAACACCTTATCTCCCATCGCATATTCCATTTCCTTCTGTTGGCATCCGTGATAACTCTTCATTACGTCTGGGCTGCCTTAAGCCTCTGCTTAATCAAGTCAACTTTTTCAACCGCTATCCGACCAACTCGTCCCACTAGCTTCCTCTCACCCTCTTCATCCCAAAGATATGGGAGTCCTGCATCTTCGCCATACAAGGCTTCATAAGGAGCCATCTCAGATGCTCGAATGGTACGAATTGTTGTAAGCAAATTCGACCAACGGCAAGTGATCATCCCATGCTCCTTTGAAGTCCATTACACATGCTCTAAGCATCCTTCTAGAGTCTGAATTGTCCTCTCGATCGCCATCCGTCTGAGGATGAAACGCCGATCTTGAAATTCAACTTAGTTCCTAATGCTTCCTGAGACTTCCCCAAAATCTGGATGTGAACCTAGGATCCCGCCGGATACTATGGAATCCGAACTCCATGCAATCTTACCACTTCATCAATATACTTTCGGCTAAAATTTGCGGCGAATCATGTCACTGATTGCTAGAAAGTGGGATGACTTCACAACCGATCCACTATTACCCAAATGGCATCATGCTTCTTCGGTCTTAGGCAAACCCATCGAAAATCCATCAGAATCCTCCGCCATTTCCATTCAGAATGGACAATGGCTGCAACATGCCTGAAGGTGCCTGGTGTTCAGCCTTGACTTGCTGACACACTAGACATCTACTCACATAGTCTGCTACATCTCTCTTCATGCCTTTCCACCAGAAATGTTCCTTCAAATCTCTGTACATTACGGTGTTGCTGGGTGCATGGAATAAGGCGCGATGTGTGCCTCATCCATGATCTCATCCTTAATCGCTTATCATTCGGAATGCATAACCTGTTTCCGACCATCATTAATCCATCATCCCTTACTTGCACCACTGACTGCTACCATTCTGTATTTCATCTCTCAACTTACTCAATTCAACATCTTGCTCCTGCAACTCCTTAACCTTTTCCCTAAGGATAGGTCTCACTCTAAATTGTGCAATAACACCCTCGGATTCATCCTGCTGCAAACTAATCTTCAACTTAGCCATCTGTTCCAACAGAGGCAAGTAGACTGACTGAACATGAGCCATCGACGACTTTCTGCTCAAAGCATCTGCCACTACATTTGCTTTTCCTCGGTGGTACTCAATCATTAAATCATAGTCCTTCAGCAGCTCCAACCATCTTCTCTTGCCTCAGATTCAATTTTCTTTCGACTCATGATGTACTTCAGACTCTTATGATCAAGAAAACTCGTCTCGAACCCCATACAAATAAGGTTCCAAATCTTGAGCAAAGATCACGCAATTTAACTCCAAGTCATGAGTCGGATAATTAACTCATACCGCTTCAACTGTCTTGAAGCATAAGCAATTACCCTATCATCCTCGCATCAAGACACATCCTAGAGACCTTCCTCAAGCATCATCAGAATCAGATAGCCTCGATCTCCACGGGTAAAACTAATCTTGGAGCACTTGTCAATTTGTCCTCGAGTTCCTCGAAACTCCTCGACAATCATCATTCCGCATAAACTTCGATTCTTTCTCAACAACTGGTCATCGGAGCATGCTATGATAGAAAACCCTCTACAAATCTTCAGTAATACCGCCAGCCTAAGAAACTTCTCACTTCCTTCATGCTTTTGGCTCCACCAATTGACTACTGACTTCCACTTTTTCGATCGACATGAATTCCCTTATCGGAAATCACATGTCCAAGGAATACTACTTCACGAAGCCAAAACTCGCACTTCTCGAATTTGGCATACAATTTCTTCTCTCTCACCTCGCAAGACTATCCCGAGATGTCGTTCATGCTCTCCTCCATCCTTTGAATAGACCGAATGTCATCAATGAACACAATGACAAACCGATCCAAGAAATCATTTAACACCCTATTCATCGATCCATGAAGGCAATGGAGCATTGGTCAATCCGAAGGCATGACTCAATTCATAATGCCCAGACGGGTCCCGAAGTCGCCTTCCTAACATCGACTTCGATCCGGAGTTGATGATATCCCGATCTTAGGTCAATCTTCAAAAGACCCTTGCTCCTCTGAATCGATCAAATAAATCATCTATCCTCGGCAGAGGATACTTGTTCAATCGTCATCTTATTCAACTTCACGTAATCTATGCACATCCTCCATGTGCCATCTTTCTTTAACAAACAGACCGAGCTCCCGGGGTGAAGAACTCTACCGATGAACTGCTTTCTCCAATAACTCCTGCAATTGCTCCTTAAGTTCTCTCAACTCAATCGAGCCATCCCGTAAGGAGGTATCGAGATCGGCGCGATTCCGGAATCAAGTCAATTTCAACTCAATGTCCTCACGGCGGTAATCCCGCAACTCCTCCGGAATACATCTAGGAACTCCCTCACCACAATGTAATCCTCCAATCTTCCTACATTGACCTCTGGATCCACTATATGCGCCAAGAAGGCCTCACACCTGGCTCATCATACCGTCACCATCATATTGAAATAATCCCTAAGACCGGCAGTTTCTCGTCCCCTGAAGACTACCTTCCGATCATCTCCAGATCAAATTCAACTTCCTTTAGATCGCAATCCGCCGCCTTGACCTCTCCATGACATCCATCCCCAAGATGACATCCAACCTGAAGGTCTAGCGGTAGTAGGTCCACTACCACCTAGCACCCTCGATACTAAGCTCACAATTTTATAGATCAGCTTATCACTACCTTACTCCCTAAAGGAGTACTAACAACCAAAGATATTATCCAAAATCTCGTGACACACAAAGAGATAAATTCATGCTTGCAGATATAAATGAGTGTGTAGACCCAGATCAATCAATACATAAACAGTGCATCAAATAGCATAGCCATACCCACATTACTTCAAGGCCGCAGCTTCCTCCCTGGTCATGGCAAAGACTCTCGCCGGTGCCTGACCCTGGCCTCTAGGCCTTCCTGCCTGATACGTCTTCCTTGCAGCTCCTGAACTACCCACTTCTTGGACTGGCCTAGATGCCACTGTCTCTGCTCTTCTTGGGGCCCGAGATCAACCCTTCCCTTGCATTCGCTGTGGACAATCCTTGATTCGTGCCCTTCCGACCACGGCCAAAACATGCGCCTATCTTCATCGACACTCCCCTCAGTGAAATCTACCACGGTGATCACACCGAGGATTGCCTCGCCGACCATCCTGGGCTTGCCACACTAGAAGCTTCAGACCGACACGTTTCTAAACTGCTTATTCTTTGTGGGGCCATCGCTGCCCACTTCACTCTGTATGACCCGCCTTAGTGCTCTTTGCAAATACAGGGAACTCATGCTTTTCTTTGAAAACGCGCTCTGTTCTTCTCTTCTTCGTTACCTCATTTCGATATTTTCTAACTTTCAACAGAATGCAAAGATCCACCACCGCCGATAATTCCTCAAATTGTGGATGACTACTTTCTCCGAATCCCTAGGTGTAGTCCACCTCAAACTTTTCTGCACTTGTCCACTTGATTGCCACGATGTTGGCTGATATCGTGACAACCGAGTGAACTTCACTCATACTACTGCTACACTCGCCTCCTCTCGGGTCAAATTCAGAATTCTCTTACTTTCTCCCGAACATACACCATGGAAAAGTACTTCCCACGGAAAGCTTCTAAGAACTCCTCCATGTCAAGATCGAGGGTTCTTCTCGATCGCTGCAGACCGATTCCCACCAAATGTAAGCAGATCCCCGCAGCAAGCTTGTCTGCGATAATCAACTTTCTCTTCTTGAGCATCTCATCTCGCTTCAGACCTCTCGGTCCTCTTCAGCCATGCTTCGCTTCCTCGGGATTAGTGGTCCCATTGAAGTCGACTCGCCCATACTTCCGGAGCTTATCATATCGACCGCCTTCCACTGGAGTGGCATTGAGCTCGCTGCCTTCCTTGCCCCATGGCATAGGTAAACGCTTTGGGCAAAAGCTTGGAAGAACTGGGGTCCATCGGATTTACTTGAGGAGGAGGCGCGAGGCGCCTCATGTTTGCACATGGGTGCATCGAGTCGATCACGTGGATAGTCCCCGCATCACGTGGAACGTCGATTCATCCGCATTCCGCCATTTGTGAGCTAGGTCGAACTGGAGCTCCTCGAGTTCTCCTTCGAGGCGGCATTACTCCTTCAAGTTTAAAAAATTCAGTGAAAATCTTTAGTTTACATGAAACAAATTCAATTCATGTAAATCAATTCAAAACAATTCAATGCATTCATTTGAAAACAACATTGCATTGCATGCAATTAAAACAATGCACATAAGTCATGTAATTCATGTAGAAAAATGCATGATGACTTGACCTTTAAACATTCCACTAGGGTTCCTAGGAAACCGTAAACCCGGTTTCGCTTTGATACCACAGATGTTGGACCCCGTTTCCAGAGCCCAACTGATGTCGGATCCCGTTGCCGGAATCCGACTACTTAATCCTAAACCATCAAACCTATATACAAGTTTGAATTCAATGAAAGCCCTCCGTGCAAAAATTTGTAAGATTCATCGTAATTAACCTCCAATTTAAAATAATCTTCTTAGGATCCAAAATTTAAAATCCAATTCCTAAGTCGATATGAAATCTTATGTCGTTATAAAATCAGCCAAATGAATAGTAAAATGCCCATTTCCGACCCTCATAACTTTTTGCTCTTAACTCGATTCGGACAATTCATACCTCCCTGAAAAGATAAAAAGACCCTCTACCTATTTTATGAAGGAAACAAGACTCAATTATATCATTAAGAGGGACAAAATCACGCATGAAGGTGCTGCCTCAAATGACTACATGAACAGTATTTGGGAATAGTGACAGCAATCTTCCAATGACCATAACTTCTTACTCCTTACTCCGAACATTGCAAACTATACCTCATTGGAAAGGTAAAAAGGTAATCTACAATTCTTATGAAGGGAGTAAAAGTCAGATCAGTCATTAGGAGAGGTAAAAACCTACTGGAAGTTTCAGCTAAAATGTAAAACCGATGGAACAGTATTTCTGCAGTATGAACAGTAGCTGTCCACACTCCCAACCACATAACTTTTATTTCTAAATCCAATATCTGCAAATCATACCTCATTTTAAAGATAAAAGATAATCTACATTTTCATGAAGAAAACAGAAACCAAATCAGTCTCTAATTGGGTGAAAAATTCTTTCAAAGTTGCTGCAAAAATTTCGTGACTAACAACAGAGGCTGAAACCTTCCCACTCTCATAACTTTTTCATCCTAAGTCCAATTGGGACAAATTTTATATTGTTGGAAAGCTCTAATCATGTCCTACATTATTCAAGAAGACCATCTAAACCAATTCAACCCCTAAACTAGTCTAAAATCAGTGGAAGTTGCTGCACAATTTTGGGAAAAATTTGACAGCACCTCCCTATTTTATTCCTAACCCAATTTTTTCAATCTAGACCATAACCTGCACAACAATTCTATATTCAAGGGCAGCAACACACTCTTAGCTTTCTAGACATTCTCAAATTTATACCCAAACCATCACCATGATTCAATTTCCATACACACAAGTATAAATTCTCAAATACATTCATGATCTAATACTTTTACTTTCAAATTCATTCATTCATTCATCATCATTCAATCATAACATGTTCATATAATGCTTTAGTGGGCATTTCAAGCCCAATTACATAAAAGCTTCAAAATACATCATTTCCTTTAAATGCAACTAAAGCATTGATGTTACAAAATGATTTCAAATCCCAAAATCACAAAAGAACCGCTGGAGTAAAATGCCTTATGCTCGCTCCTCGGGTTCCTCGCCATTTCCTGAAATTTGTGGGGGTGAGCTAAGGTCTGTGAGGTAACACATTTACGCTTATATAACAAGCACATCCTTGATTCATGTATTTATCAATTTTCCAAGGAAATCACATCACATGCATAACTCAAACATTTATACATTCATAACAATTTCAATCATTCCATCATTCACGATCTTATACAATTCATGCATATTCATGGCAAACACAACAATGGCTCGGTAAGTCCAATCATGGCAACCACATAAGTTCATCAAATGACCTAATGTGGGCAATTCTCGAGGAGTCCGATATCGGATCATCCTATGCCTCAATCGGGCAAAGGCGAAGGCTTTTCATGTCGACGCACGTGGCGGTTCTTGGGACATTACCTTACCCATACTAAGCATAATTCATTTCATAACAATAAAATTGATTGTTCTTATCCAAGTTATTGTTTTCATTAAAATCATTCTTTTCATGCATCATTCATGCAAAATTCATAATTCTCATTATATTCATTTCATTTAGCTCTCTAGGCTAATTCACCCATCATCCTAGAATTTACATTTTCTAACATTATGATCACATAGCATAATATTTACAATCATTCAACAACCACAACATCAATCCTTCATATCATCCATTTACAATCATCCAACAACCACAACATCAATCCTTCATATCATCCGTTATGGTTTTCAACAACCATACTAACATTCAACACAATCGTCAATATCAACAACACGAGCAATAAACATCATAAATATCATTCATCCATAACTAACACAAGCATTAACAACCATTATTAATGTCATAATTAAATTTACATTAAATGCTCATAAATATAAAAGTAAAGGTGTAACCCACCTTAAATCCTTGATAATTCCTTGAATAGCTTGCTATAATTCTTGTTCCTCTTCTCTTCCTCTTCTCTCTTCATTAAAACCAACAACATTCCCAAATCAACATAGGATTTAGAAATTGAAAACCTAAATGCTTAAATCATGAAATTGGCAAGAGGATAACTAAACCCACTTGGTTCTTAACTCTTCTAACCAAAACCCATCTAAAACTTAATATTAAACCAAAGACTTACCTTAAATCTTCCTCCAACCAAAGGATTTCTTGAATCAAAATGAAGCTCTAGTCTTCCTCTATCTTCTTTCTCCTTGAACTTTCTTCCAAATCTCACAAAATCTCTAGGAAATTACAAACCTAAGCAAAGCTCTTTCTTTTCTCCCTTTCTCCCTCTCATTTACTTACATCTCCTCTCTTCTCCTCCTTGTAATTTTGTTCCTCTCTTGCCTACACCAAAATCACTTAACTCTCTCCTTTATACTCCTCTCTTATTTCCTAAGCCCATCACTTAAGCCCATCTATCTCCTTCTTCCTTTCTTTCATCCTACAACTTCCTCCTTAACAAACTCAAGCCCAATAACTTAAGCCTCTAAATTTTCTTTAAGCCCATCTCATTTAATTCACCTAACTAACTTGTTTCATTTGGACCCAAAGCCCAATTAACACATAAATCTCACCTAACTCATTTAAGTCCAACTAACATATCTAACTTCATTAATTCTTCAACTAACTTATTAATGCTATCATATATTAATTAATGTCACCTTAATTAATGCTAACATAATTTACTTGATTTGCCTAATCATGCTTAATTAAATAAAAAAAATTTTGGGGCTAACACACAGTATTAGGAGCCTTGAATCCTAGAGGTGGTTGTCCCTAAACATTAGATGACCATGATTGTGCCATTTGATCGTTCCGCCAAAAGAAGTTTGGATGAATCCTCTACCCTGGGTTGTAGGTGTTAAAATATGGATCCCCTCTCTATTTGTCATAATTGCCCACATAATGTGCCTATTTTGTCTCTTGAGCAAAAGGATTCCTAACTTGACACTCAAAAGATGCATAGGAATCTCCACCATAATGCTCGCATATAACACAACTCCTCAATGAAGAACTAGCTCCTCCTCTCACATCGTGCATCAGATTATCCATATTCTTTGTTAAAACATCCATCTAAGCTGATAAAGCCACTGTATTGTCTACTACACGAGCTCCTATAGGTCGTCTGGGATGCCTTTCTACGTGATACTGAAAGATACTAGTGGCTATCTCCTCAATCAACCTATAGGCCTAATATAGCATCTTCCTCATTAAAGTACCTCCTGCTGCAGCATCTATGGTACTCCTAGTCGATGGGGTCATTCCTGTATAAAAAGTATTGACCTACTGCCATGTGGAGAATCCATGACCAGGACACTGTGTCAACATATCTTGGAATCGCTCCTACGTTTCATATAGACTTTCATTTTCATATTAGGTGAAGGAAGTGATCTCATTCTTCATCTTTGCAACCTTGGTAGGAGGGAAAAATTTAGCCAGAAATAATCTCATCATCTCATCCCATGTAGTGATCGATCTTGACTGCAAACTGGCCAACCATGCTCTGGCCTTATCCCTTAAAAAAATGGGAATAAATTTATTCTTACCTCATCATCCGACACTCCATTATGCTTGAATAGATCACAGATATCCAAAGAGGTCTCCAAATGGGTGTTCGGATCCTCCAAAAATAATCCTCTAAACTAAGATGCTCTTACCATAGATGTAATGCTATGAAGAATCTCAAAACTCACAACTATGATTATCAACCTCATAATGGGAGGTATGGGGCTATTGTTGTGCCCCATAGTCAAATCCATCATAGTTAACTCCCTTCTCTCCTCAGGATGTGGCATCAACCCCTCCTCGTGCTATTCCATCTCTACAAACTTCTCTTCTCTAATCCCTTCTTCTGTGTTACTATTCGGGCCAATCTAGTTCCCTTGTGCAACCTGTGAGCAGTTTTTTCAATCTCAGTATCTAGTAGCAAATTCTCAAGATTTTGACCACAAGTGAACAAAAAAATGGAACAAATAAAAAGAAAATAATAACAGAGCTAAGAATGGAAAATAAAACACACCGAAGTAAAACTATCAAGAAAACAACAAAAATATGCAAATAAACAACAGAGCAAGAATTAAATCTGAGAAAATTAATACTGTCTAACCTAATGACCCATAATAAGGAAATTTCCCAGGCAATGATGCCAAAAACTTGTTACGGTCTAAACAAAGCAGTATAATTAAATTATATCTAGGCCAACTAGAGGCAAGCATTCCTCATTGACAAGTAATATAAAATGGTAAGAACTGAATATCGTACCTAAAGGGTACCAACATGCAAGACAATCAAATTAAATGATGCAAAATTACTCAGACGATCAAGAATTGATTGATTTGAAATAAAATAAAGTAAGCAAATCAAGGAAATATGCAATATGCAAAGTATGAATTAAAAAATGAATAACATTAATCAAATGATAGAAATTAGCTAAGGTATCATAATTCAATTAGATTGGACACTAAAACTTATAACGGTGGATTGATTAAAGGATTTACTTTACTTAAGCAAGTCAAACCCAATGTTCATAGGAATTCCCTTCTCTTCTAAATCCGAGTTACCTACTTAGCCCATAGATAATTTGGAATAAAAGGCATTCAATACAAGAAGCCTAAAATTAAGTTCGTTAATCCAAGGTATCCTCACATAAGACCCAAAGATTGGTCTACACTTTAGTCTCAAGTATGTTGCTTGATTAATTTTTTTGACAAATTAAATCCCATTAGTAATGGTATTCAATCATCTAAGACCTTAATCTAGGTGGTCAACCTGAATTAGGACTAAATATACATTAAATCAAGCAAAAACCAATACCACAAAAATTGTCCTCATCCAATATCAATCCTATGCATTCAATCAATGCAACACAAACCATGATCATAATATATAATTGCATTGATTAAATCCACAAAAATTAAAAAATAAGGAATAAAAATAAATTAAATCCCAGCAAAACCGTAGCTAGCCACCGTTTAGTTCGTTGTGTTCTTTCCACGCTGAGTGGAGTGTGTGTTGTTGGAAGTTGGCCGCTTGGATTTTAGTCCATAAGTGGAGGATGTGTTGAAGTGGGGGCCACTGCGTGCTTGGTAGTGAATGAAGGCTGCGTCTTGCGTTGGTGAATGGAGTAGAGGCTACGTGCGTTGTTGTGAATGAGTGGAGGGGTGCGTCCGTGAGTTAATGAAGGTTGCTTTGTGTGTGAGTGGAGAGTATAAGTTTGAGTGAGGGCTACAGTGTGAGTGTTGGAGGAGGTTACTTCTCTTTGTTTCTCTCTCTCTACCACTGGCTTCTTCTCTTCTGATGTGACAATTAAGTTTTTGGTATTGGACCCCGTTCCCGGAGCCCAATATTTGGGGACACAAACCTTGAGCTTATTATCCTAAAGGGTCATTTACACTAAACAATCACCAAAATCATAAGTTGACTTCTTCAAATAAATTGTAGCTTTAAGTCTCTAATTTTCTTTGACGCAAAAATCACCTCAATCGGAGTTCTACAACTCAAGATATGCTTAAAAATCCTAAGTGTGCTCATGCCCCAAACATGCCCTCCTAACCTACCTCTCACTTACTTTCATGCAAACTCTCTCAAATAAACTCCAAATGGTACCAAATTTTATGTAGAGAAAGATATGTCTTAGGAATCCATTTGTCTAAGAATCACTTTAATTGGAGGTTGGATGAGGGAGTTATTAACAAAAGAGTAAACCATGTTTACACCCGAAATCAATTTAAACCTCTCTTGGCACGGTCGCCATAACTTTTAATCTACATGTCTTAATGAGTTTGTTTTTAGACCATTAGAAAGAAAACATCTAGAAATACAACTTTCATGAAGACCACAAAATGAGATTCGGCCTCTAAAAGTGTCAAAAATCTCCATTTCCTTAAGCTGACCCGAGAGTGTCCGAGTTTAGAGTCCCAAATGACCTGAGAAACTCCGTTAACTGGACATCCATGTCTGTTTAACGGAAATAGACTGGCCAAGGGATATTTTTAAACCCATGTCCGTTAAACGGACAATGGGGTTCCCCAAAGTCCCCAATGCCTCTCCAATGCTTCCAACTTCTATCCTAACACCATATACATTTATAATCTTCACCAATTTACTTATGCAAATGCCTAAACACTTCATAACAATCCAAATAACAATTCATTTCACAAAATTCTCAAATCTCAACTCATTTGGTTTATCAAAACCACAATTTCCTATCAATCCCTGTAGCTATCACAACCACAAATCATAAACAACATCCTAACTTGTAACACTCATATCTCTGCATACCGACATCCAAAAATCACAAACTTCATATCACACACATAAATCTTGCAAGACCCCAAAAATCATCTAATCATGCTTAATCAAATAAATAATAAAAAAATTCAGGGGCCAACATTTCTCCCCCCCTTAAAGAATTTCGTCCTCGAAATTCTTACCTGAGTCATTGAAGAGATGCGGATACTTTTCCTTTATGGCTTCTGATTGAGCCCAAGTTTATCTTATTGATTGGCTACACTTTTACTATTCGTAATGTACTTTTTGACTCTTAATTTGTGACTTTGTGCTTTAATTTGTCCCTTATAGTGAGCTTACACTTTATACAATTTGATAGTAAAATTGTCACATATTGACATTAATTCCATCATAATTTTTCTAAGGACAATTGATACTGCCAAATTGCTGTTTCATTTGTAGGGGAAAAGAAGAGTCAAAAGTATGCGAAGAGTCAATACGTTGCGGGGCATGAAGAAGTCTGTATGCCGCGACGTAATGCAAGCAGCACGTCGCGGCGAGGAACCAAGAAGTGCATGCCGAGGCGCCTACAAAGCATCTCGTCACGGTGAGGATCAAGAGGAGCACGTCGCGACGCAACTTCCTCTCATCGCCGCAGCGAGCGATCCAGAAAGTGCACACCGCGACGTCGATTAATTATCTCGCCGCAGCGAGCAGACAAATATTCGGACTTTATTTGGAAAGATCTCTCATTGTACCGACCCGACCCGCATCCTTCATTTAAAAACCTTGCTATTTTTAGTTCAAAGACGGATATCTATCGGGGACACTTTGGAAGCAGCAGACGATTATCTCTTCCACCATCATTTTCCATTCTTCTATCTTCAACCATCACCATCATCTCTACGCCACCGTCAGCATCCACTGCAACCATGGGTGACATCCAATCTTCAACAGTTGTGAGAGAGTTCGGAGTCATGCTTGACTAAATCCACATTTCCTCTTGAGAATGTAGCATCGGCTTGAGTTCATCGGTTCTAAAAAGGGAGTTAATCTTATATCGTCAAGTTTAATTACATTGTTGTAAATTCCTAAGTTAGGGTTTACTTCTTGTAGTTAGATTAGCTTGGTTATAGTTTAATCAAGTGTTGAACGATGTCTTGTGTTATGGATTGGTTAATGTAGAACTTCGATGCTCAATATATGAAGTCTCATATATATCTTGTGATGATTGTGTTAACCCTCTTTATCAGCCTAGTTGTGTTTGATATTGAGATTGTGCTGAACCGATTGACCAATTGCATTAGCTTGTCCATTTCACACACTAAGATGCATTTAACAAGGTTTTAGTTAACGGAGTTCTTTGATTAAAACCTTGGACTTAAAGAATCCTTTAAGGTTCTGAGACTTGAGAGCACTTAATGGGATCTTGAGAAATGGAGTTCATTGATCAAAATCCTGGACTTGAGGAGAAGTCTTTAAGGTTGTTATTTGAAAACTTAGTGAATTTCACTTCCCGCAAATTGTTTTGAACCATGATAGCCTAAGCTCATTTTCAAGAGGATTTATTATCAATTGCTTAATACTCAGATTTTCAATTCCATTTACTTCTTAAAAATCCAAAAATATACTTTTTATACTTTGTCCTTCAATTTAGTTAAATTTCCTCAGTTCTTTTTAATGACCAAAACCCCCGCTTTATCAACTTTGATTGCAATTTTTGACAATTAGGCTAGCTTAAACCTTTTTCACTTGGTTGCAATTAAGTGAGACGACCCGAGCGTTAGGAGAAGGGCACGCCGCGACACCCACTAATCGTTTTGCCGCGGCATGCAACGATTGTGACGCCGCGGCGTGAGGCCTTTGGACGTAACCCTAGAGGGGTTCAAATTCCCTTTTTATCCTTATTGCACGGTAGTTCTTCCCTTTAACCAGTGTTCTTTTAGTAATTTTACCCCCTAAATCTTCCTAGCCCTTCTGCGGCCGCACCTCCTGATCCTGCCCTTGATGCTCCTTTAGCATAGTTCTGGCATTTTGTTCTGTGTTGTTTTTCTTTTATTTTTCTGTTTTTTTTCTTTTGTTTTATGTTTTCTTTTGTTTCTCGGTTTCTTAGCACACTTTGTACTGACCACTTTTTGCCACCATGATTAATACCAAGTCTCTATTCTCATTTTCATTGAGGACAATGCGTTGTTTCAGTGTGGGGGAGCTATTCCTATGTTCTTTTTTTTTGTTCTGCTCCATATTGACATTTTTTATGTGTGTGTTAGCCAATCTTGCATGATGTTACACATTTTAGACTTGGTGCAAATTATTTTTTCTGCCTTTCTGTTGTGTCTCGCCGCGACGACAGTTCATACGCCGCGAGAAGTCATATTCTCGCCAGACCGTCATGACGCAGCATGCAAAGACGTCGTCGGCAAGCAAGGCGCGATTCACTTTACATCGTCATGGCGTGCATGCATGCTGCACGTCGCGACGTCCACCCTTTTTACAGAAAGCTTGTACGAAATTTTCTCCTCAATTCTAACTTTTTCCGCATTGACTTTTGTCACTTTTGTGTTTCAAAGACCTTATAAGTTTCACAGTGGTACTTGAGTTTATGAAAATACCTTCCATTCTTTTAATGATAGTTGGTCTTGGCTAATCTTACTTTTGATGTTTTCAATACAAAGTGAATTAAGGCATGCTAACAAAGTAGCACTTTAAGTTTTTGAGACTTGAGATTGTTCATTAAGATATTACCCCTGTTGGAAGGATATTTGAGCCTAATTTTTCCTTCGATATTGTGTGCATCTGTTTATTTCATATCTCTCTAAAGCTTGTTTCAATTCTTAATCAAAGCTTTGTGGACTAGAATTTCGTTGATATGATAGAGGCATTCTTTCTTAAACCCCTTTTCCCAAACATAGTCCCACAAACACTTATCACTTGCTAGCCCAATGAGCCATTTTTATTTATGAGCACTTGCATGTATGCATCCTTACATGATGTCAGTAGTTTAATTTTATTTTTTGTTTAAAAAGAGTGTGTTCTAAAAAGGGACAGAAATTTTTTTTTTAAAAAAAAAGGGGTACAAAAAGAAAAGAAAAGAACGAGCAATAACAATTCAAGCAGTGTACATATTTATATATATAAAAAGAGAGAAGTGTCAATATTAGTTTATCTTTCGACATCCAGTTCATAATTGTAGTGCATGTGTTCATACTTTTTCTTTCTTTTATTTCATCCATCCATCTAGCCCTCCGTACATTACAACCCTGAAAGTCCTCTTGATCTTCAAATTATAGTTTTTGTAGTGGAGAAATAGAATTGTTACAAGCTTATGGTAGAATATGGATTAAGTAGATTGAGAGTGAAAATATCCCTAAACACAAGTGAGGTGAAAGCAAACACTTTATCTTGAGTGACATTTCTTTTGTCCAATCTCTTGGATTGAATTCTTTTAGTGTTTGTTTTATTAGCACTCTTTCAATTTGCTTTGATTGAATTTTGAGGAAGTGATTTGCGCCAAGTTCTTGTTATTGTTTTGAGCATAGAAGAATTTTTCTTTTACACTTGTATCTTTTTGACTCTTATAAACTTTGTCCAGGAGTACAAAGGTCTAAGTGTGGGGGAATTTGAAATTGGCTACACATTTTTACTGTTCTTAATGTACTTTTTGACTCTTAATTTGTTACTTTGTGCTTTAATTTGTCCCTTATAGTGAGCTTACACTTTATACAATTTGATAGTAAAATTGTCACAAATTGACATTAATTCCATCATAATTTTTCTAAGGACAATTGATACTGCTAAATTGTTGTTTCATTTGTAGGGGAAAAGAAGAGTAAAAAGCATCATCAGAAGAGTCAATACGTCGTGGCGCATGAAGAAGTCTGTACACCGCGACGTAATGCAAGCAACACGTTGCGGCGAGGATCAAGAGGAGCACGTCGTGACGACTAGAACGCCGCGACATAACTTCCTCTCGTCGCCGCGGCGAGCGATCCAGAAAGTGCACACCGTGACGTCGAATAATTATCTAGCCGCAACAAGCAGACAAATATCCGGACCTTATTTGGAAAGATCTCTCATTGTACCGACCCGACCAGCATCCTTCATTTAAAAACCTTGCTATTTTTAGGTCAAAGACGGATATCTATCGGGGACACTTTTGGGAGGCAGTAGACCGTTATCTCTTCCACCATCATTTTCCACTTTTCTCATATTCGACCATCACCATCATTGCTACACCACTGCCATCTACTGCAACTATGGAAGACGTCCAATCTTCAACAAACGTGAGAGAGTCCGGAGTCATGCGTAGCTAAACCACATTTCCTCTTGAAGATGTAGCATCGGCTTGAGTTCACTGGTTCTTTAAAAGGGAGTTAAACTTACATCATCAAGTCTGATTTCATTGTTGTAAATTCCTGAGTTAGGGTTTACTGCTATGTAATTAGGTTAGCTTGGTTATAGTTTAACCAAGTGTAGAACGATGTCTTGTGTTTTGGATTGCTTAATGTAGAACTTTGATGCTCAATATATGAAGTCTCATATATGTCTTTTGGTGATTGTGTTAACCCTCTTTATCTGCCTAGTTGTGTTTGATATTGAGATTGTGCTTGAGCCAATTGACCACTTGCATTAACTTGTCCATTTCACACACTAAGGTGCATTTAATAATGTAACATCACGTTACGGATGTGATGGGTAAATTGGTAAATTAGAACGGGTTAGGATTTTTACCGTGCATTATCGACTGAGTATTCAATTGGCCTCTAGTTGGAGAGGACTGAGTCTTTTGCCCATGCACTGATAGGTACATGCATTCATGACGTTTTCCCGGCATTTGATTGTGAAACTGATAGAAGTTGTGAATTTGTGAGATGATTAGGTTTGATTATGAATTTTGGGAACATTTTGGAATAATTGGGCTTGAAAAATGGGATTGGAAATGTTTTAGAGTAATTGTAAATTGATAGTGACTCCTTGGAAATTTCTGGAAAATTTGGGAGAAAAAGTCCGGACTGGAAATTTTTCCGAGTGTCGGACAGATTGACTGCTTAGTGCTGAAATAATTGTCCTATGGCTATGGAAATTAGAAATATGATTTAAGAGTTTAAATATGTCGAGCCATTGAAATTTAGAGACAAATTGGACTGAAAATGATCGTGAAAAGAGTAACAGAATTTCATGTATTATGAGGAAAAAGGGGATAAGAGATATATGGAATTAGCCTTATAAATGCCTTAGAATTTCAAAAGGGGAAAAGAAATTCTCTTCTCCTAGTGCACGAACCCTTTTCTCCTTCCTCTGTGATCTTCGTTCCTTTCTCCTTCTTGATTCTTACTTGCTTCTCCTTCATTGTGGTTGAAGACTAGCTGGAAACCTTAGAGAGGTTGACGTTTGGCTTGGCTATGGAGATCACCGTGATTGTTAGAGGTTGGAAGAGATTTTCGGAGATTTTAGGGTTTAAGAATCGAGCTTCGATTTAGTAAGTTTTATGGCTTTAATGTTGATATTTATTGTTGTTTGTTGTATTAATGGGTTTAAATGCTATAGATGTGGGTAGTTGAGTGTGTTTAATGTTGGTTTTAAGAGTGAAAATGGCGGAGAAATCGATCGGGGAAGAAGACGTAGCCGCACGTCGCGACGTCTGGAAAAGGGCCACGCCGCGACGAGATAATGTGTGCTCGCCGTGGCGAGTCACAAGAGACGTCTCGGCGAACGAGTAAGTTTCACGCCGCGTCGAGTTGTTCATAGGCACCGCGGCAAGGCGAAACAGAAGTGTTCGCCGCAGCGAACGTTCCCACACCACGGCGAGGGACAAAATTCTGAATGGAAGCAATTTGGTTTTCGAGGCATAATTTATTGTGTAGACCTCCAATTGAGGTGATGCTTGATGCGTTATGAATTAGAGAAAGAGGTCTACAATTAGGGGAAAAGAAATGAAAGTTCGGATTTAAATTTGTAGGGATTCTGATTATTGAAATAGCGTTAAGAATGTGATTGTATTGTAACCTAAAAGTTGTTTCGTGACAGTGGGAGTATAAATTGAGACTTTGGAATTTAAATTCAATACTACTGGGAATTTTAGAAACTGAGCATAATGAGTGAAGTGGATCTAGAGAATAGTGATATCGATTTTGAGGTACTACCCTAGCGAGTAAGACTTGATAAATTGATTGAATATCTGAAATAGACTTGGTGGAGTTCCATATTGAACAATTGAGTGAAAAGTTAGAATTTGACAATAGAAAGTGGAAAAATGGGAAGTAGTACCGGGAAAATCATGAATAGGCTTAGTACATCTTTTAAATTAAGACATGTGCATTATTGAATTATTTTGATTGTGCATGTAGTAATCAGATAATTTTTGACTGTTATAGGGATATCGTTGGAACGACAATTCTACGGATATTGCTGGGACTTCCAGGCTGTAGCTCGGAAGTACATGTGAGTAACCTAGTTGGTTCCTCAATCTATGTATGTTTCATATTGTACATTGATGCCATGTGGAGATAACGGATGGATATGTGTGTTTGATTTTGAATGATTTCGGACCATGGGTGTCCGAAATATTGGGAACGTGATATAGAAGTACTATTATGTGCAATCAATTATGAATGCATCAATGAAATAATTGGTAAATGCATATGACTGAAATGCCGGACCAAAGGTCCGAAGAAACAGAAATTGGTTACTGAAATGTAAACGACTGTAAATGGAAATTTGAGCATATGCATTCATGCGTAAGAGCATGATTAGATAATGACAGTTGTGACCGGAGCAACCAACGTTAGAGCCACAGGCTCACTGTATTAGGGCTTTACGCCCACCGAACACTGTTACTGAACCGAGCCTCGAGCTCGAGAGGAGTTAGTGCATACCCAGAGGGCTCTCCTACTCCATAGACGCGTCTGATTACTGATCACTGATAGGCACTCGGTCACAACACCGTAATAAACTAGACAGTGTCGCATGTGCATTGCATATATAAATGATTAAATATGGATAGTGTGATATTTCTGAAAGTGATATATTCGATATTGTGAATTGTGTGAATATGCATGAGTTGAGTGAACCATCGATGATGGTTTCTCACTGAGTTCGCAAACTTACCCAACATTGCAATTATTTTTCAGGGATTAAAGAACCCCGTTAGACAAACGGGGGTATGAGTACTGCAAGCAAGGCAGAATTCGAGGTCGGGATCAGTGCATGTCTGTATTAGTGCTAATCTGTATTCTTTGCATAAGATTAGCTCTGTATTAAACTGAGGGCCCCAATTGATAATTTGCGTATTTGAAATGTGATCATCGAAAGTTTCATTCTTGAAATTGTATTGTGATTAAATTGTTTTCATATTAAAGTGGGCCCAGTATAATTATTGATTTCTGCGCACTCGACTGTTTTCAAAAAGAAAAATATCATAACGGGTTTTTAAACTGATTTGACTGCTCAAGCATACCACCCTCGTGAGGCACGGGCTCGGATATCACTACCGATATCAGGTTCGGGTCTTGCGGGAGTGGGATGCTACAAATAAGGTTTTAGTTAACGTAGTTCGTTGATTAAAACCTTGGACTTAAAGAATCCCTTAAGGTTCTAAGGCTTAAGAGCACTTAATGGGGTATTGAGAAATGGAGTTCAATGATCAAGATCCTGGACTTGAGGAGAAGTCTTTAAGGTTGATATTTGAAAACTTAGTGAATTTCACTTCCTGAAAATTGTTTTGAACCATGATAGCCTAAGCTCATTTTCAAGAGGATTTATTATCATTTGCTTATTACTCAAAATTTTAATTTCATTTAATTCCTTAAAATCCAAAAATATACTTTTTACACTTTGACCTTCAATTTAGTTAAATTTCCTTAGTTCTTTTTAATGACCAAAACCCCCATTTTATCAACTTTGATTGCAATTTTTGACAATTAGGCTAGGTTAGACCTTTTCACTTGGTTCCAATTAAGTGAGACGACCCAAGGTTGCATCCTGTATTGCAATCCTTGGAATTTTTATTTTTGA
This sequence comes from Erythroxylum novogranatense, assembly GCA_029891385.1. Taxonomy (NCBI): domain Eukaryota; kingdom Viridiplantae; phylum Streptophyta; class Magnoliopsida; order Malpighiales; family Erythroxylaceae; genus Erythroxylum; species Erythroxylum novogranatense. The sequence continues at coordinate 32,392,441 of CM057225.1, read as the reverse complement.
CTCGGTTTCCAAGGGATTGATCTTAAATCGATACGAAGAGCCGATCAAAATGGGGTCGTTGTCAGGGAACCAAGAAATTGGTTTACCATAGGATAGCCATTGCCATCTCATTTCAATTGTCGTTGATAATCGGAATCTTTGTTTTTGCAGTGCATTTAGAATAGTTTAATTTTCATACTTGTTCATAGTATAAATTTTGATTTTCCATTGCACAAGCATACTTCATACTTTAATCTTTCTCTTACTTAGCAAAATTTTCACACATACACACTCATACATACATCCATACACTCATACACTCGCATTCATCACATTTCACTTTTATTTGACTTTGTGTGATTGTGAGAAAATTTTGTTACTGATCTTTTATTTGTGGATTGATTTTTGCGCATGCCTAGGAGAGGTAGACTTGTTCAATTCCAACCTGAAGTTGAGAGACACTTGCGGAGACTTAGGAAAGAGAGAAAAGAACAAGAGAGGAGTAGATTAGTTGAGCGAGAAAGAGAAAATATGGCTGAAAATCCCAATCTTTTCCCAAATCCTAACTTTCCTGCACACCAACCTAGAAATGGAACTAATGGAGGAAATGGTGAGCATGATAGAGTAGGCGAAAACAATGAGAATCAGAGACATAGGACTATTAGGGAAGTAACAACTTCTGATGTGCATTATGATCCATTTACTGCTGCTTGCCCTAATTTTGATATTAATTTTGAAGTTAAAGGTTTGTTGATTAATTCCCTTCCTAAATTTCATGGCTTGGCAGGAGAAGATCCGTATATGCACCTACAGTCTTTGACGATGATTTTTCATAGTATGAAGCCAGTTGGAGCAACATTGGACCAAGTGCTATGGAAGGTATTTCATTTGTCCTTGGAAGGGAAGGCATGGGAGTGGTACATGAGTTTCCCAAGGCATATGGCTAATGCTTATCATAGCTGGACCAATTTGAGGAAGGCCTTTTTGGAGAAGTATTTTCCAGCTTCTAGGACTAGATCAATGAGGAATGAAATTTATTCAGCCCGCCAAGAGTATGATGAGTCACTGTATGACTACTGGAACCGCTTCCAAGACCTATTATCTAGATGCCCCCATCACCAAATTCCCGATGAGCAACTGGTGCAATAGTTCTATGATGGGATGAAGAGTCAAGAGAAAGGTATGCTGGATGCTGCATCTGGAGGATCTTTGCTTGATGTCACAGCATTGGAAGCATGGGACTTGATCAAGAAGATGGCCTTAAACCATCAACAATACAGTGTGAGAGATTCCAGAGGAGTGCATGAATTGGGAGCTTTAACAGCTCAAGCCAAGAGAATGGAAAGTCTGGAAACAAAGGTAGATTCACTGGAGAATAGGATAACATCACAGTTATCTTGTATTACTGCCGAATTGAAGAACTTGAATATGCATCGCCCATCATCTTCAATGGACCTTACTACACCCAGTTGTGACACTTGTGGGTCGGTGATGCACATATCAAGTGTATGCCCTGGAAGATATGAAGAGGTGTCAGCAGTGTATCTAGGGAGAACAAATCAGAAGTGGGATCCATACTCCATCACATACAATGAGGGATGGAAGTCTAATCCAAAATTCGGTTGGAGGAATGAAGAAAGTAGGGCCCCAAACAGATTTCAAGCCACTTTACAACATAATTCAAAATACAACTTAACAAAAGCAACAACTTCTCAAAATTCATCTAAAGCATTGTTTTACAAATTCAACTTCTAAAAGAACAAAAGAACAAAAGTGCGATATGGAGTAATGCCTTGGCGCTCATCTCGATCACTCGCTAACTTGCTCATCACTTGTGGGTGGGAAGGTGAGAGGGGTGAGCTTAACGCTCGTGGGTAACATGTTTATATTCGATAATAAGCAAAAACCATTAAAACATTCATGATCATAGCAATTTCTCACAATTATCCGTAAAACACATATTTCTTAGTTTTGTTAAGCCCAAATCACAATTCTCATAATTCAAATATTTTTCAAACTTGTCAATACATGTAAGCACACAAACACAACACAAATGGCTTGGCAAGTCCATAAACATGAAGAACTACACAATTCCATAAAATGGCCTTGCGTATTCGTAAACTTGAGGGAGTCCTTAAAGAAACTCCATACCACTAGCGGGCAGGCAGGAGAAGCCATGACTTGGTCAACGTGCACGTGACAATTCTTGGATGGACTAAACCAAACCCACATAACATGTAATTTCATGCACTGAAAATATTTTGCCCAAATGGCACATTCTTGAAAACTTGTTTTCATGCACTTGATATATTTCACAACTCAACAACCAAAATCTCATGCCAATCATAAAAGCCATTTTCACTCATTCAAAGGCAACAATTACAATATTTGCAAAACAATTTCACACATAACAACTTATGGCAAATTTTCAATCTTTTAAAGAACAATAAAAGCTCATTTATGAGGTAGTTGGAAAAGTCATTAATTCCTTTGAGTTGAAGAACATTTATAACTTATTAACACAAGTATAAAAATGTCACCCACCTTAGTTTCCTTAATTGAATCTTGCTCAAAAGGGCCTCTCCTCTTGCTCCTCTTGCCTCCCTTGATCTTCATCAACAATAACACAAAATCCCAAATCAATAGGATTCAAAAATTGGAAAACCTAAAGAACCCAAAGTATGAAATTGATCTTAGAGTCTCTAAACCCATTCATTTCCTAAGCTCTTTGAACCAAAAACTCTTCAAAAATTCAAAACATTAAAAATCACTTACCTTGAATCTTCACCCAACCAAAGGTTTCTTGGCTCAAATGAAAGCTTGAACCTTCCTCTAGCTTTTTCCTTCTTGAATTAGCCCTAAACATCCACTTGAACTCCAAGAAAATGGAAAACCCTAACTTTTCTTCTTCCTTCTCTCCACCTATGACTCTCTCCCTCTTCTCTCCTTTCAATTTTCGTTTCCCTCTCTTCTAATTGAAAGACCACTCATTTCTCTTGCCTTTTATACCATTAATGATGCTAAAAAGTCCATATTGCCCTTACTTATTAGCCTATGAACTTAAATGCTTAAGTGATCTTCCCATACTACCCCTTAGGCAACTTAACACTTTGCCTTTAATTCACTTCACCCAAGTCACATACTCTCATTAATGCTAACATGCTAATTAATCCCAACACACATAAATCTTGCAAGACCCCAAAAATCATCTAATCATGCTTAATCAAATAAAAAAAATTTAGGGGCCAACATTTGGTTTGGTCCAACTTATTTATGCACACCTCTCTCTTGGTTACTCTCTCTGTGTCGCCAACTGCTTCTCTTCTTTCTTTTCCCAGTATTGAATTTTTTTAAGTCCCTTGGTCCCACTCTTTATTCATGTTTTAACCTCTCCTTCACGCTCATTCTTCTTGGCCAAAACGTTAACATCTTTAGGTGGCCAAAATTTTAGCTATTTTTTTTATCCTTGCTTCCTCTTAAAGCTTTTCTTGCTTTAGACTTTTAAAGGTTCCAAATCTAATGTGTGCCTAAAATTAAGACAAATAACTCTTAATTAGTGCAATTTAAACATTAACTGGACAAGAGTTTAGCAAATTATGTACCTAAAATCAATATAAAATGCCCATGAACATATAGTTACTTAGTGTCATGTCTAGGGGTTTTTTCATTTTTTAATTCCAAAAATAGCCTCAAACTCTAAAATAGATGAAAAAATTTGCACCTAAAAACTCTCTGTCATGATTGTGACATAATAGTCATGATCACATTATTGGTTTTCCCTCTCTATCATGATCGTGCACTATGTTTCATCCTCTCTGTCACGATGGTGCTTATTGAGGCGTGATCATGATAGAGGCCATGTAGCCCTATACACGACGGTCATGATCGCGCTCCTCATACATGATCAAGGTCCCCTTCATGCAACTTCCATCTTCTTTGTTATTCAATTACCTGATTTCCAACACTCTTAAACACATCAAACACCTCATGAAACAAAAAATTAAGATTAAATTCATGTTTTAAACCATATAAACACTTAGAATATAAACAAACACTCTTAATAACACAATTATAAACTTATACATACAATAATTATTCAATAAATACTTAAAAACATTTTAAAACACTTAGGAAAACATAGTATGAACTATTCTGATCAATTATGAGGACCTCTTCTTTCAGGTGAGAATCATGTCTCTCCTCTGATTTTCCTTTCCTAATTCAAAGCCCTAAATTCCCTTCTTATTTTTGTGGTTAACAGAGCTTACAATAGAATACTAGTGGCAAAAGGATCTCACTTAGAGACCCTATTGGAGACAAAAGGTATTTATAATTGATATATTCCTCTCTTCCTTTCCAATTTTTTTCCCTTAGGATTGCAATTGTAGATTGTTAGAGTAATTTCCATGAGATTTCTAAGTTATGAGCTTCTCCTTAATTTTCATCATCAAAGCCAAACTTCCTGTTGGCAACATCTTTGGTTCTTGAATTTACTGGTATACCTCTCCCACCATATTTTTTGACATGTTCAATAAAGGAATTTAGGGAAATCACATAGTCTACCTTGTTTATATTCGAGTGGTAGATCAATCAAGATAGGATATTTGGGATATTGTCACTTTGTAAAATCCAGTGTCAATTACCCTTTGTCTAAGACCATAATTCTCTAGAGAAATCATATTTAAAAAGATATGGTTCCTTAATTCTAGGCTAAGTCACATATAATACATCTAGGGTTAGAATTTAGAAATGGAAGCTTGTTTATGGTACTTAATTTGTTTAATACTATAAGCTAGAGAAGAAAATAATTTTCAAGCATTAGGGATTTATACTAGAGTGTTTTATACCAATTAACCCTTTAGTCTCATTATGTTAACCAATTTCTGCAGAATTTGATGCTGAATTTACCAATGGGTTGGTTATACCATAAATAGGAGTCATGTAGTTAGGTTGGTAATTAGGTAGAAAATTTTGTAATTAGGTAGGGAAAAAGATCCATTGATTCTCAACTATTATACAACAAACTTTATTATTGAAGGGGAATTTTTTCTAACACCTTATCACCTCAGGTATTCTAATAATAGGACTTTGACCACTCCAATTATCAATTTATAGTGAGGCTTTTTTTTCCATTTCTAATGTCACAAAAGGTTCTAGGCTCCAGAACTTCTCTCAACTTTAAAAGTTAGGAGAAGTACGATCAGTGCAAGTCTTTTAAGGTAACAAAACAAATATAACACCCTTTTAGCATATATGAATGGATCTATTTAATCTATAAGGTTTCCTTGTCTTGAAATATCATCTATAGCTTCTTTAACATAAGAGTCTTTTTAGAGATCTTGATAGGTATAATCCCAAGGCCTCCCTCAATTTTACGCTTGTAAAAATCCACCCATTTAACTTTATCATAACTAATTCCTGATAAAAAACTCCCTGATCAACTTCTATGGTGCTTTGATAACCCTTTTAGCCAATATCAAGCTTGAAGACCAGTATATATGCATTGAGTTTAGGATAAAAGTAATCAATTGTAGCCTTCCTCGAAAGGATAGGAATTTGTTCATCTAGGAATTAAACCTCTTCTAAATTGTTTTAATTAGAGGGTATCATTCACTAAACAAGATCCTGTTTGTGGTAATAGGTAGGCCCAAGTAGCAAAGGGGGGTTTGCTTTCTACTTATCTTGGTTATTGTTGATATTTTATTCTCCAAATGCTCAGCACTAACAAATAGCAGGAAGTGACTTTTATTATGATTGAATTCAAGCCCATATATTTCCTTAAAATGATCCAACATAGACATTAGTATTTTAATTGACTTATAGTGGACTTTATAGAAAAGAAAGAGTTCATCTGTAACGCATAAATTAACAAGGGAAATCTTCTTACATTTAGTGTGGTATTGAAATCCTTGCCACTATCTATCTTGTGTCTTAAAAGTTGGGGGCATACCTCTATGAAAAGGATAAAGAAATAAGGAGACATGAGATCACCTTGTCCTCTAGCTCCTTTGAAGATTCTTATAGGATTACCATTAACTAAAACAGAAAAGGAGGTAGTAGTTACCCATGCCTTTATCCACATAATGAATTGTTTAAGAAAGTTCATATATTTTAGGGTGAAGAGAACTAAGTCCCATTCAATACAGTCAAAGGCTTTGCTGAGATCAGCTTTGACTGAGCGATTAGGAGGTAAGCATAAAAAGGAGTTGTGGTTTGTTATTTACTAGAGAAAAATGAAAATGCCAAATTTGGAACTTTTATTGACAACATAAAAGGAGTTATGACTGCTTGGAAAAGAAAACATAGCAAAGTACATTAGAAAATCCTTATGTTGTAGTGGATTTGAAAAACAAAAAGGTTTCAATTTCATGTTTCATATTAGACAAATAAGTAAGGTTTGTGTGATTGAATTAATTTTGGGTATGTGTGGTTATGTGTTGCTTGGTATATGTTGGACCCCACACCCCACCCGTAGGTGTTTGCAGGTTATACTGCGGCGTGTGTTTGCGGGTTATACCGCGGCATTCAACTTAATCGGTATTGTCCTCTTGGTCAAGGGTGAGGCCACGACTCGAACTCAAGAACTCAAGGTTTTGTTACTTGGCTCAATGGTAAGAGGCGTGCAGCTAGAATGCAACAAAACCTTGAGGTCTTGGGTTCGAGTCGTGGCCTCACCCTTGACCAAAGAGGACAATACCGATTAAGGTTGGATGCCGTGGTATAACCCACAAACACACGCCGCAGTAGAACCTGCAAACACCTAAGGGTGGGGTGTGAGGTCCAACATTAAAAGGTGCCTTGAGGTAAGAGGCATCCACGCAAAGTGGAACAAAACCCTGAGGTCTTGGGTTCGAGGGCTTGAACTCACCTAAGGCCAGAGAGGACAATACTGATTAAGGTTGGATGCCGCGGTATAACCCGCAAACACATGCCGCAGTATAACCTGCAAATACCTACGGGTGGGGTGTGGGGTCCAACAGTATATGTCCGTTTTCCATCGATATGAATTGTTTTATAATTGTTTTTGGAAAATTAGGACAGGATCTGATCCCAACTATAGTGGAATAATTACAAAACTTTTCATATTTTGATTTCCTAAAAATCAAGATCACTTTAATTCTATAAAATGATTAACACATAAATCATGATAAAGTGTGGATTTTAATTCGTATCTTATTCCGAAGCTTAATCATATTCTTGTTGTATCCCTTGAACCACTTCTAAAATTAGTTTACCTTAACCGTCATAGTTGCACAAGTTTCCAACTTCTAACGATATTCACAAAATCAGTTGAGAGCACTTTATAACTCTTATAGAGAGGGCTAAACAAAAAATGTTAGTTCTATTAGAACTTAAACTTATTTATAATAGATTTTAGACATTTAAGTAATTTAACTGAAATTAAATTCTAATTTTAATTAAACTTTAGTTAGATTACAAATAATTTAATTAAATACCACTTATGCCCATTTTAAATATATGTTTGGAATAAATTTAATAAGATTACATTAATTACTAGCCCAAACAAGCCTTAAACTAGGTTTGGGATACCTTATTCCAATACCTAAATATGCTTTGTTCTATCCTTAGGATACACTATCCTTATTACCAAACATCTCTTATTCTAATCCAAGAATAAACTTATTTTAAACTTAGGATAAGATTGTCCTTATTATCAAACACCCCCTTTTCTTCATCTCACAAACCCTAAAATTGTTATGGATGAAACTCTACATATCATTAAGAAGCTATCGCTACCACTATTGAGGAGACTCTGCTGCCAGCTATCGACATGCCTCCATTGTCGTCAGCCACCACTCTAGTAGTTGCTTGTTATTGCCTGACATCGATGGCTTTTCCTCATTCTATTGGATCTTATTTGGGCATAATTAATAAGAATTATTTATAATTTTAATTGAAATTAGAATTTAAGTTCAATTAACTTATTAAAATGTCCAAAAACTATTATAAATAGGTTTAAGCTCTAATAAAGCTAACACTTATTCCTTAACCCTCTTTGTAAGAGTTGCATAGTTCTCTTAATCTGTTTTGTGGATATAAATAGAGGCCAAACACTTGCATGGATACGGTGGTTGAGATGAGCCAGTTCTGGAAACAATTTGAGGGATACGTCAAGAATATAATCAAGCTTCGAAATAAGATATGAATTAAGATTCATGTTTTATTATGATTTATGCGTTAATCATTTTATAAAATTAAAGTGATCTTAATTTTCTGGAAATCAAAATATAAAAAAGTTTTATAATTATTTTGCTGCGGTCAAGATCTAATCCCATCTCGATTTCCCAATAGATACAACTTTAAAACCTGCAATGGATGACAACCAACAATCTCTCTAAATTCTAAGGCTTTAAAAACTGGATCGGGCTGTTTGGTACGACCGAAAAAAGTTTGAACTGGTAAGTGGTCTAGTTCGATTTCACCTAAAAACCTCTATACTAAAAACTGTCCAATTCAAAAAAAATTTATCGGACTAGACAGTCCGGTTTGGTTTGATTTTTAAAACCTTGATATTTTCCTTATATTAAAATTTGAATAAATTTTATTTGATTTTATAATATCTATTTAAGATATTAAAATTACTTTAAAATTAACCTTTAATCTTTTTTAATTACGGTATTGAGCTCATAAGATCATTATGACATAAATATTTATATTATTAAAATTGTATGCATTAATAAATTTATTAAAAATGAAAAATACAATAAAAAGCTTAAATGTTTATGCTCTGTCGTTTCTTCTTGCTTCCTCTTTTAATCCTAATACATCCTAAAGACCTATATGAGATGATCAAGGTGAAAGTGTCGAAAAAAAAAGCAATTGAAAGTTAGGCCAACCATCTTGCGTGAGTCGTTTATTGTTATCGTGTTGTAAACCCTTGGAGGAAGGAGACTCCAGTGACAGTCTTGCAAGATACACTCTTTTTTTAAAATACTTTTTAGGTTAAATCATAATGGAGAATATGGAACCATCCTCTACTCGTGGTAAGTCCGATCCAACATGGAATTATTTTTCTTCTTCTCAAGCATCTGATAGGAATATCCAATATAACTATATGTTTTGCAATAGAATATTTAAAGGGGGAGGAATTTTTAGAATGAAAGAACATCTTGCTAGTGTTAAGGGTAATATTGCTTCTTGCAAAAAGTACCATTTGATGTATGTGATATGATTGGAAAATATTTGTAGCAACAAACAAAAAAGAAGAAGGAAAATAAAGAGGCTCATGATATATCTTTTGGAGATGATGAAATACCACAAGTATTAGATAAAGGAAAAAGAAAAGCTACTATTGACATAGATCCTTATTTTTCTCGAAGAACTAATCCTGGTTCTCAACCTAGTCTAAAAAGTTTTATGGTTGATAAGGATGTTGTTTTACGATGTAAGAGAACATGGGCTAGATGGTTCTATCATTCATGTATTCCTTTAAATGTTTTAAATTCACCATATTTTCAAGAAGCAATTTCTGCTACAACAACAATATGTATAGGATTTAAGGTACCATTTTATTATGAGTTGCGTGTGCCTTTGCTTCAAGATTTAAAAAGGGAATGTCAGGTAATTGTGGATACATATAAATCTAGTTAGGAATCAACAAGATGCATTTTTATGGAAGATGGGCGGACTGATTAAAGACAAAGAACCTTGATTAACTTCTTGGTTTATTGTAATATTGGAATAACTTTTATCAAGTCTGTTAATGCTTCTGACATGGTAAAATGTGCTAATGCTTTATTTGAATTATTCTTTGAAATTGTCGAGTGGGTTACACCAAAGAATGTTGTGCATTTTGTTACAGATAATGCAGCTAATTATGTATCAGCTGGGTACTTATTACAATCCAAGTATGGGAATATTTATAGGTCTCTATGCACTACTCATTGTATAAATCTTATTTTAAAAGATATTGGTGGTATAGGCCATATTTCTAGTCTTGCTTCACGTGCATCTAAGATCACAATTTTTTTGTATAATCATGTCACTTTTTTATCTTGGCTAAGAAAACAAACAGGTTAGGTTGATATTGTTCGTCCCTCTACTACCAGGTTTGCAACTACATTTATTACTTTGAAAAGTGTTTATAAACATAAGCAACTACTTCAAAATTTAGTGACAAGTAAACACTTTTCAAGTCATAAATTATCAAAGAGTGAAAAATGAAAAGAAGTTTGTACTATTATTGTAACATCCCGTTCCCATATTAAGGGTTAAGAATTTCGGTACATGTAAGCTCAAAGAGAGATTAAGGAAATGCATTTTCTTGCTCATGCATAATGTTAGCATATATGCACATAAATATTAAATATTTGCACAAAAATAAGTGTACATGCATTCATTGACAACTTCCAAGTATGATTGTTTTTAAATGCGATGTTATTGAAAGTGAGAAGTAGAGGAAGTGGAAAGAGTGATCTAGGTATGAGTTGAGATAAGGAAAGATTTGGAAATAAAATTGGTAGTGATCTGGAAAATGTTTACTGAATATGCTTCAGTCTTTTAGCCATAACGTTTTCTCTAGTTGTCCAAATGAGATGATTCTTGATTAGGATTAATCTAGAGATATATGGCTATATTTCGTATGAAGACATCAAATTCAGTTCTATCTCTAAAAGTCTCAAAATATCATGAAGTTATGAAGTTGGTCCAGTACGTCGGTGTATGAATGGAAAATTCATCTTCAGACTTTAGGGGAAACTTTGAGATTGATATAAAGATATTTTAACCAAGATTCCTTCTAGAAAGTTGTATATCTTTATTTTATCTTTCCAACGGTATATAGTATGAAAATTTTGGACATCGGAGTCAAAAGTTATGATCCTTATAAGTGGATACGTTCTGGGGAAAAATTTGAGACGCAAAAATGAGACGCAAAAAGTGAGACGCAAAAGTGAGACGCAAAAAGTGAGACACAAAAATGAGACGCAAAAAGTGAGACGCAAAAGTGAGATGCAAAAAGTGAGATGCAAAAATGAGACGCAAAAAGTGAGACACAAAAGTGAGACTCAAAAGTGAGACGCAAAGAAGTGAGACGCAAAAGTTAGATGCAAAAGTGAGACGCAAAAGTGAGACGCAAGAAATGAGATGATAGAAATGAGACGATAGAAATAAGATGATGGAAATGAGATGATAGAAATGAGACGATAGAAATGAGATGATAGAAATGAGATGATGGAAATGAGACGATAGAAATGAGACTATGGAAATGAGACGATAGAAATGAGATGATACAGAAGTCAGAAGATAGAATTGGTTTTCTAGGTCTCCATGAAAGTTGTAGATCTCAAAGTCTTCTTTCTAATAGTACAAAAACAAAGTCAATCTGACATCTATATTGATAGTTATGGCAATCGCGCCAAGGAATGTACAATATGAGTAAAGATATGAACATGTTGGATTCTTTTGATCATAACTTCTCCTCTAGACCTCTAAATGACTTGATTCTTGAGCCATTGGATTTGTAAGACATTGCCTTACATCTCCACCAATAATCATAGTCATATGAAACTAATGGATAAAGATTTAGTGAAAAGAGTGCTACGGGTACAGTGAGTGTGTTCTTCAATAATATGAACTGGTGTTATCTCACTGAACATACTTCAATATTTTGATGTTTTCTGGATCCATATAGGTACAAATGAGACGATGTTTGTTTTATGGTGAAATAGAAACATAGGGCTACAAATTATATGAAGAAATCAAATTCTGAATCAGACTCTAAGAGATTGAATTTTTGCATGGAAATTGAGTATAGGGTACTGTCTCGGAATAAAAGCAGTCCGGAGATATTGGAGTATAACTTTCACACTGCTGAACCAAATTGAATGCTTTTGGTATCACTGAAAATATAAGACAATAGAGAAGAGTCTTCTAGAATAAAGTGTTATGTCAGAATATTCAATGGTACTTTTGGCAAGATACTTATGTGTAAAAGACATAAGGCATAAATGGAAGGAGTAAATGGGACAATTCTCAATCATTAAGGGCATAATTGGAAGAAGAAGTGTTGTCTTACCTATAAATGGAGTAGAAACATGAAAATGGAAGGAAGTAGAAGGGAAGAACAAAAATTTTAGAGAAAAGAGAGAGAATGTCATTAAAAGGAGAGTGAAGTGCAAAGAGAAGAAGAGAAAGAAGAGAAACAAGCTAGGGTTTCAATTTTCCTAACCTACAAGAGAGATTTTGGGATTGATCAAGAAAGGAAACAAATAGAGAAAGAAAAGAGCTTCCAATTGAGCTAAAGATCTCTTCATTTGGTGAAGAATCAAGGTAAGATAATTTTGAATCTTTTAGATTTTTGAATGGATTCTAGTTCATCGAGTTTAGAAAAAGTTAGGTTCAAGTATTCTAGAATCAATTTTAGTGATTTTGCATTATGGGATTTTAAATTGGATTCCTATTGGATGATAATCTAGATATTTTGAGATCATATGAGGTTAGAAAAGAGATGATGAGAAATTAAGTTATGGTATAAAGTAACCAAATGTTCTTGAGGTGTAAGGTTATGAATAAGCTCAACGAGTGAAAATGGGCCTCGAGCTCACAAGTGATTCAGAGCCTCAGGCTCAACATTTAATGAGCCCTGTATCCCCCAAGTGGATAAGGGACAGTTGTCAATGAGCCCCATATGAGACAGTTTAGGCACCCGGTCACAACAAAATAATAAATAAAAAGTGAGTCTCATGTGCATTGCGTATGTATAATATAAATGATTATGTGTAATAAATACGAAGTGTTAAAGTGAATGTGAAATGTGAAATAATGTGAAATGTGTGATGTATGTGTTATGTGAATTATGGTTTATGTGATTGGGTGAACCATCGATGATGGTCTCTCATTGAGTTCGAAAAACTCAACCAAAATTTACAACTATTTTTCAGGATAAGAAGAATACCCCGTTAGGCCAACGAGAGTATACGTACAACATTCAAGTGAAGGATAGAGGTCGGGATCAGTTCGCGTCTGAATTGCATTTCTCTAATTGTATTGAATTGTTATTCCGTAACTTTTGTATAAATTTATATCTTGAAATTGACTCAAGTGTTTTGTATTTATGAAGGGCCCGAATGGCTATTGAAAATTGTGTTTATTAAAATTGTTTATGCATGAATGTGGGCCCAATGTGAGTTTCGATTTTTGCATATATGTTTGTGGTTTTGGAAAAAAAATGTACCGATTTTTGAATGATTGAGTGCTTTAGCATGCCAGCCTCGTGAGGCACGGACTCAGATATCATCATCGATGTCGAGTTCGGGTCATTGCGGGAGTGGGGTGCTACAAGTATTATAGATAATAAACTTTGGGATGCTTGCTTAATCATTGTGAGGATTGTGGCTCCTCTTATAAGATTATTGAGGATTGTTGATTCAGATGAGAAGCCATCTCTGAGATATATATATATGATGGTATGTATAGAGCTCACAAAACAATTATAAATGTTTTTAAAGGGAAGGAGAAATTGTACAAGCCTTATATAGATATTATTGATCGACAATGAGATAAGCATCTTACGCAAAGAATCCACTTAGTAGCATATTTTCTCAATCCTTATTACTTATATAGTGGAGAAGAACGTACAATTAATTTTATGGGTAGTTTGTTTGATGTGATTGAATGCAAAGGTATTTTTTCTATTGAAGAGCAATCACAATAGATAAATGAAATTAAATTGTATCGTGAAGATTTAGAGAGTTTTGCTAGATCATCAACAAAGAGAGAACTTATGTTGAAAAAAATGCAGCTAAGTAAGTTTTATACTTTTAATTCATTATTTACTTATTAATAATATGTATATTTTTATCATAACTATTAATTTAAAATACAGATGAGTGGTGGAGATTATTTGGTGATAGTGTTCCAACATTGAGAAAACTCGCTATTAAGTTACTCAGTCAAATAACTTCTGCATGAGGTTGTGAACATAACAGAGTGTTTTTGAAGATATTCATACAAAGAAACGAAATCGTTTGAAACATCAAAGACTTAATGACCTTGTTTACGTTACTTATAATATGATAATAAAGAACATGTATTTTACTATTTTATAGTTTTGTTTTTATTTCAATAATTTAATTTTTATTATTGATTTTATAATTTCTCTATTATGTATTCAGATCGTTTGGTAAGAAAAGAACATATGATCTAGTTGATATTGATTGAATTGAACATATTGATTTTTTGATCGAAGAAGAACAACCATCGCCTGATCTTGATTATAATGAACTTGAAAAGACGATTTATGAACAAAATGTATTTGTCACAACGAATGAATTAAGAACATCTACTGATGGTTAGTTCATATCTTATTTTGATCATATTTAAGTTAAAATTATACTGTATTATAAGTTTACAATTGAGAATAATTTCATACATTACTAATTTGTAATTTATTTTAAGCAGTAGAAGAAGTTGATGCAAATACTTTAGATAGAAGCGTAGTTTATGAATCTTTAAATAGCGTTGGGGAATTTGGAGCTTTTGATAATGACGAGACACAACTTCATTCAGCAATACAATTTTGATTTTATTGTTATTTTAATATTTATATTAAATTTATATTTATTTAATATTAATTTATTATATAATAATAGACATTGGTGTTTTTTTATTTCAATAAAATATTTTATTTTTACTTATTTTTATAAGTTCTATTTCTTATTTATTATACACCGATTTTATAGTAGTTCACTATCGGTTAAACCTCTAAACTTTAAACATTTCTTTCAATCGGTTTAATGTCCGGTCCAGTTTTTAAAACATTGCGAAATTATGAGATGTTAAGCATTCTCAAGTGTCCATGAGCATCCTTCTCGGAGCACTTAGAGGGACTTATCTATACTGAACTAGGTAAAGGAAACATTTCCTTTCAGAGAAGCAGAGAGAAGGTTAGCATTCGAGAAAGTATTTTGCCCGGTGAACTTTATAACAAAAGGAGTCGGGGGTAGGAAGCTAGACTTTATGCTTGTTCGGCAAGCATAGGTTAGATTAAAGAAATTGATATCCTTAAAGCTGATAAAACTTACTTGATTAAGATTACCCCTCCCTCTCTTCTCAGAGTTACGAACGACTTCATTAAATTTTCCATTATAGGCTAAGGTATCAAAGGATTAATGGATAGAGAACGAATTTGGTTCGAACTATGGCTTCTTGCATAGATGGGAATCTCAATCTCATCCCCGTTTATAAAGATGCGGTCAAGAACCGAGGCGATGTCCCCAGTCATTAGAAGGAGGGAGATGAGCCACTAAAAAGCGGTGGGACTATAATTGGAATATGAAGGAATGGAGATCACGAACTGTGAATAAAAGAGGAAAAGGGAAATCTAATTATAAGGTCAAGAGACAAAACTCTAAACTGAGAAACTCTAAAGAGGAAAATCGAACATTGTTTAACCAATCAAACGCATCCAAAGTGTAAGTGTAGCCACCGGTCTGGAAACATCTCCAACTCAAATTGTAAACGAAGTTAATAATGATACTGAGTGCGGCTTTCATCTTCTTGTGAATAAAGAATTGTTCTTTTGCTTGCTATATTAATTTAAGTTAAAAATATATTAAACTTTGATATCAGGTATAACTAAAAAATTGTTTTCCCAATTTACTTTAACATATCACTTGGCCCAAATTTAAACCCGATGTGACGCATAAATTACACATGTACGAGGGGAAAAAAAAAACACAATAGAAGAGGTTATATACCATTAGAAGCTGAAATTTTGGGACATCTGCACAAGGTTATGTGAATTTGGAGTTAAATTGAGTTGCAAAATTGGTGGTATTTTGTGATAAAACTGGAGATTCTGCGTATGAATTTACTGACTTTTTATTTATTTATTTCAGTGCTAGGACTTTGTATTTGAAGCAAATTTGAATTATTGCATTGGGTTTTTAGTAAACTGGTAAAATTTATATGATTCATTTTTATTTGTTTCTTATTGTGAGTATTGTCGTTGTTTTGAAGTTATTTCCTTCAATGTAATGTCAATAACTTTTGTTTGTTGGTCTAAAGGTTGTCTCCCGTATTTTAAAAAAAAGGTTGTCTGCCGTATTTTTATCAAGATTTGGAGAGAATTGCAAGCGAAAAATATAGAAATATTTACAATTCTTAATTGAACACGATTTGACCTACAACTGTGTACTGGCCTATATCTATCATGGAGAAAACACATGATCCAAAACAAAACTTAGGAAGAGACTTGTTAAAAAAGTTGTAGAATAATATATATGGTCTAAGTTAAGATTCTGCAATTAAAACCTTGAACACAAGTTTGTATTATGAACACGGAAGCATGTTTCTCAGTCTGCACCAAATCATTTACAAAAGAACAAACACAGATTGGTCAAGATTTCATGTTTTAAATAATGTTCTAAATCCTCCCTCTAAAATTGTACTAAAATTGCTCTAACATGACTCAAATTTTCCAAATTTTGTTCCTTCTTTATATGAAGCTAAATTAAGAATTAAAAAGAAAATATAATTCTTTGAGGCGTGCAGTTAGATGTAACAAAAACCTTGAGTTCTCGAGTTCGAGTACCAAAGAGGACAATACCGATTAAGATTGTGGTCGCGTGCAAACATGAGGTATGCGGAACCCAGTTCGTCCCGGTACGCAAAACACGGACCCAACATAGAGATATTTCTTAAATTGTGTAAGAAATCCAACTTAGTTTTTAATTTGGAAAAGTGAAATTTTATGGTTCAAAAAGGGACAGTTTTAGGTCATAAAATCTCTAGTAAGGGTACAAAGGTTGATATGGTTAAGGTAGAAACCACATAAAAGTTGCCAATATCTTAGACATGCTGAGTTTTTAAAGATATTTATTAAAAAAATTTCCAAGATAGTTAAACGTCGTACTAATTTTCTTAACGAAGACATACCATTTACTTTTAATGGTGAGTGCTTAAATTCTTTTAATATCATATAAGATAAGTTAACTAACTTCTTGATAATGGTAGCATTAAATTCTAATTTTACTTTTGAATTAATATGTGATGTTGGTGATTTTACAATTTGGGTAGTGCTAGGACATAATAAGGATAAGTATTTTAAGCCTTTATATTATATAGACAAAAGCTTAACTAATGCACAAGAGAATTATATTACTATTGAAAATGAGTTACTTGAAGTAGTTTTTGCTTTTGATAAATTTGATATTACCTTATTATGCAAAAATTCATTATTTATATTAGCCATTTAAGAACTTTGCTATCTTTTGAGCAAGAATGATGATGAACCAAGATTAATTAGATGGGTTTTATCATTTTATGTTTTTGATCTTAAGGTCAAAGATAAGAAAAGGGGTGAAGAAAGTAGGTTAAGTCTTAACCTATGCCTACTAATAATGCTAAGGTAGTTGTTAAGTTTTTTAAGAAATTTACACAATTTGGTATACCTAGAGCTATAATTAGTGATAATGGTACATATTTTTATAACCATCAATCTAAAAAAGTGCTTAAATGATTTGATGTTATACATAAAGTAGCTACCCCTTATCATCCTCAAACTAATGGCCAAGTATAAGTAACTAAAAAGGATACTATAAAAGATTATTGAGCATTATAGGAAAGACTGGTCTGTGAAGTTAAATAATGCTCTATGGGCCTATAGGACTGCTTATAAAATTCCTATTGGATCCACACCATATAAGATAGTTTCTAGGTAGTTCTGTCACTTACTGATATAACTCAAGCATAAAGCTTTTTGGGATACAAAGTTATTAAATATAATTTAGATCATGTAATCTAAACAATTATGCTCCAAATTAATGAATATGACGAGTTGCACAATTGTTGTGTCTAGTTTCTATTGTTTTTAATTGCTTTCATATCTTCATTTTGGTTACAAATCCTTGTGTTTTGATTCGACTGTGAGATGAATTGAGTGAAAATGGTGTGAATATTTCATGAATGTTAATTTGATTATCTTGTGAATGTTGCATGGAAATTAAGAATTTTGCATAAAAATTGGTATGACACGTTAATTGCATGTCACACATATTAATTTAAGTTAATTTCATGAAGACACACATGTTAATTTTATACACACACACAGTTTAAATGCACACATACATTAGTTCTATACATTCACACACGGTTTTAATGCACACTCACACATTAATTCCATACACACACACACACATTTTCATTCCATGCACATACACGTGTTCATTTTTCCAACTACAATGTTCTTATCTCACCATGTATACTTCACACCAATTCCATTCTCATAGCCATGGACACACAGTTATACTCCAAACAACATGCATTAATATATATGTTTAATCATTGACGTTAATTGCATGAAACACCAGCTTTAATTCTCTCATTTTTCCAACTGCTTACTCCACAGTTCTCTTCATCACCATGCATGTTTAAAGTTCTTCTCATCTAGCCATGTTTCACAAACCATGTCAACAATTTTGATTCAATCCACACCTAGCAATTGACTTGAACATATCACAGTTGTGACAACAATTTTGATTCAATCCACACCTAGCAATTGTCTTGAACATATCACAGTTGTGACATTTAAGTCACAACCGTGCATGGTATTTAATAATGCAAGGGCCTGACATGTAAGTCAACTTACCGTAAAATGTTTTAATTTTTATTCACAAGTTTAACATGTGGAAGCTTAGGACGTTCAAGCATAAAACCCTAGATGAAAAGATAGTCTAATGAAAGGTAAGAGAGGGTGGCGGTTGAAGGGGATCTTCTTTCATTCACTATTTCATTCCTTCACTAAGAGACACAAACATGGGAGGCACAGAGAGATAGAGAAAAAGAAGATAAACAGAGAAAGTCTGAGAAGAGAAGAAGAGAGAAACAACAAAGAAGTGGGAGTTAGGAAGAGAGGCAGAAAGAGAGAGTTGGTGTTAATCTTGAGCAAGCATTCAGTTGGAGGAGAGCAATTGAAGCAGAAGGCGAGAGCTAAAACTAAAAGTTGAGAGTGCAGAAGACCTCTATTATTTTAATATCTGACCCTTTGTTTGCTTATCTCATTCCTCATCAGTTGTTTGTTTCTTTGATTTTACAATTTTGTTGGTATTAATTGATTCATACTCTTGTTATCTTAACAACTGTTTCTTATTATCTTGTCATAGTTCATTTTAGTTACTGTGTTGTTATTTTCAAACTTCTATCGAAAATAATATGGGATTGAAGTATTTGAGTATGATGAACAGTTTGTTTCTTGAGAATTAATGTAGCTATTAAGTTAAATATGTATGATTGGGTTAAGTATATGTTGTCTTATTTATCGCTGTAGTTTTTGAACTTAATGGATGTAATAGAGTGGTCAAACTTTGCATCATTTTAGTATTAAATGACGATTCAAGAGATGAAGTTTAATACGAATCGAGAAACTATGGATATGTAGGTTAAGAACTAGAAATATATTAACTTAAATGGTAATTAGTAGTCAGGTTTTCATAATTAATTCGGATAATAACTTGTAGAATATGAAAGTTAAACTAGTTCATTATTCAAATCGATTTAGAACCCAACAATTAATTTTAGTAAGACAACAATCCAATCATTTTACATTAATCATATATAGGAGATTAAATTAGTGAAATTAATTCTCAAAAGTTTTTCCACTTCAATTAATCTATTTGTCTTTGATCCCAATTGATTCCGTCTACTTTCAATCTAATTTTCCTAAGTTTCCTTAAAACCTTTCACTCAACAATCAAGATAGAATGTTTAGGACTGCATTGTTTTTATTTTTATTGTTAATTTAAACTTAATTTAAATTGACCAATTTCACCTCTGTGGGAGACGACCCTCGGTTATCAACTATAACTATCTCGTATACTTACGAGTAGGATAGCTTAGGTCTATTTAGAAATTTTTGGGCATAACAAGTTTTTGGTTTCATTACTGGGTAGGTGTTTAGTGTTTTGAACTTGAATTAATTTTGATTTCTTTTATTTGCTAAAGTGATTTTGATTGTTTCATCGATTGTTTTGTCTTTTTATGTAGACATTTTTGTCGTGTTATTTCATTTAGTTGTTTTAATAATTTTCTTATTAATTCACTGTTGTTTTTATTTAGTTTATGTGAGGAAGGAGGTCTCAGGAAGGTGAACTTTCTCCCTTTATTGATAATGTACATGAGATAAGAGAACTTCCAAGGGACTTTGAAGACAATCTTAAGGGATTCAAACTAGAAGATCAAGAGATGGGTGAAAGGCAGTCAATAATGAAGGGGTATGCCAGATCGATAATTGATACTAATACTACATGCATTCATCTGGGAGAGGCAGCCAGAAACTATGAGTTGAAGAATATCCACTACAAAATGCTTCCATCAAGAGATGGGTGAAAGGCAGTCAGTGAGGAAGGAGTATGCCAGACTGATAATTGATAGTACTACTACATGCATTCATCTAGGAGAGGCAGTCAGAAACTATGAGTTGAAACATATCCACTACAACATGTTGCCATCTTTCTATAGGGTTCCCAATGAAGACCTTTTAAACTTCATTCAAGAATTCTATATCACTCTTCAGACGTTCCCATTAGATGGCCTAAATAAAGATCAACTCAGGATGAGGTGCTTCCCATACATATTGAAGGATTGGGCCAAGGCATGGCTGATGACCCTTCAACTCGGTTCATTGACTACGTGGAAAGAGGTGTACAACAAGTTCATAGGAAACTTATATTCCCATAAAAAAACTTATGAGTTGCAGATAAGGATAGCTACCTTCACTCATATGGAGGGAGAGCCATTCCATGAGGTATGGGAATGCTTCAAACTCTTGGTCATTTAGTGTCCATGCCATAATTTTCCACTCCACATGTAGAACTAGTTCTTTATGATGGATTGACATAACAATGTTAGTATACAGTAGACAATGCAGCAGGAGGAGTTGTGGGAGAGAAGACTGTAGAAAAAACATATGATATCTTTGAAAAGTTAAGGGTCAATTCTTAACAAAAGAGTGTGAGAGGGAAAAAAAATTGGAGTTCATGAAGTGGCCTCAAATCAAGAAATGGCTATGAGATTGATGAAACTCACAAAGCATGTGAGAATGCTAACCACGAGACAATCTCAAGACACTCAGAATCATGACGTATGTGGAATATGTGGAACTTTTGGTCATAAGGCTAATGTTTGTTTGTATTCTTTTGAATCTTTTACAGGTGAGGAAGAATAAGTGAATGCACTTAGTGGTTTTCAATCAAGGGTGCAGAATGACCCATATTGAAACACCCCAATTCTCTTAAAAGTCCAGAAACCCACCAGTGCAACCCCAACACCATATCAAATTTTTCAAAGGAAAAATCAATTCCAAGGGCAATCTTCAAGTTAGAACATACAGAGAAAGCCTTTTTTGGAGGAAACCCTAAACGTGTTCACTCAAGCGACTACTCAGAATCAAGAGATGGACAACAAGAGATTTAATTCATTGGTAGCTTTTGCAAAAAGGGTTGAGACTTAAGTGGGGCAACTCACAACTCAATTGCAAGGCAATAAAAAAGGAAAGTTGCCCAATTAACTTGAACAAGACAAGGCTGTTACAATTATAAAAAGTGGTAGGGTGATTAATAATCATGTTCAGATTCCTTCTAACATGTTTGTTGTAGGTAATCAAGAAAAAGAGAACCTCATTAAAGGAAAAGATGGGTAAAATAAGGAGAGCAATGGGAACGACTCTTCAAACCTCATTTAACGAGGTGAAATACTTGAACATGCAACTAAGGGTGATGAAAGACTAATCCTATGTAGGGCAACTGATCTTTATAGACTACTAGTTCCATATCTAAGCCGCCTTAAAGACTCAAAACAAGAAGAGCAATTTTATGATATCCATATATGCTTTCTAAAGTTAATATTAATCTGCCATTATTAGATGTGATCAGGAACATTTTAGCTTATGCGGAATTCTTTAAAGAACTTAGCACCAATAAACAAAAGTTTACACCAAATAAAAAGGTGATAGTTTTTGAAGTAGCAAATGTAGTCCTTTAGCAATAGTTACCCCTCAAATTGAAAGATCCAAAGAGTTTCATCTTGAAGGTAGCAATGGGTAACGGTGAAGAGGTTAAAGGTATGTTTGACCTAGGAGCAAGTATAAACCTAATGCCTCATTCTGTGAAATTGGATCTAGGATAATTAAGACCTACCTCAATCTATTATCTGAAAGGAATAATGGAAGAGATGTTGGTGAAGGTTAGAGGATTGATTGTACTTGTTGACTTTGTGGTTTTAGATATAGGGGAAATAAAGGAACAAGAGAAGGAGCACACCATACTCCTTGGAATACCTTTTATGGCCACCTCAACACTTTGATTAATGTGGAAAATGGGAAATTGACCATGATTGTATTAGGAGATATAGTAGTTTTTTCGATCTTTAATGTTAAATCTATCCCCACTATTGCTATTTATAAGGAGTGTTTTCTTATTGATCAGATTAATGCTGTTGATTCTGATTTTGCCTTATAGGAGGAAGAAACAAGGGAGTTAGACTTAGTTGAAGAGTTTGACGAGTATTTCCAATTGTTAGACAATGTTGTGGGAGAAGAGTTTGGAAAATTTTAAGAGACAGCCTCTAATAAAGAAAATAATGCAACCCCACCAAAAGTAGAGTTGAAAGAGTTACTTGAAAATTTAAAATATGTGTTTTTAGGTGAAGGAGAAACATATCCGACAATTCTTGCATCTATTGTGGATGTTGATCAAGAAGAAAGAATTCTGACTGGGATGAAAAGATTGAAAAAGTAAGATGGAGTTTGAGTGACATTAAGGGGATTAGGCCTTTCATGTGCATATATAGGATTATCCTAGAAGAGGGGGCTAAACTAGTGAGAGAGACCCAAAGAAGACTCAATCCTAATATGTTGGAGATAACTAAGAAGGAAGTTTTGAAATTGCAATGAGGGAGTGATTTATCTAATTATAAATAGTGAGTGGGTGAGCCCAGTGCAAGTGGTTCTAAAAAATCTATCATTACTATTGTTCAAAACGATAAGAATGAGTTACTACCTACTAAGACCACCACTGGATGAAGAATGTGTATTGATTATAGGAAACTAAATGCGATAACCAAAGAGGACCATTTTCCTCTCGGTTTTATTGACCAAATGTTGGATATATTTTCTAGACATAAGTTTTATTATTTTCTTGATGGTATTTCAGGTTATTACTAGGTACAGATTGCTCCCAAGGACTAAGAAAAGATGACATTCAGTTGTCCATTTGGGACATTCGCCTTTAGGAGGATGCCATTCGGGTTGTGTAATGCGCCTGCAACATTTCAAAGGTGCATGTTTTCCATTTTCTTAGACATGATTAAGGACTTTATTGAGGTATTTATAGATGATTTATTAATCTTTGGTACCTCTTTTGATGATTGCCTAAATAAGCTAACTCGTATGTTTGAAAGATGTATTGAAGGCAACTTTAATTTAAGTTGGGAAAAAGTCATTTTATGGTGAAACAAGGAACAATCCTAGGGCATGCTATATCAACAAGGGAAATCGAGGTTGATAAGGTTGAAACTGATTTATAGCAAAGCTTCTACCACCCATTTCTGTCAAGGATATTAGAAGTTTTCTAGGACATGCTGGATTTTATAGGAGGTTTATCAAGGATTTTTCTAAGATAAGTCATCCTTTATGCCAACTGTTAGCAAAAGATGTCCATTTTGGCTTTCATGAGGAATGCCTTAATGCCTTTTAATGTTCTTAAAGAAAAATTGATCTTTGCACCAATTATTGTGGCTCTTGGTTGGTCTTTAGCTTTTGAAATTACGCGTGATACTTCCAATTTTCCTGTGGGAACTTTTTTAGGCCAAAAGGTTGAGAAATCTTTGCGTGTGATTTATTATGATAGCTTAAATTTGAGTGATGCACAACTAAATTACATAACCATTAAGAAAAAATTGTTGGTTGTCATTTTTGCATTGGAAAAATTTAGACCTTATTTGTTAGGGTTAAAGATCATAACCCATTCTGATCATGCAACTCTTAGATATCCTTTGACCAAAACACATGCAAAAAAATAGTTAATTAGATGGATTTTGTTGTTACAAGAGTTTGATGTGGAAATAAAAAAAAAGAGGGAGTGATAATGTTGTCGTAGATCATTTGTTTAGAATAGCTCCTAACTTGGAAACTCTTAAAAAAAGAATTATGCAATTACTGAGAACTTTCCTAATGAGTAGTTATTTATTATGAGTAAAGTGCCTTGGTATGTTGACTATGTTAATTATCTTACATATGGCATTTTGAGACCTAACTTAACTCTCAGGAAAGGACAAGATTCCTTCATTTAAGCAAGTACTACTTTTGGGACGATCCATACATCTATCAGATCTGTAAGGATGAAATCATTCAGAGGTGCGCTCCAAAGGACGATCAGGTAAGTGTCTTGAGCTTTTTTCATGAACTTCATAGTGGAGGTCATTTTGGAGGAAGGAAAACTACTTCTAAAATTTTTCAAATCAGTTAGTATTGGCCTACTTTATTTAAGGATGCTCATTTCTTTTGCTTGAAATGTGATTAATGCTAAAAAATTTGAAATATAAGTAGAAGAAATGAAATGCCCCTAACTAACCAATTGATTGTTGAATTATTCGATGTTTAGGGTATTAAATTAATGGGTTCATTGCCTAAATCTTGTGGATTTGAATACATAATTATTGTTGTTGATTACTTCTTTATATGGGTAGAATCAATACCCACCCTAACTAATGATGCTAATGTTGTTGTTAAATTTGTGAAGGAAATTATTTTTAGTAGGTTCGGGATTTCGCATGCAATTATAAAAGATGGAGGATGTCATTTCTACAATAAGCTTTTTGAGAAGCTCATGAAGAAATATGTCATAACTCATAAGTTGGCAACTCCGTATCATCCACAAACTACTGGACAAGTGGAAACAAGTAACAAATAGATTAAAAGGATTTTGGAGAAGATTGTGCACCCATCATGGAAGGATTAGTCAACAATGTCAAATGATGCACTATGGGCATATCACACGACTTACAAAACTGTCTTAGGAATGAGCCCGTTATGGGCAATTACGATGGTTATTACCTAAATCTTGATGATGGAGGATCAGAGCGTTTGCTTTAAATTTCAGAATTGGATGAACTTTAGAGTGAGGCTTATGAAAATTAAAAAATTTACAAAGAAAGAACGAAATGCCTTCATAATAAGAGGCTTGCAGGTAAGTTCCTCATACTTGGAATGAAAGTTCTATTATATAATTCTCAGTTGCGTTTATTTCTAGATAAGTTGAAATCAAGGTGGAATGGGCCATTTGAAGTGATCAAAGTCTTTCCCTATGGAGCAGTGGAATTGGAAAACCCGCGAACAGAAGAAATATTTAAGGTGAATGGCCATCGAGTGAAACCATATTTGGAAGGAACAATTGAGAAGAAAGTTGTAGAATCCATTAATTTGAGCGATCCACTTCAAGAATGACTATTTGAGGTGTCCAACTAAAAGACATTAAAGAAGCGTTAAATGGGAGGCAACCTATATCATTATGTTTTGTCTTTCAATTTAGTTGTTTGTTATTTCTTTTAGTGAAACTCGACTTAATTTATTTGCTTTGTATGAACAGGACTTCTTTTTAATCTGTTTTATTTGTCTTCCTCGTATTTGTCTCTACTCCTCAATTTTGGACGTCATGGTTATTTCCATTCTCCACACCATATTAATGTAGCTACCACCATACTTTTGTATCATATTTATTTCCCTATTCTTTTTATTGTTCATATTGTATGTTGTTTAATTTTTTTTAGTCTTTAATGTTAGTCCTCGTTCATGTTAATTTTTGTTTTTTGTCCTAGACCACTCTTTTACTTTTTGTTGTCACATTATGAATAATGTGATGTTTAGGGGGAGGTTATTAATTGTGTATTGTGTGTTTGTTTTCGCATTTATTATTTAGACATGCATGATCATTAAATGAACTCAATCGGGATTAGAAATGCATAATATGAGTGATTCAGTATACTTGCATACTTACACTAATTAACTTGAATTTAAGTTAAAAGGACATTAGCTTGTTATGATAAATGAATGACACTTATCATTTGGTAAGAATCTGAGCCTTTTTGAATTATTAAACACCAATTTTGAGTATTCTTTGTTGAGAGTGTTCTTTCATCATTAAGGAATTCTGGTACTTGCTTGCAAATACTAGTTGAGATCACATAACCTTATGTAAATATTGAGATGATGAAGGTAATTAGGATTTACCCTATTAGCTTAAAAAAGCCACCCTAATGTCAACCTTAGTGAGCCCCCTTGAGCTTAAATAAATATGTTTCTTTCTTTAAACCCAAAATATGAGCCTTGACCTTGATTGTTTATTTGCTTCATTACACTTACCATAAGGGCAAGTTGAGCATTTGAAAAGGTATATTCAAGTTTAAGGAATAAGTGTAGGGGAATCATAGTTTATAATTGCCTTTTGAGAATATGACAATAAAATCAAAGAAGAGGAGAGACTACAATTAACTCTGTGGTTTTAAACTACAATTTTCCTTTTTCCTACCCTTAGCTTGACCCCATTACAACTATAGTAAAGACCTCCAAATTAATGTTTGTGTTTGATATGATTAAAGGAAATTGAATTAGTAAGTAAGCCTATGGTAGATAGCTTACATGAAACGAACGATGAGTGAATATTTACTACCTTTGAATGCTTGAGAGGATGGAGAGTGGAGTGGGTGTCTATCACACTTGTTAATGGTTCTTTGAATTGAAGTGTTTGTTGGTTTTGTCTAAACATGTGAAGAATTGCTTATTCTTAGAATATTATGAGTTTTAATTTCTTAGATTGTGTTTATTGGAATGATCATTGATGTCTTTGACTATTATTTAGGAAAATTTTTGTTTCCATTGTTTGTTCTTTTATAGCCTAGCTCTCTTTATTATGCTTGAGGACAAACATAGTTTAAGTGTGGGGGAATTGTTGTGTCTAGTTTCTATTTCTTTTAATTGCCTTCATCATTTTGGTTACAATTCTTTATGTTTTGATCCTATTGTGAAATGAATTGAGTGAAAATGGTGTGAATATTGCATAAATGTTAATTTGATTATCTTGTGAATGTTGCATGGAAATTAAGAATTTTGCAAGAAAAAGGGTATGACATATTAATTACATGCCACACACATTAATTCAAGTTAATTCCATGAAGACACACATGTTAATTCTATATATACACAAGCAGTTTAAATGGACACAAACATGTTAATTCTATACACACACACGGTTTCAATGCACACACACACACACACCCACGCACGTTAATTTCATACACAAACATGTTCATTCCATGCACACACATATGTTCATTCCATGCACACACACATGTTCATTTTTCCAGCTGCGACATTCTCATCTCACCGTGTATGCTTCATGTTAATTCCATTCTCATAGCTATGCACACACATTCATACTCAAAGCAAAATGTATTAATATATAAGTTTAATCATTCGCGTTAATTGTATGAAACACTAGCTATCATTCTCTCATTTTTCCAACTGCTTACTCCACAGTTCTCTTCATCACCATGCATGCTTAACATTCTTCTCATCCAGCCATGTTTCGCCATCTATTCCACAATTTTACATCAATCCACTCCTAGTAATTGTCTTGAACATGCCATGGTTGTGACATTTAATTCAGAACCGTGCATGGTATTTAGTAATGCATGAGTGTGACATGTAAGTCACACTTGTAACTTACTATGAAATGTTTTAATTATAATTCATAAGTTTAACACATGACAACTTAATATGTTCAAGAGTGAGACCCAAGACGAAAACATAGTCTAATAAAAAGTAAGAGAGGGTGGCGGCTAAAGGCGATCATGTTGGGCCCAGGCTGCCACACTCGGGCTTAGGTCCCCGAGTGAGTACCACCTGCACCTCCCAACCCAATCTTATGCCCTAAGCCGAAAACCGTTTTGATAGCTTAGTCAAGTTTAACCATACTTTACCTATGAATAGCACCATTATTCAAATGTCTTCCCTAGATGATCCCCGCATGCCTTGATTTGGCAAAAACCCACATAAGGATAAGCTAGAGATAAACATTGGTAAAGATTTATGGAAGGCATATGTAACACCCCACTCCCGTAAGACCCGAACCCAATATCGATGGTGATATCCGAGACCGTACCCCGCGAGGGTGGTTTAGATTTATGGAAGGCAAATGTAACACCCCACTCCCGTAAGACCCGAACCCGATATCGATGGTGATATCCGAGACCGTGTCCCGCGAGGGTGGTGTGCTACGCACTCGATCAATCAAAATTCGGTATACATTTTTTTTGACAGACATGGGAGTCAATAATCAAATGGGGCATAAGCCCTTTCCCATCATACAAAGCCATTTACACAAATTCCCATAAGGCCATTTGGCCCTTTTTCAAAAACTTTTCACTAAACACAATTTTCAATAGTCATCCGGGCCCTTTCACAACTATAAACACTTGAGTCATTTTAAAATACAATTCATACGGAAATTTGCTGAAGAAATAATTTAATACAAAAATATAGACATGCAATGCAGACGCGAACTGATCCTGACCTCTATCCTTCACTTGAATGCTATCAGCATACTCCCGTTGGCCTAACGGGGTATTCTTCTTATCCTGAAAAATAGTTGCAAATTTTGGGTGAGTTTTGCGAACACAATAAGAAACCATCATCGATGGTTCCCTCAATTCATGCATTACGCAAATTGCGTCTGACATCATAGTAACATTCAAAATATCATATAGCGATTCGCAATTTCGTGCCATCACAAAGACTCGATAATTATCTCAAATCGGTTATCATATTTGTATGCAATACATATGTGACTCTTTTCGATTTATTTCAAAGTGTTGTGACCGAGCGCTTATTCAAGGATGATTCGATGGGACGCGTCTAGGGAGTAGGAGAGCCCTCATATAGGATGCACTAACTCCCCTCAAGCTCGAGGCTCGGTTCAGTAACAGTGTTCGAGCTCAAAGCTCTTTTCAGTATTAATGGCGACTCAGGTCACAACGTTCATTATCTGTTCATGCATTTATGCATGAAATGCAAATGCTCAATAATTCACAGTCATATGGCTATGAAAGCCCATTTATCACAATTTCTCAAAAAGCACGTAGCAGTTAATTCCAATGTATCAGAAGCATGCATTTCAATCCTAACCATTCCCGTAATCATACAATTCATATTGTAAACAGTTCACATAGAACATTTAACAATCAGAAATTGAGAAACTAACTAGGTTACTCACTGGTTGCTCCCGAAGCTAACGCCTGGAAGATCCAGCAACGTCTGGACGTTGACGTTCCAGTTGCTCCTCTATAACAAATAGCATACATGATATCAAAATTTGCACCATTAAGAGCGTTCAATAACACACATGTATGAGATGTATGATGTACAATGCATGTTCAATGACAATCTCGGGTATATTTTAGAACACATAGTATGTTCATTCCCATTTCATAATTCATATACGTTTCATTCACTTCATTGGTACATGATCGTTCTAACTTCTCCTTTCAATCTTTACCCTTTTTATAAGTCTAGCTTATTCAGAAGCTTACACTTCACGAACACCTGGTTACTCTATATCATAACTCAATTTCTCATCATCTCTTATCCATCCTCATATGATCTCATAATATCCAAATTCTATTTATAGCTTAGCACTTCATACTTAAACACATTCTTAGGTAGGATTCTTTTAGTTTCTTGAGACAAACCAATTTCTCCTTTTCAATTCCAATTCAATAAAACCCTAAAACTTCAAAAATCACAATCAATGAAATCAACATAAATCAAGCACAATCTTAACCTACCCATAGTCCATCTAGGTTAAAAAAACTTAAAACCTAGCTTAGAAACCCCAAAATCAAATGGGTTCTCTCAAATCTTCTTCTTCTATACAAACCTCCCTTTCTCTCTCTAGAACTTCTTCATTCACAAACCACAACCTATTTCTTTACGAACGTATGAAGAAGATGAACTTACCTTGAAAGCCTTGGTTTCTCTCATTTTTCTTCTTCTTTCTTCTTCCTTCTCTCTTCTTCTTTCCCTCTTCTCTTCTTTCTCTCTCTCATCTTCTTTTATTCTTTTTCTCTTTTTCCTTGTAAGGGTCGTACTCCACTCTTCTTAAATGACAAATCTTATTTCCAGGTCATTTATGATTGTTAAAAGATCCTAAAGCCCTTACTTGCATGCCTTTAAAGCTTAACACTTAAGTAAACTTCTGAAATTGCCCTTAAAAGCTGACATCTTGTCTTCTTATTTCGATCAGATAAATGAAGTAATTTAACAAAATTTTCTTCCAGAGAGATATTCCTCTATGTCTTATAAATCCATCGCTTTAAGAATCAGATCGATCGGAGCTCTATATCTCAAAATATCTCAAAAATACTGAAATATGTTCAGTGGGAAACACCAACTCATATCCTCTAAGAACACACTCACTGTACCCGTCCCACCTTTTCCACTTAATCTTTCTCACTTCATTTCAGATAGCTTCAATTTTTGGTGGAGATGAAGAGAAAGGTCTTATGAATCCAATGGTTCAAGAATCAAGTCATTCGGAGGTCTAAAGAAGAAGTTATGGTCAAAAGAAGCAACCATGTTTATGACCTCAATCGTATTGAACCTGTTTTGGGGAAACAGCTATAACTTTCTATAGAAATGTTTGATTGAGGTGTTATTTCAATGGTTCAAAAGAGGACATGAAGAGTTACAACTTTCATGAAGGTATCAAAGGCCAAATCTTTCATCTGTGGGGTCAAAAATAAGAGCAGACGATGATGACGTCATTTTAAGACTATGATGACATCATCAGACGATCCAGATTGGGAAAATTGCTATAACTTTCCCTAAAGATATCGGATTAAGGATTCTTTATATGGATGGAAAGATAATTTCAAGAGCTACAACTCTTATGAAGAACTCAAAGGCCAATTCTATCTTCTACATTCAGTATCGTCTCATTTTTCTATCGTCTACTTTTTGCGTCTGCTTTTTGCGTCTGTACATGTCTCAGTACGAATGCTATAACTTTTGCTACAGATGTTCGATTGACTTTGTTTTTAGACCATTGGAAAGAGAACTTCTGGATCTAAAACTTTTGTGAAGACCTCGAAGGCCAATTCTATCGATTTAAGGGTAGAAAATGGATCAGAAAGTAGCAATGTATAGTAACTGAGACGATGAACAGTAACTTAGACGGTCAAACTGAGACGTAAAAAGTCAACTAAGATGATGAACAGTAACTGAGACGATGAACAGTAACTGAGACGATGAACAGAAATTGAGACGATGAACAGTAATTGAGACGATGAACAGTAACTGAGACGATGAACAGTAATTGAGACGATGAAAAGCAGACGAAGAAACCTCATAACTTGTAATTCTTGTATCTTTCAACTCCGATATCCAAACTTTACAAACTTTATACCGTTGGAAAGATAAAAGAATTTTCTACACCTTTCCAGAAGGAAATTTTGCCAAAATCCATCTTTATCAATCCCAAATTTGCCCCTAAATTCTGAAGAGAAATTTTTCATTCATACACCAACACTGAACCTAATTCTTCACTTCATGACAATATTTGGGACTCTTAGACACAGAATTGAAATTCGATGTCTTCATAAAAAATGTAGCCATATATCTCTAGTTTAATCCAATTCAAGAATCATCGCGTTTGGATTACCAGAGAAAACACTGTGGTTAAAAGACTGAAGCATGTTCAGTGAACATTTTCCAGATCACTACCAATCTTGTTTCTAAATCTTTCCTTCTCACAACTCATACTAAAATCACTCTTTCTACTCCTTCCACTTCGCATTTTCAATAAAATCACCTTTAACACCATTTATACCCAGAAATTTTCAATCAATGCATGTACACTTTTTATCCGAAACGTTACGTATTTTTGTACATATATGCTAACATGATGCATGAGCAAGAAAATGCATTATCTTAATTCCTCTTTGAGCTCGCATGTACAGAAATTTTGGGTCACAACCCTTAATATGGGGAAGGGATGTTAGAGCATATAAACATAAAATTATGAAGAGGGTCGTTCTTAGTACATTATGAAGGCTACTAATCCTATTAGTAAGGGTGTTTGTACTATGCTATTTCTAATCCTATACTACAACATACTTAAGTATATATATATTAGAAGTATAGAATAGTAACTTACACATGAATATAAATATTCAAAAAATATAAATAAAAACATGTAACATCACCCAGAATATATAACACATAATGAACAAACAAGCGTAGGGGAAGCCGCCCCTTGCTGGGCTCGTCGGTCGACTGGAAGAGATGATAGTCGACTGGTCGACTTGTGCTAGTCAACTGGAACCAATGTCAGTCGACTAGAACAAACGTTTTTGCTGAAACACTCATCTCTGCTCTCCGATCAGTCGACTGGAACGCTTCTAGTCGACTGGAAGAGATGATAGTCGACTGGTCGACTTGTGCTAGTCGACTGGAACCAATGTCAGTCGACTGAAACAAACGTTTTTGCTGAAACACTCATCTCCATTCTCCGATCAGTCGACTGGAACGCTTCTAGTCGACTGGAAGAGATGATAGTCGACTGGAACCAATGTCAATCGACTGGAACAAACGTTTTTGCTGAAACACTCATCTCCGCTCTCCGATCAGTCGACTGGAAGAGATGATAGTCGACTGGAGTATCCTTGTCCAACATGGATACTTGCGGTTTCCTATTCCACATCCATGTCTTACATGGTGGAAACCCTAGCAGCCACCACCTTTCGGTCAAACCCTTCATGCTTGTCATATATTCTCATCAGTACCAAGATAATCAACAGATCCGAAAACAACATGCATGAAATAAAAAACACTTTCGTATCTCGCAACCAAAAACCGTGAGCACATGTAATCCAAACATGCATATTTTTTGTTATACAGAAGCCAAAATCGTGAACACATGTAATTAAAACACGTATATTAACGATTATATAGAAGAACCTGTCTCTGATACCACTGTTGGATCGCGTACGGTCCGAGTATTCACAATACACTGCGGAAAAGACTATACAACAACATGATGTATAATAAAAAATACCAAGGATGTACGAAAATACCTTATTTTCGTGGATAGGTAGTTTCTTTTTTGGATTCCAAGACACTGCAAACGCGAATGCCCTCTACCAGTATGCACACGAGTATGCACGATCCGAGCTGCAGCTATGGTGTGCTAGCACGTCCTGAAATGCTTTCCGAACGTCGCTCTGATTTTCCTCTCGGATGGTGGCTAGGGTTTCGTGACAATTGTGTCTCTTCTACCTAATGAGACCTAAGCTTCTCTATTTATAGAGAAACCCTAATCCCATTGAGGCCTTAATAAGTTTCGGCCCATTATATCTCATATAATAGAAGCCCGACAACTTAATCCAATCTAGCCCAATAAATATATCTACATATATTTATTCTATACGTAATAAATTAGGCCCAAGAGAATAAGCCCAGATCACATCACTCCTTGTGTGCGACCCTATAGGCTCATTTGATGTTGGCAATGGGCTTGATCACACTTCAAGGCCCATAAGTCATAAGCGGCCTCTAGCAAGACATTATGACTACCCAAATCAAACGAGGATCGATAATCTGATTTAACCTGTAACCATGGTTATAAGTTCAATCCTTTTGTAACACGATATCAAGATTAATCACAAGGCATAGTACATGTCAACCTTTGATTAATCATAGTTTCTTGATCCTCAAGTTGACTGATTATAACAAATGACATTGATGACTCTTCATCAATTCATTTGACCACGGCCATGCATTTTTTCAGTCACACTTGTCAAGAGGCCCAAATGATATCTCTCTCATTTAAGAGAGGTACAAATCCCATCTACGTCATTCACATCCCTCCGCATGATTCATTTGATGTCCAACATAAGACTACTTGTTATTCTGTTAAAAATAACTTAGTCTAATATCAAAACACCGAATTCCTCATGTAGGTAACCATGATGACTTCAGGTCAAAGGACTAAAGTCAAACCATATTAAGAATCACAAATGACATGAAACCATGTAGTATTCTTTATATGTGTCGGTCCAATATATGTTCTCTAACATATATCTATGTTTCTGATTTGATATCTCATATCCATGATCAGTAAAATGTGATCATCAATCAGAACACATACTAATCTTAATTCATTATTGTTCCACCAATAATGATCGACCAGGGATAGTCTAGAATAGTGTTATAACGCTTATGGTTTTACTATCAAGTCACATACTTGATGACATAAGTCTAATACTATTCATGGTATGTAAATCACATTACATAAACGAAATACATGCATATATGAAAGGAATACCTACCTCATAATATATTATTAACAAGTCATAATGTTAATAGATGAATTACAAAAATCCATTGGCCTAGGGCACACTACTAATAAGATGAATATAGCTGCATGAGCTAAATTTAGATACATGACTTGAAGATTTCTGCAATAGTACTTAGTTTGGAAGCATAGAATCATGATGTGGACGGAAACATATGAGATATACATATGATTAGACAGATTAGTAGAGATTAAGGTAAGACTGGAAATTGAACTGAAAGGATTGAAAGGATTGTGCAGAGGAACCTGTCCGAATAAAGCTAATGTTACAATCAACTGCATCGAATAATATTCAATAGCAGAGTACCCTATATGTGGATATTAGGTTACTCAATCTAGTGCAATAAAGAGGGTATAGTGATGAGTTAAAATGGAGCAAAAAGGAAATCTTGTTAGTTATGGAGAAGTAACATCAATTTTGCAAAAAGGGACTAGGAAAGCCCAAATTGAGGGTTCGAGGAAGTATGATTGGCTTAAGAAGTATGTGTAACACTTAAGAAAGAGACTGTTAGAGTAAACACAAGAATCAATCGAAGTTAAATGTCCTAGTAAGAGTACATCAAAAGAGCACTTGTTGGTGAAGAATGTAAAACCGAGTAATTACACGTTTAAGCTGCCAATAGTCCTGACTATTGGAGACTAGTGTAAAGCTTATATGGCTGGAGTTCATTAGAATATGAGATTAATGTATATTGCAAATTGACTACAGGTATAATAATCGTTATCCTGGTGATACCATTAGAATACTCCATGAGGCGTTAGACGGTAAGAAGGATCGTTCACCTTATATTGTAATGGAGAGGGCCTAAAAGAATGATTAAAAGCCAGAACAAAGTTGGGATACCGTTAGTGAGTGAAATGAATATGGAAACAAAATGAAGTGGCTTTTGAAAGACAGATGCATTTTGGTGGATCACATTGCAGTTCTGGAGCAAAGTGTTTTAACACCGATGCGAAATGAAAAAAATGACTTGTCTTTGAGTGTATCACCTATGCTAAGGTATAGTTAGATGAGATACAAGGGTAATAGGGGAAGCTAAGTGTGGCATAATGTGGTCCATATTAAATGATGGTAAAATGGGACTATGACATTATACGTGATTTTATGGTTCGCATTGTTATAATCCGAGACTGAAAGTAAAGAGTTGAATATTCTGAAACTCATCAAGGATAGAGTTAAGAAAGTATAATATCTAAACAGAAAATTGAGAGACCTATTGACATTATCAATTGTGATTTTATGGAAGGAAGCATCGAGTAGACCGATGATATAGAAAACGGAGGAGTGTACGAGATAACAGTACCTCCACCTTATTCAGTATCAAAAATGAATTTTAAGGATGGAATTTTTATTAGGAGGGGAGAATTGTAACATCTCATCACCAATGGGAAGGGTAAAATGGTAATTCGGGACGAGTTATGAGTGTGTATTCATATCTCGGCATAATCATACATAATTTGGCCTCTATATATATAGATAAATGGAAATTTTTGCACATGCACATGATTGTACATGCATTCATGACATTTCCTAGCATATGTGTTTATTGTGAAAATTGTGTTATTTGTGTTTGAAAAATTGAATTGGAGCGATTTATGTGTGTTTTACATTTTTAGGGAATTTCAGAAATTTTTCTGGAATTTTTCGGGATACTTTTCTGGATCGAAAAAAAATTGACAAGTGGTAGACGGATTGGGTTTCCGGTATTAGAAAGACTGTCCAATGGCACTGAAAAATTGGATACATGATTTTAGGAATTTTTTCTATGAGCCATTGGAATTTGGAGTAGAAATTTCATTGTTTTTGGAAACTGACCAGTAAAGTGCAGAAAACCGGGATAAGTGGCAAGTGACACATGTCACTTGCCGACTTAGTCTTATTCTTAAAAGGGGTTCATATTTATCTTGTTTAGGTGATTCATTCACGACACTTCACCTTGGGAAGATTTTTTAAAATCACTTTGATAGTTAGAAATTTCCTTCATCCGTTGGTTTCCTTCCCTCTCAATCGTTGGTATTTAGTTCTTCTTCCATACAAGAATTTCTCTTGTTCACGTGCTTGCTTCTCCCTTATTCATACCCTAGACCAACCTTAAGCCTTGTGGAGATGATGATTTGTGTGTGTATTGGAGTGATGGTCGTAGGTGTTGGTGAGGGGTAGAGAGTTGGAGTAGCTTAAAGACTTGAAGAATTTAAAGCTTGAAGATTGTTTAGGTGAGAATTAAGTTGTATGTTCTTTAAATTGTAGTTAGATGCATTTATGGTGCTTTATGGTAATTTAATTTCATGAAGTTTGTGGTAGGATTGTATGGGCATAAGTCATGTTTACGTGAGGATAAATGATGTTGGATACATGTAATGTGTGAATTAAATGTTTTGGAGTGGTTTTGATGTTAGTATGATGTTAATTGATAGGTAAATTAATGAAACAAAAAGTGTGAGTGGGTGCTGCCAATTTGTGCCTACTTACTCAAGTGAATGTCTTGCTGATTTTTGTGGCTGAATTAGAGACTAAATTGGATGCTTATTGATGTAGGAATGGTATTGGAATGAAATGAGTTGTGTTAGGTTTAAAATCTGGAAAATTTCTTTTGTACATTTGTCAGGTTTTTTATCATAACTTTTGATATGGTTGTGCTATTGTAACATCCCATCTCCGATGGGAAGGGTATTTTAGTAAATTGGGACGGGTTAGGAGTATTAAATTATAACTCGGCATGAACATATGTCATGCAGCCTCTATAAATGGTGAGTTTTGCACAGGCACATAGTCATACATGCATTCATGACATTTCCCGGCATAAGTGTCTAATTGTGATCTTTTGTGAAATTGGTGTGATAATGGGATTTGAAAAATTATTGGAGTGATCCATTGTGTGTTTTACATTTTAAGGGATTTTTGGGAATTTTTCTGGACTTTTCCGGAGAAAATTCCCGGACCGGACATATCGTCAAGTGGCGAACCGGTTGATTTTCGGTAGCAAAAATTTCTACCCAATGGCACTGTATTATTGGGTATATTATTTTGGGATTGAAACTAGGTTCATTGGAATTGATTGGGTTAATTTTGGACTAGGTTTAATTGATTAAAGTATTAATATGTTGACTTTTCCTCACCATTTGTTTAACTAATCCTATAATGCCACCTTGCCTCCATTTAATGCTTTCTTACCTCTTAATTTTCGGTGATGTTGCCTATAAGAAGATGGAAAGAATGAATTATTTGGTTGAAACTTCTCCATCACCGAAAATTGGATTTGATTAAAGAATGATTTTGTTGACTTTTCTTTCCATGGAACCAATGACTTCTTTCCACCTTTCTCCTTCATTTAATGTCCACTTATGGCTTTTATTGGTTTTACCTAGTGATGCCCACGTTTATGCCTTAATCAATTGATGAAAGAGGATTTTAAATGGCTTATTTACTTCTCATCCAAAGCAACTCACCCTCATTCTTACCTCCATCGATTTCATCCTTTCACTCATCCTTTCTCCCAAATTCAAGACTTTCTCTTCTATACAATTAAGTTCTTGCCTTGCCTTGAATGATGATGTATTTACTTGGAGTTAGAAGAAGGGTTAGCAAGGGTAGTTAAGAAGGAAGTAAAGATTGGAAGCTTGATAGGTAAGGTTTCTTTTAATTTTTCAATGATGTTTTCATTAGGTATTGAATGTCATGGTGATTAGAACCATGTAATGGGAATTATGGTACAATTATGATGTTGATTGATGCTTTAATTTGATGATAATTATTGCTTGACTTAATGGGTATAAGGTTAGTTTGAAGTAGGAATGGATAAGGTAGTATGAATACATGGTTTTAACTTGATTTGTGATTGAATTTTGATGATTAATGTTAATTAGAATTGAGAAATTAAGTGCTGCCAATTTTTAGGTATTAGCCCTAGGACATGTATGAATGTGTATGAATGGTATAAGAACTGATTTGTGTTATTTGGATGCTTGATGATGTGTTAAAGGCAATGGAAATGAGAGAAACAAAGGTTGGACCAAATCTGGAAAATTAGGGTTTTTGATTGATTGTACTGTTTTAATCATAACTCATTGTATAGAAATGAAAATGAGGTGAGGTTTCTGGCCTCTTAAACTTTGGGATGTTATCTACATTTTTGTGTGAAATAGGTGTTGTCAAATTGTAACTCTAATAGGTTGAAATTTGGCATGGAAAGTTATTGTTTTATTGCCTGTGAACAGTAACCGAAACCATATCCTATGAGCTTTGCTGATTTTTCTAAATTAATTGAGATGGAATTTGGGAAAATGGTCTTCATGGAAGTTGTATAATATTGAGTTAGCTTTCCATTGCCACTGATCTTGCTAATTTTCGAGTTGTATATTGGGAGATATGAACTGATTCCTATGGACTGGTTTTGGGCATGTTGATGAAACCTAGCTTAAGTGTCTGACTTGTGAGTATTCTGCTTGGAAGCAATTTTAGCCATTTTTTTGGACTGAATTGGTGTGAGTGATCTTCTGAAAAGTTGAAGAGGAAGAAATTATCTTGAAAATGAGATATGGCATATAATTTTTAGAGGTCAGAGTTGGGAGTTATGATTTTGCAAAAACTGATCCTGCATTAGGTTAGGAATTGCTGATCATGGCAGTAACTTGCATGATAGTTTTGAAATGGTTAGAAATTAAATTGGAAATTAAGTTCTTCATGAAAATTGAATTTTGAGGATTTATCTTTTCAGGGATATAAAGTTCTGATTTTTCTGACTTGTGTACAGGGAGTTATACTTGTTATAAGTTTACTGCTCAAATTGAATGATTTCAGGGACAGCAACATTGAGTGAATTAATTGACTTGTTTAGCAATGGAATTTGATTTTGGGTTGTTCATGAAAGTTGTAGATGACATTGTGAACTTATTGAGACTATTTATGTGGTAATTTTTGGCTGAAGAATCAGAGTTAAGGAATTTGTAATGTACTGTTCTGTGTTAATGGGATTTGAGTAGGCAGTAGTTTTGAAGGGATTTTTGACACCCTTAAGGGTGAAATTGATTTTTATGGTCTTCTTGAGAATTGTAGAGGGTTTCCTGAGCTTTCCAACGAGATATAGTTGGAAATTTTCTGAATGTGTGCAATGAATTATTGGTGTTGAAAATTGATTGGAAAAAAAATTTGGAAATGGAATCACGCCTGTTCACTAGGCGACGCCGCCTAGTGATTTAGGCGTAAAGGCCAACGTCGCTAGGGACGCCTCGCCTAGCGACGGGTCGATTAAGTCAGCCCGCTGGGGCGAGACGTCGCCCCCAGCGAGGCTGATCTTAATTTTTTATTATTTTATTATTTTTATTTGTTAATTGATAATTTGGGATTTCATGCTTCTTTTGTCAATTTCTTTTCCGTCCGACGTCCGATTGACCTGATTCTTGAGGCATCGGATTCGTTGAACATTTAATTTCATTTTGTGAGAAATTGGGAATTTTGGGCGGAATTGACGTGGCCCCCGTAATAGAGCCTTTAATCATTATTTTGTTTAATTGGGGACCTATAGAGGTCCAATTGCATGCACCGGCCGCCAATAGGTTTCTAATTTTAGACGGATTTTGTTATGGGGAAATTTGGATTTAGGGCGGAAAATTCATGAACATGCATATTTCACCTACATGTGCACAAATTGCATCTGTAGTGACTCGTTCTTTCTCTGTTTCTTATAGAGGCCCAGTGGGCGTCGTCCAACCGACGGGCGGAAACTTCCGACATTAGCTCGAAGTAATAGGTGAGTAACCTAGTTGGTTTCTCAACCTTATGTGTTTATTAATTATATGCATTGATTGCCATGAGGATGCAAGGATGGATATATGTAATTGATTGATTTGATTGATTTCGGACCATGGGTGTTCGAAATATTGGATTGTGATATTGAAGTGCAAATGAGAATAAGTGCGTGAGAATGCATTAGTAAATTGGATTGTAAATGTGGTAGTGAAACGAAAGGTAAATGCATGGGAATGAAATACCGGACTAAAAGTCCGAGGACATTGGAAAATGATCGGAAATAGTAATTAATTGGAATTGGAAATAAAAATGCGATAATTGGATATTGGAAAATGACATGTGCATTCATGCATAGTAAATGATCAGATAATGACAGTTGTGACCGGTGTCGCCACCGATTTCAGAGCTTTAAGCTCAACGCACAGGGCCTCGTGCCCAACGTATTCCGAGCCTTGGCTCGATGATCAGGGCTATGCCCAATGTTTCGGGGCTTTAAGCCCAATGTTTTGAGCCAATGGCTCAACGTATATGAGCTCAAAGCACGGTCACAACAACGAAAGAAAATGAAAGAGTCACATGCACTTTGCATAAATGAATGTTTAATGTGAATTGTGTGAAAGGCTTATTGCCTTATAAAATGTGAAATTGAATGCCTGTGATTTCTTGTTTATGATATATATACAATATTGTGTGATTGTGTGGATATGCATGAGTTGGGTGAACCATCGATGATGGTTTCTCACTGAGTTCGCAAACTCACCCAACATTGCATCTATTTTTCAGAAATGGAGAGTACCCGTTGGATACGCAGAGTACGCTCATCGCTAGCAAGACAGAGTATCGGGTCGGGATCAGTGTCGTCCGTATCTGCATTAGTGTATTAATTTGGTATTTAGTAGGCCCAATTGTTTACATGTAA
Source organism: Erythroxylum novogranatense (assembly GCA_029891385.1). Taxonomy (NCBI): domain Eukaryota; kingdom Viridiplantae; phylum Streptophyta; class Magnoliopsida; order Malpighiales; family Erythroxylaceae; genus Erythroxylum; species Erythroxylum novogranatense. Next base: position 32,351,376 of record CM057225.1, on the reverse strand, counting down.
TTGTATAGAGTGACTGAGCACTAAAGAGTGCTAATAATGATTGAAATTGTTTAGCCAGTGAAATGGTTTAATCTTTGAAAGTGTTTTGTTATAATTGGGCCAAGTCAATGTTTGTTTTGCGCACTCTAATGTTTTTGAAAGAAAAAAAAATGTCATACGATTTTTGTTAATAAGGTAATGAATGTTCTAGTACGCCACCCTCGCGGGTCACGGGCTCGGATATCACCATGGATATCGGGTTTGGGTCTCGTCGGGAGTGGGGTGCTACAGCTATTGAGTTGAGATTTTAGTTGAATGATACTTGATAAGTTTTGCTAGAATTCATATGAAGGAAGTTCTGTCCAATTGTGGCTTGAAGGGCTTTAAATTTTGCTTGGACAGTGAGTTATGTGTGCTGTGTGAATAGTATCCTGATGTTGGGTCTAACATTGAAGACCAGAAACTTTGGGAATTTTTCTAGGCTAAAGTAAACTGATTTTGTGGAATTGGTATTCATGAAAGTTGAAGATTTTCTTGTTAGCTTTCTAACGCCACTAAGTATGATATTTTTCAATGTGTAGATTGAAAGTTATGGTCTGTCAATGTTCAGGTGGTAATTCAGCTCAAAATGTGTTTTGTGTGCAAATGTCTCTAAGTGTATAGGTTTTGTGATTTTTGTGTTCTGAAGCTAATTGTGGACTGTTATGATTGGAATTAGCTTAAGTGATCTTCTGGAAAGTTGTAGAGTATTGTTTTAGCTTTCTAATTAGGTATAACTTGTGAATTTTGGATGTAGGGGTTGTAAGTTATGAATTTGTAAAGTTTTGATATGGTTTAGGTCAGGTGTTGTTTTAACAAGCTTTAACAGAACAACCACATTAATGGGAGGTTTTGACCTAGTTAGAGATGGAATTTGGTACTAAGTCCTTCATGATAATTGTAGCTTGTGTTCTTATCTTTTCAGTGATACCAAGCTTGAAATTTTTCGAAAATGGGATAGGAAGTTATGAATTTTGTAAGATTCTGTGACTGTGAAAATGATTTAGGTAGGCAGAAGCTTTGCTTGAGAAATTGATTTGTTTAGAGATGGAATTGGCTTTCATGTTGTTCATGAAAGTTGTAGCATTTGTTTTTCTCTTTTGATTGATATAAAAATTGGAATTTTTGGCAAAGGGGATGAAAAGATATGATTTTTGGAAAAGTGTTGTTCAGTTGTGGTAAATGTGTGACTAGGCAGTATCTTTGAGTGCATTTTTGACACCCTTAGAGGTGAAATTGGATTTTTAGCTCTTCATGAAACTTGTAGGATTTTTCAAGATATTTCCAACAAGACCTAATTTGTGATTTTTGGATGTGTGTGTTAAAAGTTGTGTAGTGTGATAGAAAGGAAAGTCAATAGGTGGTTTTGCATATTTTGGAAAATGGAATTTTGGAAAAAAAAATTTAAATTGATTTTCGAACCTCACATCTCTCGAGGGTGAGACCCATCTCAATTATTTTTTATTTGTTTATTATTTAGTTTGACTTCTAAATGCTATTTCTTTTGCACATAACTTTTGCATCCGACATCCGATTGACCTGATTCTCGAGGCATCGGATTTGTGTAATATTTAATTTTATTTATTTTTTAAATTGTGAATTTTTAGAGCTGAAATTGATAGGAATTGGTTAGGTCGAAGTGAGGGGACCGGGTAATGATTTTTTTGATCTGTATTTTATTAATAATTGGACCTATAAAGGTCCAAATTGAGTGTTTTTGGTGTCTATGGGTTTCTAATTTTTAGAGGAAAATTTTTGTGATGGGAAATTGTGGAGTAGTGCCGGGAATGTCACGAACATGCATTGTACACATTGTAATTGCTACATTTACAATATTAAATCTTTCTGAGTATACCTTTGGTAATGTGTGAATAGTTTGGACTGTTTAGAGGCGCATTTGGAACGTCAACCCACAGACGTTGCCGAGACTTCCAGGCTTTAGCTTCGGGAACAAAAGTGAGTGACCTAGATGGTTTCTCAATTTTTATTTGTTTCTTATTATGCCCTTATAACTCTGTGGAGAATAATGGTGGGCTTGTGCGTTTGTTTATGATTGGATTCCGGACCGAAGGTGTCCGAGGCATTAGGAGATTATGACATAGAAGTGCTGTTGTCTGAGAATTTGGGAACTCTGTGTTTTAAATGTGATTAAATGTGAGTGTGATTTTCATGTGAAAAATTGTGAACTAATTGGTTGAATGTGATAAGTGGGAATGATTGTGATGTTGATATGGTTTCGTTTTGACCTATGCATTCCATGCATACAAGGCATGATCAAATAATAACAGTTGTGACCGGAGCAGCCACCGAGAGCTACAAGCTCAACGTTTATATTTGGGCCTCTAGCCCACAGTGATTCAGAGCCTCGGGTTCAACGATTAATGCGCCCATATTGGGACAGTTCAGAGCCTCAGGCTCAATGATTAATGAGCCCATATTGGGACAGTACAGGCGCTCAGTCACAACACCGTAATAAATGATAAAAGGTGTCACATACGCGTGTCATATGTATTTGATTTAATCATTTGGATTGAGTGAAAGGAAAAATGCCCTATGCTTCTGTGGTACCAATCATGTGGTATTTCTGAAAGTAGATTATGAAACAATTGTATTATGCTTGCGTGTTGTATGAAATCAATTGGTTATGAATGTCTAATTGAATTAAATGTATCAAATTGTCTGTACTCAAGTGAAATTGTGAAATGTGATCAGACATGCAACAATGAAAATATATGTTATGTGAATTGATGAGTTACATTGAATTGAGTGAACCATCGATGATGGTTACCTCACTGAGTTCGCAAAACTCACCCAAAATTTGTAATTATTTTTTAGGACCCAGAAGAATACCCCGTTAGGCAACGGGCATATAGCAACCACATATGAGCGAGATAAGAGGTTGAGATCAGTTCGCGTCTGCAGTAGTGTCTGAGAATAATTTTGTTTTTCAGAATTTTTTACAAATGATTAGGTACAAACGATTAGGTCATGTTGTAAAGTCAACAGACTGAATTAAATTGTATTTATGAAAAGGGCCCCCGAGGCCATTGAATTGTTTATGTAAATTGTTTTTCGCAAAATATATAATGTGAGTGTATGTGTCAAAAAAAATGTATACGGAGTTTTGACTGAGTGATGTAGCACGCCACACTCGCAGGGCACGAGCTCGGATATCACTCTCGGTGTCAGGTTCGGGTCATGTGAGAGTGGGATGTTACATTGATGGACTAGCTACCCATCAAGTCTTGACACCAAGATGAGATTTTGTGTATTAATCACCATATAATGTAAAACGAGAGATGTAGAAGAAAAAACCAACATAAGGGCAAAACGGTAATTTTACCCTTTGTTGTGCGGATGGCTATAATAAGGTTCTAAATAGGGTTCGCAATTGAACATAAAATATGTATTCTCATAATATTTAATAATTCAAGAGTTCAACTAATTGTCTTTAGTGGAATCACATTTAGTTAATAAGCTAGAATTAATTCTAATGAGATTGAATTGATTCTAGGCTTATTGGAGCTTGAATTATCAAAATCCAATAAGATTCCCCACTTGGCTTTAAGGAAGGTTATCAAGCTAAGTAAGAAATATAAATGGAGGTTTTAGAAGCCCATAATTGAATGTTGGGCTTGGTCTAATTAATGGTTAGTTAGAAGCCCAAATGTACATTTAGAAATGGACTAGATTTTGGTTTAATGTAATTAATTAGATTAATTATATTAAAAAATAAATAAAGGAGAAGTAGCAATTTCGGTTCTGTTAGGTGAAATGTGAAGCTACACATTTGACATTAAAATGCTAAAATAAAGATGGTCTTTATTATGGTTTATCATTATTAAATGGAGTTATGAACTTACCATTAAATGGTTTAATGGTTGTCTTTTAATGTTAGCATGTAACCTATTTGCATTCATTAGGTTAAAGATGAAAGATGTACATTAGATGGACCATCTTCCTTCTTTCTTCTTGCTAAAACCGAAATTGGTTATTCAATTTTAGGTTATAGTCTTTTCATATAGCCATTTTAAAGATAAATGAAGAGAGTCTCATTTATTTGCAATTTAATGATTGATTAATGCAAGACGTGATGCATTGGATGCCTCTCTCTTCTTCCATTCATGCATAACCAAAATTGGAGTAGAAAGAAAGACATCTTGCTTATTCTTGAGAACTTCTCTCCTTTCATGCAAGGTAGAATCGAAAATACCAATTGAAAGAGTTTCATTTTTGGTTCTTCTTCTTCTAAGAAAATCTCCTACAAACATTTCTTCTCCTTTCCCACCAAAAGATGTTGTTAACGTAATTGTCCTTGAAGAACAAGGGGTAAATCTAATTGGTTGAGGATACAACAACAAGAAGAAAGTAGATTGCTAAAGGAAAAGATTCAAAGGCAAAAGATTTAGATACTAGAAGAAGGAGAGGATAGCCCAGCGAGGATTTAAAGCTATAGAAAAGGAACCGGAATACTCCTGATCTTGTTTATGTTTTATTATCCTTATACCATATCATGTATGGATTAGCATGATGATTTGGATTTGTTGCTTCCATTGCAACTAATGATTTCTTAAAAGTTTTGAAATCTACCGTTTCTCCAAATATAGCATGCTTTATTTTTTCGATCCAACATAAATTATGTGTTATTAACAGATACTAAATCATATTATACAAAAGCATCTCAACATACTGGAATTCAGAAAAAAAAAGATTTATTTAAATGAAAATACTTTGCATGCTAAAGTCAGGCATTTTAATAGTAGAAAAAATGTACAAAAATTCAGAACAATAGGGTGTTAGCCCATCAGATCAAAAATAGGGTTTGTTTCTTATGAAAGCTTATAATAAATTAAAGTACAAAATGAGTTAGACTGTAAATCAATGAACAAAAGTGGGTGACTTATACATAAGAGACCGAAGTCTCGACACCAAAGAATTATAGAAGAGACTGAAGTCTCGACACCGAAGTGTCTAGAAGAAATTGAAGTCTCGACACTAAAGTGTCAATAACAGAAGACACTGAAGTGTCACAGAAGCAGCTATAGATCCTTCTAAGCATGCCTATTTACCTACAATTAGGATTTGATAATTACAAAACCAACCAATTTCATTTCATGTGCATAATAATTAGTCAGTGATATTTACATGAAACATTTCAGACATTCATTGTCCCAAGGTTCAGAACACAATCAGTATAAAACATAATTCAATTCAGTACAAAACAAAACAAAATAAAATGTGAGTGTCCTAAAGATTACTGACAGCTTTGCAAATCATTCAATGGAGCAAAATCAATAGGAAACAAAAGAGTCAAACAAAACTATCAAAAATTACTTACTAAATTTCCTTACAAAATTGACAATCTAAATTACTTACCATTACTCAAGGATTACTTACAAATTTCTTACTAGATTACTTACAAAAATTACCGTCTAAAATTATTTAAAAGAGCTCCCTTTTTGCTTATTGCCTCGAAGCCTCGGCAATATCTGGAAGTCGCTTTATGCGTTCCTCTATAACATTTAATACAAACACATATCACTATTGTGCATGATTATGAAAATTGTTTATGAACATTAGTGTATATTGAATATGTATGATGCATGTTCATGACAAATTACTAGGTTTCTTAACGTTAATCTTGTCAAATTATCAATCATGTGAAACCATACTCAACTGCTCAATCCAGATTTATTTCACATCCAACTTTTAGTCCATTTTACTCAATTATTATCATCAAGAATGTGAGGTAATTAGATAATAATTCCTTATATAAAATTTTCCTCTTTGTATTAGGTTTCCAAAGATTCCAAGTTAATCCAATTTGGTTTAGTATACTGAAAGTTATACTCAAAAGATTTTAGACTGTTCTTAAGCTTCAACAGAATTTTTATCCCAAATTCAAATCAGATTATGAAATTATTACAGGCAAAATTAAAATTTAATCTCTTCATAAAATTTGTATCTTTAAGTCTCTAGTTTAATTCAAATTAATAATCACTCCATTTGGAAAACTACAGATCAAGATATAATCAGAATACTGAAGTATGTTCAGTAAAACCATCCCAGTTATTATACTTCGGTACAATCATATTTCCATCTTAAATTTATCAATCAATCCATTTTAGAAAGTTCTAATGTTTTAATATCAATATCTTATTAGTCCAATGGTACAAGAATCAAGTCATTTGGACGTTAGGTGAAGAAGTTATAACAAAAAGATCAAAGTATGTTTAGAAACTAACCTCCTTCAGATCCGATCGCCAAAGACTCACCACCATGTCTCTTCTCACAAGGTGCTCCTGGCCGGGAACCGGGTGCATCTGCACCCTTCCACTACCCTTTGCCGATGCATATACCACGTCTCTGCCCAAATCCTAACTGCCTGAACCCACCCGGTGATCGGAAGGTTCTGCTCTGACGCTTGCTGAAACTCCTGCTAGAACTGCCTTGACTGTCTCTTGGTCGCTTCCCTCTGGATCCCTGCCCAATCTAAGCCTGTCTCTCCCTCACTGAAGCAGCTCTCAACTCAATAAAAGTACCCATGTCTGATCATGCTAACCTGGTTCGAATCTCCATATTCAGCCCATTCTCGAATCTCTGACACTTATCTGCTTCTGTAGGAATCAAAGTAGTAGCATAGCCTATTAACTCATTAAATCTCACCTCATATTCGGCCACTGACATCCTTCCCTGCTTCAATTCCAAAAACTCCTGCATCTTCATATCTAATAAATCTTGGGCATATAGTTGTCCTTGAAAGCCCTCAGAAAATCCTCCCACTTTAATAGCAAGGCCTGGTGGTATTGCCCGGGACATTCTTCCACCACTGATAAGCTGAGCCCTGTATGAGAGATACTGCATAATCAAACCTCTCATCTGGATCGCAATCCATCTGATCGAAGACTCTCTTAGTCCTCTCAAGCCATCCCTTAGCCGCAGCAGGATCTGTGCTGTCATAAAAGTCCACAGATCCTTGCTTACGTAGCCTATCATACCTCCTCTCCCATCTCTGGGGAACTTTAGGAGCCAACTCCTCAAATCGAGGCACCGAGGACTCCCTACTGGCTCCGACTGATCCTTGGTCAGCTGGTTAATCAACTTGATCACCTAAGATGAATGACCTATAACAAACAATAATTTCGATCAATTTTTGCATTTCTTAACTCCTTCAAAATAATTCATGCCTAAACATTCTACATGTCCCAACAGATACCAAACCATGCTCTGATACCACCTAAATGTAGCACCCCCTTACTGTAGGGTACACGTCGGGACGCCCGCAGGTCATTCCGGTATATATCCTACGATGAGGGCGAGCTACGAACGATTACTACTTCACTTCACATGGCATCATAAATAAAACATCAATATAAAATCACGATTATTTTGAAACCAACTTTTTCTCATTTCATTTATAAAAAATAACTGTTTACACGTCTGTCATCCTGTACTGTCTGTACATAAATCCCAAAAACCTAATTCAAAATGCTACAAGAAAGAGAAAAACAACAGATCTATCTAGTTCATCCCAAAAGTCCCAGCTGATCGACCTGTGAGCCATGACTTCTCTTGCCAGTACTATCTACACGGCTGGAAAAGCCCCTCTGTAGCTAGGAGTCCACTCTCGGTCCTGAAAAGACAACGTTGCAATTTTGGTGAGTTTTGCGAACTCAGTGAGGTAACCATCATCGATGGTCTACTCAATCTAAGCAACACAACACAGCAATTCACAATATAAATATATCACAAGTCAGATCATTACACATTTCACACTTTACAGTAAATACAATTTAATCACTCAACTATGCATATGTTGTGCACATGTGACACTGTTTCAATTATTTCGGTGTTGTGATCGAGCACCTAAACTATCTCATATAGGGTTCATTAATCATTGAGCATGAGGCACTAAATCACTGTTGAGCTCGAGCCTCAAAAACACTCGTTGAGCTTTAAGCTCTAATCGGTGGCTGCTCCGATCACAACTGTCATTATCTGATTATGCATTCATCAATGAAATGCATATGCCACAATTAATCATATGTATACATATTCCACAATGTCTGCACATATATATAAATCACTCACAACATAGGCACGTAGGTCTCAAATTCACAATCATCGGACCTTCTGTTCGGAATTCACAATCAAATCACAATCACAATCCCACCATTATTCACCACAAATTTATAAGCAAGCAATAATTGAGAGAAACCATCTAGGTTACTCACCAATAGCTCCCGAAGCTAATGCCTAGAAGTCTCGGAAACGTCGGTGGGTTGATGTTCCAAATGCGCCTCTATAACAATTCAAATACACATAAATTACAAATTGCACAATCAGAAATATATAATAACGCACATGCAGGAATTTAAATGTATACAATGCAGCTTCGTGACAATCCCGATATTACTCCACAAATTTCATCTAAAAAATCGTTCCCATATCCAAACTCATTAATTCATAGGGTTAAGCTGCACTAAAATCCGTAAATTCGCACTGTATGCTTATTTCAATTTTTTTCTAGAATCACACTTTTGGGTCTACTGCTCCCGATTAATGAGACAATCCATATAGGGTAACCTAGGTAACCTCTCCTTAATAGAAAAATTCCTCTATGCTTTAGGAATCCATAGACACAAAAATCACTCAATTCGGATCTCTATACGTCCGGACATAGCTAAAACATTTTCCAGAAAAATAATCAATCGGTCCGATTTAATCCCTTATTCTCATTTTAATCTCAAAATTTCACTAATTCCCATGGAGAGGTAGATAAATGTCTTACGAATCCGACGCCTTAAAAATTAGGTCAATCGGAGTTTGGATGAAAAAGTTATGCACAAAAGACTGAGAAAGGGACATAATAAGAAATAACTAAATAAATAAATAAATAAAAAGGCACTCAGTCCAGTGCGAGGGTGCCTCGCCCTCGCGACCTCGCAAGGGTGAGCGGCTTGCCCTCGCGAGGGGCGAGCTTCTGCCCTTCATTTAATTTTTTAAACTAATTTTCCACTTAATTCCCCTCTTCTTCCAACGTGCATAACGTGTGATCCAGAAGTCCAATTTTTGCAAAACTAGTATCAATGGAAAGAGAAAAGAAAGATATACACTTTTCATGAAGGGCTAGAAAACCAATTCCACCCCTAAAGGGGTCAAAAACCCAATCAAAAATATTGCCCAATACATGCCATCCCAAACAGTACCCTAATCTTCTAAAAATCATAACTTCCTATCCCCTTGTCCAAAAATTCCATGCTTTATATCAATGTAAAGATAAGAACACATTCTACAATTCTCATGAAGCACTTAGAAGCAAATAATACTTCTAACTAGGTCAAATTCCCACATGATTGTTGCTGCCCTGTTTCATATTGTTAAAAATCACCTAAACCATATCCATATTTCAATCACTCATAACTTTCAATTCCAATATCGAAAAATAACATATTTCATGGAGATAGAAAGCTATTAAGAAGAGCTACAACTTTCATGAAGACCAACTTAGGAAAATCAGCCTCAATCAACCTAGAAAAATTTCTAAAGTTTCAGATCACAATTTCAATGTTAGTTTCAGTAAAATGACACTATTCATCCCTACACACTTTACCACTTTCAAGTTAAAATTTAGATCTCTTGAAGCCACAATTAAGCATCACTTCCTTCACAAGGAATGTAGCCAAACACCTCAAGTTTAATTCAAGCTAAAAATCATCTCAATTGCTCCACCATATAAAAAGTTATGGCAAAAACAATGAAACATATACTAATCCAAATTTCTAGCTTTTCAACCTAACTCAAATCCTATCACTTCCATACCAATTCTACACCAATAAGCATCCAATTTAGTCAATAAATCACCCACAATTTAATCAAGACATCCACTTGAACAATTATCCACAAAATGGCAGTAACCTATATTCACTCATTCATCCTTTTCTACACTATTCTAAACATAATTTCACTTCCAAAATATCTAAAACATTTCTACTTACATTCATCCAATACGACCTCATCAATCCTTAATCAAGCATCAAGCAAACAAGCAAAATTACATACCCATATTCTTCACACACAAGTCTCATGCAATTAAATGTACAAACATCACAAATAATTGAATTAACTCCAAAACCATAATATAAAACATGTTTCTTACCTATTAAGCTTCCAAAACCGCAACCCTTCTCCACACACGATCATCATCATTTTAAGGGAGGGGAGGTTTATGTTAGGATTTTTTAGGTGAACTAAAGGAAGAGAAAGCAAGGTAAAAGGAGGAGAAAAAGATGAGCAAACTTTCAAACAACCCAAAGAAGAGAAGAAGCTACGAGATAGAAGGAGAAAATCAAACTTAAACACCAAAGAAAACTTAGACAAAGAGAAGCATCGGGAATGAGTAGAAAGAAGGAGGATTTGTATTAAATAACTATCATCTTGGTGGCATGCTAGGTAAGTGACAAGTGTCACTTGCCACATGTTACCTTCCTAAACCCCCAATTAGTTTCTCTCCAATTAACTTCCAATTTCTACTCCAATTTCTCCCCAAATTTCAATGGCTCAACTTAATAAATCCTAAAATCATGTATCTAAATTTTCAGTGCCATTGGACAGTCATTTCTACTACCAAAAAAATAATCACTCTGCCTTTTGGCATTTTTCCTAGTCCAAAAATTACATCAAAAATTTCCAGAAAAAAATTTGCTAAAATTCACTAAAATTCTCAAACCTCAATGACCCTCTCCAACTAAATTTTTCCAACACATAAATCACATTTTTCATAACAATCACATTTATGATCAAATAGACCGGAAAATGTCATAAATACATGTACAGTCATTTACATGTGCAAAATTCACTAGTCACTTGTATGTGTATGCATTAACATATTAAGACAATTCTAAACACTCATAAACCATTCCAAATTACTATTCTACCCTTCTCATCGGTGATGGGATGTTACAGTTGGGTAATTCAACTAATACGGCTTTAGCTTCTGTGAAGTATAAGCTATTACCTTGTCTCCTTACATCAACACACAACCCAAACCCTTTTTTGAAGCATCACTGTATACTGTATAACCCTCATCTCCTTTGGGTAAAGTCAGAATTGAAAAACTTGTCAATCTGTGCTTAAGTTCTTCAAAGCTCTTATAACATTCATCACTCAAGATAAAACTTCTTATTCTTCCTTAATAACTTGGTCCTCGGAGCCACTATCATAGAAAATCCTTCCATAAACCTCCTATAATACCCTGCCAAACTCAGAAAACTCCTCACTTTTGTCACTATCTTTGATGCATGCTAATTGACTACTGGTTCAAATTTTCTTGGATCAACATGTATCTCGTCCATCGAAATCACATGTCTAAGAAATACCACCTCATGAAGCCAAAATTTACCTTTATTGAGTTTGGCATAAAGTACCTTGTGCCTTAGTGTTTGTAACACTATCTTGAGATGTTCCTCATATTCCTCTTCACTCTTGGAATAGATTAAAATATCATCTATAAAAACTATGACAAATCAATCTAGATAATCCTTGAAGACCTTATTCATAAGATCCATGAATGCAGCTAGAGAATTGGTCAATCTGAAGCGCATGACCAAAAACTCATAATTGCTCCCTGCAGTTGGTCAAACAGATTATCAATCTAGGGCAGAGGATACTTGTTCTTAATAGTCACCTTGTTAAATCTCCGATAATCAATACACATCCGTCATGTTCCATCCTTCATTTTACAAACAAAACAGACGCTCCCCATAGTGATGAACTTAGCCTTATATACCCCTTATCTAATAGTTCCTCCAACTGTTTGTTGAGCTCCTTCAGCTCAGCTATAGCCATTCTATACAGTGGTATAGAAATGGGTGCAGTTTCATGAATCAAGTTGATGACAAACTCAATTTCCCTTGCCAGTGGCAAACCAGGTATGTCCTCTAGAAACACGTTTAGAAACTCCCTCACAATCAGAAAATCTTCTAACTTCCCTTCATATCAGTGTCCATGACGTGTGCCAAGAAGGCGTCACACCCTTTTCTCATCATCCGGTCGGCTAGCAAAGCTGAAACAATCCTGGGTGATGGTGTTCTCCTATCTCCTCTAAAAATCACCTTCTCACCATTGCCAAAGTCAAACTCTATCTCCTTGAGGCTACAATCTAACTTCGCATAATATTTCTCCATGGCATCCATACCCAATATAACATCTAAACCCTTTAGCTCTAAAGGTAATAAGTCTACTACTAGTTTAGCACCATCAATAACCAGTTCATAATCTCTATATACTTGATTTATTATCACCTTCCTCCTTAAAGGAGTGCTAACTATCAAGGGACTATCCAGTGGCACCAAATTCACATCATGTAAAATTATGCTTGTAGAAAAAATTGAATGCGTAGAGCCAAAATCAATCAAGACTTATACTTCAGAATTAAATAATTGAGCCATACTCGTGACAACTTCAGGTACGACTACAACTTCCTCTCTAGTCATAGCAAACACCCTTGCTTGACGTTGGCCCATTGAAGAGGAGTGGACCGTCGATGTAGTACGCCACCCTCGTGGGGCACGGACTCGGATATCACCAACGATATCGGGTTCGGGTCACTCGGGAGTGGGGTGTTACACTTAAACTTATAGCATTTATCCTCCTTATTTGCCCCAATGTTAGCTGCTTACCATGACAGCTGGGTGAAGTTCAACTCATACTTACTCACACTGATGCCCCTTTGTGTGAGATTCTAAAATTCTCTAGCCTTCTCTTAGATATAGATCCTTGAGAAGTATTTCCTCCTAAATGCTTCCAAAAAGTCCCTCTATGTCAATACTGGTAGTATGTCCTAACTGTAGGGCACTGACTCCCATCAATCGAGTGCATCCTCCTGTAGTAAACTGATTGCTTAGTATACCTTCTCTTCGTCAGAGCACTTCATCTGAATCAAGACTCTCTCTATCCTCTTCAACCATGCTTCAGCCTCTTCAAGGTTAGTAGTCCCATTGAAATCCATAGCTCCATACTTACAGAGCTGATCGTACTGTCCACTCCTCTTCAATGGAGCTTGCACCAACACTTGTGACCCTTGGCCCATAGTGTAAGTAAAAGCCTATGCAAAGGCTTGAAAAATTGTAGATCCATGGTAGGCATAAGATGAGGAGGTGATGGAACTTCTTGTTGCACAATATGTCCCCACATCTTGTGGGACATAGGATTCATCTGTGCTCCCTTGGTGAGAGATAGATCAATTCAAAAATCCTTGAGTTCTTTTTCGAGGTGGCATAATCACTCCTTCAATTTAAAGCCATTGAAAATTTTTAGTTCATGCAAAACTATTTCAAATCATGTAAAACAATTCAAAACAATTCAAGTTGTTCATTTAAAAAAAGTGTATGTTCATTTCATAATTGAAAACTACCCATCTCAAAGCCTAAGATACTCCTAAACCTAGTTGCTTTGATACCATAAGTGTTGGACCGCGTTTTCAGAGCCCAACGTTCGAAGTCATCACACGTGAGCATAATAACGTGTAGGGTTATTTCAATGGACCCTCATTAGCCATCACCCCTCAAAGGTGGCATGCCCCACCAGGAAAACCCCAAAATCACACATTAACTTCTTCAGAAAAATTGTAGCACTATGTTTCTAGTTTATTTAAAAACAAGAATCATCTCATTTGGAACTCTACAGATCAATACAATATCAAAATACTGAAATATGTTCAATAAAATATCCAATTCATACTCTTCAAACATATTTTGGTACTATAGGCATAACTCTCACTAGAGGTATTGTATTTTGTATATTCTTAGACGGTTTAAAAGAGAATTTCTAGATCTACAAATTTTATGAAGACTATAAAGTGAGATTTTGCCATTTAGAGGGTCAAAAATGCAAATTCTTGAAAGTGTACAATGTATGATCGTTACACGGGGTTGGGGCCATTCCAAACCCGAGAAGGTCCGTTAAACGGACATGGCCAATGCTGGGGGTCCTCACAGACCCGAGAAGGTCCGTTTAACAGACCTAAAGTCCATCTAACGGATATAGGGGATGTCCAAACCCTTCCAAAGCCTCTCCAATGGTTCCTACATCCATTCTAACATTACTTTCACTCAGATTTTTCTCAAATTCACCACTTCCTGTGTAAAATCGTTTCTTAATAGTTTAACCACCAATTTGATCTCATAAAACTCTCAATTTCTAACTCATTTGATTCATCACATTCGACTACATCTCATCATTTACTATAGCTGTCCTGATATAAATCCTATGCAGCATTACCAAATTATAATTATCATATCTCTCAACTCCGATATCCAAAATTTTCATGCTTTATAGCGTTTGAAAGCTAAGAGGATAAGTTACAACTTTCCAAAAGACAACTTTGTTTAGTTCTACCTAGATTAATACAGTTTTCCCTCTAAATTAAGAACACAATTCCTTCCCCTATGAAAAACTTGAAAATGCAATATAAAAACTTGGGAAATCATGAGCAAAACGTAAGATATATATAATTCATTAACATCAAAAGATAAGAGTTTTACAATGCTTTGGTATGAATTTCAAGCCATTTTACATCATAATCCAAAAATACAAACTTTACAAGAGCAATAATTGTTCAAAATGCGAATAAAGCCTTATTATATATATATCTCATAAGGACGCACATATATCGGGCTCAACTTGCCCTTCTTGTCCAACCTCATGACTCCTTTCTAAGGAGACATCTTAGGAAAGACTTTCTCGCTGACTTTGCACTCCATATCCTTTCAGTGTTAATTAGTGTAGCTTTTTATTCTATCTTGAGCTGCCTTAAGTCGTTGCGTAACTAAGTTGACCTTGTCCACTGTCATGTGATGAAACTCTGGCCCTATTAGTTTGCTTTCTCCTTCTTCATCCTATTATACTGAAGTTCTACATCTCCTTCCATATAGTGCTTTATAAGGAGCCATCTAAATGCTCGAATGGTACGAATTATTGTTAGCAAATTTGATCAATGGCAAATGCTCTTCCCAAGCTCCTTTGAAATATATCACACTTGCCCTAAGCATTCCCTCAAGGGTCCGAATGATCCTCTTAGATTAACCATCTATCTGGGGGTGAAAAGCCATGCTAAAATTCAACTTGGTTCCTAGAACTTTTTGTAAGCTTCCCAAAAATCTCGAATTAACCGAGGATCTCTGTTTGAAACTATAGCGTTAGGAATTCCATGCAATCTCACTATCTCATTAATAAACTTCTTTGCTAGAACATACAAAGGTATTTGAAGTCTTGGAGTTAGCAGGAAATAATACATTGGCTTCCAGGGTACTAATTTTTTGTTTTGTAGAATGCTTTTGAGGCTTAAACTTAGATTGACCATAAAATTTGCACTCTTGTAATTCGACATCATCTCCCCAATACAACATACAACCCAATTTGCAAAAATCAATTTTTTCAAGAGGCAAACCAAGACTCCTAATAAGTTTCTTCATATTGTAAAAACTATTAACCATTGTATGATCAAGAGGTAATGATTCATTATACTATCCAAGAATTTTATCAAAACTATGATAAAAATATTCCCTTCATATTTTATATTCAATATTCGAGCAATTACAATTAAGTCATTGTCTCACAATTTGGCCATAATTTTTGGTCAATTGAGTGTAGTAAGTGAAAAAATTGTTTTGCATATGGGTTTGATTCTTTTTCAAGATTTTCTATATTTTCCTGAAAGGTATAACCGGCTGCATTATAAACCATTTGAATGTAAGGATTTTCAATTGCACCCACATTATTTGTTCTAAATCCAATCTCCTTTTAAAACTTATCCACATTTATTGACAAATTTACTTCATTACCCATTGAGGTGCTTCAAATCAATGGCTCCTCATGCCATGTCCACTCAAAATAATTTGGAACAAACCTTTTTCTCAGCAAATGGCCATTCATTTCATCAATAGAAAGGAAATTAATATGTTTGCACATTTTAGCTGGACATCTGATCATTGGGTCATCCATATATGCAGGCTGAGAACATGCATAATGAATAAAAACTTCAACTCTCTCAACAAACTCAAGATTAATGAAACTAAAAGGTGTTAATCATCTATACATCCAAGATCTATCAACATTATTCATTTCTACAAAATTGTTAATTTAAAATAGTAATTTCCTAGTTAGTATCCTTTATGTCCCCTAAGTTTACAGAATAGTTAAACCTTACACAACATCTCATAAGTATTAATCAATTGAATTAATAACCTACAATCAATTTCAATACTATGGTCCGTGGCATTGTTTACACCAGTGAATTAAGATACCAAGTTTTCGCTGTGATTCTTAGGCTCGTGGAATTTTTTACCGATAAACCTCACGGGAACTGCATTATGGGTTTCTAACCTATATACTATCCTAGGGGTTTATAATGCAAAAGACTATCATGTATATTAAACCTATGAATTTCTTGTGTTAATACTAAGTTTCAATCATTCATATTGAAGTTGAAGTATTTATGTTTGAATTAATGACCTACAATTAATTTCAATACTATGGTACGTGGAATTATTTTCACTTGTTACTCAAGAAAACAAGTTCTCGCTATGATTTTTAGGCTCGTGAAAATTTTCACCAATAAGCCTCACGAGAGCTGGATCACGAGTTTCTAATTTATATACCGTCCTAGGGATTTATTATGCAAAGAACTGACACGTCTATTAAACCTATGAATTTCTTGTGTTAATACTAAGTTTGAATTAATCACATTGAAGTTGAAGTATTTATGTTTGAATTAACCACCTACAATTGATGTCAATGCTAAGGTATGTGACATTTTACACCTGTTAATCAAGAAAGCAAGTTCTCGCTATGATTCCTAAGCTCATGGAATTTTTCACCGATAAGCCTCATAGGAGTTACATCACGAGTTTCCAGCTTATATCCCATCCTAGGGTTTTATTATGCCTCAAATCATCCATAAGATCTCAAACTCATTCCACGTATAGTAAAAACTTAAGTAATTATACATCTACTCATTAATGATTCAAACAAAACCCAAACATAAATACTTAGACTATTAAAGGAGAACATACAAACTCATCAATGATTATAAGAATATTCTAAGCAACAACACAAAATCAAGACCTTCTTTGCATTCACACAAAACCTAAATGCATCAAAATCGTATCATTAAAGCAACACATATGGTAGACATTAGTTGGACGACTTATCTGGATGGACAGATAAATACAGACTACAAAGAAGAAGGATGAGCGACACTCTTTAATACAAAATAGGGCCTGTGAAAAATAATATTTTGTAATTAATATAATACATATTTTCAATAGTTTTGTTATATTTTTAATATATTAAAGCAAGCAAATCAGAAAATAAGGCAATCTGTTTTGATATATAATGCAATACATAGAAAATCTATTATTTAAGCTAAAACACAAAAATATGATGCTAATTAGTTAACTAGTGGGAATGCACCACTGTTTGGAAAGGACTACAATCGACATAAAAATATTGTTTACAATGAATAAATTGATTAATTTTATTTCTAAATAGGTTGAGAACTACATTAAAATGTTTTATTAAATTGAATAAAATAAAAGATTAATTAAATCTACAAACTACATGTGGCTTTTCTTAAGCATGTATTTTTCATCAAGTCCTGTTTACTGTGTCTTTAAAATTTTTTTGTACCTTATTTAGCTCGTGCAGAATCTGCCATTGTTGTATTTTTCTATCGACTCTTAGATGATTAAGATAGCTCCCCTTCAAAATTACATGCTTCTCAATTGTTACTAAGTGGATTTCTCCAAATATTCTGTGTTCTCTTCTTGGATTTGTATTTGAAGTCTTCTTCAATTTTTCAAGGATAGAAACTTTAAGGATTATTTTTTAAAGCATACGAGTTTTTACTTCTTTCTTTAATTGGTGCTAGATTGATTGCAACCTTAAAACTCCTTTTTTTCTTAAATAATTGTACTAAGGCAACTTAACTGGTACTATACAAATATAATAAAATTTATACGTAATTAAATGATCAAATCTTATTCAATAAAATCATTTCATTCTTTGATTATTCTAAAATTCCAAATGCAATTGATATCTAATAACGAATAAACTAAATTATCTATTCTGAAAACTTGTTCAAACCAAATAACAATATAAAACTCTACTTATAACTAGAAACGAACAAAATTCCAAGTGAATTAGAAATACTTGTAAACTATTTCTGTTATGTGATTTGCATGTAACAGCTCGCTTATATCCAAAGCCAAAGTTTTAAACGAAAACATATTGATTGGATTAAAAATTAAAAAGAAAAGGCCTTGAAAAATTTATAACTGCCAAAACAATTATGTTACAATTCTCTTCCTCCAACCTAACTCCACCCACCCCATCGATACTGACATTTGCGATTCTCTGATTCCCCCAGCCAAACCTTACTTTAATATATGTTGAAGAAACAAAATAATTTTTGGAAAAATCCATGAAAATTAAATATCGAGGAATTTAAAATTGCAACAGTTTAAAAGCTGTAATCCAAGGCATTGGATAATTAAAAATTGTTAAATTTAAAGGGTTATCAAGCATTTGATTAGTCATACTATCAAAATTCATAACATTCAGAATAGGTCTCCAGATAAATTATATGAAATCATCTAAAAGTTTAAGCATTAGTTGAATCCTCACACATTATAGTGTTTACCAAGAAGAGAAGATCTAATGGATTCCATACCTGAAGCAAATGCGATAAGGACATTATTGAGGACGCAGTGGCATGAGAGACAGAGGGGGGGCTTCGATAGCAACAAAGATGATGACACTGGCACTCTGAGGATGGTGGAATGACAAGGACGTGCAATGGGACGATGACAACGGCGATGGCAGCAAAGAGAAAAAAATAGGCAAATGTGATGAAGGAGGGGGAAGGGGGTCTGCTGTAGATTTACATTAAACAAAAACGACATCGTTTGGTGTTAAACTAAACAATGTCATTTTTATTTTATTAAAAACTTTGAAGTTGAAGCAAACGATGACATTTACTCTAAAATTTACAGATGAAATTTATGTCGGTAAACCAAAACGCTGACTTTTTTTCATTAAAAAAGTTGAAGATAAAACAAACAATGATGTTTACTCTAAAATTTACTGACAGAATTTACCGATGGAATAATTTCCATCGTTAAACCCCAAACTTATTTCTTACACCAAGCATTCTCGTCTTCTTTACCGATAGTAATTTTCTACCGTTGTAATATTTTTTCGAAAAAATTTTTAGGATGATTTCCCTCCATATTTACTGACAAATATTTTTTCCATCGTAAAGTGAAAATTTTCACTACAATTTTCCCTACGGATCATGATTTTTTGTTGGTAATTTGCTACGATTTTGTTTTCATCGGTAATTGCACATCACTAATTACTAACTTTCTTGTAGTGTTAGGTTAATCTATTAACCTGAGTTTTTCCTTAAGTTGTTTTTAATCAAGATACAATCATTAGTTAAACCTAGCCACCGAATAACCTAGGACACAATCTCTAGATTCAATTAGGCAACCACATTACGTATTAGGAAAATGAATTCATCAAGGCAACAACCACATACGATACATCATTTAACCTTATTTATATGATCTCTAATGATTACGAACCATTAGTCGTTACAAATTAATTTCAACATAACAATTACGGATTATATTGAACATTCTATCAATGGGTTTGTAATAAAACGACCTATTTAATGCATTAAAACCATCTTTTCACAATGCCCAAATCCATACACATCGGATAACATAATCAATTTCTAAAGAGAAAAAGAAACAAAAAATACACGGAATGAATGCTTAATTGGGTTGTCAGCGTCGATGTCACCTTCAAACCAATGTAGGAAAGCTACCCCTCTATAAGTCTTTCACGGTGGAGAGCTTCCGTCACCATCTTTGTGCTCTCTCGAAGCTCTCTTTTCTTTCATCCAAAAACACCCAAAACTTTCATAAACCTCTCTACCATCATATGTCTATTTATATTAAAAACTAGAGTTTTGGGCAACATGTATGTGTGAAAGTCACAACCATAACACAACAAGCCATAACATCATGTGTCATAAGCATGACGACTTGAGTCACACCCATGCAAGGTGAGTCACAACCATAACATATGATTTTCTACAATGTAGACTCTTCATCTTCATCAATTTTCTTATCTTCTCTTGCTCTAGTCCTTCTTCTTCTTATTCCATGGGGACAAGTGAGTATGAATTTTAAAAAAAATGGTTCAAAGATTGTACTTTCGACTCACTTTAGAAATTTTGTTTCCGAATTATACCTAAAGCCATATAATAACTATAGAGAGTATCTTAAACATTTTCATATCATTAATCACTAAGTGTAAAGGTTTAAATATATCAACAATTAAACACATATCAAACTTCCAACAAAGAAAGGTTATTCTCATCAACAATTTTTTTTATTTTTTATAGCTTGGAGTGGAAATTCAACTTCCTAATATTCCAAGTGGAGAAAATCATTTTTTTAAGGAAAAGAAGAAAGATTCTTCTTGCTACCATATTTTCTTCTAGTAGATGTTTGGAAACCTTATTCAATCAAATTATGATAATGTGAATTTAGTGATTAGAACTATTATCCCAAATGATAGTATGGAGGTAACTTGAATTTCATTTTCCAGAGTATTGATTTCGCCTACATCTAAATCAAAGGTATAGTGGGTTGTGGTTTTATCAATAGGAATTGCACTCTCCTCAACAGATGGTATAGAGTTTTGCAATGTAGGCGGCTCAACAACAGGTTGAAATGAGGTGTTAATCACTAAGTAGGGATTTTCATACCCTTGAGGAGTCATAGCTACTTGCTCCAAACTTTCCACTTTTTAAATCAATTTAATAAAATTGTCAAAAATGAAAATTTTCTCTATTGATTTTTACACTTCTTTAGGCTTCAAATGGGGGGAGGGGGTTCCATGTATAAGAAATCTTCAGTTTATCCCTAACAAGTTCAAAATTCTCATTATACTTCATGATGGAAATCTCCTCAGATAGATCAATGGGTGTAACAACTACTACACAAATTATGGAGACATTGATTCTCCTAGTTTCTATGGTAGCTTGATCAAGGCATAAAGGTCTATCTATAGAGCTAGCTAGGTAACTCAAGCCCTCAGTTGTCCAATATTATAGGGGAATATCAAAGAGGGATATTGGTTGATTTGATTTCATAAAATTTCCCTCCTAGCCTCTAAGGTTCGACGAGAAATGGCTTGTTGAAAACAAGCCAAGAATTAGCTTTAATAACTTCAAACACAAAATTGATATAGTTGAATCGAAAGAAGAAGATATCATCATTATGTAGAATTATATTAAAAAGTCCATATCACTTCCACTTATTGGTGCCCAGGATTTCATAACAAAAAACGATATCTTTTTGTCGTGAAAGAAACAAACTAATATTAATTTCCATTTCTAGAGTACAGCTTGAAGGATAAAGATTAAAGTGGATACTATCTAATGATCCAAAGAGGGGGGAGACAAAAAGATACTTTGACATCAGGATTATGATTGCCTGCTAATTGCATCCATGTACATTTATTATGTAAGGGAAAGCAAAATTTGTGGGAGAATGCTAAAGTGAGGGTGTTAAGGGTGGGGTTAATGGGATTGAGAGAGGTAGAGGCGAGAATAATTCAGAAAGTATGTTAGAGACTGATGGCTAAAAGCGATGATTGATGGTTAAAAGATAATCAAGAGGTGAAGGCAACAGATGGAACAACAAAAAAGGCAACTTTATTGGGTGAAGAAGAGAGGAAATGTGAAGGAGACAAGGAGGAAGGATATGGGTGAGGTGATAATGTAGCTAGTGAGGAGGAAGAAAGGGAGGTTGAGGAGTAGGGAGGAAGTAGGAAACTCACTTCTTGAGCTGACTACATAGAGACAACAAGCACAAAAGTAGGAGAAAGCTACCAAACTTATCAAAAGAGATCAAAGAAGTAGAGATAACCTTGCAACAGACATTGTTAATAGCTCATAGCGAAATCACAGGAATTCATCTAGTAAGGTGCACTAGAGGTATATAACATAAGAGGAGGAGGAGATTGGATAAAAAGTATATTGGTCAAATTAATGTGTATTTTTATTATTATCTATAATCTGGTTAGATTTAACCAAGTTACTCTGGGTTTTCGTAAGTCTATTTAACTTGATAGGAAACATAGGCAACGATATCAGAGATCAGATATTAGTAAAGCAAAACAAAAGGATGGAGTCAGGTGCTAGGAGGAGGAAAAGAATGTTGGAAAACTAGATCAAAATCTGCGGAATAATCACAAAACTTTTTTCGTGACTTTTGATTTCCCAAAAACCAAGATCTATTTAATTCTATAAAATGATTAGCACAATTCATAATAAAGCAAAATTTAATTCATACCTTATTTCGAAGCTTGATCTTTATCTTGTTTTATCCCTTGAACTGTTTTCAAAACCAATCCGTTTCATCCACCGTAGCCGCACAAGTTTCTGACCTCTAATGATATCCAGATAATAGGTTGAGATAACTTTGTAACTCTTACAGAGAGGGTTAAGCAAGAAGTACTAGCTCCATTGAGATTATGCCTATTTATAATAAGTTTTGGACATTTTAGTAATTTAATTGAAATTAAATTTTAATTTCAAATAAACTCTAATTAAAATTACAAATAATTCGAATTAAATACCAATTATGCCCTTATAAGATTCAATATCTCATATTAATCTTTATTTATTAAACATCTCATATTTAATTATAAATTTTCTCAAACTTTACAATCAATCCAATTTGATTAAATTAACTTTGTTCACTTCAACCCATTCTATATGTGAGACCCATTAGGTTCCTAAATATGTTGGCAATGATTATAAAATATAATTTTAATTTACAATTAAAATTAAATAAATTAAAACTCCTTTTAATCTATCTTTAATTCTCCAATTAAAGAATTTGTAATCATAGATCAAGATTGGCGTGTAGAAATGCATCATGGCCACCTAAATATTTAAGAATGTCAAAGTGGTTTTGACTAACCTTTCCGTGCGTAATTTTTTTGTATAATTCAATCCTTTCATCATACAATGTTCCAATTAAACATAGAGCATGGAACTAATGTCTACTATATTTTGAGTCTAATCATATTAGTTCTCTTCCATTATCTATTGATTCAATTAATGACATTTGTAAACTATTTACAAAGTGTCATTTCACCTTGGCCAAGGATTTCCCAAATCAATACTAATCAAGAACAACGAAACATTCTCCCTAATTACTTTAGGGTGATTAATCCTATCTTGATCATTCAACTATCTCCATATAGTTCATACTACATCCAATGACTACCAATTAGACAACCTATGATTAAATAAATCATAAGTAATATCAAAACATAGCAATCCCCATACAAGATAACTTTGATGACCTTAAGTCAAAGAATCACTTATACAATCATCATAATGAGATATCCATACAAATAAAAGTAATGTTCAAAATGGATTTCTCATAACGAGTATGCTTAGTAAACTTATTCTCTAGCAAGCACCCACATGTTTGTTTAGGTATCTTTATACTTTAGCCTATGAGATCGATTACTTCCTTCATAAGGAAAAACAAAATGTGTGTTAGTTTTTTTTATGTTCTATTAATGTCCAATCTTAATAGAACAATGACTAAGAACATTTAGGAATAATACATAAATGTAGTATGAATCTCATAATTATAATCTCATTATAATTTCATTTGCAATGTACAATTATCCCATAGACTTTATCATATATATCTAAACATGTACAAGATAAAGAATGTCTTTAAATAATTTGTCACTAAACTACAACCAATGCGATTGGTTGTAGGGCATGAACCAACAATCTTCCACTTACACTAAGCCAATCGTATAAGTATCTTATACCATATCACCATATGACGATTATTCTACTACTAGAATAGTGGCTTAAGGAGAGAATTCTACAAGATTCTCTTTGCTAAGCACTTGCTTAAATGTTACAACTCCCATCTTAATTATCATCATAATTAAGAAAATATACCTAAACACATTTTTTGATCTTAGATGCGACATTGTATCCTTATGAATGCCCAATGGCTCTAATGTTCTACAATACATTACTATCTTGAACAATGAAAAGAAACTATATCAAGTTCACTAAAGAACTTGTTGATCTAATTAATCATTTCCACTAAACGAAAAATGTATTATGGCTTAATTAACAACCAATTACTACAATGAAACTTTTCTAATCGTAAATGATATTGTTCTAAGTAAATAAACCTTAATTAGGATTTACTTCTAGAGTTATATCCTTTTCATTTTGAACTCAAATATCAACTCACACATAGAGTAATGAATATCTTTAATACTTCATAAATATTTGATGTCTTAAATACTAAACAACTTTAGTACATTCTCTACGCACTTGGGCTTAGAAAAAGTTAACAACATCCAATCTATCTCTATAGATATATTTCCGACAATTAAGTTGTTACTTTTTCATATCTAACAAGAGTTGTTCTTGAAAATTATGTGTGCAACAACTAAAAGTTAGAACTTTTGTTCTTTGTGGGTAATATGTCTCCATATAGTCTCACCAAAGAGGACAACTATACCCCCACTTACCTTCTTGCAGATATGATACATTCACATTCATCTTTAAAGCAAAGTCTTTGAATTCATCATGACAGTGAATCTTTCAATGTCTCATCACCTTTCAACTATACATCAAAGGTATCATTAAAGGCACTAGTTCCAATTAGATGTAATGTTATGAGATTTGAACCTTTCAAATTCCTTCTTACTCCCACTACTTATCTTGAGAGCCATTCTCCTATAAGTATACATTGAATCAAACTATTTGTTCAATGGGTCTGTAAGATTATATCCAATCTTTTGGATATCTTATAACACTTTATTACTCAATTTAGTTCTAAACTAAATGGATAATATATATGTTTCAACTAAGCGTCAGATCCTTAAAACATTAACTTTGAGTCTTTCAACGAATCAACGTTTCATATCTAATATGAAATCTTGCCAATTGATTCAATTAGAACTATAGAAGGTAAGTCATTATACTAGGTATTGCTACAAAAGAAATACTGTTACATCATACAATATCTCATATTGTATTTTACTCCTTACATAAATCCATACGCTTACGAATTTGGTTATAAAGGAATTCACTAAAGAATCTCATTCCATATAGATAACCAAAATTTAAAACTTACCACAAGGATCTCATCGATGTACTTCAACATTCTCAATGTTTAATTTCTATTTAGATTCAAACAATTTAAACTTTTCATAATTTTAAATCATTATTTTATTTAATACATATGACTATATCACATAAATTCATTAGTAATCTAATGAAATATAATTATTATCCTTTTATGAATTAATATTCTATCTAATACATCACATGTATAAGATTTAACAATTCAAAACCATCATTATCCTTTGTACCAAAGGTCGATTTGGTTATTCTTCAACTATGTAACTTTCACAAGCTCCATATGATTCATAATCAAAAGGATACATATATCCTAGTATTAGGGGTGTTCATGGTAGGGTAATGTGAAAGTGAACCTAAACTTGAATGTCAGGTTTAGCAATTTCATGAACCTGAGCCTGAACCTGAACCTAAAGAACCTGTAGGATCAGTTAACCCATTTTCAGGTTCAATTCTCAGGGCAATCAGAATATATTCATATCAATATATATGACAAAAAAATTATAAAAATAATTGGTGAAAATAAATACAAATTATTCATAAAAGTATGCATATAAATTCGTCAAAGATTAATCCATTATGTTAAACCTAAGCAAAGTAAAAATAAGTCAAACAATGTCTCATACATACTAAAAAATAGATAAATTATTAAACAATTATTGTTTTAGTCAATGAAATTTTTCTATTAATAGTTTAAAACTTCGATCAATAACTTTGACACATATTAATTACTATTTCAAGTAGAAGTATTGAGTGTTATGCATTAGTTGTTACTTATAATAGCAATGTTCAAGATTAACATTTAATAACATAGAATTAAAGTAGTTTTTTCCTTTTCTTTTTTTGTACTCAAGCATTAATATAGTAAATACTAGTGAATTTATAATTATTATTATCCTCTTAAATTATATCTAAATATATCAGGGGTTTTTTGGGTGTTTCTAGTTCAGGTTTAAACCTAAACCTATAAATCAAGTTTGGTTCGATTAATCTATTATAGGTTCGATTTAGGTTAGGTTAACCTAAAAACATAAGTTAGAAACCTGAACTTGAACTATGAACCTAATTTTTCAGGTTTGGTTTGAACCGAACCGGAACTCAAGTTTGATTAACCCTGTTTACTGGTTCGGTTCATGCAATTTAGGTCCAGTTCACAGGTTCGCAAGTTTTCTTGAACACCCTACCTAGTATGTGACTTTATGATTCTCATTATGTTGATTTAACCAATATGGCATAAAAGGATAATCCCGGTTATCTAACTTTTTATTCTTGCCATTTATGTTTAGCATAAGTCTCCTTTGATCCAATACATATACAAACTATTTGTAGAAACATGGATCAACTACTTTGACTTAACAATCTATTTTTAACTATTCATTGAACATTACAATAATGTTGAATCTAAATTCAGTATCAAATACTCATAAGCATGAATTAGAAATACATATAATCTCTATCATATCACATATAAGTAAGAAAAATTATGTAATCGTTTTCTTTTAATGACAAATATTATCGTACTGTTGTTAAGGTTTTAATTGTATTCCACAATTATGCTTTTAGTAGGATAAAAATAATTGGAGCAATTCCAACAAGGTACTATACCTTTCAGCCCTACTTCATGCAACCCCTTGCATTTTGCTATCATGGTGTTGACATACATCTTACATGTCGTCATTAAAGTTTACAAGATATTATTCAACTCAAAATGTCAATACATTTTTCCATCTATACGATTTTGACATATCTCTACAACTTTGTTGCCATATCCTCAATGGGGATTATAGCAAAATTGCATAATGAACGTACAATTTTCTATCTAACTTTTGAGAACTTTTCTCATACATATCCTATGTCCAAGAACTTGGGTTCACTAATTTAGTATCAACTATACTAAATACGGTAGATTCAACTAAGAACAAAATATAAGTGTAAAAGAAACAAGTGATCAATTATATGCCCTGACTACCATAAACAAATAAGATTATGACTTTAATCATGCATTTGGTTACTCTCACTATTTTATTTGAAATAATAGTTCTCACTACTATTCAGAAAGATTACCCTAATATGTCTAGTGGGCTAGGATCCTATTCAAATATAGTTGACCTTTAGTTTGCTCAACAAATCAATTAGACTTAAATTAGGTAGATAAAAACTTTATCAATCACATTTCATGTGATTCCTAGATCTGTTAAGTGACAACTCTTACCAAAATATATCTTATATATTGTTCCTAACCTTGCCTCTAAACTCATGTGAGCATGAGTTTGTTCATCCAATTCACACAAATTTAGTTAAGTAGAACCCACTATCATAAGATTAAACATGTTCGGATTAAAGCAGCCTTGAGTTTGCTCAATAAGCCTACAATAAATAGAACTCTGGTTTATTCTTATAACAATGGAAGGCAACAATTGCATTCTTAACGTGTATTTAAAATTTTAATGAGGGATTTTAAATTTTATTCGTCTCATCAAACACTAAATTGCATATAAAATATCACATATATAAAACATACAATTTAAAATGCATTCAATATATATATCAACCATATAAATAAAGTATGCAACTTATGCACTCATAAACAAATTATATGCATAAAACATCAAAATTAGTTTGATTCTAGTTATTGATCTTCATAATCTAAAATAATATTTCCTACTCCTTAGAAAACTTAAATTAGATTATAACCATTGATTCCTAAATAAATTAAATTCATATTCCAAATAGAAATTTAATTTGATTTGAAAACAATTTTCAAATCCAATTAAAAACTATTTCAATTATCTTGACTCCTTTGATAAAATTTAATTGAAAATAATTTTCAATAAATTGTACTTCTTACTTATTATAATTTAGAAAAATTCTTTTCAAAATTATATAACACATTCTAATCCAATTAGAAAACTACTTCTAATCTAATTAGAATTTTACGTAATTAAAAATTATTTTCTAAAATTAAAAGGAACCTACTTTCAAAATTAAATAAAACACTTTTAAATTTAATTAAGAAAGTTATTACATATTATTTATTTAGAGATTTATGTCTTGACTAATTAGAAAACATTTCTTTAATAAGTTAGAAAATTGTTTTAAAAATATTAAAGAAAGTTAGTTTCTTGATATAAATGAAAACATTTTAAAAATTTAATCAAGATAATAACCTTTCGAATACATCAAGAAAGTTATTATTTATAAATAAAGAAACAATTTCTAAATAAATAAAATAATATTTCCTAAATAAATAAAATTATAATTCAATTTATATCAATAAAATTGAAATAAACAATATAATTAAGAAACTTTTTAAACATGTATTAATTCAATATCTTTTCTCATATATATCTAAACATGTATAAGATAAAGAATGCCTTTAAATAATTTGTCACTAAACTACAACCAAACGATTGACTGTAGGGCATAAACAAACTGTTAAACCCCAATTTTTAATTATTATTGATTTATTTGTTTAATTATTTTAGAATTGAGCACATTAATTTGGTGAGTATAAGTTGAAATTAGAAATTTAGAAGGCAAATGCTAGAATTAAATTAGAGTATGGTATGGTGTTTGAGAAGATTAAAGAACTTAGTAGATGGATTAAATGAAAGAAGGGGTGAAATGGGAAGGACAAGGTAAATGAAGGGTAAAATGGGGAAAGACCATTTAAAATGGTCTTGAATTAGAAGAAGAAGAGAGGAGAGTTGTAGAAGAGAAGAAAAACCAAGGAGAAAAGAAAGGGAAAAACGTGGAGAGAAGAAAAGAGAAGAGAAGAGTGCACGGAGTGTTGGAGAAGAAGGAAAATCATGGGAAGCTTGGAAAAAAAGAAGAAAAATAAGAGGAAATTAACTTGTTAGAGGCAAGTCTTCATCTTTCTTCTTGCTAGGTTCAAAAAGGGATTAAATAGAGACTAGGGTTTGTGTTGGGAATGAAGGAAGAAAGAATAGAAAGATGAAAACATCTTGATTTTTGGATCTCTAAGTTAAGGTTCTGGTTTTTCTAGCTTAGGTGAACTATTGGTAGGCTAGGTTTAAGTTCAATTTTAGCATTTTTTATTTTTGAAGTTTTATGAAATTAAATGTGAATTTGGATTAAATGGGAAATTGATTTGTTTTAGGAAACCAAGAGAACCCTATCCAAGAGCAAGAGGAAAGGCAAGCTTGACTTGGATTTTTGCAAGCCAATTAGGTGGATAATATATTTATAGTTGTTGTGTAATATAGGCAAATTGTCTTGTTTGTATATTTTGTGTTAAATTGCTAAATTGTGAATTGTTGTGATGTGGAAAGTGATTTATGAAGTGTTTTATGTCATTCATTGAAAGATGTACAACATTTGCATATAATTGAATTGTTCTTATGACTATGCTATGCCATTAAAATGTGTCATGGCATTTTGTATAAAGAAAAAGAAGGAAAAAACATAAGAATATAAAAATGCATGGAAATTAATTGATCATAAATTTGTTTGTGATTGGGTAAGAGAGAAACCCATTTCATTAGTTACGTGCACATTGACCTATAGCCTTCTTTCGACTGCCCGCTTGAGGCTACGAGATCCTCAGAAATTAGACTTTTTGTTCACGGTGTAAACTTCGGTTTCTATATTTCGTTCGATGAAACTCTTTAACCATTTGTTGTGCATTTCATCATTTGATCTGTTAAGCATGATGCATAATTGAGTGTTATGTTTTGACGGATAATTACATGATATGTTCTAGGTGATGACTTCTTGTTAACTATGAGTTGTGAGTTTAAATTGTTGAGTATTGAATTGCTAGATATATAAGTACTTATGTTTGAATGTGCGGCCCATTACCAGTGACTATAAATGTATTATCTATTGAGCTGAATAGCTCATCTCACTATTCCCTCCTCAGGTGCAGAACAATAAGGTTAGCGATCTTTGCTAGGAAATTGGACAAACTACGAGATAGTTAGCATTTTCGTACTAAGTTAGTTCGATAACTTTTGAGTAGCTTTAGCAATATATTGATCATGAGCATCCCTATGTATTTTGTATTAAGCTAATGATGTAGTGTGGATATGTAACTAAAGCTACATTCAAACACTATTTTGTTTTAGAAATAAGATTGAGTATTAAAGAAGTTATTTTGTCACAATGATAATGAAATAAGATTGTGTTTTGTTTGTGATTCTTAAAGCTGGTATATTACATTTTTCAATCCTTTCATAAGTGTAGAAATTGCGTACTGAACTCAAAGGAAAAATTGCATTACTCTAGGCAGAAATTAGATAAAGTTGTTTTCATGAAAATTATAGATTATCCTCTTAGCTTTCCAATGGTATAAAGTTTGTAATTTTTGCACTTTGGATGAAAGATATATGGCCTTTACACGTTAGCATCACTGGTGTTGGCATAAGCTACAACGCTATCCCTGACATAAATTGTGTCCTAAATTCAATGATTAAACTACATTGATATAGGTTGAATTATACAAAGTTGCCACTTGAAACTTGTAGCTTATCTTTTTAGTTTTCCAATGGTATAAGACATGAAATTTTTGGACATCAGAGTTGAGAGATATGCTCATTATAAGTTGGGGATGTTGCACTCGACATATAAAAGCCTCGGATACGATCGCAACAAGGATAGGTGCGACCACACCTCATCACTTCTCCAGCCTCAGGTGCAATCGCATAAAGGAAAGGTGTGACCCCACCCTGGGAGTATCCTTGGGTGCGATCGCACCTTTCCAGGTATCCTTGATGCGATCGCACCTCGCAACTTCTCCAATGTTTCGCCACCTGAAGGGTTTTCCAACTCTGATCATGGTTGACTCTTTTGGCCATAACTTTGTCATCCAACCTCCAAATGACTTGATTCTTGATGCATTAGATTCCTAAAACATTTCTATATTACTCTAAAAAAATTGGTAGCCTTTAGAGTTGAGTTAAAAATATTGACGGAAAGAAAGTGAAGAAATTGATTGGAAGAGTATGAAATGGTTATAAACATGCTTTGGTATTTTAATCATATATTGATTTGTAGAGCTCCGAATGAGATGATTCTTATTGCAAAATAAACTAGAGATGTGGAGATAAAATTTGTCAGAAGAATTTTATTCACAATTATGGTATCAAAGAATGAAGATGAACCGTTGATGGCTAATGCGATTTCCATTGAAATAACCTTATAAGGAAACCCATTCACGCTTTATGACTCCAGGGTTGGACTCCAAAAGCATGGTCCAACATCTTATGGTATCAGAACGATAGTTGGACTCCGAAAATGAGGTCCAACACCAATAAAGAAAACCAGAGAGAAGCCATCGGAAGCCCTCCCTCTCTCTTGACTAAATTTGACATAAATGCACTCACACACTACAACAAAAATATGCAATTCGCAACATCTTTTTAATAAAACGTTGCGAATTGTTCTGATTTTTAACGATGTTTTAGAAACATCACAAATTATTCAGATTTTTTACAACATTTTACTAAAACGGCATGGAATTGTTTAACTTCTTGCGATGTTTATTAACAAAACGTTGCAAAATAGGAACCACGATGTTATGTTGAAGAAAACATCACGAAAGGGTTAGTTAAACAACATTTTGAAGCTAACACTGTTGAGCTAAAATGACGTCTTTTTGTTCTTCTTAAAACTAACCCCCACCATAAAACGATGTTGTCTCCACCTCTAAAAAACGACGTCATTTTTCTCCTCTTAAAACCAATCCCCTTTCTCTCCTTAATACTGTCCCCCCCCCCCAAAAAACGACGTTGTCTCCACCTCTCAAAAACGACATCATTTTGTTCTTCTTAAAAACCTGTTCCGCCCCTCCCAAAACGACGTTGTCTCCACCTCCCCAAAACGATGTCATTTTGCTCTCCTTAAAATTAGTCCCTCCCCCTACAAAACGATGTTGTCTTCTCCTCCCCTAGATGACGTCGTGTAGGTTTTTTTCAAAACTTGCCCGCGTCCCCTTCCCTCTCCCCCTCCCCCCTCCCCCCACCCAAAAATCTCTAACTTTTAACTAGTATAGTGACACCAAAATGACGTATCTCACGCATTCTGCCATCCGCTCACTCTCTCCTCTACAAGTTTGTGTCTGATCAGGTACTCCTCTCACCTTCTAAAACACTCTCTATACTAGTTCGGGTCACATTTTGTCGCAGTTCCTTTCACCATAGTCACCTTTGATGGGATGCTTACATTCTGCGTTTCCAACAAAAATCATCTATTGACCATGTTGTTTGACATCATTCACAATGATGTCATCCCATTTTGCCTAATGCTTGCATCTTGCATGTCTTACCTGCGGTTTGGTTACAGTTGACTCTAGGGAAGGTGTTCAGGGTGTTTTGTTAATTCCAAGCCGTTGATTTATTTCCTTTCACTTGATTCTCTTTTCCTCTTCTTTTTCCTTATGTTTGTTATATGTAGGATTATAGTTGTATGCCTCCATCATAATTCTTCATGTTGTTGAAGAATTATGACGTAATATTTGTTTTCTATTTTGCAATATAAAGTCTAGTTTTGTCATGTTGCCATGAGGTAACAATGAAATTCAGTATGTTCTATATGCATAGATCTGATTTGAAGTATCTATTCTACCAGTGAATGCAGACTAGTAATTATGACATCATATGTCTCTCATATTGTATCTTCCAAATTTGCTCATATTATAAAGTTAAGTTGTCCTATAAATATCAAAATCCCCAACCCTTTGAAGAATTAGAGGAACAAATCATAAAATTGAGTTGAACTTGTGAAATGCAGAAGAATAGGATACTGCATGGGTAGCACAAGCATCAGCTTTTTTGCTAATTTCTGTTCCTCTTGTTGTCTTTCTTTATGTTAATTACCAGTTGCTTGTTCAATATCAGAAGTGTTACTTTACATCCAACCCTGTTCATTTTTACTTTGCCCTTCCTTGGCTTTCTAACACAGTAAACACAAAAGAACTTTTATATATTGAAAACGAAGGTTCTATACTTGAGATGAGAAAATGTCCTAGGAAGATAGGAAGAAAGATACGTACATAACCAAAACTGAAGCCTTTGATCACTATGATCATTTTTTCACTTTAAATTCTCTTATCAATCCCTTGATAGACTGGGCCAGTTGCAATTCTGACACTGAAAAATAAGGCTAACTTTATTTTAACATATTGAAATATTTAATTATATATTTCTATAGTTGAACACAATTTCGTTACATTGTAAGGACTGAATTCTGGATTCATATATTCATGTGTAATTGTATTTTTTTCTATGTAAATTTTCAGGACAACCTAAGAGACATCTTTTAACAACAGGATGGATTGTGTTTGTTAGTGTAAAGAGAGTTGTTGTGGTTGATTTTTTCCTTTTCATCTGGTGAGATTTTGTACCATTCTCCATGTAGTTAGTTATTATTAGATTTTACTTAGCCTTTGACTTACTTAGTCTTGCGAACAATCTGTCTGATATATCTTAACCACCTTCATGAGAGACTAGGATGTGTGATGCAATAAGGTTAGTTTCTTTATATACATTTGGAGGTCAACATCAGTGAAATAGAGACTTGGAGTGTTAATATTCTTCACACATATATTATAGTATTTCTTTAACAATTTTCCTTTTCTATTAGCACACATTTCTACTTATAATACTGTCCTCTTAGTTGGCATGCTCTTTGTCCCTTCCCTACTGTTTGATGTTGATTTATATGGTATGCTCATGGAACCAATGGATATAATGTGCCGCAGGAATGAAAAGAACTAATTACTTTTGGGCATTTGTCGAGCAAATCGTCCACAGGTAGTTATGCCTTCTTTAGAAAAAATAAAGAATACATCCTTTCCTTCTAAATTTTAATTAGAAAAAAGAAAGAATTCATCCTTTCCTACTGAATTATTTGACGAAGATATAACTTGGGTGTTAATAGAGAGAAATTTGTGTGCATCTGGATTTTTTTTGACAAGAATATGTTTACCTGAGTGTTTTACAGTGTTTCCAATCATATCATAAGATTTTTAAAAGTTATTCACTTCCTTCTAACCTTATGCACGAATTCCTTTATCATTTATGACTACCTATTGTGCATCCAATGTTTATTCATGCATCTTTTTATTTCCTAAATGGAACAATTTGAGAAGATTCAATTGTTGTCAATATGACTGTTGTTCAAAATGTTAGTCTCTGATAAATGGGGTAAACAGGGTGGATGGAGGTAGAAGAATAATAGGGAATTTGTATACAGCCAAGGATACCTTAGCAATGGTCACTCTATATCCTCAGCACATATAGGGCAATTTTATGCCCATGGAGATCATTTAAGTATTCAATAATACATACTCCTAATTGACTTGATCATCAATATTAAAATTAAATTTTTTTTAAAGAAAATACCATGACTACATGATAAAAAATATGTTGTTAGATTAGAGAGAAGTTTGGAAATCATTTTAGTTTACATTTAGAAAATGAAAACAAAGAATATAACAAAATAATGTGAGGCCCAAAAAGTCGTCTTTTTATGACCCCCTCCATAAGAAATTCCTTTTAGTTTGCACTATAAATATCAAGTACTTATCCTTTTACTTATTGTCATTTAGAGGGGTTTTGATAAGAGATTTTCCTAGTGGACAAAGAATAATGCAATCATAAAGTTCTTATCATAAAAAACTATGACTTAAATCTATCATGTTCTACCATAAGAGACTCTTCATTGTAAACCTAACCTAATAGATAAGAGTTGTCCTGTAGATAAGAACACATATATAGATTCTTGTCTTCATTCTTCATTCACTACAAGAAAAATACAGTTTAGCGACGGAATTTACCTACGAAATTTGTACATATGTCATCGATAAGTTTATTTAGTGACAGAATTTAGTCACGAAAAAAGGCGTCGGAGATGTGGCTGTTACTAAATTTAACGACGGACATTTTTCGTTGGTAAATTTACCGATGAAATTATTGACGGTAAAAATTTCCGTCAGTAAATTTACTAACGGTTATTTTGTTCAGTCAGTAAATTTTTCTATCAGAAAATTAGCAACGGATTTTGTAATTTCGTCGATAATTTGCGACTAAATTTTTTCCGTTGGTAAAATCCAATATATTTACCAACTGAATTTTTTTCCGTCAGTAAATTTGCTAAAAACCATTTTTTAAAATTTACCTGTAAAGTGTTTAGTTTCTCTGGAAGTCACCATGTAGAGAACTTCTTTATTTCAAGTAAAAGAATTAAATTATTAAAATTCATACTAAAACAGAACTGAAAATAAAGAACTGAAATTATTTTTTCAAATAACAAACATTTAATCAAACACCTTACATGCATCAGAAATTTATCTTAACATCACAACTAAAATCACTTCTTGTCCCTTCTATCACTAACATTTATACCTTGAAGTTGTTTTCCAATAATAAAATACACAAATAAACAAAAATAATAAATACCCAAATTAACTTTCATCTAATATATGAAAAAACACATGACAGTAGTTGCAAAAATATGTCTACCGAAGGACACGATGACAATAGCAGGAGAAGACAACATCGTTGAGCAGAAAAGGAGTCCACAATAGAGAAATGGACTCCAAGAAAACTGAAGAGAAGATGTAGGAAGAAGGAAGAAGAAGAAAGGAAAAAGAAGATAGAAGTTGGAGGAAGATGTCGGGTGAGTTTATATTTAAAAAGAATTTACTGACGGAAATTTTTGTTGGTAAATTCAAACAAAATTATACCGCCAATAATTCCTGCCTTTTTAATGACGGAAAGAAAATTTCCGTCGCTAAATTAATTTACCAACGGAATTCACCTACGGAATTTTCCGTAGGTAAACTCAAAATTTTTTATTCCACCAAAAATTCCCTCCATTTTTTGCGACAAAACGCATACCGTCGCTAATTTTGCCGCCACGAATTTCCTCCAAATTTAGCGACGAGTTTTAGTACCGTCACCAAATTAGTCAATTTTAGCAACAGAAATATGCTTTCCGTTGCTAATTTCCAACGGTATATTTTCCGTCGGTAATAAATTACCGACAGATATATTATTCCGTCGCTAATTTTTTCACGACAAATTCCCTCCAAATTTAGAGATGAATATTAGTACCGTCGCTAAATCACTCAATATTAGCGACGGAAAGCATATTTCCGTCGCTAATTGCCAACAGAAAATTTTCCGTTGCTAAGTTTCCGTCGTTAATTTACATTTTTCTTGTAGTGATTTGATTTATCTTTAATATCTTATTTGAAAACAATGTAGTTTTTGTGACACCTTTTGATATGTAGCTTTTCATTTTCCGAATTAAATATGATGAACATTTTCAATGAGTTCTATCTTGTTCAATTATTTGTGCTAAATTTTATTCAACATTGTTTTGCTACCAAAAGACAAGTATAGTTAAATGTAACATGCTAAACTCATAATTTGGTAGAAACATACGTTAGTTAGATAGCCAATTGCAGAAACATCATTTATGCTTGCATATATGATCTATCATAAATAAATACTTCTCCTCACACTTGGTGGTTATTATACTGAACAATATCTATTCATAAGATTTTTTACATTAAATTATTGAAGTTTAGTTCTAATTTATCGTACTTTATGACAGACACTATTTCCAAGTGTGAGGAGGAGATAGTTAGAGGAGTTATTGGAAAACAAGAAGCAAATATGCTAACTTATAAGTATCAAGTTGTTGGATTGTTAATTGGTTTTTTTGCATTCATACTATAGCTATTGAATTTGGTCTATGAAATACCATATATTGGTCTATGCAATTCCACTAAAGTTAGGATCCTGCATTCATACATAAATAGACATATGAATATGCCATATTTTCGTTAATTTGTCTTATGACTTGTTTTATTACTCTCTCCCAAGTTCTCCATATAGTTTATCAAATAATAATACAAATTCCACATGGTAGTATGTGTAAAGGAAAGCTAATTATTGTACGGATGTCTTAGGTTTGATAATGTATTTATCAAAATCTTCTTTCTTTTAATTTTTTTAAGTTGTTAAACAATGATTTAGGCCTTTCTTTATTTATGACTCTCATAAGTAGTTAGACTTTTAGAACCTAACCTAATATTTTGGGGACATCAATTAGTACCCTATTGCCAATCATAAATGTCAAGTTACTTTTGGGCACATCAATTAGTACCCCATTAGTAGCCATAAACAGTCTTCTCAACATGATGGGAACCTTAGGGTCATATTTTGTGTCTATTATCAAAAAGCTCATAGGAAAAATTAGTTTCCCTACTTTAATAGTTAGGTTTTCTACTACTTCAATTAGATACCTAATAAACCTTTCAAGTAATTAGAGTAGCATTATTGTTGGCTTAAGCTCTCATATTCTAAGCTTCTTAAAAAGGGATAAAAGTAATACTTGCACCTAAATCACAAAAGAAATTATGAATATTGGAAGCACGAAAATGGTATGGAATTATAAAATTGCCTAAATCATTTAAATTTAATGGTAGTTTATTTTGCAATATTACACTACACTCCTTAGTTAAAGGTATAGTACTATACTCCTTAAGTTTATTTTTATTTTTAGTTGATTTCCTTTAACCTTTGCATAGGATAATATTTACTTACTGCTTCTACAAATGGGAAGTTGATGTGTAACTTCTTGAAACTATCTACAAATTTCTTGAATCTATCCTCATCCTTCTTTTTTAACCTCTAAGGGTATTAAGTAGGTGGCACATAAGATTTAATGATAGGTTGAGGCATTGTTGTTGTACTATTCACCTAGTTTAACCTTTGAACTTTAATCCCCTTCTCCTTTTCCTTATAATTATTCAATTTTTACAATTCCTTTTCTTCAGTGGCTACGACATCAAATGTTTAGTTACTCCTTAGTAAAATAGCTAACACCCTCTCTTTTGAGTTTACCTCTGTCACAAGACCTCCGGCATTCAATGATGAAGATTATCATTATTGAAAGGACAGGATGTGGCCCCTTATAGAGTCCACACATATTGACTTTGGGATATCATTGAGAATGGTACATATACACCAACAAACGACAAAGGCAATAGCATCTCTCATGACAAATGGCCAGCCTATCAAAAAGCTTGATTTCAGTTAAACTCAAAGGCCAAGTTCTTTCTAAATTGTGCCCTAAGCAGAAGTGAATATGATAAGGTTCACATATGCGAATCTGCAAAGGAAATGTGGGACACATTAGCCATTGCACATAAAGGCACGAATCAATTGAAAGAGTCTAAGACCAGTATTCATGTTCATCAGTATGAGTTGTTCAAGATGAAAGATGAGGAGACTATTTGTTGGACCCTGAATATGGATATGTCCAAGTTTTGTCTTAGTGTTTCTGGTGGATAAAAGATTTTGAAGTGGGAAGAATTAAGGTGAAAGTTAGAAGTAGAATGAAAGAAAAAATGAAGTAGAAAAGGTGATCTTAGTATGATTTGTGTTAAGGAAAGATTGTGAAACAAAATGGATGGTTGATCTGGAAAATGTTCACGGAGTACGCTTCAGTCCTTTAGCCACAACTTCTTCTCTAGTTATCTAAACGATATGATTCTTGATTTGGATTAAACTAGAAACATATGGCTACATTTCTTATGAAGACATCAAATTTAAATTCTATTTTTAAGAATCAAAAAACTTCTCATGAAGTTGAGAATTGGGTGCAGTACATTGGATAAATGTAAAGTGCGTATTTTGAATTCAAGGGAAAAACTGGATTAATCTAGGCTGAATTTAGGCAAGTGTGTCTACTAGTAAGTAGTAGATCTTTTTTTAAGCTTTCCAACGATATATAGTATGAAATTTTGGACGTTTGAGCTGAAAGTCATGGTCCTTATAAGGGAAGATGTGCAAGAGAGGAGTTATATCTTCTACCTTCTTGCTTCTTCTATAATGACGTCATCTCCTTCTATGTTTTGCTTTGTTTGTGTTTTGTTTCTTTTTCCTTTTTGCTTCTTTTGTGATGATGTCATCTCCTTCTGTGTTTCCTTTGTGATGACGTCATCTTCTTCTGTGTTTTGTTTCTTCTATCTTTTGCTTCTTCTGCCTTTGACTTCTTTTGTGTTTTGTTTCTTTTATTTTTTGCTTCTTCTTTGTTTTGCTTCTTCTTTGTTTTGCTTCTTCTGTATTTTTCTTCTTCTACCTTTCGCTTCTTCTGTGTTTTGTTTCTTTTGTCTTTTGCTTCTTTTGCCTTTCATTTCTTTTGTGTTTTGCTTCTTCTGTGTTTTGTTTCTTTTATCTTTTGCTTCTTCTACCTTTCACTTCTTATGTGCTTCGCTTCTTCTATCTTTTACTTCTTTTGTCTTTTGCTTCTTTTATCTTTCGTTTCTTTTGTGTTTGTATCTTCTATCTTTTGCTTCTTTTATCTTTTGTTTCTTCTGTGTTTTGCTAACGCGTCTTGATCTGTGTTTTGCTAACATGTCTTCTTTTGTCTTTTGCTAACGCTTCTTCTTCTGTGTTTTGTTGACGTGTCTTCTTCTGTTTTTTATTTATGCGTCTTCTTCTGTATTTTACTGATGTGTGTTCTTCTGTCTTTTGCTAATGCATCCTTTTCTGTGTTTTGCTGACGTGTCTTCTTCTATGTTTTGTTCCTTTTTCTTTTCGTTTCTTCTGTGTTTTCCTATCTTTTGCCTTTCACTTCTTCTGTCTTTCATTTCGTCTTTGTTTTTCTATATTTTGCCTTTTGCTTCTTCTATCTTTTGTTTCGTCTATGTTTTGCTAGCTCTGCCTTTCACTTCTTCTATTTTTGGGTTCTTCTGTGTTTTGCTATTTTCTGCCTTTTGCTTCTTCTGTGTTTCGTTATCTTCTGCCTTTCGCTTCTTCTGTCTTTCATTTCGTCTGTGTTTTGCTATCTTCTACCTTTCGCTTCTTCTCTCTTTCATTTCTTATTTGTTTTGCTGTCTTTTGCCTTTTGTTTCTTCTGTATTTCGTTTCTTCTGTGTTTTGCTATCATTTGTCTTTTGTTTCTTCTATCTTTCGCTTCATCTGTGTTTTGCTATCTTCTGTCTTTTTCCATTCTTCTGCTTTTTCCTATAGCTTCGTCTAATCCTATCGTCTAATCCATTTTGACCCTTCATATGATAAAATTTGACCTCAAGGTCTCCTTCAAAGTTGTAGATTTCAAAGTTACCTTTGAAATCATCCTAAAATTATCTTAATCCAACATCTCTAGTGAGAGTTATGCCATTTGTCACGAGACAAGTTCAATATAAGTGAGGACCAAATCTTGTTTTTTCATTCGGCCATAATTTGTCTCTTCGACCTCTAAATGAAGTGATTCTTGAACCCTTAGATTCCTAACCTTTTTTTTTTGCGTCTCCATTGAAGGTAATAGCTTTTGGTGTTGATTTGAAAGGGATGGATTGAACCAAAGTAAGGGTATCAATTGGAAGAGTAGGAAGTGGATATTTTATTGAATATGTTTTAATATTTTGATGATTTTTGGATCAGTAGAGCTCCGAATAAGATGATTCTTATTTCAAGATAAACTAGAGACACGAAGCTACAAATGGTATGCAAAAGTTGAAGTCAAATTCAGTTTCTAAGAGGTTTAAATTTCCGATAGGAGTTGTGCATAGTATGTTGATTTGGACAAGAGCAGTCCAAAAATGTTTGAAGTGTATCTTTCGAATTACTGAACCAGATGGATTGATTTTGGTGTCCTTGGGAACTTAAAACAAGAAAGAACACTTTTCTAGAAGAAATAGTCATGTCAGAATATTCAAGGGTGCTTTTGGCAAGACACTTAAGTATAAAAGACATAAGGCATAAATGGAAGGGCAAATAGGACAATTCTCAATCATTAAGCGCATAATTGGAAGAAGAAGTGTTGTCTTGCTTATAAATAAAGAAGAAAAACGTGAATGGAAGGAAGCAAAAGAGAATAACGAAATGAGAAAGAAAGAGAAAGAGAGAATTTCATGAAAAAGAGAAAGAAATAAAAAGAGAAGAAGAGAATATTATCAAAAAAGTGAGAGAAATACAAAGAGAAGAAGAGAATGAGAGAGAGAGAAGAGAAACCAAGCTAGGGTTTCAATTTCCTTAGCTTATAAGAGAGATTTTGAGGTTGTTCAAGAAGAGAAAAAGGTAGAGGAAAAGAAGAGTTTCCATTTGAGCCAAGGATCTCTTCATTTGGTGAAGAACCAAAGGGATCGAAGAGAGCTATTTCAGTTAGATTAGCTCACGAAGTACACATTAAAGATACACCATAAAAAAGCCTTAGAGACCTTAGGTTGTTAGCAAAGAGAAGAGACATTTTGAGCAACTATTTGAGCAAGGATTTCTAAGGTGGGTTTCATGCTTATAATTGAGTAATGAGCCATTGATGTTTTCTTCCAAATCAAGAAAATAAAATGATTTTAATTACTTCATAAAGGTTGCTTTTATAACTTTTGAATGATTTGCAAAAATTGCTACATGTTTCGGTATATGAATTTTGTTGATTAATTTCAAAATAAAGATGGAAATGCATTGAAACATTTTATGTTATGCCTTGAAAAATGTCATGACATTTTGTATATTTGGAAAAGAAGAAAAAGCATGAAAGTATGATGAAATGATTTGAGCATAAATTTTCTTATTTTTGGGCAAGAGAGGAACGTTTTGTTAGTCACGTGCACATCAACATATAGCCTTCTCCCGGCTTCTCATTTGAGGTCACGAGATCTTGAGAAATCAGACTCGTTTTGTTTACGATATAAACTTTGGTTTATTCGTTTTGTTCCACGGAACTCTCGAGCCATTTGTTTGAGCATTACATCTTTACATAGTCATGAATGGTGTATAATTGAGTATTATGTGATGATATTTTAACTATGAGTTGAGTTAGAATTGTGAATTTGACTGAGAATTTGAAAACGAAGAGTTTTATAAATTCATTATGATTTTTATACGACAAATGAACATTTCAACGGTTTTGCTTATTCTTCATTATAAACTTGTTACCCACGAGCTTTAAGCTCACCCCTACTCTCCTTCCCCCTATTCAGGTGATGAGGAAGAGATCGAGTGATCAAGAGTATAAGGACGTTACTTCAAATTTTGCATATCTTGGAATTTAAGTTATCATTGTAAAATACAAGGATTAGTCACATTTTAAGAATTTGTAGTTTATGTAACTTTTGAAGTTTGAGATTTCGGATTATGTTGTAATATGGCTTGAAAAGCCATTATAGCTTTGTTGGAGGGTATTGAAATGTGAATGATGAAAAATTAGTTGTATGTAATCTATTAAAGAGTATGATGAAGTAAAGATATGAGAGTCTTATGATATTTCCGCAGGACTTCGTTTTCAAAAGTAGGATCCAACATTAGAGTAATAAGTTTGTTTTGATGTTTGCTTGTCATGGGCACGTCACCCTTGTGGGATGATTTCTAATAAGATTTTTTGGAAATAACCCTATCGAATAATACGCTCAAGTCTTATGATATTCGCAAGAGTTTGGGCTTTGGAAACGGTGCCCAACACTATTGATCAGATGTTTGGACGATTCCAAACGATTGTTAACAGACTTAAAGCTCTTGGGAGAATCTACGATAATCAAGATCATGTCAAAAAGATTCCTAGAAGTTTTCCAAAAAGATGGAGACCCAAAGTTACGACAATACAAGAGGTCAAGGACTTAAGTAAGCTGAAACTAGATGAATTACTTGGTTCATTGAAAATATGTGAAGTAGAGCTTGATGCAGAAGATAAAACTAGAAGAGATAAATCTATCACATTAAAGATTGGTTAGAAGATTCAGAAAAATAGAAGCACATCTTCAAAAGATTTAAAGATTAAAGAAATCAAGAATGATGATGCTAGTGAATCCGATCAAAATTCAAGTGAAATAAAGACTTTGTTTTTAAGAAGAATAGACAAGACGAATCAAAGAATGAGAAAAGTTTTATCGTATACTATAAGTGCAACAAACCAGGACATTAGTGTAGTGTGTCAATCCTGTGTAGTCAAAAACAAGGACGGTTCTATATTCTTTCCTGCCAAGAGACGAAACAATCTCTATAAAATTAACTTAGATGAGGAAAAACAAATGTGGCATAAAAAAAACTAGGTCATGTTAGTTTTAAACATATTTCCAAGTTGGTCAGACATGATTTGGTAAGAGGAATTCTGAAAATAAGTTTTAAAAAATATTTTTTTTGTGAGAGTTGTTAAAAAGGAAAAGAAGTTAAAGCATCTTTTTCCTCTAAAAATGTTATAACTTCATCTAGACCTCTAGAGTTGTTACATATAGATTTGTTTGGTCTAATTAGAACACCAAGTCTTGGCGGAAAGAAGTATGATCTCGTAATTGTTGATGACTTCACTAGATTTTGTTTGATATGATTTTTATCACATAAAGATAAATTCTTAAGTGTTTTAAAGTTCTATCCAAAAAGTTACAAAATTAAAAAGGAATTTCTACCGTTGAAATTAGGAGTGATCATGGTGGAGAATTTGAAAATGAAAAATTTAGAATGTTTTGTGACGAGAATAGAATTTTCCATAATTTCTCTACTCCTAGAACTCCACAACATAATAGAGTTGTAGAAAGAAAGAACAGGATGATTCAGGAAATGGCAAAAACTATGCTATTTGAAATGAATCTTCCTAAGTATTTCTGAGTAGAAGCTATAAATACAGCTTGTTATATTAAAAGTAGA
This sequence comes from Erythroxylum novogranatense, assembly GCA_029891385.1. Classification (NCBI taxonomy): domain Eukaryota; kingdom Viridiplantae; phylum Streptophyta; class Magnoliopsida; order Malpighiales; family Erythroxylaceae; genus Erythroxylum; species Erythroxylum novogranatense. The sequence continues at coordinate 32,307,468 of CM057225.1, read as the reverse complement.
ATATTTTTGCGACCTATTTTAAATAAAACTTCATATGAGTTATGGAAAGGAAGAATGGAAAATATCTCTTATTTCCATCCTTTTGGTTGTAAATGCACTATATTGAATACAAAAAAAATTGAATAAATTTGATTCTAAGATCAATTCAGGAATTTTTCTAGGATATTCGATTTCTTCTAAAGCTTATATAGTTTATAATCTTGTTTATAAATCTGTTGAAGAATTTATGTATGTTAAATTTGATGATGATTCTCATCCGAATAGAAGAGATGATTCTGATGATGAAACTCTATCTGCTCCCTTAGTCAATAACCTAGCCATGTCACCACAAGATGATCCACCTGATAAGGTAAAAGATATTTCTGAAAACTTTAGTCTTAGAAAAGATTGGAAGTACAAATTTTCTTACCCAGAAAACTTAATTATAGGCCAAACTTCAGAAGGAGTGAGAACTAGGTCTAAATTTAGAAGAAAGGCAAATGTAGGTTTTCTTTATGAATTAGAACCTAAGAAAATTAATGAAGCTTTTCAAGATGAAGCTTGGATTTTAGCCTTGCAAGAGGAGTTAAATCAATTCACAAGAAACAAAGTTTGGTCTTTAACTCCTAGACCACCTAGTAAGTCTATCATAGGAACCAGATGGGTATCCAAAAATAAACTGGATGAATAAGGAAGAGTAAACCATAACAAAGCTAGATTAGTAGCTCAAGGCTATAATCAACAAGAAGGAATAGACTATATTGAAACCTATGCTCCTATAGCTAGACTAGAATCTATTAGGATTTTGCTTGCATATGCTATTTTTCATTATATAAAACTGTTTCAAATGGATGTGAAAAGTGCCTTTTTGAATGGTTTTATAAATAAAGAAGCTTATGTAAAGCAACCCATAGTTTTGAAGATACTGATAAACTAGACTATGTCTATAGACTTCATAAAGCTTTGTATAGATTAAAACAAGCACCTCGTGCTTGGTATGATCATCTAAGTTCATTTATTATTAGAAATGACTTTATTAGAGGATAAGTAGACAAGACTATGTTTAGAAAATGTATTAAAAATGATTTCATTGAGGTACAAATATATGTAGATGATATTAGTTTTGGTGCAACTTATAAGAAGTTATATTCCAGTTTTGAAAATCTCATGATAAGTGAATTTGAAATGAGTATGATAGGTGAATTGAAATTATTTCTTGGTTTACAAATTAAACAAACAGAAGAAAAGATTTTTATTCATCGACAGAAATATAACAAAGAATTGTTAGTCAAATATAAAATGGAGAAGGTTAAACCTATGTCAACTCCTATGCATCCTCCAATCCTTTTATCTAAAGATAAAGCAGGTAAAAAGGTTGATTAACCCTTTTTAGAGAAATTATTGCTTCTTTACTTTACCGAACTGCAAGCAAACCTGATACACTGTTTAGTATTTATTTATTTGCAAGATTTCAAGCAAATCCTAGAGAATCTCATTATATTAGTATCAAAAGAATATTGAGATACTTGGCAGGTTCTACTGATCTTTGTTTAATGTATGAAAAAGGTAAAGATTTCAGGTTAATTAACTACTATAATACTGATTATGTTGGAGATAGGATTGATAGAAAGAGTACAAGTGAAGGTTGTCACTTTCTTGGTTATAATCTAATTTCTTGGTCAAACAAAAGGCAAAGCTCAATTGCTTTATCTACTGCAGAAGTCGAATACATGTCAGCTGCAAGTTGTTGTTCAAAGACATTATAGGTTAAGTATCAATTAGAAGATTATTCTATACAAGAAGATCAAATTCTAATCTTCTGTGATAACTCAAGTGCTATCAATCTAGCAAAGAATTCAATACAACACTCTAGGGAAAAGCATATTGAAGTTAGACATCATTTTATACGAGACTGTGTACTATGTACAGAGAGGAATCATCAGTATACAATTTGTTGAGATGAATCAACAATGGATGGATATCTTCACTAAACCTTTGTGTGAAGATAGATTCAAGCAAATCAAGCAAAACTTGAATATGGTAATGTTGAATGACCACTCATCTGACACATCATGACCCAGACAATTTGTACAAGTAGAAGATAAAAAGTTGTAAGTTTTCAAGTAAATAGTAACAGTAAGTTATGAATGGTAACTTTTTAAGAGTATGTATAAGAAGGAAATCGTCTCAAGATTCTAAAATACCTTCTACTCTAGAATTTTCTTTAAAACCTTTAAAACCGACCTGTTTAGTGCTCTCAATATAGACGATTCAATACTGTGTTCTAAACTTCAAGTTCTTTTCATTTCACATTCTTACATTTAGATACTAACCTTGCTACATTAAATGAAATACATTTGTGTGTTTAGTTTTTATATGTTACAGATAAAAAATGAAGCAATCTCTTATCTATAGGAGACATGTTGATTTCACCTCTTTGAAGGAAAATCAAATGGACATTGAACCAAAAATTGAAGCAATCGGCTGGAAAAATTTCTTCAACGTTCATGAAAAGATCTATTTGAATGAGATATATTAGTTCTGAAAGAATGCAAAGGTGGTGGACAACACCTTAATATCAATGGTAAATAGGTTGTCGGTTATAGTCACACAAGATTCTATCGAGAAGGTTATTGGGTGTCCTAGTATTGGAGCAAAGCTGTTTAACAATACAAAATGGATTACTCAAGGTCGTGTGCATAAAGCACACATCAATCGACAACTATATGGAAGTAGTAATCTAGGAGTTAAGAAGGCTTCAACCCTTGTTCCGAAGGCTAGGGTTCTACATTCACTGCTTCTCCATTGTGTTTTACCAAGAATAGGCTTGAAGGATGCGGCGATAATGAACGATGAACATTTTTTGTTTCATTTACTTAATCACCAACCCATTAATCTTCCGTACTTGATTTTGAAGTACATGATGAATTCAAAAGGAGATTTTAGCTCTTTACCTTATGGTATGCTATTGACAAGAATCTTCAGAGAATCTAAAATCTTACTCGACAGAGGTAACAAGGTAAGGATAGATGTGAAGAGCATTATTAATGCCACTACAATTAACAAAATGGGAATAAAGTCTGGAGCTGAAGCGGATACAGATTCTACACTGAAAGCAAGATCTGAGGGGGACCTTATAGTAAGATGGATTAGGAGTGAACATGTTATGTCTGAAAGAAAAACAAAATCTCAATCGACAGGAAGAACATCCGTTGAAGAAAGAACTAAAAAATCATTTGATGTGATAATAAAAGCTAAGATGATTCTACAGAAAGAGGAAAGCCAGATTTAACAACCATCACCAATTAACAACTTATATTCAGGATACCTTAATCTCATTTGATTCAAGACAATAATTTTTCTTTTGTATCTGTCCTCGATCGTGGGGACTGTGCCACGATCTTGCCTTTATTCTTTTTCACAAAATTCATTATCCATAATAACATCACTAATAACCTCAATCTATTCTCTACAACTAGCAATACCTAATAAGTCTTAGATTGCTTCCTATATTATCCCGCACATATAATACATATATGCCCAATATTCTCACTTGTCATAATAATCCCACTATCAAATATGTACTCATGATAACAAACTAACTCAACTTTGGGGATTTTCGCTTACCTCTTTCTCATTCTTGGATAAAACCCTATCTTATATGCATTTCTAACCTTCTCCTTACTACACATCATTCATCTCTTGTAAATTCAATTATGTCTATTTCATTCCCCTTTTATTCTTTCCTCATTTCTATCTCATCTTTCTATCGTCACTCATTTTATCTTTCATATGCATACGCTCAATCACTTCAGAATTATAGAGGCATAACCATTTTGAAGTTCTAGTCTCTCAATTCCATAGACATATTCTTATACTAAATCATATACTCTTATCTTGATACTCACACAACCATTCTATGTTCAAGTTCAACTTTTCAAGGTCATGGGAAAATTTATTTTCTTTCGACTTAACTTGTACACTTAATTGCATCATTTCTACTTATATCCTTATTTCCCTCAAACAATTCACAACACTGCAATCACATTGGGTTCACATTTGAGGATATATCATCACAGTACAAAATTAATATTGTATTCCATAATACATCCACCAACACAATTGTGTTAAATCTTTGTCTGTCATAGTCAATCACATATTATTTCTCATTTCTACATATTCATAACTTCCATTTTCTCACATTTCGACATATCATCACTTTTCTCACTATTTCAATCAACTTAAGCACTTAACACATGCTCATGTGTGTGACTTATACTCATGTGACTCAGACTAGGGATCAGTCGCTATCGTCTGCTATGACATGACTAAAATGCATATATGGTATTTCAAAAATGCCCATGTAAGATAGTATTTATGGGCTATTGTAGCACCCCACTCCCGACGAGACCCGAACCCGATATCCATGGTGATATCCGAGCCCGTGACCCGCGAGGGTGGCGTACTAGAACATTCATTACCTAACTAACAAAAATCGTATGACATTTTTTTTTTCTTCAAAAACATTAGAGTGCGCATGACATTATCTTTTTCTTTCAAAAACAGTAGAGTGCGTAAAGCAATCATTGACTTGGCCCAATTTTAACAAAACATTTTCAAATAATAAACCATTCCACTGATAAAGCAATTTCAATCATTATTAGCACTCATTAGTGCTCAGTCACTCTATACAATTACATGTAAACAATTGGGCCTACTAAATACCAAATTAATACACGAATGCGAGATACTGACGACATCGATCCCGACCCGATACTTTGTCTTGCTAGCAAGATATCGCACTCCTGTGTCCAACGGGTACTCTCCATTTCTGAAAAATAGATGCAATGTTGGGTGAGTTTGCGAACTCGGTGAGAAACCATCATCGATGGTTCACCCAACTCATGCATATCCACACAATCACACAATACTGTATATATATCATAAACAAGAAATCACAGGCACTCAATTTCACATTTTATAAGGCAATAAGCCTTTCACACAATTCACATTAAACATTCATTTATGCAGTGTGCATGTGACTCTTCCGTTTTTTTCGTTGTTGTGACCCGTATACCGAGCTCATATACGTTGAGCCATTGGCTCAAACATTGGGCTTAAAGCCTCAAACATTGGGCATAGCCTCGATCATCGAGCCGAGGCTCGAATACGTTAGCACGAGGCCTCGTGCGTTGAGCTTAAAGCTCAAATCGGCATACACGGTCACAACCGCCATTATCTCGATCATTTACTATGCATGAATGCACATGTCATTTTCCAATTTCCAATTATCGTATTTCTATTTCCAATTCCAATTAATTACTATTTCCGATCATTTTCAATGTTCTCGGACTTTCATCCAGATTCATTCCCATGTATTTACCTTTCGTTTCACTATCACATTTACAATCCAATTTACTAATCTATCACATTTACAATCCAATTTACTAATGCATTCTCACGCACTTATTCTCATTTGCACTTCAATATCATAATCCAATATTTCAACACCCATGGTCCAAATCAATCAAATCAATTAACACATATATCCATCCTCGCTTCCTCACGGCAATCAATGCATATAATTAAGAAACACATAAGGTTGAGAAACCAACTAGGTTACTCACCTATTACTTCCGAGCTAATGCCGGGAAGTTTCTGCCCCGTCGGTCGGACGACGCTCCACTTGGGCCTCTATAAGAAACAGAGAAAGAACGAGCCACTACAGATGCAATTTGTGCACATGTAGGTGAAATATGCATATTCATGAATTTTTCGGCCCTAAATCCAAATTTCCCCATAATAAAATCCGTCTAAAAATTAGAAACCTATTGGCGCTGACGGTGCGCAATTCGGACCTCTATAGGTCCCCAATTAAACAAAATAGTGATTAAAGGCTCCGCTACCCGGGGCCCCGTCAATTTCCCGTCCAAAAATTCCCAATTTCTCACAAAATGAAATTAAATATTCAACGAATCCGATGCCTCAAGAATCAGGTCAATCGGAAGTCGGACGGAAAAGAAATTGACAAAAAGAAATCACAAATGACCAAATAATAAGAACATAATAATAAGCAAAATAAAATAATAAAAAATAAAAAAAAAAGGTTCAGCCTCGCTGGGCGACGTCTACGCCCAGCGGGCTGACTAAATGGCTTGCCGCTAGGCGACGCGGCCGTTTTAGCCGTCACTACTAGATGACGCGTGCCTCTAGTGACCCAAGGCTATCCCATTTCCCTTTTTTTTTTTCAATTTCCAATCCAATTTTCCAACAACAATAATTCTTAGCACACAAATCAGAAAATTACCCACTATATCTCGTTGGAAAGATCATGAAATCCTCTACAATTCTCAAGAAGACCATAAAAATCAATTTCACCCCTAAGGGTGTCAAAAATCCCTTCAAAGCTACCGCCTACTCAAATCCCATTAAAACAGAACAGTACATTTCAAATTCCTTAACTCTCTGATTCTTCAGCCAAAAATTACCGCATAAATAGGCTCAATAAGTTCACGATGTCATCTACAACTTTCATGAACAACCCAAAATCAAATTCCATTGCTAAACAAGTCAATTAATTCACTCAATGTTGCTGTCCCTGAAATCATTCAATTTGAGCAGTAAACTTATAACAAGCATAACTCCATGTACACAAGTCAGAAAAATCTGAACTTTATATCCCTGAAAAGATAAATCCTCAAACTTCAATTTTCATGAAGAACTAAATTTCCAATTTAATTTCTAACAATTTCAAAACTGTCATGCAATTTACTGCCATGATCAGCAATTCCTAACCTAATGCAGGATCGGTTTTTGAAAAATCATAACTCCCAACTATTACCTCTAACAATTATATGCCATATCTCATTTTCAAGATAATTTCTTCCTCTTCAACTTTACAGAAGATCACTCACACCAATTCAGTCCACAAAAATTGCTAAAATTGCTCCCAAGCAGAAAGCTCACAAAATCAACTCTTAAGCTAGGTTTCATCAACATGCCCAAAACCAGTCCATAGGAATCAGTTCATATCTCCCAATATACAACTCGAAAATTAGCAAGATCAGTGGCAATGGAAAGCTAACTCAATATGCCTAAACTTCCATGAAGACCATTTTTCCTAGTTCCCTACCAATTAATTTAGAAAAATCAGCAAAGATCATAGGGTATGGTTTCGGTTACTGTTCACAGGCAATAAAACAGTAACTTTCCATGCCAAATTTCAACCTATTAGAGTTACAATTTGACAGCACCTATTTCACACAAAAATGTAGCCAACATCCCAAAGTTTAAGTGGCCACAAACCTCAACTCATTTTCATTTCTATACAATGAGTTATGAATAAAACAGTACAATCAATCAAAAACCCTAATTTTCCAGATTTGGTCCAACCTTTGTTTCTCTCATTTCCATTGCCTTTAACACATCATCAAGCATCCAATTAACACAAATCAGTTCTTATACCATTCATACATGTACTAGGGCTAACACACAAAAATTGGCAGCACTAACCTCTTACATTTCATGCTAGTTTAGTCATCAATAAACCATCCAAAATCAAGCTAAAACAACACTTCAATCATACAACTTTCAAGTCATACATAAACTTAGTCTTAAACCCAACAATTTAAACCATAGGTTTCATGACCTCCATGGATTATACATCATATATAAAGAATAATAATTTCCAATCAATGCAACTAACTACTATGATTCATTAAATGCATACTCAAAGTATAAGCAAACTTAAACCATACACTTACCTATTCAAGCTTCCACTCTTTAATTCCCTCAACCATCACAACTTCCTAATTCCTCCTCCTCATACGACATCATCATGGTAAGAGGTTGAAAGCTTAAGCTTATATGCAAGAAAGAAGGCACTTAAGGTTGGAGAATTTTTTGGAACATTGAATGAAGAATTTTTGGAGGAGCACATTTCATTCATTCCTAATGGCCGTGAGAGAGGGAAAGGAAAAAAAACAAAGCAACTCATCTTTCTTTCCTTCCATTAGAAGAGTCGAGAATGCATAGGAAACCATGCATTAAATGAAGGGAGAATGGGTGGCTAATTGTTATTGGCCAAAGCTTTAAAGAAAAGTCAAAATATTAATTTTTTTATAATTCAGATCAAAAATTTACCCCAATCAACTCCAATGACCCTAATTTCAATCCCAAAATAGTATACCCAATAGTACAGTGCCATTGGGTAGAAATTTTCGCCACGAAAATCAACCGGTTCACACTTGGCGATTTATCCGATTCGAAATTTCGAATTTCCCTAATCATTTTTTTGAAAATTACCTAAATTGCCCAAAATTGTAAAACATAAGACAGTCCACTCCAAATAATTTTTCAAACACGAAAACCACCTTTTCCACTACAAAAACACATTTAGGCCATTTTAGGCGATTTTGCGGTCCGGGAATTTTCTATAGGATAATTCCAGAAAATTCTATAAATCCCTAAAATGTAAAACACTCTATGGCGCACTCCAAATAATTTTTTAAATCCCATTATCACACCAATTTCACAAAGATCACAATTAGACACTTAGGCCGGAAATGTCATGAATGCATGTATGACTATATGCCCGTGCAAAACTCACCATTTATAGAGGTGCATGACATATGTTCATGCCGAGATATAATTTAATACTTCTAACCCGTCCCCGTCCCAATTTACTAAAATACCCTTCCCATCGGAGATGGGATGTTACAATTCTCCCCTCCTAATAAAAATTTCGTCCTCGAAATTTCATATACGATTTATTAGGAAGGCAGGGGAGTCTTTTTGATTAATACCCTCTGTTTTCCACTGATTTCACTACACGACCACATTCATGTCCATGCACGGAAATCAAAACAATCAATGACTCTTTTCCTTTCTCAACTTTACATGATTTCGCACAATTCGTGATCCTAACAATATTTCCAATTCTATCTATGAAACCCTTTGTGAATCCGAATCATCTTTTAAGTTTTAGCCGAGGCCATACCTTTCAAAATATTTCATTTATCGCTTATCAGAATCCGTTATTATCAAAACACAAATCTTATGAGATTTATAACCTCGGTGTGAGTGAATCAATTCAACTCAATGTTACCATCTTAAATTGCTTAACCTATCACTTTATTGCCCTGATCACATAATATAGGGATAGTGACTCCTTTTTGGCAGTAAGACCCCTTATACACTTTTCGAATGGTGACACCAATATAATTATTGTCATACCACAATCACTTTGCCCTATATATCAATCTCATATCCCAATGAAATCCAAAAACACCGTTGGTTAATCACACATATCATCGCTCACTTTGACAAACTATACCATCACTTGCTTTTCCACAATACTTTTACTCGAATATAACGCTCGATTGTTTCTTCGCTTTCGAACCATTTACTTATGATCATTTGATTTCTCATTCTAACCTTTCAATTACTCTTTCAATACGCTCTTGCTAAAACATAAAGCTCGATCATTCCTTACGCTTTCACTAACAGTTCCGTAATGAATATCACCCATATTTCTTAATTCGAACTATACCTATCACTTTTCTCAACAGTTCTTTGATACGGTTTACAATTTCTACATCCTCACTTCGGGTTTTGCCAATCCGTTTTGATGCACACCACCTTTGAAATTCCCATAACTAATAATACTTTCTTTTGCCCCTTTTTGTCAGTTCGATTATTAATACTCAATAATACACCAGATTTGATAACTTTATTGCCCAACTTTTGATTTTTCTGCAATTGAATTGTTTTTTTTTTTTTTTTGTTCAATTCCTTGAATTGCACCATTCGCTTAGTTTGGAGTAAACAGTCACTGAATCCTTTTCACATCATTCAACTGCACGACATAACTCAATAGTTATCGATTTGCATATTCATAGATATTTCCAAACTATTTCTGTACGATTTATGTCTCCAAGTTTTCAGGCCACACTCAGAATAACAAATTTCAAATCATCCATCATAATACCGCCCATGGAATCATATTTATCCCAAGGTGCAAAAAAATCACTTTATCCAATTTCCATAGATCACATTAAAACCTTTACTGGAACACTTCAATCTAGATAGTAAATTCTTCACATGTCTCCTTTATGATCATCAGTCATAACATTCACATGTTTTCCTCAATTATACTTGTCGATTTGCTAAAACTAGAAAATCTTTAACAATTTATGAACGCATCCAGCATTCCATTAGTTCTCATTAATTTCAAATTCCGCCTACACATATCTTTTGAACTTTCACATTTTATCACTACCTATATCTTAATTAATTCTCCCAATATCCCATGTTCGCATCCTAATTCATCCCTTATTTCACTCTTATGAAACTTGCATGATAACCAATCTCCTCACCTATACCAATGTATCTATTTCTTATGCTTATATCCATTATCCACTGCAACACAATTGAGACATGTTCCTTTTCCGTACCCATAGTTGATTCATGTAACTTGGTAATTATCGAACGTCTCCAATGAGGAACAATTTTCGTATAATTTGTCTCATCATAACATATTCTGCACATGTTCCTTACCTTCATTTCTCCACACATAACTTAATTTATTCACGATAGATCACTCATTGACTTGAATAAACAATCGTTATATCGATCTCGTGCTTTCAAAACATAATTACACAAAATATACACGAATTTTTTTTTAATCCCCTCAAATTCACAAATAAATATTTCCTTAATATGCGTTACCTCTCTTACATAATCGTAATCATCTCATTAACATAATGTACACTCTTCCAGTAACTTAGTTTAGCTCTTATACTAGAGTCTCTGCCAGATGTAATACAAATCAGTTACTCTTGATACATCACGAAGATAAATCTCTGAAGAGCACTAAAACAATTTCTTTTCCTCTACTATCTCGCCATACATCACCATAATCATCACATCCTATCTGACAATATATCTCCATAGTCCCATCAATTTGCCCATTAATAGATCATACTGCTAAGAATATCTTAATTGCATTTAATTCTCAATAACCATTTTCTTTTTTATACCAATTCTCGATCATGGGGACCTTACTTTATTCATGTCCCTTATTTTGTTCTCGCAAACTCATTACTGATGCTAACATCTTTAACTGTATCACTTCTTTCTCAATTGATCAGTACAAGTATTCTCATACCTTACTCTCACTCATTTTGAACTTGAGCTACTAGCATTATAATCGGAGCTTATGTAATAGGCCACCGATTTCTTCCTATATCATAATCACACAAATTATTCATTTATGCTTAATCATTTAACCCGTGATTGTAATCCCACTATCAGATATACACTTACAGTGACAATATAACCTTCCTGTTTACACCCGTACTCGCTCGTGAGGATCATATACAATCTCTATTCCTATACAACTGATCAGTATAAGCACTTTCGTTTCTTATTCTAACTCATAAAGAATTATTATTATATACAAGAATTCTGGCTAGCAATTATCCATTAATTCAGCAATTGCAACTAAACATTTTCACTTACCATAGGCTCCCATAAGGTGTGCATTTACTTAGCGCATCAATTAAACCCAACAACTTTTTCATCTATCAATTTCATTGTCTTACATTTCAATCTTTTCATTATGGCATTACACCCATATATTTCCACACTCAAATCAAGATCACAGATGTGGAATCATTCTTGATTTCGCCCTTTATATATTTTGACTCCAAATCACCAATCCTTATATATAATTCTCATCACGGTAATCAATCCCAATTGTAACCTCGCTATATCATAGAACACTTTATTTTCATTCACCTAATACACTGGAAATCTTCCCATTATCACAACTATATTTTTTTTTTCTATTCATTCCCAACTATAATCTTTATTCAAATTCATATTCAAGGATATACCCAATCTAACTCCAATATTGTACTTCACAATATACCCGTCAATACCAAAGACGAATATTTGTGCATCGGTCGAACCATACACTTTTTCCTATTTTGCGATATCCATTACTTCCTTTTATCACACTCTAACACATTATCCTTTTCTCACTTTTTCTAACCGCTTAAACGATCGAGACATATTTATACATACGACTCATATATCGACATCGGGGATCGCTTGTCACCGTCACGTGACACAACTTAAATGCGCATAACTAGACACACCCATTTTTTTCAGAAAGCCCATATAAGATTGTACTTCTGGGCTCTGATACCACAAATGTAGCACCCCACTCCCGACGAGACCCGAACCCGATATCCATGGTGATATCCGAGCCCGTGACCCGCGAGGGTGGCGTACTAGAACATTCATTACCTAACTAACAAAAATCGTATGACATTTTTTTTTCTTCAAAAACATTAGAGTGCGCATGACATTATCTTTTTCTTTCAAAAACAGTAGAGTGCGCAAAGCAATCATTGACTTGGCCCAATTTTAACAAAACATTTTCAAATAATAAACCATTCCACTGATAAAGCAATTTCAATCATTATTAGCACTCATTAGTGCTCAGTCACTCTATACAATTACATGTAAACAATTGGGCCTACTAAATACCAAATTAATACATCGAATGCGATACTGACGACATCGATCCCGCCGATACTTTGTCTTGCTAGCAGTATACGTACTCCCGTGTGTCCAACGTGGTACTCTCCATTTCCTGAAAAATAGATGCAATGTTGGGTGAGTTTGCGAACTCAATGAGAAACCATCATCGATGGTTCACCCAACTCATGCATATCCACACAATCACACAATACTGTATATATATCATAAACAAGAAATCACAGGCACTCAATTTCACATTTTATAAGGCAATAAGCCTTTCACACAATTCACATTAAACATTCATTTATGCAGTGTGCATGTGACTCTTCCGTTTTCTTTCGTTGTTGTGACCGTGTGCCTGAGCTCATATACGTTGAGCCATTGGCTCTGAAACATTGGGCTTAAAGCCCCGAAACATTGGGCATAGCCCTGATCATCGAGCCGAGGCTCGAATACGTTAGCACGAGGCCTCGTGCGTTGAGCTTAAAGCTCAAATCGGTGGCGACCGGTCACAATCGCCATTATCGATCATTTACTATGCATGAATGCACATGTCATTTTCCAATTTCCAATTATCGTATTTCTATTTCCAATTCCAATTAATTACTATTTCCGATCATTTTTCAATGTTCTCGGACTTTCAGTCCGGTATTCATTCCCATGTATTTACCTTTCGTTTCACTATCACATTTACAATCCAATTTACTAATCTATCACATTTACAATCCAATTTACTAATGCATTCTCACGCACTTATTCTCATTTGCACTTCAATATCACAATCCAATATTTCGAACACCCATGGTCCGAAATCAATCAAATCAATTAAGCACATATATCCATCCTTGCTTCCTCATGGCAATCAATGCATATAATTAAGAAACACATAAGGTTGAGAAACCAACTAGGTTACTCACCTATTACTTCCGAGCTAATGCCGGGAAGTTTCTGCCCCGTCGGTCGGACGACGCTCCACTTGGGCCTCTATAAGAAACAGAGAAAGAACGAGCCACTACAGATGCAATTTGTGCACATGTAGGTGAAATATGCATATTCATGAATTTTTCGGCCCTAAATCCAAATTTCCCCATAATAAAATCCGTCTAAAAATTAGAAACCTATTGGCGCTGACGGTGCGCAATTCGGACCTCTATTTCCAATTTCCAATTTAATTTCTAACAATTTCAAAACTGTCATGCAAGTTACTGCCATGATCAGCAATTCCTAACCTAATGCAGGATCGGTTTTTGAAAAATCATAACTCCCAACTCTGACCTCTAAAAATTATATGCCATATCTCATTTTCAAGATAATTTCTTCCTCTTCAACTTTACAGAAGATCACTCACACCAATTCAGTCCACAAAAATTGCTAAAATTGCTCCCAAGCAGAAAGCTCACAAAATCAACTCTTAAGCTAGGTTTCATCAACATGCCCAAAACCAGTCCATAGGAATCAGTTCATATCTCCCAATATACAACTCGAAAATTAGCAAGATCAGTGGAAATGGAAAGCTAACTCAATATGCCTAAACTTCCATGAAGACCATTTTTCCTAGTTCCCTACCAATTAATTTAGAAAAATCAGCAAAGATCATAGGGTATGGTTTCGGTTACTGTTCACATGCAATAAAACAGTAACTTTCCATGCCAAATTTCAACCTATTAGAGTTACAATTTGACAGCACCTATTTCACACAAAAATGTAGCCAACATCCCAAAGTTTAAGTGGCCACAAACCTCACCTCATTTGCATTTCTATGCAATGAGTTATGAATAAAACAGTACAATCAATCAAAAACCCTAATTTTCCAGATTTGGTCCAACCTTTGTTTCTCTCATTTCCATTGCCTTTAACACATCATCAAGCATCCAATTAACACAAATCAGTTCTTATACCATTCATACATGTACTAGGGCTAACACACAAAAATTGGCAGCACTAACCTCTTACATTTCATGCTAGTTTAGTCATCAATAAACCATCCAAAATCAAGCTAAAACAACACTTCAATCATACAACTTTCAAGTCATACATAAACTTAGTCTTAAACCCAACAATTTAAACCATAGGTTTCATGACCTCCATGGATTATACATCATATATAAAGAATAATAATTTCCAATCAATGCAACTAACTACTATGATTCATTAAATGCATACTCAAAGTATAAGCAAACTTAAACCATACACTTACCTATTCAAGCTTCCACTCTTTAATTCCTCAACCATCACAACTTCCTAATTCCTCCTCCTCATACACGACATCATCATGGTAAGAGGTTGAAAGCTTAAGCTTATATGCAAGAAAGAAGGCACTTAAGGTTGGAGAATTTTTTGGAACATTGAATGAAGAATTTCGATTGGAGGAGCACATTTCATTCATTCCTAATGGCCGTGAGAGAGGGAAGGGAAAAAAACAAAGCAACTCATCTTTCTTTCCTTCCATTAGAAGAGTCGAGAATGCATAGGAAACCATGCATTAAATGAAGGAGAATGGGTGGCTAATTGTTATTGGCCAAAGCTTTAAAGAAAAGTCAAAATATTAATTTTTATAATTCGGATCAAAATTTACCCCAATCAACTCCAATGACCCTAATTTCAATCCCAAAATAGTATACCCAATAATACAGTGCCATTGGGTAGAAATTTTCGCCATCGAAAATCAACGGTTCGCCACTTGGCGATTTATCCGATCTGAAATTTCGAATTTCCTAATCATTTTTTGAAAATTACCTAAATTGCCCAAAATTGTAAAACATAAGACAGTCCACTCCAAATAATTTTTCAAACACGAAAACCACCTTTTCCACTACAAAAACACATTTAGGCCATTTACCGGCGATTTTGCCGGTCCGAGAATTTTCTCCGGATAATTCCAGAAAAATTTCCATAAATTTCTAAAAATGTAAAACACTCTATGGCGCACTCCAAATAATTTTTTTAAATCCCATTATCACACCAATTTCACAAAAGATCACAATTAGACACTTAGGTAGTGAAATGTCATGAATGCATGTATGACTATATGCCTGTACAAAACTCACCATTTATAGAGGCTGCATGACATATGTTCATGCCGAGATATAATTTAATACTCCTAACCCGTCTCCGTCCCAATTTACTAAAATACCCTTCCCATCGGAGATGGGATGTTACAGCTATGATACCACATAAATGTAGCACCCCACTCCTGTAAGACACGTACCCGACATCCTGCATAATATTCGAGTTTGTGCCCCACGAGGGTGACGTGCTAGCACAATCAGTCAGTCAAACACTTGAAAATCAGTGCCAAATTTTAAAAATTTACACATGCTTATGCAGAAATCAATAATCGAAGCGGCTCATTTTAATCATAACATTATTCAATCACAGCCATACAATCATTAGAATTTCAATGTCATTTGGGCCAATTACAAAAACAGAAGACTTGTAGTCATAAATTCATTACAATTCAAAATCATTTACTAACATTTCCAATTTGTAAAGTTGATACAAAACATAATTATTTACATACTCATAATATAATCATTACCGAAAACACAATCTGATATAAATACAAGAAATAAGAATACAGACGAGAACTGATCCTGACCCCTATCCTATACTTGTATGCTGTAGGTATACTCCCATTTGCCTAACGGGGTATTCCTCTGATCCTGAAAAATATTTGCCAATTTTGGGTGGGTTTTGCGAACTCAATGAGTGGCTATCATCGATGGCTCACCCAATCACATAACACATAATCCACATTCACATCATTTCACATTTCACATTCAAAACAATATAATCATTCATATTATGCATATGCAGTACACATGAGACCCATTTTCTATTTATTACTTTATTGTGACCGAGTGTCTAAATTGTCCCATATAGGGCTCATTGATAACTGTCCTGTTGGACCCCGATTTTTGAGTGAAATTTAGAAATATTAAGTGAAAGTAAATGAGTGGTGTTAGATATGTATTGTGAAATAAAAGTATTTATGCTTTGAGGAAACTCATGATAAAGGAATTATTGGGTTTTGATAATTTTGATTATTGTAGAGATTTGTATAGTTTATGAAATTTCAACTGGATGAGTTGATTGAAATGAAGTTAAAAAGCAATAATTAAAAAGAAAAAGTGTGAAAATTTGAAGATTTAAGAAAGTTGACTATTAGGTATAAAAAGTTTGACTTGAGAGTTGACTTTTTGATTTAGGCACAATTTGAGAAAATGATCTACATGAAACTTATAGATTATGTTGAGAGCTTTCTGTTGTCATAAAGTTTGTAATTTTTCGATATCAGGAGTGAAAGTTATGGTCAGACAAAGTTAAGGTTATTATACTTTGACTTTTAAAAATGTTTTTAAGTGTAGTTTTGTGCATGCTGTGTTTTGAGAGAAATTCTGACCTAGTTAGAGGTTGATTTAGCCTTTAAGTTCTTCATGAAAGTTGAAGATTTTGAAATGATTTTAGTTTGATATAAAGTATGCAATTTTTAGATCAAGGAATAATAAGTTATGATTTTTATAAGTTTCTGTTATGGTTTTAACATGATATTTAGAGGACAGAACTTTTGACTGAAAATTGACTTCCTTAGAGGTCAAATTGATTTTTATGTACTTCATGAAAGTTGTAGATGACTTTCTGATCTTCGCAGTGATATAAAATATGAGGTGTTCGGAATTTGGAGTTGAAAGATATAAATTTTCAAAGTTAAATATTATTTAGGTTTACATTAAATTGGGGCAGTACATTTGATTGGCTTTTTGACCTCTTTAGAGACAAATTTGATTTTTGAGTTCTACATGGAAGTTGTCGAGCTTCCTTCAAGCTTTCCATAGAGACCAAAATTTTCAAATTTGGAATTCAAAATCAAGAGCTACGATTTTTGAAAAATTCAAATATATATATCTAATTATGTATATAATTATATATATATATATAATTTTTGAAAAAAAAAGAGATTTCGGAAGGTCACTCGCGAGGGCGACGTATCGCCCTCGCGAGGAGGGTCTTTGTATGAAAATTATTATTAATTTTTTATTTATTTAATTATTATTTTCGGTTTATTTAATTATTATTTCCAGATTATAGGAAATATGACCCCTCTTTTCAATCTTTCGCTCATATCTTTTCTTTCGCTCATATCTTTTCCGTCCGACATCCGATTGACTTGGTTTTCGAAGCGTTGGATTTCTAAGATAGTTAATTACATTTTTATGGCAAATTTGTGAATTTTGAGATTACATTGAGGTTGATTAAATTAATCAAAGTAAGTCAGGAAATTTTCTGAACATAGTTCAGTATTTTGAGAAATTCGGGATCTATGGTGATCCGATTGAAGTGATTCTTAAGGCACTATAAAATTAAGACATGGGGATACAAGTCATATGAAGAAAGTGAATTTCAATTTTGCACCTAAGACTTTCAATTTCTGAATTGAAGTTCGGATTAGTGTGCAGTTTTGGATTAGGAACATCTGAAAGTATTTTGAGCATAACTTTTGTTCTGGTAATCGAAATGATGTGATTCTTGTTTTGGATTAAACTAGAGACATAGAGCTACAATTGTTATGAAGACATCGAGTTTCAATTTTGCATTTAAGAATGTCAATTTTCGGATGTAAATAACGTACTGGAAAAATGCATTGATAGATGAATAATCCGAAATGTTTTGAACATAACTTTTGATGTAGTGTTCCAAATTGGATGATTCTTGTGGCATTATGAAATTAAGACAATAACGAACAATTTTCTAGAAGGAAGTTTTGGCAAATTCCTTCAAATTGGTAGTGCGAATCATATCCGAAAGGAAGCATGAAAGAATTAAGACCTTAGGCTTAAGTGGAAGGGCATTTTGGTCTTTTATCCTTCATTTAATGACATGGCCTCTTAAAACATTAAGAGTTGTCGTTTTTAAAGGAGGAAGTCGACTTTAAGAGGAAAGAAGAAGAAAATAAGAAGAGAGAAAGGAAGGGAGAGCTTCGGCCATGGAGAGAGAAGAGAGAGAAGTTAGAGATTTTGAATTTTTTTAGGGTTCTAGCATGATTTTCGTGTGGATTCAAAGGAAAAAGGTGAAAGAGCATGGGAGCTTCATTAAGACCCAAGAAATTTCGAAATTTAAGGAGAAATGAGGTAAGAGAAAATTTTGAGTTTTGATTTTTTCTTCATTTTTTGGTTTAGAATCATATAAAAGGGTATGGGTTTGTGGAGTATGAAATCAATTTTGATGATTGCTAAGTTTTATGGGTTTAATTTTAGTTGAAAATTAATTGGAGTTTATGCCTAATTTTGAAATTTGGGGGTTTTGAAATTTGATGATTTAGATAGCTTGATTTTATATGGAATTGGTATTTTCTAAGCTCAATTTGAGAAATTAAGTTATTTATGATATTGAATTTGGGTTAATTGGTTTAGGTCAATTTTAGAATTTGGGGATTTTCGAAATTGTTGATTTAGATAGCTTGGAAATATGAGGGATTTGAGTTTTCCAAACTCAATTTGAGTAGTTATGCATTTTATGATGTTGAATTTGAGTAATTTTGGTTTAGGAAATTTTAATGTGGAAGAAAGAAGGAGGCTTTGGAGCAATTGAGGCACAAAGCAAGTTGTTTGCATGGATATGAGGTGGGTAATGTATTTATATTTTGAATTATAAGTCATTTATTGATTTTGAAAATTCAAGAAAGTGAAAGAAAAGATTTTCGAATTTTAATCGTTTCCGAATGATTTGTGAAAAATTATTACAAGCTTAAATTCATTGTTTTAAATTATTTGATAAATCGATAGAAATTTTTGGAAATTCATTTATTATGAATGCATTGATAAATTAAGCAAATAATTGAAATCATTGATTGATTGAACTGATTGAATTTTATGAATTATGTGAAACTGTGAATGTTTATATGTCTAGTATGATACGCATGAAAATCAAGTTTCGAATTATGCCTTCGGGCATTCCGTTTTCAAGTGTGAATTATGTGATAAGTGGGTTTGGTTAGGTCCCTTAAGTGAGTCAGTGCACTGTCTCTTTTTAAAAATTAAAGCCTTCTCCTGGCTGCCCGCTAGTGGCACTGGAGTTCCGAATTCGGACTCCCTTCACGGCTACACTGGACCGCTATGCAGGAAAGTGTAATGCGTTCGCTCACTGTTGCATACAGGTCGTTATCTTGGGAATGTGCGATGCGTTACATTTTGGACAGACCCAAACCGTTTGATATGCTATATGTTTGATTTCTATTTCTATGTGATTGCATCCATGATTTTGAGATTGTTTATGAGTTATGAAGATTTGAGAAAATTTAAGAGGAGAGAAAGTGAGTTTTCAGCCGCAAAATAATTGAAAAATTACTTATGATTGATTTTACAGATTTAAAAAGTTCGAAGATGAGATTTTGATAAATTTCCGAATGTGAATTATTTAGAAATGGCAAATTGCTTGAAAATTATTTGGGCTTATTTTTCGAATTATAAATGTGTTATCCACTGAGCCGTCGAGCTCACCCCCCCTTTCATCCCCATCTCCAGGTTTCGAGCAGGAGATCAGATGAAAGAAAGTCAAGCCATCTGTTCGTTTTTGCTTCATTTGTAAATTGTAAATTTTGGATTTTAGAAAGGGTTCATAAATGGCTTGGAATGCCATTAAAGTGTATTCTGTATTCGTTATGGGAATGTATTATGAATTCTGGACATATGTATTGATTTAAGTTATGGATATAATTTGTGATGGTATATAAATATGATGGATTTTTGGGTTGGATTGATAGATTTATGAATTTTGTATAAAGACTTGGATTATGAAATTGTGTAGAATAAATTATGATTTGTCCATTGAATTGAGGACTTAATAAGAATTAGATTTGTATAATGTGTTTGGATATGGATATGTAGATATAGGATTGCGTTTGTTGTTTTGGATTCCGGACGGGGAGTCCGATGATACTAGCTATTTGTGAGAATATAGAAGTGTATTTTGGACCCTTGCAGGTTTTGGGTTTTATGAAAGGCAACCGTTATGCTGTCGAAATTTTGGTAAAATGGGTATAAAAATGAGATTTGGGATTTGTATGGATATATAAGAATATGATTCAAGTATTGAGATTTGCATGAGAATGAATTTCCAAAAGTGGGAATTCATTGTATTTTGATTTGTTTTAGTTCGAGTAAAGATGAATATAAGAAAAAGAAAAAAAAATTATACCGGATTTTGGGATAGTTTGAATCTAAGGTCTCTACGCGTTCGTTTGTTAAGATATATGTTATCGGATGTCGGATCCGTTTGCGCTTGTCTCTGTATTTGATTTGCTTTTGATTCGTTTGTTTGCTTCGATTCGATGCACTTTGCTATTTGATTTCCGTTCGATCTTTCGTACTTGCCTTCGATTCGATTCGCTTCGCTACTTTTGCTTTCCGTTTTGCTCCGCTTTGTTTTGCGATGTATGATTCTGTTTTTCTACGTTCGCTTCGTAATCCGATTTGTTCTTCGCTCTGCTTTTGTTCATTTCGCCTCTTTGTTTCCGTTCTTATTTCCGCTTTTCTGGTTGGGATCCGGTCTCCGGATCGGGTCCTAACATGTCCCATATAGGGCTCATTAATAATTGTCCCATATAGGGCTCATTAAATGTTGAGCCTGAGGCTCTGAATCACTTTTGAGCTCGAATCTCTTTTTCACATGTTGAACTTTAAGGTCTGATCAGTGGCTACTCTGGTCATAACCACCATTATATTTCATGCATTCATCAAATGGAATGCATCAATTACATTTGCATATTCCCATTCACTCACATTCACATATCATCACACCTTAATCTGACATTCAACATTAAAGTTGAGAATCACACTGTCATTCATACGTAAATGCACATTCAAAAACACACTTGTCATCGTACCGTGGTCCGGTTTTTAACAATCATATTATGCACATTTATTTCATCTCATTCACATACAAGTAACACTTCAATATCCTAATCAATTTCCTCACACCATCGGACCTTCTGTCCAGAAATCAACACAATCAATCAATCACATTTATAAGCATTCAGTAGTCAATCAATACAAAATTGCAACAAAACAAACAATAAAATGAGACCATCTAGGTCTACTCACAGTACGCTCCAGATTGGCACTAGCTTCAAGATCTGGAAACATTTGAATGCAAACGTTCATCTTGCACATCAAAATTTTGCAATACACATAATACACACACATTAATAATTGCACAATTATAAGCATTTCCTTATGCACAACTGTGTATATAAAATATGTACCATGCATTGTAACATCCCATCACTGATGGGAGGGTTATTTTGGTAATTGGGACGGGTTAGGATTTGGCATTGCATATTATTGATATGAGCATTTTTCTGGCCTCTAATTTTAGAGGAATAAGTCATTTTGCACATGCATTTATATGTACATGCATTCATGGCATTTTCTGGCATTTAATTGTGAATATGATATGATTGGTGAATTTTTGAGATAATTATGTTTGATTATGATTTATTGGGAATTATGTAATAATTGGATTTGAATAGTTGAATTAGAATGTCTTAAGAGTGATTTTCAGTTGATAGCGACTCATAAGAAATTCTTCTGGAAATTTGTGAGTAAATGTCCGGAGCAAAATTTTTCGAGTGACAGACTGGTTGACGAAATGATACTGAAATAAATATCCAATGGTAATGGGAAAAATAGATACTTGATGTTAGGAATAAAAATGATGAGCCATTGGAATTTAGAGACAGCTTAGACTGAAAATAATTTTGTATAGCGAAAGAGATTATAGCAACCCTTTAAAATGCCTTAAGTTTAAAATTCCCCTTTGAAGATTTTGCAAGCCTCTTGGCTGAAAAATTAGACTTCCTACACTTAGGGCTTTTCTTCCTCTTCTTCCTTGTTGGTGATTTCGATCTCCCCACCTTCGAGATTCTTGCTTGCTCCTTCTTTGTGGTTGAAGAACCTCTAGAAACCTTGAGAGAATGAGGTGTTTTGAGAGAAGAAGAGCTTACCGTGGGAGTTAGAGAAAGGAAATAGGGTTGTGGAAGATTTGAGGCTTGATTGGTAAGTGGTTGGCTTTAATGTTGTTTTATTATTGTTGAGATGCATTTATTGTGTTAAATATGAAAGATTGGGTAGATGAGAGTGAGTTATTACTGGTTTTAGAGAGAGAATCGACGAAAAGCTAGTCGGAGAGTCGGAGGAGCCCCGCACGTCGCTACGTCTGTGAGGGGGCCTCGTCGCGACGAGTAAATAGGTACTCGCCGCGACGAGCAGTTAAGTCCTTGTCGCGACGAGCATGGCGAGACGTCGCGGCGAGCCCGTCAATCCTCGCCGCAACGAGCGTATGGGACGTCGCGGCAAGCGACCCTTTTGACGTCGCGGCGAGCTCCATTTTTTCTAAAGTGAAGTATTTTAGTTTTTGGGGCATAACTAATGGTGTAGACCTCCAATTGAGGTGATTCTTGATTCGTTATGAACTAGAGAAAGAGGTCTACAATTGAGGTAAAGAATGAAAGTTTGAATTTAAATTAGTAGGATCTCAATTATTAAAAGAAAGTCGAATATGGTCTCCTATTGCAACCTAAGGACAGTTTCATGTTAATTGGAGTATAACTTGGGGTCTTCAATGGGTGAATTTGACCAAATGAATAGTTTTTCTTGGAATTAATCTAGGGTGCATGATATGGTGGATTGAACTGAATTTTAGAAATGCAATGAGTCATTATTGATCAATTGAGTGAAAAGTTAGATTTGGGCAAAAGATAGCGAAATTGGGTTACAGCGCCGTAAAGTCATGAACATGCATCGTACATCTTTTAATAAAGACATGTGCATCATTGAATTGTTCTGATTATGCATTTAGTAATGGGTAATTATTTAACTATTATAGAGGCACCGTTGGATCGTCATTCCACGGATATTGCTGGGACTTGCAGGCAGTAACTCGGAAGTTACAGGTGAGTAATCTAGTTGGTTCCTCAATTTTTAATTGTTAAATGCTCCGTAAACTGTCTGCGAATGTGAATTGTATTATCTTGTGAATGGTTAGGATCAATACGTTTACTTTTGGTAAATCGGATTTGACTGCTAAGTGATTTTGAAGAATAGTGATAAATAGCTTTTAATGGCAATGTGACTTTGAATTATGGGGCATTTTACATTTCATACACAAATGCAAGAACAGATAATGATAGTTGTGACCTGAGTCGCCACTGATACTGAAACGAGCCTCGAGCTCGAAGGGAGTTAGTGCATACCCAGAGGGCTCTCCTACTCCCTAGACGCGTCATCGAATCGCATAATCGTTTAAGCGCTCGGTCACAACACTGTAATAAAATGGGAAAGAGTCACATACGCATTGCATACACATTGTGATGGATTGAACTCAATGAATGGAAAATAGACAAAAGTGCATGCTGTAATTGTGATAACTGATTTGCGAAGTTTCTGAGTTCTGTGATTGTATGAGAAATTGTAAATTGCTATATGGTTTTCTGAATGTGTTATTGTGATATGTTGTACGCTATTTGCGTAATGCATGAATTAAGCGAACCATCAATGATGGTTTCTCATTGAGTTCACAAACTCACCCAAAATTGCATTATATTTTTCAGGATCGATAGATCAGACTCCTAGCTCCAGAGATAGACTTTTCCTACAGTGTGAGCGCGTTGGCAAGAGAAGTTATGGCACACAGGTAGGTCAGTTGGGATTGATTTTGGGGATGACCTAGTATAGACTTTTGTATCAGATTTCCTTTGTGGAGTAATGTATTTAGACCGTGGAAAACTGATAGACTTATCTATATTTCTGTTTGATGATTTGAAATGAGAAAGTATCTTGGTTTTAAAAATATAGCGATTTTTATATTGCGGTTTTATTTTATTGATGCCATGATGAGTACGGTAGTGATCGATCGTAGCTCTCCCTTATTGTGGGATATGCATCGGAATGACCCACGGGCGTCCCGGTGCGTACCCTGCGGTAAGGAGGCGCTACATGCATGCTTATGACAATCCCAGGTATCTTTCCCTTATTCTCATCACATTATCAATCTTATATCAAAAATCATCTAAGAAATATTTATACTTAGTTTTACGCCTCACTGAAACCATTGCAATCTCTATTCCTTTCTCATTGACTCACTTCAATTCTTTTTTCACGTCACACTTTCGGGTCTACTGTTCACATTCAATTAGAAAGCCAAACTGATATAATTTGGTCACACTATCCCTAGAAAAGTATTCATCTATGTCTTATCTTTCCATTGACACCAAAATCACTCAATTTGGTTAAGCAATGTGAAAGTTATACTCGAAATATTTTCGGAATATTTTTATTCAAAGACAACACCCTATAGTCAACTTTCACCCACAGAAAAAGATATGCTCAAAATATTGAACCATGTTCAGTGCAGGAAAAGTTCGTCGCGACGAACTTCTGGCTCCTTCAGAGAGGAATTCTCACGAAATTTTCAGATGTTCGTCACAGCGAAACCCAGAGTTCGTCGTTGCGAACTTTTTCTAAAAGAAATCCTACTTAAAGCCTTCAAGTTCGCCACGGCGAAATTCCAAAAGTTTGCCGCGGTGAACTTGCACAGACACAAAACCCAGTTTTTTTCAAGCACTTCATTTCAAAATTTTCCCATTCACAACTTATACTAATACCACCTTTTCTATCATTTACTCCTCATTCTTAACTCCATTTCAACTCAATAACATTCACAAATCAATTCTTAATCCATTAAAGATTATTCACAATTACAAACACAAAAGATTTACCTATGCATTTCATCACTCATGTTCATCATACATAAAACACCATCATATGCCATTTAACCTCTAACAATCATCACAATTGTTTCAATTAACCAAACCCATAATATTTAACAAGCTACTTACTTGTTTAGCTCCAAAGCTCCTTCAAATCACCTTGAACCCTAACTCCTTCAACATACATGATCATCAACATTTAAGGGTGAAAGAGGCTGGGTTTTTCTCAACATAAAGAAGATGAAAAAGTGAAGGATGATACAAAACTCAATGTTGATGGGTGGGTTATGAGAGCATCATGAGTGAAGGAGAGAAAGATGAAAACAAAAATTCAAAGAGATGAAGAAGAGAAGCATGTATCATGAATGGGCAATGAAAGACAATGAAATGGTCTTTAATTAGGTCAAATTCGTGAGTGGATGCCACTTGTCATCTTTTTAGTGTTCTCTAATTGGTTCTTTTATTAACTAGTCCATTTAATCTCCAAATTTTAATCTAATTGACTCCCAATTTTTAATGACACTTGTCAATAAATACCATACTCATTTATTAACATTCCCTTTGCCATTTGATAGTAAATTCTAATACACCATTTATCATTTGTTCTGCCGCTTGGCATTTTTCCTAGTCTAAGAATTATCCCAATTCTTTCCAAAAAATGTCTCCAAAAACTACAAAAATCCTAAATCAAGAATTGTAATCTCCAAATCAAATTTTCATTACAATCAAACCACAATTTCCAAATAAAAACCATATTTACTAACAATTATACTTGGAAACATCAATGAATGCATGTACAGTCATTGTGATGTGCACAAAATTTACTATTCATATATATGTGCATATCATGAAATGCATGAGCATGAAAAGTATTTCCTAATTTCTCCATGATCTCTCGCATTTACAATTTTAACCTTAACATAGGTAACAGGATGTTAAAACTCTCCCCTCCTTAAAAGAAATTTCGTCCTCGAAATTAACATTTGAGAGATCAATAAGGTAGGGGTAATCTTTTCTCATATGCTCTTTTGTTTCCCATGTAACCTTATTACTCAAATACTTTCACCCCATTTGACCACAGTCTATAGACTCATTAGGTCTTTCAATCACTTATTTTGCCACCCAATATCTTGACTATTCCTTAATATCTCAAATTATTCAAAATTTTCACTTTCAGTTTCAATAACACATACCGAATCATAACGATATTTCCTGAACATATCCATGTAACACTGGGTGAATCCAAAGCATCTTTTACTCATAATATTAACTCATAAGTCCATGATCCTGTTCTCACAATAATTTCATATGGATCAATTTATGTCGATCTTAGTTTCCCCTTTTTCCTAACCTGATCACACCTTTATCTCTATCTAAGCACATCTTTGCATGTTGACAATACATCTTTGTCAGATCATATGATTATTTCTTAACATATTCACATATCACATGTTATGAATCTAAGACATTTTTTTATCAGTAACACTAATTCATACTAATCTTTTGCATATCAATTCATATCAGGCTTAGCACACCTTATCAAGGTGATACTCTTAGAACAATTCATCTTTCCTTTAATTTCCACATCATTTCGATGTTAATACACTCTATTCTTATGTCTATTTCACTATATTCCATAACCTTGATGTTGATCCGCTTAACTTATTCATCATTATCTAGGATCACTTAACTCCTATTACAAATTCATTTCACTTATTAACAGTATCTCCAATCAATTCTGGCCTTTAACCATTTTTAGGCCCTCTTTCTTTCAATGTAAGGGCGAACGACTCTTTTTTATCATATAACACCTCATATAGTATCCTAACGATATCACTATGATAGTGATTGATATGCTTAAATTCAATTAAAACCTTACATTAACCCCATAATCCCATGAAGTCCAAAATATAAGTGTTTAAACATATCCCCAATAGTTAAGACTGTTGAGAATTCAAACACTCGGTCACTTTTTTCTACATCCTTAATAGTTAATTACTATTTCAGCATATTCCTACTAGGATGTCTAGGTTAGGTTGTTACTTGTGCTTTCTCTAGTAATCTCTTCATTCAATTATCTTTATCGGGTACACATCCTTTTTTATTCAGTCACTAAATATCATTTTCCAATTCAAACTCAAATTTGGATTCTTTTTTTTTTTTATTCCTCAATAAGGTCTACAATTTTCAAATTCTCAATTTGGGCTTTGCTAACCTTTTCACCTAAAATTGATCTTAAATTCAATAGATAAGAGTACTTTGATTTGCCCAACATTGTATGCTTTTCATTGCACTTGGCTTTGCAACCTTAATACCTAAATTTGTGTTACACCATTATTGAATTTTTTGTTCAATGCATCAATTTACAACACTAGCGTTACAGGGAAATACTCATTTGCTTAGTCAAAATCTTTCAGTAACTTTATTCATGATCTCAACCTTATATTCGGTTCTTTCAAACTCCATACTTACCTCAAACTTTAATGATTTGTATATTTATATATAGATCCAAAATGTTTCACTATACATATAATGTCTCCAAACTTTCAAGGTAATCACTAAAATAACAAGTTTTAAATCTTGTATCAAATAAGCAGCTCATAAGACTTTAATTGTCTCAATGCATATGAAATCACTTTATTATGCTGCATTAGATCTCATCCTATTCCTTGATGTGAAACATCATTGTATACTACATAATCTCAAATTCCAAATGATATTATTATCATTGGTGTTGTAATTCCTCAAAATTCTCTTTACATTCATCACTGATAAGGTTTACACATTTTTCCTCAAACATTTTTATCACAGGATAAGATCAACAAAAACCCCTTTACATTCTTTGGTAGTATCCAACGTACAGATAGTTCTAAAGAACTTCAAATCTCTCATGTATTATTTGTAGTCTCTTAGTCCTTCATTACCTCTATTCCTTTGGATCTCTCAATACACCATGTTCAAATACTCTAAGATCCGACATTTTATTTGATCAAGCTAAGATTCACTCTTATTAAACTCAACCTTTTTTTTTCTTCATGATATGTAAGATTTATCCTCAAGTTTAACAAATATGCTCTTTGCTTTTCGAATACACTCGATATATCATTTATACTCATAGTCACTATTTGATCCAGTTTTACTTGGATCACTTTAATTTTCAATACCATAATACTATCGGGGGCATTGTTAACTCCAACAGATACAACCCAAAACTCTTGTGCCCATAAATGTTCTCGTAATTCATTAAGAATCTATTTCCTCAATGAAGTAGTATTATCTCATGTTATTTTCGACTTCCCAATTGACTCCTTTTCTCGAATGATTGTCTCAATTCATTCTATTTTCTCTAATTTTCATATGGATTTATTCTAATACCTTCTCATTCGTTCTAGTTTCTCCACACATTTCAATTCAATTGCAAAATCAACTTCCTATGTTGGTAACACATTTGTCATATCTGATTTGTATCTCTTATACTTAATGTCACCTCAATTTCAAGAATCCATTCACCTAGTTGGATACTTTACATCAACAAAAATGCATACACTCTCAGTAGCATATTCTACATCATATCCTTAAGTCTTTGTTAGGATTAGGACTCTAATATTCACTTTTGACTCATTACAAATTCATTTCCGATTCATTTCCTCATTGATTATCCTTAAAAATAAACTATCTGATCTGCTTAACCTAATTCGGTGAAATTCTTCTTCTTCAAAAAAGACTTCTTGCTACTATCATCTATATTGTTCATGTAACCTTTATCAATCCACTGTTATCACCATTGCTGATCGGACATTCTTAGTAATCTCTAGGAGGTTAATTTCTGTCATAACTTATAAGATAACAATATCCTTTCTGATAAGGCTCAATAACGCATCAAGCAATTCATTTACCCTTATACCTTGGTATATATCATCAAGATCATTCCATCTTTTTCTAGAGATGTCCTTTAAAACAATTCACCAATTAACAACTTATATTCAGGACACCTTAATCTCATTTGATTCAAGACAACAATTTTTATTTTGTATCTGTCCTCGATCGTGGGGACTGTGCCATGATCGTGCCCTTCTTCTTTTTCACAAATTTCATTACCTATAGTAACATCACTAATAACCTCAATATATTCTCTATTGATCACTATTTGCACTTTCATGTATTACTCTAATTAATCTTAGACTTTGAACTATGGGAACTACGACTAGCAATACCTAATAAGTCTTAGATTGTTTCCTATATTATCCCACACAAATAATACATATATGCCCAATATTCTCACGTTTCATAATGATCCCACTATCAAATATGCACTAATGATAACAAACTAACTCAACTTTGGGGACTTTCGCTTACCTCTGTCTCATTCTTGGATAAAACCTTATCTTATATGCATTTCTAACCTTCTCCTTACTACACATCATTCATCTCTTGTAAAGTCAATTATGTCTATTTCATTCCCCTTTTATTCTTTCCTCATTTCTATCTCATCTTTCTATCGTCACTCATTTTATCTTTCATATGCATACCCTCAATCACTTCAGAATTATAAAGGCATAACCATTTTGAAATTCTAGTCTCAATTCCATAAGATACTCACACAACCATTCTATGTTCAAGTTAAACCTTTCAAGGTCATAGGAAAATTTATTTTCTTTCGACTTAACTTGTACACTTAATCGCATTATTTCTCCGTATATCCTTATTTTTCTCAAACAATTCACAACACTACAATCACATTGGGTTCACATTCGAGGATATATCATCACAGTATAATATTAATATTGGATTCCATAATACATCCACCAATACAATTGTGTTAAATCTTTGTCTGTCATAGTCAATCACACACTATTTCTCATTTCTAGATATTCACAACTTCCATTTTCTCACATTTTGACATATCATCACTTTTCTCACTATTTCAATCAATTTAAACACTTAATACATGCTCATGCGTGTGACTCATACTCATGTGACTCAAACTAGGGATCAATCGCTACCGTCTGCTATGACATGACAAATGCATGTATTGTATTTCAAAAATGCCCATGTAAGATTGTACTTCTGGGCTCAGATACCACATAAATGTAACACCCCACTCCGGCAAGGCACGTACCCGACATCCTGCATGATATCCGAGTTTGTGCCCGACAAGGGTGGCATTATTAAGTCAAAATGACTTTACGATTAATAATTTTAATGAAGATTAATTAATAATGTAGATACAAAATGAGACGCAAAAATGAGACGGAAGAAAATGAGATGATAGAAAATGAGACGAAAGCTGAAAATAAGACGGAAGAAAATGAGACAATAGAAAATGAGACGGAAGCGGAGAGCAAAATAAGATGGAAGAAAATGAGACAATAGAAAATCAGACGGAAACGAAAGCCGAATATGAGATGAAAGAAAATGAGACGAAGCGAAGTTCAAAATGAGGGGATATAAGTGAGATGAAGCGAAGTAAAATGAGACAGAAGAATATGAGATAAAAGAATCGAAGACGAAGACTCGATACCACGTCGGATGATAAATTAGTTTGAGTTAGTTACAGAACTCAACTGAATAACCGTTTCTTTAAAGATCAAGAAACAAAAAGAAAGAAGCAGTTATCAAGAAGCAGTTGAAGATGAAGGCTATAAATACGAGTCGGAGTCGAAGACTGAAAAAGTTAGTTATTTTTAAGAAAGGCTAGAGATTCAAAAACTAGATATTTTACTCATTGTACTAAACTTAGAGCTACCATTGTCTGTAACAAAGCTCAAAACATCTTTCAGTAGAAGGAAGAAAAATTGATAGCCTGAAGAGGCTAGGTCATAAAAGAATACTTGTTGTAAGAGACTTGAAGAGACTCGGTGAAAAGAATACTTGTATCTTTGAGAAGTATAGTGAAATCTCAAAAAGAATTTTGAGGACTGGACGTAGTCCACAGTTTGGGGTGAACCAATATAAAACTGTTGTGTCGATTCTTACTCTCAACTCTCAACTTTGAATTTCTATACTTCATAATATTGTTTTTCAATAGTTTGAGAAAGCAAGTTTTGTTTTAAAAGAAGTTTGTTTAAAAAGGGGATTGTATTAAAAAAGGATATACAATTCAACCCCCACTTCTTGTGCATTTTGTATATTGAATATTAAGTCTATACTAACGTGTGATTCACTTCAACTGGTATCAAAGCTCGATATCCAATAACCACCATAACAATGTGTGGATAAAGATCCATGGTAGAGTCACACATATATATAGCTGATGGTGCCTCTGTCATTAGACCTCCTATGTTCAATGGAGAAGACTACCATTACTGGAAAGACAGGATGCGACTCTTCATTGATTCTACTCATATCAACCTTTGGGAGATAATAGAAAATGGACCGTATACATCGGTAGATGAAGAAGGGAATGTTATTCCACGAATAAGATGGTCTGCAGAACAAAAAGCAAGATTCCAGCTAAACTCGAAGGCCAAGTTCTTTCTAAACTATGCCCTAAGCAGAAGTGAGTACGATAAAGTTTACGGATGCGACACTATGAAGGAGATGTGGGATATGCTATCCACCTCACACGAAGGCACAAATCAAGTAAAGGAATCCAGGATAAGCATTCTTGTTAGGACCCGATCCGGAGACCCGATCCCAACCGAAAAACGAAAAGTGAGGGAAATGAAAGTGAATGGAAACGGAAATTTTGCATCAAAATTTTGAATCGAAAACCAAAGCATTCGATAACGCGAAACGAAAAACGAAGCAGAATCGAATCACAAAATACGGAAACATAATAAAGTAAAAGCGGAAGCAAATCGAATAATCGAAACGGAAAGGTATCGCATCAAAACAAGTCGAATATACGAAAGCGGAACAAAAACTGAACCAAGCGGATCCGACATCCGAGAACAAAGAACAGAGAAACACAATCGTGTTGGGAACCAAAAACTAATCTAATACGAAAATCTGGTATAACTTTTTTTCTTTTCTTTTTCCTTATTCCTTCTCTTTTTCATTCTTATTCACTTTATTCCATCACATACAAAATCATCCATATACAAATTTCAATACCTAATCATATGCTTGTATACTCATACAAAGCTCAATACTTGATCATATTCTTATACATTCATACAAATCCCCAAATTACATTTTTATTGTAACATCCCATCTCCCATAGAAAGGATTTATTAGTAATTTGGGACGGGTTAGGAGACTTGAATTATAACTCGGCATGAACATACATTATATAGCCTCTATAACTGATGATTGTTTTGCACATGCACATGGTATACATGCATTCATGACATTTAAGCATAAGTGTCTAATTGGGATCTTTTGTGAAATTTATATGAAAGTTGTATTTGAAAAATTATTTGGAGTCGCCATAAATTGTTTTATATTTTAGGAATTTATGAAAATTTTTCTGGAATTTTTGGGTTCTTGCCGGACGGAAAATTTCAATCGATGATTGAGTGAGCCTTTTGTCTTGAAAAGGGTTGCCTAATGGCATTAGATTATTGGCTAAATGGTGTTAGGGAATTATTTTAGTGCCATGATTAGAGCTTAATTGGAATTAGCACTTAAGTAAATAGGATTAGTTGATAAATTGCATTTTTCCCATTGAATGCCAAGTGTCCTTCTTGATTTATTGATTTTGTCTTCTTATGATCATCATCTACGACTTCCTCTTTAGCTTTTTAAGTAAATGAATATCTTGGAAGGCCTTCTTCTTCATTCATCCGAAGTCATCTTCCTCCTCCTTCGAATTTTTCTTCTACTTATCTGATACAAGACATTTCTCCTTGGTTCCTTGCTTGCTCATCATCACACACAAACCAAGTTGAAGCCTTGAATTGATGAGACTCTTTGTTATGCTTATGAAAACCGTGGGTGAAGTAAGTTAGGAAGTGTGGGAGAGTTGTAAAGTGTTGGAGAATTGAAGAGTTTGTAACTTGATTGGTAAGTATTGATGTTTGTTTTTATGCTTTTGGTAGTTAGAAGCATGCATGGAGATCCTTTATACATTTACTTGATCATCATAGTAGAAGGTTTGAATGGGTATAAATGTATACTTAGTTATGGATGAATGAATGACTATACTTCTTATTGATTTTAGCTTGGTTTTGGATTGAGTTTGTAAGGATAGATGAATGGAAAACTTAGGAAGATCATTGGTGTAGGTGCTGCCAATTTTTGTGTCATTATAGAAGTGTATGTTTGTGATGCATTTGTGGTTGAATTAGAGGTATAATTGGATGCTTAGGGATGTAGTGTGTGGATCCAGGATCCAGCAATGCAAACGCCTCAAAATCAGAAATAAGGAGCATACCAGCTACGACATCAGGGGAATCCTGGGCCTCCTGCCTCGTCATGGCATATACTCTGGCCTGGGACTGTGGTCGACTGCCCCGATCCTCAGTCCGCCCAAAGGATCCCTCAGCTCTACCTCGGCCCCTCTGTACTGATCCACGCCCGGATCCACCCACTCTACTCTGCTGTACTGTAGTACTACTCCCGGCTCGGCCACTACCAACAGACTGAGCTCCCAATGTAATTGGTAATTTGTGATTTCATTTTGTCAATTTCTTTTCCGTCCGACATCCGATTGACCTGATTCTTGAGGCATCGGATTCGTAGAATATTTAATTTCATTTTGTGAGAAATTGGGAATTTTTGGACAGGAAATTGACGTGGCCCCGGGTAACGGAGCCTTTAATCACTGTTTTGTTTAATTGGGGACCTATAGAGGTCCGAATTGCGCACCGTCAGCGCCAATAGGTTTCTAATTTTTCGACGGAATGGTAGAGCTTTTCATTATCTTTCCAACAAGCTATGGTTTGTATTTTTCCGATTTGTGTGCTAAGAATTATTGTTGTTGAAAATTCGGATGGGAAAGAGGAAAAAAAAAAGAGGGTAATGGAATTACGCCCGGTCACTAGGGCGACGCGTCGCCTCTAGTGATTGGCGTAAAGGTCAAGCGTCATTAGGCGACTCGTCGCCCTAGCGACGAAGCCAATTTAGTCAGCCCCGCTGGGGCGAGACGTCGCCCCCAGCGAGGCTGGATTTTTTATTTTTATTTTTTATTTTATTATTTTTATTATTCTGATTGCCATGTGGAGTGTTAGTGGTTGTTCGTAGCGCACCCTTATCGTAGGGTGTGTGTCGGAATGACCTACGGGCGTCCCGATACCTATCCTATGGTATGGGGGTGCTACATTTATCCCAGATTTTATCTCAAAATTTCGGCAGCATAACGGCTGCATTTATTCTAACCCAAACCTGCAAAGTATCGAAATCACACTTCTATAATCTCCAGCTCAATCATACAATCAATCAGAATCCATCGGACCCTCCGTCCGGGATGTCAGCATAAACAAACGCAAACCTATTGCTAAGCACTTAAATATTGATATCTTATCTCAAATTACTTTCTGAACCATACTACACAATCCATAACCATAATTTAATTTAATACACATTTCTAAACTTCGTATACATCCCGAAATAAATGCTTAATATACATAAACGGCAATTCAAGCCATAAACCATATTAATTTCCAAATCTCAATCCACACAAAAATACAAACGATGCAAAGTCGAACTTGACGCTCTTTCATCCGATCTCCTGCTCGAATACCTGAAGATTTGGATGAAGGGGGGTGAGCTCGACGGCTCAGTGGATAACACATTTATAAATTGAAAAATAAGCTGAAATCATTTTTTGTAAACTTTTTTCCAAAAGGCTAATCTTTTTCAAACTTTGCACCTTTTCAAGCATTTTCTTCAAACCTTTCAATTTTCCAAACTTTTCATGATAAATTTCTATAATTTCATGGTTGAAAACTCTTTTTCTCATTTCTCAAAATTCTCAAATTTTTCATAAAATGAATGCAATCACATCAAATCACAAAACACATAAAATCATAAATCAAACACATAAATCACATCAAATGGTTTGGGTTGGTCCTAACAGAACGTACTGCACATTCCCGCATAGCGGTTCTGTGCAGTCGTGAACAGAGGGGAGTCTGAAATCGAAACTCCTATGCCACTTGAGGGCAGCCGGGAGAAGGCTATAAACAAATAGAGACAGTGCACTGACTCACTGAGGGACCTAACCAAACTCATTTATCACATAATTCACACATACAAATCACATTGCCCGAAGGCATATTTCGAAAATCTTAGTATTCATATCGAACACATCAAACAATATGCCATTCACACATTTTCATAATGCTCATAACAATTCACATTACAATCAAACATCACAAAAGATGTAGTCATTTTGGAAATTACACAAAATCATAACACAAATGAACATTCATTCTTTCAAATAATGAAGTCCTTAATTTCTCAAATTATTCAAAACTTTAGAATAATAACGAATTCCATAATTATATCAATTTCTCAAAATCATAGCAAAAGCCTTGAATTTAATCTTTCAAAATCAATAATTTACAAATTTTCTTTCTTTATTTTTCGAAAATTTATATATGGCTTATAATTCAAAATACAAACGTATTACCACTTTCGAATCGATGCGTAAATTTGTTCCAAGCTCCAATTTGATCAATTCTTCTTTCCTTCTTCCAATTAAAATTTCCCTAAACCAAGTTCATCAAAATTCAACCCCATAAAAACATAATCCTTAAAATTGATGTCATAATTCATCAATTCATACTAATTCTAAGATATCTAAATCATCAATTTCAAAAATCCCAAAATCTCAAAATTGGCCTAAACCAATTTACGCAAATTCGATATCATAAATCCCATAATCTTCAAAATTGATATCATATTCCACAAACCCATACTATTATCTATGATTCTAAACCAATAATTCACAAAATTCCCAAATCACAATTTAGGCATAATCCCTAACTCACATAAATACAAAATTAAATCAATTCATTATGAAATCTCCAAAAATTGATCATGGAATTAACAAACCCATATCATTATCATGCCAAAGCAACCAAAAACTCAAGAAAATCTCAAAGTTCAAAATTTCCTCTTACCTCTTGAAAACCACTTAAAACTCATGCTAAAAGCCCCCAAAAATTCGAAAATTTGCTTTCTCCCACTTCTTTCTCCATGGCCGACTGTTCTTCCTTCTTCTCTCCTTTTATTCATCTTCTTTTGTTCTTTAATTTCGGCTCCTCCCTCTCAAAAACGACAATCATCTTCCTTTTATAGTGCCAAATCATTTAAAATGAGGGTCAAATGACCCTTTTGCCCCTCTCTTTAAATGAATTTCCCAAAATGCCCCTAACATTTACTTTAAGTCATGCTTACTTGCGGATATGATTCGCACTATCAATTTGAAGGAATTTGTCAAAACTTCCTTCTAGAGAAATGTTCCTCTATGTCTTAATTGCATAATTCCATAAAAATCATCCAATTCGGAGCACTACATCAAAAGTTATGCTCAAAACATTTCGGATATGTTCATGTTCTAACACATTTTTCAGCACGTTATTTCCATCCAGAAATTAACATTCTTAAACACAAAATTGAAACTCAATGTCTTCATAAAAATTGTAGCCTTATGTCTCTAGTTTAATTCAAAACAAGAATCACCTCATTTCGATTCCCAGATCAAAAGTTATGCTCAAAATACTCTCAGATATTCCTAATCTAAAAACTGCACTCTAATCCGAACTTATACGAGTGTTAAGAAGTTTGTTGTGATTCGAGAACTTGATTAAGGATAATTTCCAAGGAAAGAGAAAGTATATGACTTGCATGAGTTTGAGTAAAAACCAAAAAAAATGAAAAAAAAATTATACCGGATTTTCGATTTGGATAGTCTAGGTTTCCAACGCGATTGTGTTTCTCTGTGCTTTGTTTTCGGATGTCGGATCCGTTTGGTTCAGTGTTTGTTTCGCTTTCGTATATTTGATTTGTTTTGATGCGATACTTTTCTGTTTCGATTATTTGAAATGCTTTCACTTTCTTTTTATTCTGTTTCCGTATGTTAAGATTCGATTCCGCTTCGTTTATTCGTTTTGTTCGTCTCTGTATTTCCTTGTTTCGATACTTCCTATTCGCTTTCATATCCGTTTTTCATTTCTCCAGTTGGGATCCGGTTTCCGGATCAGGTCCCAACAATTCTTGTACACCAGTATGAGCTGTTCAAGATGAAGGAAGAAGAGTTTATCGATCAGATGTTTGGAAGATTTCAAACTATCATCAATGGACTTAAAGCTCTAGGTAGAACTTATGATAATCGAGATCACGTTAGAAAGATCCTTAGAAGTTTATCGAAGAAATGGAGACCAAAAGTCACAGCTGTAAAAGAAGCCAAAGATTTGAGCGTATTGAAGTTTGATGAATTGTTTGGATCTCTGAAGATACATGAAGTTGAACTCGATGCATAAGATAAGGCCAGATGGGACAAATCCATTGAATTCAAGGTCAGACAAAAGAATCATAAGAATCAAAGGAAGAGGAGCTCATCGTCGAAAGCGCTGAAGATTGAGGAAGTCAAGGATGATGATTCTAATGAATCAGATCTTGTTTCAAGCGAAGAACATGATGAACTATCCTTTATCTTGAGGAAGATCAAACGCATGTGGAATAAAAAGGCTAAAGGAAACAAAAAATCCTACCTCAAGAAGAATAGCAAAGATGAAGGAAAGAATGAAAAAACATCCATCATATGCTATGAATACAATAAACCAAGACATTACAAGTCCAAATGATCATTGTTAAAAAGAAAGCCAAAGAAGAGTAGAGAAGGCAAGAAAAGCATGATGGCAACCTGGGAAGATCTAGATTAAATGCGAATCGGATACTTACTCAATGACATCGGTCTGAAGCAAATATTTGCCTGGTAGCTGAATGAGAAAGTGATAAGGAGGTAACCTCAAAACTTAATGAATTACAAGATACATACTCAGAGTTATTAGAAGAATCTCATGCAATTATAAAGCAGTAAAAATTGCTTAAGAAAAAGTACGTAGAAAACTTGAAAAACACGCAAGTGTTAGAAAAGGAGAATGCCTGCTTAAAGAAACAGGTAGACGAGATGAAGAAAAAGGTAGTTGTAGATAGATCTAAAGAGATCAATCAGTTGAAACATAGAATAAACAGTCTTTCAGCTGATCTATTAACATTTACGGAGAGTACTAGAAAAATGAATGATATGTTAGGAAAATACAAACACTTTAATGATAAAACTGGATTAGGGTTTGCTAAAAACTATACTTAGCATAAGAAAAATTATGCTCCCTTTAGGAAGAAATTTCATCAACCTCATCATCATCAGAAATGGCATCGGTTGCATAATCATTATACTATGAATTATGTTAGAATTAACCCTAAAGGACCCAAGAAAATTTGGGTACCTAAGAGACAAATAATATCAACTGTAGATATCCTTCCTTGGAAGAAGCAACCTGCACCATTGGTACTTAGATAGTAGATGCTCGCGACACATGATGGGAAGAAGGTCTATGTTCCTAGATCTTCAATATAAGAAGGGAGGATCGGTAAATTTTGGAGACAACTAGTAGGGCAAGATAATTGCAATCGAAAAAAACGAT
This sequence comes from Erythroxylum novogranatense, assembly GCA_029891385.1. Taxonomy (NCBI): domain Eukaryota; kingdom Viridiplantae; phylum Streptophyta; class Magnoliopsida; order Malpighiales; family Erythroxylaceae; genus Erythroxylum; species Erythroxylum novogranatense. Next base: position 32,268,639 of record CM057225.1, on the reverse strand, counting down.
AAAGATTCCTTTGCATGCATTGATAATGTGCTGCTAGTTGATGGTTTAAAACACAATTTGATTAGTGCCAGTCAATTATATGATTCTAGTTTTAAAATATCCTTCAATCAAAATTTTTGTGAAGTCAAAAACAAGGATGGATCCATATTCTTTTCTGCCAAAAGACAAAACAATCTTCACAAAATCAATTTAGAAGATTTTCAAAATCAAATATTTCTTGTTTTATATCAACTGATAAAGAAAAACTGATTTGGTATAAAAATTTAGGTCATATTAATTTTAAACATATTTCCAAGTTGATTAAACATGATTTGGTAAGAGGTTTACCAAAAATAAGTTTTAACAAGGATTTCTTTTGTGAAAGTTAGCAAAAAGGAAAACAGGTTAAAACAACGTTTTCTTCTAAAAATGTTGTAACTTCTTCTAGACCTCTAGAGTTGTTACATATGGATTTATTTGGTCCAACTAGGACATTGAGTCTTGGCGGAAAGAAGTATGGTCTTGTTATTGTTGATGATTTCAGTAGATTTTGTTGGATATTATTTTTATCACATAAAGATGACTCTTTTAAGTGTTTTAAAGTGTTGTCCAAAAAGTTACAGGATGAAAAAGGAATTTCTATAGCTAGTATCAGAAGTGATCATGGTGGTGAATTTGAAAATGAGAAGTTCAGAATGTTTTGTGAAGAGAATGAAATTTTTCATAATTTCTCTGCTCCTAAAACCCCACAACAAAATGGAGTTGTTGAAAGGAAGAACAGGACGATTCAGGAAATGGCAAGACTATGCTATGTGAGATGGATATTCCTAAGTACTTCTGGGCAGAAGCTGTGAATACAGCTTGTTATATTCAAAATAGAATACTTCTGCAACCTCTGTTGAAGAAAACTCCATATGATTTATGGAATGGAAAGAAACCTAATATATCCTACTTCCATCCATTTGGTTGCAAGTGCTTTATATTGAATACAAAAAAAAGTCTGGATAAATTCGATTCTAATAGTTATTCTGGAATTTTTCTAGACTATTCTCTATCATAGAAAGCCTATAAGGTTTACAATCTTACCTCTAAGACTATTGAGGAAACTATTCATGACAAGTTTGCTGATAGTTCTCAACCGAGTAAGAGAGATGATACTAATAATGAAACCCTATCAATACTGTTGATTGATAGTAGAGAAGCATCACCATCAGATACTCCCTTAGACAAAGTTGAAGATATTCCTGAGACTCTTGATTTGAAAAGAGATTGGAAATATAAGAGTTCTCATCCAGAAGAGTTGATTATAGGAAAAACCTCAAAAGGTGTGCAAACTAGGTCCAAATTCAGAAGAGAAGCAAATATAGCGTTCATTTTTGAAATAGAGCCTAAGAAAATTGATGAAGCTCTTCAAGATGAAGGTTGGAATTTAGCTATGCAAGAGGAGTTGAACCAGTTTACTAGAATAAAATTTGGTCCTTAGTTCCCAGACCATCGAAAAAGTCCATCATAGGAACTAGATAGGTTTTTAAGAATAAGTTAGACGAATCAGGAAGAATGAGTCGTAACAAAGAAAGATTAGTAGCACAAGGCTATAATCAACAGGAAGGAATAGACTACAATGAGACTTATGCTCCTGTAGCAAGACTAGAAGCTATTAGGATCTTACTTGCATATGTTGTCTGTCACGACATAAAGCTATTTCAAATGGACGTGAAGAGTGCCTTTTTAAATGACTTTATAGATGAAGAAGTTTATGTGAAGCAACCTCCGAGTTTCGAGGATGTCAAGAAACCGGATCATGTCTATAGACTTCATAAGGCTTTGTATGGCTTAAAACAAGCTCCTTGAGCTTGGTATGATTGTCTGAGTTCTTTTCTTATTGAAAATAAGTTCAATAGAGGTCAGGTAGATAAGACTTTATTTAGAAAGCGCATAAAGAATGATTTTATCATAGTTCAAATTTATGTTGATGATATTATATTTGGTGCAACTTCTAAAATGTTATGTACTAGTTTTGAAAATTTGATGAAAAATGAGTTTGAGATGAGCATGATGGGTGAGTTAAAATTCTTTCTTGGGTTGCAAGTTAAACAAACCGAAGAAAAGATTTTTATTCATCAACAGAAGTATGTTAAGGAATTGTTGACTAAATATGATATGGAAAAAGTAAAACCAATGTCAACTCTGATGCATACTTCAAACCTTTTGTCCAAGGACGAAATTGGCAAGAAGGTTGATCAAACCCTATATAGAGGGATTATTAGTTCCTTACTTTACCTTACAACAAGCAGACCTGACATTTTGTTTAGTGTTTGCTTGTGTGCTAGATTTTAGGCAGATCCTAGAGAGTCTCATTACATTGCTGTTAAAATAATTTTGAGATATCTATCAGGAATTGTTGATCTTTGCTTAATGTATGACAAAGGAAAAGATTTCAGGTTAATTAGCTACTATGATGCGGATTATGCAGGAGATAAGATTGATAGAAAAAGTACGAGTGGAGGATATCACTTCCTTGGCCACAACCTAGTTTCATGGTCAAGTAAGAGGCAAAGCTCAATTGCTCTATCAACTGCAGAAGCCGAGTATATATCAGTCGCAAGTTGCTATTCACAGACGTTATGGATTAAGTACCAGGTAGAGGACTACTCAGTACAAGAAGAAGAAATACCAATCTACTGTGACAACACAAATGCCATCAAACTGTCAAAGAACCATATACAACTTTCGAGAGTAAAACATATCAAAGTGAGACACCATTTTCTACGAGACTACATTCAGAGGAAGATCGTAAAACTTCAATTTGTTGAGACGAACTATCAGTGGGCGGACATCTTCACTAAGCCATTAAGTGAAAAAAGATTCAAAGAAATCAGACAAAACCTTAACATGGTTATGTTAAGTGATCAACCGTCTGACACATCATGACCCACATAAAAAGGTTGAAAGAGTTAATGGTAACAGTAATAGTGAGTTATAGCTAGTAACGTCCGTTATAAGGAAGTTTTGGAGGGAAAGGTTCTTATAGCCTTGAGAACACCACCTATTCTAGAACACTCTTGACATATCCTGACATCTACCTTTGAAGAACCCTCAACAAAAGCTCTTCATTACTCTATTTGGTTATCAAATCTTCTTTTCTCACACTCTCAACCTCAGAAACCGATTTCACCTCTTTGAAAAATACTTCTGTGCATTCAGTTCATTGTTAACTATAGAAACAAATGGAGGCAACTATATCAAGTGTAATACTTATTGATTTTGAGTCTTTGAAGTAGGATAAGATGGATATTGAATTGAAGATTGTGGTAGTCGGGTGGAGGAATTTCTTTCGAGTTTGTGAGACAGTCTATATAAATGAAGTGTATGATTTCTGGAAAAATATAGAAGTGGTAGACAATACTCTTGTATCTACGGTGGATAAATTGTCGATTATAGCGACAATGAAGTTAATTGAGAAGGTCACTGAGTCTCCATTTGATGGAGAAAAGCTCACTAGTAAATCTAGATAGATAACGCAAGCCAGGGTGAAGGAGACTCAGATCAATTGGTAATTATATGGAAGCAATGATCTAAAGGAAAAGAACGCTTCAAGTCTTATTCCAAAGGCTAGGGTTCTACTCTCACTTCTTTTCCATTGTGTTCTACCAAGAACAGGATCAAGGCATTTGGTAACAACACTAGATGAACAATGCTTATTTCATCTGCTTAATGCCAGCCTATAAACCTAAAGACGAAGAAAGACTCAATCGCTCTACCATATGGAATGATGCTGACGAGAATATTCAGAGACTCTAGAGTCCTTCTGGAGAGAGGAAACAGGATGAAGCTGAATATCAGAAGTGTCATCAATTCTGCAACAATTGGTAAAATGGGCTTGAGGAATCTGGAGGAGGAAGAAGCAGATTCTAAGACGAAAGCAAGGATTGAGGGGGAGAGTGTTGTTAAAGTAAGTTTGATTGAAAAAAATCTCCCTCAAGGAAATCAAAATCCCAATTCATTGAGAGAATGCCTGCAGAAAGGGAAAAGAATTCGTTAGATGAATCAATAAAGGGAAAGGCGATTTCTCATAAAGAAGGAAGCTAGGTGCAATATAGGGAGAAAGTGAACCTAAAAAGAAAGGGAGAAATACTCCTTTCGGAGAGACTGAAGCAAGCAAAAAGGTCGCCTAAAGTTCGAACCCTGCGTCAACAAGAAGAAAAGAAAGGGAAAGAGTTGACTCATGGTGGAGACTCTGAGAAGAAATCACCTCAGGCAACAAGGTTTTTAGTTTCAATTTTGAAAGAAGATTCATAAAAATTGGCTAAAGAGACTGAGATTAAGAGAAAATTGGAGTTTGAAAAAGAGAAATCTCAATCTCAGTAGACTTCTAGACTAATTAAAGAGTATAAGAAGCAGAAAATCAATATGAACAAGAGCACTCCTACTGCTATTTAGAAGAAGAAGAAACTAGTTGAACGTAGTCCAGCACAGGTCAATACCTCTTAACCGTTACGAAAAGAAGACTTGAGATTCAATCTTATTGAAGAAAGCCAGCCTGTCAGGGGTAGCAACTTTATAATCATCAGAGAAACACCAAAAAGGTCAGTCAAGGCACAATTACAACCAATCTTGGTAAATAATAGTACAATGCACTTGTTGAGTAAGGACGAGAAAAGTATGTATGGTTTTCTGAAGGATGAAGGAACCAAACCATACCCCACATAGATGACAAGGCAGAAGTACACTATTTTACCAATCACAAAGAGAACTGTGATCAAGGATGTGCCTGACATTCAACCAAAACCTTTCATTGTTTGTAATGAGGAAAAAGGGAAGAAGAAACTGTATCCGGAAGGAATAACAAATGATCTTATAGAAGAACATACCGAAGCTGAAGTGAGAAACATTGATGAAGCATGCTATGCAGTCCAACAGAAAGGAGCCTATGTTTCCCACTACATTTCAAAAGCATCAGGAAGCAATTGTGGTCAGTGAACCACTAAAGATTCTTCTCAAGTTGTTGGAAGACTTTCAGAAGGGCAGTACAGATCCATTCGGATTGGAGACCAAAGCTACTCAATGGAGTCACTTGTGCATCTCATTATGCACATTAGACCCTTGCAAATTGTGTCTTCAATTGGAGATGTTCTACACCTATTTGGAAGACAAGTTCCACGACTAACCAATCCTGATAATCTTGATCTCCTGAAACTGAACTTATCTGTCAAACCTCCTACCTTTACAATAACTGAATCAGCTGTCATATCTTCAAACGCATATACTAAAACCGTTGGTATTGAAGAAGTACAACAAAAACACGATGAAGACATTGAAGATAAAGTTGATAATCTGCGTGCTTATGTGGATGACTTGTATAAAGAAGTAGCGTATATGTGAAAAGATATCAAGTCACTCCGCACTGAAATGAGAAAAATGTTTTCTGAAGTCATGAAGCATCTGCGGAAATGATCTTTTTGATCAATAACAAATAGGGGGAGAAAAGAGAAAAGGAGAAAGAAATGACAAAGATAGGGGGAGAACAAGAAGAGAAGAAAAGATCAGAAGAAGAAAATTTTGGATAAAATTTTTTTAATTTTGGCTACAATTTTTTGTATTTTATGATTATTTGTTATCATCAAAAAGGGGGAGATCGTTAAGTCAAAATGATTTTACAATTAATAATTTTGATGAAGACCAAATAATAATGCAGATACAAAATGAGACGCAAAAATGACATGGAAGAGGAAGCTGCAAATGAGACGGAAGCAAAAGCTGAAAATGACACGAAAAAAATGAGAGATAGAAAATGAGACGGAAGCTAAAAATGAGATGGAAGAAAATGAGACGATAGAAAATGAGATGGAAGCGGAAAGCAAAATGACACGGAAGAAAATGAGACAATAGAAAATGAGATGAAAGACGAAAACAAAATGAGACGGAAGAAAATGAGATGAAACGAAGCTGAAAATGAGATGATAGAAGTGAGACGAAGTGAAGTAAAATGAGACGGAAGAATATGAGACGAAAGAATCGAAGTCGAAGACCCGATACCACGTCGAATGATAAATCAATTTAAGTTAGTTATAGAACTCAACTGAATAACTGTTTCTTTAAATATCAAGAAACAAGAAGAAAGAAACAGTTATGAAGAAACAGTTGAAGACGAAGGTTATAAATACGAGTCGGAGTCGAAGACTATAAAAGTTAGTGATTTTCAAGAAAGGCTAGAGACTCAAAAGCTAGAAATTTTACTCATTGTACTAAACTTAGAGCTACCATTGTCTGTAACAAAGCTCAAAACATCTTTCAGTAGAAGGAAGAAAAGTTGATAGCCTGAAGAGGCTAGGTCATAAAAGAATACTTGTTGTAAGAGACCTAAAGAGGCTCGGTGAAAAGAATACTTGTATCTTTGAGAAGTATAGTGAAATCTCAAAAAGAATTCTGAGGACTGGACGTAGCGCATGGTTTGGGGTGAGCCAATATAAAACTGTTATGTCGATTCTTACTATCAACTCTCAACTTTGAATTTCTATACTTCATACTACTATTTTTCAATCGTTTAAGAAAGCAAGTTTTGTTTTAAAAGAAGTTTGTTTTAAAAAGGGATTGTATTCAAAAAGGATACATAATTCAACCCTCCCTTCTTGTGCATTTTGTATATCGAATATTAAGTCTATACTAACGTGTGATTCACTTCAGGCGTGCTAGCACACTCAATCAGTCAAACACTTGAAACTAAGTACCAAATTTTCAAAATTTACACATGCGTATGCAGAAATCAATAATCGAAATGGACCATTTTAATCATAACCTTATTCAATCATAGCCATACAATCATTAGAATTTCAATGTCATTTGGGCCCATGACAAAAACAAAAGACTTGTAGTCATAAATTCATTGCACTTCAAAATCATTTACTAACATTTCCAATTTGGAAAGTTGATACATAACAGAATTATTTACATACTTATGATATAATCATTACCAAAAACACAATCTGATATAAATACAAAAATTAAGAATACCAACGCGAACTGATTCCCGACCCCTATCCTGCACTTGTATGCTATAGGTATACTCTCGTTTGCCTAACCGAGTATTCTTTTAATCCTAAAAAATATTTGCAAATTTTGGGTGAATTTTGCGAACTCAATGAGTGACCATCATCGATGGCTCACCCAATCACATAACACATAATCCACATCCACGTCATTTCACATTTCACATTCCAAGCAATATAATCATTCATATTATGCATATGCAGTACACATGAGACTCACTTTCTATTTATTGCTTTGTTGTGACTGAGTGACTAAACTGTCCCATATAGGGCTCATTGATAACTGTCCCATATAGGGCTCATTGATAACTGTCCCATATAGGGCTCATTAATAACTATCCCATATAAGGCTCATTAAATATTGAGCCTGAGACTCTGAATCACTTTTGAGCTTGAGGCTCTTTTTCACACATTGAGCTTTAAGCTCTGATCGATAGCTACTCTGATCACAACTGCCATTATATTTCATGCATTCATGAAATGGAATGAATCAACTACATTTGTATATTTCTATTCACTCACATTCACATATCATCGGACCTTAGTCCGGCATTCAACATCAAAGTTGAGAATCACACTGTCATTCATACCAATGCACATTCAAAAACACATTTGTCATCAGACCGTAGTCCGGCATTTAACAATCATATTATGCACATTTATTTCATCTCATTCACATACAAGTAGCACTTCAATATCCTAATCAATTTCCTCACATCATCGGACCTTCTGTCCGAAAACCAACACAATCAATCAATCACATTTATAAGCATTCAGTAGTCAATCAATACAAAATTGCAAATAAAACAAACAATGAAATGAGACCATCTAGGTCTACTCACAGTACGCTCCAGATTAGCACTAGCTTCAAGATCTGAAAACATTTGAATGCAGACGTTCATCCTACACATCAAAATTATGCAATACACACAATGCACCCACATTAATAATTTCACAATTATAAGCATTCCTTTATGCACAAGTGTGTATATAAAATATGTACCATACATGCTCATGACAATCTCAGGTATCTTTCCCTTATTCTCATCATATTATCAGTCTTATATCAAAACTCATCTAAGAAATATTTATATTCTTATATCAAAACTCATCTAAGAAATATTTATACTTAGGTTTATGCCTCAGTGAAACCATTGCAATCTCTATTCCTTTCTTATTAACTCACTTCAGATTTTTTTCCACCTCACACTTTCGGGTCTACTATTCACATTCAATTAGAAAACCAAACTGATATAATTTTGTCACACTATCCTCTAGAAAAGTATTCTTCTATGTATTATCTTTTCATTGACACCAAAATCACTCAATTTGGTTCAGTAATGTGAAAGTTATACTCGAAATTTTTTTGGATTATTTTTATTCAGAGATAACACCCTATACTCAAATTTCACCCAGCAATTGAAACTTTTAGATTCTGATTCAGAATTTTATTTCTTCAGATAATTTATATCACTATGTCTCTAGTTTACGTGAAATCAAGAATCAATCCATTTGGATAACTACAAAAAAGGATATGTTCAAAATATTGAACCATGTTCAGTGTAGGAAATGTTTGCCATGATGAACTCCTCCAGAGAGGAATTCTCACGACATTTTCAAATGTTCATCGTGGCAAAACCCAGAGTTCACCGCGTTGAACTTTTTTCGAAAGAAATCCTACTTAAAGCCTTCAAGTTGACCGCAGCGCGGCAAACTTCCACAGACATAAAACCTAGTTTTTTTCAACTACTTCTTTTCATATTTTTCCTATTCACAACTTATACTAATACCACCTTTTCTACTTCATTTACTCCTCATTCACAACTCAATTCTTAATCCATTAAAGATCATTAACAATTACAAACACAAAACATTTACCTATGCATTTCATCACTCATGTTCATCATATATAAAACACCATCATATGCAATTTAACCTCTAACAATCATCACAATTGTTTCAATTAACCAAACCCATAATATTTAACAAGTTAATTACTTGTTTAGCTCCAAAGCTCCTTCAAATCACCTTGAACCCTAGCTCCTTCAACATACACGATCATCAACATTTAAGGGTGAAAGAGGCTGGGTTTTTCTCAATATAAAGAAGATGAAAAAGTGAAGAATGATACAAAACTCAATGTTGATGGGTGCGTTATGAGAGCATCGTGAGTGAAGGAGAGAAACATGAAAACAAAAATTAAAGGAGATGAAGAAGAGAAGCATGTATCGTGAATGGGCAATGACAGACCATGAAATGGTCTTTAATTATGTCAAATTCGTGAGTGGATGCCACTTTTCATCTTTTTAATGGTCTCTAATTGGCTCTTTTATTAACTAGTCCATTTAATCTCTAATTTCTAATCCAATTGACTCCTAATTTTTAATGGCACTTGTCAATAAATCCCATAGTCATTTATTAACATTTCCTTTGTCATTTGATAGTAAATTCTAATGTTCAGTATTTACAGTGACTTACACTTCAAGTATCTTTGGTTATAAAAAAAGGACAATAAATGTTATGTTGTAATTGAATTTCAATTTGTAAAAATATAAGTAAGATACATCCTTAATTAACGTTCAAGGGAGTGTCTAGAGTGTATGTTTTATTTGATCACAAAGGTGGTGAGATAGGGGTGAAGTGTTGAGGGATGAGGCTAATAAAGTAGATACAGGAGTAAAACAATCATCATTAGGCTATGCAAGAAGAGGGAGAGGCATCGACACTAAATATTGCACAATCAATACCATAATTTTCCAAAACTGGTTAGGTCAAATACAATTTTTTGCATTACTGTGTTTAGAATCTTATTCTATGTCCTAAAAAAATTATTTTAATGGTGTACATATTCACAGGCAGCACACCAACAAATTCATAGTTATTTCATAAGAACATAAAAGATTATCGTATTAAATTAGAATGATAAGCCAGTTCATTCGGTTCTAGCAAGAGGAGAACAAAAACTAAAACTTTCAGTATAGGTAAACCTGTGCAACTTGCTATAAGTAGTACCTTTAATAAACAAGGTATCCCTTCTATTGGTTTGCAACTTGGCAATATAGATGCACGTGTCAATGTCACCTCCAACTCAGACATAGAAACCATAATAAGGAAACAAGGTATCCCTACTGAGGTTGAATGTGGTTTAAAATAAGGCAAAATGGAGTGAGAAAAGGAAACTAGTTTGCATTCAAGTGTTAGTTGAGCTTTAAACCTTTATCAAAAGCTCTGTGACAGGATCACCTTCAAACCACTCTTAAGTGTCTGACAAGACATTCTCCCCACAATAACCCACCTTTACCAAATTCACCCCATTGACAAGTACCTGTAAAAAAGCAATAATTCAAATATATATGTATAAAAGAAAACACAACCACTGGTTAAGAAAAGAACACATAATCAGTTGAAAAAGATACATTTGCTTTATTAAGGGAAAGGCAAATGTTTGCAATCAACAATTTAGAATCAAAGGCCCAATCATCAAATGTTGTTGTATGTAATATTCTTTCTTTTAACATAATCATTGATCATCATACTACAAATTGAAAACTGACTATAAGTTAGATAATAGTATTGGATATGACTATAACGAGTTTCATGTTTTTGAAGGAAAATCAGTAGTTATGTTGGCCCTTGAAAATTTTTTCATGATAAATAAGCATGATTTGATTAATTTTGGAGTCTTACTAGATTAATGTATGTTGGAATTAATTAGCATATTAATGTGAGTAAGATAATATGATATAGGTTAAGAGAATTAAAGTGTTAAAGTGGTAAGTTTGCATAAGGGGTATTTTGGGAAGATCAATTAAGCTTAAAAACTATAAAGCATTAAAGGAGGGGCAAAATGGACATTGTGCAATCATTAAGGGTATAAAAGGGGAGAAGAATTGTTGTCTTGCATTTGGAAGAAGCTAAAAATGTGAATGAGAAAAGAGAGAAGAGAGATGCATGAAAAAGAGAGAAAGAAGATAAAACAAGGGAGGTCAACTAGGTTTCAATTTTTCTTAGTTCTAAAGAGTGATTTTGAAGGTGTTCAAAAAGGGAAAAAGAAAGAGGAAGATTAGAGCTTCCATTAGAGCCAAGAAATTCATTGTTTGGTTTATGTTAAATCTTTTAGATTTTTTGGAAGGGTGTTGGTTCAAAGAGCTTAGGAAATGCATGGGCTTAAGTATTCTAGGGTCAACTTCATGCATAGGTTTCTTTGGGTTTTCCAATTTCTTGCATAATAAGCCATCAATATGTCTTTCAAGAAAAGGAAATAAATGTTTTCAACTACTTGTAAATGTGCATTTATTGTTCTTTAAATGATTTGAGAAAGTGTTACATTTTGTTTGTTTGAATTTTGTGCATGAACTATGAAACAAAAATGGAAATAATTTTGAAAGGATACCAAATATATGAAATCAAGTTTTACAAAAATGTGTCAATTGGGCAAACTATTTTCCATTCATGAATAACATATTATGTGGGTTTGTGGTGGTCTATTCTGTCAATCAAGTGCACTTAATTAAAAAGGATTCTCCCACCTACCCACTAGTGGCATGAAGCTCCTTCATGGACTCATATCAGTTCATGGCTACGCAAGACCATTTTGTGGGATTGCGATAGTATGTTCTATTCATGGCTACACAGGACCCTTATAGGAAATGTGTAGTATGTTCTATTACGGATCTACCTAAACCATTCTGATGTGTTTAATTGATTTTGATGTGTTTAATTGGTTATGATGTATTTGGCAAGTTTGATGGATGTATGACTTATCTAATTTGTGAATTGGCTTAACAAGTTAAGACTTTTGTGTTTTATGATTCAATGGAAAATTTCTTTTGATCATAAAGGTTTTAAATGGTTTTTGCTTGTTACCGATTATAAAATTGCTACCCACGAGCGTTAAGCTCACCCCCTTTCCTCCCCATCTACAAGCGATAAATAAGATATCGAGTGATCAAGTCGACAGTCAAGGCATCCCTCCAATTTTCATTTTTGTTCTTTTGAAGTTAAATCATGTAACACAAGGTTTTAGTCGCATTTTGAGAAATTATTGTTCTTGTAAAATTGGTATTTTTGGACTATGATGTAAGGTGGCTCAAAATGCCCACTAAAGCATTGTAAAAACTTTATTCTTTTGATGTTAATGAAGTGTGAATGGAGCACAGATGATGTGAGTTGAAATTTAGATATACGTGAAGAAGTTATCATCTTGAGTTGATGATTTCGGAGCATAAATCATTCATATATATATATGTACGCATAAGTGAGATGTTACGGGAAGGAAGATAGGAATTATGACTGATCCGATGTAGTTGAAAGTGATGAGATAAATGAGTTGAGATTTGAGAGTTTAACAAAGTCAATTTAGTAGCTGTATGGTTAAGCTCAGGACATATGAGGTTTACGAAATGCAAAATTTCAAGTCTCTCATAGGTGTATAAATTGTGTACCAACTTTAGGGAAAAATTTGGACTAATTTAGGCTAAATTAGTCAAAGTTGTCTTCTAGAAAGTTGTAGCTTATCTTTCTAACTTTCCAACGATATAAAGAATGAAATTTTTGGAAATTGGAGTTAAAAGTTATGATCTTTATAAGTGGAGATGCTCAAGAGTATAATTTGTATCGTCTGGTGAGGGTGCTAGACGTATCGTCTGCTGAGGACGTATCGTCTGGTGAGAATGCTTCATCTGATAAGGAACCTTAGTCTATTGAAAACATATCATCTAGTGATGACGTATCGTCTTGTGAAGTCGTATCGTCTGGTGAGGATGTTTCATCTGATAAGGATGCTTTGTCTAGTGAAGACGTATCATCTGGTGATGACGTGTCATCTTGTGAGGATGCTTTGTCTAGTGAGGACTCTTTATTTGGTCTAGCAAGGATGTATCATTCGGTGAGGATGTTTCGTCTGGTGAGGGCGTATCATTTAGAGATGACGTATCTTCTGATGACGTCATATCGTCTGGTGATAACGTCATATCGTCTAGTGCACTGTTCATCTGATCCTATTTTTTGATCCAAATTTGACCATCTAGAATATAAAATATGTCTTCAAGGTATTCATAAAAGTTGTAGATATTGAAGTCTTCTTCAAAATCATCTAAAGAACATCCCAATTTGATGTCTCTAGAGAAAGTTATACTAATTGTTTCGGGATAGATACAACATGATTGAGGACATGAGCATGGTTGATTCTTTTGGCCACAACTTCACAACCTGATCTCCAAATTAAGTGATTTTTCGAGCGATAGATTCCCGACACATTTTTCTATATTTCAATAAAATTTTTATATCTTCTAAGGTCAATTTGAAAGATATTGATGGAAGGAAAAGGAGGGATTGGTCGGAGGGGCATAACTAGGTTATGAACATATTTTGGATTTTTTTAAGCATATCTTGAGCTATAGAGCTCCGAATAAGATGGCTCCTATTTTAAAATAAACAAGAGGCAGAAAGATACAATTGTTTTAAAGAAGTCTAATTTTGTTTTGGTGTTTAACTGGTGTGCGCACATCACCCTTATGGGGTGATGGCTAATGAGGAGTCATTGAAACAACCCGACAAGCAAGCATGCTCACGCTTTATGACTCCGGACTGTTAGGCTTTAGAAACTACAAGGTATTAGGCTCACATCTCACGAATCTGATGTTGAGCTCCGGTAGTAGGGTCCAACAGTTATGGTATCAGAGCAACTAGGTTTAAGAATATCCTAGGAATGAAATGGGTAGTTTTGGACATGAAATAAGCATGTAGTATTTTAAATGAACAACTTACAATGTTTTGAATTGTTGTACATGATCTGAAACTGTTTTGCATGAATTAAAGATTTTCAATGGATATAGATTGAAGGAGTGATTATACTGCCTCAAAAAAGAACTCGAGGAGCTCTGACTTGATCTGGCTCTCACCAAGGGAGCACGGATGAATCCTATATCCCACAAGATGCGGGAACACATTCTACTCGAAATTCTGAGGCACCTAGTATGCAACAGGAATTGCCTCCACCGCCTCCGATGCCTTAAGCAAACCCCATGGATCTATAGTTCTTTCAAGCCTTTGCTTAGGCTTTCTCTTATGTCATGGACCAAGGGTCTCAAGTTTTAATGCAAGCTCCAGTAGAGAGGAGTGGGTAGTAAGATAAGTTCCGCAAGTATAAAGCTGTAGATTTCAAAAGGACTACAAATCTCAAAGAGGTTGAAGCATGGCTGAAGAGGATAGAGAGAGTCTTGCTTCAAATGAAATGCTTTGATGAGGAGAAACTAGATTATGCAATGAGCTTGCTACAGGAGGATGCTTTTCATTGGTGCGAGTCAGTGCCCCACAGTCAGGACATACCGCCGGTATTGACATGGAGGGACTTTCTTGAAGCTTTCAGGAGGAAGTACTTCTCGAGGGTTTATATCTAAGAGAAGGCTAGAGAATTCCTGAATCTCACACAGAGAGATATGAGTGTGAGTGAGTATACGTTGAAGTTCACCCAGTTGTCATAGTATGCGGCTAACATTTTGGCGAATGAGGAGGACAAATGTCGCAAGTTTGAAGGGGGACTTCATCTAGGGATCAAGGAGAAGTTGTTGATCCATAATTTCTGTGACTACCAGCAATTGGTGGATGCTGCACTCCAGGCTGAAAATTGGAGGATATAAAGAGTGAAGTAAGCAGGAAGAGGAAGAACAGGGAGCAATCTTCCAAGAAGGAAATAAGTGGTCCAATACCAGAGAGGATTGAGAGGAGCTTCCGTTCCTAGAGTGAAATGGGAAGTAGCAGCTTTGCCAAGAATAAGCAAGTGAAGACAGTTTCAGTGCAAGCCTCAGCTATGGGGGCAATAGAAGGAAGGAGAGGAGTAGTCACATGAATACGAACCCCTAATGTGACCATTGTGGGAAATTTCACAGGGGAGAGTGCTTAAAGTTACTTGGAGCATGCTTTTGATGTGGAGAGAAGGGATACATGATCAGGGATTGTCCCTAAGTAACAAAGCAAAAGGGGTCGCTGATGCAAGCCCCAAGGAGAGCAGAAATCGGAGGGACCAAGCCAGTCACTGAGGTGGGTAGTTTTAGGGATGCAAGGAAGGATGTTCCTCCTGGAAGGACAAGAGGTCAGGCTCAAGCTCAGGCAAGGGTGTTCGCCATGACCAGAGAGGAAGTTGCAGCCGCACCTGAAGTTGTCACGGGTACAGCTTACTTATTCAATTCTACAACATATGTGTTGATTGATTCTGGCTCCATGCATTCATTTGTTTCTGCAAGCATGATTTTACATGATGTTAAATTGGTACCATTGGATAGCCCATTGATTGTTAGTACTCCTTTAGGAAGGAAGGTGATAATAAGTCAAGTGTTTAGGGATTATGAATTGTTTATTGAGGGTGCTAAACTGGTAGTGGATCTGCTATCGATGGAGTTAAAGGGTCTAGATGTGATGGGAATGGATGCCATGGAGAAATATTGTGCAAAGTTAGATTGTGGCCTTAAAGAGGTAGAATTTGACCTTGGTAATGGTAAGAAGGTGACATTTAAAGAAGATAGAAGGACACCATCACCCAAGATTGTTTCGACTTTACTCGACGACAGGATGATGAGAAAAGGGTGTGAAGCCTTTTTGGCACACGTCGTGGACACTAAGGTAAATGAAAGGAAGTTAGAAAATTTTTCAATTGTAAGGGAGTTTCCAGACGTGTTTCTAGAGGACTTACTTGGTTTGCCACCAGTGAAGAAAATTGAGTTTGCCATCGACTTGATTCCCGAAACCACACCAATTTCTAGACCACCATATAGAATGCCTCCAGCTGAGCTGAAGGAGCTCAAAGAACAGTTGGAGGAACTGTTAAAGAAGGGGTATATATAGTCGTGTTCGTCACCATGGGGAGTGCCGGTTCTATTTGTTAAGAAGAAGGATAGGATACGACGCGTGTGCATTTATTACCAGAGACTCAATAAGATAACTGTTAAGAACAAGTATCCTCTGCCTTGGATTGATGATCTATTTGACCAGTTGCAAGGAGAAAAGGCCTTTTCCAAGATTGACCTCAGGTCGGGCCATCAACAACTCAGAATCAAGAAGTCTGATGTAAATAAGACAACCTTCAGGATACGTTATAGACATTATGAGTTTTTATTCATGCCTTTTGGATTAACCAATGCTCTAACTACTTTTATGGATCTTATGAATAGGGTCTTCAGGGAGTATCTGGATCAGTTTGTCATAGTATTTATGTAACATCCCGTTACCCATGCTAGGGCTAGAATTGTGATTTTTGATTAATTGATGGGAAATTAGGAAAATGCACTTCATGCATTATTAATTGTGACATGCACATTTTTGCACATTTATATGATTGTACATGCATTCCTTGACATTTTCGGGTACAATTGAATTATTAATTATGATTAAAATGTGTTTTGGTGATTTTGATACTATTTAAGACATTTTGGAATTTTTAGTGGATTTTAGAAAATATATATATATTAATTTTTGGGCCAATTATAGAGTGACATGTGGACTAATTATTGTGTGAAAAATGGCTTATGTTAGAGAGCACACGTGTAAGGCGTGTATAGTATACATGAGTATGAGTTGAGTTAGGAAAAAAATGCATGCAAGGATTCTCAGTGATGAAACACTTGAAATTCGAAAGAAAACTGTGGGACTTTTGCTGTTTGTAATCGGTCCTCCTTGCTGGAATTCTTAGCCGATTCAGGTAAGTTATGTTTAAGTTGAGTGTTGTTGTTGTTAAATGATGTTTTATAGTGGAGATGAATGCATGCATGTGAGGTTATGGAAGCTAAGTTTCGGTGATGAATGAACTAGATGGTCGAATCTGTGATATAGGAATGTGTTCAGCAAAGTAGGAAATGAGATCTATTTAAATTGAAATGAGTTACAGAAGAGTGCGTAAAAATCTATGAATGTATACACTCTGTTCGGGTTTTCAGATAGTCGAAATGATACATGCATGCATTGTGTCCGTTGTTTCTCAGTAGAAGTGAAGTTGATGTTTAAGAATGAATCTTGAGTTTGATCTTATGTAAATATTTCGAACCGGATTAGGAGTTAATTGGAGTGAAGTTTTAGAGATTATTTTGGGTTTAGAAGTCAAAAATCTAGAAAAAGAAATTAGGGAAGACGAGTTGCATAATCAGACGTCGCGACGTGTTTTTATTGGTCGCGACATGTAGCTTATTTTGTTTATTCATCGCGACGTTAATTTTCTTCCTCACCGCGACGTTCATTTTCTTCCTCGCCGCGACGTAGGAGACCCCCCCTTGAACTCGTCGCGGCGAACGTTGTAAAAATCCCGAGAAAATTGATTTTTTGGGCTGTTCGTTGCGACCTCATATTTTCCCCTCGTCGCGACGAGCACCCATCCTTTGACTACTCGAACATTCTTTTGTATTTTGACCATAACATTCTCTATACTGATCCAATTTGGGTAATTCTTGATTCCCTGTAAACTAGAGACATAGGGCTACAACGTTTATGAAGAAATGGAGTTTTAATTCTGTCTCTAAGAGTTTCAATATGTGGTTGGAAGTTGAGGTATGAATTTTTTCTGGAACTTATGAACCGTAAGGAATATTTTGAGGATATCTCTTGGTATACTGATCTAAATTAAATGATTTTGGTGTCTGTAGAAAGACAAGAAATCGGAGAACAACTTTACAGAAGGAATTTTTGTCTAATTTGGTCTTTTACCTGATCTAGTTTAGTATGGAAAGTTTACCCGAATATGTTCTATAGGAAAAATCTGAAGTGGTCAATGAAGCTATGAAATTATTTGACATTGTTTGATCCAATTCAATTGTAAGAATACATGGTATTAATGAGGGCTTTGATTCCTAAATTATTTTTGATAAGGATCGCATTATTGCAACCCGGAATTGTCATTGAACATGCATTGTGCATACATTCTATACATTGATATTTTTATGAAAGAACATTTGTGCAATTGTGCAAAGTGTGATATTTGTGAATGTGTTTTGCCTATTTTAGAGGAACATATCGGACGCCAATCGAACATTGCCGGACCATCCAGGCAATAGCTTATTGGAGCGTACTGTGAGTCAACCTAGATTTTTTTCTAGGATTGATTTAATTTGATTTGTTTAAGCTTCCAATATTGTTTTATTGCTTGCGATTTAATTATGAATTCCGGACTTCAATTGTCCGAGGAGATAAATATTTGGGAATGCATTAGAAGTGCTCTGATTGTGACTTTGTTTGCTATGGAATTCTGAACGTGATTATGAATATTATGTGAATCCTCAACGAAAGTTGAATGCCGGATTTAGATCCGATGAATATGAGTTCTGTTGAATATATGATTGTGATACATGCCATATTCAGATTGATGCATTTCATAAAATGCATGCCCAGATAAAGGCGTTGTGACTTGAATTGCCCTTATGAAGCGCTTCCACGTAGAGCTTTGTTCCGTGATATATGTGTGTGCACGTAGAGCTATGCTCCGTGATTCTGTTCTAATTTAGCCCTACGGGCCAGCAATTGTATAAGTATGTGATAGGCATTCAGTCACAATAATAAGAACGAATGTGAGTCTTATATGCATATGTATTTGTTCATATATGATCTGTTTGGCAATGATTGAATGTTATACTCTATTGTATGAGTTTTGAATCATATATGTATCTGTTTATGAATGTTTGTGTAATATGTGATGTGTGCTTATGATCCGGTGAATTCATCGATGATGGTTCACTCATGGAGTTTGCAAAACTCATCAAAATTTGCATTGTGGCTTTTCAGGTACGAGTCAGGAGACCTAGTTCCTTAGTCAGGACTTAAGGAATCTTTTGGTTAGAGATATGGCTCAGAGGTCTGTCAGCTGACACCAGAAGTGTTCTAGCCTTATTTTTGTTGTTTTTTTTTATATTGTATAAGCTTTTATGCTTAGTCTTTTGGTGGTATCAGTGTAAGCTTTATAAATGAAAGGATTTGAATGGTTTTTAAAATTTAGTGACTTTGAGTGTGTTAAATGATGCCATGTGTAGGTTGGATTGCCATGTGTAAGTCAGATATGTTTTGCTCCAACATACCATTATCATAAGGTATGTACTTGAATGTCCTTCGGGTGTTCAGGTATTTGCCTTATGGTAGTGGGATGTTGCAATTTATCAATGACATTTTGGTTTATTCCAAGAGTGAAGAAGAGCATAAGGAGCACCTCAGAATAGTATTGCAAACATTGAGAGAGAAGGAACTTTATTCCAAATTTAACAAATGTGAATTCTGATTTCACGAAGTAATTTTCCTTGGACATATGACATCGAAAGATGGGGTGCACGTTGATCCAAAAAAAATTGAAGCAGTGGTGAAATGACATGTACTGAAGATAGTGGCAGAAGTGACAAGTTTTCTGGGTTTGGCAGGGTATTATAGGAGATTTGTGGAAGGATTTTCTATGATAGCTACTTCGATGACCAAGTTGTTGAGGAAGAATTAGAAGTTTATCTGGAGTGATGAATGTCAGAAGAGCTTTAAGGAACTTAAGCACAAATTGACCAGTGCACCAATGTTGACCCTGCCCGTGGGAGATAAAGGTTATACCGTATACAGTGATGCTTCGAGAAAGGGTTTGGGTTATGTGTGTTGGATCGGAAAAAGAAAACATGCTTTGTTTGGAAAAACGGTAGATTTCAAAACTTTTAAGAAATCATTACTTGCAGCGGAAGCAACATATCCAAATCAACATGCCAATCCACACATGATATGGTATAAGGATAATAAAATATAAACAAGATCAGGAGTATTACCGACTCCTTCGCTACAGCTTTAAATCCTCGCTGCGCTATCCTCCCCTTCTCCATGTATCCAAATCCTTTGCCTTTGACTCTTTTCCTTTAGCAATCTACTTTCTCCTTGTTGTAGTATCCTCAACCAATTAGATTTACCACCTGTTCTTCAAGGACAATTAGGTTGACCAAATCCTTTGGTGGGAAAGGAGAATAAATATTTGGAGGAGATTTTTTTAGAAGAAGAAGAAGCAAAATCGAAACTCTTTCAATTGGTATTTTCGATTCTCTCCTTCATGAAAGGAGAGAAGGTGTAAAGAACATCCAAGAACTCTTTCTTGCCTACCAATTTCGTATATGCATGGATGGAAGGAGAGAGAGGCATCAAATGCATCACTTCTTTCATTAATCACTCATAAAATAGCCAATAAATAAGATTATCTTCATTTATCTTTATGATGGCTATTTGAAAAGACCATAACCTAAAATTCAATACCCAATTTCGATTTTGCCAAGAAGAAAGAAGGAAGATGGTCCATATAATGTACATCTTTTATCTTTAATCTAATGAATGCAAATAGGTTACAAGCCAACATCAAAAGACAACCATTAAACCATTTAATGGTAAGTTCATAACTCCATTTAATGATGATTAACCATAAAAAAGACCATCTTTATTTAGCATTTTTAATGTCAAATGTGTGGTTACACATTTAACCTAGGTATAACCAAAATTGCTATCTTCTTTTTTTTTAATTGTTTTAATATAATTAATCTAATTAATTACATTAAACCAAAAACCAAGCCCATTACTAAATGTACATTTGGGCTTCCTTAATTAGACCAAGCCCAAGATTCAATTATGGGCTTCTAATTAACCTCCATTTATATTTCTTACTTAATTTGATAACCTTCCTTAAAGCCAAGTGGGGAATCTTATTGGACTTTGATAATTCAAGCTCCAATAAGCCCAAAATTAATTCAATCTCATTGGAATTAATTCTAGCTTATTAACTAAATGTCATTCCACTAAAGACAATTAGTTGAACTCATGAATTATTAAATATTTTGAGAATATGTCCAATTGCAAACCTTATTTAGAACCTTATTATAGCCATCCGCACAACAAAGGGTAAAATTACCGTTTTGCCCTTATGTTGGTTTTTCCTTCTAGATCTCTCATTTTACTTTATATGGTGATTAACACATAAGGTCTCATCTCAGTGTTAAGACTTGATGGGTAGCTAGTCCATCAAACTACTGGCGCCAGTTTAATCACCAAATCTCCTTAAAACATCTAGAAGAGATAATAACAAAATAAACTCTTTATTTGAGTGAATGTTCCCTGATACATGT
The DNA here is from genome assembly GCA_029891385.1 of Erythroxylum novogranatense. Lineage (NCBI taxonomy): Eukaryota > Viridiplantae > Streptophyta > Magnoliopsida > Malpighiales > Erythroxylaceae > Erythroxylum > Erythroxylum novogranatense. The sequence continues at coordinate 32,247,512 of CM057225.1, read as the reverse complement.
TTCAATTAATAATTCCAACATGCAGACACTGGATTAATACTCTGTAAAAATCCATTCCGATCATATCAAGTATTATAATGAAACATATATGAGTTCACCACTCATCAAGATTATGGTTCATAATAAGCAAATGCTTAAGTTGTATGTTTTAAGATTAAAGTAACGGCCCACTTTATTCTTGAAAACATACTTGATTCCAGATTCATTTAATAGTGCCATTATCGATAGTCAACTACTATCATGATATGAAACTCATCATTCCCTTGAAGTAAACTCCTTTACTTATATGGAGATAAATCGCAACACTACAGTCTAAACCATAATCAAGCGATCAACTTGATTATTCAACTGTGAATCAATTAATTTAGATTCTAATAATATACATGTTTCCCATACATCTCTATGTATATGTATATTACTTACAAAAGAATCTTGGTACCTTATGACCAGATATATAATGCTCATATGGATAAAACCAAACTCTTTTCTTTTATTAATAATAAATATTTTCATTACAAAACTGTAACTGAAGAAGATAAAGTTACATGTAAATACACTTGCTTTCCAGGGAACTATATTTACATAACTCCAACAATCTCCCACTTACCCTAAAATAAGTTTGACATATCCCTCATTCCCATCCCTTCTAGGTGACCCTCAAAGCTCTTTTAAGTCAATGTCTTTGTGAACGGATCAGCAAGGTTTTGCTCGGTGGGAATCTATACCACATCCACTTCTCCACGTTATATTATCTCCCTTATAAGATGATACTTTCGCTCAATGTGTTTGGTAGCTTTGTGGTTCCGAGGTTCTTTAGAATTAGCCACTGCCCCACTATTATCAAAATAAAGTGTAATGGCCTTTTTCGGCTCTGGAACTACCTCCAAGTCATTTAGGAACTTCCGGAGCCAGATTGCTTCCTTTGCTGCTTCACAAGTAGCAACATACTCAGCCTCCATAGTTAAATCAGCAATACAAGATTACTTGACACTCCTCCAAACTATGGCTCCACCTCCTAAAGTAAATATAGAACCAGAAGTTGATTTCCTTGAATCAACATCTGATTGGAAATCAGAATCCGTATATTCTGTCGGAATAAGATTACTTCCAGAGTAAACAAGCATTAAGTTCTTCTTCCTACGAAGATACTTAAGTATACACTTAACCGCAGTCCAATGTTCCATTCCTAGATTGGACTGAAATCTGCTTACCAGTCCCACTGCGTAACAGATATCCGTTCTAGTGCATAGCATTGCATACATCAAACTACCAACTGCCGAAACATATGGAATGTTACGCATGCGTTCAACCTCCTCTTGGGTTTTAGGTGCTTGTTCCTTTGAAAGTTTGATTCCATATCTAGTAGGAGTAAAACCCCTCTTGGAATCTTGCATGGCGAACTTATTGAGCATATTCTCAATGTAGGTTAGTTGAGACAAAGCTATCTGCTTGTTCTTTCGATCCCTTATAAGTTTGATCCCTATAACATAGGTAGCCTCTCCCAAATCCTTCATTGAAAACTGTTCATTCAGCCATCTCTTAACCACAGATAACATTCCCACATCATTCCCAATGAGCAGAATGTCATCAACATACAGGATTAGGAAAGTAACCTTACCTTCTTGTATTCTTTTATAAACACAAGGCTCATCTAGGTTTTGTATAAAACCATAGGTTTTGATAGCCTTATCAAACCTAATGTTCCAAGACCTAGATGCTTGCTTAAGTCCATAAATGGACCTTCGCAACTTGCAAACCTTATGCTCATTACTTGGCTCAATGAATCCTTCTGGTTGGGCCATATAAATGGTCTCCTCAAGATCCCCATTAAGAAATGCGGTCTTGAAATCCATTTGCCATATTTCATAATCGAAATAGGCTGCTATGGCCAAAAGAATCCTGATGGACTTAAGCATGGCAACCGGAGAAAAAGTCTCCTCATAGTCTATACCCTCCTTTTAGGTATAATCTTTAGCTACCAATCTAGCTTTAAAGGTCTATACCTTTCCATCTGATCCCCTTTTCCTTTTGTAGATCCATTTACACCCTATGGCTTTTAGGCCTGGTGGTAGATCTACAAAGACCCAGACTTCATTAGTGTACATAGAATCTATTTTTGATTCCATCCCCTTGAACCATTTTCTTGCATCAACATCATTAATAGCCTGTGTATACGTAATGGGATCTATTTCTTCTTGGTCCAAGATGGAAATTAAGCCTTATCCTAAACCCAGATACCTATCTGGCTATCTCACAACCCTCCCACTACGTCTAGGCACACCTTGATGTTCAAGTTGCACATCTGATTCAACTCTTGAATCCATTTCGACATCTTGTTTTGTCATATCCAAAACAACTCTTGGTTTGGATAAAATAGCTAACTCCTTTAGTGTAGCACCCCACTCCCGACGAGACCCGAACCCGATATCCATGGTAATATCCGAGCCCGTGACCCGCGAGGGTGGCGTACTAGAACATTCATTACCTTATTAACAAAAATCGTATGACATTTTTTTTCTTTCAAAACATTAGAGTCGTAAACAATCATTGACTTGGCCCAATTATAACAAAACACTTTCAAAGATTAAACCATTTCACCGATAAAACAATTTCACTCATTATTAGCACTCATTAGTGCTCAATACTCTATACAATTGCATGTAAACAATTGGGCCTACTAAATACCAAATGAATATACTAATGCGAGATACGGACGACATCGATCCCGACCCGATACTCATCTTGCTAGCGAAGAGACGTACTCCCGCATGTCCAACGGGGTACTCTCCATTTCCTGAAAAATAGATGCAATGTTGGGTGAGTTTGCGAACTCAGTGAGAAACCATCATCGATGGTTCACCCAACTCATGCATATCCATACAATAAACAAGAAATCACAGGCACTCAATTTCACATTTGATAAGGCAATAAACCTTTCACATAATTCACATTAAACATTCATTTATGCAGTGTGCATGTGACTCTTTCATTTTCTTTCGTTGTTGTGACCGTGTGCCTGAGCTCATATACGTTGAGCCATTGGCTCTGAAACATTGGGCTTAAAGCCCTCAAACGTTGGGCATAGCCACGATCATCGAGCCGAGGCTCGAATACGTTAGACACGAGGCCTCGTGCGTTGAGCTTAAAGCTACGAAATCGGTGGCGACACCAAATACAACCGCCATTATCGATCATTTACTATGCATGAATGCACATGTCATTTTCCAATTTCCAATTATCACATTTCTATTTCCAATTCCAATTAATTACTATTTCCGATCATTTTCCAATGTTCTCGGACTTTCAGTCCGGTATTTCATTCCCATGCATTTACCTTTCGTTTCACTATCACATTTACAATCCAATTAACTAATGCATTCACACGCACTTATTCTCATTTGCACTTTAATATCACAATCCAATATTTCGAACACCCATGGTCCGAAATCAACCAAATCAATCAATCATATATATCCATCCTTACTTCCTCATGGCAATCAATGCATATAATTAATAAACACATAAGGTTGAGAAACCAACTAGGTTACTCACCTATTACTTCCGAGCTAATGCCGAAAAGTTTTCGCCCCGTCGGTCAGACGACGCTCCACTTAGGCCTCTATAAGAAACAGAGAAAGAACGAGTCACTACAGATGCAATTTGTACACATGTAGGTGAAATATGCATGTTCATGAATTTTCTGGCCCTAAATCCAAATTTCCCCATAACAAAATCCGTCTAAAAATTAGAAACCTATTGGCGCTGACGGTGTGCAATTCGGACCTCTATAGGTCCCCAATTAAACAAAACAGTGATTAAAGGCTCCGCTACACGGGCCCCCATCAATTTTCCGTCCAAAAATTCCCAATTTCTCACAAAATGAAATTAAATGTTCAACGAATCCGATGCCTCAAGAATCAGGTCAATCGGACGTCGGACGGAAAAGAAATTGACAAAAGAAGCGTGAAATTCCAAATTATCAATTAACAAATAAAAATAATAAAATAAAATAAAAAACAAAACAAAATTAAGAGTCAGCCTCGCTGGGGGCGACGTCTCGCCCCAGCGGGGCTGACTTCATCAGCCTCGTCGCTAGGGCGAGGCGTCGCCCTAGCGACGCTAGCGACGCGGCCCTTGTAAGCCTCGTCACTAGGCGCAGGCGTCGCCCAGTGACCCAGGCGTGTCCATTTCAATTTTTTTCTGATTTTCAATCCAATTTTCAACACCCATAATTCATTGCACACACTTCAGAAAATTTCCAACTATATCTCGTTGGAAAGCTCAGGAAACCCTCTACAATTCTCAAGAAGACCATAAAAATCAATTTCACCCTTAAGGGTGTCAAAAATCCCTTCAAAGCTACTGCCTACTCAAATCCCATTAAAACAGAACAGTACATTACAAATTCCTTAACTCTCTGATTCTTCAGCCAAAAATTACCACATAAATATGCTCAATAAGTTCACAATGTCATCTACAACTTTCATGAACAACTCAAAATCAAATTCCATTGCTAAACAAGTCAATTAATTCACTCAATTTTGTTGTCCCTGAAATCATTCAATTTGAGCAGTACACTTATAACAAGCATAACTCCCTGTACACAAGTCAGAAAAATCAGAACTTTATATCCCTGAAAACACAAATCCTCAAAATTCAATTTTCATGAAGAACTAAATTTCCAATTTAATTTCTAACCATTTCAAAACTGTCATGCAAGTTACTGCCATGATCAGCAATTCCTAACCTAATGCAGGATCAGTTTTTGCAAAATCATAACTCCCAACTCTGACCTCTAAAAATTATATGCCATAACTCATTTTCAAGATAATTTCTTCCTCTTCAACTTTTCAGAAGATCACTCACACCAATTCAGTCCACACAAATTGTTAAAATTGCTTCCAAGCAAAATACTCACAAGTCAGACACTTAAGCTAGGTTTCATCAACATGCCCAAAACTAGTCCATAGTAAACAGTTCATATCTCTCAATATAAACCTCTAAAAATAGCAAGATCAGTGGAAATGGAAAGCTAACTCAATATGCTACAACTTCCATGAAGACCATTCTCCCTAATTCCATCTCAATTAATTTAGAAAAATCAGCAAAGCTCATAGGGTATGGTTTGATTCATTGTTTACAGCAATAAAACAGTAACTTTCCATGCCAAATTTCGACCTATTAGAGTTACAATTTGACAACACCTATTTCACACAAAAATGTAGCTAACATATGAAAGTTTCATTGGGCACAAACTTCACCTCATTTACACACCTACACAGTTAGTTATGCTCAAAACAGTACAATAGGCTCAACACCAAAATTTCCAGATTTCACCTATACCTCATCCTCTTCCATTCTATCACTTTACCTACATTAATATACATTCATTTACACCTCCAATTCAGCCACAACTCAACACAATATTTATCTGTATTCTTACACAAAAGTTGGCAGCAATAATTCCTCAATTCCTATGCACAATTCATCATCAACATGCAATTACAATCAAGCTAAAACCATTCATCACTCATCCTACTTTCAATTCATAACTAATTCTAATCTTATACCCATTAATTCAAGCAATAGTTATCATCAAATTAAAGCATCAATCAACATCATAATTGTACCATAATTCCCATTACATGCTTCTAATCACCATGACATTCAATACCTAATGAAAACATCATTGAAAAAATTAAAAGAAACCTTACCTAATTAAGCTTTTTAATTCCATCAATTCTTCATAAGATGCCAACTTCTCTACTTTCCACCATACTACACGATACTCATCACTTCAAGGAGGGCTAGAGTAAGTTTTTAGAAAACAAGGTGAAGAGAAAGAACTTAAGGTGGAAGAGCCTTTGATAAGGTGGAGAAAAGTAGCATTTTTGTGTAAGAAGAAAGAACAAACGATGGAGAGGAAAAAGAAAAGAAAATTTTGGATGAGAGGAAGATTTGCATTTTAAAACACTCTTTTTACTCCTTCCAATGAATGTGTCGTGGAAGCTAACCATTAGATTACTTATATAACTATTTAAATAATAAGACAAAGTAGGCAAGTTACATGTGTCACTTGCCACTTGTCCCGATTTTCTGCATTCTACCGATCAGTTTCTAAAAATATTGAAATTTCTACTCCAAATTCCAATGGCTCATATGAAAAATTCCTAAAATCATGTATCCAATTTTTCAGTGCCATTGGACAGTCATTTTTAGCACCGAAAATCAAATCAATCTGTCACTTGTAAATTTTCCGGTCCGGAAAGTTTTCCCGAATCATTTTTTGAAAATTACCTAAATTGCTCAAAATTGTAAAACATAAGACAGTCCACTCCCAATAATTTTTTTAAACACGAAAACCACACTTTCACTACAAAAACACTTTTAGGCCATGTACCGGCGATTTTGTCGGTCTGGAAATTTTCTCCGGATAATTCCAAAAAAATTTCCATAAATCTCTAAAAATGTAAAACACTCTATGGCGCACTCCAAATAATTTTTCAAATCCCATTATCACACCAATTTCACGAAAGATCACAATTAGACACTTATGCCGGGAAATGTCATGAATGCATGTATGACTATATGCCTGTGCAAAATTCACCATTTATAGAGGCTACATGACATATGTTCATGCCGAGATATAATTTAATACTCCTAACCCGTTCCAATTTACGAAAATACCCTTCCCATCGGATATGGGATATTACAATTCTCTCCTCCTAATAAAAATTTCGTCCTCGAAATTTCATATACGATTTATCAGGAAGGCAGGGGAGTCTTTTTTATTAATACCCTTTGTTTCCCACTGATTTCACTACACGACCAAATTCTGTCCATGAACGGAAATCAAAACAATCAATGACTCTTTTCCTTTTTCAACTTTCCATGATTACGCACAATTCGTGATCCTAACAATATTTCCAATTCTATCTATGAAACACTTTGTGAATCCGAATCATCTTTTAAGTTTTAGCCTAACTTGTCAATCCATAATTCTATTCACACCACAATCGCATGGAGGCCACTCCTCCCGAATTCAATTTTTCTTAACTACACCTTTATTCCCATCTAAGTACCTTTTGGTCGAGGCCATACCCTTCAAAATATTTCCTTTATCGCTTATCAGATTCCGTTATTATCAAAACACAAATCTCATGAGATTTATAACCTCGGTGTGAATCAATTCAACTCAATGTTACCATCTTAAATTGCTTAACCTATCCCTTTATTGCCACGATCACATAATATAGGATAGTGACTCCTTTGGCGATAAGACCCTTATACGCCTTTCGAATGGTGACACCAATATAATGATTGTCATGCCATAATCCCTTTGCACTATACATCAATCTCATTGACTATACAACAATTTCATATCCCAATGAAATCTAAAATACCCGTTGGTTAATCACACATGTCATCGCTCACTTTGACAGACTATACCATCAATTGCTTTTCCACAATACTTTTACTAGAACATAACACTTGATTGTTTCTTGTGCTTTCTCGAACCATTCACCTATAATCATTCGATTTCCCATTCTAACCTTTCAATTACTCTTTCAATACGCTCTTGCTAGAACATAAAGCTTTGATCATTCCTTACATTTTCCCTAACAGTTCCGTAATGAATATCACCCATATGTCGTAATTGAACTATACCTATCACTTTCCTCAACCAATGGAGTTATCTTCAATTCTTTGATACGGTTTACAATTTCTACTTCCTCACTTGGTTTTGCCAATCCGCTTTGATGCACACCAACTTTGAAATTCCATAGCTAATAATACTTTCTTTTGCCCTTTTTTTCAGTTCTATTAATACGCAATAATAATACAGATTTGATCACTTTATTGCCCAACTTTTGATTTTTCTGCAATTGAATTTTTTTTATTACTTTGTTCAATTCCTTGAATTGCACCATTAGCTTAGTTTGGAGTAATCAGCCACTGAATCCTTTTCAAATCATTCAACTGCACGACATAACCCAATAGTTATCGATTTGCATATTCATAGACATTTCCAAACTATTTCTGTACGATTTATGTCTCCAAGCTTTTAGGCCACACTCAGAATAACAAATTTCAAATCATGAATCATAATACCGCCCATGGAATCATATTTGTCCCAAGGTGCATAAAATCACTTTATCCAAGTTCCATAGATCACATCAGAACCTTTACTGGAACACTTCAATCTAGATAGTAAATTCTTCACATGTCTCCTTTATGATCATCAGTCATAACAATCACATGTTTTCCTCAATTATTCTTGTCGATTTGCTAAAACTAGAAAATCTTTGACAATTTATGAACGCATCCAGCATTCCATTAGTTCTCATTAATTACAAATTCTGCCTACTCATATCTTTTGAACTTTCGCATTTTATCAATACCTATATCTTAATTAATTCTCCCAATATCCCATGTTCGCATCCTAATTCATCCCTTATTTCACTCTTATGAAACTTGCATGATAACCAATCTCCTCACCTATACCAATGTATCTATTTCTTATGCTTATATCCATTATCCACTGCAACACAATTGAGACATGTTCCTTTTCCGTACCCATAGTTCATTCATGTAACTTTTTAATTATCGAACGTCTCCAATGAGGAACAATTTTCGTATAATTTGTCTCATCATAACATATTCTGCACATGTTCCTTACCTTTATTTCTCCACACATAACTTAATTTATTCACGATAGATCACTCATTGACTTGAATAAACAATCGTTATATCGATCTCGTGCTTACACAAAATATAATTACACAAAATATACACGAATTTTTTTTTTTAATCCCCTCAAATTTGCAATTAATATTTCCTTAATATGCAGTACTTCTCTTACATAATCAGAACCATCTCATTAACATAATGTACACTTTTTTTCAGTAACTTAGTTTAGCTCTTACGCTAGAGTCTCTGCCAGATGTAATACAAATCAGTTACTCTTGATACATCACGAAGATAAATCTCTGAAGAGCACTTAAACAATTTCTTTTCCTCTACTATCTCGCCATACATCACCATAATCATCACATCCTATCTGACAATATATCTCTATAGTCCCATCAATTTGCCCATTAATAGATCATACTGCTAAGAATCCCTTAATTGCATTTAATTCTCGATAACCATTCTCTTTTTGGTACCAATTCTCGATCATGGGGACCTTACTCTATTCATGTCCCTCATTTTCTTCTCTCAAGCTCATTACCGATGCTAACATCTTTAACTGTATCACTTCTTTCTCAATTGATCATTCCGAGCATTCTCATGTCTTACTCTCACTCATTTTGAACTTGAGCTATCGACATTATAATCGGAGCTTACGTAATAGACCACCGATTACGTCCTCTATCATATTCACGCAAATTATTCATTTATGCTTAATCATTTCACCCGTGATAGTAATCCCACTAAACACTTTCGTTTCTTATTCTAACACATAACAATTCTGGCTAGCAATTATCCATTAACTCAGCAATTACAACTGAACATTTTCACTTACCATAGGGCTCCCATAAGCAGGTGTGCATTTACTTAGGCAGATCAATTAAACCCGAACAACTTTTTCATCTATCAAATTCATTGTCTTACATTTCAATCTTTTCCTTATGGCATTAAACCCATATATTTCCACACTCAAATCAAGATCACAGATGTGAAATCATTCTTGATTTTGCCCTTAATATACTTTGACTCCAAATCACTAATCCTTATATATAACTCTCATCACGGTAATCAATCCCAATTGTGACCTCGCTATATCATAGAACACTTTATTTTCATTCACCTAATACACTGGAAATCTTCCCATTATCACAACTCTTTTTTTTCTATTCATTCCCAACTATAATCTTTATTCAAATTCATATACAAGGATTTACCCAATCTAACTCCCATATTGTACTTCACAATATACCCGTCAATACCAGCACACTAAATTTTTCGTCTGTCTGATCGAACCATACACTCTTTCCTCTTTTGCGATATCCATTACTTCCTTTTATCACACTCTAACACATATCCTTTTTCTCACTTTTTTTTTTCTAACCGCTTAAACGACTGAGACATATGTCTGCATACGACTCATATACTACACTGGGGATCAGTTGTCACTATCTGTCGTGACACAACTTAAATGCACATAACTAGACACACTTTTTTTTTGTTTTTCAGAAAGCCCATGTAAGATTGTACTTCTGGGCTCTGATACCACAAATGTAGCACCCCACTCCCGACGAGACCCGAACCCGATATCCATGGTGATATCCGAGCCCGTGACCCGCGAGGGTGGCGTACTAGAACATTCATTACCTTATTAACAAAAATCGTATGACATTTTTTTTTTCTTTCAAAACATTAGAGTCATAAACAATCATTGACTTGGCCCAATTATAACAAAACACTTTCAAAGATTAAACCATTTCACTGATAAAAACAATTTCACTCATTATTAGCACTCATTAGTGCTCAGTCACTCTATACAATTGCATGTAAACAATTGGGCCTACTAAATACCAAATGAATACACTAATGCAGATACGGACGACACTGATCCCGACCCGATACTGCATCTTGCTAGCGAGAGACGTACTCCCGCGTGTCCAACGGGGTACTCTCCATTTCCTGAAAAATAGATGCAATGTTAGGTGAGTTTGCGAACTCAGTGAGAAACCATCATCGATGGTTCACCCAACTCATGCATATCCATACAATAAACAAGAAATCACAGGCACTCAATTTCACATTTGATAAGGCAATAAACCTTTCACATAATTCACATTAAACATTCATTTATGCAGTGTGCATGTGACTCTTTCATTTTCTTTCGTTGTTGTGACCGTGCGCCTGAGCTCATATACGTTGAGCCATTGGCTCTGAAACATTGGGCTTAAAGCCCCGAAACGTTGGGCATAGCCCTGATCATCGAGCCGAGGCTCGGACTACGTTAGGCACGAGGCCCTGTGCGTTGAGCTTAAAGCTCTGAAATCGGTGGCGACACCGGTCACAACTGCCATTATCTGATCATTTACTATGCATGAATGCACATGTCATTTTCCAATTTCCAATTATCACATTTCTATTTCCAATTCCAATTAATTACTATTTCCGATCATTTTCCAATGTTCTTGACTTTCGGTCCAGATTTCATTCCATGCATTTACCTTTCGCTTCACTATCACATTTACAATCCAATTAACTAATGCATTCACACGCACTTATTCTCATTTGCACTTCAATATCACAATCCAATATTTCGAACACCCATGGTCCGAAATCAACCAAATCAATCAATCATATATATCCATCCTTACTTCCTCATGGCAATCAATGCATATAATTAATAAACACATAAGGTTGAGAAACCAACTAGGTTACTCACCTATTACTTCCGAGCTAATGCCGGGAAGTTTCCGCCCCGTCGGTCGGACAACGCTCCACTTAGGCCTCTATAAGAAACAGAGAAAGAACGAGTCACTACAGATGCAATTTGTGCACATGTAGGTGAAATATGCATGTTCATGAATTTTCCGGCCCTAAATCCAAATTTCCCCATAACAAAATCTGTCTAAAAATTAGAAACCTATTGGCGCTGACGGTGCGCAATTCGGACCTCTATAGGTCCCCAATTAAACAAAACAGTGATTAAAGGCTCCGCTACCCGGGGCCCCGTCAATTTCCCGTCCAAAAATTCTCAATTTCTCACAAAATGAAATTAAATGTTCAACGACTCCGATGCCTCAAGAATCAGGTCAATCGGACGTCGGACGGAAAAGAAATTGACAAAAGAAGCATGAAATCCCAAATTATCAATTAACAAATAAAAATAAAAAAATAAAAAATAAAAAAAAAAAACAAAATTAAGAGTCAGCCTCGCTGGGGGCGACGTCTCGCCCCAGCGGGGCTGACTTCATCAGCCTCATCGCTATAGCGACGCCGGCCCTTGTAAGCCTCGTCACTAGGGCGAGGCGTCGCCCTAGTGACCGGGCGTGTCCATTTCTATTTTTTTTTTCTGATTTTCAATCCAATTTTCAACACCCATAATTCATTGCACACACTTCAGAAAATTTCCAACTATATCTCGTTAGAAAGCTCAGGAAACCCTCTACAATTCTCAAGAAGACCATAAAAATCAATTTCACCCTTAAGGGTGTCAAAAATCCCTTCAAAGCTACTGCCTACTCAAATCCCATTAAAACAGAACAGTACATTACAAATTCCTTAACTCTCTGATTCCTCAGCCAAAAATTACCACATAAATATGCTCAATAAGTTCACAATGTCATCTACAACTTTCATGAACAACCCAAAATCAAATTCCATTGCTAAACAAGTCAATTAATTCACTCAATGTTGCTGTCCCTGAAATCATTCAATTTGAGCAGTACAATTATAACAAGCATAACTCCCTGTACACGAGTCAGAAAAATCAGAACTTTATATCCCTGAAAAGATAAATCCTCAAAATTCAATTTTCATGAAGAACTCAATTTCCAATTTAATTTCTAACCATTTCAAAACTGTCATGCAAGTTACTGCCATGATCAGCAATTCCTAACCTAATGCAGGATCAGTTTTTGCAAAATCATAACTCCCAACTCTGACCTCTAAAACTTATATGTCATAACTCATTTTCAAGATAATTTCTTCCTCTTCAACTTTGCAGATGATCACTCACACCAATTCAGTCCACAAAAATTGCTAAAATTGCTTCCAAGCAGAATACTCACAAGTCAGACACTTAAGCTAGGTTTCATCAACATGCCCAAAACTAGTCCATAGTAAACAGTTCATATCTCTCAATATACACCTCTAAAAATAGCAAGATCAGTGGCAATGGAACGCTAACTCAATATGCTACAACTTCCATGAAGACCATTCTCCCTAATTCCATCTCAATTAATTTAGAAAAATCAGCAAAGCTCATAGGGTATGGTTTCGGTTACTGTTCACAGGCAATAAAACAGTAACTTTCCATGCCAAATTTCGACCTATTAGAATTACAATTTGACAACACCTATTTCACACAAAAATGTAGCTAACATATGAAAGTTTCATTGGGCACAAACTTCACCTCATTTACACACCTACACAGTTAGTTATGCTCAAAACAGTACACTAGGCTCAACACCAAAATTTCCAGATTTCACCTATACCTCATCCTCTTCCATTCTATCACTTTACCTACATTAATATACATTCATTTACACCTCCAATTCAGCCACAACTCAACACAATATTTATCTGTATTCTTACACAAAAGTTGGCAGCAATAATTCCTCAATTCCTATGCACAATTCATCATCAACATGCAATTACAATCAAGCTAAAACCATTCATCACTCATCCTACTTTCAATTCATAACTAATTCTAATCTTATACCCATTAATTCAAGCAATAGTTATCATCAAATTAAAGCATCAATCAACATCATAATTGTACCATAATTCCCATTACATGCTTCTAATCACCATGACATTCAATACCTAATGAAAACATCATTGAAAAATTAAAAGAAACCTTACCTAATTAAGCTTTTAATTCCATCAATTCTTCATAAGATGCCAACTTCTCTACTTTCCACCATACTACACGATACTCATCACTTCAAGGAGGGCTAGAGTAAGTTTTTAGAAAACAAGGTGAAGAGAAAGAACTTAAGGTGGAAGAGCCTTTGATAAGGTGGAGAAAAGTAGCATTTTTGTGTAAGAAGAAAGAACAAACGATGGAGAGGAAAAAGAAAAGAAAATTTTGGATGAGAGGAAGATTTGCATTTTAAAACACTCTTTTTACTCCTTCCAATGAATGTGTCGTGGAAGCTAACCATTAGATTACTTATATAACCATTTAAATAATAAGACAAAGTAGGCAAGTGACATGTGTCACTTGCCACTTATCCGATTTCTCAGATTCTACCGATCGGTTTCTAAAAATATTGAAATTTCTACTCCAAATTCCAATGGCTCATATGAAAATTCCTAAAATCATGTATCCAATTTTTCAGTGCCATTGACGATCATTTTAGCAAGAAAATCAAATCAATCATTACTTGTAAATTTTCCGGTCCGGAAAGTTTTCCGAATCATTTTTGAAAATTACCTAAATTGCCCAAAATTGTAAAACATAAGACAGTCCACTCCCAATAATTTTTTAAACACGAAACCACACTTTCACTACAAAAACACTTTTAGGCCATGTATGCATGATTTTGCGGTGCTGGGAATTTTCCGGATAATTCCAGAAAAATTCCATAAATCCCTAAAAATGTAAAACACTCTATGGCGCACTCCAAATAATTTTTCAAATCCCATTATCACACCAATTTCATGAAAGATCACAATTAGACACTTATGCCGGGAAATGTCATGAATGCATGTATGACTATATGCCTGTGCAAAATTTACCATTTATAGAGGCTACATGACATATGTTCATGCCGAGATATAATTTAATACTCCTAACCCGTCCCAATTTACGAAAATACCCTTCCCATCGGAGATGGGATATTACATTTAGTACTACTTCACTTCTTCCTTTGTGATTTTTCACAAACTCTTCCTCAAAGAAGGTTGCATTTGTCGACACAAATACCTTCTTATCATGAGGACTATAAAAATAGTACCCTCGAGTTCCCGTAGGATATCCTACAAACAAACATACTTCTGACCTTGGTTCCATCTTTGTGGATTCAGGCTTTAGAACATGGGCTGGGCAGCCCCAAGTCCTCAAATGCCTCAATGAAGGCCCTCGGCCAATCCACAACTCCCTAGGTGTTTTAGGCACCGATTTAGACGGAGCAAAGTTAATAAGATATGTTGCCGTTTATATGGCATATCCCCAGAATAATTCTGTAAGGCTAGCATAGGACATCATTGATCTTACCATTTCCAATAGAGTTCTATTTCTCCTCTCTGCTACACCATTCTATTGAGGTGTACGAGGAGCTGACAAATTGGAAACAATTCCATTGTCAATTAAATATTGCTGGAACTCTCCAGATAAATACTCACCACCTCGATCTGATCGAAGCTATTTTAATGGCTTGCAAGTTGCTTCTCAACTTGACCTTGAATTCTTTGAACTTTTCAAAGATTCACTCTTTTATGCATCAAAATACAAATAGCCATGTCTTGAGTAATCATCTATAAAATTATGAAATATTCGTAACCTCCTCTAGCTTGTACATTCATGGGCCCACACATCGGTATGTACCAGTCCAATGTGGATTCAGATCTGTTTCCTTTAGAAGGAAATGAGGCTTTGGACATTTTTCCTTCAATACAAGATTCACAGGTGGGTAATGGATCACTATCCAAGCCCATAAGGATCCCATCCTTTACTAGCTGTCAAGTCTTTTTGATTGATATGACCCATTCTTAAGTGCCATGATACTTTGAATTAATGCTAGAGATTTTGGATTGTCTTGGTTTCATCAATTCTGTGGTGTTTAGTGAGCCTTTCATAGGTTCTATAAAAAACAATCTCTGTTTAGTTATCGCATCACAAATAAAATCCTTATTCTCATATATTGAAACATCCTTTTCAAAATATAAGGAATAACCAGATTTTATTAGACAAAAAACAGAAATCATGTTCCTTACAATCATTGGCATGTAATAAACATCCTCCAAATATAACCTATGACCACTAGTAAAGTCCAAGATAACTACTCCCACTGATTCTGCTGAAACATAGGAACCATCCGCTATCTTGACTCAAACCGGCTCAGTAGGTAGTCTTTTCCTTCATTGGAACCCCGCAAAGAATTACAAACATGGTTAGTGGCTCCTGAATCTAATATCTAAGAAGTAGATAAATCTGCCACATTTCTAGTTCCTAACAAACTTAGGAAGCCCATACCTTGTTTGCTTTTGAGGGACTCTAGGTAGACTGGACAGTTTCATTTCCAGTGGCCCATCTCATCACAGTGGAAACACTTTCCTTTGATGTTCTCTTTGGCCTTCTTTTTCATGGATTTGGCCTTGACCCCTATTTGGGCCTTCTTTTTCATTGGACCCTTCTTCTTTTCCTTACCCTTACCCTTGGGCATAGAAGAAGAAGCTACATTAGCTTCTGGCCCTTGAGCCTTAATATTCAATATCTCCTCCGTGCTCTGGAAGGTATTCATCAACTCACTCAAGGTGTAATCCTTGCTGTTGAGCTCATAGTCCAACTTAAACTGCTGAAAAGAAGAGTTTAAGCTATTGATGATCATAATCATCTGCGTGTCCGCATCCATATCTGCCCCAAGTATCTCAGCCTCAGTGGCCGCAGAGATTACCTTCATCATGTAATCCTGCACCGGTTCACCAGTTTTCTGTCTGAGATTATGAAAGGTTTGGATAGCTTTCATTGTTGGACCCCGAACTTTGAGTGAAAATTAGAAATATGAAAATGAAAGTAAATGAATGTTTTGGTATATAAATTGTGTTATAGATGTTATTTGTGCCTTAATGAGATATGGGTTTATGTAAGGATGATGAGTTGAGAAACCTTAAGTATGAACTAGGGTTATATATGTGAGATATTATGCAAAAGCAAAAGAGGAATTTGGTGAATGACATGATGCTATTGAATGTAAGAAATCATATGCATTGAGGTTGAGTGTAGAATAAAAATGTGTATGCTGATTCAGGGAAAAATCGAGAATAATTGAAATAAAATTGGCCAAAGTTGCCTTCTTTGAAGTTTTAGCTTGTTCTTTTATCTTTACAACGATATCAAGTATGCAAGTTTTCAAGATTGGAGTTAAGTTATGATTGATACAAGTTATGATGTTGCACAGAGTGTATGAACATGATAGCTTTGATGTATGATGAGAATTTGTGGTTTTGATGAGTTATTTGAGACAAGATTTGAGAGATTGATGAGATTAATTTGATGTTTGAATTGTTATGATGTGATTTTCCACAATAAGAAGTGAAATTATGAAGTTTATAAGTGTATATGTTTTTAGGAAGGAGGTAGGAAGCATGAAAGGGGGTTTGGAGGGGTTTTGGGAAGCCCCATGTCCGTTTAACAGACTTAGAGTCCATTTAACGGATCTTCTCAGGTCAAAAAGGACCCTTTGCATCACCCATGTCCGTTTAGTCCGTTTAGTCCGTTTAATGGACCTTCTCGGGTGAAATGGTGCAGTTTACCCGATACATGTCCGTTAAATGGACATGTATGTCCGTTTAACTGACATTCTCGAGAAAGATGGTGACTTTTGACACTTTTAGAGGCCGAATCTGATTTTTTGGTCTTCATATGAGTTCTAGATCTAGACGTCTAATTTCTAATGGTCCAAGAAAGAAATCAATCCTACTTCTATATTGAAAGTTATGGTGGTTACGCCAAGAGAGGTTTAAATCGATTTCAGGTTTAAGCATGGGTTATTCTTTTGGGCATAACTCACTCATACGACCTCCAAATGAGGTGATTCTTGAAGCACTGAATCCCTAATACATTTATCCTTCTCTCCATGAAACTTTGCATCAATTGGAGTTGAATTGAAAGAGTTTGATTGAATCTTATGATAATCAGAATGATTTGTTTGATTCTGATCTTGCTATTTTCCTTCCTCATTCGACCTTGTCAAATCTTTTGCTTATATCTTTTCCGTCCGACATCCAAATGACTTGGTTCTCGAAACATTGGATTCCTAAGACAACTAATTAAATTTTTATGGAAAATTATGAATTTTAGAGATTAAATTGAGCAAGATTGTTTGAATTAAAGTGAGACGGAAAATTTCTGAACATAGTTTAGTATTTTATTAAATTCGGGATCTGTGGAGATCCGATTGAAGTGTTTCTTAAGGAAAAATAAAATTAAGATATGGGGCTACAAATCATATGAAGAAATGAAATTTCAATTTAGCCCCTAAGACTTTCAATTTGTGAATGAAAGTTCGGATTAGTGTGCAGTCTTGGATTAGGAACATCTGAAAGTAATTTAGCCATAACTTTTGTTATAGTAATCCAATTGAGGTGATTCTTGATTTGGATTAAACTAGATAAATAGGACTACAATTGTTATGAAGGGATCGAGTTTCAATTTGGTCCTTAAGAAGGTCAATTTTTGTATGGAAAGAATGTGCTAGAAAATGTGTTAACTGATGATATGTCCGACATTTTTGGATTATAACTTTTGACGTAGAGCACCAAATTAAATGATTTTGGTGGCCTTATGAAATTAAGACGATAAGGAACAATTCTCTAGAAGGAAGTTTTAGCTAATTCTTTCATTTTGATGTGAGAATAATGTCCTAAAGTAGCATGATTTAAAAGTAAAGTTCAAGGGTAGTTTTGGTAGTTAACTTAAAGAGTTAAGGTTTTAGCCTTAAGTGGAAGGGAAATTGGGTCTTTGACCATCCATTTTAATGACATGGCATATAAATAGAAGAGATTGTCGTTGGAAGAGAAAGAGACCCACGAAATTGTGAGAAAGAAAAGAAAGAGAGAGGAGAGAAATGAGATTGTCGTGGAGAGGAAGGAGAAGGAGGAAGATGAAGCTAGGGTTTCAGATTTTGGAGATTCCAAGCAAGTTTTTTCGTTGGCTTATGGGGGAAAAACATGGAAGGAAGTGAGAGCTCCAAGATGATCCAAGCAAAGTACGAAAATGGAGAAGGTTAAGGTAAGAGATAAGTCTTGATCTTTGAGTTTTGATGAGATTTTGGTTTATTTGACTTAAGTTTGGTATGGGCTTGTGGATTCTCAAGCCAATTTTAGAGTTTTCATGTTTGAATTAAATCAATTATGGATATTTATGATTTAGTGCTTTTGTCTTGAATGAGAAAAATTGAGGAGAGGCTTGGGAGACTTGAGGATTGGAACAAGCTCCAAGCAAGGATAAGAGGTGGGTAATGTGTTTATTTTTCAAATTATAAGCTTATTATAAGTGTTGGTTTTATAAGCTATTGTTTTAAAAATGATTGAATCAATTGCTTTTCCAATGATTTATTAATTGTTAAAGTCATTGATTCTAAAGGATTTACGAAAAATTCTACAATTGTTTCGGACAATTTTCCATAAATGACTTGAATTGTTTATTCAATGGATTTTTTAGTAAATTGATAAAGTCGAAATACTCATTTGAGTTCATTGTGTTAAATTGATTGATAATTTGATTATGAGAACTAGTGTGATATGATGATTGAATGTTTTTGAAAGGTTATAAAGTGTGCATTCCTTGTTTGGGAAAATTGAGAATTATTATATGAGCGTTTGTTTGTAACTTGTGTGATATTGTTAATGATCGATATTGCATTGAATTTGAGATAACATGAAAAGTTGAATTTCCGAAATGTGCCTTTGGGCAATATGATTTTTCAAGCATGAATATGTGTTATATGGGTTTAGTTATATGGGTTTGGGCAATATGTGTTTAAAGCCTTCTCTTGGCTGCCCGCTAGTAGCATAGGAGCTCCGATTTCGGACTCCCTTCACGGCTACACTGGACCGCTATGCGGGAAAGTGTAGTACATCCTGTTCATGGCTGCACAGGACTGTTATGCGGGAATATGCAGTACGTCCTATTTTTGGACCAACCCAAACCATTTGATGTGTTATATGTTTTTGCTTTGTGTAGAATGTGGTGCATTTATATGTGATGCATTTCATGTGTTCGACTTTATTCATGAATTGTACGATGGTTTGGAAATTCGACAAATGAGAAATTTGGATTTTTAACTATGATAGTTTTGAGAACTGTTTGAAAACGTTTATGAAAGTTTTGAAGTTGAGAAGTTTTTTAGAAATAAACTTCCGACGTTTTTCCTACTGTGATAGTTTGATCAACTGAAAATAAGGTTTAAAAATGTTTTGCTTATCATTTGATTCATAAACAAGTTATCCACGAGCTTCCGAGCTCACCCCCTATCATCCCCATCTTCAGATATTCGAGCAGGAGATCGGATGAAAGACGTCAAGACTTCAGTTTGATTTGTGCATGTGTTTGTATTTTGTGTATTTTGGTTTATGATTATTGGTAATGGTATATGGCTTGGAATGCCATTAGAGTATTGTAAGCATTTAGTTCATGATGTATTTTGGGATTATGATATTTTATAACAACTTGATTTATGGAATTGGAAATGTATTGGCTATGGATTGTTCATATTGGTTAATTGGGATATATATATATATGGATATGGTTGAATGTGCTTGATGATGGGACATGAATTGTGATGATTTATGAATACGATTGGTTTTGGGATTGATGGAAAGATGAATTTGTCTATGAGTGTAAATGGAAGTTGTATATGATTTTGAATGTGATGAATACGATTTAGATATGAAAAATGACTTGAAGTGCTTTAGAAATAGGATTGCGTTTTTGCTGAGATCCCGGACGGAGGGTCCGGTGGACTTTGATGTATGTGTGATTGTTTGGAAATTATAGAAGTGAGTTTTACACCTTGCAGGTTTGGGTTTGTTCATGTGCAGCCGTTATGTTGCCCAATTTTCGATAAGAAAACTGGTTATATGATAAAGATAAAAAAAAGAATATATTTGGGATTAAAAGTCGGATTTTGAGAGATGTAGACTTGTATGAATTTCCCAAAAAGTGGGAATTATTGGTTTGATTTTGAATGCGATCGAATATAGATGAAAGAAATGAATATGAACAAAAAAAAAGTTACACCGGCATTGATCCGTTTCGGATAGGAATAGTCCAGGGTTTCCAACGCTATGATTAAGATATTTGTATCGGATGTTGGTTTCGGTTTTATTTTCTTCGATTCGATCCGTATTTGTTTCATATTTCTGTTATTCGATAATTTGATTTCGACCATTTATTCGATTTCATTTCCGATTCATGTGTTTGCTTCGCTTTGATTCGCTTTTTGATTCGATTCATTGTTTTTCGTTCCATTTCGGATTCGATTTAAGAGTGATCATGTTCAGTTTAAGCAGTGGGGTTGATAGTGTTAAGTTTATGCAGTTGGGTTCCAGAAACGGACCCAACATTCACTCTTACAGACCTAGTCCTCACATCAAACATCACATGTAGGTGATGGGCCATTGCACTAGCAGTTTTCATACAAGCAATTTGCTTTTGCAATATGCCACTGACAGAAGCCAGAATATAACACTTAGTAGTCTTGTCAGCATTCTGCCAACGCTCATGTTGTTGGACTTGCTCAGGAGTTGAATCTCCATTTGGAGGTGTAGGCTTATTTTCAGTTAACACCCATGAAATACGTTCATATTAAAGAACAATGTCAAGGTTACGTCTCCATTCATTAAAATTGTCTCCGTTTTCAAATTTGTTATTAGTCAAGAGCAAGGTGAGTAGATTCATTTTGTGGTTGATTATGTCTGAAAATATAAATTATTAAAACATGAGCATACTAGTCAAAAAATTATGGAACTTTGTATAAAATCATGATGCATGTATGCATGATGATAGATTTAACAAAACTTAAAAAATTAAAATATTATACGACGATTATTTTTCTTATCTATAATAGACTAAGTGACGGTGGGCCATCTTATCCATTAAAAGAAAAACTGGGACCCTCCCACTCAAAAACTACCATGCATCTCATGCCCAATTTTTTAAGAAGCGTCTTAATTTGGTCCATACTTTTACCAACAGAGCTACGGTGGGCAGTTTATTGATAAAAATGCTCAGTGTTTAACCATTTGATTCATTCACTAAAGATACCTACAAACCATGCCTTAGTGGGAGGTCACATTTGCTATCATTAAGTGGACTTATCCTTAAGGAGACCCAAACCATGCAAGATCTAGGATCCATGCCCTCCGATGGGGAGTAACACTTCGCCACATGCAAACGGGCCATCATTTGGAGACCGTGGACTTTCACAGGAGCATCCTCTCCCACTCAATCTTTTTGGGCTTTAAGTTTTAAATACCATCTTGTCTAGATGCAATTTATTATCCATCCTATATTGTTTCATTATATATCTCATACATAATGAATGCATGGCAAAGCCTAGGGTTGGCAATTTTCTAAATGACAAGCAATCACATAATATCACATATTATAAGCATTCATTTCTCCATTCATCACATGAACTAATAAATCCACTTTTGATTGTCCATCCTAGAAAAATTAAATAATTACAAGCCTTTTAGGCCCAAAGTATTCTTCTTGGACTTGGATCTTCCGCTTCGAACTCTTCACAAACATGATCCGGCCCATTCGGTAAACAAAATGTAATGGCATATATGAAAATCGAATTTTGTCACTTTGAAAATATGTTTTCACAAAACTTATGCCAATACACAAAAGGATACACCGAAAATTTTACCTTTCCATTTCTTCAATCCATGGCTGCTTCATCTTCATCATTACATCAATTTGTACATTACAAAATCAAAGAAAATAGAAAAAAGAAACCAAGGAGGAAACATGGTGATGATAGACCACCCTCCTTGTTACAACCAATGAAGAAATCTTACAAGGTAAATTTAACTTCTATGGAGAACCAAAAGAGCAAACATACACCATGTATATTTCTATCACATAAAAATAAGCAGCATACACAAAAAGATTGCCAACCCATGCATCCAATATATAGGAACCGAAATCATGCATTAGAATCTGGCTCTAATACAAATTGTTGGATCGGAAAAAAAAACATGCTTTGTTTGGAAAAACGGTAGATTTCAAAACTTTTAAGAAATCATTACTTGCAGCGGAAGCAACAAATCCAAATCAACATGCCAATCCATACATGATATGGTATAAGGATAATAAAATATAAACAAGATCGAGTATTACCGACTCTATTCTGACTTTAAATCCTCATTGCTTTATCCTCCCCTTCTTCGTGTATCCAAATCCTTTGCCTTTGACTCTTTTCCTTTAGCAATCTACTTTCTCCTTGTTGTAGTATCCTCAACAAATTAGATTTACCACCTGTTCTTTAAGGACAATTATGTTAACAAAATCCTTTGGTGGGAAAGGAGAAGAAATGTTTGGAGGAGATTTTCTTAGAAGAAGAAGAAGCAAAATTGAAACTCTTTCAATTAGTATTTTCGATTCTCTCTTTCATGAAAGGAGAAAAGGTGTAAAGAACATGCAAGAACTCTTTCTTGCCTACCAATTTCGTATATGCATGGATGGAAGGAGAGAGAGGCATCAAATGCATCACTTCTTTCATTAATCACCCATAAAATAGCCAATAAATAAGATTATCTTCATTTATCTTTATGATGGCTAGTTGAAAAGACCATAACCTAAAATTCAATACCCAATTTCGGTTTTGCCAAGAAGAAAGAAGGAAGATGGTCCATATAATGTACATCTTTCATCTTTAATCTAATGAATGCAAATAGGTTACAAGCCAACATTAAAAGACAACCATTAAACCATTTAATGGTAAGTTCATAACTCCATTTAATGATGATTAACCATAATAAAGACCATCTTCATTTAGCATTTTTAATGTCAATTGTGTGGTTACACATTTAACCTAGGAATAACCAAAATTGCTATCTTCTTCTTTAAAAAATTGTTTTAATATAATTAATCTAATTAATTACAATAAACTAAAAACCAAGCCCATTACTAAATGTACATTTGGGCTTCTTTAATTAGACCAAGCCCAAGATTCAATTATGGGCTTCTAATTAACCTCCATTTATATTTCTTACTTAGCTTGATAACCTTCCCTAAAGCCAAGTGGGGAATCTTATTGGACTTTGATAATTCAAGCTCCAATAAGCCCAAAATTAATTCAATCTCATTGGAATTAATTCTAGCTTATTAACTAAATGTCATTCCACTAAAGACAATTAGTTAAACTCTAGAATTATTAATTATTATGAGAATATTTCCAATTGCAAACCCTATTTAGAACCTTATTATAGCCATCCGCACAACAAAGGGTAAAATTACCGTTTTGCCCTTATGTTAGTTTTTCCTTCTAGATCTCTCATTTTACTTTATATGGTGATTAACACATAAGATCTCATCTCAGTGTAAACACATAAGATCTCATCTCAGTGTTAAGACTTGATGGGTAGCTAGTCCATCAAACTACTGGCGCCAGTTTAATCACCAAATCTCCTTAAAACATCTAGAAGAGATGATAACACCATAAACTCTTTATTTGAGTGAATGTTCCCTGATACATGTTTCAATTAATAATTCCAACATGCAAACACTGGATTAATACTCTGTAAAAATCTATTCTGATCATATCAAGTATTATAATGAAACATATATGAGTTCACCACTCATCAAGATTATGGTTCATAATAAGCAAATGCTTAAGTTGTATGTTTTAAGATTAAAGTAACGAGCCACTTTATTCTTGAAAACATACTTAATTCCATATTCATTTAATAGTGTCATTATCGATAGTCAACTACTATCATGATATGAAACTCATCATTCCTTTGAAGTAAACTCCTTTACTTATATGGAGATAAATCGCAACACTACAGTCTAAACCATAATCAAGTGACCAACTTGATTATTCAACTGTGAATCAATTAATTCAGATTCTAATAATATACATGTTTCCCATACATCTCTATGTATATGTATATTACTTACAAAAGAATCTTGGTACCTTATGACCTGATATATAACGCCATACAGATAAAACCAAACTTTTTGTTTTATTAATAATAAATATTTTCATTACAAAGCATGAATCGAAGAAGATAAAGTTACATGTAAATACACTTGCTTTCCAGGACACTATATTTACATAACTCCAACAATGTGTTGATGCAAAAAGACAAGGTAATAACTTACACCTCGTGACAGCTAAAGCCTTATGAACTAAATTACCCAACCCATGATTTGGAATTGGAAACAGTAATTTTTTTCTCTGAAGATTTGGAGACATTATTTGTACGGGGTTCAAACGAAGATTTTTACAGATCATAAAATTCTCAAATATTTGTTAAGCCAAAAGGAACTGAATTTGAGACAGAGAAGATGGTTAGAGCTAATTAAGGATTATGGTTTATTGAATGAGTATCATCTAAGAAAGGCAAATGTAGTGGCGGATGCTTTGAATAGGAAATCCTCAATAGCCCACGTCCAGACAGTTTATCTGTCGTTATTGGAATAGATGGCTAAGCTTAGGATAAGTTTGAAACAGGAGGAATCTGAGTGTATTGTTGCTAATTTCAGAGTGAGACCGATACTCAGGAAAAAGTTAAGGAGTTACAAGCACAGGATGCAGAATTGAGTAAGCTCCGAGAAGAAATCCAAAATGGTAAGAAATCTGAGGTGGTAGTGAGGAATGATGGCCTTGTGGTTATAGGAAATAGACTTTGTATCCTGAATGTCAAGGAAGTAAAGGATGAGATACTTGATGAGTCACATAATACACCTTATGCCATACACCCAGGTAGTACCAGGATGTACAGAGATCTGAAAGAACATTTTTGGTGAAAATGTATAAAGAGAGATGTAGTAGAATATATGAGGAAGTGTCTAGTGTGTCAATAAGTGAAAGTTGAACACCAGGCACCTTCTAGCAAGTTAAGGCCATTGTCCATTCCTGAGTGGAAGTGGATAAGGGTGACCATGGATTTTCTTATTGGTTTGCCAAAGACCAATAGGAAGCATGATACTATATGGGTCATTGTTGATCGGTTGACGAAGTCAGCCCATTTTTTTGCAATTAAACATACTGATTTTGTGCATGTACTAGCAAATAAGTATATTGATAAGATAGTGAGACTGCATGGGATCCTAGATTCTATAGTTTCTGACAAGAATCCTCGATTCACTTCGAGATTCTGGGGAAGCTTAAAAGAGGCTCTGGGAACTAAGTTGAATTTTAACACTGCTTTTCATCCTAAAACAAATGGCCAATCTGAGAGGACCATTAGAACCCTTGAAGGAATGTTCAGGGCATATGTGATGGATTTCAGGGGTGTTTGGGATAAGCACTTGCCATTGATCGAATTTGCTTATAATAATTCGTACCATTTGAGCATTTAGATGGCTCCTTACGAAGCACTATATAGAAGGAGATGTAGAACTCCGATATGTTGGGATGAAGAAGGGGAGAGGAAGCGAATAGGGGTCAGAGTTGGTTCAGATGATAGTTGACAACGTTAATTTGGTTAAACAACGACATAAGGAAGCGCAGGATAGAATGAAAAGTTATACTGATGCACACCGGAACGAAATGGAGTATGAAGTCGGAAAGAAAGTCTTTCTTAAGACATCTCCTTAAAAAGGAGTCATGAGGTTTGGAAAGAAGGGCAAGTTGAGTATGAGATATGTGGGTCCTTATGAGATTGTAGAAAGGATCGGACTAGCCTATACATTGGCATTGCCACCGAAATTGACACAGATACATGACGTCTTTCATGTGTCCATGCTGAGGAGGTCTAGATCAGATCCCTCCACATCATTCAAACCATTGAGGTTTAGTTGAGAGATGATCTGAGTTATGACGAGATTCCAGTGGAGATCTTGGACACCAAGGAAAAGATCCTCAGGAATAAGACAGTTAAACTGGTCAAAGTCCTGTGGAGAAACCATTCCGTGGAAGAGGTCACATGGGAGCCCTTGGAGGCCGTGAGGGAAAAGTATCCAAACCTCTTCAATAATTCAGGTAAGAATTATGAGGACGAAATTCTTTTAAGAGGGGGAGAAATGTCGGCCCCTCAAAATTTTTTCATCATAAATAAGCATGATTTGATTAATTTTGAAGTCTTACTATACTAATGTATGTTGGAATTAATTAGCATGTTAATGTGAGTAAGATAATATGATAGGGTAAGAGAATTAAAGTGTTAAGGTGGTAAGTTTGCGTAAGGGGTATTTTTTTAAGATCAATTAAGCTTAAAAACCATAAAGCATTAAAGAAGGGGCAAAATGGACATTGTGCAATCATTAAGGGTATAAAAAGGGAGAAGAATCGTTGTCTTGCTTTTGGAAGAAGCCAAAAATGTGAATGAGAAAAGAGAGAAGAGAGATTCAAAAAAAAAGAGAGAAAGAAGATAAAAGAAGGGAGGTCAACTAGGTTTCAATTTTTCTTAGTTCAAAAGAGTGATTTTAAAGGTGTTCAAGAAGGGAAAAAGAAAGAGGAAGATTAGAGCTTCCATTATAGCCAAGAAATTCATTGTTTGGTAAAGATTCAAGATAAGCTTATGTTAAATCTTTTGGATTTTTTGCAAGGATGTTGGTTCAAAAAGCTTAAGAAATGCATGCGTTTATTCTAGGGTCAATTTCATGCATAGGTTTCTTTGGGTTTTTCAATTGGAGTTCTTTCTGAATGGGGATTTTCGCTAATGTTTAAAGGGAGGTAAAAGAGGCAAGAGGAGCAAGAGGAGAGACATCCTTGAGCAAGTTTTCAAGCAAGGAGACTAAGGTGGGTTACATTTTTATAATTGAATAATAAGCCATCAATGTTTCTTTCAAAAAAAAGGAAATAAATGTTTTCAACTACTTGTAAATATGCATTTATTGTTCTTTAAATGTTTTGAGAAAGTGCTACATGTTGTGTGTATGAATTTTATGCTTGAACTATCAAACAAAAATGGAAATGATTTTGAAAGGATACCAAATATATGAAATCAAGTTTTCCAAACATGTGCCAAGTAAGCAAACTGTTTTTTTTTCATGAATAACATGTTATGTGTGTTTGTGGTGGTTTGTTATGTCAGTCAAGTGCCCTTGATTAAAAAGGCTTCTCCTGCCTGCCCGCTAGTGACGTAGAGCTCCTTCACGGACTCCTATAAGTTCACGGCTACGCAAACCATTTTGTGGAATGGCGATAGGACATTTTGTTCACGGCTACACAAAAACCTTATGGGAAATGTGTAGTATGTTCTATTACGGATCCACCAAAACCATTATGATGTGTTTAATTGATTCTAATGTGTTTAATTGGTTATGATGTATTTGGCAAGTTTGATGCATGTATGACTTAAGTTATTTGCGAATTGGCTTAATAAGTTAAGAATTTTGTGTTTTATGATTCAATGGGAAATTGGCTTTGATCATAAAGGTTTTTAATGGTTTTTTCTTATTACCAATTATAAAATTGTTAGCCACAAGCTTTAAGCTCACCCCCATTCCTCTCCATCTACAGGCGATGAATAAGATATCAAGTGATCAAATCGAGAGTCAAAGCATCACTCCAATTTCCATTTTTCGTTCTTTTGAAGTTAAATCATGTAAAATAAGACTTTAGTCGCATTTTGAAAAATTATTGTTCTTGTAAAGTTGGTATTTTTGGACTATGATGTAGGGTGGCTCGAAATGCCCACTAGAGAGATGTAAAAACTTTATTCTTTTGATGTTAATGAAGTGTGAATGGCGAATGGATGATGTGAGTTGAAATTTAGATATATGTGAAGAAGTTATCAGCTTGAGTTGATGATTTTGGAGCATAAATCATTGAGATATATATAAATATGTATGCATAAGTAAGATGTTATGGGAAGGAAGATAGGAATTATGACTGATATGATGTAGTTGAAGGTGATAGGACAAATTAATTGAGATTTGAGAGTTTAATGAAGTCAATTTAGTAGCTGAATGGTTAAGCTCAGAACATATCAAGTTTGCGAAATGCAAAATTTCAAGTCTTTCATAGGTGTATAAATTATGTACCAACTTTAGGGGAAAACTTGGACTAATTTAGGCTAAATTAGTCAAAGTGGTCTTCTAGAAAGCTGTAGCTTATCTTTCTAGCTTTCCAATGGTATAAAGTATGAAATTTTTGGACAATTGAGTCAAAAGTTATGATCCTTATAAGTGGGGATGCTTAGGATTATAGTTTGTATCGTCTGGTGAGGGCGTCAGACGTATCATCTGGTGAGGACACTTTATTTGATGAGGACGATTTGTCTGGTGAAGACGTATCATCTGGTGATGATGTATCGTCTAGTGAGGACGTTTCGTCTAGTGAGGACGCTTCATCTGCCGAGGATGTTTCGTCAGGTGAGGACGTGTCGTCTTGTGAGGACGCTTTGTCTGGTGAGGGCGTATCATCTAGAGATGACGTATCGTCTGATGACATCATATCGTCTGGTGATCACGTCATATCGTCTGGTGGATTATTCATCTAACCCTATTATCTGATCCAAATTTAACCCTTTAGATGATAAAATCTGTCATTAAGGTTTTTATGAAGTTGTAGATCTTGAAGTCTTCTACAAAACCATCTAAAAAACACCCCAATCTGATGTCTCTAGAGAAAGTTATGCCAATTGTATCTAGATAGATACAGTATGATTGAGGACATAAGAATAGTTGATTCTTTTGGCCATAAATTCATAACCCGACCTCCAAATTAAGTGATTATTGAAGCGATAGATTCCCGACACATTTTTCTATCTCTCAATAAAAATTTGTAGCTTCTAGGATCGATTTGAAAGAGATTGACGGAAGGAAAATGAGGGATCGATCGGAGGGGCATAACTAGGTTATGAACACACTTTGGATTCTTTTTAAGTATGTCTTGAGCTATAAAGCTCCGAATGAGACAGTTCCTACTTCCATTAAGTGAGCTCATAGAACTATTATTTGGTGAGTTATTAGATGTTATTGAAAGAGCAGGTTTCTTCACTTGATGAGCAATTAAGTGAGCTCATAGAACTATTATTTGGTGAATTACTAGATGTTATTGAAAGAGCAGGTTTGCATGTGAAAGGAGGGGATAATTAAACTTGTTTATTTCCTTGTTAATTGGTGACATATTATTTTATTGACATACTCTATTTTCAGGGGTAACCTGTACATTGATGTAGCTGCATTATTTGCTTATACATCCTTGTCTCTAATGCATTTGTGAATATGATCTTCAGCTATAATTAATAAAAACCTTCTTATTATTATTCATGTCTTTAAGCTACCATCATATCTTCTAGTTTAATAGCTGAAGATGATTTCCATCTTTTGTTTCCATCAACATAATATAATCTAGTGACGATCTTTTACATGGACAGATAAATTAGTTTGCACATTTCAAATGCCTCCTCATTCTTTAAAACACTATAAGAGGTTAATATTATACACTCTTTGATCCATGCCATAAACTGTTTTGGAAAATTGAAAAATTTTAGGACATTATAACTAAAGTATATAACTGTTAGGTAGTTTTGAACTGTAGTCCTTTCCTCTTCATGGTTTTGAGATAGTATTTTGCAAAATCTGTTTAAGGAACATCTTAGGGGATTAAACCTTTGATGGTTTGTTCATTAAATCACCGAAATAGTCATAGGTTCCTTGCAATAGTAATGTTTGAGAGTTAAGATGGACATTTCCATGCTCAAGAAAAATGATTATATTTCATGCTTTCCTTAAAACAATGTCTTTGTAATAAATTATAGTGTTTTTATCACCATTTCTCAGTTAATTAGACATGTCTCTTTTATTCATAAGAGCCTGATCATAGAGAAGTGTTTTAGAATAATTATGCAAGTCTTCTCTTTCTTTAAATTGTAAAATCTAAGATTCAAGATTGAAATACATAACTTGCTAGATATTCTCTAAATCTTTCTTAGTCATATTGACTACATTGTGTGTGTTGCCAATATTATCTTTAAAGAGTTTCTTAATTTCTTGTCTAATAATGTGCAACCTCCTTATAAGAAGATATTGTTTCGTTCCCTTGATATTGGAACTTATAGCTTTCCATATTCCTTTTTCAAAACTTGCTAACTCCAAAAGGAAGTTATTGAATATGAAGGGAAAATCGATGTAATTGCTTTTGTTGAGGTTAAAATGGGTATATGACCAGATAGATAATTGTTTGAGAACTTATATAAACAATTTGGAAAAACAAACATCCATCTCAAGTTAGCAACACTTATGTCCAACTTCTTCCTAATTAGATGAGTGTTAAGTCAAAAAGACTTCACTTATATTAATTTTGATGACAATCAAATAATAATATAAGTGTGTGAATTATTTTGATAAGTTTGTTAAGTACGCAAAAAAATGTAAGTGACACGAAGTCAAACCCAGAAGATACATAGTCAAACTTAGAAGATACGTGAAGTCAAACCCAGAAGATGCGTAGTCAACAGCAAAAGATATATGGTCAACACCAGAAGATATATGGTCAACATCAGAAGATGAGAAGTCAATACCAGAAGATATATGGTTAACACCAGAAGATGCAAAGTCAATACCAAAAGATATAGAAAGTCAACACCAGAAGATATTTAAAACTCAGGACAGACGTCATAAGAAGATACATGTCATCATAAGAAGATACACGTCGACACCAAAAGAAGTGTGACACTAGAAGAAGTGTGACAATAGAAGAAGCGCGATACCAGAAGAAGCGACACCAGAAGAAGTATAGTATCAGACAATGTAAAAGGGAACTATTCTAGAATGTCAGTTAGTTAATTAGTTGGAGTTAGTTACAGGACTCAACTAATAACAATTTTTAGAAGATTCAAGAAGCAGTTTCTCAAGAAGATAGTTGAAGACTTAGGCTATAAATCCTAGTTTTAGTCGTAAACTAAATAACGTTTTTACAAGAGAGAAAATTTGATTGTACAATACTTAGAGAAATTTTGTACTCAAGTGTTAAAGAAAGAGAGCGAATACATCTTTAACGTGAAGCTCAAAAATATCTTTCCTAAAGAGAGAAAGAAAGGCTAGAGCCTGGAGAGGCTAAAAAAACATATAAATAATATTTTATGAGAGAGATCTAAAGAGGCTCTGCAAGTGTAGAAACAATACTTGTAAAGTTGAAGAGTATAGTGAAATCTCAGACAAACTCTAAGGACTGGAAGTAACCTAAGGTTAAGGGTGAACCAGTATAAATCGCGGTATCTATTCTCTAACCTTATCTTTTAATTTTCTTGTTGTTAGAAGAGTAGATAATAATTCTTGCGATTGCATTACTCATCAACTTTAGTAAAAAACTTTTGTGATCATTTGAATTTGAAAAGAAATTCAAGAAATTCCTAAAGATTAATATCTTTGAAATCTTTATACAATTCAACCCCCCTTCTTTTGTATTTTACATATTATATGTTATTTCTATATTAACAAGTGATTTACTTCAATTAGTATCAGAGCTTCGTTTCCAAGAAACACTGTTACAAAGTGAGAACAAAGAACCATGGATGAATCACATGTTTTTATAGTTGAAGGTGCCTCGATCACAAGACCTCCTACATTCAATGGTTAAGATTATCATTATTGGAATGAGAGGATGCGACACTTTATAGAATCCACACATATTGATCTTTGGAATATCATTGAGAATGGTTCATATACACCAACACATGACAAAGGCAATAGCATCTCTCGTGACAAATGGTCAGCCAATCAGAAAGCTTGATTTTAGTTAAACTTAAAGGCCATGTTCTTTTTTAAGTTATGCCCTAAGAACAAGTGAATATGATAAGGTTCATAGATGCGAATCTGCAAAGGAAATGTGGGACACATTAGCCATTGCACATGAAGGCACAAATCAGGTAAAAGAGTCCAAGATTAGTATTCTTGTTCATTAGTATGAGCTATTCAAGATGAAAGATGATGAGACTATTGATCAGATATTTGGACGATTCCAAACGATTGTTAATGGACTTAAAGATCTTGGGAGAATCTACAATAATCAAGATCATGTCAGAAAGATTCTCAAAAGTCTTCCAAAAAGATGGAGACCCAAAGTAACAGCAATACAAGAGGCTAAGGATTTAACTAAGTTGAAGCTAGATGAATTGTTTAGTTCACTAAAAATTCATAAAGTAGAGTTTGATGTAGAAGATAACCCTAGAAGAGATAAATCTATCACATTAAAGACTGCTCAAAAGAATCAGAAGATACGAAAAAATAGAAGCACATCTTCAAAGGCATTAAAGATTGAAGAAATTCATAATGATGATGCTAGTGAATCTGATCAAGATTCAAGTGAAGATGATGATGACCTATCCTTCATTTCAAGAAAGATTAGGAGGATGTTGAAAAAGAGAGCAAAGGGAAATAAAGACTTTTCTTTTAAGAAGAATAGCAAAGATGATTCAAAGAATGAGAAAAACCCTATCGTCTGCTGTGAGTGCAATAAACCAGGACATTACAAGTCTGAATGCCCGTTGCTCAAAAGAAAACAGAAGAAAAGTAAAAAAACAAAAAAAGCATGATGGCAACTTGGGAAGATCTAGATTCGTCTGAATCTGACTCAGAAACATCAAAGCAAGCAAATCTATGCTTAGTAGTTGAAAAGGAATGCAATGATGAGGTAACTTCTAACTTTAATGATCTTTAGGATGCTTATTTAGAATTGTTAGAAGATTCACATGCTATATTAAAACAATATAGGATATCAAAAAAGAAATTTGCTGAAAGTTTGAAGAACACAGAAGTCTTAGAAAAAGAAAACGTCTGCCTTAAGAAACAAGTAGACGATATGAAAAAGAAAGTAATTGTAGATAGATTTGTGGAAATTAACCAACTGAAACAAAGAATTAACAGTCTTTCAATAGATTTATCAAATTTACTGAAATTACAAAAAGGATGAATGATATGATTAGAAAATATAGACATCCAAATGATAAGAGTGGTTTAGGTTTTAATAATAGTGATGTTTGTCATAATAAGAGTTTTGTTCCTAACAAAAAGAAAAAGAAACAATATTCTTATTACTCGATGAATAATTGTAAGTCTAACCCCAAAGGACCTAAGAAAATATAGGTACCTAAGAAAGATATAATATATACTGCAGATCTCCTTTCTTGAAAGCAACCAGCACCAATGGTACTTGGACAGTGGCTCCTCGCGACATATGATAGGAAAAAGGTCTATATTCCTAGACCTCCAAAATAAGCTAGGAGAATCAGTAACTTTTGGAGAAAACCAATAGGGCAAAATAGTTGTAATTTATAAAATTGGTAAAGATATTTTTGCGTCAATTGATAATATTCTACTAGTTGAAGGCTTAAAACATAGTCTAATTACTGTAAGTCAATTACGTGATTCTGGTTTTGAAGTATCCTTTAATCAAAATTCTTATGTAGTCAAAAACAAGGACGGTTCCATATTATTTTCTGCCAAGAGACGAAACAATCTCTATAAAATTAACTTAGATAATTTAAAAATTAAAAATATTTCATGTTTTATATCAACAGATGAAGAAAAACTGAATTGGCATAAAAAGCAAGGTCATGTTAGTTTTAAACATATTTCCAAGTTGGTTAGACATGATTTGGTAAGAAGATTACCAAAGATAAGCTTTAACAAAGATTTCTTTTGTGAGAGTTGTCAAAAAGGAAAACAAGTTAAAAACATCTTTTTCCTCTAAAAATGTTGTAACTTTATCTAGACCTCTAAAGTTGTTAAATATAGATTTGTTTGGTCTAACCAGAACATTAAGTCTTGGTAGAAAGAAGTATAGTTTAGTAATTATTGATGACTTCACTAGATTTTGTTGGATATTATTTTTATCACATAAAGATGAATCTCTGAAGTGCTTTAAAGTTCTATCCAAATTGTTACAAAATGAAAAAGGAATTTCTATTGCTGGAATTAGGAGTGATCATGGTGGAGAATTTGAAAATGAAAAATTCAAAATGTTTTATGAGGAGAATGGAATTTTCCATGATTTCTCTGTTCCTAGAACTCGATAAAAAAATGGAGTTGTAGAAAGAAAAAATTGAACGATTCAGGAAATGGTAAGGACTATGCTATGTGAAATGAATCTTCCTAAGTATTTCCGGGCAGAAGCTGTAAATACGGCATATTATATTCAAAATAGAGTATTTTTGCGACCTATTTTAAATAAAACTCTATATGAGTTATGGAAAGGAAGAAAGCCAAATATATCTTACTTCCATCCTTTTGGTTGCAAATACACTATATTGAATACAAAAAAAAGTTAGATAAATTTGACTCAAAGATCAATTCAGGAATTTTCTAGGATATTCGATTACTTCGAAAGCTTATAAAGTTTATAATCTTGTTTCTAAATCTTTTGAAGAGTCTATGCATGTCATTTGATGATGATTCTAAATTAGATAGAAGTGACGATTCTGATGATAAAACTCTATTTGCTCCTTTAATTAATAACCTAGACATGTCACCATCAGACGATCCATCTGATAAGGTAGAAGATATTTCTAAAAACTTTAGTCTTAGAAAAGACTAGAAGTACAAATCTTCTCACCCAGAAAACCTAATTATGGGAGAAACATCAGAAGGAGTAATAACTAGGTCTAAATTTAGAAGAGAGGAAAATATAGCTTTTGTTTCTGAATTATAACCTAAGAAAATTGATGAAGCTTTTCAAGATGAAGCTTAGATTTTAACCATGCAAGAAGAGTTAAATCAATTTACAAGGAACAAAGTTTGGTCTTTAGTTCCTAGACCATCCAATAAGTCTATCATAGGAACCAGATGGGTGTTCAAAAATAAACTAGACGAATCAAGAAGAGTAAACCATAACAAAGCTAGATTAGTAGCTCAAGGCTATAATTAATAAGAAGGAATATACTATAATGAAACCTATGCTCCTGTAGTAAGACTAGAAGCTATTAGGATTTTGTTTGCAAATGTTGTTTGGCATAATATAAAACTATTTCAAATGGATGTGAAAATGTCTTTTTGAATGGTTTTATAGATAAAGAAGTTTATGTAAAGCAACCCCCTAGTTTTGAAGATACTGATAAACCAGACTATGTCTATAGACTTTATAAAGCTTTGTATGGATTAAAACAAGCACCTCGTGTTTGTTATGATCGTCTGAGTTCATTTTTGATTAGAAATGACTTTATTATAGGCCCAATAGATAAGACTTTGTTTAGAAAGCATATTAAAAATGAGTTTATAGTTGTACAAATATATGTAGATGATATTATTTTTTAATGCAATTTCTAAGAAGTTATGTTCTAGTTTTGAAAATCTTATGAAGAGTGAATTTGAAATGAGTATGATGGGTGAATTGAAATTCTTTCTTGGTTTACAAATTAAACAAACCGAAGAAAAGCTTTTTATTCATCAATAAAAATATATCAAAGAACTGTTAATCAAATATAAAATGGAGAAGGTCAAACCTATGTCAACTCCTATGCATTCTTCAATCCTCTTATCTAAGGATGAAGTTGGTAAGAAGGTTGATCAAACCCTTTTCAGAAGAATTATTGGTTCTTTACGTTACCTAACTGCAAGCAGACCTGATATACTATTTAGTGTTTATTTGTTTGTAAGATTTCAAACAGATCCTAGAGAATCTCATTATATTCTTTGTCAAAAGTAGACACGCAAGCAGGCGGGTGGTGCAGGTACGCGTCACGGGTCTCACAGTGTATCGATCACAGTGCGGGTTGTGGGTAAATCTATAGAAACGGGTAATGATTTTGAAAATCTATACCCTGCCCAGCAGGTATGGGTAAACCCGCGGGTTACCCGCTATATATTTTTTATTTTTTATTTTTTAAATTTCAATTAATAAACTTATTCAACAAGTTTAAATTTTCATTAAATTGGCGTATTTTGCGTGTTTAAAATGTCACCGAATTGATCTATTTAGCGACCCAAATTTAATTAAGTTAATTAATACAAATGAAACTAATATAAATCAAGCTAAATTTATCTAAATAGTATAAATTAAGCTAAACTTACAAAATATATGTAAATTAAAACCATCCCAATCCATGAATCCAACACACACCACACAATAACAATACGTTATAACAACACATACAAACATCAAATTTAATTTATCAATGCCAACACAAAAACTACTAGTAATTGATTTCCGTCAGATTAAAGTTTGTTCTTCAATCTTCTCATACACTTCTTCCACGGAAAGCAATTAAAATCCAATCCCTGAATGCAATTAAAAATAAAATTCATATTATTCCCTCCAAATAAAATAATCAATAAAATATCACTATAAACAACAACATATAAAATCCCTAAAGAAAAAACCAAAAATATTCCAATGATATAAAATATATGTAAAAATACCTCAAGCAACGTTCATGATTTTCAATAGTTTGATGAAGAAGGGGACTTGCGATTGTGTGCCAACTTACATATATATATATAATTTTGTAGGTACCCGCGGGTTGGACCCGACCCACTCGCAAAATCAACGGGTGGGTCGGGTACGGGTAAATATGAATCGGGTAAAAAAACATACCAACCCATACCCGGACTGTTAGGGCGGGTACGGGCGGGTAAACGGGTGACCCGCCTGTTTTGCCAGGTCTAGTCAAAAGAATATTGAGATACTTAGCAGGTTCTACTGATATTTGTTTAATGTATGAGAAAGGTAAATATTTCAGGCCAATTGGTTACTGTAATGCTGATTATGTTGGAGATAGGATTGATAGAAATAGTACAAATGGAGGTTGTCACTTTCTCGATCATAATCTAATTTCTTGGTCAAGCAAGAGGCAAAATTCAATTGTTTTATCTTCTGTAGAAGCTAAATACATGTCAACTACAAGTTGTTGTTCACAGACATTATGGACTAAGTATCAGTTAGAGGATTATTCTATACAAGAAGATCAAATTCCAATTTTCTGTGACAACACAAGTGCTATCAATCTATCAAAGAATCTAATACAATACTTGAGGGCAAAGCATATTGAAGTTAGACATCATTTTATACGAGACTATGTACTGAGAGGAATCATCAATCTACAATTTGTTGAGACGAATCAACAATGGGCGGATATCTTCGCTAAACCTTTGTGTGAAGATAGATTCAAGGGGATCAGGAGAAACTTAAATATGGTAATGTTGAATGACCATTCGTTTGACACATCATGACCCAAATGATTCATACAAGAAAAAGATAAAAAGTCGTAAGTTTTCAAGTAAATAGTAACGGTAAGTTACGAAGGATAACTTTTCAAGAGTATGTATAAGAAGGAAATCTTCTCAAGATTCTAAAATTCCTTCTACTCTAGAATTTTCGTGAAAAACTTTGAAACTGACTTGTTTAGTGCTCTCAACAAAGACGATTCAATACTATGTTCTAAACTTCAAGTTCTTCTCATTTTATATTTTCTTTTGATACTAACCTCGCTATGGTAAGTGAAATACAATTGTGTGTTTAGTATTTATTTGTTACAGATCAAAAATGGAGAAATCTCTTATTTATGGGAGACACATTGATTTCAGTTCCTTGAAGTAAAATCAGATGGATATCGAACCAGAAATTGAAGCAGTTGCTGAAAAAATTTCTTAAACACTCGTGAAAAGGTCTATTTGAATGAGATATATGAGTTCTAAAAAAATGCAAAGGTGGTGGACAACACCTTAATATCAATAGTAGATTTTTCGGTTATAGTCATACAAGATTCTATCGAGAAGGCTATTGGTTGTCCAAGTATTAGAGCAAAACTGTTTAACAATACAAAATGGATCACTCAAGGTCGTGTAGATAAAGCTCACATGAATCGACAATTATATGGAAGTAGTGATCCAAGAGTCAGGAAGGCTTCAATCCTTGTTCCAAAGGCTAGGGTTCTCCATTCACTACTTATTCACTGTATTTTACCAAAAGTAGGCTCGAAGGACATGGTGACAATGAACAATGAACAATGAACATTGTTTATTTCATCTATATAATCACCATCTCATTAATCTTCCATACTTGATTTTGAAGTACATGATAAAGTATAAGGGAGAGTATTATAGCTCTTTACCTTACGATATGTTATTGACAAGATTCTTTAGAGAATCTAAAATCTTACTTGACAGGGGTAACAAGGTAAAAAATAGATGTGACGAGTGTTATTAATGCCATTACTATTCTTAGAATGGGAAAAAAAAAGTTTGAAGTTAAAGCGGATATAGGTTTTACACCGAAAGCAAAGTTTGACGGGAGCTTATAGTAAGATGAAGTAGGAGTGAACATGTTACGTATGAAAGACAAACAAAACCTCGATCGACAGGAAGAACATCCACAGAAGAAATAGCTGAACAATCGTCTGATGTGTCAATATAAGCTAAGGCGATACTACAGAGAGAGGAAAGTCGGGTTCAACAATCAATACAATAAGTGTCTTTGAAGAGGAAGGATGAAACACTCCAATCAGAAAAGTCCAAACAGTCAAGAAGGTCACCAAGATTATTGACCTTACGATAACAAAAACAGAAGAAGCAGAAAGCTCTAATTCTTAATGGAGATTATGAGAAGCAAAAGAAATGACAGCAACCTACCAGATCAATTGTCTCTATTTTGCAAAGTCAATCAGCAAAATCATCTGGAGAGACAGAGATAAAAAGGAAGTTAGTATTTGAGAAGAAGAAGCCTCAACAACAACTCTCTTCTAAACTAGCAGAAGAACAAAAGAAGATGAAGCTTAGTCAGAAGAAGGTTTCCTCATCTGATGTTCAACAGAAGGCATAGACAATTGAACACTAGTTAGTACCTTACAATCCTGCTCAACCAATCAACAAAAGGATTTCAAAATGAACATTATAGAAGAATCAGTACCTGATCAAAACAAAAGTTTAATTATTATCAGAGAACCTTCTAAGCATACAGTCAAGGTACAAGTCGAACCTATACCAGTAAACGATCAGACAATACTGTTGGAGTTATGTAAATATAGTGCCCTGGAAAGCAAGTGTGTTTACATGTAACTTTATCTTCTTGATTCATGCTTTGTAATGAAAATATTTATTATTAATAAAACAAAAGAGTTTGGTTTTATCTGTATGAGCATTATATATCGGTCATAAGGTACCAAGATTCATTTGTAAGTAATATACATATACATAGAGATGTATGGGAAACATGTATATTATTAGAATCAATTAATTGATTCACAGTTGAATAATCAAGTTGGTCGTTTGATTATGGTTTAGATCTGTAGTGTTGCGATTTATCTCCATATAAGTAAAGGAGTTTACTTAAAGGAATGATGAGTTTCATATCATGATAGTAGTAGACTATCGATAATGGCACTATTAAATGAATCTGAATCAAGTATGTTTTCAAGAATAAAGTGGGCGTTACTTTAATCTTAAAACATACAACTTAAGCATTCGCTTATTATGAACCACAATCTTGATGAGTGGTGAACTCATATGTGTTTCATTATAATTCTTGATATGATCGAATGGATTTTATAGGTATTAATCCAGTGTTCGCATGTTGGAATTATTAATTGAAACATGTATCGAGAACATTCACTCAAATAAAGAGTTTATAGTGTTATCATCTCTTCTATATGTTTTAAGGAGATTTGGTGATTAAAGCTGGCGCGATGGTTTGATGGACTAGCTACCCATCAAGTCTTAACACTAAGATGAGATCTTATGTGTTAATCACCATATAAAGTAAAATGAGAGATCTAGAAGGAAAAACCAACATAAGGGCAAAACGGTAATTTTACCCTTTGTTGTGCGGATGGCTATAATAAGGTTCTAAATAGGGTTTGCAATTGGACATATTCTCATAATATTTAATAATTCAAGAGTTCAACTAATTGTCTTTAGTGGAATGACATTTAGTTAATAAGCTAGAATTAATTCCAATGAGATTGAATTATTTCTGGGCTTATTGGAGCTTGAATTATCAAAGTCCAATAAGATTCTCCACTTGGCTTTAAGGAAGGTTATTAAGCTAAGTAAGAAGTAGTTTGGAGGCTTTAGAAGTCCATAATTGAATGATGGGCTTATACTAATTAATGGTTAATTGAAAGCCCATATGTTCATTTAGAAATGGGCTTGTTTTGGTTTAATGTAATTGATTAGATTAATTATATCAAAACAATTTTTTTTAAATAGAGAAGAAGCAATTTCGAAATTGTGTTAGGTTAGATGTGTAACCACACATTTGACATTAAAATACTAAATAAAGATGGTCTTTATTATGGTTCATCATTATTAAATGGAGTTATGAACTTACCATTAAATGGTTTAATGGTTGGCTTTTAATGTTGGCATGTCACCTATTTGCATTCATTAGATTAAAGATGAAAGATGTGCATTAGATGGACCATCTTCCTTCTTTCTTCTTGCCAAAACCGAAATGGGTATTCAATTATAGGTTATGGTCTTTTCAAATAGCCATTTTAAAGATAAATGAAGTAAGTCTCATTTATTGGCTATTTGATGAGTGATTAATGTAAGAAGTGATGCATTGGATGCCTCTCACTCTTTCCATTCATGCATATTTCGAAATTGAGATGTAAGAAAGGGTTCTTGCATGGTTTTTAGACATTCTCTCTTTTCATGCAAGGTAGAACCGAAATTCCTAAGTGAAAGAATTGAAAGAGTTTCAATTTTGGTTCTTCTTCTTCTAAGAAAATCTCCTCCAAATATTTCTTCTCCTTTCCCACCAAAGGATTTTGTTAACCTAGTTTTACTTGAAGAACAAGTGGTAAATCTAATTGGTAGAGGATACTACTACAAGGAAGAAGATAGATTGCTAAAGGAAAAGACTCAAAGGCAAAGGATTTGGATACAAGAAGGAGAGGATAGCGCAGCGAGGATTTAAAGCTGTAGCGAAGGAGTCGGTAATTCCTTTTATCTTGTTCTTGGTTTTATTATCCTTATACCATATCATGTATGGATTAGCATGTTGATTTGGATTTATTGCTTCCACTGCAAGATGATTTCTTAAAAAGTTTTGAAATCTATCGTTTCTCCAAACTAAGCATGCTTTCTTTTTCCGATCCAACAAATACATCTTCTTAGTCATGAAGAACAAAGACTATATGGTATTCTGCGGGATGAGAAGTCAGAACCATATCCAATGAAGATTTCAAAGTATCATTATACTATCTATCTGATTACAAGCAGAACAATAATAAAGTTTGTTCCAGAAATACAACCAAGATGCTCAACCCCGTAATAAACAAAGAAAAAGTGAAGAAGAAGATGTTTTCTGAAGGGTATGGAGATGATCTTACAGCAGAACATATTCAAGTGGCTGTGAAGAGCATAGATGATACATGTAATGCAGATCAACCTATAGGTGTCTATATAACACATCACATATCAAGGGCATCAGGGAGTCAATTTGGAGTTTCTACCAAAGATGAAAGTTTCAAGGTAGTTGGCACTATGATAGAAGGAAGGAACAAAAGTATCACAGTTGAAAGTATCAATTTCAACTTAGAACCTTTGTGCAATTAATCATGCATTTCAGACCCTTAGGTTTCATACCTTCAATCAAAAATGTGTTACACCTTCTTGGGCAACCAATTTTTAAACTACCCAGACCTGATGATCTTGATCTACCATAAGGAAAACAAACCTCCAAACTACCTCAATAAAAATCATAGAGTTAGACGTTTTACCTACAGAACCATCTGTTGTTGAAAACCTTCATCCACTTAGTGAAATATAACAAGATCTTACTGTTAGTTCAGAGTTCTTGAAGCATTTGATCAATTGGACTAAAGCTAGTCACAAACAGAAGAAAGTTTAGGAAGCCTTAGCAAAACATATTAAGGAAATTCATACTAAGGTTGATGACCTGGGTGACTTAGTGGGTGATTTTCATGAGGAAATAGCACTTCTACGAGTTTCTATTAAACAAGACCTCAAAATGATTCGCATTGATATTCAACATATGTATTCTGAAA
The DNA here is from genome assembly GCA_029891385.1 of Erythroxylum novogranatense. Lineage (NCBI taxonomy): Eukaryota > Viridiplantae > Streptophyta > Magnoliopsida > Malpighiales > Erythroxylaceae > Erythroxylum > Erythroxylum novogranatense. The sequence goes on along the minus strand of CM057225.1, from coordinate 32,205,032 downwards.
TTTTGAAGAGTCTAAGATAAGATATCTTTTTTATTAATAACAAATAACGGGAGAAGAAGAAGAAAAGGAGAAGAAGAGAAGAAAAGAGAAAAATGAAAATATTAGAAAGCATTGTATATCTTATGCAATTCTTGTGTTTTTGCTTTGGTTATTATTTGTTTGAACATAATTCGATTTTATCCGTCTGAATATTATTTTATCTTCTAATATTATGATTATTTGTTATCATAAAAAACGGGGAGATTGTTAAGTCTAGAAGACTTCACTTCTATTAATTTTGATGACAATCAAATAATAATAATCTTATAAGTATGTGAATTGTTTTGATAAGTTTGTTAAGTGTGTAGAAAAATGTAAGTGATACGAAGTCAAACCCAAAAGATACATAGTCAAACTCAGAAGATACGTGAAGTCGAACCCAGAAGATGCGTAGTCAACACCAGAAGATATAGAACCCAAAGATATATGGTCAACACCAGAAGATGCGAAGTCAATACTAGAAGATATAGAAAGTCAACACCAGAAGATATTTAAAACTCAAGACGGACATCATACGAAGATACAGGTCATCATAAGAAGATACACGTCGACACCAAAAGAAACGTGACACCAAAAGAAGCGTGACAATAGAAGAAGTGTGATACCAGAAGAAGCGACACCAAAAGAAGTATAGTACCAGACGATGCAAATGGAAGCTATTATAGAACATTGGTTAGTTAGTTAGTTGGAGTTAGTCACAGGACTCAACTAATAACGGCTTCTAGAAGATTCAAGAAGCAGTTTCTTTAGAAGACAGTTGAAGACTTAAACTATAAATACTAGTTTTAGTCGTAAGCTAAATAACGTTTTTATAAGATAGAAAATCTGATTGTACAATATTTAGAGAAATTCTGTAGTCAAGTGCTAAAGAAAGAGAGTAAATACATCTGTAATGTGAAGCTCAAAAATATCTTTCTTATAGAGAGAAAGAAAGACTAGAGCCTGGAGAGGCTAAGAAAGCAGATAAAGAATACTTTGTGAGAGAGACCTGAAGAGGCTCTGCAAGTGTAGAAACAATACTTGTAAAGTTGAAGAGTATAGTGAAATCTCAAACAAACTCTGAGGACTGGACGTAGTCCAATGTTAAGGGTGAATCAGTATAAAATCGCGGCATCTATTCTTCATTTTCTTATTGTTAGAATAGTAGATAATAATTCTTGCGATTGCATTACTCATAGACTTTAGTAAATTGTTTTTGTGATCATATGAATTTGTAAAGAAATTCAAGAAATTCCTAAAGATTAATATCTTTGAAAATTTTACACAATTAAACCCCCCACCCCGTCTTGTGTATTTTACATATTATACGTGATTTCTATATTAACAAGTGATTTATTTCAATGAGGACCATTTTGTTTGTTATTTTAGGCTTAGAAGCAATCGATCGATGGATATCAGGTAGTTGAGAGAGATAAAGTCACTTAATAACATGTAAATCATATTGATTGAATTAGCTAAATCCCTAATCTAGGTTCTATAAGAAACTTTTCTAATATGCATTTTTTTGTACGTATATAAGTGAGATGCATAGATATTGATTTAGAGACAACATATAAACTTTGAGGTGAATTATCTGATCTAAGATAAAAGTAAAACAAACTATCAGTACATTAAAATCATATAAGACCATTTCTCTACCGTTAGGATGACAATCATGATTTGTGATGATCTGCCACTGAGACGGAAAATAACTAAGTGACCTGCAATACTTCTTTCTCATTATACTTTCAACAATTCCAATAAGAGTCACTTTGTTTTATAAAATAGTATTCTTGATCATTAGCTTCTTGTTAGTCAATTACAGTCAATGAGTTGTTTCCTTTATAAATTTATGCATTTTTCGTATCAGGTTGCTTTATTATACTTTAAATACTTAGACTACTGGTTTTCTTAATTGATTGGGTACTTATTATACTAGTTTCTCTCCGAACCTACTTTTTCCTTTGCTTCATCATTCTTTACAGGTGATTCACATAGGACCTGGTCTACCCAAAAAGAAGAATAAGGTTGCACCAAGCAGCTTAGTACTGACACAACTGCAATTGCGGTACTGTCAACTTCTTGGAAGTGTAGCTAATGAGCCATCTGCTCATACATAGCCACAAGATCACACACCTGCACCTTGTGAGCCTACTCCAACACTAAGAGATGTCACATCTATGCCTACTACTCATCCTAAAGATAAGTATGAACAACTTTTGAATATGCGACGTAATATTAGTTCTCCATCAACTTCTCAAGAGATGCCTCTAGCTTCTGATTATCAAACATCAGTAAATCACACTATTCTTCCCATTATGGACTCTTCTTTTGCAATCACTACAAGTGATCTTTCACAACACGTTGGTGAAATCAATTAAGTTTAATTATTTTGTTTATCTAACCAATTAAGATTATGTTATATACTAATTATAAATTATTCCTTTGTTATTTTAGGATCCATGACTGATCCAAAAAAACAAGAGGTGACAGAAAAGGACATGGATTGGTGAAGATTAATAAGGCGATAGGTAAGAGATTGGAGATAGAGATCTCCCTCGCTGAAGGACGACCAACCAACTCCGTACAGTCTACCAAATTATCGAGTGAGATTGATGTGGTATCGTGAACTTCCTTACCTATAAGAACAAAATGAAAAAAAAATACTCATGAGGAGTTGGACATTACATTTGATAAGTTAGACGTAAGTATTATAAAACTATCTAATTCGTACGTGTTTTTCATATGCCTAAAGCTTTGACCAATAATTTATTATTTTTTGCAGCAAAAGTTGGAAGTCAAGGAAATGAGGACTGACAACGAAGTATATACTACTGTGAAGAAGTTTCTTACTTTAAGGTCTAAAGATCAAAGATTTCATTTAGAAAAGCATTTTACCAAGCACAGAAAGGATGTTAAGCCGCATAATGTCACAGTGACAAAGTGGATGGATTTATGCAAATATTGGAAGCAATTAGCTACAAAGGTTAGTTTATTTAATCAAAAAGCTTAATTTCACAACTTTTTTAACAATTGATTATATTTTAGTATTTATGAATTGTGATTTATAGATGTTATAATAGATTTTGTTACATGTACAATTAGAAAAAAAAAGTCAAAAAGTCAAATTAGCTAGGAGTCACGTCAAATGTCAACCAAACTCCAGCGCTAAGGCCTTTATAGCGATACGGCATGAGATTGTGAGTTATTATCTTTTCAATTAAATTTCTCTGTGATTGACATTTCAAAATTTATAATAAATATTACCAGTAATATATTTCTATACAACAAAGTGACAAAGATGGAGAAGAATGTGATCGGATGAAGCTATGGTATCACACTCATTATGATAAAAGTAAAGGTCAATGGACAACTACCGACTGCAAAGAAAAATGGGTGAGTATATAATTCATTTGCAAATATTTCTTAAATGAGACTGTGTATGTAACTAATTCTTACTTTTTCAGGAATTAATGTGTCACGAATTGACACATTCAATTGAACAAGGTCATTTGATGATAGTGGATGAAGTGTGCGATAAAGTCTTAGGCACTAGATTAGATTACGTTGTTAGCATGAGAGTTGAGCCTCGATCACAAGGGAAGACTTCAGTCAGAAAGAGACTTCGAGACAAATTAAAGGAATCAAAGAAGGTTAATCAGGGGTCACAGTCTAAAGTTGATGAATTGACCAAAAAATTTGAAGAAATGCAAGATCGATTAACTATCGAAGTCGAACAACAAAAAAAGGTCTTTGGACCTTTTATGTGTTACACATAATATTTGTTTGGATTAGATAAGTACTCATATTAATATATTAAACACTTATGACATATTGTTTATATTAATTACTATATTATGACATGTTTGGGAATTGTAATTAAATAATAAATTGTTTGCACGTATAAAATTCTTGTTATACATGAATAATTATTAAAATTAATAATATATTCAAAATTTTGAAGAATTATTAAATAAATAAATTCAATAAATAATATTGAATAGTTATTAAATAAAAAGATTTAAAATTTTATTATTTAAAAATAATAATTAAAATTATTATCGAAATATTGAAACAAAATAAAAATAATTATTAAAATTGAAAATTATTTTCAGATTTAATAAAAAGAAATAATTATTAAAATTGAATAATTATTAAATTAAAATTATTTTCAGATAAATGAAAAAGAAAAATTAAAATTAAAATTGAATAATTATCAAAATTATTCTTATTTTTAGATAAATGAAAATCTTTAATTATTAAAATTCAAAATTTATTAAAATCAATTTATTTTTGGATATTTAAAAAATTACATTACTTACAATCTGCGACGTTTCTTTAAAAACGTCGCGGATTGTAACCTAGTCTGCGATGTTTATAGAACGTCGCAGAATACTTGCTAGTTTCCACGATGTTTTTAAAAAACGTCGCTGAAATCCTTACAATCCATGACGTTTTCTTCAAACGTCACGGATTATTCGACCTTTTAGTGACGTTTTTTGAAACGTCGCAGAATGTCAGGTTTTTTCGCGACATTTTTCATAAAACGTCGTCGAAGCATTTTCCCTACATGACCTTCGGTAATGTTTTTTGTGATGTTTTTTAAAACGTCGCAAATGAGATTCTGCGACGTTTCTTGCACTACAAGAAAAATGTAGATTAGCAACGGAAACTTAGCAACGAAAAAATTTGTTTCGGCAATTAGCGACGAAAATATGCTTTCCGTCGACAAAATTGAGTGATTTAGCGACGGTATTAATATTCATCGCTAAATTTGGAGAAAATTTATCCCGGTAAAATTTTCAACGGACATTAGCGACGGAGCAATATAGCCATCGGTAATAAATTTCTGACGGTAAATTTACTGTTGGAAATTAGAGACAGAAAGTATATTTTCGTCGCTACAATTGAGTAATTTAGCGACGGTACTAATACTCGTTGCAAAATTTGGAGGGATTTGTCGCGACAAAATTAACGACGGAATTTAGCGACGGTATATGTTCCGTCACTAAAAATGGAGGGAATTTTTGGCGGAATAAAAAATTTTGAGTTTACCTACGAAATAAATTTTGTTGCTAAATGAATTTAGTGACGAAAATTTTCTTTTCGTCAGTAAAAAGGCGGGAATTATTGGCGGTATTAAAATTTTTTGAATTTACCTACGAAAATTTTCGTCGGTGATTCCGTCGGTAAATTCTTTTTAAATATAAACTCACCCGACATCTCCCTCTCACTTATGTCTTCTTTTTCCTTTCTTCTTCTTCTTTCTTCCTACATTTTCTCTTCGGTTTTCTTAGAGCTCATTTCTTTGTTGTAGACTCCTTTTCTGCTCGACGATGTTGTCTTCTCTGGCTATTGTCATCGTGTTCTTCGGTAGAAGTATTTTTGCAACTACTGTCATGTGTTTTTTCATATATTAGATAAAAGTTAATTTGGGTATTTATTACTTTCGTTTATTTGTATATTTTATTATTGGAAAACAACTTTAAGGTATAAATGTTGGTGATAGAAGGTACAAGACGTGATTTTAGTTGTGATGTTAAAATAATTTTCTGATGCATGTAAGGTGTTTGATGAAATGTTTGTTATTTGAAAAAATGATTTCAATTCTGGTTTAGTATGAATTTTAATATTTTAATTCTTTTACTTGAATAATGAAGTTCTCTCCATAGTGGCTTCTAGAGAAACTAAACAATTTGCAAGTAAATTTAAAAAAAAAAGTTTTCAGCAAATTTACCTACGGAAAAAATTTTCGTTGGTAAATATATTGGATTTTACCGACGGAATTACAAAATCCGTTGGTAATTTTTTGACAGAAGAATTTATTGACTGAACAAAAAACTTGTCGGTAAATTTAACGATGAAAATTTTTACCATCGGTAAATTTACTAACGGAAAATTTCCGTCATTAAATTTAGTAACAGCCATATTTTTTACGCCTTTTTTCATGAAAAATTTCATCGCTAAATAAGCTTACCGACGGAATATGTACAAATTCCATCGGTAAATGGGATCTTTTCTTGTAATGACACATTCAGAAGTACCTCAAAAAGTAGTCCAAAGATCAAAAGATTTTCTTTAAATTTCAAAAAAGAAAACCTCTAAAGTTTATACCTTAAACACACAATGAGGTATGTTTATGCAACTTAAACTCCTATAATGTTAGATGAACAGGATAAGAGTTACAAGGAATTTACATTGATTTTTTACGTAGGAAATGACTTATTTCTTCCTAGTTGCTTTTGTACTTGGATTAAATTAAAATCCACTTAATCCATACACCTTTTATATATGGTTTAATACAAGACTTTTAAATATGTTTGATAGCGCATAGTTTATTATGTATTTTGTCTTTGTTGTGTTCAGCCAATAAGGTTGGAATACTGTTTATCTTTCAGGACACTCCATTTTCAGCTGTCACTCACGATCGATAGGGACAAACATGGAGAGGATAAGGTTGGCTATTTTTCTTCCTCCTCTTCTTTTTGATTTCTTTGGAGGGCTATTATTTTCGCTCCCATGGTTAAGAGAACTCAACATAATACGAGATGGATTACATGCATGAGAGCCGCAGCTTTTCAATAGTAAATTTGCGCGTGTACTATTTTCCTTGCGGCTTATATATCGAGTGTAATAATTTTGTATTTAATATACCCCTTATATATAACAAGCACATTCAGGATTATTCCTGAATTTTTGTACTTCAGACAAACATTACTTAAATTTTAGATAACAAAGGGTAACCTTGTTAAATTTTCCCTAGATCGATTAATTTAATAATAAATCCAAGAAATGAAAAACAACTAAAAGGCAACTATCGATTTTTAAATACCAAAAAGGACCGTAGATCCTGACTCAATGGATCGTTTCTACTTTCATCAAATTATCTTGATCATTATTTACACAATTTAATAAGACAATTTGAGCATAACTCTACCACCATAACGTGAGGCAGGAGGCAGAGTTGTGTTGCATTTGAATTTGATTGCTTGTGTTTTCCACGCAAATAAAAGTAAACAAAAGCGTACACTTGGAAGGTTGGCCCCGAACCTATGGACTTCATTCAGTTTTGACGAAACTGTGTATGGTTCCTGCCAACCTTCGTGAGAGAGAAATAGAGAAATTGGAGCCACCAAATACCAAGGTGGCTCCAAGCTTCACCTAAAGGTCAGTATGTGCTTAACCCTCTCAGTCTCTTACTAGCCGCCCCCAGTTGTCACTTACGTGAATTTGTGACCCTTTCTATTTTGGTTACCATAACACTAGCAGCCATGTCCCATCTCTCTTTCACAAGCACTGGTTTTCCGCAAAATAACTCCGCCCCATGTTTCATTTCATTGGCCATTCGGAGGTTCCATGCGCCGCTTCTCACTCCACAAGTTGGCCCTCTCTAAACTTTTATACTCGTTTTTTCTTTTTTTCTTTCATATCGCTTCGCTTGGCTTGACTATTTATCTCCAGCCAGTACATTTTTAACTTTTATTACTCTAGCTGTCCATCATTAATCATGACCTGTAGATATTTAGGCTGGTGCAAGTTCGAAGAATATTCTCTGCCTATTTGTATTCAATCCACTCCCACTAGCTCCCACTAAACAAGTCATTTGGATTAAGTGGCTAAGTCCCATTCTCTCTCTATTTAACTGGACTGGTAACATCTAATTGAGTCATCTCAAGGAATTGAAAAAGTTTTAGAACGTATTTCAAACTTAAAAAGGAAGAAAAAGTGAGGAAGAAATCATTATCTTTTCATAATTCACTGGGTCTGTTATTTTTTGATGATACTCAGACAAATGTATATAAACATGAAATGGCCACTTTATAAAAATGATCCACTGGCATTTACGAATCCAGATTTTATGTTCAATATTATGGTGTCTTATTGTGTCTAATAAATCACAGTCATTTATTTATATGGATCTCATATAAATCACGTGTAAATCTCGCAAAATAAATAATTAAAATTTCATAAGACAGGATAATATTAGACAGAAAATTTTGTCCCAACATTTACATGCTTGCTATACGTCCTCTCAAAATATCAATCACCTTTAAATTTGATACAACACATGATGGATATTGGGTGGCAGATCATATAATTAATCAGGTTAAGATAGTCATGTCGAAAGAAAATAATATAAATTGCAGGATAGAAATTGTTACTAAGTTATACTACAATAATAATTATTACAAAAGCACGAATGCGTTATTCCTTACGACGTGAAAAGTAGTAAAACAGTTGTATTAGAAAAGAAAAAGAGAGTCGAGGTGATACAAAGTCATACTATACCTTATTGAACCTAACGTCTATTGAGTATTTGCATAGTCGATATGTGCCAAAAGAGATATTTTGTTCTTAGGGTTGACCATTCAATTAGTGCTAAATGGGTATTGAGCAAATATGCTACATTTTGCTTCGTAATGATTTCAAAATCCACTAGTAAGTACACAAAGTAGGGGTAAGCCCAGGCACTTCTAGTTCACTCCATTTTTTCTGGCCGTCCTCCTTGTCTATTTTTTTCCCCATTTACCTACTGGGGACGTTATACTTGGCCCAAGTTCATCTATTTTTAACGGCTCAGTAACTCGGCATTAACTATAACAAGCGGGGGAATTCTTTCTTGTGTGCTAAAAGACGGGAGGTTTTGGCATAGAGGAATAATATTTCAATATTTGGCATTTTCATTAATTTGATTGAAAAAACGATTAAGTGGTGCATATTTTATTCAACATCTGGAAATGTGCTGTGGCTCCAGTGGAATCCTAGTTGTCCCTTGCAGTCCATGCAAACCACTTGAGTCAGATAGAAATTTTTTCTCTTATATTTTATTATGTCTTATAAATTTCAGTTATTGAATTATGTGAGTTTTGCGTCTATTTATATAAAATTTATGTAAAATTTACATAAACAAATAACTAAAATTTATAAAATAGGATAAAATATTATAAAATTAAACCAAAAAAAATCGAGCTCCTTAATCCGCGGCCGCAAGCCACCCCGAGAGAGACTAATGTTACTTTTGGTTCTTTCAATTTATCTTCTCTTCCCCTAACACTATCAAAATTAATATAAAGTATGAACCGCTCCTTTTGCAGCCTACAGAGATGAAAAAGAAATATAAACAAATGAAATGATGTCACTGATTCGATGGGATGGGTCCCATGTTTTTGCCCTCAAGAGTCAAGCCCAGTTTGCAAGTCCTATATAAGATCCCCATCGTTCCACTAGATTGTCGCTGCAGTGAAACTGTACGAGGGCGGAGAGAGAGATAGAAAGAGGGGGAAAAAAAAGGAGCCAAAATACTGCAAACTTCGGTTGCTTTCTTTCTTAGTCCCTAATGGCGGCCTCAGTCGACAACCGCCAGTTCCACCTCAACGGTGTGGTTCGTCCGTTTAAATCCAGTTCCATTCACCGCTCCGATTCTCCCATTCGAACCTACAACCTCCCCTCTTCCAACCAAGACTTTCCTCGGTACACCAAGAAACCGGTTCCGACAATGGAGGACGACTCGTCAAGCGAGGACGAGGCTGATTACAAGGATCTAATCAGTAAAACTAACAGCGAGCTGGAGCCATCGGTTTTGGACTCGAGAGACGAAGGAACCGCCGATAATTGGGTGGAGCGTAACCCATCCATGGTCCGGCTCACTGGGAAACACCCCTTTAATGCTGAGTCCTCATTAGACCGGCTCATGCACCACGGTTTCATCACACCGGTTCCGCTCCACTATGTTCGCAACCACGGAGTGGTTCCTAAAGCCAAGTGGCAGGACTGGACCGTGGAGGTTTGCGGTCTAGTTAAAAGACCTGTCCGGTTCACCATGGACCAGCTGGTGACAGAGTTCCGGAGTCGGGAGTTCCCGGCTACTCTGGTGTGCGCAGGAAACAGACGGAAAGAACAAAACATGGTGAAACAGACCATAGGATTCAACTGGGGGGCTGCCGGGGTGTCGACTTCGGTATGGCGCGGTGTACCGTTGCATTTGGTGCTCAAGCGGTGTGGGATCTACAGCCGCAAAAGTGGAGCCATGATGGTGTGCTTCGAAGGCGACGAGGATTTGCCAGGTGGCGGCGGGTCCAAGTACGGGACGAGCATTAGAAAGGAATACGCTATGGACCCATCAAGAGATATTATCCTGGCCTATATGCAAAACGGTGAGCTTTTGACACCGGACCACGGTTTCCCAGTAAGGATGCTGATTCCTGGCTTCATTGGGGGTCGCATGGTTAAATGGCTGAGGAGAATTATTGTGACCACAAAAGAATCAGATAGTTATTACCATTACAAGGACAATAGGGTCCTACCTTCTCACGTCGACTCTGAACTTGCTAATGCTGAAGGTAGCTAAATATTGCCATGAGTTTCAGAATGACATTTTCTTTTCTAAGTGAAATCTCCTCCTATTATTCTGTCGGACGGCTTAAATTGCTCTTCTAAGAATATAACAAATAACAACTTTATTGCTCTTCTAAGGACAAACTAACAAATGCTAACTTTTATGTGTCCTGTGCGCAGGTTGGTGGTATAAGCCAGAGTATATCATCAATGAGTTGAATATAAATTCGGTGATAACGACGCCCTCCCATGAAGAGATCATACCTATTAACTCCTGGACTACCCAAAGGCCATACACTATGAGGGGATACGCATATTCAGGTGTGTATCATCTTCAAGGTTATACAAGTCAATACGGGGTTGTTCAAGGCCTGCATGCATTCCCTCGTGCCAACAAAATTGTTGGGTTGTTTTGTCTTTTTAGGTATAGCTAATAGACTAGAATTTTCCTTAACCGTCGGAGGATGAATCCACTCTGTTTCATAGGAAAAGCAGCTTTTGTTTGCTGCCTCAACTTGTGTCTAAGCTAAGCTATTCTCGGGGAAACCAAAAAAAAATTAAAAATCCATCGGCCTTAATTTGTACCTTCTTGTTTTACGAGCTTCTCTGTGCTACATAGGTGGTGGTAAAAAGGTGACACGCGTGGAGGTTACTATGGACGGAGGTGACACGTGGCAAGTGTGTGACTTAGACCATCAAGAGAAGCCAAACAAGTACGGCAAATACTGGTGTTGGTGCTTTTGGTCGCTGGAGGTGGAAGTTCTTGACCTGCTTGGAGCCAAAGAGATAGCGGTTCGAGCCTGGGACGAGACACTCAATACCCAGCCTGAGAAGCTCAATTGGAATGTGATGGTGCGTATAGTTAACCTATGTGTTTTATTTTAAGCCTGGAAATATCTGCAATGCAAGCTGTGGACGAAAAAACTAAATACCAAGTCGGCAAGTACGACTTTAATACTTTTTGAAAGTGACCTTAGGTTTTTGATAATTGGTAGGCCTAAAACCTTGTATTGTATTGTATGCTGCTGGCGCCGAATAACTAGGATCCACAGAATAGGGAATTGTGTGCGCTCAAGCCCACTTAGTCCTTTCATTAGTCAGTTACGCTGCTAGGACCGTTTTCTGATTAATCCAAAATTGCGTTGACTGGTATTTGTAACAGAATCTATTGCGTTTTTTAATGAGAAAGTTTCCACCGCGATTTTCTTTTCCTAGTCAACAGCTCGTAGTTTTAGAGGAATCCCATGGCCAGTTTCGTGCTGCAAAATGTTATTTGTATGAGACATGAAAATGAAAAATAAAATAACTTTATTGATTATATATATATATATATTTAAAGAAACAAATTAGAAACAGTTATATGCTTGCTTATGATTGTATTAACTGCTCATGTTAATTTACAGGGGATGATGAACAACTGTTGGTTCCGCGTAAAAACAAATGTGTGCAAGCGTCACAGGGGCGAGATTGGAATTGTGTTTGAGCACCCCACCGTGCCAGGCAACCAGTCCGGCGGCTGGATGGCCAAGGAAAGACATTTAGAGATATCATCAGAAAACAACCAAGCTCTTAAAAAAAGTGTTTCAACACCTTTCATGAACACTTCTACTAAAACCTTTTCCTTGTCCGAGGTGATGAAGCATAATTCAGCTGACTCTGCATGGATCATCGTCCACGGTCACGTCTACGATTGCACTCGCTTCCTTAAAGACCATCCTGGTGGCGTTGACAGTATTCTAATCAATGCTGGCACTGATTGTACAGAAGAATTTGATGCTATACACTCTGATAAAGCGAAGAAAATGCTTGAAGAGTACCGGATTGGAGAGCTGGTCTCCTCGGCAGCATACACGTCTGACTCGAATGCCTCCTCCCCTAACAACTCGATGCATGGTGCCTCCAACATGAACCCCCCACACTTGGCTCCTATCAAAGAAGTGATTAGTGTTACTGCTTATGTTAAGGAGACAAAAACTGTTGCCCTCGTTCCACGAGAGAAAGTTCCATGCAAGCTGGTGAAAAAGGAGTCACTTTCTCATGACGTGCGTCTTTTTCGATTTGCTCTTCCAATGGAGGACCAAGAGCTCGGATTACCAGTAGGGAAGCACATCTTTCTAAGTGCAACCATTGATGATAAGCTGTGCATGCGAGCTTACACTCCCACAAGCACCTTTGATGTGGTGGGCTACTTTGATCTTGTCATCAAAATCTACTTCAAAGGTGTGCACCCAAAGTTTCCCAACGGAGGCCTCATGTCACAGTACCTCAATTCTCTGCCACTGGGGGCAGTCGTGGACGTGAAAGGTCCGCTGGGTCACATTGAGTACACTGGTCGTGGCAACTTCACCGTTCACGGCAAGCCCAAGTTCGCCAAGAAACTGACAATGATCGCAGGCGGGACAGGTGTAACACCAATTTATCAGGTTATTCAAGCCATTTTGAAGGATCCTGAAGATGAAACAGAGATTTATGTGGTGTATGCGAACCGAACAGAGGACGACATTTTGCTAAGGGACGAGCTTGATGGTTGGGCCAAGGAGCATAGTGAGAGGTTAAAATTGTGGTATGTGGTTCAAGAGTCTATCAGGGAAGGGTGGCAATACAGTACTGGCTTCATTACTGGGAATATCCTAAGAGAGCACGTCCCTGAAGGATCAAACGACGTTTTGGCTTTGGCTTGTGGACCGCCACCAATGATTCAGTTCGCTGTTCAGCCTAATCTGGAGAAGATGAACTATGATATCCAAAATTCATTGTTAGTCTTCTAATGGAAATGTGTAGGTGGGGTGTCTTAGAATAAAATGTACTTCTCATGATGTACATATTAATAATTAGTTCCACATATATTTATATATATATTTGTTTCATCTTTGCTTAGGTTTTCTGTTTTGGAAATAAAGAGTTGTTGAATGGGAGTATATACATATAGCTATTGGTACTTTTCAACGTAAAAGCAAAGAGCTTGTTCTCTCTGTAGATTATTTCAAAAACAATTACTGGGATAAGTTAAATTCACCGAATAATTACGTTTCAATAAGAAAATAAACATGATTTTCCTTATCCTATTGTGTGGAAACTTCAACCAATGACAAGCTTCCTTTCAGTGAGAAAATCCAGTGATCAGGATAAGATATAAAGGTATGAATGGGTACATAACAATGATACTTTTGACGAAATTGTATTTAGAGCATACAAAAGTAGCAGTCAGGCATTCTTGATTCCAGTGTCCTAATCTAAACAATGCCATTGGCTAGACATGTACGGGGGTTGGAGGGCGGAGACCGATAGAGCCAATAGCAGCGTTGTCCCTCGGCGTTGCTGTCAGAAGCTAGCTAACGATTGCTCAAGCGGTCGCTGCAAGCCATGTGATTCTGGGGACGGTAGATGTAGTTCCACTGTTAGATTGATAGCAACGTACTAAATGAAAATTTTTTAATTTATATTTGAATCTAATATATTATATAATTCAATGTTTCAAATACTGTGGATGAATTTAAAATGGATAAAAGCTTAGACAGATAGTTACAATTCTTTGTGGGTAGCAGCAGTTACTTTCACCACGTGCCCAAGTTCTGAGAGGTCAAAAACAAAGTAAATAACTCGTCTAAAAAGATGACAAATTGATTTGGTTTCAATAACAAGCTCTAATCGTGCAAGCCTCCAGCATAAGGCATTTATTTAGTCGGTAGGACTCAAATCAAAAGGGCCCGATAATGTATTGAAGTATCAATAAATTGGAAAGAAGTAGTTAATTGAAAATAATAATTGCTGTTGCATAGATAGAGAGAAATAAATGGTAAATTCCAAAAGTTTGATAACGTAGCTAGCGCCGCGTCCGAGAGAGAGAGAGGGGCAGACGTCTGGTCTGCAGGTGCAGTGGTGAGGCAAAGCAGAAGGGTGTTGTTTGGTGCATGGAAGGGTCATCATAAGAGTTTTCGGTTCGACTCAACTACGTATCTTTAATTGGGCCTCTTCCTCTTCTGCCAACTTTTATGTTGAAGTATTTAATGAATTTAATAATTACCTTATTTGCGAAAGGGAATCGTTCACGTTCACGTTCACCTGCCCTTCTTTCACCACCCTTGGAAACGATAAGCTTTTCGTACGTGTGTGTTTGTTTTTCTTTTCGTGTTTCGTTTTTTCTTTTTTGAGATGCACACGTGTGTCTAATCCTACGTGATGGACAATGGTTAATTTAGAAGTCGATTCCCTTGGTATTATCGATGGACAAGTCCCCGTTTTGGTCCTTTCTAGTTGGGTGTCAAATCATCTTCTCTTTGGGAAATTTTACAACATTTGACAAATATTACTTTGGCACGTGGTCATGTACATTGAGAGTATAGGTGAACGGCCCTACTTTTCAGGATTTAATTTGTACCCAATATATATATACACACACGCATGTAAGCAAATTCAAGTCTTAGTAAGATTTTAACTAGATATTGATAATAATGATATATATACACCATCACGATTATATTGAGTTTACAATATTTTATTTAAGTGTTTATTAGTTTTGTTCTCATTTAGTTATCTTTAACACTTTACACATTTTCTCTTTTTTCCTGGATACCAGAGAAGAGTTCACTTTTTTGGTCATGAAGTAATGTGGAAAGTATATGCCTTATTCCAAAAAGATGAGAGTATATTCCATGTCTACTAATTAGCCTAATTAATTATCAATTTAATTCTTTTTTCCAATTTAAAATGGAAATGCACTACAACTTGCTAACATCTAATTAGAAACTTGCACGTAAAAGCAGTTACTAAACGTCAAAAGCAAAAACATAACTTTTTGTGGATGCGAGTGCTTGCTGCTCTTAATAAATGAACAACAACAGTAGTGGAGTTTGGAAAATGCCTCCAAGAACATTGGTAGGTTTTAGTGATTCTTTCACTTTTCTCTCTGTCTCTTTTCAGCCAGTTAGTAGTAATATTCTAAAATTAATCCTCCTGTATTTACTTGTTGACTAGCTTTTAAGAATCCTCGTTTCGTTGACTGACCTTTCCCATGGGCAGGGCTTTTTTAATTGTTTAATCTTCCTCAATTATTGAAGTAAAAGGAGTTGTCCTGGTCCGAGTCTTTCTAGCTGTGATGTCGGCCACATGGGACCAACAAGTGTACTGTCCGTTACATCAAAATTTGTCGCTAGCAGAATTTCTTACGTGATACTCCCTTTGGGCATCTCCAACAACCACTGTATCAATTTTTTACACCAAATTTAGCATAAAAGAAATATTTTAAAATATTTTTACATCAAATTTAATATTATTTTAATTATTCTATATCAAATTTTACACCAAAATTTTTTCAAAAATATACCACAATAATTTAGTTATTAACTAAATTAATTTATATTTATACAATAATTTTATTTATTAACTTATTTATTAAAATTAAAATAAAATCATTATTCTTAATTATTTAATATATATTATATTTTAAATTAATATTATTTAAAATATATTTATTATATTTAATATTATATTTAACATATTTTATTAATAAATTTATAACACTTATAAATAAGAATTAAAATAAATATTAAAATAAATTTAATATTATATTCAATATTAGTCTTATTTTAAATATTTTAATGAGATCTTTATAATGATATATTTTGTGTAAAGTAATATATATTTTAAATTTAATTATTTAGTAAATTATATAAATAAATCAATTTGTGAAAGGACATAAAAGGAATATGTTAAAAACGAAATTGACAAAGTTGTCTTTTTATAACTTTTGGTGCATAAAATTTGATGTTTTAGTGCAATAAATCAACTCCAAGGAAGACACCAAATCTTTACACCAAAATGATGTAAAGATTTACTGTTTTCTTTAGAGTTGATTTATTGCACCAAAAAATCAAATTTGGTGTTTTGATGCCTTGGTTGGAGATGACCTTAATAGATTAATAATAGTAGTAATAAACTCAGGGCATAAGTGAGTTAGTAAGGGACTCTTCTAGCTTAAGTGAGGTCATGGATTCAAACCGTCCTCATGTATGTAGTCGTTTAAAACTTGGAGTCAAAACTTTGTTTTCCGTAAGAAACTTACCCGATCCGAGTGGAGATTATTCTAAAAATGAATAGTTTAAAGGTGTCTTCCTATAATTGGAATCTTCCTAAAATATTTGGCAGGTAATTAAAAAAATAGTAATAGTTCAATTTGCGGGGATAATTCGTAGAAATCCTATAATGGCGGGCAGAATTTCGATAAACGGTACTATGACATGGTTGGTTGGATTGGTAATTCTCGAAATTATAAATAAGTTCATAACTCTATTAGAGAAGATGGTTAATTCAGACTAGTGAATAACTTAATAGTTTATGGGACCACCATTATTGCACAATTGTATGAATAACTTAATAGATTACAGGACCACCATTATTGCACAATTGTATGAGATTTTTACCTCGTATGACTCCTACAAAGTCAAACAAAATCTAATATTTGAATTTTGTTATTTATCTTGATTATTTATGTGTTATAAATAATATTCAAATTTATGAATTATTCCCCATTTGTAAGATCAACATGCTATATTTGTAAATTTTATCAAATTGGGATAACTTTTGGTCAAAAGAAAAGAAAAGAAAAGGATTATATTTCAAATTTCCAAACATATTAATTATCTATTTTATTATTATTCTATAATAAAATATTATTTCACTGACATATGTTTCTGTTTTTATATGTTTACACTTTACACTTAACATTTGTTTTTATTAGATAAAATTTTAACTTTTTTAGAAATTAAAAAGATATATTAATTTCCAAAAGGAATTATAATGTTTAATATGTTCTTTGATCAAGAACTAACATCCATAACTTGCTAGCAATACGCAAAGAGAATCTAAACAAATATTGAAGAGTGAAGAGGTAAATTGTTTGTTGTTAAGCTAAACTCTCCCATACTTGATTAAAGCTTGCCAATTCTTGCATCTTTAGCCAAGTAATTGAGTTGGTCTAGACAACTTATAAATTGCCTCGCTAGTTCAATAGTTCTCCTCTTACTAAGAATGTAGAGTTTCCTCAAAATCCAGGCCATATAGGACTTGAGAGGATGTTCCAGTTGTCGACCATCTCCATATTGATCCCATCTTTTGGAGCTTTAATGTGTACTATTTGTCTTATCTAGTTGATAGATTCCTCCTGCCATTCTTGAGTCCTTTTACATACATTTTGAAAAATACTTTCATTTCTTTGCTTCCAATATATATATATAGAGCAACTAAATACCAATTTAATGATTTTTGTTGTCAGTTATGGTTTTCTTACATACAGAAGTTATCCATTACACTAATTGATCCCACTTCTCTAGCTGGCATGAGAATACAAAGTTTAATCACACTCCTAATCCTATCCTTAAGTTTGAAGAGTTGACTCAAAGTTCATAAAGCGATAGTTGTTCGCTTCTTCTACCATTAATTTTACCTTTTAGGAAAACCATACGGATCCATTTGACCCAAATTGCTTCTTTGTTAGTGAGTATCCTCTGTAACTTCTTTAACATTAGCACTTCATTGATAATTTTAAGGGATTTGATGCCCAATCCCCTTTCTTTCATTGGTTAACAAACTTAATTCCATTTCACCTTAGCTCTATAGTAATTCTGTATGTTCCCTGACCACAAAAAGTTCTTTAAAAGCTTCTCAATCTCTTTTATAAGGTTTTTTGGCAAGAGAAAATGTGACATACAGTACATCTACATGTTATCGAGAATAGGAATAATCGATTAAAATCTCCCTACAAAAGAAAGGAATCTATTTATCTAGTTGTTCACTTATCTATAAATTGCTTCAAATAAAGGTTTACAATCTTCAAATGTAAGTTTTCTTTTTTGGTAATATGTAGGTCTAAGTATTTAAAAGGTGGATCCTTAACATTGAGCCCTAAACTAACTGAAACAAGCTACCTGTTGCCTCGATCTAGTTGAAAGAATTATATGACTCTTCAAAGTATTCATTAAAAGGCAAGATATGAGTTTAGATTCCTTATGAGATTCCGTGAGTAACATAAAAGTGGATGCTTCAGCCTCACATAAGAGTAATAGATCATTTATAAACGAAAGGCTAACAATATTTAATTCCTTACATTTATGATGATAAACTGAACTCTTTTACTTATGAACATTGTAAGATAACATTTTGTTGTATTTCTAGGCAAACTATAAATAGGTAAGGCGACAAAAGGTCCCCAACATGCACAGACCAATGAATCTTTTTTTTTAATGTAAAATCAAAATGACCCATCTCCTACCATTGTCTTCCAGTCACGTACACAATTTCCTTTCTAATGCTAGTTGACTTTCTTCTCAGGTGGGTCAAGAGATAAATACAAAATCAAAGGTTTAAAAGGGTTTCTTATCATGTAAGCCATACAATAGAATGGTCACACGATATGCTCTGTTATCTTTTGCCTTCATTTGTCTATATGGTGTTTGGTTCTGCTGGATTTTGGCGGAACTGTACGTTGCCGTTTGGATCCATGGAGTCGATTGCTTCTCGTTAGAGTTTCGGTGTGGAGGTTCCTACAAAACAAAGAAGGCATGTCGGGGGTTGTTTCCCGATAGACCCCTCCGATGCTCAAGTCAGTCTTTTGGTGAAGGTAGGTTCGCTGTAAGCGGAGAGAACTAGGTTTTTGATTACGTACCTCTGTTATGGCAGAGTTATATCTTATATATGGTGCATGTGCTAGGTTTAAGTCTTTACGTATGCATGGGAGATCTCCATCCGCGGATGGGCCGTGAAGTGTGGGCTGGGCCTGACGTAGGTATGAGATTGATCTTTGAAGGATGGACCGATCGGCCCTTGGGTTGTTACGTCCGAATTCGGGCCCAACACGACCGACCCGACCATAAGCCCCCCTACTCTTCGAGTCTGAGCAAAGAGAAGGGTCGAAGGAGTACGCGAGGGTCTTATAGCTCGTCCGTGAGACAGCTCGAGGTGGGCCTGATCGGTCGAATATTGGCACTATAGCTCGTCCATGGGACAGCTCGGGGTAGGCCTGATCGATCGAATATCGACGAGTAATGCGTGACTGCTCGTAATGGGATCGGTCAGCTGAGTGTCCCAATCGGTTGGCATTGGCGCTTATTGCGTGATAGCTTGCGCCAGAGTTGGTCGGGGGGTCATCATTAGCGAGCGCGTGGTGGTACTTGGAGCATTTATTGTCGGCAGCTCGTGCCCTCTGACAGATTCAGAATTTGTAACCGTTGTGTAGCTGTCATCTACGTACGTCATTTCAACTGTTACGCCGCTTCAGGTTTATGAGAACCCTAATTTACATCCGCTCAGATCCAGCCACGTGTCTGAGCTCGGCTCAGATTTTCACCACACGTCATGCGCTGGTTGGGACGCTCGTTCGCCTGGCCTTCTATAAGTACTCAGGATCAGATGACACTGGGTTTTCTTTACGTTTGCTTTGTTCCCTTGCTTTCGCTCTGTGTTTTCTTGTTTACGGTTCCGGAAATTTTTCTCAACCGTCGTCTGATTTTTCTAACTCAAATCACTAAATAGGTACGTCCCTTTCCCTCGTCTCCTCTTCTAAACTTTTTTCAAAGGTTTTCTTCTTGGTAAGCATGTCGACGGTCAGTTCTAGAAGTATGGTAGGAGATGTTGAAGAAATATCGACGAGAGAGCGGAAAGATGGGTTGGTTGTGGAGGAGCCTTCGAGAAATGCATCGACGATGACCGTGGGGGAGTTGAATCGGTTTGTTATTAGGAACAACATCCCTTTGTCCTGGGGACCCAGGCTGGCCCTTAATCACGAACGAATCTACAACAACCTGAGTGGGTTTGCTGTCTCTGACAGTTTTTTCTCGGTGGGCGGTATGAGGCTCCCGTACGCCTTGATTATTGATGAGGTGTGCACTGCCTATCAGCTGATGCCGAGCAAAATCCCTCCGAACGGCTGGAGGTTCATCAACGGTTTGGCTTTGCTGTGTCATCAGTTCGGCTGCCCTCCTTCAATTAGCATCCTACGTCACTTTTTGAGGATGAGCCAGAGTCCGAGCTCTGGGGTCGGGGTGCCTTCTCTGATGTACAGAGATGCTAGATATCGCTCAAGGAACAAATAAAGTCTCCGCCATGGACGAAGTACTTCTTCGTGAAAGCCCCGGGATCTTCCTTCGAGTCTCAATCATGGAGGTATCCTTTAGCCAAGCAGTGGAATGACACGTCGAGCGTGTCTCTTAGCAGAGAGGAATAGGAAGTGGTCGGGCGCATAAAGGAGCTCGACCGATACGACTTTGCTCGACTAATTCTTGGGTATCGCGGGGGGGCTTTGGACGATTCGTTTCTACTCTTTCCCCCGCCACAAATTAGCGAGCTAGGCGAGAAAATCGCCCCGTTCGGTTGACCCTTCGTGGTTCAGTTACTTACTGCATTTTTTATTATTGGTTTCTCTTTCTGACTTGTTTTGTTGTTGTGCAGCAATTGTGAGGATAGAAGATTTTTCCGGGTCCTCCTCTAAGTCCAAGAAGTAGACCGAACAGAGGAAAAAGAGAAAGGTGGCGAAGATCGATGAAGGTATAGCTCTGCCAGTGGAGTCAGGCCATACGGTTTGCTGGCTCCTCCGTCCGCTGAGGGCCGTCCTATCGTGCCAGTGAGTGCTGACTGAGCAGGTCCGGAGGGGGAGGAAGAGGAGGTGGAGCCACCTCTTAAGAGAAAAAAGACCGCCTGGGTTGCTGGTCAGTCTTCTCGCCCTTCGGACCAAGGCAAGGAGAAAGAGAAAGTGGGAGAGCTTGATGCCCGTTCAGATAAGGGCAAGGGGACGGGGCGAGCAGCGAGTGCTGATAAGTGGGAGCCGACAATCAGTCTGGATAAGACTGCATCGATCGCGAACCTCGATGTGGCTCTTCATATTGCCGAAAGGGTCGTTCCCCCTGCTGACGAGGAGCGCATTGACTCGCTGACCCATCAGAAGCTGTCGGCCCGTACCGTCCGTAACTGCGTGAGGGAGGTGGCTTTCGTCTCCTCGATGTGTCGACGTGTCGAACTGCTCGACAGGACTGTTTAGTCGTTGGACCGGGAGGTGCATGACCTCCTCGAGCAGGTGAACACTTTAAGGGCCTAGCTCTTTGTGGTCAAGGAAGAGAAGGATGTTCTCGGGGCCCAGCTCTCTTATTTGGAGGAGGAGCGGAAGTTTTGGGAGGAGGAGAGAAATGTTTTCAAAGCTCAGCTCGCTACGGGGGAGGAGGAGAGGAGCCAGCTGGTTGCAACGAATGACGAGCTGAAGAAGACGGTGGAGAAGGAGCAGGAGCTTATTAAGAAATTCCTCGAGGATTGTCACGCAGCGGTGGAGGGCAGAAATAGGACTGAGGACACATTACAGAAGTTGCGGGGTTCTATCAAGAGGCAGAGGATCGATGCGATAAAACGGTGGAAAAGGAGGTTTCTAAACGAGGAGTGTTTAGAGCTTGCCTGTGATTTAACCCTCTCGGTCTTGAAGAAGTGTCACGAGGTTCACGTTCCTGAGGGTTCGGCATGTCCTTCATTTGAAGATTACGCCGAGCCGCTTCTTCCTGCAACTCTCGGCCTTTCTTTGGAGGATATGAAGGGGAAGGCCGAGGGAGAACGGACCCTTATTCTAGATGAAGAGTTGGATCTTAGCTCTGAGGAGGAAGAGCTTTCTCATAATTGTATTCCTCCGGTTGCTCCCTTAGACCCTACTCCCGCTCCGATTGTTCTGTCAACTTCTGAGGCTTCTCCTGTGCATCCACCGACCTCTGAGGTTTCTCCTGTTCCCTCGGCTGTCCGTGGTTCTCCTTCTGCGGACTTTTAAAGCTCACCTGTTGGGCTTGTGGCCAGGACAGATTTAAAGAAATGAAATTCTTATTTTTGCCCTTCATTATTTCGAAGTCATTTTCTGCGTTTATGTTCTTTATTTTCGATCTATAGTTGGATTAGATAAAGTTGCTCATGGCCGACCGGCATCGAGGTCGATCTATAGTTGAGGCCAAGTTGTGGTCCCAAGGATCTTGTCTTGGCGACCTGGTCGATCTATAGTCGAGGCCGAGTTGTGGTCCCAAGGATCTTGTCTTGGCGACCCGACCGAGCGATGTCGGAGTCGATCGATGATTCCAAGGATCTTGTCTTGGCAACTTGGTCGATCTGTAGTCGAGGCTGAGCTGTGGTCCCAAGGATCTTGTCTTGGCGACCCGGTCGAGCGATGTTGGATTCGATCGATGGTTCCAAGGATCTTGTCTTGGCAACCTGGTCGATCTGTAGTCGAGGCCGAGCTATGGTCCCAAGGATCTTGTCTTGGCGACCGGGCCGAGCGATGTCGAAGTTGATCGATTGATCGCGGCTCTATCGATTCGATCTTACGATCGATCCTTGGAAACCGGTCAAATATAATAAATTCCAAGATTGCGGTATAGGTTGCAATCCTCGGGTCGTCTCACTTAATTGGAACCAAGCGAAAAAGGTCTAAGCTAGCCTAAATGTCAAAATTTGCAATCAAAGTTGATAAAATGGGGGTTTGGTATTTTGATCGAAACTGATAAAAGTGATTAAAATTGGAGAAAAAGTATAAAAGAATGTTTTTGGATTTTTAATAAAATAAATGGACTTGAAATTTTTGGTAATGAGCAAATGATAATAAATCCTCTTGAAAATGGGCGCAGGCTATCACAGTTCAAAAACAAAATTTCGGGGATAAAATCCACTAAGTTTCGAAAGATCAACCCTAAAGGACTCTTTAGGTCCAAAGATTTAATTAATGAACTCTATTATTTAAATCTTTGTTAAAAACCTTAGTGTGAAAAATGGACAAGTAAATGCAATGGGTCAATCGGATAAAAACACAACCATCTAAATCAAACACAACTAGGCAGATTATCAGAGTTAATGCAATATTCGAATGACATATATGAGACTTCATATATTAAGCATCGACATTCAACAAATATCTATGTCCAAATCTCAATACAATGTTCAGCACACGGTTAAAACTATTAACCATGCTAATCTAGCTATACAGATGCAATCTCTAACTTAGAGCTTACAAAACCATAACTAAACTTCAGACACTGAATGAATACTCCCCTTTTAGAACCGGTGAACTCAAACCATTGCTACATCTTCAAGAGGAAATGGGTTTAGCCGCTCATAACTCCGGACTCTCTCACGACTTGTGGAGATTGGACGGCTTCCATGGTAGTAGAAGATGCGGACTGTGATGTAGCGGAGATGATCGAAGATGATGAAGATGGAAAATGATGGTGGCTGCTTCCAGAGTCTGTCTCGAAGAATGTCCATCTTTTGACCTAAAAATAGCAAGTTTATAAATGATGGATGCGGTTCGGGTCAAAACAGTGAGAGATGTTCCCCAATGAGAGTCCGGGTATTTATTTGCTCGCCACGGCGAGATGTATGCGCCGTGACGTGCTCTTCTGGTCTTCTCGCCGCGGCGTATGCTCATAGGCGTCGCGACGTATGTCTCTTGTATCCTCGCCGCGGCGAGATGGGTTTGAGGCCGCGGCGTGCCTTCCTGGTTTGCACACGTCGCGACGTCTACTTGTAACATGTCTCGGCGTGTGAACTATTCGGATGTTTTTGACTCTTCTCTTTCCCTACAAAATAGAACAACAATATGGCAGAATCAATTGTCCTTGAAAAATTATGATAGAATTAATGTTAATTTGTGACAATTTTACTATCGAATTGTATAAAGTGTAAGCTCATTATGATGGAAAAATTAAAGCACAATGTCACAAATTAAGAGTCACAAAGTACATTAAGAGTAGTAAAAATGTAGCCAATTAATAAGATAAACTTGGGCTCAATCAAATTCCCCCACACTTAGACCTTTGTACTCCTGGACAAAGTTTACAAGAGTAAAAAAGAATACAAGAGGGAAAGAAAATATCTGCCATGCTCAAAAAAATAAAAGAAAATTGACGCAATTCACTTCCTCATAAATAAACCACAATAAAGTGAAAGAGTGCTAATAAAACAAACATTGAAAGAATTCAAGTACAAGAGATTGAACAAAAGAGAACTACTCAAGATATAGTGTTTGCGCTCATCTCACTTGTGTCTAGGGATATTTTTGCTCTCAGTCTGCTTAATCCAACTCCTACCATAGGCTTGTGTCAAATCTATTTCTCCACTACAAGAACTATCATTTCAAAGATCAAGAGGACTTTAAGGGTTATAATTTACGGTAGGCTAAATGGATGGATGAAGTGAAAGAAAGAAAGAATAGTACGAGCACATGCACGAAACAAAGGATTGATGTCAACAGTTTTCTGAAACTAACCGTATGCATAAACAGAATGCATACAATTTTTGTTTTGTTTTTTTATTTTATTTTGTGCAATGTATACCGCATAGATTTTTATTGATCTTGCTTTTCTTCTCTTCTTTTTTTTTCTTTTTTTTTAATAATTGAAAAACTGTAACATCCCGTTACCGATGTGATGGGTATATCAGTAATTTGGATCGGGTCCGGATTGAGTACAGGCAAATGTTGCATTGTACATGCATTATAGTTTCTATAGACATCGATAAATAATTGTTGATTTCATAAGCATATGAATGTACATACATGTATGACAATTTCTCGATTAAATCGTGTAAAGTGGAAATTTGGTTATAATTGTACAGATCAGGTTTTGAATATAGAATTGGAGTGAAATTGAAATTTGAGTATGGAATGGGTATTTATTAATTTTGTGAAATTATAGGAATTTTTCAGAATTTTTAGAGTATTGGTTCGGAATCGAAAATTGGCTTAGAGACTGATTAATTGTATTCCGGGTCCGTGATTGATTGACAATTGGTATGAAACAATTGGAGGTGTGATTTCTAGAATTATGGTTGCAAACCATTGCGAAATTGGGAGAAAAATAGAATAAGAATTGGATTGTTAGACCCTAAGATTTGGGCATGTGGCATAAGAGTTGCCAAACATGCCCTTAGCTTTAAAATCTTATATATATATACCCTTACCTTTGAGTTTGCCTCCTTCGACCGATTCCCTTTTGTTTTTGAGAAAAAATCTCATTTTCTTCTTCTCTTCTCCTTCGCGATTCATCGTTCTTGATTGTTGTTTCAATTTTCTTCCTTTGAATTGCTCCAATCATCGTTGTTAACCTAGCTAAATCGGATTTGAGAAAGATGATGAATATTGGAGGAGAAATGAAGGATTGTCGTCGATGTGTTTAGGCTTGATCGTTGAAGTGTTTTAGTGATTTTTAAGAGGTTAAAAGCTTGAATCAAGTAAGTATCTGCTCCTTTATGCCTTAAGTCGTTTAATTTGATCATTGAATTGAGTATGAAATTGTGTAGAAATTGATAAGTTTCGGATGTTAGGGTTTTTGAGAATTTCATTGATTTTGATTTGGGTATTTGATGAATAACGATTAAATGATGGATTTGAGGTTAGAAATAAGTTGGGTTTAATGTTTAAAATTGATTGAGAGTGTTTGGAATGGATTTGGGTAAATTTATATCAGAAGAATTTC
Organism: Erythroxylum novogranatense; assembly: GCA_029891385.1. Taxonomy (NCBI): domain Eukaryota; kingdom Viridiplantae; phylum Streptophyta; class Magnoliopsida; order Malpighiales; family Erythroxylaceae; genus Erythroxylum; species Erythroxylum novogranatense. The sequence continues at coordinate 32,179,200 of CM057225.1, read as the reverse complement.
TGGGTTTCGGATGCATTTCTGGGATCGCACGCCGCGGCGAGCGATGAACACGCCGCGGCGAGCCACCCCATCGTGCACGTCGCGAAGAAGAAATGGATTATACGCCGTGACGAGCTGAAATCTGTCGCGCGCCGCGACGAGTGAAGATGTGGGCCGCGAGAAGAGGATTTCGTCTACACGTCGCGACGAGACCAAGGAGCACGTCGCGGCGAGCAGGCGTGGATTCGCCGCGGGGAGAAACGAAGCGTGCGTCGTGGCGAAGGAAGAGGTCTCGCCGCGGCGAGGGACCTTATTTTCCGAAAATGAAATTTAAGTGTTTATGAGATGATTGTTACAAGTAATGAGTTTGAGGTTTTGATTTCAAATGAATTGGTTCCTTAGTGATTAATTGGAAATTAGAGACTAAGAAATTTGAATTGATAAGATGGAAATTTGGAATTGAATTCGATGATTATCGGATATCGAATGGCAATGAATAGTGAACGTGATTTTAATTGGAATGTGACTTTAGAGTATGGAAATTAGTAAATTGAATTATGGCATCTGGAATTGTTATGAATTAGAGTGAGAGTGATCAAATTGAGAAAATTCGGGAATGTCATAACATGTATAAGACGTAATCTATTCGATACATATGCATGATTGATTATTGGAATTGGTATAATTGGTAATGTGAGATTATTTGACTGTTTTAAAGGCACCATTTGGAGCAATTCCACGGGTATCTTTGGGACTTCAGTCATGTAGTCGGAAGTGCAGGTGAGTAACCTAGTTGGTTTCTCAACCTATATGTGTTTAATTGTATGCACTCATGCCATGTGGAGTTAAGGATGGATATATGTGATTGCTTTTGATTGATTTCGGACCATGGGTGTTCGAAATATTGAATTGCGATATTGAAGTGAAAATGTGAATAAATGTGTATAAATGCATTAGCGAATTGAGTTGTAAATGCATTAGTGAAATGAATTGAGTTTGCATATGATTGAGATACCGGACCAAAGGTCCGAAGAAATGAAAAGTGGTATCGAAATGGAAAGTGACATATGCATTCATGCATAATTGAATGATCAGATAATGGTAGTTGTGACCGGTGGTACCAACGTATTCAGAGCCACAGGCTCAATGCATTGTGCCCGTCACTGGGCTTATCAGGGCATATCACGCCCAACGTATATGAGAGCTATAAGCTCAGCGCACAAGACCTCAGGTCCAACGATTATTAGAGCCTCTGGCTCACCGCAGGGCATATCACGCCCAACGATTTCAGAGCCACTGGTTCAACGTAAATGAGCTCAGACGCACAGTCACAACAACGAAATGAAAATAGAAAAGTGTCACATGTGCATCATATATATGAATGATTAAATGCGATTTGTTTGTGATAGGCGGTATGCCTTATATGTGTGAAATTGGTAATGCATGGATTAATTTGGAATGTGATACAATGTGAATTGACTGTATATGCATGAGTTGGGTGAACCATCGATGATGGTTTCTCACTGAGTTCGCAAACTCATCCAACATTGTAATTATTTTTCAGGAAATGAAGAGTACCCCGTTAGACAAACGGGAGTATGACTACCGCTAGCAAGGCAGAGAAAGGGTCGGGATCAGTGTTGTTCACATCTGCATTAGTGTAGTGAATTTATTAAGTGGGCCCCAATTGATTATGTGTAATGGTATTGTATTACTGAAAATGTTCAGAAATGGCATTGGGCCCAGTTGGGTCATGCATTTCTATTTATGAAATGATTGAGCACTATTGAGTGCTAGTTAATGACTGAAATTGTTTTATATCTAAAAATGTTTTTGTTATAAATCGGGCCCAAATTATTTATTGTTCTTGCGCACTCAACCGTTTTTTAAAGAAAAATTTCATAACGAGTTTTAAAGTGTATTGGATTTGCTCTAGCATACCACCCTCGCTGGTCACGGGCTCGGATATCACTGTAGATGTCGGGTTCGGGTCTCGCGGGAGTGGGGTGCTACATTTGTGGTATCAGAGCCCAGAAGTACAATCTTGCATGGGCATTCTGAAAAAAAATGTGTCAAAGTACATGCATTTAAGTCATGTCCCGGCAGACAGTGACAGCTAATCCCTAGTTTAGTATTTAAGTCTCATGCATGAGCTTGTACCAATGGTTTAAGTGGTTAGAAATAGTGAAGAAAAAGATGATACGAAGAGTGTGAAAAATGGAATTTGTGGATATCAAGGAATAAGAATAGGTATATGGTATGATCTGATAAATGGAGATTTAGTGTATTGGTACTGATGGACTTATTGTGAAATACGACATTAGAGTTATATTGGAAAATATCCTTGAATGTGGAAGAGATGTGAATATATATGTATATGTAGTTGCGGATTGATAGAGGAAATATGGAGATATGTTAAAGATGGCAAGATTGAAAGTGTATAAGTCAAGTGAATGGAAATAAAATGTTCTGTGATCTAGAAGGATTATCATTGTATTGGATTATCGTGATGGGAGTTATGATTGGAGGTCTATGACTTAGAGTCAGAATATGTTAAGTGAGAAAGCAAGAATGAATGTACATCTGTGATATGGATTTGAGTGTGATTAATCTCGCGTAAAATGAGATAATGAAAAGATTGAAATGTAAGAAAATGATATTGGTAGATAAAAAAGTTGAAAGGTTGTTAAGGTTCAGTTGAATTGCCTTTGTGAAATGCACACCTGATAATGGGAATACACCATAGCAAGTAAAAATATGAAGCCTATAGGTATTTTATGGATGGGAATGATATCGGAATCAATTGGTGAGTTAGTGGGTAAATGCCAGTCATAGTTCTTATAGTTAAAATTCATGTGAGTTGGAGTAAGAAATGAAAGTGCATATAGTGATTAGTTAGGAATGAATTGAGATGGTAAACAGGATATTATTATGGTAAAATCCTCATGATTGAAGACAGGTGCAAAAAGGAAGAGTGTGGTCAAAAATCAAATGAGATTGAAGTATCCTTAGCGTAAGTGACTAAATTGTGAGTTGCTCTACGTCTATTTCTTGAAAAGATGAAGTGATTTTGATGGTATTTTCTTCAAAAGGATGTCCTATATTAACTGAGGCATAATTGATTTTCACGTGATATTATGAGTTATAGTAAAATGGATTTCCTAAGGCATTGAGAATGCCTGATAAGAAATGTGATGACTGTTGATGATTAGGAATTCCATGAGTGGTATTGATAGAAAATAGAAAATTTCTTATACAGAAGAGTTTCCCCTGAATTGGGTTAAGTCGATCAGATGATTTAATTGGAAGAATTATGGATTAAAGGGGTAAATCTGAGATAAAGCTAAAATGAATTAAAAGTCATTATCGGGAGTCCCGATCTTAGTAGAGACTCAGTGTAAGAGATGGAATGTGTTGCTAAAAAGGTATGTGTGATGATAATGTAAAGAATCCGATCGTGCAATAGGATTATTGAGCAGTAAAGAGATATTAGTCGTGATTTGAGGAGAATATCGATTCATGAATATTTCGTAAATATGATCGTAAGGCATAAAGTGGATTTGATAAATATGTTATTAACCCAGTTTGTAATGATTGTAATAAATTGAAATGTGTGGAGAATCTAATGTATGAGAATATGTGTTTGAATAGGTTATAATGGCGAGAAAAGATTGTGAGAAAATTGATCCTCATTGAGACGCTCAATATTTAAAGAGTTATATGACAATCCATCATGAGTATGGTATAAGGAATTTTAGGTAGAAATTATCAAAGTTCTTAACGCTCCGAATGTATTGTGCTATTGAAGAGTAAAGTGTCTTAATTGTATTTAGATTGAGAGTGGCTATGATTGTTAATGATATATGTAATGTATTTAAAAGTGGAGAAAATATTTATTGAATATGGCTTTGGGAGATTTAATGGCGATAGAGGAATTGATAAAATGCGAAATTTGCAAAGGACCGATATATATAAGGAATTTGGAGTTATTTTAGACTGATTGTATGTTGGATACGCCCAAAGAAATTGTTGAAGGTTTTCGATCTTAGCCCTTGATGATAATGTTGGAGGAAAACGTGTAAATTGTATGACTAATGATTGTAAAAGAGACATTTGGAGAAATTTATAATTGAGTATTGATCGTATCATTTTAAAATTGGAGATGTTATAGTATTTAATGAAGTGTCCCCAGTCAAGGCTATAACGCGATCTATTGAAAGAGTGCAAAGTGATTCTATGTTCGTGGAGATCAGTATAATCTTATGGGCTGCATTGTAATTTGATGACTTGAAATTTATTATCTAGGAAAGTGTTTTGAAAGTTTGAAGGTTCTATTAAATGAAATGTTTTGAATGTATTTATAAGTAAGTAAAGTAATAATGATTATGCTAGTAGTGAATTTGGAAAAAGGACTATGCGATTGAGTGTTTCAGAATTTCGTTAATGAAGCAAATAATTAAGTAATAAGGTTATGAAACCTGATGTAAGGTTGAATGCAAGTTGTCGAGTTAGTAAAAAAAATAGTATTAGCGATCGGAATCCTAAACCAGGTGTGCATGTGTGTATAGAAAGAATGGCAAAGTCCGAATTGAGAATTTTGAATTTGTGGATCTCATCGAGGAATTGTGAGTAGCTTTAGCTATAGAAAATGAAAATTGTGGTGGACTAAGAAGTATGGGTAAAACTCATTAAAGGAACTGTTAGTGAAATCGTAAGGAACAATTAAAGCTATATTCCAGTAAGAGCGCATTGAAAGAGTAATTGAATGTTAGATGTAGAAACGAAGGGTTATATGAATGTCAGACCTACGAGACTTGTTGTTGGAAATAAATGTGAAATTGATATTTGGGAGTTCATAGAGTTATGAGATTGATGTATAGGTTAAATTGATTGTGAGGATATCAATTGTTAAATTGGAGACATCATTTGAAAAGTGTATAAAGGGTCTTAAATCCAAAAAGGAGTTGTTCATCCCGATAGTAAAGTGAACAGGACCTAATATAGTCGAAGGCCCTGAGTGATTTGAGTTAATGTTGATGGGTAAATTGAATCTGCAATAGGGCTTAAGTAATCCAAGTTGAAGGTAGTGAATCAAATTGATGATTATCGAGGTTTTTGAAACCTTATGAGATTAGTAATTAGCATTAAAGAGATGCATTTTGATAAGCGATATATGAAATGCTTCTAAATGTATCACCTCGGCCAAACTACGCATTGATTGAGAAAGAAAAAAAAAGGTAAATGGGAAATTAAATTCGTTATTAAGTGGCCTTCATATGATTGTGGTGTGAATAGACTTGTAAGGCAGGTTAAGAACCAAAAAGATGATTCAGATTCATTAATTGTTTTATGAACAGAGTTCGGAAATATCATTATGATTTGATTTGATATGTATGTGTTATTGGTATCGAAAGTAAAGAATTTACAATTGATTGTATTGGCAGAATTTAGTTCTGTAATGATATAGTGGAAAAAGGTATTTTAGTGATCGGACTAATTCCCCTATCTTCCTAATCAATTGTATATGAAATTTTGAGGACGAAATTTTTTTATTAGGAGGAGAATTGTAACATCTATTTACCGATATGATGGGTATATCGATAATTTGGATCGGTCCGATTGAGTACAGGCAAATGTTGCATTGTATATGCATTATAGTTTCTATAGACATCGGTAAATAATTGTTGATTTCATAAGCATATGAATGTACATACATGTATGACAATTTCCTGATTAAATCGTGTAAAGTGGAAATTTGGTTATAATTGTACAGATTAGGTTTTGAATATAGAATTGGAGTGAAATTGAAATTTAAGTATGGGAATGGGTATTTATTAATTTTGTGAAATTATAGGAATTTATTTAGAATTTTTAGAGTATTGGTTCCGGACCGGAAAATTGGCTTAGAGACTGATTAATTGGATTCCGGGTCCGTGATTGATTGACAATTGGTATGAAACAATTGGAGGTGTGATTTCTAGAATTATGGTTGCAAACCATTGCGAAATTGGGAGAAAAATAGAATAAGAATTGGATTGTTAGACCCTAAGATTTGGGCATGTGGCATAAGAATTGCCAAACATGCCCTTAGCTTTAAAATCTTTTATATATATACCCTTACCTTTGAGTTTGCCTCCTTCGACCGATTCCCTTTTGGTTTTGAGAAAAAATCTCATTTTCTTCTTCTCTTCTCCTTCGCGATTCATCGTTCTTGATTGTTGTTTCAATTTTCTTCCTTTGAATTACTCCAATCATCGTTGTTAACCTAGCTAAATCGGATTTGAGAAAGATGATGAATATTGGAGGAGAAATGAAGGATTGTCGTCGATGTGTTTAGGCTTGATCGTTGAAGTGTTTTAGTGATTTTTAAGAGGTTAAAAGCTTGAATCAAGTAAGTATCTGCTCCTTTATGCCTTAAGTCGTTTAATTTGATCATTGAATTGAGTATGAAATTGTGTAGAAATTGATAAGTTTCGGATGTTAGGGTTTTTGAGAATTTCATTGATTTTGATTTGGGTATTTGATGAATAACGATTAAATGATGGATTTGAGGTTAGAAATAAGTTGGGTTTAATGTTTAAAATTGATTGAGAGTGTTTGGAATGGATTTGGGTAAATTTATATCGAATATCGAAGAATTTTTGGGTTTGGATGCATTGATCGGACGCCGCGCATGAAGCGATGAACACGCCATGGCGAAGCCACCCCATTATGCACGTCGCGACGAAGAAATGGATTATACGCCATGACGAGTTGAAATCTCACGCCGCGATGACAGTGAAGATGTCATGACAAGAGGATTTCGTCTACACGTCGCGACGAGACCAAGGCGCACGTCGCGGCGAGTAGGCGTGGATTCGCCGCGGGAAGAAACGAAGCGTGCATCGCTGTGAAGGAAGAGGTCTCGCCATGGCGGCGACCATCTTGTATGCGTGAGGACCTTATTTTCCGAAAATGAAATTTAAGTGTTTATGAGATGATTGTTACAAGTAATGAGTTTGAGGTTTTGTTTTCAAATGAATTGGTTCCTTAGTGATTAATTGGAAGTTAGAGACTAAGAAATTTGAATTGATAAGATGGAAATTTGGAATTGAATTCGATGATTATCGGATATCGAATGACAATGAATAGTGAACATGATTTTAATTGGAATGTGACTTTAGAGTATGGAAATTAGTAAATTGAATTATGGCATCTGGAATTGTTATGAATTAGAGTGAGAGTGATCAAATTGAGAAAATTCGGAATGTCATAACATGTATAAGACGTAATCTATTCGATACATATGCATGATTGATTATTGAATTGGTATAATTGGTAATGTGAGATTATTTGACTGTTTTAAAGGCATCACCGAGCAATTCCATTGTATCTTTGGGACTTCAGTGTCAGTAGCTTGAAGTGCGGTGAGTAACCTCGTTGGTTTCTCAACCTATATGTGTTTAATTGTATGCACTCATGCCATGTGGAGTTAAGGATGGATATATGTGATTGCTTTTGATTGATTTCGGACCATGGTTGTTCAAAATATTGAATTGCGATATTGAAGTGAAAATGTGAATAAATGTGTATAAATGCATTAGCGAATTGAGTTGTAAATGCATTAGTGAAATGAATTGAGTTTGCATATGATTGAGATACCGGACCAAAGGTCCGAAGAAATGAAAAGTGGTATCGAAATAGAAAGTGACATATGCATTCATGCATAATTGAATGATCAGATAATGGTAGTTGTGACCGGTGGTACCAACGTATTCAGAGCCACAGGCTCAATGCATTGTGCCCGTCACTGGGCTTATCAGGGCATATCACGCCCAACGTATATGAGAGATGTAAGCTCAGCGCACAGGACCTCAGGTCCAACGATTATTAGAGCCTCAGGCTCACCGCAGGGCATATCACGCCCAACGATTTCTGAGCTACTGGCTCAACGTAAATGAGCTCAGGCGCACGGTCACAACAACGAAATGAAAATAGAAAAGTGTCACATGTGCATCATATATATGAGTGATTAAATGCGATTTGTTTGTGATAGGCGGTATGCCTTATATGTGTGAAATTGGTAATGCATGGATTAATTTGGAATGTGATATTATGTGATACAATGTGAATTGACTGTATATGCATGAGTTGGGTGAACCATCGATGATGGTTTCTCACTGAGTTCGCAAACTCATCCAACATTGCAATTATTTTTCAGGAAATGAAGAGTACCCCGTTAGACAAACGAGAGTATGACTACTGCTAGCAAGGCAGAGAAAGGGTCGGGATTAGTGTTGTTCACATCTGCATTAGAGTAGTGAATTTATTAAGTGGGCCCCAATTGATTATGTGTAATGGTATTGTATTACTGAAAATGTTCAGAAATGGCATTGGGCCCAGTTGGGTCATGCATTTCTATTTATGAAATGATTGAGCACTATTGAGTGCTAGTTAATGACTGAAATTGTTTTATATCTAAAAATGTTTTTGTTATAAATCGGGCCCAAATTATTTATTGTTCTTAAGACTCAACCGCTTTTGAAAGAAAAATTTCATAACGAGTTTTAAAGTGTATTTGATTTGCTCTAGCATACCACCCTCGCGGGTCACGGGCTCGGATATCACTGTAGATGTCGGGTTCGGGTCTCGCGGGAGTGTGGTGCTACAAAAACACTTTTTGTTCCTTTTTGGAACACTTTTTTTTTACAGAAGCAAAATACCTAATGACACCATAAAAATATGAATGCAAATGCTCATAACAAGAGGGCTCAAAGGGCTAGCAAGGGATAGATATAGAAGGGACTGTGTTTAGGAAAATGGGTTGAGGAAGGAACGCCTCTATCACATCAATAAAAATCCAGTCCATTAAGCTTCAAGTAAGAGTCAAAACAAGTTCTAGAGAAAAAATGAAATAAGCAGACGCACACAAATATAAAAGAAAATTTTGGCTCAAATATCCTTCCAACAAGGGTATTATCTCTATGAACAATCTCAAGTCTGAAAAACTTAAAATGCTACTTTGTCAGCATGCTTCCATTCACTGTGCTTTGAAAACATGAAGAGTAAAATTAGCCAATACCAATTATCATTAAAAGAATGGAAGGTATTTTCATAAACTCATGTACCAGTTTGAACTTATAAGGTCTTTGAAACACAAAAGGTACAAAAGTTTCATGCGGAAGAATTAGAATTGAGGAAAGAAAAATTTTTTTTTGCACAAACCTTCTGTAAAAAGGGTGGACATCGCGACGTGCATTTTGCACGTCACGACGTGTGTGGGTGTATCGCGCCTCGCCGCGGCGAGATGCTGCATGCACGTCGCGACGTGTCGGAGTGAACAGTGGCTCGCTGCGGCATGTGAACTGTCGCCGCGGCGAGAAGCAACATAAAGGCAGCAAAAATAATGTATACCAAGTCTAAGATGTGTACCTTCATGCGAAATTGGCTAACACAACCAAAAAGTGTCAAAAAGGAGCATAACAAATAGTAAAAAAAGGGAAAAGCTCCCCCACACTTAAATAACACATTGTCCTCAATGAAAATGAAAACAAAAACTTGGTATAAATGATGAGGGCAAAATATGGTCAGTACAAAGTGCGCTAAGAAAAGGAGAAAACACTAGAAAAATAAAAGAAAAACAACATAGAACAAAATGCCAGAACTAAGCTGCAGGGCCATCAGGGGCAGGATCAGGAGGAGCAGCCGCAAAGGAGCTAGGATCGACCGAAGAATCACCGTCGGTAGGAGGAAGAGGAATGTGGAGGTGTGCCGCAAGCAAGGCATACATCCGCTGGTGGTATCGACGATCGGCGGCTCGTTGGGCTTCGGAATGAAGAAAAGCGGCATGAAGGGTGGCCACCTGATGAGTGAGGGTGGAAACCTGGTGAGTTAGTGTAGTCAAAGGAGAAGGGGAAGAGGGGGGTAAGGTGGGGTGGGGGTCCGGGAGAGGCACATCGGAAGGTGCAGGAGCAACAACAGGAGGGGAAGGAGGAGGTGGTGGTGGTGAAGGAGAATGTGGTGGCGGAGGGGGAGGTGAGGAGGAGGTGGTGGGGCTAGAAAACAGGGTTATTTGAGATGGACGTATCGAAAAAGGGAGGCGGGTTTAAAAATCTTGTCAGTAGGAAGTTCCGGGACCTGGTGGGCTCGGAACAGATCACTAACAAGGTGAGGGAATAAGATGGAATGGGTAAGGGTAGAAGTGAGGATGGATTGGCGGAGGGCGGAAGTGATTGCCTGAGCAATATCAACCGGCCGGCCAACCATCAGAAGGTAAATGTACAATGCCTGTTCTTTGGGAACGAGGGCAAGGTGGGTGGTAGGAAGAACGTTGTTGCAGATCAAATGAAGCCAAGGACGGGCCTCAGGACGAAGATCAGCATGACGAATGTAACTCTGAGACACTCTAGGTCGATGTCATTCGGCACCCGCAGGACAAAGGGTGCGAAGGACATCATCCCAAGGGTAGTCCCGAATAAGGTCAGCGTAGTGGCAGCGAAGAATGGGAGGAAGGTGGTAGTGGTCACGGATGGCGGCAGGGGTAAAGGGTTGAGAAACGGTAACACCTCGAAAACAAATATCAAAGGTGTCATGGTGACGGGCATAGGTGTAGAAAAACGAATGTGTCATTTCCAGGAGTCCGGGGCTGCACTAAACCGGAAAGTTGGGAAGAGCCGAGCTGTTGGACGAAAGGGTGAGTGGATGGTGAAAGAGGGAAAGGTCGCTCCTTGAGTAGCGGCCTAGCTTCTATCTTAGCAGCTAGGGCAGTATACTCAGGGTCGACCGGAGGGGAAGAAGTGGAAGGATTAGCAGGGGAGGCTAGAGGATGGGAACGGTGGGAATGTGAAGGGGAATGGTCGGAGTCGGAGTAGAAATTGGAGGGTGTAGAGGGGCGGATGGTGGCGTTCTTGGTGCGAGGCATTTTTCTGAACAGAAAATAAAACACAGAAAATCAGTCAAGCAAAATAAAAAGAACAGTGTCTCGCCGCAACGTCTGAACGTGCGCCGCGGCGAAACATCCTGGGTTGCTCACGCCTCGGCGAGCACTCGAGACGCCGCGGCGTAGGGCGAAAATGTGACACACTGCGACACGGCGAACCGTCGTCGCCTCAGAAAACAAACCCTAATCTACAAAACGAAAATGAAAATGATAGAGGGGAGAAATATCTTACAAGATGAACACAGAGATAGACGAAGGGGAAGGAAGATGGAAGCTGAGGAGAGCCACTAGCACAGACGAAGAGGAAGGAAGAAGGAGTAGTCGCGGTGCAAAAATGAGAGGGAGGCGGCGTGAAAGAGGGACGTCATAGGGTTTAGAAGAGTTAGAAGGTAAAATGACAAAAGGGCACTGGGTAAAGAGAAGAATCGCCGTGCAATGAGGAGAAAAACGGAATTTAAACCCTTCTAAGGTTTCGTTTGAAACTCTCGCGCCGCGGCTCCTAATCTCTGCACGTCGCGGCGTCAAAATCGTTGCACGCCACGGTGAACTAATTAGTAGACGTCGCGGCGTGTCCTTCTCTGAACGCCGCGTGTGGCGTATTCGCTTATTTACGTCGTCGGCGCCACATCCCACATCGCAAATAATGCTTAGAAAATTAACAGGATCCTAAGCATCACTATTCCTGACCACTCATGCACAAAATTTCTTCAACCAAGTTACATGCATCATGCATTGACTAAGATCACGAGTTCCAGAAGAGAGATTATTAAAAATTACTAAACTGAAATCCTACTGAACTAAACCTAACCTATCTGAACTAAACCTAACACTACTGAGTAGTTTCTCCCCTACACTCATTCAACATATTCATGCAAAATAATATCAGTGTCAATCCCATTTTCAATCAGCACAAATATATGATAAGTGAAAGGAAAGAAACTACCTAGTTTTTAAGGTGGATCCTGGTTCTCATGATAGAGCTTCGAAAGATGGCCATTCACCTTGAGTCGTGTTCCACTTTCCTCATGTAAAAGCTCTACCATACCAAAGTTGTGAACCTTCGTGACCAAATACGGTCCCTCCCAACGAGTATTGAAAGCCCCATGTTTGAAAGTGAAACGAGCTTTGAATAATAGGACTGTATCTCCTTCTTTGAAACTTTTCCGCCGAATGATCTTGTCATGCATCAATTTTGCTTTTTCTTTGTAGAGTTTTGCATGCTCATATGCCTCTAACCTTAATTCCTCGAGCTCTTGAAGTTGCAACTTCCTCTCCATTCCAGAAGATTCCAAGTCCATATTGCATTGTTTGATTGCCCAATATGCTTTATGCTCCAATTCCACAGGTAAATGGCAAGCCTTTCCATAGATCAAACGGTAAAGGGACATACCTATGGGGGATTTATAAGCAGTCCGATATGCCCATAGTGCTTCCTCGAGGCGAAGGCTCCAATCCTTCTTTGATGGCTTTACAATTTTCTCCAAAATGTGCTTCACCTCTTTGTTTGAAACTTCATCTTGTCCATTGGTTTGTGGGTGATATGCAGTGGAGACTTTGTGAGTGACCCCAAATTTCAAAAATAAGTTATTAATGACTCTATTACAAAAATGGGTTTCCCTATCACTCACCACAGCTCTTGGTATACCAAAACGACAAAAAATGTTGGACTTAAGAAATTTAGACACGGCTTGGGCATCATCTTTTCTAGTGGGAATGGCCTCTATCCACTAGGACACATAATCAACAACTAAAAGGATATACCCAAAGCCAAAAGATGGAGGAAATGGGCCCATGAAATCGATTCCCCAAACATCAAAGATTTCACAAAATAAGAGAGGTTGTTGGGCCATTTCATGTCGTTTACCTAATCCTCCAAATCGTTGACATTTATCACATGACCGACAAAAGTTAAATGAATCCTTAAAAAGTGTAGGCCAATAAAAACCAGACTCGAGGATTTTCCTATATGTTTTCCTTGCACTAAAATGACCACCACAAACCATGGAATGACAAGCTGAAATTATATCATCATACTCTTCATGAGGCACACATTTCCTGATCACCTAGTCACTGCACATTCTCCACAGATGAGGGGCATCCCAAATGTAATGTCGAGCTTCACTCTTTAGCTTCTGAGCTTGTGCCTGAGACATAAAAGGAGGAGTGAGTCCAGACATTAGGTAGTTAACAATATGTGCAAACTAAGGTTCTTTAACAATTGAAGCACATAAGACCGAATCAGGAAATGAATCATAGGTAAGGTCAGAAGAATCCACTCCATGTGTGTCGTTGGGTAGCCTGCTCAACCGGTGGCCACGTGGTTTCTTTGCTCCCGCACGATCCTTTATCTCAATATCAAATTTTCGAGCAACAATGCCCACCGTATCAACCTAGGCTTGGATTGTGGTTTCTGGAGGAGATATCGAACAGCTGCATGATTAGTAAAAATGGTAACATGTGAGCTCAACAGATATTGCCTAAATTTTCCAAAGCAAAACTCATCGCAAGCGGCTCTTTTTCAATTGTTGTATAGTTGATCTGAGCTGGATCCAGTGTTTTCGAGGCGTATGCAATAACTCTTGGTAACTTCTCCTCCCATTGACCCAGCATAGCCCCTACAGCACAATTAGATGCATCACATGAAAGCTCAAAAGGTAAATGCCAATAAGGAGCAACTAGAATAGGTGGAGAAATGAGTTTTGATTTCAGCATGTTGAAGGCCTTCTTGCAAGAATCATCAAATTCAAATTTTTCATCTTTTTGTAAAAGCTTGGAGAGAGGTAACGCAATTTTGTTGAAATCCTTTATGAAGTGCCTGTAAAATCCTGCATGACCCAAAAATGATTGTATGTCACGAATACAAGTAGGGTAAGGCAAAGAAGATATAACCTCAATCTTAGCTTTATCCACTTCAATCTCCTTGCTAGAAATTAAATGACCAAGCACGATACCTTCACTGACCATGAAATGACATTTCTCAAAGTTCAAAATCAAATTCTTTTCAATGCATCTTTGTAAAACTCTTACAAGGCTGGACAAACAAGCATCAAAAGAATCACCATAGACTGTGAAATCATCCATAAATACTTCCATACATTCCTCTAAAAATTCACAGAAAACATCCATCACACAACGCTGGAAAGTTCCTGGGGCATTACATAATCCAAAAGGCATCCTTCGATATGCAAAGGTGCCAAAAGGACATGTAAATGTGGTTTTGTCCCGTCCTCCGCAATGGGTACCGAAAGTATCCAGAAAACCATCCAAGAAACAATAATGTGATTTGCCTGCAAGCCTTTCAAGCATTTGATCAATAAAGGGAAGAGGGAAATGGTCTTTCCTTGTGGCATCATTTAATCGTCTATAATCTATACACACATGCCACGAATTTTTCACTCTAGTAGGAATAAGCTCATCCCTATCATTTTTTACTACTGTTATTCCACTCTTTTTAGGCACTACATGAATTGGACTAACCCACTCACTATCAGAAATGGGATATATTATCCCTACACTCAACAACTTCGTGATTTCCTTCTTCACAACATCTAAGATAAGTGGGTTAAGCCTTCTTTGAGGTTGCCTCACCGATTTTGACCCCTCACTCAATAAGATCCGGTGTGTGCAAATGGCTGGGCTAATGCCAGGTATATCTGCTAAAGTCCACCCGATAACTCTCTTATGTTCCCTCAAAACATTCATGAGTCTCTCTTCCTCAGTTTGGGACAAAGTACTAGCAATTATGACAGGTAATCATTCATCAGACTCAAGAAAGGCATACTTTAAAGTAGCAGGTAGTGGTTTGAGCTCAAGCACAGGAGGTTGCATAATAGAAGGAATCAATTTATGAAGCTCAAGAGAAAAGAGATCACTCCCTCTTTCATCTCGGGTGAAGTCTGTCTCCTGGTGAGTGGTTGTGACTAAGCCTTCCTGCTTCCCTGAAACATGGACAGAAAACACTTTTCCAAGATCAAGAGAATGTAATCCAGCATCCAAAGAATCTTGTTGTAACTCATATTTTTGGCAAGCATTTTCCACAGCTAAATCAATCATGTTCACACCCAAAAGTGAATAATCCTCATGTGGGTGCTTCATTGCCTCATACATATTAAAGCTCACCTGTTGGTCACCTACTTCCATGGTGATCTTACCTTCCTTCATACTGATCATTATGCTTGCAGTCCGTAAAAAGGGTCGTCCGAGAATTAAGGAAGTATCCTGCACAACTTCAGAAGACATATCAAGTACATAAAAATCAGCAGAAAATACTAACCCTTTAACCTGGACCAAGATGTCCTCAATGATACCCACTGGATGCCTAAATGATCTATCAGCCAACTGGAGGACAACAGATGTGGGCTTAATACTCTTCACCCTAAGGCCTCATAAACCCACTCGGGCATCAAATTTATCGCTGCCCCGGATCTAACAAAGCTCACCTATAGTCACTTTCCCAAGATGCAAGGGATGGTGAAAGATCCAGGTCTTGACACTTGACAGGTATTTTGCTTGAACAAAGTGAAACATTTGAGCTCACTTGCACTCTCTCATTTGGCCTAAACTTTCTCTTGTTAGTGCATAATTCCTTCAAATATTTTGCATAGGCCGAACTCTCTTCACTAAATCTAGCAAAGGCACATTCACTTCAACTTTCCCAAACAAATCAATTATTTCTTTCTCATGTTTACTCTCATTCATGCGCTTGCTCATCAAATATGAATTTGGAAAAGGAAGGTCTTGAATACTTACCTCCTTACCTTTCTTTGGATTGCTTGCTCGATTCTCCACTTTCGCTTGATCATTGAACTCTCAAGTAGTTCCCTTGTTCCTTGAAGCATGCTTTTTCTCTCTCAAAAGCTCTTCTTCCCTCACACTTTCTGATTTCTTAATCTTGTCCTTTGGTGGGGGTACTAACTCACTATCAATCTCATCCTCACATGTCTCTTCATCTACTTAAGGATTAAACCTCACTTGCTTCCCACTCCGGAGGGCAATTGCATTTAGACTCTTCGGATTCATCACAGTATTTGAAGGAATAGTCCCACTACTTTTTGCTTGGTTTTCACTCATGTTATTGGACAACTGAGTGACATAGGAATTTATGTTCTCCGCCTTGGTCTCCCATTGTTCCATTCTCTTCTCCAAGGCATTGAATCTAGCAGCAGTCTTTGAGGAATCCTGTTAAATAAGAGAAGCAATTGAATTCAACTGGTTAGCATTAGAATCCCTCTCTTCCTTCATCAGTGTCATCATACTGTGAAGCAGCTGATTGGTGTCTTCTTTTGGTGGGACCGTCAGGGCTTGCTGTTGATTTGGGAATTGGCTAGTGGAAGTACCATCTCCTCCCCCTTGTGAAAATCTGTTTGGGGCCTCGCTCTCTTCATTTCTCCAACCAAATCTTGATTGACTTCCATCCTTCATTGTATGTGTTGGAGTAGGATCCCACTTCGATTAGCTCTTCCGGATACACAATGACACCTCTTCATATCTTCCAGACAAACACTTGAAATGTGCATCACCGACCCACAATTATCACAACTGGGTGCGAATATCTCAGAGAAGATGATGGGCGATGCACATTCAAGTTCTTCAACTCAGCAGTAATACAGGACAACTGTGATGTTATCCTGTTCTCCAGCGAATCTACCTTTGTTTCCAGACTCTCCATTCTCTTTGCTTGGGCTGTCAAAGCTCCCAATTCATTCAATCCTCTAGAGTCTCTTACACTGTATTGTTGATGGTTTAAGGCCATCTTCTTTATCAAGTCCCATGCTTCCAATGCTGTAAGGTCAATCAAAGATCCTCCAGATGCAGCATCTAGTATACCTTTCTCTTGACTCTTTAACCCATCATAAAAATACTGCACCAATTGTTCATCAGGGATTTGGTGATGGGGGCATCTGGACAGAAGATCTTGGAAGCGGTTCCAATAATCATACAGTGACTCATCATAATCCTGGCGGGCTGAATAGATTTCCTTCCTCATCGAAGATGTCCTGGAGGCTGGAAAATATTTCTCCAAAAATGCTTTCCTCAGGTTGGCCCAGCTATGATAGGCATTAGCCACATCCCTAAGACTCATGTACCACTCTTGCCTTTCCTTCCAAGGACAAATGAAACACCTTCCATAGCACTGATCCAAAGTAGCTCCCATCGGCTTCATACTCGCAAATCATCGTCAAAGCTCAGAGGTGCATATATGGATCATCTCCTGCCAAACCATGAAATTTAGGAAGGGAATTAATCAACAAACCTTTAATCTCAAAATTAACATCAAAATTAGGGCAAGCAACAGTAAATGGATCATAATGCACATCAGAAGTTGTTGCTTCCCTAATGGTCCTACGTCGCTGGTTCTCATTGTTCTCTCCTACTCTCTCATGCTCACCATTTCCTCCATTAGTCCCATTTCTAGGTTGGTGTACGGGAAAATCAGGATTTGGGAAAATGTTTGGATTCTCAGCCATGTTCTCACTATCTCGCTCAACTAATCTCTTTCTCTCTTGTTCTTTCCTCTCTTTCCTAAGTCTCCTCAAATGTCTCTCAACTTCAGGTTGGAATTGAACAAGTCTACCTCTCCTGGGCATGCACAAAAATCAATCCTCAAATGAAGAATGCAGTAACAAAATTTTCTCACAATCACACAAAATCAGATAAAAGTGAAATGTGATGAATGTGAGAGTATGAGTGTATGGATGTATGTATGAGTGTGTATTTGTGAAAAATGTGCGCAGTAAGAGACAAAATCAAAGTATGAAGTATGCTTGTGCAAAGGAAAATCAAACCTATACTGTGAACAAGTGTGAAAATCAAACTATACTAAATGCAAGCAAAAACAATGATTCCGATTATCAACGAAAATTCAAATGAATGACAATGGCTATCCGACGGTAAACCAATTTCTTGGCTTCCCCGGCAACGGCGCCAATTTGATCGCGGCTCTGTCGATTCGATCTTATGATCGATCCTTGAAAATCGATCAAATATAATAAATTCCAAGATTGCGGTATAGGATGCAATCCTCGGGTCGTCTCACTTAATTGGAACCAAGCGAAAAAGGTCTAAGCTAGCCTAAATGTCAAAATTTGCAATCAAAGTTGATAAAATGGGGGTTTGATATTTTGATCGAAACTGATAAAAGTGATTAAAATTGGAGAAAACGTATAAAAGAATGTTTTTGGATTTTTAATAAAATAAATGAACTTGAAATTTTTGGTAATGAGCAAATGATAATAAATCCTCTTGAAAATGGGCGCAGCTATCACAGTTCAAAACAAATTTTAGGGATAGAATCCACTAAGTTTGAAAGATCAACCCTAAAGGACTCTTTAGTCCAAAGATTTAATTAATGAACTCCATTATTTAAATCTTTGTTAAAAATCTTAGTGTGAAAAATGGACAAGTAAATGCAATGGGTCAATCGGATAAAACACAACCATCTAAATCAAACACAACTAGGCGATTATCGAGTTAATGCAATATCCGAATGACATATATGAGACTTCATATATTAAGCATCGACATTCAACAAATATCTATGTCCAAATCTCAATACAATGTTCAAAGACACGGTTAAAACTATTAACCATGCTAATCTAGCTATCTGATGCAATCTCTAACTCGAGCTTACAAAACCATAACTAAACTTCTATTAATCGAATGAATACTCCCTTTTAGAACCGGTGAACTCAAACCATTGCTACATCTTCAAGAGGAAATGGGTTTAGCCGCCATAACTCGGACTCTCTCACGACTTGTGGAGATTGGACGGCTTCCATGGTAGCAGAAGATGCGATCGTGATGTAGCGGAGATGATCAAGATGATGAAGATGGAAAATGATGGTGGTCGCCCAGAGTCTCATCTGAAGAATGTTCATCTTTTGACCTAAAATAGCAAGTTTATAAATCATGGGACGCGGTCGGTCAAAAGCAGGAGAGATGTTCCCAATGAGAGTCCGGTATTTATCGCTTTCACGATGAGATGTATCGCCGTGGCGTTTCTTCGGTCTTCTCCGCACAGATGCTCATAGCGTCATGACGATGTCTCTTGTATCCTCGCAGCAGCGAGATGGGTTTGAGGCCGCGGCGTGCCTTCCTGGTTTACATACGTCGCGGCGTCTACTTGTAACATGTCTCGGCGTGTGAACTATTCGGATGTTTTTGACTATTCTCTTTCCGTACAAAATAGAACAACAATATGGCAGAATCAATTGTCCTTGAAAAATTATGATAGAATTAATGTTAATTTGTGACAATTTTACTATCGAATTGTATAAAGTGAAAGCTCATTATGATGGACAAATTAAAGCACAATGTCACAAATTAAGAGTCAAAAAGTACATTAAGAGTAGTAAAAATGTAGTCAATTAATAAGATAAACTTGGGCTCAATCATCGGTGGTTCCAAGGATCTTGTCTTGGAAACCTGGTCGATCTGTAGTCAAGGCCGAGCTGTGGTCCCAAGGATCTTGTCTTGGCGACCGGGCCGAGCGATGTCGAAGTTGATCGATGGTTCTAGGGATCTTGTCTTGGCAACTTGGTCGATCTGTAGTCGAGGTCGAGCTGTGGTCCCAAGGATCTTGTCTTGGCAACCCGGCTGAGCGATGTCGAAGTCGATCGATGGTTTCAAGGATCTTGTCTTGGCAACTTGGTCGATCTATAGTCGAGGCTGAGCTGTGGTCCCAAGGATCTTGTCTTGGCGACCCGACCGAGCGATGTCGATGGGATTTTATACTCTGTCAAATTTAATGAAATTCCTTCTTGTCGAGAAATCTAAAAACCCCTTTATTAATGATAACGAGGGCGTGGGCCGTTAAAAAACCTGACTGGTAGGGTCAGTAAAAAGGTACCCACAGGTTGTGTACAAATAACAGTAATAAACAAAGATTAACGAAAATGAAACTTATCTACTAGTAGAACGCCTTCAAGTTTCGAGAGTTCCAGGGCCTTGATAGTATCTTCCTGTTCGCATCGCGAAGAATGTAAGAGCCATGTATGGCTTGCTTGAGAACCTGGTAGGGTCCTTCCCACGCTTGTCCGAGCTTTCCAGGGTGTTTCCCAGCCTCCTCAGCCTTTCGTAGGACGTACCCACCGATCTTTACATCGCTCGGCTTTACTCTTCTGTTATAGAACTTCATTGCTTTTTGTCTGACGGCTTCCGAACGAGCGGCTGCCCTATCCTTGTCTTCACTAAGAAGCACGAGTTCTGCTCGGCGGGCTTCATTATTCCGCTCTTCTTCATAGCTCAACACCCTTTGGTTATGCAACACCACTTCTACTGGAACTAGGGCTTCTGCCCCAAAGGTCATCCTGAAAGGGGTTTCCCCTGTGGCTCCGTTTGGTGTGGTTCTGTACGCCCACAACACTTCGTCCAGTTCTTCCACCCAGGTCTTTTGATCTTCTAGGCGCTTCTTGAGAGCACTCATTATCTTTTTGTTGGTGTTCTCCACGAGACTGTTGCTTTGGGGATGAGCTACTGAGGTCAACTGCAGCCTTATCTTCAGTCGATCGCAGAAATCTCTAAACTTCTCGTTATCGAACTGTCAGCCATTATCCGTAACCAACACCATAGGCATCCCGAAGCGACATAGTATATTTTTCCTCACAAAGTTTTCCACCTTCTGCTCGGTAATTGTAGCGACCGCTTCTACTTCTACCCATTTGGTGAAGTACTCCACTGCCACTACCAGGAACTTCTTCTGTCCAACACCGAGAGGGAAAGGCCCCAGTATATCCATTCCCCATTGGGCAAAAGGGATAGGATGACTCACGATTTGCATCCTCTCGGTTGGCTGATGAGATAGGCTACTATTTTTTTGGCAAGCCTCACATCTGTCGACCTTCTCCTGGCAGTCTTTCCTCATTGTCGGCCAGTAGTACACCTGTCTAATCAGCCTATGAGCCAACATTTTGCCTCCTACATGATTTCCACACATTCCTTCGTGGACTTCGGCCATTGCTTGTTCTGCCTCTTCTTCGCTCAAGCATCGCAGCAGTGGCCAATCGTAAGATCACTTGTGTAGGGTGCCCGTTAATGAACGCATACTCGGCTGCCTTTATTCTTAGTTTCTTGGCCTCCAAGGTTTCTTCTGGTTGTGTTCCCTCTAGGATATACCGTCTGATCGGTTCCATCCAGCTCGATCGACCGGTATTTACGTCGAGAACTTCCTTGGCTTTCTGGATGCTAGGCCGGTCTAGTCGCTCGACCAGAACGTTATTTCTCGCATCTCGATCGGAGGCCATTTTGGAGAGCGCATCCGCCTTAGCATTTTGAGCTCGTTCTATTCTACTAATCGAATACTGCTTGAAATTACTTAACTCTTGCTTTACCAGCTCCAGGTACTTGATCATGCTGTTCCCTTTTGCTTCATACTGCCCAGTGACTTGACCAACCACTACTTGGCTATCGCTATATGCCTCGAGATGTTTTACTTCCATTTCCTTAGCCAATTGGAGGCCGGCTATCAGAGCCTCGTATTCTGCCTCGTTATTAGAGGCCTTGAATTCTAGCCGAAGGGCGTATTCCACCTTTTCTTCCATATGCGGGCTAACCAATACTACTCCTGCTCCACATCCCTCAGTGTTAGATGACCCGTCAACGAATAAGCTCCAGGCAGGGTATTGCTCACCCTGCGAGCTAGGCTGGCTCATTTCTGCAATGAAGTCTGCCAACACCTGTGCCTTAATCGTCGTTCGGGGTTTATATTGTATGTCGAACTCCCCCAGCTCTACCGCCCATTTTATTAGTCGACCCGAGGTTTCGAGCTTTTGAAGGCACTGCCTGAGGGGTCGGTCGGTCCATACCTCAATGGTATGACTTTGGAAGTAAGGTCTTAGCTTTCGAGTCGCCATTATCAAGGAGAGAGCCAGTTTTTCTATAGGTGCATACCACGTTTCTGGTCCGGTCAGCACCTTACTGACGTAGTAGATCGGGCGCTGCTCATTTCCCTCCGATCGAATGAGTACTGCGCTGATCGACCCTTCCGTGACCTCCAAATATAAAATCAGATTCTCCCCCTCAACTGGGCTTTGCAGGATGGGTGGGCTAGACAAATATTGCTTCAAGTGTTGAAATGCTTTCTCACATTCATCCGGCCACTGAAACTGAGTTACATTCGCTTTCCTTAAAATTTTGAAAAATGGGAGGCACTTGTCTCCCAATCTGGAAACGAACCTGCTTAGAGAGACTATCCGACCGGTCAATATCTGTACTTCTTTCAAGCATTGCGGCGAGGGCATTTGGATGATGGATTCGATCTTCTCTGGATTAGCTTCAATCCTCCACTGAGTAATCATGAACCCCAGGAACTTTCCTGATGCCACACCAAAGACACATTTTTCTGGGTTCAACTTCATCTGAAATATGTTAAGGGTCTGGAAGACCTCTCTGAGATTCTCTACATGCCCTGCGGCCGTCTTACTTTTGACCACCATATCGTCCACATAGGCCTCGACCGATCGACCTATCTGTTTCTTAAAGACTTCCATGGCGAGCTGCTGATAGGTGGCCCCCGCATTTTTCAAGCTGAATGGCATCACTTGATAGTAATATGTGCCCTAGTCGGTTATGAAGGCAGTCTTTTCTTCATCTTTGAGACTCATCTGAATTTGATGGTAGCCCGAGAAAGCATCCAAGAAGCTCAAAAGTTCATGTCCGGAGGTGGAGTCTACTAACTGGTCAATCTTGGGCAAGGGAAAGCTATCCTTTGGACATGCTTTATTCAGGTCGGTGAAATCGATGCACATTCTCCACTTCCCGTTCTTCTTTTTCACTAAAACCACATTGGCGAGCCATTCAGGGTATTTGACTTCTCGGATGAACCCAGCTTCGAGTAGTTTCTCTATCTCTTTCTCGATCACCTCCTGCCGCTCTTTGCTATGCCATCGCTTCTTTTGTCTAATCGGCTTGTAGTCATGTCGAATACCAAGAGAGTACGATGCGACCGATCGAGAAATTTCAGGCATGTCGCTCGGTACCCAAGCAAAGACCGATTTGTTTTCTACCAAACAGTTCGTGATTTCTTTAACTAGGTCCTTTTGGAGCTCGGAACCTAGATTTGTGAATTTAGAGCGATCGGCTTCATCCAGTACGACGCGTTGCGTTTCTTCCACTGGGTTCATCCTCTCCGTCTCCTCATCGGCTCTCACATCAAGAGAGCTCGTCAGGACTACTGCCCCGTCTAGTGTTTTTGTTTCCGCTAAATAACACTCCCTAGCGATTCTCTGCTGACCCCTGATAGTACCAATTCTATGGGGTGTTGGGAATTTCATCGCTTGATAGTAGGTGGAGATGACGGCTCTAAGGGCGTTTTGAGTAGCTCGCCCAATTATCACATTGTATGCCCCTTGAAACTTCACTACTAAGAACTCAACGTCCTTCTCAACTTGACGCGACCTCTGCCCGAACTTCACTTTCAAACAAACTCGGGTAAACGGATAGGCCGATGCTCCAGTTACCCCTTTGATAGGTCCTTCTATAGGCAGTAGTCGATCTTCGGGTACCTCCATCTGCTTGAAGGCATCATAATGCAACAGGTCGACCGAGCTGCCCGTATCAATCATCACCCGCTTCACCTCGTTGCCGTCCATGTTCAGATTTACGACGAGCGCGTCACCATGAGGACAACTAACACCATCAAGGTCAGACTCGTCGAACGATATCATCCCGTCGTTCTCCCTCTTTCTTTTGGTTGATGAGTCTTTGCCGACCTGCTTGGCATATCTCTTTCTTCCTTTATCAGTGGATCCACCGCTGCATTTCCACCAAATATCATGTTAATGACCCTCACCGGTCGGTCATCTTGTTGCCCAACGTTCCTGTCGCCTCTTGCCCTTGATCGTCCTCTCTCTTCGCGTCGATTGCCTGTATTCGTATTCTTCCTCCCTCCATCATTTCTATCATTTCGCCTCCAATACTGTCGTCTGTTGTTGGGCCGACCGCTCTTATGTTCGTTATCTTGATCGGCATTTTACTCGTGCTTCACAAATCGGCCTAACCTTCCCCTTTGTATGAGGAATTCGATTTCTCTTTTCAATTCCCACCAATCTTCCGTGTCATGACCGATGTCTTTGTAGAAACGACAATATAAATCGGGGTTCCTATCCTTGGAGGGAGTCTTCATCTTATCGGGTTCTCGGACAGTTTCCCCATCCGCTCTCATGGCCACCAGTACTTCTGCATATCATCTGTTGAGTGGGGTGAACTCCTGTCGATATCCCTGTCGATCGGTTGGTTTTCTCCAGTTTGACTGGCCTTTTTGTCGCTTGTGCGAACCACTCGCTCTGTCATTTGGCGAGCAATCATCCGTTCGACGCTTCGTATTTTTCAGCACTTCTTCGAGCTGAATGTACTTATCCGCCCTGTTTCTTATTTCCTAAATGGATCGGGGCTGATCGAGGGCTAACGACTTTTTGAACTCCTCATCCCTTGTGTTGTTCATAAGCGCTGCGAACATGAACGAGCAGGTGAGGTCGGAGACCTCGACCGCTTCATTATTGAACCGAGTAATGAATTTCCTATGCTCGCTCCTCCTCAGGTCAATTGCATCACTTAAGGTCGTCTTCGCGCCGCTTACTTAGGTGAACTGGTTGAGGAATAGCAATCTAAAGTCCTTAAAGCACGTGATACAGCTCGGAGGTAAGCTATTGAACCACCGTCGAGCTCCCTCTTGAAAGGCTGTACAGAAAGCCTTACACTGAATGGCATCTGGAACGCAATGCAGATTCATCATCGACTGGAAGTGTTGTAGGTAGTCCAGGGGATCGGTCTTTCCAGTATATTTTTCAGGCGTTGGTATTTTGGTGCCGGGCGCCGGGAGGCTATCCAAGATTGCAGGGGTGAAAGGAGAGCTATATTGAGCTGTTATGTAACATCCCATCTCAGATGGGAAGGGTATTTTAGTAAATTGGGACGGGGACGGGTTAGGAGTATTAAATTATAACTCGGCATGAACATGTGTCATGCAGCCTCTATAAATGGTGAGTTTTGCACAGGCACATAGTCATACATGCATTTATGACATTTCCCGGCATAATTGTCTAATTGTGATCTTTTGTGAAATTGGTGTGATAATGGGATTTGAAAAATTATTTGGAGTGCTCCATAGAGTGTTTTACATTTTTAGGGATTTATGGGAATTTTTCTGGAATTATCCGGAGAAAATTCCCGGACCGGCAAAATCGCCGATACATGGCCTACATGTGTTTTTGTTGTGGAAAGTGTGGTTTTCGTGTTTAAAAAATTATTGGGAGTGGACTGTCTTATGTTTTACAATTTTGGGCAATTTAGGTAATTTTCAAAAAAAATGATTCGGGAAATTTCGAAATTTTGATCGAAAATCGCTAATGATTTAACCTCGATTTTTTGATTAAAAATTGCGACCAAATGGTACTGTCATTTTGGATATATTATTTTGAGAATTGTTAGAGAGCCAATAGCATTAGTGGGATGAAAGATTAAGTGGGATTATGTTTTGTTTTATTATTATATTAACTTGAATTTTTGGCTTTTTCTCATAAAAAGCCAAGTGTCCCTTTTCATTAATGAACTTTGTCCTCTTTTATTTATCACCTACGACCTTCTCTTGGCCATTTGATAAACAAAGCCAATTAAAGAGCCATTTAGTCACCTCTCATACGAAACCTTGCTTCTTCTTCCTTGGTGTGTTTCCTCCCTCCTTCGTGGGTTTTGTTCCTCCTCCTTCTTTTGCTTGTTTTCTTCTTCTTTTAAAGTGCTACCTTCCTCCACTTATCTAGGCCTTCATATCCTATGTGCTTACTCTTCTTTATGCACAAAAGCTCAATCCTTGCCTTAAAGAGTGGTAACCATAGGTGTGAAGAGAGGTTGAGAGGTTTGAGTGAAGCTTGAGAAGTGAAGAGTTTACAACTTGTTTGGTGAGTATTGATGTTTGTTTTTATGCTTTTAGTAGTTAGAAGTATTCATGGAGATCCTTTAAGCATTTGTTTGTTCATGAAAGTGGTAGGTTTGAATGGGTTTAATGCATGCTTGTGTGAGGAAAATGGATAGAGTAGGTAAAGAATGTGAAAGTAAGGTTGTTAATGATGTTTGTGATGTGTAAGGAATGGAAATAAAGTATGGGGAATTGTGTATATGTGTGCTGCCAACTGTTGTGTAAGTATACAACTAAATGTTGTGTTAAGCTTATAGCTGAATTGGAGGTTTAAATGAATGTAAATTGATGTAGGTAAAGTGATATAATGGAAGAGGATGAGGTATAGATGAAATCTGGAAAATTGGTGTTTAACCTATTGTACTGTTTTAATCATAACTCATTGTATAGAAATGCTAATGAGGTGAAGTTTGTGCCCAATGAAACTTTAATATGTTGGCTGCAATTTTGTGTGAAATAGGTGTTGTTAAATTGTAACTCTAATAGGTTGAAATTTGGCATGGAAAGTTACTGTTTTATTGCCTGTGAACAGTAACCGAAACCATAACCTATGAGCTTTACTGATTTTTATAAATTAATTGAGATGGAATTAGGGAGAATGGTCTTCATGGAAGTTGAGGCATATTGAGTTATCTTTCCATTGCCACTGATCTTGTTAATTTTAGAGGTGTATATTGAGAGATATGAACTGTTTACTATGGACTGGTTTTGGGCATGTTGATGAAACCTAGTTTAAGTGTCTGACTTGTGAGTATTCTGCTTGGAAGCAATTTTAGCCATTTTTGTGGACTGAATTGGTGTGAGTGATCTTCTGTAAAGTTGAAGAGGAAGAAATTATCTTGAAAATGAGATATGGCATATAATTTTTAGAGGTCATAGTTGGGAGTTATGATTTTGTAAAAACTGATCCTGCATTAGGATGTGAATGACTGATTATGGCAGTAACTAGCATGATAGTTTTAAAATTGTTAGAAATTAAATTGGAAATTGAGTTCTTCATGAAAATTGAAGTTTGAGGATTTATATTTTCAGGGATATAAAGTTCTGATTTTTCTGACTTGTGTACAGGGAGTTATGCTTGTTATAAGTTTACTGCTCAAATTGAATGATTTCAGGGACAGCAACATTGAGTGAATTAATTGACTTGTTTACCAATGGAATTTGATTTTGGGTTGTTCATGAAAGTTGTATATGACATTGTGAACTTATTGAGCCTATTTATGTGGTAATTTTTGGCTGAATAATCAGCGAGTTAAGGAATTTGTAATGTACTGTTCTGTTTTAATGGGATTTGAGTAGGCAGTAGCTTTGAAGGGATTTTTGACACCCTTAAGGGTGAAATTGATTTTTATGGTCTTCTTGAGAATTGTAGAGGGTTTCATGATCTTTCCAACGAGATATAGTGGATAATTTTCTGAATTGTGTGCAATGAATTATTGGTGTTGAAAATTGAATTGGAAATTAAAAAAAAAAATGGAATCACGCTTGGGTCACTAGGCGACGCCGCCTCTAGTGACGAGGCGTGAACGGTCGCGTCGCTAGGCTTACGCCTCGCCCTAGCGACGAGGCCGATTAAGTCAGCCCCGCTGGGGCGAGATGTCGCCCCCAGCGAGGCTGATTCTTATTTTATTATTTTTATTTTTATTTTTATTTGTTAATTGGTAATTTGTGATTTTATGCTTCTTTTGTCAATTTCTTTTCCGTCCGACGTCCGATTGACCTGATTCTTGAGGCATCGGATTCAGAGAACATTTAATTTCATTTTGTGAGAAATTGGGAATTTTGGACGGAATTGACGTGGCCCCGGTAACGGAGCCTTTAATCATTATTTTGTTTAATTGGGGACCTATAGAGGTCCGAATGCGCACCGCCGCGCCAATAGGTTTCTAATTTTTAGACGGATTTTGTTATGGGGAAATTTGGATTTAGGGCCAGAAAATTCATGAACATGCATATTTCACCTACATGTGCACAAATTGCATCTGTAGTGACTCGTTCTTTCTCTGTTTCTTATAGAGGCCCAAGTGGAGCGTCGTCCGACCGACGGGGCGGAAACTTCCCGGCATTAGCTCGGAAGTAATAGGTGAGTAACCTAGTTGGTTTCTCAACCTTATGTGTTTATTAATTATATGCATTGATTGCCATGAGGAAGCAAGGATGGATATATGTGATTGATTGATTTGATTGATTTCGGACCATGGGTGTTTGAAATATTGGATTGTGATATTGAAGTGCGTGAGAATGCATTAGTAAATTGGATCGTAAATGTGGTAGTGAAACGAAAGGTAAATACATGGAAATGAAATACCGGACTGTAAGTCCGAGAACATTGGAAAATGATCGGAAATAGTAATTAATTGGAATTGGAAATAGAAATGCGATAATTGGAAATTGGAAAATGACATGTGCATTCATGCATAGTAAATGATCAGATAATGGCAGTTGTGACCGGTGTCGCCACCGATTTCAGAGCTTTAAGCTCAACGCACAGGCCTCGTGCTAACGTATTCGAGCCTCATTCGATGATCGTGGCTATGCCTAACGTTTGTGGCTTTAAGCCCAATGTTTCAGAGCCAATGACTCAACGTATATGAGCTCAGGCGCACGGTCACAACAACGAAAGAAAATAGAAAAGTCACATGCACACTGCATAAATGAATGTTTAATGTGAATTGTGTGAAAGGTTTATTGCCTTATCAAATGTGAAATTGAGTGCCTGTGATTTCTTGTTTATGATATATATACAATATTGTGTGATTGTGTGGATATGCATGAGTTGGGTGAACCATCGATGATGGTTTCTCACTGAGTTCGCAAACTCACCCAACATTGCATCTATTTTTCAGAAAATGGAGAGTACCCCGTTGGACACACGGGAGTACGTCTACTGCTAGCAAGACAAAGTATCAGGTCGGGATCAGTGTCGTCCGTATCTGCATTAGTGTATTAATTTGGTATTTAGTAGGCCCAATTGTTTACATGTATTTGTATAGAGTGACTGAGCACTAATGAGTGCTAATAATGATTGAAATTGTTTTATCAGTGAAATGGTTTAATCTTTGAAAGTGTTTTGTTATAATTGGGCCAAGTCAATGTTTGTTTTATGACTCTAATGTTTTGAAAAAAAAATGTCATACGATTTTTCTTAATAAGGTAATGAATGTTCTAGTACGCCGCCCTCGAGGGTCACGGGCTCGGATATCACCATGGATATCGGGTTCGGGTCTCGTCAGGAGTGGGGTGCTACATGTTAGGCGATCCGGGCGGAAGCTCATGGCGGCATTGATCCGATCGTCCACGATTTTTTCTAGAGCTTCGGTAGGGTGGCGATCGGTCGTCATCTTGATGCCGCCGTCTGAGCAACAGTCTGTTGTGTTTACCGAGATCAGAGAATCTGGCGAATCAACAGATAAGTCACTTCCTCAATCTGTTTTCGGGTGAGGGAGGTATGCACGGGCGCCGGAGGATCTACATCTGATTAGTGTTGGAGATTCAGACGCACATTGATTCCAGCGTTATCTTCTAAGGCTACGCTCTGTTCTTCTTGTTCCATGTTTTGAGGTTGCGGTTGATCATTCGGGTCAGAAGATTCTGTGCGGGAAACATGATGAGCCGGTGGCAGGGTTGCAGGTAGCTGCAAACCCATCCATTGTAACGCCAGAGTCGTGACAGCGACTATATCAAGATTAGCTGCTGCCGCCTGACTAATCTCTGTGTTTTCGGACGTCGTGCCCTGATGTCAGGCCCCACGGTGGGCGCCAATTGGTTCTGCCAGATTTT
This sequence comes from Erythroxylum novogranatense, assembly GCA_029891385.1. Taxonomy (NCBI): domain Eukaryota; kingdom Viridiplantae; phylum Streptophyta; class Magnoliopsida; order Malpighiales; family Erythroxylaceae; genus Erythroxylum; species Erythroxylum novogranatense. Next base: position 32,149,615 of record CM057225.1, on the reverse strand, counting down.
GGCAGAACTGTACGTTGCCGTTTGGATTACGTACCTCTATTATGGTAGAGTTATACCTTATATATGGTGCATGTGCTAGGTTTAAGTCTTTACGTATGCATGAGAGATCTCCATCTACGGATGGGCCGTGAAGTGTGGGATGGGCCTGGCGTAGGTATGAGATTGATCTTTGAAGGATGGACCGATCGACCCTTGGGTTGTTATGTTCGGATTCGGGCCCAGCACGACCAACCTGACCAGTGTTGTTGCTTCTACTTCTGCTTTTGTTTGTTTTAAGTTCATATCGCATTTCTCTTCTTTTTCTTTGTATAAGACAAAATTATTATCCATTCTTACTCTTCTTGATCCCAGAAAATTTGGTAAGTGATTCAAGTTCTTGTTATGTAGCTAAATTCGACTTTCATGAGATAAGTTGCATTGTTTTGCTTCTCACACTTCTTGCACCACTTCTATTGCCTTTTCATTTATAAATCTCGGTTTTATATCCTGTTAGTTTAATGACCAAAAAAATGCTTTAAGTTCATATAAGTTTAGAAATAGATGTTTTAATAAATATGCATTAAGTTAATTATTGAATCAATCAGTAAAAGTTTACCTATTAGGGATAGACGTTAGCAAGCATTCATAAGTTTATTGGATGCACAAACTTCACTTTTATGATAGCTACAGTAATGATAGACTACTTGTTAATGTGTATCAATCAAACGGGTTTGAATATAATTCTGAAAAAAGAGAGCTTGATAGAGGATTGCAAAAGATGGGAAAAATTTTGCAGTTTCAACGGCAGAACAAAGAAGTAACTGCAATCTAAAATTGATTTTAAACAACTCATGAGACTTAGGTCTGAAAAAGAAAACTGAAGCTTTCAACGAGTGTAATTTAATCTCGGCTTTGAATATTGAATTTGGTTAAAGGTTCTGATATGTGCCAATCATCTGATTTCTTTTCCAAGGCATTACATAATCATGTTGGCATTTGACTCCAAGAACAGAACATGTCAATTCTAAATTCCTGAAAGAGTATTGTTGATGATGATTACTGTTAGATAATCAACATATGAACATATCATATAGCATAGGATTGATTATATATATATGCGTGGAAAACAAAACATACTTGTTGATGATTTGTCTAGAATTACACCGGCTAGCTAAGGAACACAGAGTCTGCAGATCCAACGTTTTTCTCTCTCAAAACCGTAATATAAAAAACAGGGTATCCTTCCAAACCGTTGGCTTTGCCTTTAAATACAATATGAGAATAACTACCTTTAGCAGTTATTCTTGCACGCGGATTTTTTAGGCCCATCATGGGTGGAAGAAAACCATCATTTCCCACTCACACATAAGGGGTTTAAAACAAAAAATAACTCTGCAATACTCATACTCGTTCAATAACCAGTGTGACCAACATACGACGAGAGCACATTGCCATACATCTGTTAGGAGTATACGACATCTCGATTTAACAAATTGATCCTAGGACTTATGAGTCCTTGAGTAGACATTGTATGCTATACCCTAGATCGTATCTCGCATTTGCAATTTCCCTTTGATCTCATTTGGTTTCTTGAGTCATGACTGTATTCAAGTTCTCTACTAAAGAGACGATGACCATCTATGAATACTTTTCATGCGAGTCAATGATTTAAATTAAATGACTTTCCTTTGTTCTCAATTTTCTTTTGAATTAAATTTAATTTCCTTTCTTAGAATTATTCCATAGGATCGTATCTTGCATGATCTTTTGGCAATAACCTAAAGTAGCAAACCTTAAACTCAATTCGCAAGAATGAAACACGAGTCATAAGGGTATATGATGAGGTTCTTCTTAACCTCAAGGGTCTCACACAATGTAAGATGAGATCTTGTAACTTACATTAATCCTTTTTGTGGTCAGTTGTGCACACATGGTATGAGTCATATGCTACGGTATTTACCCACTTCGTTTGACTTGAACATCTTTTAATCAAGAAATACCGTACAAATGATAATTCATACATACTCAATGTTTAACTTGAGTTCACTTATCTACTCACCAATTTATTCAGAACCCACATCTGGCAACGTAAGACAGATATAGTGATTAATAAATCACTTTGAACCAATTTCCTTGCGGCATCTATGTTTAAGTTTCGCGCTCTCAATTATCACCTATATAATAAACTTTAAACATGCCTCATCTCTAGCGACCATAAACACTAGAGGCGATTTCCCGTGTGAGAGGGCCAATCTATAATCTTTCTCATATACTTATGATTTATCTCAAAATATATTTATACAAAACATATTCATTCATGAATCAAATGATATACAATGTATAATCTTCATCATACATTATATCCAAACAAGTAACATTAGATGAAGTGAACATACATAAAAAAAATTTTATCAGTACATTTCAACATCTACGCAGTCCTAGTGACTTTACATGCCCAATAAATACATCTCTATAAATTGGCTTTGTCATTGGGTCTGCTATCATATCTCGCGTAGATATATATCTCATGTTCACTTCTCCTCGTGCAACTATATCTTTCACATAATTATATTTAGTATCTATGTGCTTAGTCTTACAATGAAATTTGGGGTCTTTTGTATAAGTGATTGCAGCTTGACTGTCACAGTTGATAATCACTGGATTGATTTCGATTTTAGTGACTCCCAAATGCACAAGGAATCGATGGAGCCACACAGCCTCTTATACTGTAGTTGAGAACACTATAAATTCAACTTCCATTGTGGATAATGCAATGCAGGATTGTTTCTTACTTTTCCATGATATTGCTCCATGGTTTAGTAAGAATACATATCTTGAGGTAGATTTTCTTTCATCTAAATCTCCTCCCCAGTCTGCATCTGCATATCCTTGTATACATAGATCATTGCCTTGATAACATAATGCATAGTCCACGGTTCCCTTCAGATACCTTAATATTCTCTTTACTGCTTTCCAATGTGCTTAGCCTGGATTTGATTGATATCTGCTCACCATTCCAACAGTGTAACAAATATCTGGTTTGGTACACATCATTGCGTACATAAGACTTCCAACTGCACTAGTGTAGGGAACATTCTTCATTTGTTTCCTTTCTTGTGGCGTTGACGGGCAATTCCTTTTACTAAGGCCTTCGTTTTTAGCAATAGGATTATCAATTGGTTTGCAATCTTGCATACAGAATCGTTCAAGAATTCTTTGAATGTATGTTGGAACCCGATTTCAGAATAGGACCTCAACCGAAAAACGGAAAAGACAAAAGTGAAAACGGACGGAAACTTCCAGAAATAAAAAGTGAAGGTCGAACTTGGAAGTGGGCCGAAGCGAAAGCGGAAGTAAAAGCATAGGCGACATTGAAACGAAACGGGAACGCAGAAGCGAAGCGAACGAAAACGGATTCGAAAGAACGAAGCACGAGAATTGAATCAATTCCAAACGAACTGAAACAAACTGAGTGGCAAGATTCCGATATCCGCGAAGAAAAACTTTTCGAAACAACATCGCATTGGAAACCCTAAGACATTTCGTAATCCGGTAAAAAAAAAAATTCAAACATTTCTGTTCTCTTTATTCAAACTCATTCAAAACATAACCAATCCATACAATTTCCTTTTTGGAAACTCATCCTCGCACAAATTTCAATTCACTTAAATCTCAAACAACATTTCGATTCATATTATTTTTCTTAACCAATCACACAAATCCCAAAAATTTCATCTTCTTAACTAAAAACTCATATTTAACAAACTAACTTCTTATTCTTATTCTTATCTTAACCTGATTTTTACCGAAAATTGGGCAGCATAATGGCTATATTTTGACAGCCCAAAAATTTCTGCAAAGGTAAAAACACACTTCTATATCACAATCCAACAATCCAAATCAACATCGGACCTCCCGTCCGGAATCCGAAACACCAGCAAACGCAAACCTATATCTAGAACACTTCATAATCTCATTCCCCAATACATATTTCAATTCGAATACAATTCACTCATATTCATATACATTCACCATTTCTACTCATAATCATATACAAACTCGATTCAAATACTCGATTCCGTACACACAAATCCATAATTCATATACACATCCATACTTCAATTTCAAACATTTATTTACAAACCAAACTGAAAATGCTACAATTTTTCATGGCTTCCCAAGCCATAAACAATATCATAATCAAAACACAAAATACAAGGTGTGCAAAAACGAACAGAAGTCTTAACGTTCTTTCATCCGCTCTCTTGCTCGAAACCTGGAGATGGGGATGAAAGGGGGATGAGCTCGGAAGCTCGTGGGTAACATATTTATAAACTGAATAATAAGCATAAATCATTTTCATCACTTTTAGCCAAAAGGCTTATCTTTTTCAAACTTTGCAACTTTTCAAGCATTTTCTTCAAACCTTTCAATTTTTCAAACTTTTCATATTAAAATTCTATAATTTCATGGTTCAAAACCCTTTTTCTCATTTTTCAAAAATTTCTCAAATTTTCATAAACATGAATGCAATCACATCAGATCACAAAACACATAAAATCATAACTCAATACATAAATCACATCAAACGGTTTGGGTTGGTCCTAAATGAACGTATTGCACATTCTCGCATAGCGGTTCTGTGCAGCCGTGAACGGAGGGGAGTCCGAAATCGGAACTCCTAAGCCACTTGCGGGCAGCCGGGAGAAGGCTATAAACAAGTAGAGACAAGGTAATCGACTCACGAAGGACTGACCAAACCCACATAACACATAAGCAGAAAGAGAATTCAAATTGCCCGAAGGCATTTTTAAAAAATCTTGATTTTCTAAATCTTCATATCATCATATCAAATCGTGTCAAATTGCTTGACACATGCACACATATTCACACCAATTTATGCAACAATCATATTAAATTAATCAATTAATCTCATATCAATCAAATGCATAAAAATGAATGCAAGTATTGTTTTCAAATCTAAATCAACATATATAAATGCATAAAGCGGCATTATTCACATTCTTCAAAAATGCGAAAACATAATTTTCATAAATTTTGTATTCTCAAATTTTCTATAAATTCCTAAAACATTTACAAACATTTTAACGTAAACCTTTATATCAATTCTTTTCAAATCCTTTGAAAACATAATTTCGTAAATGTTTTTCCTTTCGTAATTTTTCAATTTCACATAAAGTACTCATAATTCAAAATATAAATACATTACCCACCTCGGATTGATGCCAAAACTTGTTCCACACTTCAATTCGTGCATTCCTTCTATCTTTCTTCCAATTTAACAACACCTAAGCCATAATCATCCAAATTCAAAATCATAAATCACTTAATTCTTCAAATTGGACTTAGAAAACACCAATTCCATATAAAATCAATCTATCTAAATCATAAATTTCAAAAATCCCCAAATCTTAAAATTGGCCTAAACCAATTTATACAAATTCAATATCATAAATAACATAATCCTTAAAATTGATTTCATAATTCATCAATTCATACTAATTCCAAGATATCTAAATCACCAATTTCAAAAATTCCCAAATCTCAAATTTGACCTAAACCTTAACTCACATAAATTCAAAATTAAATCAATTCATCATGAAATCTTCCAAAATTAATCATGGAAAACACAAACCCATCACCTTTTCCATATTTCTAAACAAAGAAATCACTAAAAAACTCAAAGCTCAAATTTTTCCCTTACCTCTTTCTCCTTCAAATTTCGGATTTATAGAGCCTTAGAGGAAGTTTCCACCTTCTTTCATCCTTCTTCCTTGAAATCTACTCAAAAACAAACTTTAAATCTCCAAAAATCAAAAACCCAAGCTTTCCCTCTCCTCTTTGCCGAAATCCCCATTTTTCCTCCACTTTTCTTCCTTTCTTTCTCTCATCATCGTGTTTCACTCTTTTTTATTCTCTTCTTTTAATTTCTTGCCCCTTCCTTACACGACAACTCATCACATTTTGGTGCCATGTCATTAAAATGAAAGTCAAATGACCATATTGCCCCTTCTTTTAAGCCTATTTCCAAGTTTGTCCCTGCACTTCATTTGAAAAATATGATACCTTACGTCAGGAATTTGAGCAGTAAAATGAAATAATTTGGACAAACTTTCTTCTTAAAAATTGTTCCTCTCAATCATAATAATCCAACGCCACAGACCGCGCTTAATTCGGATCAGAAACGAAGAAGTTATAGCCGAAATACTATCGGACCTGCGAAAAATACGAGACTGAACATTACGCTAATTTAATTCCAGAAATTAACTAACTTAGGGATGAAATTAAATTTCGATCCCTTCACAAGAGTTGTAGCCCTATATCTTAATTTTAGTTGGCCTCAAGAATCAACTCAATCGAAGTTATACAGCTCCCGAATTTCGCAAAATACTGAACCATGTTCAGAAAATTATCCAACTTATAACCTATAACCAAATCTCTTACTTTGGTTCAATCAATCTCTTTCCATTTAATCTCATAAAAATCATAATTCTTCATAAAAATGAAATTAATTGTCTTAGGAATCCAACGCTTCGAGAATCAAATCAATCGGATGTCGGACGAAGGAATTATAAGCAAAAGATTACAAAAGGGATCGGATTAAAAACAAAGTAATGAAACTTCAAAACCAAACTTTTCAAAAATCATATCTCTTGATCCCGAACTCAGAATTTGACAAATTTGGTGTCAATAAAAAGATAAAAGGAAGCTCTACAACTTCCCTGAAGTACTCAAAATCAAATTAGGTCTCCAAAGAGGTCAAAAGCTCAATCAAAGATTCTGTCCAAAACAGCTTTTCCTAAACAACTTCCAATTTTTAATCGCTCATAACTCCTAGCCCCGGTATCGAAAAATTGCAAAATTTATAACAATGGAAAGATAAAAATATCATCTAAAACTTTCATGAAGACCACTTACTCTAATTCAAACTAAATCCGTACGACGAGTGGCCTCAAAGCATAGAACACACAAATCTATACTTAATAGTATTTTCAAAACAAAGCATATCTTCATAAATTCATATCTCTCAATCCCGACATCGAAAAATAGCAAACTTTATGTCCACAAAAAGCTCTCGACAGAGGCTACAATTTTCATGTTGATCATTTTCTCGAATTTTGCCTAAATCAAAAATTCATCTTTTCTTCAAAAAGTCAAACTCCAAGCGAACTTTGACATATCATAACTCTCACTTCCGATATCGAAAAATATCAAACTTTATGGCTACATAAAGCTCTTGACATAAACTACAAGTTTCCAGAAGACAATTTTCTCAAATTTTGCCTCAAACAAAAAGTCAACTCTCATAATTTTTTTTTTCAAATTCTCTCACTTTCTTTCTTTATTTCTTGATTTTCCACTCCCATTTCAATTAACTCATTCTCTTTCCTCTCATAATCCATATAAATTCATTCAAATATCAAAGTCCTCAAAACTAAACAATTCTTTTCTCATAAATTTTTCTTAATTTCAGCAAATTTTCTTAAATTCATAAATTGTCTCACCAATTTCTTTCTCCTTAATATTCATTTTAATATTTCTAATTATCATCAAAAGTTCGAGGTGCAACATTTCTCCCCCTCTTAAAAGAATTTCGTCCTCGAAATTCATACTTAGTCATCAAGTAACACATCCGCTTAACCATAGTCAAATTTCTTTCTTATCCATTTCCCATCACATACATTCTTAACTTAATCACTATTTCTGAATCTTAATGAACCTTAAGGGACCATCCGTCATTTGTCTCATCTTGCAAGGATTCACTTCCTCTTTCTTCAAAGCATAAGCATAGTCAAAATCAATTTATCTCCAATCTCATTTGTATTATCACATTCCTAAAATCGATCATGATTCTCGTCACTTTAATCAACAATCAATTTAATTCTCCAAATATTTCAGATATACCTTCATATCATTTAATCATATCCTTCAAGTATTTCTTATTTCATCTCATAAATGTGTAAAGCCGAATCATCCAAATTCATCTTAAAATTCTCATCGCATAATGCCATCATGAACTTCAAATCTCAAGTTCATTAACACACACCTAAAATCAATCAAAGTTCTTAACCTCACTCAGACAATCACTAAATTCATTCTTCATAATAATATTGCCCAAGTATGATCATAATACTGGGCTCTGATACCATAAATGTTGGAACCCGATTTCGGAATCGGACCCCAACTGGAAAACGGAAAAGACAAAATTGAAAATGGACGGAAACTTCCGGAAAAAAAAGTGAAGGTCGAACCCGGAAGTGGGCCGAAGCAAAAGCGGAAGTAAAAGCATAGGCGACATTCAAACGAAACGGGAACGCAGAAGCGAAGCGAACGAAAACGGATTCGAAAGAACGAAGCACAGTAATTCGAATCAAATTCCAAACGAGCTGAAACAAACTGAGTGGCAAGATTCCGACATCCGCGAAGAAAAACTTTTCGAAACAACATCGCATTGGAAACCCTAAGACATTTCGTAATCCGGTAAAAAAAAATTTCAAACATTTCTGTTCTCTTTATTCAAACTCATTCAAAACATAACCAATCCATACAATTTCCTTTTTGGAAACTCATCCTCGTACAAATTTCAATTCACTTAAATCTCAAACAACATTTCGATTCATATTATTTTTCTTAACCAATCACACAAATCCCAAAAATTTCATCTTCTTAACTAAAAACTCATCTTTAACAAACTAACTTCTTTTTCTTATTCTTATCTTAACCCGATTTTTACGAAAAATTGCGCAGCATAACGGCTGTATTTTGACAGCCCAAAAATTTCTGCAAAGGCAAAAACACACTTCTATATCACAATCCGACAACACAAATCAACATCAGACCTCCCGTCTGGAATCCGAAACACCAGCAAATGCAAACCTATATCTAGAACACTTCATAATCTCATTCCCCAATACATATTTCAATTCGAATACAATTCACTCATATTCATATACATTCACCATTTCTACTCATAATCATATACAAACTCGATTCCGTACACACAAATCCATAATTCATATACACATCCATACTTCAATTTCAAACATTTATTTACAAACCAAACTGAAAATGCTACAATTTTTCATGGCTTCCCAAGCCATAAACAATATCATAATCAAAACACAAAATACAAGGTATGCAAAAACGAACAGAAGTCTTAACGTTCTTTCATCCGCTCTCCTGATCGAAACCTGGAGATGGGGATGAAAGGGGGATGAGCTCGGAAGCTCGTGGGTAACATATTTATAAACTGAATAATAAGCATAAATCATTTTCATCACTTTTAGCCAAAAGGCTTATCTTTTTCAAACTTTGCAACTTTTCAAGCATTTTCTTCAAACCTTTCAATTTTCCAAACTTTTCATATTAAAATTCTATAATTTCATGGTTCAAAACCCTTTTTCTCATTTCTCAAAAATTTCTCAAATTTTCATAAACATGAATGCAATCACATCAGATCACAAAACACATAAAATCATAACTCAATACATAAATCACATCAAACGGTTTGGGTTGGTCCTAACAGAACGTACTGCACATTCCAAGATAGCGATTCAGGCAAACAGTGAACGGAGGGAGTCCGAATCGAACTCCTAAGCCACTGCGGGCAGCCGGAGAAGGTTATAAACAAGTAGAGGCGATTACTTTGACTCACGTATGACCTGACCAAACCCACATAACACATAAGCAGAAGAGAATTCAAATTGCCTCAAGGCACTTTTCAAAATCTTGATTTTCTAAATCTTCATATCATCATATCAAATCGTGTCAAAATGCTTGACACATGCACGCATATTCACACCAATTTATGCAACAATCATATTAAATTAATCAATTAATCTCATATCAATCAAATGCATAAAATGAATGCAAGTATTTTTTCAAATCTAAATCAACATATATAAATGCATAAAGCGGCATTATTCACATTCTTCAAAAATGCGAAAACATAATTTTCATAAATTTTGTATTCTCAAATTTTCTATAAATTCCCTAAAACATTTACAAACATTTTAACGTAAACCTTTATATCAATTCTTTTTCAAATCCTTTGAAAACATAATTTCAGAAATATTTTTCCTTTCGTAATTTTTCAATTTCACATAAAGTACTCATAATTCAAAATATAAATACATTACCCACCTCGGATTGATGCCAAAAACTTGTTCCACACTTCAATTCGTGCATTCCTTCTATCTTTCTTCCAATTTAACAACACCTAAGCCATAATCATCCAAATTCAAAATCATAAATCACTTAATTCTTCAAATTGGACTTAGAAAACACCAATTCCATATAAAATCAATATATCTAAATCATAAATTTCAAAAATCCCCAAATCTTAAAATTGGCCTAAACCAATTTATATAAATTCAATATCATAAATAACATAATCCTTAAAATTGATGTCATAATTCATCAATTCATACTAATTCCAAGATATCTAAATCACCAATTTCAAAAATTCCCAAATCTCAAATTTTACCTAAACCTTAACTCACATAAATTCAAAATTAAATCAATTCATCATGAAATCTTCCAAAATTAATCATGGAAAACACAAACCCATCACCTTTTCCACATTTCTAAACAAAGAAATCACTAAAAACTCAAAGCTCAAATTTTTCCCTTACCTCTTTCTCCTTCAAATTTCGGATTTATAGAGCCTTAGAGGGAGTTTCCACCTTCTTTCATCCTTCTTCCTTGAAATCTACTCAAAAACAAATTTTAAATCTCCAAAAATCAAAAACCCAAGCTTTCCCTCTCCTCTTTGCCGAAATCCCCATTTTTCCTCCACTTTTTTTCCTTTCTTTCTCTCATCATCGTGTTTCACTCTTTTTTATTCTCTTCTTTTAATCTCTAGCCCCTTCCTTACACGTCAACTCATCACATTTTGGTGCCATGTCATTAAAATGAAAGTCAAATGACCATATTGCCCCTCCTTTTAAGCCTATTTCCAAGTTTGTCCCTACACTTCATTTGAAAAATCTGATACCTTACGTCCAGAATTTGAGCAGAAGAATGAAATAATTTGGACAAACTTTCTTCTTAAAAATTGTTCCTCTCAATCATACGAATCCAACGCCACCAACCGCGCTCAATTTGGATCAGAAACGAAGAAGTTATAGCCGATATACTATCGGACCTGCGAAAAATCCGAGACTGAATATTACGCTAATTTAATTCCAGAAATTAACAATCTTAGGGATGAAATTAAATTTTGATCCCTTCACAAGAGTTGTATCCCTATATCTGAATTTTAGTTGGACTCAAGAATCAACTCAATCGGAGTTGTACAGCTCCCGAATTTTGCAAAATACTGAACCATGTTCAGATAATTATCCAACTTATAACCTATAACCAAATCTCTTACTTTGGTTCAATCAATCTCTTTCCATTTAATCTCCTAAAAATCATAATTCTTCATAAAAATGAAATTAATTGTCTTAGGAATCCAACGCTTCGAGAATCAAATCAATCGGATGTCAGACGAAGGAATTATAAGCAAAAGATTACAAAAGGGATCGGATTAAAAACAAAGTAATGGAACTTCAAAACCAAACTTTTCCAAAATCATATCTCTCGATCCCGAACTCAGAATTTGACAAATTTGGTGTCAATAAAAAGATAAAAGGAAGCTCTACAACTTCCCTGAATTACTCAAAATCAAATTAGGTCTCCAAAGAGGTCAAAACCTCAATCAAAGATTATGTCCAAAACAGCTTTTCCTAAACGACTTCCAATTTTTAATCGCTCATAACTCCTAGCCCCGATATCGAAAAATTGCAAAATTTATAACAATGGAAAGATAAAAATATCATCTAAAACTTTCATGAAGACCACTTACTCTAATTCAAACTAAATCCATACGACGAGTGGCCTCGAACCATATAACACACAAATCTATACTTAATAGTATTTTCAAAACAAAGCATATCTTCATAAATTCATATCTCTCAATCCCGACATCGAAAAATAGCAAACTTTTTGTCCACAAAAAGGTCTCGACAGAGGCTACAATTTTCATGTTGATCATTTTCTCAAATTTTGCCTAAATCAAAAATCAACTTTTTCTTCAAAAAGTCAAACTCTCAGCAAACTTTGACATATCATAACTCTCACTTCCGAAAAATTTCAAACTTTATGGCTACAGAAAGCTCTTGACATAAACTACAAGTTTTCATAAGACAATTTTCTCAAATTTTTCCTTAAACAAAAAGTCAACTCTCATAATTTTTTTTTCAAATTCTCTCACTTTCTTTCTTTATTTCTTGATTTTCCACTCCCATTTCAATTAACTCATTCTCTTTCCTCTCATAATCCATATAAATTCATTCAAATATCAAATTCCTCAAAACTAAACAATTCTTTTCTCATAAATTTTTCTTAATTTCAGCAAATTTTCTTAAATTCATAAATTGTCTCACCAATTTCTTTCTCCTTAATATTCATTTTAATATTTCTAATTATCATCAAAAGTTCGGGGTCCAACATTTCTCCACCTCTTAAAAGAATTTCATCCTCGAAATTCATACTTAGTCATCAAGTAACACATCCTCCTAACCATAGTCAAATTTCTTTCTTATCCACTTGAGAACCCACTTGTTCCCAATTGCTTTACGTCCTTCGAGAGGTCAACCAAGTCCCATACTTGATTTGAGCTTAAAGAAGACATTTCTTCTGTCATTGCTTTCATCCATTCTTCTTTAGCAGGGCCAGTAAGAGCCTCATTTACATTCCTTGACTCTTCTTCCTCTTGCGTAACAATCATATTAATTTCTCCTTCAATTTCAAAACGACGTCGGGGAATTACTCCTCGATTACTTCGTCTTAACCGAGATTCATCATAAACAAATTCATGATTGATCTGATGGCTCCCACTCGGATCAGTTATCATAGAGAACCTTTCTGTGGAATTGCTCCCACTTGATTGAAGTTCCTCATCTTGATTCTGCATAACAGAATCATTTTGATCAAGCGACTCATATAATAATAGGTCTTTACCTATTTTGCCTTGCTTGGGAAAATCATTCTCTAAGAATGTTACATCTCGTGATTCAAATTCAGTTACACCTCCACTACCTTGTTCACTTATGAACACGTATCCTTTTGAGTGTTCTGAGTATCTAATAAAAATACTTTTTCTCCCTCTTGGGCCTAATTTCCCATGTTTGTGAGAGAGATCATGAACATAGGCTGCACACCCCCAAGGTCGGAGACTTGACACATCAGGCCTCTTACCAGTCCACAACTCATATGGTGTGCTAGTAACTGATTTCGTGGGCACACGATTAAGTACATAAGTGACTGTTAGCAACGCATCACCTCAAAAGGTGATTGGTAAATTTGCTTAGGCCATTATGGACCTAATCATTTCTAATAGCGTTCTATTTCGCCTTTCAGCGACGCCATTTTGTTGTGAGGTTCTAGGAATTGTTAATTGCCTTTCTATTCCTTTTTCATCACAGAAAGCCTTGAACTTTTCTGACAAGTACTCTTGTCCACGATCAGTTTGTAATGCTTTTATTTTCTTATCTAATTGATTCTCAACCAAGTTCGAGTATTTTATGAAACAATCGAATGCTTCTGATTTATGAGAAATCAAATAGATATGACCATACCGAGTATAGTCATCTATGAACGTGATGAAATAAATTGCCCCACGTCTAGCCCTTACATTCATTGGACCACAAATGTCAGAATGAATTAATTGCAATGGATATAAAGCTCGTGTTCCCTTTCCAAATGGCTTTCTTGCCATTTTACCAGCTAAACAATGCTCACATGTAGGTAACTCTACTTGACTTAGATTACCTAAAAGTCCTTCTTTAGCCAATTGACTTATTCGATTTTGACCAATATGGCATAGTCTAGCGTGCCACAAAGTTGCATCATTGTTGGAATTACTATATGCGAATAATGAATAACTAATATTATTATTTTCCTTTAATACATCTAGTACGATAAAACCATCCAATAAAAAACCATGACCATAATTAATAGATCCAAGATACAAATCCATTCCACCACTGTGGAAATTTACATTAAAACCAAGTTTAACTAACATCAATACAAATAAAAGATTCCTACGAATCTGTGGAGCAAATAATACTTTATGTAGGATGAGAGGTCGTCCTCCACGCATGTCCAATTTACATGTCCCAATTTCTTGTACAACAACTTTGGAATTGTCACCTACGTAAAGCCATCGACTACCATGTGGGAGTTTCTGAAACTCAACGAAGGCATCACGATCCTTCGCCATGTGGTTGGTTGCTCCCGAGTCCGCAATCCACAAAGGATGTGATTCAATTAGAAAAACAGAACAAGAAACATTCACATAACAAATGTTTGTACTATAAAGTTTTACCTTCTTGGGCTCGGTACAATCTCGAGCAAAGTGGCCCTTATTACCACAATTATATCATTTCACATGTTTCATGTTCTTCTTGAAGGGACGCTTTCCCTTTCCACGTTGGTTCCAATTTTTCTTCTTGGATTCCTAAGGGGAGGGGTTGAATTTCTTATTCCTTTTCCACTTATATCCACCATGATGCTTGCATTTCTTGTTCATAGCTCCATGTGAGCTAGAACTAACTGCATATGCCTCAGAAGACATCTTTGAGGCTTCAAGACGCTCTTCCTCGAAGATAAGATGCCTCGTAGCATCTTCCATTGTCTTGATGTTTTCATTATGAGTTAGATGCATCTTCATATGCTCCCAACTCTGAGGCAGTGAACGGATCACAGCTTGCACCTGTTGCTCATCAGATAGCTCATAACCAACATCACGTAACTCACTTACCATGTTGGACATTTTTCTCAAATGCTTCTACATTGTATCATATGGGCGCTTCTTATAAGTGTCAAACTTAATTGTAAGTGACCTCACTTTGGTCACTAAAGCACCTCTAAAACGAGCAGCCAATGCAGACCATATGTCCTTTGCAGTTTTGAACTTACGGAACTCACGCATGATATCATTATCCATACTACTCAGCAACGTGATGTGAGTTAAAGAGTTTTTCTTTTTCCATAAGTCATACGCATCACAGTCCCTTCTATGATGGGCTGTTGTGCCCTCTTCTGGAACATTCATGGTTAGGTTTAATGGTTCTAGAGCCTCTTGCTCTTCTAGTACATATTGGGTTTTCATACTCCAAATCTTGTAATTGTCACCATTGAGTTTCTCACCCCTATTGAGTTCAGCAACTATATTCTTTGAAGAAGTAACCATTTTCGAAACACTAAGTTTCTATAATAAGAAAGAAATATATACACGTTAATGTCACATTAATCGTTCATAGAGAAAATAATTCGATTACAATTGCTTATGAAATCAAAAGTCCACAAATGTGTTCAATCATCATTCATACAACAATCGAATCCTAATTACTTTACTCTAGATGAATTCTTATATAAAATTCATGTAAACATATTACATAAATATTAAAAACTTTGTTCTTATAAAACCAAACAACCTATTATATACCTATGAACAATCTATAGGTAACGAACCCTACGCGGAAATGAGTTCACGAGTTCGCGTGAAACATTTTGCGAAGCTCGATTTACAATAGATCTAACTATTTCCATTGGAAGACCTAAAGAATATAAAGTCCTAATTAACTCTCTTCTGCGCATCCTTTTCATAAATTTCATTACTAATAAATTATAAGTCTTCTCAGATATACTATTCCAGAGCATTTGCAATAGTTCGCCTTGAAGTTGAGGCAATGTTACAAGCAAAGTCATATACTTTATTTCAACATTCGTGTAAGCTACACAACCTCCAAAATATAGCTTTTGCATCATGTTATTAACTGCAATAACATGTTGTGTTAGATCATCTCCAGGCATTAAGTGCATGTTAACTAACTGCACATACATGCTGCTAATTCGTCTCTTCTGTGCCTCACATCGAATAAGCTTCCGTGTTTGCTTAATAATAGGCATTTTCCTAAAAAACAAATTTTCAGGAATCAGAAGAGTATACAAAAAAAATAACAATTTTTTTTTTCTAACACTTAGCGAACTTATGCTCATATATTGAAATAATTTTAAGTTATTATTTTGTATTTTATTGTTTAACAACAATTTATTGAACTTAAAAAATCTCTTAGTAATTAGACACTTATTTCTAATTTACCTTATAATTGAACTAATCAGTTATCTTGGTTTAATTAGAAACTAATTTCTAATAAAACTCCTATCTAATGTTAACTAAACAAATTAGTATTGATTCATTTAGAAAATAAACTAACGAAAATGAGTTTATTTCTAAGTTTATTTTAACTAAACAAATTAGTTATTTTCTTTTTTTTAATTGTCTAAGTAATTAGAAACTTATTTCTAATTTAAAATATATAATTGAACTAATCAATATATATATATATATATTAGTTAGTGGAAATTAGAAAACTAATTTCTAAATCATTCCATTATCTTATGTATAAGTCCATTCTTATATGGGCCACACACAAAAATTGAGTGCACATAACCCTCAAGAGCCCAAAACTAAAGAAGTCAGCCCAAAAATTCAAAAAAAAAAAAACAACACAGCCCAAAAGAAACGAAATCGGGCTTGGAGGGTGGAGGCAGCGTCTGGCATGTGCAGTGCACGCGCCAGACGATGTTGACAGATCCAGCGTCAGGCGTGTGTCTTCTTCCTCTGGTGTTTCTCGTGTCTGGTTTTATTTTGTTTCTCTCTCTTCTTTGTGTTACTTGTTCTTCCTCCTTATATTTTTTTCTTCCTTTCTTTTCTTTCTTTCGGAAATCAGTTCAAGTCACAATAAAAAAAAACAAATCCTACACTTCAAACCCCCATTTACTTCTGAAAAAAAAACGTAGACATACCAGAAGATTAAAACCTCATGTATCATGTATATTTGTTGCTTTCAACCCAATCGGAAAATCATTTTATCACCGAAGAGAAAAAAAAAACGTGTTCTTGCAAATGTATGAGAGGAACTAGAGTTTATTCTGTGTTTTCAATTGTTAGAAAATAAAGACAGAACAAACCCACAAAACGTTTATAAATGCGTGATATATTCGGTAGATCATAAAACATACATAACATACATAAAAATGCTTTCCATGCATATATAATCGGTAGAATAGAAAACAATTCCAATATAAGAAAAACACAACCGATATATTCGATAGAACAGAAAATGTAAAACCAGATGCTATGATACCAATGTTAGATAATCAACATATGAACATATCATATAGCATAGGATCGATTATTTATATATATGCTTGGCAAACAAAACATACTTGTTGATGATTTGTCTAGAATTCCACCGGCTAAGGAACACAGAGTCTGCAGATGCAACGTTTTTCTCTCTCAAAACCGTAATACAAAAAACAGGGTATCCTTCCAAACCATTGGCTTTGCCTTTAAATACAATATGAGAATAACTACCATTAGTAGTTATTCTTGCACGCGGATTTTTTAGACCCATAATGGGTGGAAGAAAACCATCAATTACCATGCAAGCCATCTTGACAGCCACCAACCATGAATAAATATTACCAGTGAATCATGTAATATATTCCTTCTTAAAATCAAGTCATATTTTTTATTCGAATATAATAACAAAATAGGCATAAATTATAATTAGGACCGCATTGGCAGTAGTTATGGTTATCAATTTAAAAAGTTGATATCAACTTACATCAGTCTTTGCGCATTAGTATGCATTTCTGTTTTTAATTTGGGTTGGATTTGCAACCATGTAAAGAAATTGGATTTTGCCAAGCTGAGGGAAAGTTTACAGCAAATATAAAATGTTATCCTCGTCTCTTCCTTTTTTATGTAACATATATTCCACATTTAGTAAGTAATGCCTGCTTCTGATACTAAATGTAGTAGTTGAATGCTTGAAATGAAATTATGATTGGATGAATGTAGATGTGTGATCATATAAAGCAGAATTAAGGTTTTTCCTGTAAGCAGAGTGACAAATGAACACTTTCTTTTACACTAATGTTTTATTACAATTTATCTTATTGTTAGTTGTGGCTTGTTTATGATTATACATTTTTTCTTTGCAGACAATTTTTATTTATCAGATTTATGTTGAAGCAGAAAGTGCCTTATGTCATGGATGTTGATAGGCGGACTCGTCGGAATGAAGAAATTGTTCATACCACCAATGAACTATCATTACTACCGAATCAATTTTCACTTCCAACAAATGAACAACAAAATGAAGTTGCTACTTTGAAAAAAAATGGCATGGAATGAAGGATTTTTACTCATTGCCATTGGTTTTATTTTGGGTATTATTGTTAAGGACATTTTTAATAAAATATAAGGCTTGTATGTATCTTCAACCTATTATGTAATTAATTCTATGAATGCTTAGATGTTGTATTAACCTATTATGTATTAAAATTTCTAACTTGTAGGATGCTTTAAAACCTATTATGTAATTAATTTCATGAATGCTTGCATGTTTTATTAAATTATTATGATGTAGAATATCTAAGTTGCAGGATTTTTAAACCTCTTATGTAATTAATTCAATGAATGCTTGTATGATATATTAAATTATTATGTATTAAAATTTCTAACTTGTACTAATTTTAAAACCTATTATGTAATTAATTTCATAAATGCTTAAATATTTTACTAAATTATTATGTACTATATCATCTAATTTGTACGATTTTTAACCTATTATGTCATTAATTCAATGAATGCTTAGATGTTTTATTAAATTATTATGTATTACAATTTCTAAATCGTAGGATTTTTAAAACCTATAATGAAATATCTAACTTGTAGGAATTTTTATTCAATAACTCATTTCTTTTAATTTTAAGGTTTCACATTTCAATAATTTTTTGGTTTCTCATTTTATTTTATTTTAATTATAAAATTAAAATACACTTAAAAATATTAATACAATTATATAATAATCAATGAATTACATATATCTACTCATATTATACTGCAGGGGCAGTTTTGTCATTCACACTGTTTTTTTGTTCTGTCCACCGCAACCAAACACATTTTAGTCCTTGGGACGGGGATAATTTTTTTGTTATGTCCACCATAACTAAACACTTCACTATCCCCAATTTTTGTTCGGTTTTGTCTCCTCCTTTCAGTCTAGTTCTGTTTCTGGCCCCTGGAGATAGCAACCAAATACAGCGTTAAAGAACAAAAGTGAGTGGTTCTTGTTGATTAGTGACAACATTATAGGCTGAAGTAACAAACCTAGATAAGTAATTAAACAACTTAAAAGTCACTTCTTCTAGCCCACTAAAAGTGGTACAATATGGATGTGAATTACATGGTCAAAAATACCATATTATAGTTAATTGATTTTTAGTAAAAGGCAACAATATAGAGCAATTAAACTTCATGGACCATAACTTGGTCGGGTTGGTAACAACAATTATTCTAACACTTATAATCTTTTCCACCCAAATTCCTCTTAATCTAAAATGCAGGAAGCCAAATGAGAGCACATGCCTTACTAGGATTTTAGCAAGATAGGTTCTATTTTTTAGAATCAAAGATAGAAATTTTAATGGATATGTTGAAGCCTAAGTTGAAAAGCTAAGAACAGAGCCAAAAGAAAATAGAAACTAAGTTCAAACAAATTACAAAGAAACATTCTTCTTCCATCCATAATTTAGATGTTCAAGTGGGGAAACTAAGCTAATGCATTTTTTGTCTTAAGTGTGGGGAGTCTCCTAAGGAATACAAAGTTTTATCTAAGGTAGCAACTAAAGGTCATCACACTTATAAATGGGAACAATTTCGAAGAACCAATCAAGAAGAAGGTTAAACCCCGCCTAGAAGGAAGCTAAGAGAAGGAGGAAAAAAGGAAAATAAGGAGGAACCTCCATATGTCTCACCTCCTCCATATATGCAAAGATGCTAATTCCATAAAGGCTAAAGAAGAATCAAATGAATAGTCAATTTGTAAGGTTTTTAGAGAAGTTGAATAAATTGTAAATTAACTTATCCTTTACGGAAGTTTTTGACGTAAATTAACTTGTCCTTTGTGGAAGTTATTGAAGTAAATTAACTTGTCATTTATGGAAGCTCTTGAAAACATGACCAAGTACACCAAATTTCTCAAAGATATTCTATCAAATAAGAAAACTTAGGAGGAAAACCAAGTAATCTCTTTGATGGAAAGTTACAGTTCTATAATTACCAGCCACATGCCTTTAAAATTGAATAATTCAGGGAGTTTTCACTATACCTTGAGTAGTTGGTAATTTAGAATTTTTAAAATGTTTATATGACTGGGGTGTAAGTATTAATCTTATGCCTTTGTCTATTTTTTAAAAATTGGTGCTATGAGATGTGAAGCCAACACCCATGCTTATTCAGTTAACAAATCAATCCATAAAGATACTCTTTAATGTGGTAGTGGATATGACTATTAAAGCGGAAAAGTTTGAAGCGAATTGAATTTGTCCACTAACTTTTGGTAGAATATTCAAGAATAAGGGAAAAGTGTTGGTAGATGTCCATAAATGCAAACTGATTCTTTGGATTGGTGATGAACATCTT
The DNA here is from genome assembly GCA_029891385.1 of Erythroxylum novogranatense. Classification (NCBI taxonomy): domain Eukaryota; kingdom Viridiplantae; phylum Streptophyta; class Magnoliopsida; order Malpighiales; family Erythroxylaceae; genus Erythroxylum; species Erythroxylum novogranatense. Next base: position 32,129,070 of record CM057225.1, on the reverse strand, counting down.
GAGTTTGATATGAGTAAGAAATTGAAGAACCTGAAGGAGGGAAAATCTTGTATAAAGATTGATATAGTTGATGAGTGTGTAAAAGAGCAAATGGAGAGCCATAAAGAAGATGATGATGTTGAGTATATGAAAGATTTAAAGAGCAAGAGGAGGAGGAGTTAGGTGACAAATCAAAACAGGAATCATTAGTAAGGGCAGAAGTTCCCACACTACCCTTCATTGAGAGGCCAACCATTCTAAAGTTGAAAAAAGATAGGGAATAATAAAAAAGAGCGATAGAGACTATTATGATATATATTATATATCTTTTATTTAGTTTTGGCATTATTTATTAATTGGACATATAAAATATAATTGGATAATGACTTAGATTCAAAAAGCTATTGGTGATAATCTTCTATTTGTGATAGAGTCCTATTCTTAATTAATGTGTATCTTGACAAGAAGTATGATGGATTTTTCGGATAATGGTTTAAGGGTGATAGAGCTCTATCTTAAGTTGGTGTGTGGGTCAAGGTGTATTGCTGTGAATTTCTTTGTGATAAAACTTGTATGACTTTATATGGGTTGGATATAAAATGGTGAATTAATTTTTGGTTTAAATATGACTTGTTCCTTTTTAGTTTGTGCATCACATAGGTGTACTTGAGGTAGAATTGGATTATTGGATGGTGACCATGTTGATAGTAGAGGTTGCATGAAGATCAAACTTAGGTATTGTGTTGATTAATTTGATAAGACGCGTGGATGTATATTGATTATGTTTTTATATATATCTGAACAAGAGCAGTTTTTGGCGTGAGAGGAGTTGAGGTGAGTGTGCGTCAGTTGGGTTGTGCAGTAACGGTGTTAAGACGTTGCATGTATGAAGCAAACTGATTTGGGAATAAACACCTTAGGAGGGGTGCATGTAAGGTGTGTGAGAACAACAGTGCAATGTGTCGGTGAGCAAGTTTTTAAGCTATTCTATGATACATGGACGTGGGTGTCTTGAAATAAAAGAGCAGTGGACGTGGGTGTTAAAGAAAAGATGATTTGCGCGGGTTGTTTTATTGGCCAATAAAATTATATATATGCTGATCACGCCAACCTGAGATGTCTGATGTGAATATTGCGTTTTTCTCTCTTATGCTTCAATCGTGGGTGTTGAATAAATGTGCAGTGGGCGTTAGAAGAAGTTCTTGTTCCTTTTTGTTGCTGTCTTTGTGTTGGTGTTTATGTGAATCAGCCTATTGATGTTGAGACGACTTCTAAATCTATTTCAGTGGAGCTTAACCTTTCGGGAAGTTGTCCTCTTTTTCTCAAGTTTTTTTTTTAGTTGATTGATCACTTGAGTTGTTTATTTCTTATCTTTATTATCAAATAGTGTTGAGAAAATCCTCTGTTGAGGTTAATACGAGATGGTCGTACTATTGGGTGTGAAATTGTTTCACGGGAAGTGAGGTTGAGGGATAGTATCAAAGGTTGAGTCGTGTCAGTTCAGTAAAGCCTTGGGTAAATCTATTGTACTTCGGTGAAAGTTATTAAGTTAGATGAGGGACCCGCAGATGTAAGTAAGGTGTGTCGAACTATGTTACCAAATTTCTGGTATTTTTATTATTTCGGTTTAGTTTGTTTTTTATTTTGTTGGTGTCAAATAAGTTTGCAGAAAGTTTGCAAAATAATTAACTCCTTCAATTTTTTCAGAGACAATTAGAAACAAAATGAGAGGAGTAGGTTGAAAAATTAACTTGAAATGGTCAAACTATTATCCTTTTTTTTTAGAATTTAAAAAATTCATTGATGTGGAAAGAATATAAAGGGAACAGTGTTGGAGAGGGACTGACCCTTCTACAGACTAGTTAAATGATGTAGTTTACACATATTAACGGACAAGAAAATGGCAATGTTTAATCCAAACATATTAAATTTGATATACAATTTTTTCATGATTTATTGGACCCCAAACTTTTCTTGAAATTTTGAAGTATAAATTGACATTAAATGAGAAATTTTTGGTAAATTATTGAGGTGCAAAGAAAAAGACAATTCAAGAATGTGAATTGTTATATGAAATTAAGATAGGTGAATTTAGCAAGTTGATTATGAGAGAGTATAGGTGTGTGTATGCTTTTGCTATTGATGTCTATGATTAATTATGGTCTAAAGTGTGGTTTTGAGTTTACATGGAATTGATAGTGAATACATTATTTTAAATGGAAGTTAAAAATCAAGAAATAAAGAGAAAAAAGTGTGATAATATGAAGAATTGAGAAAGTTTGACTTTTTGGTCATAGAGAATTGACTTTTTGATTTAAGCAGAATTTGAGAGAATGATCTTCATGAAACTTGTAGAAATTGTTGCAATCTTTCTATCGTCATAAAGTATGATAGGTTTCGATATCGAGATTGACATTTATGATCAGTCAAATGGAAGTATATGTTACTTTGTTTTTGAAACTGCTCATAAGTGTAGGATTTTGTATGCGGTATTTTGAGGAATAATTATAGGCTGATGTGTTTTGGATTAAGTTCATTGATCTTCATAAGTTATAGAAGACTATCCTAGCTTTTCAATGATGTATAATATGTTATTTCTGGTTGTGGAATTTGGAAGATATGAAATTTGGAAGTTTGGATGTTGTTTTAGGATGATAAATTTTGGCAGAAACTTTGATTAAAAAATTGACCTAGCTAGAGGTTGAATTTTGTCTTTAAGTGCTTCATGAAAGTTGAAGATTTTGATTTGATCTTTAGTTTGATATAAAATATGACATGTTTGGACCTAGGAGTTGAAAGATAAAAATTTTGGAAGTTATGTGATTGTTTAGGAAGATATTCATATAGACAGAAAGTTTGATTGGTTTGTGATCCCATTCGAGATGGAATTGATTTGTGAGTTCTTCATGGAAGTTGTAGAGCTTCCTTTGAGCTTTATTTGGATACCAAATTTGTCAAATTTGGAGTTCGGGATCCAGAGTTATGAATTTTGGAAATGTCGATTATTTGTATGCCATTTTGACTCTTTCTGTTTTTGTTATTTCGTTCCCAATCCGACCCCTTTTTTGATCTTTTGCTTATAATTTCTCCGTCCGACATTCGATTGATTTAGTTTTTGAAGTGTTGGATTCTTAAGACAATTATCTATATCATGATGGAAAATTATGATTGTTCTGAGATTAAATTGAAAGAGATTGATTTAATCAAAGTGAGTTAGATATTTTCTGAGCATGGTTCAGTTTTTTGATGATATCTTGAGCTGTAGAGATCTAATTAAGTTGATTCCTATTTCTAAATAAATTCGAGACATAGGACTACATGTTATCTAAAGGGATCAAATTTCAATTCAGTCCCTAAGATTTTCAATTTCTGAACTGAAGTATCAAAGTTATAAGATTATATAAGGGCAAATTGGGCATGACACTTAAGTCTAAGAGTTATAAGGCTTATATTGGAGGGAAAAATGGACATTGCCCACTCATTAAGAGTATGAATTAGAAGAAGGAAATGAGGAATGAGAAGAAAAAGAAGAGAGGAAGTCGTGGAAGAAGAAGAGAAGAGGAGAAAGCTAGGGTTTGAAGATCTTTGAAGAATTTGAAGCCAAATCAAGTAAGTATAAGCATCTTTCCTCTTGATTAGATGAATGAATCATGTTTTGATGTTAGTTAAGAGAGGATTATGTGTTAGAAGTTGTCGGATGAGTTAAAGCATATGTTTGGTTTTTAGGGTTAATGAATTATGTTGTTTGTGGATGATTTTTGTGTTGAGATGAGTTTAGAAATGAAGTAGGAATGATGATTTAGGGTTAAGATGAGTTATTTGTGGAAGATGGAATGTTTAAAGATGAAAAATGTCGAAAATGAGTGTTTGGAGAGTTTCTGGTCTCGCACGTCGCGATGCACGCAGGTCTCGCACGTTGCGGCACGCGCAAGCGCCCACGTCGCTGCGTGCAGGACGCCTTCATCGAGGAGAGCTTCCGGGTTTCGTCGTGGCGAGCTCCTTTCTGCCGCGGCGAGAGGTCTTTTTCCTGTACAGACATGTTTTGGTATTTTAGCCATAACTTTTGATGCAGATATCCAAATGAGGTGATTTTGATTCGTTGTGAACTAGAGTCAAAGGTTTATAAGTTTTATGAAGAAAGGAAGTTTTTAATCAGTTTTTAAAGATCTCAAATTTTGTTCGAAAGTTGAGTAAAGATTATTGTTTCAGTATAAGAATAGTCCCAACATGTTTGGAGTATAACTGTCGGATTTCTGAACCAAATTGAATAATTTTGGAGTCATTAGAAACTTAAGATAATGGGGAAATTTTTTATAGAAGATAATATTATCAGATTTTGTCATTTACTTGATCAGAGTGATCATGGGAAAATTGACCCGAATGTTTGGATTTTTGGAAGAGCTTGAGTTTTTAGAATGTATAGGTCCTCAAATTTGTATTCTTATTGAATGGGATGTTGCATTTGATAAAGGAAATCAAGGAAAGCAAGAGGATCAAGAGGAGAGGCATCTTTTAAGCATGTATCCAAGCAAGGAATTCAGGTGGGTACATGTTTATAATTTAAATAAGCTATTACTGTTTTCTTTAAATTAAAGAAGTTTTCTGATTTCACTTGCATTACAAGTGTTGCATTATTGTTTATGAATGACTTGTGAAACATGCTATATGTTGTTACATGATTTGAGTGATATTTTGAAAAAGATACATGTTATGAAATCATGTTTTCAAGAATGGTTTTCAAGATATACATCAAGTATGTGATAAGCAAGTTTTCAAGACAAGTGCCATTTTGGGCAATAAGTTACAAGATTTTGAAAGCTATGTGTTATGTGGGTTTGTAGTAGTCCCTCAAGAACCGTCACGTGCACGTTGACCCAAGTTATAGGCTTCTCCCGCTTGCCTGCTAGTGGCACGGAGCTCCTTTAAGGACTCCCTCAAGAAACTACGACTACACAGGACCATTTCGATATAATTGTGTAGTGCATCATGAATTTGGACTTACCCAAACCATTCTGATGTGTCTATGTGCTCATGTTATATTTGATCAAGTTTGATGCATTCATGATTTGCAATTTATGAATTTTGGCTAAAAGCCTAGAAAACATGTATTTTATAAACTCCATGAAAGTTTTCTAAGACAAGTGAACTATTTTCAAAGTTTTTGCTTATCTTTATTATAAACGTGTATCCATGAGCTGTAAAGCTCACCCCCTTTCATCCCCATCTCCAGGTATCAAGATGAAGATCGGATGAAAGAAAGTTTAGACGTCCGTTCGTTACATATATGATTGGCTTTTAAGTAAATTGGTTGCAAGATTTAGATTTCAGACATGTTGAGCATTTTTGGGATTTTTGTATTTTATGCATTTTGAATTTTGAAATTGATGTTGTAGCATGGCGTGGAATGTCATTAAGATTTTGTAAGCATGTATATCACGATGTAAATGAATTATGGACTTGTGTATTGAATTGAGATATGGACGAATGTGATATCGATGGAAATAAGTTTTCATGAATTAGTTGAGGAATTAAAGTGACTGTTTGATTTAAGTGTCAAGAGTATGATTGAATAAGAATTACTGAAATGCTAATTGTTTGAGAATTGATGGTATTTAGTTTTGTATGTGGGAGTTTTTATGGCAAAAATAAGAATAAGAATAAGATTTGTTAAATATGAGATTGAGATATTGCATGATTACGAAGAATATTATGAATTGAGTTTTGATTGAGGATGAATTTCCAAATGGGAAATTAGATTGCTTTGTATGAAATTGAATAAAGATGAATAAAAAAGAATGAAAAAAAGGGTTTATACCGGTTTCGGATTGGTTTAGTCTTAAGGTGTAACATCCCATCACCGATGGGAAGGGTAAAATGGTAATTCGGGACGGGTTATGAGTTTGTAAACTAGTCTCGGCATGTTCATGCATATGATGGCCTCTATTTTTACATAAATTGTAATTTTTGTATATGCACATGGTTGTACATTCATTTATGACATTTCCCAGCATATGTGTTTATTGTGAAAATATGTTATTTGTGCTTGAAAAATGAATAGGAGTGGATTTTTGTGTGTTTTCCATTTTTGGGAGAATTTTATGAATTTTTTTGAAATTTTCGGAGAAAAGTTTCGAACCGAAAAAATTGACAGGTGGCTGACTGATTGAGTTTTCGGTACTGGAAAAGACTGTCTAATGGTATTGGAAAAGTAGATTTATAATCTTAGGTTTTAATACTTTGAGCTATTGAAATTTGGAGTAGAAATTTAATTGCATTTGGACAAAGACCTGGAGAGTGCTTAATATCAGGACAAGTGGCAAGTGACACATGTCACTTGCCTACTTAGTCTTATATATAAATATCCTAAATTGTGAGAGCTTCTACGAGATTCCAAGTGTGAAAGAGTAGAAGGGGAATTTAAAATGCTTTCTCCCTTCTTTTCCGTAGATGCTTCCATTCTCTTTTGAAAATTACTCTCATACATAGCTTCTCCTCTCCTCTTCTTCGTGGGTCTTCTTCCTTGCTACCTTGACAAGTTTACTCATCTTTCTCTCTTCCTTTCACTTTGCTTTAAACCTCACCCTCTCAAGATGAAGATGATAGTCGTGAATGGTGGCAAAGATTAGGAGAATTGTGAAAGTTTGGAAGAGTTGAAGTTTGAAGCTTGTTTAGGAGAGGGATTTGTTTTATGTTCTTCTAATGGTAGTTAGATGCATTTATTGTGTTTTATAGTGCATTAATTTCATGAGGTTTGTGTGTTGATTGTATGGGTAGAAGATTATGTTTGCGTAAGGATTAATGATGTTTAACATGTGTAGTGTGTGAATTGTGTGTTTTGAAGTGTTTTAATGATGTTAGATGAGTAATGCTTAAAAGGAAATGATTGAGTATTTGTGCTGGAATTTTGTGGGGTTATGTTCAAGTGAATGTCTTGATGATTTTGTGGCTGAATTAGAGACTAAATTGGAGGCTTATTGATGTAGGAATGGGGTTAGAATGAAAGGAGTTGTGTTAGGATTAAAATCTGGAAAATTTCTTTTGTGTAGGTTTCAGGTTTTTGGTCATAACTTTTGTTATGGTTGTGCTATTGAGTTGAGGTTTGGCTTGAATTAAACTTGAGAAGTTTGGCTAGAATTCATATGAAGGAAGTTCTGTCCAATTGTGGCTTGAAGGGATTTGACTTTTTGCATGGAAGTTGAGATATGTGTACTGGCTGAATAATTGTGATTCTAGCATTGAATGAATTGTTACTCGAAACTTGGAGAATTTTCTGGGCTAAAATAGACAGATTTTGTGATTTTGGTCTTCATGAAAGTTGAAGATTTGCTTGTTAGCTTTCTATCTCCACTAAGTATGAATTTTTTTTAGTCTTAGGTTAAAAGTTATGGTGTGTTAATGTTCAGGTGGTAATTCAGCTTAAAATGTGTTTTATGTACAAATGACTCTAAGAGTATAGGTTTTGTGCTTTTTGTGTTCTGATGCTAATTGTGGACTGTTAAGGGTGAAATTGGCTCAAGTGATCTTCTGGAAATTGCAGAGGATTGTTGTAGCTTTCTAATGAGTTATAATATGTTAATTGTGGATATAAGGATTGTAAGTTATGCATTTTCAAAGTTTTGATATGGTTTAGGTCATGTACTGTTTTAACACTCCTTAACAGGGCAGCCATATTAATGGGTGAATTTGACCTAGTTAGAATTGGAATTTGCTTTGAAGTCCCCTTGAAAATTGTAGTATATTGTCTGAGCTTTTCATTGCTATATGGTATGGAATTTTTCGCTAAGGGTATATGGAGTTATGAATTTTGGAAGATTCTGTTACTGAGAGAATGAGACTTATATAGGTAGAAGCTTTGCTTGGGAATTTGATTTGGTTAGAGATGGAATTGGCTTCCAAGTTGTTCATGAAAGTTGTAGCATTTGTTTTGTTCTTTTCATTTATATAAAATTTGGAATTTTTGGCTAAGGGGATGAAAAGTTATGATTTTTAGAAAGATGTTGTACTGTTGTGGTAAATGTGTGACTAGGCAGTATCTTTGAGTGCATTTTTGACATCCTTAGAGGTGAAATTGGATTTTTAGCTCTTCATGAGACTTGTAGGATTTTTCAAGATCTTTCCAACAAGACCTTATTTGTGATTTTTGGACATGTGGGTAAAGAGTTGTGCAGTGTGGAAGAAGGGAGAGTTAATATGTGGTTTTGAAAAAGATGGAAAATGAATGTTTTGGAAAAAAAAAGAAAAAAAAAAGAAAATCAGGCAGAATCAAGCACCTCGCGAGGGCAACACCTCGCGAAGGCGAGAGGAAAGCCCGCCCTCGCGAGGTCGCGAGGGCGAGCGGTCCTCACAAGCTGAGTGCGAGGACCGCTGAAATGTTTATATATATATATATATATATACTTATTTTTTTATTTGATTAATTTGTTATTAAATTGGCCCAATTTCATTCTTTCGCCAACAACTTTTTCATCCGAATTCCGATTGATCCGATTTTTTAGGCATCAGATTTGTGAAATATTTAATTTCAATTATTTGTAAAATTGGAAATTTTTAGAGATAAAATTAATGTAAATTGGTTAGGTCAAAGAGAGGGGACTAGATAATTATTTTTCTGGTCCGTTTTTTATTTATTATTGGACCTATAAAAGTCCAAATTGAGTGTTTTTAGTGTCTATGGGTTTCTAATTTTTAGAAGAACACTTTGTGATGGGAAATTGTGATATAGTGCCGGGAATGTTACAAACATGTATTGTATACATTTTAATTGCTACATGTGCATTATTAAATATTTCTGAGTGTACCTTTTGGTGATGGTGAATATTTTGGACTGTTTAGAGGCGCTTTTAGAACGTCACCCCACAGACGTTGCCGAGACTTCTAGGCTTTTACTTCAGGAGCTATTGGTGAGTGACCTAGATAGTTTCTCAATTATTATTTGTTTATTATTTTGCGCTTATAATTCTGTGGAGAAGAATGGAGGGATTGTGCATTGTTTATGACTGGATTCCGGACTGAAGGTGTCCGATGTATTGAGAGATTATGACATAGAACTGTTATTTGTCTGAGAATGTGAGACTTTCGTGTTTTCAATGTGATAAATTGTGACTGTGATTTTAATGTAAATAATTGTGAACTAATTGTTTAAATGCGATAATTTGGGTTTGATTGTAATGTGATATTGCTCAATTGCGACATATGTATTCCATGTATGAATGCATGATCAGTTAATGACAGTTGTGACCGGAGCAGCCACCGAGAGCTATAAGCTCAACGTTTATATTTGGGCCTCGAGCCCCACAATGATTCAGAGCCTCAGGCTCAACGATTAATGCGCCCATAATGGGACAGTTCAGAGCCTCAGGCTCAACGATTAATGCACCCATATTGGGACAGTTCAGGCGCTCGGTCACAACACCGAAATAAATTAGAAAAGTGTCACATACGCATGTCATATGCATATGATTTTTAATCTCTTTGATTGAGTGAAAGGCTAACTACCTTATATTTCTGTGGTACCAATCATTCCGAATGTGAATTATGAAACAATTGGGTTATGCTTGAGTGTTTTATGAATTCAATTAGTTATGGATGTCAAATAGAATGAAATGTATCAAATTGTCTATGTTCACGTGAAATTGTGCAATGTGAATATATGTTATGTGAAACGATGTGTTGCATGAATTGAGTGAACCATCGATGATGGTTCCTCACTGAGTTCGCAAAACTCACCCAAAATTTGCAATTATTTTTCAGGACCCAGAAGAATATCCCGTTAGGCAACGGGCGTATAGCAACCGCATGCGAGTGAGAAAAGAGGTCAGGATCAGTTCGCGTCTGCATTAAAGTTTTTGTACAAATGAATAGGTCATATTGTAAAGTCAACAAACTGAATGAAATTGTATTTACAAAAGGGCCCCCGTGGTCATTGAACTCACCGATGATTATTTATATAAATTGTTTTCCGCATAATATATAAAGTATGTGTATGTTTCAAAAATATATATATTGAGTTTTGACTGAGTGATGTAGCACGTCACCCTCACAGGGCACGGACTCGGATATTACCATCGATGTCGGGTTCGGGTCATGCGGGAATGGGGTGTTACATGAGGTATCCAACGCTAGTTTTTTTTAAGTTACACGTTCTTGGATGTCGGAAATTTGTTTCAGTTCGACTGAATCGTTCGTTTGCTTTGATTCTGAGCCAATTCGTTCACTTTCGATTTCTTTTTCTTTTGCCAAATATAAGTTTGCTCACGTTTTGTACATGTGTTCGATTATGATTCCGAGGTTGGATTCCAGAAATGGGATCCAACGTTTGTGGTTGATTGATCCGTTTTGTTTCTTTATTTCTGAAATTTTTTAAATCCGAGCCTTTCGATTTTTCTATTTCTTCTTAATAATTCGATTCGTTTTCGATATATGTTTTTGATTCCGCTTTTTCGGTTGAGGTCCAGTTCCCAAATCAGGTCCCAACATGATTTGGTTGCAAAAAATTTCTATTTATACGCCATATATCCAATTCTCACCAACTTGCTCGCCAAACCCTTAGGCTATACTTTCTTCTTGCAATTTCATCCCAGGCTCTATGTTCTTCCAAACATTAGCTTGCTGGGGCTGTAAAAGATAATCTTCTCCCTCTTTATAGTTGTAACTACCTTAGATACAGTTATCCTCTTATCTCCTTTTTCAATTGTAATCACATTAGCTACACCTATCTTTTGCACCATATCATTTTAGTTTAGATAATATTTGATTATTTGGTTTAGATTGAATTAATTAAAATTGATTAATCTTATCTACATTTGTGTATAAATACAATGTAAATTGTAAAGGAAATCACAATCAGAAATCAATACACTATATTTCACTTTCAATTTGCTATTTGTTCTTTCCTTTTCTTCAATGATACCCAGGGACAATGTATCCATTACATGGTTAATGAATTATTTTAATATTTTTTAAAAAATATCATGATATTTTTAAAACTAGACTGGTTGCACTTCAAACTGAATCCATCCAGGGAGCGAGCACACCAATATTACGCTAGCACTGTTGCATTCCATCATACAAAAATTCTTTAATTTAGGATTGAATCCCTAATGTAAATTAACCCAAAGAAACATACTGCCAACACAAGTATCTGAAGAATGTAATTACAAGCCTATAAGTCGTGGGCAACCTAAGCAAATATTTTTCTTGATATATATTTTTATTGGTTGTATTTAGTCCTTCGAATCCGTCCCAACCAAATCTAACTATTTGTGAGCTGTCATTTCAATCACTTTTTACAAAAAAGAAGAAAAGGAAATCCATAAAAAGACTAAGGCCCTTTAAGTGAAAATTACATAAATGGGATTGGATTTTATGATGTCTTTTTCTCAATGTTGGTGCTGAAGAGGGGAATTCTCATCAGCCATAAGCTCAAGTCAACTCAAAAGAGAGAGATCGTATCAAATATGGAAAAATGTTGCAGTCCCCTGGTGCGGTGATTGATTTTCCGGTTCAAGTTTCAGTACCTACAAGGCCAAGAATTGCAGTGAAGGTTTCTTTAATTGTATACTGAGCACAAAAACACCCATATGTCAAAATTGCAGAAGAGATGTGAGAGGAAAGAACAGAAAGACAATGAAGGTTAAGTTGAAAACTAACGTGCAAGGGAAAAGGACTGACCGACAGGTGAAAGCACAGGTAGCAGTAGCACAATGGTGGTCGCATCCAATGCACGAGGTAAATGGGGCCGACAAATTTTGGATTTTAGTTTCCCAGATAGCATAGCTAGCTTCTACTCTACTAACTAGTTCACCGTTCACTAGCATTTAAGTTCCAATCATAGAAGACCACACGCACACATTTGTAGACTGGGAATTTTATGAATGAAAAGTACACCATTCACACAGGGTGGAATTACACAACTTGATAAGAATAAGAGAACATTTTTGTAACTTGAATGATAAAAAGGAATTCGACATGCAACATTTATTACGTTTAACGGTGATCATTACAATACTTGACAAAACACACGAACAAAAACCAACTACTCAGCTCAAAGCATCAAACAATGAGCAGCACTGTTATTATTTAGCAAAACAAGATTATAATATATATAAACGTTCAATGTGGTGGACACGGTATGTGGACATTTGACAGGTTTTTGAGAACCGGTCACAAAAGCACCAACTACAAATTTTCTAAAGCAAATTTTCTCAACTTTTGGGGGTCATGCTGCCATCACAGAGAAGGCTCAGGTTACTTTCACTTTGGGCGTGAAATGGCACCTGTGATCATCCAAATCTTCGTGAATTTCATGGGAAGACCGGGTCGGGTTACATTAAAAAGTAATGTATTACCGTTGAAATCAACGAAAAAGAAAACAATAGCAGATTCCAAAACCTGGTTTAAGTTCCTAAAACCTCAGAAAATTTTCAAAGTTAAAAAGACCTCCAGACAACAGCATCTCATATTGCTAGAAAAGTAACCCACCAAATAAGTGTCTGGTTCCAACTTCAAAAAATTCCTCTCTAGCAGATCATAATTCGCAAATAACAAGATGATACACGACATTGGCATATCTTGCACTAATTTCTTTTCATCCTTTGGCAATACTTTTTTAACTCTACTCAATCAACACGCTACAGATGACTCATTCCAGGATGGTGAACAAAGCATAAAAAGCAAATCATACAACCCAGAGGATGAGACTTATGTCAACAATATATTATCTTCAAGATCTTATTATTCAAACTGTACATGCAAGAATTAGGTGAATCATGGACCACGAAATTTCAAAGAAATACGTTATTGAAAGAAATATCTCAATGTTCCCATCATCTTTTTCTTACATCCATATATTAATAAGCATGACCAAATTATCAATTCATTCCCCTATGGGGCAACTGACCAACAAAAGACTATCAATTCGTCAGGTCACCCAGAAAAAGGCAAAGCTCATATAAAATGCTATTCCTACCATTTGCCAGAAACAACTTACCCGTTGCCAATCACACCAACCACATCAGGGTCCAAAATGCACTGGCAACCATCACATGTGGAACATGATGGCACTAGAAGTAATGAAGCTAACATTGCAACACTATGCCTACCCGAGCCCTTATCTTTTTTATTTATATAGTACTTTAATCCTCTATACACCTCTGAATCTCCATGGCCATCTCCTCCCTAATAACCTATAGACACCACGCCTAGGTAACCCTGCTGAACCAGCCACTGGATTACCCCTATCATAATCATTATCATCAAATGAATCATAGTGCAAGCGAACTCCGCCATGATAATGGAGGCCACTATTGTCTTCTTGATTCAAGGGTTCCAAAGAGATAAAACGATCATCCAGAGAGTCTTCTGAATCATAACCATGATAAACACCACGATAGCCAGGTTCTATCACATAATCACCAAGCACCACTGCCCCTGGCGAGGATGACATAATTGTGCTGATTACATCATTTCGCTCTCTTTCACATTCAAACTTCTTCCATTTTTCTTCATGTATAGGATCCACAGCTCGCGGTCTTGCCAATGGATGCTTTGCTCTGACATGCTTCTTCAACTGTTTATAAGTACCAACAAATGAGCAGCTATCCTCCATGCAGTTTCTTTTCTTGGCATTCAGATACTTCCGGGCTCGTTCCACAACTGTCCAACCTTTTACCTGCCCCCGACATAATGGACATAAGAGCTCTGGAACTTCTCCCTCCTCAGTGACCTGTCCAAGTAAACTGAAACTTGGATCATCCATTGACCGGTTCCCTTGTTGTGACCTTTCAGTTGAATTTATCTTTGAGTAAGCCTTCTTATATTGATCAAGGCAGTTGGAGAATCGACGACTAGTGGAACACATATAAGGTCGGCATCCCTTCTTATAAGAGGAGCACAGAAGGAGGACGGCTTTGTGAGGGCACTCCAGACAAACTGAGCAGGTAGCACCTTCCCAATCTTTCTTCTCCAAGGCATCTGAAGTTTTTCTCCTCGGATGTTTTACCTTTGAATTGCTAACTTTTGCAATTTTCCTTGAGCATTGTAGCAATGCTTGCCTTTTCTGGTTCCCGAGTTCAGGGGTACATCGTTCCTTACTAGATTTCGCCATTAACAAACAAAACCTGAAGAGAATAATAAAGAGAGGGTCAAATTATTCTGGCACCAAATGTTAAGCTCAAGAAAAGCGGATACAGGTAAAGAGCATGGGTCCAAGACATGATGGTTCTAATCAAGAGCTTGATTAGCTCGGATAAAAGACACTCATGCTTTGAGGAATGATATCAGTACCTGAATAATAAAGGTGATAATATGGTACAAATCACAAACTCACGCTACATTTATCTAGGCAAACAAATAATGTCCAAGAAGATTGAGTGCTGCGCCATTTCCGGCAACAAACGCAAGTTTTTGGCCCAATTAGCTAAGACACCCCTAATTCAAAACAACATGAAAAGAATGTCTGTTACTAAGCAACCAAACAATGACTATGTCTACCGCCCGATAGGAAAGCCTAGGAGTAGAAATGTGAAACCTTTTCATAAACCAGAAAGGATAATAAGAAGCGATGTTAAGATTATTGTTTAGGTGTTCTCTTCAGTAAATTATTTTTTATATTTACACATAGGCATTGACCCCGCATCTCGGCGGGATTTTTACTTACATACACCTTGACGATGAGATAGCAGCATAAGCTACGAGAAATGACGATAAAAATAATTGAATAAGAAAAATCCTACAATGCAAGGAAAAAATAAATAAATATAAAGCCCTAAGCAATCAAATCGGAATCTTCTGCGAGTCCCAAAATCTCAGGAAAAGAAATATTGAATCAAGAGAATAAAGAACAAACGAACAGAGAGAAAAGGAAATGAAATATGTGTTATTATCATGAAGTAACCTTTGAGCAGAGGAGAGGAGTTATGGGACCTTTCCGGCCACGTTCGCCGTGGTGGAGGGAGGAGTGAGGAGGTTGCGTTGCGTGGGGGAGAGGAGGGCGTGACTTGGCAACTAATGGTGTTGGATTTTATTGAGAGATTGAACGCCCACTTACTTTTCCGTGTCATCGAAGATTCTGACTGCCCACTTACGGTTTGGACGTCATGCCGCTATTTTGTGCTCTATTCAACATTATACCTATCAATTGGGCTCGTTAACCGAAAGCCCACATTTAACAACATCAGATCTACTTTTTTTTTTATAAATTACTCAAAGAAGTGTTATAAGAAAGTTCCAACGCACATTTAAGCTATCTATATTCAAACTAATCTTCACTCGAATTGAATAAATTCCTTACGAAAAACAAAACTCTAACTTAAAATTTTAAACAGCTGCATATATAAAAACAGTTCAAACTCACGACCTCATTTAAACAAAAAAAAACTTCTTATCAACTCACCTGCACCTTAAAATTATCTACTTCACATTTATCACAATGTGTTGCAATATATAATCCCATCTCCTTTGTTCATTCTTTTTGAGTCTGATCAACTAAATAAAGGAAAAAGGGGATGCTATTTTTATAATAATTTAGATCTGAAGTTGAGGAAAAAAAAAAGGGGGGCTATTTTAGATGATGTTCCTCTTCTTGTTTCAATTCAGTGAAAGGTAAAGACAAGACAACTATAAATTCAATTAATACTAACATATGTTACCACATGGGGCTACATATAATTATATATACATTCAAAATACTCTACACTTGCTAATTCTTGCAAACAATTTGCCTTGTGCCTAAAACAATTTCAAGTAGACCACCTGAAATATTTAACTCTTGCTTTAGACACGAGGGAGTGAATTAATTTTTTTAATAAATAAATTATTATTATACATTAAAAAAAGAAAATAGATATCTCAGAGGAAGGGGCAATCCTAATTCATGGTTATCATGTACATAAAGCTGCCACCATGAAAGTAAAGCTAGCTTCAAGGCTATCTCGCACATTGCTTTGAGTGTGATTGATCAAGTCATGACAGTCTTTAGAACAATGGAGTTGGCCAACTTCTTTGGTCAGGAAGATAAGCAGGTCTCGCGCACTTCACCGATGACTCAAAACTGTTAACAAGAGGAAAGCAAGAATTTGGCAGCTGACAGTGAGTAACTAAAGGAGAGTAAAGGAAGATCATAACTAACAAAACAAATCCAAAATGCAACTGTAAAAGATCTCAACAACTTTTTACCAAATCTTTTTGCGAAAGACGATCCTTTGACAAAATGCAATTACCATCTTAATGCAAGCTACAGACATTTGGCTGAAAACTTGTAAGTGTGGAGGATCATGATCTAGAAGTTTGTCACTAAATCACTCTAACAAAACTTCTTATTACAATGGAGCAGTATAAATACAAAAGTTGACGTTATTACATAATATTTTGACCATCAGAGAGAAAGAAGCAAGGATTTACCCAAACTGCAGAGCTGAACTCAAGCTTTGACTTTAGGATCGCCGTAATATATAAGGAGAAGCTGAGCCTGAGTTTGTTGGAAGTGGCCTCCTCACAAATGAATGATCTAAAAGCTGAGCTGCAGTAGGCCGGTCATTGGGATTAACCTGCAGACATTGCTTGATAAAATCTCTTGCATCATCGGAGAGTGAATCAGGAACAGCAGGTGGTACACCTTTGCCAATCCTAAACAATGCTTGCATCTGCACACCAACAGAATCGGAAAAAATTGTTAAACGCCAAATACCAAAGTCGCAAAGATCAGTTTTGATACCTGATAGCAAAGCTGAGACCAAACTTCGCTGAGACCAACACATACGTTTCACAAAAGGAACTGAAAGGTACCAAATACACTAATTGCATAGCATAAAGTCGCACAAAACATTACTAGAATACTATTTTCCTTATATTGACGTTTGTGGAATCAGAGTTCTATAAAACCAATCCTTGCTAACACATTCAAGTAACAAGATAATAGATTACTCACCAAATCAAATATTGATTATGTGACACTAGTTTCTAATATACATGGTAAAACATATCAGACATTGACCAAGATTATAGCAACAAAGCCTATAATAACAAGCGAAAAAGGGGCACTTACACACTCTAGATGTGAGTATGGGATCTCATGGGTCAACATCTCCAAAACAGTACATCCAAGACTCCATATGTCAGCTGGAAGTCCATAACCTTGGCTTTTGCGGTTGACAACCTGCAGCACAGTTTTGTTATCGAAAAAGCCCAGAAGATCTATTATCAACCAAACAGTCCAGAAGACAAATTCAACAGAAAAAGAATCTTGCAAGCTCTGAAAGACATAGGCATAATGAGCGCAGGCAAAACACTACCAATTTCATGAAATCAAACAAACAGATATAGGAAACATCCATGAGCTTGGAGAGTACCACAGTAGCCATTGAGAAGCTGGACAACCTACCTATTACCAAAATCACCATATTATATGCAGAGAAGGTACTCCATTTTCCCATACAGACCTGATGCTTCTAATAAGACGTTCTCAATACAAATCTAAATTGAACATTTTACGTCTCTTTAAAGGAAATAATGTAAAGGACAAAAGTCAATGGGAAGACAGAATAATGGAAAGAATATTGGTGGTACAATCTGTTCACTAATTCTCAATTATCTTGTTTTATTGTTTTTCCTGGAATTAAATTCTTTCCTTCACAGTCCCTACATGTAAATCAAACCAAATTGTAGCATGTATTTGGCCTCGACTCAAGCAACTGGTACCATGAAAATGGATGTGTCAGGAAAAGATAAACAAAAGCACATACAATATCTATAGCTTTATGAAGATAAAATTCTCATAAGTCAAAGAGCATAAATGAAAACCTCAGGTGCCATCCAAAATGCTGTGCCCTTGCATGATTTAACATCATTCAATTTGGTTGCCTGAAAATGAAATGTGTGCATATAAGAGAAAAAGTTAACAATCCTAAGAAAGCAAGGAAATAAACAGAACAATTACCTTTGCCAAGCCAAAATCTGCAAGTTTCACAGATCCATTTGCATCAACCAAAATATTTGCACATTTGATATCCCTTAAATTCAAAGGAGAATTCAATGAGGATACAAATAAAAATTTAACATAACCTTGCTTCTGTACTGGTTTGGATTTTGCTTTTCCAATACAAGGGATTTTCCACATTAAAAGAGTTGGTAGCAGATGCATTAATAAACAAATGACTAATAACTATTCATAAACGTGAGAGCTTATCATGTGCAACAGCAACTTGCAACAAAGTTATAAATCTATGTTAAAACATCAATTAAGAGAATAAAAATTAAAATTAAAAAAATTCTAACAAATGATCAAGTAATCCATGTCCACAAATCCAAGCTTGCAGCAGAACCCCTCACAGCAAGTTAGATCACAGTGTAGCACACACAAAATCTTTTTTCCTTGACGCTAAATTTGAATAACTCCTATGATGTGTGAATTTGAAAGAGAACAAGAGCGAGATGAGCTCATAAAATTTTCTCATAATAAAATATAATTTAACGAGATAGAACAAATGTACGGCAGCACAAGGAAGCTGCATATTCTTCAAGTTTGTACGCCAAACATTCAAGATCATGGAAGTTTGAAAATCATGCATATAAGAAAATGAATTCAGTTCCCAAGAAGTCGACGGAACAAATAATTTCCAACGAGTAACAGACGGGACCCAGTTAGATTATGGCGACAGAAAATGACATAATGAATGCAGTCATTACCTGTGAACAACATCGCGATCATGAAGATACTTCAAGCCAAGCAATATCTGTCTCGTGTATGCAGAAACTTGCGTATCCCGAAGACGATATTTCTGATAGAGATTTAGAAGGGAGCCTTTGGTTACAAGCTCAAGGAAGATATATAGTTTTGATTCATCCTGCACAAACCAATCAAAGGAAAATGTTAAAGACAGTACCTTGACAAGGATGAAGCTATTCAATAGCAATAAGGAGCATGGTCTAATTTATGAAGCACCACAAGGAAAAAAAAAGTATCTAAACTAGAAGCAAATCTCAAAAACAAATTGAAATAATAATGGATCGTCCTAGGAAAGGAAGTACCTTATCTGTGCCATAATATTGAACTATGTTTTCATGTTCAAACTGACTTAACAGAGCAATCTCCTGGAAAGGGAAACAAAAAAGGTTCTGTGAGGAAAGAGAATTTTGCCAAGAGTCAAACCAATCACTGTAAAAATATTCAGACTACGATAATAACAAAGATAGCCAAACCTGCTCAAGTTGGAAAATGCTTTGCTTTCCTTGACTCCCTTGATCAAGTAAAGAAACCTCTTTGACAGCGAAAAAGAATCCATCACTGCAAGAGATAAATAATTAGTAAAGCTTAAATAGCATTCCAAGGAAAAATACAAAAAACTCTGCAGAAGTTAAGAGATACCATAAAATGAACACAAGGCCACCATAATCCAAACAAAAGAGGAAATACAATGCAGTGCGACTATTACTTTGCAACATAGTAAATTCACGTTTCCATTCCACGCTCAAGAATGTGCTTAACCTTTTCCTCTAAGTCCACAAAATAGCACTTGACAATGGACAACGAAAGAAGACTTCTAAGCTTAAAGAAAGTAGATCTGGTACTCAAAAATGTAATTTAGGTACCAAAACAGCATCAACCTTCTACTTAAGAAAAGATCCTAAAATCTCCACACTCTCAAGCATGATTTATGACTGCGCAATGAGCTGCGTGACCTATGCACAGACATTATAAATATAAGCAAAACAGTCTACAACGACGATAACTATTCAGATTTGATGCTGTTGTCGCAGTATGTTCCATCTATAGTTTTTGTTGCCCAGTTTCACCTTTTGCAGCAATCAAATATCAGAATCTCTTCTCAGATTCACCATCTCTAGCTACACAATGATTATCAAACAAGAAGACGGAGAAAATAATTGAACTAGTGAATAACAATTAACAAGTGATATCAGAAGCTAAAACTTACTCAGAAATTCCTTCATACACGGACCCAAACGACCCTCGTCCCAAAAGCTCACCCTTTTCCCAATATGTAATGGTTCTCCTAAACCTCCCATTTGGAGAAATGTTGGAAATAGGCTCCGTGGTAGTACTGGACGAATCGTCATCATTCGAAGTCGTAAACGAGCACGACTCCGACAAAAAAGCAATTTCCCTTATTCTCATTAAACGCTCATCTTCCTCTCTCTTAAAAACCCCCAAATCAAGTCTTGGTCTCACTCCTTCCGGTTCTTCCTCTCCTTCCTCTCCTTCATCATCCGAACTCGATTCTCTGTTAGCCATCACACAACAACTTTCATCGCTTTCAGGCGCGAAATTCCTTAATATTTCCCAAGTTGAACAAGCGTGGTCCACAACCGGCAAATTCATTGACGGCGGCGGTTTCAACAATGGCGGCCTAGCTCCTTTGATGCCTCCAGAAACATTAGAACACGTGTTACATTCCAATGACTCAGCTTGCTCGTTCCGAGTTAACTCAGTAGCATCTCTAATTTGAACTCTATGCAAAACGTTAGCAACCAAATCCTGCTCCTCTGCTCCCTCCAACTGATCCCCAACTTCCTTTTCCTCAACACAATCAGGCCAGAGCAGTCTAGAACGAGGCAGAAGATCGGAAGCAGAACGCATCTTCATCGCCTCCCACGCCGCCGTCGGAATAACGAAATCCTCCGTGCCTGACAAACCCAAGCTCCGGCAGATAAGCTCGAAATCGCCTTCATTTCCTTCAATTCGGAAACTGGTTCGATCCGGCAAATCGAGCGAGCGCGTGACCAGAGCCGACGAGGTGGAATTGTCGAGCGACGAAGAAGACGATGCCGCGTCGTAGTCAATGTGCTTGGCCGCATTTCGGCGCTCGAGCCTCGGCCTCCGGCGATCTTTGCGATCCATGGCGGCGCGAGAGTTAAAGAATCGAGGTAAGTGATGCATAGAGACCCAAATCCATGTACATTCACCGCTGGTATAGACAAGTGAAGGACTGGTAAACGTCGTCTAGATATGAAAAGACGGAGAGAACGCGGTGCCACGTGGAGGAGTGCTAGGGGGCGTGGGGTTGATGAGTTGGAAGGTACACGCCAAACAAATTGCTTTATTTCAACAAGACTTTTATCTGCGAACTTTATTGAAGATATTTGTTAGGAAATTGCTTTATTTCAACAAGACTTTTATTATTTAGCATCAAATATATACATCTGATTAATGACAATGGCGATATACATCTGGACCTTCTTAAACGTTTCAATAAAAATTTTGTAATTTTATTATTTGTACTGTTGGTTTATAATCTAGTTATATAATAAAAGTAGAATTATTATTAACCAAAACAATAATTTTGATATGATTTATATAATAACGATTTAATTAGCAAAATTATTATCTCCAATTCAAATACAAATTGATAAAAGGTACAAATGGTCAAGGTCAATCATAACATTCGAACACACATGCATCAATTTAGTCCATAACGATAGGCTTCTTTTAAGTATGTTATGAGCAAACTAGAAAATGTCCTAACAACTTTTTAAGTAAAATAGAATTAAATAAAAGTAGTTAAAGTTCTTGAATGACAACTAAAATTAAGTTCAACAAAATCTAATTCAATCTTTTAATAATTTAATATTAGTTTTTATAAGATTTTGAACATTTCACTCATATTTATGTTTTCAACATATAAGTATTTAATATAATTAAAATAAAAGGAATGAATAAAAGAGAAATATAACAAGCGTGATCTTTTATCATTATTTATAAAATTAATACAAAAACTGGGAAATTTCTAACTTAAAGTTATTTACAATAATACTTAAGAATGTTCTATTTGAAACTTTGTGTAATATGACTTTATAATAAATACTTATGAACTTTCTATTCAAAACTCTATATAATAAGACTTTCACAAAGCTCTCAAATTCTCTCTAAAGGGCACTTGGTTCATAAAGAATAATAGGAATAGGAATATGAATGAATATAGTGAGGAATGAGAATGTATATAATCATTATAATTATGATGGTTGGTTAAGATGGAGGAAAATTACCATTATCTTTGATGGTGGTTGATTTGTTAAAATCTTGAAAAATAAAATTTTATTTTATATCAAAATTTAAATATATTTTAATTAATTATATTTTATGCACCCTATTTATAATGACGAATGTTTAAAATCAAGCATATGCGGTATTTCATTTCTAATAGCTCTTGAAGAAAAAAAATACTCCAGTATTTTATAGCATCAACATATCATTAGTTACATAATATCCTCCAAATATAGTTTAAAAAACGAAAATATTGTACAATTCATTAACATAACCATAATATCCACCATTCTATTGCTATAGTAAAATCAAGAAATATAGTTTAATGCAATTTGCATTCTTCTGATAATGCAAATGATGTAAAATATCTGTCGTATACACAATACTTTAACCAAAAGCCTTTAATTGATGCAAAATAACCAGGTTAACACTACAAACATTGTTTACATCACAACTACAAAAGACCCAACTAATACAAAATAACCTAGTTAGGCAACATCAATTGCATCATAAGTTTATAATACTTACAAAAATATTAATATGCTTCATCAAATGATTCATAAACTAGAAGATGGATAGAGCAATTTAAGTACAAAAGACTTTTTTAAATGACTTGGCAAAATGAACAAAACCTAAACTTTGGCAAGATCATTACAGAATAACAGAGCAGCCTTACTAACATCCATTTGAAATATGCCAATATTAAGAAGCTCACTCATAAGCTCTTGCATCTTCTCATCAGTTAGGGAATCAGATTTAGACTCCGCAATTAAAGCATTTGTAACAGCTGCTATTGTGAGGCCATTTGTTCACAAATAGACTCAAAATTAACAGTGAAATTGTCTAACTTTGACTCAATAGTATTTTGAAGTGTTGCTGATCTTTTTTTCTTGTAAGAAGTTTCCTTTCTTCATGACAGGTTCTTTCGCCTTTTTATTCCATGGCTACTTGAAGGAATAGCCGAGGATCCTTGTGTATCACATACCACAACGAGTTCATCTTCACTGTCCGATGAAGAACACACTGTCATATTATTTGGGTTATTAGCCTTAGTGTTTGCTTCAGCTATATCCTCAGTTTTAAGTCTCGTCGCTCTATCTTTACCCTACACCATGTCAAGTTTCCACAAATATGGGAATTTAAAGTTTCACATTCCAATTGCATTCTTGTGATTATGTTAAAAAGAATTATAAGAAGAAGAAGATTAAAAACGTAATAACAAGAAAATGTTATAATTATGAGAAAAGAAACTACTAAAATAAGAGTCCAATTAACTTTTGAGTTAGATGTCCTTACCAAACACCTTTCATCAAACCATTGTTTCTCACAATTGATCTTATGCTCAACATCATCCCACTGACAACCACTTTGCATACATATTTCAGAAATTGGATTGTACTTGTTTCTTAACCATTTAATCTTAGAGTCAATGCGAGGATCGACATCCTTATCAAAATTAGAAATCTTGCTTAGCAACATTTTGTACACTTCAACCATATAATTATTCTTAAATCCCCCATCTACTTTCCATAAAGGATCACAAGCTAGTTCTTGCAAAACATCGACCAAAGCTTCAATCTCATCATCCTTCCAATAATGTTTATTCTTTCCCCTCCCACGGGCAGCAATAGCCATTCCTAATAAAAAAAAGAACAAAGTAAGACTTATCAAAGAAATAACGAAAATAACTTTGCTGAAAAATTTAAAGCATGCACATGTAATCTAATAAGTCCCGAACATATAGTCAACCAAACAGAGATGTTCACATGGGCGCATTTCAAAATTAATCCAATAACTGAAAGTTATATACTAATAGTAAACAAACAGAGATGTTCAACATTCAGATATATTAATCGAAATCAAAACATTTTAACAATCTAATAAGCATATGAAACAAACATATCTTAGATTACAAATATACATCATTATCATTGGATCTATTCATCCATATATTATACATGTTGGTTGCCATATTATTCCTGAATATCAACCACTCATCAGTTGGACTAATTTGTGTAATGTATTCCATTTCATCATATTCTTCACTCTCATCTTCCTCACTATTCTCTTCATCTTCAGTGATTGACTCTTGTGGATCAAAGCTCATGAACTTGTGAATCAAGTTGGGCATAAGGGAACAAGCCATTATAATGTAAACTTGGGTTTCAATTGAGAAAAATGAAGGAGATGCAAGGATCTTCCATCTTCTTTTCAACAATCCAAAACATCTCTCAATAACATTCCTTGCTTTGGAATGTTTCATATTAAAGTATTCCTCTGCTGTCTCTGGTCGATAGCCATCGAATTCTTTGAGATGATAGCATTGTCCTCGATACGGAGCAAGAAATCTATTTATATTGCAATATCCAGAGTCAACCAAGTAATAACATCCTTCATAATTAAACAATAAGTTATGATTTAGCAGTATAACTCAAAGAGAAACAAAATTAGATATTGTAATAGAAATTTACCTCGAGGGACTCGTAGACCATTAGGCCTTGAGATCACATCTCGAAGCACACAACCATCGTGTGTAGAGCCCTCCTAACTAGGCAATACATATATGAATTGCATGTTTGGGCAACAAACACCTAAAATATTTGTTGAAATACATCCTTTTCTTGTGCGATATCGGGGCTTATCTTCATTAGGAGCTGTAACTTTATTGAGTGTCCCATCTAAGGCTCTTAGGCAACCCTACAAATTAAAATTAAAAGGTGATTTAGGGAATAACAGTTATGATAATATTGTTATAGGTTAATTATAATGTTCAATTACCTGAAAACATTTCCATCTCTCATCTTGACAATCTTGAGTAATAAGCTCCGACTTTTTGAACAAAATATGATGCAATCTTATAATTGCATGAAGAACTTGATGTAATTGCAGACTCACGATTTCTTTACTACGGAGAAAAAGTAGGTTTATTGTCCTACTCTTTTTATGGTGACCTAAGGTGTATATGAACATTGCTACAACCTCTTCTATAGATGTGTTCCTAGTTTCTTTTAAACCCCCGACATCTCTTACTATATCACACAATATCCTAAAGGTTGCTCTATCCATACGGAGTTCACTAATGCAGGCATTATCACAATCCATGGTCAATCTAAACATCCATCTCATTCTATCAATCCTTTTTTCTTCCTTTGTTTTAATTTCATGGACCTTATGTTGAAGGTACAAATAATAGATAACATAATGGATAGAAAATAAGAAAACTATCATATTATTTGTTGTTTATTGAAGTATCAAAAGTTGTTTTAGTTTGTGTCGTCATTTGAGAATAGGGGTTGAGCCATGTTGATCTACATTAAAAAATCTAGAAAATAATTGTCCAACATATAGATAGGGCATATTGAAAAGCCAGGTAATAGTAGTGGAAAAGAGATAAAACAATAATCGAAGGTAATAGAGAAAGATGATCAAGAAGAAGATGAATTTCTATGCATACTTTAAACCAAATAGCTTATGTACTTCTAGTTCCCAACCTTGATAAAAATATATCAAGTTTTGGTCAATTGATTAATAAAGGATATGAATGAACTTTGCTAGTGGTGAATGGGTGATAATTAATATTAAAGAAGCTCAAATTGATGAGAATTTGCATAATGTCATCGTGAGAGTGACAAGGGAGCATAATGTTTGAAAAGGTAATAACTAAGAAGTTTTTAATAAAAGAGTGATGAATATTTTAGTTTATTGGTTATATATACTACCCACCAAAACACTCAATGGTAGAACACCATATTTGATAGTTTAGTAAATATTGTGAATGTTGATAATATTGTGGAGATGACTCTTAAACACTTCATGAAGATGAAGAAGTTCTAGATAAGGGTCCAGATGAACTTGACATGAGATTTCAACTAGGGGAATAATAACCTTTATTGAAATTTATGAATTAGTGTACTTAGTTGTTGTTACCTTAACTATATTCAATAAGGCAACAATAAAGAATGGATAGGTTGCATCTATGCAATGGGAAAATTTCAAGATAAATAAGAGTGAAATAACACCAATAGCAGTAAAACAACATTATCCAAATTCCCAGTGTTTCACATTTGCAATCACAAATATAAAAAACAAAAGGACGTTCATGATAGAAAAGAAAATGCCCAACCTAACTTAAACAAAGGGATAAAACATAAAGGATTGATTGATATAAATACCTCAATGAAGGCCAAAATTGAGATTTCTTGATTGAAAGTTGCTCCACAGCTGCAGTAAAATGGGACAACTACAAATCTGGAAACAAAAAATTTATCAACTTTTATAATAATAAATCAGAAAAGTTTGAAGGGTTCTCTTTGCACTCAAGTTCTTTCATACTAAATAAAGAAGAAACTAGTAGGTGTGTTTAGATAATAAGTTTCCACAGCTAGAGAAGATCAAAATAAAGATTTTGGTAATTGGTCTAAAGATAATCAAATAACACATGTACTAATGTGCAATCTTTTTGTCATTTTGTTATGTTCCTCTTTTCCTTTTCTGTTTTCATATTATAACAATAAATCAGAAAAGTTTGAGGGGTTCTCTTTGCACTCAAGCTCTTTCATACTGAATAAAGAAGAAACTAGTAGGTGTGTTTTGATAATAAGTTTCCACAACTAGAGAAGGTTAGAATAAAGATTTTGGTAATTGGTATAAAGATAATCAAATAACACAGGTACTAATGTGCAATCTTTCTGTCATTTTGTTATGTTCCTCTTTTCCTTTTTTGTTTTCATATCAAATCATAATTTCAATACCGCATGAATATGCAGATAATGATACGGTTTCCAAATGATGAAAGACAAGAACAAAGTTTTTCTTGTTCAGACAAGATCAGAGCAATTTACATATACATAGATTCACTAGGAAAGCTTTCCTAGAATAGTCTATGGAGTTGATCGTATGGGAATGACTCTTAAAAATGTTGGTTTCCATCCAAAGGCAACCCTTTTCTTGGAGTTTCCATAATTGACTTATAGGTTATCGCTCGAAATGCACCAAACTTACCAATTTAAATAAACCGAGAATCCTATGTGCAGTATGTTTTTCACTGCCTTTTCAATCGCATTGATGTTCATCAAAATCTCAATTAGTAATGTTTCAAATTTATCAGTTCAGACGTAGGACATGATAGGAATAAATTACAAATGATTAAGCAAGCTTTTAAATTGTGGAAGGTTAATGAACTAACATCATACATGATGTTGGACCCTGAACTTTTGATGATAATTAGAAATATTAAAATGAATATTAATGAGAAAGAAATTGGTGAGACAATTTATGAATTTAAGAAAATTTGCTGAAATTAAAAAAAAATTATGAGAAAAGAATTGTTTAGTTTTGAGGACTTTGATATTTGAATGAATTTATATGGATTATGAGAGGAAAGAGAATGAGTTAATTGAAATGGTAGTGAAAAATCAAGAAATAAAGAAAGAAAGTGAGAGAATTTGAAAAAAATTAAGAAAGTTGACTTTTGGAGATAGAAAGTTTGACTTGAGAGAGTTGACTTTTTGTTTGAGGCAAAATTTGAGAAAATTGTCTTTTGAAAACTTGTAGTTATGTCAAGAGCTTTCTGTAGCCATAAAGTTTGATATTTTTCTATATCGGAATTGAGAGTTATGATCAGTCAAAGTTCGCTTGGAGTTTGACTTTTTGATTTAGGCAAAATTCGAGAAAATGATCAACATAAAAATTGTAGCCTCTATTGAGAGCTTTTTGTGGATATAAAGTTTGCTATTTTTCGATGTCAGGATTGAGAGATATGATTTTCTGAAGATATGCTTTGTTTTGAAAATGCTATTAAGTATAGATTTGTGTGTTCTATGCTTCGAGGCCACTCGTCATACGGATTTAGTTTGAATTAGAATAAGTGGTCTTCATGAAAGTTTTAGATGATGCTTTTATCTTTCCATTGATATAAAGTTTGCAATTTTTCGATATCGGGGCAAGGAGTTATGAGCGATTAAAAATTGGAAGTCGTTTAGGAAAAGCTGTTTTGGACAGAATCTTTGATTAATGTTTTGACCTCTTTCGAGACCTAATTTGATTTTGAGTACTTCAGGGAAGTTGTAGAGCTTCCTTTGACCTTTTTATTGAGACCAAATTTGTCATATTCTGAGTTCGGGATCGAGAGATATGATTTTGGAAAAGTTCGGTTTTGAAGTTCCATTACTTTGTTTTTAATCCGATCCCTTTTGTAATCTTTTACTTATAATTCCTTCGTCCGACATCCGATTGATTTGATTCTCGAAACGTTGGATTCCTAAGACAATTAATTTCATTTTTATGAAGAATTATGATTTTTAGGAGATTAAATGGAAAGAGATTGATTGAACCAAAGTAAGAGATTTGGTTATAGGTTATAAGTTGGATAATTTTCTGAACATGGTTCAGTATTTTGCAAAATTCGGGAGCTGTACAACTCCGATTGAGTTGATTCTTGAGGGAAAATAAAATTAAGATATAGGGCTACAACTCTTGTGAAGGGATCGAAATTTAATTTCATCCATAAGATTGTTAATTTCTGGAATTAAATTAGCGTAATGTTCAGTCTCGGATTTTGTGAAGTTCCGATAGTATTTTGGCTATAAATTCTTCGTTTCTGATCCGAATTGAGCACGGTCGGTGGCGTTGGATTCATATGATCTAGAGGAACAATTTTCAAGAAAAAAGTTTGTCCAAAGTATTTCGTTTAGATGCTTGAAACCAGGACGCAAGCTATCAGATTTTGAAAATCCTGTGCAGGGGTATTTTGGGATTTCACTTAAAAGGAAGGGTAATTTGGTCTTTTAAGCCATCATTTTTAAATGATGTGGCACTACACATATAAGGGATTGTCGTTTTTGAAGAGGAAGAAGCTCGATTATTCAAGAAGAAAAGAAAGAATAAGAAGAGAATGGAGAGAAGAAGTTTTCGTATGGAGAAAGAAGAAAGAGAAAGTGAGATTTCGAAAATTTTTAGGTCTTTGAGTTTGAGTTTTGCTTGGTTTCAAAGGAAAAAGATGAAAAATGAAGGAAGCTTGCTTTGAGAACCAAGAAATCCGAAATTTGAAGGAGAAAGAGGTAAGGGAAAAATTTGAGCTTTGAGATTTTGTTGAGTTTTTTATTGAGAAACATGGAAAATGATATGGGTAGGTGATATATAAAGTCAATTTTGATGATTGTTAAGGATTAAGGGTTTAATTTTAGTTAGAAATTAATTTGGGGTTTATGCCTAATTTTGTGATTTGAGTTTTTTGGAAATTACTAGCTTAGAAATATAGGAAATATGATGGGTTTGTGAATTATGAAAGTAATTTTAAAGAATTTGTGAATTATGATATTGAATTTAGATAAATTGGTTTAGGCCAATTTTGAGATTTGGGGATTTTCGAAATTGGTGGTTTAGATATCTTGAAATTAGTATGAATTGATGATTTATGACATCAATTTTGAAAATTAAGTTATTAATGAGATTGAATTTGAGTGAATTGGTTTAGGTAAAATTTTGAATTTGGAGATTTTAGAAGTTCTTGTTTTAGAAAGCTTGGAAAAGTGATGAATTTGGGTTCCCTATAGTTAATTTTGAGAATTATGCAAATTATGATGTGGAATTTGGATGATTATGGCTTAGGTCAATGTTAATTGAAAGAAGGAAAGAAGCAAGGATCAATTGGAGCTTGAAATCAAGTTTTGGGCATTAATTCGAGGTAGGTAGCATATTTATATTTTGATTTGTAAGCTATACATGAAAGTTTGAAAAATTAAAGAAAGCAAGTTTTGAAAATTTAAAGAAGGCGAAAATGGATTTTTGATAAATTATTGTTTATATTTATGTAAATGATTGAAAGAAGGATTAAATGCCTTATTTTAGAAATGATTTTCGAAATTACAAGATTAAAGAAATTCATGATTTTGAATTGTTAGATAATTTTTGAAAAATGTGCATTATGAATATGTATCTGTTTGAGTTATGTTTTAAAGAAATACATTGCATTCATATTTATGATTTGAATTGATACGTGATTAAATTAGTGAATGTGAATTGTTGTATGTCTTGATGTGATTTGTGAATGTGAGTGTGTCAAGTTTGACATTATGTGAAAATATGAAAAATTTGAAGAAAAGCAAGTTTTCGAAAAGTGCCTTCGGGCATTTCGACCTTTCATTTTCGCTTTTGTGTTAAGTGGGTTTGGTTAGGTCCTTGTGAGTCAGTGCACTGTTTCTATTCGTTATAGCCTTCTCCCGGCTGCCCGCTAGTGGCACGGAGCTCCGAATTCGGACTCCCTTCACGGCTACACTGGACCGCAATGCAGAAAAGTGTAGTACGTTCTGTTCACGGCTGCACATGACCGCTAAACGGGAATGTGCAGTACGTTATATTTCGGACCGAACCAGACCATTATGATATGTTACGTGTTTTGATTTGTTTCTGTGTGCTGCATTCATGTTTTAAAAAATTTTGAGAAAGGAAAAAAGGTGACTTTTGTTATGAAAAGTTTGAAAAATTGAAAGGTTTAAGGAAACCGTTTTGAAAAGTTACAAAGTTTGAAAAATTAGCCCTTTTGGCAAAAAGCTTATGAAAAATTGATTTCTGCTTATTTGTCAATTTATAAATGTGTTATCCACGAGCTTTCGAGCTCACCCCCCTTTCATCCCCATCTCCAGGTATTCGAGTAGGAGATCGGATGAAAGATGGTCAAGACGTCAATTTCGATATTTGTATAAGTTTGGATTTTAGTATAGATATGTATATGGCTTAAGATAAGTTTGGGAAAGTGTACTTTTATATAAAGTTGAGTATTGTGAATGGTCTTGAATTTGTATATGAAATTGTGTATGACATTGTGTATGATAATGATATTGATTTAGGAATTTGTGTATGGAATTTAAGATTGAAATGTGTATTGGAATTGGACATGATTAATGTTTTGAAGTGGTTTAGATATAGGAGTGTGTTTATCTGCTGAGATCCCGGACGGAGGGTCCGGTAGATTTTGATTGATTGTGTGATTGGTTGGGGATTTAGAAGTGTGTTTTTTGATACTTTGCAGGTTTGGGTTAGAATAAATGCAGCCGTTATGCTGCCGAATTTTCGATAAAATTTGGGATAAAAATGAAATTTTGAGATTTGTATGGATATATATAAGATTATGTATGAATGTTGAGTTTTGGGTATAAGAATGAATTTCCTATGGGAAATGATATGGATGTGATTGGTATAAGAAAGAATGAATAAGAAAAGAAAAAGAAAAAAAATTATACCAGATTTCGGATATGGATAGTCTAGGAATTCCAACGCGACGCTTTTCTCTGTTCTTTGTTTCCGGATGTCGGATTTGTTTGCTTGGGTTCGATCCGGTTCGTATCCGTTTTTTATTCGTATCTGATTCGCTTATTCGATTCGTTTCGCTAGCTTTCGCTTTATTTGTCGTTATTTATGATTCGTATTCGATTATCCAATTTGAATTCGCCTCGTATCCTTCGTATCTGTCTCCGCTTTTCGGTTGGGATCCGGTTCCCGAATCGGGTCCCGACACATGAAATCATCATTAAGAAACTAGCTCCTAAAACGTTTTCAATATATAAACCAAGTTGCATTCTTCTATACTTTATGATTATGCCGGTCTTTTCGCCATATCCACCAATACAAACCAACATGGTTAAAGTCAAAGTTTGGCCTTATCACTGCACTAAAGAACTGCATGCATGGTGGATAAGACTATGACGCAAATGCCCAATATGACTACAACTTCAGCTACTTTGCTAACGTGAAAAGCAGCAACAGATCTATCAATTGCACATACATTTTCTATGTAATGATTCTCAGGCTAAAAACTTGGACAGAAAGAATGGAATTTCTTATTCAAACCCACTTGCAATAAAGTGAAAGAACATAATCATTGTAAAGAGATAGGATTGGCTAGATGGGTAGTTGGAGACAATGAAAGAAGGGACACAGACATTGAAGACAGAATTATGATAAGTAGCGTAAGCATAGTGAATTCGAAATTTAGTAATGATTTGTAAAGACTTCAACTTTTTGACCTAGTAACTTTAGAACAGTGTTATACCTCTTTTGACGATTTCTTCTTCTAAAATATGACAACTTTGGTGGCCTATTTTTCATTAAGAAGACAAAAAAATTGAAAGATATGGGATTTAAACATGCTCTATGTGCACATTCAAACAGAGGGATTCAAACAATACCATGGCTGGCTGTTTCCATTATATGAACAACAAAAAAAAGAAGAAAGAAAGGAAGAAAATTACCGTGGCAGGTTGTTTCCATGGTTTCGACTATTTCCATAGCCGACTGGGATTGGTTTGTGGAGAGATGGGAGCAAGATTAAAAAAACGTGGTTTGTAAGAAGAAAAGCAAAGATGGGTACTGCGCTGCTGTTACTTGCTGCTAATTCGAGAACTTGCGCCCAAAAAATACGTGCAACATACATGAAGTAATGACTCCCATTCCTCTGCATTACGAGGGGAATAGAATAATACTCAAAAATGGGTAATCAAATTAATAACTCTCCAATCATACTTCCCTACCAAGCTCTACCTTTCATTCCATTCCCACTCATTCTTTCTCATACCTACGAAACAAGCATCCCCTAAGTCTGTAAGTGATCTAGAAGGGGGGGTTGAATAGATCCTTAATCTTTTTGTAATTTTCTACAACAAAATCAGAAGTTAATTCACACACAAAAATAATTTAAATAAATTTAAATAAAAAGAGTAGGGAAGAAGATCAAACACTGTTTTTATAGAGGTTCGGTGCTAAGACCTACGTCCTCTACCTAAGCTCCTACTTAGGATTTTGCCAATCACTTTATTGCACACTTTGTAGTTGAGTGTGAACTTTTTACAACGCTACTTGAATTCCGGCTCAAGCAACCTTTACAATCGATTTGTCTTCCGGCACAAATCCTACCTCACACGTGACCTTTCACTAGTCACTCAAATTGTAAGAGAAATATGATAAGAATTGAAGAACAAGTGCTCAATATAATTGTAACAAAATAAGAGCAATAATGAGCAATTTGGAGCAATAGAAGTGTATGTAGGCTTGTAGAACTTATGTCCATTCTTCTTCCATCATCCTCTAATTATACTTGAAGAAATATAGCTATTGAAGCTTGTTCTAGCTGTTGCTTGATTAATATTACCGTTCCTTGATAATCTCCATTCCATTTGTGGCTAATTGGACTGTTGGAGTTGATTTGTTTCATCCATAAGTCGACTTGTCGAATGAATAAGTCGACTTGTGTTAACCATTTACGTAAAAATTTCACCTCCGCTCTCCAATAAGTCGACTTGTGCTATGTAAGTCGACTTATCGTCCTCGATAAGTCGAGTTATGTATGGTTAGTCGACTTGTGTTGCCATATCTTCATGTATAAGTTGACTTATGCTTTGCAAGTCGACTTGTGTTGCCTTCAACGGTAACATCCATCCAAATCTTCTATAATCCTCATGTTTTATGCCATTTTTTCTTATAAGGAACCTCCCATCTTGATTCTTTAATGATTAAACACTTGCTCATCTTGATTTGCACAATTCTTTCATTGAATAATACCTGAAACAATTTCTTAACTAATTCTAGATATTTTATTATTATCAAAACATAAAGGGATTTAATTTGTCAACCACCATTGGTCCAACAATCTCCCCCTTTTTGATAATGACAAAATATTTAGAAATTGAAAAGAAATTTGATAAACATAAAACTTGATCAAGGTTTTAATCCCTTGTCTTGATGGTTAGTTTGT
Source organism: Erythroxylum novogranatense (assembly GCA_029891385.1). Taxonomy (NCBI): domain Eukaryota; kingdom Viridiplantae; phylum Streptophyta; class Magnoliopsida; order Malpighiales; family Erythroxylaceae; genus Erythroxylum; species Erythroxylum novogranatense. The sequence continues at coordinate 32,095,351 of CM057225.1, read as the reverse complement.
CTCCCCCTTAATTTATAAACCAATAGAAATCAATATAGTTAGAAATCAATATATTGTTACTCCCCCTCAATCAAATATCAATGTCAAATTTTACTCCCCCTTTTTGTCATAATCAAAAAGCAATAGTGAAAATAGACGCAAGTGAAGATTAATGAAGTTTAGAACTAAACATAGCAGCAAACACAAATAATAGCAATAGTCATTACAAAATATGCAAACCAACACAAACACATAAAAAACACATAAAACAAAAACAGAAGTTTAAATGTTGGTCAAGGCACAAGTCAATACACATCATGATGAAGAATCATCGTGCCTACACCCTAACTTCTTAAAGATCTTCTTAAGCATTTTGTGTTGAGCATCCATTTTCTTTGCAAAACCATGAAGTATAGATTGGAGACCATCGAGGCGCTCATGTAAATCATCCAATTGTTCATTAATTTCAACAATCTCATCTTGAGATACCTCACTTCTTCTCTCATTACCGGGTCGTGAACTACTAGGACGATCTGCTGTCCTCTTAGATCGTTTCCTCGAAGGTACCTGATCACCTGCTAAAGTCAACCCAAGCTTCTCAACATGATGAGAGTAGACCCAGCCTTTTTCAACTGTTCTTACCAGCTTCATACTTCTCAAATTATACGGCGTGAATCTCCAACTCTGAGGATAGGGAAGAGAAGCATAAGAAGCCAGATCACACCTTTGAACTTGAGAGAGATGGGTAATTAAAGCAGCATAAGGCATTCCTTTATGCCGGACAGGTTTTCCTTTCAGTTGTCCCCGTAATAAGATAGCCTTCTTGTAGGAAAATCCTGGTGTGAGCATCACATGCCCACGGTGCGGAAAACAAAAATTTTTATTCCGGGACCTTCCCGAAAGCCAGGATCCATGTGACTATATAACAAAGTCAAACCAAAACGACCAAAGGAGACCGTCTCTAACGGTATCCACGCAGAGATCGGAGAACCTAACCGGGACAAACCCTTTGACCCGGAAATAGCTAGAACAAATTAAAGACTGCTAGATCTTACCTTTGTTCTTGGAGAGCTATAAAAAACGATGAAGAAAACAACTTGCTTGGAGAAGGAGAAGAGCTAAACGATGATGAAGAGAGGATGATGAGAAATCAAATTTCTCTTAGGTTTTTCTCTAAACCCACGATGATTCATCCCTTATACCTCCATCTTCTCACTTGTCTTTAACCTTTTAAAGACCATAAATATTAAAGGTGGAGGTCCATCCACGTTAGCTTCATTATATATATATATATATATATATATATATATATATATATATATATATATATATATATATATATATATATATATATAAAAGTTAAAGCTTCTCTCCTCCTTCTCCCACGTATAACATATATATATATATTTATTAATTCTTTAATTAATTATATTTATATATATATATATATATAATGCTGAAGTGGTCCAGTCACACTGGGGTCGGTCCTACCGGGTCCCGGTATGGGAAAAACCCCCAAAAATCTTTTTCAGCAATATTGATGTCGCGATCTCATCGGGACATATCTCGATCTCATCGGGATCCATTTAATCCGATTGCTCTCCATATATTGGAACTCTGTCCAAAACTATTTTACGAATTCTCCGAGACACTCTTATGCGTGTGACCCATTAGGTTCCCGGTTATGTTGGCCACTTAGATCAACACTTAATCTAAGCAAGTCATGAGCGGTATCTAGCAACACATCATGACCTCCAATTGACCGGAAAGTAATTGGTTTGACGAATAAACATATATTCATCATGGACCATATCACGAACCTTTCTATAGACAATTACCGTGCAATTCGTCCTTTCACCATGCTATACCCCACTTGGTTATGAGTATTGGCAAAATGTCAACTCTTACTAGACTGACTACGTCAAATCTAGTCCAAGTGATTTCAGTTCTTGTCCTGGGACTCATTACTTAATACTAAATATGTCAACGAAGAAACTCTTCATGACATATGTACTCTGATCAGAGATTTCCAGGTAATGACCCTGACAAGAGGCCATGGGTATTATCTTCTGCTATCACAGAAGTGGTGAATCCTCTATTGGCTACTCAATTACCTTCGAATATCTCAAACTGTACCCAATCACCACCCTATGAGCGACCTCTGTGAGGCAACAAGGAATGGAGTCAAAGCACAGAATCAACATCCAAGATATCCTTGAGTACCTCAAGTCTAAGGATACTTGCACTATTGCTATGATGAGATTATCACTGACATTAGAATAGTGCATCCATGTGATGATCTCATAGCAGGTCAACCAATGTACTTACTACCTCTAGTAAGCATCCACATCTCAACCATACATATCTCATATTTACGCTTCGAGATCCACCGCTGATCAAATCAAGGAGCTTGAGATGTGCTAGTCTTTCCGGATTCTGATGTCCATCTCAAGAATCCTATGACTAGAACAATTTAGATCTCGACGTAATTGCACATGATAGGAATCTCGATAGTATGATCACATCATAATTTCCTTCATGCTATGTCATATATCAAGGACTTCATTAATTTGCTTATAGATCAATATCCATTCATAAATAATGAACATCAAATTAATGAAATATGCCTTTCTTTATTAATTTATAAAGAATGTACACAATTTTGTACAAAACGCGCTAAAGGCGATTGCCTTTAGGGCACTACTCTAACACTTCTTCCTCATCATCTGAATAATCAGACTGGCATAATTAATTTTCCGTCCTTCTTCGATATGCCACAGAATCTCCTTATCCAAAGCAGTGATCTGATTATTGCTAGCTTTCTTTGGGTACACAACCCTGTTAATCGCATAATGTAATAATCTATAATTTAACGGTAGATCCATTGCCTCAAAGGGTGGGGAATGATCGGAACATAATCGAACCAGCAGATCAGCCCCTTTTTCCTTAGTATAGCAGAAATTCTCTTCGGCTTCCTCATCGGTATCTCCTTCAGCATTCCTCAAAATCTCAAAATTAGTAAAGGAAGCTCTAGGCCTAATTCCTCCTCTAGGCAAGTTAAACATGGAACACAAAAATGATTCACATAGATAAATTGCTTTCCCGTTAATTTTAGATGACAGATTAACTCCATCCTCAACATTACTGCCAGTTACAATCAGATTCGCATAGAATTCCCTTACTATATCTTCATAAATATCATCCTGAAATCCTAAGAAATCTCGCAACCTCAGATTCGTAATTTCAGCAAACACCTCAGTAAACTCACAATGATCAAGTTCTCCCCAGTCAAATCTCATAGACGGAATTAATACCTCTTTTTGTAGCACCTTGTAGTAGAGAGTTTGAGCGTCCTTAGACGCAAACCTAGGTTCAATCGCGTCATCCTCCCTCGCAGCATCTCCCCTTGAAGAAGACCCACGAATTCTTAGTCCATAGTGAACGTGGGGACCTGGTGGAGGAGCTGTATCTTTTCCTTTTCCTGTAGATTTTCGAGGAGCCATAGAAGTTTAGAGAGAAGGGGAAAAATCGCAAGTTAGGCTTTTAAGAGAGGGTTCTGAAAAAAAGAGTTGATTTGAAGAGAGAATGTGGGGGTTTTGTGATGATGGAGGTCGAAAATTAATGGGTAAGGGAGATTTGAAGAGATTGAAGAAAATAAGTCGAGTTATGGGAGAAGATTTTTAGGGTTTTAGTGAGAAGGGGTCTGCGGAGAAGAAAGGGAAGGAAAGGGTTTTAAAGTCTTCGTGTATACATAAGTCGACTTGTTACCTGCATAAGTCGACTTATCGACCTTAATAAGTTGACTTGTCGATCTATATAAGTCGACTTATCCTCCAATTTTTGCATTCCTCAAAACATAAGTCGACTAATTCCCATATAAGTCAACTTGTTAATGGCAAAGTCATAAAAATGTGTCCAATACTCCGAATAAGTCACTTTTCAGCCCAAGTGTGCAACATGATGAGTGTATCTTCAGATGTGATTGCCCTTTTGCCTCATAATTTGACCATTTGATATTTGAATGTAGCCAAAATTCAATTCAACCAAAGGAATTTAAATCACACATGCCTAACCTCAATTTAATGTTCACAAACACATCTTCCTTAAGAGGTTTAGTAAAAATGTCAGCTAATTGATCACTAGTTGATACATGCTTCAAGCAAATGTCACCTTTCAAACAATGATCACGAATAAAATGATGTCTAATTTCTATATGCTTTGTTCTGCTATGCAAAATTGGATTTTTACTTAAACAAATTGCACTGGTATTATCACAATAAATAGGAATATTTTTAACCACAATACCATAATCAAGCAATTGATGTTTAATCCAAAGAACTTGGGCACATGCACTCCCAGCTGCTACATATTCAGATTCAGCAGTGGAAATAGCTACACTAACTTGCTTTTTACTAGCCCAAGATATCAAAGATGAACCTAAGGAATGGCATAATCCACTAGTACTTTTTCTATCAATTCTGCAGCCACCATGATCAGCATCACTATAAGCATACAAATCAAAGGATTCACAACTGGGATACCATAAACCATGATTAACAGTTCTACTTAAGTATCTAAATATTATTTTGCAAGCACTAAAATGAGAAATCTTGGGGCAAGATTGAAATCTAGCACAAAGACACGTGGCAAACATAATGTTAGGTCTAGAAGCAGTTAAATACAAAAGAGAGCCGATCATACCTCTATAGAGTTTTTGATCAACATCTTCTTCATGTTCATGTTTTTCCAAGACTAGATTTGTTGCCATTGGTGTTGCTGCCACTTTGCATCCATCCATTTTAAACTTCTTAAGAAGTTCCTTGGTATACTTCGATTGGTGGATGAAAATGCCATTTTTGTGTTGCTTGATTTGCAATCCAAGAAAGAACTTGAGTTCCCCCATCATGCTCATTTCAAATTCGCCTTGCATTAAATCGCTAAATTCCTTACACAAAAATTCATTAGTAGCACCAAACACAATATCATCAACATAAATTTGACAAATAAGCATATCCTTGTCAACATGTTTAATGAATAAAGTATTATCGATCTTACCACGAACATACCCATGTTGAGCTAGAAAAGTACTTAACCTTTCATACCATGCTCTAGGTGCTTGCTTCAATCCATAGAGTGCCTTCTTGAGTTTGTAAACATAATCTGGATGCTCATGATCTTCAAATCCCGGTGGTTGTTTGACGTAGACTTCCTCTTGAATGTATCCATTAAGAAACGCGCTTTTGACGTCCATTTGATTTAATTTGATCCTTTTATGAGACACAAAGGCACATAATAGTCTAATTGCCTCCAACCGAGCCACAGGAGCATATGTCTCATTGTAATCAAGGCCTTCTTCTTGATAAAATCCTTGAGCCACTAAACTTGATTTATTTTTAATCGCTTCACCATTCTCATCATATTTTATCTGATTTACCCACTTGACTCCAATAATAGTCTTGTCCTTTGGTGGAGCTACCAAATCCCATACATCATTTCGCTTGAATTGATTAAGCTCTTCCTGCATAGCTAATAGCCAGTTTTCATCTTTAAGAGCTTCTTCTATATTCTTGGGTTCTACTAAAGAGATGAAGGTTGAATTGCTCATATTCTCATAGATATTTCTCCTAGTTCTTACACCATCATTTAAATCACCAATGACTTGCTCCATAGGATGGTTCTTTGCTTTTGCCCATGTTTTAATATTTGGTACATGATTTTCTTCATCTAACTTCAATTCCTCAATCTTGGACTCAATTTCTTCAATTTTATTACCTGAACTTCCTGCATCATCATCAAAACAAACCTTTCTCGGGGGTGAAATCATATAATCAAATTTAACATGAATACTCTCTTCAACACATTTAGTCCTATTATTAAAAACTCTAAAAGCCTTACTAGTTTGAGAATAACCAATAAACACACCAACATCAGACTTTACAACCAAAAGGATGAAAATAAGAGATATTGGGCTTCTTACCTTTCTAAAGTTCGTAAGGTGTCTTATTTTTGTCTCTTCGTAAATGCACTCTATTGATGACATAACACACTGTATTGACTGCTTCTGCCCAAAATGTTTTAGGAAGACTGTACTCATTTAACATAGTCCTGCTCATTTCTTCAAGAGAGCGATTCTTCCTTTCTACTACACCATTTTGTTGCGGAGTCCTTGGTGTTGAGAAATTGTGTTCCATTCCGTATTTGTCACAAAGACTTTCGAATGGTTCACATTCAAATTCTCCTCCATGATCGGTTCTAATTGCAACAATTGACAAATTTTTCTCATTTTGAACCAACCTACACCACTTGGTAAATTCGTTAAGAACATCACTTTTATTGGCAAGAAATCTTACCCAAGTAAATCTAGAGAAATCATCTACAATCACAAGGACATATAATTTACCACTAAGGCTAGCATTTCTAGATGGCCCAATTAAATCCATATGAACAAGTTCCAGAATCCTAGATGTGCAAATTTCTTTCTTTGGTCTGAAAGATTCTCTAACATGTTTGCCTTTTAAACAAAATTCACACAAATGATCTTTAACAAATTTTATTTTAGGCAATCCTCTCACAATGTCATTTTTTGAAAGCTGTGAAATTAAAGGCAAAGGAGCATGTCCTAATTTTCTATGCCATAAAAATGCATTTTCTTCTAATGTTACCAAACACTTTTCATTAAAAGAACTATCATTATGTAGATCAACAATGTATGTATTTCCATGTCTTAAACCAATGAAAGCGACATGACCATCCTTCTTAACCATGCAATGTGATGATTCAAAACTTATATTAAAATTCATATCACAAAGTTGTGAGACACTTAACAAATTATGTTTTAACCCATCAACAAGCAAAACATTGTCAATGGTTGGCAAAGGTTCCTTACCCACTTTACCAATTCCAATGACCTTACCTTTGTTGTTGTCTCCGAAAGTGACATAACCTTGATTCTTAGGTTTGATTTCCGCAAAAAGGTTCTTGTCTCCACTCATGTGTCTTGAACATCCGCTATCGATGTACCAAGTGCTTGATGGCCTTTCATCCCTTGCTTGTGTTGGAGTTATGTAAATATAGTGCCCTGGAAAGCAAGTGTATTTACATGTAACTTTATCTTCTTGATTCTGATTTTGTAATAAAAATATTTATTATTAATAAAACAAAAGAGTTTGGTTTTATCTGTATGAGCATTATATATCTGGTCATAAGGTACCAAGATTCATTTGTAAGTAATATACATATACATAGAGATGTATGAGAAACATGTATATTATTAGAATCTGAATTAATTGATTCACAGTTGAATAATCAAGTTGGTCGTTTGATTATGGTTTAAACTGTAGTGTTGCGATTTATCTCCATATAAGTAAAGGAGTTTACTTAAAGGGAATGATGAGTTTCATATCATGATAGTAGTAGACTATCAATAATGGCACTATTAAATGAATCTGGAATCAAGTATGTTTTCAAGAATAAAGTGGGCCGTTACTTTAATCTTAAAACATACAACTTAAGCATTCGCTTATTATGAACCACAATCTTGATGAGTGGTGAACTCATATGTGTTTCATTATAATTCTTGATATGATCGGAATGGATTTTTACAGGGTATTAATCCAGTGTCTGCATGTTGGAATTATTAATTGAAACATGTATCAGGGAACATTCACTCAAATAAAGAGTTTATAGTGTTATCATCTCTTCTAGATGTTTTAAGGAGATTTGGTGATTAAAGCGGCGCGATAGTTTGATGGACTAGCTACCCATCAAGTCTTAACACTAAGATGAGATCTTATGTGTTAATCACCATATAAAGTAAAATGAGAGATCTAGAAGGAAAAACCAACATAAGGGCAAAACGGTAATTTTACCCTTTGTTGTGCGGATGGCTATAATAAGGTTCTAAATAGGGTTTGCAATTGGACATATTCTCATAATATTTAATAATTCAAGAGTTCAACTAATTGTCTTTAGTGGAATGACATTTAGTTAATAAGCTAGAATTAATTCCAATGAGATTGAATTATTTACGGGCTTATTGGAGCTTGAATTATCAAAGTCCAATAAGATTCCCCACTTGGCTTTAAGGAAGGTTATCAAACTAAGTAAGAAGTAGTTTGGAGGCTTTAGAAGTCCATAATTGAATGATGGGCTTATACTAATTAATGGTTAATTGGAAGCCCATATGTTCATTTAGAAATGGGCTTGTTTTGGTTTAATGTAATTGATTAGATTAATTATATTAAAACAATTTTTTTAAATGAAGAAGAAGCAATTTGAAATTGTGTTAGGTTAGATGTGTAACCACACATTTGAAATTAAAATACTAAATAAAGATGGTCTTTATTATGGTTCATCATTATTAAATGGAGTTATGAACTTACCATTAAATGGTTTAATGGTTGGCTTTTAATGTTGGCATGTAACCTATTTGCATTCATTAGATTAAAGATGAAAGATGTGCATTAGATGGACCATCTTCCTTCTTTCTTCTTGCCAAAATCGAAATGGGTATTCAATTATAGGTTATGGTCTTTTCAAATAGCCATTTTAAAGATAAATGAAGTAAGTCTCATTTATTGGCTATTTGATGAGTGATTAATGTAAGAAGTGATGCATTGGATGCCTCTCACTCTTTCCATTTATGCATATTTCGAAATTGAGAGGTAAGAAAGGGTTCTTGCATAGTTTTTAGACATTCTCTCTTTTCATGCAAGAGAGAACCGAATTTCCTAAGTAAAAGAATTGAAAGAGTTTCAATTTTGGTTCTTCTTCTTCTAAGAAAATCTCCTCCAAATATTTCTTCTCCTTTCCCAGCAAAGGATTTTGTTAACCTAGTTGTCCTTGAAGAACAAGTGGTAAATCTAATTGGTAGAGGATACTACTACAAGGAAGAAGATAAATTGCTAAAGGAAAAGACTCAAAGGCAAAGGATTTGGATACAAGAAGGAGAGGATAAATAAATAAGATTTAAAGTCAGAGCGAAGGAGTCGGTAATTCCTTTTATCTTGTTCTTGGTTTTATTATCCTTATACCATATCATGTATAGATTAGCATATTGATTTGGATATATTGCTTCCGCTGCAAGATGATTTCTCAAAAAGTTTTGAAATCTATCGTTTCTCCAAACTAAGCATGCTTTCTTTTTCCGATCCAACAATTGGTATCGAGCCGTTTTTCATGCATGATTTGGTTCCTATATGGTGGATGCATGGGTTGGCAATATTTTTATGTATACTGCATATTTTATGTGATAGAAATATATATGGTGTATGTTGCTCTTTTGGTTGTCCATAGAAGTTAAATTTTATCTTGTAAGATTTCTTCATTTAGTTGTAACAAGGAGGGTGGTCTATCATCACCATGTTTCCTCCTTGGTTTCTTTTTCTATTTTATTGGATTTTGTAATGTACAAATTGATGTAATGATGAAGAAGGAGCAGCCATGGATTGAAGAAATGGAAAGGTAAAATTTTCGGTGTATCCTTTTGTGTTTTGGCATAAGTTTTGTGAAAACTAAGTTGCTGGAATTTTGTTTCAATGAATCATATTTCAGTTATGATTGGAAAACAAGTGCTGGTTTTTTTTCAAAGAATCCAATTTTGGTTTTGCTAAAATACTAAGTGCTGTGTTTATTTTTCATGAAATGAGTTTGGTTTTAATAAAACAAGTGCTGGAATTTTTGTCAAAACAAAGATTTGGTTTTCTAAAATCTAGTGCTGGAATTTTATTTTTCAAAATGACAAAATTCTAATTTCATAAATGCCATTACATTTTGTTTACCGAATGGGCGGATAATGTTAGCGAAGAGTTCAAGCGGAAGATCCAAGATGAAGAAGCATATTTTGGGCCTAAAAGGCTTGTAATTATTTTATGTTTCTAGGATGGACAATCAAAAGTGGCTTTATTAGTTCATGTGATGAATGGAGAAATGAATGCTTGTAATATGTGATATTATGTGATTGCATGTCATTTAGAAAATTGCCAACCCTAGGCCTTGCCATGCATTCATTATGTATGAGATATATAATGAAACAATATAGGATGGATAATAAATTGCATCTAGACAAGATGGTATTTAAAACTTAAAGTCCAAAAAGATTGAGTGGGAGAGGATGCTCCTGTGAGAGTCCACGGTCTCTAAATGATGGCCCGTTTGCATGTGGTGAAGTGTTACTCCCCATCGGAGGGCATGGATCCTAGATCTTGCATGGTTTGGGTCTCCTTAAGGATAAGTCCACTTAATGATAGCAAATATGACCTCCCACCGAGGCATGATTTGTAGGTATCTTTAGTGAATGAATCAAATGGTTATACACTCAACATTTTTTTATCAATAAACTGCCCACCGTAGCTCTGCTGGTAAAAGTATAGACCAAATTAAGACGCTTCTTAAAAAAATTGAGCATGAGATGCTTGGTAGTTTTTTGAGTGGGAGGGTCCCAATTTTTCTTTTAATAGATAAGATGGCCCACCGTCACTTAGTCTGTTATAGATAAGAAAAATAACCGTCAGATAATGTTTTAATTTTTAAGTTTTGTTAAATCTATCATCATGCATACATGCATCATGATTTTATACAAAGTTCCATAAATTGTTGACTAGTATGTTCATGTTTTAATAATTTATATTTTCGGACATAATCAACCACAAAATGAATCCACTCACCCCGCTCTCGACTAATAACAAATTGGAAAATGGAGACAAGTTTAATGAATGGAGACGTAACCTTGACATTGTTCTTCAATATGAACGTATTTCATGGGTGTTAATGAAAATGAGCCTACACCTCTAAGTGGAGATGCAACTCCGAGCAAGTCCAACAACATGGCGTTGGCGAGAATCTTGACAAGACTACTAAGTGTTATATTCGCTTCATCGGTGGCATGTTGCAAAAGCAAATTGCTTGTATAAAACTGCTAGGCAATGGTCCATCACCTACATGAGATGTTTGGTGTGAGGACTAGGTCTGCAAGAGTGAAAGCTATCCAAACCTTTCATAATCTCGAGCGAAAACACGGTGAACCGGTGCGGGATTACATGATGAAGGTAATCTCTGCGGTCCTCGATTTGAGATGCTTAGGCGGATATGGATGCGACACGCAGATGATTATGATCATCAATAGCTTAAACTCTTCTTTTCAGCAGTTTAAGTTGGACTATGAGCTCAACAAAGCAAGGATTACACCTTGATTGAGTTGATGAATACCCTCCGAGCACGGAGGAAATATTGAATATTAAGGCTCATGGGCCGGTTAATGTAGCTTCTTCTTCTAAGCCCAAGGTAAGGGCAAGGAAAGAAGAAGGGTCCAATGAAAAGAAGGCCCCAATAGGGGTCAAGGCCAAACCCATAAAAAGAAGGCCAAAGAGAACATCAAAGGAAAGTGTTTCCATTGTGATGAGATGGGCCTTTGGAAAAGAAACATCCGATCTACCTAGAGTCCCTCAAAAGCAAACAAGGTATGGGCTTCCTAAGTTTGTTAGGAACTAGAAATGTGGCGATTTATCTACTTCTTGGATATTAGATTCAGGAGCCACTAACCATGTTTGTAATTCTTTGCGGGGTTCCAAAGAAAGGAAAAGACTTCCTAAAGGCCGGTTCAAGTTAAGATAGCAGATGGTTCCTATGTTTCATTGAGAATCAGTGGGAGTAGTTATCTTGGACTTTCCTAGTGGTCATAGGTTATATTTGGAAGACGTTTATTACATGCCAATTATTGTAAGGAACATGATTTCTATTTTTTGACTAATAAAATCTGGCTATTCCTTATATTTTGAAAGCTTGTTTCAATACATGAGAATAAGGATTTTATTTGTGAAGCGATAATTAAACAGGGATTGTTTTTTATAGAACCTATGAAAGGCTCACTAAACACCATAGAATTGATAAAACCAAGACAATCCAATATCTCTAGCATTAATTCAAAGTATCTGTGGCATCTAAGGATGGGTCATATCAATCGAAAAGACTTGACAAAGCTAGTAAAGGATGGGATCCTTATGGGCTTGGATAGTGATCCATTACCCACTGTGAATCTTGTATTGAAGGAAAAATGACAAAAGCCTCATTTCCTTCTAAAGGAAACAGATTTGAATCCACATTGGACATGGTACATCTTGATGTGTGGGCCCATGAATGTACAAGCTAGAGGAGGTTATGAATATTTCATAATTTTATAGATGATTACTCAAGACATGGCTATTTGTATTTGATGCATAAAAGAGTGAATCTTTTGAAAAGTTCAAAGAATTCAAAGTTGAAGTCGAGAAGCAACTTGGCAAGCCATTAAAGCAACTTGATCGGATCGAGGTGGTGAGTATTTATCCGGAGAGTTCCAGCAATATTTAATTGACAATGGAATTGTTTCCAATTTGTCGACTCCTCGTACACCTCAGCAGAATGGTGTAGCAAAGAGGAGAAATAGAACTCTATTGGAAATGGTAAGATCAATGATGTCCTATGCTAGCCTTCCAGAATCGTTTCGGGATATGCCATACAAAGCAACGACATATCTTCTTAACTTTGCTCCATCCAAATCGGTGCCTAAAACACCTAGGGAGTTATGGATCGCCAAGTGCCTTCATTGAGGCACTTGAGGACTTGGAGCTGTCCATTTCATGTTCTAAAGCCTGAATCCACAAAGATGGAACCAAGGTCGAAGTATGTTTGTTTGTAGGATATCCACGGAACTCGAGGGTACTATTTTTACAGTCCTCATGATAGGAAGGTATTTGTGTCGACAAATGCAAACTTCTTAGAGGAAGAGTTTGTGAGAAATCATAAAGGAAGAAGTGAAGTAGTACTAAAGGAGTTAGCAATTTCATCCAAACCAAGAGTTGTTTTGGATATGACAGAACAAGATGTCGAAATGGATTCAAGAGTTGAATCAGAAGTGCAACCTGAACATCAAGATGTGCCTAGACGTAGTGGGAGGGTTGTGAGACAACCAGATAGGTATCTGGGTTTAGGAGAAGGCTTAATTGCCATCTCAGACCAAGAAGAAACAGATCCGTTCACGTATACACGTGCTATTAATGATGTTGATGCAGAAAATGGCTCAAGGCAATGGAATCGAAATAGATTCTATGTATACTAATGAAGTCTGGGTCCTTGTAGATCTACCACTGTGTCTAAAACCATAGGGTGTAAATGGATCTACAAAAGGAAAAGGGATCGGATGGAAAGGTAGAGACCTTTAAAGCTAGATTGGTAGCTAAAGGCTATACTCAAAAGGAGGGTATAGACTACGAGGAGACTTTTCTCCGGTTGCCATGCTTAAGTCCATCAGATTCTTTTGGCTATAGCACCTATTTCGATTATGAAATATGGCAAATGGATGTCAAGACCGCATTTCGAATGGAGATCTTGAGGAGACCATTTATATGGCCCAACCGAAGGATTCATTGAGCTAGGTAATGAGCATAAGGTTTGCAAGTTGCAATGGTCCATTTATGGACTTAGCAAGCATCTAGGTCTTGGAACATTAGGTTTGATAAGGCTATCAAAACCTATGGGTTCATACAAAACCTAGATGAGCCTTGTGTTTACAAAAGAATACAAGAAGGTAAGGTTACTTTCCTAATCTCGTATGTTGATGACATTACGCTCATCGGGAATGATGTGGGAATGTTATCTGCAGTTAAGGATGGTGAATGAGCAGCTTTCAATGAAGGATTTGGGAGAGGCTACCTATGTTCTAGGGATCAAACTTATAAGGGATCGTAAGAACAAGAAGATAGTTTTGTCTCAACTAACTTACATTGAGAATATGCTCAATAAGTTCGCCATGCAAGATTCCAAGAGGAGTTTCACTCCTACTAGACATGGAATCAAACTTTCAAAGGAACAAGCACCTAAAACCCAAGAGGAGGTTGAGCGATGCGTAACATTCCATATGCTTGACGGTTGGTAGTTTGATGTATGTAATGTGTGCACTAGACCGGATATCTCATTACAGCGATGGGGTGGTAGCGATTTCATCCAATCGAGAATGGAACATTGGATTGCGGTTAAGTGTATTTAAGTATCTTCGTGGGACGAAGAACTTAATGCTTGTTTACTCTGGAAGTAATCTTATTCCGGCGGGATATACGGATTCGATTTCCAATCGATGTTGATTCAAGGAAATCAACTTCGGTTTTATATTTACTTTAGGAGGTGGAGCCATAGTTTGGAGGAGTGTCAAGCAATCTTGTATTGTTGATTCGACTATGGAGGTTGAGTATGTTGTTATATGAAGCGTGAAGGAAGCGATCTGGCTCGAAGTTCCTAAATGATTTGGAGGTAGTTCGAGGCGAGAAAAAGCCATTACACTTTATTGTGATAATAGTGGGGCGGTGGCTAATTCTAAAGAACCTCGGAACCATAAAGTCGCCAAACACATTGGTAAAGTATCATCTCATAAGGAGATAATACAACGTGGAGAAGTGGATGTGGTAAAGATTCCTCAGAGCAAAACCTTGTTGATCCGTTCATAAAGACATTGACTCAAAAGAGCTTTGAGGGTCACCTAGAAGGGATGGGAATGAAGGATATGTCAAACTTGCTTTAGGGCAAGTGGGAGATTGTTGGAGTTATGTAAATATAGTTCCCTGGAAAGCAAGTGTATTTACATGTAACTTTATCTTCTTGATTCTGCTTTGTAATGAAAATATTTATTATTAATAAAATAAAAGAGTTTGGCTTTATCGTATGAGCATTATATATCTGGTCATAAGGTACCAAGATTCATTTGTAAGTAATATACATATACATAGAGATGTATGGAAAACATGTATATTATTAGAATCAATTAATTGATTCACAGTTGAATAATCAAGTTGGTCGTTTGATTATGGTTTAGGCGTAGTGTTGCGATTTATCTCCATATAAGTAAAGGAGTTTACTTAAAGGGAATGATGAGTTTCATATCATGATAGTAGTAGACTATCGATAATGGCACTATTAAATGAATCGGAATCAAGTATGTTTTCAAGAATTAAGTGGGCGTTACTTTAATCTTAAAACATACAACTTAAGCATTCGCTTATTATGAACCACAATCTTGATGAGTGGTGAACTCATATATGTTTCATTATAATTCTTGATATGATCGGAATGGATTTTTACAGGTATTAATCCGATTCCGCATGTTGGAATTATTAATTGAAACATGTATCGTGGAACATTCACTCAAATAAAGAGTTTATAGTGTTATCATCTCTTCTAGATGTTTTAAGGAGATTTGGTGATTAAAGCGACTTGAGAGTTTGATGGACTAGCTACCCATCAAGTCTTAACACTAAGATGAGATCTTATGTGTTAATCACCATATAAAGTAAAATGAGAGATATAGAAGGAAAAACCAACATAAGGGCAAAACGGTAATTTTACCCTTTGTTGTGCGGATGGCTATAATAAGGTTCTAAATAGGGTTTGCAATTAGACATATTCTCATAATATTTAATAATTCAAGAGTTCAACTAATTGTCTTTAGGAATGACATTTAGTTAATAAGCTAGAATTAATTCCAATGAGATTGAATTATTTCTGGGCTTATTGGAGCTTGAATTATCAAAGTCCAATAAGATTCCCCACTTGGCTTTAAAAAAGGTTATCAAGCTAAGTAAGAAGTAGTTTGGAGGCTTTAGAAGTCCATAATTGAATGATGGGCTTATACTAATTAATGGTTAATTGGAAGCCCATATGTTCATTTAGAAATGGGCTTGTTTTGGTTTAATGTAATTGATTAGATTAATTATATTAAAACAATTTTTTTTAAATGGAGAAGAAGCAATTTCGAAATTGTGTTAGGTTAGATGTGTAACCACACATTTGAAATTAAAATACTAAATAAAGATGGTCTTTATTATGGTTCATCATTATTAAATGGAGTTATGAACTTACCATTAAATGGTTTAATGGTTGGCTTTTAATGTTAGCATGTAACCTATTTGCATTCATTAGATTAAAGATGAAAGATGTGTATTAGATGGACCATCTTCCTTCTTTCTTCTTGCCAAAATCGAAATGGGTATTCAGTTATAGGTTATAGTCTTTTCAAATAGCCATTTTAAAGATAAATGAAGTAAGTCTCATTTATTGGCTATTTGATGAGTGATTAATGTAAGAAGTGATGCATTGGATGCCTCTCACTCTTTCCAGTTATGCATATTTCAAAATTGAGAGGTAAGAAAGGGTTCTTGCATGGTTTTTAGACATTCTCTCTTTTCATGCAAGAGAGAACCGAATTTCCTAAGTGAAAGAATTGAAAGAGTTTCAATTTTGGTTCTTCTTCTTCTAAGAAAATCTCCTCCAAATATTTCTTCTCCTTTCCCACCAAAGGATTTTTTTAACCTAGTTGTCCTTGAAGAACAAGTGGCAAATCTAATTGGTAGAGGATACTACTACAAGGAAGAAGATAGATTGCTAAAGGAAAAGACTCAAAGGCAAAGGATTTGGATACAAGAAGGAGAGGATAGCAATGAGGATTTAAAGTCAGAAGCGAAGGAGTCGGTAATTCCTTTTATCTTGTTCTTGGTTTTATTATCCTTATACCATATCATGTATGGATTAGCATATTGATTTGGATATATTGCTTCCGCTGCAAGATGATTTCTCAAAAAGTTTTGAAATCTATCGTTTCTCCAAACTAAGCATGCTTTTTTTTTCCGATCCAACAGCTTGTACCTACAATATCAACGTTCTTTCTTCTTATAGGTACCCAAGCCATTTTGGGTCCGTTTTGGTTAGCCATATAAACCACATTAGGTGGTGTTGTGCCTTTAATTACCCAAATTTTCTTAATCTTAACACATCTTCTAGTACTTTTGCATGCAATTTCTATATGATCATCTTTCAAGCATCTACCACATTAAGCGATTTTTCCATCCTTAGTAAATTTGGAGATTAACGAACAATCTCTATCAAAAGGATCATATCCTAATCCATGTTTAGAAATTGAATATCTTTGCAATGATAACAATTTTTCAAACTTTTCGTTTCCATTCACAAATTTTCCAACCACATACGAAAATTCTTTTCTAAGTCTATCAAGCTCACAAACAAGTTTTTCCTTTTGAATAAGGCATGCAGAATGATCTTCTTTTGGACTATCTAAATCATCAATTTTTTCATGTAAGGTACTATTTTCAGCAACCAATTCTTGTATTTTCTTTCTTAATTTTTTGTTAATCTCAATAGCTTCTTCAAAATCAGCTTGTAAGGCATCAAAAGAATCTCTTAGATCTTAGTCATTGAAAGTTACCTCATTTTCATCATCACTTGATGAACTTTTTGCCATAAGTGCCAAGTTGTTTTCATCATCGCTTTGGTATGCTTCCTCATCATCACTCTAAGTTGCCACCAGGCTAGTTTTCCTTTTTCCTTTGTCGTATTTGTCATTTTTATGGAAGTTTGATGTGGAGGATGAGCTTTTGCATTCTCTTGCGAGATGTCCCCGTTTTCCACATCTCCAACATTCTTCATTGCCTTTCTTTTCGTCATATCCCTTGGATTTTCTTTCAAATGCAAATTTTTTCTTTTCTCCATTTCTTCCACTATTTAATTCCTTCCTACAATTTTTGAGAAGTCCTTTGAATTTTCTCAAATTTCTAGCGTACATTGCTATCTCCTCGTCTTCCTCCTCTTCATCTATTTCTTCATCGCTTTCATCAACAGAAGAAGTATTAGCTTTTAAAGCAATAGATTTTTGTGGCTTACCTCAACCTCCTCTGGATTTGAGAATAATCTCATAGTTGATAAGTGATCCCACCAAGGCGTTGAATTCCAGATGATTGAGATCTTTGGACTCCATAATGGCGGTGACTTGTGAGTCCCATTCCTTTGGTAGTGAGCGAAGAATTTTCTTTACCTTCTCGCTGTCCTTCATATGCTTTCCAAGGTTGCCTAATCCATTTATGATTTCTGCAAAACAATCAAGCATAGTGGAAAAAGACTCACCTTCTTTTATGACAAACATTTCATAGTCATGAAGCAGCATGTTGATCTTTGTCTCTTGGACTTGGTTTGTTCCTTCATGGGTGATACGAAGTCTCTCCCACATTTCTTTGGCGCTGGTACACGAGTTAACTCGGTTTCTTTCCTCAACCGTGAGAGCGCAGTAAATTAGCTTCATTGCTTTCGCATATATGTAAGCTTGTCTCCATTCGTTGTCATCGTATTCCAGCTCCGTTTTTAACTCACCATTTTCTTTTAACAGTGGTTGTGGACCGAAGATAATTATCTTCCAATATTCTACTCCCTCGCTTATAATGTAATACTTCATAGGATTTTTCCAAGATGAATAGTTAGTACCATTAAATAAAGGAGGGCGGTTGTTTGTGTTACCTTCTTCTGCTAGGTTATTGTGTGCCATCCACGGATACTTCGCGCTCGATACCAATTGTAAGTGATCTAGAAGGGGGTTGAATAGATCCTTAATCTTTTTGTAATTTTCTACAACAAAATCAGAAGTTAATTCACACACAAAAATAATTTAAATAAATTTAAATAAAAAGAGTAGGGAAGAAGATCAAACATTGTTTTTATAGAGGTTCGGTGCTAAGACCTACGTCCTCTACCTAAGCCCCCACTTAGGATTTTGCCAATCACTTTATTGCACACTTTGTAGTTGAGTGTGAACTTTTTATAACGCTATTTGAATTCCGGCTCAAGCAACCTTTACAATCGATTTGTCTTCCGGCACAAATCCTACCTCACACGTGACTTTTCACTAGTCACTCAAATTGTAAGAGAAATATGATAAGAATTGAAGAATAAGTGCTCAATATAATTGTAACAAAATAAGAGCAATAATGAGCAATTTGGAGCAATAGAAGTGTATGTAGGCTTGTAGAACTTATGTCCATTCTTCTTCCATCATCCTCTATTTATACTTGAAGAAATATAGCTGTTGAAGCTTGTTCTAGCCATTGCTTGATTAATATTTGTTAAGCCAAAATGACTTTACATAAATATGATTTTGATGTATAACAAAAAGAGATCAAATACAAAGAAAAACAAAATAGACGAAGTCGCATACGATTTTAGACAGACGAACTCGCATACGATTTAAGTGGAAATAAGCGAAGTTAGACACGATTTATTACGACGAAGAAAGGAAGAAGATAAGTTTTGTTTTATTTTTGCAACATCTGTAAATTTTTGTTTTCTTTTCTTGTATATAATTTGTTATAATCAAAAAGGGGGAGATTGTTAAGTCAAAATGACTTTACATAAATATGATTTTGATGTATAACAAAAAGAGATCAAATACAAAGAAAAACAAAACAGATGAAGTCGTATACGCAGACGAACATGGCGAACTCGAACATACGCGAAGTTGAGGGCAGTTAAAGTCAACACGAGGCGAAGGCGACACGAGATAATGAAAGATGCGGGAAAGACGCAAATGCAAAGCAGAAGCAGACGCAGACGCAAATGCAAAGCAGACGTAGACGCAGACGCAAATGCAAAGCAGACGCAGACGCAGACGCAAATGCGACGCAGACGCAGACGCAAATACAAAAACAGACGCAGACGTAGAAAAGAAGCAGACGCAAGAGTCAGTTCGAGTTAGTTACAGAAATCAACTGATTAACCGTTTCTTTCAAGATTCAAGATTCAAGATTCAAGATTCAAGAAGTAGTTAGAGACGAAGGTTATAAATACAAGTCGAAGTCGAAGATTGCAAAGTTACGGAAAGTTTACACAAAACAGTAACACAAAAAACTTACAGATACTTACACAAAATAGCGAGAAAAATTACTACGTAAAAAAGTGATTTAGCTGAGTGCTATTTTTCTGTAACAAGTGTTCAAATATCTTTATGAGAAGAAAAGTTGTACAGATAGCCTGCAGAGGCTAAGTGTGAAAGAATACTGGTTGTAGAGACCTGAAGAGGCTCGTGAAAGAATACTTGTAACGATTGAAGAGATAGTGAAATCTCGTAAGAAACTCGAGGATCGGGCGTAGCCCACGGTTTGGGGTGAACCAGGATAAATCTTCATGTCTACCACTCTTACTCTCTATCTCTATTTCAGTTTCAAATTTTATCATTACTTACCTTTTATATACATAGTATTGAAAAGTTTGATTAATCATAATCTATAAAAATTCTGTAAAGAATTTTATTTCTAACAAATAGTTCTGAAAAGATTTATAAAAAAAGGGGAATACACAATTCAACCCCCCTTCTCGTGCATTCTAATATCGTTTTCTAAGTGCTGTATTAACGTGTGATTCACTTCAATATTACCGTTCCTTGATAATCTCCATTCCATTTGTGACTAATTGGACCGTTGGAGTTGATTTGTTTCATCCATAAGTCGACTTGTCGAATGAATAAGTCGACTTGTGTTAACCATTTACGTAAAAATTTCACCTCCGCTCTCCAATAAGTCGACTTGTGCTATGTAAGTCGACTTGTCGTCCTCGATAAGTCGACTTATGTATGGTTAGTCGACTTTTGTTGCCATATCTTCATGTATAAGTCGACTTATGCTTTGCAAGTCGACTTGTGTTGCCTTTAACGGTAACATCCATCCAAATCTTCTATAATCCTCATGTTTTATGCCATTTTTCCTTATAAGGAACCTCCCATCTTGATTCTTCAATGATTAAACACTTGCTCATCTTGATTTGCACAATTCTTTCATTGAATAATACCTGAAACAATTTCTTAACTAATTCTAGATATTTTATTATTATCAAAACATAAAGAGATTTAATTTGTCAACCACCATTGGTCCAACAAAGTCTTTCTATTCAAAACTCTATATAATAAGACTTTTACAAAGCTCTCAAATTCTCTCTAAATAGATTATTGGATGAATTGCACAATAAAATGATCAATATTAGATATTTTTATATAAGATTACAAGAATTTAAGGAATAAGAAAGTTACAAGCCAATAATTTTACTAAATTCACCAACTTAATAGTGAATGCAATGTTTTAGCCACTAACTCTATTAAAATGATAGAGAACATGGTTTACTATGAGGCCACCAATTTATCACTCTACCAATAGGGATGACAACTAATCAGACCGAGACCAAGCCTATTAAGACTTACTTTTAATCAAACTAGATTTATTTATTGGATCAAGTTATAGACCTTTTAAATTTAAACTTATATTGCAGTTTATAGAGGTATAAATATATATATATGTGTGGGTGTGTGAAAATATTTTGAGTCAAGTTCAGAATAAAGTCAACTTCAAAAGGTCACTTATATTCCTAAAGCTTGGATAGGGCCTACTTTTTTTTTCAAATTTGATATGTTGACTTTAATTCAAGTAAATTCAAAGCCTTCTTCAATCATGTTAGGTAGTAATCTCATTTTTCTAGCTCACTTTCTCCATGTTTTGCGTATATATTGTTGCCTCCTGATTGGTTTATTGCTTTATTGAGCAATTAGTTTAACCATTTTGAACTATTTTGGTGCTCGTTCTTTCTAAACACATTTAAGGTATATTCATATTATTCCATGACTATATTAAGTAAAAGTTTGGTCTACATGTATAAGAAACATCACATATTTTCATACCAAATAACTTTATATTTTAAGGTAAGTGTCCAACATGGAGCTACTGCTCATCCACCTTGCTTACCATTTGTCCAAAATCTAGTTTTTGGCCTACCTTGATCATTTTTAGTTTCTCTATAAGTTTTACTATCTCTAATCAATTGTGCTTGTCACCTTGCTTGCTGCTCTATCTAGTTATTGCTCATTACTTTCCCTCTTCCTCCATCCACCATGGATGAGTGACCTCGATGTTGTGGTGTTTTTAGCTTAATTATAGGATTTTATTAGTATTCATCTCTCAGAATTGTTAGCTTTTATTACTTGTTTTATTCATTTATTGTAACGCCCCGACGGGAGTTTCCAAATATTCTAAGTTTTTGATCACATTCTTTATGTAGTTAATGAGACACAATTTGTTATATAATGACACTAACTATTTTATAGATATCCTGATTGGCACAAATTTCAATTACAAGGCATGTCTTTTATAAGTCTCACCTAGTGGCATCAAATGTTGAGCTAATTTTAGTGTTTATACTGATATATATATATATATATATATATAATCTTTGAACTTACTTAAGTGCCTCCTTAATATGCAATATTGTGAGATCAATTTTTAGAGTATTGTCCTAGAACCATACACAATTCTCACATCCTCATCCTCTATGGAAAAATTCATATTTCTTTATAAAATTACCCTTTAAAAGAATAAGGATATTAATCCTATCAAAGCCACTCATCCTAGAATAAATCCTGATGACTTAAAGTTAGAACAAGAGGAGTGTGCTATTATACTTTAATAGGGATTAATTAAGCCCATAAAGTCATATTAGGCTTATCAAACCTTTTATATGAATAAAAGGAACAAAGAAGAGGTATAAAGAGGTTGGCCATTGATTATAAACCTCTTAATACATTCCTTTAAGATGACCAGTTCCTACTACTAAAGATCAATACTCAAGTCTTATTTCTTCAGGATATGAATTATTTTTTCAAAATTTTATTTGAAAGTGTGATTTTGACAACTGGGTATTGATCCAAAGGAAAGGTATAAAACATCTTTTTGTACCTCGAATGCTTAGTACCAATGTACTATTATACCATTTAGACTTAAAGTTGCTCCATCATTATTCCAAAGGACTATGACAAAAACTTATGAGCCCATTCTATCTAATGCCTTAATCTATATTGGTGATATTTCAATATATTGCAAGACCCATGAAGAGCATAGAGTATTACTTCAATCCTAAAGTCATATTGGATCAACCAAAATAGAATTTCTGAGTATGAATTTTTATGAAGGATTTTATTAGCCTAGCCTATATACTGCCAATAAGCTTTTGCATTTTCCTAATAAAAATCTCAACCTAAAGCATATTCAATGATTCCTTAGCATTATTAATTACATAAAAGATTTTATTCCCCATTTAGAAAAAATCCACCATTATGGAGTAATGAGCAGACCAAATTTGTTCAGTATTTAAAGTAGGTGAGTCAACATCCACCCCTTTAAAAATTCATAATAAAGGACAATATATCCTTCAGAAATAAGTCAGTGATCATTATGGGAAGTCATTTTAATTGGAGAAGTTGACGAGAAAGGCTATTATTGTGGTCATGCTAATGGCCGATTCAAAGAGTCAAATAAACATTATCATATAATCTGTAAGGAGATTTTGAAAATAAAGAAAGGCATTGAAAGTTTAATTTCCAAGTCAAACCATTTTGTGATAGAAATGGACAACACATCTTTCCTAAAAATCCTTGAGCCTAATAAAATTTTTTTCTTTAATAATGAAATACTTCAGTGGAAATATTGCTTTTCTCATTACAATTTCATAGTCCGTCACATCAAAGGCCATCATAATGTACTTGCTAATTTCATTTCTATACCTTGTAAACCAATTCAAATTCTTACTCCTATCATACAAAAACCAATCCCTCTTCTTATTTTCCCAATTATGGATCTCCATCTCTTTGCCAAAGTGAAAAGATCTTTTCCACTTATCACCTATAATTCACATAAAAATTTTAAAGACATTGTTGCTATCCTCAGATAAAGCCTATATTATTATCTTTACCTTATTTTCACTACTTTAATAATTCCACCACATCCCAACCATTTTGATATTCATACTCCCTACCCTACTATGCACCATATGACTCGTTGATAGAACCAGCTATGTCACATATTTAGGCTTTATCTGCTCATTATGCATGCCCTATTACCTTGTACCCTTGACATATCTACCAACATCTGGTTAATTTTACTAATGAGAATTCCCTATTATGGACCATTCTTAAAATGGTTTCAACTACTGATCAAATGGCGCATTCAATTAGGTCGAATACTCAATAGTTATCAATTATAAAGTATCCCTTGGAAAAATAGCAAGCCTAATGTTAGTCTGCTAAGTCTAAACTATGAGATCGTGTGAGTGTTGGCGAGCCTTAGTCAATGCTTGGCACCCAGGTCAGTATGAAAAAGGCGTGTTGACGAGGGAATAAATCGAAGTCTTGCGAGTTGGCGAGCAAAACCCGAGGAACTTGTGAAGTAGGCGAGTAACACATACCGCAGAAGGATTGATGTCGATTTGATGGTATTTTCAATGCGTGTTTTATTTTGGTGTGTTTTCGACCTTGAGGAATTAAGAAGGATGGAAATTTTAAATTCAACAATCAAGAAAAATAAGGATACGCAAGGTTTGATTTCTACGACACCTCTTGGAAACTTGTTCCAAACAATCCCGATGATCAAAATAAAACCCAGAGAAACGAACAATCGACACGCCACAATTAGAAAAGGAATTGATAAGTGAAAGATGGTTTGAAAGGTAACAAGAACAAGAGAATAATATTTCTCCCTATTGAAGCCGACGGTACTCCAACAATTCTGATCTAAAAGTTACGAAAATTTGACCTAAAGACACATATTTATACCTAGGTTAAATAATAAAAGGTTGGGTAAAAATACATGGAAGCCCAAAATAAAACAAAGTCCAAAAACTAAATAAATATGTCTGATGTGTTGTGCCACTATTGGATCCATATGCTCTTGGGCTTAACTAGTGAAGTATTAAAATAGCCCAAATCTTCTTGTCTTCAAGCTCCAAGTGTATCCAATCCAAGGATTTGAGTTAAATGGATAAGTTTGGGCTTAATTCCATTAAATTATCCTCCAATAGGCTTGGAGCTCGCCATCCTCTCAAGATAAAAGCCCATATGCATATAAAGAGCCTCTTTAAGTCTCTTAGCCTTAGCTTTGGTCATGGGCCCTTCTAGCATGGCTAGCGCTCTGCCTAATCCTACTCGATGGTCCATGGTCTCGCTCACATCCGTCCCTCCCTCCTTAAGAAGATTCGTCCTTGAATCTAAATCCATATCAAAAGGAGAAAGATCAGCAACATTAAAAGTAGCGGACACATTGTACTCACCTGGAAGATCAATTTTATAGGCATTGTCATTGATCCGCGCCAACACCTGGAATGGACCATCACCCCTAAGATCCAACTTGGATTTCCTCTGGGTAGGAAACCTCTCCTTCCTCAGATGCACCCAAACCCAATCACCAGGTTTAAAGGTCACCATTTTTTGCCCCTTGTTGGCTTGCTTTACATATATCTTGTTCCTCTGCTCAATATGTTGTCTTGCCTTCTTATGCAACTCCTTGACTATCTCAGCTTCCTTTTGCCATCTGTACTAGACAACTCATCCAAGGATAAAGGCACCAAATCCAAAACAGTCAAATGATTAAAACCATAGATAAGCTCAAAAGGTGAAAAACCTGTGGCAAAATGCACATTCCTATTATATGCAAATTCAATAAATAGCAAATAATCATCCTAAGTTTTCAAATTCTTACCCACTATAACACACAACAAGGTACCCAAGGTCCTATTAACTACCTCGGTTTGTCTATCTGTTTGTGGATGACAAGTAGTAGAATAGAGCAATTTTGTACCCAACTTGTCCCACAACACTCGCCAAAAAAGGCTCAAAAACTTAGCATCCCTATCAGACACAATAGACCTAGGAATGCCATGCAATCTAACAACATCTCTGAAAAATAAGTTAGCAACATGCACAGCATCATCAGTCTTATGGCATGCAATGAAATGCGTCATCTTAATATTTCGATCAACCACAACAAAAATGCTATCAAAACCCCTCTTTGCCCTAGGCAAGCCCAAAACAAAGTCCATAGAAACATCAACCCACGGTTCAGTAGGCATAGGTAAAGGGGTATACAATCCATGAGGCTTGACAGTAGATTTTGCCTGTTTATATGCAATACACTTGGCACATACACGTTCAACATCCCTACGCATTCCAAGCCAATAAAAATGTTCATGCAAAATATCCAAAGTGTTAACAACCCCAAAATGACCCATTAATCCACTACTATGGGCCTCATGCACAAATAAAGTACGTATGAACAATTAGGCGCACATAATTGACTATCTCGAAACAAATAGCCACCATGCCTATAGAATTTCTGGAATGCAACATGCTCACAAGTAGAATAAACAGTAGCAAAGTCAACATCTAAAGCATACAAATCCTTAAGCTGCTCAAAACCTAAAATTTTAGAACTAAGAGCAGAAAGTAAAGTATACATCCTAGACAATGCATCAGCTACCACATTCTCCTTCCCTTGCTTGTAGCGAAGCACATATGGAAAGGTCTCTAGAAACTCCACCCAAGTGGCATGTCTTTTTCTCAACTTGCCTTGTGCCTTCAAGTGCTTTAAGGACTTATGATCCATCCAAATGACAAACTCTCTAGGCTAAAGGTAATGTTGCCACACCTCCAATGCTCTCATCACAACATACAGTTCCTCATCATAAGTCAGATAATTGAGTTGTGCACCACTAAGCTTTTCATTGAAATATGTAACTAGTTTGTTTTCCTGCAAAAGCATAACACTTATACCAATCCTAGAAGCATCACACTTAACCTCAAAAGCTTTCTCAAAATCAGGTAAAAAAAGAATAGGAGCAAAACATAACTTATCCTTTAACTCTAAAAATGCATATTCCTATTCTTTACCCCATATAAACCATTTCTCCTTCTTGACTATTTCAGTCAACGGAGCAGCAATAGTAGAAAAATTCTTCATAAATCTTCTGTAAAAACTGGCAAGTCCATGAAAACTCCTTACCTCACTAACACTCTTAGGCGTTGACCACTCTCGAATAGCCTTCACCTTCTCACTATCAACCTCTACTCGCTGAGCAATGACTACAAACCCTAAGAATACAAGTCTATCAATGCAAAATGTACACTTCTTAAGGTTCGCATACAGTTTCTCCTATCTCAATACATCCAAGACACACCTCATATGCATGACATGCTCATCAAGATTAGTGTTATACATCAAGATGTCATCAAAGTAAACAACCACAGATTTACCAAGAGATGCACTCAAGACATGATTCATCATCCTCATAAAAGTGCTAGGTGCATTAGTTAAACAAAATGGCATGACTAACCACTCATACAACCCATATTTATTTTTAAAAGCAGTTTTCCATTCATCTCCTAGTTTCATTCTAATATGGTGGTATCCACTTTTCAAATCAATCTTTATAAAGATGCATGCACCATGCGATTCATCAAGCATATGATTTAACCCAGGAATAGGATGGCGATATTTTATAGTGATTTTATTCACAGCTTTGTAGACCACACACATCCTCCAGGTTTCATCTTTCTTTGGCACCAGCAATACAGGCACAACACAAGGACTCAAGCTCTCCCTCACATATCTTATCTCCAGTAGCTCATCCACTTATTTTTGAAGCCCCTTTGTCTCCTCAGGATTGCTCCTATAAGCTGGGCGACTAGGAATCTAAGTTCCGGGCACAAAGTCTATCTGGTGCTTTATGCCTCTCAAGGGTGGCAGTCCCTTGGGCATCTTCTCAGGGAAGACATCTAAATAATCCTGCAAAAAGAGATGAAAACACATTAGGCAAAGAATCAAGAGGGTTAGTATCAGAAACTAAATGCTCTCTATACCTAACTATCACAAGTGCTTTCTTCTCTCCAGTTGCTCTCCTCATGTCTTTTCCTCTAGCATACAAACTCACTCTTTTCTGTTTCTTTTCACTCTTCTTTTCTCTCTCTAAACTTTTCTCTCCTGCACATCCCACTTTCTTTTCCTTAGCTATGCAATCACTCCCTATTGGACCAATCTCTCTTTTCTTTTAGGCCTCTTTCCCTCATCATTTTTCTTTATCTCACTACCCAAACCCTCGTCTCTTTGCAAAGCTTTAACCTAGTCTAGGTAGATCTTATGAGGCGATAAAGGTAACAAAGTGAAGTTCTTGCCCTTGAACTTAAATGGGTACTTGTTTGTGTACCCATCATATGATACTCGCCTATCCAACTGCCAAGGCCTCCCCAATAGCAAATGTCCTGCCTCCATGGGTATCACATCACACAACACCTCATTCTCTTACCTCCCTATAGAAAATGGTGCCATGTCTAGTCACCTTCACATCCGCACTATCATTAAACCACTGTAAATTATATGGCTCCGAATGTTTCCTACATTTTAAGCCCAATTTCTCCACCATAGTTCGACTAGTCCCATTGGTACAACTACCTTCATCTATGATCAAGTTACACACCTTTACACCCACCAAACACCTTGAACGGATTAGGTTCTCCCTCTGATCCAGAATCTCATCTCTAACTCTAGCACTTAACACTCTCCTAACTACAAGTGTTTCTTCTGTGATAGCTCTTTCCACACATTCATCATCATCATCACAAGCACTATCACATGGCAAATCATCAACATCATTATCCTCAGAATCAATAACCCCATTATCCCTCATATACATCACTTTTCTATTAGGGCCTTGACAAGCAATATAGCCAGTACCCAAACGTTTAAAACATTTTATAGATGAATGTTTACTAGAAGTAGCTTGGGTGTTAGAAGTACCTTTTTGCTTAGATCCCCCAATTGGTTTCTTAGGTGCTTCTTTGAAGTCCACCCCCTTATCCATTACTTCTCCTCCTTCTTGGGCCATTTTGAGTTCCATAAATAACTAGAACTTGCTTCACTCTTTGCTGTCACTCTAGCTTTAAGCTGTCTCTCCACCTTCATGGCCATATTCACCATGTCCTCAATCTCCAAGTAATGTTGTAACTCCACCACATTTGCTATCTCCCTATTCAATCCACTCAAGAACCTTGCCATGGTGGCCTCGGGGTCCTCCACTATATTAGCGCGGATCATAGCAATCTCCATCTCCTTGTGGTAGTCCTTTACTGACTTAGACCCTTGTGTGAGTCTTTGAAGCTTTTAATGCATCTCCCTATAATGGTAAGAAGGCACAAATCTCTTCCTCATGCATGCCTTCATTGCTGCCCAAGTATTGATGAGTTTCTCTTTATTCCTCCTCCTAGAGGTCACAAGCTGATCCCACCATATTAGTGCATAATCTGTAAATTCAACAGTAGCAAGTTTTACCTTCTTCTCCTATGAGAAGTTATGGCACTCGAAGATAAAATCAACCTTCCTTTCCCACTCCAAGTATGTCTCATCATCATTCCTCCCCCCGAATGCTGGGATCTGCATCTTGATGGATTTGAGGTCTCTATCTCGCCTGTTGAGGGGTTCTCCTCTCTGAGCTCTCCTGGGCATGCACTTTTCATAGTCCTCCTCCTCCTCAGGCTCATATCGTGGTGGTTGTCTACGAGGTGGTTGTTGCCACTGACATACATCTACACGCTTGCCCTGAGGTTCCTCACGTCTCCTTTGTCTGAGCTCATCCGTTTGTCCCCTAATCTCAATGAAAGCTAGATTGAACCTCTCAAATTGTTACTGCATGGCTCTCAAAGTGAAAGTGATATTTGCACCTCCCCCTTGGTTGTCATCATTACTACCTCCATGTGATATTGTAAATAAAATGATATACCTGCAAAACAAGTTTAGTGATAAACAACCTCACACACTCCCTCACATGTTTCACTCAAGAATTTGTCACTCTCCTCATGTTTAAGTCACAGCAATGACTCCCTCAAATAAGCTCACACACTCTTGCTTTTTACCACTTAATGTTCTTTAAAATCTAAATTACAATTAGATACACAGCTTCAACAAATCAGTGTTCCTAAATGTAGCTCAAATAATAAGTAACAAACAACCCAAACCAATAACCAATAACAAGCTAGCAAATCTGAAAATTTTTGAATTTTTTTTTTGATTTTTAAAGACTTTTTTTGACTTTTTTTTGAGATTTCTTGCTCCGACTCCTTTGTTTCAGATTTTTTTTAGATTTTTTTTTTATTTTTTCAGACTTTTTTTATTTTTATATTTTTTTCGAACTTTTTTTTCAACTTTTTTTGATATGAGTTGAAAATTTTCAACAAATAATTGAAAGCCCTAACTAACATAAAAATAAGAAAAAAGATTGAAATCCTAGGTCAAAAGTTAATTCACACCTGAATTGATGATACGACGATAATTGGATAGTGATGGGCGACAGTTTTTTGAATTTTGATAGAGTTCAATAAGAATTCTCCTCCAAACCAAGGCTCTGATACCAAAATAACGTGCACCACGGAAGGATTGACATTGATTTGATGGTGTTTTCAATGGGCGTTTTGTTTTGGTGTGTTTTCGACATTGAGGAATTAAGAATGATGGAAATTTCAAATTCAACAATTAAGAAAAATAAGGATACGCAAGGTTTGATTTCTATGACACCTCTTGAAAACTTGTTCCAAACAATCCCGATGATTAAAATAAAACCCAGAGAAATGAACAATCGACATGCCACAATTGGGAAAGCAATTGATAAGTGAAAGATGGTTCGAAAGGTAACAAGAACAAGAGAATAATGTTTCTCCCTATTGAAGCTGACGACACTCCAACAATTCTGATCTAAAAGTTACGAAAATTTGACCTAAAGACACATATTTATACCTAGGTTAAATAATAAAAGGTTGGGTTAAAATACATGGAAGCCCAAAATAAAACAAAGTCCAAAAACTAAATAAATAGATCTAATGTGTTATGCCATTACTAGATCCATATGCTCTTGGGCTTAAGTGATGAAGCATTAAAATAGCCCAAATCTTCTTGTCTTCAAGCTCCAAGTGTATCCGGTCTAAGGATTTGAGTTAAATGGATTAGTTTGGGATCAATTCTATTAAACTCTCCTCCAATAGGCTTGGAGCTCGCCATCCTCTCAAGATAAAAGCCCACATGCGTATAAAGAGCCTTTTTAAGTCTTTTGGCCCTAGCTTTGGTCATGGGCCCTTTTGCATGGTTAGCTCTCTGCCTGATCTTGCTCGATGGTCCATGGTCTCACTCAAATTTACGAGGGAAGAGGGAAGTATCGACAAAGATCTCGAGAGTAGGCAAGATTCGATACACGTGGGCACGCGTAGGTGCGCATTGGCAGAAATCTTCGACCAGAAGTGAGATTTAGACGCAAGGCCGCACAGAGTTGGCAAACTAAGTCAGGCGAGACCCCATGATCATGCACTAAGGCATGCGAGCATGATAAGGCGTATAAACACTTAACTTTGGCGAGGCAGGTCGAAGGTATATAAAATGCGAGAGGTTTTATACTAACTCAAATTATGACTTGTGACAAGACTGTACTATGAGTGAGCTTGATCATAGAAAATGGACTTATCCACAGACGTGCATTGATGGAACTATGTGCGAACAGGCCTTGGTCACTTAGAAAATACATTAGCAGTGACGTGACAACTATGGATGATGTTACATATGATGACGTGGCGAGATTAACTTGAAGATCACATTGGGGATTCATCAAATCTAAGAGATAAAGATCATGTGGGAGAATCATTTGAAGATAGAGGAGATTTTCATAGATATGGATGTAATATTCCAAATTGGCATATAATCTTTATTTGATTAGATTATGATGTAGTGTAACCAATTAGAAGAGTCCTAAGGGAAAGGGGACGTCTTCCCATTGGTTGGTGTGATGCAATGTAATCTTTAGTTGATAGGATAAACTAGGATTGTGAAGATCCTTAAAGATCTTGAACTTGCTTTCCAAGTAAGGGAAGCCTATAAATAGCTCATTAGAGTTAAGAGCTAGAGGATTCAATTATCGAGTCATTCACTCATTTAGAGAAATCACTTAGAGGAGAGAGCTTTGAGAGTTGAGAGCTTTTGGGGGAGTTCTCATTATAAAAACTTCGAGTAGGGAGTTCCTTGTAAGGTCTTCTAGTGGGGAGTTCCTTGTGAGTGCTTCGAGAAGGAGGTACTTGTATCTTTTGTTAACATTTTGTTGAGAGTTAATGAAAGAGTAGCTTTGGCTATTATTTATCTCTTGTTGTTTTCTTTACTTTGTTTTACACTTGTGTTATTTTGTGTATGAGAGAAACATTTTAAACACTTGGGTGTGCGTGAGGTGTTTGAGGGCTAACGGAATTGTTCGGCGACATTCACGTGAGAAGGCTGAATCTCACTTAAGTAGACCTAAGCGAGATTGCCGCATGAAGAGGGGCGCAACTTGCGGTAGAAGTTCGAGTCCAAAAAAGACTTTTGTGACACCTAGTTCTTCTTTACGCTCCATCGCCTATATAGTATGACTAGCAATGGTTATGTGACACCTTTTTAGGTCCATATCCTAAAGATTTTTCTTTAGTTGAACCTATCTCACCTAGTAGTAGATATTGGTCTTTAATAAATCCATTTGCTCATATGGGCTTCATTGCTATGGGAGTTGAATTACCATGTTGTCTTGGATTTGCGCCTGAAAATTTTTTTCAAGTTAGAGAAAACTCTATTATCAAACCTAAGCCCAAACACCTTCCAGATTATTTCCAAGACTCACAAGATCCATGGCCCCCAGTTTGGACTGATGATGACCTGAACCATTTCATTCAAGAAACGGAAAAGGTAAATGACGACATATTAGATGAAGATAATGTTGGTAGACCCAAAACCTTGTCAACAACATCTTGTTAAAGATTTCTTCTTATCCCTTATTAAGACCTATGTCTCTTAATAATTATCACTTTATCTATTATCTTTTTTTTAAATATTTTATTTACATTATTGTACTGTGTATGATTGCTTATATCTTTATATAAAGTTGTTTGCCTTTTTCTTCCTTGCTTTGTCTATAAAAGCAAGGTATTCCTTCATTTGTAATCAAGTTGGAATTTCATCAATAATATGAGTCTTTTATATCTTATGACTTTTTTTCTTAATTTTTGAATATGTAGTAACAGTCATATGGACAGACAATTATGCTCTACACTTGTCTCTTTATGAGGATCCTGTGTATTACAAAATCTTAGACTATAAATCATGTTAGATATTAGACTATTATTAGTCGGTTAAGATCTCTAAGAGTCAAGCCTTAAGAGTTGATGCCCATTGAAGAAAGAAATGGTTTATGTATTGGCTAGAATAACTAGGATCTTGAGTACAATTACTTTATATAATCTCTATAAGATAAATAATTTATTTTATTATATACTAACTATTTAAAAATATGTTTAAAAGCATTTAAATATAAATTTTTAAATTTTATTTCTTCAAAATTTTATTTTATTTAATATTTTTTGTATTTTAGTATAAGAACCATGTCGGAAAAATTTTAATATATTCTAGTATAATAATCCGGTTGTTGTACACCTTTTTTAACCGATACAAAATTCATAATATGCCCAAGCCCCTCGTAATACATGAAGCGATTGATGGTGGCTAGTTTAGCCACCTACTGGAGAAAGTGACGGGCAATTGTTAGTCAGCTCTTACATACTTTCATTCTTGTCACACGATTATCTCCCTTATCTATGTGAAATGCAAGTGCAAATCTTGGTATATTATCAAATAAGGTGACCGTATTATAAGCATCCGCAAGAGGCAATAACCCTTGTTTTTGTATGCAGAAGAAGATGGAAGGAAAATTTCAAAGATAATTATACACAACTCATATCTCCTGCGGTCATATTTACATTTATCCAAATAACTAGAAGAGACCAATCGCAACGACGGAAAGCCCACGCAGATATCCTGGAGGCCCAAAAATTTTGTAAGCCATGGAAACACAAATCAAACTTAATATATTTTAATTAAGAGGAAAGAAAGAAAGCAATAAAAGAAAAGCTGTTCTTCCTACGTCTCGTTCCAGTAATCCAAACTAACAGATTACGCCTCCTCCTCCTCCTCCTCCAATACTCTTCTCGCTGCTTCACATAACAATCCAAAACCCTAATTTTCTCTTCCTCAAACCCCAACCCTATACAATAACATTAACCTTTAGTCTCTCTCACTTGTTCGCTTTCGTTAACACGTAGGCAGTCTCTTTGTTTGCAACTCCAAACGCACTCTATCAGAGATTGGGATATATTACTACTCCTTCAGCGGTTATCAGTGCGGTTACGATTCATTTTAGCCTCAATCATAGCGTTTTAGGGTTAGTTCTTCCCTAAAATCACTCTCTCTTCCCTGCTCTTGTAGCTATCTGTTTCTGTCCTCGCACTAGAGTTTCCTTGTTCATTGTTCTCAATTTGGAATTTTGTTTGCCCAAACCCTAGAAATTTGGAGTTAGCTTCATAAGCCTTTGTTTAGGGAATAGGGTTTCTGATCCCAAGATTGTTTTATTTTCCTGAATCCCTGTTGGGTATGATTTTAGGGTTTTCCATTTTGTTTGAATTGTAACTTTTGATGGGTGTGAACTCTTTTTTAAGAATCTTGGTCGTTGTTTCCTTCTTTCCCTAGATTTTCTTGATTTCGCTGTTTTGTGTATTGAGTGATTGCTAATGGAGTTCTATTGAGTGTATTTGTTGTTTAATCTGCAAATCCATCTTTTTATTAAAGATGGAGGAGTAGAGGGAGAAAAAGAGGGACTTGAAGAGTTTATCGTTTGATATCATCTTGTTATTGACATTCCCTTTGTAGTTTTTCTGGGGATTTTGCGCAGGCTTTGATTTCTACCTTAATTGCATCAATTTTAGGCAATATAAAGCCAAATTTTGTCAAATATACGAGAATTCATTTATCAAGTGCCCTCTTCTTCATCGTACTTCTGACTTAGTCGGTAATTATAGACTTGTTCGTTGGCTATAGCTGTTGGACTGAGATTGGTTTATTTTAGGGAAAGAAACTTTGGAATAGTGTTAGAAGTTAACAATTGTGTGATTGAGGGGTTTGAAGAAGAAGAAGAAGTTAGGAGAAGTGTTTTGTTCTCCTTTTGAAATCTTATGATGTACAGTGATCGTACTTATGGAAAAAAGTAAACCAACTTTTGTTCCGGAATGGTTGAGAAGTTCTGGAAATGTTTTGGGGAGTGGCAATTCAGCCCACCACTATCCGTCATCTTCTTCTCAAGCTGGTAACTACATTGGATACTAATTTGCATTTGCGGGTTATTATTGAATTGACTTTAGCTTTTATTCCAAGTGGATGATAATTTTGTTTCTATTGTTTTGTAGATGTTTCTTCTTCAACACTTCACACTAGAAATAGGAATTCCAAGACTGTGAGTGAGTTTGATTCACCTCGTACAGCTTTACTTGATCGCACATCTTCTAATTCAAGGAGGAGTTATAGTAATGGGTCTGCAAAGCATGCATACAGTAGTTTTAGTAGAAATCACCGTGATAAAGATCGAGAACGGGAAAAAGAGAGGTCAAGCTTTGGAGACTCTTGGGACCGTGATGGTTCTGAGCCTTTGGGAAGCATTTTAACCAATAGGATTGAGAAGGGTACTCTGCAACGTACAGTTTCAATGGTGTCCAGGAAGCAAGGTGATAGCTTGTCCCGCCGACTTGGAGTGGACTTGAAAAATGGGAGCAGTGGAAATTTTGCAAATGGAAATGGATTGATATCTGGTGCTGCAGGTAGTGGTAATATTCAGAAGGTAGTTTTTGAAAAGGATTTTCCTTCACTTGGAAGTGAAGAGAAGCAGGGATTGCCGGAGATGGGAAGGGTTTCATCTCCTGGTTTATCTACTGCTGTTCAGAGCTTACCAGTTACTACTTCTTCCTTGATAGGTGGGGAGGGTTGGACATCAGCTTTGGCTGAGGTTCCCGCTGTGATTGGAACCAGTAGTACAGTTTCCTTGCCAAGTTCAAATACTGTTTCTCCATCTGCATCTACTTCTACAGCTACATCTGGAATTCCAGCTGCAATAACTGGTCTAAACATGGCTGAGGCATTGACCCAAGCCCCATTAAAAACTCGTGCTGTCCCACAGGTGATTCAACAATTCTTGAATTCGGTCTCATATACACATATGCTCTAATGATTGTATCGTAATGAATGGTTAAGCTATTGCTTGTTCTTTCTCTCAGCTAGTTGCTTATAACTTTGATCTAAATAAGGTATTTTCTTCTATTTATAGGTATCTGTCCAAATACAAAGGCGTGAGGAATTGGCTATAAAACAATCACGACAGTTGATACCAGTGACACCTTCAATGACCAAAAGTTCGGTGAGGGTTATTTGTTTCATATACATAGTATTTTTTCCTCTTCCAATTTTTAATGTTTATTCTTCTGTTTTCCTGTGGATAATGCCATCTTTAGTAAAAATGTGCATCAAACACCAGTAAGACACCGTTCTTTTAACTGTACATACTTTTGCAATTTCAATTCTGATTTCATTTGCTTGAAGTGAGCCACTTGCTCAATTCATTGGATGCTACACTTTTTCAAACTTATCTGCCTGCCTTCTGAATGGATACTTCCAACTTTGAAGGTCATTAATGAATTTGAAGATGTTCATTTCTTTGCTGATGCTGTTTAAAATTGAAAAACAGTGAGTTGCTAATGCTGATTAAAAGCTAATGAAATCTACTTTTTTGTTGCTTGGTAGATGTTATTTTTGTGGAGATTCTTTTATAGCTTCACATGATATCTTTGGTGATTAGCTGGATCTTTTATATGGAATTCATGGGGATATTCTGGAATTGTATGAGTCTTGTGTATGTATGCATGTGTGCTTTCCTGTTTCTAGTGGTCCTTATTATGTTGCTTGATGCTGTGTAAACCTCTAAATACTTCTTACGTGGTACTTCATCCATACACTTGTTTGCCAAATGCTTTTAATTGTTTGTGTCAAAGCATTTCTCTTTGGCTTATCAGTCATGGACTGAAATTGACCCACAGCTGCAATTAGATTGTGATTTTGTTTTCTTCAAATATGGCTCTTGAGATGTCATCAGTTCTACTTCCTACATTCTGTTTTCTTTTGCTTATCGACTTTCTTTAGCTTATTGGATTTCTGTTATGTACATTTTTACTAATTATAGTGTCATTTTAAGTATGCCATCAGTTCCCATTGTGCTTCAGTATAGTGTGGACTTCCTTTGACTGCCAAGTATGATTCTTGTAGCTTCTAAGAGAGCCCAATAACTGTTATAGTGAGTGAGATGGGGTAATCGCTCAAAACGTGTGGGATGAAGTTTGTATTGTACACTCCCCCAAAAATCCCCTACCAGTTAGGATCTCGGCTCCACATATTTTGGCATTATGGATTGGAACCCTGAGTTCCACACCCTTAAGATGTGTATATGTGATGCAGGAGCATTAGTTTAGATTCCTAGTTAATATTGGATTTCTTACTATTTAGTACTTCTTAAGTTATTTGGATTCCTAGTTATCATAGGATTAGCATATTACTTCTTAATTAGTATTTCCTTTTCCTATTAGGACTTCTTAATTAGTATTTCCTTTTCCTATTAGGAGTTGTCCTATACTAGTATAAATAGACAGCCTATGCTTGATTTTTAGGTATGTCTTTTATCAATCAAATAATTTTATGCTTTTAGAGGTTTTTCTACAAACCCTAAGCCCTATTTTCAAGTTCCAGCTACAATTTACTTCAATTATAGCCTATTCTATTCTACTTATCTTTGTTTTTCCTTCCCACACTACGTCAATATGTTATTAAAAGAGGATACGTTTACTGATACAATGTCCCCATAAATGAGAATTATATTATTAGGAAGCCAGTTGTGAATGAGCTTTGTTCACATGTGGTCTAATTCTTTGCATTATGAGATTACTTTTGGAGGCAGATTTTAGATTATATTTCCTTATGTGGTTTGTTTGGATGACAAATTTTGAATTTGAATTGAGCAACTCATTAAGTATGGCTGAGGTTGAGTTTTAACTTTTGAAAACAAAAGAATGCATCAAAGAAGAAACAAATACTTTTTAACTGGAGGTCGACATCTTTGTTACTGCAGTGAGCTGTTTTTTCTGTTTGTGTCAAATCTATGCTTTGATTTGTGTGTTTGATGCCCTCTTTGTTTGAGAGTTAGATTGTGATACTGCAATTGAGTTTAATGTGTTCCAAGTCTCTAGTTGAGTTTGAACATGTTTCTTGCGAATATCTTGCTGAAAGACATTCCCCTGATTTTCCTTCCAACAGATCTGTTACTATATGGGACTTCTGCCTTTTCTGGAATTCTATCTTAATTTCATCTTTTGGTTCAGGTTCTCATTTCTGACAAATCAAAGCCTAAGACAGTGGTCAGAGCCGGTGACATGAATATAGCTGCTAAGAATATGCAGCAACAACCCACTTCTGGCAGTCAGTCTCTTCTTGTGGGTCATGTTAAACCAGAAGTGTTGAAGACATCTCATAGCAAACTTTTTGTCCTCAAACCTGGACGGGAAAATGGTGTTACCCCTTCTGCCAAGGATGTTGCTAGTCCAACAAGCAATGCCACCAGACTGGCAAATTGCCAACTTCCTGCACCTGCAGTTGCAACGGCTCCTCCAAAGAGCCCGAATAACACAAAGCATCCTTCTGGGGATCGCAAGTCAGGTTTGAGTTTGATCTCAGGACTCAATGTGGAAAAGAGACCTCTTCAAGGTCAGAGCCGTAGTGACTTTTTCAATCATCTAAAGAAGAAAACGTCCGTGAATACATCTTCAATGATCCCAAGAACTGTTTCACTTCCCACAAAGGAGAAGTCTTGTGAAGTAGATAAAACTGTAGTTGATTCTCAAGCAAGTCTTCAGGCTATTGAGAATGGTGCTGAGTTGACAAGCAATGGTGCTGACTTTGAAGAGATTCACAGATTTTCTGAAGAAGAAGAGGCTGCATTTCTCCGATCTCTTGGATGGGAAGAAAATTCTGGTGAAGATGAGGGCCTTACAGATGAGGAGATCCGTGCATTCTGTCAGGAGGTGAATGCATTTGTATTTCTTTGTTTCATTTTGTTTGGATGATTGCTGAACTTTTCTTTCTTCCCTTTTTTTTTTTTTGGGTCAGGAGGGTACATTAAGGCTCTCCGTTCAGATTTAGCTATTGTGCTTCTCTGAATCTTTCGTTTTTGTTTGAGGTATTCACATGTTGCCTTCACTGTTTTGCAGCACTTGTCGTCTGCAAAGTTGAAAATATGCCGAGGAGTGCAACAAAAGCTGCTTGAATGTCATTCAACAAGTTCTGGTGGAGTATCTTCCAAGTTGAGCTCTGGTGATTCTGGATCTGGAATTTGATCCTCTTTTAGCTCACAGCTAGTAGATTGAAGACGTGATTTTTCCTTTCAGGCAGATGGTTAATTTTCTTTTCTTTTTGGGAAAAGCTGATATGATGCGTATCAGAAGGAAGGGGTTGGATTAATTAGGTTGGAAGTCTGCATCTGCAAATAGGGAAATAAGTTATAGGTGCCTTAATCCATACCTGTTCTATGGAGGCGAATTTTCGGAATTGGTTGGTCGGGACAGGCTTAGGGTAGGGGCTATTTTGTCTGCAATGGAAGGTGCAGGGGATATTGCATCTTTTGGGGTTGTTTTGGTCCTTTTTTTGTTTGTTCTTTTTTTTCCCCTTCTTCAAGAGGGCTTGATTCTACAAGGAAAAAAAAATGCTTATCATGTTTTTGGTCGGTTTTTACGGGGAAAAATGAAAGGAAATCAATAGTTTTCT
This sequence comes from Erythroxylum novogranatense, assembly GCA_029891385.1. NCBI lineage: Eukaryota > Viridiplantae > Streptophyta > Magnoliopsida > Malpighiales > Erythroxylaceae > Erythroxylum > Erythroxylum novogranatense. The sequence continues at coordinate 32,055,974 of CM057225.1, read as the reverse complement.
TTTTTAGTTTATTTTCTCTCTGTTGGCGCTCCTTTTTTGGTTAAAGTACCTGTTCGTGTTTCATATTCTAGTCAGATCTCAAGTTTCGTACAATGTCTCTTTTCTATGCAAATGAAATCACCACCTTTGCTGTTCTAACCTATTTTATCCACACATTTCTATAAATGTGACGATGAAATGAGATTGGACCAAGATTGGAACAACAAAAGTGAAATAGGTTATCTTCTCCCTTTCTCTAATGTCACTTGATATTCCAAATTTTGACTTTGAAATTTTAGATACTGCTGATTACCGTCTAAAAGGACCTTTTCGTGTGACCAATTTATTGCACGTCGATATTGAATATCTTTCTGTCAGTATATAGCAAATTTTTACTATGAAATTTTAGAAATTGCTGATTACCATCTAAAGGGACCTTTTCATATGGCCAATTTATTGTTCGTTGTGATCAAATATCATTTGGTACCGACAGGAAAAAGGAATGGTATCTAAGGGTTTGGTATCGGCCAAAAAGGAATGGTATCTAAGGGTTTGGTATTGGCCGTAGATACTAGCCGATATTGGTTGTGTTCACCATATATCAGGCAGTACCAGTTGATACTTAAAATATTAGTCATATATCGATCGATACTGTAATTTTATAAAAATTGAGGACAATTTTGCAAAAACTAAAAATTATTAACCATAAACCCCTCCACCCTCGACATCTGCCTTTGCTATTTCATTTTTTCTCTATTTTAGACTCACCTCATCCTCTCTATTTCATGCTCTCATCCTCTTCACACTCTCTCTCGTTTTCCTCTCCATCTCTGGCGGTGCTCCTACGCCTTACCTCTCCACCGGTGCACCACATAAACCCTCTCCGACGGTCATCTTTGGATCTTCCTCCACCACGCGAACCCACCACCACTGAGCCTCATTCGAACCTCCATCAAGCTTCAGCCCTCCTCCACAAGGACCACCAATGCACCACGCCACCATTGGCTGCTCTCCTCTGTCCTCCATACATCCATAGCTGTTGGATTTGGAATAATATCCAGATCTAAACCTAACCCATCTCGATCTGGAATAATATCGATTGTGAGTTTCTGTTTGGGTGTGTTTTCACTTTTTTGTTGAATTTTTCTGGTTAATTGCATTTGTGTTGTTATTGTGAAAAGGTTGGACTTAGAAGTTGGAATGAAATTGTGAAGGATTTGTGATTTGTTGTTGGTTGGAGTTGGATGATGGATTGGATATGGAGTTGGATTGAATGAAAGGAGTTTGGTTTTGGTTCATTTATGGTTCGGTTGATTGATAATGGATATCTTGATTTATGTTAATTTTTTTGGTCATTTACAACATGCATCATGTTAAAAGGCTTTCAAGTTTCAACTTAACTTTATGATGCATGATTTAAAAGTTAGAAAGGCTTTCAAGGTTTAACTTAACTTAAAAGTAACAAATCGAGAATATAAATTGGAAAGAATTCAAAGTAAATAATTAAATGAAATAATCTAAAATTATTGAAATGGTGTTTGGATATTGGGTAAATAATTAATTGAGTATAATAATAATTCGGCAGTCTTGTGGAAAAGCTAAATAGGAAGTTTTGTAATTGTAATTATTCTATATCTCTAAGATGTCTTTAATTTTTATCCCAAAATTATTCTATCTCGTAAACAATTCAAGTCACTTGCATATCCACCTTTATTTATCCTAAAATTAGTCCATCCGATAGTTTTTGCATATTCACAATCTGATTTTCTTTTATTCCATTTAAATCTCATTGATAGTACTTTTGACATTAACTTTTCAAATAAGTGTGAAAGTTTTTTAGTTCATCTTAATGAAAAAAATTACTCAACTTGTGCATTCTATTTCAAGATATTTATCAAAGGCAAGGATTTATGAAGATATGTCAATGGCAATAATCATCTTCTTGAAAAAAAAAAGAATAAAGATGAAAATAAAGTTAAGGATATTTAAGTCATGACTTGACTTTTTTGATTCATTGAGCCATCATTTTAAATCTTTGAATGGTACTTTGATTTTAATTTTAGCATGAATTTATTACTCTCCAATAGGAAAGTCTATCTATTTCTGAATTTTACTTTAGTTTCATGAATTTTTATTTCTTTAGGCTTAATATAAAGAATTAAAGACATTATTTATGTTGTATTGCCTCATGAAGGACTTAGTTGTTGGCACCCGATCCGGAAACTGGATCCCAACTGACGAAAAACGAAAGAACATCGAAAGAATCGAAAGCAAAGTAAACGGAACTAACGAAAACTCAAATCGGATCATATAGCGAAACAAAGCGAATGTAAATCAGAAGCGAATACGAAATCGAAACGGATCGAAGGCGGATAAATCAAAGCAAATCGAATCGCTTAAACGAAGCGAACACAAATCCAACATCTGTAAACAATTCTTGTAGACAAACTAAACGTTCAGCGTTAGGAATCCTTAAGACATTCCAAAACCGGTATAAAAAAATTTATACCATTAAGCCAATAGCTCAATGGTAAGAGGCGTGTTCTTAGAAACAACAAAACCTTGAGGGGTCGCGAGTTCGATTCCCAAAGAGGACAATACTGATTAAGGTTGGATGCCGCGGTATAACCCGCAAACACACGCCGGAGTATAACCCCCAAACACCTACGGGTGGGGTGTGGGGTCCAACATTAGTAGTTAGCATTGCTAATTTTGTTGATGAAACTACTAAATGATTAATTTCTTACAAAACTAATATCTTCATTTTTTGTTAAAAATAAATGGAAGAAAGTTCAACTACTCCTAATCAAACTACTTCAGAAAGATATAATGATCCAGCTTGGGCTCATGTTATATTGGTCATAGGTATGAAGAATAATACAATTTGCTTGTTTTGTAACAAGCATTTGAAAGGTGGAGGAATTACCTGATTGAAGAAGTATTTAGCTGGGTTAAAAGGAGATGTATAACCTTCAAAAAAAGTAAGTCATGATATAAAGTGACAAATGAAAATATTGCTTGACGAATATCAACATGAGAAAGATAGAAGGAAAATGTTGAATTTTGAAATTGAAAGTGAAAGTTCGTTTTCTAGTTTCGGTGGTGATTGTGGAAATGTTAAAGGTGGTAGTGGTATTAGTAGTGTTTCATCCTAAGCCCTTGAAGAAGTACTTGAACCTACTGTGAGGAAGAGAAGGTGACTAGTTTTTTTGCACCACAAACAACTCCTAGAACCCAACCTTCAATTCGTAGTGCAATATAATCAAGAAATGCGACTCATAACGTCGATATAACAGTAGCTATGTTGGGCCCAGGCCCCGGATCCCCGATTCCCGAGGTGGCCTCTCGGGTCGCGCCGGCGACGGGCTCCTTACAACGTCGGACCCGATCCCAACATTTAAACATAGTTCGATCATACACATACATTCTCATACAATCGATCACCTACGCATGCATTCTAATCATAAACAATTCATCACGATTACATAAGCCATCAAGTTCATAAATTAAACATGTGTTTGAAACAATACACAGTATAAAATAAAGTTTCAATCCAAATTACATGAAATATGCTCCATGATAATGTGTTTGGAGGGCCAACCAAAATACGAACTTAATACAAGACTCTAATTAGCTCGAAGTTTTCGATGCCTCTCAAGTTCAAAGATCGTCCCGCTTTCTGCACTTTGAGGAGGAAAGTAATGGGTTGAGTTACACACTCGATGGCTAATATAATTATAGCCATCTAACAATAGACAAATCCCAAAGATATGAATGTACATGTATTATATCTATACGACATCAATTCAAGCATTTCACATGCTACTCAAACAATTTACGCATTCAATAAACTTAATTCAATTCATAAATATGTCACAAAGCATTCACAATGAACAATCCACATATGCAATGCACATTACAATGGCTCGAGGGTTCCATGGAAAGAAAAGGAAGAAACCGAAGTTTACATCCTGAACGAAATGAGTCCATTCGGATCTCATATGCCACATGCGGGCAGCCGGGAGAAGGCTCTTGTCTACGTGCACGTGACAAACGAAATGGTTCCACTCTCGCCCAAACAAAAGCATATAATCATGCTCATGATCATTTTATCGTATGGTATTCTTCCATATCTTGCATTTAGTCAAAATGCCGTGATCGAAGTCGAGGCATAACATGATCGGAATCAAAACATAATGCTATCAATTCTTATGATTCTTTCAATTCATCACATTTAAACATGCATAACAAATAACATATATTCATACATAGGCAAGAAATTGCCTAGTCACACAATAACTATAAGTATATTACCCACCTAAGATCGCCGAGTAGTCGACTCCTTTGGTGTCCTTCCTTTTCGATGAAATCGTGTCACTTGGTTTCTAAAACAACTAAGTTTCCATCCAATCAAATAATATTCAAAGGCAATTACTTAAAAGCTTCGAAAATCAAAGAAGAAATCGCTGGAAGGGGGGCTCATGGCAGCTCGCCATGACGAAGGTCAAGTTTTAGCGGCGAAGTCGCTCACAAGATGCTTGCGGCAAGACGACATCGTCCTCGCACGCCGCGACGTGAACCATACGTGCACGCGGCGTGCTCTTGAGCATGTCGCGACGTGCGGATCGGGAAAACGTTCCCGAACCTGAAAAATCCCAGATTTTCCAACTCCAATCCATTCCAAACTCAAATGCAACACATCTAAGGCATAGATCAACTCTTCTACTACAATTCTAACCCATTCTAAGCTTCCAATCCCTCCTAAAATCATCAACCCAACGATTTACCCAACTTTTTTACACAAAAACCCTAAATCATCGATTTCTCCCAATCCAAGCTATCTTAATGTTTAATCCAAACATAAACAAGAAGAAACGAAGCTAAACTTACCGGGTAACGCTCCAAACTGTCGAAAGATCCGAGAAATCGAAATCTCCACTCTTCTTCCTCTTCTCCCTACGACGGCTTCTCCTTCTTCTATTCCTCTTCTTTCCTTTCTATTTTCTATTCTATTTCTAATTTCTTCTTTTAAACCTAAGGGAAAGCACAAAGACTACAATGCCCTCCTAATTAAGCCCTAAACCCATTTCAACTTAAATAAACTTCCCAAAATGCCCTCATAAGCTTTTACACTTTTTAAACCTCATAAAACCACAATTAAACCGTAATTATCCATAATACTCCCAATTAACTCAAACTAAGGCATAAACACTCAATTATCAAAATTTATGATTAATGACATCATAAAAAAAAATTCGGGGTCTAACATTTCTCCCCCTCTTAAAAAAAATTTCGTCCTCAAAATTTACCTGAATCATCGAAAAGATACGGATACTTCTCCTTCACAGCTTCTAGTGGCTCCCAAGTAGCCTCCTCTATCGAGTGGTTCCTCCACAGGACTTTGACTAGCTGAACCGTCTTATTCCTGAGAACCTTATCCTTGGTATCCAAAATCTCCACTGGTTGCTCCTCATAACTCAAATCATCCCTCAGCTGAACGTCATTAGCCTGAATGATATGAGAAGGATCCGATCTATACCTCCTCAACATAGACACATGAAAAACATCGTGGATCTGAGACAACTCTGGAGGTAACGCTAACCTGTAGGCGAGTGACCCAATCCGCTCAAGGATTTCATACGGACCCACATACCTCGGACTCAACTTACCCTTCTTGCCAAACCTTAATACTCCTTTCCAAGGAGACGTCTTAAGGAACACCTTCTCACCGACTTCATACTCCATCTCTTTTCGGTGAGCATCAACATAACTCTTCATCCTATCCTGAGCTGCCTTAAGTCGCTGCTTAACCAGATTGATTTTCTCAACTGTCATCTGAATCAATTCTGGTCCCACCAATTGCCTATCTCCTTCTTCATCCCAACAGATCGGAGTCCTACATCTCCGCCCATACAATGCCTCATACGGAGCCATCTGAATGCTCGAATGGTACGAATTATTGTAAGCAAATTCGACCAACGGCAAATGCTCATCCCAAGCCCCTCGAAAATCCATCACATATGCTCTAAGCATCCCCTCTAGAGTCCGAATGGTCCTCTCCGATTGACCATCCGTCTGAGGGTGAAAGGCCGTACTAAAATTCAGCTTCGTTCCCAAAGCTTCCTGCAAACTACCCCAAAACCTCGAAGTGAACCGAGGATCTCTATCCGACACAATCGAATCCGGAATCCCATGCAATCTCACTATCTCATCGATATACTTCTTTGCCAACACATGCAAAGAATCAGTCTGCTTCATCGCCAAAAAGTGAGCTGACTTTGTCAATCGATCCACAATGACTCAAATGGCATCATGCCTCCTACTGGTCTTAGGCAAACCCATCAGAAAATCCATGGTCACCCTTTGCCACTTCCATTCCGGGATGGACAATGGCCTCAACATGCCTGAAGGTGCCTGGTGTTCAGCTTTGACTTGCTGACACACAAGACACTTACTCACAAAGTCTGCCACATCCCTCTTCATGCCTTTCCACCAAAAGTGCTCTCTCAAATCCCTGTACATCCTGGTACTACTTGGATGCATGGCATAAGGCGCATTGTGTGCCTCATTCAAAATCTCATCCTTGATCTCCCGCACATCCAGAATACACAACCTGTTGCCCACTATCATCAGTCCATCATCCCTCACCTCTATATCAGAAATCTTGCCATTCCGAATCTCATCTCTGAGCTTGCTCAAACCCATATCCTGAGCCTGTAAATCCCTAACCTTTTCCTTCAGCATCGGCCTCACTCGAAAATTAGCCAGAAGACAATCTGGCTCTTCCTGTGTCAAGCTTATCCTAAGCTTAGCCATCTCTTCCAATAAAGGAAGATACACCGCCCGAACACGAGCAATCGAAGGCTTTCTGCTCAAAGCATCCGCCACTACGTTGGCCTTGCCCGGATGATACTCAATCAGTAAATCATAGTCCTTGAGTAACTCGATCCACCTTCTCTGCCTCAAATTCAGTTCCTTCTGGCTCAACAAATACTTCAGACTCTTATGATCGGTAAAAATCCGTGTCTGAATTCCATACAAATAATGCCTCCAAATTTTCAAGGCAAAGATTACAACTGCTAACTCCAAATCGTGCGTCGGATAGTTTAGCTCATAAGGCTTCAACTGCCTCGAAGCATATGAAATCACCTGATCTCCCTGCATCAACACACATCCAAGTCCCTTCCTCGAAGCATCACTGTACACAGAATAGACCTCATCCCCAGAAGGCAAAACCAGAATCGGAGCACTCGTCAATCTATGCTTGAGCTCCTCGAAGCTCCTCTGACACTCATCACTCCAAACAAACTTCTGATTTTTCCTTAACAGTTTAGTCATCGGATCGGATATCATTGAGAATCCCTCCACAAACCTCCTGTAGTAACCTGCCAAACCCAGAAAACTCCTCACCTCTGCTACATTCTTTGGGCCTTCCCAATTTACTACCGCTTCTATCTTCTTTGGATCCACATGCACCCCCTAATCTGAAATCACATGCCCAAGTAATGAAACTTCTCTCAGCCAAAATTCGCATTTCTCGAATTTGGCATACAGCTCATGCCTCCTCAAAGTCTCCAAAGAAATCCTCAAATGTTCCTCATGCTCCCGATCACTCTTGGAATACACCAATATATCATCAATGAAGACAATGATAAATTGGTCCAAGAATGGCTTGAAAACCCAATTCATCAAATCCATAAAAGCTGCCGGAGCATTCGTCAATCCGAAAGGTATCACCAAAAACTCAAAGTGCCCATACCGAGTCCTGAAAGCAGTCTTCGGCACATTCAATCCTTAATCCAAGAATCGATGGTATCCCGATCTCAAGTCAATCTTAGAAGACTCTCCTTGCAATTGATCAAACAGATCATCAATGCGAGGAAGCGGATACTATTCTTCACCGTGACTGATTCACTTCCAGTAGTCCACACACATCCTCAAGGATCTATCTTTCTTCTTTACAAACAGAACCGGAGCTCCCCAAGGCGAAGAACTCGGCCTGATGTACCTTTTCTCCAACATCTCCTCTAATTGCTCCTTAAGTTCTTTCAATTCCACCGGAGCCATCCGATAAGGTGGAATCGAAATCGGTGCCGTACCTAACAAAAGCTCGATCGGAAACTCAATCTCCCGAGCTGGCGGTAGTCCTGGCAATTCCTCAGGAAAGATATCCGAGAAATCCCTGACTACTGGAATATCCTCTAACTTAGCTCTGTCTACTCTGGAATCCACCACATAGGCCAAAAATGCCTCACAACCTCTCCTGATCAGCTTCTCTGCTGCCAAAGCCGAAACAAATCTGAGCGGACCTGCCCTTCTATTCCCAAAAAACACTACTCTTCTGCCATCTAAATCAAACTCTATTGTTTTCTGCTTACAATCCATTCGGGCATTATACCTCTCCAATTTATCCATACCCAGTATCACATCTAATCCTCGCATTTTCAGTGGCATCAGATCTACCACTAGAGTTCCTCCATCAATACGAAGCTCACATCCTCTAAACACCTGACTAATCACAATGTGCTGACCAATCGGAGTACTCACCATCAGCGGAGTACCCAACGGACTCGCAACCCCATCACACACAGGTCTACTCGATGACATAAACGAGTGAGTAGAGCCTAGATCAATCAACACAAGCACATCATCAGCAAATAAGTGAGCCATACCAGTGACAACATCTGGAGCGGCCTCTGCATCCTCCCACGTCATAGTAAACACCACGGTGGTGCTCGCCTCTCGGTCTCCCCGGAAGACTCGCCTCTTGGCAAGATCAATCGCCACCTCTGTCACAGATCCTCGTCCCATGGTCTCTGCCCTCCTCGGAACTTCAGATCCGCCTCTCTCTTGTCGTGGAGGCTGAGGACACTTTCTAGCCCTGTGTCCCTTCTGTCCACAGTTGAAACATGCTCCAGTCAATCGGTAACACTCCCCACTATGGAAATTACCACACTTAGGGACTGATGACCTATCCCCATCTCCCCTCCTGCTGCCGCCCACAGTCGAGGCTTGGTGACAAACAGTAGAGGTCCTCATCGGTCGAGACTCGCCGCACTGGCCGCTCTTCTCCTCTCGACCGAGTAGGAAGCTCCTAGACTCCGCTCTGTGCATAGGAGTACTAGTGCTACCTCCCTCCTAAAGCGCCTCTCCGCCCTTTCTCTTCTTGTTGATCGCACTTTGATATTTTCTATGTTCTCCTCTCAAAGTCGCTTCAACCATTACTGAAGTCACCAAATTTCAGACAATCACCTTCTTCCGGATAGCCAAATGGGTCCCGACTCAAACCGACGACATCTGGCAGCCTCACTCAAGATCAAGTCCAAGCATACCGATAACTGTGTGAACCAGGCGCCATACTCGCCACCGTCATCTCTCTCTGGGTGAGACTCAGAAACTCCCTCTGCTTCTATTTGACATATACCTCTAACAAATACTTCTTCCTAAAAGCAACTAAGAAGTCCTGCCATGCCAACCCTACCGGTCTCCTCTGACTGCCCGGTATGGTCTCCCACTAATGCAGAGCATCACCCTGAAGCAAGCTGGCAACATACACCACTCGTCATCCTCATACCCATCCGATCTAGTACCTCTCTCATCTTCCGCAACCATGTCTCGGCTTCCTCAGATCTGCTTGTCCCAAAGAAGTCAACCGCCCATACTTCCTCAACTTGTCAAACTGCTTCCCCTCTTAATCGGGTAGAAAGGGAAGGTGTGGCATCTGACCCATAGCCTGAACAAACGCCTGGGTAAAGGCTTGAAACATCCTCGGATCAAACTGAGGCACTTGCCCTGGCGGAATCGGCGATTCCTGAGATTGCGACATGGGCTCACTGCCTAGTCCTACAGAAGCCTCATCATTCCCTGGGGCTACTGACTCATCAGTCCTCTCATCTCTAGTCGGAGAGTCAGGTGCAGCAGATCCTTGCATAATTCCTCGTGTCCTTCTACGAGGTGGCATCGTACTCCTTCAAATGAAAACACTAAGGATTAGCTATATGGCAATCTACATGTATGCATGATATGCATGTCACCGAATACAATGAAGGAATGCAACAAATAATCATAGAGCACACAATCCTATTATGCATTCTAAGCCGAGGACATCTAAACCTAGGCGCTCTGATACCAAACATGTTGGGCCCGGGCCCCGAATCCCCGATTCCCGAGGTGGCCCCTCGGGTCGCGCCGGCGACGGGCGCCCCACAACGTCGGACCCGATCCCAACATTTAAACATAGTTCGATCATACACATACATTCTCATACAATCGATCACCTACGCATGCATTCTAATCATAAACAATTCATCACGATTACATAAGCCATCAAGTTCATAAATTAAACATGTGTTTGAAACAATACACAGTATAAAATAAAGTTTCAATCCAAATTACATGAAATATGCTCCATGATAATGTGTTTGGAGGGCCAACCAAAATACGAATTTAATACAAGACTCCTAATTAGCTCGAAGTTTCCGATGCCTCGCAAGTTCAAAGATCGCCCCGCTCGCACTGAGGAGGGAAAGTAATGGGTCGAGCTACACACCAAATGGCTAATATAATTATAGCCATCTAAGAACTAGCACAAATCCCAAAGATATGAATGTACATGTATTATATCTATACAGACATCAATTCAAGCATTTCACATGCTACTCAAACAATTTACGCATTCAATAAACTTAATTCAATTCATAAATATGTCACAAAGCATTCACAATGAACAATCCACATATGCAATGCACATCACAATGGCTCGAGGGTTCCATGGAAAGAAAAGGAAGAAACCGAAGTTTACATCCTGAACGAAATGAGTCCATTCGGATCTCATATACCACAAGCGGGCAGCCAGGATAAGGCTCTTGTCTACGTGCACGTGACGAACGAAATGGTTCCACTCTTGCCTAAACAAAAGCATATAATCATGCTCATGATCATTTTATCGTATGGTATTCTTCCATATCTTCAGATTTAGTCAAAATGCCGTGATCAAGTCGAGGCATAACATGATCGGAATCAAAACGTAATGCTATCAATTTTATGATTCTTTCAATTCATCACATTTAAACATGCATAAAAATAACATATATTCATACATAAAAGAAATTGCCTAGTCACACAATAACTATAAGTATATTACCCACCTTAGATCGCCGAGTAGTCGACTCCACCGGTGTCCTTCCTCTTCGATGAAATCGTGTCACTTGGTTTCCTAAAACAACCAAGTTTCCATCCAATCAAATAATATTCAAAGGCAATTACTCAAAAGCTTCGAAAATCAAAAGAAGAAATCGCTGGAAAAAGGGCTCGTCTGCATGGCGAATGCGTTGTTTCGGCGAAGGTTTCGTTCGCCATGGCGCTTCTTGTCGACGAAGGCCAAGCCTTAGCGGCGAAGTCGCCAAGACGCCTTGGCCAGACAAGATACGTGACGCCATGACGACGCTCCGGCACGCCATGACGTGCACCATACGTGCACGCGTGCCTGGTACAAATTAAGACGCCATGACGTGCGGATTGGGGAAACATTCCCGAACCTGAAAAATCCTAGATTTTCCAACTCCAATCCGTTCCAAACTCAAATGCAACACATCTAAGGCATATATCAACTCTTCTACTACAATTCTAACCCATTCTAAGCTTCCAATCCCTCCTAAAATCATCAACCCAACGATTTACCCAACTTTTTCACACAAAAACCCTAAATCATCGATTTCTCCCAATCCAAGCTATCTTAATGTTTAATCCAAACATAAACAAGAAGAAACGAAGCTAAACTTACCGGGTAACGCTCCAAACTGTCGAAAGATCTGAGAAATCGAAATCTCCACTCTTCTTCCTCTTCTCCCTACGACGGCTTCTCCTTCTTCTATTCCTCTTCTTTCCTTTCTATTTTCTATTCTATTTCTAATTTCTTCTTTTAAACCTAAGGGAAAGCACAAAGACTACAATGCCCTCCTAATTAAGCCCTAAACCTATTTCAACTTAAATAAACTTCCCAAAATGCCCTCATAAGCTTTTACACTTTTTAAACCTCATAAAACCACAATTAAACCGTAATTATCCACAATACTCCCAATTTACTCAAACTAAGACATAAACACTCAATTATCAAAATTTATGCTTAATGACATCATAAAAAAAATTCGGGGTCTAACAAGCTAAATGGTGGAATGATACAGGTTTATCATTCAATACTTTTCAGTCTTATTATTATCAACCTATGATGGATGCAATTGTCTCTTATGGTCTATGATACAAAGGTCCTTCGATTGATGACTTAAGAGGTAAACCTTTGAGTTGTTTTGTTTCTAAAATTAGAAGTTATTTGGAAGAAGAAAAGTGAATTGAGCTACTTATGGATGTTCAATCATGTGTGATGATTGGACAAATAGGAGACAAGAGCCTATTATAATTTTTTTCTTTATTCTACAAATGGCTTTATATTTTTGAAATCTATTGATCCATCTGGCCTTATTAGAAATATTGAGATTTTGTTTGCGATATTTGATGAAGTTGTGAATGAAGTAGGGAAAGAAATATTGTTTAGTTTCTTACTGACAATGATTTTGCTTATAAAGCAGCAGGAAAAGGGTGTATGCATTCATTTGAGACTATAAGAGATCCTAGGTATTTTCGTATTTTTGATGAGACTATGCAGAAAGCTAAAATGGTGACCAAGTTCATTTATAATTGTGCAAAGGTATTGAATTTAATGAGAAAGGAATTTACCAATGGTAGAAATTTGTGTCGTCCTGGTGTGATAAGATTTGCAACAAATTTTTTATCACTTTAGTCTTTGGTTAGGATGAAGAAAGAGTAAGGCAAATGTTTACAAGTGATAAGTGGTTTGCATCTTAGTATGCTAGGTTTAATGCTAAAGTGTTGGTTTGTAAAATTACATTGGAAGATAGAGAATGTAATAACCTGTTTTTACACTTAAGGATTTAATTGTTAGATTAAGTCATATCATATGAGAATTCATAAAGTTTATTTCATTTGCATGCATCATATTCGTATCTATACATGAATCATGATTTAGAGACATTGTAAAAATAGTGTATGCATTCATTTGACATATCTCGAGGTATGAAAGATCTTAAATGATTATGATGTAATTGTGTTTTGATTATGGCTTGAACTTTGTTTGATGTATTATAATTAGTGAAATGGAAATTTATTGTTACAATAGAGTGATTGATAAGGTGATATGTGTATCTAGTGAAGGAAAAATTTTAAAGGACAAGACAAATTGATACATAGGAATTTAAGTTGAATAGGCTTATGAAATAGTGACATGTGGCATTGGGAATAAATGGCAAATGGCTAAGCTAATTAGGAGATAAATTGTTTGAGTACATGAGTGACAAGGGCCTAGGAATTATGTTGGACTCCGCTTTCAGAGACCAACATCGGAGTCGTGAGACGTGAGCCTAATACCCTGCAGTTTCTGGAGCCCAACAATCCAGAGTCATAAAGCGTGAGTGGGCTTCCTTGTGGGGTGTTTTTTCAATGACTCCTCTTTGGCCATCACCCTATAAGGGTGATGTGCCCACACCAGTTAAATACCAAATCACAATTTGATTTCTTCGAAACAATTGTAGCTTTCTGCCTCTTGTTTATTTTGAAATAGGAACCATCTCATTTGGAGCTCTACAGCTCAAGATATGCTTAAAAAAATCCAAAGTGTGTTCATAACCTAATTATGCCCCTCCGACCGATCCCTCCTTTTCCTTCCATCAATCTCTTTCAAATAGACCCTAAACACTACAAATTTTTATTGAGAGATAGGAAAATATGTCGGGAATCTATTGCTTTAAGAATCACTTAATTTGGGAGTCGGGTTATGAAGTTATGGCCAAAAGAATCAACTATGCTCAAGTCCTCAATCACGTTGTATCTATCACGAAACAATTGGCATAACTTTCTCCAGTGACATTATATTGGAGTTTTCTTTAGATGTTTTTTGAAGAAGACTTCAAGATCAACAACTTTTATGAAGATCTTCAAGATAGATTCTATCGTCTAGAGGGTCAAATTTGGTCTAGACGATAGGTTAAATGAATAGTGCACCAAATAATATGACGTCATCACCAGACGATAGGACGTCATTAAACAATACGTCATCCCTAGACGATACGCCCTCACCAGACGAAGCGTCCTCACCAGATGATATGTCCTCACCATATGAAGCATCCTTATCAGATGATACATCCTCACCAGATGAAGTGTCCTCACAGACGAAGCGTCCTCACCAGATAAAGTGTCCTCACCAAACGAAGTGTCCTCACAAGACGACACGTCATTACCAGACGATACGTCTTCACTAGAAAAGCGTCTTCATCAGACAAAGCGTCCTCACCAGACAAAACATCCTCACCGGATGATACGTCTGGCGTCCTCACCAACCGATATGACGTCATCAGACGATATGATATCATCAGACGATACAAGCTATACTCCTGAGCATCTCCACTTATAAGGATCATAACTTTCGACTCCAATGTCCAAAAATTTCGTACTTTATACCATTGGAAAGCTAGAAAGATAAGCTAAAGCTTTCCACAAGACAAATTTGACTAATTTTGTTGGGCCCAGGCCCCGGATGTCCGATCCCTGAGGCGGCCCCTCGGGTCGCACCTGCGACGGGCGCTCCATGAACCTTCGGACCCGATCCCAACATCCATACAAATCCATAAATTCGATACAAACATAAACATATACTCATACATACATTCTAAACATGCATTAACCACCCCATAAACTAAGGGGCTTCATGCCATTACAATTTCAAAGAAATTCAACAAGAATTCTCAAATGCAGCATAATACAAAATAAAATGAAATCCCAAAATACAAAAGTATGCTCTATGATGAAATGCTCGGAGGGCCAACCAAAGTACTAACTTAAGACAAGCTCCTAACTAGCTCGAAGTTTCCGATGCCTTGCAAGGTCGACAATCGTCTCGATCTGCACCTGAGGAGGGGAGAGTAATGGGGTGAGCTGCGAAGCTCAGTGGAATATATGTTTATAGCCATTGGCAACGAGTCACACATTCAAACATATATATGTACAAGTATAGCAAGTCAAAATTCATCAAGTGATTCACATTCATATAAGCATATGTCATGCAAATTTCTGTTTCTAAACATAACAATCATTATGCATCATTTCTGTTAAATCAATCATGAATGCACACAAATGGTTCGAGAGTTCCGTAAACGATCCGGATAACCAAAGGTAAATCCGTAAACTATCCGAGTCCGATTTTTCAAGGATCTCGTGGCCTCAAGCGGGCAGCCAGGAGAAGGCTTTATGTCAACGTGCACGTGACTCCATTCGTAACTCTCTCACCCAAAAAATACACATAATCCATATGTTCCATGTTCAAAGCATTTTTCAAAGCTTTCGTTATTCTCATTCTTTCCATTCTTGCCAAATATGCTAAAAGGTCTATCAAGCCATGCATAATCATAGTCAAAATGCAAATTCAATATTCCTCATGTAATTCACTACAAGCAAGGTCATATAATGCAAGCAAGCAAGCAAGCATACACAAGACATTTTGCCCATACACACAATAACCATAAACATATTTTCCACCTAGTATCGCTTGAGTATCAGACTCACTGCTGTCCTTCCTCTTGTGATTGGGTCAAATCAGCTTGGTTCCCTATAATAAACTAAGTTCTCATTTAATTAATAATCCATAGAAAATATTCCATAAAGCTTGACAATCAAAATAAAGCATTAAAGGTCTCCATCCGACTTCCATCTAAATTCTCGACCCCTTCGAAACAAATTCTAAAGTTCCTTTCTTCATACAACTCGTAGCCCTTTATTTCTAGTTCACAATGAATCCAAAATCACCTCAATTGGACATCTACACCAAAAGATATGCCCAAAATACTAAAAATTTCACTTTCGGAAAAACAGGAGACTCGCCGCGGCGAAGGGACGCTCACCGCGGCGTGCTCATCACCCGCACGCCGCGACGTGCACACTCGAGACGTGCACGCCGCGACGTGCACATGGTGCACGCGACGTGTCACCAATTCTCCGTGACGCCATGGCGTGTTTCAAGATGTCGCGACGCAAGGTCGAGTCATGCGACTCAACCTCCGTTTTCTGCAATTTTCGACTTCATTTCGTTCCCAAACTCAAATGCACCACAACTAAACTGTAGATCAAGACTTATGCTGTTGGACCCCGAACTTTTGATGACAATTAGAAATATTGAAATGAATATTAATGAGAAAGAAATTGGAGAGACAATTTATGAATTTAAGAAAAATTTATGAGAAAAGAATTGTTTAGTTTTGAGGACTTTGATATTTGAATGAATTTATATGGATTATGAGAGGAAAGAGAATGAGTTAATTGAAATGGGAGTGAAAAATCAAGAAATAAAGAAAGAAAGTGAGAATTTGAAAAATTAAGAAAGTTGACTTTTGGAGATAGAAAGTTTGACTTGAGAGAGTTGATTTTTTGTTTGAAGCAAAATTTGAGAAAATTGTCTTCTGGAAACTTGTAGTTTATGTTAAGAGTTTTCTGTAGACATAAAGTTTGATATTTTTTCGATATCAAAAGTGAGAGTTATGATCAGTCAAAGTTCGCTTGTAGTTTGACTTTTTGAAGAAAAAGTTGACTATTTGATTTAGGCAAAATTCGAGAAAATGATCAACATGAAAATTGTAGTCTCTGTCGAGAGCTTTTTGTGGACATAAAGTTTGCTATTTTTCGATGTCGGGATTGAGAGATATGATTTTCCGAAGATATGCTTTGTTTTGAAAATGCTATTAAGTATAGATTTGTGTATTCTATGCTTCGAGGCCACTTGTCGTATGGATTTAGTTTGAATTAGAGTAAGTGGTCTTCATGAAAGTTTTAGATGATATTTTTATCTTTCCATTGATATAAAGTTTGGAATTTTTCGATATCAGGGCTAGGAGTTATGAGCGATTAAAAATTGGAAGTCGTTTAGGAAAAGCTGTTTTGGACAGAATCTTTGATTGAGTTTTTGACCTCTTTCGAGACCTAATTTGATTTTGAGTACTTCAGGGAAGTTGTAGAGCTACCTTTTATCTTTTTATTGACACTAAATTTGTCAAATGCCGAGTTCGGGATCGAGAGATATGATTTTTGAAAAGTTCGGTTTTGAAGTTCGGTTACTTTGTTTTTAATCCGATCCCTTTTGTAATCTTTTGCTTATAATTCCTTCGTCCGACATCCGATTGATTTGATTCTCAAAGTGTTGGATTCCTAAGACAATTAATTTCATTTTATGAAGAATTATGATTTTTAGGAGATTAAATGGAAAGAGATTGATTGAACCAAAGTAAGAGATTTGGTTATAGGTTATATGTTGGATAATTTTCTGAACATGGTTCAGTATTTTGCGAAATTCGGGAGCTGTATAACTCCGATTGAGTTGATTATTGAGGCCAAATAAATTTAAGATATAGGGCTACAACTCTTGTGAAGGGATCGAAATTTAATTTCATCCCTAAGATTGTCAAATTTCTGGAATTAAATTAGCGTAATGTTCAGTCTCGGATTTGTCGCAGGTCCGATAGTATTTCAGCTATAACTTCTTCGTTTCTGATCCGAATTGAGCTTGGTCAGTGGCGTTGGATTTGTATGATCTAGAGGAATAATTTTCAAGAAGAAAGCTTGTCCAAATTATTTAGTTTAGATGCTCGAAAATAGGATGCAAGCTATCAGATTTTGAAAATCCTGTGCAGGGATATTTTGGGATTTCACTTAAAAGGAGGGGCAACTTGGTCAATTACCCTTCACTTAAGTGACATGGAAGAAACAACATGGGCTGTCGTTTTTGGGGCTGAGAATTCACGAAATAAGAAAGAAAATAAGAGAGAAATAAGAGAAGAAAGAAAAGATGAAGAAGAGAGAAGAAGGAGAGGTGCGACGGTGGAGATGAGGAGAAGAAGAAGAAAGGCAAAGGTTGGGTCTTCTTTTCTGGGTTTCTTAGAGACATTTTTGAGCTGCTTCAAGGGGGAAAGGATAGAAGAAGATGAAAGCTTGTCTTGGAGCTCAAAAATAACGAAAATGGTGGAGAAAATGGTAAGTGAGAGAAAGTTTCAAGTTTTGAATTTTTGATGAGTTTGTTGGTTGGTTTAGCTTAAGATGGTTATGGATTGAGTTTTCCTAAGGTTAATTAAAGAGAATAAGTTATGATTATGTTTAATTTTGGATTAATTGTGAATTGGGGGTTATGCCCAAATTTGTGAATTGGGGTTTTTGTAAATTGATGCTTTAGATAGCTTGGATTAATGATGAATTTGAGATTTCTTAAGTCAATTTTGATGTTTATGCCTTAAGTGAGGTTTAATTTGAAAAATTGTAAATTGGGGGTTTAGGTCAATTGTAGAAATTGGGGATTTTGAAAATTGGAGAGTTAAATAGCTTGAATATGTGAGGAATTGATGAATTCCTAAGTCAATTGAAAGATTATATGATTTGTGATGTTCAATTTTGGATAATTGTGTGTAGGATTTATGTCAAATTTTGGGGTTTTGGGATTTTTTTGAAATTGTTGGATTAAGATGACTTGAAATATGATGAGTTTGTGAAATATGATAACAATTTTGAAGAAATTGTGATTTATGGTATTGAATTTGAATAATTCGGTTTAGGTCAAATTTGGAATTTGGGGAATTTAGAAATTGATGATTTAAATATCTTGGAATTAGTATGAATTGATGAATTATGACATCAATTTTAAGGATTAAGTTATTTATTAGGTTGAATTTTGATGAAATTGCTTTAGGGAATGTTAAATTGGAAGAAAGAAAGGAGAAATGGCCAAATTAAAGCTTGGAACAAGTTTCTCGCATCGATTTGAGGTGGGTAGTATGTTTATTTATTAAGTTTTAAGCCAAGCATATGTACTTGAAAAATTCAAGAAGCAAATTTTGATAAATTAATTTTTAAATAAATGCTTGAAAAATATGATTTCTGAAAGATTAAATTCCTTGTTTTGGAGTGATTTTACGAAAAAGCAAGGATTATGAAATTCGCTAGTTTCGAATTATTTGGACAATTGGAAAAAAATGTGTTTTGTGAATTTGAAAAAGTTCGGATTATGATTTGAAGAAATTATTGCATTCATTGTTATGAATTTGATTAATAGGTGATTTAAATTCATGATTTGAGATTGAATGTGCTTTGCTATATGAATTGATATGATACGTGTGATTATGTGAAAGTGTCAAGTAATGACACTATATGACATTCTGATATGAAAACTTTGAAAATCAAGATTTCAAAACGTGCCTTTGAGCAATCTGAAATTTCGTTTTCGATTATGGGTTTACGTGGGTTTGGTCAGGTCCTATGCGGGACGAAAGAGACTTGTCTGCTTTTATAGCCTTCTCCCCCTGCCCGCTAGTGGCATGGAGCTCCGATTTTGGACTCCTTCACGGCTATAATTGGACCGCTATGCGGAAAGTGTAATACGTTCTATTCACGGTACCGGGCATGTGACCGCTATGCGGAATGTGCAAGACGCTCGCTTTGGACCGAACCGGACCATTTGATGTGTTATGTGTTTTGTTTTATTTATAAGTTTGTTGCATTATATATTTTGAAAATGTTTACGAAATATCGATTTGGTTCAAGAAATGGGAAATCCTAAGGAATAAACAATGTTGGATTTCCAGCCGGAAATTTATCGAAATTGTTTAGAAATGATTTGAAAAGTTTGAAAGAAAACAAGTTTTCGATGATTTCGCTACTGTATGACTTTTTGCTAAAATGGAAACAGTTTAGAAAATGATTTTTTTCTTATTATTTGATTTATAAATATATTATCCACGAGCTGTGTAGCTCACCCCCTTTCATCCCCATCTCCAGGTTTTGAGTAGGAGATCGGATGAAATAATATCAAGACGTTTGGTCTAATTTTGTATCGTTTGGATTTTTGTGTAAATTGGGTTTGGTATTAATTCATATGTGTATATGATTTCTGTATGTGATTGGATCTGAAGGATATGAATTCGGGATCTAAGTTATAATTTGCATAGGATCGTAATTAGTGTAATGAGATTGTTTATGGAATTAAGATATGATTGTTGATTTAGCTATGGCTATGATGAATTATAAAATTGTTTGTAATTCTGAAGATTGTGGATTTGAGATGGATAATTCCGATATGTAAAGTACTAGATATAGGATTGCGTTTGTTATGTTGGATTCCGAACGGGGTGTCCGATGATACTAATTTTTGTGTGAGAATTATATAAGTGTATTTTTACCATTTGCAGATTTTGGGTTAGGAAAAATGCAGCCGTTATGCTGTCGAATTTTCGATAAAAATTTGGGATAGAAATGTAATTTAGGGATTTGTATGGATTTATAAGAATATAATCAAGTATTGAATTTTGTATGAGTATACAAGCATATGATTAAGTATTGAAATTTGTATATGTATGATTTTGTATGTGATGGAATAAAGTGAATAAGAATGAAAAAGAGAAGGAATAAGAATTAAAAAAAAAATTATACCGGATTTGGAATGTCTTAGTGTTTCGAACGCAATTGTGTTTCTCCGTTCTTTGTTCTGGGATGTCGGATCCGCTTTGTTAAGTTTTTGTTCGATTTTCGTTCCGCCATCAATCTATATTCGATTTGCAATCGCTTTGCTTCCGTTTTTGTTCCGCTTTCGCTTTGTTTGTCGTTATCGAATTCAATTTATCCAATTTGAATTCGCCTCGTTCTTTGTATCCGTGTCTGCTTTTCAGTTGGGATCCGGTTCCCGGATCGGGTCCCAACATATGCTACATTTCTAACCCATTAACAACTCAAAATCAAACACAAATGCATCAACCCAAGCAATCTCACCATTTTTGCCTTAAAACCCTAAAACCGTTGATTCTAACACATCCAAGCCATCTTAGGTTTCAATCTAGCCACAATACAATGGGATGAAAACAAACTTACCTGGAAATAGCTTCAAACTGTCGGAAATCTCAAAGATCGAAAATCTCTCTTCTTCTCCTCTTCTTCTCCACCGACGGCGCACTCCTCTCTTCTTTTGTTCTTCTTTTCTTTTTCCTCTTCTTTCCTTCCTTTTCTATTTCTTCTAAGTCTTTCTTTTCTCTTTAATTTCTTTCCCTTAAACCTAAAGGGAACAAAGACTAAGTTACCCTTCTCACAAGCCTAAACCCTCTTCAACCCAAGTCATTTTCCCAAAATACCCTCATAAACTTTTACCTATTAATTCTCATTCAACCATACTAAACTCAAGTAAACCCACTAATGTTCTCAAATTAATCAAATCAAGGCATAAAACCACAATCATCACAATTCATGCTTAATATCATGATAAAAAAAAATCGGGGTCTAACATTTCTCCCCCTCTTAAAAGAAATTTCGTTCTCGAAATTTACCTGAATCATCGAAGAGGTGCGGATACTTCTCCCGCATGGCTTCCAATGGCTCTCATGTAGCCTCCTCTACCGAATGGTTCCTCCACAGGACTTTGACTAGCTGAACCGTCTTGTTCCTGAGGACTTTGTCTTTGGTATCCAAAATTTGCACTGGAAGCTCCTCATAGCTCAAATCATCCCGCAACTGAACCTCACTAGTCTGAATGATATGAGAAGGATCCGATCTATACCTCCTCAATATGGACACATGGGAAACATCGTGAATCTGTGACAATTCCGGAGGTAACGCCAACCTGTAGGCGAGTGACCCAATCCTCTCGAGGATCTCATAAGGACCTACATACCTTGGACTCAACTTACCCTGCTTGCCAAACCTCATCACTCCTTTCCAAGGAGACGTCTTAAGGAACACTTTCTCACCGACTTCATACTCCATCTCCTTTCGGTGAGTATCAACATAACTCTTCATCCTGTCCTGTACTGCCTTAAGTCATTGTTTAACCAGATTGACTTTCTCAACTGTAGCCTGAATCAATTCCGGTCCTTCCAATTGCCTCTCTCCTTCTTCATCCCAATAGATCGGAGTCCTACATCTCCGTCCATACAAAGCCTCATATGGAGCCATCTGAATGCTTGAATGGTACGAATTGTTATAAGCAAATTCGACCAACGGTAAATGCTCATCCCATGCTCCTCCAAAATCCATCACACAAGCCCGAAGCATCCCCTCAAGTTTCCGAATGGTCCTCTCAGATTGACCATCCGTCAGAGGGTGAAACGCCGTACTAAAATTCAGCTTCGTTCCCAAAGCTTCCTGCAACCTACCCCAAAACCTCGAAGTAAACCGAGGATCTCGGTCTGACATAATGGAATTTGGAATCCCATGCAATCTCACTATCTCATCGATATACTTCTTTGCTAGCACATGCAAAGAATCAGTTTGCTTGATCGCCAAAAAGTGAGCTGACTTGGTCAACCGATCCACAATAACCCAAATAGCATCATGCCTCCTACTGGTCCTGGGCAAACCCATTAGAAAATCCATAGTCACCCTTTTCCACTTCCATTCCGGGATGGACAATGGCCTCAACTTGCCTGAAGGTGCCTGGTGTTCAGCCTTGACTTGTTGACAAACTAGACATTTACTGACAAACTCTGCTACATCTTTCTTCATGCCTTTCCACCAAAAATGCTCTCTCAGATCCCTGTACATCCTGGTGCTACCTGGATGCATGACATAAGGTGCATTGTGTGCCTCATCCATAATCTCAGCTTTAACCTCCTGCACATCAGGAATACACAACCTGTTTCCCACTGTCATAAGCCCATCATCTCTCACCTCTACCTCAGAAATCTTACCCTTCTGAATTTCATCTCTGAGCTTGCTCAACTCTGTATCTTGTGCCTGCAATTCTCTAACTTTCTCCCTGAGAATCGGCCTCACTTTAAAATTAGCTAGAAGGCAATCTGACTCTTCCTGCTTCAAGCTTATCTTAAGCTTGGCCATCTTTTCCAATAAAGGAAGATAAATCGATCGAACATGCGCAATCGAAGACTTCCTGCTCAAGGCATCTGCCACCACATTGGCCTTGCCCGGGTGATACTCAATCAACAAATCGTAATCCTTAAGCAACTCAATCCACCTTCTCTGTCTCAAATTCAGTTCCTTCTGGCTCAACAAGTACTTCAGACTCTTATGATCGGTAAAAATCCTTGTCTAGACTCCATACAGATAATGCCTCCAAATCTTCAAGGAAAAAATCACAACTGCTAGCTCCAAATCATGTGTCGGATAGTTCAACTCATAAGGCTTCAACTGCCTCGAAGCATATGCAATTACCCTATCTCCCTGCATCAAAACACAGCCAAGACCCTTCCTCGAAGCATCACTATACACAGTATAGCCCTCATCTCCAGAAGGCAACATCAAAATCGGAGCACTCATCAATCTGCGCTTAAGCTCCTCAAAACTCTTCTGACACTCATCACTCCAAACAAACTTCTATTCTTCCTCAACAACTTAGTCATCGGAGCGGCTATCATGGAGAATCCCTCCACGAATCTCCTGTAATAGCCTTCCAAACCCAGAAAACTCCTCACCTCTGCTACATTCTTCGGGGCTTCCCAATTCACCATAGCTTCTATCTTCTTTGGATCCACATGAACTCCTTGCTCTGAGATCACATGTCCAAGAAATGAAATTTCTCTCAGCTAAAATTCGCATTTATCGAATTTGGCATACAACTCGTTCCTCCTCAAAGTCTCCAAAGAAATCCTCAAATGCTCCTCATGCTGCTCATCACTCTTGGAATAAACCAAGATATTATCGATAAAGACAATGATAAACTGGTCCAAGAATGGCTTAAAGACCCGATTCATCAAATCCATAAATGCTGCAGGAGCATTCGTCAATCCAAAGGGCATAACCAAGAACTCAAAATGCCCATACCAAGTCCTGAAAGCAGACTTCGGCACATCCGACTCCTTTATCCTCAATTGATGGTAACCCAATCTCAAGTCTATCTTAGAGAAGACTCTCGCTCCTTGCAATTGATCAAACAGATCATCAATGCGAGGAAGCGGATACTTGTTCTTCATAGTTATCTGATTCAACTTCCGATAATCTACACACATCCTCAATGATCAATCCTTCTTCTATACAAAAAGAACTGGAGCTCCCCAAGGCGAAGAGCTCGGTCAAATATACCCCTTCTCCAACAAATCCTCCAACTGCTCCTTAAGCTCTTTCAATTCTGTCAGAGCCATCCGGTAAGGCGGAATTGAAATCGGCGCAGTACCTGACAAAAGCTCGATAGGAAACTCAATTTCTCTAGCTGGCGGTAGTCCTGGCAATTCCTCAGGAAAGATGTCCGAGAATTCCCTGACTACTGGAATATCCTCCAGCTTCGCTCTATCTGCCCTGGTGTCCACCACATAGGCCAAAAATGCCTCACATCCTTTCCTCATCATCTTTTCTGCTGTCAAAGCTGAAACAATTCTGGGTGGACTTGCTTTCCTGTCCCCAGTAAACACTACTCTTCTACCGTCATCCAATTCAAATTCTACTATCTTCCGCTTACAATCCAGACGGGCATTGTACCTTTCTAATGTATCCATACCCAAAATCACATCTAAGCTTCCCATCTTCAGTGGCATCAAATCGACCACTAGAAGTTCTCCACCAATGCGAATCTCACAACCTCTATACACTTGACTAATCACAATATACTGGCCGATTGGAGTACTCACCATCAGCGGAGTATCCAAAGGGCTCACATTTCTATCACACACGGGTCTACTTGAAGAAACAAATGAGTGAGTAGAACCCGGATCAATCAAAGAAATCACAGCATCAAAAAATAACTGAACCGTACCCGGAACAACATCTGGTGCGGTCTCAGCATCCTCCCTAGTCATCGCAAACAACCTAGCTGGTGCCTGCCCTCTCGGTCTCCCCGGAAGATTCACCCTCTTGGCCGCATCTGAACTGCCCACTTCTGTAGCAGTCCTCTGACCCATGGTCTCTGTCCTTCTCGGAGCTTGCATCTGACCTCTCTCTTGTCGCGGAGGCTGAGGACACTCTCTGGCAATGTGTCCCTTCTCCCTACAGTTGAAACAAGCTCCTGTCAGTCTGAAGCACTCTCCTCTATGAGATCTCCCGCAGTGCTCACACTTCGGAACGAAAGATCTATCTCCATCTACCCTTCTACTGCCGCCCACCATTGAGGCTTGGTGAGAAACAATAGAAGTCCTCATCGGCCTAGGTCGGCTCGCACCACTGCTCCTCTCCTCTGACTGAACTGGGAAGCTCCTAGCACTCCTGTCTGGCATAGGGGTACTAGTGCTACCTCCTCTCCTGGACTGCTCTCTGCCCTTTCTCTTCTTGTTCACAGCACTCTTGATATTCTCTATAATTTCAACTCTCAGAGCTGCTTCAACTAGCTGCTGGAAATCACAGAAATTCTACACAATCACCTTCTCTCTGATGGCCAAGTGCAATCCCGACTCAAACCTGCGACATCTTGCAGTTTCACTCAACATCAGATCTGAAGCATACCGGGATAGCTGTGTAAACCGGCGCTCATACTCGCTGACTGTCATATCCCTCCGAGTTAAACTGAGGAACTCCCTCTGTTTCTGCTGAACATATACCTCTGACAGATACTTCTTCCTGAAAGAAACCACGAAATCCTGCCATGTCAACCCTACTGGCCTTATTTGACTGCCTGGCACAGGCTCCCACCAGTGAAGAGCATCTCCCTGAAGCAAACTGGCAACATAGATGACTCTCTTGTCATCCTCACACCCATCTGATCCAGCACTCTCTCAATCTTTCTTAGCCATGTCTCGGCTTCTTCTGGATCTGAAGTCCCAAAGAAATCAACTGCCACATACTTCCTCAACCGGTCAAACCGTCTCCCGTTTTGAATGGGGGTCAAATGCGAATATCGTGGCATCGACCCATGCCGCACGAATGCCTGAGTAAAGGCCTGAAACAACCTCGGATCCAAAGGAGGCACTTGCTCCTACATAGCTGGCGACTCCTGAGTCGGCGACGGAACGGGCTCACTACCTAGCCCTACAGAAGCCTCAGCATTCCCTAGGGCTACTGACTTATCAGTCCTCTCCTCTCTAGTCGGAGAGTTAGGTGCAGCAGATCCTTGCATAACTCCTCGTGTTCTTCTACGAGGTGGCATCGTACTCCTCCAAATGGAAACACTAAGGATTAGCTATATGGCAATCTACATGTACGCATGATATGCATGTCACTTAATCAATGCAACAATTAATCATTTAGCAAACAATGCATCCTACTATGCAGTCTAAGCCGAGGACACTGAACCTAGGCGCTCTGATACCAAACATGTTGGGCCCGGGCCTCGGATGTCCGATCCCTGAGGCGGCCCCTCGGGTCGCACCTGCGACGGGTGCTCCATGAACCTTCGGACCCGATCCCAACATCCATACAAATCCATAAATTCGATACAAACACAAACATATACTCATACATACATTCTAAACATGCATTAACCACCCCATAAACTAAGGGGCTTCATGCCATTACAATTTCAAAGAAATTCAACAAGTATTCTCAAATGCAGCATAATACAAAATAAAATGAAATCCCAAAATACAAAAGTATGCTCCATGATGAAATGCTCGGAGGGCCAACCAAAGTACTAACTTAAGACAAGCTCCTAACTAGCTCGAAGTTTTCGATGCCTTGCAAGGTCGACAATCGTCTCGATCTGCACCTGAGGAGGGGAGAGTAATGGGGTGAGCTGCGAAGCTCAGTGGCATATACGTTTATAGCCATTGGCAACGAGCCACACATTCAAACATATATATGTACAAGTATATCAAGTCAAAATTCATCAAGTGATTCACATTCATATAAGCATATGTCATGCAAATTTCTGTTTCTCAACATAACAATCATTATGCATCATTTCTGTCAAATCAATCATGAATGCATACAAATGGTTCGAGAGTTCTGTAAACGATCCAGATAACCAAAGGTAAATCCGTAAACTATTCGAGTCCGATTTCTCAAGGATCTCGTGGCCTCAAGCGGGCAGCCGGGAGAAGGCTTTATGTCAACGTGCACGTGACTCCATCCGTAACTCTCTCACCCAAACAATACACATAATCCATATGTTCCATGTTCAAAGCATTTTTCAAAGCTTTCGTTATTCTCATTCTTTCCATTCTTGCCAAATATGCTATAAGGTCTATCAAGCCATGCATAATCATAGTCAAAATGCAAATTCAATATTCCTCATGTAATTCACTACAAGCAAGGTCATATAATGCAAGCAAGCAAGCAAGCATACACAAGGCATTTTGCCCATATACATAATAACCATAAACATATTACCCACCTAGTATCGCTTGAGTATCAGACTCACTGTTGTCCTTCCTCTTACGATTGGGTCAAATCAGCTTGGTTCCCTATAATAAACCAAGTTGTCATTTAATTAATAATCCATAGAAAATATTCCATAAAGCTTGACAATCAAAATAAAGCATTAAAGGTCTCCATCCGACTTCCATCTAAATTCTCAAACCCTTCGAAACAAATTCCAAACTTCCCTTCTTCATACAACTCGTAGCCCTTTATTTCTAGTTCACAATGAATCCAAAATCACCTCAATTGGACATCTATACCAAAAGATATGCCCAAAATATTAAAAATTTCACTTTCGAAAAAACAGGGGACTCACCGCGGCGTGCTCATCACCCGCACGCCGCGACGTGTCTCTTCGTGCGCCGCGGTGTGCATGTCTTTTCGTGCACGCCGCGACGTGCACATGGTGCACGCGGTGTGTCACCAATTCTCCGATGTCATGCATGGCGTGCTTTCAAGATGTCATAGCGCAAGGGTCGGAGTCTGCGACCAACCCCGTTTTCTGCATTTTTCGACTTCATTTCGTTCCCAAACTCAAATGCACCACAACTAAACTGTAGATCTAGACTTATTCTACATTTCTAACCCATTAACAACTCAAAATCAAACACAAATGCATCAACCCAAGCAATCTCACCATTTTTGCCTTAAAACCCTAAAACCGTCGATTCTAACACATCCAAGCCATCTTAGGTTTCAATCTAGCCACAATACAAAGGGATGAAGACAAACTTACCCGGAAATAGCTTCAAACTGTCGGAAATCTCAAAGATCGAAAATCTCTCTTCTTCTCCTCTTCTTCTCCACCGACGGCGCACTCCTCTCTTCTTTTGTTCTTCTTTTCTTTTTCCTCTTCTTTCCTTCCTTTTTTATTTCTTCTAAGTCTTTCTTTTCTCTTTAATTTCTTTCCCTTAAACCTAAAGGGAACAAAGACTAAGTTACCCTTCTCACAAGCCTAAACCCTCTTCAACCCAAGTCATTTTCCCAAAATACCCTTATAAATTTTTACCTATTAATTCTCATTCAACCATACTAAACTCAAGTAAACCCACTAATGTTCTCAAATTAATCAAATCAAGGCATAAAACCACAATCATCACAATTCATGCTTAATATCATCATAAAAAAAAATTCGGGGTCTAACAAATTTAGCCAAAATTAGTCCAATTTTTCCCCTAAATTCGGTACACAATTTATACACCTATGAAAGACTTGAAATTTTGCATTTCGCAAACTTGGAATGTCTTGAACTTAACCATTCAATACCAAATTGACATCGTTAAACTTTCAAATCTCAAATCATTTGTATCATCACCTTCAATTACATCAGATTAGTCATAATTCCTATCTTCCTTCCTGTAACAACTTACTTATGCATACATACATATATACATATATATATATATATATATATAAAATCATCAACTAAAGATGATAACTTCTTCACATATATCTAAATTTCAACACACATCATCCATGCACCATTCACACTTCATTAACATCAAAAGGATAAAGTTTTTACAATGCTTTAGTGGGCATTTCGAGCCACCTTACATCATAGTCCAAAAATACCAACTTTACAAGAACAATAATTTCTCAAAATGCGACTAAAGCCTTGTTTTGCATGATCTAACTTCAAAAGAACAAAATATGCAAATTAGAGTGATGCCTTGACTCTCGACTTGATCACTCGATATGTTGTTCATCGCCTGTAGATGGAGAGGAATGGGCGTAAGCATAAAGCTCGTGGGTAATAGTTTTATAATTGGTAACAAGAAAAACCCATTAAAAACCTTTATGATCAAAGCCAATTTCCCATTGAATCATAAAACACAAAATTCTTAACTTATTAAGCTAATTCACAATTCACATGAAACTTGCCAAATACATCTTAACCAATCAAACACATCAAAGTCAATTAAACACATCAGAATGGTTTGGGTGGATCCGTAACAGAATGTACTACACATTTCCCATAAGGGTCTTGTGTAGCCGTGAACAGAACGTACTATCATAATCCCACAAAATGGTCTTGCATAGCCATGAACTTATGAGAATTCGTGAAGGAGCTCTATGCCACTAGCGGGAAGGTGGGAGAAGCCTTTTAGTCAAGTGCACTTGACTGATAGAACAGACCACCACAAACTCACATAATATGCTATTCATGAACGGAAAATAGTTTGCCCAGTTGGCACATTTTTGGAAAACTTGATTTCATATATTTGTTATGCTTTCAAAATCATTTCCATTTTTGTTTCATAGTTCATGCACAAAATTCATACACACAACATGTAGCACTTTCTCAAAGCATTTAAAGAACAATAAATGCACATTTACAAGTAGTTGAAAACATGTATTTCCTTTTCTTGAAAGAAACATTGATGGCTTATTATTCAATTATAAAAATGTAACCCACCTTAGTCTCCTTGCTTGAAAACTTGCTCAAGGATGTCTCTCCTCTTGCTCCTCTTGCCTCTCTTCGAATATTAGCAAAAATTCCCATTCAAAAAGAACTCCAATTGGAAAACCCAAAGAAACCTATGCATGAAATTGACCTTAGAATACTTAAATCCATGCATTTCCTAAACTTTTTGAACCAACACCCTTCCAAAAATCCAAAAGATTTAACATAAGCTTACCTTCAATCTTCACCCAACAATGAATTTCTTAGCTCTAATGGAAGCTCTAATCTTCCTTTTTCTTTTTCCCTTCTTGAACACCTTCAAAATCACTTTTTAGAACTAAGAAAAATTGAAACCTAATTGACCTCCCTTCTTTTCTCTTCTTTCTCTCTTTTTCGTACTTCTCTCTTCTCTCTTTTCTCATTCACATTTTTGGCTTCTTCCAAATGCAAGACAACAATTCTTCTCCCCTTTTATACCTTTAATGATTGCACAATGTCTATTTTGCCCCTCCTTTAATGCTTTATGGTTTTTAAGCTTAATTGATCTTCCCAAAATTCCCCTTAGGCAAGCTTACCACCTTAACACTTTAATTCTCTTAACCTATCTCATATTATCTTACTCACATTAACATGCTAATTAATTCTAACATACATTAATCTAGCAAGACTCCAAAATTAATCAAATCATTCTTTGAAGAGGTGTAGATATTTTTTCCTCATGGCTCTACTTGATCAATCTTAATCGGGCACCCCTTGCAGACCTCTCCTAAAACAGTAGTACTACCTAGAGGTGTACTCACCTATAATCCATACTGTAGTAACTCCCTATCACAATGCAATCTATATGCCAAATGTGTTGCGATAAAGGAGTGTGTGGATTCAGGATCTAGTAGTGCAAATGCCTCAAAGTCATAAACAGAAAGCGCACCTGCTACTACATCTGGTGAGTCTTGGGCCTCCTGCCTGGTCATAGCATAGAACCTGGCCTGGGACTGCGGTCGGTTGCCCTGTCCTTCAGTCCTCAAGGAAGAACTCCCAACTCTCCCTCTGCCACTACCTCGGCCTCTTTGTCCAGATCTACCACCTCTGCTCTGCTGGACTATCGTATTATTCCCAGATCACCCACTGATAGCAGACTGAGTTTCCAACATATTTGGCCAATCTCTAATCTGGTGGTCCATGGAACCGTGTAACATCCCATTGCTAGTGGGAAGGGTAGAATGGTTAATGTGAGTGTCTAATGAGAGTTAGGGATGTATTCTACATGTTCATGCATAACTTGCTACATACTTATACTTGGTTGTTGCACATGAAAATAATTGTACATGCATTCATGAATAATTTCGGGTATAATTGGATGCATTGGTGAATTTTTGAGAATTTTGAATGTTATTACATTGAAAATTTTATGGGTTAGTGAAATTTTGATATTTTGAATTTTGGTGGAATTATGACATAAATTAAATGAAGATTTGGAGATAGTTGGTTTGTAAAGAAGATTGTTGTATTGGAAAGAGGAGAACTAAATGGAGTTAGTTTCAAAAGAAACTAAGTTAGAGTTTAATCATTAAGAAAGTGACATGTGTCACATAGGCTTTTGTACTCTTGCTAGAAGTAGGTTACTATTCCTTGTGAATTGACAGGTTAAGTCTAGTCCAAGTCCCTTCTTTTTTTATCATCTTTCTAAAACTTCCTTTTGAGACCCAGAGTTTCCATCGAATACCTTCTAAGAGACCTCTGTGTTTTTCCTTTCTTTCACCAAACCTACTTTGCCATTTGTGTCCTCTACCCTAAGAAAAACCAGAAGCTGATCATTTCACTCAGTAAAGTACGAAAATTTTGTGGAGATTAGGGCTTGACGATTTTGGAGTTTTAGCAGGTAAGTAGTAAATAAAAGGATTCATGCAACAAATTGCTAAGTTACTATCATTTGCATGAAAAATGACATTTATGTGTTTGTTCATAAATACTGTGTTGTTGGAGGATAAAAAATCCGATTACGGTGTTAATTTAGTGTTTGAAAGGCTATGAGCATTGAGCGTTGTAAAAGTGACTTTTGGAGTTGGATGGAAGAGATAATTTAGGTAGGAGATGAGTTAAAGGTAAAGTGTTGAAAGTTGGAAAAATCTGGAAAAAGGTTCACTGAATATGCTTCAGTATTTTAGCCATAACTTTTTCTCTAATGATCCAAACAAAATGATTCTTAATTCGGAGTAAACTAGGAACATATGGCTACATTTCTTATGAAGACATCGAATTTCAATTCTGTCTCTAAGAGTTTCAAAATGTCACGAAGTTCAGAACTGAGTGCAGGACGTTAAGGGTTGAGCGAAAATTCGTGTTCCAACTTCGGGAGGAAATATGGACTGATATAGATAGATTTGGGCAAAGTTGCCTTCTTGAAAGTTGTAGATCTTTCTTTTAACTTTCCAACGGTATATTATATGTAAATTGTGGATATCAGAGTCAAAAGTTATGATCTTTTTAAGCGGATACGTTCCAACACAAAAAACAGACGCAGAAAAGCAGACGCAAAAAGCAGACGCAGAAAGGTAGACGCAGAAAAGCAGACGCAAAAAGCAGACGATAGAAATGAGACGATAAAACTAAGACGAAAACAAAAAACAGACTGGACTCTTTTGGTCATAAGTTCTTCTCTAGACCTCCAAATGACCTAATTTTTGAAGCATTGGATTCCTAACACATTTCTTTATCTCTCTACAAAAAAATTTATAGTTTTTGGTGTTAAATTGAAAATGATTGATTGAATCAAAGTAAGGGTATCGGTTACTTAACATATTTCAGTATTTTGATGATATCTTGGATTGTAGAACTCCAATTGAGGTGATTCTTGATTTGTGATAAACTAGAGATATAGGGCTACAAATCATATGAAGAAGATGAATCCTGATCCAGTCTCTAAGGTGTTCAATTTTTGGATGGAAGTTGGGTATAGTACATTGTTTTGGAGAGCAATAGTCCAAAAATGTTTGAGGCGTATCTTCCAAATTACTAAACCAAATTGAGTGATTTTGGTGTCAATGGAAAGATAAAAGTTAGAGGAACAATTTTCTAGAAGAGAGTGGGCTCAAGTTTCACAAGTTTTGCCTCCTGATTGAATGTGAGAAGTAAACCCGAAATGGTGTTTCAGAAAGTTGGAAAGTAAGCCAGTGACAAATGAATTGTGATTTCAATGGTTCTAGGGAGGCAAAAACCTAAGTGTTAGTTATGCTTAAATGAATTTTGGTATAGGGATAGTGTTGATAAGAATTTATGGAGGGATACTCGAGATTTATCATGAACATGCATTGTACGTAATTCATTTCATGCATATGCATTATTGAACACTCTTAATAGTGCAAATTGTGATATATGTGTATGTTATTTGTTATAGAGGAGTAACTAGAACGTTAACTCCCAGACGTTGCCGGATCTTCCAGGCATTAGCTTCGGGAGTAACTTGTGAGTAACCTAGATGGTTTCTCGATTATTAATTGTTTATAATTTTGCGCTTATAACACTGTGGAGAATAATGGTGGGCTTTGCGTTCGTTTATGCCTGAATTCCGGACCGAAGGTGTCCAATGTACTGGGAGATACTGACATAGGAGTGCCCTATTTGCTATATGTGATTTGAATGTGATTGATAGTGGACCATTTGTGTGAATGTGTTAATTTGGGATCGACTATGATGTTGGCTTGCTTATTTCTAACATATGCATTTCATGCATTTATGCATGATCAGTAATTGATAGTTATGACCGGAGCAGCCACCGAGAGCTTAAAGCTTAACGTATTTGGGCCTCGAGCCTACAGTGCTTCAGAGCCTCAGGCTCACCGATTAATGCTCCCTTATTGGGACAGTTTAGGCGCTCGGTCACAACAACATAATAAATTGGAAAAAGAGTCGCATACGCATTACATATTGAATGACTTTGATTGTGTGAAAAACCAAATGCTTTGTGTTCATGTAAATAATCATATGATACATCTGAATGGGATTATTATGCTATAAATGTAATTTGTTTGGCTATGCATGAATTGGGTGAACCATCGATGATGGTTCCTCACTAAGTTTGCAAACTCACCCAAAATTGCAAATTATTTTTCAGGATCGAGAGAGTAGACTCCTAGCTTCAGAGGGACTTTTCCTGCCATGTAGATCGTGTTAGCAAGAGAAGTCATGGCTCACAGGTCGATCAGCTGGCATTTTTGAGGGATGACCTAGTTAGGGTTTTTGTAATAGTTTTCTTTTGGACTAATGTACAGATAGCGAAAAACTGACAGTTATGTAAATTACTACTTTGATGATATGAAATGATGCTGTATTATTATTGATGCCATATGAGGTACAGTAGTAATTGTTCGTAGTGCACCCTTATCGTAGGATATGTATCAGAATGACCTACGGGTATCCCGGTGTATACCCTATGGTAAGGGGATGCTACATTTAGGTGGTATCAAAGCATAGTTTGGCATCTGTTGGGACTAGTCAAATATTTAGGCTTGAATTATTGTGAGAAATGCAGAAACTAATCGGAATTATTGTTTGGTTATAGGTAATCCGTTCTTGGTGATCAGATAGATCAACCAGCTGACCAGAGATCAGTCGGAGCTAGTAGGGAGTCATTGATTCCTCGTTATGAGGAGATGCCTTCTAGAGTTCCCGTGAGACGGGAGAGGAGGTATGATGAGAATGCGTGTTAGGGGTCAGATTTCTATGGCAGATGACCTCGCCGAGGTTGAGGGATGGCTGGAGAGGACTGAGAGAGTCTTCGACCAGATGGATTGTGATTCAGAGGAGAGGTTTGATTATGCAGTGTCTCTCCTGCAGGGCCCAGCTTATCAGTGGTGGAAGACTGTCCCAGACAGTACCACCATGCCTTGCCTACTGACATGGCAGGATTTTCTGAGGGCGTTCAAAGATAATTACATGCCCAAGGTGTATCTTGAGATGAAGATGCAGGAGTTTTTAGAGTTGAAGTAGGGTAGGATGACAGTGGCAGAGTACGAGGTGAGGTTTAATGAGCTTATGGGATATGCTACTGCTTTGATTTCCACGGAGGCTGATAGGTGCTGGAGGTTCTAGAATGGTCTCAATTTGGAGATTTGCACCAGGTTGGCCTGATCTGATATGGGTACTTTTGTTGAGCTGAGAGCTGCTGTAGTACGAGTTGAGCAGCTGATGAGGCAGCGACAGGCTAAGAGTGGTCAGGGGTCCAGAGGGAAGAGGCCGAGTGACAGTCAGGGCAGTTCTGGCAAAGGTTTTAGTAAGCGTCAGAATAGGACTTTCAGTCACCGGTGGATCCGAACGATCTGGTTTGGGGCGAGAGAGGAGATTTATACAGTTTGGCGATGGCGATGGAAGAGTGCAGGCGATTCTCCCAGTTTGTGAGCATTGTGAGAAGAGGCATAGTGGGGAGTGTTGGCGGTTGACTAGAGCCTGCCTTAAATGCGGCTCCATGGACAATCATATCAGGGATTGCCTTGCTACTGTAGGAGCTCAGTCTGCTGTTAGTGCAAGATCAGGCAGTAATACCACGGTACAGTAGAGTAAAGGTGGTGGATCCGGGTAGAGGGGCCGAGGTAGAGGCCGAGGCAGAGCTGAGGGATCCTTTGTGAGGACTGAGGGTCGGGGCAGCCGACCACAGTCCCAGGCCAGAGTCTATGCCATGACGAGGCAAGAGGCCCAGGATTCCCCCGATGTAGTAGCTAGTATGCTTCTTATTTATGATATTGAGGCATTTGCATTGTTGGATCCAGGATCCACACATTCTTATGTTGCACCGCATTTGGCATGTAGGTTACATTGTGATAGGGAGTTACTGCAATATGGATTAGAGGTGAGTACACCTCTAGGTAGTACTACTGCTTTAAGAGAGGTCTGCAAGGGGTGCCCTGTTAAGATTGATCAAGTAGAGCTGAAGGCAGGCCTGATTGTATTAAAGTTGAGAGAGATAGATGTGATCCTAGGTATGGATTGGCTCACTGCCCATAGAGCCATCATGAATTGCTATACCAAGGAGGTAGTACTGGAATCTCTTGGTCAGCCAAGGGCAGTATTCAGAGGAATTAGTCAGGCAGTGCCAGCCAGGATGATATCATTCATGAGTGCTTTGAGATTGATGTAAGGGGGATGTGAGGCTTATTTGGCCCACATAATTGAAACTAGGGTTGAGCAGAGGCTGCAGGACATTCCCGTGATTAGGGAATTTCTCGATGTGTTTCCTAATGAGTTACCAGATTTACTGTAACATCCCGTTACCCATGTGAGGGATAAAATTGTGAATTACGAGAATTATTGAGAAAATAGAAAGTGCAATTCATGTTTATGCTAAATTTGACATGCACATTTTTACACATTAATATGATTGTACATGCACTCATGACATTTTTTGGGTATAATTGAGTTGTTAGTGTGATTAAAATATGTTTTGGCAATTTTGGTATTATTTAGGATATTGGTTTATGGGCCAATTATAAAGTGAAAAGTGGATAAAATTCTGTGTGACATGTGGACCTATAGCTATGAGATAAATGGAAGAGTGACATGTGGGAGCCTTGCATGTTGACACATGGCCCACATGGAAGGAACACACGTGGTGTTGCTGGAGAGAAATAGTTGAAATTTAAAATAGTCTTTATGCCTTTGTTTTCATCGGAAACAATTTCTTTACCAAACCTCTTCTCTACTTCATCTACCGAAACTTGTGATATTGATTTCACTCTCACCTGTTGGAGATTTTATGGAACCAAGTAAGTTATTCTATGTTATTTTTGTAGTGGAAATATATACATGCATGATGGAGGTTTCGGTGAGGATTGAATTAACTGAAGATT
The DNA here is from genome assembly GCA_029891385.1 of Erythroxylum novogranatense. Taxonomy (NCBI): domain Eukaryota; kingdom Viridiplantae; phylum Streptophyta; class Magnoliopsida; order Malpighiales; family Erythroxylaceae; genus Erythroxylum; species Erythroxylum novogranatense. Next base: position 32,019,434 of record CM057225.1, on the reverse strand, counting down.
TACAAACCATGGATATGTTGTTTTTATTGCATGTTTGAGAAACCATATTGTTGAACCGTGATTTTGATGATGAATATTGTTAAAGATGAATACATGCATGAGAAGGTAAAGCAGTAGAGCTTCGGTGAATGCATGTGCTAAATGCCTTAGAGGAGGAGTTGAAATTGTGAATGTGGGAAAAATGCAGAAACTTGGAATTTGCATGTACGAGAATCGGATGGTGGTGTTTTAGTGCAAATCTGGATTTTTGAATTGTATGTGTATTGATGAGCTAAAAATGAGTTAGAAGAATTGTTTGAATGTTATTGAGTTAATTGATGTGAGAAAGTGAAGTCTAGGTTTGAAATCTAGAAAAAAAAGAAATCGGGGAAGACGAGTTTCAGAACCAGATGTCGCGACTTATTCTTTTTTTGTACGTCGCGACGTATGACTCATTCCTATTTGCACATCGCGATGTGTCTTTTTGTACGTCGTGATGTGGGATTAATTGCACGTCGTGACGTAAGAGACCCCCCTTGAACTCGTCGTGGAGAACGTTGCAAAAATCCCGAGAAAAACTGAATTCTGGGATGTTTGTCGTGACGTCAGTTTTTGTCCTCGTCGCGAAGAGCAACCCCTCCTTCGACTGCTTGAACATGCTTTTGTATTTTGACCATAACTTTCTCTATACTGATCCAAATTGAGTTATTTTTGATTTTATGTAAACTAGAGACACATTGCTACAACTTGTATGAAGAAATGGAGTTTTAATTCTATCTTTAAGAGTTTCAATATTTGGTTGGAAGTTGAGGTATGAATTTTGCTGGAAGTTATGAACTGCCTAGAATATTTTGAGGATATCTCTTGGTATGCTGATCCACATTAAATGATTTTTGGTGTCTTTAGAAAGATAATAAATGGGAGAACAACTTTACAGAAGGAAGTTTTGTCTAATTTGGTCATTTACCTTATCTAATTTATTATGGAAAGTTAACCTGAATATGTTTTATAGGAAAAATCCGAAGTGGTCAATGAAGCTATGAAATTATTTGACATTGTTTGGTCCAATTCAATTGTAATTATACATGGTATTAATGAGGATTTGATATCTTAATGTTTTCGATAAGGATCGCGTCTTTATACCCCGGAATTGTCATTGAACATGCATTGTGCATACATTCTATACATTGATATTTTTATAAAAGAACCACTTGTGTATTTGTGCAGAATGTGATATTTGTGAATGTGTTTTGTATATTTTAGAGGAGCACATCGAACGCCAATCGGACATTGTCGGACCATCCAGGCAATAGCTTATTGGAGCATACTGTGAGTCAACCTAGATGATTTCCTAGGATTGATCTGATTTGATTTGTTTACATTTCCAACATTATTAAACTGTTTGCGATTTGTTATGAATTATGGATTTTAAATTGTCCGAGGAGATCTATATTCAGGAATGTATTAGAAATGCTTTGATTGTGGCTTTGAGTGCTATGAAATTCTGTATGATATGTGAATCCTCAACGAAAGTTGAATGCCGGATTTAGGTCCGATGATTATGAGTTTCTGATTAAACATCATATGTGATTGTCTAATATTTGAATGCCGGACTTTAGTCCGATGATTATGAGTTTCTGATTGAATATCATATGTGATTGTCCGATATGACATAATCAGTATTTGATGCATGTCATAAATGCATGCTTAGATAAAGGCGTTGTGACTTGAGTAGCCAGTATGAAGCGCTTCCACGTAGAGCTTTGCTCCGTGATATATGTGTGTGCACGTAGAGCTATGCTCCGTGATTCTGTTCTGACTGAGCCCTATGAGGTAGTATTTGTATAAGTATGTGATAGGCACTCAGTCACAACAATATGAACGAATGTGAGTCTCATGCATATAGCATTCATATAAGACTGTAATTCATGAATGATTTGCAAAACTAAAGCGAGTGTAAATTGATATGAACTGTTGCTATACGTGGCTACGTGAATTGTGTGATCACATGAGATGCCATGTTATATGAAAATCAGGAATAAATATATGATTTGGATGAATATTTGTGATATATGTGATGTGTATGCGTAATTCGGTGAAATCATCAATGATGGTTCACTCATTAAGTTGCAAAACTTATCAAAAATTGTAATGTGGCTTTTCAGGTTCTGAGGAATTATTTCAGCTAGGCTAAATGGAGTATAGCCACTGAAGTCTGATATGGATTAGGGGTCGGGATTAGTTTGCACCTGCATATGTCTTCATTGACTTTATTTTTGAATTATGTTCATTAAGAATTGTACAAAGTGCATGTAAACGATTTGGTAATGAAATGACTTTATGGTTTCAAGTGTTTTGTATCTGAAATGGGCCAAACTTTAAAGTTGAATACTAATGTTTGTAAAGATTGTAGCTTAGAAATGGAAATGTTTTCAAATGACATGGGCCCAATTTGATTAGTATTTTCTGCTTGCATGTTCCTTATTTTAAAGAAACAAAAGTTTTGTAATGAATTTTGACTGAATGATCGTTCTAGCATGCCACCCTTGTGGGGTACGTACTCGGATATCACCATGGATGTCGGGTACGTGTCTTGTGAGAGTGGGATGTTACATTTTGGTATCAGAGCCCAGATTTAGTATCCTACATGGGCAGTTTTTGACATATGTGTTAAGTTACATGCATTTCATTCATGTCATAGCAGGTAGTAGCAACTGATCCCTAGTCTGAGTTGCATTTATATGAGTCACATACATAAGCATTTGTTAAGTGTTTGAATTGATGGAAGTAGTGGGAAGAATGATGATCTACCTGACTATGAGAAAATGAAAGTTTGTGGATATTTAGAAAAGAAAAATAGTATATGGTTAGATATGACAAATAATGATGTAATGTATTTGTAGTGGTGGTTGTATTATGGAATACGATATCAATATTGTACTGTGGTAATATATCCCCGAATGTGAGATAGATGTGAATACATTGTCATGGATTGATTAAGGAAAGTGATGATATAAAGATGAATGACGAGATTTAAAGCGTACAAACCGAGTTAAAAGAAAATAAATAAATAAATAAAAAATTTCTATGACTTTGAGAGGTCAAACTTGGACTTGAAATGGGTGTTGGATAAATGTGATATGAGTTATGATTCACTATAAGAATATGTTGGTGGAATTGCGATCAGGATTTTAGGATGATAAGTCCGAATTGATGGTGAAAATACGTATATATGACAATATAGTGGTAATTAGATGATGAGATAAAAATAGTGAGAATTGTAAAAGTTGTCATGGTTTGGTTAAATTGTTATTTTGTGAGCACATATTAAGAATGGGATTACTATGACAAGTGTGAGAATCGAGAACATAAGAATTATATGTGTGGAGAGGATATAAGAAGCAATCTATGGGATATGAATAAATATTTAGTCATAGTTCCCATAATTTAATCTATAATGAATTAGAGTAATGAATGAAAGTGCTTATGGTTATCGATCGGGGATAGATTGAGAGTGTTAAAGATGATAATGTGTGTGATGAAATCGAGGAAAAGAAGAAGGGCAAGATTGTGGCATAGTTCCCACGACCGAGGTTAGGCGAAAAAAAAAGAAAAAAAAGAGAGAAGAGATAAGTGTTTTCCTAAATCAAATGAGATTAAGATATTCTGAGCATAAGTTGTTAATTAATGAATTGTTTTAAATACATCTCTAGATGAGATGTGATGTTTATGAATAGTTGAAATGACCTTTTGGGGTACTAAGAATGTTTGATAAGCAATGATGGGAATAGTTGATTGATAAGGATTAGATGAACAATATAGTTGATCGTAGTAAGAAATCTTCTTTGCTAGCAGAAGTTCACCGAATATAGTTAAGTTGACCTAATGGTTTACTTTTAAGAATGAATGAAAACGGAATAAATTAAAAGAAGAATATTGGAGTTCTATGCCCAATGAAGACTTAAGTATAAGATGTAAAATATGCTACTGTGAGTGTATGCATTTTGTTTGAGGTAAAGTATCCAACTATGTGATTGGATTTTTGAATTTGAGGTGACACCCTTGCTAATGTGAGGAGAACTTAGGCCACATTATATTATGTGAAACTACGTTCGGGGAATACACAAGTAATTTGATGAGTGTGTTGCCAAAATAGGAAGTTAAATTTGTGAATGTATTGAAACAAGAGGAGAAACTAGTAAGAATGGTTCAACATTATGTCAATGTGAAATCAGAGGAAATAGTAGGAGTGGAAGGATCTTTCGAGAAAATAAGTCAATTGAGAAATTAACAAAAATATGAGATAATATTACGTCATTGGGGAATTAAGTGCGTAAGGAAATATGAGAACTAATGATGGGTACATAGAGTTTTGACAATATTTGTTAGAGTTAACTACACCCTTGAAAGTGTCATAGTATTGAAGAATAAAGTGATCCAATTTTGTTTGGATCAGTTAGTGGTTGTGATCATAGATAATATTTTGAATGTATTCGAAGAGTTGAAAAGAATATTTTGATTACTTAAGAAAATATGTGGTTTCGAATATATGTATGAAATTCTGTCTGTGCATTAAAGTGAAGCTATGTGTAGCATATTTTGTTATTCGATGCATATCATATAATGCATGTTCTGATAAAGGTGTTGTGATCAGAGTAGCTAGTCTAAAAGAGCTTTAAGCTCAGAATTCTGCACGTAGAGCTTTGCTCCGTGATTTTTGTTTCTAACTGAGCCTAATGGCCAGTACCTTTATCTGTATCGGAAAGGCACTTGATCACAACAAATAGTATCGAATTTGGAGATTTTGTTTTATGCAATGAGGTTCCACATCAGAAATTAAGATGCACTGTGTTACAACATACCAAACTGATTTTTGTATGCATTGAGACAATTAGTCTCATGAGTTTAATATTTGATATATGATTTGAAATTTGTTGAAATAGCCATTGCTTTGAAAGCTTGGAGACACTATTGGTGTAGTGAAACATTTTGGATTTTATATTCAGATAAATAAAGTTTGAGGTACTTATTGAGTTTGAAATAATTGTTGTACGAGATTGCGACAATAGACAGAAGTATTGAAGGACTATGGGTATTCAAATGAATACTAATTTGGTAAAACTAGTGTACATATTTGTTGCTTGACCAGAAAATTCAATAAAGGAATAGTACAAATTCAGATATTGTGGTTACTAAATCTAGTGCAATGAACAGCATAGAATATTGAGTTGACTTTTGGGCAAATCAAAGTACTATTAGCAAACGAATGTAAAATCAGTTTTGCATGAGCAGATTGGTAAAGCCCAACTTGAGGATTCAGAAATTATGAATTTTATTGAGGAAATTGGAAGTCAATAATGAATATAAATTTTGAGTTGAACAGGAAAAGAGTACCATGTGATTGTAATATGAAGTTTGTGTGCACAATAAAGATGATTGAGTAAAAGATTGTCAGAGATATCATAAATAACAGCTTATGCTGTACATCCTGGTAGGTATACGATGAAATAATGTCGATGGCTATCGATGTAAAAACAAGTGGTCATAGGAAATTGTTGCCAACAAGCTTAACTGTTGGAGATATGTTTAAAGGTTATATTTTGGAGTTCATAGAAACATGAGGTCAATGCTTAGTTATAATTGACTTGAAGCATAACAATCAATATCACAGTGATATCATTCGAAGCTCATATGAGGTGTTATGCGACCTAAAGTGTAGCGCCCCCTTACCATAGGATATGTACCGGGACACCCGTAGGTCATTCCGACACTCACCCTACAATAAGGGTGCGCTACGAACAATCACTAACACTCCACATGGCATCAAAAATCATAAAGCATTAATATGAAATCCACTAATTTTTGAAACCATAAATTCTCATTTCATAACCTCAAAGCAGTAGATTTACACAACTGGTATGTTCTGTACATTACTCCAAAAGAAAATCAAACAAAAGCTAGCTAGGTCATCCTCAAAAGTGCCGGTGACCGACCACTGCGTGCCATGACTTCTCTTGCCAACTCAATCTACGGCGGCAGAAAAGTCCCTCCGAGCTATAAGTCTACTCTCTCGGTCCTAAAAATAATTTGCAATTTTGGGTGAGTTTATGAACTCGGTGAGGAACCATCATCGATAGTTCACCCAATTCATGCATATACAGATATCACAGTTACACACAGTTATTTCACCAAAACACATTCAGAAGTATCACATGATTACTAGATCAGTCAAAGGAACCAATTCAAATGCACATGAAATGTGTATGAGACGCTTTTCCAATTTATTATGTTGTTGTGACTGAGCGCCTATAATTGTCCCATTAAGGGCACATTAAACGGTGAGCCATAGGCTCTGAATCACTGTGGGCTCAAGGCCCAATCACGTTGAGCTTTAAGCTCGCTATCGCCCGTCACAATCGCCAATTATCGATCATGCAATTATGCATGAGGTGCATATGTCCAAATAAAACAACACCAACATCATATCAGATCCCAACTCAACATATACACATAAGCCACTCACAAGTAATCAAGTGAAAATCACATATAGCACTTCTATGTCAGACTCTCCCAATCTGTCGGGCCTCCGGTCTACAATCCAGGCAACAAACAAACACAATTGTCCCACCATTATTCTCCACAGAGTTCTAAGTGCAGAATTATAAACACTTACTAACCGAGGAACCATCTAGGTTACTCACCTAATAACTTCCGAGCTAATGCCGGGAAGTCTCTGCAACGTCTGTGGGACGACGTTCCAACTGAGCCTCTATAACAATTAAAATAAGTAAACATTACCAACTGAATAGTTAAAAATATCAAACAATGCACATGAGATAATTAAAACGTGTATAATGCATGTTCATGGCATTCCCAGCCCTAATCCAAAATTTTTCCATCATAAAAAAAATCCATCTAAAAATTAGAAACCCATTGGCGCTGACGGTGCGCAATTCGGACCTCTATACGTCCCCAATTAAACAAAATAGTGATTAAAGGCTCCGTTACCCGGGGCCACGTCAATTTCCCGTCTAAAAATTCCCAATTTCTCACAAATTGAAATTCCATATGTCACAAATCCGATGCCTCAAGAATCAGGTCAATCGGACGTCGGACGGAAAAGAAATTGACAAAAGAAACCAAAATTCAACTTAACAATTAATATCTATATATATACATAACCCTTATTCCCTTCTTTATTTTCTTAATTTCAAGCCAACTTTCAACACCCATAACTCATTGCAAACAATTCAGAAAATTACCAACTATATCTCATTGGAAAGATCATGAAACCCTCTACAATTCTCAAGAAGACCATAAAAATCAATTTCACCCCTAAGGGTGTCAAAAATCCTATCAAACCTACTGCCTACTCAAAACCTATCAACATAGGGAAGTACATTGCAAATTCAATAACTACTCATTTCCTCAGTCAAAAATAATACAATAAATATTCTCAGTACGTTTACAATGTTATATACAACTTTCATGAACAACCCAAAATCAAATTCACTTGCTAACAATGTCAAACAATTCACCAAAGCATCAGCCCTCTGAAATCAACCAATCTGGACAATGATTTTGTTCAAACAGCATATCTCTTAGCACAAATGTCAAAAAAATTACTACCTTATATCCCTGAAAATATAAGATCTCAAACTTCAATTTTCATGTAGAACTAAATTTCCAATTCGATTTCTAACAATGTCAAAACTGTTATGGAAGTTACTGTCATGATCAGCCACTCACAACCTAGTTTAGGTTCAGTTTTTTCAAAATCATAACTCCCAAATATGACCTTCAAAAATTACATGCCATATATCATTTTCAAGATAATTGCTTCCTTTAAAACTTTGCAGAAGATCACTCACACCAATTCAGTTCACATAAATTGTTAAAATTGCTCCCAAACAGCAAGCTCACAAAATCAACACCTAGGCTGGGTTTCATCAAAATGCTCAAAACCAGTCAATAGTAATCAGTTCATATAGCAAGATCAGTGGCAATGGAAAGCTAACTCAATATGCCTCAACTTTCATAAAGACCATTTTTCCTAATTCCATATCAATTAATTTAGAAAAATCAACAAAGTAATCAGGTCTTATATGCAGGTACTGTTCACAGACCCTACAAACAGAAACTTTCCATGCAAAAATTCACCCTTATAACATTACAATTTAACAACACCTATTTCACACAAAATTGTAGCCAACATCCCATAGTCTAATTGGGCTCAAACCTCACCTCATTTTCTCACCTACACAATTAGTTATGATCAAATCAGTATACTAGGTCAAAAATCAATTTTCAGCTTTACTTCACTAATTCACTTCCTATCATACCAATTCAATTCCTACTACCATAGGCATCTCATTTTAACAAAAAATCAGTACCTACAATATTCATACATTCACTAGGGCTAATAGTCACATTTTGGCAGCATTAATTTCTCAATTCCTATGCACAAATCATCATCAAAATGCAATTACAATCAAGCTAAAACCATTCATCACTCATCCTACTTTCAATTCATAACTAACCCTAATCTTATACCCATTAATTCAAGCCATAATTATCATCAATTTAAGGCATCAATAATCATAATAAACATACCATAACCCCCATTCAATGTTTCTACCTACCATGATTCATAAATTCATACTTAAGCATCATTGAAAACTTAATTAAACTAACTTACCTAATTAGCTTTTCCAAATGCTAACCCCTTCTTCTCACCTCATGCAAGAGAGTGGTCTTCATGGTAGGCAAGCAAGTAAGTTAAGTGTATGAAGAAAGTGAAGGAAGGTTTGATAAGAGAAAAGAGAAGAAGAAAATCGATGAAGGAGGAGAAGACTTGAAGCTAGTTTCGGATGATGCCTAAACCTCTCCACCTTTGGTCTTTTTATTCACTTTTTCAATGCAAAACGATAGGAACCACTTGGAGTCTTAAATGATGGCATTTGGTGGCAAAATATGATTGGTTCAAAAGTTTAAAGAAAAGTCAAAGTATTAATTATTTAATCCAGATCAAAAACTAACCCAATCAACTCAATTGACCCCAATTTCAATCCCAAAAATAATATACCCAATAAGACAGTGCCATTGGGTAGCAATTTTTTCTACCGAAAATTGACCGGTTTGTCAATTGGTGATTTTTTTTCGGTCCGGGAATTTTCTCCGAAAAATTCCAGAAAAATTTTCATAAATCCCTAAAAATGTAAAACACTCAATGGCGCACTCCAAATAATTTTTCAAATACAATTATCCCATAAATTTCACAAAAGATCTCAATTTGAAACCTAAGCTGGAAAATGTCATGAATGCATGTATACCATGTGCAAGTGCAACAAACCATCAATCATAGAGGCTATATGCTGTATGTGCATGCCGAGATATAATTTAATACTTCTAACCCGTCCCAAATTACCAATGAACCCTTCCTGTGGGAGATGGGATGTTACATAAAGAGTCGACTGCCTTTATCTTTGGGTGAATAAGGCCTAAAAGTAGATTAAAGCTAGAAGTGACAGGAGATATTGATGATAAGTGAAATTGATGCGTGGTAGAAATTAAGTAACTTAAGAAAAACGATTGAATTAGGTGAATCAACCCCAAAGATTGGAATAAAGTGAGTTAGACATATGAGTTAAATGTATTCAAACAAAAGAGATATGAAATATCAAGCAAGAGATGAATTGTTTTTGACAGTAACACCTTGCCAAGGTGTACTTAAGATAGGAAAAAGGGTGAGTTAACCCGACATAAAATTGTCCATAGGAAAGTTTTGTTAAAAAAAAAGGGGACTATTAACATAAGTTTGTAACCCCAACAAAGAGGACTTATATGCATTAAGTATGATGTGTGAGTATGATAAAAAATCGTGATATGATCTGATCCAGATGTATTGTGGAACTAGAAGTGAAAATTTTGAATGATCTGAAATATATTGAGGAGACAAACAAGATTGTGTGATATCTGAATAAGTAACGGAAAAATCGATTGATTCCATTGACTATAGTCAAGTAAAAGAAATTATTCGAGTGATAGTGCCAAAAGGGAAAAGGTAGAGCATATGATGAAAACATTTACCCCTACCTGTTTGATTAATCAGGTAAGAATTTCGAGGATGAAATTTTTGTTAGGAGGGGAGAGTTGTAACGTCCCGTTACCCATGTGAGGGATAAAATTGTGAATTACGAGAATTATTGAGAAATTAGAAAGTGCAATTCATGTTTATGCTAAATTTGACATGCACATTTTTGCACATTAATATGATTGTACAAGTATTCATAACATTTTCTGAGTATAATTGAGTTGTTAATGTGATTAAAATATGTTTTGGCAATTTTGGTATTATTTAGGATATTGGTTTATGGGCCAATTATAAAGTGACAAGTGGATAAAATTCTGCGTGACATGTGGACCTATAGTTATGAGACAAATGGAAGAGTGACATGTGGGAGCCTTGCATGTTGACACATGGACCACATGGAAGGAACACACGTGGTGTTGCTGGAGAGAAATAACTGAAACTTAAAATAGTCTTTATGCCTTTGTTTTCATCGGAAACAATTTCTTTACCAAACCTCTTCTCTACTTCATCCACCGAAACTGGTGCTATTGATTTCACTCTCACCTGTTGGAGATTTTATGGAACCAAGTAAGTTATTCTATGTTATTTCTGTAGTGGAAATATATACATGCATGATGGAGGTTTCGGTGAGGATTGAATTAACTGAAGATTTACAAACCATGGATATGTTGTTTTTATTGCATGTTTGAGAAACCATATTGTTGAACCGTGATTTTGATGATGACTATTGTTAAAGATGAATACATGCATGATAAGGTAAAGCAGTATAGTTTCTGTGAATGCATGTGCTAAATGCCTTAGAGGAGGAGTTGAAATTGTGAATGTGGGAAAAATGTAGAAACTTGGAATTTGCATGTATGAGAATCGGATGGTGGTGTTTTAGTGCAAATCTGGATTTTTGAATTGTATGTGTATTGATGAGCTAAAAATGAGTTAGAAGAATTGTTTGAATATTATTGAGTTAATTGATGTGAGAAAGTGAAATCTAGGTTTGAAATATGGAAAAAAAAGAAATCGGGGAAGACGAGTTTCAGAACCAGACGTCGCGACTTATTCTTTTTTTTTATGCCGCGACGTGTGACTCATTCCTATTTGCACGTCGCGACGTGGGTTTAATTGCACGCCATGACGTAGGAGACCCCCCTTGAACTTGTCACGGAGAACGTTGCAAAAATCCTGAGAAAAACTGAATTCTGGGCTGTTCGTCGCGACGTCACTTTTTGTCCTCGTCGCGACGAGCAACCCCTCCTTCGACTGCTTGAATATGCTTTTGTATTTTGACCATAACTTTCTCTATACTGATCCAAATTGAGTGATTTTTGATTTTCTGTAAACTAGAGACACAGGGATACAACTTGTATGATGAAATGGAGTTTTAATTCTATCTCTAAGAGTTTCAATATTTGGTTGGAAGTTGAGGTATGAATTTTGCTGGAACTGATGAACTGCCTAGAATATTTTGAGGATATCTCTTGGTATACTGATCCAAATTAAATGATTTTGGTGTCTTTAGAAAGCTACGAAATGGGAGAACAACTTTACAGAAGGAAGTTTTGTCTAATTTTGTCATTTACCTTATCTAATTTAGTATGGAAAGTTGACCTGAATATGTTTTATAGGAAAAATCCGAAGTGGTCAATGAAGCTATGAAATTATTTGACATTGTTTGGTCCAATTCAATTGTAATTATACATGGTATTAATGAGGATTTGATATCTTAATGGTTTCGATAAGGATCGCATCTTTATACCCCGGAATTGTCATTGAACATGCATTGTGCATACGTTCTATACATTGATATTTTTATAAAAGAACCACTTATGTATTTGTGCAAAATGTGATATTTGTGAATGTATATTTTATAGGAGCACATCGGACGCCAATCAGACATTGCCGGACCATCCAGGCAATAGCTTATTGGAGCGTACTGTGAGTCAACCTAGATGATTTCCTAGGATTGATCTGATTTGATTTGTTTACATTTCCAACATTATTAAACTGTTTGCGATTTGTTATGAATTATGGATTTTAAATTGTTCGAGGAGATCTATATTCGGGAATGTATTGGAAATGCTTTGATTGTGGCTTTGAGTACTATGAAATTCTGTATGATATGTGAATCCTCAACGAAAGTTGAATGCCGGACTTAGGTCCGATGATTATGAGTTTTTGATTAAACATCATATGTGATTGTCTGATATTTGAATGCCTGACTTAGGTCCGATGATTATAAGTTTCTGATTAAACATCATATGTGGTTGTCTGATATTTGAATGCCAGACTTAGGTCCGATGATTATGAGTTTCTGATTGAATATCATATATGATTGTCTGATATGGCCTAATTAGTATTTGATGCATGTCATAAATGCATGATCAGATAAAGGCGTTGTGACTTGAGTAGCCAGTATGAAGTGCTTCCATGTAGAGCTTTGCTCTGTGATATATGTGTGTGCACGTAGAGCTATGCTCCGTGATTTTGTTCTGACTGAGTCCTATGGGCTAGTATTTGTATAAGTATGTGATAGGCACTCAGTCACAACAATAAGAACGAATGTGAGTCTCATGCATATAGCATTCATATAAGACTGTAATTCATGAATGATTTGCAAAACTGAAGCGAGTGTAAATTGATATGAACTGTTGCTCTACGTGGCTACGTGAATTGTGTGATCACATGAGATGCTGAGTTATATGAAAATCAAGAATAAATATATGATTTGGATGAATATTTGTGATATATGTGATGTGTATGCATAATCCGGTGAAATCATCAATGATGGTTCACTCATTGAGTTGCAAAACTCATCAAAAATTGCAATGTGGCTTTTCAGGTTCTGAGGAATTATTTCAGCTAGGCTAAATAGAGTATAGCCACTGAATTCTGATATGGATTAGGGGTCGGGATCAGTTTGCACCTGCACATGTCTTCATTGACTTTATTTTTGAATTATGTTCATTAAGAATTGTACAAAGTGCATGTAAACGATTTGGTAATGAAATGACTTTATGGTTTCAAGTGTTTTGTATCTGAAACGGGCCCAAATTTAAAGTTGAATACTAATGTTTGTAAAGATTGTAGCTTAGAAATGGAAATGTTTTCAAATGACATGGGCCCAATTTGATTAGTATTTTCTGCTTGCATGTTCCTTATTTTAAAGAAATAAAAGTTTTGTAATGAATTTTGATTGAATGATCGTTTCAAAGATGTCACCCTTGGGTATGCGACTTTCGGATATCACCATGGATGTCGGGTACGTGTCTTGTGAGAGTGGGGTGTTACATTTACCGCTGGATCGGGAGACAGAGTTTACTATTGACTTAGTTCCAGGTACTGCTTCTATATCTATACCTCCATATAGGATGACACCTGTGGAACTAAGGGAGCTGAAGGCTCAGTTGCAGGAGTTACTGGATAAGGGCCTTATCAGGCCCAGTGTCTCACCTTGGGGAGCTACAGTATTGTTTGTGAAGAAGAAAGATGGGACTCTGAGAATGTGCATCGATTACAGGCAGCTGAATCTAGTGACAGTGAAGAATAAGTATCCACTGCCTAGAATCGATGATTTACTTGATCAGTTTCAGGGAGCTCAGGTGTTTACTAAGTTAGATTTGAGGTCAGGGTACTATCAGTTGAGGATAACTGAAGTTGATGTACCTAAGAGTGCATTCAGAAGCAGGTATGGGCACTTTGAGTTCTTAGTGATGCCATTTGGGCTGTCTAATGCCCCAGTAGCTTTTTATGGCCCTGATGAATACGGTGTTTCAGCCCTACCTGGATCAATTTGTGATTGTATTTATTGATGACATCTTGGTTTATTCAAAGAGCAAAAAGGAGCATGCTGATCATTTGAGAATTATCTTACAGATTATGAGGGAAAAACAGTTGTATGCTAAATTCAGTAAGTGTGAATTTTAGCTGGATCAAGTTGTATTTTGGGTCATATATTGACTGGAGATGACATACAGGTAGATTTGAAGAAGTAGAGGCAGTGATGAATTGGGAAGCTCCCAAGAATGTGTCGGAGATTCGAAGCTTCCTAGGATTAGCCGGATATTACCGAAGAATTGTAGAGGGGTTTTCTTTGATCTCGAATCCTTTGACAAAACTTCTGAGGAAGCATGTGGTGTTTAGATGGAATGAGAAGTGTCAGAATAGCTTCGAGGAGCTGAAACATTGGTTGACTACTGCACCGGTGTTAACTATTCCGGCAGGGACTGGAGGGTATGTGGTGTACAGTGATGCATCACATCAAGGTTTGGGATGTGTACTGATACAGTATGGCAAGGTGATTGCCTATGCATCGAGACAATTAAGGTCTCACGAGATCAATTATCCGGTACATGATTTAGAGTTAGCTGCAGTTGTTTTTTCTCTAAAGATTTGGAGGCATTATTTATATGGAGAGACTTTCTAGATATTCACTGATCATAAGAGTCTGAGGTATCTATTGAGTCAGAGGGAGTTAAACTTGAGGCAGAGGAGATGGATTGAACTACTGAAAGATTACGACTGCACTATTGAGTACCACCCGTGGAAAGCTAATGTGGTGACAGATGCTTTGAGTAGGAAGTCTAATATCAGTATAGCTCAGATTTAGTTATCAAGGTTACCAAATCTGATTCATTTGAGAGCTCTAAATGTAGAGTTGAATCTGGGTCAAGATGAGGCACTAATTGCTACTTTGAGGTTAAGGCCAATGCTACATGATAGAATCAGAAGAGAACAGAACAGAACAAAGATTCTGATATGGTAAAGCTTATAGAGAAAGTGAAGGAAAATCCAGAGTCCGATTTTGAGTTTAGGGATGAGACTTTGTGGTTGAGACATAGGCTTTGTGTGCCTAATGTAGATGATATAAGGAAGGAAATTCTTGAGGAAGCTCATATGGCCGCCTATGCTATGCATCCTGGTACTACCAAGATGTATAACACGCTGAAACAGCACTTTTGGTGGCCAGGAATGAAGAAGCAAGTGGCAGAGTATGTGTCTAAGTGTATGACGTGCCAATAAGTCAAGGCCGAGCACCAAGCTCCAGTAGGAAAGTTACATTCATTGCCCATTCCAGAGTGGAAATAGGAACGGATCACTATGGACTTCATCATGGGTTTGCCAAAGACTCCGAGGCAACATGATGCTATATAGGTCATAGTGGACCGGTTGACTAAATTAACCCACTTTTTACCAGTGAGAGAGAATAACTCACTTGATCAGTTAGCCCCAGAAATATGTAAATGAGGTGGTGAGACTGCACGGGGTTCCAATGTCCATAGTATCAGACAGAGATCCGAGATTTACTTCGAGATTTTGAAAGAGCTTGCAGACTGCTATAGGAACTAAGTTGAACTTCAGCACAGCATGTCATCCTCAGACAGATGGACAGAGTGAGAGGACAATCAAGACTGTTGAAGATATGCTGCGAGCCTGTGTATTGGAGTTTAGAGGAGCATGGGATCAATATTTGGCTTTGATTGAATTTGCCTATAATAATCATTATCACAGTAGCATCGGGATGACACCATATGAGGCCTTATATGGAAGACAGTGTCGATCACCTCTGTATTGGGATGAAGAGGGTGTACGAATGATTGAGGGTCTAGAGCTAATTCAGGATATAGTGGATAAGGTAAAGCTGGTTCGGAGCCGAATAAAAGTGGCTCAAGATAGACAGAAGAGTTATGTGGATCAACATCGGAGGGAGATGGAGTATAGTGTGGGAGACAGGGTGTTCCTACGAGTGTCACCGTGGAGAGGAGTGCTAAGATTCGATAAAAAGGGAAAGTTAAGCCTTAGGTACATTGGTCCTTATGAGATCATTGAGAGGATTGGTGTTGGGCCCCAATTTTTTTTAATTATTAATTATTAATTTATTGATTTAATTATTATTCGTTTACTTTAATTATATTTTTATTATTTATTTTGCTCTAATTGTTTAATTATACATATATTATTTGTTGAGTTTTGCAATTAGTAGGTAGGATTGGAAATTAGAAGTTAGGAATTAAAATGAAGGATTAGAATTGTGTTGGAGGAATGGGCTTTAGGAATAAATGGAATAAGAAGAAGGAGGATTAGAAATAAGTGGATTATTGTGTAGTGGGCTTGTGAAGAGGAGAGCCCAAAGTGGCAAGTGAGCTTTAAGAGGAGTATCAAAACTATGTAGTTTTGAAGAGGGCTTTAAAGATGAGAATAAATGAATTAAGTAGTTAAGGAGAGGAAGCAAAGTTGTCGTAGACCAAAGGAAAGAAAAGAGAAACAAAAATGTAAGTTAAGGAAGGAGAGAGTTTTCGGCCAAGAGGAAAAGGGAGAGCCGTAGGAAGCTTGAAGGGAGGAAGAAAGAAGAAGAAAAAGAAGAGAAACTACTTGTTGGTGGAAATCAAGAAAACCCCACTCAAGCCAAGGAGGAAGGGCAATCTTGAATTCGGATTCCGACATTAGGTGGGTAACATTTTTATAGTTGTTGTGTGATGGGCAAATGCCCTATGTGTGTAATCCTTGTTAAATTTCGTACATGTTGAGTTGTGTATGTACTTGAAAGTGTGTGATGAAATGGATATATTTCCTTTGATATGAATAAAAGGTATGAGATTGTGATGATTTGACAAAAAATGAAAGAAGCATACAAATGCCATTTGTGCATTTGAATATTGAGCATAAATTGATTGTGATTGGGCAAGAGAGAACCTGTATTGTTAGTCTCGTGCATGATGACCCAAAGCCTTCTCCCGGTTACCCGCTTGAGGCCACGAGATCCTAAGAAATCAGACTCGTCTTGTTTACGATAAACTTCGGTTTATCCGTCTTGTTTATGGAACTCTCGAGCCAATTGTGTGCATTTCATCATTTTTGAGTATATGATGCATATTATGTGTTTTAATTGATAAAAGATCCCATGTTATGCTTTATGTGATGAGTTCGGTTAATTATGACTTATGTGATAAAGTTGGGTATTTACGCATATTATGTTAATTGCAAATGTTATGGATTCTTGATTATGTGTTGTATGGCTCATTACTCGATGGCTATGAGGGTGTTAACTACTGAGCCGTGTTTTGCTTACCCCATTCTCCCTCCTCAGGTGCAAATTCAAGTTGATCGCTGAACCTTGCAAGGCATCGGGCATAACTCTAAGAATTCTAGACACTTTGTATTAAGTTAGTGACTAGCATTTTGGAATAACTTTATAAGCATATCAAGCATTGAGCATCTCATATTTTGTATTTTGTACTTGATTCTTGATGAATATGCCGATATGTAATTAAAGCTATGATTGAACTCTTGAATGATTGATAAAGAGATTGAGAGCTCCAGGACTCTCTTCATCATGTGAATTTGTTGATTTGCGATCTATGCTTGACCTTGAAAAGGGTATATGTGTGAGTCTTTTGATCATTGAGTTGCTGCTGGGTTTTTTTTTTCTTTGGGAGAGCTCGCTGGGAATTTGTAATGGTTTATGAGCTGTTCAGTTCTGCAAAATCGGGGCTGAAGTGTTCATGTGGTCAAATTTGGATTTATTGTGCATTCAACCAAATTCTGGGTTGTTATAGGTTGAATAGGATCATTTAGACTCCTTGAGGGTGTTAGGCGAGTTGTAGAGCTTTCCATGATGTAGTATGAGCTATTTTAGAGTGTGTTATTTGGTAGCTAAGAGTTGTTAGAATTAAGTGCAGGTGCTATATAAATGGCATATTTTAACAAAGAGCTTTGAGTCCACTTTTGACCCTTATAGAGTTAGAAATTGGATCCGTAATCTTCATGGAAGTTGTAGAGCGTTCTTTTACCTTTCCATAGACACCAAGTTTGTTAAATTCGGAGTCTTGGTTCAAAAGTTATGGTATTTGCTAGTTAGGGTACTGTTTATGAGGAGCTAGTTGATCGGTCTTGGAGTTAACTTTTGATTTCTTTAGAGCTGAGCTTGCTCTTAGGTCCTTCTTGAAAATGGTAGACCTGTCTCTTAGCTTTCCAATGAATCAAATCTTGTCTGATTTGGAGCTCGGAGTCAAAAGATATTAAGGTTAGAAGTCGGATAGATCGGGCTGTGAGGCGCTCGCTCACCCTTGGGCGAGCCGAGGGGTTTTGGGGCGGTTCCTGGCCGACCGACCCCTCTTCCTTATTTTGACCATAACTTTTTACATAGACCTCCGATCGACCTCATTTTCAAAGCGATAGATTCCTAAGAAAATTTTCTATCTTTTCATGCCTTGTTTATCAGTATTGCTTTTAAATTATAAAAAGTAGTTTGAAACAAAGTGTGATGGTCGGTCGATAAAGTCTGAATATACTAAAATGATTTTGAAATATCTTGAGCTATAGAGCTCCGATCGGGTCGATTCTTATTTTAAATTAAACTAGAGACATAGACCTACAAGTTTTATGAAGGAACTGATTGACAATTTAGCCTCTAAGATTTTATATTTCTGACATGAAGTCGGTAGAATGTCAATTTTGATTGTTTTTCTTCAGATAGTATTTTGAGCATAACTTTTTCATTTCTAATCCAAATTGAGCGTTTTCAGTGGCGTTAGAATCATTAGAATATGAGGAATAAATGTCATTAAGAAGTCGATCTGATTTTCCTTTTGCAAGTTACCCAAATTGGGGTCAGTATGTTGTCGGTTTTGGGTCTTCTATGCTTGTGTGTTTTCGAATGTTGGGCCTCGAAGACGGGGTCCAACAATTGGACCTTTAGCCTATAAGCTGGCTTTACCGAATGAGATGTCTCAGTTACATAATGTCTTCCAAGTGAGTATGCTCCCGAGATACCGATCGGATTCGACACATGTGATACCGGCTCAAGAGATTAAGGTAGCTAGCAACCTGAGTTATGTTAAGGAGCCGGTCCAAATTGTGGGATCACGGATTAAGTAGTTGAGGATCCGGGTTATTCCATTGGTGAAAGTCCTTTGGAGGAACCACTTAACTTAAGAAACAACATGGGAGACAGAGGAGCATATGAGGAGACAATATCCCCACCTATTCGAGCAATCGGGTAAGAATTTCGAGGACGAAATTTCTTTAAGAAGGGGAGAGTTGTAACATCCCATTGCTAGTGAAAAGGGTAGAATGGTTAATGTGAGTGTCTAATGAGAGTTAGGGATGTATTCTACATGTTCATGCATAACTTGCTACATACTTATACTTGGTTGTTGCACATGAAAATAATTGTACATGCATTCATGAATAATTCCGGGAATAATTGGATGGATTGGTGAATTTTTGAGAATTTTGAATGTTATTACATTGAAAATTTTATGGGTTAGTGAAATTTTGATATTTTGAATTTTGGTGGAATTATGACATAAATTAAATGAAGATTTGGAGATAGTTGGTTTGTAAAGATGATTGTTGTATTGGAAAGAGGAGAACTAAATGGAGTTAGTTTCAAAAGAAACTAAGTTAGAGTTTAATCATTAAGAAAGTGACATGTGTCACATAGGCTTTTGTACTCTTGCTAGAAGTAGGTTACTATTCCTTGTGAATTAACAGGTTAAGTCTTGTCCAAGTCCCTTCTTTTTTATCATCTTTCTAAAACTTCCTTTTGAGACCCATAGTTTCCATCGAATACCTTCTAAGAGACCTCTGTATTTTTCCTTTCTTTCACCAAACCTACTTTGCCATTTGTGTCCTCTACCCTAAGAAAAACCAGAAGTTGATCATTTCACTCAGTGAAGTACGAATTTTGTTTTTGAGATTAGGGCTTGAAGATTTTGGAGTTTCAGCAGGTAAGTAGTAAATAAATCTTTTAGAGTTGAGGATTCATGCAATAAATTGCTAAGTTACTATCATTTGCATGAAAAACGACATTTATGTGTTTGTTCATAAATACTGTGTTGTTGGAGGATGAAAAATCTGATTACGGTGTTAATTTAGTGTTTGAAAGGCTATGAGCATTGAGTGTTGTAAAAGTGATTTTTTGAGTTGGATGGAAGAGATAATTCAGGTAGGAGATGAGTTAAAGGTAAAGTGTTGAAAGTTCGAAAAATCTGGAAAAAGGTTCACTGAATATGATTCAGTATTTTAGCCATAATTTTTTATCTAGTGATCCAAATGAAATGATTATTGATTTGGAGTAAACTAGGAACATATGGCTACATTTCGTATGAAGACATAGAATTTTAATTCTGTCTCTAAGAGTTTCAAAATGTCACGAAGTTCAGAACTGAGTGCAGGACGTTAAGAGTTGAGCGAAAATTCGTGTTCCAACTTCGGGAGGAAATATGAACCTGATATAGATAGATTTGGGCAAGGTTGCCTTCTTGAAAGTTGTAGATTTTTATTTTATTTTTCCAACAGTATATTATATGTAAATTTTGGATATCAAAGTCAAAAGTTATGATCTTTTTAAGCGGATATGTTCCAGACGCAAAAAATAGACGCAGAAAAGCAGATGCAAAAAATGTATACGTAAAAGCGTATTTAAAAGCGATGCGTAAAAGCGCATTTGAGAAAAATAGACGCAGAAAATTAGACGCAAAAAAGCAGACGCAAAAAGCAGACGATGGAAATGAGACGATAGAACTAAGACGAAAACAAAAAACAGACTGGACTCTTTTGGTCATAAGTTCTTCTCTAGACCTCCAAATGACTTGATTTTTGAAGCATTGGATTCCTAACACATTTGTTTATCTCTCCACAAAAAAAAAATATAGTTTTTGGTGTTAAATTGAAAATGATTGATTGAATCAAAGTAAGGGTGTCGGAGGAAGGAGCATGAACTGGATATTTTACTAAACATATTTCAGTATTTTGATGATATCTGGGACTGTAGGACTCCAATTGTTGGGATCCGATCAGGGAACAGAATCCCAACCGGAAAAGCGAAAGAACGGAGGAAACGGAATCGAATGGAAACGAAAATTTCGCATCGAAATTGCGAATCGAATATAGAATCGAATCATAAATAACGAACGAAAGCGTAAGAAGTAACATGGAATCGAAAAGCGAGTCGAATGCGGAAACGAAACAACCGAAGCGAAATCAAAGCAGAAGCAAAGCGAATGCGGAAACAAACACGTAGCAAAACGGATCCGACATCCGACAACAATTTTCAAAGGAAACGATCGACTGAACATAGTCGCGTTGGAAACCCTAAGACGTTCCAAAATTTGGTATATTTTTTTTTCTTTTTCTTTTCGCCTTATTCTCATTTATCAAACTCATACAAAGAAATCTTATATCCTTTTTCCTTGGAAATTCTTTCTCACGAGAAATCTCAAAACTTAACCATATTCTTACACATTTGTATTAATCCCAAAAATCATATTCATACTAATTTTTTTATCGAAATTATATCGAAAATTCTAAAAGATAACTACGCCTTTATCCTAACCCAAACCTCGCAAAGTGTTCAAAATACACTTCTAAAAGCCCAAACAATCATACACACATCAAAATCAACCGGACCCTCCGTCCGGGATCTCAGCAGATAAACACAAACCTATTCTAAACTGCTTTAAATTGTAATTCAATCCACTAGTCTCATCAATCAAACTCATTCCCAGAATCAAACATAAATATATATTCCAAAAATCATACACAAATTCATATACAAATTCCAAAATACTCGGACCCTAACTTATACAAATGTCGTGAATCGATGTCTTCACATTCTTTCATCCGATCTCCCGTCAAACACCGAGATGGGGATGAAAGGGGGTGAGCTCTAAGCTCGTGGATAACACATTTATAAAGTGACAAATAAGCCGAAATCATTTTTCATAATCTTTCGCCAAAAGGGCTAATTTTTCAAACTTTATAATTTTTCAAACAATTTCCTCAAACCCTTTTTTTTCATATTTTTTAAACTTTTCATTGTCATCTCACTTTTTCTTATTTTTTTCAAAAATTCTCGAATTTTTCTAAATATGAATGCAACATACAGAAACAAAATTGAAAACACATAACATATCAAAATGGTCTAGCTAGGTCCAAACAGAACATACTGCACAGTCCCGCAAAGTGGTCCTGTGCAGTCGCGAACAGAACGTACTACACTTTCCCGCATAGCGGTCTAGTGTAGCCGTGAAGGGAGTCCGAAATCGGAGCTCCGTGCCACTAGCGGGCAGCTGGGCGAAGGTTATACACATAGAGACAGCGCTGACTCACCAAAGGACCTACCAAACCCACATAACACATATCGAAAACGGAAGTTCAAATTGCCCGAAGGCACTTTCCAAAATTTTATTTTTCTTCAAATTTTCCATAAAATGCATACAACTCAATTTATTCAATCTATCGATCACTAAATTCAACAATCAAATCATTCAATCAAACAATAATTTCAGCAATTGAATAATGCATACACAACAAATGCACTTTCAGAAATTTCTATCAATTTATCAAATCATTTATACCAATGAATTTAAGCTTATGAAAATTTTCCAGAAAACATTCGGAAATCATAATTTCAAACATTTACAAAACAATAATTTATTAAAATTTCACATTTTTGCTTTCTTTAATTTTCGAAAATTCGTATTAAGCTTACAGATAAAAATATAAATATGCTACCCACCTCGAAATGACGCTAGAAACTTGTTCCAAGCTTCAATTTGATCCTTGCTTCTTTCCTTCTTTCAATTAAAAATGACCTAAGCCATAATCACCCAAATTCACATCATAAATTTGCATAATTATCAAAAATAACCATAAGGAACCCAAATTCATCACTTGACCAAGCTATCTAAAACAAGAATTTCTAAAATCTCCAAATTCCGAATTTGACCTAAACCGAATTAGTCAAATTCAATATCATAAATCACTTAATTACTAAACTTAGAAAACACCAATTCCATATAAATTCAAGCTATTTCAATCTCCAATTTTGAAAATCCCCAATTTTCAAAATTGGCCTAAACCAATACACTCAAATTCAATCTCATAAAACATAATTTCTTCAAAATTGATTCCATATTTCATCAATTCATGCTATTATTGATGATTCTACACCTTTAATTCAAAAAATTTGGGAAAATCCCCAAATTCCAAATTAAGCCTAAACCCCCAATTTACAATTTCTCAAATTAAACTTCACCTAAAGCATAAACATCAAAATTAATTTAGGATATCTCAAATTCATCACTAATTCAAGCCATCTAAATCATCAATTTCAAAAACCCCCAAATTTTACTATTCATTATCTTCCTCACTAAGCTTTCTCTCTCTAAAATCTTCCATAACCAAAATTAACTCATCAATCACAAAATAAAACTCATAGCACATAAACCCACATCATTTCTAATTAATCTAAACCAAAAACTTAACCAAAACTCAAAATCCAAAATTTTCTCTTACCTCTTTTCTTCTTCATTTTCAAAAATTCTTGGTTCCCAAAGCAAGCTTTCTTCTTCTTCTCTCCTTTTTCCTTGAAAACAACTCAAAACTCAAGCTAAAAGTCCCATAAATTTCGAAAATTTACTTTCTCTCTCTTCCTCTTTCACCATATACGAGCTTCTCCTTTCTCTTCTTCTTATTTCTTTCTTCTCTTCTTTTAAAATCGATTTTCACTCTTCTTTTTTAAAACTCCAGACTCTTCCATACACGACAACTCATCACATTAAGCCATGTCATTTAAAATTTTATAAAAAGACCAAAATGCCCCTCACATGTTACTTTATACCATTTTCACTTGCGGTTTTGATTCCCACTATCGATTTGGAGGAATTTGTTAAAACTTTCTTCTCGAGAAATGTTCCTCTCAATCATACAAATCCAACGCCACTGACCGCGCTCAATTTGGAGCACTACATCAAAAGTTATGCGCAAAACAGTTCGGGTATATCCACATTCTAACATATTTTCTATGCACGATTATTTCCATCCAAAAATTCACATTCTTAATCCCAGAATTGAAACTCAATGTCTTCATAACAATTGTAGCCTTATGTCTCTAGTTTAATTCAAAATAAGAATCGTCTCATTTCGATTCCCAGATCAAAAGTTATGCTCAAAATACTCTCAGGTATTCCTAATCCAAAATTTACACCCTAATCCGAACTTAAATTCAGAAATTAAAAGTCTTAGGGGCAAAATTGACATTTCATGTCTTCATATGATTTGTAGATCCTTGTCCTATCTTTATTTCTCCTCAAGAATCGCTTCAATCGGATCTCTACAGATCCCGAATTTCTCAAAATACTGAACTATATTCGGAAACTTTTCTGACTCACTTTGATTAAATTAATCACCATTAATTTAATCTCAAAAATTCACAAATTTCTATGAGGATGTAGATAATTGTCTTAGGAATCCAACGCCGCAAGAATCAACTCAATCGGATGTCGGACGGAAAAGATATAAGCAAAATAGTGAACAAAGGTCGGATTAAAGGAGGAATCAAGAAAATAAAAAGGGCAAAACGGCGTCGCACTGGGGGGAGGCGAGGGCTCGCTCGCCCTGGCGACGCGTCGCCCTGGTGATGCAAGCGAAACGCTCGCCATCGCTAGGGCGACGCGTCGCCCTAGCGATGCGAGCTAAAAGCTCGCCATCACTAGGGCGATGAGTCGCCCTAGCGAATGGGCAACTTAATTTTCTTTTTTTTTTCACTTAAAAACCAAAACTTTCGAAATTCATAACTCTTAATCCCGAACTCTAATTTTGACAAATTTAGTCTCTATAGAAAGCTTGAGGGAAGCTCTAAATCTTTCACGAAGGACGTAAAACTCAATTCGTTTCCTACGGAAGTCTATTTTTCGGTCAAAGATACTATCCTCTATACAAACTTGTAAAAATCATAACTTATTATTCCGAGATCGAAAAATTGCATACTTTATATCGAAATAAAGATAAAAACAAACCCTTCAATTTTCATGAAGAACATCAACGTTCAATTAACCTCTAACTAGGTTAATTTCTCAGTCAAAGTTTCAACCATAATAAAAGTCAAACCCTATCAAACATAAACTTTGACTGATCATAACTTTCACTCCCGATATCGAAAAATATCAAACTTTATGTCTACAGAAAGCTCTTAACATAATCTACAAGTTTCATGTAGATCATTTTATCAAATTTTGCCTACATCAAAAGTCAACTTTCAAAGTCAAACATTCTCTCTCCAAAAAGTCAAACTTTCTAAATCCTTCAAATTTCACACTTTTTCTTTTAATTCTTGCTATTTAACGTCATTTCAATCAACTTCTCCTCTTTCCTCTCATAATCCATATAAATTCATTCAAATATCAAATTCCTCTAACCTAACAATTCTTTTCTCATACATTTTTCTTAAATTCATCACATTTCCTTAAATTCATTCTCATTCTCACCAATTCTTTCTCACTTAAATTCATTGTAATATTTCTATTATCCTCAAAAGTTCGGGGTCCAACATTTCTCCCCCTCTTAAAAGAATTTCGTCCTCGAAATTCATACTTACTTAAACTCCAAGTAACTCATTCTTGCATAAATTTCTTTCTAAATACAAATCATCAAGCACTTTCTCACTAATTTCTTTCCAAAGCTCATAAGCAATCACTTTTTCATCAAATTTACTCATCATACATATTCTCAATCTCTTCACAATTTTCACTTCCTTAAATCATATACCACTCATATCATATCAAAACACTATATCTATAACTCATTATTTCTTTATATATGGACACAAATTAATGGTCCATTTCTTAAGGAACCCTAATATGGTTCAATTAGTATCTAATCTTTATCATTATGTCATCTTTCTTTTATCTATATCAATTCATCACAATAAATCAAGAAATTCTAATCTTAAGTTCCTCAACACATTCCGAAAATCAATCATATTCTTAACACCCAAATCGAACCAATCACTTGAATTCGTCAAATAGTCATACACATCAATTTCACATTCCTAAAGTCAATTATACTTCTTGTCATCAACATCAAATGATCACTTAGTACATTCTCACAAATTCACTCTTATCATTACAAACTCTTCTCAAATTCTTACTCATATTTATACGCCCAAGTAAGATCCTATTACTGGGCTCTGATACCATAAATATTGGGACCCGATCTGGGAACCGGATCCCAACCGAAAAAGCGAAAGAACGGAGGAAACGGAATCGAATGGAAACGGAAATTTCGCATCGAAATTGCGAATCGAATATAGAATCGAATCATAAATAACGAACGAAAGCGTACATGGAATCGAAAAGCGAGTCGAATGCGGAAACGAAACAACCGAAGCGAAATCAAAGCAGAAGCAAAGCGAATGCGAAAACAAACACGTAGCAAAACGGATCCGACATCCGACAACAATTTTCAAAGGAAACGATCGACTGAACATAGTCGCGTTGGAAACCCTAAGACGTTCCAAAATCCGGTATATTTTTTTTTCTTTTTCTTTTCGCCTTATTCTCATTTATCAAACTCATACAAAGAAATCTTATATCCTTTTTCCTTGGAAATTCTTTCTCATGCGAAATCTCAAAACTTAACCATATTCTTACACATTTGTATTAATCCCAAAAATCATATTCATACTAATTTTTTTATCGAAATTATATCGAAAATTCGGCAACATAACGGCTGTCTTTATCCTAACCCAAACCTGCAAAGTGTTCAAAAATACACTTCTAAAAGCCCAAACAATCATACACACATCAAAATCAACCGGACCCTCCGTCCGGATCTCAAAGCAGATAAACACAAACCTATTCTAAACCGCTTAAATTGTAATTCAATCCACTAGTCTCATCAATCAAACTCATTCCCGTAATCAAACATAAATATATATTCCAAAAATCATACACAAATTCATATACAAATTTCAAAATACTTGACCCTAACTTATACAAATGTCGAATCGATGTTCACATTCTTTCATCCGATCTCCCGTCGAAACCTCGAGATGGGGATGAAAGGGGGGTGAGCTCGAAGCTCGTGGATAATACATTTATAAAGTGACAAATAAGTCAAATCATTTTTCATAATCTTCGCCAAAAGGGCTAATTTTTCAAACTTTATAATTTTTCAAACAATTTCTCAAACCCTTTTTTCATATTTTCAAACTTTTCATAGTCATCTCACTTTTCTTATTTTTTCAAAATTTCTAATTTTATAAATATGAATGCAACATACGAAACAAAATTGAAAACACATAACATATCAAAATGGTCTGCTAGGTCCAACAGACGATCGCATTGCCCCCAAAGCGGTCCTGCTGGCAATGTGAACAGAACGTATTACACTTTCCCGCATAGCGGTCCAGTGTAGCCGTGAAAGGAGTCCGAAATCGGAGCTCCGTGCCACTAGCGGGCAGCCGGGCGAAGGCTATACACATAGAGACAACGCTGACTCACCAAAGGACCTACCAAACCCACATAACACATATCCAAAACGAAAATTCAAATTGCCTGAAGGCACTTTCCTAAATTTTACTTTTCTTCAAATTTTCCACAAAATGCATACAACTCAATTTATTCAATCTATCGATCACTAAATTCAACAATCAAATCATTCAATCAAACAATAATTTCAGCAATTGAATAATGCATACACAACAAATGCACTTTCAAAAATTTCTATCAATTTATCAAATCATTTATACCAATGAATTTAAGCTTATGAAAATTTTCAGAAAACATTCGGAAATCATAATTTGAAACATTTACAAAACAATAATTTATTAAAATTTCACATTTTTGCTTTCTTTAATTTTCGAAAATTCGTATTAAGCTTACAGATAAAAATATAAATATGCTACCCAATTTAAATGACGCTAGAACTTGTTCCAAGCTTCAATTTGATCCTCGCTTCTTTCCTTCTTTCAATTAAAATGACCTAAGCCATAATCACCCAAATTCACATCATAAATTTGCATAATTATCAAAAATAACCATAAGGAACCCAAATTCATCACTTTACCAAGCTATCTAAAGAAAGAATTTCTAAAATCTCCAAATTCCGAATTTGACCTAAACCGAATTAGTCAAATTCAATATCATAAATCACTTAATTACTAAACTTAGAAAACACCAATTCCATATAAATTCAAGCTATTTCAATCTCCAATTTTGAAAATCCCCAATTTTCAAAATTGGCCTAAACCAATACACTCAAATTCAATATCATAAAACATAATTTCTTCAAAATTGATTCCATATTTCATCAATTCATGCTATTATTGATGATTCTACATCTTTAATTCACAAAATTTGGGAAAATCCCCAAATTCTAAATTAAGCCTAAACCCCCAATTTACAATTTCTCAAATTAAACTTCACCTAAAGCATAAACATCAAAATTAATTTAGGATATCTCAAATTCATCACTAATTCAAGCCATCTAAATCATCAATTTCAAAAACCCCCAAATTTTACTATTCATCATCTTCCTCACTAAGCTTTCTCTCTCTAAAATCTTCCATTACCAAAATTAACTCATCAATCACAAAATAAAACTCATAGCACATAAACCCACATCATTTCTAATTAATCTAAACCAAAAACTTAACCAAAACTCAAAATCCAAATTTTTCTCTTACCTCTTTTCTTCTTCATTTTTGAAAATTCTTGGTTCCCAAAGTAAGCTTTCTTCTTCTTCTCTCCTTTTTCCTTGAAAACAACTCAAAACTCAAGCTAAAAGTCCCATAAATTTCAAAATTTACTTTCTCTCTTCCTCTTTCACCATATACTGAGCTTCTCCTTTTCTTCTTCTTATTTCTTTCTTCTTCTTTAAAATCGATTTTCACTCTTCTTTTTTAAAACTCCAGACTCTTCCATACACAACAACTCATCACATTAAGCCATGTCATTTAAAATTTTATAAAAAGACCAAAATGCCCCTCACATGTTACTTTATACCATTTTTACTTGCGGTTTTGATTCGCACTATTGAGTTGAAGGAATTTGTTAAAACTTCCTTCTTGAGAAATGTTCCTCTCAATCATACGAATCCAACGCCACTGACCGCGCTCAATTCGGAGCACTACATCAACAGTTATGCGCAAAACAGTTCGGGTATATCCACATTCTAACATATTTTCCATGCACGATTATTTCCGTCCAAAAATTCACATTCTTAATCCCAGAATTGAAACTCAATGTCTTCATAACAATTGTAGCCTTATGTCTCTAGTTTAATTCAAAATAAGAATCGTCTCATTTCGATTCCTAGATCAAAAGTTATGCTCAAAATACTCTCAGGTATTCCTAATCCAAAATTTACACCCTAATCCGAAATTAAATTCAGAAATTAAAAGTCTTAGGGGCAAAGTTGACATTTCATGTCTTCATATGATTTGTAGCCCCTTGTCTTATATTTATTTCGCCTCAAGAATCGCTTCAATCGGATCTCTACAGATCCTGAATTTCTCAAAATACTGAACTATGTTCGGAAAATTTTCTGACTCATTTTGATTAAATTAATCACCATTAATTTAATCTCAAAAATTCACAAATTTCTATGAGGATGTAGATAATTGTCTTAGGAATCCAACGCCGGAAGAATCAACTCAATCGGATGTCGGACGGAAAAGATATAAGCAAAATAGTGAACAAAGGTCGGATTAAAGGAGGAATCAAGAAAACAAAAAGGGCAAAACGGCGTCGTACTGGGGCGAGCGAGCGGCGAGGCGAGGGCTCGCTCGTCCCGGCGACGCGTCGCCCTGGTGATGCGAGCGAAATGCTCGCCATCGCTAGGGCGACGCGTCGCCCTAGCGATGCGAGCTAAAAGCTCGCCATCACTAGGGCGATGAGTCGCCCTAGCGAATGGGCAACTTCATCTTCATTTTTTTTTTCACTTAAAAATTAAAACTTCCGAAATTCATAACTCTTAATCCCGAACTCCAATTTTGACAAACTTAGTCTGTATAGAAAGCTTGAGGGAAGCTCTAAATCTTTCACGAAGGACATAAAACTTAATTCGATTCCTACGGAAGTCTATTTTTCGGTCAAAGATACTATCCTCTATACAAACTTGTAAAAATCATAACTTATTATTCCGAGATCGAAAAATTGCATACTTTATATAGAAATAAAGATAAAAACAAACCCTTCAATTTTCATGAAGAACATCAAAGCTCAATTAACCTCTAACTAGGTTAATTTCTCAGTCAAAGTTTCAACCATAATAAAAGTCAAACCCTATCAAACATAAACTTTGACTGATCATAACTTTCACTCCCGATATCGAAAAATATCAAACTTTATGTCTACAGAAAGCTCTTAACATAATCTACAAGTTTCATGTAGATCATTTTATCAAATTTTGCCTACATCAAAAGTCAACTTTCAAAGTCAAACATTCTCTCTCCAAAAAGTCAAACTTTCTAAATCCTTCAAATTTCACACTTTTTCTTTTAATTCTTGCTATTTAACGTCATTTCAATCAACTTCTCCTCTTTCCTCTCATAATCCATATAAATTCATTCAAATATCAAATTCCTCTAACCTAACAATTCTTTTCTCATACATTTTTCTTAAATTCATCACATTTCCTTAAATTCATTCTCATTCTCACCAATTCTTTCTCACTTAAATTCATTGTAATATTTCTATTATCCTCAAAAGTTCGGGGTCCAACACCAATTGAGGTGATTCTTGATTTGTGGTAAACTAGAGATATAGGGCTACAAATCATATGAAGAAGTCAACTCGATCCGATCTAAGGTGTTCAATTTCGGATGGAAGTCAGTATAGTACATCGCTTTGGAGAGCAATAGTCCAAAATGTTTGAGGCGATCTTCTAAATTACTGAACCAAATTGAGTGATTTTGGTGTCAATGGAAAGATAAAAGTTAGAGGAACAATTTTCTGTAAGAGTGGGCTCAAGTTTCACAAGTTTTGCCTCCCGATTGAATGTGAGCCAGAAACCCGAAAGGGTGTTTCAAAAGTTGGAAAGTAAGCCGTTGACAAATGAATTGTGATTTCAATGGTTCTAGGGAGGCAAAACCTAAGTGTTAGTTATGCTTAAATGAATTTTGGTATGGGGATAGGTTGATAAGAATTTATGGAGGGATACCCGAGGTTTATCATGAACATGCATTGTATGTAATTCATTTCATGCATGTGCATTATTGAACACTGTTAATAGTGCAAATTGTGATATATGTGTATGTTATTTGTTATAGAGGAGCAATCGAACGTCAACTTCCGTGACGCTGCGGATCTTCCAGGCATTAGCTTTGGGAGTAACTTGTGAGTAACCTAGATGGTTTCTCGATTATTAATTGTTTATAATTTTGCGCTTATAACACTGTGGAGAATAATGGTGGGCTTTGCATTCATTTATGCCTAAACTCCAGACCGAAGGTGTCCGATGTACTGGGAGATACTGACATAGGAGTGCCCTATTTGCTATATGTGATTTGAATGTGATTGATAGTGAACCATTTGTGTGAATGTGTTAATTTAGGATCAACTATGATGTTGGCTTGCTTATTTCTGACATATGCATTTCATGCATAAATGCATGATCAGTAATTGACAGTTGTGACTGGAGCAGCCACCGAGAGCTTAAAGCTCAATGTATTTGGGCCTCGAGCCCACAGTGCTTCAGAGTCTCAGGCTCATCGATTAATGCGCCCTTATTGGGTCAATTTAGGTGCTCGGTCACAACAACGCAATAAATTGGAAAAAGAGTCGCACACGCATTACATATTGAATGACTTTGATTATGTGAAAAGCTAAATGCTTTGTGTTCATGTAAATAATCATGTGGTACATCTGAATGGGATTATTATGCTATAATCGTAATTTGTTTGATTATACATGAATTGGGTGAACCATCGATGATGGTCCCTCACTGAGTTCGTAAACTCACCCAAAATTGTAAATTATTTTTCAGGACCGAGAGAGTAGACTCCTAGCTCCAGAGGGACTTTTCCTGCAGAGCAGATCGTGTTGGCAAGAGAAGTCATGACTCACAGGTCGGTCAGCTGGCATTTTTGAGAGATGACCTAGTTAGGGTTTTTGTAATAGTTTTCTTTTAGAGTAATGTACAAATAGTGAAAAACTGACAGTTATGTAAATTACTGCTTTGATGATATGAAATGATGCTGTATTATTATTGATGCCATATGAGGTACAGTAGTAATTGTTCGTAGTGCACTCTTATCGTAGGATATGTATCGGAATGACCTACGGGCGTCCCGGTGTATACCCTATGGTAAGGGGATGCTACAAACCGCATTTAAAACAAGTTCCAGTTGATCTCCAACACTCACCACAATGCCTCCTCTCACAATATTCACAAACTGGAAACTGATTCTGAGCTGAGCCTCTTCCACTGCCAGTCTGTAACAACCTACCCCTCTACCTAGATCCTGACTGCCTGGATCTACCTGATAATCTAATTGCTCTATTCTGGCGCTTACTGAAGCTCTTGCCAGAACTGCTCTGACTCTCACTAGGCCTCTTTCCTCTAGACCCTTTCCTAGTCTCTACTTGTTTCTCCTTCATCAGCTATTCAATTCTAATTGAGGCAGCTCTCAACTCAGTGAAAGTACTCATATCTGACCTCGCTAACCTTGTTCTGATCTCCATATTAAGCCCATTCTCAAACCTCCTGCACTTGTCTTCCTCCGTAGGGATCAGAGCATAGCATAACCCATCAATTCATTGAACCAAACCTCGTAATCATCCATTGACATCTTGCCCTGCTTTAATTCTAAGAACTCTTGCATGTTTATGTCTAAATAGATCTTGGGCATATAGTTGTCTTTGAAGACCCTCAAAAAGTCCTCCCACTTCAATTGGCAAGGCCTGGTGGTACTACCTAGAACAGTCTTCCACCACTGGTAAGCTGGCCCCTGCAATAATGATACTGCATAATCAAACCTCTCATCAGGCTCACAATCCATCTGATCGAATACTCTTTCCGTCCTCTCTTACCATCCTTCGGCCTCAGCAGGGTCTTTGCTGTCATAGAAGTCCATAGCTCCCTGCTTTCGTAGCCTATCATACCTCCTCTCCCTTCTCTTGGGAACTTTAAAAGGCAACCCCTTAGATCGAGATACCGAGGACTCTTTATTAGCTCCTACGGATCCTTGGTCAGCTGGTTGATCAATCTGATCACCTAGAGCGGATGACCTATAACAAATAATAACTTCAATCATTATCCACATTTTCAAGATATTTCATGCTTAATATTCCTATATGTCCCAACAGATGCCAAATCATGATCTGATACCACTTATATGTAGCGCCCCCTTACCGCAGGGTACACATCGGGACGCCCGGAGATCATTCCGGTATATATCCTTGGTTAAGGGTGAGCTACGTTCGAACACTACATTCACTTCATATGGAATCATATCAATATTCACTTATAAGGAATCATATGAAAATCACAATATATATATTTTTGTTTAAACCACTCTTTCCTCATTTCCTTTCACAAAATCGATGATTACATTGTGTCTTTCACGTTTTCCTTATGTACATCATCAAAAACCTAATACAAAAGTCCTATATGAAAGAGGAAGTGTATCAGATCTATCTAAGCCATCCAAGAGTCCCAACTGACCGACCTTTGATCCATGACCTCACTCGCCAAAACACAATCTACACGACAGTGGAGTCCCTCAGTGAAAGGAATCGCCCCTCTGTCCTGAAAAGACAACGTTGCAATTTTGATGACTTTTGCGAACTCAATGAGTGAACCATCATTGATGAGTTCACCAGATCAAACACACATATCTCATATTTCACAAATATTCATTCAATGGATTCAATCTTATAATGTTATATGCATGAGACTTACATTCGTTGTTATTGTTGTGATTGAGTGCCCATCACATACTTCTACACAATTACTGGCCCATAGGGCTCAATCAGAACAAAATCACAGAGCATAGCTCTGCACACAAAACATATATCACGGAGCAAAGCTCTACGTGGAAGCGCTTCATTGACCACTTAAGTCACAACACCTTTATCTGACCATGCATTTTATGAAATGCACCACATACGAATTATGTCATATCAGATAATCACAT
Source organism: Erythroxylum novogranatense (assembly GCA_029891385.1). Taxonomy (NCBI): domain Eukaryota; kingdom Viridiplantae; phylum Streptophyta; class Magnoliopsida; order Malpighiales; family Erythroxylaceae; genus Erythroxylum; species Erythroxylum novogranatense. The sequence goes on along the minus strand of CM057225.1, from coordinate 31,985,445 downwards.
GCGATATTTAATTAGAAACTCATTATCATCGGACCTAAGTCTGGCATTCAACTCTCGTTGAGAATTCACTCATCATACAGGATTTCATATAAAAAAAAGCACTTCCAATACCCATATTCACATAACAAACTCCTCAAAATTTAAGTCTGGAATTCAAATCAAATCACAAACAATTTATAATTGGAAGCTAACACCTCAAATAATTCAAAGCAAACCAATCCTAGGAATCATCTAGGTTGACTCATAGGTTGCTCCCGAAGCTAATGTCTGAAAGATCTGGCAACGTCTAGAAGTTGACGTTCCAGTTGCTCCTTTATAACAAATAGTATACACGATATCACAATTTGCACCATTAAGAGTATTCAATAATGCACATGTATGAAATGAATTATGTACAATGCATGTCTATGATAATCTCGGGTATCACTCCAAATATTCTTCACAACACTATCCCCATACCAAAACTCATCTAAGTATAACTAACAATTAGGTTTGTGCCTTACTAGAACCATTAAAAACTCAATCCATTACTTACTGGCTTACTTTCAGACTTTCCAAAACACCCTTTTGGGTTTACTGCTCACATACAATTAGAAGGTGAAACTGAGGTAATTTGGTCATACTCTCTTATAAAAAAGTGTTCTCTTAAGTCTTATCTTTCCATTGACACCAAAATCATTCAATTTGGTTCAGTAATATGGAAGATATAACTCAAGTATTTTCGGACTGTTCTTAATCAAAATAATTTTCTATATACAACTTCCATCAAGAAATTGGACACAATAGAAAATGAATCAAGATTAAGCTTCTTCATGAGATTTGTATCCCTATTTATCTATTTTACTCCAAATTAAAAATTACCTCAATTGAAATCCTACAAGTCAAAATATCATCAAAATACTGAAGTATGTTCAGTAGAATAACACCAGTTCATACTCCTTTAAGACCACACTCATTGCTTCTGTCCCACTCTTTTCACTTAGCCTTTCCCCATTAATTCCAGATAGCTATCATTCTTGGTAGAGATGTAGATCAATTTCTTACGAATCTAATGGTTTAAGAATCAAATCATTTGGATGTCTAGAGAAGAAGTTATGGCTAAAAGAATCCAACATGTTCATGTCCTTATGCATATTGTACATGTCTTGGCACAATTGCCATAACTCTCATTAAAAGTGTCGGAATGACTTCGGTTTTAGACTATTGGAAAGAGGACTTCGAGATCTACAACTTTTATGAAGACCTCGAAGGCCAATTTGTTAAGTCAAAATGACTTTACGATTAATTTTGATGAAAACCAAATAATGATGAAGTTGAAGAAAAATGAGACGGAAACAAAAGCAAAGTGAGACGGAAGCAAAAGCAAAGTAAGACGGAAGCAAAAGCAAAGTGAGACGGAAGCAAAAAAAAAGTGAGATGGAAGCAAAATAAAAAATGAGATGGAAGCAAAAGCAAAAGTGAGACAGAAGGAAAATGAGATAGAAGCGAAAGCAAAATGAGACGGAAGCAAAAGCGAAAGTGAAACGGAAGCAAAATGAGACGGAAGCGAAAGCAAAATGAGACGGAAGCAAAAATAAGATGAAAGCAATATGAGACGAAGTGAAACTGAAAATGAGACGAAGGAATCGAAGACGTAGAATCAAATCAGTTTAAGTTAGTTACAGAACTCAACTGAATAACCGTTTCTTTAAAGATCAAGAATCAGGAAGAAAGAAGCAGTTGAAGACGAAGACTATAAATATGAGTTGAAGTCGAAGACTGAAAGAGTTAGTGATTTTGTTAGTAATATTCAAAAGCTAAATATTTTATTTGTGCGAAAACACGAGAGCTATATTTTCTGTAACAAAGCTCGCAATATCTTTCTGTAAGAAAGAAGAATAGCTGAGAGCCTGAAGAGGCTAAGTGAGAAAAAGAATACTTGTTGTACGAGACCTGAAGAGGCTCGGTGAAAAGAATACTTGTACTTTTATGAAGTATAATGAAATCTCAGAAAGGATTTTGAGGACTGAATGTAGCCCACGGTTTAGGGTGAACCAGTATAAAATTGTTGTGTCGATTCTCACTCTTAACTTTTAACTCTTGTTTCTATTGCTGATATAAATACTTTATAATATTGTTTGTCTATCGTTTTGAGAAAACAAATTTTTAAAAGGGGATTGTATTAAAAATTTGAATACAAAAATTTTTAAAAGGGGATTGCATTAAAAATTTGGGAGATAATAGAAAATGGACCGTATACACTGGTAGATGAAGAAGGAAATGCTGTTCCACGAATCAGATGGCCTGCAAAGCAAAAAGCGAGATTCCAGCTGAATTCGAAGCCAAGTTCTTTTTAAGTTTTGCCCTAAGCAGAAGTGAGTACGATAAAGTTCACGGATGCGACACTGCGAAGGCAATGTGGGATACGCTATCCATCGCACACGAAGGCACGAATCAAGTAAAGGAGTCCAAGATATGCATTCTTGTACACCAGTATGAGCTGTTCAAAATGAAGAACGAAGAGTCTATCGATCAGATGTTTGGAAGATTTCAAACTATCATCAATGGACTTAAAGCTCTTAGTAGAACGTACGACAATCAAGATCACGTTAGAAAGATCTTAAGAAGCTTACCGAAGAGATGGAGACCAAAAGTTACAGCCGTATAAGAAGCCAAGGATTTAAGCGTATTAAAGCTTGATGAATTACTTAGATCTCTAAAGATACATGAAGTTGAACTCGATGCTGAAGATAAGCTCAGACGGGACAAATCCATAACATTGAATGCTGGACAGAAGAATCAGAAGAATCAAAGGAAGAGAAGCTCATCGTCAAAAACACTGAAGATTGAGAAAGTCAAGGATGGCGATTCTAGTAATTCAGATCATACTTCAAGCGAGGTAGATGATGAACTATCCTTTATCTCGAGAAAGATAAGACGCATGTGGAAGAAAAAGGCTAAAGGAAATAAATAATCCTACTTCAAAAAGAATAGCAAAGATGAAGGGGAGAATGAGAAAACATCCATCACATGCTATGAATGCAATAAACCGGGACATTACAAGTCCGAATGTCCATTGTTAAAAGAAAAAGCCAAAGAAGAGTATAAAAGGTAAGAAAAGCATGATGGAAACCTGGGAAGATCTAGATTCTTCTGAATCAGATACGGAATCAGAAGCATCAGTGCAAGCAAATATCTGCCTGGTAGCTGAGGAAGAAAGTGATGAGGAGATAACTTCAAAGTTTAATGAATTACAAGATGCATACTCAAAACTATTAGAAGATTCTCATGCAATTCTAAAGCAGTATAAGTTGCTTAAGAAAAAGTATGTAGAAAATGTTGGGCCCCAAATTATTTTTCTTGATGTTATTAGGTATGAATTAAGTAGATGGTGTTAATTATTGCATAGTTTGATTTTAGTGGAAGTGTTAATGGAAAATTAAGATTAAATTGAGATTAGTGTGGAATAGTGGTAATGAAAGAATAAAAGTGTATAAGGGAAAAATGTATGAGGGAAAACATGGAAGATCACTTAAGGGTAAGAGGTTTAAGGCTTGCATAGAGGGGCATTATAGTCCTTGGTTATTCTTTTAGGCTTAAGGAAAGAGTTAGAAAGAAGAAAAGAAAAGAAAGGAAAATAAGAAGAAGAGAGGAAGAGAAGAGAGAGTCGTAGGAAGAGAGGGAGAAGAAGAAGAAAAAGAGGAAACTAAGGTTGGCGATTTATCGAAGGATCTGAAGCATTCTCGGGTAAGTATACAATTTTTTCTTCTTGTTTAGAATGCTTTAAAACCCTAATATGGTTTAGAATGAGTAGAAAACGATGGTTTAGGGTTTATGGGAAAAATTGGTAGAAATTCTTTGGGTTGTTGTTTTAGTTGGTGATTTTGTGTTGAATGAGTTTAGAAATGAAGTATTAAGCATGAAATAGGGTTGAAATGTGTTGCTGGTGAAAGAGGGGAAGGATTTAGTTAGGAAAATGCATGAAAGTTGGGTTCGAAGTCGTTCTCTAGACCCGCACGTCGCGACGTGCACCAGGCCGTTCGTCGTTACGTGCGCGAGGCTGTTCGCCGCGGCGTGAACGAGTCATTCGTCGCAACATGCACAAGGTTGTTCGTCGCGAAGTACACAAGTCGTTCGTCGTGACGTGCGAGGCAGATGTCTTTCGTCGCAACGAGCGGAGGCTGTTCGTCGCGACGAGTCTTCGATTTTCAGCAAGGATAGATTTTAGTATTTTGGGCATATCTTTTGTTTCAAAAGTCCAATTGAAGTGATTTTTGATGTGTTGTAAACTAGAGACATAGATATACAAGTTTTATGAAGTAGTGAAGTTATGAATCAGTCTCTAAGGATATGAAATTTTGGATGGAAGTTAAGAATGTAAATATTGTTTCAGCATGAGTTTTTGAATGGGATTTTGGTTCTTATTTTAGGAAATCAAGTGAGGCAAGAGGAGCAAGAGGATCAAGAGGAAACTCATTCCTAGAAAAGTTTAAGCAAGGAATTCAAGGTGGGTTCATTTTTATAATAGAAGACATAAGTCAGTCATTGTTTTGTTCAAATCAAGAAAGATTTAATGCTTTAAATTACATCATCAATGATTGCATTACATGCTATTATGAATGATTATATTTTTCTATATGATTTGCATCCATGAGTGTTAAAAATTTTTAAAAAGGGGTTTTCTCCTTTCAAAAATACATGTACATGAAATCATGTTTTACGAAATATATGAAAAGCAAGTTTACAAGCAAGTGCCAGTTTGGCAATCAAGTTTACAAGACTTTGAATCATGCATGTTATGTGGGTTTGCGGTATGTCCCTCACGAACAGTCAAGTGCACCTTGACTCACGAAAAGGCTTCTCCCGCTTGCCCGCAAGTGGCACAGGGTTCCTCACAAGGATTTTCGTAATATCCTGCTATCGCTATTAAGTGGTATAATGGTAATTTTGGGATGATCGATAGGATTTCACTACATACACCGATCGAAAGCATGCTATCGGCCTCTAATCATAGAGGAATTGGTCTACCGATATGCATATATTCATAGGTACATGCATTCATGATTTTCCGGTATTTAATTGTAAATTAGAATTGACTGGAAACTGACTGGATTGTGGGGGACTGATTGAGAAATTAGAGTAATTGAGTGTAATTGACTGATTTAATACTGTTTATGAGTGATTGGTAATTTATAGAGGCTTATAGGAAATTTTCGTGAAATTCGGGAGAAAATGCCCGGACCAAAAATTTTGGGTGATCGATCGATTGATCAGACGGCATCAAAGAATTGTCCAATGGAAATGGAAAAGTTAGAGGGACTGTTAGAAATAAATACGTGGAGCTACTGAAATTTAGAGACTGAATTTGGACCGATTTGGAGACCTATGCCTATAAATACTAGGTTTGGAAAATTGGGATTATTTTCCTAAGGCAATCATGAAGCTCCTTCTCCTCCTCCCATGGCGTTCTTCGCTTCCTCTCATGGGTGAGGATTCTTTGATTATTTCGTGATTTTCCTCTTATTGTAAGGCTAACAAGTCTATCGTGATTGATAAAGGATTGAGGAGCTTAGAGTGGATCATCGCTGGGTTTGAAACATTTTAGGGTTTACGCGTTTTGTGAGATCTGTGGATTGGAGCTTGATTGGTAAGTTTTAAAGGTTTTAATGTTGTTATTGATGGTTTTATGGCATTTATAGCATTTATTATGGTTGATTGAGTAGTTGGGAGAGTTAATGGGATTTTTTTGAGAGAAAACCGGACGGAAAACCGACGGAGAAGACGACTTTGCGATTCAGACGTCATGGGCGCGTTCGAGGCCTCGCCGCGACGAAAGGATTATTATTTCAGCGCGGCAAAGGGTTTCACGCCATGGCGAGGGAGAAGGGACGCCGGGCGAAGCGCCATTTGGTTGACGCCGCGATGAGCCCGCCGCTTCGCGGGCGAAGTAGCGAGGCGTCATGCATGGCGGGCGTGTTACACGCCGCATGAAGCTAATTGTTTGTGGCGCGGCGAAGGCCGCAAGGTCGCGACGACGGAACTGCTTTTATTGGTTTAATTATGGTTTATCGGGCATAACTTTTGATATAGACCTCCAATCAAGTGATTCCGATTCATCAGGCACTAGTGGAAAGAGGTCTACGATTGAGAATAATTATGAGAATTAGAATTTAATTATGATGGTACCGATTCGTAGAGATTAAGGTCAATTATGGTTAATAGTGTGACCAAAATATTGAATTGAGACAATTGGAGTGCTAATTGAGATTTTCACCGATAATTTGACCAATGGATAGGAAATTGTTATAGGAAGTATGAATTGAGAAAATTGAATCGAATCGAGGATTGAACTAAATTAGTGTTGATCCAATTGAGTGAAGAGTCGAGATCGATCATAGGATATCGAAATGGGGTTTTAGCACCGAAATCGTGATCATGCATCGACATAATTTCATAGAGACATATGCATTATTGCATCGCTTAATTGAGCGATTTTGTAATGGACCTGCACTGCATCGCATCGTTATAAAGGCACTGTTGGATCGCCGTTTCACGGGCATTGCCGACTTCCAGCAAGAGTTCGGAAGTTACAGGTGAGTAACCTAGTTGGTTTCTCAAATTCTCGAGTGTCTAAATGTTCACCGAAATTACTTGATAACGTGAAGTACATGATTATCGAATTATATGTGATTGGATTGCATCAGATTATTATCGAAATGTATATGATCGAGTTGCATGCTCATCAGATAGAATCGAACAATGTGAATTGCACTGTATGACTGCATGACTACTGGAAAGGAGTACGATCGCATTATATGCGCATCGTATTGGATTGAATTATCAATCATCAATACCAATTTCAGATGCTATCGAAAATACACTACCGGGCTTTTATAGCCATATACTGAGCTACTGAATACTGCTACTAAATACTGAATTTATTGAACACTGCATTGCATGTATAAATGCATGATCAGATAAAGGACTGTGACCCAAGTTGCAAATCTCACTGAAAAGAGCCTAGAGCTCGAACATCGCATCGTCCGGCTTAGTCCGAGGGGAGAAATCTCGACGCAAGATCCCCACTATTTACTGACTGAGCACTTGGGCACAACACTAAATAACCGGAAAGAGTCTCATATGCATCATATACATGATTGATTGAATCGCCAAATGCGTGATGATTACCGAATCGAGTGATGCCATGATTTATCAGAAATTGTGATGTGATATCGAGAATCGCACTATGCTACCGTAATATTGTTACCGATATCGATATCGATATAGACTACTATACATCGTTACGTAAACCGTTTCTACGCCATCGTATTATTGTTATCGACATCAGATATCGTCAGAAATCGTTATAGACTCTTCAAACCGTTAATTAATATTATCGCGCTGCACAGATGCAATTTGCGTAATGCATGATTTAAGTGAACCATCGATGATGGTTTTCACCGAGTTCGCAAACTCACCCAACATTGCAACTTATTTTTCAGAATCGAAGAGTACCCCGCTAGCAAAACGGAGTATGTTCGCAGGATTCGTGAAGGTCAAGTCGGATCGATCAGGCTCAGCATTGCATGTCTTGACTTTTGTACTAAAATGGTTATTTGTATTCGTAAGATTGATCTCATGGCTATTGAAAATGTTTGTACCCAATTGATAGACTTCGCGTATTGTTATTTAAAAGTAATGTAATCGATTTCGATCGAGTGGTTAGCACGCCATTCTCGCATGGGCACGGACCGGATATCACTGTGGATGTCGGGTTCGGATCCTGCAGGTGTGGGGTGTTACAATTTCCCTCACGAAACTACGTCTACACATAACCATTTTGATGGGAATGTGTAGCACGTCATGAATCAGGGACTAACCCAAACCATTATGCTATGCTTATGTGTTTATGATCAGTTGTCATGTTTCATGCATCATGAATTGTTCAAAATTCAAGTATTTCAAGATAATGACTCATGCATGCTAAATTGCTATGATTTCAACAAGTACTACGACAATGAGTTATTTTTAAATACTTTTGCTTATTCCTATATTATAAATATGTTCCCACGAGCTTTATAGCTCACCCCCTCTAATCTCCCCCATTCAGGTGACGAGCAAGAGACCGAGTGAGTCACGAGTTATGGCAGCACTCCATTTTCTTTTTGTTATGATGTATTTTTGGAAGTGAATGCTTTAGTTACATTTCAAGTTTATTGGTTCAAGTGTATTTTGTATTTTGGCTCTTGAACTCAAGTTGTAATTTGGTTTGAAATGTTCTTAAAGCTTTGTAAACTCATCTTATGTGTTTGATTTAAATATATGAAAAGCAAGTTTTGAGTTTGTTCACGGTGGGTCCATCGAGCATCCGATGGTCTTTTCCCTTAATCGCTTAATTATCATGTTTCACCTCATGCATACAGTACCACGCTCTTATTTCCGATGTTGGGCTCTGACAGCGGGGTCCAACAGAAAACTTGAAAAACATGCAAGCATTAGAAAAGGAAAATGTCTGCTTAAAGAAACAAGTAGATGAGTTGAAGAAAAAGGTTGTAGTAGATAGATTTGAAGAAATCAATAAGCTGAAGAAGAGAATAAATAGTCTTTCAGCTGATCTATCAACATTTACGGAGAGTACGAGGAAAATGAATGATATGTTAGGAAAATTGTTGGGTCTGTATTTTGTGTACCGGGGCAAACTAGGCCCAGCATACCACAAGTTAGCACGTGACCACAACCTTCAAAGGTATTGTCCTCTTTGGTACTCGAACTCGAGACCTCAAGGTTTTGTTGCACTTAAATGCACGCTTCTTACCATTGATTTATTTGGTCCAACTAGAACATTGAGTCTTGGCAGAAAGAGGTATGGTCTTGTTATTGTTGATGATTTCACTAGATTTTGTTGGATACTGTTTTAATCATATAAAGATGAGTCTTTTAAGTGTTTTGGTCCTATCCAAAAAGTTATAGATTGAGAAAGGAATGTCAATATGTAACATCCCATCCCCATATTAAGGGTCAGGACCCGAAATTTCAATACATGTAAGCTTAAAGAGAGACTAAGGAATGCATTTTTCTTACTCATGCATCATGTTAGCATATAAGCACATAAATACGGAATGTTTTTGCATAAAAAGTGGTATATGCATTCGTTGACAACTTCCGGGTATAATTGATGTTGGGTCCGCAACCCAACTACATATACTTACCACTATCACACTTACTCTGATACCACAAATGTTGGGTCCCGTTCCTGGAATCCAACCTTGGCACACATATCATCATACTACAGCACGGTTCCTTGAAATCCCTTCTTGCTCTGCTACCAATCTAGATGAGCCCCGCTCTCGAAGTCCAACCATTGAACCATAAGCGTGGCACAATCCAAAGAAATCGTGAAGCTGAGAGTCTCATACCAGTCGATGCTCTCTTTTTCCATAACACATCTCATAAATAAATCAACAATAAAATCACAATCTAACATGCATATCCAATCCATAACTTTCTCCAGAATATCAAATTTTCACTCAACACCAGCCATACATAATGCCTTAACACCAAATTCCGAGCCACAATACAATATTACTATCAAAATCTGAATATACAAAAATATACAGCTCTCAACATTCTCAATACCAATCTAACTTAACAAGACATCATATATACATATACAAATCGAAAACCTTCACTTCCCTTCACCCGATCTTCTTCTCATCACCTGTGGATGGGAATGAAGGGGGTGAGCTTATAGCTAAATGGGTAACGTGTTTATAGCAAAGAACAAGCAAAACCGCTGAAAAGTTTATTTGGTATACAAAAGTCATAATCCATTCATAAAACTCTTTGCTCCCAAATTTCTCACAAACCAAATCTTGAGTTCAAACTCGTAGTTGAAAAGTGTGGTTTCAAAATGACAATGTTATCACGTCAACACAATGTGTTCATTCAATCATCAATACATGTAACATCCCGTTACCGGTGTGATGGACATATCGGTAATTGGATGGTTTGAGCAGTGAGTGCATTCATGATTGAATTGCACGTATAGTGAGTTTTGCATCAGTGATAAATGAGATTAATTGAGTTGCATCAGTGATAAATGAGATTAATTGAGTTAATTGCACATGCATCTTAGTATCATGCATTCATGATTATTCCAGCATTTAATTGTGATTATGAGTTGAATTGTGAATTCTGAGATATGATCTATTGATTGAATTGAATAGTTAAATTTGTGGAATTGTGATGTGATTGAGAATTTAAGAATATTGGGTTGTATATTTGAGTTAGAGTGAGAATTGAGTTATAGAGATTTGGAATTTGAAAATTGAGTATGAGATCGATTGTTTTATATTTTTGTGAATTTATGAGGATTTTTCCAGAATTTTTAGAGTTATGTGTTCGGACCGAGAAATGCGTTGAGACTGATAATTGTGATTATTAAAAATGTTGAAATAATTGGGTTAGTGAAATCTTGCGATTTTGAATTTTGGTGGAATTATGGTATTTGTATATGTTGGTAAAGTTATGGTGTATTGAAAGATATATTTATAGTCGGGAGCAAGAAATAAATTAAATGAAGTTTTGGAGATAGTTTGGTTATATTGGAAAGGGAGAACTAAATGGAGTTAGTTCAAAAGTAACTAAGTTAGAGTTTATTCATTAAGAAAGTGACATGTGTACTTGGACTTTGTACTCTAGCTAGAGTAGGTGGTCACTATTCCTTGAGGGCTGATGGGTTAAGTCTGCAAGCCTTCTTTATTCCTTTCTTTTAAAACTTTTCTCTCTGAGACATAGAGCTTTCCCACCCAAAATATCTTCTAAGTGGACTTTGGTGTTCTTCTTTTCTTTCACCAACCTTTCTCGCCATTGGTGTTTTCGACTCTAAGGAGAAAACAGAAGCTGATCTTTTCGTGGAGTTTAGGGCTTGAAGATTTGTTTGAGTTCTCAATGTAAGTGTTAGAGAAATCCTCATTGTTAGGGATTTGTGAAATAAAGTTGAGAGATTTCGCCATCTTCATGGAAAATGTATTTCATATGTTTGTTCATAAATACTGGGTAGTGGGGAGAAATAAATCATGTTATAGTGTTAAATGAGTTGTTGAGAAAACTTTTGGTGTTCGTGATATGATCTATATAAGTGGATATGTTCGACAGAAAATCAATCAAGGAAAATCAGTCGAAGCTTAAAATCACCAAGGAAAATCACCAAGCAAAAGCAGACGATTTGGACTTGATATCGATAGATTTGGACAAAATTTCCTTCTTGAAAGTTGTAGATCTCTCTTTTATCTATGAGATAGATGCCAATTTTGTCCAATTTGAATATCGGAATCAAAAGATATGATCTATATAAGTGGATATGTTCGACAGAAAATCAGCTGAAGCTTAAAATCGGTGAAGGAAAATCAGTCAAGCAAAAGCAGACGATATGGACTTGATATCGATAGATTTGGACAAAAGTTTCTTCTTGAAAGTTGTAGATATCTCTTTTCTATGAGATAGATTCCAAGTTTGTCCAATTTGAATATCGGAGTCAAAAGATATGATCTATATAAGTGGATATGTTCGACAGAAAATCAGTGAAGTTAAAATCAGTCAAGGAAAATCAGCTGAAGCAAAAGCAGACGATATGGACTTGATATCGATAGATTTGGACAAAATTTCCTTCTTGAAAGTTGTAGATCTCTTTTCTATGAGATAGATGCCAAGTTTGTCCAATTTGAATATCGGAGTAAAAGATATGATCTATATAAGTGGATATATTCTCGACAAGAAAATCAGTCAAGGAAAATCATTTGAAGTAAAATCAGTCAAGTGAAAATCAGTCAAGGAAAATTAATCAAGCAAAAGCAGACGATATGGACTTGATATCGATAGATTGGACAAAATTTCCTTCTTGAAAGTTGTAGATCTCTTTTTCTATGAGATAGATGCCAAGTTTGTCCAATTTGAATATCGGAGTCGAACGATATGATCTATATAAGTGGATATGTTCTCGATGTAAAAATCAGTCAAGTTAAAATCACCAAGGAAAATCAGTGAAGCGAAAACCAGTGAAGCAAAAATCGACGGAAGGAAAAAGCGATGCATGCATGATCAGTGTTTTGAGGATAACTTGAACTATAGAGCTCCAAATGACCCGATTCTTGAAGCATTGGATTCCTAACACATTTCTTTATCTCTCCACAAACAATTTATGGTTTTTAGTATTAATTTGGAAATGATTGATTGAATCAAAGTAAGGGTATTGGTGGAGGGAACATAAACTAGATGTTTTACTGAACATGTTTCAGTATCTTGACGATATCTTAGTCTGTGGTATTCCTATTAAGGTGATACTTGATTCGTTATGAACTAGAGAAAGAGGTCTATAATTGTGATAAAGACTGAGAGTTTGGATTTTAATTTACGGGATTGCAATTATCGAAAGAGAGTTCATTATAGTTTCTAATGTGACCAAAGAGTTATGTTGTAACTAGCAGAGTATGATTAGATCTTGAGTGAGTGAATTTGAATTTAAGGGAATGCTATTGACCTAGTGAATTGTGAATTGTGATTGTGAAGCGAGAGATAGCGATTTGGGTCTTAGTGCTGGGAAATCATGATCATGCATCATATAGTTTGAATTAAGACATGTGCATCAGTGAATTGAATTAATTAAGCAAGTGGTGATGATAATTCATTTGAATTGTTATAGGCGCCGTTGGATCGATGCACCACGGACATTCTTTGGGACTTCCAGCAAGCTTCGGAAGTTACTGGTGAGTAACCTAGTTGGTTCCTCGGTTTTATGTGATTAAATGTGCTGTGAATGTGTGAATTAATGTCAAAGTGAGTGATATAAATGTGAAGTGAATGAGCTAAATGTGATAAGTGTTAGTGATTGCACCAAGTGTGATTTATAAATGTAAATACCGTGAATGAGAATCACAGATAAAATTGTGAGTAAGTGTTTTGATTGTGATTAGCGAGTGAAGTGAGATAAATGTGTTAGAGATTGTGCAGTGTTAGTGCATGCTAAGCATGAACATAAGTGGTAATTAATCAGTCAGGGTGGAGCTTAGTGATCGAGCTTTAAGCTCGATATCGTTGAACGGGCCTAAGGCCAAAAGGAAATAGTGCATACCCGTAGGGCTCTCCTATTCCTAAAGTGAGTGGGCGAAGGCATACCCCGAGAGCTCTCCTACTTGCCAAAATGTGAATATTGCCGCTCAGTCACAACAACATCATAAAATGAGAAATTGCATACATTATGCATTTGTCGTTGTAGCTAAATTGTGAATACGTGTGATGTGTGCATAAGGTGAATTGATATGTGATAGGTAACTGTAAATTGTGTAAAGTGTTTATAGTGTTATCAATTGTGTTAAAATATATCTATGAGATATATATTAGATGTATATGCATGAGTTGGGTGAACCATCGATGATGGTTTCTCATTGAGTTCGCAAACTCACCCAACATTGCAACTATTTTCGTGGATTGAAGAATACCCGCTGGACAAACGGAGCAAGATTACCGAAAGCGGTCGAGTCAAAGGTCGGGATCTGGTCAGGCGTCAGATAGGGTAGTGATGTTCTATGTGTATTGTAGTGTTGCAAGTTATTCTTATTAGTGATTTTGTTCAATGGGCCTTGATTATTACCGATTTCGTGCATGTGATTGATTTTGTATAAAGAGAAGTGTTTTTTTTCTCGAGTTTTGAAAGTTACTGATGATTGTTCTAGACGCTACCCTCATGGTACGGCCCGGATATCACCATCGATATCGGGTTCGAATCAGGCGGGAGTAGGTGCTACATTTGTGGTATCAGAGCCCAGAAGTACAATCTTACATGGGTTTTCTGAAAATGTGTCAAGTGCATGCATCTAAGTCGTGTCACAGCAGACAGTGACAACTGATCCCTAGTCTAGCATATGAGTCACATGCATTAGCATGTATCAGTGCTTAAGCGGTTAGAAATAGTGAGGAAAATGATAATGTGTGAGAATGTGATAAAAGGAAGTTGTGGACATCATGAAACCCGAAAAGAGTATATGGTTTGATTTGATAAGTGAAGATTAGTGTACTGGTATCAGCGGTTATATTATGAAATGCAACATGAGAGTTTTCTTTGAGTATACTTTGGAATGTGAAATAGAAATAAAGTGATAGTTATGGATTGAGAGGAAAATGAAAATCAAATATGATAGAAATGGCAAGAGGTCAAGTGTATATGTGGATAAAATAAAGTGTTCCATGATATGGGAAGTTGCAATTGGGATTGATTACCGTGATGAGAGTTATAAATCATGATTTATGACTAAGAATCAATTATCTTAGCAAGAAATCAAGAATGACTGTATACAGTGATGATATTGATTTGAGTGTGAAAAGTTCGTGAGTATGAGACAATTATGAAAAGATTAAAGTGTAAAATACTGATAATAGTAGATGAAAGAGTGATTAGGGTTCAGCTGATCTGCCTAAGTGAATACACACCTGATCATGGAGCCCCGTGACAAGTGGAAATATGGAGCGTAAGTGTCTTATTTGTGAGATGGCATGAGAAGAAATTAATGAGTTAGTGGATAATTTCCAGTTCGATTCTTATAGAATGAAAGTGTTTATAGTTATCAATTGGAAATGAATAGAGATTGTATTCGATCCTCTCGCGTGAGGTCGGGTGCAAAAAGGAAAGTTGTTGAGCTCAGATTTGATTGTCACTGGAAGTGTACATTTGATAGTGGGATCACCCTTATGGGTGAAATGATTGGGCATAAGTGAATAATATGCGTGAATATGTTATAGGAAAAAAAATAAGTGGCCTATGAAATAAGCTCCGATTATTATCCATGTGGTCCCAAGCTCGAGATGAGTTAAGGCAAGGCACAAAAATGCTTGTAGCGATCAACTGAGAAAGAAGTGAGACTATTAATGATCAAGAGCTGGTACCAAAAAGAGAGAGGTTATCGAGGATTAAATGAGATTAAAGTGTTTTTAGTAGTAGTATAGGCCACTAATGAGTCAATTGATGTGAGTGTATACTCAGATATGATGTGATAATTATAACGATGTGTTCAAAATGTTAAAGTAAATGGAATTGTTTAAATGCCCTACAAAGTCTCTTTATAAGGGATGTTATAATCTTGTAAGTCATGGCATGAACTGCTCTTCTTGAGAAAAAGTATGCGTAATCGAAATTGATCTTTTTGAGGTATTAAGAGTGATTGATAGATAGAGATGGAAATAATTGACCGACAACGTGATGATGAGCAGTGTTAGTGAATGATAAGGCTTAGTTGATCCGATAATTTGATTTGAGAACGATCATTGAAGAGATACACTTTGAAATGAAGTGAAAGTTAAATTTTGGAGTCCTCATCCTAAATAAGACTCAAGTGTAAGAGATACCATATGTTACTAAAATGTGTACATTATGTTGATGAGATGACTCGATTGTGTAAGAGAATTACTGAATATCAAGGAAATGTTAATTGTAATATGAGAAGAATATAGGTTCGTGTATATTTTGTGTAATTGTGATCTGAAAGTACAAAGAGATATGATGAATGTGTTAACAAACCAAAGTGTGTAATGATGGCAATAAATTAGGTTATGTGGAGAACTAAGGTAAAAAATTTGTGTCAAAATATGTTGTGATGAAACTGAGAAAGAGATGAGAAAATTGTTCCTCATTGGAGACAATCGATCTTTAGAGAGTTATACTGAATTAAGTATGGGTATAAGGAAATTGATGTACCATCAAGAGTAAAGTGTCTCTATTATGCTCAAATTTGACTGTGACTATGAGCATCGATGATTGATTAATGTGTTTAAAAAGTGAAGAGGATAAATTGGCATAGTTGAGGAAAATGGTATGAGCTATCGAAATTTCAAATCAATCGTGTATTTAAAGGATTGGCAAAGACCTATATGGGGTGTTTAAATTTTAAACCTTCATCGAGGAATTGAAACCGACTCTATTGTTGAGGATAGTGATATGTAAAGTGTGATTAAGAACTATGTGTAGTGCAGACTAAAGAGATGTTAGAGAAATTGCAAAGAGCTTATCGAGGCGAATGTTGTCGTAAAGTGCATCGAAGAGAAATTGATGGTCCAACATGAATGAAAAGTCGATGATTATATGAGAGTGACCAATGCCTTGATGTTGGAGATAAATGTGCAACTGATATGTTTGGCATTTATAGGGACATGAGATCGATGTGGAGCCTAGATTGAATTGCGAGTTCAGCGATTGTTTTATTAGTATAATGTAATATGTAATGAGTAATCGAATTTGAAATAGAATTGAGAAGTCCCGTAATCGTGGAAATGATTTGAGTGGATCGAGGTTATCGTAATCTTATGAGATTAGTGTTTTAACACTAAAGTGATATAATTTGTTAATCGATAAATGAAATGTTTCCAAGTGTATCACTGCGGTATAGATGCACTTAGATGAAAATGAGAGTGTAAATCGGAGTAGCTGAATTTGTGATATGTGACTTCTATGTAACTGTGATGTGAATTGAACTATAAATTGGTAATTCGGTAAAAGATGTTTCGGATCCAAATTGCTGCATAGACAAGATGTGGAAATATTGTTAGGATCTGAGATACGTGTTAGTGATATTGAAAGTGACGAATTATAAGTAATTATAATGAAATAGTGAGACAGTGTCGAAATATGGAAAAAGTGAGTGGTTAATTGATCGTATAGTTTTCAGTTCATTGGCAGAAATTGCTGAGTAGCGCAGAAAATTAATGAGTGAAGCGACTCCCCCACCTTTCTGATCAATCGTATATAAGAAATTTCGAGACGAAATTTTAATTAGGAGGGGAGAATTGTAACATCCCGTTATCGGTGTGATGGGCATATCGGTAATTGGATGGTTTGAGCAAAGGAGTGCATTCATGATTGAATTGCACGTATAGTGAGTTTTGCATCAGTGATAAATGAGATTAATTAAGTTAATTGCACATGCATCTTAGTATCATGCATTCATGATTATTCCAGCATTTAGTTGTGATTATGAGTTGAATTGTGAATTCTGAGATATGATCTATTGATTGAATTGAATAGTTAAATTTGTGGAATTGTGATGTGATTGAGAATTTAAAATTATTGGGTTGTATATTTGAGTTAGAGTGAGAATTGAGTTATAGAGATTTGGAATTTGAAAATTGGGTATGAGATCGAGTGTTTTATATTTTTGTGAATTTATGAGGATTTTTTCAGAATTTTTAGAGTTATGTGTTCGGACCGAGAAATGCGTTGAGACTGATAATTGTGATTATTAAAAATGTTGAAATAATTGGGTTAGTGAAATCTTGCGATTTTGAATTTTGGTGGAATTATGGTATTTGTATATGTTGGTAAAGTTATGGTGTATTGAAAGATATATTTATAGTTGGGAGCAAGAAATAAATTAAATGAAGTTTTGGAGATAGTTTGGTTATATTGGAAAGGGGAGAACTAAATGGAGTTAGTTCAAAAGTAACTAAGTTAGAGTTTATTCATTAAGAAAGTGACATGTGTACTTGGACTTTGTACTCTAGCTAGGAGTAGGTGGTCACTATTCCTCGAGGGTGATGGGTTAAGTCTTGTCCAAGCCTTCTTTATTCCTTTCTTTCTAAAACTTTTCTCTCTGGAGATGTAACTTTCCCACCCAAAATATCTTCTAAGGGACTTTGGTGTTCTTCCTTTCTTTCACCAACCTTTCTCTGCCATTGGTGTTTTCGACTCTAAGGAGAAACCAAAAGCTGATCTTTTCGTGGAGTTTAGGGCTTGAAGATTTGTTTGAGTTCTCAACAGTGTCAAGTGTTAGAGAAATCCTCATTGTTAGGGATTTGTGAAATAAAGTTGAGAGATTT
The DNA here is from genome assembly GCA_029891385.1 of Erythroxylum novogranatense. Taxonomy (NCBI): domain Eukaryota; kingdom Viridiplantae; phylum Streptophyta; class Magnoliopsida; order Malpighiales; family Erythroxylaceae; genus Erythroxylum; species Erythroxylum novogranatense. The sequence continues at coordinate 31,967,607 of CM057225.1, read as the reverse complement.
TGTCATCTTCATGGAAAAATGTATTTCATATGTTTGTTCATAAATACTGGGTAGTTGGGGAGAAATAAATTATGTTATAGTGTTAAATGAGTTGTTGAGAAAACTTTTGGTGTTCGGTGATATGATCTATATAAGTGGATATGTTCTGAACAGGAAAATCAGCTGAAGGAAAATCAGCTGAAGCAAAAGCAGACAATTTGGACTTGATATCGATAGATTTGGACAAAATTTCCTTCTTTAAAGTTGTAGATCTCTCTTTTCTCTATGAGATAGATGCCAAGTTTGTCCAATTTGAATATCGGAGTCAGAAGTTATGATCTATATAAGTGGATATATTCTGGACAGGAAAATCAGCTGAAGGAAAATCAGCTGAAGCGAAAATCAGCTGAAGGAAAATCAGATGATATGGACTTGATATCGATAGATTTGGACAAAATTTCCTTCTTGAACGTTGTAGATCTCTCTTTTCTCTATGAGATAGATTCCAAGTTTGTCCAATTTGAATATCGTATTCAAAAGATATGATGTATATAAGTGGATATGTTATGGACAGGAAAATCAGCTGAAGCGAAAATCAGCTGAAGGAAAATCAGCTGAAGCAAAAGCAGACGATATGGACTTGATATCGATAGATTTGGACAAAATTTCCTTCTTAAAAGTTGTAGATCTCTCTTTTCTCTATGAGATAGATGCCAAGTTTGTCCAATTTTAATATCGGAGTCAAAAGATATGATCTATATAAGTGGATATGTTCCGGACAGGAAAATCAGCTGAAGGAAAATCAGCTGAAGCGAAAATCAGCTGAAGGAAAATCAGCTGAAGCAAAAGTAGACTATATGGACTTGATATCGATAGATTTGGACAAAATTTCCTTCTTGAAAGTTGTAGATCTCTCTTTTCTCTATGAGATAGATTCCAAGTTTGTCGAATTTGAATATCGTAGTCAAAAGATATGATCTATATAAGTGGATATGTTCTGGACAGAAAAATCAGTCAAGTTTAAAATCAGTCAAGGAAAATCAGTGAAGCGAAAACCACTGAAGCAAAAATCGACGGAAGGAAAACAAATCATGATAGATCGTTGTTTTGAGGATAACTTGAACTATAGAGCTCCAAATGACCTGATTCTTGAAGCATTGGATTCCTAACACATTTCTTTATCTCTCCATAAACAATTTATGGTTTTTAGTATTAATTTGGAAATGATTGATTGAATCAAAGTAAGGGTATTGGTGGAGGGAACATAAACTAGATGTTTTACTGAACATGTTTCAGTATCTTGATGATATCTTGGTCTGTGGTATTCCTATTAAGGTGATACTTGATTCGTTATGAACTAGAGAAAGAGGTCTATAATTGTGATAAAGACTGAGAGTTTGGATTTTAATTTACGGGATTGCAATTATCGAAAGAGAGTCCATTATAGTTTCTAATGTGACCAAAGAGTTATGTTGTAACTAGCGGAGTATGATTAGAGTTTGAGTGAGTGAATTTGAATTTAAGGGAATGCTATTGACCTAGTGAATAGTGAATTGTGATTGTGAAGCGAGAGATAGCGATTTTGGTCTTAGTGCTGGGAAATCATGATCATGCATCATATAGTTTGAATTAAGACATGTGCATCAGTGAATTGAATTAATTGAGCAAGTGGTGATGATAATTCATTTGAATTGTTATAGAGGTGCCGTTGGATCGATAGACCACGGACATTGCTGGGACTTCCAGCAAGCTTCGGAAGTTACTGGTGAGTAACCTAGTTGGTTCCTCGGTTTTATGTGATTAAATGTCTTTGTGAATGTGTGAATTAAGTGTCAAAGTGAGTGATATAAATGTGAAGTGAATGAGCTAAATGTGATAAGTGTTAGTGATTGCACCAAGTGTGATTTATAAATGTGAATACCGTGAATGAGAATCAACAGATAAAAATTGTGAGTAAGTGTTTTGATTGTGATTAGCGAGTGAAGTGAGATAAATGTGTTAGAGATCTGTAAGTGTTAGTGCATGCTAAGCATGAACATAAGTGGTAATTAATCAGTTGTGGCTGGAGCTTAGTGATCGAGCTTTAAGCTCGATATCGTTGAATGGGCCTAAGGCCAAAAGGAAATAGTGCATACCCGTAGGGCTCTCCTATTCCTAAAGTGAGTGGGCAGTAGTGCATACCCTGAGGGCTCTCCTACTTGCCAAAATGTGAATATTGCCGCTCAGTCACAACAACATCATAAAATGAGAAATTGCATACATTATGCATTTGTCAGTGTAGCGAAATTGTGAATACGTGTGATGTGTGCATAGTGTGAATTGATATGTGATAGTGTAACTGTGTAAATTGTGCAAAGTGTTTATAGTGTTATCAATTGTGCTAAAATATATCTATGAGATATATATTAGATGTATATGCATGAGTTGGGTGAACCATCGATGATGGTTTCTCATTGAGTTCGCAAACTCACCCAACATTGCAACTATTTTTCGTGGATTGAAGAATACCCGCTGGACAAACGGGAGCATGATTACGAAAGCGGTCGAGTCGAGGTCGAGGATCAGTCAAGCGTCCGCATTAGGGTAGTGATGTTCTATGTGTATTGTAGTGTTGCAAGTTATTCTTATTAGTGATTTTGTTCAGTGGGCCTTGATTATTACTGATTTCCGTGCATGTGATTGATTTTGTATAAAGAGAAGTGTTTTTTTTCTCTGAGTTTTGAGTTACAGTGATTGTTCTAGTACGCTACCCTCGCGGGGCACGGGCTCGGATATCACTATCGATATCGGGTTCGGGTCTGGCGGGAGTAGGGTGCTACAATACAAATGCTCAATTTATACACATAATGGACAATTCATAGATGCAATGCACAAACAAATGGCTCGAGAGTTCCGTAAACGATCCGGATAAACCGAAGTTAAATCCGTAAACAAAACGAGTCCGATTTCTCAAGGATCTCGTGGCCTCAAGCGGGCAGCCGGGAGAAGGCTATACGTCGACGTGCACGTGACTCCATCCGTAACTCTCTTACCCAATAAAATCACATAACCATTCGTTCCATGCTCAAAGCATGTTATCGAAGCTTTCATACTTTTCATGCTCTATTCTTTCTTTTTCGAATATACAAAATGCCATGAATTTTCTAAGGCAAGACATGAGATGTTCAATTCATTTTCATCTCTATTTTTGAAATTCATTAGAAAAGTTCATATGCTGAAACATGTAGACATTTTGCAAATCATTCAATCAAAACAAAACGATATTTATAAAGTAATTGAAATCATTCTTGATTTGGGAGAAAACTTTAGTGGCTCATTACTAAATCATAAACATGAAACCCACCTGAAATCCTCGCTCGGATACATGCATAAAAGATACCTCTCATCTTGATCCTCTTGCCTTCCTTGATTCCCTTAATCAGATGCAAAATTCCTATTCAAATAGGAATACAAATTAGGATCCCCAAAAATCGCACATTCACTAAGTTAAATTCTAAACAAACCCAAACGCTTCCAAAGTCCAAACATTCGGGTCACTTTTCCCATAAAAGTCCTCATTGCCTTACATTTCTATTGACTCCAAAAGCATTCAATTTGATTCGACAACCCGAAAGTGATACCCCAAACAAAACAAGAATCTATACCCAACTTCTGACCAAACCTTACGATTCTTATAATCTGACTTTCAATTTCAGTACTTTATAAAACTTGTAGAACTCTGACTCTATTTTCCAATGAATCAAAAATCACCTGATTTGGATATCTACACCAAAAGATATACCCAAAAATACTAAAATCTCACTTTCGGAAAACAAGGGGCTCGCCGCGACGAGGGGCTCGCCGCGACGAGGGTCACGCTGTCATGACGAACTTCCACGTCAGACGTCGCATGAACGATCCGTAAGTCATGGCTAACACGGCGAGCTCAGACTTCACGCATTTAATAAACATTTATTCGTCATGACGTTGTTTCCCTATTCGCACGTCATGGCAGTGTTCATACGCGACGTCATGACGCAAGGGTCCTGAGCTCGACTCCAAAACCCAGATTTCTGCAATTTCCAACTTCAATCTCTTCCCAAACTCAAATACAACACACCTAAGCCTTAGATCAAGCCTTATACTACATTTCTAACCCATTCAAACCTTAAAATCAGACAAAAACTCATAAACCCACGAAATCTAGCCATTTCCCACTTTCAAACCCTAAAACCATCGATTCTGCTATAACCAACCTATTTTTCAGCTTTAATCCAACCAAAACAAGATTAAACAAAGCGAAACTTACTCGAAATAGCTTCAAACCGCTTGAAATCCTCAAAGAACGAAATCCTCTTCTCCTCTCTTCTCTTCTCCACCGACGGCTTTCCTCTTCTTCTTCTTCTCTTTTCTTTTCTTTCCTCCTCTTATTTTCCTTCTTCTTCTTTTAATCCTACTTAATTGTGCAATGTCCATTTTGCCCTTTCATATAAGCCTTAAGTCTTAAAATCTTAAGTACCAAGACCAAAATGCTCTCATAAACTTTTACCCAATAATATCCATTTATACCACATTAACCTCAAATAAACCGCAATTATCCACTAATATTCTCAAATTAATCAAACTAAACCATAAACACATAATTATCACAATCCATGCTTAATGACATCATAAAAAAAAATTCGGGGCCTAACAATTGATATTAAATGTGTTTTTATTGAAAATAAGGAGTAGAAGGAGTAGAAAGAGTGATCTTGGTATGAGTTGTGATAAGGAAAGATTTAGAAACAAAATTGGTAGTGATCTGGAAAAATATTCACTGAATATGCTTCAGTATTTTAGCCACAACGTTTTCTCTAGTAATCAAAACAAGATGATTCTTAATTTGGATTAAACTAGAGATATATGGCTACATTTTTTATGAAGACATCTAATTTCAATTTTGCGTCTAAGAGTATCAAATATTGTCATGAAGTGAAGAATTGGGTGCAGTGTTGGTGTATGAATGAAAATTTTGTCTTCAGGATTTTGGGGCAAATTTGGGACTAATAAAGATGGATTTTGGCAAATTTTCCTTCTGAAAAGTTATAGATCTTTCTTTTATCTTTCCAACGGTATATTATATGAAAAAGTTGGACATCGGAGTCAAAAGTTATGATTCTTATAAGTGGAGATATTCTGGACGGGAAAAACAAACGGAAAAAAGTAGACGATGAAAAGTAGACAAAAAAAAGTAGACGATAAAAAGCAGACGGAAAAAGTAGACGATGAAAAGCTGACGGAAAAAGTAGACGATGAAAAGCATACGGAAAAAAGTAGACGATAAAAAGCAGACGGAAAAAAAGTAGACGAGAAAAAGTAGACGGAAAAAAAGTAGACGATGAAAAACAGACGAAAAAAAGTAGACGATAAAAAGCAGGAGGAAAAAAGTAGATGATAAAAAACAGGCGGAAAAAATAGATGATGAAAAGCAGAAAGAAAAAAAAGTAGACGATAAAAAGCAGATGATAGAAATGAGACGATAGAACTAAGACGAAAGGAAAGTGAGACGATGCAAAAGTGAGACGATACAGAAGTCAGATGATAGAATTGGCCTTTGAGATCTTCATGAAAGTTTTATATCTAGAAGTCCCCTTTCCAATGGTCTAAAAATGAAGTCAATCAGACCTCTGTAGCAAAAGTTATGGCATTCGTACTGAGATGTGTCCATTTCAGGTGAGGGCATAAACGTGTTGGAGTCTTTTGACTATAACTTCTTCTTTAGACCTCCAAATGACTTGATTCTTGAACCATTGGATTCGTAAGACATTTCCCTACATCTCCACCAAGAATCATAGTCATATGGAACTAATGGAGAAAGATTTAGTGAAAAGAGTGAGACTGGTACAGTGAGTATGTTCTTCAATAATATGAACTGGTGTTATCTCACTGAACATACTTTAGTATTTTGATGTTTTTTGGATCAGTAGAAGTCCAAATGAGACGATTTTTGTTTTATGGTAAACTAGAAACATAGGGCTACAACTTATATGGAGAAATCAAATTCTGAATCGGACTCTAAGAGTTTCAAGTTTTGGATGGAAGTTGTAGATAGCATACTGTTTTGGACAAGAGCAGTTCAAAAATGTTTGAAGTATATCTTTTGAATCACTAAACCGAATTGAATGATTTCGGTGGCATTAGAAACTTAAGACAATGGAGGAAATTTTCGAGAAGAAAGTGTTATGTCATAATGTTCAAGGGTATTTTTGGTAAGACACTTAAGTATAAAAGACATAAGGCACAAATAAAAGGGGTAAATGAGACAATTCTCTCATTAAAGGCATAAATGGAAGAAGAAGTGTTGTTCTGGTTATAAATAAAGGAGAAACGTGAATGAGAAGATTCTAGAGAAGTAAAATGAGTGGATTAGAAAAGAGATAAGAGAGAGAGAACATGGAAAAGAAATGAAAGAGAGAAGGAAGAGAAAACAAGCTAGGTTTAATTTCTTTGGCGTTTAAGAGAGATTTTGAAGTTGTTCAAGAAGAGAATAAGGAAGAGGAAGAAAAGAGCTTCCATTTGAGCTAAAGATCTCTTCATTTAGTGAAGAATCAAGGTATGATCAATTGAATCTTTGAATCTTTGTAAAGATTCTAGTTTATGGAGTTTAGGAAATGCTTGGGTTTAAATATGCTAGAATCTATTTCAGTGATTATGCATTGTGGGATCTTAAAGTGGATTCCTATTTAATGAGATTGGTTTGTCTTAGGAAACTAAAAGAATCCTACCTAAGTGTGTTTTTAAGTATGAAGTGGTAAACCATGAAGGGGAATTGGATATTATAAGATCATGTGAGGTTAGAAAAAAAGATGATGAGAAATTGAGTTAAGATATAGAGTAACTAAGTATTCTTGAAATGTAAGCTTATGAAAAAGCTAGACTTATAAAAAGGGTAAAGATTGAAAGGAGCATTTAGATTGATCATGTACAAATGAAGTGTAAGTCTAAGTTCAATTAGAGACACATGAATTTTGAAATGGGAATGAGCATAAAATGTTGGGACCCGATCTGAAAACCAGATCCCAACCGAAAAACGTAACACGAATATGGAAACAAATGCGAAAAGCGAAGAACAAACCAAAGCGAAGGCGAAAACACAAAGCAAAACAACAAGCGGAACCGAAAGCAAATCGGATATCAAGGCAAATACATATCGAATCGAACACGAATCGGATATAAGAAAGCGGAACAAAAACTTAACAAAGCGGATCCGACATCTGATAACAAAGAACAGAGAAACACAATCGCGTTGGAAACCTAAAACTAATCCAATACGAAAATCCGGTATAATTTTTTTTTCTTTCTTTCTTTTTCTCACTTCTTACATCTTTAATCAATCTCATTCAAATCCAACAAACAATTTCCACTTTTGGGAATATAACCTCATGCAAACACTCAATACTTGATCATATTTGTATATATCGATACAAATCCCAAATTACATTTTTATCCCAATTTTATCAAAAATTCGGCAGCGTAATGGCTGCATTTATCCTAACCCAAACCTGCAAAGTATTCAAAATACACTTCTAACATGCCCAATCAAACATAGAAACATCAAAATCCACCGGACCCTCCGTCCGGGATCTCAGCATACACAAACGCAAACTTAATTCTAAAACACTTAAATCATTCTCATACATCACCATAACCCATCATCATACACAAACTTTGAACCTCAGCTCAACGTATAAATCCATAATTTACTTTCATCATCCAATTTCATAATCATACATAAATCTAATTCATAACTCAAGTCTTGATACAATTTCATTAATTCATACATATCATCAATTTAATGCTTACAAACCAAATTACCCAAATCTAGCTTATACACATTACAAAAACATATAAATATCAAAACTAACGTCTTGACCATCTTTCATCCGATCTCCTGCTCGAATACCTGGAGATGGGGATGAAGGGGGGGGTGAGCTCGACGGCTCAGTGGATAACACATTTATAAATTGAACAATAAGCAGAAATCATTTTTCATAAGCGTTTTGCCAAAAGGGCTTATTTTTCAAACTTTGCAACTTTGCAAATAGTTTCCTCAAACCTTTCAATTTTTCAAACTTTTCATAACTTATTTTCTCATTTTTCAAAATTCTCAAATTTTTTTTAATAAACATGAATGCAATCATAGAAAATCACAAATCACATAAAATTACAAATCAAACACATAAAAAATATCAAACGGCTTGGTTCGGTCTAAAAACGGAACGTACTGCATATTCCCGCAAAGCGGTCCTGTGCAGTCGTGAACAGAACGTACTACACTTTCCCGCATAGCGGTCCAGTGTAGCCGTGAAGGGAGTCCAAAATCGGAACTCCAATGCCTCTAGCGGGTAGCCGGGAGAAGGCTTTAATTTTCAAATAGAGACAGTGCACTGACTCACTGAGGGACCTAACCAAACCCATTTATCACATAATTCACACATACAAATCACATTGCCCGAAGGCGTATTTCGAAAATCTTAGTATTCATATCGAACACATTAACCAATATGCCATTCACACATTTTCATAATGCTCATAACAATTCACATTACAATCAAACATCACAAAAGATGTAGTCATTTTGGCAATTACCCAAAATCATAACACAAATGAACATTCATTCTTTCAAATAATGAAGTCCTTAATTTGTCAAATTATTCAAAACTTTAGAATAATAACGAATTCCATAATTATAGCAATTTCTCAAAATCATAGCAAAAGCCTTGAATTTAATCTTTCAAAATCAATAATTTGTAAATTTGCTTTCTTTATTTTTCAAAAATTCATATATGGCTTATAATTCAAAATACAAACGTATTACCCACCTCGAATCGATGCCAGAAATTTGTTCCAAGCTCCAATTTGATCAATTCTTCTTTCCTTCTTCCAATTAAAATTTCCCTAAACCAAGTTCATCAAAATTCAACCTCATAAATAACATAATCCTTAAAATTTATGTCATAATTCATCAATTCATACTAATTCCAAGATATCTAAATTACCAATTTTAAAAATCCCCAAATCCCAAAATTGGCCTAAACCAATTTACACAAATTCAATATCATAAATCCCATAATCTTCAAAATTGGTATCATATTTCACAAACCCATACTATTATCTATAATTCTACACCAATATTCTCTAAAAACCTCAAACACAAAATTTAGTATAAACCTTAATTAATTTCCATCCAAAATTAAACATAACCTAAGGCATATACATCAAAATTGACTTCATATATCACAAACTCATATCATTTTCCATATTTCTAAACCAAGAACTCATCAAAAATCACACATTAAATTTTCGACCTTACCTCATTCTTCACTGAAATCTGGCTTTTCTTGACTTGGAAGGAAGATCTTATGCTCCTCCACCTTTTTCTCTCTTGGAACAATCCTAAAATCCTTCTTCAATTGGTAGAAAAATCGAATTTTTATCTTTCTCTCTCATCTTTCTCCATGGCCGAAGCTTCTCCTCCATTCTTCTTCTTATTTTGTTCTTCTTTCCTTCAAAGTGCCGGCTCTCCTTTAACAAAAACGACATCCCCCTTTTATATATAATGCCTTGTCATTTAATGATAGTCAATTGACCAAAATGCCCTGCACTTTACTTTATTTCATACTGATTTTTCGGATCCGATTCGCACCATCAATTTGAAGGAATTTGTCAAAATTTCCTTCTAACATTTCCTCTATGTCTTAATTTCATAATGCCACAAGAATCATCCAATTCGGAGCACTACATCAAAAATTATGCTCAAAACATTTCCGACATGTTCATATTCTAACACATTTTCCAGTACGTTATTTCCATCCAGAAATTTACATTCTTAATCCCAAAATTGACATTCGATGTCTTCATAACAATTGTAGCTCTATTTCTCTAATTTAATTCCAATCAAGAATCGCCTCATTTCAATTACCAGAGAAAAAGTTATGCCCAATATACTTTCAGATGTTCTTAATCCAAAACTTCACACTAATCCGAACTTCAATTCAGAAATTTAAAGTCTTAGGGGCAAAATTGAAATTTCATTTCTTCATATGATTTGTAACCCCATGTCTTAATTTTATTTCGCCTCAAGAATCACCTCAATCGGATCACCACAGATCCCGAATTTCTCAAAATACTGAATTGTGTTCGGAAAATATCTCGACTCACTTTGATTTAATTAATCACCCTTAATTTAATATAAAAAAATTCACAAATTTCCTGTAAAAATGAAATTCACTGTCTTGGGAATCCAACGCTTTGAAAACCAAGTCAATCGGATATCGGACGGAAAAGATATGAGCGAAAGATTAAAGAGGGGTCATAATTCCTATAATCTGGAAAAATAATTAAATAATCCGAAAATAATAATTAAATAATTAAAAAAAATACAAATTAATTAAAAAAAATTTTATTCAAACACCCTCCTCGCGAGGGCGACCAATCGACCTCGCGAGGAGAGCTTCTGAAATCTTTTTTTTTCAATATATATATATATATCCGAATTTTTCAAAAAACGTAACTCTTGGTTCCGAATTCCAAATTTGACAAATTTGGTCTCTATGGAAAGCTCGAAGAATGCTCTATAATTTCCATGTAGAACTCAAAAATCAAATTTGTCTCTAAAGAGGTCAAAATTTTAATCAAATGTACTGTACCAATTTAATGTAAACCTAAACAATATTTAACTTTGAAAATTTATATCTTTCAACTCCAAATTCCGAACACCTCATATTTTATATCACTGCGAAGATCAGAAAGTTACCTACAACTTTTATGAAGGAAATAAAAATCAATTTGACCTCTAAAGAAGTCAATTTCCAATCAAAACTTATGTCCTCTAATAATCATGCTAAAATCATCACAGAAACTTGTAAAAATCATAACTTATTATTCCTTAATCGAAAAATTCTATACTTTATATCAAAATAAAGATCAAATCAAATCCTTCAACTTTCATGCAGAACTTCAAGGCTTAATTAACCTCTAACTATTTAAATTTTCCAAAAAAAAGCTTCAGTCATAATATAAGTCAACCTATAACACACCTAAACTTTAACTGTTCATAACTTTCACTCCCGATATCGAAAAATTTCAAACTTTATGGCGACAGAAAGCTCATAACATAAGCTACAAGTTTCCAGAAGACCATTTTCTCAAATTTTTCCTCAAATAAAAAGTCAACTCTCAAGTCAAACTTTTTATCACTATTCACCCCCAAAAGTCAAACTTTCTAACTTCTTCAAATTTTCACACTTTTTCCATTTAACTTCATTTCAATCAACTCATCCACTTTTGAATATTTCTTATTTTCACTTAAAAATCGGGGTCTAACATAAAATATGTTTTAAAACATACACCCGGGATTGTCATTGAGCATGCATTGTACATAGTCCATTATTACAATTGTATAAAATTGAATTTTATTATGTGTGCAATTATTAATGAGTGTGCAATGTGTGTCTTGCATAAATGGACTATGCAGGTTAAGTGTCCGTAGCCAGGCATTCCTCGATTTTGGAAGAAAATGCTAAAATGGAGCGTACTGTGAGTAGACCTAGATTAATCACAATCCATTATTTGTTTATTTGACTTTTTGGTATTAATTGAATTCTGAATGGTTGTGTGAATGTGATTGTTATGTTGGTTCCCAGACAGGAGGCCCGATGATTGTGATATTTGATTTGATATCGAAGTGTTGCATGTATGTGAATAAGCTAAATTAAGTGCACTGAAGTGATTCCTAAGTGATTTCTGAATGTGAAATTGCATACAAGTAAAGGATGTAATTCTCAACTTAAGGTTGAATACCGGACCACGGTCCGATGATAAGTGTCTGTGACCAGATAAGAGCATGCAATATGTGTGATGCATTCCATGGCATGAATGCTTGAAAAATAAAGGCGTTGTGACTTGAGTCGCCTGTATGAAGTGCTTCCACGTAGAGCTATGCTCCGTGATTATGTGATGTGACTGAGCCTACGAACCAAGATTGCTTTCGACTAAGCCTCACGGCCAAGACTGCTTCGACTAAACCTACAGTGTCAAGACTGTTTCGACTAAGCTTACGGGCTAGTACTCTATATATGTGAGAGGCACTCAGTCACAACAATAAGAACGAATGTGAGTCCCATCTAAATGGCATATGCATAAGATGAATGTTTAAGTGGACTGAATGGCGAATGTGAGATTGAAATTCTGTATGATGTGTGATATATGTGTTATGTGACTGGGTGAGCCATCGATGATGGTCACTCATTGAGTTCGCAAAACTCACCCAAAATTTGTAACTAATTTTTAGGGTAAGAAGAATACCCCGTTAGGCCAACGGGAGTATACTTACAACATTCAAGTGAAGGATAGAGGTCGGGATCAGTTCACGTCTGCATTAGTATCTTTTTATTTCTTTATAAAATTGTGTATTATGAACGTTTGTACAAATGATTATGTCATTTTTAAAGTCAAACTGACTTAAGTGCTTTGTATTTGTGAAAGAGCCCAAGTGGCCATTGAAATTATTATTGACTGTATGTGATGATTGGCTTCCGCATAATGTGTGTTCGTGATTTTAAAAGAAAGAAATTTTTTTTATACTGACTTTTGAATGATTGAGTGCTTTAGCACGCCATCCTCGCGGGGCACGGACTCGGATATCACCATCGATGTCGGGTTCAGGTCTTGTGGGAGTGGGGTGCTACATTTATGTGGTATCAGAGCCCAGAAGTACTATCTTATATGAGAATTCTGAGATATGTGTCAAATCATACGCATATTAGTCATGTCATAGTAGGCAGCGGCAACTGATCCCCAGTATGAGTCATATGCATGAGCATTCCTTAAGAGTTTGAGCTGTTAGAAGCATCGAGGGAAATGATGATTTGACAGAAGGTGAGAAAATGAGGTTTATGGACATTTTGGAAATGAGAAATAGTATCTGGTTTTGCATGATAGATAAGAATCCTCCACAAAAGGGTACATATCCTTGAAGGTGATATATGCTTTGGGGGTGAAATAAGTGTGAATCGGCATATTATCATGGATTGATTGAGGAAAATACGAATATAAATAGAAATGAGGAGACTAAATTGGATAGACAGAATGAAATGAAATCATAAAATTGTTATGATCATAAAAGAGCGAATTTGAAATCGAAATGGTTATGTGAGTATTGTGATAATAGTTTGTAATTCAGTATAAGGAGATAGTAGAAAAAAATTGAGACAAAAAATTTATAATGATTATGCATCAAAAATTTTGGATTGGGTTTGGATATAATATATAAAGATTCAGTGTAATTGTATCGATGGATGTATTATTGAATATGAAATCGAAATTGCAATCGGGTGATATGTCCTCAAATGTGATATAAATGTGAATACACTGTCATGGATTGTTTGAGAAAAAAATAGGGATATAAGTAAAAATAATAAGGTGAAAGTGTATAAGCCAAGTTGATATGACCTCGAAAGGTTGCATTTGGACTTAGGATGGTTGTGTAATTATCGATATAATAGTTTATGATTAAGTATGAGAATATATCTGTGGAGTGGAGATTTAAGCTTCATATAGGTTATGCCCCTACCATTATAAATTGATTGAGAATAAAGATGTGTGAGATGAAATAAATGACAATTGGAAGATGAGATGATGATAATGATATAGGAAGAAGTTATTGAGTTTAGATTAAATTGTCATTGTAAGTGTACATCTGATAGTGAGATCACCATAACAGGTGAAATTATTAAGCATATTCGAATAATATGCGTGAAGATGATATAGGAAGTAATCGGTGACTTATTGAATAAATGCCAATCATAGTTCCTATAGTTCAAAGTTCAAGATAGAGTAAGACGTGAGAGTACTTGTAGTGATCAATTGGGAAGGAATTGAGACTGTTAATGATGTTAACATAGGTGATGAGCTTGAGGGAAAAGAAGAGGGATATGATTATAGCAAAGTCCACATGATTGCGAACTGACACAAAAAGAGAAAGGTTATCCAGAATTAAATGGGATTAAAGTATCCTTAGTAGTATAAGATACTAATTGGTGAATAGATGTGAATACATCTCCAGATAAGATGTGATGATTTTTGTGATGTATGCCAAGATATTAGAGTAAATGAAATTGTTGAAGTGCCCTACAGAGCCTCATTACAAGGGATGTTCTGATCATGTAAGCTATGGCATAAATTGATCTTATTGAGATATTATGCATAGTTGAAATTGATCTTCTCGAGGTATTAAGAATGACTGTTATGCAATGACAACAAATAGTTGATTGATAAGGTTTTATGAACAGTATTGATGATTGTAGTAAGAAATCTTCTTTCAAAGAATAATTTCCCTAAATTGAGTTAAGTTGATCTAACGATTCGATTTAAGAGTGATCAATGAAGAGACAAATCGGAAATGAATATGTAATAAGTCAAAAGTGAATAATGGAGTCATATCCTAAGTAGAAATTCAGGCATAAAAAGTGGAATATGCCACTAAGAGTGTATACATCAAATACATGATTAGATTATAAGTTCGAGGTGACATTAGTTCAAATGTGAGGAGAATATACGTCTATATTATATTCGATGTGAATATGTTCGGAAGATATAAATTGAATATGAGGAATGTGATACCATCTCACAAAGTGAAACACGCAAGTAATTAAAATGTGTGGAGGAACTAGTACGAATGAATAGGCGTTTGAATAAGTCGATGTGAATTAAAGGAATTCGAAGGAAAAGAGAAAATCATTAGAGACAAGAAGTTAAGTGGGAGACTGAATGTAACATCTCGTTACCGATGTGATGGGCATATTGGTAATTTGGATTGGGTTAGAATTGATTACATTCATAATTTGGCATGCACATGCATTTTAGCCTTTATATTTCGTAATAAATGATTATTGTAGCACAAGCATATGTATGTACATACATGTATGACATATTCCCGGCATGATTGTTTAAATTGGTAATTCTGCGATTATTGTATAGATTGTGTTTGAATATAGAATTGGAGTGAAAATTGAATTTTAGGAGTTTAAGAATTGGAATTGGAGTGTATGATTAGGTGTTTCATAATTTTTGAGGATTTTTAGGAATTTTTTTGGAAATTTTAGAGTCATGGACCCGGACCGGAAAAATGACCTAAAAGCTGAATAATTAGATTCCGGTTTCGAAATTGATTGGCAATTGGCACAAGATAATTAGAGTTATGATTTTAGGATGTAATATTTATAGCCAGTGCAAAATTTGGGAGAGATTAGAATAAGAATTGGATTTTTAGACTCCGAGAAGTGGGCATGTGGCAAATGAATTGCCAAACATGCCCTTAGCTCTAAATCCCTAGTATAAAACCCTTATCTTTGGAAATATTGCTTTCCACGATACCTTCCTCTTGCTTTTCTTCTTCTCCTCCATCGTGATCTTCATCTTGCTTGCTCTTTCCTTCCATTTTCTTCTTGTTAAATTGCTCTTATCTTCATTTCTAACCTAACCCTAAGTTTTGTGTTGGAAAAGAAAAATGTTTGGTATTTTTATGGGTGCTTAGCTTGAGGGTTGGAGAATCTTGAGTGTTTTGAAGTTGTGCAAGGTTTAAAATCAAGTAAGTTATTGTTCTTTTAAGTATAGATGGTTTGATTTGATCATTGGTTAGAACTTATGATTGTTGAAAAATATATGAGTTTCGAATGATAGGGATTTGATAATTTTCTTGATTTTGATTTGGGTATTTGAGGGATAATTGATTTTTGATGAAATTGAGTTTAAGGGTTAGTAGTTTAGAGTTTATTGAGTTGTTTTGGAGTTTTTGTAAAGAGAAAAGATGGATTAAATGTTGACAGATCTGAGAAATCTGGATTTCGGGTGTTTTCTGGGTTTGCACGTCGCGATGTGTGAACACGCCACGACTAGCAAATTCCCTTCCACACGTCGCGACGAGTAGAAGCGGGCACGCCGCGGCAAGCAGATTTCTTCTACACACCGCGATGAGCGAAGGACACGCCGCGGCGAGCAGAAGCGGGGGCACCGCGATGCGTTACAACGCATGCGCCGCGACAAAGGCGAGGAGTCTCCCCGCGGCGAGGATGCCCATTTTCTGAAAATGAAATGGATTGTTTTAATGGATGATTTTTGAGGTTTAATTCCAAATGAATTGGTTCTGGAGTGATTAAATTTAGAGACTAAGAATTGTGAATTTATAAGAATAGAATTTTTAAATTTATTTCGAAGGTTCTCGAAATCGGATGACAATTGAATAGTGAATGTGATTTATATTAGAGTGTGACTTTAGAGAGTTCAGAACTTAGTCAATTGAATTATGGTGTTAGGAATTGTTATCTTTTATAGTGAAAGAATTGAATCGGAAAGAATCGGGAATAGTGTCGGGAATGTCATAAACATGTATAGTACGCAATTCATTCGTTGCATATGCATTATAGATTCCTGAAATTGTGCAATTAGTAATGTTTAAATATTTTGATTGTTTTAGAGGCTCAAGTGGAGCGTCGATCTTCCGACGTAGCGGAGACTTCCCGGCAGTAGCTCGGAAGTTTAGAGGTGAGTAACCTAGTTGGTTTCTCAACCTTTATGTGTTAAATTTTCTGCACTTATGCCATGTGGAGTTAAGGAAGGATTTGTGTGTTTGCTTTTGATTGACTTCGGACCATAGGTGTCCGAAATATTTGGAACATGATATAGAAGTGTCAATTGTGGTACATGGCAATAAATTGATTTTAATGCGATCTGAGACATGTGCATTCATGCATAAAGGCATGATAAGATAATGGCAGTTGTGACCGAAGCAGCCAACGTATTTTAGAGCTTTAAGCTCAACGCATCAGGGCCTCGAACCCAACGTAATTTTTAAAGCCACAGGCTCAACGTATTAGGGCTTCAAGCCCACCGTAATCAGGCGCACGGTCACAACAACGTAATGAAAGGGAAAGTGTCACATGTGCATTATATATGTGAATGATAAATTGTGAACTGTGTGAAAGGCAAAATGCCTGATATTGTCAAATGATGATGCATGCGGTATTTTTCGAATATGTTATTGTGTGATATTATGTGAATTGTTTGTTTATGCATGAGTTGGGTGGACCATCGATGATGATTTCGCGCTGAGTTCGTAAACTCACCCAACATTGCAAATATTTTTCAGGACAGAGATAGTAGACTCCTAGCTCCAGTTAGTGAGGGATTTCTCCTGCCTTATTGAGCGCGTTGACAAGAGAAGTATGGCTCACAGGTCGGTCAGCTGGTATGATTTTTGGGGATGACTTAGTTAGTTGTGTATCAGTTTCCTTTTTGGAATATTGTACTTAGACTTTGGAAAACTGATAGACTTGTACATTTATGGTTTTTAAGAAATGAAATGAGAAGTATTTTGGTTTCAAAATTTTAGTGATTTGGATATTATGGTTCTATTATTTTGATGCCATATGGATTATAGAAATGATCGTTTGTAGTGCACCCTCATCGTGGGTTATGTATCGGAATGACCTACGGGCGTCTCAGTGCGTACCCTACTGTAAGGGGATGCTATGCTAAAAATGACATGAGACAAAATTATTTTCATTGGAGAATTAGTCTCCTAAGGAATTGTAAAAAATTAACACAAGGAAAAATGTGAGTGATATCTATTGGAGTTAAGGATACTCCAATGGTATTATGATATTGAAGATTTAAGTGATCAAAGCAAAATTGTATTAATTAGTGACTGTGATCATAGATGGTATTTTGAGAGTGTTTGCAAGATAAAAAGGGGACGTTTTGAATATCTGAGCAATGCGACATTGATGATAATAATATCATTTAGATTTGGAGATTATGCATTATATAATGAATTTGAGATTAAGATACAATCCTGTGTAATAGTCTAAAGTGGTTTTTGTATGCATAGAGCCAATTAAGTTCTTATGGGTTGATTTTGGTTCATGGTAGAAGTGTTATGATAGAAATCGCTTTGAAGTCTTGGAGATATTAGATGTGCCAAATCATTTCTGGAATGTACATTATATAAGATTGAGGAAATTATTAAGTTTGGAGGAAATGCAAAAATGAGTGCAATACTGGTAAAATTCGTGTGTAATCTGACACACTGAACAGACAATTCTATAATGGAATAATACACATTCAGATATTGAGGTTTCCAAATTTAGTGTAATGAGGAGTGCAGAATATTGAGTGGCATATGGGGTAAAATAAATTGTTGCTAGTTACATTGAAATTTAAGATCAACTTTATTGGAAAGAAGTAAGAAACCAAAAAGCTAAAGAGTCAGAATTGTGAATCACACGGAAAAGTGAAAACGAATCTGAACTTTCGAGTGAAATCGGAAAAAAATGATATTTAGTGATTGAAATAAGAAGTACGTATATCTGATTAAGATGATTGAGCAAAGAAAATGTTAGAGAAGCCTAAGTAACAACCTAAGATAAACATCCTAGTAGGGATATGCTAAGATTGTATTTTAGCTGCTAAGGATGTAGAAACAAGTGGTTGAAGGTTTGAGCTACCAGCAGTTTTAACTGTTAGGAATATGCTTGAAGCTCATATTTTTGAGTTCGTAGGAAGATGAGATTGAGGCATAGTTCGAATTGACTACAGGTATAACAATTGTTATCATAGTGGCATCATTAGAAGTGATATGGGGCATAGTATGACAGAAGGGTGGTTATTCACCCTAACATTGAGATGAAGAAGGCCTAAAATGATATAAGGCCATAATAAATGTGAGATACTGTTAGTAAGTGAGATGAATCTGAAATAAGAGTAAAGTGAATCATGAAAGATGAATGAGGTACGTAGACCAACACTGTATTTAGAGACTATAGTGAAATGGACATAAGAGTTGAATGTGTTAACACTGAAGAGTGAAGTGAATTTTCAAAGGAGTGATGAAGTGATTTTGTGAGTATTACCTTGGTAAGATGCGCTCAGATTTGGAAAAAGGATAATTTAAGCTATATGAATTGGTATGTATGAAAATTTTTATGAATTAGTGTTACTGGTGAAAGAGGTCTTAAATTCATAATATGTGATATGTGATTAGGTTCTGAAATAATGGTATGATCAAAGAGATAGATTGACAACATACAAAATAAAAGCTAGTGAGTAATATGAAATATACTGATGAAATAGTCAAGATAGTGTGATAGCTAAATAAGTGATTAAAAAACTTATTAAGTCTGTCAACTATGGTCATTTGGAAGAAAAAGTTTTGAGTGGGGAAGTATATGGGGAACGCAAGAGTATATGAGGAAACAATATCCCTGCCTTATCGATCAATTGAATATTAATTTCGAGGACAAAATTTTTTAAAGGAGGGGAGAATTGTAACATCCCGTCCCCATATTAAGGGTCAGGACCTGAAATTTCAATACATGTAAGCTTAAAGAGAGACTAAGGAATGCATTTTTCTTACTCATGCATCATGTTAGCATATAAGCACATAAATACGGAATGTTTTCGCATAAAAAGTGGAATATGCATTCATTGACAACTTCCGGGTATAATTGATATTAAATGTGTTTTTATTGAAAATAAGGAGTAGAAGGAGTAGAAAGAGTGATCTTGGTATGAGTTGTGATAAGGAAAGATTTAGAAACAAAATTGCTAGTGATCTGGAAAAATATTCACTGAATATGCTTCAGTATTTTAGCCACAACATTTTCTATAGTAATCCAAATAATATGATTCTTAATTTGAATTAAACTAGAGATATATGGCTACATTTTTTATGAAGACGTCAAATTTCAATTCTATGTCTAAGAGTCTCAAATATTGTCATGAAGTGAAGAATTGGGTACAGTGTTGGTGTATGAAGGAAAAATTTATCTTTGGGATTTTGGGGCGAACTTGGGACTGATAAAGATGAATTTTTGGCAAACTTTCCTTTTGAAAAGT
Source organism: Erythroxylum novogranatense (assembly GCA_029891385.1). Taxonomy (NCBI): domain Eukaryota; kingdom Viridiplantae; phylum Streptophyta; class Magnoliopsida; order Malpighiales; family Erythroxylaceae; genus Erythroxylum; species Erythroxylum novogranatense. Next base: position 31,947,714 of record CM057225.1, on the reverse strand, counting down.
TGTAGATCTTTATTTTATCTTTCCAACGGTATATTATATGAAAAATTTGGACATCGGAGTCAAAAGTTATGATTCTTATAATTGGAGTCATTCTGGACGCGAAAAGCAGACAGAAAAAAGTAGACGATGAAAAGTAGACAAAAAAAGTAGACGATAAAAAGCAGACGGAAAAAAGTAGACGATGAAAAGTAGACGGAAAAAAAGTAGACGATGAAAAGCAGACAGAAAATGTGTTCTAAAACATATAAATGAAGTGTAAGTCTAAGTTCAATTAGAGACACATGAATTCTGAAATGGGAATGAGCATAAAATGTGTTCTAGAACATATACCCGAGATTGTCATTGAGCATGCATTGTACATAGTCCATTATTACAATTGGGTAAAAATGAATGTTATTATGTGTGCAATTATTAATGAGTGTGCAACATGTGTCTTGCATAAATGGACTATGCAGGTTAAGTGTCCATATTCAGGCGCTCCTCGATTTTAGAAACAAATGCTAAAATGGAGCATACTGTGAGTAGACCTAGATTGGTCTCATTCCATTATTTGTTTATTTGACTTTTCGTTATTAATTGAATTCTGAATGATTGTGTGAATGTGATTGTTATGTTGGTTCCCGGACAGGAGGCTCGATGATTGTGATATTTGATTTTATATTGAAGTGTTGCATGTATGTGAATAAGCTAAATTAAGTGCACTGAAGTGATTGCTAAGTGATTTCTGAATGTGAAATTGCATACAAGTAAAGGATGTAATTCTCAACTTAAGGTTGAATGCCGGACCACGGTCCGATGATAAGTGTCTGTGACCAGATAAGAGCATGCAATATGTGTGATGCATTCCATGGCATGAATGCATGAAATGTAAAGGCGTTGTGACTTGAGTCGCATGTATGAAGTTTTTCGACGTAGAACTATGCTCCGTGATTATGTGATGTGACTGAGCCTACGGGCCAGTACTCTGTTTTGACTAAGCCTATGGGCCTGTACTCTGTTTTGACTAAGCCTACGGGCTAGTACTCTGTTTTAACTAAGCTTACGGGCTAATACTCTGTATATGTGAGAGGCACTCAGTCACAACAATAAGAACGAATGCGAGTCCCATCTAAATGGCATATGCATAAGATGAATGTTTAAGTGCATTGAATGGCGAATGTGAGATTGGAATTCTGTATGATGTGTCATATATGTGTTATGTGACTGGGTGAGCCATCGATGATGGTCACTCATTGAGTTCGCAAAACTCACCCAAAATTTGCAAATAATTTTTAGGGTAAGAAGAATACCCCGTTAGGCCAACGAGAGTATACTTACAGCATTGAAGTGAAGGATAGAGGTCGGGATCAGTTCGTTTCTGCATTAGTATCTTCTTATTTCTGTATAAAATTGTGTATTATGAACTTTTGTACAAAGGATTATGTCATTTATAAAGTCAAACTGACTTAAGTGCTTTGTATTTGTGAAAAGGCCCAAGTGGCCATTGAAATTATTATTGACTGTATGTGATGATTGGCTTCTGCATAATATGTCTTCGTGATTTTAAAAGAAAAAAAAAATTTATACTGCCTTTTGAATGATTGAGTGCTCTAGCACGCCACCCTCGCGGGACACGGACTCGGATATCACCATCGATGTCGGGTTCGGGTCTTGTTGGAGTGGGGTGCTACATTTATGTGGTATCAGAGCCTAGAAGTACTATCTTATATGGGAATTCTGAGATATGTGTGAAATCATACGTCTATTGGTCATGTCATAGTAGGTAACGACAACTGATCCCCGATATGAGTCACATACATGAGCATTCCTTAAGAGTTTGAGCTGTTAGAAGCATCGAGAGAAATGATGATCTGACAGAATGTGAGAAAATAAGGTTTATGGACATTTTGGAAATGAGAAATAGTATCTGGTTTTGCATGATAGATAAGAGTCCTCCACAAAAGGGTACATATCCTTGAAGGTGATATATCCTTTGGGGGTGAAATAAGTGTGAATCGGCATATTGTCATGGATTGATTGAGGAAAATAAGAATATAAATAGAAATAAGGAGACTAAAGTGGATAGACAGAATGAAATGAAATCATAAAATTGTTATGATCATAAAAGAGCGAATTTGAAATCGAAATGGTTATGTGAGTATTGTGATAATAGTTTGTAATTCAGTATAAGGAGATAGTAGAAAAAAATTGAGACAAAAAATTTATAATAATTATGCATCAAAAATTCTAGATTGGGTTTGGATATAATATATAAAGATTCAGTGTAATTGTATCGATGGATGTATTATTGAATATGAAATCGAAATTGCAATCGGGTGATATGTCCTCAAATGTGATATAAATGTGAATACACTGTCATGGATTGTTTAAGGAAAAATAGGGATATAAGTAAAAATAAAAAGGTGAAAGTGTATAAGCCAAGTCGATATGACCTCAAAAGGTTGCATTTGGACTTAGGATGGTTGTGTAATTATTTGTTGGATCGGAAAAAGAACGTATGCTTAGTTTGGAGAAACGATAGATTTCAAAACTTTTTAAGAAATCATCTTGCAGCGGAAGCAATATATCCAAATCAACATGCTAATCCATACATGATATCGTATAAGGATAATAAAACCAAGAATAAGATAAAAGGAATTACCGACTCCTTCGCTACAGCTTTAAATTCTCGCTGCGCTATCCTCTCCTTCTTATATCCAAATCCTTTGCCTTTGAGTCTTTTCCTTTAGCAATCTATCTTCTTCCTTGTTGTAGTATCCTCAACCAATTAGATTTACCACTTGTTCTTCAAGGACAACTAGGTTAACAAAATCCTTTGGTGGGAAAGGAGAAGAAATATTTGGAGGAGATTTTCTTAGAAGAAGAAGAACCAAAATTGAAACTCTTTCAATTCTTTCACTTAGGAATTTCGGTTCTACCTTGCATGAAAGGAGAGAATGTCTAAAACCATGCAAGAACCCTTTCTTACATCTCAATTTGAAATATGCATGAATGGAAAAGTGAGAGGCATCCAATGCATCACTTACATTAATCACTCATCAAATAGCCAATAAATGAGACTTACTTCATTTATCTTTAAAAGGCTATTTGAAAAGACCATAACCTATAATTGAATACCCATTTCGGTTTTGGCAAGAAGAAAGAAGGAAGATGGTCCATCTAATGCACATCTTTCATCTTTAATCTAATGAATGCAAATAGGTTACATGCCAACATTAAAAGCCAACCATTAAATCATTTAATGGTAAGTTCATAACTCCATTTAATAATGATGAACCATAATAAAGACCATCTTTATTTAGTATTTTAATGTCAAATGTGTGGTTACACATCTAACCTAACACAATTTCGAAATTGCTTCTTCTCCATTTAAAAAAATTTTGTTTTAATATAATTAATCTAATCAATTACATTAAACCAAAACAAGCCCATTTCTAAATGAACATATGGGCTTCCAATTAACCATTAATTAGTATAAGCCCATCATTCAATTATGGACTTCTAAAGCCTCCAAACTACTTCTTACTTAGCTTGATAACCTTCCTTAAAGCCAAGTGGGGAATCTTATTGGACTTTGATAATTCAAGCTCCAATACGCCCAGAAATAATTCAATCTCATTGGAATTAATTCTAGCTTATTAACTAAATGTCATTCCACTAAAGACAATTAGTTGAACTCTTGAATTATTAAATATTATGAGAATATGTCCAATTGCAAACCCTATTTAGAACCTTATTATAGCCATCCGCATAACAAAGGGTAAAATTACCGTTTTGCCCTTATGTTGGTTTTTTCTTCTAGATCTCTCATTTTACTTTATATGGTGATTAACACATAAGATCTCATCTTAGTGTTAAGACTTGATGGGTAGCTAGTCCATCAAACTACTGGCACCAGTTTAATCACCAAATCTCCTTAAAACATCTAGAAGAGATGATAACACTATAAACTCTTTATTTGAGTGAATGTTCCCTGATACATGTTTCAATTAATAATTCCAACATGCAGACACTGGACCCTGTAAAAATCCATTCCGATCATATCAAGAATTATAATGAAACACATATGAGTTCACCACTCATCAAGATTGTGGTTCATAATAAGCGAATGCTTAAGTTGTATGTTTTAAGATTAAAGTAACGACCCACTTTATTCTTGAAAACATACTTGATTCCAAATTCATTTAATAGTGCCATTATCGATAGTCTACTACTATCATGATATGAAACTCATCATTCCATTTAAGTAAACTCCTTTACTTATATGGAGATAAATCGCAACACTACAGTCTAAACCATAATCAAACGACCAACTTGATTATTCAACTGTGAATCAATGAATTCAGATTCTAATAATATACATGTTTCCCATACATCTCTATGTATATGTATATTACTTACAAATGAATCTTGGTATTTTATGACCAGATATATAATGCTCATACAGATAAAACCAAACTCTTTGTTTTATTAATAATAAATATTTTCATTACAAAATCAGAATCGATGAAGATAAAGTTACATGTAAATACACTTGCTTTCCAGGGCACTATATTTATATAACTCCAAAATTATTGATATAAGAGTTTATGATTAAGTATGAGAATATATCTGTGGAGTGGAGATTTAAGCTTCATATGGGTTATGCCCCTACCATTATAAATTGATTGAGAATAAAGATGTGTGAGATGAAATAAATGACAATTGGAAGATGAGATGATGATAATGATATAGGAAGAAGTTGTTGAGTTTAGATTAAATTGTCATTGTGAGTGTACATCTGATAGTGGGATCACCATAACAGGTGAAATTATTAAGCATATGCGAATAATATGCGTGAAGATGATATAGGAAGTAATCGGTGACTTATTGAATAAATGCCAATCATAGTTCCTATAGTTTAAAGTTCAAGATAGAGTAAGACGTGAGAGTACTTGTAGTGATCAATTGGGAAGTAATTGAGACTGTTAATGATGTTAACATAGGTGATGAGCTTGAGGGAAAAGAAGAGGGACATGATTATAGCAAAGTCCACATGATTGCGAACTGACACAAAAAGAGAAAGGTTATCTAGAATTAAATGGGATTAAAGTATCCTTAGTAGTATAAGATATTAATTGGTGAATCGATGTGAATACATCTCCAGATAAGATGTGATGATTTTTGTGATGTATGCCAAGATATTAGAGTAAATGAAATTGTTGAAGTGCCCTACAGAGCCTCATTACAAGGGATGTTCTGATCATATAAGCTATGGAATAAATTGATCTTATTGAGATATTATGCATAGTTGAAATTGATCTTCTCGAGGTATTAAGAATGAATGTTATGCAATGACAAAAAATAGTTGATTGATAAGGTTTTATGAACAATATTGATGATTATAGTAAGAAATCTTCTTTTAAAGAATAATTTCTCTAAATTGAGTTAAGTTGATCTAACAATTCGATTTAAGAGTGATCAATGAAGAGACAAATCGGAAATGAATATGTAATAAGTCAAAAGTGAATAATGGAGTCATATCCTAAGCAGAAATTCAGGATTAAAAAGTGGAATATGCCACTAAGAGTGTATACATCAAATACATGAGTGGATTATAAGTTCTAGGTGACATTAGTACAAATGTGAGGAGAATATAGGTTTATATTATATTCGATGTGAATATGTTCGGAAGATATAAATTGAATCTGAGGAATGTCATACCATCTCACAAAGTGAAACACGCAAGTAATTGAAATGTGTGGAGGAACTAGTACGAATGAATAGGCGTTTGAATAAGTCGATGTGAATTAAAGGAATTAAAAGGAAAAGAGAAAATCATTAGAGACAAGAAGTGAAGTGGGAGACTGAAAATCACATCAGACAAAATTACTTTCATTGGAGAATTAGTCACCTAAGGAATTGTAAGAAATTAACACAAGGAAAAATGTGAGTGATATCTATTGGAGTTAAGGATTCTCCAATGGTATTATGATATTGAAGATTTAAGTGATCCAAGCAAAATTGTATTAATTAGTGACTATGATCATAGATAGTATTTTGAGAGTGTTTGCAAGATAAAAAGGGGACGTTTTGAATATTTGAGGAATGCGAAATTGATGATAATAATATCATTTAGATTTGGAGATTATGCATTATATAATGAATTTGAGATTAAGATACAATCCTTTGCAATAGTCTAAAGTGGTTTTTGTATGCATAGAGCCAATTAAGGTCTTATGGGTTGATTTTTGTACATGGTGGAAGTGTTATGATAGAAATCGATTTGAAGTCTTGGAGATATTAGATGTGCCAAATCATTTCTGGAATGTACATTATATAAGATGGAGGAAATTATTAAGTTTGGAGGAAATGCACAAATGAGTGCAATACTGGTAAAATTCGTGTGTAATATGACACACTGAACAGACAATTCTATAATGGAATAATACACATTTAGATATTGAGGTTTCCAAATTTAGTGTAATGAGGAGTGCAGAATATTAAGTGGCATATGGGGTAAAATAAATTGTTGCTAGTTACATTGAAATTTAAGATCAAGTTTACTGGAAAGAAGTAAGAAACCAAAAAGCTAAAGAGTCAGAATTGTGAATCACCCGGAAAAGTGAAAACGAATATGAACTTTCGAATGAAATCGGAAAAAAAATGATATTTGGTGATTGAAATAAGAAGTACGTATATCCGATTAAATGATTGAGCAAAGAAAATGTTAGAGAAGCCTAAGTAACAACCTATGATAAACATCCTAGTAGGGATATGCTTAGATTGTATTTTAGCTGCTAAGGATGTAGAAACAAGTGGTTGAAGGTTTGAGCTACCAACAGTTTTAACTGTTAGGAATATGCTTGAAGCTCATATTTTTGAGTTCGTAGGAAGATGAGATTGAGACATAATTCGAATTGCATAATTCGAATTGACTATAGGTGTAACAATTGTTATCATAGTGGCATCATTAGAAGTGATATGGGCAAGAGCAGTTTAAAAATGTTTGAAGTATATCTTTTGAAGCACTAAACCAGATTGAATGATTTCGGTGGCATTAGAAACTTAAGACAATGGAGGAAATTTTCTAGAAGAAAGTGTTATGTCATAATGTTCAAGGGTATTTTTGATAAGACAATTAAGTATAAAAGACATAAGGCAGAGTTAAAAGGGGTAAATGAGACAATTCTCACTCATTAAGGGCATAAATGGAAGAAGAAATGTTGTTTTGCTTATAAATAAAGGAGAAACATGAATGAAAAGATTCTAGAGAAGCAAAATGAGTGGATTAGAAAAGAGATAAGAGAGAGAGAACATGGAAAAGAAATGAAAGAAAGAAGGAAGAGAAAACAAGTTAGAGTTTTAATTTCCTTGGCCTTCAAGAGAGATTTTGACGTTGTTCAAGAAGAGAATAAGAAAGAGGAAGAAAAGAGCTTCCATTTGAGTTAAAGATCTCTTCATTTGGTGAAGAATCAAGGGATGATCAATTGAATCTTTGAATCTTTGTAAAGATTCTAGTTTATGGAGTTTAGGAAATGCTTGGGTTTAAATATGTTAGAATCTATTTCAGTGATTATGCATTGTGGGATCTTAAAGTGGATTCTTATTGAATGAGATTGGTTTGTCTTAGGAAACTAAAAGAATCCTACCTAAGTGTGTTTTTAAGTATGAAGTGCTAAACCATGAAGGGGAATTGGATATTATGAGATCATGTGAGGTTAGAAAAAAAGATGATGAGAAATTAAGTTATGATATAGAGTAACCAAGTGTTCTTGAAGTGTAAGCTTATGAGAAAGCTAGACTTATAAAAAGGGTAAAGATTGAAAGGAGCATTTAGATTGATCATGTACAAATGAAGTGTAAGTCTAAGTTCAATTAGAGACACATGAATTCTGAAATGGGAATGAGCATAAAATGTGTTCTAAAACATATACCTGGGATTGTCATTGAGCATGCATTATACATAGTCCATTATTACAATTGTGTAAAAATGAATGTTATTATGTGTGCAATTATTAATGAGTGTGCAATGTGTGTCTTGCATAAATGGACTATGCAGGTTAAGTGTCCGTATTCAGGCACTCCTCAATTTTGGAAGCAAATGCTAAAATGGAGCGTACTGTGAGTAGACCTAGATTGGTCTCATTCCATTATTTGTTTATTTGACTTTTCGGTATTAATTGAATTCTGAATGATTGTGTGAATGTGATTGTTATGTTGGTTCCCGGACAGGAGGTCTGATGATTGTGATATTTGATTTGATATCGAAGTGTTGCATGTATGTGAATAAGCTAAATTAAGTGTACTGAAGTGATTGCTAAGTGATTTCTGAATGGGAAATTGCATACAAGTAAAGGATGTAATTCTCAACTTAAGGTTGAATACCGGACCACGGTTCGATGATAAGTGTCTGTGACCAGATAAGAGCATGCAATATGTGTGATGCATTCCATGGCATGAATGCTTGAAATATAAAGGCGTTGTGACTTGAGTCGCCTGTATGAAGTGCTTCTACGTAGAGCTATGCTCCGTGATTATGTGATGTGACTGAGCCTACGGACCAGTACTCTGTTTCGACTAAGCCTACGGGCCAGTACTCTGTTTCGACTAAACCTACAGGTCAGTACTCTATTTGGACTAAGCTTACGGGCTAGTACTCTATATATGTGAGAGGCACTCAGTCACAACAATAAGAACAAATATGAGTCCCATCTAAATGGCATATGCATAAGATGAATGTTTAAGTGCACTGAATGGCGAATGTGAGATTGGAATTCTATATGATGTGTGATATATGTGTTATGTGACTGGGTGAGCCATCGATGATGGTCACTCATTGAGTTCGCAAAATTCACCCAAAATTTGCAACTAATTTTTAGGGTAAGAAGAATACCCCGTTAGGCCAACGGGAGTATACTTACAGCATTCAAGTGAAGGATAGAGGTCGGGATCAGTTCGCGTCTGTATTAGTATCTTCTTATTTCTGTATAAAATTGTGTATTATGAACGTTTTTACAAATGATTATGTCATTTATAAAGTCAAACTGACTTAAGTGCTTTGTATTTGTGAAAGGGCCCAAGTGGCCATTGAAATTATTATTAACTGTATGTGATGATTGGCTTCCGCATAATGTGTGTTCGTGATTTCAGGTGAAAGAAAAAGAAATTTTTATACTGACTTTTGAATGATTGAGTGCTCTAGCACGCCACCCTCGCGGGGCACGAACTCGAATATCACCATCGATGTCGGGTTCAGGTCTTGTGGGAGTGGGGTGCTACACTATAGCTATTATTAGAAGTGATCATGGTGGTGAGTTTGAAAATGAGAACTTCAGAATGTTCTATGAAGAGAATGGAATTTTCAAAAAAATTTCTGCCCCTACAACTCTACAACAAAATGGAGTTGTTGAAAGGAAAAATAGGACGATTCAGGAAATGGCTAGGACTATGCTGTGTGAGATGAATCTTTCTAAGTACTTCTAGGCAGAAGCTGTGAATACAACATGTTATATTCAAAACAGAATACTTCTACGACCATTGTTGAAGAAAACTCCATGTGAGTTATGGAATGGCAGGAAACCTAATATATCCTACTTCCATCCATTTGGTTGCAAGTGCTCTATATTGAATACAAAGGAAAGTCTGGGTAAATTCGACTCTAAGAGTTATTCTGGAATTTTTCTAGGCTATTCTCTATCATCAAAAGCCTTTAAGATTTACAACCTTACCTCTAAGACTGTTGAGCAAACCATTCATGTCAAGTTTGATGATAGTTCTCAACCAAGTAGGAGGGATGATCCTGATAATGAAATCCTTTCAGTGCCCTTGGTTGATAATGAAGAAGTATCACCATCAGAAGCTTCCTTAGACAAAGTTGAAGATATTCCTGAGACTCTTAATTTGAAGAGAGATTGGAAATATAAGAGTTCTCATCCAAAAGAGTTGATTATAGGAGAGACCTCAGACAGTGTGCAGACTAGGTCCAAATTTAGAAGAGAAGCAAATAGTGCATTTATTTTTAAAATGGAGCCTAAGAAAATTGATGAAGCTCTTCAAGATGAAACTTGGATTTAAGCCATGCAAGAGGAACTGAATCAGTTTACTAGTAATAAAGTTTGTTCCTTAGTTCCCAGACCACCGAAAAAGTCCATCATAAGAACTAGATGGGTTTTTGAGAATAAGATAGATGAATCAGGTAGAGTGAGTTGTAACAAAGCAAGATTAGTAGCATACGGCTATAATCAGCAGGAAGGAATAGACTACAATGAGACTTATGCTCCTGTAACAAGACTAGAAGCTATTAGGATACTGCTTGCATATGCTGTCTGTCACGATATAAAACTATTTCAAATGGACGTGAAGAGTGCCTTTTTAAATGGCTTTATAGATGAAGAAGTTTATGTGAATCAACCTCCAGGTTTCGAAGATGTTAAGAAACCAGATCATGTCTATAGACTTCATAAGGCTTTGTATGGTTTGAAATAAGCTCCTCGAGCTTGGTATGATCGTCTGATTTCCTTTCTTATTGAGAATAAGTTTACTAAAGGTCAGGTGGATAAAAATTTATTTAGAAAGTGCATAAATAATGATTTTATTATTGTTCAAATTTATGTTGATGATATTATTTTTGGTGCTACCTTTGAAGTGTTATGTGCTAATTTTGAAATTTTGATGAAAAATGAATTTGAGATGAGCATAATGGGTGAATTAAAATTCTTTCTTGGGTTGCAAGTTAAGCAAACCGAAGAAAAGATTTTTTCATCAATAGAAGTATGTGAAGGAATTGTTGATAAAGTATGATATGGGAAAAGTAAAACCAATGTCAACTCCGATGCATCCTTCAAATCATTTGTCCAAGGTTGAAACTGGCAAGAAGGTTCATCAAACTCTGTATAGAGGGATCATTGGTTCCTTACTTTACCTTACAGTAAGCAGACCTGACATTTTGTTTAGTGTTTGTTTGTGTGCAGGATTTCAGGCAGATCTAAGAGAATCTCATTATATTGTTGTCAAAAGAATTTTGAGATATTTATCAGGTACTACTGATCTTTGCTTAATGTATGAGAAAGGTAAAGATTTTAGGTTAATTGGCTACTGTGATGCGGATTATGCCGGAGATAGGATTGATAGAAAAAGTACGAGTGGAGGATGTCACTTTCTTGGAAGTAACCTAGTTTCGTGGTCAAGTAAGAGGCAAAGCTCAATTGCTCTATTAACAGCAGAAGCCGAGTATATGTCAGTTGCAAGTTGTTGTTCACAGACGTTGTGGATTAAGTACCAGCTAGAGGGCGGACATAGTCACTAAGCCATTAAGTGAAGAAAGATTAAGAGAAATCAGACGAAACCTTAACATGGTGATGTTAAGTAATCAACCATCTGACACGTCATGACCTAGATGAAAAGGTTGAAAGAGTAAACAGTAACCGTAACCGTGAGTTACAGCTGATAACGTTCGTTAGAAGAAAGTTTTGGAGGGAAGGTTTCTTATAGCCTTGAGAACACCACCTATTCTAGAACACTCATGATATACCATGACAATCAACCTTTGAAGAATCCTCAACAAAAACCTTTCATTACTCTGTTTGGATTTCAAACTTTCCTTGCTCACACTCTCAACCACACAAACCGATTTCACTTCTTTGAAAAATTTCTCTATTCTTAGTTCGTTGTTAACTACAAGAAATGGAGACAGCCATGACAAGCGGAAAACTTATTAATTTTGAATCCCTGAAGAAGGACAACATGGATATTGAACCAGAGATTGTAGCAGTTGGATGGAGGAATTTCTTTCAAATTTGAGAGAGTCTACATGAATGAAGTTTATGATTTCTGGAAGAACCTGGAATTGATAGCCGATACTCTTGTATCTTCGGTGGATAACTTGTTGATTATTGTGACCATGAAGATGATTGAGAAGGTCACATAGTGTCCATTTGAAGGAGAGGAGCTCACAAGGAAAGCTAGATGGATGACACAAGCTAGTGTGAAGGAAACCCAGATCAATTTACAGTTATATGGAGGCAATGACCCAAGGGAAAGAAAGGCGTCCAATCTTGTTCCAAAGGCTAGGGTATTACACTCATTTCTTTTTCATCATGTACTACCGAGAATAGGGTCAAGGAATTTGGTAACAACGCTAGATGAACAATGCCTATTTCATCTACTAAATCGTCAGCCTATCAACCTACCATTCCTTATCTTTCATTATATGGTAAAGTCTAAGAAAGACTCGACTGCTCTACCATATGGAATGATACTAACAAGGATATTCAGAGACTCTGAGTACGTTTGGAAAGGGGAAACAGGATGAAGATGAATATCAAAAGTGTCATCAATTCTGCAAAAATTAGTAAAATGGGCTTGAAGAATCTGAAAAAAGTAGAAGCAGATTCTAAAAAGAAAGCCAGGATTGAGGGGTAGTGTGCTAAAAAAGAATCTCCCTTAACAAAATCAAAATCTCAATCTGTTGAGAGGATACCTGCAGAAGGAGAAAAGGAACCGTCAGGACAATCAATGGGAAAGACGATATCTCTTAAAGAAGGAAGCCATGTGCAACAAAAGGAGGCAGTAACCCTGAAAAGAAAAGGGGATATGCTACTTTCGGAGAAGCTGAAGCAAGCAAAAAGATCGCCTAGAGTTCGAACCTTACGTCAACAAGAAGAAAAGAAAAGGAAAGAGTTGATTCACGGTGAAAACTCTGAGAAGACAACATCTCAGGAAACCAGGTCCTTAGTTTCAATTTTGAGAGAAGAATCACCAAAATTGGCTAAAGTGACTGAAATAAAGAAGAAATTAGAATTTGAGAAAGTAAAACCTCAACCTCAACAGACTTTCAGACTGATTAAGGAGAATAAGAAAGAGAAAATCAGTACTGAGAAGCGCACTCCTACTGTTGTTCAGAAAAATAAGAAGATAGTGGAACGTAGTCCAGCACAGGTCAATACTTCTCGGCTGATAAGAAAAGAAGACTTGAGAGTCAAGATTTTTGAAGAAATTCAACCTGTCAGGAGTAACAATTCAATAATAATCAAAGAAATCCCAAAAAGGTCAGTCAAGGTACAATTTCAACCTATACTGGTAAATAGTAGTACCATACATCTGTTGGGTGAGGACGAGAAAAGTATGTATAATGTTCTGAAGGATGAAGGAACCAGACCATACCCCACACAGATGACAAAGTAGAACTACACTATTTTTTCAATCACAAGGAAAACTGTGATCAAGGTTGTGCCTGATATTCAACCTCGACCTTTCATTGTTTGCAATGATTATAAAGGGAAGAAGAAGATGTATCCTAAAAGGATAAATGATCTGACAGATGAACAAACTGAAGTTGAAGTGAGAAACATTGATGAAGCATGCCATGCAGTTTAGTATATTGGAACGTATGTTTCCCACTTCATTTCAACAGCGTCAGGAAGTAACTGTGGTAAGCGAACCACTAAAGATTCTTTTTAGATAGGTGGAAGACTTTCAGAAGGGTCGTACAGATCCATTAAGGTTGGAGACTGAAGCTACTCAGCAGAGTCTCTTGTGCATTTCGTTATGCACATTAGACCTTTATCAACTGTGTGTTCATTTGGTGATGTTCTACACCTTTTGGGAAGACAAGTTCCATGTATAACTAGCTTTGATGATCTTGATCTTCTAGAACCTAACCTATCGGTTCAACCTCCTACCATTACAATAATTGAACCAGATGTTATATCTTCAGATGCATATACTACGACTGTTGATGTTGAAGTCGTACAACAGAAGCCTGATGAAGATATTGAAGAGAAAGTTGATTATCTGTGTGCTTCTATGGTCGACTTGCATAAAGAAGTAGTGGATATTCGACAAGATATCAAGTCACTTCGCATTGAGATGAGAAAAAAATATTTTCTGAAGTTATGAAGAATCTGTGATCATGATCTTTTTGATCAGTAACAAATAGGGGGAGAAAGGAGAAGAGTAAGAAGAAATGACAAAGATAGGGGAAAATAAGAAAAGAAAAGGAGAACAGAACAAAAGATGGAGGAAAGAAATTTTTTTCTATGATTATTTGTTATCATCAAAAAGGGGGAGATTGTTAAGTCAAAATGACTTTACGATTAATTTGGATGAAAACCAAATAATCATGAAGCTGAAGAAAAATGAGACGGAAGCAAAAGCAAAGTGAGACGGAAGCAAACGCAAAGTAAGACGGAAGCAAAAGCAAAGTGAGATGGAAACAAAAGCAAAATGAGACGGAAGCAAAAGCAAAAATGAGACGGAAGCAAAAGAGAAAGTGAGACAGAAGGAAAATGAGACGGAAGAGAAAGCAAAATGAGGTGGAAACAAAAATGAGACGGAAGCAAAAGCGAAAGTGAGACGAAATCAAAATGAGACGAAAGCGAAAATGAGATGGAAGCAAAATGAGACGAAGCGAAACTGATATGTGCTTAATTGTTGATATTTTTAATTATTTACACTTAGCGATTAATGATACAAAAATGCTTAAAATAATCACTTTAATTTATATATTATTTTAGGTACAATTTGGAAGTAAAGAAATTAAAGTGAGTCAGAAGAATTACATTTAGGTCGTTTTTTAAGATTTACTTTTACTTGTCTTCATGTAATAAGAAGAGGAAAAAATTTCGTTGCAATCAGTTGGAAATAAATAGAATAAAGCGACAACGTATGAAGCCAAAACGCTGCACATAAAGGAGGAGCAGGAACGACTGCGTTTCACACATGCATCATGCGTGAAACACAGTCAGCATCTGCATTTAACGCAGGTGCAGAGGAGCAAAATGCATGGGAGGAGGCAACACGCAACAAGGAGACAAGCAAAATGTTTTAAGGGGTGATGCGTGACCCATAATTGTCTTATCATTGCACAGTACGTGCAAGAGGACAAGCACAGTAGACACAAGCTCAACAGGAACAATAAGCAGCTTGAAGTGAGACACAACGCAGAATCTTGTGCGTTTTGTTTCAAAAAGGGGCAGCAGCTGAGGTTTTAAAGGGAATAGTGGAGATGCAGCGTTTCACTTAAAAACGCTAAAGCACGCACACATGGAGCAAGACGGTTTTTAAATGAAGGGATTGAAATCTTATGGGTCTTGTCAATTGTACAGTATCAAGAAGCACAGGAGGTGATAGAGAGACACAGACTGCACAACTATACTGGAAAAAAAACAGAAGAAAAGAGAGCAGAAGTTGCGTCTTGCATAAGGGTCTGCGATTAACACAGTTTTCTGCGTTAAAACGCAGACAAGGAGAGTGAGCTAGCAGAACGAGGGTTGAAGCTATTTTTTGAAAAGTACCTATGAAAGGCTAAACATCTTGACATTGGTTCGGAGGTAATATCAATGTCGATGATCCGGGTTAAGTATTTTTTTGTATTATTTTTTTGTTTCTTTCTCTCATTAGAAATTGATTGTGTTATCCTATTTTAATTAATTAGGTTTTTATATGGATAATCGGATTTTCATTATTATTTGGTTATTTGTGTATGAACCCATTGGGTATTGTGAGTGATGATTTTACTGCGTTCATTGGATTGTTAATTGCAAAACCCATTGCTAGAATTTTGATATAATCCGTAATTGTTGTGTTGAAATTCATTTGTAACGACTAATGATTCGTAATCATTAGGGATAACATAACCTAGGTTAAATGACGCATCGTATGTGATTGTTGCCTTGATTAATCGATTTTCTTAATTCATAATGCTACCACCTAATTAAATCTAGAGATCGTATCCTAGGTTGTTCGGTGGTTAGGTTTAATCAACGATCGTATCTTGATTAAACAAAACCTAAAGGAAAACTTGGGTTAATTTTTAACCCATGATTAATAATTGCTAGGAGAGGTTAAAGAACAACAAATTTATAAACTATGCTTAGTCAGAGTTTAGGCTGAGATTGAACCAAAAAACCGGGTCCCTACTGAATTCCCCACATTTTTCATTTTATTGCATGTTTTCTCTAATTTGTTTTTATTAGTTAGTTTTATTTTTATTTTTCGTTGAAAAATCCAAAACCCCCAATTAAGTGTAAACACCGATTAATTTCGTCATAAACTTTACACACACACTCTGTGGGATCGACCTAGACTTGCCACTGCTACAGTAGTAGTTTAGTTATTTTATTTTGACTAGCGTAACAACGCACGGTCAGAAGCCAAAAATGAGACGAAGGAATCGAAGACATAGAATCAAATCAGTTTGAGTTAGTTACAGAACTCAACTGAATAACCGTTTCTTTAAAGATCAAGAATCAAGAAGAAAGAAGCAGTTATCAAGAAGCAGTTGAAGACGAAGACTATAAATATGAGTCAAAGTCGAAGACTGAAAGAGTTAGTGATTTTGTTAGTAATATTCAAAAGCTAAATACTGTATTTGTGTCAAAACATGAGAGCTATATTTTTTGTAATAAAGCTCGCAATATCTTTATGTAAGAAAGAAGAATAGCTGAGAGCCTGAAGAGGCTAAGTGAGAAAAAGAATACTTGTTGTACGAGACCTGAAGAGGCTCGGCGAAAAGAATACTTGTATTTTTGTGAAGTATAGTAAAATCTCAGAAAGGATTATGAGGACTGGACGTAGCCCACGGTTTGGGATGAACCAGTATAAAATTGCTGTGTCAATTCTCACTCTTAACTTTTAACTCTTGTTTTTATTGCTAATATAAAAACTTCATAATATTGTTTATCTATCATTTTGAGAAAGCAAATTTTTAAAAGGGGATTGTATTAAAAATTTGAATACACAATTCAACCTCCCCTTCTTGTGCACTTTGTATATCGTATACTAACATGTGATTCACTTCACAATTCTATCATCTGACTTCTGTATCGTCTCACTTTTGCATCGTCTCACTTTGCTTTCGTCTTAGTTCTATCGTCTCATTTCCATCGTCTCATTTCTATCGTCTCATTTTCTTCCGTCTCATTTATTCCGTCTCATTTATTCCGTCTCATTTTCTTCCGTCTCATTTCTATCGTCTCATTTTCTTCTGTCTCATTTTTTTCCATCTCATTTCTTGCGTCTCATTTTCTTCAGTCTCATTTTCTTCCGTGTTGGGACCCGATTTTCGGAACCGGATTCCAACTGGAAATACAGAAAACGGAAAAACTAAAAACATGGCGGAAAACTAAAACGAAGGAAATCTAACACGAAAAGCCAAAAGCAAAATCGGAATTCGAAAAACAAAAAGCAGAAAAGAACGAACAAATCATAACGCGAAAGAAATCCGAAACAGAAACATAAGGCGAAAGTCAAAGTGAGCGAAAGTCAAAGAAAGCAAATCAATTCAATCAAACTTAAGGGCAAATTCCGACATCCGAGAAACGCATACTTAGGAAAACTAGCGTTGGAATCTCAAGTCTCACTCTGTCTTAATACTAAACCAATCCGAAACCGATGTAAATTTTTTTCTTCTTTCTTTTTCATTCTTTATTCATACAAAGCACTTGGATTTCCCCTTTTGGAAATTCATCATCAATTCAAACTCAATTCATAAGATTCTTTTTAATTATGCATAACTCAATCTCATCTTTAAAAAGAAATCTTATAATTATTATTTTTTTGCCATAAAAACAATCACACATATTTATATACCCACAATCAAGCCATAAACAAAAGCACTTCAATATTTCAATTCCAGCAACACAATTCATCGGACCTCCTGTCCGGAATCCCAACATAATCAAACACATACATAACCAAAGCACTTCAATAATTCTCAAACATCAATATCATCGGACCTCCCGTCCGGAACCCATATCACATTCAATCACATATCCAAGTCACACTCATATCTCAATTCAATACACAAATCCATAATTCATACATATCATGAAATAAATGCTTACAAAACATTAATAGCATTCCAAGCCATATACAAAACCAATAACCAAAATCCAAAATACACAAAACACAAGATAAACAAAATCGAACAAATGCCTTGACTTTCTTTCATCTGATCCCCTGCTCGATACTTGGAGATGGGGATGAAAGGGGGGTGAGCTTTACAACTCGTGGATAACATGTTTATAAATCTAAAAAAAACAAAAATCATTTTATTAAAACTTTTTCCATTTTATAAAAAATTCATAGATGAAATTCATCAAATACTTATTTCTCAAAATTTCTCAATTTATCGAAGAATTCATGAACATTTCTTAAAACATGTATGCAATCACACTTAGAAACAAAACAGAAACACATAAACACATCAGAATGGTTTGGGTCAGTCCAGAAACAGAACGTACTGCACATTCCCGCTAGTGTAGCCGTAAACTTATGGGAGTCCTTAACGGAGCTCCAAAGCCTCTAACGGATAGGCGGGCGAAGCCTAGACAAGTGCACTTGACCCTCTTATGGGACCTAACCAAACCCACATAACAGACAATTCGCACTTGAAAATCGGACTGCCCAAAGGCATATTTCAAAACTTGGTTTTTATACACATATCATATCCAACACAAAATTACCCTAAGGCACTTTTCGAAAATTTGTTCTCCATACACATGTCATATAGCAAACAAAATGCATTCAGAATTCATCAATCAATTTCATAACAATCAAATTCATATTCAATTCTCAACCATTCATAAACAAGGAATGCAACACTTTTGATAATTTATCAAAATCGTTCATAAATAATAAATGTAACAAATGTATCAATTTTTATCGAATCATTCAAATACAATGAAATTAACCTTTGCAACAATTTTTCAAAATCATTCGCAAACAATAGAATTCGAAAATATTTTCTTTTCTTGATTTTTTGAAAACACATAATTGGCTTATAATTCAAGATATAAGCATGGTACCCACCTCATTTCCATGCTTGGAATTTGTTCAAAGCCTCAATTTCACCATTCCTTTCCTTCATCCAAATTAAAATTCCCTAATCAATAAACACCCAAATTAAACATCACATAAAGCATAATCACCAAAATTAACTTTAGAAAACACAAACCCATACCATTCTCAAGCTATCTAAACCAAAATCTCTTTAAAAATTCAAAGATAAAAAATCTTCACTTACCTTAATCTTCTCCAATTTCGGATTTTCTTAGCTTGTAAAAAAGCTCCCATGCTCCTCTTCATTTTTCCCTCTCGAATCTTCATCCAAATCCTTCTTGAAAACCAAGAAAATCAAGCCCTAAATCTTTTTCTTCTTCTTTCTTCTTTCTCCCTTTTCTTTCCATCCGAAACTCTCCTCTCTTTTCTTTTCTTCCTTTCATTTTCCTTTCTAATTTCATGCTTCTCTTCTACTTAAATGACAGCTCACTCTTCTTGTCATTAAAGAATGCAAAATGACCATATGCCCCTCCATATAAGCCTTCTAACTTAAAACCTTAGGTATTCTTCCAAGTTTGCCCTTTATGCACTTCTAACACTTTAATTTAATTTAATCCAATCAATTTATCTCATATGCTCTTACTCAATTTAACATGCTAATTATTCACATAACATGCTAATTAAGTCCTCAAAATCATAAATTAAAACAAAGTCTCAAAATTTTTTAAATCATGTTTTGCTTAGGATATTTTTCAAATCATCAAATTGAAGGAATTTGCTAAAACTTACTTCTAGAGAAATGTTCCTCATTGTCTCAATTTCACAACGCCACCAAAATCATTTAATTTGGTTCACTACTCCAAAAGTTACACCTCAAACATTTTGGACTATTGTTATGCTAAAATATTTTCCAGTAATTTACTTCCATCCGAAAACTGACATTCTTAGAGACTAAACTGAAACTAACTTTCTTCAGAAAAATTGTAGCCTTATCTCTCTATTTTAATCCAAATCAAGAATCACCTAATTTGGATGACTAGAACAAAAGTTATGGCCAAAATACTTTAAGCTCTTACTAATCCAAGACTGAACCTTAAACCCAACTTCAATTCAGAAATTGAAAGTCTTAGGGGCTAAATTAAAATTCAATTCCTTCATATGACTTGTAGCCCCATGTATCTATTTTATTTTTCAACTAGAATCAGTTCAATTGGATCTCCACAGACCAAGAAAATTATCCAACTCACTTTGATTAAATCAATCTCTTTCAATTTAATCTAAAAAATCCACAATTTTCTATGGAGAGATAGAAGGATGTCTTCGGAATGTAACGCTTTGAAAATCAAGTCAATCGGATGCCAGATAGAAAAGTTATAAACAAAAGATAAGAAGAGGGTCAGATTAGGGGAGGAAAAAACCAAAAACAGAAGAAATCAAACGGCGTCGCATGGGGAAACCAAAATGTATATGTGTATATATATATATATAACCGAAATTTCCAAAATTCATAACTCTTGCTCCCGAACTCCAAATTTGACAAATTTGATATCAATAGAAAGATACAAGGAAGATCTACAACTTCCATGAAGAACTAGAAAACTAATTCCATCTCTAAAGGGGTCAAAAATCCAATCAAAGTTACTGCCCCTACTTGTCATCCCAAAATAGTAACTCAACTTCTAAAATTTCTATCTTTCAACTCCAAGATCCAAACATGTCATATTTTATATCAATGCAAAGATAAAAAAGCAACCTACAACTTTCATGAAGGACAGAAAAATAAATTTGGCCTCTAAGGGAGACAAAAACCACTTCAAAGTTCCTGTCGACTAATACTCTTCCCAAACAGTAACAACAACTTGTAAAAATCATAACTTCCTATTTCACAGCCCAAAATTTCCATACTTTACATCAATGGAAATATCAAAATATAATCTAAAACTTTTATGAAGCACTTAAAGGAAATTTCAACCTCTAGCTAAGTCAATTTTTCAATCAAATTTTATGCCCTGTTAAAACTCACCTAAACAATATCCAAACATCAGACATTCACATCTTTCAATTCCCACATCCAAAAATTGCATACTTTATAGCGTCGGAAAGATTGAAAGACAAGCTACAATTTCATGTAGACCACTTAACTCAATTCAAAACATATCACTTCATAATTTTTCTCAAAACACTGCATACAAAATCCTACACTTATGAGCATTTTCAAAAACAAAGTAACATGCACTTCAATTTGACTGATCATAAATGTCAATCCCGATATCGAAACATGTCATACTTTATGGCGATAGAAAGCTTGCAACAATTTCTCAAAGTTTTATGGAGATCATTTTTTCAAAATCTCTCTAGATCAAGTCAAAAAAATTTACAAAGATTTCAGCCCAAAAAGGTCAACTCTACTACTATTCATCCCAAAAAGTCAAACTTTCTTAATTCTCCAAATTTTCACACTTTTACTATTTATTTCCTTGCTTTTCAACTCCCATTTCAATCAACTCATTCACTTTAACTTTCATAACCCATACAAATCTACTCAAATATCAAATTCATCAAAACCCATCAATTCTTTTCTCATCAATTTCCTTAAAGCACAAAAGCATCTATAACATAATATATATACAAAAACACTCATTTCATACATTTAATATTTCTAAATTACACTAAAGGATAGGGGTCCAACATTTTGTCTCATTTCTTCTGTCTCATTTCTTCCATCTCATTTTCTTCCGTCTCATTTCTTCCGTCTCATTTCTTCCGTCTCATTTTCTTCTGTCTCATTTCTTCTGCAGAACGTCTCCACTTATAAGGATCATAACTTTTGACTCCGATGTCCAAAATTTTCATACTATATACCGTTGGAAAGATAAAAGAAATATATACAACTTTAAAGAAGGAATCTTAGCTAAAATCGCTTTATATCAATCCTAAATTTGCCCCTAAATTCTAAAGATGAAATTTTCTCTACACACACCAACGTAGTGGACCAACTTCATAACTTCATAAAATTTTGAGACTTTTAGGGACAGAGCTGAAATTCGATTTCTTCATACAAAATATAGCCATATGTCTCTAGTTTAATTCAAATTAAGAATCATCTCGTTTAGACAACTAGAGAAAACGTTATGGTTAAAAGACTGAAGTGTATTCAGTGAACATTTTCTGGATTTTCAAGCTTTTAATATTTTACATCACCAAAACACCAAAAAAAAAATTTTAAAATAATTTAACACAATAACTGAATTTATTTCTTCCAAACCACCCAGTATTAATGAAAAAACATGTAAATGCCATTTTCCATGCAGATGATGTGGCGCCCCCTCACCGTAGGGTACACATCGAGACGTCCGAAGGTGGCTTTGACACGTATCCCACGATAAAGGTGCACTACCAGAAAATCCGACTGTTAATCCACATGGCATCGCAATAATTAATACCATAATATATCAGAAATCAGTAATTTTAAAATCCAAAATAATCTTGATACAGTCATCCAATATCAGAATAGATAAGTCTATCAGTCCCCTAAACAACACCAAAAAGGAAACTGATACAAGCATCTATCCTAAGTCATCCGCAAAAGTCCAACCCAACTGACCGACCACATGAGCCATTGCTTTCTTGCCAAAGACGCCGACGGCAGAAAAGACTATCTCCGGAGCTAGGGACCTAATCTATCAGTCCTAAAAAATTAGATGCAAATTTTGGGTGAGCTTGCGAACTCAGTGAGAAACCATCATCGATGGTTCACTCAAATCATGCATTACGCATATTGCGTACAGCACGACAGTATTCAATTTATCATATAACAATTTACAACGTCATGTAACAATTTGCAGTATCATATCACAATTTACAGTAAATCATGCCATCATGTAATCAGTCATTGTCACAAATCAGTTAATCATGAAATTGCAATGCATATGTGACTCTTTTCCAGTTATTCAATGTTGTGCCCAAGCGCTCCAACAAGTCGATTCATGGGACGCGTCGTGATTTTCCCCTCGGGCTTGAGGTCTTGGCCAAGACAAAGATTAGAGCTTGAGGCTCATTCGGTAAAAATCACGACTGGGTCACAACGCTCATTATCGATTATGCATTTATGCATGTAATGCGATGTTCAAGAATTTACGTACGGCTATAAAAGCCCAGATTGCAATTCCCATTTCATACAAGAGTCCAATCCAATACAAGAAAAGCATGAAATTCGCTCCTATACATTTCAAGAATCATGTAGTTCACCTTGCATGTAATCATCAGAGCATTTAAGCAATCAGAATTTGAGAAACCAACTAGGTTACTCACCAGTAACTTCCGAAGCTCTTGCTGGAAGTCCCAAAGAATGTCCGTGGAATGACGATCCAACGACGCTCTATAACGATTAAATACAAATCCCTATTACTAAATGCTCAATTAAACAATTCAGTTATGCATATGTCTCAATGGAATTATGTACAATGCATGTTCACGATTTCCGACGCTAAAGCCCAATTTTGAACTCTTATGCCCCATTCTAACTCTTCGCTCAATTGATCGACAATAATTGATCCATTTTTAAAAATTCAGTTCAATTTCCTCAATTCATACTCCCTATAGCAATTCGCTATTCATTGGGTCAAAACCTCTATTGAAAATCCTAATTAAAACTCCAATTATCACACTTCAATACTTAGGTCACTATAGGAACCATAATTGACCTTAATCTCGATAAATCAATACCATTTAAATTAAATTCTAACTTCCATAATTATCCTCAATTGTAGACCTCTTTCCCTAGTTCATAACAGTTCATAACGAATCAGGAATCACCTCTATCGGAGGTCTACACCATAAATTATACCCAATAAACTAAAAATTAATCTATCGAAAACTCTTCATTGTGACCTACATCCTCGCCATGGCGTCATGTAAGATCGCGTCAAGGCGTGAAGGACGCCCCATGGCGTGTATCCTCTTCGCTTGCTTGCAAGAGACGTAAAAACGTTAAATCGCGGCGTGAAACCATGCGTTCGCCGTGGCGTCTCGCTGCACTCATCGCGGCGAGCACTTAATTACTCATCGCGACGTGCGGGTCGCGCCTCCGTCTTCTCCGATCGCTTTCCGTCCATTTCTCTCTCTAAAACCCCCGTTAATACTCTCAACTACCCAAATCAACCATAATAAATGCCATAAATGCATCAAAAACCATTAATAACAACATTAAAGCCATAAATACTTACCAATCGAAGATCAAATTCCACAAATCCCTCAAATCACCGTAAACCCTAAAATCCTTCAATATTAACGATTAACCACTCTCAAAGCTTCTCAACCTTCATCAATCACAATAAACAAGTTAGCTTTGCACAAT
Source organism: Erythroxylum novogranatense (assembly GCA_029891385.1). Taxonomy (NCBI): domain Eukaryota; kingdom Viridiplantae; phylum Streptophyta; class Magnoliopsida; order Malpighiales; family Erythroxylaceae; genus Erythroxylum; species Erythroxylum novogranatense. The sequence continues at coordinate 31,923,596 of CM057225.1, read as the reverse complement.
GAGGAGAAAACCACAAGGAAAAATCGAAGAACCTCACCGATGGGAGGAATCGATGAACACTGTGGGAGGAGAAGAAGAAATGCTAAAGCCTTAGGATAAAATCCCCAAATTTCAAACCTATCTATTTATAGACATAGGTCTCCAAATCAGTTCAAATTTCAGTCTCTAAATTTCAATGGCTCAACACTTTCAATTTCCTAACAGTATCACTCTAATTTTTCCATCGCCATTGGACAATTCTTTCAGTACTATACAGTCAATCGGTCTGTCACTCGAAAATTTTTGGTCGGGGCATTTTCTCCCAAATTTTTATAAAATTTCCTATAAGCCACTATCAATTGCCAATCACTCTTAAACTATTCTAACTCAATCATTCGAGCCCAATTACTCCCAATTTCTCAATTAATCACGATCCAGTCAGTTTCTAGTTCACAATCCAATCAATTCATACTCACAATTAAAATGCCGAAAAATCATGAATGCATGTACCTATGAATAAATGCATATGCAATAAACTTGTTCTTCTATAATTAGAGGCCAGTAACATGCTCAATCAGTGAATGCAATGAAACCTATCAAGATACCATAATGCCCTTGCTACTTAAAGAGCGGATGTTACAATTCACGCCCTAATAAAAATTTTGTCCCAAATTTAATACATGTCCGATCGAATAAATGGGATCTCGACTCTCATATGCTCCTCGCCTCCCAAGTAGCTTCCTCAGAAGAGTGGTTCTTCCAAAGGACTTTCACCAATAGAATCACCCTGTTCCTTAGCTGCTTGACCCGTGATCCTATAATCTGTACCGGATCCTGGACATAGCTCAGATCACTGGCTACCTCAATCTCCTGAGCCGGAATCACATGAGTCGGGTCTGAACGGTACCGTCGGAGCATACTAACATGAAACACGTCATGCATCTGGGACATTTCACTCGATAACGCCAATCTATAGGCCAACGGTCCAATCCGCTCAGTAATCTCATACGGACCAATGTACCGAGGGCTCAACTTGCCCTTACGGCCAAACCTCAGTACTCCTTTCCAAGGAGACACCCGGAGAAACACTCTGTCACCCACATTGTACTCCATCTCTTGCCGATGTTGATCCACATAACTCTTTTGTCTGTCCTGAGCCGCCTTGATGCGACTCCGGATCAACTGTACCTTATCCACTGTATCCTGAATCAGCTCGGGACTCTCTATCGATCTCATACCCTCTTCATCCCAATATAGTGGCGATCGACACGGTCGCCCATACAAGGCATCATACGGTGCCATCCCAATACTACTTTGATATTGGTTATTATATGCAAACTAGATCAGTGCCAAATATTGATCCTATGCTCCTCTGAACTCCAATACACACGCCCGAAGCATATCCTCAACAGTCTTAATCGTCCTCTCACTCTGCCCATCTGTCTGAGGATGAAACGCTGTACTGAAGTTCAACCTCGTACCCAAAGCAGTCTGTAGGCTCTTCCAGAACCTTGAAGTGAATCTAGGATCCCTGTCTGAGACTATTGACAACGGAACCCTATGCAACCGTACAATCTTTGCTACATACTTCTGGGCCAACTGATCGAGAGTATTGCTCTCCCTCACTGGCAAGAAGTGAGCCGATTTAGTCAATCGGTCCACTATGACCCAGATAGCATCATGCTGCCTCGGTGTCCTAGGCAACCCCATCACAAAATCCATGATAATTCGCTCCCATTTTCACTCCGGAATGGGCAACGAATGCAATTTCTCATTGGAGCTCGATGCTCGCTTAACTCGCCGACAAATCGACACTGAAACATACTCTGCCACTTGCCTCTTCATACCAGGCCACCAGAAATGTTGTCTCAGTGAATTATACATCTTGGTCGTACCAGGATGCATAGCATAGGCAGCTACATGTGTTAGAGTAGTGCCCTAAAGGCAATCCCCTTTAGCGCTTTTTGTTCATAGTCATGTACAGACTTTATGAATAAATAAAGAAAGGCGTGTTTCATTTATTTGATGTTCTTTATGAATTGATATTGATCTTTAATCAAATTAATGATGTCCATGATATATGACATAGCATGAAGGAAATTATGATATGATCATAATCTTGAGATTCCTATCATGTGCAATTATGTCAAGATTCAAATTTTCCCTAGTCATAGGATTAATGAGACCGACATCATTAATCCGCATGATTAGCATATGTCATACTCCTTGATTGGATCAAGCAAAGGATCTCGTAAACCGTAAATATGAGATATTTAGAGTTGACATATGGATGCTTACTATTGGTAGTAAGTTCATTGGATGATTCGCCATGAGATCATCACATGGATTTAATGTCGGTGATAATCTCATCATAGCAATGGTGCAAGTATCCTTAGACTTGAGGTACTCAAGGATATCTTGATACCGATCCTGCATTTTGACTCCATTCCTTGTGGCCTTCCGAGGTTACTCATAGGATGGTGCTTGGGTACAGTTTGAGGTATTCAAGGTAATTGAGTAGCCAATAAAGGATTCATCACTTCGTGAGAATGTAAGAGATACCACCGCCTCGTCAGATCATTACTTTAAGTCTCGGCGAGCATGACTATGTCATGAAGAGTGTCTTCATGGACATATAAAGTAATGAGTCCTCGACAGAAACCGATTTCACTTGGGCTAGACTTAGTCTAGTAAGAGTTGACATATTAGCCATACTCATAACCAAGTGGGGTATAGGATGATGAAAGGACTAATTGCACAAGAATTGTCATGGAAGGGTTCGTGATCGGTTTGTGATGAAGTCATCAAACCAATTACTTTCCGTCAACTGGGGTCATGATGTGTTGCTAGATACCGCTCATGACTTGCTCAGATTAATTGTTAATCTAAGTGGCCAACATAACCGGAACCTAAAGGGTCACACGATAAGAGTGTTTGAGAGAATCAGTAAAATAAGATTGACCGAGTTCCAATTATGGAGAGCAACTGGATTAAATGGATCCCAATGAGATTGGGATATGTCCCGATGAGATCGCGACATCGATATTGTTGAAAAAGGTTTTCGGTGGTTTTTCCATGTCGGGGCCCGGTAGGACCGACCCCAGTGTGACTGGACCACTTTAGCAATATATATACATATATATATATGATTAATTAATTAATTAATTAATTAATTAATATATATATATGTTAGACACGTGGATGGAGGAGAAGAAGCATGGAAGCTTCTTTTATTAAGCTTAGTCATCAAAGTCATTAAATGACTAAATGACAAAAGGGAAAGATGAATGAATAAAGTGATGTTCGTTGGTGGAGGGTGAAGGGCATACGATGCTCATCTCTTCTTCATCTAGAAAAAAGGCTTATGGTGATCGTGGAATGAATGAAAGAAGAAAGTAAGGTTTTTGAGAAAAACCTAAGGCTTTCATCTTCTCCATTGTTTCTTCATCTTCTCCTCCAAGTTTTTGTCATCTCCTCCACGTTGATCCAAGCTCTCCAGAGGACAGAGGTAGGCTCTAGAAGGCTTTATTCTGTTCTAGCTATTCCTGGGTCAAAGGTGTTTGATCCGGTTAGGTTTTTTGATCTCTGCGTGGATACCTTTAGAGATAGTCTCTATTGGCTATTCAGGTTTGAGTTTTCATACCGACACCGGGATCCTGGGTTTTTCGGGAAGGTCCCGGGAACAAAAATTTTTATTTTCCGCTGCTGGAACATGTGATGTTCCTCCCGGGATTTTCTTACAACATGTGCCTCCTCTAGGATCTCCCGTCTCAAATCATCAACATCTGGCACACACAGTCTCTGTCCCATCCATAAAGTCCCATCTCTCAACTCAAACTCAGAATCTGTACCAGTCTGCACTCTCTCAATCAGTCTCACTAACACTGGATCTTGATCCTGAACTCTCCGGATCCTATCATGCAACATTGGCCTCAGCCTCAAAGTAGCAATAAGAGCTCCATCCTGACCCAAATCCATCTGTACATTAATAGCTCTCAACTGAATTAGACCAGGTAACCTCGAAACCTGAACCTGAGCTACACTACCATGCGATCTCCTACTCAGTGCATCGGCCACCACATTGGCCTTCCCTGGATGATACTCAATCGTGCAGTCATAGTTCTTCAGTAACTCTATCCATCTCCTCTGTCTCAGATTGAGCTCTCTCTGACTCAACAGATACCTCAAACTCTTATGATCAGTGAAGATCTAGAACGTCTCCCCATACAGATAATGTCTTCAGATCTTCAGAGCAAACACAACTGCGGCCAACTCCAAGTCATGTACCGGATAATTCACCTCGTGAGATCTCAACTGTCTCAAGGCATACGCTATAACTCTCCCATGCTGCATCAATACACATCCCAATCCCTGATGCGAGGCATCACTGTAAACCTCAAAGCCTCCAGTCCCAGATGGAATGCCTAACACCGGTGCAGTCGTCAACCGATGTTTCAACTCCTCAAAGCTCTTCTGGCACTCCTCAGACTATCTGAACGGCACATTCTTCCTCAATAGCTTCGTCAAAGGGGCGGAGATCAACGAAAATCCCTCGACAAACCTCCAGTAATATCCGGCTAATCCTAGGAAACTCCGCAACTCTAGCACACTCCTCGGAATCTCCCAACTCATAACCTCCTCTATCTTATGAGGGTCCACCTGAATACCCTCACCGGACACCACATGCCCTAGAAATACAATCTCATCAAGCCAGAATTCACACTTAATGAATTTGGCGAACAACCGTCTCTCTCTCATGACCTGCAGAACAATCCTCAGATGCTCAGCGTGCTCCTGTCTACTCCTCGAATAAACCAGTATATCATCAATAAATACAATCACAAACCGATCCAGGTAGGGCTGAAAAACCTTATTCATCAAGGCCATGAAGGTTGTCGGGGCATTAGTCAACCCAAACGGCATCACTAAGAACTCGAAATGCCCATACCTGCTCCTGAAAGCACTCTTAGGCACATCAGCCTCTGCAATTCTCAACTGATAATAACCTGATCTCAGATCTAATTTGATGAACACCTGAGCTCCCTATAACTGATCAAATAAATCGTCAATCCTAGGCAGTGGATACTTGTTCTTCACTGTCACCCGATTCAACTGCCTATAATCGATACACAGTCTCAGAGTCCCGTCCTTCTTCTTCACAAACAGTACTGGAGCTCCCCAAGACAAAACACTCGGTCGAATGAACCCCTTATCCAGTAGCTCCTGCAACTGAGCCTTAAGCTCTCTCAGTTCTACCGGTGCCATCCTATACGGAGGTATCGATATAGGAGCGGTACCGGGAACGAGATCAATCCCAAACTCTGTCTCCCGCTCTGGTGGCAATCTCGGTAACTCCTTGGGAAATACATCTGGAAATTCCCTGAATACGGGAACATCCTGCAATTCTACTCGACTCTGGAATCCACTACATTAGCCAGATAGGCCTCACAACCTCCCTGCATCAGTCTCAGGGCACTCAAGAAGGATATCATCCTCGCTGGCACTGTTTGACTAACTCCTCGAAAAATAACCCTGGGCTGACCAGGAGACTCCAATACAATCTCCTTGATATAATAGTCCATGATAGCCCTATGTGCCGACAACCAGTCCATCCCCAATATCACGTCAATCTCCTCGAGGCGTAATGATCGACAAGCTTTTCAATCGCTCGGTCAATCAACCGACACCCTATACGCACCTCTCCCAATACAATCAGACTACCTAGAGGTGTACTCACCTCTAACCCATCTGTAACCTCCGCTTATCCCCATGCGGTCTACAAGCTAAATGCGGTGTAATGAAAGAATGAGTGGATCCAGGATCCAACAATGCATATGCTTCAAAACCAGAAATCAAAAGCATACCCGCAACAGCATCCGGAGAATCCTGGACCTCCTGCCGAGTCATGGCATAGACCCTAGCCTATGACTGATGTCTGCTGCTCGGTCTCTCTGACCTCACTGCGGACCCCTCTGCTCGGCCTCTCCATCCTGATCCACCTCCACGGGCTCGCCAGACCGTGGTATATTGCTCGATCTTCGGTCATAGTAGACTGGGCTCCCAAAGTCTCTGGGCAGTTCCTTACCAGGTGGTCCATTGAGCCACATCTCAAACAGGCTCCAGACAGCCATCGACACTCTCCACTATGCCTCTTGTCACAATGCTCGCATAAAGGAACAGACCGCCTCAAACTCTGCAGCGCCGCCACCACTACCGGCCTCACAAATCGCCCTCCGCCCGGGACCACTGTTTAGTCCCTCCAGCAGACTCAAGGGCCTACTCTGACGCTTGATGTACCCTCTGCCAACACTGCCCTGACTGTCACTAGATCTCTTATGCCTGGTCCCCTGACCAGTCTCAGCTAGACTCTCCCTCAATAGTTGCTCGATCCTCACTGCTGAGCCCTCAACTCAACAAAATTGCCCATATCGGACCTAGCCAATCGGGTACGGATCTCCAGATTGAGTCTGCCCTCAAAACGCCGACACTTGTCAGCCTCAGTAGCAATCAGAGTCGAAGCGTATCCCGTCAGCTCATTAAACCGCACCTCGTAGTCGGCCACTGACATCTGTCTCTGTCTCAACTCTAAGAACTCCTGCATCTTCATTTTCAAATAGACCTTGGGCATGTAATTGTCCCGGAAGGCCCTCAGAAAGTCATCCCATGATAGAGTACAGGGTCTGGTGGTACTGCCTGGGACAGTCTTCCACCACTGATATGCCAGACCCTGAAGAAGAGAAACCATATAGTCGAATCGCTCATCCGAGTCGCAATCCATCTGATCGAGGACTCTCTCAGTCCTCTCTAGCCATCCCTCAGCCTCCGCAGGGTCGGTGCTGCCATAAAAGTCAACCGCCCCCTACTTACGCAGTCGATCATATCTCCGTTCCCGTCTCACAGGAACTCGAGGAGGCAACTCCTCTAAAAGAGGCATCGGGGACTCCCTACTAGCTCCTACCGATTCCAGGTCAGCTGGTAGCTCAACACGATCTCCAAGGACGGATGACTTAAAACAGACAAGAAATTCTGATCAATTCTGCTATTCTTACAGTGATTCCAGCCTAAAATACACTATGCACAAAATATGCCAAACCATGCTCTGATACCACTTAATGTGGCGCCCCCTCACCGTAAGGTACACATCGGGACACCCGAAGGTTGCTCCGACACGTATCCCACGATAAATGTGCACTACCAGAAAATTCAACTGTTAATCCACATGGCATCGCAATAATTAATACCATAATATATCATAAATCAGTAATTTTAAAATCCAAAATAATCTTGATACAGTCATCCAATATCAGAATAGACAAGTCTATCAGTCCCCTAAACAACACCAAAAAGGAAACTGATACAAGCATCTATCCTAAGTCATCCGCAAAAGTCCAACCCAGCTGTCGACCTGTGTGCCATCGCTTCTCTTGCCAGCACGCTCGCATGGTAGGAAAAGACTATCTCCGGACCTAGGGGCTTAATCTATCAGTCCTGAAAAATTAGATGCAATTTTTGGGTGAGTTTGCGAACTCAGTGAGAAACCATCATCGATGGTTCACTCAAATCATGCATTACGATATGCGTATAAAGACGACAAAGATTCAATTTATCATATAACAATTTACAACGGCATGTAACAATTTGCAGATCATATCACAATTCTGATAGAATCATGCCATCACGTAATCGACCATTGTCACAAATCGATTAATCATGAAATTGCAATGCATATGTGACTCTTTTCCGATTATTCGATGTTGTGCCCAAGCGCCGGTCGATGTCGTGATTCGGTGGGGACGCGTCGTGATTTCTCCCCTAGGGCTTGAGGCCCGGTCAGTACAGTATTAGAGCTTGAGGCTCATTTCAGTAAAAATCGCGACTTGGGTCACAACGTTCATTATCTGATCATGCATTTATGCATGTAATGCGATGTTCGAGAATTTACGATGTACTGCTATAAAAGCTCGAGATTGCAATTCCCGATTTCATCAAGAGTCCAATCCAATACAAGAAAAGCATGAAATTCGCTCCTATACATTTCAGTAATCATGTAGTTCACCTTTCCATGTAATCATACAGAGCATTTAAGCAATCAGGAATTTGAGAAACCAACTAGGTTACTCACCTGTAACTTCCAAGCTACTGCCTGGAAGTCCCAGCAATGTTCGTGGAATGACGATCCAACGGCACCTCTATAACAGTTAAATACAGTCCCTATTACTAAATGCTCAATTAAATAATTCAGTGATGCATATGTCTCAATGGAATTATGTACAATGCATGTTCAAGATTTCCGGAGCTAAAACCCAATTTTGAACTCTTATGCCCCATTCTAACTCTTCGCTCAATTGATCGACAATAATTGATCCATTTTTAAAAATTCAGTTCAATTTCCTGAATTCATACTCCCTATAGCAATTCCCTATTCATTGGGTCAAAACCTCTATTGAAAATCCTAATTAAAACTCCAATTATCACACTTCAAAACTTAGGTCACTATAGGAACCATAATTGACCTTAATCTCGATAAATCAATACCATTTAAATTAAATTCTAACTTCCATAATTATCCTCAATTGTAGACCTCTTTCCCCAATTCATAACAGTTCATAACGAATCAGGAATCACCTCTATCGGAGGTCTACACCATAAATTATACTCAATAAACTAAAAATCAATCCATCGAAAATCGTTCTTCTTGCGACCTACATCCCTCGCTTTGGCGTCTGCATGGAAGGTCGTCATTGCGGAGTGAAGGGCCGCCATGGCGTGTATCCTCTTCTCGACGCGTCGCGGCGTAGACGAAAACGTTCGCCGCAGCGTGAAACCATACGCTTGTCGCGGCGAGCACTTAATTACTCGTCACAGCGAGTCTGCGTCAGACGTCGCGATGTGCGGGTCGCGCCTCCTTCTTCTCCGATCGCTTTCCGTCCATTTCTCTCTCTAAAACCCCATTAACACTCTCAACTACCCAAATCAACCATAATAAATGTCATAAATGCATCAAAAACCATTAATAACAACATTAAAGCCATAAATACTTACCAATCGAAGATCAAATTCCACAAATCCCTCAAATCACCGTAAACCCTAAAATCCTTCAATATTAACGATTAACCACTCTCAAAGCTTCTCAACCTTCATCAATCACAATAAACAAGTTAGCTTTGCACAATGAGGAGAAAACCACAAGGAAAAATCGAAGAACCTCACCGATGGGAGGAATCAATGAACACCGTGGGAGGAGAAGAAGAAATGCTAAAGCCTTAGGATAAAATCTCCAAATTTCAAACCTATCTATTTATAGACATAGGTCTCCAAATCAGTTCAAATTTCAGTCTCTAAATTTCAATGGCTCAAAACTTTCAATTTCCTAACAGTATCACTCTAATTTTTCCATCGCCATTGGACATTTCTTTCAGTACTATAAAGTCAATCGGTCTGTCACTCAAAAATTTCCGGTCCGGGCATTTTCTCCCAAATTTCCAGAAAATTTCCTATAAGCCACTATCAATTGCCAATCACTCTTAAACTATTCTAACTCAGTCATTCGAGCCCAATTACTCCTAATTTCTCAATTAATGATGATCCAGTCAGTTTCCATTTCACAATCCAATCAATTCATACTCACAATTAAAATGCCGGAAAATCATGAATGCATGTACCTATGAATAAATGCATATGTAATAAACCTGTTCCTCTATAATTAAAGGCCAGTAACATGCTCAATCAGTGAATGCAATGAAACCTATCAGTATTACCATAATGCCCTTGCTAACAGTAACTGGATGTTACAGATGACATTAATTTATCAACTTTATTTCACAAATCCCCCAACTCTAAAGGATTTCTTCACCACTTACTAGTTGAAAGCTCCAAAATTTTCAAGCCCTAAACTCCACACGTTTTATGCACTCCATTGAGTACAATGACCAGCTTCTAGAAGGTATTGTTGGATCAGATAAAGAAAGCATGCTTAGTTTGGAGAAACGATAGATTTCAAAACTTTTTAAGAAATCATCTTGCAGCGGAAGCAATATATCCAAATCAACATGCTAATCCATACATGATATGGTATAAGGATAATAAAACCAAGAACAAGATAAAAGGAATTATCGACTCCTTCGTTACAGCTTTAAATCCTTGCTGCGCTATCCTCTCCTTCTTATATCCAAATCCTTTGCCTTTGAGTCTTTTCCTTTAGCAATCTATCTTCTTCCTTGTTGTAGTATCCTCAACCAATTAGATTTACTACTTGTTCTTCAAGGACAACTAGGTTAACAAAATCCTTTGGTGGGAAAGGAGAAGAAATATTTGGAGGAGATTTTCTTAGAAGAAGAAGAACCAAAATTGAAACTTTTTCAATTCTTTCACTTAGGAATTTCGGTTCTCCCTTGCATGAAAGGAGAGAATTTCTAAAAACCATGCAAGAACCCTTTCTTACATCTCAATTTCGAAATATGCATGAATGGAAAGAGTGAGAGGCATCCAATGCATCACATCTTACATTAATCACTCATCAAATAGCCAATAAATGAGACTTATTTCATTTATCTTTAAAATGGCTATTTGAAAAGACCATAACCTATAATTGAATACCCATTTTGGTTTTGGCAAGAAGAAAGAAGGAAGATGGTCCATCTAATGCACATCTTTCATCTTTAATCTAATGAATGCAAATAGGTTACATGCCAACATTAAAAGCCAACCATTAAACCATTTAATGGTAAGTTCATAACTCCATTTAATAATGATGAACCATAATAAAGACCATCTTTATTTAGTATTTTAATGTCAAATGTGTGGTTACACATCTAACCTAACACAATTTCGAAATTGCTTCTTCTCCATTTAAAAAAAATAGTTTTAATATAATTAATCTAATCAATTACATTAAACCAAAACAAGCCCATTTCTAAATGAACATATGGGCTTCCAATTAACCATTAATTAGTATAAGCCCATCATTCAATTATGGACTTCTAAAGCCTCCAAACTACTTCTTACTTAGCTTGATAACATTCCTTAAAGCCAAGTGGGGAATCTTATTGGACTTTGATAATTCAAGCTCCAATAAGCCCAGAAATAATTCAATCTCATTGGAATTAATTCTAGCTTATTAACTAAATGTCATTCCACTAAAGACAATTAGTTGAACTCTTGAATTATTAAATATTATGAGAATATGTTCAATTGCAAACCCTATTTAGAACCTTATTATAGCCATCCGCACAACAAAGGGTAAAATTACCGTTTTGCCCTTAAGTTGGTTTTTCCTTCTAGATCTCTCATTTTACTTTATATGGTGATTAACACATAAGATCTCATCTTAGTGTTAAGACTTGATGGGTAGCTAGTCCATCAAACTCTGGCGCCGATTTAATCACCAAATCTCCTTAAAAATCTAGAAGAGATGATAACACTATAAACTCTTTATTTGAGTGAATGTTCACGATACATGTTTCAATTAATAATTCCAACATGCATAATCGGATTAATACCTATAAAATCCATTCCGATCATATCAAGAATTATAATGAAACACATATGAGTTCACCACTCATTAAGATTGTGGTTCATAATAGCGAATGCTTAAGTTGTATGTTTTAAGATTAAAGTAACGGCCCACTTTATTCTTGAAAACATACTTGATTCAATTCATTTAATAGTGCCATTATCGATAGTCTACTACTATCATGATATGAAACTCATCATTCCCTTTAAGTAAACTCCTTTACTTATATGGAGATAAATCGCAACAAGACTGATCTAAACCATAATCAAGCGACCAACTTGATTATTCAACTGTGAATCAATTAATTGATTCTAATAATATACATGTTTCCCATACATCTCTATGTATATGTATATTACTTACAAATGAATCTTGGTACCTTATGACCAGATATATAATGCTCATACAGATAAAACCAAACTCTTTTGTTTTATTAATAATAAATATTTTCATTACAAAGCATGGCGAAGAAGATAAAGTTACATGTAAATACACTTGCTTTCGGGGCACTATATTTACGTAACTCCAACAATCTCCCACTTGCCCTAATGCAAGTTTGACATATCCTTCATTCCCAACCCTTCTAGGTGACCCTCAAAACTCTTTTGAGTCAATGTCTTTAATGAACGGATCAGTGAGGTTTTGCTCTGTAGGAATCTTTACCACATCCACTTCTCCACGTTGTATTATCTCCTTATGAGATGATACTTTCGCTCAATGTGTTTGGCGACTTTGTGGTTTCGAGGTTCTTTAGAATTAGCCACTGCCCCACTATTATCACAATAAAGTGTAATGACTTTTTACGCCTCTGGAACTACCTCCAAATCATTTAGGAACTTTTTGAGCCGGATCGCTTCCTTTCTTTGCTCACAAGCAACAACATACTCGACCTCCATAGTCGAATCAACAATACAAGATTGCTTGACACTCCTCAAACTATGGCTCCACCTCCTAAAGTAAATATAGAACCGAAGTTGATTTCCTTGAATCAACATCGATTGGAAATCGAATCCGTATATCATGTCGGAATAAGATTACTTCAGAGTAAACAAGCATTAAGTTCTTCGTCCCACGAAGATACTTAAGTATACACTTAACCGCAATTCAATGTTCCATTCTGGATTGGGTGAAATCGCTACCGGTCCCCTGCGTAATGAGATATCCGGTCTAGTGCTGCATTGCATACATCAAACTACCAACCGCCAAGCATATGGAATATTACGCATCGTTCAACCTCCTCTTGGGTTTTAGGTGCTTGATCCTTTGAAAGTTTGATTCCATGTCTAGTAGGACTGAAACCCCTCTTGGAATCTTGCATGGCAAACTTATTGAGCATATTCTCAATGTAGGTTAGTTGAGACAAAACTATCTTCTTGTTCTTACGATCCCTTATAAGTTTGATCCCTAGAACATAGGTAGCCTCTCCCAAATCCTTCATTGAAAACTGTTCATTCAGCCATCCCTTAACCGCAGATAACATTCCCATATCATTCCTAATGAGCAGAATGTCATCAACATACAGGATTAGGAAAGTAACGTTACCTTCTTGTATTCTTTTGTAAACACAAGGCTCATCTAGGTTTTGTATGAACCCATAGGTTTTGATAGCCTTATCAAACCTAATGTTCCAAGACCTAGATGCTTGCTTAAGTCCATAAATGGACCTTTGCAACTTGCAAACCTTATGCTCATTACCTAACTCAATGAGTCATACGGTTGGGCCATATAAATGGTCTCCTCAAGATCTCCATTCAAATGCAGTCTTGACATCCATTTGCCATATTTCATAATCGAAATAGGTCTTATGGCCAAAAGAATCCTGATGGACTTAAGCATGGCAACCGGAGAAAAAGTCTCCTCATAGTCTATACCCTCCTTTTGAGTATAGCCTTTAGCTACCAATCTAGCTTTAAAGGTCTCTACCTTTCCATCCGATCCCCTTTTCCTTTTGTAGATCCATTTACACCTATGGTTTTAGACACGGTGGTAGATCTACAAGGACCTGCATTTCATTAGTATACATAGAATCTATTTCCGATTCCATTGCCTTGAGCCATTTTCCTGCATCAACATCATTAATAGCACTGTGTATACGTGCGGATTTGTTTCTTCTTGATGCGAGATGGCAATTAAGCCTTCTCCTAAACCCGGATACCTATCTGGTTGTCTCTGACCCTCCCACTACGTCTAAGCACATCTTGATGTTGGGTTGCACGCCGATTCAACTCTTGAATCCATTTCGACATCTTGTTACTGTGATATCTAAAACAACTCTTGGTTTGGATGAAATTGCTAACTCCTTTAGTACTACTCCACTTCTTCCTTTGTGATTTCTCACAAACTCTTCCTCTAAGAAGTTTGCATTTGTCGACACAAATACCTTCCTATCATGAGGACTATAAAATAGTACCCTCGAAGTTCCGTGGGATATCCTACAAACAAACATACTTGACCTTGGTTCCATCTTTGTGGATTCGGGCTTTAGAACATGGGCTGGACAGCCCCAAGTCCTCAAGTGCCTCAATGAAGGCACTCGGCGATCCACAACTCCCTAGGTGTTTTAGGCACCGATTTGGATGGAGCAAAGTTAAGAAGATATGTTGCCGTTGTATGGCATATCCCAAAACGATTCTGGAAGACTAGCATAGGACATCATTGGTCTTACCATTTCCAATAGAGTTCTATTTCTCCTCTCGCTACACCATTACATTGAGGTGTGCGAGGCGACAAATTGGAAACAATTCCATTGTCAATAAAATATTGCTGGAACTCTCGGATAAATACTCACCACCTCGATCGATCGAAGTTGTTTTAATGGCTTGCCAAGTTGCTTCTCGACTTGACTTTGAATTCTTTGAACTTTTCAAAAGATTCACTCTTTTATGCATCAAATACAAATAGCCATGTCTTGAGTAATCATCTATAAAAGTTATGAAATATTCATAACCTCCTCTAGCTTGTACATTCATGGGCCCACACACATCAGTATGTACCATGTCCAATGTGGATTCAAATCTGTTTCATTTAGAAGGAAATGAGGCTTTTGTCATTTTCCTTCAATACAAGATTCACAGGTGGGTAATGGATCACTATCCAAGCCCATAAGGATCCCATCCTTTACTAGCCTGTCAAGTATTTTTTGATTGATATGACCCATCCTTAGATGCCACAGATACTTTGAATTAATGCTAGAGATATTGGATTGTCTTGGTTTTATCAATTCTGTGGTGTTTAGTGAGCCTTTCATAGGTTCTATAAAAAACAATCCCTGTTTAATTATCGCTTCATAAATAAAATCCTTATTCTCATATATTGAAACAACCTTTTCAAAATATAAGGAATAGCCAGATTTTATTAGACAAAAAACAGAAATCATGTTCCTTACAATCATTGGCATGTAATAAACATCTTCCAAATATAACCTATGACCACTAGGAAAGTCCAAGATAACTACTCCCACTGATTTTGCTGAAACATAGGAACCATCGCTATCTTAACTTGGCGGCCTTTAGGAAGTCTTTTCCTTTGTTGGAACCCTATGAAGAATTACAAACATGGTTAGTGGCTCTTGAATCTAATATCCAAGAAGTAGATAAATCTGCCACATTTCTAGTTCCTAACAAACTTAGGATGCCCATACCTTGTTTGCTTTTGAGGGACTCTAGGTAGGCGGACGGTTTCTTTTCCAATGGCCCGTCTCATCACGGTGGAAACACTTTCCTTTGATGTTCTCTTTGGCCTTTTTTTCATGGGTTTGGCCTTGGCGCCTATTTGGGCCTTCTTTTCATTGGACCCTTCTTCTTTTCCTTGCCCTTACCCTTGGGCTTAGAAGAAGAAGCTACATTAACCGGCCCATGAGCCTTAATATTCAATATTTCCTCCGTGCTCTGGAGGTATTCATCAACTTACTCGAGGTGTAGTCCTTCTTTGTTGAGCTCATAGTCTAACAAAGCTGCTGAAAAGAAGAGTTTAAGCTATTGATGATCATAATCATCTGCGTGTCCGCATCCATATCCGCCTAAGCATCTCGGCCTCGGTGCAGAGATTACCTTTATCATGTAATCCCACACTAGTTCACGGGTTTACATGCGAGATTATGAAAGGTTTGGATAGCTTTCACTCTTGCAGACCTAGTCCTCACACCAAACATCTCATGTAGGTGATGGACCCTTACTAGCAGTTTTCATACAAGCAATTTGCTTTTGCAACATGTCACGATGAAGCGAGAATATAACACTTAGTAGTCTTGTCGGCGATACCTTGGCGCTCATGTTGTTGGACTTGCTCGAGTTGCATCTCCACTTAGAGGTGTAGGCTCATTTTGAGTTAACACCCATGAAATCGTTCATATTGAAGAACAATGTCAAGGTTAAGTCTCCATTCATTAAACTTGTCTCTATTTTCCAATTTGTTATTAGTCGAAGCGGGGTGAGTGGATTCATTTTGTGGTTGATTATGTGCGAAAATATAAATTATTAAAACATGAGCATACTAGTCAACAATTTATGGAACTTTGTATAAAATCATGATGCATGTATGCATGATGATAGATTTAACAAAACTTAAAAAAATATTATCTGACGGTTATTTTCTTATCTATAATGAGACTAAGTGACGGTGGGCCATCTTATCTATTAAAAGAAAAGCTGGGACCCTCCCACTCAAAAACTACCAAGCATCTCATGCTCAATTTTTTAAGCGTCTTAATTTGGTCCATACTTTTACCAATGAGCTACGATTGGGCGGTTTATTGATAAAAATGTTGAGTGTATAACCATTTGATTCATTCACTAAAGATACCTACAAATCAGGCCTCGGTGGGAGGTCACATTTGCTATCATTAAGTGAACTTATCCTTAAGGAGACCCAAACCATGCAAGATCTAGGATCCATGCCCTCCGATGGGGAGTAACACTTCACCACATGCAAACGGGCCATCATTTGGAGACCGTGGACTCTCACAGGAGCATCCTCTCCCACTCAATCTTTTTGGGCTTTAAGTTTTAAATACCATCTTGTCTAGATGCAATTTATTTTCCATCCTATATTGTTTCATTATATATCTCATACATAATGAATGCATAGCAAGGCCTAGGGTTGGCAATTTTCTAAATGACATGCAATCACATAATATCACATATTACAAGCATTCATTTCTCCATTCATCACATGAACTAATAAAGCCACTTTTGATTGTCCATCCTAGAAACATAAAATAATTACAAGCCTTTTAGGCCCAAAATATGCTTCTTCATCTTGGATCTTCTGCTTCGAACTCTTCGCTAACATGATCCGGCCCATTCGGTAAACAAAATGTAATTTCATTTATGAAATTAGAATTTTGTCATTTTGAAAAATAAAATTCCAGCACTAGATTTTTAGAAAACCAAATCTTTGTTTTGACAAAAAAATTCCAGCACTTGTTTTATTAAAACCGAAACTCATTTCATGAAAAATTAAAAACAGCACTTAGTATTTTAGCAAAACCGAAATTGGATTCTTTGAAACAAAAAACCAGCACTTGTTTTCCAATCATAACTGAAATATGATTCATTGAAACAAAAATTCCAGCAACTTAGTTTTCACAAAACCTATGCCAAAACACAAAAGGATACACGAAAATTTTACCTTTCCATTTCTTCAATCCATGGCTGCTCCTTCTTCATCATTACATCAATTTTGTACATTACAAAATCAAATAAAATAGAAAAAAAACCAAGGAGGAAACATGGTGATGATAGACCACCCTCCTTGTTACAACAAATGAAGAAATCTTACAAGATAAAATTTAACTTCTATGGACAACCAAAAGAGCAACATACACCATATATATTTCTATCACATAAAAATATGCAATATACATAAAAGATTGCCAACCCATGCATCCACCATATAGGAACCGAAATCATGCATGAAAACCGGCTCGATACCAATTGTTGGATCCAAAAGAAAGCATGCTTAGTTTGGAGAAGCGATAGATTTCAAAACTTTTAAGAAATCATCTTGCAGTGGAAGCAATATATCCAAATCAACATGCTAATCCATACATGATATGGTATAAGGATAATAAAACCAAGAACAAGATAAAAGGAATTACCGACTCCTTATTTCTGACTTTAAATCATCGTTTGCTTATCCTCTCCTTCTTATATCCAAATCCTTTGCCTTTGAGTCTTTTCCTTTAGCAATCTATCTTCTTCCTTGTTGTAGTATCCTCAACCAATTAGATTTACCACTTGTTCTTCAAGGATAACTAGGTTAACAAAATCCTTTGGTGGGAAAGGAGAAGAAATATTTGGAGGAGATTTTCTTAGAAGAAGAAGAACCAAAATTGAAACTCTTTCAATTCTTTCACTTAGGAATTTCGGTTCTACCTTGCATGAAAGGAGAGAATGTCTAAAACCATGCAAGAACCCTTTCTTACATCTCAATTTTGAAATATGCATGAATGGAAAGAGTGAGAGGCATCCAATGCATCACTTCTTACATTAATCACTCATCAAATAGCCAATAAATGAGACTTACTTCATTTATCTTTAAAATGGCTATTTGAAAAGACCATAACCTATAATTGAATACCCATTTCGGTTTTGGCAAGAAGAAAGAAGGAAGATGGTCCATCTAATGCACATCTTTCATCTTTAATCTAATGAATGCAAATAGGTTACATGCCAACATTAAAAGCCAACCATTAAACCATTTAATGGTAAGTTCATAACTCCATTTAATAATGATGAACCATAATAAAGATCATCTTTATTTAGTATTTTAATGTAAAATGTGTGGTTACACATCTAACCTAACACAATTTCGAAATTGCTTCTTCTCCATTTAAAAAAAATAGTTTTAATATAATTAATCTAATCAATTACATTAAACCAAAACAAGCCCATTTCTAAATGAACATATGGGCTTCCAATTAACCATTAATTAGTATAAGCTCATCATTCAATTATGGACTTCTAAAGCCTCCAAACTACTTCTTACTTAGCTTGATAACCTTCTTTAAAGCCAAGTGGGGAATCTTATTGGACTTTGATAATTCAAGCTCGATAAGCCGAAATAATTCAATCTCATTGGAATTAATTCTAGCTTATTAACTAAATGTCATTCCACTAAAGACAATTAGTTGAACTCTTGAATTATTAAATATTATGAGAATATGTCCAATTGCAAACCCTATTTAGAACCTTATTATAGCCATCCGCACAACAAAGGATAAAATTACCGTTTTGCCCTTATGTTGGTTTTTCCTTCTAGATCTCTCATTTTACTTTATATGGTGATTAACACATAAGATCTCATCTTAGTGTTAAGGCTTGATGGGTAGCTAGTCCATCAAACTACTAGCACCAGTTTAATCACCAAATCTCCTTAAAACATCTAGAAGAGATAATAACACTATAAACTCTTTATTTGAGTGAATGTTCCCTGATACATGTTTCAATTAATAATTCCAACATGCGAACCTTTGGATTAATACCTGTAAAAATCCATTCCGATCATATCAAAATTATAATGAAACACATATGAGTTCACCACTCATCAAGATTGTGGTTCATAATAGCGAATGCTTAAGTTGTATGTTTTAAGATTAAAGTAACTACCCACTTTATTCTTGAAAACATACTTGATTCAATTCATTTAATAGTGCCATTATCGATAGTCTACTACTATCATGATATGAAACTCATCATTCCCTTTAAGTAAACTCCTTTACTTATATGGAGATAAATCGCAACACTACTGATCTAAACCATAATCAAGCGACCAACTTGATTATTCAAGCTGTGAATCAATTAATTCATATTCTAATAATATACATGTTTCCCATACATCTCTATGTATATGTATATTACTTACAAATGAATCTTGGTACCTTATGACCAGATATATAATGCTCATACAGATAAAAACCAAACTCTTTTGTTTTATTAATAATAAATATTTTCATTACAAAACTGTAACTGAAGAAGATAAAGTTACATGTAAATACACTTGCTTTCCAGGGCACTATATTTACATAACTCCAACAGGTATTTGATGGAAAGGAAAAGCATAGAAGTCTCTTAGAAGGTATTTGATGGAAAACTCTGTGTATAGGAAGAAAAATTTGAAGAAGATCATAATGAAGGAGGAACTTTGACAAGACTTAACATGTTACCTCTCCAAGAATAGTAACCTACTTCTAGCAAGAGTACAAAAGTGTAAGTGACACTTATCACTTTCCCACTACCTAAACTCTAACTTAGTTTATTTTGAAACTAACTCCCTTAACTTTCATCTTCACAACCCAACTATTTCCAAAGCTTTTTTTTTATTTCTCTTTCATATTTTCTAAAATTCCCAAAATTTATTCCTAAATTCTCCAAAATTCACAAATACCATATTTCCACTAATCATTAACATTTCCCATGTCAAAATTTTATAATTCTCAAAAATTCACAAATCAATCCAATTATACTTGGAATTATTCATAAATGCATGTAAGATTAGTTTCATGTGCGAATACATTTACTATTCATGTATAAGTGTATGGCATATTATGCATGAGCATAAACAAGCATTTATAAGCCTCTCATTAGTCACTCACATTACTATTCTAATCCTCTTACAAGTAATGGGATGTTACACAGGTCATCTCTCAATTGAACCTCAGTGGTCTGAATGATGTGGGAGGGATCCGATCTATACCTCCTCAGCATAGACACATGAAAGGCGTCATGTATCTATGTCAATTTCGATGGCAACGCCAACCTATAGGCTAGCGGTTCGACCTTCTCTACAATCTCATAAGGACTCATATATCTCAAACTCAACTTACCCTTCTTGCCAAACCTCATGACTCCTTTCCAAGGAGATGTCTTAAGAAAGACTTTCTCACTGACTTCATACTCCATTTCCTTTCGGTGTGCATCAGTATAACTTTTCATTCTATCCCGTACTGCCTTAAGTTGTTGCTTAACTAAATTAACCTTATCAACTGTCAACTGAAGGAACTATGGCCCTATCAGTTTCCTCTCTCCTTCTTTAACCCAAAATATCGGAGTTCTACATCTCCTTCTATACAGTGCTTCCTAAGAAGCCATCTGAATGCTCGAATTGAAGTAAATCACACGTTAGTACAATGCTTATGAAACGATAACGAATACACGAGAAGGGGGGGTTGAATTGTGTATTCCCCTTTTTAAAAACTCTTTCAAAACTGTTTTGTTTAAAAAAACAAGTTCTTTTATAGAAACTTCATTAAATTTGAAATAATCAAAACTTTGAAAACTTGTTTCAAAATTTAAATAATAACAAAAACTTTGAACTTTAAGAGAGATAAGGTAGAGTAGAAGTTGATATAGCGATTTTATACTGGTTCACCCCAAACCGTGGGCTACGTCCAGTCCTCAGAGTTCTTTATGAGATTTCACTATCTCTTCAACGTTTATAAGTATTCTTTCCGAGCCTCTTCAGGTCTCTACACTCAGTATTCTTTTACTCTTATCCTCTGCAGGCTATCTGTACTACTTTCTTACAAAAGTATTTGAAAGCTGTTACAGTAAAACTAACTCTCAGCTAATTTGCACAATGTTCGCGTACGTAAATCAATTATCTCAACTTTTGCTCTTTTTTGCTAACTTTGCAATCTTCGACTTCGACTTACATTTATAGCCTTCGTCTGTAACTGCTTCTTGATTCTTGTTTCTTGAATCTTGAATCTTGAAAGAAACGGTTAATAAGTTGAGTTTTGTAACTAACTCGGACTGACTCTTGAGTCTTCTTTTGATTTCTGCGTCTGCTTTTCTCCGTCTGTATTTTTTGGTCGGTATTTCTGCGTCTGCTTTTCATTTTGAGTCTGCGTCTGCGTCTGATTTTCATTTTGCGTCTGCATCTGATTTTCATTTTGCGTCTGCGTCTGCTTTTCATTTTGGGTCTGTGTCTGTTTTTCATTTTGCGTCTGCGTCTGATTTTCATTTTGCGTATACGTCTGCTTTTCATTTTGCGTCTGTGTCTGCTTTTCATTTTGCATTTGCGTCTGATTTTCATTTTGCGTATGCGTCTGCTTTTCATTTTGCATCTACGTTTGCGTCTACTTTTCTACTTCGCGCCAAGAAAGTGACATCCTCCACTGGTGCTCTTCCTTTCAATTCTATCTTCGGCATAGTCCGCATCGCAATATCCGATTAACCTGAAATCTTTACCTTTCTCAAACATTAAGCAAAGATCAGTAGTACCTGCGAGATATCTCATAATCCTTTTAACAGCAATAAAATGAGACTCTCTAGGATCGACTGAAACCTTGCACACAAGCATACTTGAGCGAATATCGGTCTACTAACATGAGATCTGATGAAGAACCGATCATCCCTCTATACAGGGTTTGATCCACCTTCTTACCAAGTTCATCTTTTGACAAAAGGTTTGAAGGATGCATCGGAGTTGCCATAGGCTTCACATTATTCATATCAAATTTAGACAACAATTCTTTTACATATTTTTGTTGATGGATAAAGATCTTCTCTTGGTTTGTAACTTGCACCGAAAGAACTTCAACTCACCCATCATACTCATCTCAAACTCATTTTTCATCAGAATCTCAAAACTCATACACAACTTCTTTGAAGTAACACCAAATATAATATCATCAACATATATTTGTACTAAGATAAACTCACCCTCATAATTCTTTCTAAAAAGTGTCTTATCAACTTGACCTCTAGTAAACCCACTTTCTAAGAGAAAATTACTTAGACGATCATACCAAGCCCTAGGAGCTTGGTTCAGGCCGTATAAAGCTTTATGAAGTCTATAGACATGATCTGGATTCTTAACATCCTCAAAGCCAGGAGGTTGCTTCACATACACCTCTTCGTCTATAAAACCATTCAAAAAAGTGCTTTTCACATCCATCTGAAAAAGCTTTATATCATGACAAACAACATATGCCAGTAATATCTGAATAGCTTCAAGTCTTGCTACTAGAGCATACATCTCATTGTAGTCTATCCCTTCTTGCTGATTATAGCCTTGAGATACTAATCTAGCTTTATTCCGACTTACTCTACCTGATTCGTCTAACTTATTCTTAAAAACCCATCTGATTCCTATAATGGATTTCTTCGAAGGCTTTGGAACTAAGGACCAAACTTTATTCCTAGTAAACTGATTTAGCTCCTCTTGCATGGCTAAAACACAAGCTTCGTCCTGAAGAGCTTCCTCAATCTTCTTAGGCTCTATTTCAGAGATGAAAGCCGCATTAGCTTCTTTTCTGAATTTAGACCTTGTCCTAACTCCTTCTGAGGTCTCTCCGATAATTAGCTCTTCTGGATGAGAACTCCTATATTTCCAATCTCTTTTTAATCCTATAGTTTCTGGAATATCCTCAACCCTATCTACTTGAGTTCCTGATGATGGAGTTTCTGTTGTATCATCTAAGTTCTTTGATGGACCTTCACGCTCCATGTCATCTTCCTTATGGGGTTGGGAACGATCATCAAACTTGACATGGATGGTTTCCTCAACTGTCTTTGAGATGGAGTTATATATTCGAAAAGCCTTAGATGATGATGAGTAGCCTAGAAAAATTCCTGAATAAGTCTTTGAATCGAACTAATCCAACAACTCCTTTGTATTCAGAATAGAGCACTTGCACCCGAATGGATGAAAGTAAGATATATTAGGTCTCCTCCCATTCCATAACTCATAAGGAGTCTTCTTCACCAAAGTCATAATAAGATTCATTACGAATATAACATGTTGTATTCACAGCTTCGGCCCAGAAGTACTTAGGAAGGTTCTTTTCACACAGCATAGTCCTTGCCATCTCTTGAATCTTCCTGTTCTTTCTTTCAATAACTCCATTCTGTTGTGGGGTTCTAGGGGCTGAGAAATTGTGGGAAATTCCATTATCCTCACAGAATAACCTAAACTTCTCATTCTCGAATTCTCCACCATGATCACTCTTGATACTAGCTATGGATACTCCTTTTTCAATATGTAACTTTCTGGAAAGGGTCCTAAAACACTTAAAGGATTCATCTTTGTGTGACAAAAATAATATCCAACAAAATCTTGTAAAGTCATCAACAATAACAAGTCCATATTTCTTTCCACCAAGACTTATTGTCTTCGTTGGACTAAATAAATCCATATGTAACAATTCTAAAGGTCTAGAAGATGTTACAAAATTTTTAGAAGAAAACGATGTTTAACTTGTTTTCCTTTCAAACAACTTTCACAGAAAAATTCTTTGTCAAAACTCATTTTTGGTAAGCCTCTTACCAAATCAAATTTTGTCAACTTTGAAATGTGTTTAAAAGAGACATGTCCTAGCTTTTTATGCCAGATTAGTCTTTCTTCTTCAGAATATAGAAAGCATGAAACATTTTGATCTTGAAAATCTTCTAAGTCAATTTTGTAAAGATTATTTCTTCTCTTGGCAGAAAAGAATATAGATCCATCTTTGTTTTTGACTTCACAAAGATTTTGATTGAACGTTACTATGAAACCAGAATCACACAACTAACTTACACTAATCAAATTGTGCTTCAGACCATCAACAAGCAGTACATTATCTATGCATGTAAAGGAATCTTTACCTATCTTTTCGATTCCAATTATCTTGCCCTACTGGTTGTCTCCGAAAGTCACCGATCCTTCCTTCTTATACTGAAGATCTAGGAACATAGACCTTTTTTTCATCATATGTCGCGAGCAGCCACTGTCTAAATACCAACAGTGCTTGTTGCATTTTCCAAGGAAGGATATCTGCAGGAAAAACTATTTTACTCTTTGGTACCCATATTTTCTTGGGTCCTTTTTGGTTAGTAGTATGCATATAAAACGTGTTTGGTAATACCCTTTATTTTGAGAAAGAGGCTTTTTATTATAATGAGACTTATTATCCGTAAACCCTAATCCAGTTTTATCACTCGGATTTCTACATGTACCTAGCATCTCATTCATTCTCTTTGTACTCTCAGTGAATGTAGGTAAATCAGATGAAAGACTTTTAATTCTAAGCTTTAACTGATTTATCTCATCGGATTTATCTACACCTTTCTTTTTCTCCTCTAGTTGTTTCTTTAAGCAAATATTTTCTCTCTCTATTTCTTCTGTATGTTTAAGGTTTTCTGCATACTTCTTCCTTAACAGTTTGTACTATTTCAGAATAGCATGAGAACCCTCTAATTATTCTGAATAGGCTTCATGCAAGTTATCGTATTTAGAAGTTACTTCCTCATCACTTTCTTCTTCAGCTACTAGGCAGATATTAGCATGTTCAGATGACTCGGAATTTGTATCTGACTTTGATGAATCTAGATCTTCCCAAGTTGCCATCATGCTTTTCTTTCCTTCTCTGTTCTTCTTTGGTTTCTTCTTTAGAGTAGGACATTCGGACTTGTAATGTCCGGGTTGATTACACTCGTAGCATATGATAGTTGTCTTTTCGACTTTACCATCATCTTTGCTATTTTTCTTGAAAGGTTGGCTTCCTTTGGACTTCTTATTCCACATCTGTCTTATCTTCCGAGAAATGAATGATAATTCGTCATCTTCATCACTTGACTCCTTTTCTGATTCGCTTGATTCATCATTCTTCGATTCTTCTATCTTTAATGCTTTTGATGACTTTCTCTTACTTTCAGTCTTGTGGTTCTTACATCGGCCTTGATGCTATTGACTTGTCCGTTTGGGCTTGTCTTGACATCAAGCTCTACTTCATGAATCTTGATGATCCAAGCAACTTCGTCAAGTTTTAGCGCTCAAGTCCTTCGCTTCTGTCTGTTGTAACTTTTGGTCTCCACCTCTTCGGAAGACTTCTTAAGATCTTTCGTACGTGATCTTCATTATTGTACATTCTTCCAAGGGCTTTCAATCCATTGACAATTGTTTGAAATCTTCCAAACATTTGATCAATAGATTCTTCATCCTTCATCTTGAAAAGCTCATACTGGTGCACAAGAATGCTTATCTCAGATTTTTTGACTTGGTTTGTGCCTTCATGAGCGATGTGTAAGTGATCTAGAAGGGGGGGTTGAATAGATCCTTAATCTTTTTGTAATTTTCTACAAAAAAACAGAAGTTAATTCACACAAAAATAATTTAAATAAATTTAAATAAACAAAGTAGGGAAGAAGATCAAACACTATTTTATAGAGGTTCGGTGCTAAGACCTACGTCCTCTACCTAAGATCCCACTTAGGATTTTGCCAATCACTTTATTGCACACTTTGTAGTTGAGTGTGAACTTTTTACAATGCCACTTGAATTCCGGCTCAAGCTACCTTACAAGCGATTTGTCTTCGGCACAAATCCTACCTCTGCGTGACCTTCCACTCGTCACTCAAATTGTAAAAGAAATATAGCAAAGATTGAAGAACAAGTGCTCAATATAATAGTGTAACAAAATGAGAGCAATAAAGAGCAATTTGGAGCAATAGAAGAGTATTTAGGCTTGTAGAACTTGTATATACTCTTCTTCCATCATCCTCTATTTATACTTGAAGAAATATAGCTGTTGGAGCTCATTCTAGCCGTTGCTTGATTAATATTACCGTTCCTTGATAATCTCCATTCCATTTTTGGCTAATTGGACCATTGGAGTTGATTTGGTGCATCCATAAGTCGACTTGTCGAATGAATAAGTCGACTTGTTTCAACCATTTACGTAAAAATTGTAACTCCGATCTCCAATAAGTCGACTTGTGCTATGTAAGTCGACTTGTCGTCCTCGATAAGTTGACTTGTTTTATGTAAGTCGACTTGTGTTGATATATCTTCATATATAAGTCGACTTATGATTTGCAGGTCGACTTGTTCTGCCTTCAACGGTAACATCCATCTGGATCTTCTATAATCCTCATGTTTTAAGCCATTTTCCTTATAATGAACCTCCTATCTTGATTCTTCAATGATTAAACACCTACTCATCTTGATTTGCACGATTCTTTCATTGAATAATACCTAAAATAATTTCTTAACTAATTCTAGATATTTTATTATTATCAAAACATAAAGGGATTTAATTTGTCAACCACCATTGGTCAACAATCTCCCCTTTTGATAATGACAAAATATTTAGAAATTGAAAAGAAATTTGAAAGACATAAAACTTGATCAAGGATTTTAATCCTTGTCTTGATGGTTAGTTGTCTCCCCTTAATTAATAAACCAAGGATTAAAATAGAGATCAACATAATTGCAAATCAATGAAATAACTTGTCTCCCCCTTAATCAAATATCAATTTCCAATTTTAATTTTACTCCCCCTTTTTGTCAAATATCAAATATCAATGCAATACACATCATGACGAAGAATCATCGTGCCTACACCCTAGCTTGTCAAAAATCTTTTTGATGTTCTTCTCTAGCGGGTAAGCATGCTGCGTTGCTCTTCAATTTTTCTTTCCATCCTTATAAGCATATCTTGTTGATCATCATGTCACTCATTTATCTCATCCAACTGATCTCGAATTTCCTGAATATCAGCCTGGGATACTTCACTTCTTCCCACATTACTTGGCCGTGAGCTACTAGGACGATCTGTTGTCCTCTTAGATCGTTTCCTCGAAGGAACCTGCTCACCTACTAAAGTCAACCCAAGCTTCTCAACATGATAGGAATAGACCCAGCCTTTTTCAACTGTCCTAACCAACTTCATACTCCTCAAGTTAAAAGGCGTGAATCTCCAACTTTGAGGATAAGGAAAACTAGCATAAGAATCTAGATTGCATCTTTTGACCTGAGAGATATGGGTAATCAGAGCAGCATAAGGCATTCCTTTATGCCGGATTGGTTTCCCTTTCAGTTGTCCTCGTAATAGAGTCGCCTTTTTCCTCATCATTTGGATAACTAGGCTCGGATAGTTTATGTTCCTTCCTTCCTCCAAGTGCCAAAGAATCTCCTTATCCAAAGCAGTGATTTGATTATTGCTAGCTTTCTTTGGAAACACAACCCTGTTAATTGCATAATGCAATAAACGATAATTTAATGGTAGATCCATAGCCTCAAAGGGAGGGGAATGATAGGAACATAACCGAACCAACAGATCAACCCCTTTTTCCTCAGTATAGCCGAAACTCTCTTCGGCTTCCTCATCAGTATCACCCTCAGCATTCCTCAAAATCTCAAAATCAGTAAGGGAAGCTCTAGGCCTAACTCCTCCTCTAGGCAAATGAAATAAGGTACACAAATCTGATTCACTAAGATAAATTGCTTTCCCGTTAATTTTATATGACAAAGTAACTCCATCCTCAACATTACTGCCCATCACAACCATATTTGCATAGAATTCCCTTACTATATCTTCATAAATATCAGTATGAAAACCCAAAAAATCTCTTAGCCCAAGGTTAGCGATTTCAGTAAACACATCTGAAAACTCGCTACTATCTAACTCAATCAATCAAATCTCATGGAGGAATCAATACTTTATCTTTAAGTACCTTATAATACAATTTTGAGCATCCTCGAAACAAATCTCGGTTCAATCGCGTCATCCTCCTCATGACATCTCCCTTGATGAAGATCCCCGAACTCATGGTCTATGAGGAACGTGGGGACTTTGAGAATGAGCAGGTTCTTTTCCTTTCTGAGAAGATTTTCTAGGAGTCATGGAAGTTTAGAGAGAAGGGGAAAAATCGCGAGTTAGGGTTTTGAAAGGGGTTTGAAAAGAGGTTGATTTGGAGATAAAATGAGGGGTTTTGAGTGGATGAAGGTCGAAAATGGATGGGTAAGTGAGATTTGAAGAGATTGAAGAGAATAAGTCGAGTTGTGAGAGAAAATTTTTAGGGTTTTAGAGAGAAGGGGTCTGAGGAGAAGAAAGGGAAGAAAATGTTTTAAAGTCTCCGTTCGACCATAAGTCGACTTATCTACCTCATAAGTCGACTTATCGACATGCATAAGTCGACTTGTATACCTTATAAGTCGACTTATCCTCAAATATCTGCATTTCCCAAACACTAAGAAACATCATAAGTCGACTTGCTAAAGGTCAAAAATGTGTCCAATACTCCGAATAAGTCACCTTTCAGCCCAAGTATACAAACACAATGAATGTATCTTCAGATGTGATTGCCCATTTGCCTCATAATTTGACCATTTGATATTTGAATGTAGCCAAAATAGATTCAACCAAAGGAATTTAAATCACATATGCCTAATCTCAATTTAATGTTCACAAAAACATCTTCCTTAAGAGGTTTAGTAAAAATGTCAGCTAATTGATCACTAGTTGATAAATGCTTCAAGCAAATGACACCTTTTAGACAATGATCACGAATAAAATGATGTCTGATTTCTATATGCTTTGTTCTACTATGCAAAATTGGATTTTTACTTAAACAAATTGCACTGGTATTATCACAATAAATGGGAATATTTTTAACCACAATACCATAGTCAAGCAATTGATGTTTAATCCAAAGAACTTGGGCACATGCACTCCCAGCTACTACATATTCAGATTCAGCAGTGGAAATAGCTACACTAACTTGCTTTTTACTAGCCCAAGATATCAAAGATGAACCTAAGAAATGACATAATCCACTAGTACTTTTTCTATCAATTCTACAGCCACCATGATCAACATCACTATAAGCATACAAATCAAAAGATTCCTGTTGGGATACCATAAACCATGATTGTGATTCTACTCAGTATCTAAATATTCTTTTGCAAGCAATCAAATGAGAAATCTTGGGGCAAGATTGAAATCTAGCACAAAGACATGTGGCAAACATGATGTCAGGTCTAGAAGCAGTTAAATACAAAAGAGAGCCGATCATACCTCTATAGAGTTTTTGGTCAACATCTTCTTCATGTTCATGTTTTTTCAAGACCAGATTTGTTGCCATTGGTGTTGCTGCCACTTTGCATCCATCTATTTTAAACTTCTTAAGAAGTTCCTTGGTATACTTCGATTGGTGGATGAAAATGTCATTTTTGTGTTGCTTGATTTGCAATCCAAGAAAGAACTTGAGTTCTCCCATCATGCTCATTTCAAATTCACCTTGCATTAAATCACTAAATTCCTTACAAAAAAATTCATTAGTAGCACCAAACATAATATCATCAACATAAATTTGACAAATAAGCATATCATTGTCAGCATGTTTAATGAATAAAGTATTATCGATCTTACCACGAACATACCCATGTTGAGTTAGAAAAGTACTTAACCTTTTATACCATGCTCTAGGTGCTTGCTTCAGTCCATAGAGTGCCTTCTTGAGTTTGTAAACATAATCTGGATGCTCGTGATCTTCAAATCTCGGTGGTTGTTTGACGTAGACTTCCTCTTGAATGTATCCATTGAGAAATGTGCTTTTGACGTCCATTTGATTTAATTTGATCCTTTTATAAGGCGCAAAGGCACATAATAGTCTAATTGCCTCCAACAGAAGCCACGGAGCATATGTCTCATTGTAATCAGGCCTTCTTCTTGATAAAATCCTTGAGCCACTAACCTTGATTTATTTTAATCACTTCACCATTCTCATCATATTTAATCCGATTTACCCACTTGACTCAATAATAGTTTTGTCCTTTGGTGGAGCTACCAAATCCCATACATCATTTCGCTTGAATTGATTTAGCTCTTCTGCATAGCTAATAGCCGTTTTCATCTTTAAGAGCTTCTTCTATATTCTTGGGTTCTACTAAGGAGATGAAGGCTGAATTGCTCATATTCTCATAGATATTTCTCTGGTTCTCACACCATCATTTAAATCACCAATGACTTGCTCCATAGGATGGTTCTTTGCTTTTGCCCATGATTTAATATTGGGTACATGGTTTTCTTCGTCTAGCTTCAATTCCTCGATCTTGGATTCAATTTCTTCAACTTTATTACGAACTTCCTGCATCATCATCAAAACAAACCTTTCTGGGGTGAAATCATATCATTAAATTTAACATGAATACTTTCTTCAACACATTTAGTCCTATTATTATAAACTCTAAAAGCCTTACTAGTTTGAGAATAGCCAATAAACACACCAATATCAGATTTTGAATCAAATTTTCCTAAATTGTTCTTTCCATTATTATGAATAAAGACCTTACAACCAAAAGGATGAAAATAAGAAATATTGGGTTTCTTACCTTTCAAAGCTCGTATGGTGTCTTGTTTTGTCTCTTCGTAAGTGCACCCTATTGATGACGTAGCATGCGGTATTGACCGCTTCGCCCAAAATGATTTAGGAAGGTTGTATTCATTTAACATGGTTACGCTCATTTCTTCAAGTGGCGATTTTCCTTTCTACTACACCATTTTGTTGCGGAGTCCTTGGTGTCGAGAAATTATGTTCCATTCTGTATTTGTCGCAAAGACTTTCGAAAGGTTCACATTCAAATTCACCTCCATGATCAGTTCTAATTGCAATGATAGATAAATTTTTCTCATTTTGAACCACTCTACACCACTTGGTAAATTAATTTAAGGCATCACTTTTATTTGCAAGAAATCTTACCCAAGTAAATCTAGAAAAATCATCCACAATCACAAGAACATATAATTTTCCACTAACACTAGCATGTCTAGATGGTCCAATCAAATCCATATGCACAAGTTCAAGAATTCTAGATGTGCAAATTTCTTTCTTTGGTTTGAAAGATTATCTAACATGTTTGCCTTTTAAACACGATTCACACAAGTGATCTTTAACAAATTTTATTTTAGGCAAACCTCTTACAATGTCATTTTTCGAAAGTTTAGAAATTAGAGGCAAAGGGCATGTCCTAATTTTCTATGCCATAAAATGCATTTTCTTCTAATGTCACTAAACACTTTTCATTAAACGAACTATCATCATGTAAATCAACAATGTATGTATTTCCATGTCTTAAACCAATGAAAGCTACATGACCATCCTTCTTAACCATGCAATGAGATGATTCAAAACTTGCATTAAAATTCATATCACAAAGTTGAGAGACACTTAACAAATTATGTTTCAACCCATCAACAAGCAACACATTGTCAATGGTTGGCAAAGGTTCCTTACCCACTTTACCAATTCCAATGACCTTACCTTTGTTGTTGTCTTCGAAAGTGACATAACCTTGATTCTTTGGTTTGATTTCTGCAAAAAGGTTCTTGTCTCCACTCATGTGTCTTGAACATACGCTATCGATGTATCAAGTGCTTGACGGCCTTTCATCCCTTGCTTGTACCTACAATATCAACGTTCTTTTTTCTTATAGGTACCCAAGCCATTTTGGGCCCATTTTGGTTAGCCATATAAACCACATTAGGTGGTGCTGTGCCTTTAATAACCCAAATTTTCTTAACCTTAACACATCTTCTAGTACTCTTGCAAGCAATTTCTATGTGACCATCTTTCAAGCATCTAGCACATTGAGCGATTTTTTCATCCTTAGTAAATTTAGAAATTAAAGAACAATCTCTATCAAAAGGATCATATCCTAATCCATGTTTAGAAATTGAATATTTTTGCAACGATAATAGTTTTTCAAACTTTTCGTTTCCATTCACAAATTTTCCAACCACTTACGAAAATTCTTTTCTAAGTCTATCAAGCTCACAAACAAGTTTTTCCTTTTCAATAAGGCATGCAGAATGATCTTTCTTTGGACTATCTAAATCATCAATTGTTTCATGTAAGGTACTATTTTCAGCAACCAATTCTCGTATTTTCTTTCTTAATTTTTTGTTAATCTCAATAGCTTCTTCAAAATCAGCTTGTAAGGCATCAAAAGAATCTCTTAGATCTTGGTCATTGAAAGTTACCTCATTTTCATCATCACTTGATGAACCTTTTGCCATAAGTGCCAGGTTGTTTTCATCATCGCTTTGGTATGCCTCCTCATCATCACTCCAAGTTGCCACTAGGCTAGTTTTCCTTTTTTCTTTGTCGTATTTGTCATTTTTCTGGAAGTTTGATGTGGAGGATGAGCTTTTGCATTCTCTTGCGAGATGTCCCCGTTTTCCACTTCTCCAACATTCTTCATTGCCTTTCTTTTTGTCATAGCCCTTGGATTTTCTTTCTGTAGCACCCCCTTACCATAGGATATGTATCGGGACGCCCGTTGGTCATTCCGATACACACCCGACGATAAGGGTGCACTACGAAACAAACTAACACTCCACATGGCATCCAAGTATCATAATGCATTAATATGAAATTCACTAATTTTTGGAACCATAAAATTTTCATTTCATAACCTCAAGCAATAAATAATACAACTGGTAGTTTCTGTACATGTCTCCAAAAGAAAATCAAACAAAAAGCTAGCTAGGTCATCCTTCTAAAAAGTGCTAGCTGACCAACCTGTGTGCCATAACTTCTCTTGCCAACTCAATCTACACTGCAGGAAAAGTCTCTTTGGAGCTATGAGTCTACTATCTCGGTCCTGAAAAATAATTTGCAATTTTGGGTGAGTTTGCGAACTCAGTGAGGAACCATCATCGATGGTTCACCCAATTCATGCATATACACAGGTATCACAGATACACACAGTTATTTCATTAAAGCACATTCAGAAGTACCACATGATTATTATATCAGTCAAGAAACCAATTCAAGTGCACAATGAAATGTGTATGTGACTCTTTTCCAATTTATTACGTTGTTGTGACTGAGAACCTAAAACTATCCCATTATGGGCGCATTAAACGGTGAGCCGTAGGCTCTGAATCAATGTGGGCTCAAGGCCCAATCACGTTGAGCTTAAAGCTCTCGTTGGCTGCTCTAGTCACAACTGCCAATTACTGATCATGCAATTATGCATGGATGCAAATGTCCAAATAACAAAATCTATACCATAACCTATTCCCATTTAACATAATCACATAAGTCAATCCTAAGTAATCACATGAAACTCAATTATAACACTTCGATATCTCATTCCAAATATTTCAGACACCCATGGTCCGAAATCAATCAAAATCAAATACACATATTCCCATCCATTATCTCCACAGTTGTATAAGTGCGAAATATAACCAAATAATAATTGAGGAACCATCTAGGTTACTCACCTAATAACTTCCGAGCTAATGTCGGGAAGTCTCTGCCACGTCCGTGGATCTACGGTCCAACTGAGCCTCTATAGCAATTAAAATAGGTAAACATTACCAACTGTATAGTTAGAATGACCAAACAATGCACATGGAATAATTAAAACGTGTATAATGCATGTTCATGGCATTCCCGGCCCTAATCCAAAATTTTCCCATCATAAAAATTCCATCTACAAATTAGAAAGCTATAGCCACTGTCGGCACCCAATTTGGACCTCAATCGGCCCAAAAATAACTAAAATAGTGATCACCGAACAATTACCCGGGGCCACGTCAATTTCCCGTCTAAAAATTCTCAATTTCTCACAAAACGAAATTCAATATTCTATGAAGCCGATGCCTCAAGAATTAGGTCAATCGAACGTCGGACGGAAAAGAAATTGACAAAAGAAGCAAGTAGGTCACTTAATGCCAAAAAAAACAATAATAACAAATTAAACTTCTACCTCTCTTCCTTCCCCTTTCTTTCCTATTGCCAAACTGAATTTCCAACAACCATAATTCTTAACACACAAATCGGAAAAATACAAACCATAGCTTGTTGGAAAGATCATGAAAAGCTATACAATTCTCAAGAAGACCATAAAAATCAATTCCAACCCTAAGGGTGTCAAATATCCCATCAAATCTACTGCCTACTCAAAATGTATCAACACAGGACAGTATCTTGCTAATTCAAGAACTCACTGATTATTCAGCCAAAAATTACCACATAAATATGCTCAACAAGTTCACAATGTCATCTACAACTTTCATGAACAACCCAAAATCAAATTCCATTGCTAACCAAGTCAATTAATTCCCTCAATGTTGCTGTCCCTGAAACCATTCAATTTGAGCAGTACAATTATAACAAGCATAACTCCCTATACACAAGTCATAAAAATCCAAACTTTATATTCCTGAAAAGATAACTCCTCAAACTTCAAGTTTAATGAAGAACTCAATCTCCAATTCGATTTCTAAAAATTTCAAATCTATTATTCAAGTTACTGACCTAATCAGCACTTAACATCACAATGTAAGTTCAGCTTTTAAAATTCCATATCTCCCACATCTGATTTCCAAAAATTACATACCATACACCAATTTCAAGATCCATGTGTCATCTAAAACTCTTCAGTAGACCCCTAAAACCATTTCAGTTCACAAAAATTACTAAAATTACTCCAAAACAGAATGTACACCAAATTTGCTAATCCAGCTAGGTTTCACTCAATACATAACAACAGTCAATAGTTATCAAGCCATAACTCCTAATATACAACTCGAAAAATAGCAAGATCAGTGGCAATGGAAAGCTAACTCAATATGCTACAACTTTC
Organism: Erythroxylum novogranatense; assembly: GCA_029891385.1. Classification (NCBI taxonomy): domain Eukaryota; kingdom Viridiplantae; phylum Streptophyta; class Magnoliopsida; order Malpighiales; family Erythroxylaceae; genus Erythroxylum; species Erythroxylum novogranatense. The sequence continues at coordinate 31,888,744 of CM057225.1, read as the reverse complement.
ATGAAGACTCTTTTCCCAAATTCCATATCAATTAATTCAGAAAAATCACCAAACTAATTAGGTCATAAATGCGGATACTGTTCACAGACCCCAAAACAGAAATTTTCCATGCCAAATTTCGACCTTCTAACATTACAATTTAGCAACACCTATTTCACACTAAATTGAAGCCAACATCCCAAAGTTTAAGTAGCCACAAACTTCACCTCATTTGCATTCCTACACAATTTTTTATGATCAAAACATTCCAATAGGGCAAAGATTTATTTTCCAGCTTTCCACATTAACCTAACTCCTAACACTTCTAACATCAATAACACATCACTAAGCATCCATTTCTACCACTAATTCAACCACAAATTCATCACAACATACACTTCTATAATGATACAAAAATTGGCAGCACCTACACAAATGATCTTCCTAAGTTTTCCATCCATCTAACCTTACAAACTCAATCCAAAACCAAGCTAAAATCAATAGAAAGTATAGTCATTCATTCATCCATAACCAAGTATACATTTAAACCCATTCAACCCTACTACTAGGATGATCAACTACATGTCTAATTACTCTCCATGAATGCCTCTAACTACCAAAAGCATAAGAACAAACACAATTCTTACCTTAACTAAGTTATAAGCTCTCAAATTCTTCAATCTTTTCCAAGTCTCTACCTTCCTCCCTACCCCACACAATCATCCACTCACACACACAACACTCACCATCACAAGGCCTAAGCTTGGATACATGATAAGGAGGCACTTAAGGTAGAAGAGAAGAGTAGCAACAAGGAAAGAGGAAACCAACAAGGAAGAAGGAAGGAGGGAAGGAAAAGAACACCAAGGAAGGATGAAGCAAAGCTACGGATGAGAGAAGTTGCTAAGCTTTCAAAGTGATTTTTAACCCTTTCCAAGGAGAAGGTCGTAGATGAAGACTAATATAAGACAAAATTAATAAATGAGAAGACACTTGGCTATTTAAATGGGAAAAAGACAAAATCTAATTTAACATTAATTAATACCTTTTTAATCCTAATACAAATTAATCAATGCTAAAGGCTCTTTAAAAAAACAATTCCTAAAATCATTAATCCAATAATCTCATGTCATTAGGCAGCCCCCTTTCAGTACAGAAAATTCACTCGGTCAGCCCGTTGAAAATTTTTCGGTCTGGGCAACTAACTCGAAAAATTCCAGAAAAATTCTCATAAATCCCTAAAAATGTAAAACACTCAATGGCGCACTCCAAATAATTTTTCAAACACAATTACCCCATAAATTACACAAAGAATCTCAATTTGAAACCTAAGCCGGAAAATGTCATGAATGCATGTATACTATGTGCATGTGTAACCAATCGTTAATCATGAAGGCTATATGCTGTATGTTCATACCGAGATTCAATTCAATACGTCTAACCCATCTCAAATTACCAAAATACCCTTCCCATCGGTGACGGGATGTTACACTTTCAATTGCAAATTTTTTCTTTTCTCCAATTCTTCCATCATTTAATTCCTTCCTACGATTTTTGAGAAGTCCTTTGAATTTTCTCAAATTTCTAGCGTACATTGCTATCTCTTCGTCTTCCTCCTCGTCATCTATTTCTTCATCACTTTCATCAACAGAAGAAGTATTAGCTTTTAAAGCAATAGATTTTTGTGGTTTACCTATACCTCCTCTGGATTTGAGAATAAGCTCATAGTTGATAAGTGATCCCACCAAGGCGTTGAATTCTAGATGGTTGAGATCTTTGGACTCCATAATGGCGGCGACTTGTGAGTCCCATTCCTTTGGTAGTGAGCGAAGAATTTTCTTTACCTTCTCGCTGTCCGTCATATGCTTTCCAAGGTTGCCTAATCCATTTATGATTTCCGCAAAACGATCAAGTATAGTGGAAATAGACTCACCTTCTTTCATGACAAACATTTCATAGTCATGAAGCAGCATGTTGATCTTTCTCTCTCGGACTTGGTTGGTTCCTTCATGGGTGATACGAAGTCTCTCCCACATTCCTTGGCGCTGGTACACGAGTTAACTCGGTTTCTTTCCTCAAACGTGAGAGCGCAGTAAATTAGCTTCATTGCTTTCGCATTGATGTAAGCTTGTCTCCAGTCATTGTCGTCGTATTCCAGCTCTGTTTTTAACTCACCATTTTCTTTTAATAGTGGTTGTAGACCGAAGATAATTATCTTCCAATATTCCACTCCTTAGCTTATGATGTGATACTTCATAGGATTTTTCCAAGAAGAATAATTAGTACCATTAAATAAAGGAGGACGGTTGTTTTTGTTACCTTCTTCCGCTAGGTTATTGTGTGTCATCCCTGGATACTTCTGCTCTGATACCAATTGTAAGTGATTTAGAAAGGGGGGTTGAATAGATCCTTAATCTTTTTGTAATTTTCTACAACAAAAACAGAAGTTAATTCACACAAAAATAATTTAAATAAATTTAAATAAACAAAGTAGGAAGAAGATCAAACCTTTTTTTTATAGAGGTTGGTGCTAAGACCTATGTCCTCTACCTAAGCTCCCACTTAGGATTTTGCCAATCACTTTATTGCACACTTTGTAGTTGAGTGTGAACTTTTTACAATGCCACTTGAATTCCGGCTCAAACTACCTTACAAACGATTTGTCTTCTGGCACAAATCCTACCTCACACGTGACCTTCCACTCGTCACTCAAATTGTAAAAGAAATATAGCAAAGATTGAAGAACAAGTGCTCAATATAATAGTGTAACAAAATGAGAGCAATAAAGAGCAATTTGGAGCAATAGAAGAGTATTTAGGCTTGTAGAACTTGTATATACTCTTCTTCCATCAGCCTCTATTTATACTTGAAGAAATATAGCTGTTGGAGCTCATTCTAGCCGTTGCTTGATTAATATTACCGTTCCTTGATAATCTCCATTCCATTTTTGGCTAATTGGACCATTGGAGTTGATTTGGTGCATCCATAAGTCGACTTGTTTCAACCATTTACGTAAAAATTGTAACTCCGATCTCCAATAAGTCGACTTATGCTATGTAAGTCGACTTGTCGTCCTCGATAAGTTGACTTGTTTTATGTAAGTCGACTTGTGTTGATATATCTTCATATATAAGTCGACTTATGATTTGCAGGTCGACTTGTTCTGCCTTCAACGGTAACATCCATCTGGATCTTCTATAATCCTCATGTTTTAAACCATTTTCCTTATAATGAACCTCCTATCTTGATTCTTCAATGATTAAACACTTGCTCATCTTGATTTGCACGATTCTTTCATTGAATAATACCTGAAATAATTTCTTAACTAATTCTAGATATTTTATTATTATCAAAACATAAAGGGATTTAATTTGTCAACCACCATTGGTCCAACACGATGGACAGTGTGTCCCACATCTCCTTTGCAGTGTCACATCCGTGAACTTTGTCATATTCACTCCTTCTTAGGGCACACGTCAAGAAGAACTTCTCTTTAAAGTTGAGCTAAATTCTCGCCTTTTGGTCAGCCGTCCATCTGGTTCGTGAAATAAGATTTCCATCTTCGTCTACTGTTCTATATGGTCCATTCTCTATTACATCCCAAAGGTCGACATGAGTAGATTCTATGAACAATCGCATTCTATCTTTCCAGTAGTGATAACCTTCACCGTTGAATGCTGGAGGTCTAGTGACTGAGGCACCTTCTACAACGTATATATGTGATTCTGCCATTATCTTTAATCCACACTTTGCTACAGTGATCCTTGGATACCAGGCTCTGATACCCATTGAAGTAAATCACACGTTAGTATAATGCTTATGAAACGATAACGAATACACGAGAAGGGGGGGTTAAATTGTGTATTCCCCTTTTTGAAAACTCTTTCAAAACTGTTTTGTTTAAAAAACAAGTTCTTTTATAGAAACTTCAGTAAATTTGAAATAATCAAAACTTTGAAAACTTGTTTCAGAATTTAAATAATAACAAAAACTTTGAACTTTAAGAGAGATAAGGTAGAGTAGAAGTTGATATAGCGATTTTATACTGGTTCACCCCAAACCGTGGGCTACGTCCAGTCCTCAGAGTTCTTTATGAGATTTCACTATCTCTTCAACGTTTATAAGTATTCTTTCCGAGCCTCTTCAGGTCTCTACACTCAGTATTCTTTTACTCTTAGCCTCTGCAGGCTATCTGTACTACTTTCTTACAAAAGTATTTGAAACCTGTTACAGTAAAACTAACTCTCAGCTAATTTGCACAATGTTCGCGTACGTAAATCAATTATCTCAACTTTTGCTCTTTTTTTCTAACTTTGCAATCTTCGACTTCGACTTACATTTATAGCCTTCGTCTGTAACTGCTTCTTGATTCTTGTTTCTTGAATCTTGAATCTTGAAAGAAACGGTTAATTAGTTGAGTTCTGTAACTAACTTGAACTGACTCTTGTGTCTTCTTTTGATTTCTGCGTCTGCTTTTCTCCGTCTGTATTTTTTGCGTCTGTGTTTTTGCGTTTGCTTTTCATTTTGCGTCTGCGTCTGATTTTTATTTTGCATCTGCGTATGATTTTCATTTTGCGTCTGCGTCTGCGTCTGCTTTTCATTTTGCGTCTGTGTCTGCTTTTCATTTTGCGTCTGCGTCTGATTTTCATTTTGCGTCTACGTCTGCTTTTCATTTTACGTCTGTGTCTGCTTTTCATTTTGCGTCTTCGTCTGATTTTCATTTTGCGTCTGCGTCTGCTTTTCATTTTACGTCTGTGTCTGCTTTTCTACTTCTTCTGTTTTTCAACTTCGTCTGCGTCTGTGTTTTATTTTCCGTCTGTCTGTTTTCTATTTTACGTCTTCTTTTACTACTTCTTTGTTATTCATCAAAATCATATATATGTAAAGTCATTTTGACTCAACACGAATGATATGAATTATTGTAAGCAAATTCGATCAATGGCAACTGTTCATCCCAAGCGCCCTTGAAATCCATCACACATGCCCTGAGCATTCCTTCAAGGGTCCTAATGGTCCTCTCAGATTGGTCATTTGCTTGAGGATGAAAAGTAGTGATAAAATTCAACTTGGCTCCTAGAGCCCAACTTTAAAGTAGTGAGACGTGAGCTTAATACCCTGTAGTTTCTGAAGCCTAACAATTCGGAGTCATAAAACGTGAGCGGGCTTCCTTGTGGGATTTTTTTTCAACGACTCCTCATTAGCCATCGCTCCTAAGGGTGATGTGCCTATACCAGTTAAACACTAAATCACAATTTGTTTTCTTTAAAACAATTGTAGCTTTCTGTCTCTTGTTTATTTTGAAATAGGAACCATCTCCTTCGGAGCTCTATAGCTCAAGATATGCTTAAAAAAATCCAAAGTGTGTTCATAACCTAGTTATGCCCCTCCAACCGATTCCTCCTTTTCCTTCCATCAATCTCTTTCAAATTGATCCCAAAGCTACAAATTTTTATTTAGAGATAGAAAAATGTGTTGGAAATATATTGCTTTAAGAATCACTTAATTTAGGGGTCGGGTTATGAAGTTATGGCCAAAAGAATCAACCATGATTATGTCCTCAATCATGTTGTATCTTTCTCGAAACAATTAGCATAACTTTCTCTAGAGACATCAGATTGGGGTGTTCTTTAGATGGTTTTCAAAAAAAATTCAAGATCAACAACTTTTATGAAGAACTTGAAGATATATTCTATCATCTAGAGGGTCACATTTAGACTAGATGAACAGTGCATTAGACGATATGATGTCATCAGACGATACGTCATCCCCAGATGATACGCCCTCACCAAACGAAATGTCCTCACTAGACGATATGTCCTCGCTAGACGAAGCGTCTTCACCAGATGATACATCCTCACTAGATGAAGCGTCTTTACCAGATGATATATCCTCACCAGACAAAGCGTCCTCACCAGACGATACGTCTTCACCAGACGAAGCATCCTCATTAGAAAAAACATCACCAGACAATATGTAACACCCCATTCCCGCATGACCCGAACCCGACATCGATGGTGATATCCGAGTCCGTGCCCCACAAGGGTGGCGTGCTACATCATTCAGTCAAAACTCAGTATAATTTTTTTTAACACACATGCACAGACATTATAATTTATGCTGAAAACAATTTACATAAACAGTTCAATGGCCTCAGGGCCCTTTTCATAAATACAATATCATTAGTACAAAAATTCAGAAAATAAAATACACTAATGCAGACGCGAATTGATCTCGACCCCTTCTCTACTTCATGAACCCGCAGATGTCATACGCCCGTTGCCAAACGGGGTATTCTTCTGAGTCCTGAAAAATAATTGCAAATGTTAGGTGAGTTTTGTGAACTCAGTGAGGAACCATCATCGATGGTTCACTCTATTCATGCAACACATCGTTCCATATAACATATATTCACATTGTTGCATATTTAATCACATTGCACAATTTCACTTGAACATAGACCATTTATACATTCACACGGTTAGACATACATAACCAATTGAATTCATAAACATCCATAATTTACATTCAGAAATACCACAGAAGCATAAGGCAGTTTTCCTTTCGCCCAATCAAAGAAACTAAAAAAAATCAGATATATAGGACATGCGCATGTGACCCATTTTTATTTTATTTCGGTGTTGTGACCGAGTGCCTAAACTGTCCCAATAAGGGCACATTAATCGTTGAGCCAGAGGCTTTGAAACTGTCCCAATAAGGGCGCATTAATCGTTGAGCTAGAGGCTCTGAACTGTCCTAATATGGGCGCATTAATCATTGAGCTAGAGGCTCTGAAATACTATGGGCTCAAGACCCAAATACGTTGAGCTTTAAGCTCTCGGTGGCTATTCCGGTCACAACTGCCAATTACTGATCATATATTGATGCAAGGAATGCATATGTCAAAAATAAAACAGACCAACATCATAGTCTATCCCAAATTAACACATTCACATAGATGGTTCGCAATCAGTCACATTCAAATCACATATAACAAGTAGGGCACTCCTATGTCAGTATCTCCTAGTACATCAGGCACCTTAGGCCTGGAATCAGTCATAAACAAACGCAAGACCACCATTATTCTCCACAGTATTATAAGTGCAAAATTATAAACAATCAGTAGTCGAGAAACTATCTAGGTTACTCACCTTTGCTTTCGAAGCCTGGAAGTCTTAGCAACGTCTGTGAATTGACATTCCAAATGCATCTCTAAAACAGTCTAAATATCCAACATTACCAAATTGGCAATCAGAAACATTTAATAATGCACATGTAGTAATTAAATGTGTACAATGCATGTTCGTGACATTCCCAGCACTATTACACAATTTCCCATCACCAAATTTTCCTCTAAAAATTAGAAACTCATTGACACCGAAATCACTCAATTCGGACCTCTATAGGTCTAATTATAAATAAAACACGACTTAGGAAAATCCTTACCCGGACCCCTCACTTCGACCTAACCAATTCCAATCAATTTCGGTTCTAAAAATTCCCAATTTTACAAATAAATGAAATTAAATATCATACGAATCTGATGCCTTGAGAATCAGGTCAATCGAACGTCGGATGCGAAAGTAATTGACAAAAGAAATAATTAGGTCACATAAATCCCAAATTAAGCAATTAAGAAAAGAAAATAATTAAATAATAATTAAAAAAATCAGAGGCTGGGAGACGCACCCAGCCTCTCACACCAACGTCGTCACCCTCGCGAGGGTGAGGCGTCGCCCTCGCGAGGTGGGGGCGACAGACCCAATTTCTGATTTTTTTTTTTTCAATTTCCTTCTTTTTCCAAAATTTCCAATTTTCACTAACTACCTTCTCCTCTTTCAAAACCCTTATCTATTTACAAAAGTGTCTAAAAATTCCAAATTCAGTCTCGTTGGAAAGTTCTCAGAAAACCCGACAAATTTCATGAAGGGTACACAAACCAATTTTACCTCTACGGGTGTCAAAAATGCACTAAAAGACACTGCCAAATCACAAAATTGTCACAACAGTTCAGCACTTTCCAAAATCATAACTTTTTATCTCCTTAGCTAAAAATTCCAAATTTTATGTCAAACAAAAGAGAAAAACAAGGGCTACAACTTTCATGAACAAACTGAAAGCCAATTCTATCATTAAACACTTCAGCCTATCCAAATCATTCTCAAATATAACTCAATCTTCCAAAATTCATAACTTTCCAACCCATTGTCGAAAAATTACATACTATATAGCAATAAAAAGCTCAAACAATATAATACAATTCTCAAGAAGAACTCTAAAACAAATTCCCATTCAAACTAGGTCAAATCCTCTCACAAAAGTGGTTGTACTGTTAGGGTTTAAGAAATCAGCATTTCACCTAAACCATAACAAACCTTTACCAATTTATATCTAACAATCCTTACACTCCAAATTTGCATAAAATACCTCATTAGAAAGCTACAAAATCCTCTACAAGTTTCCAGAAGGTCACTTAAGCCAATGTCCCCATTAACAGTCCCAAATAAATATCAGAACACAAATAGCCCAAAACCTATTCACTTAGAGCATTGCACACCAAAGGCTGAATTACCACTTGAACATTAACAGACCATAAATTTCAATTTACACCTCGAAAAATATCATACTTAGTGGAGTTAGAAAGCTAACACAAAAATATTCAACTTTCATGAAGACCAATTTCACAAATTCAACCCAAAGCAATCTAGAAAAATTCATCAAAGATTCAGGTCATCAAGCTCAATTCTTGCTCATACTGCACCTATACTTCACTTTAAAAGCAAGATTCAACACTCTTCTAATCAAAATTGGGCAGCACTTCCTTCACAAGAAATGTAGCCAAATGTCTCAATTTTAATTTAAGATAAACCTCACCTCAATTTCTTAACCATACAACTAGTTATGGCAAAAAAATTGAAACATGTACAAGGTAACTTTTCCAACTTTGATACTCAATCCAATTTCATTCCAATTCTAATTCTACTTCAATAAGCATATCAATTAGACAAGAAATCAGCCAATATGTCATCAATACCCTCACGTGGACAAACAGTCACAAATTGGCAGCACCTAACTCAACTTGCTTCCCTTAATTTCCATTCATCTTTAATCACAAAATCCACTTCAAACTATCCTAATTTTCATACAACACATACTACCCTTATATGCATTGTTATCCTCACACAAACATACCTTCATACCCAAGCAATCAATATACAAACTTTATGCAATAAATACATAATAAGGCTTCAACAACCAATTTAAGAACATAAATTAAGATCCTTACCTACTTAAGCTTTTTAATTCCATCAATTCTTCATAAGATGTCAACTTCTCTACTTTCCACCATACTACACGATCCTCGTCACTTCAAGGAGGGCTAGAGTAGGTTTTTAGAAAACAAGATGAAGAGAAAGCACTTAAGGTGGAAGAGCCTTTGATAAAGTGGAGAAAAGTAGCATTTTTGTGTAAGAAGAATGAAACAAATGATGGAGAGGAAAGGAAAGGAGAATTTCGGATGAGAGGAAGATTTGCACTTAAAAACACCCTTTTTACTCCTTCCAATGAAAATGTCATGGAAGCTAACCATTAGATTACTTATATAACCATTTAAATAATAAGACAAAGTAGGTAAGTGATATGTGTCACTTGCCACTTGTCCCGGTTTTCTGCATTCTACCGATCAGTTTCTAAAAATAATGAAATTTATACTCCGAATTCCAATGGCTTATATCAAAAATTCCTAAAATCATGTATCCAATTTTTCAATGCCATTGGACAGTCATTTTCGGCACTAGAAACTAAATCAGTCTGTTACTTGTAAATTTTTCGGTCCGGAAAGTTTTCCCGAAAAATTCCTGAAATTCCCTAAAAATATGAAACACACAAAAATCCACTCCAATTAATTTTTCAAACACAAATAACAAATTTTTTCACAATAAACACAGATGCCGGGAAAATGTCATGAATGCATGTACAATCATGTGCATGTGCAAAAATATAAATTTATGTGCATATGGAGGCCCTCTTATGCATAAATATGTCGAGACTAATTTATACACTCCTAACCCGTCCTAATTGACCAATTTACCCTTCTAATCGGTGATGGGATGTTACAATTCTCCCCTCCTAATAAAAATTTTATCCTCGAAATTCATTTTTGACACTGAAGAAGGTAAAGGTACTGTCATTCCGTTTCTGATGTCATCTTTCTATCAATTCTCCGTCCAAATAGTATACTTCTTCAATTATGTTATTGCTGAGTTTCAGCATATTCAACATTTTACTTCCAATTTCCATACCATATATATATATATATCGACTTATAACAATACAAATCCCTCATACTGCTTTTGTCCCATTTTTTTCATAGTTTCATATGGACCACTTAATGTCGAATTGAGTTTCCCCTATTTACACTTTTATCTCCATCTAAGTACTTCTTGGCCGAGGTGATACTCTTCGAAGTATTTCATTTTTCGCTTACTAGATTTCATCTCTTTAGTGTTAAAACACTAATCTCGTAAGATTCCATAACCTCAATATCAATCAACTCAACTCATTTGTCATTAATTTGGATCACTTAACCCCTATTACAGATGCATTTCACTCGTCGACGTTATCTCAACTCAATCATAGCCTTCGACTATTTTTAGGCCCTGTTCACTTTAATATAGAGGTGAACGGTTCCTTTTTGCTGTAAGACCCCTTATATATTATTCGAATGGTGTCACCAATATAACGATTTTTATTCCCACAATCAATCTAAACTATACATCAATCTCATGTCCTTATGAAGTCCAAAAATATCAGTTTTACATTTGTCTCCAACAGTTAAGTCTGTTGGTTATTCAAACATTTAATCATTCGATTTTACATTCTAAACCATCAATCACTCTTTCGATATACTCTTATTAGAACATAAAGCTTCGATTGTTTCTTGTGTTTTCTCTAACAGTTTCTTTAATTGGTATTACATAGACTTCCTAATCCAATCATAAATATCATTTTCTCAACTCCTCTAGAAGGGTTGCAAATTCTAAATCCTTAATTTGGGCTTTGCCAATCCTTTTTATACACACCTGATTTGGAATTTCAATAGCTAATAATACTTTCTTCTTGTCCCCTTATTAGGTCAACATCTTGCATTCAGTATTACACTAGGTTTAATACCTTTATCGCCCAATTTGTGATCTTCTGCTATTAAATTTTCTATTCACTACTTTGAATTGCAGCGCTAGCTTTATAATAAAGTACTCAATCGCATAATCCGTTTCAATTTCTTCAAACTCACGAAATACCTCAATCGGTACCGATTTGCATATTCATAGATATATCCAAATTGTTTCTGTACGAATAGTGTCTCCAAGCTTTCAAAGCAATACCTAGTACAACAAATTTCGAGTCATCAATCACAATACAACCCATGAGGTTATACTTGTTCCTAGGTACATAAACCACTTTACACTATTTCAACAAATTGCATCATAACCTTTACTGGGACACTTCATTAAATATTGCAAAATCTCCAAATTAAAGTGATACAATCAATACTCGATTTGTAAATTTCTCAAAATGTCTCTTTTTACATTCATCAGTCATACGATTCACACGTTTTTCCTCAAACATTATTGTCAAAGAGCTAAGACCAGAAAACCTTTATCAACTCCTGGGTGTATCCAATATACAACTAGTTTTAAATAAATCCAAATCTCATACATATCCCTTACAATTTCACATTTTATCCTCACCTGTATCTTCATTAAGTCTTCCAATGTGCCATGATCGAATACTAGTTCACCCATAATTTATTGGAGCAAGCTAAGATTCACTTTTATGAAACTTTCATGATATAAGATTTCCTCAACTATGCAAAATATTCTTCATCACTTTTCAAATAAATTTGATATATCATTAATGATCATAGTCACTATCCCCTCTAAACACAGTTGAGACACTCTATTGTTCAATAGTATAATAAATTCCTTATATCCATGATTGATTCTCATAACTCTTTAAATATCTAATTTCCCCAATGAGGAAAAATTCTCTTATATTTTTCTCAGATTCACATTGACGTATTCTAACGTCTGTTCCTTTACACTAATTTCTCCACATACATCAAGTTATTTGCAATCGTTACTCCCTGGGTTAATAATACATTCATCATACCAACTTTGTACTTCCCGAACATATTTACACAAAATATACATGAACTTAAATTCTCCTCATATTCGCAATTAATGTCTCCTTAATGTTCAATAATCCCATTACGTAGTCGAATTCTTTATATCAACATAATGCATACCTACTCAGTAGCATGAGTCTCCGCTCGGATTAGAACTCCCATAACGACTTTTAATTCCTTTCAGATTTATCTCTGATTTGTCCTTTCATTGATCACTTTTTTTTTGGGATCATCTGATCGACTTAACCCAATTCAGGAAAATTCTTCTTTGAAAGAAGATTTCTTGCTACTTTCATTGATACCGCTCATGGAATTCCTATTCATCAACTGTCTTCACCATTTCTTGTCAGCCATTTTCAATGCCTTAGGAAATCAATTTTAGCTATTCATCATATTCCATGAAGATCAATTTATGCCATAACTCATATAATCATAAAATCCTTTTTAATAAAGTTCATTGAAGTATATACCATCAAAATCATTACATCTTATCGAGAGATAGATGTAGGATATGTAGGAAAATCCCGGGGTAGGCATCACATGCCCACGGTGCGGAATTTAAAATTTTGAGTCCCGGGACATTCCCGAAAGCCAGGATCCATGTGTATGTACAAACATTCAAACCATAACGACCAAAGGAGACCGTCTCTAACGGTATCCACGCAGAGGTCGGAAAACCTAACCGGGACAAACTCTTTTGACCCGGGAATAGCTAGACTAAAGAAAAGAGTGCTAGCTCTTACCTTAGCCTTGGAGAGCAAGTGAGATGATCTTGGTGGAGCCTTGGAGAAGTAGAAGCAATCTTGAGAGGATGAGAGGAAGAAGATGAAAACAAGATTTTCAAAGCTTAACTTTTAAGCTTTCGGTTCTTCCTTCTAAAACCCACGACCAAGCCTCCTTCCAATCCTTCTTCTATGTATATTTAACACTTAAGACACATATAAAAACTTGTTGGAAGGCTATCCACGTAGATGGTATAAAAAAGTGCCTTAAAATGCTAAATCATCATTAAGTTTGACTTTTCAAACTTATTAACTTCTCCATTCTTTTGGTTCTTCCACCGAAATTCAACATATATATATATAATTAATTAATTGTTAATTAATTAATTAATATATATATATTTGCTGAAGAGGTCCAGTCAAACTGGGAATTGGTTCTACCGCCTCATCGGCCCCTTGATCAGAAAAATCGCTTGAGACGGTTTTCAAAGAATGTTGATGTCGCGATCTCATCGGGACATATCCCAATCACATTAGGATCCATTTAATCCTATTGCTCTCCAGATATCGGATCTCTGTCTGAAACTATTTTACAGATTCTCCGAGTCACTCTTATCGTGTGACCCATTAGGTTCCGGTTATGTTGGCCACTTAGATTAACACTTAATCTAAGCAAGTCATGAGCGGTATCTAGAACACATCATGACCCCAATTGACCGGAAAGTAATTGGTTTGACTAATGAAACCATATCATGAACCCTTCCATAGACAATTACTGTGCAATTCGTCCTTTCACCATGCTATACCCCACTTGGTTTGAGTATGGGCAATGTGTCAACTCTTACTAGACCGATCGATCAAATCTAGTCCAAGTGTAATCGTTCTCGCCCCAGGACTCATTACTTTATATGTCCACGAAGACCATCTTCATGACATATGTATGCTCGGCGCCGAGACTTCAAAGTAATGATCCCGATAAGAGGCTATGGGTATCTCTTCGCTATCACGTAAGTGGTGAATCCTCTATTGGCTACTCAATTACCTTCAATACCTCAAGTCGCACTCCAATCACCACCCTATGAGCGACCTCACGAAAGGCAACAAGGAATGGAGTTAAAGTACGTAATCAAGACTCAAGATATCCTTGAGTACCTCAAGTCTAAGGATACTTGCACCATTCTTTATGATGAGATTATCACCGACATTTGTATAGGACATCCATGTGATGATCTCATAACAGTCATCCAATGTACTTACTTGTAGGAACATCCGGGAGGTACATCATATGTACGCAATGAAAACAAAATTTTGTTCCTGGACTTTCCCGAACGCCAGATCCGGTATCGGTATGAAGACATCAACCTAAATAGCCAAAGAGACTATCTCTAAAGGTGATCTACGCAGAGATCGAGAACCTAACCGAGTCAAACTCTTTTGACGGGAATAGCTAGAAACAGATTAAAGGCGCTAGACCCTACCTCCGTCTCCGAGAACTCAAGGAAACGTTGGAATCCTTGCCTTGAGAAGAGAGAAACACGTTGATGCCTTAAGGAGAAGAAGAAGCTTGAAACCTTTTCACCTTTCTTACCTTAACACTTAAGGAAGATAGTTCTTCCTCTTCAAGCCAAAAGCCATCGACGGTGACCACCAAGCTCTCCATATATTTCTTTTTGTCTCTTAACACTTAAAAGACAACCAAATGAACTTGGTTCAAGGAGATGCACGTGGATGTGCTAATAGCCATGCTTTAATTACTTAATAATAAAGTAAAGCATCTTTGACTTTTCAACTCTCATCCTCCTTCTCCATTTCCAACGTACATGCTTTATTTTTAATATATTAATTAATTAATTAATTTCTTAATTAATTAATTGATATATAATTGCTAAGGTCCAGTCCAACTGGGCTTGGCCCTACGGCCATCGGCCCTTTGATCAAACAAACTCCTAAACCTTTCTTAGCAATGTTGATGTCGCGATCTCATCGGGACATATCCCAATCTCATCGAGATCCATTTAATCCTAATGCTCTCCATAATTGGAACTCGTCCAATTACTATTTTCTGATTCTCGAAACACTCTTATCGTGTGACCCTTTAGGCTCCGGTTATGTTGGCCACTTAGATTAACAATTAATCTAAGCAAGTCATGAGCGGTATCTAGCAACACATCATGACCCCAATTGACCGGAAAGTAATCGGTTTGATGTATTCATCACGAACCGGATCACGAACCCTTCCATAGTCAATTATCGTGCAATTCGTCCTTTCACCATCCTATACCCCACTTGGTTATGAGTATGGTCAAAGTGTCAACTCTCACTAGACTAAGTCTAGCCTAAGTGATTTTAGTTCTGCCCAGATCCATTACTATATATGTCCTCAAGACAATCTTCATGACATATCCGCTTTGGCCAAAGACTTTCAAGTAATGATCCTTACAAGAGGCCATGGGTATCTCTTACGTTATTCCGTAGTGGTGAATCCTTTATTGGCTACTCAATTACCTTCAATACCTCAAACCGCACTCCAAGCACACCACCTATGAGTTACCTCTCGAAGGCAACAAGAAATGGAGTCAAAGCACGGGATCAAGATTCAAGATATCCTCGAGTACCTCAAGTCTAAGGATACTTGCACCATTGCTATGATGAGATTATCACCGACATTAGAATAAGATATCCATGTGATGATCTCATGACAGTCATCCAATGTACTTACTACCGCTAGTAAGCATCCACATGTCAATTCTAAAATATCTCATATTTACAGCTTCGAGATCCACCTTGATCCAATCATGAATATGACATGTGTTAGTCTATCCGGATTAATGATGTCCAGCCTCATTAATCCTATGACTAGGATAATTTAGATAATGACATAATTGCACATGATAGGAATCTCAATAGTATGATCGCATCATAATTTCCTTCATGCTATGTCAAATATCATGGACTTCATTAATTCGATTAAAGATCCATATCAATTCATAAACAATGTTCATGAATATCAAATTAATGAAATATGCCTTTCTTTATTTATTCATAAAGTCTCAGATACGACTTTGAACAAAAGCGCTAAAGGGATTGCCTTTAGGGCACAATTTAAATAGCTCGTCTCGCATAAGTCAACTCACCCCATGTACATGTTGACTTATCAGATCGAATGTGTAAGTCAACTTACACTTACAAATCTCCCACTTGACCTAAAGCCAATCGCCTTAGTACCTAATACCATAAGCGAGTCCATGAGAATCACTGATTCTCGTGTGACAACGGCTTTGTCAACTAACAAACAACACATTGCTCTGTGGAATTCTCTATGAGGATATCATTTCAACTAATGATCTCCCGAATCGGTGAGTACGTGTCGGATCGTCGATAAGACCTTGGTTCCTTTGCTCACAAGACTAACCCCATTGTATCACAATACAATCCTATGGGCCCATCACGGTAGGGACCGGATCAAGTTTAGCAATGAACTTCGATCCAAACCGCTCTCTCTGCAAGATCTCGTGCGGTAATGTACTTTGCCTCGGTTGATGAATCGGCAGTCCTCTCTTGTTTGGAATCTTTCAAACCGACCGCCACATTATTCGGTGTGAATGTATATAACCCGATCATGATTCGTAATCATCCTTATCGATTAAATACTAGCATCTAAATGTCGCCACTGGAGATTTCCATCTCCAAAGATGAAGAAAACATCCTTAGTGCTTCACAAGTACTTGAGGATATTCTTGATCGCCACCCAAAGTGACCCTCGCCAGATCCGATTAGTATCCGCTCGTAACACTTAGAGCATACGATACATCGGGCCTCGTCACATAGCATAGTTCCATGCTAAACCCTTCAAAGATCTCATCTATGTACGATGATTGTGAAAGACCAAGTAACCTTTTGATTTATCTCTATAAATCCTTATCGCGAGGATAAAAGTTGCTTTACCAAGGTCTTTCATCGCAATTGATTAGACAACCAAATTTTAATCGACAAAGATAGAGACATCGTTTCCTAATATCAGTATGTCATCTACATACAACACAAGGAATACGATTGCAGTCCCACTAACTTTCTTGTACACACAATATTCATCCGAATTTTGTGAGAGATCAAACTCTTTGATTGACTCATCAAAACGGATAATCTAACTCCTGGATGCTTGCTTTAATCCATACATGGATTTATAAAGCTTGCATACCTATTCGCCATCATAGGAGGTGAAACCATCTGGTGTGTCATACACATCCTCAAGTTAGATTTCCTCTTAGAGATCTTCTTCACATCCATTTGCCATATCTCATGACATGATGAGCTGCAATGGCTAGGAGTTTTGAATGGATTTAAGCATTGCTACTAGGCTGAAGGTCTTGTCATAGTCAACTCTTTGTCTTAGACAAAAAACTTTAGCCACAAGCCTTGCTTTATAGGTAATTAGATTACCATCCATGTTGGTTTTCATGGCACGAAGCCATTTTGCAGACTCTGAACCTTTCAGAACCTCTTCATAGGTAGCAGTGCTCATCATCTCATATGAGCAATACGTCATTCTGCTCACTTACGAGAAATCCATATCTCTAGAACAAGGCGTATCCTACTTGACCCACGTAAATTGTGTAGTAGAAGGTTGAACTGTTATCTCATCTATATGAGTGACAGTTTGAGTTCAGCAGTTGATCTATGTTTGTTCGAGCATCTTGAACTTTTCCAAGTTCAATTTTGCTCCCACCGCCTTCTTGTAAAGAACTCTTTCTTTAAGAAAACAGATGCTTTGAAACAAATAACTTTTGTTCCTAAGCAAGGTAGAATTAATATTCCACTTAACAAACACTTGTCACTTTTACATTAAATGTATCTCGATCGTGTCCGCTTCACGTAAGGTGACAATCCCAAACTTTCGAGATGAGAAAGATAGGGCTTTCAGCTAGTCCACATCTGTTATGGAGTAACATCAATCGCTCTTTGAGGGAACTCGCTTAGCAAGTAAACAGTTGTCTCGAGCACATATTCCCAAGCTGTGCAAAACCTATCATCAATCGCACCATGTTTAACAAGGTTTGATATCTCCTTTTAGCCAGGCTTAAAAAGTGGAGTATACTGAGATAAATTCCCATTATCTCTGAGATAACCCAAAACCTGTTGGTTTAAGTATTTCCCACTACGATCGGATCGTAATGCCTTGATACTTTTACCAAGCTGGTTTTCTACTTCATTTCTGAATTATTTGAGCTTTTCAAATGCTTCAAATTTGTATCTCGTCAGATACAAGTACCGATATCGAGAACACTTATCGATAAAGGCAATGATGTAGTACAACAACTTCTGGCATGGATGGACATCAGACCATATACATCTCAATGTATTAGGTCTAATACTCCATGCACTCGTTCACCCTTTCCTTTAAAGGTAACTTAGTCATCTTGCCTAATAAACAAGATTCACATGTGTCATATGATTCATAATCAAATGACTCTAACCTCCCACTCTTGTGGAGCTTAGCAACGTGTCTCTCATTTATATGGCCGCCGACAATGCCATAAGTAAGTTGATTTTAAATTATCTCGATTATGTCTTTTCGTGTCATTGACATTCAAAACTAGATATGACATATCTAATATGTCAATTCTATTGCATAATGTACCAAGATAATAGAGCATTCCATTCAACTAAGAAAACAACCATTGTTTCTAAAATCAAATGGAAATCAGCTCTAATTAAACATAAAACATACAATATGTTCTTTGTTTAATACTGGTACAAAATGTCAATCGTCCAATTTGAATACAAGCCCAAGAGGGAGTGACAAGACATAAGTGTTCACGGCTAATGTAGCAACTCTTGTCGCATTACCTACACGAAGGTCTAGTTCTCCTCGAATGAGCTTTCATCGCTCCTCGAGGCCCCGCACATCATTTTATATGTGTGAGCCACAACCGTATCAAAGACCGATATGTTTTGATCAGAATAGTATTAACCTCAATGACAAACATAATTGAAGGAGTAGAGGCATCCGATGCCTTTTATCGCTTGTGGACTCCAGATAGATTTTACAGCTTTTGCCTTTAGTGGCTAGACTTGCCACAATGAAAGCAAAATTCTTTTGAGGCGCTTTTGGTTTTTCCTCGATGGCACTTCCGCTTGGTTTTCTTCGAACCGAAGAAGAAGCATCCACCACTAGCACTTGCTAGTTATCTTGATAGCCACCAATTGTCATGAAAGCAGATTGATCACCAGAATTGTTGTGGACATTTTGTTCATCGATAGTTTATCACGAATCGTGAATAATCGCCGACAATCCAACCGTAATTAAGTCTCTACTTAACTCATAATCCATTACAAATCCTAAGATGGCCAATCTCTCAATATAGCCATTCATCTTTAGGGTATACCGCAGCAGCTTGTCCTCGAGCCATCTTTGTGATAAAGAGAAGCCTCGAGGTCTCGAACCTTTCGCATCGAGCTTACTCATCAAACAGCTCCCTAAGATGAAATACTACAGAGTGAGCATCCATGGACTCGTTGCCATCGCAGCTCTAGTGACATCAAGGCAAGCATAAAGCAAGTTTCCATATCATCGTCCCTTAGATGCTTATAGCTTGCTTTTCGATTCCCATCAAGCATCGACAAGATGTGTAATCGGAAGTGGAACATCTAGACGATCCGGCCTCGATCTAAGAACAATTATCGAGTCCTCACCAATCAAGAAAATCGGTCCGTAAAGGAGAGCTTAAAATTCACATCGAAGACTTCTTCAATCAACTTAGCTAATAGAGAGAAGGAATGATGTAATAGATATGCTGCATGATCATAAGGACTTGCATGACATGCATATGGCTCCCACTAGTTTCCTAGAATCCATAACCTCTTTACTTAATCCAGAGAAACAATGTGACATAATGTCCTAGTGGGTCGATATCCGATATTGCTAAGAGTGACCTCGAGTTTGCCCAACAAGCCACTTCTTAGGTCAATCGGTAGGTATCGGTCATACCAATTGCATCATCGATAACCGACATTAAGAATGACCTTGAGTTTGCTCAACAAGCCACCTTATGTCTCGGAGGTATCGATATACCAATTACATCTTAGACACAACTATCGATCGCTATCAACTTGTTGATGTGCACTTCATGGGTATCAACTCTTTGATGCGCATACATCCGATGTATGCTACCCAATTTCGCCTCATTCACGCTGACCTTGAGTTTGCTCAACAAACTAACGCCAAAGTGAAAACCAACCCATTAATCCGAAAATCATATTTTCATAGTTCAACATATTCAGATAGAGCGAGCTTGAGTTTGCCCAACAACCCAACTCTATAAGAACTCCGGTTCTACCATATTAATGGAAGGCGTTAGTTTTCATATACCGAGGAGGATTTAGAAACTCTAGACTCCAAGTCGAAAGATCATAGTCGCCAGACTATATGGAATGATTTAGGTTTCATCAATCCAATTGAATCAATCCTTATAATCATCCATCATCCAACTTATGATGCCACAAGTCGACTTTCATCAAATGCAAGTCGACTTATGCATCCGCTTGACACACAAGTCGACTTGTGTGATACAAGTCGACTTATGTCACTGCTTGATGAACAAGTCGACTTATGTAGAGAACAAGTCGACTTATTCTAAAACAAGTCGACTTATCGAACAAACAAGTCGACTTTACGAAGCTAACAAGTCGACTTATTCGAAAACAAGTCGATTTATCCAACAAACAAGTCGACTTATGTCCCATATAAGTCGACTTATTTGGGAGAATGCTATAATATCTAATCGCTAATTCCTCAATCCATGCAATTCCAATTCACAATACCATCATAACTAAGGTAATAACTGTTAGTTTGATGTATCAATGAACAATTCATCGACCATGAAAGTTTTATATGGTCAAACCATATGAAAAGCTTGAAATGAGTCAAAACTCATTAATTTCCAAACAATTTAGGAACACCCAAATTATCATCCTAAGCATCTCTAGCTAGCACATACATTATCAAATTTACTTCAGCACATGCCATAAAATTATGACGGTCAAAACAAACAAGATAATGCTATATACTAACGTAGACGCTTAATGTGACCAATTCGCATTCAAAAATTCTTGGAAAAGAAACTTCAAGCAATTCAACTTGGCAATCATAATACATCAAGATAACACATTTTAATCACATTAAAATGGTGCATGGCATTAGAACTGAAAAGGCACACTCAATCAAGCCAAGCAAAACAGTCCCAACAATTTTCACAAAACTGTCCAGTTCTGTACATTGCTTGAAATGATCAATGAAACAATTTCAATAAATCATGAGAAAATTATATAGGTTACTACATGTACAGAACATGCTACCTGAATTTTTTCAGGATTTTAGGCCATCAAAAACTCAGTCAACCTAAATAACAAAACCGATTCAAAATCTGTGTTCATCAGCACAGCAATTCCCAACAGCATAGAATAAATTCGTGAATAAATATCCAATCACCTTGAAATCCAATTTCCATGTTTCAAAGACATTCACCAACATCTTAGAGACATGTAGGTGAAGGAAAATCTGAAAACCATTTTCTAGAATTTATTCTCGATTTTATACTCATGCCTGTTCCAGAATCGTTTCACAAAACAGCATCTGTAACCTTAGGGAATTAATTAGCAAAACTATATCAAATCAAATCGATAAATTCTGAAAATTCATAGACATATTCTCTAACATGTTATGAATAATCCTGGGCAGAAAAATTTCGAAAAGCATATCTCTATAGCAAAACGAAATTCAGACAGTATACATGCATCAACATCAACAGCAATTAGGTTTTCTCGATCTTGCTTAGGTTTTAGCTTCATACGGATACCGACGCTCGATACCATTGTAGGAACATCCCGGAGGTACATCATATGTACGGCAGCGAAAACAAAATTTTGTTCGGGACTTTCCTTAACGCCAGATCCAGTATCGGTATGAAGACATCAACCTAAATAGCCAAAAGAGACTATCTCTAAAGGTGATCTACGCAGAGATCAGAGAACCTAACCGAGTCAAACTCTTTTGACCCGGGAATAGCTAGAACAGATTAAAGGCTGCTAGACCCTACCTCTGTCCTGGAGAACTGAAGGAAACGTTGGAATCCTTGCCTTGGAGAAGAGAGAAACACGTTGATGCCTTAAGGAGAAGAAGAAGCTTGAAACCTTTTCACCTTTCTTACCTTAACACTTAAGGAAGATAGTTCTTCCTCTTCAAGCCAAAAGCCATCGACGGTGACCACCAAGCTCTCCATATATTTCTTTTTGTCTCTTAACACTTAAAAGACAACCAAATGAACTTGGTTCAAGGAGATGCACGTGGATGTGCTAATAGCCATGCTTTAATTACTTAATAATAAAGTAAAGCATCTTTGACTTTTCAACTCTCATCCTCCTTCTCCATTTCCAACGTACATGCTTTATTTTAATATATTAATTAATTAATTAATTTCTTAATTAATTAATTGATATATAATTGCTAAGGTCAAATCCAACTGGGCCTGGTCTACGGCCTCGCCCTTGCAGATCAAACAAATTCCTAAACCTTTCTTAAGAATGCTGATGTCGCGATCTCATCGGGACATATCCCAATCTCATCGATCCATTTAATCCTAATGCTTCCATAATTGGAACTCGTCCAATTACTATTTTACTGATTCTCTCAAACACTCTTACGCGTGTGACCACTTTTAGCTCCGGTTATGTTGGCCACTTAGATTAACAATTAATCTAAGCAAGTCATAAGCGGTATCTAGAACACATCATGACCCCCAATTGACCGGAAAGTAATCGGTTTGATGTATTCATCACGAACCGATCACGAACCCTTCCATACCAATTACTGCAATTCGTCCTTTCACCATCCTATACCCCACTTGGTTATGAGTATGGTCAAAGTGTCACTCTCACTAGACTAAGTCTAGCCCAAGTGATTTTAGTTCTCGTCCAGATCCATTACTATATATGTCCCTCAAGACAATCTTCATGACATATCTGCTGGCCAAAGACTTTCAAGTAATGATCCTTACAAGAGGCCATGGGTATCTCTTTGTTATTCCGTATGGTGAATCCTTTATTGGCTACTCAATTACCTTCAATACCTCAAACTGCACTCCAAGCACCAACCCTATGAGTTACCTCCGAAGGCAACAAGAAATGGAGTCAGCACGTGATCAAGATTCAAGATATCCTCGAGTACCTCAAGTCTCAAGGATACTGCAGACTATTCTGCATGATGAGATTATCACCGACATTAGAATAAGATATCCATGTGATGATCTCATGACAGTCATCCAATGTACTTACTACCGCTTAGTAAGCATCCACATGTCAATTCTAAAATATCTCATATTTACAGCTTCGAGATCCACCGCTTGATCCAATCAAGGAATATGACATGTGCTAGTCTATCCGGATTAATGATGTCCAGCCTCATTAATCCTATGACTAGGATAATTTAGATAATGACATAATTGCATACGATAGAATCTCAATAGTATGATCGCATCATAATTTCCTTCACGCTATGTCAAATATCATGGACTTCATTAATTCGATTAAAGATCCATATCAATTCATAAACAATGTTCATGAATATCAAATTAATGAAATATGCCTTTCTTTATTTATTCATAAAGTCTCAGATACGACTTTGAACAAAAGCGCTAAAGGGATTGCCTTTAGGGCACAATTTAAATATTCCGTCCTTGCATAAGTCAACTCACCCCATGTACATGTTGACTTATCGGTACTGAATGCGTGTAAGTCAACTTACACTTACATTACTACCACTAGTAAGCATCCACATGTCAAATCTAAATATCTCAATATTTACAGTTTTCTGAGATCCACTGCTTGATCCAATCAAGGAGTTTGACATGTGTTAGTCTATCCGGATTAACGATGTCCAGCCTCATTAATCCTATGACTAGGATAATTTAGATATTGACATAATTGCACATGATAGGAATCTCAATAGATGATCACATCATAATTTCCTTCATGCTATGTCATGTATCGAGGACTTCATTAATTTGATTAAAGATCATTATCAATTCATAATAAAATGAATATCAAATAAATGAAATATGCCTTGCTTTATTTATTCATAAAGTCTCAGATATGACTATGAACAAAATGCGCTAAAGGGATTGCCTTTAGCGACAGACTACTCTAACAATCTCCCACTGACCTAAAGCCAATCGCCTTGGTATCTAATACCATAAGCGAGTACATGAGAATCAAAATTCTTCGTGGCAATGGCTTTGTCAACGGATCGACAATGTTCTCTCTCAGGAATTCTCTATCGACATCACTCGAGCAACGATCTCCGAATCAAATGGTATCATGAGTACGTGTTTGGATCGATGAGACCTTGGTTCCTTTTTGCTCACAGAATAGCTCCATTGTTGTCACAATACAATCAGATGGGTCCATCACGTTTAGAACCACACCAAGTTCGTAAATGAACTTCGATCCAAATCGCTTCCTTCACGCATCCGATGTCGCAATGTACTCGCCTCGATCGTTGAATCAATCGTCTCTCGCTTGGAACTCTTCCAACCAATCGCCCGCCATTAAGTGTGAAAACATAACCTGATTGGGACCTAGAGTCTTCCTTATCGATTGAAAATCGGCATCAGATGCCCGCCACTTGAAATTTCCATCTCCAAATATCAAGAAAACATCCTTAGTTCCTCGCAGTATTTTAGATATTCTCGACACCACCCAAATGACTCTCACCAGATCCGATTGGTATCCGTCGTAACACTTAGAGCATATGATACATCGGTCTCGTATATAGCATTATGTATATAATAGATCCCTCGCAGATGCATACGGGATCATATTCATACGCATCCTCTCATCCCGTGTCCGAGGACACATGGACTTCGAGAGTGTTATCCCATGAACAATGGGAAGAAACCTCTCTTCGATTGCTCCATGCTAAACCTCTTTAGCACCTTGTCTATGTACGCTGATCGTGAAAGACCAAGCAACCTCTTCGATCTATCTCTATAAATCTTTATCCCAAGGATATAAGTCGCTTCTCCAAGGTCTTTCATGGCAAATTATTTCGACAACCAAATTTTTACTAATCAGTAAGATTGAGACATCGCTTCCTAGTAACAATATGTCATCTACATATAACACAAGGAATACGATCGCAGCTCCATTAACCTTCTTGTACACATAATGTTCATCCGGATTTGTGAGAAACCAAACTCTTTGATTGTCTCATCAAAACGGATATTCCAACTCCTCGATGCTTACTTCAATCCATAAATGGATTTCAAGCTTGCATACCTTTTCGTCAACAAGGAAATGAAGCCTCAGTTGTGTCATGTACACATCCTCACCAGATTTCCATTCAGAAAGTCGCCTTCACATCCATTTACCATATCTCATAATCATAATGAGCGGCAATGGCTGGGAGTATCCTAATGGATTTAAGCATTGCACATCGGATCAAGGTCTCGCCATAGTCAACTCCTTGTCTTTGACGAAAACCTTTAGCCACAAGCTCGCTTATAGGTAATTACATTACCATCCATGCCGATTTTCTTCTTGAAACCCATTTGCACCCTATAGGTTTTATCCTTCAGTGCATCAACCAAAGTCCATACTTGGTTTTCGTACATAGAATCCATTTTAGATTTCATGGCACAAGCCATTTTTCGACTCAACTCTTCATAACCTCTTCATAGTGGTAGGCTCATCATCCTCTATGAGCAATACGTCATTCTGCTCACTCACGAAATCCATATCTCTCGAATAGTGCGATCCTACTTGACCTACTAATTTCGTGTGTAGTAGAAGATTGAACTGTTACCTCATCCGATGAGTTACAGCTTTAGGTTCAGCGATTGATCTGCCCGTCCGAGCATCTTAAACTTCTTCAAGCTCAATTTTGCTCCCACCGCCCTCTTTAAAAGAAACTCTTTCTCTAAAGACAGATGCATCAAACAAACACCTTTTGTTCCTCGAAGGTAGAATTGATATCCTCTTGTTTCTTTAGGATATCCTACGAACAAACACTTGTCGATTTTGCTTCAAGCTTATCTCGACCGTGTCCGCTTCACATAAGCGTGACAACCCCATACTTTCAAATAAGAAAGATAAGGTTTCTTGTTAGTCCACATCTCATATGGAGTAACATCAACTGCTTTGATGGAACTCGCTTAACAAGTAAACAAATTGTCTCAAGTGCATACCCCAAAAGGATTTTGGCAATTGTGTAAAGCTCATCATAGATCGAACCATGTCCAACAAGGTTCGATTTTCCTTTCGCCACACCATTATGTGTGGTGTGTAAGGAGGGTCCACCGAGATAATATCCCATTATCTCCGAGATAATCCAAAACTCTTGGTCTAAGTATTCACCACCACGATCGGATCGTAATGTTTTGATACCTTTCCCAAGTTGGTTTTCGACTTCATTTCGAATTGTTTGAACTTTTCAAACGCTTCATTTGTATCTCATCGACATGGTACCCATATCGAGAATAATCATCGATAAAGGTAATGAAGTAACGATAACCACTTCGCATGGATGGACATCGACCACATACATCCGAATGTATTAGGTCTAATAATCCAATCGCTTCGCTCACCCTTTCCTTTAAAGGTAACTTAGTCATCTTGCCTAATAAACAAGATTCACATGTGTCATAAGATTCATAATCGAATGACCCTAAACTTTCACTCTTGTGGAGCTTAGCGATCGCCTCTCATTTATATGGCCAAGGTGACAATGCCATAAGTAAGTTGATTTTAAATTATCTCTTTTATGTCTTTTAGCCATTGACATTCATAACCGGATGTGACATATCTAATATGTAAATACCATTGCATAATGTACCAAGACTATAAAGCATTCCATTTGAGCTAATAGAACAACCATTGTTACTAAAAGACAAATGGAAACCACTCTATTTAAACAAGAAATGCATAATATGTTCTTTGTTAACACGGTACAAAATAACAATCATCCAAGTTAAGTACAAGCCCACTGGGAGTGTCAAAACATAAGTCCCTACGGCTAATGCAAAGAACCTTGCTCCATTGCCAACACGCAGTCCATTTCTCCCTTTATGAGTCGCCCATCGTCCCCGAGGCCCCAGATATCATTGCATATGTGTGAGCCACAACCGGTATCTAATACCCATATGTTATGATCAGAAACAGTATTAACCTCAATGACAAACATACCTGAAGAAGTCGAGGCAGCTGATGCCTTCTTCTGCTTCAATTCTTCCAGATAAACTTTGCGATACGCCCAATGACCAGCCTTACCAAGAATGGAAGCGGTACCTTTTGGTGCAGTCTCTTTGGTCTTCTTCTTGCCTTTCGCTGCACTTCCTTTCGCTTCGAGCCTTTTTCTTCTTCTCGCTTCTTCTTGGAACCAGAGGAAGAAGAATCCACCAATAGCAACGCTTTGTTATCTTGCTTGACAAATTGTTTCATTGCCTTGAGCAGATTGATCACTCGGAATTGTGGTGGATATTTGGTTCATTCGATAGTTCAACATCAAGTAAATCACACGTTAATATATTGAGTAATAATATGACCAAGATACACAAGAAGGGGGTTGAATTGTGATAAACTTTTCTTTAATCCCTTCAATAACAACTGCTTGTTCTTTCGTAAAACTTATCTTAAATCAATTTTAACTAGTTTGAAAACTTTGTTAATAATGAAAATTACGATTTAAGAAAAGTAAGAGTTAGAGAGAGAAACACAGCTAATTTTATCCTCGTTCACCCCAAACCGTGGCTACGCCCAAATCCTCGATATTCTTCTTCGAGATTTTCACTATCTCCAAACTGACATAAGTATTCTTTAGATCGAGCCTCTTCAGTCTCTTAATGAAGTATTCTTTTACTCTTAGCCTCTTCAGTTATCTCAGAAGACTTTTTCAAAATGAAAACGATAAAGAGCTTTTACAAAAGAGTTGCTCTTCACAATATACACTCGAAAATAGTTCACAATTTTTCTCAGATAGACAGATATTGAATATGCAGAGTTTCATTCACTTTTTCCAAAAGTTATTTCTTCTTCAATCTCGACTCTTATTTATAGTCGGAACTTCAACTATTTCTTGACTATCTGCTTCTTGAATCTTTAAAGAAACGGTTATTCAGCTTTAGCTCCGTAATCGCCTTAAATCGATGTTTCTTTCTTCCGCCTTTATTTTCGATCGCTCGCTTTTTGTCTTCGTAAAGCTTCCGCCCGCTTTTGTATCGCCCGCTTTTCTTCCGCCTGCTTTTCTTCCGCCTCGCTTTTGTTTCGCCTGCTTTTCTTCGCCTCTTTTTGTTTCTGCCTTCTTTAAATGCCTTTTCTTCCGCCTCGCTTTTGTTTTGCCTGCTTTTCTTTCGCTCGCTTTTCTTCCGTCTACTTTTTTGTATCGCCCCTTTTCTTCGCCTCGCCTTTTCCGCCTCGCTTTTGTTTCGCTCGCTCGCTTTTCGCTCCTTTCGCCTCGCTTTTGTATCGCTCGCTTTTCTTTAAATGCCTTTTCTCCGCCTCGCTTTTGTTTCGTTTGTTTTTCTTTCAGATATTTCTCTTTGTTTATTATCAAAATTATTTAATACGTGAAGTCTGGTTTGACTTAACATTCTCCCCTTTTGATAATAACAAATACTGTGAATTTAGAGAAATATGAAAAGTATCATATACTTATGAATTATATGAAGTATTGAGATAAAAATTATCTTCATCCTTCCAAATTGATTTCTTCCTTCTCCTTCTCTCTTCTTTCTCCCTTCTCCCCTATTTGTTATCGATCAAAAATTATTTTCCAATCTGCTTCACCAACTTTTTCAGATCTTCTTAATCTTCTTCATATCTTTATCAAGCTTCCAACATGCTTCTTTAGAGTTGATGATTCATCCGCAATGAGGGTACCGCCTTAACAACTTGCTTTTCAACGATAGCCACCGTTGTCAGATAAACTTCCTTGTTAAAGACATTTGGTTCAATGATTTGCGAAGAGGAGGAGGAACAAATACTGACTTGTTCATTGATATCAAGATCATAGGAATCTCTTATTCGCTGAAAAGTGCGCCCAAACCATGGCATAGCTTCGAATTGAAGTGATCTCCACAGAGGTCGATTTCGCAGAATGTTCTATATTATAGTAAAACAACATTACGAGTTGCCAATCGTAATGTAACAATATCGACCCATTCTCGATATTGCCTCCCCGTGGATCATCTCGCTGTGGCCTTAGTTAGACTTGGTCCCGGATCTTGATACACGCAGATGGACTTACCACTCCTTTTCTCCTTACATGCTTTATCAATCAATTTTATCGCTTCTTCAATCGATCAAGACATGTCATCCAATATCGCTCAGTTGAACTTTCACTTTAGCTTCTCATAATTGAGTTCAACAAAATTTGGTGGTTCAAGATCGTACCACCTTGATTATTGTATCGCTTCAAGATAGGATAATAAGTGATACGCCTCCAAATGGCTCGTGGATATGGTTCTCTCCCAACTCTCTTCAGCTTGATCATAGAAATTTTGTAACCCCTATCCAATGGATGAGAAATGCCATTATCATATTCTACAGATTTGAAGAATGCTTTGACAAATCTCTTGGGTTTGTCTCTGATGATGACTGACTTGGTCTTCTTCTCCTTTCTTACAACCAATCTATGTTCCCATCTTTCTCTTTGAGAAGTTAAATACTTGGATGGAACATTAGTCATCACACTTACAACTTTGAAGTAGCCTTCGCTCCAAAACATGTGTAGCAACTTGTTTATGGACAAGTGTGGACTGAAAAGTAGTAGGAACTATTTCTTCAAAAATTGGATTATTAAGAATTTTGTGAGAATCCTTAATATTACCCTTAACAGCTTCCACAATCGCTTCAGTAGCAGCTTCCATATTAACTTCAAAGAAGATCAACAAAGACTAACAAAGACACGCAGCAGATTTTTAGAAATGTCAACAACAGCTTCTTCTAGCCTTGTCTTCTTAGCCTTTGCCTCTGTTGTTGGATTTTCTTCTTTTCTTGCACTCATTTTCTTTAACCTTGGTGACCCTTCGATTGAACTTTCTTCTTCTTAGGTTCTTCTACTTTCCTTTTCCTTCATTTCCTTGAGATTGAGTTTCAAACTTTCTCAAGGATTGATGATGATGATTTTGTAGCTTTTGATCTCTCGCTGCTCATAATGCTTTGGTTTGCTTGAATCTCTGGAAGGATGGCTTTTTCGTCGTCAGATTTCCTTTGTGGGTGACGTTCTTGCTTGCTTATGAATGTCACTCACCAAAGGTTCCCTTCGCTTTAAGTCACCGATTCAAAAATCGAATGATCTTGACTTCGACTCGAGAGTGTGATCTTCTCTCCTTCATAGAGGATTTCTTGGTTTAGGCTCCCCCTCGCTTGTTGCTTTCCTTGATTCTTCGCTCCTTGTTTGTCTGAAAATCTCGCACCCATTTTGGCAATCGATGTAGAATCTATATAACTTCATGATACCTTCCGTTCGACTCCCAACCCAATCTGATTCCCGATTCTTTAAACATCCTTGTCAACAACATCCCATACGGAGAGTGTTTGTATCCTTTATTGATTTACCCATATATTGATAAATCAAAATGGTAAATCTATTGGTTGGTGATTCAGAGATGAAGGATACATTGTTCATCCAAAGTAGTGACTTGATGTCTTGAACCTATCCTAGGTAACACATCACACAAAAAAAAGCAAACAAAACCCTTGCTTTTGGTACAAGCCAAGAGGCTCTTCTTTCGATTGGGTTGTTCGACCATAAAGTTGATTTGAGTAACTTCATCTTCGCTCAACTTCAGCTTAGTCATCCATTTCACCATGTTAGTAGGTTGAACTCCACTACTCGGACATTCAAAGTGACTATTTCCAAGAACTCCTTGGTTACTATAATGTGGAGTGTTTCTACATCGACGATACGATTGTATTATCCACAGCTTTTAGTATGTTTCGTAACTCATAGACTTCTTTGAGATAAACTTGCTCTCGTATTTGAAAGAAGTTTCTCCATCCCGCCGCTATTATCTCCCGCTCTATATCCATTTGTTCCTTCTTAGATCTTCAAAGTTTACCAATCTTCCCAGCTTGCTCTGGATCAACTCGCAAAATGGGCTTGACATTCATCTTGTTGATTACGAGTGAATAGGAACTCGCTGAAGAATTTTCAGAGAGATTTCAGAGAACTAGCAATTTCGAATTTGTTAGAGATCCCAAACGCCGCTTTTAGGGATTTTATAGCAAATTCTAGAACGATTGTACTTCTCGATGATCGATGACCTTTTTCCTCTAAAATTTTTCTTTGTGAAAGAAGTTTTAAGTCCGAAACCGTCAACGTCGCTTAACTCCACCGCTTCATTGTCTTTCTTTTGAAAAATCGATGATCAATCTGCTAACTCGCCGCTTTCTCGCCTTTGTCTTTAAAAATCGATGAATGATCCGTTAACTCCTCCGCTCATCTGCTTTCTTCTTTCGAAAAACCAGATGATTGGTCCGTTAACTCCTCCGCTCATCTGTTTCTTCTTTGCGAAAAACCAGATGATTGGTCCGTTAACTCCTCCGCTCATCTCGCTTTTTGCAAAACCGATGATTGGTCCGTTAACTCCTCCGCTCATCTGTTTCTTCTTTGCGAAAAACCAGATGATTGGTCCGTTAATCCTCCGCTCATCTGCTTTCTTCTTTGTGAAAACCGGATGATTGGTCCGTTAACATCACCATATTGAGGTTCGCGTCGATTTCTTTAAAGCGATCTTCACTTAGTGGTTTTGTGAAGATATCGCCTGAAATTTCGCTTCCACGAATTGTCAGATCGACAACTTTCTTCCGAACGTAATCTCTCAAGAAATGATGTCTAACTTCAATGTGCTTCACCCTGAATGTTGAATTGGATTCTTTGACAAGTCGATGGCTTTGGTGTTGTCGCAGATATTGGAATCTCTTCCTCTTGTATTGAGTAGTCCTCCAATTGATACTTGATCCACAAGAATTGTGAGCAACAACTTCATGCGACATATATTAAACCTTCGGTTGATAATGCAATCGAGCTTTGTCTCTTGCTTGACCATGACACCGTGTTTGGTCCAAGGTAGTGACAACCACCACTCGTGCTCTTCCTTTCAATCCTATCACCAGATAGTCCGCATCGCAATATCCATTCAACCTGAAATCTTTACCTTTCTCATACATTAAGCAAAGATCGTAGTACCGCGAGATATCTCAAAATTCGCTTTACGACTATGTAATGAGATTCTCTAGATCGGCTGAAACCTTGCACACAAGCATACACTGAATAGAATGTCGTGTCTACTTGCAGTAAGATAAAGCAAAGAACCAATCATCCTCTAATAGGGTTTGATCCACCTTCTTACCACTTTCGCCTTTCGACAACAAGTTTGAAGGATGCATCGGTGTAGACATACTTTTAACACTGCACATATCAAATTTAGACAACAATTTTTGACATATTTTGTTGATGGATAAAATCTTATCCTTAGTTTGCTTTACTTGCAATCCAAGAAAGAATTTTAACTCACCCATTATGCTCATCTCAAATTCATTTTTCATCATATTTTCAAAGCTTATGCATAACTTTTTCGAGGTGGCACCAAAATAATATCATCAACATAGATTTGCATAATAATAAAATCATTATACAAGTTCTTCCTAAAAGAGTTTTGTCAACTTTACCTCTATTAAATCCATTTTCAATAAGAAATGAGCTCAGACGATCATACCATGCTCTAGAGCCTGTTTCATCCATATAAGGCTTTATGAAGTCTCAGAGACATGATCTGGATACTTTATATCCTCAAATCCAGGAGGTTGCTTGACATAGACTTCTTCATCTATAAAGCCATTCAGAAATGCACTTTTACATCCATCCAAAAAGCTTTATGTCATGGCAAACAAAGATATGCAAGCAAAGATCCTTATTGCTTCAAGTCTTGCTATTGGAGCATATGTCTCATTATAGTCTATTCCTTCCTCGCTGATTATAGCCTTGTGCTACTAATCTTGCCTTGTTGCGACTTACTTTTCCCGATTCGTCTAGCTTATTCTTGAATATCCATCTAGTACCAATAATGGATTTCTTTTCGTGTTTAGGAACTAAGGACGGACTTTATTCCTATCGAATTGATTCAACTCCTCTTGCATAGCTAATATCCATGCTTCATCTTTTAGAGCTTCATCAATCTTTTAGGTTCTACTTGTATATAAATGCCACGCTGGCTTCTCTTCCTAACTTGGACCTTGTTCTTACACCTTCCGAGGTTTCTCCGATAATTGACTCTTTAGATGAGAGCTTTGTATCTCCAATCTTTCTTTAACTCAAAATTCTTAGAGATATCTCTTTTCATCATGAAGTGTTCTGATGAAGATACTTCCTTACACCGCGTCAAGGGCACCGTAATAAAGATCATCTTTTGATTCCTCTTCCTTATCGGGTTGAGAGCTATCATCGAACTTAACGTGAATAGTTTCTTCAATATCTTTGAGGTGAGGTTGAAGACTCTAAATGCCTTTGAAGTGAGAGAATAGCCTAGAAAAATTCCCGAAAGTGTCTTCGCATCAAATTTGTCCGAGCTTCCTTTGTGTTCGAAAAGTGCACTTTCAGCCAAAAGGATGGAAATAAGAAATGTTTGGTCTCCTTCCATTCCACAACTCATAGGAGTTTTCTTCAAAGATTGGTCGCAAGAAGACTCTATTCTCGAATGTAGCATGTCAGATTGATGACTTCCGCCCTTGAAGTATTTAGGAAGATTCATCTCGCACAAACATTGTTCTTGCCATCTCTTGAATCGCCCTATTCTTCCTCTCAACAACTCCATTCTTTGAAGTCCTTGGGCGTAGAAGTTATGAAAATTTCCTTTTCTTAGTAGAATACTCGAACTTCTCATTTTCAAATTCTCCTCCATGATCACTCCTTATGCTTGCTATAGACATTCCTCTTTCATTTTGTAATCTCATGGAAAGGTTTCTAAAACACTTGAAAGACTCATCTTTATATGATAGAAAAGTATCCAACAAAACCTTGTAAAATCATCAACAATCACAAGTCCATACTTCTTTCCACCAAGACTTATTGTTCTTGTTGGACCAAATAAGTCCATATGTAACAACTCAAGTGGTCTAGAAGAAGTTATGAAATGTTTCAAGAGAAAGAGGTTTTAACTTGTTTCCTTTTGACAACTTTCACAAAAGAAATCTTTGTCAAAATGAATTTGTGGCAAACCTTTACCAAATCATGTTTCAAAAGTTTTGAAATATGTTTAAAACCCATATGACCTAGTTTTTTATGCCGATCAGTCTTTCATCTTGAGAGATAAAAACATGAAATATTTTGAGACTGAAAACGCCTAAATCAATTTTATAAAGATTGTTTCGTCTTTTGGCTGAAAAGAAGATGGAACCATCTTTGTTTCGACTTCACAAAATTTTTATTAAAAGAAACTTCAAAACCGTAATCACATAATTGACTAATACTTATCAAGTTATGCTTTAAACCATCAACTAGTAAGACGTTATTAATGCATGCATGAGAATTCTTACCAATCTTACCAAACCCGATTATCTTTCCTTATTGGTTGTCTCCAAAAGTTACCGATCCTCCTTTCTTGATCAAGATCTAGGAACATAGACTTGTTTCCAATCACGTGACGCGAGCATCCACCGTCCATATACCAATGGTGCTTGCTGGTTCTTCCAACGGCGATTTCTCCTCATCACTTTCTTCTTCAACTACTGACATATGTTAGCATGTTTCGACGCCAGAACTTGTATCCGATTCGATGAATCCAGATCTTCCCACGCTGCCATCATGCTTTTCTTGTTATCTCTACTCCTTTCGGGTTGTCTTTTCAACATCGACACTCGGACTTGTAATGTCCCGGCTCCTTGCATTCATAATGTAATGGATGCTTTATCGACTTTTCATCGCCTTTGCCATCGCTCCTTCTAAATGTTGAATTTCCTTTGGACTTCTTTTTCCACATTCTTCTTATCTTTCTTGAAATGAAAGATAGCTCATCGCCTTCATCACTTGATTCAGATTTCGACTCATTGGAATCATCATCCTTTGCTTCTTCAATCTTTAACGCCTTTGATGTATTCCTTTTGTTTTCTTCTTCGGATTTTGTGATTCTTTTGACTTGCTTTGAGCGCTATGGACTTCTCCTTTTGGGCTTATCTTCCGATCAAGCTCTACTGCCGTGTATCTTCAACGATCCAAGCAATTCATCAAGCTTCAAGACGCTTAGGTCTTTGGCTTCTTGACAGTAGATTACTTTGGGTCTCCATCGTTTCAAGGCACTCCTCAAAATCTTTCAACATGGTCTTGATTGTTGTACGCTCTTCCAAGAGCTTTTAGCCTATTAATAATTGTTTGGAATCTTCCAAACATTTGATCAATGGTCTCTTCTTCTTTCATCTTGAATAACTCGCATCGATGCACCAAAATACTTATCTTGGACTCCTTCACTTGATTTGTTCCTTCATGTGCAATTGATAATGTATCCCACATTTCTTTGGCAGATCGCATCCATGCACTTTGTCATACTCGCTTCGCTTAATGCACAACTCAAGAAAAATTTCGCTTTGGAGTTTAGTTGAAATTCTTCTTCGCCACCGTCCATCTTTCTCGTGGAATTGGATTTTATCATCATCTTCGTGTGTAAGGTCCATTCTCGATGATGTCCCAAAGGTCAATGTGAGTAGACTCGATAAACAATCTCATCCGATCCTTCCAATAGTGGTAGTCTTCACCATTGAATGCTGGAGGTCTGGTGACTGAGGCTCCTTCTGCAATATAAGTGTGTGATTCCACCATTTTCTTTAGTTCACACTTTATTAGAGTGATTCTTGAACACCTTGCTCTGATACCAATTAAAGTAAATCACACGTTAATATATTGAGTAATAATATGACCAAGATACACAAGAAGGGGGGGTTGAATTGTGATAAACTTTTCTTTAATCCCTTCAATAACAAATCGCTTGTTCTTTCGTAAAACTTATCTTAAATCAATTCTTAACTAGTTTGAAAAACTTTGTTAATAATGAAAACTACGATTTAAGAAAAGTAAGAGTTAGAGAGAGAACACAGCAATTTTATCTGGTTCACCTTTAAACCGTGGACTACGCCCATCCTCAAATATTCTTCCGAGATTTTCACTATCTCCAAACTGATTACAAGTATTCTTTAGATCGAGCCTCTTCAGTCTCTTAACAAAGCAAGTATTCTTTTACTCTTAGCCTCTTCAGTTATCTCAGAAGACTTTTTCAAAATGAAAAAGCGATAAAGAGCTTTTACAAAAGAGTTGCTCTTCACAATATACACTCGAAAATAGTTCGCAATTTTTCTCGAGATAGATGAGATATTGAATACGCAGAGTTTCATTCACTTTTTCCAAAAGTTATTTCTTCTTCAATCTCGACTTTATTTATAGTCGGAACTTCAACTGCTTTTGACTATCTCGCTTCTTGAATCTTTAAAGAAACGGTTATTCAGCTTTAGCTCAGAATCGCCTTAAATCGATGTTTCTTTCTTAGTCTTATTTTCAGATCGCCTTTTTGTCTTCGTAAAGCTTCCGCCTCGCCAGATCGCCCGCTTTTCTTCCGTCTGCTTTTCTTCCATCCGCTTTTGTTTCGCCTGCTTTTCTTTCGCCCGCTTTTCTTCCGCCCTTTTTGTTTGCCTCGCTTTTTCTTTCGCCCGCTTTTCTTCCGCCTCGCTTTTGTTTCGCCTGCATTTTTCTTTCGCTTGCTTTTCTTCCGCTTTTTGTATCGCCCGCTTTTCTTTAAATCGCTTTTCTTCCGCTCGCTTTTGTTTCGCCTGCTTTTCTTTTAAATCGCTTTTCTTTCCGCCTTTTGTATAAATCGCTTTTCTTTCGCTCGCTTTTCTTCCGCCTCGCTTTTGTTTCATCTGTTTTTCTTTCGTATATTTCTCTTTGTTTATTATCAAAATTATTTAATACGTGAAGTCTAGTTTGACTTAACAAACACAAACTGTGAATAACTATCTGACAAACCAACAAGAATTAAGTCTATACTTAACTCAGAATCCATCACAAAACCTAAGACGGCCAAGCTCTCAATATAGTCATTCATCTTCAATGCATATTGCACTGCAGATGAACCAGGAGTCATCTTCGTTGTAAAGAGCAACCTTGAGGTCTCAAACCGTTCGGACCGTGCTTGCTCATCAAACAACTCTCTAAGATGAAACACTATCGTGTGAGCATCCATAGACTCGTGCTGCTTCTGCAGCTCAGGTGACATCGATGCAAGCATAATGCAGTGGCTATGTCACCGTCTTTTAGATGCTTATTTATATGCCTTCGATCATCATCAAGCTCCTTCGTAAAGTGGATCCGGAAGCGGAAAATCAAGGATGTATCCTAGATCCTCATATCTGAGAACAATTCTCAGATTTCGCAGCCAATCAAGAAAATTTGGTCCAGTTAATTTGTTTGAGTCCATTAGAGCGCGAAGATTCACACTGGTCGACATCTTCAACAAACCTAAACGTAGAGAGAGAAAGAAAGTTAGAATAGAATTAAATGTATGATCATAAGGACTTAAATGACATACATATGGCTCCCACTAGTTTCAATAGAATCCATAACCCTTATCATGAATCCAAGAAACAAAATGGCACATTGACCTAGTGGGTCGATATCCGACATTACTAAGAATGACCTTGGGGTTAGCCCAACAAGCCACCTTAGGTCAATCGGTAGGTATCGGTCATACCAATTGCATCTCTAATGCAACTATCGCCCAGTGCTATCAACAGTTGATGTATGCACATACATTGGGTTATCAACACTTGATGCGTGTACATCTGATGTACACTACCCAATTTCACCTCTGTCCACGTTAACCTTGAGGTTAGCTCAACAAATCAACGCTTCTAGGAAAACCGACCCATTAATCCGAAAATCTTATTTTCATGGTTTGAACATATTCGTATAGAGTGAGCTTGAGGTTAGCTCAACAACCCAACCCTATAAGAACTCTGGTTCTTGCCATATTAATGGAAGGCGTTAGTTTTCATATTTAAATTGAGGGATTTTAGGTCTCATCTTTTTAATCTCATCCAAGGATTATAGTCACCTTGACTATATGGACTGATTTAGGGTATTGCATCAATCACATTGAATTCATACCGAAAATCATCCATCATCCCATCTTAGTATGCTTTCAGTCGACTAACAATGATGCCAGTCGACTATTGCTTCTATACCTGTGCTAGTCGACTAACAAGAATGCCAGTCGACTACACATGCACCTACCAGTCGACTACCACAAGTGATAGTCGACTGGTGCGACTGTAGATGTCCCAGTCGACTATCACAGAGTGCTAGTCGACTATCACAGAGTGCTAGTCGACTAGGGCATCGAAAATGCATGACCCAGTCGACTATTGCAAGAATGATAGTCGACTAGTGCACAGGAAATACTCTCTAATCGGCTAATTCTCAATCCGTGCATTTCCAATTCACAATACCAATATACCAAGTATATTGAACTTTATATTGATGTAATAATGAAACATTTTCATTGAAACATGCTTGCCAATTAGTCACACTAAATGAGAAAAACTTGAAACCGATTAATCAACTATTAACCACTAGATTTCCACATAATTTTAAGAACACCAAATAATCATGCTAAGTATCTCTAGGTAGGTTACACGTTATCAAGATTACTTCGGCACTTGTCACACAAATTGCGACGGCCAAAATAACTAAGATAACGGAATAAGCTAACGAGACGCTAAAGTGACCTCTTCGACATCCAAAAATTATTGGAAACCTAAATTCAAGAATCTCAACTTGGCATGCATACCACATCAATATAATACATTTGTAATCACTATAAAAATGATTCAAGGCATTGGAACTGAAAACAACACAAGCAATCATTTCAAACAAAACAGCCCCAGCATGTTTCTCAAAACTTCCAAGTTCAAAATTTTGCTCACAATTATCATTGAAACACTTTCAATAAATTCTGAGAAAATTACAGAGGTTAAAACATGTTCCCAACATGCTCCATGAATTTTTCCAGGATTTATTTCCCACAAAAACTCATTGAACCTCAGCAATCTAGCCGAACCAGAATCTGTGTTCTCCAACACAGACATTCCCATCAGCACACAAGAAATTCCGAAATAAATGGTAAATCACCTTGAAAACATTTTTCCATCCACAGAGACATTCACAAACATCTTAGGGACATGTCGGTGAAAACCAATCAAAAAAACAATTTTTCTAGAATTTATTCTCGAATTTACAAGCATACCTGTTTCAGAAACGTTCAACAAGACAGCATCCGAAACTTGAGGGAATTAAATAGCAAAACCATATCAATCGACATCGATAAATTTTTTCCTTTTATAGACACATTCATCAACATCTTATGAGCAGGTCTATGCAAGAAAATTTCGAA
Source organism: Erythroxylum novogranatense (assembly GCA_029891385.1). Lineage (NCBI taxonomy): Eukaryota > Viridiplantae > Streptophyta > Magnoliopsida > Malpighiales > Erythroxylaceae > Erythroxylum > Erythroxylum novogranatense. The sequence goes on along the minus strand of CM057225.1, from coordinate 31,849,376 downwards.
AAACCTAAGTCTATACTGATTTCGAAATTCACAGAAGCAGCATGCTACACAGCTCAATTCACAAAGGAACTCCGACCTAGTTATCATTTCGACTGTTTATACAACACAAGCGTCTCTGATACCACTGTAGGAAAATCCCGGGGTAGGCATCACATGCCCACGGTGCAGAATTTAAAATTTTGAGTCCCGGGACATTCCCGAAAGCCAGGATCCATGTGTATGTACAAACATTCAAACCATAACGACCAAAGGAGACCGTCTCTAACGGTATCCACGCAGAGGTTGGAAAACCTAACCGGGACAAACTCTTTTGACCCGGGAATAGCTAGACTAAAGAAAAGAGTGCTAGCTCTTACCTTAGCCTTGGAGAGCAAGTGAGGTGATCTTGGTGGAGCCTTGGAGAAGTAGAAGCAATCTTGAGAGGATGAGAGGAAGAAGATGAAAACAAGATTTTCAAAGCTTAACTTTTAAGCTTTCGGTTCTTCCTTCTAAAACCCACGACCAAGCCTCCTTCCAATCCTTCTTCTATGTATATTTAACACTTAAGACACATATAAAAACTTGGTGGAAGGCTATCCACGTAGATGGCATAAAAAAGTGCCTTAAAATGCTAAATCATCATTAAGTTTGACTTTTCAAACTTGTTAACTTCTCCATTCTTTTGGTTCTTCCACCGAAATTCAACATATATATATATAATTAATTAATTCTTAATTAATTAATTAATATATATATATTTTCTGAAGAGGTCCAGTCAAACTGGGGTTGGTTCTACCGGCCTACCAGGCCCCGGTACCGAAAAATTGTCGGAGACGGTTTTCAGCAATGTTGATGTCGCGATCTCATCGGGACATATCCCAATCACATTAGGATCCATTTAATCCTATTGCTCTCCAGATATCGGATCTCTGTCCGAAACTATTTTACAGATTCTCCGAGTCACTCTTATGCGTGTGACCCATTAGGTTCCCGGTTATGTTGGCCACTTAGATTAACACTTAATCTAAGCAAGTCATGAGCGGTATCTAGCAACACATCATGACCCCCAATTGACCGGAAAGTAATTGGTTTGACTAATGAAACCATATCACGAACCCTTCCATAGAAAATTACCGTGCAATTCGTCATTTCACCATGCTATACCCCACTTGGTTTGAGTATGGGCAATGTGTCAACTCTTACTAGACCGATCGATCAAATCTAGTCCAAGTGTAATCGTTCTCGCCCTAGACTCATTACTTTATACGTCCATGAAGACCATCTTCATGACATATGTATGTCTCGGCCAGAGACTTCAAAGTAATGATCCCGATAAGAGGCTATGGGTATCTCTTCTCGCTATCACGTAAGTGGTGAATCCTCTATTGGCTACTCAATTACCTTCAATACCTCAAGTCGCACCCAATCACCACCCTATGAGCGACCTCGAAAGGCAACAAGGAATGGAGTCAAAGTATGTAATCAAGACTAAGATATCCTTGAGTACCTCAAGTCTAAGGATACTTACACCGTTGCTATGATGAGATTATCACTGACATTTGTATAGGACATCTATGTGATGATCTCATAGCAGGTCATCCAATGTACTTACTACCACTAGTAAGCATCCACATGTCAAATCCAAATACGTCAATATTTACAGTTTCGAGATCCACTACTTGATCCAATCAAGGAGTTTGACATGTGCTAGTCTATCCGGATTAACGATGTCCAGCCTCATTAATCCTATGACTAGGATAATTTAGATATTGACATAATTGCACATGATAGGAATCTCAATAGTATGATCACATCATAATTTCCTTCATGCTATGTCATGTATCAGGGACTTCATTAATTTGATTAAAGATCATTATCAATTCATAATAAAATGAATATCAAATAAATGAAATATGCCTTGCTTTATTTATTCATAAAGTCTGTACATGACTATGAACAAAATGCGCTAAAGGGGATTGCCTTTAGGGCACTACTCTAACAGGATATCACTTAAGCTGAGGATACCTTGATCTCATTTGATTTTTTTTTCTTTTGACAACACTTCCCTTTTTGCACCTGTCCTCGATCGTGAGGGTTTTGCCATGATCATTTTCTTCTTCTTCTTCTTCTTTCTTTTTTTTTTCTTTTTTTCTTTTTAATCATATAACAATCTGAATTCATTCCTAATTGATCACTATAATCACTTTCACTTCTTATTCTAACTCTTATTGTACTTTAAACTATAAGAGCTATGACTAAAAATTATCCACTAACTCACCGATTGCTTTCGATATCATCTCCACACATATGATACATATATACTTAATATTTTTACTTGCCCTGGTTCTCCCATTATCAGATGTGCGTTCACAAAGGTAAATCAACTGAACTTTGACAACTTTTTCATCTACCATTATCATTGCCTTACATTCCAATTTTTTCATTCTTTCATCATACCCATGTATGTTCACAATCAAATCAAAATCATAGATGTATAATCATTCTTGATTTCCCACTAACATATTCTGACTCTAAGTCATAAACCCTTATTCATAAACTCTCATCACGGTAATCAAACCCAATTGTAGCCTCTCTAGATCATAGAACATTTTATTTTTTTATCCACTTTATACACTTGAAATCTTGCCATTTCTAACATATCTCCATTTTCCTCTATCTATCCACAATTATATATTCATATCTATTCCACATTCTAGGGTATACCCCAGTATAACACTGATGTTGTATATCATAATACATCGACCAATACCAATTAAATTTTCATTTGTCATATCGAACCTTACACTTTTTCTTATTCCATGATATCCAAAACTTCCATTTATCACCTTCTAACATACATCATTTTCCTCACTATTTCTAACCGCTTAAACAATCGATACATGCTCATGCATGTGACTCATATGCTAGACTGGGGATCAGTTACCACTGTCTACCGTGACATGACTTAAAAGCATGTAACTTGACCCATCTTTCAAAAACGGCCCATATAAGATAGTACTTCTGGGCTCTGATATCACCTAAATGTAATACCCCATTCTCGCATGACCCGAACCCGACATCGATGGTGATATCTGAGTCCGTGCCCCCATGAGGGTGGCGTGCTACATCATTCACCAAAACTCAAGATAAATTTTTTAACACACATATACGTACATTATAATTTATGCGGAAAACAATTTACATAATAGTTCAATGGCCTCGTGGCCCTTTTCATAAATACAATATCATTAGTACAAAATTCAGAAAATAAAATACACTAATGCAGACGCGAACTGATCCTGACCCCTTCTCTACTTCATTAACCCGCAGATGTCATACGCCTGTTGCCAAACGGGGTATTCTTTTGAGTCCTGAAAAATAATTACAAATTTTGGGTGAGTTTTGCGAACTCAGTGAGGAACCATCATGGATGGTTCACTCAATTCATGCAACACATCGTTCCATATAACATATATTCACATTGTTGCATATTTAATCACATTGCACAATTTCACTTGAACATAGACCATTTATACATTTCACACGGTTAGACATACATAACCAATTGAATTCATAAACATCCATAATTCACATTCAGAAATACCACAGAAGCATAAGGCAGTTGCCTTTCACCCAATCAAAGAAACTAAAAAAAATCAGATATATATGACATGTGCATGGGACCCATTTTTATTTTATTTCGGTGTTGTGACCGAGCACCTAAACTATCCCAATAAGGGCATATTAATTGTTAAACCAGAGGCTCTGAAACTGTCCCAATAAGGGCGCATTAATCGTTGAGCCAGAGGCTCTGAACTGTCCCAATATGGGCGCATTAATCATTGATCCAGAGGCTCTGAAATACTATGGCCTCGAGGCCCAAATACGTTGAGCTTGAAGCTCTCAGTAGCTATTCCGGTCACAACTGCCAATTACTGATCATATATTTATGCAAGGAATGCATATGTCAAAAATAAAATAGACCAACATCATAGTCTATCTCAAATTAACACATTCACATAGATGGTTCGCAATTAGTCACATTCAAATCACATATAGCAAGTAGGACACTCCTATGTCAGTATCTCCCAGTATATCAGGCACCTTCGGCCTGAAATCAGTCATAAACAAACGCAAGCCCACCATTATTCTCCACAATATTATAAGTGCAAAATTATAAATAATCAGTAATCGAGAAACCATCTAGGTTACTCACCTTTGCTTCTGAAGCATGGAAGTCTCGGCAACGTCTGTGAATTGACGTTCCAAATGCGTCTCTAAAACAGTCCAAATATCCAACATTACCAAATTGGCAATCAGAAACATTTAAAAATGCACATGTAGTAATTAAATGTGTACAATGCATGTTCGTGACATTCCCAGCACTATTACATAATTTCCCATCACCAAATTTTCCTCTAAAAATTAGAAACCCATTGACACTGAAATCACTCAATTCGGACCTCTATAGGTCTGATTATAAATAAAACACGGCTTAGGAAAATCCTTACCCGGACCTCTCACTTTGACCTAACCAATTCCTATCAATTTCGGTTCTAAAAATTCTCAATTTCACAAATAAATGAAATTAAATTTTATACGAATCCGATACCTCGAAAATCAGGTCAATCGGACGTCGGATGCAAAAGTAATTGACAAAAGAAATAATTAGGTCACATAAATCCCAAATTAAGCAATTAACAAAAGAAAATAATTAAATAATAATTAAAAAATCAGAGGTTGGGCGTCGCACCCAGCCTCTCGCGTCAGCGTCCTCGCCCTCGCGAGGACGACAGACCCAATTTCTGATTTTTTTTTTCAATTTCCTTCTTTTTCCAAAATTTCCAATTTTCACTAACTACCTTCTCCTCTTTCAAAACCCTTATCTATTTACAAAAGTGTCTAAAAATTCCAAATTCAGTCTTGTTGGAAAGTTCTCAAAAAACTCGACAAATTTCATGAAGGGTACACAAACCAATTTCACCTCAACGAGTGTCAAAAATGCACTAAAAGACACTGCCAAATTACAAAATTGCCACAACAGTTCAGCACTTTCCAAAATCATAACTTTTATCCCCTTAGCTAAAAATTTCAAATTTTATGTCAAACAAAAGAGAAAAACAAGGGCTACAACTTTCATGAACAAACTGAAAGCCAATTCCATCATTAAACACTTCAGCCTATCCAAATCATTCTCAAATATAACTCAATCTTCCAAAATTCATAACTTTCCAACCCATTGTCGAAAAATTACATACTATATAGCAATAAAAAGCTCAAACAATATAATACAATTCTCAAGAAGAACTCTAAAACAAATTCCCATTCAAACTAGGTCAAATCCTCTCACGAAAGTGGTTGTCCTGTTAGGGTTTAAGAAATCAGCATTTCACCTAAACCATAACAAACCTTTACCAATTTATATCTAACAATCCTTACACTCCAAATTTGCATAAAATACCTCATTAGAAAGCTACAAAATCCTCTACAAGTTTCCAGAAGGTCACTTAAGTCAATGTCCCCATTAACAGCCCCAAATAAATATCAGAACACAAATAGCCCAAAACCTATTCACTTAGAGCATTGCACACCAAAGGCTGAATTACCACTTGAACATTAACAGACCATAAATTTCAATTTACACCTCGAAAAATATCATACTTAGTGGAGTTAGAAAGCTAACACAAAAATATTCAACTTTCATGAAGACCAATTTCACAAAATCAACCCAAAGCAATCTAGAAAAATTCATCAAAGATTCAGGTCATCAAGCTCAATTATCGCTCATACTGCATCCATACTTCACTTTAAAAGCAAGATTCAACACTCTTCTAATCAAAATTGGGCAGCACTTCCTTCACAAGAAATGTAGCCAAATGTCTCAATTTTAATTTAAGATAAACCTCACCTCAATTTCTTAACCATACAACTAGTTATGGAAAAAAAAATTGAAACATGTACAAGGTAACTTTTCCAACTTTGATACTCAATCCAATTTCATTCCAATTCTAATTCTACTTCAATAAGCATATCAATTAGACAAGAAATCAGCCAATATTTCATCAATACCCTCACGTGGACAAACAGTCACAAACTGGCAGCACCTAACTCAACTTGCTTCCCTTAATTTCCATTCATCTTTAATCACAAAATCCACTTCAAACTATCCTAATTTTCATACAACACATACTACCCTTATATGCATTGTTATCCTCACACAAACATACCTTCATACCCAAGCAATCAATATACAAACTTTATGCAATAAATACATAATAAGGCTTCAACAACCAATTTAAGAACATAAATTAAGATCCTTACCTACTTAAGCTTTTTAATTCCATCAATTCTTCATAAGATGTCAACTTCTCTACTTTCCACCATACTACACGATCCTCATCACTTCAAGGAGGGCTAGAGTAGGTTTTTAGAAAACAAGATGAAGAGAAAGCACTTAAGGTGGAAGAGCCTTTGATAAGGTGGAGAAAAGTAGCATTTTTGTGTAAGAAGAATGAAACAAATGATGGAGAGGAAAGGAAAGGAGAATTTTGGATGAGAGGAAGATTTGAACTTAAAAACACCCTTTTTACTCCTTCCAATGAAAATGTCATAGAAGCTAACCATTAGATTACTTATATAACCATTTAAATAATAAGACAAAGTAGGTAAGTGATATGTGTCACTTGCCACTTGTCCCGGTTTTCTGCATTCTACCGATCAGTTTCTAAAAACAATGAAATTTCTACTCCGAATTCCAATAGCTCATATTAAAAATTCCTAAAATCATGTATCCAATTTTTTCAGTGCCATTGGACAGTTATTTTCGGCACCGGAAACCAAATCAGTTTGTCACTTGTAAATTTTTCGGTCCAAAAAGTTTTCCCAAAAAATTTCAGAAAAATTCCTGAATTTTTCTAAAAATATGAAACACACAAAAATCCACTCCAATTAATTTTTCAAACACAAATAACACATTTTTCACAATAAACACAGATGCCGGGAAAATGTCATGAATGCATGTACAATCATGTGCATGTGCAAAAATTTCAATTTATGTGCATATGGAGGCCTTGTTATGCATAAATATGCCGAAACTAATTTATACACTCCTAACCCGTCCCAATTGACCAATTTACCCTTCCCTTCAGTGATGAGATGTTACACAATATGTCCTCACCAAACGATATGTCTGACGCCCTCACCAAACGATAAGACGTCATCAAACGATACAAACTATACTCCTAAGCATCTTCACTTAAAAGGATCATAACTTTCGACTCCAATGTCCAAAAATTTCATACTTTATACCGTTGGAAAGCTAGAAAGATAAGCTACAGTTTTCCAGAAGACAACATTGACTAATTTAGCCTAAATTAGTCCAGTTTTCCCCTGAAGTCGATACACAATTTATACACCTATGAAATACTTGAAATTTTGCATTTCGCAAACTTAGAATGTCCTGAACTTAACCATTCAGCTACTAAATTAACTTCGTTAAACTTTCAAATCTCAACTCATTTGTCTCATCACCTTCAACTACATCGGATCAGTCATAATTCTTATCTTCCTTCCTGTAACATCTCACTTATGATTACATATATAAATATGTCAACAATTTATGCTCCAAAATAATCAACTCAAGATGATAACTTCTTCACGTATATCTAAATTTCAACTCACTTCATCCATGCACCATTCACACTTCATTAACATCAAAAGGATAAAGTTTTTACAATGCTTTAGTGGGCATTTCTAGTCACCTTACATCATAGTCAAAAAATACCAACTTTACAAGAACAATAATTATTCAAAATGCTACTGAAGCCTTGTTTTACATGATCTAACTTCAAAAGAACAAAATATGCAAATTGGAGTGATGCCTTGACTCTCGACTCGATCACTTATCTTGTTCATCACCTGTAGATGGGGAGGAATGGGGGTAAGTTTAAAGCTTGTGGGTAACAGTTTTCTAATCGGTAAAAAGCAAAAACTATTTAAAATATTTATGATCAAACCCAATTTCCCATTGAATCATAAAACACAAAATTCTTAACTTATTAAGCCAATTCACAAATCACATCAAACTTGCCAAATACATCATAACCAATCAAACACATAAAAATCAATTAAACACATCAGAATAGTTTGGGTGGATCCGTAACAGAACATACTATACATTTCCCATAAGGATCTTGTGTAGCCGTGAACAGAACGTACCATCACAATCCCACAAAATGGTCTTGCATAGCCGTGAACTTATGAAAATTCATGAAGGAGATCTATGCCATTAGCGGGCAGGCGGGAGAAGCCTTTTTAATCAAGTGCACTTGACTGACAGAATAGATCACCACAAACCTACATAACATGTTATTCATGAACGGAAAACAATTTGCCCAATTGGCACATTTTTGGAAAACTTGATATCATATATTTGGTATCCTTTCATAATTATTTTCATTTTTGTTTCATAGTTCATGCATAAAATTCATACACACGACATGTAGCACTTTCTCAAAGCATTTAAAGAACAATAAATGCACATTTACAAGTAGTTGAAAACATTTATTTCCTTTTCTTGAAAGAAACATTGATGGCTTATTATTCAATTATAAAAAATGTAACCCACCTTAATCTCCTTGCTTGAAAACTTATTCAAGGATGTCTCTCCTCTTGCTCCTCTTGCCTCTCTTCAAACATTAGCAAAAATCCCCATTAAAAACGAACTCCAATTGGAAAACCCAAAGAAACCTATGCATGAAATTGACCCTAGAATACTTAAACTCATGCATTTCCTAAGCTCTTTGAACCAACACCCTTCTAAAAATCCAAAAGATTTAACATAAGCTTGCCTTGAATCTTCACCAAACAATGAATTTTTTGGCTCTAATGGAAGCTCTAATCTTCCTCTTTTTTTTTCCCTTCTTGAAAAACTTCAAAATCACTCTTTAGAACTAAGAAAAATTGAAACCTAGTTGACCTCCCTTCTTTTCTCTTCTTTCTCTCTTTTTCGTGCTTCTCTCTTCTCTCTTTTCTCATTCATGTTTTTGGCTTCTTTCGAATACAAGACAACAATTCTTCTCCCCTTTTACACCCTTAATGATTGCACAATGTCCATTTTGCCCCTCCTTTAATGCTTTATGGGTTTTAAGCTTAATTGATCTTCCTAAAATACCCTTTATGCAAACTTACCACCTTAACACTTTAATTTCTTAACCTATATCATATTATCTTACTCACATTAACATGCTAATTAATTCCAACATACATTAATTTAGCAAGACTCTAAAATTAATCAAATCATGCTTGTTTATCATGGCAAAATTTACAGGGCCCAACAAATTATGTGACAAATTGGTAGCATAAGAAGAAGACATATGATGTATCTCTTTATTCGACAAGTGGCATGACATGTGTCTCACCCCTCTCCACACACTTGCACCCCATGACATCCACACTTGAAAGACCATCTTCTTTCATGTTTTGGTTACTTGTTACCCTCTTCTTTCTTCACATTATCGACACTCTCACACAACCTCCATAAACCTTGAATTTTTACCAAAATTTTGTAGTCTTCATCTTATGTTTAGAAATCCTTCTCATTCCATCTTGTCCTTGGGGTATGTTTGAATGCTTGGGAGGCTTTTTAGCTTGTTAATTGAAGAGATTTTGAGATAAATAAGTAAGTATTTGATTGCTTTATTGTGATATATGTGAGCATAACATACATGATGGTTGATTGGAGATGAATTGCATATAGGGTTGATGATGAGATGTGTTTGATGAATGGATTGGTTTTGTTTTTGAAGTATGGAATCCTTAGTTATAGATTGTTTTAGGGATGAATTGATGAGGAATTGAAGTATTTTAAAGGTGTAATTGATGAACTCTCTTGAAGGTGTCAAAATTTGGAAGAAAAGTTAAATGAAATGAAGGTGAAATTTTCGGTTCACCTATCCCATGATCGTGGGAATTCTATGGTTCCTTCTCATGATCGTGGAAATGCTTGGCAAAGAGGAAAATTTGTGTTTTATGTTCTGGTTAAATCATATAAGTATAATACACTACAAATTGGTTCTTTTAGAATTGATTAGGATTTAAAATAAACTTAGTTTGATGATGAATCAATTGGTTAAGTGTTTGATGAGTTTAGGTTGATGATTTAGAACTTGTTACAGTGGTGTTTTCTTTGAAAATTTGGAAATATTATATGTATGGTGAGACATTTTAGATATTCATAGATAAAAAAAGTTTAAAATATTTGTTGAGTTAGAATGAGTTGAATATGAGACAAAGGAGATGGATTGAGTTGTTAAAAGATTATGATTATGCGATTGAGTATCATCCTAATAAAGCTAATGTTATGGCTGATGACTTAAGTAGGAAATCTAATAGCAGTGTGGCATATATTTAGACCTCGATATTACTGAATCTAGTTCAGCTGAGAGCCTTGAATGTTGAGTTGAATTCTGGGCATAATGAGGCATTATTAGCTACACTCAAGCTTAGGCAAGTATTGCATGAAAGGATCAGAAGATCCCAAATTAAAGATTTATAATTTAAAAAGCTTATTGAGAAGTTGAAACAAAATTTGAATTCTGAGTTTGAATTGAAAGATGTACATTGTGGTTCAAACAAAGATTATGTATACCTGATGTCGATGATTTAAGGAAAGAGATTTAGGAGGAAGCTCACTTAGTAGCTTATGTTTTGCATCTTGGTACTACCAAGATATACAATATGTTGAAACAACATTTCTGGTGGCTAAAGATAAAGAAGTAAGTAGCAGAGTACGTTGCTAAGTCTTTGAATTATCAACAAATTAAAACTGAGCATTAGGCTCCACTTGGAAAGTTACAATCATTACCTGTTCCAGAGTAGAAATGGGAGAGGATTACTATAGATTTTATTATAGGATTACTTAGGACTCCGAGGCAGCATGATACAAAATGGGTCATTGTTGATAGATTGACAAAATCGACACATTTCTCACCTGTACGAGAGAATAATACATTGGATCAACTAGCTCAAAGATAAGTGAATGAAATTGTGAGATTGCATAAAGTCCCAGTGTCTATTATATTAGAACGGGATCTCAGATTCACTTCCATATGTTGGGGTAGTTTACAGAGAGCTTTGGGTATGAAGTTGAATTTAGTACAACATTTCATCTTTAGACAGATGGGCAGAGTGAGAGGACTATTAAGATTGTTGAGGATATGCTCAGGGCTTGTATATTGGAGTTCCAAGGAGCATGGAATCAATATGTAGCCCTTATCGAAATTGCTTACAATAATCATTACCTTGGTAGCATTGGTATGGCTTTGTATGAGGCATTATATGACATAAAGTGTTGATTGCTATTGTGTTGGGATGAAGAGGGCGCAAGGAATGTTGAAGGCACAAAATTGATCCAAGACACTGTTGATAAGGTAAAATTGATCTGCAGTCAAATTAAGGTGGCTTAAGAGAGGAACAAAAGTTATGCAGATCAACAAAGAAGAGATATCAAACATCAGGCAGGAGATAAGGTTATTATGAGAGTATCACTGCGGCGAGGAGTACTAAGATTTGATAAAAAGGGAAAACTGAGCCCTAATACATTAGTCATTATGAGATTATTGAAAGAGTTGGACCATTGGCATGTCGATTAGCATTACCAACAAAGATGACCTAGATTTATAATGTATTCCATATTATTATGCTTAAAAAATATTGATTAGACTCGACCTATGTGATACCTACACAGGAAGTAGAGATTGCAAGTAATTTGAGTTATGTAGAAGAACCTGTCAAGATAGTGGGATATCGAACTAAACAATTGAGAAACCTAGTAATTCCTTTAGTGAAAGTCCTTTGGAGGAATCATTCATGGGAAGAAGCTATATAGGAGACCGAGGAGAATATGAGGAAACAATACCCCCACCTATTTGATCAATTAAGTAAGGATTTCGAGGACGAAATTTCTTAAAGGGGAGAATTGTTATAACCCGTTTCTAAACTTAAGGATTTAATTGTTAGATTGAGTCATATCATATGAGAATTCACGAAGTGCATTTCATTTGCATGCATCATATTCGCATCTGTACATGAATCATGATTTAGAGACATTGTAAAAATATTGTATGCACTCATTTGACATATCCTGGTGTATGAAAGATCTTAAATTAATATAATGTAATTGTGTGTTGATTACGACTTGAATTTTGTTTGATGGATTATAATTAGTGAAATGGGAATTTATTGTTACAATAGAGTGATTGATAAGGTGATATGTGTATCTAGTCTAGGAAAATGTTAAAGGATATGACAAATTGTAGCTCCCCACTCCCACCAGACAAGTACTCGACATCTATGGGTGATATCCAAGTCCGTGCCCCGCATGCTAGAGCACTAAATAAGTCAAAACTTAGTACAATTTTTTTTAAAAAATACAATCAAACATATTATTCAAAATTCCATAACCAAATCGGACCCACTTTATTCGCAAACCTTTTCAATCATAACAATACAATCAATGAAAGTTTCAATAGTTATTTGGGCCCTTTCACAAAAGCAACACACTTTAGTCATAAAGACTTTACATTACAACATAAATCATAAACACCTTTTGAAAAAACCTCCGGAATACATAATTTGATACAAAAGTTGCGGAATATACAATTTCATACAAAAAGAAAAAAATACAATGCAGAGGCGAACTGATCATGCAAATGAGACCCAACTTTCATTTGTTACTTTGTTGTGACCGAGTGCCTAAACTGTCCCTTATCCATTGGAAACCGGGCTCATTACTAACTGTCCCTTATGTGATGGGGATATAAGGCTCATTTTACGTTGGAAAAGTTCAAATGTAGCAATTGGTTGCTAATTAAGCCATAATATATTTTTCTTTTAGTAGAAATGATTAATTGGATCAACAAGTTCTTTAGTGAACTTGATATAGTTTCTTTGCATTGTTTAAAACAGTAATGTACTTTAGAACATTAGAGCCATTAGGCATGTATAAGGAGCTAATGTCTCATCAAAGATCCAAGAATATATTTAGGCAAATTTTCTTAATTATGATGATATTTAAGATGGGAGTTGTAAGATTTAATTAACTGCTTACTATAGAGAATTTTGTAGAATTCTCTCATTAAGCCACTACCTCAGTAGTCGAATAATCATTATATGATGATATGGTATGAGATACTTACACGATTGGCTTAGTGCAAGTGGGAGATTGTTGTTTTATGCCCTACAGCCAATCGCTTTAGTTGTAGTTTAGTGACAAATTATTTAAAGGCATTCTTTGTCTTGTACATGTTTAGATATATATGATAAAGTTCATGGGATAATTGTACATTACAAATGAAATTATAATGAGATTATAATCATAAGATTCATATTGAATTTATTCCTAAATATCCCTAATCATTGATTTATTAAGATTGAACATTAATATGACGTAAAAAAACTAATATACATTTTGTTTTTCCTTATGAAGGAAGCAGTCGATCTCATAGGCTAAAGTATAGAGATACTTAAACAAATCTGTAGGTGCTTGCTAGAGAACAAGTTCACTAAACGGACCCGATATGAAAAATCTATTCCGAATATTACTTGTATGTCTATATAATTCTCATTGTGATGATTGTATAAGTGATTCTTTGACTTGAGGTCATCAAAATTATCTTGTATGGGGATTGTTATATTTTGATACTATATATGATCTATTTAATCATAGATCGTTTAATCGGTAGTCATTGGATATAACATAAACTATATGGAGATAATTGAGTGATCAAGATAGGATTCATCATCTTAAAGTAATTAGAGAAAATGTTTCGTTATTCTCGATTAATATTAATTCAAGAAATCCTTAGTTAAGGTGAAATAATGCTTTATAAATGGTTTACAAATGTCATTAATTGAATTAATAACTAATAGTAGAGAACTAATATGATTAGATTCAAAATAGAATAGACATTAATTTCATGTTCTATGTCTAATCGAAACATTGTATGATGAAATGATTGAATTATATGAAAAAAATTATGCACGAAAAGGTTAGTCAAAACTATTTTGACATTATTAAATATTTAGGTGATCATAATGTATTGCGGATGCTAATTCTAATATATGATTATAAATTATTTAATTGAAGAATTAAAGATAAATTAAAAGAAGTTTTAATTTATCTAATTTTAATTATGAATTAAAATTAGATTTTATAATTACTACCAACATATTTGAGAACCTAATAAGTCTCACATATAGAATGAGTTGAAGAGAAAGCAAAGTAAATTTAATCAAGTTAGAATTGATCGTAAAATTTGAGAAATTTTATGATTAAATATGAGATATTTAATAAATAAAGATTAATATGAGATATTGAATCTTATATGGGTATAATTGGTATTTAATTAGAATTATTCAAGTTTAATTGAAAATAAAATTTAATTTTAATTAAATTACTAAAACGTCCAAAGCTTATTATAAATAAGCTTAACCTCTATGGAGCTAGCACTTCTTGCTTAACCCTCTCTGTTAGAGTCATAAAGTTATCTTAACCTGTTTTGTAGATATCATTAAAAGTCGGACACTTGTGCAGCTACGGTAGTTGAGACATATCAATTTCAAAAACAGTTTGAAGAATATGACAAGACAAAGATTAAATTTCAAAATAAGGTACGAATTAAAATTTTGCTTTATTATAATTTGTGTTGATCAGTTTATAGAATTAAATAGATCTTGACTTTCGAAAAATTAAAAGTAAAAAAAAAATTTCATGATTATTCCGCTACAGTTAAAATCGAATCTCAACCTTATTTTTCATCAAAAACTAACGCCAATTTGCTTTTTAACTTAAAACTCTCTCTAATCAGTATGAGATCAGCATTGGAAGGCTTAACTTCTGAAATTTCACTCTCCACCAAAATTCAGAGCAACATATCTCACATTATTCATCCTATAACGTACACCAAAATGTTTAGCTTCTACAGTATTGTTTTATATGCTATCAGTTTATCCACAAAATTCATTTTTCCGTGGTCCATCAAACATGAAGATGTAGCATCTTATACGTTTGTAGCATTCCCATATTCAGAGCCTTGAGCCTTTCATTCAGGGTGAAGAAATGAGAAGGATGAAAGTCTACGAAAGAACGAGCTATTGTTCTCACAAACATAGACAGCCAGCCTAGCCACCAGCGAGTTCTTAGTTTTTTATAGGTCCTAGATAAAATAAAAAAACTCTTATTTTCACCTATTTTTGGAAAAAATATGAACCTTTTTTTATATTCTTTATGAGGTAAAAAATGAGCGTATGAATATGATAATGAAGATCTTGGACCCAATCGAGTAAACATGCATATATATTTCTCGTCGTAAAAAGAGGCCTTGATGGTCGAGTAAACATGAATATATTTCTTGTTGTAAAAAGGGGCGTTGCTGCCTAAACTTTGTTAAAGACTGGACGATTCGATACCCTACTGTTTGATGCCCGAGATTGTCTTGCACAGCATAATTATTCACATTGTGTCGAACTGTAATTCAGCCATTGAACCAATCAACTGCCACTCTTTTCATTCCAGGTCAGAAAGAGCGTCCAGCTACCCACAGTTATTCTCCATGCAAAGTCCAGTAAATCAGCCCACTGCAGCGAAACAATTTTACTTAGGAGGACTCAAAATAGAAACATATTTTTCAAAAAAAATACAAAAACGAGACACTGCTGATACTACAGCAGTGAAATCAATAACATAGTAAATAAATCTAAAGAAACAAAATAATAGTCTATATACGTTCATATAGACCTAAATCTATTTTCACGTCCTCTCAATTGGTAAAATTCGTATGTATGTTGGGTGTAAGAGGCAGAAAGAGGGGTGCATATATGTCTTTTAGACCAAACATACGAGTTCTAAGGTCACTCAGAAAAATAACATTTTAGGTAACATAATCCAAAATGCATATACATAATAACTTAAAAGTTTCAATAAGTGAGGTGTAAGCAAAGTATAACTAACACTTACCTAACCAACACAGACACACACTGCAAGACACCAGCAGTTCCTGTCCAAACTGAAGGCCCAGTTTTGACAATTGAATCTTGTATCAGTAAGCCCACGGATGCAGCAAGAGAAACGAATGAAACAACATAAGCAAAGAAAAGCCAGAGCTTCAATCTGTGCCACCATCGAAAAGGAAGGTATTAGCAAAACCCATTTAGAGCAACTAAATACATCTAAAGATCCAGATGTTTAAGAATCAGTTTAAAATTAAGATAGCAAATATAACGGTGAAGTACTTGCAAAGCAAACATTCATTTTTGTAGGAAGTTATGTGCAAGAACACCTCAAGTGTGCACATGAAATATGAAAATCACAAAGAAAACCACTGTCGTAGCTTTTGTTTTTTGTGGGAAAATAAGTAATGTATTCATTCAAAAAGGTAGAAATTACAAAGTGAAATGAAATTCATCCCCAACAATTGGAGTGTAAAAAACAGCAAAATAAATATTAAGAAAAACACCTGTAATACACTGCTAACTTTGTAAGTGATACAATGAATCAAGTAGAGATGAGTAGTTAATGGGAAGTTTGTCTCAGTCCTCGTTCTAAACTTAAGATAGAACTCCATCCAGGTGAAATTGTTATGCTGTTTAGATTTCCCAAATAACTTGGTCTGTCTCATCATCCAAATGAAATGGACTAACATAGCAAAACCAACCTTAAACACCTTGCAATCTTCCTTTCTTTTCCCTTTCAAATCCATAATCCAAGCTAGACTTTCCAACCAGCTCAGACTCCTATCTTGCAGATCAAACAAGTTGAGAAATTTTCTCGATAACTGATTTATATGACAACAATTAAAAAAGATGTGATCAAGAGATTCAACTTCGCTGACACATAGAGGGCATGTCCTATCAGGGATTTGGAATTTAATGCTATCTCTGGTTCCTAGTTTTTGAATAGCTGCTAATCAGAGAATGGATAAATGAGCCTTAGCTATTCCTAAACCTCAGCCATCAATGTTTCTCATAATCCTATATAACACGATAGGACAAAGCATATTGAGATTGATAGACATTTCATTAAAGAAAAATTGGAAGAAGGGTTAGTGTATATGTCCTATGTTCCATCAGAACGTCATGTAGTTGACGTTTTAACAAAGGGGATGAACAGTTCAAGTTTTCATGATCTTGTATACAAGCTGGGAATGGAAGACATCTATTCCCCAACTTGAGGGGGAGTGTTGAGATACTAAACAGTTGTAAATAGATTATACTTAGATATAAATAGGCTGTAAATAGATAAGATAAGATAAGTTTGAAATCTCTTAAATTAAGGGATTACATTAGATATCTTTAGATAACTTTTCAGATTTAAATTCCTGCTTGTAATGTCCTACATATGGTTGTATACTCCTATTCAATATATGAGAAATAGAAAAATTCTTTCCCACAAAAAGTGTTTAGGCGGGCTTCCTAAACTAGCAAAAAACAAAAGGGTTCAAACCAGGGTGGTTAGGCAAACATAGTGACAAACCAGGTGAACAGAATCACATTAAGAGAAATAAATTTAGTGGTTAATGTCCAAACCAACTTGGTTAATGATCAGCCTACTGTTAGGAATTTACATAATCAAGTGATAAATCAAACCCAACCAGTAAGACTTCAAAAGTAGCCAGTTTGACAAACATAGTGAAGACTTGTTCTTGTTATCCTTCAAATGCTGCAACCTTCAAACTATCGGTTACACTCTTAAAGGAACATTTCACAAAAGGAAACAACCACCCCGCCCTTCCAGATGGAGCAAGTGGTTGGAAAATCTTAACAATCCCATGTTTAGGTTCAAGAAAAGGTCAAACCTATAGGTAACCTAGCTAATAATTAGTTGCCAATTTAACAGGCGTACATGATGGAAGAAATCATAGACAGTATACAGCTATGAGTCTACAATGAAGAAAGTGACAAGCCCAATGTACTACCACCATCTCCATCAATATTTTCCTCTAGTTTTTTTCCTAACTCAATCATCTCCACAACTAACTTATATCTCCAATAACATGAAACTTATCAATTCTATCACATAACTCATTGTAAATCTACTCCCTAACAAAACTGGCATCACTACCTTAGTTGACTATACACATATATACGCAGATGAAATCTGATTTGCACACCAGTCACAGTTCAACAAACTACCAGCTTGATCTAATGACTAAATTCATTTAGACTTTCTAGCATCAATTAATAACTGATACCGGATAAGCCACTCCAAGATAATAACATTCCATCCATCCATCCATACGAAATTCAAAGGAACGACACCTAAATTACCAGTATCTCTACAAAGACACATTTTTATCTAGTGACAAATTAATGGCAAAGCAGTGAGTTATCACTTAAAATTTGGCAAGTATAACAAACAAAGCAGTGGCTCCATTTCTCCACCCAAATAGACTGATCAAAATTCAGAAGACAATTTACCGCAAAAACGAAAATCTAGAATCAAACGGAAGATAGTCAAATGTGAAAGAAGAAAAAGGGACTGACCTCCATTCGCCTTCATCATAAGGAGAGTAATCAATATCCTCTTTTCTAACACAATTAAACATCAACGCTGCAATAGATGCAAAAATTCCTGCGATAATAAACACCAATCAAAACCCTAACTCCCAATGTCCAAAAAATGAACACACATTACACGCGTTAGACGATACAACACGTGAGCAAGGATACCACACCGGGAAGATAGTGAACAAAGGAGACTTTGACAGAACTGCAAACGACTGCGTCGATCCAGAACCACCATCCGGCGCCGAATACGGCGCCTGCAAATCCTGGTCCGAAGATCGCCCATAGCTCTGGCAAATCCATCAATCGTTATCTCTTCCTCGTCTCGATTGCCTTAGCCGGCGAATTTGGAAGGAAGCTGGTCGTCGAAAACTGTGCCAATTGGTTTTGGTTTTGGATCGGATAATCCTGCGCTTTACTAGTCTCTTTCTAGTTTGGTTTTGTTTTTTTTGTTTTTGTTTTTATTTTTAAATTTCAGTTTTTGTTTTTAAATTTAATAAAAAAATTTATTTATTTGAAATTTTAGTTTTAAATTTTAATTTTGGTTTCTTCTAATTTTTAAAAATTATGAAAACTATAAAATGTAGTTTTTATTTATTGTTTCTATTTTTTCATAATTTAATTTACTATTATTTAATATATTATTTAATTATTTAAATTTTAATAAAATCATGAACAATTTAATTTAATATTATATATTTAATAAATTAAAATTAATTATAAATAAAAATTATAAATAATTTAATTTTTATAATAAAGTTATATGTAGTTAAATTTTAAAATTATTAATAAATATAATTAAATTTAAAATATATAAATATTCAAATAAAATGTAATAATTAAAATATATTTCAAATAAATATTAATTTTAAATTATTTATTTTGTTAAATAATATAATGTTAAAATAAATATTATATAAGAGATTAAATAAATTTATTTAATTAAAATAAATTATCTTTAAATTTTATCTAATATGAAATTATTATTAGTGATAAAATATAACTACATTAACACTAACAATTAAATAGGTATGTGTTTTTATTTGAAAGAAAATAAAACTAAAATTTAAAATTAAAATTTAAAACTAAAAATTTAAAAAAAACCAGCTCCTAAAATAATGAAATAGCTACTAGACTAGCCTAATAATGAATTATACTTTGAAATTCTCAGAAGTTGTAATCTTGTGCCTATTGACCTTTACTGTCACAGTATGGTTCATTTTTATGATGTCGATGAGCCTTTAACTAACGAGACGTAACGTAACAAAGCAGGAGCAGTGAAGTGTTTGGTGGTGCATGACAAACAGTAACCATCCCGTAAATGTAATGTGTTTAATTCATAGCAGTATAGAACGAACAAATGGTGATAATGAAAAAAATGCCCCTGGTCCTTAATATGATTAGAAATATGTAATTAATTGACAATTTTATTATGAACTATTTTGTGTTACTTGAAATGGGCACAAATAATAACAATTACAAATTATTATGAAATATCAAATAATATAAGAGTAATAATAATAATGATAATAATAATAATAACAACAACTGCTACTAAATTAATAACAATAACAAAATAAACACAAAATGTTTCATAATAATAAATATGAATTATGATAAAGGCAAAATATACAATGATAATAACAATACTAATAATAGTAATAATAATAATAATAAATATAATGATGCTTGATAATAAAATTGAACATCTACATCTACGACTAATAATAATAATAATAATAATAATAATAATAATAATGAATTGATCATAAAAATAAAAAATACAAATTAAAAGTTAACAATAATAATAAAAGATAATAACAATCATGAGCGATCGTAAGTGGTTTAAAACTATATTTAAGAATAATAATAATAATATTGATAACAATAATAATAGAAAAACAATAATGCTAATATTAATATGAATGACATTCAATACAAAATTAGTAACAATAAGATAAGCATACATTGAATTAACTTCAAACCGCTCATGGAATTAATTACATATTAGGTTCAACATACATTTAAATAAAACATCAAGACATTCATAACTTAATTACAATAAAGTCTCAACAATATCTAAAAGCGAAGCATTCATAGATATAGGTACATAATTGGTTCAATAAACATTAAAGCCTTAGAATTTGTTAATTATGTCGTTAATAACAAATCCCAAAATGACACCAATGGCTATGAGTAAAAATGCTTCAGCACATGCCATGTTTGTGTACAAAGTTGCAACTTCATTGACAAGTTCATTTGTTGGTCGTGCGACTGGAGGCGACATAGAGGAGGGTTCACCAGCGGTTGGGATAGTGGCTACATTACGATGAGTTGACCGATATGAGTCCATGGCATATGCAATTTCTGCTTCATCCAATGTCCGATACCCCTTGAATCGAGCATTTGGAAATCCCTCAGTTGCTATTTTGACTTCATCCCAATTGGTAAAAATACCAACTTGACTTCTAACAAAGACCACATAGAAATTGTATTGGGCCATATGTTAGTACTTGAAAAGGAATCATATTATCATCATCCATACACGCAGGAAAATGACAAACATTAAATAGTAAGTAAACCATGTAGGAAAATCCCAGTGTGAGCATCACATGCCCACGGTGCGGAAAACAAAATTTTTTTGTTTCGGGACCTTCCCGAAAGTCAGGATCCATGTGTTTATACAACAAACTCAAACCATAACGGCCAAAGGAGATCGTCTCTAACGATATCCACGCGGAGATCGAAGAACCTAACCGGGACAAACCCTTTGACCTGGGAATAGCTAGAACAAATTAAAGACTGCTAGATCTTACCTTTGTTCTATGGAGAGCTTGAATCAACGATGAAGAAGAAGGAGAAGCTTGTAAGATAAGATGAAGATCGTTGGTGAAGAAAGGATGATGAGAGAACACTTTCTCTTATAGGTTTTCCCAAAAACCTTCCTCTTCCTTCAAGATTCACGAAGATCATCTTCAAAGAGCAAGAAACTCTTTCTTCTCTTCAAAGCCACGATCCACTTCAATCAAAATAACAAAGAAACTCTTTCCTTTTTATTTCAAAGCCAACGATCATGCTTCATCTTCACTCATCTTTTAAGTTTTGTCTTTTAGTCATTAAATACTTTAATGACTAAGCAAAACAATGGAAGCTTCCTCTCCTTCCACGTAAATGCCATATATATATATATATATATATATATATATATATATATATATATATATATATATATATATATATATATATATATATATATATATATATATTATTTAATTAATTAATCATATATATATATGTATATATATTATCAAGTAGTCCATCACACTTTGGTCATGGTCCCATCGGGTCCCGGTAGGGAAAAATCACCGGAGATCTTTCTCAGCAATATCGATGTCGCGATCTCATCGAGACATATCTCGATCTCATCGGGATCCATTTAATCCGTCTGCTCTCCATATATTGGAACTCTATCCAAAACTATTTTACGAGTTCTCCGAGACACTCTTATACGTGTGACCCATTAGGTTCCCGGTTATGTTGGCTACTTAGATTAACACTTAATCTAAGCAAGTCATGAGCGATATCTAGCAACACATCATGACCCCCAATTGACCGGAAAGTAATTGGTTTGACGAATGAACATGTATTCATCATGAACCATATCACGAACCTTTCCATAGATAATTACCGTACAATTCATCCTTTCACCATGCTATACCCCACTTGGTTATGAGTATGGGCAAAGTGTCAACTCTTACTAGACTGACTAAGTCAAATCTAGTCCAAGTGATATCGCTTCTTGTCCGGGACTCATTACTTAATATGTCATGAAGACACTCTTCATGACATATATGCTCATTAGAGACTTTCAAGTAATGACTCTGACAAGAGGCCATGGGTATCATCTTCTGCTATCACAGAAGTGGTGAATCCTCTATTGGCTACTCAATTACCTTCGAATACCTCAAGCTGTACCCAAGCACCACCCATCGAGACATATCTCGATCTCATCGGGATCCATTTAATCCGTCTGCTCTCCATATATTGGAACTCTGTCCAAAACTATTTTACGAGTTCTCCGAGACACTCCTATACGTATGACCCATTAGGTTCCCGGTTATGTTGGCCACTTAGATTAACACTTAATCTAAGCAAGTCATGAGCGGTATCTAGCAACACATCATGACCCCCAATTGACCGGAAAGTAATTGGTTTGACGAATGAACATGTATTCATCATGAACCATATCACGAACCTTTCCATAGATAATTACCGTACAATTCGTCCTTTCACCATGCTATACCCCACTTGGTTATGAGTATGGGCAAAGTGTCAACTCTTACTAGACCGACTAAGTCAAATCTAGTCCAGTGATATCGTTCTTGTCTTGGGACTCATTACTAAATATGTCACCAAGACACTCTTCATGACATATATGCTCTGCTAGAGACTTTCAAGTAATGACCACGACAAAGTTATGGGTATCATCTTCGCTATCACAAGTGGTGAATCCTCTATTGGCTACTCAATTACCTTCGAATACCTCAAGTTGCACCCAAGCACCACCCTATGAGCGACGACCGTAAGGCAACAAGGAATGAAGTCAAAGCACGTAATCAAGATTCAAGATATCCTCGAGCACCTCAAGTCTAAGGATACTTGAACCATTGCTATGATGAGATTATCATTGACATTAGAATAGGACATCCATGTGATGATCTCATAGCAGGTCATCCAATGTACTTACTACCTCTAGTAATCATCCACATCTCAACCCTAAATATCTCATATTTACAGTTTCTGAGACCCACTGCTTGATCAAATCAAGGAGTTTGAGATGTGCTAGTCTTTCCGGATTACCGATGTCCAATCTCAATAATCCTATGACTAGGGATAATTTAGATACTGACATAATTGCACATGATAAGAATCTCAGTAGTATGATCACATCATAATTCCCTTCATGTTATGTCATATATCATGGACTTCATTAATTTGATTACAGATCAATATCAGTTCATAAATTATGAACAGCAAATTAATGAAATATGCCTTTCTTTATTTATTCATAAAGAATGTACACAACTTTCAGAAAAAAGCGCTTAAAGGCGATTGCCTTTGTGGCACTACTCTAACAATCTCCCACTCGACCTAAAGCCAATCGCCTTGATATCTAATACCATAAAGCAGTACATGAGAATCAAAGTTCTTCGTGACAATGGCTTTGTCAACGGATCAGCAATATTCTGCTCTGTGGGAATTCTCTCGATCTGGACATCACCTCATCCTATGATCTCCCTGATTAGATGATATCTGTGGAGTACGTGTTTGGATCGTTGATGAGACCTTGGTTCCTTCGCCTTCGCAATAGCCCCATTGTTGTCACAATACAATCTGTATGGGTCCATCATCGTTAGGAACCACACCAAGTTCAAGAATGAACTTCGATCCAAACCGCCTTCCTTTCGCTTCAAGCTGCAATGTACTCGCCTCGGTTGTTGAATCGACATCGTCTCTTGTTTGGAAATCTTCCAACCGATCGCCTGTCGCTCAAAGTGTGAATACATAACCCGAATGGGACTTGGAATCATCCTTATCGAGTGGAAGGCGGCATCAGATACCGCTCACTTGAGATCTCCATCCCATATATCAAGAAAACATCCTTAGTCCTTCGCAAGTACTTAAGGATATTCTCGACAACCACCCAAAGGACCCTCACCAGATCCGATTGGTATCTGCCAGAATACTTAGAGCATATGATTCATCGGGTCTCGTACATAGCATAGCATACATGATAGATCTAACCGCAGATGCATACGGGATCATATTCATGCGCATCCTCTCATCTTATGTCTTAGGACACATAGATTTCGAGAGTGTTATCCCATGAGTCACGGGAAGGAACCCTCTCTTGGACTGTTCCATGCTAAACATCTTTAGCATCTTGTCTATGTACGTTGATTGTGAAAGACCAAACAACCTTTTTTATCTATCTCTATAGATCCTTATCCCAAGGATATAGGTTGCTTCACCAAGGACTTTCATGGAAAATTGTTTGGACAACCAAATTTTGATTGATTGCAACATCAAGACATCGTTTCCTAGTAATAATATGTCATCTACATATAGCACAAGGAATACGATTGCAGTCCCATTAACCTTCTTATACACACAGTATTCATCCGGATTTTGTGAGAAACCAAACTCTTTGATTACCTCATCAAATCGGATATTCCAACTCTTGGATGCTTGCTTCAATCCATAGATGGATTTCTGAAGCTTGCATACCATTTCGCCATCATAGGAGGTGAAGCCCTCAGGTTGTGTCATATACACATCCTCAGCTAGATTTCCATTTAGAAAAACTGTCTTCACATCCATTTGCCATATTAAATAATCATAATGAGTGGCAATGGCTAGGAGTATTCTTGTAGGAAAATCCCGGGAGGTACATCACATGTACCAAAGCGAAAAACAAAAATTTTATTATCGACCTTCCAAGGCGGGATCTATATGTCTGTATGAAGATTCAAACCGAATAGCCAATAGAGACTATCTCTAAAGGTATCCACGCAGAGATCGAGAAAACCTAATCGAGACAAACTCTTTTGACCGGGAATAGCTAGAACAAAGTAAAGGCTGCTAGACCTACCCGTCCTTCGAGAGCTTGAGATTGACTTTGGAACACTTGGAGAAGAAGAGAAGATCCGATGATGCTTAAGGAAGAAGACTTGAAAATCAACTTTTCAAAGGAAACTTAACAATTAAGTTTTTCAACTTCTAATCCTAGCAAAAACCGTCGTCCATCCTCTCCCAAATAAGCCATCTTATAGTTATTTTAACAATTAAAAATACTAGCCTTAAGATGATTACAAATGGAGGCTTAATGACCATTCATTAATTAAATGAATAAAGAAATCAAGCTTTGACTTTTCAAAGCTCTTATCCTCTCATCCTTTCCAATGTCCCACATGCTTATATATATATAATTAATTAATCTTAATTAATTAAATAATATATATATAATTGCTAAAGAGGTCGGTCAAAATGGGAATTCATTCCTATCGGCTGCGGGTCCCTGATCAAACGACTCCTAAACCTTTATTAGCAATATTGATGTCGCGATCTCATCGGGACATATCCCAATCTCATCGGGATCCATTTAATCATAATGCTCTCCATTATGGAACTCTGTCCAATACTATTTTACGGATTTTCTGAAACACTCTTATGCGTGTGACCCTTTAGGTTCCCGATTATGTTGGCCACTTAGATTAACAATTAATCTGAGCAAGTCATGAGCGGCGTCTAGCAACACATCATGACCCTATTCGACGGAAAGTAATTGGTTTGATGAATTCATCACGAACCGGATCACGAACCCTTCCATGACAATTCTTGTGCAATTCGTCCTTTCAACATCCTATACCCCACTTGGTTATGAGTATGGTCAAAGTGTCAACTCTTACTAGACTAAGTCTAGCCCAAGTGATATCGGTTCTGCCTTAGGACTCATTACTTTATATGTCCATGAAGACCTCTTCATGACATAATTATGCTCCGATCCGAGACTTAAAGTAATGATCCCGACAAGAGGCGATGTATCTCTTCGCTATCACGTAAGTGATGAATCCTTTATTGGCTACCAATTACCTTCAATACCTCAAGTTGCACCAAGCACCACCCCTATGAGTAACCTCTAAAAGGCAACAAGGAATGGAGTCAAAGCACAGAATCAATATCCAAGATATCCTTTAGTACCTCAAGTCTAAGGATACTTGCACCATTGCTATGATGAGATTATCACTGACATTAGAATAGGACATCCATGTGATGATCTCATGGCAGGTCATCCAATGTACTTACTACTGCTAGTAAGCATCCACATGTCAACTCTAAATATCCCATATTTACAGTTTCTGAGATCCACTACTTGAACCAATCAAGTCGTTTAACATATGCTAGTCTGTCCGGATTAATGATGTTCAGTCTCATTAATCCTATGACTAGGAAGAATTTAGATACTGACATAATTGCACATGATAGGAATCTCAGGATTATGATCACATCATAATTTCCTTCATACTATGTCATATATCATGGACTTCATTAATTTGATTAAAGATCAATATCAATTCATAAAGAACATCAAATAAATGAAACATGCCTTTCTTTATTTATTCATAAAGTCCAGACATGACTATGAACAAAAGCGCTTAAAGGAGATTGCCTTTAGGGCACTACTCTAACAATCTCACTAAGATCAGATACGATAAGTCGACTTACACGGGTATACAAGTCGACTTATTAGTACGAATCGGTATAAGTCGACTTACATCTTCATACAAGTCGACTTACACCTTCAAATCTCCCACTGACCTAAAGCCAATCGCCTTGGTATCTATTACCATAAGCGAGTACATGAGAATCAAAACTCTTACGTGACAATGGCTTCGCAAATCGATCAAAGAATGTTCTACTCGTGGAATTCTCTCGATCGCGACATCACCTTCCGCAATGATCTCGAATCGATGATATCTGCATGAGTACGTGTTTAGATCGTTGGTGAGACCTTGGTTCCTTTGCTCGAGCAATAGCCCCATTGTTGTCACAATACAATCTGTATGGGCCCATCACGTTTAGGAACCACACCAAGTTCAAGAATGAACTTCTTGATCCAAACAACTTCCTTTCACGCCTCGATGCAAAGAATGTACTCGCCTCGGTTGTCGAATCGCCAGCGTCTCTTGTTTGGAACTCTTCCAACTAACCGCTTCGTCGCTCAAAGGTGAAAACATAACTTTGACCGGGATTTTGAATCATCCTTATCGATTGAAAACGGCATCCAGATGCTCGCCACTTGGAGATTTCCATCTCCATATCAAGAAACATCCTTAGTCCTTCGCAGTACTTGAGGATATTCTCGATACCACCCCGATGACCCTCACCAGATCCGATTGGTATCCGCCGTGACACTCGAGCATATGATACATCGGGCCTCGTGACATAACATAGCTTACATGATCGATCCTCTGCGCAGACGACACGGATCCGATCCATGCGATCCTCTCATCTTGTGTCTTAGACACATAGATTTCGAGTGTTATCCCATGAGACATGGGAAGAAACCTCTCTTGGATTGCTCTATATTAAACCTCTTTAGCATCTTGTCTATATGCGATGATTGTGAAAGACCAAGCAACCTCTTCGATCTATCTCTATAAATCTTTATCCCGAGGATAAAAGTTGCTTCACCAAGGTCTTTCATCGCAAATTGTTTGGACAACCAAATTTTAACTGATTGCAACATAGAAACATCATTTCCGAGTAATAATATGTCATCTACATATAACACAAGGAATAAGATTGCAGTCCATTAACCTTCTTGTACACAAGTGTTCATCCGGATTTTGTGAGAAACCAAACTCTTTGATTGACTCATCAAAACGGATGTTCCAACTCCTGGATGCTTGCTTCAATCCATAAATGGATTTCTGAAGCTTGCATACCTTTTCGCCATCGATGGAAGTGAAGCCCTCCGGTTGTGTCATGTACACATCCTCGGCGATTTCCATTAAGGAAAGTTGTCTTCACATCCATTTGCCATATCTCATAATCATAATGGCGGCGATGGCTAGGAGTATCCTAATGGATTTAAGCATTCTTCTGGTCAAGGTCTCGTCATAGTCAACTCCTTGTCTTTGACGAAATCCTTTGGCCACAAGTCTTGCTTTATAAGTAATCACATTACCATCCACGTCGGTTTTCTTCTTAAAAACCCATTTGCACCCTATAGGTTTTATCCCTTCAGGTGCATCAACCAAAGTCCATACTTGGTTTTGGTACATGGAATCCATTTCACTTTCATGGCACAAAGCCATTTTTCGCTCTCAACTTTTCGTAACCTCTTCATAGGTAGCAGGCTCATCATCTTCTATGAGCAATACGTCATTCTGCTCACTTACGAAATCCATATCTCTCGGGGAGCGGGCGTATCCTACTTGACCTCGAACCGTGTGTAGTAGAAGGTTGAAGCTGTTACTTCATCCGAATGAGTGACAGCCTCGTGTTCAGCAGTTGATCTATGTCTGTTGAGCATCTTGAACTTCTTCAAGTTCAACTTTGCTCCCACCGTCTTCTGCGGAAGAAACTCTTCTCTAAGAAGACAAAGATGCTTTGAAACATGTAAGTGTAAGTCGACTTGTACCATGTGTAAATCGACTTATGCTTGTTTCGATCGATAAGTCGCCTTGTTCACGGTGTAAGTCGACTTATGGATGTCCGATAGCGTTAGATTGTTAAGTAGTGCCTAAAGACAATCCCTTTAGCGCGTTTTATTCAAAGTCGTATATGGACTTTATGAATAAATAAAGAAAGGCATATTTCATTAATTTGATATTCATGAGCGGTGTTTATGAATTGATTGGATCTTTAATCGAATTAATGAAGTCCATGATATATGACATAGCATGAAGGAAATTATGATGTGATCATACTATCGAGATTCCTATCATGTGCAATTATGTCAATTATCTAAATTTTCCTAGTCATAGGATTAATGAGACCGACATCATTAATCCGATTAGACTAGCACATGTCATATTCCTCGATTGGATCAGCGGTGGATCTCGAAAATGTAAATATGAGATATTTAGAGTTGATATGTGGATGCTTACTAGCGGTAGTAAGTACATTGGATGACTGCCACGAGATCCTCACATGGATATCTTCTTCTAAGGTCATTGATAATCTCATCATAAGAATGGTGCAGTATCCTTAGACTTGAGGTACTCGAGGATATCTTGGATACCGATTCGTGCTTTGACTCCATTCCTTGTTACCTTCAGAGGTCGCTCATAGGTGGTGCTTGGGTACAACTCGAGGTATTCAAGGTAATTGAGTAGTAATAAAGGATTCACCACGGATTAGCGGAAGAGATACCCGTAGCCTCTTGTCGGGATCATTACTTGTAAGGTCGGGCCAGCAAATATGTCATGAAGAGTGTCCTCATTGACATATAGAGTAATGAGTCCTAGGGCTAGAACTAATTTCACTAGGCTAGACTCAGTCTAGTGAGAGTTGACACTTTGACCATACTCATAACCAAGTGGGGTATAGGATGGTGAAAGGATGAATTGCACGGTAATTATCTATGGAAGGGTTCGTGATCTGGTTCGTGATGAATTCATCAAACCGATTACTTTCCGTCAATTGGGAGTCATGATGTATTGCTAGGCGCCGCTTCATGACTTGCTTTCGGATTAATTGTTAATCTAAGTAGCCAACATAACCGGAACCCAAAGAGTCACACGATAAGAGTGATTGGAGAATCAGAAATAGTAATTGGACAGAGTTCCAATTATGAAGAGCATTAGATTAAATGGATCCCGATGAGATCGGGATATGTCGATGAGATCGCGACATCGATATTGCTAAGAAAGGTCTCGGAGCATTTTGATGCAGGGGGCTTTAGAGTTTAGAGACCAGACCCAGATTAGATGGACCTTAGCAATTATATATATATATTAATTAAGTAAATTATATATATATATATATATATATATATATATATATATATATATATATATATATATATATATATATATATATATAAAAGCTATCTACGTGGGATGAAGGAAGAAGCATGAGAAGCTTCTTATTCTATGCTTAGTCACCAAGCATTAAATGGATGAAGACAAAAAAAAATGAAAAAGGTGAAGTGAGATGATCGTGCCTTATGAATAAGGAGATAGAAGAGAGTTTCTTTTTCTGAAGATGAGGTTCGTGGCTTTAGAAGAATAAGAAAGGATTTTGTGAAAATCCAAAAGAGAAGTGGTTCTCTCATCCACGATCATCTCCTCCTATCTTCATTTTCAAGCTTTTCATCCTCCTTCTCCATCAATCCAAGCTCTCTAGAGGACAAAGGTAAGGTCTAGCAGCCTTTAATTTGTTCTAGCTATTTTCGGGTCAAAGGGGTTTGTCCCGGTTAGGTTTTCTGATCTCTGCGTGGATATCTTTAGAGATAATCTCTATTGGCTATTTAGGTTTGAGTCTTCATACCGACACATAGATCCTGGCCTTCGGGAAGGTCCCGGCGACAAAATTTTTTTTTTCCGTACCTTGTACATGTGATGTACATCCCAGGATTTTCCTACAGTGGTATCAGAGCCACTTGTGTCGTGTATGAAGCTAAAACCCTAGCTGGATCGGAAGCCCTATGTGAATTTGACGTTGATGCATGTGTGCTGTCCCAATTTCGATTCTGTATAGGGATATGTTTTTCAAATTTTTTCTGCCCAGAATTGTTCATAACATGTTATAGAATATGTCTGTGAAAGATGAGAGTTTATCAATTTGATTTGATATAGTTTTTCTATTTTATTCCCTAAGGTTCTAGATGCTGATTTGTGACACATTCTGTGAACAGGCATGTGTATAAATTCGATAATAAATTCTAGAAAAATTGTTTTCCGGATTTTCCTTCACCAACATGTCCCTAAGATATTTGTGAATGTCTATGTGGATGAAAAAGTGTTTTCAAGGTGATTTTCTATTTATTCACGAATTTATTCTATGCTGTTGGGAATAGCTGTGTTGATGAACACAAATTTTGAATCGGTTTTGTTGCTTAGGTTGACTGAGTTTTTGATGGCTATAAATCCTGCAAAAATTCATGAAACATGTTCTGAACATTTAGTTAGCTGTATAATGTTCTCAGAATTAATTGAAATTGTTTCAATGATTGTTTCGAGCAAAAGGTCGAGCTTGGCAGTTTTGTGAAAATTGCTGGGACTGTTTTGCTTGGCATAATTGAATATGCATTTTTCAGTTCCAATGCCTTGGACCATTTTTAATGTGATTGAAAATGTGTTATCTTGATGTTTTATGCTTGCCAAACTGAATTGCTTGAAATTGGTTTTCCAAGATTTTTCGGATGCCGAATAGGTCACATTAGCGTCTCGTTAGTGTATTTCATTATCTTGCTTGTTTTGGCCGTCATAATTTTTGTGGCTTGTGCCGAAGTAATTTTGATAACGTATAGACTAGCTTGAGATGCTTAGGGTGATAATTTGGTGTTCCTAAATTATTTGGATATCTTTGAGTAATGACTCGGTTTTAAGCTTTTCATGTATGGTTTGACTGTATATGGCAAACATGAAACAATGAACTATTCATTGGTACATCAAATTAATAAGATATTACCTAAGGTATGTTGGTATTGTGAATTGGGATTACATGGATTGAGGAATTAGCCGATTAGAAAGTATAGCAATTCTTCTGGATAAGTCGACTTGTATTGTACATACGCCGACTTGTTCTAGGTATTACAAGGCGACTTATATCGTATAAGTCGACTTTGTGTGAAAGGCAAAGATAAAGGCTTACTTGCATTCGATGTAAGGCGACTTATGACATGCTCGAGTTGGATGATGGATGATTATAAGGATGGATTCAATGTGATTGATGAAACCTAAATCATTCCATATAGTCTGGCGACTATAATCCTTGATTTGGAGTCTAGAGTTCAAATCCTCCTCGAATATGAAAACTAACGCCTTCCATTAATATGGTAAGAACCGAGTTCTTCTAGGGTTGGGTTGTTGAGCTAACCTCAAGCTCACTCTATATCTGAATATGTTCAACCATGAAAATGAGATTTTCGGATTAATGGGTGGTTTTCCTAGAAGCGTTGATTTGTTGAGCTAACCTCAAGGTCAGCGTGGGCGAGAGGCGAAGTTGGGTAGTGTACATCGGATGTCTGCGCATCAAAGAGTTGATAACCCAATGTAAGTCGCACATCAACAAGTTGATAGCACTGGGCGATAGTTGTGTCTAAGATGTAATTGGTATGTCCGATACCTCCCGAGACATAAGGTGGCTTGTTGAGCTAACCTCAAGGTCATTCTTAATGCTCGGTTATCAATGATGCAATTGGTATGACCGATACCTACCGATTGACCTAAGAAGTGGCTTGTTGGCAAACCCAAGGTCATTCTTAGCAATGTCGGGATATCGACCCACTAGGACATTTTGTCACTTTGTTTCTTTGGATTCAGTAAAGAGGGTTATGGATTCTAGGAAACTAGTGGGAGCCATTTGCATGTCATGCAAGTCCTTATGATCATGCACGGCATTTCTATTCTAACATTACTTCGCTCTATCGCGCTTAGGTTGATTGAAGATATCTTTCAGTGTGAATTTTGCTCCCTATTCGGACCGAATTTTCTTGATTGGTGAGGAATCGAGAATTGTTCTCGGATCGAGGAACTGGATACGCCCTAGATGTTCCACTTCCAGATGCACTCTTTGTCGATGCTTCGATGAGGATCGAAAGCATATCGTAAGCATCTAAAGGACGTTGATATGGATACTTGCATTATGCTTGCCTCGATGTCACCAAAGCTGCGCGTATAAAGACGAGTCTATGGATGCTCACACTATAGTATTTCATCTTGGGGAGCTGTTTGATGAGTAAGCTTCGGTGCGAAAGGTTCGAGACCTCAAGGCTTCTTCACCATTAAAGATGGCTCCAGGGACATCTCGCTTGTCGAGGATGCCCTCAAGATGAATGGCTATATAGAGATTGGTTGTCTTAGGATTTGTAATGGATTATGAGTTAAGTATAGACTTAATTACGGTTGAATTGTCGACGATTATTCACAGTTCGTGTTAAACTATCAGATGAACCAAATATCCACAACAATTCCTGAGCTGATCAATCTGCTCAAGACAGCTGAGCAGGCTATCAAGAAGGATAGCAAGCAAGTGCTAGTGGTGGATGCTTCTTCTTCTGGTCCAAAGAAGAAAAAGGCCAAGAAACTAAATGGAAGTGCCATCAAGGAAAAACCAAAGAAACTGCCCCAAAAGGATTTTGCTTCCATTGTGGCAAGACTGGCCACTAGAGGTGAAACTGTAAAGTCTATCTGGAGTTCCTGAAGCAGAAGAAGGCATCAGATGCCCGTACTCCTTCAAATATGTTTGTCATTGAGGTTAATACTGTTTCTGATCAAAACATATGGGTATTTGATACCGGTTGTAGCTCATACATATGAAATGATATGGGGCTTGTGACGAGAGCGACTCATAAAAGGAGAACTAAACCTTCGTGTAGGTAATGCAGCAAGAGTTGCTACATTAGTCGTAGACACTTATGTCTTGTCACTTCCTAGTGGGCTTGTATTCAAATTGGATGATTGTCATTTTGTACCTGTTTTAACAAAGAACATATTGTCTGTTTCTTGTTTCAATAGAGCTGGTTTCCATTGGACTTTTAGTATCAATGGTTGTTCTATTAGTTCGAATGGAATGCTCTATGCTACTGGTACATTATGCAATGGAATTGACATATTAGATATGTCATATCCATTTTTGAATGTCAATGACGCGAAAAGACATAATCGAGATAATTTAAAATCAACTTACTAATGGCATTGTCGGCTTGGCCATATAAATGAGACACGCATCGCTAAGCTCCATAAGAGTGGCAGTTTAGGGTCATTTGATTATGAATCATATGACACATGCGAATCTTGTTTATTAGGCAAGATGACTAAGTTACCCTTTAAGGGAAAGGGAAAACGAGTGAATGGAATATTAGACCTGATACATTTGGATGTATGTGGTCCGATGTCCATCCATACTAGAAGTGGTTGTCTTTACTTCATTACTTTTATCGATGATTATTCACGATATGGGTACCTGTATCTGATGAGATACAAATTTGAAACGTTTGAAAAGTTCAAATAATTGTAAATGAAGTAGAAAACTAACTTGGTAAAAGTATGAATACATTACGATCGATCGTGGTGGAAAATGCTTAGACCAGCAGCTTTTGGATTATCTCGGAGATAATGGGATTTTATCTCAAGACACTCCACCTTGCACGCCAAAGACAATGGTGTGGCTGAAAGGAGATATCGAACCTTGTTAGACATGGTGCGATTAATGATAGGTTTTGCACAGTTTTTTGGGGTATGCGCTCGAGACAGCTGTTTACTTGTTAAACAGAGTTCCATTAAAGACAATTGATGTTACTCCATATGAGATGTGGACTAACTGAAAGCCCTATCTTTCTCAGCTGAAAGTTTGGGGTTGTCCTGCTTATGTGAAGCGGACACAGTCAGATTAGCTTGATGCAAAGTCTGATAAGTGTTTGTTCGTAGGATATCAATTCTACCTTGCTGAGGAACAAAAGTTGTTTGTTTTAAAGCATGCTGTTTTCTTAGAGAAAGAGTTTCTTTTACAAGAGGACAGTGGGAGCAAAGTTGAACTTGAGGAAGTTCAAGATGCTCGAACAAACGCAGATCAATCGCTCGAACTCTGAATCGTAACTCATATAGATGAGGTAACAGTTCAACCTTCTATCACACAAGAATTTCGTAGGTCATGTAGGATACGCTCTGTTCCTGAGAGATATGGATTTCTCGTGAGGAACAGAATGACGTATTGCTCATACGAGATGATGAGCCTACTACCTATGAAGAGGTTACGAAAAGTTGAGTCGAAAAATGGCTTTGTGCCATGAAATCGAATGGATTCCATGTATGAAAACCAAGTATGGACTTTGGTTGTTGCACCGAAGGAATAAAGCCCAAAGGGTGCATGGGTTTTCAAGAAGAAAACCGACATGGATGGTAATGTGATTACTTATAAAGAAGGCTTGTGGCCAAAGGATTTAAATCCGAGACAAGGAGTTGACTATGGCGGACCTTCAAATTTCATAGCAATGCTTAAATCCATTAGGATACTCCTAGCCATTGTCACTCATTATGATTATGAGATATGGAAAATGGATGTGAAGACAACTTTCCTGAATGGAAATCTTCCCGAGGATGTGTATATGACACAACCAGAGGACTTCACCTCCTATGATGGCGAAATGGTATGCAAGCTTCAGAAATCCATGTATGGATTGAAGCAAGCATTCAGGAGTTGGAATATCCGTTTTGATGAGGTACTAAAAGAGTTTGGTTTCTCAAAAAATTCGGATGTACATTGTGTGTATAAGAAGGTTCATGGGGCTGCAATCGTATTCCTTGTGTTATAAGTAGATGACATATTAATACTAGGAAAACGATGTCTCTATGCTACAATCAGTTAAGATTTGGTTGTCCAAACATTTTGCCATGAAAGACCTTTGTGACACAACTTATATCCTTGGGATAAAGATTTATAGAGATAGATCAAAGAGATTGCTTAGTCTTTCACAATCAACGTACATAGATAAGATGCTAAAGAGGTTTAGCATGGAACAATGCTATGTACGAGACCCGATGTATCATATGCTCTAAGTATTACGAGCGAGATACCAATCGGATCTTAGTGAGGGTCATCTTTGGGTGGTATCAAGAATATCCTCAAGTACTTTGAAGCACTAAGGATGTTTTCTTGACATATGGAGATGAAAATCTCCATGAGCGGGCATACAAATGCCAGCTTTAACTCGATAAGGATGATTACGAATCACGATCAGTTATATACATTCACACCGAACGACTGGCGGTCGGTTGGAAAGAGTTCTAATCAAGAGAGGACCGCTGATTCAACAACCGAGGCAGAGTACATTGCCGCATCGGATGCAAAGAAAGGAAGGTTTGGATCGAAGTTCATTTCGAACTTGATCTGGTTCCTAATGTGATGGGCCCATAGGGTTGTATTGTGATACAATGGGGCTAGTCTTGCAGCAAAGGAACCAAGGTCTCATCAACGATCCAACACGCATACTGCCGATTCCATCTCGATTTGGTAGATCATCGATCGAGGTGATGTCTAATAGAGAGAATTCCTATAGAGCAAAGTGTTGCTAATCGTGGACAAAGCCATAGTCACGTAAGAATTGTGATTCTCATGGGCGCGCTTTATGGTATTAGATACCAAGGCGATTGGCTTTAGGTCAAGTGGGAGATTTAGAAGTGTAAAGTCGACTTGTACCATGTAAGTCGACTTATGCTTCTTAGATCTTGATAAGTCGCCTTGTTCACCAAATGTAAGTCGATTTATGGATGTCCAATACCATTAGATTGTTAGAGTAGTTCCCTAAAGATAATCCCTTTAGCGCGTTTTTATTCAAAGTCGTATACGGACTTTATGAATAAATAAAGAAAGACATATTTCATTAATTTGATATTCATGACAAAGTTGTTTATGAATTGATTGGATCTTTAATCAATTAATGAAGTCCATGATATATGACATAGCATGAAGGAAATTATGATGTGATCATACTACCGAGATTCCTATCATGTGCAATTATGTCAAGATTCTAAATTTTCTAGTCATAGGATTAATGAGGCTGGACATCATTAATCCGGTTAGACTAGCACATGTCATATTCCTTGATTGGATCAAGCGGTGGATCTCGAAGCTGTAAATATGAGATATTTAGAGTTGACATGTGGATGCTTACTAGCGGTAGTAAGTACATTGGATGACCCGCCATGAGATCCTCACATGGATATCTTCTTCTAGTGTCGGTGATAATCTCATCATAAGAATGGTGCAAGTATCCTTAGACTTGAGGTACTCGAGGATATCTTGATATCTTGATTACGTGCTTTGACTCCATTCCTTGTTGCCTTCGGAGGTCGCTCATGGTGGTGCTTGGAGTGCGGCTTGAGGTATTGAAGGTAATTGAGTAGCCAATAAAGGATTCACCACTTCGGATTAGCGAAGAGATACTCATGGCCTCTTGTCGGATCATTACTTGTAAGGTCGGCCAAAGAATATGTCATGAAGAGTGTCCTCATTGACATATAGAGTAATGAGTCCTAGGGCGAGAACTAATTTCACTGGGCTAGACTCGGTCTAGTGAGAGTTGACACTTTGACCATACTCATAACCAAGTAGGGTATAGGATGGTGAAAGGACTAATTGCACAGTAATTTTCTATGGAAGGGTTCGTGATGCGGTTCGTGATGAATTCATCAAACCGATTACTTTCCGGTCAATTGGGAGTCATCATGTGTTGCTAGACGCCGCCATGACTTGCCTGCAGTTAATTGTTAATCTAAGTGGCCAACATAACCGGAACCCAAAGGTCACACGATAAGAGTGATTCGGAGAATCTATAAAATAGTAATTGGACGAGTTCCAATTATGGAGAGCATTAGATTAAATGGATCCCGATGAGATCGGATATGTCCGATGAGATCGCGACATCGATATTGCTAAGAAAGGTCTCCGGAGCATTTTCGATACTGGGGCCCGGTAGGCCGGTAGGACCGACCCCAGTTGGACTGGACCTTAGCAATTATATATATATATTAATTAAGTAAATAATTAAATAATATATATATATATATATATAAGCTATCTACGTGGGATGAAGGAAGAAGCATGAGAAGCTTCTTATTCTATGCTTAGTCACCAAGCATTAAATGGATGAAGACAAAAAAAAATGAAAAAGGTGAAGTGAGATGATCGTGCCTTATGAATAAGGAGATAGAAGAGAGTTTCTTTTTCTGAAGATGAGGTTCGTGGCTTTAGAAGAATAAGAAAGGATTTTGTGAAAATCCAAAAGAGAAGTGGTTCTCTCATCCACGATCATCTCCTCCTATCTTCATTTTCAAGCTTTTCATCCTCCTTCTCCATCAATCCAAGCTCTCTAGAGGACAAAGGTAAGGTCTAGCAGCCTTTAATTTGTTCTAGCTATTTCAAGGTCAAAGGGTTTGTCCGGTTAGGTTTCGATCTCTGCGTGGATACCTTTAGAGATAGTCTCTATTGGCTATTTAGGTTTGAGTCTTCATACCGACACATAGATCCTGGCCTTCGGGAAGGTCTCGGTGACAAAAATTTTTGTTTTCCGCACCTTGTACATGTGATGTACATCCCGGGATTTTCCTACAAAACAAACACCTTTTGTTCCTTAGCAAGGTAGAATTGATATCCCATGGTCTCTTTAGGATATCCTACAAACAAACACTTGTCAGACTTTGCTTCAAGCTTATCGATCAATCCGCTTCACGAAGGTGACAACCACAAACTTTCAAATGAGAAAGATAAGGTTTTCGTTAGTCCACATCTCATATGGAGTAACATCAAGCTGCCTTAGAGGGAACTCGTTTAGCAAGTAAACAATGTCTCTAGCGCATACCCCCAAAATGATTTTGGTAACTTTGCGAAACCCATCATTGATCG
Source organism: Erythroxylum novogranatense (assembly GCA_029891385.1). NCBI lineage: Eukaryota > Viridiplantae > Streptophyta > Magnoliopsida > Malpighiales > Erythroxylaceae > Erythroxylum > Erythroxylum novogranatense. The sequence continues at coordinate 31,810,700 of CM057225.1, read as the reverse complement.
TACCATGTCCAACAAGGTTCGATTTCTCCTTTCAACCACACCATTGTCTTTGTGGTGTGTAAGGAGGAGTCCATTGAGATAAAATGCCATTATCTCCGAGATAATCCAAAGCTGTTGGTCTAAGTATTCTCCACCACGATCGAATCGTAATGCCTTGATACTTTTACCAAGTTTGGTTTTCTACTTCATTTCGAATTGTTTGAACTTTTCAAACGCTTCTGATTTGTATCTCATCGATACAAGTACCCATATCGAGAATAATCATCGATAAAGGTAATGAAGTAACGACAACCACTTTAGCATGGATGGACATCGGACCGCATACATCCGAATGTATTAGGTCTAATACTCGATCGCTCGTTCATCCTTTCCTTGAAGGGTAACTTAGTCATCTTGCCTAATAAACAAGATTCGCATGTGTCATATGATTCATAATCAAATGACCCTAAAGCCGCCACTCTTATGGAGCTTAGCGATCGTGTCTCATTTATATGGCCCAATAAGACAATGCCATAAGTAAGTTGACTTTAAATTATCTCTTTTATGTCTTTTGGTGTCATTGACATTCATAATTGGATAAGACATATCTAATATGTAAATTCCATTGCATAATGTACCAATACCATAAAGCATTCCATTAGAATTAATAGAACAACCATTCTATTAAAATTCAAATGAAACCATTTATTTAAACAAGAAATGCATAATATGTTCTTTATCAAACGGGTACAAAATAACAATCATCCAATTCGAGTACAAGCCCGGTGGGAGAGACAAAACATAGGTTCCTACTATTAATGCAGCAACTCTTGCTCCATTTCCAACACGCAGTCTACTTCTCCTTCATGAAACATCTACTATCCCTTAGGCCCTGATATCATTACATATGTGTGAGCCACAACCAATATCAAATACCCAAATGTTGTGATCGGAAACAAGATAACCTCAATGACATACATACAAGTAGTTGAGGCATCGATGCCTTCTTACGCTTGATGACTCGAATAGACTTTGCAATTGCGCCTCCAATGGCCATCTTTACCCTGATGGAAGCAAGTTCCTTTCGGGCGCTTCTTTGGTCTTCTTCTTGATGGCACTTCCTTTGGTTTCTTGGCCTTCTTCTTCTTTGGGTTCTTTTCTTCTTTGAACCGTAAAAAAAGCACCACCATTAACACTTGCTTACTATCATTCTTGATAGTGCCTTTCAATTTATCTTGGTGATTGATCAACTCGGTATTGTTGTGGATATTTGGTTCATCCGATAGTTTAACACGAACCGTGAATAACTCTCGGACAATCCAACCGTAATTAAGTCTATACTTAACTCATAATCCATTACAAAACCTAAGACGGCCAATCTCTCAATATAGCCATTCATCTTGTGGCATTGCCAATGGATATCCCCTCGAGCCATCTTTATGGTGAAGAGAAGCCTTGAGGTCTCGAACCTTTCGCATCGAGCTTGCTCATCAAAGCGACTCCTAAGATGAAATACTATAGTGTGAGCATCCATGGACTCGTCTTTCTCGCACTCTGGTGACATCGAGGCAAGCATAATGCAAGTAGTCATGTCATCGTCCTTTAGATGCTTACGATATGCCTTCCGATCCTCATGAAGCATCGGCAAGCCAGTGCATCTGGAAGTGGAACATCTAGGATGTATCCAGTTCCTCGATCTCGAGAACAATTCTCGATTCCTTAGCGATCAAGAAAATTCGGTCCGATTAACTTGTTGGAATCCATTAGCGGCGTAAGTTCACACTGGAAGATATCTTCAACCAACCTAAACGGAAAGAGAGAAAGAATGTTAGAATAAGAAAAGATGCATAATCATAAGGACTTGAATGATATGCGTAAAGCTCCCACTAGTTTTATAGAATCCATAACCCTCATTCTGAAGCCAAAAAACAAGATGACATAATGTCCTAGTGGGTTGATATCCGGTATTGCTAAGAATGACCTTGGGTTTACCCAACAAGCCACAACTTAGGTCAATCGGTAGGTATCGAACATACCAATTGCATCATCGATAACCGACATTAAGCATGACCTTGGGTTTACCCAACAAGCCACCTTATGTCTCGGGAGGTATCAAATATACCAATTACATCTTAGACACAACTATCGATCCGTGCTATCAACTTGTTGATGTGTGCACTTACATTGGGTTATCACCTCTTTGATGCGCATACATCTGATGTATGCTACCCAATTTCGCCTCTGTCCACGTTGACCTTGAGTTTACTCAACAAACCAACGCTTCTAGTGAAAACCAACCCATTAATTCGAAAATCACATTTTCATGGTTCGAACATATCCGTATAGAGCAAGCTTAGGTTTACCCAACAACCCAACCCTATAAGAACTCTGGTTCTTACCATATTAATGGAAGGCATTAGTTTTCATATACCGAGGAGGGATTTCGAACTCTAGACTCCAAGCTGAAGGATTATAGTCGCCAGGACTATATGGAATGATTTAGGTTTCATCAATCACATTGAATCTTTCCTTATAATCATCCATCATCCCTCTTGAGCATGTCACAAGTCGACTTACAAAGAATGTAAGTCGCCTTATGCCCCTTCCCACGCACAAGTCGCCTTATATCATGATACAAGTCGACTTATGGCAAGACCTTGAACAAGTCGACTTATGTCCTGTATAAGTCGACTTATCCAACGAAAATTGCTATTATCTCTAATCGGCTAATTCCTCAATCCATGTAATCCCAATTCACAATACCAACATACCTAAGGTAATATCTGTTAATTTGATGTACCAATGAACACTTCATTGTTACATGATTGCCATATACAGTCAAACCATACAAGAAAAGCTTGAAAATGAGTCATTACTCATAAATATCCAAACAATTCAGGAAACACCAAATTATCACCCTAAGCATCTCTAGCTAGTCCATACGTTATCAAATTACTTCAGCACAAGTCACAAAAAATTATGACGGCCAAAACAAGCAAGATAATGAAATACACTAACGAGACGCTAATGTGACCTATTCGGCATCCGAAAATTCTTGGAAAACCAACTTCAAGAAATTCAGTTTGGAAAGCATACTAAATCAAGATAACTCATTTTCAATCACATTAAAAATGGTCCAAGGAATTGGAACTGAAAAATACACATTCAATTATGTCAAGCAAAACAGTCCCAGCAATTTTCACAAAACTGCCAAGTACTACACATTGCTCGAAATAATCATTGAAACAATTTCAATAAATTCTGAGAACATTATAAAGCTAACTACATGTTCAGAACATGTTTCATGAATTTTTTCAGGATTTATATCCATCAAAAACTCAGTCAACCTAAGCAACAAAACCGATTCAAAATCTGTGTTCATCAACACAGCTATTCCCAACAGCATAGAATAAATTCGTGAATAAATAGAAAATCACCTTGAAAACACTTTTTCATCCACATAGACATTCACAAACATCTTAGGGACATGTTGGTGAAGGAAAATCCGGAAAAAAAGTTTTCTAGAATTTATTATCGAATTTATACACATGCCTGTTCACAGAATGTGTCACAAAACAGCATCTAGAACCTTAGGGAATAAAATAGCAAAACTATATCAAAACAAATTGATAAATTCTCATATTTCACAGACATATTCTATAACATGTTATGAACAATTCTGGGCAGAAAAATTTCAAAAAACATATCCCTATAATAATTCGAAATTTGGACAGCATACATGCATCAACGTCAAATTCAAATAGGAAGTCCGACCTAGCTAGGGTTTTAGCTTCATACACGACACAAGTGGCTTTGATACCACTGTAGGAAAATCCCGGGAGGTACATCACATGTACCAGGCGCGGAAAATAAAAATTTTTGTTACCGGGACCTTCCCGAAGGCCAGGATCTATGTGTCTGTATGAAGATTCAAACCTGAATAGCCAATAGAGACTATCTCTAAAGGTATCCACGCAGAGATCAGAAAACCTAACCGGGACAAACTCTTTTGACCCGGGAATAGCTAGAACAAAGTAAAGGCTTCTAGACCCTACCTCTGTCCTTGGAGAGCTTGAGATTGACTTTGGAACACTTGGAGAAGAAGAGAAGATCTGATGATGCTTAAGGAAGAAGACTTGAAAATCAACTTTTCAAAGGAAACTTAACAATTAAGTTTTTCAACTTCTAATCCTAGCAAAAACCGTCATCCATCCTCTCCCAAATAAGCCATCTTATAGTTATTTTAACAATTAAAAATACTAGCCTTAAGATGCTTACAAATGGAGGCTTAATGACCATTCATTAATTAAATGAATAAAGAAATCAAGCTTTGACTTTTCAAAGCTCTTATCCTCTCATCCTTTCCAACGTCCCACATGCTTATATATATATAATTAATTAATCTTAATTAATTAATTAATATATATATAATTGCAAAAGAGGTCGATCAAACTGAGAATTGGTCTACCCATCTGCACGGAACTCGTCTGATCAAATTCTCGAAACCTTTCTTAGCAATATTGATGTCGCGATCTCATCGGGACATATCCCAATCTCATCGGGATCCATTTAATCCTAATGCTCTCCATTATGGAACTCTGTCCAATACTATTTTACGGATTCTCTGAAACACTCTTATGCGTGTGACCCTTTAGGTTCCGGTTATGTTGCCCACTTAGATTAACAATTAATCGAGCAAGTCATGAAAGCGGCGTCTAGAACACATCATGACCCCAATTGATCGAAAAGTAATTGGTTTGATGAATTCATCACGAACCGGATCACGAACCCTTCCATGACAATTCTTGTGCAATTCGTCCTTTCAACATCCTATACCCCACTTGGTTATGAGTATGGTCAAAGTGTCAACTCTTACTAGACTAAGTCTAGCCCAAGTGATATCAGTTCCTGTCTTAGGACTCATTACTTTATATGTCCATGAAGACCCTCTTCATGACATAATTATGCTCCGACCAGAGACTTAAAGTAATGATCCTGACAAGAGGCTAGGGTATCTCTTCTGCTATCACAGAAGTGATGAATCCTTTATTGGCTACTCAATTACCTTCGAATACCTCAAGCTGTACCCAAGCACCACCCTATGTCCATTTTGCATCAAGCTTATCTGACTGTATCCGTTTCACATAAGCAGGACAGCCCCAAACTTTCAAATGAGTAAGATAGGGTCTTTTGTTAGTCCACATCTCATATGGAGTAACATCAACTGTCTTAGATGGAACTCTGTTTAGCAAGTAAACAATTGTCTCGATTGCATACCCTAAAAGGATTTTGGTAACTTTGCAAAGCCCATCATTGATCGTACCATGTCTAACAAGGTTCGATTTCTCCTCATCGCCACACCATTATCTTTGTGGTGTGTAAGGAGGAGTCCATTGAGATAAAATCCCATTATCTACGAGATAATCCAAAAGCTGTTGGTCAAGTATTCGCCACCACGATCGATCGTAATGTCTTTATACTTTTCCCAAGTTGGTTTTCTACTTCATTTTCAATTGTTTGAACTTTTCAAATGCTTGATTTGTATCTCATCGATACAAGTGCCCATATCGGGAATAATCATCGATAAAGGTAATGAAGTAAAGATAACCACTTATGGCATGGATGGACATCGGACCACATACATCTAAATGTATTAGGTCTAATACTCCAATCGCTCGTTCACCCTTTCCCTTAAAGGGTAACTTAGTCATCTTGCCTAATAAACAAGATTCACATGTGTCATATGATTCATAATCAAATGACCCTAAACTTCCACTCTTATGGAGCTTAGATATGCGTCTCTCATTTATATGGCCAATGCGACAATGCCATAAGTAAGTTGATTTTAAATTATCTCGTTTATGTCTTTTGGTGTCTTTGACATTCATAATTGGATGTGACATATCTAATATGTAAATCCCATTGCATAAAGTACCAGTACCATAAAGCATTCCATTCAAACTAATAGAACAACCATTGTTACTAAAAGTCAAATGGAAACCAGCTCTATTTAAACAAGAAACAGACAATATGTTCTTTGTTAATACAGGTACAATATAACATTCATCCAATTTGATTACAAGCCCAGTGGGAAGTGACAAAAAGTAAGTGCCTACGGCTAATGCAGCAACTCTTGCTCCATTTTCCACACGCAGGTCTACCTCTCCCTATATGAGTTGTCTACTGTCCCTGAGGCCTTGCATATCATTGCATATGTGTGAGCCACAACCGGTATCTAATACCCATATGTTATGATCAGAAACAGTATTAATCTCAATGACAAACATACTTGAAGAAGTCGAGGCATCTGATGCCTTCTTCTACTTCAGTTCTTTCAGATAGACTTTATGGTTTAAGCCAGGTGGCGGTCTTGCCTGATGGAAGCAAGTTCTTTTTGGTGCAGTCTCTTTGGTTTTCTTCTTGGTTGTACTTCCTATTTTCTGATCTTCATCAGAAGCTTCACCAGCAGGTGGATCAAGAAGTGAAACATCTAGGACAAATCCTAGTTCCTCAGACCTGAGAACAATTCTTAGATTTCTTAGCCAATCAAGAAAATTTGATTCAGTTAATTTGTTCGAGTCCATAAGTGAGCGCAAATTCACACTAGAGGTCATCTTCAATCAACCTAAAGGGATAGAGAGAAAGAATGTTATAATAGAATTAAATGCATGATCATAAGGACTTGCATGACATGCATATGGCTCCCACTAGTTTTAAAGAATCCATTACCCTCATAACGAATCCAAGAAAAATTATGACATAATGTCCTAGTGGGTCGATATCCGACATTCCTAAAAATGACCTTGGGTTTGCCCAACAAGCCACCTTAGTTCAATCGGTAGGTATCGGTCATACCAATTGCATCATAGATAGATATCCGACATTCCTAAAATGACCTTGGGTTTGCCCAACAAGCCACCTTAGTTCAATCGGCAGGTATCAATCATACAATTTCCATCTTAGGTGCAACTATCGACTAGTGCTATCAACTTTTGATGTATGCACACACATTGGGTCATCAACTCTTGATGCGTGCACATCTGATGTACACTACCCAATTTCGCCTCTGTCGCGTTGACGCTTGAGTTTGCTCAACAAATCAACGCCTAGTGAAAACCGACCCATTAATCCGAAAATCTCATTTTCCATGGTTCAACATATTCAGTATAGAGTGAGCTTGGGTTTGCCCAACAACCCAACTCTATAAGAACTCTGGTTCTCCCATATTAATGGAAGGCGTTAGTTTTCATATTATTTGAGGTTTTCAGGTCTCTTCTTCTTCTTCTCCAGCGATAGGATTATAGTTACCATGACTATATGGAATGATTTAGGTATTTCATCAATCACATTGAGTCTATACCTAAAATCATCCATCATCCCATCTTTGCATGTTGTTGTAGTCGATTTGGTGCATGTTCTAGTTGGTCGGTGCATGTGCCGATCGTGGTGCATGTGCCGATCATTAATGCCATCATTGGAACTTGTGCTAGTCGACTATAGGTTCTTAGACGCGTTCGATCATTGGAACATGTTCTAATCATTGGAGTTGATCTATCGCACTTTCAAATGATTGGAACATATTATAGTCGACTGGAATCCACTTTCCAGTCGACTGGTGCATGTTCTAGTCGACTGGAATGGACGAGCCAATCGACTGGAACATGTGCTAGTCGACTAGTTTTTGGCCTACTCTCTAATCGGCTAATTTCTCAATCCGTGTAGATCAAATTCACAATACCAAGTGTAATATCCTTTATTATGATGTACCAATGTAACACTTTCATTGTACCATGCTTACCATATATAGTCAAACTATACATGAAACTTGAAATTGATGAATAAACTCTTATTCATTTAGATTTCCAAATAATTTGAGAATATCAAATTATCACCCTAAGTATCTCTAGGTAGTCTACACTTTATCAAGACTATTTCGGCACCTGTCACAAAATTTGTGACGGCCAAAACAATCAAGATAAAGGAATATACTAACGAGACGCTAATGAGACACATTTGACATCCTAAATTGTTTGGAAACCCGATTTCAAGAAAATCATTTAGGCAAGCATACAACATCAATGTAACACATTTTTAATCACATTAAAAATGATCCAAGGCATTGGAACTGAAATCTACACAATTTCTTAGTTCAAACAAAACAGCTCCAGCAATTTTCTCAAAACTGCCAAGTCCTATGTTTTGCTTGAAAAACCCATTGAAACAATTTCAATAAATTCTGAGAAAATTACAGAGGTTACAAAATGTTCCCAAAATGCTCCATGAATTTTTTCTGGATTTATTTCCAACAAAAAACTCATACAACCTCAGCAACCAAGCCAATGTAGAATCTGTGTTCCTGAACACAGTTATTCCCAGCAGCACACATTAAATTCTCAAATAAATAGTAAATCACCTTGAAAACATTTTTCCATTCTCATAGACATTCATAAACATCTTAGAGAGATGTTGGAGAAAGAAAATCCGAAAAAAAAATTTCTACAATTTATTCTCGAATTTATATTCATGCCTGTTCAATGAATGTGTATAAAGACAACAATTAGAACATTAGGGAATAAATTAGCAAAACCATATCAAATCACATTGATAAATTCCGGGCTTCCACAGACATATGCAAAAACATCTTGTAAACATATCTGGGCAAGAAAATTTGGAAAACTATATCTCATACTGAATTCGAAATTCAACACATACAACATGCATCATCATCACAAGCTATAGCAACTCCGACCTAGTCATGGTTTCGTTGTTATATACGACACAAGTGGCTCTGATACCACTGTAGGAAAATCCCGGTGTGAGCATCACATGCCCACGGTGCAGAAAACAAAATTTTTTTGTTCCGGGACCTTCCCGAAAGCCAGGATCCATGTGTCTATACAACAAACTCAAACCATAACGGCCAAAGGAGATCGTCTCTAACGATATCCACGCGGAGATCGGAGAACCTAATCGGGATAAACCCTTTGACCCGAGAATAACTAGAACAAATTAAAGACTGCTAGATCTTACCTTTGTTCTATGGAGAGCTTGAATCAACGATGAAGAAGAAGGAGAAGCTTGTAAGATGAGATGAAGATCGTTGGTGAAGAAATGATGATGAGAGAACACTTTCTCTTATAGGTTTTCCCAAAAACCTTCCTCTTCCTTCAAGATTCACGAAGATCATCTTCAAAGAGCAAGAAAATCTTTCTTCTCTTCAAAGCCACGATCCACTTCAATCAAAATAACAAAGAAACTCTTTCCTTTTTATTTCAAAGCCAACGATCATGCTTCATCTTCACTCATCTTTTAAGTTTGTCTTTTAGTCATTAAATACTTTAATGACTAAGCAAAACAATGGAAGCTTCCTCTCCTTCCACGTAAATGCCATATATATATATATATATATTAATTATTTAATTAATTAATCATATATATATATATGTATATATATTGCTGAAGTAGTCCAGTCACACTGCTGTGAATTCGGTCCCACCGGTCCGATGAGGAAAAATCACCGGAGACCTTTCTCAGCAATATCGATGTCGCGATCTCATCGGAACATATCTCGATCTCATCGGGATCCATTTAATCCGTCTGCTCTCCATATATTGGAACTCTGTCCAAAACTATTTTACGAGTTCTCCGAGACACTCCTATGCGTGTGACCCATTAGGTTCCCGGTTATGTTGGCCACTTAGATTAACACTTAATCTAAGCAAGTCATGAGCGGTATCTAGCAACACATCATGACCCTAATTGACCGAAAAGTAATTGGTTTGACGAATGAACATGTATTCATCATGAACCATATCACGAACCTTTCCATGACAATTCTGTACAATTCGTCATTTCACCATGCTATACCCCACTTGGTTATGAGTATGGGCAAAGTGTCAACTCTTACTAGACCGACTAAGTCAAATCTAGTCAGTGATATCGATTCTTGTCTTGGGACTCATTACTTAATATGTCATTGAAGACACTCTTCATGACATATATCTCCATTAGAGACTTTCAAGTAATGACACCGACAAGAGGCCATGGGTATCATCTTCGCTATCACGAAGTGGTGAATCCTCTATTGGCTACTCAATTACCTTCGAATACCTCAAGTTGTACCCAAGCACCAACCTATGAAGCGACCTCTGTAGGCAACAAGGAATGGAGTCAAAGCACGAATCAAGTATTCAAGATATCCTTGAGCACCTTAAGTCTAAGGATACTTGCACCATTCTTATGATGAGATTATCACCGACATTAGAATAGGACATCCATGTGATGATCTCATAGCAGGTCATCCAATGTACTTACTACCTCTAGTAAGCATCCACATCTCAACCCTAAATATCTCATATTTACAGTTTCTGAGTTCCACTGCTTAATCAAATCAAGGAGTTTGAGATGTGCTAGTCTTTCCGGACACAGATGTCGATCTCGGTAATCCTATGACTAGGGATAATTTGAATCTTGACATAATTGCACATGATAAGAATCTCGATAGTATGATCACATCATAATTTCCTTTATGCTATGTCATATATCATGGACTTCATTAATTTGATTACGATCAATATCGGTTCATAAATTATGAGCAAAGAAATTAATGAAATATGCCTTTCTTTATTTATTTATAAAGAATGTACACAACTTTGTACAAAAATGCGCTAAAGGCGATTGCCTTTAGGGCACTACTCTAACAAACCAACCATTCATAAGGAAGATAATTGTGCAAACATACATCATTGAAGATGACATGTACCAAGTTCCATCACCATGCAAATTAAAAGATAACAACAATAATACAGCAACTCATATGTCATCATCTAAAAGGCTCCTAACATAAGCCTATTTTACTTCTGGTGTTAAACCCCAGAACATATTCATTAATTCAGTATGCCTCTCGAATATCTTTCCAGCCTTGACAATTTCGTCAACGGGAAAGCCCAAATTGACAAGCTCTTCACTCAACTTAGCTCCTTGCATTCCTGCAATGGCGTCTGCAATAATCCTAGCATTCTCTTTGCTAATGTCAATGGCACGAGCAAATGATGTTGCAAGGCTTTCCAGCGCTTCACTATCCCGCATCTTTCGTTTCCCTTTGTTTTCTGCATTACCCGCAGCGTTGCTGGAAGATGTGACGGAACCGAAGACATGGGCAGAAGTAGTCGGAGGAGGAGTTGTTTATGGTGCTGGTTGATCAAAAGGGTCATCAAAAGTTGGTTCATCCGCCTGTGCTTCGCTTTCTGTTTCACCCTCATCAAAAAAGTCAACAGCATCGGCAACATTCTGAGCCCGTCCACCAGTGACTCTGTCCCACTCAAATACAAATTCAAGCCTTGGGTAAAGCGGGAATGGCTTGCCAGGAGTGTAGTACTTGTTCAGGTGTCTCTGGAATAAACATCAGAAAACGTCACCACGATTTACATACGATAATTCGAACACTTCTAAAAACAATCAACCATAAGGAAAGATTTACTCTAATCTATTCATCAAGGACTTGCTTGCTATTGACCTCTACGCATTGCTTGGACTCATTCCACTCAAAGCCACTGCAGTTTAACATGTCAAAAACCGTCTGATATTTGTCTCTTAACCTCTTCAGCTTATTCTTCACATGTAACCTGTCAATCCCACACTCAGGAAACTTTTTCATCATCTGACGAGCAATAACTTGGAAAGTATCGGGCTTGAATTGTCCATTATCTGCCCTCTGACCAGCTATCACAGCCTCCTCCATTAAGCTTACAAATGCATCTGTTTCATTGTCAGCCCAAATTCTTGACATTGCACCTAAACCACGCAATGTCAAGAATCCCACAACGTGCAAAATCATTCAACATATGTTTTTAAGCAACAAAAATAGATTCCAATATGCAAATTAAAGAAGACAAGATTCAATTTGTAAACACATCCGTAACAGAAATTTAGTTGTCTGCTCATATTCAGTTTCATTCAAAGCCAACAATAGAAGTAGAAATGAAACCAATCCCTCAACACAGTTACAATAATAAAAGCCAACCGCAATGAATACCACAATTAATTAATCTAAAAACGCACACTCTAAAAGGAATTTCACATTTTAATTGTTGCTTCTCCATTCATCATACATATTACTCGCTAATTTATCTCTCCATTGACTCCATTCATTACTTGTCTCAACACGATCAACAGTTTCAGGCAAGGATGCATCTTCCCCAATTGGCATATCCTCAGCTTCTAGATCAGTCAGCTCTGCTGGATCAGCACTCATATGCAACCTAATAAAGTTGTGCAGAAGTGTGCATGCAAGAATAATGTGCACATGAGTAGTTGCTGAATAAAAAGACGAAGTTCTTAAGATTTTCCATCTTTTTTTCAGTAATCCAAATGCACGTTCAATTACATTTCTAGCAGATGAGTGTCTCTTATTATAGAGCTCCTCTCGGTTTCTAGGTGCCCTTCAATCTCTTTCCCACTCTTGAATATGGTATCTTGTGCCTCTAAAAGGTCTGAAAGCCGGACAGATTGGTATAGCCAGCATCGACTAAGTAGTAATTTCCTAAGCATAAAAAACACTATTACTATTGTGCATATTTAGCATCACACATGTGTGCAAATTTAGAAAATTGTTTACAATTCAGAGGTTACATACCCCTTGGAACTTGAAGCCCATTCTGCCTGGTTACAGCATTGTGTAGAACCCTTGAATCTGATGCTGAGCCCTCCCATCCTGCAAGAACATAAACAAAGTTTAAGTTCTTATCACACACCCCTAACACATTTATGCATATTTTGCCTCTCCTACCTCTGTATCTGGGTTTCTCTGCTTGGGGAACCGTAATATCTATGTAGGTCCCATCCAGAACACCAAGGAAACCCTTTGGAACAAAATCTAGAAAAACAAAGTTATATCATTAGTTATTTACAATACTGATATTAGATAATTTGTTGTAGCTAAGAAAGTTGACTAACCTTAAACCATTTCCATCTAGGGTCAGTGCAATCATCTGGAATTGGTATGGGCTTGACATACAACCGATGTTGTAGCCTAAGTATGGCCTTCAACACACTATGAAACGCCCTACTTATTGTTTCTCCCAATCTCATCAACCTAACTTGTAGTACTCTATTAGATTCATTTTGCGCTAATATTCTAAGGAAGATTACCCCTTTCTCTTCAATAAGCACATGGCCAGTATTTGTTAACCCACCATGGGCTTGAAGCATTTCACATAACACATTGAATGTATGTAAGTCTATCCTTAAATCCCACTGACTATTCCTATCTCCCTCATTCAAAATCCTATTCAAATTAGCTTGCCTTGTTGGCACTATCAATGCCCTACTCCCTAATGCATACTCACTCATCTGTTTTCTTCTGTATACTGCCAACACTACCAATATTACCACTTTCATTAATTCTAACTACCCATTCCAAACATCAAGAAAAGTCAAACACTTTAACATCGCATCCCGAGCCCTTTTATCTGTGCTTGTAAATAAATACTATCTGCAAAGTATTTATACGTTGTTATGAAAACCAAGTCCATGTTGAAATACTATCTGCAAACTCAAACGTACTCAACACCCATGCTCGTTTTATACATTGATCACATGATATTATTGTTTGCTGTACATTGTTATGAACTGCAAACGGTAGGATTTTGTGATGTCATATGTGTATGTGACATCACAAATGTCTCTCATCTATATCTATTCTTAGTTTAAAAATGTTCTTTGTAATGTTTGGGAAGATGATGCAAGAACACAACAGCATTAAAGCAATTCTTTTAAAAGGCTCAAGTAAGTTAATCAATCATAATAATAATAAATAAATGAAACATTCTAACAACTTGACAGAAACATGAGGCTCTAGGTGGTCCTACAAGTCCAACTGATTTGTAATTGTTGACCATTTTCCTAAAAACATGTAGTTTCCTAAAATTTAAATTGTACATTTTAACATTTATAGTTGTATTGATATAGTTGCATCATTTTATACAAATATATTATATTGATAGTGAAATGGATTGTACCTATTATGTTTGAAATCTTTCTTACCTTTCTATCCCGTTTCCCCTTTCCATTTCTTGTTAATGTATGTCTATGCTTTATTTGTTAATCTTAACTTAATATCCTAAAGTCTTTGAATTAGAAAAATTAAACTTTCTATGATTTACAAAAATAAAATATCTTTAAGTTGGGTTCTTAGATTAATTTATTTTAAATAAGACTATAAAGTCAACTACCTCTCACCATCCAAACTATAATAATACTGACTATTGTAAGCTACTAAGACGATAGCAGCTGATTAATGATATGTGGAATTAAGTAAAGCACATGCAAAATACAAAAGAAGGTCTCATACATGGCATGATCACCATCAGACTCTGCTTATTGATTGTTATATATATACAAGAGGAAGAAGATGACATCAGAGAGTTTAAAATGGTGGTGTTTACAGCCAACCCCTTCTTAAATTTCAAGTTGCATTTTCCTATCAGCAACTCCAATGCACCATTTACTTGGCTTCAGATTTTCTAATTCACACAAGGTTTAAACGCAAAATCCAATAATTCACACAAGGTTCAAAGAAAAATTCACACAAGGCAAATAACAAGATGGTTGTTCAATCATCATAGGGCAAGCAAATCAGAGGATGAATGCATATAACTCAAAAGTTTGGCACAGAACATGTTCACGTTCTGGAATCAAAACATGCATCATTTTCTATATTATGCTATCTATTGCCAATAGCAATAGATAGCAAATAGAGGAATAAGTAGCAAAAGAAGAAAACCCGAAGGGGTGAGGACTTAATTTTGCTTTCTATTGCCAATTGTACATTTTAGAACACAAGGGGATTAAATGAATCCCATAAAAGGTAGGTTGCTAAGGATTTAGCTTTGGAAAAGAAGCCAATTTTGATAGGATTACTCGAGACTAGAATTCACCCCCACATTTTAGCATTAGTTAGTTAGCATTACTTAGCAGGCCTTGGATTCTAGCTAGAGACTTCAACTGTGTATTGCACTCTTTAGAGGCATAGGGGGATAGAGTGAACTTCTCCATTCTTGGAAAAGAACTTGAGAATGTTGTAGCCAAATTAGAAGTTAATAGATCTGAAATTCTTGGGAAACTTATTCACTTGAAACAACAAGTAATTACGAAGATCCTTAATATGGAAAAAATGTGCTAGAATTCTAGTGAATCAAAACACAGTTACACGGATCTGTATGTGGTTGTACTAAAGTGGTAACATATGAACAGAACTAGTTCTCAAATTGATAGTATATCAGGAAAATATGTTACCGCAACTATGACTGGAAAAGGAACAAAATCTTTGCTTACCACAAAAGTAGAGATTATAGTAGTGACAGATGCTCCAATAAATCCCTCCTAAGTTTTCTCTGGAGATAACTTGATTAAAGGGGTTCTTCCAAAGAAGAAACCAAAAATATATGCAAATATGTCATTAATGACGATAAGTGATGCTGGGAGAGGGAACCTATAATTATGCTCAAAATCATTAGTTGCAAAGCATTGATACTTCATCATACAATTAGCAAGTAAGAAGGTTAGAATCTGGTTGTATGAAATGGAGCAATAACTAGAAGCACAAGACAAAGAATGCAGAATACATAGAGACAATACTGAACTCAATGCACAAGTGGTAAGAATTCTCAAGCAATCATTAGTGATAAATATATCTACGACAAAGTTGTTAATCATGACAAGTTATAATAAAGAGAGAGAACAAATAAACAAGAAGGATTCCAAGCAATTGCCAAAAGAGACCATGGTTAATGAAACAGGATTCCTAGGTCACACAGAGTGATATTGAAAATCTAGCTATTGTTACTTGTCATGAGCAGCAAAATGAAAGAGATGGCAAGAGCAAAACAATTTAAGCATTCTTCAGTATAGCAGAGAATAGAATTAATCTCTTGCAGAGGCCATATAGTGGAAAATAAAAGCATTGGCATATCACAGTATTTGTTGATAAGAAGAACTGAAGGGAAAAGAAAGTGACCACGCACCTGATAACGGATCGAGATTTTGGTAGATGGAAGAAGATTGAACTCCCCCTAGACTCCTCTAGTTCAAACAAAAACAAACGAAAGTCAGTATAGCTAAGCAACACAAAAATGGAGAAGAAGAACAGAACAATAAAACCAGATCCACAAATTCGCGCAACCATAAATGGAGAAGAAAAACAGAAGCGTCGTGTTGCCCAGTGGAAATTAAAACATAAACTTACCATCGTCGTGTTGCCCACCGTTGTCTTGCCCAGCATGCGATGGAGAACCGTCTTTGGTTGCAAGAGAGAAGCAAGGACAATTTTTGGTCCAGTAGACAGGGATAAATGGTTTTTGTCCTCTAGTTTTGCAGTGGACAAATATCTTTGTCCATGTCTACCGGAGGCGGATGACACAAATGTGGGGGCGTGAACCCAACAACCACGGGGGATAGGATTTCTTTGTTTTGTCTACTGTCCCCATGAACGGAGTTAGTAACCAAACATTACGTTAGGGCATGTTTGGTTGAAGGGAATAACAATGCTATTCCTAACGTATTCTTTGGGTATTATTAAATTTGTGTTTGGTTAAACACAATGACAGAATACCCATTATTCAAGAATGTCTATTCTTTAATTTTGAAGAATACGTAACTCCTACCTATCTTTATCTAATCCACGAATCTCTATTCTTCTAAATCTGAAACTTGTTATCCTTCTTACAAATTTATCCTTCATCGAAATCTCTATCCCTTTGTTCCTGTTCCTCAGTCGACGGTGAGCTCTTCACCCCCGTCATTGACTACACAATCTTCAACGAGAGTTCAGGCTCCCGCCGCCAGACTTACTCAAGGCCTTCCTCCCACCACTATCACCACCATCGCCATCGTGTGGTCGGCCTCCTCCCCAAAGCCACCTCAAGGCCTCCTCCGCCACCTAATCCCACCCCTCTACTGACCCTGAAAACCTGTCCATAATTAAACATCTCAAGCAATTGCTCTCATCACTCCCCGACTTCCAAGAATCGGATATAACTCCAATCGATAGCTTCACCCATCCATTTAATTTGTCATCGATGAAATCAACGAACTCAGTGCTGATGAGGAGCCAGACTGAAGATTTTGATCATAATCGGTGGCTGTTTGAAACAAGGGGGGACATATGGGTTTGAAAATGCTATATGGCCGAATGATGGCGGCTTTGGTGGGAATGATGATGATACTGTTGAACCCAAGGATTTGATGAACAAACCATGGAGGCTTCTTACTCGAAAACTGAAGATACCAGCTGCTGTAATCAGCCCATACCAGTATAGTTTTTTTTTATTTTATTTGTTCTCTTCCACAACATACAGATGAATGTCATGGGCTATCACTCATTTCTGCAGTTTTGTTTTTAAATGTTAATTCAAACATTCCATACTGATGCACAACAATATCTAATGATAAAAAAGTTCTGTTGATTTTTAATAACATTATTTGCTTCATTATACAATATTATTGAGATACTATACATTTAATAATCATAATAAGAAAATTAATTATGTATAATAATAATAATAATAAAAGGAGAAAATAATAATAATAATAATATAATAATAATAAAACTAGAATAATAATAATAATAATAATACTAATAATAATAATGAGTTTAATAATATAATTAAGAATAAAAATTGATAAATTTAAGAATAAGTAGAAAATTTATAATAATATTTAATAATAATAAGAATAATAAAGTTAATAATAATAATACTACTACTACTAATAATAATAATAAAAGAAGTTTAATAATAATAATAAGGACATTTTGGTCTTTTTGTTACTTATTCCTTTCTTATTTCAAGTTTATATTTTCAAACCAAACATTGGAATATAAATTCTTTATCTATTTCATTCTTTAAACTAAACAAAGAATACTCATTCTATTCTATTCTCATCTTTTCTATTCCAGAATAACTATTATATTCCTTGTCATTCCTTTCCTCGAACCAAACAGTAGTAAGAGGTTGACATTTCATTTCGAGCCCGATGCAATGACGTAACATATATAAGCACAACAACATTGTTATTTTTACGTTTTTAATTGAAAAAATAAGTTGAATTGGGCTGTTTTGAACTAGACACGAGCTTGAGCTCAATTGGGTCCACGATCATCCGTACTTACTTTAGAAATATATTCTTTTTTCACTAAAAACAAGCAAAATTTTAATTTTAATACAAAATTAATTTTATCATATCACATAATATTTGTTAGTATGTGTTAACATTTCCATCTTAGATTATAAAAGATATATAATTTAATACATAAATTATCATTAAAATTATAAAAATTAATATAGTTTTAAAATTTCTAAATTTCTAAAATATATATTAGCTAATTTAATACAGATATATTGTGTTTGAACTTTTATAAAAAGATAATAAGGAAATACCAAAACAACTGTAATCTAAAAGAAAAGTATTTATATAAGTTAGTGAAAATAAAGTTGTGCAGGATAAATAGTAGAGTGCCTTACACTTTTATTTGTTATCAATTGTTCATCCATAGTTACTCATTAATTTAGAGCACTAACAAATTGATTGACAAAAATGTGATTTAAGGAAACATAGAAGGCAACCAAGACAAAAAGTTTAAGTAGGAAAGGAATAAAAGATTACTTGTGTGATAGACCTATCAATAACAATGATATTAAACGTATAGTAAAATTGAGTGGAAATGATAGAATTAAAATGTTATTAACTATATGATTACAAATGTTATGAATAAGTATTTAAAGATCAAATAAAATATTATTTAACTTAAAAAGGTGATCTAATTAAAAGATTTTTAAATATTTTATAATTTATTAAAGTTTTAAAACATAATTAAATAAGAATATAAAATATTAATTCAAATAAATTTATTATTTAATTATAAATTATTTATTATAAATTAATATGTAACCAATAATTTATTTAATACTTATATCGATTTAATCATTAAAAAGACAACCTAAAATGAGTGACAATGTTTACTAGGTGAGACCTAATTATAGATGGACAATATTATAATTACCGAGGTACCTTTTAATTAAATGTTAATATAAGATCATGCTCTACCAAGAAAAGTCATACAAGAACAACTCAAATAGAATTTTTATTTTGAATTTTCACAATGAATTTTATCAGCCTTGCCCGTATATAGCCAATGAATTATTACATTTTTGATGATAATCTCAACACAAAGGAAATCCAATAATTCCTTGAATTGTTAATTGCATTAGAGATTTCATCTCATACGTGGTGATTATACAAGTTCCTTATCCAAATTATTGAAAAGAATCCACCTTTATGGAGTAAAGATCAAACCAAGGTTGTCCAGTACTTAAAGCAAGTCAATCAACATCCACCCCTTTAGAGATTCCTGACAAAGGTCAACACATCCTTCAAACAAGTTCTGGTAGATCAAATGGATTCTTTTAATAAGAAGGTCCAGAGAAAGATCGGGTCCACTATTACCATCATAAACATACATATCATCCTCTATTTTTTCCCATTTCTTTAATGAAATGAGCTATTCATACATCGGTACAAACTGGAAGGCAAGGATCTTAAGCATCATGAAAATAATTAGGAAGTTTAGGTTATTTGTTGGGCTTTGGAGTAGTGGAGCTTTCTTTACTTTTAAAATTTTTCTTAGGCTTAAAGCTAGGTGGACACTACAATTCACTTGTCATGACACTAAATTTCATATGAGAAAATTGATCAATTGAAGTCCAATATCCATTAGATGGTGAAATGGGCTCTAGAATGGCAAATTTACCATAATATGGACTGAGATGTATAAGTAATTGGCTTAGTGAATTTGGGATGATGTTCAGTGATCGAAAAATGATATAGATCATGCATTATGATTTTTAGTCTTTAGGTTAGTCAATAGAGGTTTTCCTAATTTGAAAGTGGTTAATGGTGTAGACATAGTCATTCTAATTGATAATTGTAGATTGTATAATGTTTTAATGGGAAGTTTAGGATGTGTTTAGCAGGTAAGTTTAAGGTTTAGTGCATGTTTAGGTTAGGATTTTTTTATTTAGTTAAATATTTGTATTTTGAGTGTTTTGTGGTTTAGAGCACCTTATTGACCTTTAATTTTATCTGTTTGAGGTGCCTTGATGTATTTGCTAGTGCTTCAGGTAAAATATTAAAGATTGGAGACGATTTGCAGAAAGCTCGAAGCCGGCCCAACGCTACGATCGTGGCCATTGTGCCATGATTGTGACAGAAGCATGGATGAAGGGCCACGATGTTGGCCAATCTACCACGATCGTGACAGAAAGCGAAACATTGTAGCACAATCGTCGCATTATAGGCCACGATCGTGACCTGCGCTATAGATAATGCATACAACCTTCTAATTTTAAGTTTTCAAGGGATTTTTTGTACTTTTCAGACCCCAAAAAACCCTAGGGTTATCCTAAATGGTAAAGACTATATAAGGCATAATGATGTGACCCTAAAGGAGATTTACATTATGCCACATTTGGAAGACTACAAAACAGAGAAGGAAGAAGAGAGAAGAGGAAAAGGAGGAGAGAGGAAGTGGGTCTTCGTAGCTGCTGCCTTTTTCGAATTGTTTGATCTCTTCCAAGTGATCATTTCTTTTCATCTTTGTATTTTTTTACTTTGAAGGTTAAGAAAAATATAAGAATGATGATTATGGGCTTTGGATTGTTGATGATGTTCTAACTTTTCTTTAGGAATTTTGATTGATTGGGTGTTGTGATTAATTGTGATGCTTGCATATTTCAACAATAAATTGAGAGGGTAAATTGAATAAAAATGATTAGGTTGGATTCATGAGTGTTAAGTGACTTAATAGACCATGTGATTAATCATCTCAATAATTTGTACGTAGAGAGATCTCGTGTGAGTACCTGGTTGTTCATTAGAACACTTAAGAACTAATTGGGTTATAGGTTGATCGTTAATTAAGAGATTTCATTTTTAGTTATTGGATTTAGTTAGGAATTATTAATTAGGGTTTAGTGATTATTACTTGAGAGAGAGTTATTCACTCCTTGATAGTATAGAACTGACACCATATTAACACATAAGTGACTAAATTAACATTGATGATAGGATAAATCCCTTCTTTCACAATTGGTTAATTCTCATGGTTGATTTTCAATTGTAACTTTTATGTTGCTCAACTTCAATTCCATTTTGCGTTATTTTTATGAGTTAATTTTCTGACAATTACATTCTCATGTTTACTTTTCTGTTCTATTTTTATTAATTTTTCTAAA
Source organism: Erythroxylum novogranatense (assembly GCA_029891385.1). Taxonomy (NCBI): domain Eukaryota; kingdom Viridiplantae; phylum Streptophyta; class Magnoliopsida; order Malpighiales; family Erythroxylaceae; genus Erythroxylum; species Erythroxylum novogranatense. Next base: position 31,789,434 of record CM057225.1, on the reverse strand, counting down.
CCTTAGAGAACTTAAGATTAGATTAGTTCACACCTCCTCATAGGATCGATCCCTCTTTTACTACAATTCATGACCAGTGCACTTGCGGTAGTTGAGGGTTTTAATTAGATTAAAACTTAGCAACATACAAGTTTTTGGCGCCATTACTGGGGAGACGTCGAATTAGTTTAGTTCTAATAGTTTAAGGTGTGTTCACCCTCTTATGTCCGTGCACTTGTATGAAAAAAAGAGTTACTAGAAGTTTGAGTCACTGATAGGTGCTTAATCGATTATGAAATTATTTTATAACACTTAGCCATTATTAACATGAATTTGCTTAAGATACTCACTTTGACTCATATGTGATTTTAAGTATAATTCGGAAGCAAAGAAGTTAAAGTGAGTCGAAAACCTTTATTTTAGCCATTTGAAGATTAATTTTACTTGTCATCATAAAGTAAGAAGAAGAAAATTAAAAGACAAGAAAGAAGTGTTAAGTCAAAATGACTTTACATAAATGATTTTGGTGAAGTACAAATAATAATGAAAACATACTGAAGCAAATGAAAAGCAAACTAAGCCAAATTGAAAAGCGATTTAATAAAAAGAGCGAGAAGAAAAAGTAGACTAAGCTAAGAAGAAAAGAAGGCGAAGAAAAATGATTTAATGAAAAGCGAGATGGAAGAAAATAGACAAATGAAAAGCAGATGGAAGAAAAATGACTAAGAAAAGCAGATGAAAGAAAATAGACGAAGAAAAGCGACGAAGAAGATGATTTAATGAAAAGCGAGCGGAAGAAAAACAGACGAATGAAAAGCAGGCGAAAGAAAAAGCGAGGCGAAAGAAAAGCGATTTAAAGAAAAGCAGATGAAAAAAGCGAGACAAATGAAAAGCGTAAAAAAAAAGCGATTTAAGAAAAGAAGACAAAAGAAAAGCAGATGGAAGCAAACCATGTCAGATCAAGAATCAGTTTAAGTTAGTTACAGAACTCAATTGAATAACCGTTTCTTGAAAGAAGCAATAATCAAGAATCAAGAAGCAGTTGAAGACGAAGACTATAAATATGAGTCGGAGTCGAAGATTGAAAAAGTTACATGAATTGCGAAAGTTACAAAAGTTAGCAATACTTGAGAGAAACTATTTTGCGAAATATATATGACTTACACATGTTCGGTACCGATAAGTCGACTTGTTCATTGGATAAGTCGACTTGTTCAAGGTCGGTACTATTTATTTGTGCCCTAAAAGCAATCCCCTTTAGCGCGTTTTATTCAAAGTCGTGAGCAGACTTTATGAATAAATAAAGAAAAGGCATTATTCATTAATTTGATATTCATAAACATTGTTTATGAATTGATTGGATCTTTAATCGAATTAATGAAGTCCATGATATATGACATAGCATGAAGGAAATTATGATGTGATCATACTACTAAGGTTCCTATCATGTGCAATTATGTCAAGATATCTAAATTCTCCTAGTCATAGGATTAATGAGGACCGACATCATTAACTGGATAGACTAGCACATGTCATATTCCTTGATTGGATCAGCGGTAGATCTCGAAACCGTAAATATGAGATATTTAGAATTGACATGTGGATGCTTACTAACGAGTAGTAAGTTCATTGGATGACCGCCATGAGATCATCACATGGATATCTTATCTAAGTGTCGTTGATAATCTCATCATAGCAATGGTGCAAGTATCCTTGACTTGAGGTACTCAAGGATATCTTGATCTCGATCCGTGCTTTGACTTCATTCCTTGTTGCCTTCCAGAGGTAACTCATAGGGTGGTGCTTGGGTACGACTTGAGGTATTCAAGATAATTGAGTAGCCAATAAAGGATTCACCACTTCGGATTAGCGAAGAGATACCCGTAGCCTCTTGTCGGGATCATTACTAAGGTGGTTAAAGATATATGTCATGAAGAGTGTCTTCATTGACATATAGAGTAATGAGTCCCGGGACGAAGCGATATCACTTGGGCTAGACTCGGTCTAGTGAGAGTTGACACTTTGACCATACTCATAACCAAGTGGGGTATAGGATGGTGAAAGGACGAATTGCACGCAGAATCTATACATGGAAGGGTTTGTGATCCGGTTCGTGATGAATACATCAAACCGATTACTTTCCGATCAATTGGGGTCATGATGTGTTGCTAGATACCGCTCATGACTTGCTCGATTAATTGTTAATCTAAGTGGCCAACATAACCGGAACCTAAAGGGTCACACGATAAGAGTGTTTGGAGAATCAGTAAAATAGTAATTGGACGAGTTCCAATTATGGAGAGCATTAGATTAAATGGATCCCAATGGGATTGGGATATGTCCCGATGAGATCGCGACATCAATATTGCTAAGAAAGGTTTAGAGTGTTTGACCAAAGATCGGAGTCTAAAGAGGCCAGAGACCCAGCCCAGTTGGATGGACCTTAGCAATTATTTATTAATTGATTAATTAAATAAATAATTAATAAATAAATAAATAAATTCATGACATGTCTTTGCGTTGGATGGAGGAGAGAGAGTAGAAAGTTTGAAAAGTCAAACTTTGCTTACTTTAATGCTTAATGATCTAATGGTCAATAATCCTCCACATGTCTTCATCTTAAGCTAAGTCTTTTAAGTGTTAAAAGAGTTATATTAGATGACTTAGTGGAGAAGTAAGTAGATGAACGTCGATGGCTGAAAAGGGAGAAGATAGAAGACTTAAAAGGTTAGGTTTTCTAAAGGAACTAACGTGTACCCACAAATATTTATGTAAGTGTTGACTGATCCTATATTTAGAATTTTTAAAAACTTTGAACTTACATTTTATGTTTACATATGTACATAAAATACAAATAATTTATATCCATATATGATTATATATGGAAATACCTCTAATATTTGTAATATTTACATATATCATACAAGTATAATGATTTACATATAAATTATGATTAACATATGTAATTATTATACATGTATGTAAATATAATTAATATAAAAATAATTTAGTAATGAAATATTCACATAATATGTCTTTAGGATATTTATACTCTAATATTTGTAATATTTACATATATCATACAAGTATAATGATTTACATATAAATTATGATTAACATATGTAATTATTATACATGTATGTAAATATAATTAATATAAAAATAATTTAGTAATGAAATATTCACATAATATGTCTTTAGGATATTATACATGTTTATTCTAAGGTTATTTTAACGGCAAACAATATGCTCAATAAGCGGAAAAATCAGACTTGTATGATTTGGGTACACGTTACTATTACAATACCTAGTGATTACATAGTGTATTTATTGGAATTGATAACCAATAAATGTAGTTTAAATTTTATACAATTCCATTTTATTACTCAATGACATTTTGACATTTTATTAACCATAATATTATGTACATATGTTAGGTATTTTATGATTACAATTGATAATGGATAACATAATATATTTATGATTTCAATATTAATTAAATATTTTATAAATTCCAAATGCATATTTATATAATATCGTAAATTCTTATATAAACATATATATAAGAATTTGAGATATTATATACCTAAAATAACCTTTATGATATAGCAGTATAATATCATATATTATATTATGTCTTTTTAATACATGTATATTGTTAAATTATTTTATTAATTTATACGTAAAAATACTTTGCTCGTGGTTATAAGCTGTATCAAAATGTATTGTTAATAAACATGTTATGTCTTGATATCATATCTTTATAGAAAATATTAAATATTAAATTAATATTTACATATAATACGATTAAATATTATATATTATTTATAATAATGTTATGTAAATTAGTATGTACATCTTAAACAATATAATAAATTTATTTAGTTTAAATATTTAATAATAATAGTTTCAAAATATAATAATAATTTCAGTTATAATTTATTTCATATTGTAAGTTGTATATATTTACAACTTACAAGGTATGATATATGATTAAAGTATATATATTATTATAAAATATAAGGCATATATAAATCATACAAGTATATATGAATTTTAACTGTCCGATAACATTTCCTACTCCATTTTGTCATGTTTATTTTAAGCTTTAGCATATGTGAACGTGAGGCTTTAATTATTTAAGGCATTAGATGTATTTACTTGTATATATATCCTCATTATAATTGTACAATAATGAGTAAAACAATATGCTTACATTTTATGTTTACATATGAACATACATATATAATTGCAATATCCTGTAATTTTGATACTGTAAATATTAGAAATCATACATACATATGCAATGCAATTATTATAAACTTTACTATTACATAATGTGCATAAACATCATGTATGTACCAAAATAGTTTGTAAGTTTTGGTCCATGCTCACGGTTCCCACTTTAATATTTTTTCAGTTACCCAGAAAAAGATAATTTTAACCTTACTATTTTACTACTTTTAAATTTTTAGTATTTTTGTTTCTACCATTTACTTAGAATTGATGGCTTTTCTTTGTGTTTCATATTCACAGGATTATGAAATCAATAGAAGAAGTTCTACATCTTTCTCAAATAGAACATTTGTTTCCTAATTTTATTCTTTTGATTTTTATGCCGTTTGTGACAAAAAGCAAACGATTTTTGGAGCTTGCAAAGTTTTAGTTCTAGAAATGCATCGGCAGAGCAAGGATAATGACTGATGGATTCAAGAGCTATAGAAATGTGGTTTGCAATTTTACAGAGGGTATGTTAGTTTGTTGTTAAATGTATTATTATCTTGCTTTTCATGTTAGTTTGCTGTTAAATGTATTATTATCTTGCTTTTCATGGACTTTGTTCATCTATCGTTGATAGTGCATTTTTGTTTTCTAAACCGTTAAAAATCTCACTATGGTTCTTTAGAGAAAAATTATCAGTATAATTTTTAGATTTTTTTTAACAAAAGTGACCAGAATGGTCGCTGAAACAATACCTTCAGTAATCGAAATATTCTTTGAATATTCTTCTAGTTATTGGAATATTCCCTCTGATCATCGAAAATCTTGATCTCGTAATTCAATGATTTTTATACCAAATAAAATCTCTAGATGAGTAGAACAACTTTCTCTAAAGCAGTATAGTCAATTTCTCAATAGATTTAAACAAATTGAAGAAAAATGAATTGAAACCCTAGCCTCTTTTTCTGTCAATCGGCGGCAATCCAAGCTACAACTGGCGATGATACCATGCCTTTTTGTTCCTAACGTTGAGATGTCAAATGGTGGTGGTGATCGGCAACAATCACTGCAAGAAATAGATCGACAATTGTGAATTTTCATCAGTTTTTGGTATTTATGATATCAATCCATTTATAAACAATTAATAATATATTTTTAATATATCATAAGGATTAACAATATACATGTATTTAATATGTTTACAATTCATATTTTCATCAGTTTTATTTTATATGCCTTATATTACATATAACAATTTCATTAAATTTAGTTATCATATAATTATTATAGCAACACACACACACACACACACACACACACACACACACACACACACATGCATATGAATATATTTATGCATTGCTTCATGCTATCATCTATACTAGCATTGAATAGTATTCATTTGTTGGTATAACTACGATAACAGTAAGTCGGTATGAACTTAACCGAGCTCATCCGTCTGAACCTTCCAATAGGGTCCTGCTCTTGCTATACTTAGTAAATCGAAAGAAAATATCTCAATCAATGCTAATTAGGAGTTATTGAGCTCAAATAACAATTTAGGTATCATCCAAATTGTTCTGTGATTTTTGTTTTCTAAACCATTAAAAATCTCACTATGGTTCTTTAGAGAAAAATTATCAGTATAATTTTTAGATTTTTTTTAACAAAAGTGACCAGAATGGTCGCTGAAACAATACCTTCAGTAATCGAAATATTCTTTGAATATTCTTCTAGTTATTGGAATATTCCCTCTGATCATCGAAAAATCTTCAGTCTCAGAATTCAATGATTTTTATACCAAATAAAATCTCTAGATGAGTAGAACAACTTTCTCTAAAGCAGTATAGTCAATTTCTCAATAGATTTAAACAAATTGAAGAAAAATGAATTGAAACCCTATAATTTTTTTTACAAATGTTACTTATTATTGACTACATATTACAACATAAAATAAACATTATAAAGATGTCTTTATATAGGTTATAAGAACTTATAAATCAAGTAATATAAGTTATTCATTCATACCATTAACTCTAATAAGTTATTGGAAAGTTACATACTTCTTCCACTAGTCCTTTTAAGTTAGTAAGAAGAAAACACCTTTTAGTCCATAACCCCATTAAGATCAGAGAAATCATGCTTTTAGAAGATACCCACTCTTTAGTTACACCATTGTCTCGCTTTTCTATATGTTTAAAGAAGTGATCCTACTTGATTATCTCACTACTCCATGTCCTTGTCATATTTTCTATATCATCATTTTAAATGAGTACCTTGATAAGCCTTTTCAAATTGTTCTTAGTGCATGATTCATCTAGGTATATTTACGGTGTAACTATATTGCTCCATGACTAAGTTAACTAAAAATTGGAGTTAACCATGTGATAAAGCTCATAATTTTTCCTACTTTTGGTATTTCTTGATGAAACTTTGTATCTTTATGCACTTCTTAAATTACATGACTTAATTTTTATTGATTAAGCATATGTCAAACTAAATCATGTTTTTTGAAGTTTTTAAGATGTGAAATGCATGATTATGTGAGTTTGTGATGGTCCCCTAAGTATGTCAAGTGCACTTTGACTAAAGACTTCTACCACCTGCCTACTAGTGGCATGAAGCTTCTTCATGGACTCCCCTAAGTTCACGACTACACAAGACCCTTATGGGAATTATGTAGTAGATTCTGTTTTGGATCCACCCAAACTATTTCGATGTGCTTATGTATTCAAATGTGTTAGTAAGTTTAATGATGCATGAATTAAGTTGCTTATGAATTGTTGATAAGTTGAGATCTAGAAAACATATTTATCTTGACTCAATGTACATCAAAAATTATGAGCATATGCCATTAACCCTTTTGAAATAAATATGTATAATATTATCAATTTATAAAATATTATTTTAAAATACATTATATTATTTTGGCACATATATTGTAATTATTCAATTTTGTATGATATGTGAGATATTTAAACCACAATTTTCACCTTTTATTCAAAACAGTAAAAAAATCACTAATCATTTTAATTTCTTAAATCGATTTCCAAAAGCATTTCTCTCCTTGATTTTCAATTGGCGTTATACTCAATGATATATAATTAATTACCTAATAGTTAGTTTGGGGATATTACAATATATTATAATGTTAAAATGATATATATCAATTATTTTAAAATACCTTCAAGCCCTTAATAAAATATAACCTTAATAAAATTGTATATATTAATAAATTGATAAATTAATAGTAATATATATTATTATTTAATTTTATGATATTTAATATTCGTAATATATATTTTATATTCTTAATGTATTATTGTTTAACATTATAATACATTAAGAATATATTTTATACATAATTTGATAAACAATATTTTATAATAACATATTCATTACATGTATTATTTGTGTTTATATAACATATCTCTACATGTAATAAGCACTTCTATTACATGTTTATAAATATTACTTACATTTTGATATATAGCCCTTTTGTACCTATGTAATCAAAATTTGGATGAGATACAATATCATTACATTTTATTCAATGTCTTTTAGGTCTGAATAAAAATGTTGTAATGATATACAATATTAAATGATGGGAGAGATCTAACAGCCTCTCGTAATCGTATAACCTCATAATATGTTTATTCTATGTTGTGAGAATAATTAAACATATATAATTAATATGTATATATAAGCATACATTAAATAATAATATATGTGATATGAGATAACATATAATACATTATTAATAAAATACATTATTACTCAAATAATATATTAAACTAAATATATGTAATAATTATTAGGAATGAATGGTGGAGGACGCGGAGCTTGATGACTTGCCACATTTTGCTTACGAGCCTTGTACATTTCTTCTGTCTCAATCAGAACTAACCTCTTAACACGAAGATAAATGTGACATTCATTATCTAGGAAAGCGATCAATACAGTTTGTGAGCGACTAACTATTAAAGACAAATCATAGCCGATGCTAAAACACATTGGACCATTCCCTAACTGCTTGAGTATTCCAAACTCATATGTGAATAATAACATAAGATAATTAGGTTATTATATAACTAAAGGATTATTGTAATTATTCAATATTACATAATTAAACATATGTAAATACAATATCTTATTTTAGTCAATTTAGTATGTATAGTCGTAACTTCCAAAAAATGAATAGAGTAGCCAATATGTGTTACGACATCAAAATCATCAATCTAGCACTTGTCGGAGCTAGACATTGATCAACAACAAAAGCACGAAAATAGGAATAAGATGGTCACTAAATAATTTAACTAATTTTTCGGTTCAATTTTTAATTTTTGGTTTGATTTAGTTTAACAATCTTTGTTGTTAAAAACTAATTAGTTTATTAATTAACTAATCAATTTTGTAAAATAATCAATTTTCATAAGCTAAAATAAATCGATTAATTTTAATTAATAACCTATTTTTGGCACTCACTTAATTTGGTACATATGCCATTTTTAATATTTAGGGATTATTGTAATATCTTATACATATTACAATAATTATCCTATATATAGCTATATATTAAAAATCAGATCGTCCTAATATCTTATACATTTATTAATTATAATAAATTGATATATTACATATAAATATTCATGTTGTAAATGTGTTAATTATTATGTAAATATTTATTTCAAGTAAATATATCAATTTAATTATTATCTTATTAACATTAGTATAATCAATTTGTAATACTCATTATTGTATATGCTTATATCCTAACATTCAAACATATTTACGATATTCTAATATAACTACATATGCTATCACAATATTTCAATAGTCCCATAACATGATATAACGCCTAAATAACATATATATATTATTATGCCAATTATAAATTTATTATAATTAATGAAAATATAAGATTAAGATACGTAAACTAATAGGTTATGTGTATATATATTAAATATACAGTATTGTGAAATATTTTAGTATTTTATAATAAATTTAAATATTACTAAATATTTTCATGATCAAAATATTTACATAAGCACAGTATGGATATACATATATTTTCATGTATATAAGATAAGACATTGTATATTAATAGAGTATATTATTATAATTATTAATAATATATTATTTTGTAAGGTTTACCTAATTCATAAAAAATTATAGATAATTTGATAATATATATTCATTAATTAATATGCTTATATTACTCAAGTATAATAATTATAATTTATTCAATATGCTTATATTTAAATAATAGTAATATAACATATAACTTTCCTTGGAGACTTTAGATTTCTATAAGGATACACTGTGCTTATTCGAGGAAAAGGCGGGCATAAATGACTCTTGAAATAAATGCACAATTCGACTACTAAGCTCAAATAGTGAGCGGATAATCTCTGCAATCAATAGACCAATTACAGATATTGGGATTTTAAAAAAAAAGTCAAATGTCAAGTAGATTATGGGTAATTGTGAAGTGTTTCTGGAAAATTGAGGTTGTAGAACTAGTGATACTGGATAGAGGTAAGAAAGGTTAAGAGTGCAGGAGTTAAAGTGGTGAGTCTTATGAGGAGTTTGAATATGCGAATGACATTGGAAAAACAATATTGAATGATTCAAAGAAAAAGTATTGGTACCCGACAAAAGTGCTAGAACAAGAAAGTGAACAGTCGAAGCTAGACATTCTAGTAAGTATATGCGAAAAGTGAATTGACTAATTATGGGTATATAATGAAGTGATTATTGATTCGAGTGCTTCTAGGTTTGAATGTTCAACAGGAAAAATGTTTAAGTGGTTTGAGTTTCACAGGATTATGAGCGTATTATAGAGTTCTGATTTACTGCTACACTGCATAGTGTCTAACAGGAGTCAAAGACCATAATGGCTTTGAGACTGTGATGGGTGAAACAAAGTAACTCAGGAAAGCTGAATGGGTTAGTGGAGGTGGAACCGGATAGGAAAAATGAAATAGAGTAATCCGAATTGCGTGTATGAATACTATAGAACAATGAATTGTCTAAGAATTTGAACTAAGAGTCAATGGATTATAAAGCATGACTGCATTAGGTAAATTATCACTGGTTATAGTGAATTGGAGCTAAATGTCATTGTATAGGTACCAAAGGAATGTGAATCGTCCCTGAATAAAATGGTATAATTAATATAAAATATAAGGCATATATAAATCATACAAGTATATTGATTAAAGTATATATATTATTATGCCATATAAATTATAGTAATCATACATGTATAATAATTGATACAGTATTAATATTATCATATGTTTAATTTACAGTATCACCATCAATAAGGTAACCAAAATTATATATTGTTTAAAATATCCTATAAAATTATTTAAGAGTTATATGTATCAATTAAATATGTTTATTAATATTAATTTTATTAAGGTTATTATATAAACATATTTATTTAATAATATACATATGGTGTATATATTATTTGCTTATTAAACAATTATTATTATTTTCCACAAATTACTTGCTAAATATAATTAAACAACTCACATTAATATTGATAGATAATATACAGTATTAATATTCAAATACAGTATTAAAAATTTCCATTTACGAAATAACATAATATATGAACAATTTATTTCTTACATGTTAAATATTGAATATTAACATGTAAGAAATAAGTTGATAATTATTTATAGGATATTAATTGATTATACTAATGTTTAATTTTAGTAATATATATTATATAAATTGATACATATGTCTTTAGGTTATAAATATTATCTCGGGATATTTAATATATATATGAAATATTTACATATAAATTATGATTAACATATTATGCTTATATTTAATATATAAAATAACATATATATATTATTATGCCAATTATAAAGTATATAAACAATTATAATAATGTATCAATTATTTAAATTTATGTTGGTTTATGTACATATTATGATATCAGACTTGTATATAAATATCTGTACATATGTAAACACATTTACATAGTACACAAATTACTTGATTATTGTATGTTTATTAAATTGTTTCCGCTAATGGCATATGTAGTTCATTGATAAAACTACATATGTAAATAAACTTAAATCCATTAAACGCAAGCTCACAAACTCAACACTTAGGCTAGGTTTCATCAAAAAGCTCAAAACCAGTCAATAGAAATCAGTTCATATCTCCCAATATACAACTAGAAAATTAGCAAGATCAGTGGCAATGGAAAGCTAATAATGTAAGCTTCAACTCTCATGAAGACCATTTTCCCCAATTCCATCTCAATTAATTTAGAAAAATCAACAAAGTAATCAGGTCATATATGCGGGTACTGTTCATAGACCCTACAAACAGAAACTTTCCATGCAAAAATTCACCCTTCTAACATTACAATTTAACACCACCTATTTCACACAAATTTGAAGCCAACATCCCAAAGTTTCATTAGGAACAAACCTCACCTCATTTTCTCACCTACACAATTAGTTATGATCAAAACATTGCAATAGGTCAAATTGCATTTTCCAGCTTTTCAACTACAACCTAACTCCTATCACTTCTAACATCAATAACACATCACTAAGCACCCATTTATACCTCTAATTCAACCACAAATTCATCACAACATATATGTATATGATTATACTAAAGTTGGCAGCACTAACACAAATTATCTTCCTAAATTTTTCATTCATCTAACCTTACAAACTCAATCCAAACCAAGCCAAAATCAATGGAACTATAGTCATTCATTTATCCATACACAAACATACACTTAAACTAAACTCATACAAACCTACCACTATCTTTATGAAATTAATAAACCAATAAACACATTCAAGGCTTATAACTAAAAATTAAAGAACACAATACAAATTCTCACCTATAACAAGCTTTAAATCCTTCAAATCTTCAAATCTTCAAATCTTCAAACCTTAGTTCACCTCTCTACTTCTCACCATCACCAACGGCCATAACTCACCCCCACACTAATCGTCATCATCACTAGGCTTAAGCTTGGTTTGTGTGTGAAGAGAAGCAAGCAAGTAGCAAGAACACCTTCTTGTATGGAATGAAAAGAAAACAATAATTGAAGGAGGAAGAAAGGAAGGGCTACGGATGAAGGAAAAACAAAAGCTTGCAAGGTGATTTTTTTAAAAGTTACAAGGAAAGAATCGTGGAAAGCCAGCCCTCTTAAGGTTATATATATATATTACTCCATTTAGAAGGCTAAGTAGGCAAGTGATAAGTGTCACTTGTCACTTGTCCTGATTTTTATTCCGGTTCCAAATTCTACTCCAATTTCTTGTCAAATTCAAATGGCTCAATTCAATAAATCCTAACATCATGTCTCAAATTTTTCAGTGCCATCGGCCAATCATTTTCGATACCGAAAATCTACTCAGTCAGCCAGTTGGAAATTTTCCGGTCCGGGAATTTTCAAAAATTTTCCCGAATCATTTTTTTGAAAATTACCTAAATTGTCCAAAATTGTAAAACATATGACAGTCCACTCCCAATAATTGTTCAAACAAGAAAATCACATTTTTCACAACAAAAACACATTTAGGCCATTTACCGGCGATTTTGCCGGTCTAGGAATTGTCTTCGGACAATTCCAGAAAAATTCCTATAAATCTCTAAAAATGTAAAACACTCAATGGCGTACTCCAAATAATTTTTCAAATACAATTATCCCATAAATTTCACAAAGAATCTCAAGTTGAAACCTAAGCCGGAAAATGTCATGAATGCATGTTTACCATGTGCAAGTGCAACAAACCATCAATCATAGAGGCGATAAATTGAATGTTCAAGCCAAGATATAATTCAATACTCCTAACCCGTCCCAATTTATGATAAGACCCTTCCCATCAGAGATGGGATGTTACACTGATACCACTGTAAGAAAATCCCGGTGTGAGCATCACATGCTCACGGTGCGGAAAACAAAATTTTTTATTCCGGGACCTTCCCGAAAGTCAGGATCCATATGACTATATAACAAAGTCAAACCGGAACGACCAAAGGAGACCGTCTCTAACGGTATCCACGCAGAGATCGAAAAACCTAACCGGGACAAACCCTTTGACCCGGGAATAACTAGAACAAGTTGAAGACTGCTAGATCTTACCTTGTTCTTGAAGAGCTTGGAAAATGATGGAGAAGATGAAGCCTTGGAGAAGAGAGGAAGATCGTTGATGAGAGATGAATGAAGAAAAAAATCCTTTCTTTCTTCCTTCAAAAATCACGATCATCTGATGAACTTAGGTTTTAAAACTTGTTTTAAACCTCTTTCATTCTCACACACTCACCAACGATCATGACTCATCTTCTTCCTTTATTCAATTTTGTCCTTTAGTCATTTAATGAGTTTAATGACTAAGCATCACAATGGAAGCTTCCTCTCCTTCCACGTTAATGCATATATATATATATATATATATATATATATTAATTCTTTAATTAATTATATATATATATATAAATAAATAAATGCTGAAGTGGTCCAGTCACACTGGGGTCGGTCCTACTGGCCTACCCGGTTCCGGTATGGAAAAAACCCCCGGAAACGTTTTTCAGCAATATCGATGTCGCGATCTCATCGGGACATATCTCGATCTCATCGGGATCCATTTAATCCGATTGCTCTCCATTTATTGGATCTCAGTCCAAAACTATTTTACGAGTTCTCCGAGACACTCTTATGCGTGTGACCCATTAGGTTCCCGGTTATGTTGGCCACTTAGATTAACACTTAATCTGAGCAAGTCATGAGCGGTATCTAGCAACACATCATGACCTCCAATTAACCGGAAAGTAATTGGTTTGACGAATGAAGCTATATTCATCATGGACCATATCACGAACCTTTCCATAGACAATTACCGTGCAATTCGTCCTTTCACCATGCTATACCCCACTTGGTTATGAGTATGGGCAATGTGTCAACTTTCACTAGACTGACTATGTCAAATCTAGTCCAAGTGATTTCAGTTCTTGTCCTGGGACTCATTACTTAATACTTAATATGTCAATGAAGACACTCTTCATGACATATGTACTCGATCGAGATTTCAAGTAATGACCACGACAAGAGGCCATGGGTATCATCTTCTGCTATCACAGAAGTGGTGAATCCTCTATTGGCTACTCAATTACCTTCGAATACCTCAAACTGTACCCAATCACCACCCTATGAGCGACCTCAGTGAGACAACAAGGAATGGAGTCAAAGCACAGAATCAGTATCCAAGATATCCTTGAGTACCTCAAGTCTTAGGATACTTGCACCATTGCTATGATGAGATTATCACTGACATTAGAATAGTACATCCATGTGATGATCTCATAGCAGGTCAACCAATGTACTTACTACCTCTAGTAAGCATCCACATCTCAATCCTAAATATCTCATATGTACAGTTTCTGAGATCCACTGCTTGATCAAATCAAGGAGCTTGAGATGTGTTAGTCTTTCCGGATTACTGATGTCTAGTCTCAGTAATCCTATGACTAGGGATAATTAAGATACTGACATAATTGCACATGATAGGAATCTCAGTAGTATGATCACATCATAATTTCCTTCATGCTATGTCATATATCATGGACTTCATTAATTTGCTTATAGATCAATATCAGTTCATAAATAATGAACAGCAACGTAATGAAAAATGTCTTTCTTTATTTATTTATAAAAACTTTACACAAATTTGTACAAAATGCGCTGAAGGCGATTGCCTTCAGGGCACTACTCTAACATCTTGATAGGTTGTGGGCTCATTATGATCGATGAGCATCACATTATCATCATCAGTAATGAGAAATCCATATCTCTCGGGCTCATGACGAATCCTATCAGATCTACGTAGGCCTTGTGTTGTTAAAGATTGCTCATCAACAGCTTGTGAGCTCGCCTCAATCTCCTTTTCAGGCTCAATGTTATTTTGTGAAACTTGAATTTCTTCAAGTTGTACTTTACTCCCACTGTTTCCTTTGGGAACAAATTCCTTCTCTAAGAAAAAAACCATTTCGAGCAACAAACACTTTGTTCTCTGCTGGGATGTAAAAATAATATCCTTTAGTTTCCTTAGGATATCCCATAAAATAATATTTTTTAGATTTGGGTGCCAACTTGTCGGCAATTGGACGCTTCACATAAGCCTCACAACCCCAAATCTTTAGAAAAGATAAATTGGGACGCTTCCCAGTCCATATCTCATAAAGTGTCTTTTACATTAAATTTAACTTATATGTGTGTTCAAAGATGAATCTCAATATCATCGATGTCGAGAACCATGAAATTTCAAGATTTATGAGTTCACTATTGAAACAAAGGGCAAAGGATCATCGTTATCAACTTTATAAATACTACAAGTCTTTTCCTTCAAATAGAGAGGTAAAGAGACATGTTCTAGAACGAGTTGCTCGAAAAAATTGGAATAAAATGTGTGATTATTGGGCCTTTACAAAGGTTCAAGTTTGTCTTCTTTCTCTTTACATTTCCTTCCATTAATTTTGTTTTTGCATTTAATGACTATTTTTTTCTTTATTTAGGAAAACTGTGAGAAAGCCAAGGTTAACAGAGTAATACTGAAAACTCCTCACAATACCGGATCCAAATCATTCGTTGTTATACAATAAGAATTTGTAAGTTCCTTGTTTAGAATTTATTATTATATTAGTTAATACAATATAATCTATTGTGTTTAATTTTTTAATTCATATTATAGAGTCAGACTCAACTACATAGACAAGAGTATGATAGGATGACACTCTACAAACTGACACACTATAAGGAAGGTGAAGGCTGGACGTCTGAAGAAGCCCATAATAATTATGTAAGTACAAAATTTTAATTTTATAGTTTATTTATTTATGTGATACTAAATAATAATATTTGAATTACATATCGATTTTGTGTTTTTAATTCTAGGACAAAATGCAAGATTTGTTGCAGAGATCATTGTTTGATGGGAATAAGTGGATGACATTTGTAACAACATTCTTGGTACAAGATCAAGGTATATCAAAGTTCTTAGGTATGACGCTAAGCTATTTGGTTCATCATCGTCATGACTAGCATATGTAACGATGCTTTAAGAGGAGAACGATCGCTTAAAACTCAATTACAATTTAGTAAAGAAAAGTTATATGATACTAAAGAAAATTACAACGTAATGAGCAAAGATAGTGTCTTTGAAAGAGAGTTGACCAAGCTTAAAAATACGATCAAACAATTACTTGGGTCAAACTATGTAAGTAGTAGTGACGATAAGGAGTCTTAGTTTGTAAATAAATCTTTTTTCAGTTTTGTAATTAACTTTTAATTACATTTTATTTTTATAAAATGCATTTAATTTTAATTATTAAATTTTTATTTTACTTAATTATTATTTAAACAATGTCACCAATACCTTTTAGCTACAAATACAAAATTGTCATAAAAATATTTTACGTACGTTTGCTAAAACGTCTCTAATAACCTTTAGCTACATTTACAAAAACGTAGCTAAACATATTCTGCTATGTAAATAAATTGTCAGTAAAGATTATTACCTACGCCTATGCCTACTTTAACGTCGCAAAAAACATTTTGCAACAATATGTTGTCTTTTAGCAAAGAAACTAATCATCGCCAAAATCCTCTTCTGTTGTAATGCATGTTGCCAATTAACAAACTAGAAACATAAAAAATATTTGAAGGAACCCTTACTTGCACCAATATCCACCATCCAAATAACAATTAACCAAGATTACATAATACATGTTATCATATAAAGGTTATCATAGAAATTGCCATTAGCGGTAACAATATAATAAGAGTTAAACTACATTTATTGGTAAAATTTTACATAATATTTATATACATGTCTCATTATTATAAAACTACATATGCTCAATAAGCGGATTTAGGAATGTACAAGTATATTATAAATTTACATATGCCATTAGCAATTGTACAAACTCCAATATATGATTAAATACTCAATCATAATTTATATGAATTTTAATTACAAGTATAAACTTATTTTAGGTGAATGAAGCATATGATAAGATACATTGTAATGAGGATATTATACATGTATGTTATTCAATATACATATAATATCTTATATACATGATACGTAATCCATTCTAATGTTTATTATATATCAATTTATATAATAACCTATTAATTTTCCACATATAAACATATTTAATTGATTACTATAATATAAACATATTTATTTAATTTTATTAAGGGCTTGAAGGTATTTTTAATAAACCTTTCACATTGCTATGCTGGTCAACTGAACTACGAATGCCAGCAGAAATTTTGGTCTTTATGAACATTACGGAGAGGCGGTTATTAATAAATATTATTAGTATATTATGGTTAAATTGTAATATAAAATTATATATGTAAATTTGTAGATATATATAATTTAATAATAATATTTAATTAGTAAAAAGGGTTAATATTTAATTAAAAATTATTGATAAACATACATATGCCATATATTTAGTAATATGTATATCAACATTATATTCACCATTGATGAAAAACATATGTAAATTGAATATGTAAATATTTACATATGTAATAGTCTCAAGTTCATTTAGCAACAAGAACCACTTCAATCGGAGCCCTATGGCTCAAGATATGCTTAAGAAATCGAAGTAGGTTCATGATTGGGATATTATGTTTATATAAGATAAACATAATATAACATTTAATAATGTTTATATAAGTAACCATAATATAATTTTTATTCCGGGACCTTCCCGAAAGCCAGGATCCATGTGTCTGTACAACAAACTCAAACCATAACGGCCAAAGGAGACCGTCTCTAACGGTATCCACGCAGAGATCGGAGAACCTAACCGGGACAAACCCTTTGACCCGGGAAAAGCTAGAACAAATTAAAGAGTGCTAGCTCTTACAAACAGAAACTTTCCATGCAAAGATTCACCCTTCTAACATTACAATTTAACATCACCTATTTCACACAAAGTTGAAGCCAACATCCCAAAGTTTCATTGGACACAAACCTTACCTCATTTGCTCACCTACACAATTAGTTATGATCAATACATTACAATTGGTCAAAGATTCATTTTCCAGCTTTCAACATTAACCTAACTCCTATCACTTCTAATATCAATAACACATCACTAAGCATCCACTTAAACCTCTAATTCAGCCACAAACTTATCACAACATTTATTTGTATACTTAAACAAACTTTGGCAGCACATACACAATTAACTTTCATTACTTTTCCATGCATCTAACCTTGCAAACTCAATCCAAAACCAAGTCAAATCAATGGAAACCTTATTCATTCATTCATCCATACACAAGCATATATTTAAACCCATTTAAACCTACCCCTATCTTTGTGAAATTAATAAACCAATAAACACATTCAAGGCTTATAACTAAAAATTAAAGAACACAATACAAATTCTCACCTATAACAAGCCTTAAATCCTTCAAATCTTCAAGTCACTCAAACTTTCTACCTTCTCTTCACACCTATGGTTACCACTTTTTAAGGCAAGGATTGAGATTTTTGTGCATAAAAGAAGAGTAAGCACATAGGGTATGAAAGTCTAGATAAGTGGAGGAAGGTAGCACTTTAAAAGAAGAAGAAAATAAGCAAAGGAAGGAGGAAGAACCAAACCCACGAAGGAGGGAGGAACCACACCAAGGAAGAAGAAACAAGATTTCGGATGAGAGTGAATAATTGGCTCTATAATTGGTCTTGTTTATCAAATGGCCAAGAGAGAGTCGTAGGGTATAAATAGAAGAGGACAAAGTTCATTAAGAAAGAGGGACACTTGGCCTGTTAAATGGAAAAAGACAAAATCAAGTTAATCTTAGTTAATTAAGTGCTAATCCCAATTAAGCTCTAATCATGGCACTAAAATAATTTCCTAACATTATTTATCCACTAATCTCATGCCATTAGGTAATCCTGTTCAGCACAAAACAGCTCACTCAGTCAGTCTGTTGAAATCTTCCGGTCCGGGCAAGAACCCCGAACCATTTTTTTGAAAATTACCTAAATTGCCCAAAATTGTAAAACATATGACAGTCCACTCCCATTACTAACGAGTTATTTAAAACAGTTTGTAAATATGGTATTGTAATAGTTTGTAAGTTCAAACATTATTCGATTAGCAATTTTAAAACATAATTTACTATGTTACATTGATAAAACTATGCAATTATATATGCAATTATAGGTTTAACTACATATGCCATTACGCCTTACATTTGTGAATTATGATTGTATGTGATAATTGGTAAATTGGGTGTTTATATATTGTGACAAATCATATATTATTACAAATTTCTACATAATTATAATTTATTCAATATGCTTATATTTAAATAATAGTAATATAACATATGTAAGTTTATATGTTAATTATAAATATATTATTAATAATATACTATTATATTTAATATATTTACCAATTATCACATACATATAAGTTCATGATGAATTATTTTAAATTTTATATATTATTGAATAAATGTCAAGTATATTAATGTAATTCTATAATAATATATATTGTATATGTAACCTACTTATATCTTGTTGATATTATATTATTAATAATATCAAATTAAAATATACAAATTAAAATATATCCTAAAATAATGTTATAAACATATATCCTTTATATAATATCGTAAAATTAATAGGTATACTAATGACTATATTAGGAATATTATATCATAAAATTAAATGTTATTAATAAGTCATGCATAATTACAGGAATAATTAAAATCTAACTCAAAATGATATCGTATTTACATATGTTTTTCATCAATGGTGGATATAATGTTGATATACATATTACTAAATATATGGCATATGTATGTTTATCATTAATTTTTAATTAAATATTAACCCTTTTAAGATGGATAATTATTTCCTTGTACCTTGGTAGAATTATGCATGCACTTTGTGTATTTAAATTGAGCATATTTAAATATGAGTGTGAGTGAGATGCATAAAAGTTTATAAAACACGGGTTTACAAAAGAAGGACAAGTTATATTTTAGTGAATAAAAGTTTAATTATCAAACTAGTTAGACTAAATTGTTCATTTTAAACTATCTCTTGAATATTGTGAGACTAATGCAATACATGTTATTTATGAATATCTTATTTTTCTCAAGATATGGATAATTTGAAATGACATTATTCCTCACTTACATAAAAACATGCTTTTGTAAATTCTTCCCTAAAATTGTAATTTTCTTTAAGAAATATTTAATCTCATTTCTTTATCAAATTAATTATTTAAAATTTTGATCTTTGAGATACATTTCCATGGGGTTTAGATTAATATATTCCACATTTAACGATAATGGATCTTTGTTCTCTATAAAGTGAAGCCATGCGGAGGGTTCAACGGTGGTTTTGAGATGATGATATGGATAGTCTACTCCTCTTCTCTGTCGAGCTCGCTTCTTCTTCATCATGCAGATTTGCGATTCTTACTTTCCTGCATGTCCGAATTTTATGCTTATAGATGCACCACAAGGCAAACTTTTGCGATAGGACTCTGCTTCATCGATGGATATTATGAATTCATTTTCCTTTTCTCGTGATGTAGATCTTATTTTTGTTTAAAATGGCTGAAAACTCTTGGGATTCTTAAGAAGCGCATTTGTATGATCTGAAATGGAAGTTGTTGCAAGTGATTTTGGTAGGGAGTTGAAGAGAATCTAAATGCAAACTACGCCAGTCTTGATACGGAAATTCCAAGAGAATAAAGTTCTTGAAACCCTCTTATCCTATTGAATCAAAACCCTAATCTTTCTATTCCAAGAACATGCTAGATCAAACCCCAAATCATAAGTTTGAGATTCAATCCCAAAGAAATCAGAAATTAATTTACGTTGCAAGTACTTACTTATTGATGCAAATCAATTTCTTGAAGTAACCATGAAGATAATCACGCCTCACTTGAAGAACTCCATTTTGAAATTTTTCTAATTATCCAAAAATCTAGGGTTACAAGGTTATAATAAGGTATAAATACCCTTGATCAAGTCCTAACTCTAATAAGAATGAGTTTGCAAGCCCGTTGCATGAAAATTAGGCTAATCCTAACAAATATGGGAGTATCTAGCCCATTGAATCTAATTTGATCCAAGTCCTTTTAAAAATGGGCTAAACACATTACAACAAATAAATAAGTCCATAAATAAGTACTTGGGCCTAAAAAAAGAGAAAATAAATAACAAGCCCAAATTATCAAAAATGAACCTAAATGGATCAATGCTCGCCTCTTCCAATGCCTCCTCTAATAAAGTCACAAGCTTGGGCGTGCCTTGATGTCCTTCTATGGATGTTTCTGTAGGAAAATCCCGGTGTGAGCATCACATGCCCACGGTGCGGAAAACAAAATTTTTTGTTCCGGGACCTTCCCGAAAGCCATGATTCATGTGTCTATACAACAAACTCAAACCATAACGGCCAAAGGAGACCGTCTCTAACGGTATCCACGCAGAGATCGGAGAACCTAACCGGGACAAACCCTTTGACCCGGGAATAGCTAGAACAAATTAAAGAGTGCTAGCTCTTACCTTTGTACTTGGAGAGCTTGAATCAACGATGAAGAGAAAATGAAACCTTGGAGAAGAGCTTGAAGGATGATGATGATGGAAAGCTTGAAAGATGAAAACCCTTTTCTTCTTTCTTGCAAAACCCACGAAGAACACCTTATGAACTTAGAACTTAGGTTATTGTTAGTAATAATATCAGTAATATTATTGATATATAATATGTTGAATTATATATTCTTAAATAATTACGTCACAAAATTTACTGTTAATACATATAAATTAATATATTATTATTTAGTCACCCTGCTCTTGACTAATAATAAATTGGAAAATGGAGACAAGTTTAATGAATGGAGACGTAACCTTGACCACAAATATATTCAAAACCACTTTATTTATACAATATGCTTCGGATTCGGTAATGGAGACGTAACCTTGACCACAAATATATTCAAAACCACTTTATTTTTGTATATGATAAGTACATCATAATCTCATCATTATAGTCAAAATCAATTTCCAAAATCCTTAGAAACAATAAATCTAACTTTTGTAATAATCTTCGTAATTCGGACATACTCCAAATCTATCAATAATTAAAACTGTGATTTTAAGGGATTTTCAGAATTTTCTCATAGTTAATCATAAAATTCTAGAATAACTATCTTTGCGGAAGATTATCTGAATATATATAATTTAAATATATAATAATCTATTGTAATCATAAATATACGTATCAAATAATATATATTCAAATTATTATCATTATTTTTACTAATAATTTTTACATATTTTATTGTTATACGTATTTATAATAAATTAACCATTTTATATTGAATCCATAATTATAAAATAAATATATGGATAATTTAAAATATAAAATTATGTTCCTTTTCCTAATTCCTGTGGGTAATTAAGAAATATAATCCGATATTTTATCCTAATTAATCATATAAATATAATAAAATTCTTGTTGGTAGATTTTCCAACAATATTCAATCAAAATATTTTAAAATATTAACCATTTTTTCATTTTATCACATTTATTTCACATCATTATGATTACATATTTTAATACATTTTTAAAATATATTAGTTTATTTTAATCATGACTCTAAATTACATGATAATTTATTATTCAACCTGTATGATTCCATACCTTGTTGTGACTCATATAATATTTGATTAAAAATAATGATAACATAAATATCAATCATATACTAATCAAATATTATTTATATGTCAATTCAAATGTATTCTTAAATTTGAATCGAATTAATTAAATATAACTCAAATTAATAGTTTATTATAATTATCTTAAATTATTAATTTAAGTTAAATTTCGTGACAAGTTTAAGAGATGAGTTGGATTATTATATTAGTGATATTTGATTAGTTTACATCATGATGTTCATACTATATGTGTTTCGTTCTTACTTTTTAATCTGAGTTTAAGAAAATGAAAATTTTCAAAAACTAAAATTATGATTTTTTAGAATTTTAAAATCTGTAGATTTTTTAAAATTTCTTAAACTATATGAGATGTTTGTGTCTTTTACCCTAAAAGTATTCTAAATTTGCTTTTAAAATTTTCAAGAACTATCCATTATTCATACATCATTTTAAAGGTTGAATTTACAATTAATAATCTTTTCTTCTCTTCTAATATGAAATCAAATTTACTAACTTCATTTTAGTAAAAGTTTATATTTTAATATCATTTATAAGGTTATAAATTTAAATTAACACGATATTTGGTAAAGTAAATTTATAGATATCACTTCTCATTGATAACAATATGATGTCTTTATACTAGTTAGGAGCAAGGTTACATACTATTGGATCTTCTCAGATCTTGTAGTCTAGCAGGATTCATATTTTGTGTTGTTTTTGTCGTTGATAGAAATATGATCTTTTTAAGTTATATGCATTATTAGTCAAACTATTTATTTAACAACTAAAAGATTAGGACTGTGGATTGGCTAGTCAATTATGTCAGTTCACTTGAATTTGACATTTATTTATTTCAAAACCCGCCTGTAAGTTGTTTATCCATCCTACTAGAGGATATATCGGGAGTTTCATTTCCCCGATTAGTACTATAAGACCTGTATTTCTCCTTTTTTGATTAAAAAAAAGATTAGGCTTTAAACTCATTATATTTGTCTTTTCATTATTATAATTATTATCAACTATTATTATGCTTTTGCTAACTCATATAATTGAAGTGTTTTTAAGAATTGAAAAAGATACAATACTATATAATCTTCATATCATTGATCAAGGACTTGGTCACGAAAAGGTCGATCACATGACTTGAACTTTAACATATATGTGGGGAAAAGCTAAAAGGAGTGGTGATTAAGTTATAATAAGAGTATTATAAAACTATAAAGGACACTCCATCCTCCACCATTAAAGAATGATTCAGAAATCGAAGAAGTAGAGGAAGAAACATGCACAAATCAATGGAAGAAAGGAAAAACATGTTCTTCTTTTTCCAGTTACGGTGACTGATGAAGAAAGTCCTTACTAAACTTAGCACAGGTCAGGCCTACAATGCAAGTGGATTCCATGTCTAGATCCTTAGGTACTCAGAGCCATCTCGCTGGAAAGTGGTGTGATACACTCGAACAACTCATAGCGCAAGTGATGGGAAATGAAAGTCCTTTATTTTAATATGTTGTAAGTTAGTTTCGAATTATTGATTTGTATAATATTATGTATACGTATCTGCAATATCAACACAAACTCTTATATGTATTCATGGACCTTGTATAAGATGAAGTTGAAGTGTTAAGCATAAATAGTGTTTACAGCCACATGATGATTTAGATTAACAAGCATCAAAAGCATTTGATTATGTAAATATATTTTGGAAGAATCGTTAATCCCTAATTGGCTCTTTTTTTTTTTTTGATATACATTAGGTATCTCGGCTTTTTTATGGACTAATCCTAAACTCTTAAAACTCCATCTTAAGAATCCTAGAGGAGGTAAATTTGGAACTCCAAGATCCATTAAGTTCTTACGTAGTCTGTATATTTCTGCGCACAAAGAATCGTCAGATATTAATTGATCAGTTGTTGATTGATCACTGACCTTGCTCAATATCAGGTTCTCATTAGCTTCAGATTTCTTAAGAGCTGCAATTTTCTCACAGTTGTTGGAAATGAGACGTCCGTATTTAATCCGACCAAGGAGCATGCCTAGGGGGCTAGAGAATCATCAACAGGGAAATTTTCCCTCTTCCCTCCTTTTTTAGTAATTCAAATTCAAGACCTTCTACAAAAGAGAGCCTTAAGTAAGGAGTTGAAACCAATTAGGTCATTCCTACTTGTCATCCCTAATTAGTTCTTGCTCTGATGTTAAGTAGAATAGAATAAAATGATTATACATGTTAATGTAACATATATAAATATATCTTCTTGGCTTAGCTTAAGCAAGCTGTTTAATATAGTAGAGTTTGCATGTCTTCTTTTTATACGCAGCTTGCTCAAGTAATATATATATGACATCATATTATAAGAAGACATGATACATTTAAAAGAAAAGAGATGTTAATTTTTTATAAATTTATAAAAATATTTAATTATTTTTAGACGTGCAATTCTCTTAAATCTAAATTTAAATTATTGTTAGAATTAGTATAAAATGGGAGTGATATAAATAAAAGCAGTAATAACATTTAGTAAGAGTGTTGCCGAAATGCAAAGTATGAGGAGGTTCAATAATCGCAGATTTATCCTTACTTAATAAAGAGACTATTTATTATAAACCCAACATATAATACAAAATAATGATAGTACATAGTAAAGATTAATAATAATATTCTACACTACATAAACTGAAATGTGTATTTTCCGATCACAATTTAAAAGAATTAAGGATTAAAAATAATTAATTAATAAAAGATGTTATCTACTTACCTCTCAAAAAGTTAAGATATCATACTTTCTTACTTTTGTCTTCTTTCTCTAACATCGTTCTTTTTATCAATGACAATGAGCTAATCATGAGCTTAAATCAGTACAAGAAAAATATAATTTAGCGATGAAATTTATAAACGAAATTTGTACATATTTCGTCAGTAAGCTTATTTATCGATCAAATTTATTCACAAAAAAAGGCGTCAGAGATATGGTAGTTAGTAAATTTAACGACGGAATTTTTCTGTTGGTAAATTTACTGATGATAAAAATTTTCGTCGGTAAATTTACCGACGATTATTTTGTTCATTCAGTAAATTCTTCTGTCAAAAAATTACTAACGGATTTTGTAATTCCGTCGGTAATTAGCGACTTTTTCCGTCAGTAAAATCCAATATATTTACCGACAGAATTTTTTTCCGTCGATAAATTTGATGAAAACTTTTTTTTAAAATTTACCTGCAAAGTGTTTAGTTTCTCTGAAAGCCACCATGGAAAGAACTTCATTATTTCAAGTAAAAGAATTAAAATATTAAAATTCATACTAAAACATAATTGAAAATAAAGAACTGAAATCATTTTTTCAAATAACAAATTTTTCATCAAACACCTTACATGCATAAGAAATTTATCTTAACATCATAACTAAAATCACGTCTTGTCCCTTCAATCACTAACATTTATACCTGAAAGTTGTTTTTTAATAATAAAATACACAAATAAACGAAAGTAATAAATACCCAAATTAATTTTCATCTAATATATGAAAAAACACATGACAGTAGTTGCAAAAATACTTCTACCGAAGGACACGATGACAATAGCCGGAGAAGACAACGTTGTCGACCAGAAAAGAAGTCCACAACAGAGAAATGAGCTTCAAGAAAATCGAAGAGAAGATGTAGGAAGAAGGAAGAAGAAGAAAGGAAAAAGAAGTTAGAAGTGGGAGGATGTCGAGTGAGTTTATATTTAAAAAGAATTTACCGACGGAAATTTTCGTAGGTAAATTAAAAAAAATTATACCGCCAATAATTCCCGCCTTTTTACAGACGGAAAGAAAATTTTCATCCCTAAATTCATTTACCAACGGAAAAATCCGTAGGTAAACTCAAAATTTTTTATTTCGCCAAAAATTTCCTCCATTTTTAGCTACGGAACATATACTGTCGCTAAATTTCGTCACTAAACGAATTCCCTTCAAATTTATCAACGAGTATTAGTACCGTCGCTAAATTACTCAATTTTAGCGACAAAAAAATGCTTTCCGTCGCTAATTTTCAACGGTATATTTTCCGTTGGTAATTTATTACCGATGGCTATATTGTTCCGTTGCTAATGTCCGTTGCAAATTTTACCGGGACAAATTTCCTCCAAATTTAACGACGAATATTAGTACCATCATTAAATCACTCAATTTTAGAGACGGAAAACATATTTCCGTCGCTAATTGCCGACGGAAATTTTTCTGTTGTTAGATTTCCGTCGCTAATCTACATTTTTCTTGTAATGAATTTAAGTGTTTTCAATGGCTGGACTTATGGATTAAATTAGGTCCATACTAGTCTGAGAATTAAATTTTCCGAATTATATATATATATATATATATATATATATATATATATATATATATATATATATATATGCTAATACGTGGATGTTGGAGAAGAAGCATGGATACTGTAAATTTAATTTGCATATTTAAGGTAATTATATATATATATAATTATTATGGAATATCTTATAGATGGTGATACTCTAAATTATGGATATTTTAGATATTATCAATTTATAAAATATTATTTTAACTCATATTTATAAATTTACTATATCAAATTTAATATCATATATTTAGCAATTAACTCCCTACTCCAAACTTCAAATTGAACAAACTTGGTGTCTATTTTGTAGAGAAAAGAGAGCTCTACAAGTTTCATGAAGGACACAAAAACTAATTTCACTTCTAATAGTGTCAAAAATACACTCAAAGTTACTGCCTTCACAATGCCTCTCAAAATAGTGCAACATTTTATAAAATTCTCACTGCTGCCCTGATCAGTACATTGTTTGGCAGATTTGAAATTGTTAGAGGTTGAATTGGAATTTAGGTTCTTCATGAAGATTGAAGTTTGAGATCTTATCTTTTCAGGGATATAAAGTAGTGATTCGTTTGACATTTGTGCTAAGAGATATACTGTTGTGAAATGTGCTGTTCAGATTGGGGAAATTCTGAGGGCTGATGCTTTGGTGAATTGTTTGGCATAGTTAGCAAGTGAATCTAATTTTGGATTGTTCATTAAAGTTGTAGATAACATTGTGATCTTACTGCCTTATTTATTTTGTAATTTTTGATTGAAGAGAATGAAAGTTACTGAATTTACAAGATACTGTACTGTGTTGAGTGACTATGTTTATAGACGGAATGTGTTTGAAAGTGTTGAAAAGTAAAAGAATAATAGAGGAATTTGATACTGATGATGAGCATACCCTTGGAGAGGGGGGAGCAGTGTGAGATAAACTGAGACATTATGTTCAAACAGTATTAGATAAATTGAATTGACTTTGATAAATGGTATTGATGTTATGATCGAAATTGTTTAAAGCCTTGGAGACTTTAGATTTCTATAAGGATACACTGTGCTTATTCGAGGAAAAAGACGGGCATAAATATTTTGATGAGTCTTTTTTGTAGTAATAATTGATAAGATTTATTAAATAGTAAACATATTCAATAAAGCATAATAAATTTGATATAGTATACATATGTACATTATTTACTTAATATATAAAAAAAGTCAAATGTATACCTAAAATTTATAAAATATTTATAAACAGTTTAAATATAATTATAAACTGTCTTATATTATGCTTTCACCATCGACTTTTCTCCTTGTTAAAGTTAAAACTTCACTTGGAAGGCTATTGTTCTCCAATATATAATTAATAACATAGGACACTTACTAATGTTGAATAAACATGTATTTATGATAATTTAATAATTTACATTGAAAGCATAATATAAGACAAAACTAATTAATAACATAGGACACTTACTAATGTTGAATAAACATTTATTTATGATAAGTTAATAATTTACAGTGAACATTTAGACACTCAAGAATTTGAGAAACCAATATGTAAATATACTAATTGAGTTTAAATATATTAATTTATTTACGTACTTATCATAAATACCAAAACTAATTAATTAATAACATAGGACACTTACTAATGTTGAATAAACTATATTATAACTGCTATATATATATCTATAAATTATATATATTACTATTATGCTATAATAATTATACCTAAAATAACCAAGCCCAAGCCCAATTAGTATCAATTTTAATAAGGTAACCAAAATATCACAACCTTAGTATTTTATTGGACTATCTATATAAACTTTATTGGACTTACATTAAGGATAATTTTATAATTAATTACCTAATAGTTAGTTTGGGATATTACAATATATTATAATGTTAAAATGATATATATCAATTATACATTTAATATATTTATTAAACATAAAATATTAATTTTCAAAAGCAGACGATACATTGCAAATTCCATAACTCTCGATTCTTCATTTGGAATTTATAAAATATTTATAATTTATAAATTCCTGAATATAATTTATTAATATTTATGACATATTTATATATTAATAATTGTTTAATAAGCATATCAGATATCTTGATGAAAATACTAGAGTATACATGTTTATCAAATAAAAGTATTCCATATAATTATACATTTAGTTAGATATTAATAATTTTAGTTACTACATAAAATTAATAACATTAATTATAATAAATTTATAATTCATTTAAGGCCATTGTCTATTCCTGAATAAAAGTGGTAAAGACTAACCATGGATTTTCTGATGGGTTTGCCCAAGATCGGTAAGAAGCATGATGCCATACGGGTTATTATTGATCCTTTAACGAAGTCAATCCATTTTCTAGCAATCAAATAGACTGATTCTTTACATGTGCTAGCAAAGAAGTATATTGATGAAATAGTAATATTACATGGGATTCCAGATTCTATAGTTTTGGACAGGGATCTTTGATTCAATATATATGTCAAACTAACATTTGGAAAGGGATATTTACAGGATTTTATGGATATATGATCAAGTCATGAGCGGCGTCTAGCAACACATAAATTTATATAATACAATATACATAAAAGGGCTATTATTGTTAAAGGTTTATATATTGTGACAAATGTTTAGTTAATATAAATTGAATATGTAAATTTACAGCAATTTTAAAACACAATTAACATCCTTTGATAACATGTAAAAATGTTTATTTACATATGTAGTTTTATCAAAACATTATGTAACATCTCAAAATCATAATTCCATTTGAGTTTGTGAGCTTGCGGATTGGAAGCAATCTTAGCAAATTATGTGAACTGAATTGGTGTGAGTGATCTTCTGAAAAGTTGAAGAGGAAGGAATTATCTTGAAAATGATATATGGTGTGTAATTTTTAGAGGTCAGATTTGGGAGGTATGATTTTTCAAACATTGAACCTGCATTAGGTTATGAATTGCTGATCATGGCGGTAAATTGCATGACAGTTTTGAAATTGTTAGAAATTGAATTGGATTTTGAGTTCTTCATTAAAATTGAATTTTGAGATCTTATCTTTACAGGGATATAAGATTGTGATTTTGTGACATTTGTGCTAAGTGAATTCTGTTTGGAAAATTACTGTCAGATTAGTTGATTTGATGGTGATTCTTTGTTTAATTGTTTGACCTAGTTAGTTATGGAATTTGATTTTGTGTTGTTCATGAAAGTTATAGATGACATTGTGAACTTATTGAGCATATTTATGTGGTAATTTCGGTGAAGAATCGAGAGTTATGGAATTTGCAATGTATCGTCTGCTTTTAAAATTTATGAAAACCATGAAATGTAATTATTATATTA
This sequence comes from Erythroxylum novogranatense, assembly GCA_029891385.1. Taxonomy (NCBI): domain Eukaryota; kingdom Viridiplantae; phylum Streptophyta; class Magnoliopsida; order Malpighiales; family Erythroxylaceae; genus Erythroxylum; species Erythroxylum novogranatense. The sequence goes on along the minus strand of CM057225.1, from coordinate 31,758,770 downwards.
ATAATTTTATAAACAATGTAATTAATTAAAATTAACTATAAATAATTTAACTTTGTAATTAAATTAAATAATTACTAATAAATATAATTAGATTTAAAATATCTTTAAAATATAGATTTTAGATAAAATTTGATTTGATAATTAAAATATATTTAAAATATCATTTTATTGATAATTTATTAATAAACATTATATAAGATATTAAAATATATTAAATTAATTAAAATAAATTATTTTAAAATTTCATCTAATATATAATTATCATATATTATAGGTAATTCGTGTACATATTTTACTAAGGGCCTGTTTGGAATGTAGGGAATTGAATTCATTCTTGTAATTAAATTCAATTCCTTTGCTTGGAAGCAAAAAAGATGAAAGAATTGAATTCTTGTATGAATTCAAACCCAACCTTTTTAAGGGGTTGAATTCATGTTAAAAACCACTTGAATTCAACCACATGATGTAGCTACCTCTCACATGAACAGTCGTTCCTCTCCAACTTGTTTCTAGTAAAGACAACATGAATTGAGTTTATATAAAACTCAATTCATGTTTTGATATATTTTTGTATTTTTTATAATAAATATAAAAATTATATTATTAATTCAATTATATTTTTATAATATAATTTATGTGAATAAATTATTAAATTATTTTAAAACATAGATTTCAATTTATATTTGATTTAATAATTAAAATAATTTAAATTAAAATTTAACGTTTTAGAAGAAGATAATTTTAAAATGTTTCAATTTATTTAATTAATAGTTTATTAATTAATATTATATGAGAGATTAAAATAAATTTAATTAATTCAAATTTAAAAAACAAAGCACGCTTAAGATAATTTTATAATATAATTTATGTTAATATATTATTAAATTATCTTTAAAATATAAACTTCAATTTATATTTGATTTAATAATTAAAATAATTTAAATAAATATTACGTTTTAGATAAGAAGATAATTTTAAAATGTTTCATTTTATTTAATTAATAATTTATTAATAAATATTATATAAGAGATTAAAATAAATTTAATTAAGATAAGTTCTAAGTTCATAAGGTGTTCTTCGTGGGTTTTGCAAGAAAGAAGAAAAGAGTTTTCATCTTTCAAGCTTTCCATCATCATCATCCTTCAAGCTCTTCTCCAAGGTTTCATTTTCTCTTCATCGTTGATTCAAGCTCTCCAAGTACAAAGATAAGAGCTAGCACTCTTTAATTTGTTCTAGCTATTCCCGGGTCAAAGGGTTTGTCCCGGTTAGGTTCTCCGATCTCTGCGTGGATACCGTTAGAGACGGTCTCCTTTGGCCGTTATGGTTTGAGTTTGTTGTATGACACATGGATCCTGGCTTTGGGAAGGTCCGGAACAAAAATTTTGTTTTCCTTGCGTGGGCATGTGATGCTCACACCGGGATTTTCCTACAGAAACATCCATAGAAGGACATCAAGGCACGCCCAAGCTTGTGACTTTATTAGAGGAGGCATTGGAAGAGGCGAGCATTGATCCATTTAGGTTCATTTTTGATAATTTGGGCTTGTTATTTATTTTCTCTTTTTTTAGGCCCAAGTACTTATTTATGGACTTATTTATTTGTTGTAATGTGTTTAGCCCATTTTTAAAAGGACTTGGATCAAATTAGATTCAATGGGCTAGATACTCCCATATTTGTTAGGATTAGCCTAATTTTCATGCAGCAGGCTTGCAAACTCATTCTTATTAGGGTTAGGACTTGATCAAGGGTATTTATACCTTATTATAACCTTGTAACCCTAGATTTTTGGATAATTAGAAAAATTTCAAAATGGAGTTCTTCAAGTGAGGCGTGATTATCTTCATGGTTACTCAAGAAATTGATTTGCATCAATAAGTAAGTACTTGCAACGTAAATTAATTTCTGATTTCTTTGGGATTGAATCTCAAACTTATGATTTGGGGTTTGATCTAGCATGTTCTTGGAATAGAAAGATTAGGGTTTTGATTCAATAGGATTAGAGGGTTTCAAGAACTTTATTCTCTTGGAATTTCCGTATCAAGACTGGCGTAGTTTGCATTTAGATTCTCTTCAACTCCCTACCAAAATCACTTGCAACAACTTCCATTTCAGATCATACAAATGCAGTTTCTTAAGAATCCCAGTAGTTTTCAGCCATTTTAAACAAAAATAAGATCTACATCACGAGAAAAGGAAAATGAATTCATAATATCCATCTGATAGAGCAGGAGTCCTATCAGCAAAAGTTTGCCTTGTGTGCATCTATAAGCATAAAATTCTGGACATGCAGGGAAAGTAAGAATCTGCAAATCTGCATGACTGAAGAAGAAGTAGGCTCTGACAGAGAAGAGGAGTAGACTATCCATATCATCATCTCAAAAACCACCGTTGAACCCTCCGCATGGCTTCACTTTATAGAGAACAAAGATCCATTATCGTTAAATGTGGAATATATTAATCTAAACCCCCCATGGAAATGTATCTCAAAGATCAAAATCTACCCTTCATGGAATATCTTTGCTCAGGACGTGAAAAGTGCAGTCATTGTGGTCCTGATAATTTTGGTTCTTAACATAGCAAGCAGAAATGACATGACACTGTGAGAGATACTGCTGTGTAGCTGTTCAACCTTAAACTAAAAGAGAAATTTTTGATTCTATATAGGCTAGGTTGGAATTTGGAACAACTGTATATGAATGAATAGTTGTGGTACATCCCTGTGTCACAACATTTTTTTTTTCTTTTCACTCTTTTAAGTTTCTTGTTCTTTTCTTAAATGGTAAAAAATCATTCATATCCACTAAAATGCTTAGGCGCCGATTCAAGTAAGGACTAAACGGCATGTCAAGGCAGGATCAGAGATTCAGCAGATAATTACAACTTGCCATGTAGCACATTCAATTCTAATTTAATTAAAATTAACACAAAATTACAATCTGACTTAGCTACAGCTTTTCTGAAACATTGTATTTAAAGTACAATACAAGCAAACATACTGTTAAACAGCTAGTTTCTTGGGACTAACTTAGTATCGACATTAGTTCTAATAAATACACTATGTAATCACTAGGTATTGTAATAGTAACGTGTACCCAAATCATACAGCAATTATTCGAATTAAAGGTTGCAATTCTGAGCCGAGATATGAAACTCTTCAACCATACACCATGCGAGGTGGCCTCGAAACATGAGACGAACTCAGCCTCCATAGTGGAAATAGCAATTAGGGTCTGCTTGGCACTCCTCCAAGATACAGCTCCACCAGCTAGCATGAAAATATAACCGGATGTTGATTTCCTTGAATCAATGCAGCCAGCAAAGTCTGAATCGGAGTATCTAACTACTTCCAAGTTCACCATATATAATTTGTGAATATATAAGCATAATGAGACATGTATTCTATAAATACAACTGTTATAGGAATATAAACATAACAAGACATTTAGCTCCATTTTATAATATATGATTTGTCACATATATGTTCATTATTATAATAATGTATCAATTATTCGATATCTTATAACATATTTAATATATACATGTAAATATATAAACATATTATATATAAGATTATACAATATTAATATTTATAACATATTTATTTCATTACATGTATTATTTGTGATAATGGATATGATACTTAATCTTGATACATGTTTAATTATTGGAATATAAATATGAGATATTTAGAGTATACATGTTTATACTCTAAATATTGTTTAAAATATCCTATAAAATTATTTAAGAATTTACAGAGGGATTAGGAGAGCCCTCTCAGGTATGCATATGTGAGTTATTCATGTGAACATTTAAAATTATCATATATTAAAATAATATATTATTAAATTATCAATAAATTACTTGCTAAATATAATTATAAATATATTACTGTATATATATCTACAAATTAAGTATAATTAAATTATTATATTTATATATATGTTTAAAATATATATATTATAAAGGTTATTTTTTTATATAAGTTAACATATTGTATTTGAACATAGGTCACTCAATTACGAATCAATCAAGCATATTGTATAAATAAAGTGGTTTTGAATATATTTGTGGTCAAGGTTACGTCTCCATTCATTAAACTTGTCTCCATTTTCCAATTTGTTATTAGTCAAGAGCGGGGTGACTAAATAATAATATATTAATTTATATGTATTAACAGAAATTTTGTGACGTAATGAATTTATTTATTTATTTATTTATTATTTATTTAATTAATCAATTAATAAATAATTGCTAAGGTCGATCCAACAATTTTATTATACATATGTATGATATATTTTATTAATAATTGTAAGGTATTTTCTTGAGATTGTTATAATCTATTGTTAATATAAGGCATTTATTTATTAAACATAATAGTTGCACCATTGCTATGATGAGATTATCATTGACATTAGAATAGGACATCCATGTGAAAATTTAGAAAATTTGAAATATACATATGAAAATACATTTTCAAGGACATATAAGTCCTAGGATCAATTTGTTAATCAAGATGTCATATACTCCTAACAGATATGTGACTATGTACTCTAATCACATAATATATAACATGCTATATTATACAAAAAATTATAGTAGGTTCATATTCAAATTCTTAATTTATTATGCTAAATACATGTATTAAAAGACATAATATATATAATTAATATATAAGGTTATTAGAATATTATATAATATTTATTGTGATTTTTAATACATTTTAAAATATTTACAAATGTTTAAGAAATAATTATATAATTATTATAAATATGAGATACATGTATTGTTATGTATTACATATTAAATACATGTATTTTATTAAATTTAAATTAAAAAGTCAAATATTTTAAACATATATTATTTAATGCCATGTTCAAATATTTTAAACATATATTATTTAATGCCATGTATATAATAAATTATTATAAACATGGCATTAAATAATATATATTTAAAATATTTGACTTTTTAATTAAATTTAATAAAATACATGTATTTAATATGTAATACATAACAATACATGTATCTCATATTTATAATAATTATATAATTATTTCTTAAACATTTGTAAATATTTTAAAAATGTATTAAAATCACAATAAATATTATATAATATTCCTAATAATCTTATATATTAATTATATATATTATGTCTTTTAATACATGTATTTAGCATTATAACCTATATATTATACAAATTAAATTCATAAATATAATATATAATCACTTAATTTATAAATATGTAAATTTTGACATTTAATAATGTTAGGTATTTTAATCATGCCAACATATTTAATTGATATTTATTAATATACATATGTTAATATATGACCAAAATATTTATTATATAAATAACCTTTTATTATATAAATATCTCACATATAATTATACATTTAGTTAGAAGGGTGAATTTTGCAATATTTATGTGGTAATTTAAATTTGAAGAATCGAGAGTTATATTTATCATTCTTTGTAAATGTGTTAATGGCATAAGTTGTGCGTTGTAACTTGTAAATAATAGTAATAATAATGTTTAATGAATTTTTCAAGTAATATGCTTATATCCATTAGTATATATATCCTCATTATATATGCTAAAATAAAATGGATATAAGCATATTATTACATTTTAAATTTAATGAGGATATATATACTAATGAGTTGATATAATTATTTAAGTTATGCAGAAGGGTTAATTAGAACCACTTTAATATTTCTAGATATTTGTATAATCATGACATATTTCTATAAGCTAATATTGATATATGGATATAAATTATTTAATTAGAAAATCTTTACATTTTATACTTGGCATAAATATGTTACCAATTATTTTATATACATAAGGCATATGCTAAAATAAAATGGATATAAGCATATTATTACATTTTATCCACGTTATGTTTGAATGCCTTATATATTTTAAACATAATTATATTCATATACATGCATATGTTTAACAATTATGATTGTATTAGACAATAAAGCCAAGTTCCTACTGTTACAATTGTGGGATTTTTGGTAAAACACTCCCATTACTCAAGAAGAAAAAGCATAGAGGAAGAACTAAGCTACATTTTGATACAAGAAACCACTTGTTTGGTTAAGGATTCAAGGTAAGTTATGAGTTTTAGTTTGAGCTTTTGCTTGGGTTATGGTTTGAAAAACTTAGAAATGAAGTGGGTTTAGTGATTCTTAAGCTAATTTCATGAAAGAGGTTTTATAGAATTTCTATTGGATTTGTGTTGATTTGGGTTTTTATTTTCTCTTGAAGAAGAGAAAGAGAAAGGAGAAGAGCAAGAGGAAGAGCTCCATTTAGCAAGGATTTAGCAAGTATAAGGTGGGTTTCACTTTTATCTTTATGTTAGTAATGCTTTAAATACTATCTCAACTAAGGAAAATTAATGTTTTCCAACTACCTTGGAATGAGTATTGATTGAATTTTGAATTGTGTGTAAATTGAATTGTGATTGCCATTATGTGAGAAATTGATTAGTATATGATATTGCTTGAAATTGCCATGAATTGAATGAGCATGAATGAGATCATGAAATGTGAGCTAAGCAAGAAATATATCATTTTCAAGAATCAGCTTTATGGATGCATGAAAATCCATTTTCAGAAAATCAGTTAGTGGACAAGACAAGTCCAGTTTTTATGCATGAAATTCAATGTTATATGGGTTAGTTAAGTCCACCAGGAAAGTCACGTGCACGTTGACCAGTATAGCCTTCTCCCGGCTGCCCGATAGTGGCATAGGATGTTCCTTTTTGGACTCCTCAGCATATGACTACACTTGTGTAGCTCATCAGTAACCCGTGGACTTTTCGAACCATCAGGTATGTAATTTCGTGTTAGCATATGTTTGCAAGAATGAGAATTACATGGAGCATGAACATTGTGTTTTGAGATTGATAAATTTCATGAAATGCATGATTGTGTGATTGCTATACCAAAGTGCTAAAAGTATGATTAATGAAGCAATGTAGCTTATTAGCCTAAATATAAACGTGTTACCTACGAGCGAAAGCTCACCCCCACCTTCCCGTCCCATCTCCAGGTGAAGAGCGCGATTTCGAGGAACGAGCATAAAAGGCATACTCCAAGATTTTGTTTTTTGGTGAAATTCAAGTCATTTTGTTGTTACCAATGCTTTAGATGCATTTCAAGAAAACAGTAGCATTTTGGAAATGTATTTTGAATCATGTTGTAAAAGGGTTTGAAATGCCCTCTAAAGCCTTGTAATAACTTATATTTTCATATGAATGCAAGAATGTTAAGTTATAATGTATTTTGTAAAATCCATGTATGTTTCAAAACAATTGCATCATTGTATAGCATGAACATGATTAGATGATTAAGAGTGCGGTTTTTTCTTAGAATGGTATTTGGAAATACCTTAGAGTTTAAACATGTTATATGAGGTTGCATGTTGAGTTTTATGTAGGTGGAAGTATTAGGATTGAAAAATTGGTTAGTTGCATTTTCAAGGGAAGTGCTGTCAAATTTTCCTAAAATTTGACAGAACTTCGCCTCAGTATTAGACCCTCTTAAGGGTTGAATTAGATCGGGAAGTCTTCATGAATATTCTAGTAGAAGTTCAGAGCTTTCTAAGGATATATCGTTTGTCTCATTTGGAGCTAGGGTTAAAAAGTTATGAGGATTAGAACACATTCAGTTACTGTTCATGTTGCACATTGTCTTTGTTACATTGGCTAATGGCATGACAATTGCATTTGATTGGGTTTTACCTCCTTTAATGATGGAGTTAGCCTTAGCATCCTTCATGAGATTTGTAGTTTATCTTTTTATCTTTCCATGGAGGTATAGTATGTTCATATTGGAGCTAGGAATAAGAAGTTATAAGCTTTGAAAGATGGAAGTGTCAAGTGAATTGAAGTTGGTTTTAAGAATTGGAAGTTTGCATAAGCTTATAGGTTATGTATGATATAATTAAAAATATTTATGATTATTAAAATGAGTTAACATATTTGTAGATATATATACAGTAATATATATATACTAATTGTAATAATATATTTTACAATTATTATAGCATAATAGTAATATATATAATTTATAGATATATATAGCAGTTATAATATAGTTTATTCAACATTAGTAAGTGTCCTATGTTATTAATTAATTAGTTTTGGTATTTATGATAAGTACATAAATAAATTAATATATTTAAACTCAATTAGTATATTTACATATTGGTTTCTCAAATTCTTGAGTGTCTAAATGTTCCTTGTAAATTATTTATTATGCTAAATACATGTATTAAAAAGACATAATATATATAATTAATATATAAGGATTATTAGGAATATTATATAATATTTATTGTGATTTTTAATACATTTTAAAAATATTACAATATATAAAATATATATAAATTATCCTATAATATGTTTATAAATAATATTAGATATTACTAATATTAGGAATATTATATAATATTTATATGTTTAAATAAATTAATTAAATATTTTAAATTTAAGGACATAAATTTGTTATGTAAATTTATAATACATACTCTACCATATGTACATAATATATTATCACTCTTTAGTGAAGTTATCTATAATTTTTTACAAATGTTACTTATTATTGACTACATATTACAACATAAAATAAACATTATAAAGATGTCTTTATATAGGTTATAAGAACTTATAAATCAAGTAATATAAGTTATTCATTCATACCATTAACTCTAATAAGTTATTGGAAAGTTACATACTTCTTCCACTAGTCCTTTTAAGTTAGTAAGAAGAAAACACCTTTTAGTCCATAACCCCATTAAGATCATAGAAATCATGCTTTTAGAAGATACCCACTCTTTAGTTACACCATTGTCTCGCTTTTCTATATGTTTAAAGAAGTGATCCTACTTGATTATCTCACTACTCCATGTCCTTGTTTATAAATAACCTTTTCTAATAATTATAATTTATTCAATATGCTTATATTTTAGTAATATATATTATATAAATTGATACATATGTTAATGAATATTATCAATTTATTTTGTACATATTAAAATAATTTTATATTATAATAAAATAATATAAACATATTTATTTAATAATATATTATTTATATATTTAATCGTATTATATGTAAATATTATAAATAATATTATTATTTATGTTATTTAATATTATGCTACACTTTTATTACATAATATATTAGTTTATAAGGTTAAACTAAGTGATTAACCTTGGACATTTCTAGTTTTTACTTGCTTCCAATGTATATGAACTTATTATACAAAAAAAAAATGAAGCGATTGTTACCGGCTTCGTGGGAATTTTACCTTTCACTTCTTCAGCCCCAACTATGTTTTGTTGTGGAGTACCATTATGACTTTGTGCTAGGACTGTTTTTCGATGATGTTTTGTTTGGTGTTGCAGGTGGGAAGTTAATCATGAATGGAAATGCTTTTAAGGCTTTTAAAGCCCAGGTCCACATTGCATGGAGTCCTCATTTGTACATAACCTTGGTAAGGGGGATTCCAGGAACCAGAAGGCTTCACAGACGTACCTTAGAGGCATTGCGTCTTCGTAAGTGCAATCGATTGTGATGCGATGGAATACTCCGACGATTAGGGAATGGTCCAACAGGTTTTAGCATCGGCTATGATTTGTCTTTAATAGTTAGCTGCTCACAAACTGTATTGATCGTTTTCCTAGATAATGAATGTCACATTTATCTTCAAACAATAGCCTTCCAAGTGAAGTTTTTAACTTTAACAAGGAGAAAAGTCGATGGTGAAAGCATAATATAAGACAAAACTAATTAATAACATAGGACACTTACTAATGTTGAATAAACATGTATTTATGATAATTTAATAATTTACAGTGAAAGCATAATATAAGACAAAACTAATTAATAACATAGGACACTTACTAATGTTGAATAAACATGTATTTATGATAATTTAATAATTTACGGTGAACATTTAGACACTCAAGAATTTGAGAAACCAATATGTAAATATACTAATTGAGTTTAAATATATTAATTTATTTACGTACTTATCATAAATACCAAAACTAATTAATTAATAACATAGGACACTTACTTTCCATTTGATCCTATTGTCTGGTCCCATTTTTTACCTTGTAAATGATCAAATTTGTCTTATAATTTTCATAAAAGTTGTAGAACTTGAGGTTCTTTTTCGAACCATCCAAATAACACCTTAATCCGACATAATCTAGTTTTTCCCTAAAGTCAGAGCACAAATTTTACCCCTATGGAAGACTTGAAAATGAAACTTAACAATTTGGAAATATCATCTATAAACACAATCATACATCATTTTCATCAAAAGATACATTAAATTAATAATAATGTTATAATTATTATTATTAAAATCACAATAAACATTTATTATTATTATTATTATTATTATTATTATTATTATTATTATTATTATTATTATTATTATTATTATTATTATTATTATTATTATTATTATTATTATTATTATTATTATTATTATTATTATTATTATTATTATTATTATTATTATTATTATTATTATTATTAATTTGTATTTATTATTATTCAAATATATTATTACAATTTATTCAAAGTTATTATTATTGAAATTATTATTATTATTATATATTTTGTATTTATTATTACTCAAAATTATGATTATTAATATTATTAATAATATTATTATATAATTTGTATTGATTATTACTCAAATTTATTATTATTATTATTATTATTATTATTTAATTTGTATTTATTATTATTCAAATATATTATTACAATTTATTCAATTTAATAATAATATTATTATTATATAATTTGTATTTATTATTATTCAAATTTATTATTATTATTATATAATATGTATTATTATTATTATTATTATATAATTTGTATTTATTATTATTAAATTTTTATTACAATCCATTCATAATAAATACAATGTTTTTATATGAACATTAGTAAAAGTTGAATTTATTGATATAATAAATATAAAATTATACTTCATAATATTGTCATAAATAATAATATATATTACTATTATTATATCAATTTATTAATATATACAATTTTTATTAAGGTTATATTTTATTAAGGGCTTGAAGGTATTTTTAAAATAATACCTTTCTTAGCAATATCGATGTCGCGATCTCATCGGGACATATCCCAATCTCATCGGGATCCATTTAATCCTAATGCTCTCCATAATTGGAACTCTGTCCAATTACTATTTCTGATTCTCCAAACACTCTTATCGTGTGACCCTTTAGGCTCCGGTTATGTTGGCCACTTAGATTAACAATTAATGAAAGCAAGTCATGAGCGGTATCTAGCAACACATCATGACCCCCAATTGACCGGAAAGTAATCGGTTTGATGTATTCATCACGAACCAGATCACAACATGGATGATATGGGGCTTCGTATCCTCTTGAATACACATATTGGCTTCATTCGTTTCTCTTGCTAAGTTCAAACATTATTCGATTTAGTTGATAAAACTAATTGGGCTTGGGCTTGGTTATTTTAGGTATATGGAATTTACGATATTATAAAATATTATAAATTATCATATAATTGATTTCTAAGCATTTTATCAATTTTAAACTTGTACAATTTATAACCATAATATGTATATTACTTGATAAACATATGTAATAAATATTGATATTCTTGTATATGATAAGTACAATTAATTCAAAACTTAAAGCATTATAAAATATTTATAACATGTTATTTTCATTACTTTGTCCTTGTCAAGTATAAACTTATTTTAAAACATAACTTATGTGAGTTTGGATTAATTGTATGTATATGTACCAACATTTACAAAAGGTTATGAGTTTTTATATATTATCATATAAAATATTATAAATTATCATATATGATAAGTACAATTAATATCAACATTTTATTTATTATAAATTTAATAAATATTGATATTCTGTATATGATAAGTACAATTAATTCAAAACTTAAAGCATTATAAAATATTTATAACATGTTATTTTCATTACTTTGTCCTTGTCAAGTATAAACTTATTTTAAAACATAACTTATGTGAGTTTGGATTAATTGTATGTATATGTACCAACATTTACAAAAGGTTATAAATTTATAATATTTTATAAATTGATAAGCCAAACAATTCACCAAAGCATCAGCCCTCAGAATTTCTCCAATCTGAACAGCACATTTCACAACAGTATATCTCTTAGCACAAATGTCAAACGAATCACTACTTTATATCCCTGAAAAGATAAGATCTCAAACTTCAATCTTCATGAAGAACCTAAATTCCAATTCAACCTCTAACAATTTCAAATCTGCCAAACAATGTACTGATCAGGGCAGCAGTGAGAAACCTACATTTTAATAAATATAATGTATTATATTTATATTATACAAATTATAACTTACATTGAGGGGAGAGAATAGAAGAGAAGAAGAAAAATCCACACATTAAGAAGTTATAATTAATGTGGAAAAGAAAAACAGAAAAGCTGAAGCGCCACGTTCACTCACTGGTCACTACACAACAGAGAAGTGTTGGTTGGCGATGTGAAGAAATGACGGATGATAGTATGGACGTGACGAGGCGTTGGACTAGACTAGGAGGAAGAGAGAGAGACCGTTCACAAAGCAATAAATAAAAATTATGCTTGCTTCTGACAGGCTCGCTTTCTTTGGTCAATAATCTTCAAAGCATTCATCCTTCATCACAATTGTAATTAGGGTTTTCAACTTCACTTGATCAAGACCATTATAATTAGGGATCATAATCGACAAAATGTAAAATGTTACACTCTCTTCTTTAGTATTTGGTTTTAATATTTGTTTTATACTGAATATGTTTGAAATATTAAAAAAAGAGAATTTTAAATTGTGTAAGAAAAATAAAATTCTCTTTTTTTTAATATTTCAAAATTTGTGTTTTGATCTTATTTGTACCTTTTTGGTCATCCTCTAAATTTGTTGCAAACAACTTCAAACTTTCTATGGTTCCATTCGTTTTTGAAATTAATCTTCTTCGCCAACTAGTAGTGAATCATCTCTATATATGTATGTAAGAACAAGAGCTACACTTTTTCTTCCTTGAAATTGAGATACCTTAACATTTTACTAGGGTTAACATGTTACTATCGTCATTAAGTAGTTCATATCGTAACTTGTCATGTGATAGAAAAGAAACAAGCTATCACAACTATATTCCAACTCAACAGACCTCTCATTTTCCATCATACATCTAACATTAATGAGCCTATTGTCTATTCAACCATAATTATAATGTACGTGTTTTCCACGTATAAGACATACCAACCGAGGGCAAGGTACCCTATTCATATACAAAAAGTGAAGATATTTAGGTTCTGTTATGACTTGATTTTTTTTCGTTAGATGCAAAAAGTTGGCGAACGAGGAACGACTTAACATCACCAACTTTCTAATTCATGTTGCTTTCCAATTTTGGTGAGCCAAAGGTTGTTTCAACTAGACCACAGCGTGTTAAAATCATGTGATATTCACCTTTTCACATATTCATTTACATTTAAGGGTTTTATGTATATTCAATGGGTCAAAGTCCCTTCAAGTTAGGCTTTTCTTTATCCGCTTCAAGTAACTCAAGTCAAACCGAAACAAGCGAAAAGTCTAACAAAGCCTCTAAAGTCTTGGTTTCGATGAATTATCATTATTCTTCCTTTATGTAAAAGAAAAACAATGAAGGGTTATTACCTCATTCATGAATTTTAAGGGTCGGTGAATCGATTAATGGTTCAAAAGATTGCACCGGTATACTTGATGGTGTGCCTTGTTGAATAAATTAGGTAAGAGGAAGAAAAGGGGACTTCACTTGGTTCTATTAGCTAAAAAGTGACATAATCCTAAAGCCTTTTCTTAAAGATGTTGATATCAATTGTGAATAATAAATATGACTCATAATAATATGTATAATAAGTTCATATATAATAAACAAGTGATTGGCCTAAAATACCATAGTAAATTAAAGATATATTCCATAATAATTAAAGATACATATAAAGTATTGCATATAATGTTAAACATGCACCTGATGTTCGTTTGCACTTGATATCTGTTGGCAATCTTGATGATGAGGGTTATGTGAGTACCAATGGTGGTGGTATATGGAAGCTCACTAAAGGTTCGTTGGTGGTGGCTCGTGGTAGAAAGCGCTCTGGCTTATATTGGACAACAACGTCAATATGTACTGACAGGGTAAATGCAGTTAAGAATGACTCTTCAGTATTATGGCACAGGAGACTTAGTCACATTAGTGAGAAAGGATTGAATGTATTGGCCAAGAAGATCTCTTATCAGATTTGAAGGGTGCTAAAAAGTGTGAGAACTGCTTGGCTGGAAAACAACACAGAGTTTCTTTTAAGACTAATCCTCCTTCAAGAAAGACTGAGTTGCTTTAGTTGGTGCATTCAGATTTGTGCGGTCCTATGAAGACAAAGACTTTGAGAGGTGCATTGTATTTTGTTTCTTTTATTGATGATTGTTCCAGGAAATTATGGGTCTATGTCTTGAAGACCAAAGACCAAGTGTTGGGGGTCTTTAAACAGTTTCAGGCTTCCGTTGAGCGAGAGACTGGAAAGAAGCTGAAGTGCATTCGCACTGACAATAGTGGTGAATATTATGGGCCGCTTGATGAATACTGCAGACAGATGGGCATTAGACACCAAAAGACTCCTCAGCTTAACGACGTGGCAGAAAGGATGAACAGGACCTTGATGGAGAAAGTCATATCCATGCTTTCTGAAGCTAAGTTGCCTTATTCATTTTGGGGTGAGGTTTGTATTAATTTGAACATGTTATTAATTATCTCCTTATTGTTTTGCAAGGTGATGTTCCAAACAGGGTGTGGTATTTCAAGGATGTTTCCTATGACCACTTGAGAGTGTTTGGATGCAAAGTTTTTGTACATGTGCCTAAAGATAAGAGGTCCAAGTTGGATGCCAAGACGAGGCAGTGCATTTTCATTGGTTATGGCCTTGATGAGTTTGGTTATAGGTTGTATGATCCCGTTGAGAAGAAACTTGTGAAAAGCTGTGATGTTATCTTCATGGAGGATCAAACCATTGAAGATATTGACAAGTTAGAGAAGCCAGGGCATTCTAGTTACGGAAACTGGTGATCTTGATCTATTTCTCGATTGGTGCTCATGATGATGTCCAGAATCATGTTCCTGATTAGCATGTTAATGTTGAAAATGCTGATGGTGATGCTGTTGTTGATGAGGTAGATGTTCATGCTCCTGAAGTTGTGGATGAGTCAACTATTCCACTTAGGAGGTCTACTAGACATCATGTTCCTTCTTCCATTACTCATCGAGGATTGGGTGTTACTCATCGATGGGGAGAACACAGAATGTTATGAGGAAGCCATTGAAGATGAGCATAAGGATCATTGGATTGAAGTTATGCAAGATGAGATGAAATTTTTGCATGAAAATCACACCTATGAGTTGGTGAAGTTGCCTAAGGGCATGAGAGCTTTGAAGAACAAATGGGTATTCGAATCAAAGTGAAAAGCGATTTGAACCACGGTATAAAGCAGATTGGTTGTTAAGGATTTGGTCAAAGGAAAGGTATTGACTTTGATGACATTTTCTCTGTTGTAAAAATGTCTTTTATTGAATTCTTGGTTTTTTGCTAGTCTTGATATGGAGATTGAGCGGATGGATGTCAAGACAACCTTCCTTCATGGTGATTTGGAGGAGGAGATTTACATGGAACAACCTGAGGGCTTCAAGGTGAAAGGAAAAAAGACTTTGTGTCTGGCGAAGAAGAACTTGTATGGGTTGAAGCGAGGCTCCTAGCGGTGGTATAAGAAGTTTGAATCAGTTATAGGGGAGCAAGGTTATAAGAAGACTTCTGGAGATCACTGTGTGTTTGTTCGCAAATTTTCTGACGATGATTTTATCATATTGTTACTTTATGTGGATGATATGTTGATTGTGGGCAGGAATGCTTCTAGGATTGCTGAGTTGAAGAAGAAACTAAGTAAGTCTTTTGTCATGGAAGACTTGGGTCATGCCAATCAAATTTTAGGCATGAGAATTACTCATTCTGAGGATGCCAAAAGCTATACTTGTCATGAGAGGTACATAAAAAGGTACTTCAAAGGTTTAGTATGGTAGGGCTAAAACATTGCTAGCCCACTTGCTCCTTATTTCATGTTGAGTGTCAACCAATGTCCTACTAGAGATGAAGAGAAGGAAGAGATGAAGAAAGTTCCATATGCCTCAGCAGTTGGCAGTTTGATGTATGTTATGGTGTGTACCAGGCCAGACATTGCTCATGCAGTTGGTACAGTAAGTCGTTTTCTCTCTAATCTAGGTAAAGAACATTGGAATGCAGTGAAGTGGATTATGAGGTATCTCAAAGGTACAACTGACTTGAGTCTTAGTTTTGGTGGTGATAAACCTTTGTTAGTTGGTTTTACTGATGCAGACATGGCAGCAGATGTTGATTCTCGAAAGTCTACATCAGGTTTCATAATTAAGTTTGCAGGGGGAGCTATGGCATGGCAATCAAGGTTGCAGAAGTGTGTTTCTTTGTCAATCACAGAAGCTGAGTTTATTGCAGCTACAGAGGCTTGCAAGGAGTTGTTGTGGATGAAAACTTTTCTTCTTGAGCTTGGTTTCAAGCAGGTCCGGTATGTGTTATTTTGTGATAACCAGAGTGTTATTCATCTTGGAAAGAATGCTAGTTTCTATGTAAGATCGAAACACATTGATGTTAGGTATCATTGGATATGAGATGTGGTGAATTCCAAGTTGCTAGAGCTAGAGAAGGTTCATACAGTTGATAATAGTGTTGACATGATGACTAAAGCATTGCCGAAGGAGAAGCTTGAGATTTGTAGAAAGTGCACATAATTGCACATAATAGGAATCTCAGGATTATGATCACATCATAATTTCCTTCATGCTATGTCATATAATAGGATATGGGACCAGCGCCGCTCTAAGACCGCCTTTTCAACAATGGTTTAAGCCGTGGGGCTTGCTTTGAATCGTTGCACACACGATCCATGAGTGGTGCCGGCGTAATACTATTACGATTCTGGCTACCAACCGCCCACCTAATTATGCTCAATCTCGTTTCAATGGAGGTGGTGCAATCCACCAAATAAACATTTTGATATGGAAATGCCGCTTTCACGAATATTGCGAATACAAAGCTAGAATAGTTCACTGTAGTTTACTGAAGGTAAAATTGTAAACATCATCATTCCATATCTGATCTAGTAAACTATCGATTCCAAAGTATCGACTTCATTTTACTCGATTATTTGATCATCTGGTCATCTCTTGCGAGGTTGATTAATGCGAGGAAAGGAGGAATAAAGTTCACAATCCATGGAAATTCTTACTTCAACTTGTTTTTGCTAACTAATGTGGGTGGCGTAGGAAATGTTAAGGCAATGTCTATCAAGGGTCTAAAAGCGGGTGGATACACATGAATAGAAGCTGGGAGAAAAGCGGCGGTAAACACATACCGAGAGGCCAAAGCCTTTCTTTCGAGTCACCGCAAGAGACGAAGCGAGACCATCACCACCTGATGTCGTTCCGCTAAGCGGGAATTCGGACAAACTTTGAAGGAGGCCGGTTCAAGTAAAGTTTTATATTAGTAAACTAAAAAGGAAGCATTTCAAAGCGTTGCCTGAGCTAACAACCAAAGGAGCACCTAGGATTCAAAACTGTATCCATATTTATGTATTATTTACACGTAATCAATATCAAATTGCATAGAATAATAAAGATTCCATACCTTGTTGTGACTCATATATTAGTACTACGAAGTGCAGGAAATTTTAAGAACGTTAACATGCAACAGCAGCTCATTAGAAATCGCAAAGTTCACTTGCAATTACAAAAATGGATTATGCATTCTTTCATCACTCGTCAACGACTGCAAACTTCACTACAAAATTCACAGCGAGAAAGCAGAGTTAGTCTCCAAAATGGAAGAAAACCTGAACTCAGTTAGTCAGGATTTTACATGCTCGATGTGCACCAAACATGTGTGCCAAAATCCAGAACCGCTGACTCATAAAAGAGCATCTCACATCATCACACCAACCATTATGCGAGCTCCATAATTCAGCAAGGAGTATTTCACTCTCAAAACAATTTTACCCTTCTCCACGCCAAGCTTTCCACCCATAACCAACCAATGGCCCGGTGGATCCTTTGGCCCTTTTGTCATCTCAGACATGTCCACAAACTTTGCCAACTTATTGCGCAAACTAATTTCTCTCGATGGGATGGCAAGAACAAGATCTTTAAGTAGCAACCCTAAGAATAAAAAGCTTTTGGAAAGTACATACTTCTTTCCCAGTAATATATGGTACACCAGATGGGTTGAGGATATATCCCACATCGTTAAATATGAATCCACTCCCTACCCAAATAACCAGAGATTTACGGTAAGAGCCAAGTGATCGAGAAAGATAAACAAAGCAAAGAATTATTCCACCACAAACCCTTTTCCTGATTTTGATTTGACCTGAAATTGTATTGTATGACTATCCGACTTGCAAAACCTTTGATTTCCAACATCCTGTACATAGTTCTTAATCTCCATACTTGACAAAGGTGATGCCTGATCCTTTTTAACATATATCATATCCTTACCACCAATAGTAACTGAAGTAATAACATGTGTTCCGAATTTCTCAATAAAGCTGCAAAATGAGTAAAGTGGGCATTATGAAACTTCAAAGTTGCAATAGGAAACCAGTTTTCTATGCATTTCAAAAGTCGTACCTTGCCAAGGATGAAGGGTCCTCGCAAGGTGTGACAGCGAATTTAACACTTTCCTGCAAAACAAGTGGGAATCTCATAAGATGAAACTTGGCAAGTGGAATATAAAATCCATCCATTGAAAGGGTAGCCGTAGATGCAGCATCAATATGCTTTGAGCCATTAAAGCTAAAAGCAGAGTTGAAGCTACCAAGAGGATAATCTGTTGATACACCTGCCTTCTGATTAAAGTTAGACGCCATCTGCAGTCATTCATCATAACTCATAAGAAGTAGATTAACAACACTTCTTGTTTATAACTAGAAAACTTTCGACAAATATTTGCCCATTTCTCAAGCATTTTACCAAATGCAAAATCACCCCAAGAGGCTTAAACTTGACTACAAACTGGAACCGACCAAACCACAACACTAATGTCCTAAATCTAAATGTGGAACTCCTCAAATCGATCCGTTCAAAGCATACTACGATAAACGATGAAAATCCCTTCTCAGATTTAAGCCAAAAACAGCATTCATGGAACTACGTCTAGTTTTCAGCCATTATATAGTCTACAGTACAAGACAATCAGTGAAGCTCCAGATACGAATGCCCAACAGCTGCACTAGCTGGTGAAACAAATTGCAGCAACTGTGTGAAAGGCATCATAAGTTCTAATAAGACTTCTAACCCAGTAAGACCAATGTTGCTTGTATCACCAAGAGCCTAGCACATTAATACAGAGAAAAGCAAAATATCGCAGATAGGAATCCAAGCCTCATGGAAAGTTGCAAACACCGGAACTTTGGCGTCCGACTGACTGTACAGAGTTTTGATGTCTCAGAAACGTTGGTTACAACAATCCCATCGTATAAGTAGAGATCTCTGGTATGCTCCTCATCAATCTTCACCAATCTAGACCCTGCAACCTCTTTACAACATAGCAGTCTCGTGTTAAAATTCACATCGAATCCTCTTCCCAATGCTTGAACTGCATTGATCAACGCATGCATGGCTGTCGAATTGGCATCATCTCCAACCACCTCTCCCATTCTGATCACAGAAACTCCTGCAATCTCTTCTAATATAGCTAAAGCTCCAAACTTTGTTTCAAATTTCCAGCCCACAACATGAACAACAATGAAATGAAAAATCCCTCCCCTACCCACAATCGATTGACAAGGAAAGTTTCAAACTTTTTACCACTTGAAGATGCAGAAGAACATGACTGAACTCCAAGTCGCACCTCGAAACCCATCCCTCTGTTCCTTGTTTCTTATGCTTGATGAAAGGATACAGGGTTGAATAGAAGTGGAAATATTTGCGGAGATTCTCAGTTGATTGAGAAAGTTCAAGTCGGCATGTTTGTGATAATCTTGTTTAGATCTTGGTTCCATCGAAACATCGTTGATATGTACTTCCTGTTCCCATCTCTCTTCGAGTAATCTCTGTATTGTTATGTTTTCAGTAATATCTCCTTAGTCTGTAGTCTTTTGCCTCTTTTTCACCGTATATTTAAGAAGTTACTCCCTCCAATTTTCCAATTATATACGATTCTGAGCCTGTACCCATAACACAGGCATCGACTTACATTCAGGTCCAGTCTTATTCCATTTTCTTTTCAAAGGAAACATTACATGGTCAAGTAAGCTGCTTGTGTTGATCTGCCATTGAAACTCAACTTTGAATAGCTTAGGATATGGACACGTGGATTTTCCACCTCATCCAACGGCTACCAGGTCCAAACCCATTAAATTTAATCATGAGTTTGACATTTTTATTCCATAATCAGAACTTGCATGTTCTTCGAGTTCCTGTCATCTTTGTTTCTAGTAATTACTACATATTTTTTATACCAAAAACTTGCCCTGTTTTTATCATATTCTATTAGTATATCATACCTCCTTTTCCAGCATAAAATTGAAGCCAGACACACAGATTTTTTATTATACTGTAAAGACATTAGATCAATTTTGGTGGAACTCTTATCAAGTACAGGACAGGGCACTCATTGCTCATCATGAAGAAATTATATATTCTGCTAAGCTTCTTCGGCATCCACATGTATGCAACCAGATTAGGTGATAACAGAGCAGACTCAGACACATGGCTGCAGAGTCTGGCTAAGTCCAAATTTTAGCTAAAAGGGTCCCTTACAATTGAATAAAGCTTGCACCTACTACTACTGTTCTGTACTGTTTTACTTATCTAATCAAGAAAAGAGAACACACATTTTAGACAAGACGATAATGTTCTGTCATTGTCAGCAAACTCTGGCTATTATACCTGTTCAGTCACTGAAAAAGGACAATGGTGACTGAATGTTGGATTAGTTCTTTATGACAGTTTGTTTGATCAATCAAGAAAATGACTATGGAATGGAACTTGTACATAAGCTTATAACACAACTCATATAGAATTTCCTCCACAGCTCAGTAATACCTGAAGGTGGTAGCTCTGAAATTCTCTGCACTAGTTTGCCATTGTAGATTATGCAATAGCTGAGTCTGTTAATGGTTTGACCATGTAACAGTTGACAGTTGACAGTTGACAGTTGATGGTTAAAGCATGCAGTTTGGTCGAGAACTGAAGCAAGATTCTTGTGATTTGAGGAATAGTGAGGATTTTGACAGGCTGGCCTTTGAACAAATTCTAAACTTTCCATTACACCACCTGACCAAGTATGGATACTAAGAATCTAAAACCAGCAGACCAAGTTGCATAGGTAATCTGAAAATACCATAATGATATGAACAGATGTTATATTCTATACAGAAAAGGTCGGAACTGGGAGGCTTTATTCTCCGATCAGTCTACCTAATAGAAGTCAATCTTGTTACATCTTTTGGTAGTTGTCACTGTCTAATTATATGCACTGAAGATATATCTCTTTGATGGAGCTGGAACAAAAAGAAAATTCCCAAATTTTCCCACCTCAGTGAGAGTTTCTAGTCCTCTTAGCTGAGAACAATTGACGTAAGAATGCAAACTTTCCCTTTAATCGAGCAGACAATACAGTCATGGTGCCATTACTTGCTGCTGCGACACTGATGTTGGATTCCGGAACGGATGGTGATGGTGATGGTGGTGAGAGCATGAAAAGACATGCATTGAGCATGCGGATGATCTGGCGAAGGAAGGTCTCAAGTTGGGGTCTTCAACCCAACATGACTGTATGATAAAGGCCAAATCAGGGAGATATCTTCTGGAATACTAGGCCTCTCTTGCTGCATAATTTGCAACTTGATAAATTCGAATTGATAGCTTAAAGCACAAACTCAACTCTATCAAACGGCAGAAGTGCCTAAAAGAATTGGAACAGGGATAATCACCTTAAAAGCAGCTGCATAAGCAGCCTGCAAATTTGACATGCCTTCAAATGGCATGCGGTTAGTGACTAGTTCCCACAAAACTATTCCAAAACTGTACACATCAACCTTGTTGTTATAGTGCTTCTTCTCTCCCTGTCGCAAGGTCACGGTGCTATACAACTGCAGAGGCAACTTCTGTCAGAAACTTGACGTTTTCAGTTGGTACAGTATTGCAACAGAATGGAACTGGACTCATATATTTCAAAACAGGGCATTTAATGTCAGAAAAACCGATCAAAGTTCAAAGCACCAGTATTGAATTACTAGTTCGATGCATCGGGCACTTGTAAGACTGAAGATAACACATTGTCGTTCTCAAATTAGAATCGGTTTTGGAGTAAACAAATTGAATTCACTCTTCAGGCCATAGAAAACAAAGCAATCTAGTTAGTGTGAAGAGAAGGAAGAAACCTCAGGAGCCATCCAGCGGTATGTTCCAGTTTCTGCAGTCATCATCTCAGTCACAGATTCTTCTCTGGCAAGGCCAAAATCTGCCAGCTTCACCGACTTCTGATTCGCCGTAAGCAACAGATTATCTGCGTTATTGGACAAAGCAAACTTTAAAATTAAAGGAACCATCAACAGCCACATTTTCCTCAACAACAGAACCTTATATCAGGCAAATTCTTGGAAGTACCTGGTTTAAGATCTCTGTGGATGATGCCATTGGCGTGCAAACAATCCATAGCTCGAGCAATGTCAA
Organism: Erythroxylum novogranatense; assembly: GCA_029891385.1. Classification (NCBI taxonomy): domain Eukaryota; kingdom Viridiplantae; phylum Streptophyta; class Magnoliopsida; order Malpighiales; family Erythroxylaceae; genus Erythroxylum; species Erythroxylum novogranatense. Next base: position 31,735,909 of record CM057225.1, on the reverse strand, counting down.
GGGCATAACTTAGAGCCACACGAGATTCTAACTGTCTTGGCCGAATACTAACCAAATACTTACGAAGTGACATCCCAGGTAAAAGCTCTGTTACTATTACCATTAATGGATCCTTACAAGCTCCAATAAACTGCAGAGACAACGGAAACGCGATGAAGAAGCATACAATTCCATCAATCCTAAAACCAAACAACATCACATATTCGCGACTAGCCAATCAGAACAACACACCATTCAGAATTAGAACACTAACCTTAACAAGATTCTCATGTTTAACTCTAGACATCATATTCACTTCGCGGATAAAACGACCCTCGCTGAGTGAAGAACTTTAATAGCAACAACTTGATCACTGTACCTGGAAAAGGTTTGATCCCATCCAAGTAAACAGGAAAACGAACCTCAATTGCAGAGTTATTCAATTCAATATGAAATATAATGCAAAAGCCATTGATTTACACTAAGTATTTCAAGATCAACATAATCCAAACAAAAACTGAACACAAACTTATCAGAAAGGAACCCATGTTTAGAACATTAAACCCATCTTTTGTGATGCTCAAAGTCATGAGACACATAGTAACCACTAATTTGAGTTCCAATACCACAGGAACAGTAAATAATACTTTAAACACTTAGATAAGAACAAAGAAAAGACTGGGTCGATTTCATATGCAAAAATCTCACCATGAAAACACAAGTAGTAGACAACTAAGCCTAATCGACAAACCTTCCTTCATAAACCTTCCCGTGAGCACCTTCACCAACTTCAGCGCCGATGAACAATAACTTGGGGTCGACCAGCAGAGTCTCATCAATAGATAATTGTGGGGCTGTTGCAGAAACATTCTGGGACACATCTGCTGCTGCTATCTCGTAATCCCTCTTCCCTCCTCCTCTGTTCTTGTCGCTCCCAGAACTCATGTCCCAAACTTCCGAAACCTCAGATTATGTCGGAATTCCCCATCCCACCATCTCCAAACTCTTTGGAAACTTATATATTTTAGTATTTTACCTAATACCCACCATTTCCTTTCAACTTAAACATAAGACGAAAACAAAGTCCAACCCTTTTCACCACAAACGCTTCCCTTTCATCCAGAAAAGATGAAATTTCTTCAGGACTTATTAAACAAAAACAAAAACTTGATCTTGAAGCTCTGTGAGAGTTTGGCTTGAAATGGAAGCAGCACCCTTTTGCGTGCAACTTATAAACTAAGAGAAAACACCGCCTCCATTAGCTAGAACAAAAAGGAACTACTAACATAACTTACAGTCGACGAACTTAGAAGAGAATAAAACAGAGTCGGTTGTACTTTAAGCTAATACTACGACTCAATCCCCACAACCACGAACCATAACAGCTACTCTCTCATTCTCAGTCTCTCTTCCACTCTCCGTTTGCAAAAAGAAATTTATCGGCGAGAACAGAAAAGTTCCGACGACGGTTCAAAAAACAGAGTGAAAGAGTATGTTTGCGAGAGAGCGACAAAGAAGCAAATGGACAAATAAAAGGACAGAAACACACAGATGATGTGCGGAGAAAATGAAGAAGCGAATAAGTAAACAACACGTGGAGATCATCTGGTTCTTTGGATGATGCCAGAGCAGAGCCTTCACGTTTTCCAAACACATAAATGTCCAAATACAAATTATATCCACCTTTCTTCCATTAAAATTTTTACAGAAGAAAACTACAGTCCAAACCCATATATAATCATTATCTGTAGTTTAAATCCCATTTTTAGAAACCCAGAAAACGAAAAGTTCTTAGCTTTCATTGAAACGTAGAAAAGGAATAAAAAAGAGTAGTTGACTCAACAAAGATCGAGCAAAAGAACAGGAGGCACTGTTGACCCGTCTTTATGGTAAAGGATAAAATAAACATGCGACTTTTATAAAGAGACTTTAGATTAAAGCTTGAACTGAAGCAACTTGAAGAGGTTTTTAATGGTTATCTACTCAGCTTAGCTGCTTGGCTCCATTTAGTTAGCTAGCAACTTCGAGTCAGTCAAGTCCCTGTCTTAGAAACAGAGGACTTTCCCTTTTTTTTTTAAATGAGAAAACAGAGGACCACATCGAAAACCACACGAACGAATAAGAATGAGAGACTCGGTGTACGGTACACCCCGCAGGTTTGGAAGAGATGGACAGTGGGTCCCCATACAGTGATGGAGAGTTGAGTTTGGAGGCAATGACATGGGGACACGTGTCGAGCAATAATGGAGAAGACGAATGGTTGGTTCTCATTAATCCTAGGTAGTAGCGGCGGTGGCGGAGAAACGATCATGCATCTCTTATAACTTCCAACTGGTCACAACTCCTAATGAGCGCCTCCACCGCCGGTGAAACGAGCCTGTTAGGTAGTTGTATCTCTTATATCTTCCAAACTGACCACCAACTCCTAATGACCGCCGCCACCGCAGGTGAAACGAGCTTTGGTGTTATTAGGGAGCCCACTTTAACTATAGATCCATATTATAGGCTTAGTGATGAAAGCACTCGTGGGCTTTGACACTAAATTTTAACTCAAAGCTTTAATGCATTAAATTTATAAGTCTTTTTTACTTATATGTTCTTCACTAATTTAATCTCTTTCTAATATATGATTTTTACTCAAATTTGATATCCCAACAATCTCTCCCTTAAATGTGAATTTTCACATTAGGCTTGGACTATTCCTTGAACGAAAACCTTTTTGCTTAACAATTCGAGTATATAACGTCATCAAGAGCCCTTCTATTCTACTAGTCTAGGCCTAGTAGGAGTTTTCTTACTTTTTTTTGGTGAGAAAGCAACCATGGGATACAACTACCATTCTCATATTCATCTCTTGTCAAACTATTGTCTCTGATACCACTTGTTGAAATTAGAGAGCTCATTTTTGTGAGAGATCTACATCATGGACCTAATGATAAAACATACTCGTAAGTTTTGACACTACACTTCAACCAAATATCTTAAGACATTAAGTTTATGAATCATTTCCACTTATATGTCCTTCACTAATTTCATCTCTTTCCAATGTGAAATTTCTACTTACACTTACATCTCAACACCTACCAATTTGACTATTCATTTAAATTAAATTTATTAATTTTGAATTATAATTTTAACTTAAAAGTAAATCTTGTTAAAAAATAAAGTTTATTGACAGTCTTTGAATCCCAACTATTTCACCTTCGAATTTGAGAACCATAAGGTGGGTATTAAGGAAAACAAAAAGCTTATCTCTTTCCATGGAAGTGTCTTTCTTTCCTTCATTAATGTCAAAAATCATGTGTAGTTGAGTTGAAAATAGGATGTTCATCATATCTCCCAATCTGGTTACAAATTAAAGAAAGAAAGATCGGTTTTAAACATTGGGATTTAGCAAATTCGATCGTTTCTCCGGTAATGATGTTTAATCTTATGCTATGATGTAATCCAGAATGAATTTGATTTGTTAGAAGTTATGGCAAGAACTCATTGATTAGTTGAGTCAATTAAAGTCGCTTTCCAAGTCATTCTGTCTTCTTCTACACCCATTGTAAGTTCATCGCTCTTTTAGCCCGATGTTTCCAATCTGTTTGTGTTAATGTGTAAACCATCATGCTCAAACAAGTAAAATGTCTTGCTAGTAGTCCCACCATAGTCCCCGAAATCCCAAGTTAAACTTGAACGCCATGATCGTAGACCGAAGTCCAACCTGTAAAAGGAGCACAAGTTTATGCGAGCTCCATGTTTAGGTCGTGCAGTCCCGCCAAGACTCCACATGAAGTTGTTGTGGACGGTTTCAAGTTCACATAACCCCGAATAGGAAGTGAGTTTGAGAGTAGGTCAAGAACCAGTGGTTCGTTGGTATATAATCGTCCCATACCGATCTCACGAAGCTATGAGAATACATGCAGGATGGCATATGCAAATGCAATGGAAATCCCAATAATGGCCGTCGTTGTGCATGAAGTGGTAAATCTGCACCTAGTGCTTGACCAACTCGACGGTCAAGCCATTGCTCAAAGAGAATGGGAACACATAGATCAAACCAGTTGTTTGAATGATGATTCTGTGGCGATCCACAGATGCCTTTGGATTGTTGAGTAACCACAAATGAACAACATGATCTCATACCACCACCATTCCAGCAAATCGAGATCGACTAGGCAGCCTAGAGATATCGAGACCACCGACCATGGAATACGGAAGAGCTGTGAGTCCTGCCACGGTTTTAACGAGGTTTTGGAGGCAATTATATATGTAAACAACCCTATATTCATGTTAATTGTATTACAAGCAAGCGCAAAGTGCAACCCCTTTGCTCCTAGCTTAAAGTGAACTACTGAAAAGGTAGTTGATTGGAGTGTGAAGTATGACCGCAACAATGGCGGATACGGAAGAGGAGAAGTAATGCCTTGAGTTCTCGTGAACGACCTTGTTGGGTTCGTAGCGACTTGAGCTATCGCCTGTATGCGTAAAACAATGAAATCCTTAACAAACCTTGTAATCTCGGGATCTTGGCCTAACTCGAGGAAGATTGGTTCAACATTCAACCACAAGAAGCTAACGGGTACTGTAACACTTAAGAGGAGGAGGAGGGCTCTCTGATAAGTGAGAGAATATGTTATGTTATTATCAGAGATCACAACTAGGTCTCTTATTGGTATCTCATAATTGTAATATCTCATAATTACTCTCTTAAATTTGTCCTTTCATCATCCTATACCCCACTTGGTTATGAGTATGGTCAAAGTGTCAACTCTTACTTAGACTAAGTCTAGCCAAGTGATATCGATTCATGTCATAGACTCATTACTTTATATGTCCACGAAGACACTCTTCATGACATATTTATCTTCTGCCGAGACTTAAAGTAATGATCCCGACAAAGAGGCCAGTATCTCTTCCGCTATCACGAAGTGATGAATCCTTTATTAATTACTCAATTACCTTGAATACCTCAAATCGCACTCCAAGCACCACCCTATGAGTAACCTCCGAAGTAATGAGGAATGGAGTCAAAGCGTAATCGATGTCAAGATATCTTTGAGTCTTCAAGTCTGAGGATCTTGCTGCAATTCTTATGATGAGATTATCATCGACATTAGAATAGACATCCAGTGTGATGATCTCGTGGCAGGTCATCCAACGTATTTACTACCGCTAAGAAGCATCCACATGTCAACTCTAAATATCTCATATGATTCCAATAATTAAATATGGTGATAATTTATATATCTCATATTTATTATGCTAAAATAAACTAATATATCATATTATACAAAAAAATAAACTAAGTGATTAACCTTGAGTATAAATTAAAATATTTATAATAGTGTATTAAATATTATTATATAAAGTAAATATAAATGTAATATGAACATTTAATAACAATATATTATTAATAGGAATATATCTAACCAAAAAGGGAAACTTTATTCCTAATATATAAGCATTATATTATAAATAATTATTTAATAAAATTTAATAGTATGTGTAAATATTTAATAATATATGTGATATATTATAATATAACATTATGTACTGTGGAATAGCTAATCTTTAGTGTTTTTATTGAAGGAGTGAAATGCCACCTCGTAGAAGGACACGAGGAGTTATGCAAGGATTGGTCGCACCCGACTCTCCACTAAGGGAGGAGAGTACTGATGAGTCTGTAGCCTCAGTGAATGCTGAGGTTTCTATTGGGCAAAGTACTGAGCCTGCTTGGTCACAGTCTCGGGAGTCTCCTCTTCCGCAGGAGCAAGTGCCTGCTCCACTAGACAATATTAATAATTTAATATTAATAATCTTAATATTATAGATTATATAATAATGTTAAATAATATAATATTCTTTGAATTATTATAATATGTAGATAACATTGTACATTGTTATTAAAATATGTGAATTATTATAATATGTATTATTATTTTTCTTAAAATAATTGAACATAATGAATAGCAATTTCTTAAATCAATTTCCAAAATCCTTAGAAACAATAAATCTAACTTTGTAATAATCTTCGTAATTCGCATATACTAAAATCTATCAATAATTAAAACTGTGATTTTAAGGGATTTTAGAATTTTCTCATAGTTAATCATAAAATTCTAGAATAACTATGCAATTAAATATTATCGAATATATATAATTTAAATATATAATAATCTATTGTAATCATAAATATACGTATCAAATAATATATATTCAAATTATTATCATTATTTTTACTAATAATTTTTACATATTTTATTGTTATATGTATTTATAATAAATTAACCATTTTATATTGAATCCATAATTATAAAATAAATATATGGATAATTTAAAATATAAAATTATGTTCCTTTTCCCAATTCCATGGGTAATTAAGAAATATAATCCTATATGTTTAATGAAAATATATATAATTCAACATATTATATATCAATAATATTATCGATATTAGGATAATATTATGTCAAATAAATATTATCCTAATATAATATGTTTATGTAACATTGTTACTAGCTATTCCACAGTACATATGATATATAAATTAAACATATGCAGTGTTAATAAATTCCATCTTCAAGCCCTTAATAAAATTTTTTAAAAAACCACAATTTCGTATTATTTAATCAATCTAGAATCTGAACGCGTTGCAACTAAGAAGAAACTCTTTTCTTCTCATTCATTGATGAAACTTTCAAATCTTAGACAATCATTGATTTAAAAATACGACATCAAAATCATCAATCTAGCACTTGTCGGAGCTAGACATTGATCAACAACAAAAGCCCGAAAATAGGAATAAGATGGTCACTAAATAAATATATTTCACCAACACAGTTATGAAGTTAAGAACATGTAAATTCACTAGATAACCTCAACGGAAATTATGCGAGATAAGTCAAATGCTTAAATAGAGTACATATTTCATAGGCAAAAACTTGCACCTTGAATATGAAAGAGGCCTCCAAAGGGTAAGTTTCGTCTAAGTAGAGTAGGCTTCTTTGGAGCAGATTGGTGGTCTATGACCGATGGAGGACGCGGAGCTTGATGACTTGCCACATTTTGCTTACGAGCCTTGTACATTTCTTCGTCTCAATCGAACTAACCTCTTAACTCAAGATAAATGTGACATTCATTATCTAGGAAAACGATCAATACAGTTGTGAGCGACTAACTATTAAAGACAAATCATAGCCGATGCTAAAACACATTGGACCATTCCCTAATCGTCGGAGTATTCCATCGCATCACGGTCCGATTGCACTTACGAAGACGCAATGCCTCTAAGGTACGTCTGTGAAGCCTTCGGTTCTGGAATCCCCTTACCAAGGTTATGTACAAATGAGGACTCCATGCAATGGGGACTGGGCTTTAAAAACCTTAAAAGCATTTCCATTCATGATTAACTTCCCACCGCAACACCAAACAAAACATCATCGAAAAGCAGTCCTAGCACAAAGTCATAATGGTACTCCACAACAAAACATAGTTGAAATTTGAAGAAGTGAAAGGTAAAATTCCACGGAAGCCCAGAATAATCGCTTCATTTTTTTTTAACGCAATATGGTAATAGAACTCATAGGTAAACCAACAGGGCACAAGACTAACAAAGATATAAAAGAATGAATATGCTAAAATAAAGAGAAAAAAATTAAATTCTTGATACGCGAGCTTCAGTGGATCTCTTGGAACTTTTGTCAAACACGAACTGAGCGGAAAAGCGTAAAGCCATATTACAGCAAACGAGCACGGGGCAAACAAGAAATAGTTGCCCAAAATAACAAAAACTTTCAAAATCCTCTATCTAATGACAAAGCTTAAAGTCAAATTAAATATTGATTTCCCCCATTAACCAGAATAATTATACAAAAATCAAGAAACTGCGCGAAGAATGTGAATTGAAAACTTACATTGAGGGGAGAGAATAGAAGAGAAGAAGAAAAATCCACACATTAAGAAGTTATAATTAATGTGAAAAAGAAAAACAGAAAAGCTGAAGCGCCACGTTCACTCACTGGTCACTACACAACAGAGAAGTGTTGGTTGGCGATGTGAAGAGCAGCGACGGATGATAGTATGGACGTGACGAGAGCGTTGGACTAGACTAGGAGGAAGAGAGAGAGCAGCTTCGTTCACAAAGCAATAAATAAAAATTATGCTTGCTTACGACAGGCTCGCTTTCTTTGGTCAATAATCTTCTAAAGCATTCATCCTTCATCACAATTGTAATTAGGGTTTTCAACTTCACTGATCAAGACCATTATAATTAGGGATCATAATCGACAAAAATGTAAAATGTTACACTCTCTTCTTTAGTATTTGGTTTTAATATTTGTTTTATACCCAAATATGTTTGAAATATTAAAAAAGAGAAAATTTTAAATTGTGTAAGAAAAATAAAATTCTCTTTTTTTATATTTCAAAATTTGTGTTTTGATCTTATTTGTACCTTTTTGGTCATCCTCTAAATTTGTTGCAAACAACTTCAAACTTTCCCTCGGCGCCAGATATCATTGCGTATGTGTGGCCACAACCCAGATTCAATACCCATATGTTATGGTAAAAAAGATAACCTCAACGACAAACATACTGAAGGATTGAGGCGTCGATGCCTTCTTTGCTTCAATTCTTCAAGATAGACTTTCAATTTTGCTTCCAGGTGGCGGTCTTGCCATGATGGAAGCAAGTTCACTAGTAGCGATCTCTTTGGTTTCTTTTGGCTATGCTTCCTTTTAGTTTCTTAGACCTTTTCTTCTTTCGCTTTTTCTTTGAACCAAGAAGAAGAGTCCACCACGAAGCATCGCCTTGCTATCCTTCTTGATAGCTTGCTCATTGCCTCGAAAGCAGATTGATCAACTCGAGGATTGTTGTGGATATTTGGTTCATCCGATAGTTTAACACAAACCGTGAATAACTATCGACATCAAAACTGTAATTAAGTCAATACTTAATTCATAATCCATGACAAACCCTAAGACGGCCAACCTCTCAATATACCCATTCATCTTGATGCATAATCGCATCGCAGATGTACTGAGTCATCTTAGTAGTGAAGAGTAGCGCCGAGGTCTCGAACCTTTTAGACCGAAACTGCTTCATCAAACAACTCTCTAAGATGATACACTATGGTATGAGCATCCATAGACTCGTATTGTTTCGCAATTTCGGTGACATCGAAAAGCATAATCTGGTGGCCATGTCACCGTCTTTAAGATGCTTTCGATATGCTTTCGATCCTCATCAAGATCGGCAGCAGTGGATCGAAGTGGAACATCTAGAAATATCCTTCCTCGGACTGGAGAACAATTTCATATTTCACCAATCAAGAAAATTTGATCCAGGTTAATTTGTTGGAATCCATGAGTGAGCGCAGATTCACACTGAAGACATCTTCAATAACCTATAAAGAAAAGAGAAAGAATGTTAGAATAGAATTACGTGCGTGATCATAAGGACTTGATTACACGATATATACCTGCACTAGTTTCAAAGAATCCATAACCTCAAGACGAATCCAAGAAACATTATGACAAAATGTCCAGTGGGTCGATATCCGACATTGCTAAAATGACCTTGGGTTTACCCAACAAGCCACCCAGGTCAATCCAGAGTATCGGTCATACCAATTGCATCATCGATATCCGACATTACTAAAACGACTTGGGCCACCCAACAAGCCACCTTAGATCAATCGGCAGTATCGGCCATACCAATTGATTCATAGATGCAACTATCAACTAGCCGCTTATCAACTCGTGATGATGCACACATTGGGTTATTAACTTCTTGACGCTGCATATCCGATGTACACTACCCATTTTCTCTGTCACGTTGACTTTGAGTTTACTCAACAAATCAACGCTCTAGTAAAACCCACCCATTAATCTAAAAATCTTATTTTCATAGTTCGAACATATCCAGATATAAATGAAGCTGGGTTTACCCAACAACCCAACTCTATAAGAACTCTAGTTCTTCCATATTAATGGAAGCGTTAGTTTTCATATTATATGTGAGGGTTTTCAATCTTAGTCTCATCATTTTCTTCTCCAAGTGTAGGATTATAGTCACCATGACTATATGGAATGAGTTAGGTATTTCATCAATCACATCGAGTCTATACCTAAAATCACTCATCATCCCACCTCCGCATGTTGTTGTAGTCGGTGGTGATGCTCTAATGACCGAACATGTTCTAGTCGACTACTATGGATTATTGTAGATGTTTCAATCGGTGGTACATGTTCCAATGATCAGGTAGATTTTCCAATGACCGTACATGTTCCAATGATTGGTGCACTTTCCAATGATTGGTGCATGTTCCAAATGACCGAATTTGGCCTCGCTTAATCGGCTAATTTCTCAATCCGTAGTTCTAATTCACAATACCAAGTGTAATATCCTTTATTATGACGTACTCAATGAAACATTTTCATTGTACTACGCTTGCCATATATAGTCAAACTATATATGAAAACTTGAAATTAATGAATGCACTCTTATTCATTTAGATTTTCAAATAATTTAAGAATATCAAATTATCACCCTAAGTATCTCTAGTAGTCTACACTTTATCAAGACTATTTTAAGACTGTCACAAAATTTGTGATTTTACCAAAACAATCAAGATAAGGAATATATTAACGAGACGCTAATGAGATACATTTGACATCCTAAATTGTTTGAAAACCCAATTTCAAGAAATTCAATTTGAAAGCATACAAAATCAATGTAACACATTTTAATCACATTAAAACATGATCCAAGGCATTGAACCGAAAATTACACAATTTCTCATTTCAAACAAAGCAACTCAAAGAATCGCCTCAAAGTCGCCAAGCTTTGTGTTTTGCTTGAAAACTCATTGAAACAATTTCATTAAATTACGAGAAAATTACAGAGGTTACTACATGTTCACAACATGCTCCATGAATATTTCCAAGATTTATTTCCAACAAAACTCATCCAACCTCGTAAACAAAGCTAATGTAGAATCTGTGTTCCTCAACACAGCTTATTCCCAAAGAAGACACAATAAATTCTCAAATAAATAGTCAATCACCTTGAAAACATTTTCCACCCACATAGACATTCATAAACATCTTAGGGACATGTAGGTGAAAGAAAATCCGAAAAAAAATTCTACAATTTATTCTCGAATTTATAAGCATATACTGCTCAATGAATGTGCAAAGACAAAGAACTAGCACATTCGGAATAAATTAGCAAAACCATATCAAATCACATTGATAAATTCCAAGCCACAGTACATATGCAACATCTTGTGAACATATCCGGCAAGAAAATTTCAAAACTATATCTCATAATCAATTCAAATTCAACACATACAACATGCATCATCATCACAAGCATTAGGCAACTCCGACCTAGTCATGGTTTCTTCGTTATATACGACACAAGTGGCTCGATACGGCTGTAGGAAAATCCCTGTGAGCATCACATGCCCACTGACGAAAAACAAAATTTTTGTTCGGAACCTTCCCAAAGTCGGGATCCATGTATATATAACAAACTCAAACCAAACGACCAAAGGAGACCGCTCTAACAGATCCACGCAGAGATCGGAAACCTAACCGGACAAACCTTCGACCGGAATAGCTAGAACAAATTAAAGATCGCTAGATCTTACCTTTGTTCGGAGAGCTTGGAAAATGATGGAGGAGAAGATGAAGAAACTTGAAGAAGATGGAAGCTTGATCGTGAGCTTAAAAGAGGAAGTTGTGCCTAAAACACTTAGGGAGTCAGGATCGCCGAGTGCCTTCATTGAGGCACTTGAGGACTTCAATGCCCAAACCCATGTTCTAAAGCCCTAATCCACAAAATAGAACCAAGGTCAAGTATGTTTGTTTGTAGGATATCCCACGGAACTCGATGGTACTATTTTTACAATCCTCATGATAGGAAGGTATTTGTGTCGACAAATGCAAACTTCTTAGAGGAAGAGTTTCAGAGAAATCATAAAGGAAGAAGTGAAGTAATCTTAAAGGAGTTAGTAATTTCATCCAAACCAAGAGTTGTTTTGGATATGATAGAACAAGATGTCGAAATGGATTCAAGAGTTGAATCGTGGTGCAACCCGAACATCAAGATGTGCCTAGACGTAGTGGGAGGGTTGTGAGACAACCAGATAGGTATCCGGGTTTAGGAGAAGGCTTAATTGCCATCTCGCATCAAGAAGAAACAGATCCCTACGTATACATGTGCTATTAATGATGTTGATGCAGAAAATGGCTCAAGGTAATGGAATCTAAATAGATTCTATGTATACTAATGAAGTCTGGGTCCTCAGAGATCTACCACCGTGTCTAAAACCATAGGTGTAAATGGATCTACAAAAGGAAAAGGGATCGGATGGAAAGGTAGAGACCTTTAAAGCTAGATTGGTAGCTAAAGACTATACTCAAAAGGAGGGTATAGACTACGAGGAGACTTTTTCTAGGTTGCCATGCTTAAGTCCATCGTGATTCTTTGGCCATAAGAAACTTATTTCGATTATGAATACGACAAATGGATGTCAAGACCGCATTTCGAATGGAGATCTTGAGGAGACCATTTATATGGCCCAACCGTAAGGATTCATTGAGTTAGGTAATGAGCATAAGGTTTGCAAGTTGCAAAGGTCCATTTATGGACTTAAAGCATCTAGGTCTTGGAACATTAGGTTTGATAAGGCTATCAAAACCTATGGGTTCATACAAACCTAGATGAGCCTCAGGTTTACAAAAGAATGCAAGAAGGTAAGGTTACTTTCCTAATCCTCGTATGTTGATGACATTCGCCATCGAATGATGTGGGAATGTTATCTGCGGTTAAGGATGGGTGAATGAGCGATTTTCAATGAAGGATTTGGGAGAGGCTACCTATGTTCTAGGGATCAAACTTATAAGGGATCGTAAGAACAAGAAGATAGTTTTGTCTCAACTAACCTACATTGAGAATATGCTCAATAAGTTCGCCATGCAAGATTCTAAGAGGGGTTTCACTAATACAGTTGAAATCTGGGTTCGAAAGAAGAAGGAAGAAGCAGCACGATCGTGGCTTTGGGAGAGAAAATGGAGAAGCATAATCGTGCTTCTGCACAATCGTGACTTTTCGCTAGTGTCTAGAGTCTCACGATCGTGCTTTCGTGACTTTCCAGATGCAACCGAAATCTCACAATCGTAGTCCTACACGATCGTGACTTCTATGGCTGGAGACAATTTGAACATCCTTTGATATTTTTGTCATATCTCCTTCTTCTGACCTCCAAATGACATGAGAATTAAACTAATAGACTCGAAACACATGGCTCTACATGTCCACCAAAAATCTCAACCATCTAAAGTCTAGATGGGTGAGCACAGCCGTACTTTAATATTGCACAATCGTGACTTATTTGTTGTTATGCACTGGCATGCATTATGGTTGCATGGCCATGAATTAGGTATTTTGGAATGCATGGTCATACACTAATGTTGCATGGCCATGATTTAATTTTTGTTGGGTCAAAAGTGCACATTGGACCCCAATTTTTATTATTGCTTTCTATTTCCTAAGGTTGATATTATTATAACTTATTAGGCCCCAATTTCTTTTTTATTATTTATTTATTTATTTTTAGAATTGATTCATTAATTTAGTGAGCATAAGTAGCAATTAGAAATTAGAATGGAAATGTTAAAATTAAATTGGAGTATAGGATGGTATTAATGGACTAAGGAGTAAATAGGCATTAGCTTAAATGAGGAGGGGTATGACTGGAAGACTAAGACCAAAATGTGGTCTTGAATAAATGAGAAAGAAGAAAAAGAAGAGAAGTACGTTTGAGTGTGAGTGTGAGAAGAAAAGAGAAAGAAGAGAAAACGTGAAAGAAGAGAGGAGAAGAGAAGAAAATCATGGAAGCTATGGAAGAAGAGAGAAAAACGTGGAAAGAAGAAGAAGGAAGAGGATTTGGCTAAGCTAAGGTAATCTTCTTCATCTTTTCTTCTTGCTTTGTTAGAAAAACAAAAGGAGTTAGGAAGGGAATGGGATTTTGTGTTAGGAATGAAGAGGGAAAGAGAAAGAAGAACCCATTTTGATCTTCTGCCCTGTTGGTTTACCTATGAGTTCTATTACCATATTGCGTTACAAAAAAAAAAAATGAAGCGATTGTTCTTGAAGCCATTGGGAATTTTACCTTTCACTTCGTGGGAATTTTACCTTTCAATCCTCTTTTAAATTGATTCAAAAAAGGGCTAACATTCTCCATTGGAGATTCTTTTATGTGAGATTGGGATCTCTAGATATTTAAAATGTAGCTAATGATGTGAGGTAGTCCCTAGGAATAAGTGAAGACATGTATATGACTCTTATTTTTATTAATAAAAAGGGAGGCTGAGATATTGCCAAACATTATATTGAGGTTGTATCAGAAAACATAAATAGGCCATTAACAAAAGAGAGCTGATATATAAGATATAATTCTAGTACCTATTTAGTGATATTAGGTCGGAAATTTGTGCGACTATCAAGAAAACTTCCTAAACCGAAAGTAAGAAAGAGCAAAGGAAAGCAAGACTAAGCAAGAACTAAACGAGCGTGAAGAAAACTAAATTGTCGATCCTGGACATTTATAAGGAAACGTTCAATTATGCGATTCACCAAAACTCGACGCATGGGGACAATCCGAAATGTGTCGGGACACGCAGCATAATCGGCGAAAGGATAAATTAGGGTTGGTCAAACGGAATGGCGTGATAGTTGAAAGGATGACGGATACAACAAGAATCTGCCATCTGAGGACGATGCCTCAAAGGTAAATCCATAGCCTCAAATGGAGGGGAATGGTCGGAACATAACCGAACCAACAAATCAGCACCTTTTTCCTCAGTATAGCCGAAATTTTCTTCGGCTTCCTCATCAGTATCTCCCTCAGATTTCTTAAAATCTCAAAATCAGTAAACGAGGCTCTAGGCCTAACTCCTCCTCTAGGCAAATTAAACATCGTACACAAATCTGATTCGCTAAGATAGAAAGATCTTCAGTTAATTTTCGAAGACAAGAGAACTCCCTCTTCAACATTACTCCTAATCACAAACAGATTTGCATAAAATTCCTTTACCGCTTCTTCATATATAACATCATGAAAACCCAAAAAATCTTTTAACCCAAGGTTCACAATTTCAGAAAATACCTCCGAGAACTCATCGCTATCTAGTTCGGTCAATCGAATCTCATAGAGGGAATTAAAACTTCGTCTTTCAATACCTTGTAATACACATTTTGAGCATCCCTCGAGACTAATCTAGGTTCAAGAACGCCATCCTCCTCATCGATCTCCCTTCAAGAAGACCCACGAACCCGTGGCCTGGAGGAACTTGAGGATCTTGAGATGGAGTGGTTTCTTTTCCTTTTGAGAAGCTTTCCTTGGAGCCATGAAAGATCTAGAGAGAAATAGGAAGAGTTTTGCAGATTTGGGTTTAGGGTTTTAGAAAGGGGTTTTTGTGAAAGAAGACGGATTTGAAGATATAGAGAGTGAGTAATGAGTGGGTGAAGGTCGAAAAAATGGATGGGAGTGAGATTTGAAGTGATTTTGCAGAATAAGTCGAGTTGTAAGAGAGAAGATTTAGGGTTTTGAGAGAGAAGGTCTGCGGAGAAGATGAAGAAGAAGGGTTTTTTTAAAGGCTCCGTCCATAAATAAGTCGACTTGTTCCTTTAATAAGTCGACTTATCGACCATAATAACTCGACTTGTCGATCCAAATAAGTCGACTAGTATTTTTTTAAAATTTTGAATAAACATTGAATTAACTATAGCAAATTTACCTCAACATTTCAATGAGTTCATCATAAATAAATTACAAAACTAAATACAAAACAAATTACGAAGGCATATGAAATTTAATAAAGAGGAATTACAAATTGATCTAGTTTTCATTCTTATGGATAGAGTATATAGATCAAATTTAGCTATCATAAGGGCTTGGATCCAATTGATGGTGTCTTCAACTAAGTTATATTTGTTAACTTCCTCATTCCTATAGATCCTTATTTTCTTCCTTCTAAACAAAATAAATAGCAGCTTGTCTTCAAGTAAGTTATATTTGTTAACTTCCTCATTCCTCATGATACCCAGATAAGTGATTCAATGTAGTCCTTCAAGCCCTTAATAAAATTTTAAAAAAAACCACAATTTCGGTATTATTTAATCAATCTAGATATCGAACGTTGCAACTAAGAAGAAACTCTTTTCTTCTCATTCATTGATGAAACTTTCAAATCTTAGACAATCATTGATTAAAAATACGACATCAAAATCATCAATCTAGCACTTGCCTGAGCTAGACATTGATCAACAACAAAAGCCCTAAAATAGGAATAAGATGGTCACTAAATAAATGTATTTCACCAATACCAGATTATGAAGTTAAGAACATGTAAATTCACTAGATAACCTCAATGTAAATTGTGCAGATAAGTCAAATGCTTAAATAGAGTACATATTTCATAGGCAAAACTTGCACCTTGAATATGAAAGAGGCCTCCAAAGGGTAAGTTTAAATCTAAGTAGAGTCGCTTCTGTTGGAGCAGATTGGTGGTCTATGACCGATGGAGGACGCGAGCTTGATGACTTGCCACATTTTGCTTACGAGCCTTGTACATTTCTTCCGCCTCAATCGTAACTAACCTCTTAACTCAAGATAAATGTGACATTCATTATCTAGGAAAACGATCAATACAGTTTGAGCGACTAACTATTAAAGACAAATCATAGCCGATGCTAAAACTCGTTGGACCATTCCCTAATCGTCGGAGTATTCCATCGCATCACAATCGATTGCACTTACGAAGACGCAATGCCTCTAAGGTACGTCTGTGAAGCCTTCGTTCTGGAATCCCCTTACCAAGGTTATGTACAAATGAGGACTCCATGCAATGGGGACCGGGCTTTAAAAGCCTTAAAAGCATTTCCATTCATGATTAACTTCCCACCGCAACACCAAACAAAACATCATCGAAAAAAGTCCTAGCACAAAGTCATAATGGTACTCCACAACAAAACATAGTTCAATAAGAAGTTAAAGGTAAAATTCCCCAAGCCTAAGAATAATCGCTTCATTTTTTTTTGTAACGCAATATGGTAATAGAACTCATAGGTAAACCAACAGGCACAAGACTAACAAAGATATAAAAGAATGAATATGCTAAAATAAAGAGAAAAAATTAAATTCTTGATACGCGAGCTTCAATGGATCTCTTGGAACTTTGTCAAACACGAATCGAAAGGAAAAGCGAAAGCCATATTACAAAGAACGAGCACGGGCAAACAAGAAATAGTTGCCCAAAATAACAAAAACTTTCAAAATCCTCTATCTAATGACAAAGCTTAAAGTCAAATTAAATATTGATTTCCCCCATTAACCAGAATAATTATACAAAAATCAAGAAACTGCGCGAAGAATGTGAATTGAAAACTTACATCGAGGGAGAGAATAGAAGAGAAGAAGAAAAATCCACACATTAAGAAGTTATAATTAATGTGAAAAGAAAACAGAAAAGTCAAGCGCCACGCTCACTCTTCGTCACTACACAATGAGAAGTGTTGGTTGGCGATGTGAAGAGCAGCGACGGATGATAGTATGGACGTGACGAGAGCGTTGGACTAGACTAGGAGGAAGAGAGAGAGCAGCTTCGTTCACAAAGCAATAAATAAAAATTATGCTTGCTTACGACAGGCTCGCTTTCTTTGGTCAATAATCTTCTAAAGCATTCATCCTTCATCACAATTGTAATTAGGGTTTTCAACTTCACTGATCAAGACCATTATAATTAGGGATCATAATCGACAAAAATGTAAAATGTTACACTCTCTTCTTTAGTATTTGGTTTTTAATATTTGTTTTATACCCGAATATGTTTGAAATATTAAAAAAAAGAGAAAATTTTTAAATTGTGTAAGAAAAAATAAAATTCTCTTTTTTAATATTTCAAAATTTGTGTTTTTGATCTTATTTGTACCTTTTTTGGTCATCCTCTAAATTTGTTGCAAACAACTTCAAACTTTCTATGGTTCCATTCGTTTTTTGAAATTAATCTTCTTCGCCAACTAGTAGTGAATCATCTCTATATATGTATGTAAGAACAAGAGCTACACTTTTTTCTTCCTTGAAATTGAGATACCTTAACATTTTTACTAGGGGTTAACATGTTACTATCGTCATTAAGTAGTTCATATCGTAACTTGTCATGTGATAGAAAAGAAACAAGCTATCACAGCTATATTCCAACTCAAAAACAGACCTCTCATTTTCCATCATACATCTAACATTAATGAGCCTATTGTCTATTCAACCATAATTATAATGTACGTGTTTTCCACGTATAAGACATACCAACTGAGGGCCAAGGTACCCTATTCATATACAAAAAGCTGAAGATATTTAGGTTCTGTTATGACTTGATTTTTTTTTCTGTTAGATGCAAAAAAGTTGGCGAACGAGGAACAGCTTAACATCACCAACTTTCTAATTCATGTTGCTTTCCAATTTTGGTGAGCCAAAGGTTGTTTCAACTAGACCACAGGCGTGTTAAAATCATGTGATATTCCTGCTTTTCACATGTTCTGTTTACATTTAAGGGTTTTATGTATATTCAATGGGTCAAAGTCCCTTCAAGTTAGGCTTTTCTTTGTCTGCTCAAGTAACTCAAGTCAAACCAGAAACAACTGAAAAAGCAGTCTAACAGAAGCCTCTAAAGTCTTCGGTTTCTGATGAATTATCATTATTCTTCCTTTATGTAAAACAGAAAAACAATGAAGGGTTATTACCTCATTCATGAATTTTAAGGGTCAGGTGAATCGATTAATGGTTCAAAAAGATTGCACCAGGTATACTTGATGGTGTCTGCTTGTTGAATAAATTAGGTAAGATGAAGAAAAGGGGACTTCACTTGGTTCTATTAGCTAAAAAGTGACTTCAAACGATTTGAAATTTTGATTAACTTGAGGACATACTTCGAGCAAAAACAAGGTTAAAATAAGGCAAACACAACAACCAGTCAAGCGATTGTGTGATTCCCAAGAAAAATTAGAGAGACCCAAAAGGAAAAGAACTGAAAAGATTCGCAGATGGATGCAAATTATGGAATTAGAGCAGGAAAACCGCATCTGGGTCTGAACAATTATGATCCAAACCTCTAATAACAGCACTAAAATTCAAAAGGGAATATCAAGATCGAACAAAGGAAAGAAATAAAGGATGGAGTAGAGATAAGAATATGAGGATATTTTACCTGAATGATTTTAAGGATCAAAGAGGCTTTGGTTTCGTGTGTGTCGTTATACGCAATAAGATTACAGAGTGGAGGAGACAGACACGCACAAACTCGGGAAAACAAAAACAAAAGCAACCTCCCAGATCGAAAACATGGGCAAAGATGGGGCAAATCGAAAGACGACAAAGAGCTACTGATATGAACAAGAAAAATCAACCAGTAATCTAAAAATTGAAGCATAAATGAATTCTAAAAGCAACCTCCCAGATCTATCCGGCTAAAGGAACCCATACCAGGAAACTACTCGAAGGAGAAAAAAAAAACAGAAGTGAAGATAGAGAACCCTACCTTCAGAACTTCAACTTTCTTTGTTTATAATTTGGGTTTTGAAACACATTATCCGATTTGTTCACCGGAAATACAGGACAAGAAGAAGAAGAAGATAGCGGTAGATAATAAACAGAGCATCCACATACCGAAAGAGAAAATGAAAGAAACATATACAGATAATTTTAACACTAACCTGGAGTACTCAGTCGAAGAGGAGGATGCAAGTCGGCGCAAAGAGAACAAGATGCAGGTCGGCGACAAAAATCAGAAACGAAAACTGTTGTAAAATATCATGGAAACGTAAGGCCCGTTTGTTTCTGTTTTTTATTTCCGTTTTTTTTGTTGTGGTTTTCAGAAAAAAGAAAAATAAATAGTTAAAACATGTTTGGATGAGGGTTGTTGTCGTTTCTTGTTTTTAAAAATAAAAAAACTATAACAGATTTATAAAACGTAAAATAACGTTTTCATGATTTTGAAAACAGGTTTTCATAAACTTTTTCTCCCAAAACATAACATATTCAACTTTTTTTCTTTCGTCGCCGACTTCAGATTCGAATCTTCAACACCTTCAAGTTTTAATAATAATAATAAAATTTTCTTTTGTTTTCAGCTTTTATATTACGATCTCAACCAAATTTATAATAATAATAATAAAATTTATAATAATAATTAATAATTAATAATAATAATAATAATAAGATAATTAATTTGGTATAATAAAATTAATGATAAAATAATAATATTAATAATATTAAAATAATAAGTAGAAATTTTATAACAATAATTAATAATAATATTATTATTATTAACAATAAATAATAATAATAATAATAATAAATAAGAATAACTTATTAAATAATAATAAAATTAATCATAATAAAATACAATAATTAATAATAATAATAATAATAATAATAATAATAATAATAATAAGTTTATTAGAAATCTCAACCAAACAGGTTTCTATTTTCAGTTTTTATATTACAAATCTCAACCAAACAAGTTTTCATTTTTTTAAGCAAAAAAATGTAAACTAAAAAGCGAAATGTAAACTAAAATAACAAACAAAAAATGTGTTTTAACCAAACTATTTCTAATTTTTCGTTTCCTTAATATGGTTGTGGTTTTTTTGTTTTTTAAAACACGACAACACAATTATAATAACCAAACATGTTTTAAAGTTAAATTTTATTTTTAAGAAAAACCACAACTAAAAACAAAAACAAAAAAATGAAAACAAACAGGCTCTAAACTTCTTGTTCTTTCCACGTTTTTCTAGAAGAATTATTATTAAAAAACAGAAGTGAAGATAGAGAACCCTACCTTCAGAACTTCAACTTTCTTTGTTTATAATTTGGGTTTTGAAACACATTATCCGATTTGTTCACTGGAAATACAGGACAAGAAGAAGAAGAAGATAGCGGTAGATAATAAACAGAGCATCCACATACCGAAAGAGAAAATGAAAGAAACATATACAGATAATTTTAACACTAACTCGAGTACTCAACGAAGAGGAGGATGCAAGTCAAGAAAGAGAACAAGATGCGGTCACGACAAAAATCGTAAACAGCTGTTGTAAAATATCATGGAAACGTAAGGGCCCGTTTGTTTCCGTTTTTTATTTCCGTTTTTTGTTGTGGTTTTCAAAAAAAAGAAAAACAAATGGTTAAAACATGTTTGGATGAGGGTTGTTGTCGTTTCTTGTTTTTAAAAATAAAAAAACTACAACAGATTTATAAAAACGTAAAAATAACGTTTTCATGATTTTTGAAAACAGGTTTCCATAAACTTTTTTCTCCCAAAAACATAACATATTCAACTTTTCGTATTCTGAATCTTCAACACCTTCAAGTTTTTAATAATAATGGAACACTCACGATAATTCTAGAAGAATAACAAAGAAAAGAAGAAAAGAATGGAGGAGAGTAGCTTTCGGTGATGGGAGAAAGATGAGGAGGCATAGAGTTTCGAATTTTTGGGTCTTTAAGCATGGATTTTGAGTTGATTCAAAGGGAAAAGAGTAGAAAAGCTTGAAAGTTTCCTTTGGAGGCAAAGAACCAAAATTGAAGGGAAAAGGTAAGAGAAAAGTTTTAAGTTTTGAGTTATTCTTGAAATTTTGGTTTAGATTAATTAGAAATGATGTGGGTTTATGTCTATGAGATTAATTTAGTAATTGTCAAGTATAATGAGTTAATTTTGGTTATGGAAGATTCTAGAGAGAAAGCTTAGTGAAGAAGATGATGAATAGTGAAATTTGGGGGTTTTTGAAATTGTTGCTTTAGATTGCTTGAATTAGTGATGAATTTGAGATATCCTAAGTTAATTTTGATGTTTATGCTTTAGGTGAAGTTTAATTTGAAAAATTGTAAATTGGAGGTTTAGGCTTAATTTGAAATTTGGGGATTTTGTGAATTAATGGTGTAGAATCATCAATAATAGTAGGAATTGATGAAATATGAAATCAATTTTGAAGAAATTGTGATTTATGGTATTGAATTTGTGTAAATTGGTTTAGGCCAATTTTGAAAATTGGGGATTTTCAAAATTGGAGATTGAAATAGCTTGATTTTATATGGAATTGGTATTTCCTAAGCTCAATTTGAGTAATTAAGTTAAATATGATATTGAATTTGAGTGGATTGGTTTAGGCGCATTTTGGAATTTGGGGATTTTGAAGGATTTTGGAAATTCATGATTTAGATAGCTTGATTTTATGTGGAATTAGTGTTTTCTAAGTTTAAATTGATGAATTATGACATTTATGAAGATGAAATTGGTAAGAAGGTGGATCAAACCCTGTATAGAGGGATGATCGGTTCTTTAATGTATCTTACAGCAAGTAGACGTGATATTTTATTCAGTGTTTGCTTGTGTGCAAGGTTTCAGGCCGATCCTAGAGAGTCTCATTTTATTGATGTTAAAAGAATTATGAGATATCTTGCAGGTACTACTAATCTTTGCTTAATGTTTGAGAAAGGTAGAGATTTCAGGTTAATCGGATATTGCTATGCGGACTATGCCGGAGATAGAATTGAAAGGAAGAGCACAAGTGGAGGATGTCACTTTCTTGGCACAAACCTTGTTTCTCGTCAAGCAAGAGACAAAGCTTGATAGCTCTATCAATCGCCAAGGTAATATATGTCCGCCGTAAGTTGTTGTTCATGACGTTGTGGATTAAATATCAACTGAAGACTATTCAATTCGAGAAGAAGAGATTCCAATCATCGCGACAATACCAAAGGTAATCAACTCGTCAAAGAATCCGATTCAAAGATTCTAGAGTGAAGCACATCGAAGTTAGACATCACTTCCTGAGAGACTATGTTCAGAGGAAGGTGGTGCGTCTATAGTTCATCGAAACAGAGTCTCAAGGCGATATCTTCACTAAACCATTAAGTGAAGAACGGTTCCGAAGATCGACGCAATCTTAACATGGTCATGATAAGTGAACAACAAAGCTAAAGGGACGCCAAAACTAACTGCGTCAGTGCGGTGAGTTACAATGGTAACTTCTCCGACAAGGAAGTTTTGAGGAACGCCCCGATCTTCAGAATCTCTATGATTCTAGAATACGCGTGATAAGACCCTTCAAGTTGCCTGAAGTTGATATCATTGCATTATAATACTCATTTGAAGGTGTCAAGATTCGAATCTGAAGTCGATATACGTAAAAGAAAATATGTTATATATGAGATATTTAGATAAATTGTTATAATAAATGTATATTCCATAATAAACTAATATATGAGTCACAATTGTATATTAGTTTATTTTTAACTAATATTATATCATAATTAAGAAAATAATGATAACATAAATATCATAAAATGCTTATAAAATTTTAAAATGAATAAACAACCAATAAATGAAATATACAATAATAAAGAGTTATATTTAATTTTAAATATAATGAGGATATATATACTAATGGATATAATTATGATGAGGATATAATTATTATCATAACTTTTTAATTTTTTTTGCATATAATGTTAAACAATGCACCTGATGTTCGTTTGCACTTGATATCTGTTGGCAATCTTGATGATGAGGGTTATGTGAGTACCAATGGTGGTGGTATATGGAAGCTCACTAAAGGTTCGTTGGTGGTGGCTCGTGGTAGAAAGTGCTCTGGCTTATATTGGACAACAACGTCAATATGTAATTGATGTGGTAAATGCGATTAAGAATGACTCTTCAAGATATGGCACAGAGACTTAGTCACATTAGTGAGAAAGGATTGAATGTATTGGCAAGAAGATCTCTTATCGATTTGAAGGGTGCTAAAAGTGTGAGAACTGCTTGGTCGAAAACAACACGAGTTTCTTTTAAGATTAATCCTCCTTCAAGAAAGACCGAGTTGCTTTAGTTGGTGCATTGATTTGTGCGGTCCTATGAAGACAAAGACTTTGAGAGGTGCATTGTATTTTGTTTCTTTTATTGATGACTGCTCCAGAAATTACGGGTCTATGTCTTCAAGACCAAAGACCAAGTGTTGGGGGTCTTTAAACAGTTTCAGGCTTCCGTTGAGCGAGAGACTGGAAAGAAGCTGAAGTGCATTCGCACTGACAATGGTGGTGAATATTATGGGCCGCTTGATGAATACTGCAGACAGATGGGCATTAGACACCAAAAGACTCCTCAGCTTAACGACGTGGCAGAAAGGATGAACAGGACCTTGATGGAGAAAGTCATATCCATGCTTTCTGAAGCTAAGTTGCCTTATTCATTTTGGGGTGAGGTTGTATTAACAGCTGAACATGTTATTAATTTATCTCCCACTATTGTTTTGCAAGGTGATGTTCCAAACAGGTGTGGTATTTCAAGGATGTTTCTATGACCACTGAGAGTGTTTGATGCAAAGTTTTGTACATGTGCCTAAAGATAAGAGGTCCAAGTTGGATGCCAAGACGAGGCAAAGGCATTTTCATTGGTTATGGCCTTGATGAGTTTGGTTATAGGTTGTATGATCCCGCTGAGAAGAAACTTGTGAAAAGTCGTGATGTTATCTTCATGGAGGATCAAACCATCAAGATATTGACAAGTTGTAGAAGCCGGGCATTCTAGTTCGGAAACTGATCGATCTTGATCCTATTTCTCGATTGGTGCTCATGATGATGTCCGAATCATGTTCCCGATCAAGATGTTAATGTTGAAAATCTTGATGGTGATGTGTTGTTGATGAGGTAGATGTTCATGCTCCGAAGTTGTGGATGAGTCAACTATTCCACTTAGAGGTCTACTAGACATCATGTTCCTTCTTCCCATTACTCATCCGAGGATTGGGTGTTACTCACCGATGGGGAGAACACGAATGTTATGAGGAAGCCATGAAGATGAGCATAAGGATCATTGGATTGAAGTTATGCAAGATGAGATGAAATTTTTGCATGAAAATCACACCTATGAGTTGGTGAAGTTGCCTAAGGGCATGAGAGCTTTGAAGAACAAATGGGTACTCAGAATCAAAGCTGAAGAGCACAGTTTGAAGCCACGGTATAAAGCCAGATTGGTTGTTAAGGGATTTGGTCAAAGGATTATTTAATGTATTAATATATTTTATATTTTTATACGTGTATGTTACATATTATTAGTTTATACAAATATTTTAAATACTTTGCTCGATTGAATATGTTTATAATACATTTATATATATAACTTTAATTATTATTAATATATTATCGTGATATTTTATATATATTTTTATTGTGATTAATAATATACATGTATTATATTTTCAATATACTGGAAAGATAACTAAACATATTACTTAAATAAGTATGAAGAAACATATTCTCTAAAAAATTAAGTGACACTTAATAGATATAAGATCTAAGTAAATGATACCTACATCAAGATGAATTGTATAATATAAAGAAAGTCCTTTAAGTAAATTACTCGTCGGATTCTCAAAGCGTGACTTTGTTGAAAAAATAGCTAATAAGAGGTGGGCTCTTCTTTTGGAATAAGAGGTGGGACCTCTTTCGCTCCAAAACCTTAAACATTAGTCTCCTTCTATAGCCTTGGCTATTATGTTTTCTCTTTACCAATATAAAATTTAAGCCAACAAATTCCTACGCCTTTTATTAGATTTGGGTTTTATACTCAGAAATTTGGTCTTCAAACTCAAAGACCTGCAAAATATAGAGCTTAAGGGTTTTATGATAAAAAGTTTTGACTCAAATTAGACTTGTGATATTTATTATCTCGAGTTATCTCGAGATAAAAAGGACAAAACATTGATTTTATTTCTTCTTTAAAATTAAATTAAATTATAATTAAAATTTTCAAAATATTTATATTATATAATCCTAAATTACGTAAGATTAAGATACGTAAATAAATCGATTTATTTTGTATTGTCATATAGGTCTTCTCTTGATATTGAATGTGTTCTTCACTGATGGTAATTTTCATTTATGTTACATTGTTATTAGCTATTCCACAAGACATATGATATATAATATTAAACATGTACAGTGTTAATAAATTCCATCTTCAAGCCCTTAATAAAATTTTTTAAAAAACCACAATTTCGTGTATTATTTAATCAATCTAGAGATCTTTGAAACGTTGTAACTAAGAAGAAACTCTTTTCTTCTCATTCATCGATGAAACTTTCAAATCTTAGACAATCATTGATTTAAAATACGACATCAAAATCATCAATCTAGCACTTGTTTGAGCTAGACATTGATCAACAACAAAAGCCTGAAAATAGGAATAAGATGGTCACTAAATAAATGTATTTCAGCCAACACCAGATTATGAAGTTAAGAACATGTAAATTCACTAGATAACCTCAACGGAAATTGTGCATTTTATATTAATAGATTATATTAAAATAAATATTATATTATCGTACATGTGCCTAAAGATAAGAGGTCCAAGTTGGATGCCAAGACGAGGCAGTGCATTTTCATTGGTTATGGCCTTGATGAGTTTGGTTATAGGTTGTATGATCCCGTTGAGAAGAAACTTGTGAAAAGCTGTGATGTTATCTTCATGGAGGATCAAACCATTGAAGATATTGACAAGTTAGAGAAGCCAGGGCATTCTAGTTCTGGAAACCTGACTGATCTTGATCCTATTTCTCATATTGGTGTTCATGATGATGTCCGAATCATGTTCCGATCAAGATGTTAATGTTGAAAATCTTTGATGGTGATCTTTGTTGTTGATGAGGTAGATGTTCATGCTCCCAAGTTGTGGATGAGTCAACTATTCCACTTAGAGGTCTACTAGACATCATGTTCCTTCTTCCCGCTACTCATCCGAGGATTGGGTGTTACTCATCGATGGGGAGAACACGAATGTTATGAGGAAGCCATCAAGATGAGCATAAGGATCATTGGATTGAAGTTATGCAAGATGAGATGAAATTTTTGCATGAAAATCACACCTATGAGTTGGTGAAGTTGCCTAAGGGCATGAGAGCTTTGAAGAACAAATGGGTATTCAGAATCAAAGCTGAAGAGCACAGTTTGAAGCCACGGTATAAAGCCAGATTGGTTGTTAAGGGATTTGGTCAAAGGATTATTTAATGTATTAATATATTTTATATTTTTATACGTGTATGTTACATATTATTAGTTTATACAAATATTTTAAATACTTTGCTCGATTGAATATGTTTATAATATATAGGAGAATATTTAATATAAATATGACGGTCAAAGGATTATTTAATATAGCAATTATATTTTATCTACCCAATCTAGAATTAATTCTTCACTATTTGCAACGCAATCAATATTTAGTGTATCACTGAACCTATTGTTATATGTTTAGGTGCATATTTGGAAGGATATTTGCTAATTTTGTACCTCTTTGAAAGTAACCATGTTTACTTATAAATTTCAGATCTACTAAAGGATAATTTGATTTTCGCTTAGTTGCTCTTCAAGAGGGTTGTTCATTCTTAACTTTGCTACTCTCAGTCGATCTTGATCTCGATGTAATTCTTCATCGAATTGAAATCTAAGATGAATTCTTTCAGATCGGTTATTTTATTTAGTTGTTCTTCCGATTATAAGGTTAATTATATATATGTGTGTGTATGTATGTATATATATGTATATATTGCAACTTTGTATATGTATTTGCAAAGTTGCGTTCTTTGACCTATGCTCCTTTGCAAAGTTTGCGGGAGGCACTTTGCGATCTATTAAATGCCACAACATCACAGTGCTTTTCATGAGGAGGTTTGCAAAGTTGCGATACTTTGACCATATATTGAACAAAATATGCTATTATTCGCCCAACTAACATACTAATTAATGAAGGAGCCGCCTTCCTAAGCCACGTGTTTCATTTTCTCACATATATATATATTATAATGAGGTTTGCTAAGTTGCGATCCTTTGACCTATGCTCCTTTGCAAAGTGCCTCTCTTCATGGGCCCCAAAGGAGGTTTGCAAAGTTGCAAATTCTTATCACTTAATTGAAAATCCATCCATTGTCACAACATCAAAGTCCTTTTCACGAGGAGGTTTGCAAAGTTGCAGTCCTTTATCACTTAATTGAAAATCCATCCATTGTCACAACATCAAAGTCCTTTTCACGAGGAGGTTTGCAAAGTTGCGAGATTTCAGATGGATTTTCAATTAAACGCAAACCTCCTTTTGCAAAGGAGTTAGTCAATTTAGACTAACATCCATCAAGTTGTCACAACATTAAATTAAATACCCCCAACTACTTATGTAATTTTATAAATTTATAAAACTATAATAGTTAGTATCATTTCTACTCACGTAAGTTTATATATACAATGGGTGCATGAGTACAGAGAGGGGCAACCAATTCAACCCACTCTTGGAAAATGCCGTAAATACACAACCAGTTTGTGTTCTCTCGATTGCTCCAGATGTTTCCTTCCATAACACACTTGTCTTCATTGTACTGTTCTCCTTACCTTGCTTCAACTCAAGTGTCGTGGAAATGCTTATGATTCTCCATTTGAGGAACACCCCATTACAGCTTGGTTCGCCATCGGTCATTTCTTTGGTTTATCGCTGCACATGCCTTAGTCGGATGGGAGAATTTCTCGTAATGCTCAGCGCACACAATTTTTGTTCATCGCTTTAAGAAGAAGTTTGGGTCTCTATCTATAGCTTCCTTGCATCAACGATCTTTCCAAGCTCATTCCAACCATTCTTGTATGGAATCAGATCATTGTTTTTGGATCGTCGGCTTTCTTCAACACAATTGAGATGTTCATCAATTCGGTTTATGTCTCCATTAGAAATAGATTTCTCCGCGAGGGATCGAGAAGTTTACTTCTGTGTAAACACAACTAAGACTATACTGCACCTTTTTTTTGTTTTTGTTTTGGTTAATATCTAAATTTGGTTCAAAATCGCCCACTCTCGGGACTAGGAGTTGTGGGGTAAGTGTAAGTGTAACTTACATTCGCATGCATTCGCTCGGAATGCACCCAGCTTATATTTATTGTGCCTATTTCCTTGACTGCGTTCGCTTGATTTTAGCTTGTTCAGGCAAAACGCTTACCAAATTTTAGCTAATGAAGGGATTTATTGGCATAGTTCTTAATTACGCCCCGTCTCTCCTCTCTATGAATTCCAATGTTTTCAGTCTTCCAAAGTTTTGGCCTATTAACGATAGATTTAGGGGCATAGTTAGGCCCTAATTTAATCAAAATTTAACACGGTTTGAAAACAAAATAAAATGACCTAAACACCAAATTGGTTCATTCTCAATTATTTTTCTGACAACTTTCACAAAAGAAATCTTTGTCAAAACGAATTTGTGGCAAACCTTTTACCAAATCATGTTTCAAAAGTTTTGAAATATGTTTAAAACTGACATGACCTAGTTTTTATGCCGATCGTCTTTCATCTTGAGAGATAAAAACATGAAATATTTTGAGACCGAAAATCGCCTAAATCAATTTTGTAAAGATTGTTTCGTCTTTTGGTGAAAAGAAGATGGAACCATCTTTGTTTCGACTTCACAAAATTTTTGATTGAAAGTAACTTCAAAACCGTAATCACATAATTGACTAATACTTATCAAGTTATGCTTTAAACCATCAACTAGTAGACGTTGTTAATGCATGCACGGGAATTCTTACCAATCTTACCAAACCCGATTATCTTTCCTGCTTTGGTTGTCTCC
Source organism: Erythroxylum novogranatense (assembly GCA_029891385.1). Lineage (NCBI taxonomy): Eukaryota > Viridiplantae > Streptophyta > Magnoliopsida > Malpighiales > Erythroxylaceae > Erythroxylum > Erythroxylum novogranatense. The sequence continues at coordinate 31,706,218 of CM057225.1, read as the reverse complement.
AAAAGTTCTCGATCCTCCTTTCAGATCAAGATCTAGGAACATAGACTTGTTTCTCGTCATGTGACGCGAGCATCCATCGTATAAATACCAATGGTGCTTTTTGGTTCTTCCAAAGAAGGATTTCATAGGAGATATTATCTTATTTTAGGTACCTGATTCTCTTGGGTCCTTTAGGTTAGTATGATGTAATGAATGATAATAAGGTGTAGAATGAAACGTTGATGACCTTTCTAAAAACCCGATTGATATCTTTTCTTATCTTTTGAACAATTGATTTAACGTATTTGGGCTTATTTTAGTAAACCCTAATCCAGCTTTTATCCCCTGATGTCTCAGATTTTCCTATCATTTCATTCATCTTTTTGTAATATCTGTGAATTTAGCTAGATCAATTGAGAGATTATTAATTCTCGCTTCAATTGATTAATGTCTTGGATCTATCTACAACTTTGTTGTTATTCAATTCCTCAACTTGCTTTCTCAAACTTATATTCTCACTCTCTATCTCATGAGTATGTTTGAGGTTTTTACATATTTCTTCTTCAACAACTTGTCTTGCTTCGAATAGCATGAGAATCCTCTAATAATTACGAGTATGCATCTTGTATATCATTATAGCTAGAAGTTACCTCCTCATCACTTTCTTCTTGACTACTGACATATATGTTAGCATGTTTCGACGCTTCGAACTTGTATCCGATTCGATGAGTCCAGATCTTCCCACGCTGCCATCATGCTTTTCTTGTTATCCCTACTCCTTTGGGTTGTCTTTTCAATATTGGACACTCGGACTTGTAATGTCCCGCTTCTTGCATTCATAACATGTAACGGATGCTTTATCGACTTTTTCATCGCTTTCTTCATTGTTCCTTCTAAATGTTGAATTTCCTTTGGACTTCTTTTTCCACATTCTTCTTATCTTTCTTGAAATGAAAGATAGCTCATCGTCTTCATCACTTGATTCAGATTCTGACTTACTGGAATCATCATCCTTTGCTTCTTCAATCTTTAAAGCCTTTGATGTGTTCCTCTTTGTTTTCTTCTTCTGGATTTTGTGATTCTTTTGACTTGCTTTGAGCGCTATGGACTTCTCTTTCTTGGGCTTATCTTCCGCATCAAGCTCTACCGTGTATCTTCAACGATCCAAGCAATTCATCAAGCTTCAAGACGCTTAAGTCTTTGACTTCAGACAAGAAGATTACTTTGGGTCTCCATCTTTGGGCGAGACTCTCAAAATCTTTCGAACATGGTCTTGATGTTGTACGCTCTTCCAAGAGCTTTTAGTCCATTAACAATTGTTTGGAATCTTCCAAACATTTGATCAATGGTCTCTTCTTCTTTCATCTTGAATAACTCGCATCGATGCACCAAAATATTTATCTTGGACTCCTTGACTTGATTTGTTCCTTCATGTGCAATTGATAATGTATCCCACATTTCTTTGGCAGTATCACATCCATGAACTTTGTCATACTCGCTTCGCTCAATGCTCAACTCAAGAAAAATTTCGCTTTGAGTTTAGTTGAAATCTTGCTTTCGCATGACCGTCCATCTTTCTCGTGGAATTGGATTTTATCATCATCTTCGGTGTGTATGGTCCATTCTCGATGATGTCCCAAAGGTCAATGTGAGTAGACTCGATAAACAATCTCATCCGATCCTTCCAATAGTGGTAGTCTTCACCATTGAATGCCGGAGGTCCGTGACCGAGGCTCCTTGACAATATACGTGTGATTCCACCATTTTCTTTAGTTCACACTTTATTAGAGTGATTCTTGAACACCTTGCTCGATACTAATTCAAGTAAATCACACGTTAATATATTGAGTAATAATATGATCAAGATACAAGAAGGGGGTTGAATTGTGATAAACTTTTCGTTAATCCTTCAATAACAATTGCTTGTTCTTTCGTAAAACTTATCTTAAATCAATTCTTGACTAGTTTGAAAACCTTTGATAATAATGAGAACTACGATTTAAGTAAAGTAAGAGTTAGAGAGAAACACAAAGAATTTATCCTGGTTCACCCCAAACCGTGGGCTACGTCCAGTCCTCAGATATCCTTCTGAGATTTCACTATCTCCGAACTGTTTACAAGTATTCTTTGGACTAAGCCTCTTCAGGTCTCTTAACAACAAGTATTCTTTTACTCTTAGCCTCTTCAGCTACCCGTAACACTTTTCAAAATGAAAACTAATAAAGAGCTTTTACAAAAGAGTTGCTCTTAACAATGTACACTCGAAAAATAGTTCACAATTTTTCTCAGATAATAAGATGTTTGAATACTCAGAGTTTCATTCACTTTTGTCAAAAGTCGTTTTTACTTCAATCTCGACTCTTATTTAAAATCGGTCTTCAATTTGCTTGAATATCGCTTCTTGAATCTTTAAAGAAAGCGGTTATTCAGTTTAACTCAGAATCGCCTTAAACTCGATGTTTCTTTCTTACATCGATTCTTCAGATCGCTCGCTTTTCTCTTCGTGAAGCTTCCGCCTTATTTTTGTATCGCCCGCTTTCTCTTCGTAAAGCTTCCGTCGATTTTGTATAAATCGCTTTCTCTTAGTAAAGCTTCCGTCGATTTTGTATCGCTCGCTTTTCTCTTCGTAAAGCTTAAATCGATTTTGTATCGCTCGCTTTCTCTTAGTAAAGCTTCCGCCCGATTTTGTATCGCTCGCTTTTCTCTTAGTAAAGCTTCCGTCATATTCTTCCGCTCGCTTTTCCTTCCTTCGCTTTTTCTTCCTTCATTATTTCTTCCTTCGCTTTTCTTCCTTCGCTTTTCTTCCGTCATTATTCTTCTCGCTTTTCTTCCTTCTGTTTTTCTTCCGTCTGCTTTTTCTTCCTTCTGTTATTCTTCTGTCTGTTATTCTTCCGTCTGCTTTTCCTTCCTTTTGTTTTTCTTCCGTCTGCTTTTTCTTTTTATGCATCCATCTACTTTTCATTTGTATATTTCTCTTTGTTTATCATCAAAATTATTTAATACGTGAAGTCTGGTTTGACTTAACAAGTTGGTTTGGGTGGGTCCAACAGGACGTATTACACATTTCTGCAAAACAGTCATGTGTAGCCGTGAACACGTGAGGGAGTCCGTGAGGAACTCCGTGGCCACTAGCGGGTAGGCGGGAGAAGCCTATATAGGTCACCTATCACATAAAGGACCACCCTAAACCCATAGAAACATACATATCACATCATTCATGCATTTCATACATGGCAACCACCAATGAACCTTGCAACATCTATTTTCACATAATTGCTTAAATCACATATTCGAATCTCTTTTTCACTTGTTCAACAATCATACACACATTTTCATATCTCATATAAATTTAAACCATTTCAAGAAATAACAAGAAACATAGATAAATCATTTGAAAGCATTCAATAGCATTTATTATAAAAACCTTAACATGTTCATTAACTCAACTATTAAGAAATTACCCACCTTAATCCCTTAGCCTTGAATTTAGACACTTGACCTTACTTCTTGCTCTAATAACCTCTCTTCACCTTCATTAAGCAATAAGAACCCAATTAACATGAGATATCCCAAAATTAGACAATCCTAGGAGAGAAAAACATGGAATTAAACCTTTCTAACTTTACCCAAACCTTACCTAAGCTATTTATCAAAACCCACTTATAAATCCAAAGAATTTCACATTTTTCTTACCTTAAAGAGAGACCCACGAAAATCTCTCTCTCTCTTGACTTTGATAAACACTTAAACCTTTCTTTCTCTTCTCCTTCTTAAACACACTACTACTCTTCACTAAGCAAGAAAATCCTAAAGACCTAGCCTCTTTCTTCCTCTTCTTCTTCTTCTTCTTCTTCTTCTTCTTCTTATCCGAAACTCTCCCTCTCCCTTTCTCTATGTAATTTTCGTGATTCCCTTTATAAAACCCTAACTCATGTCTTTTAAAATAAAACTTAAGCTCCAACTTATCCAAAACTACGTAGTTTTGGTTAGAACCATACCTTTCCTTACCAAATTTGCTCCTCTCCCCTACATGAACGATTCCACTATGTATTCCTCTTCTTTGTGTTTTAAAATGGACTATACAAAGACTCATCTATCCCTCCTTCAAAGCCTTAAACTCTAAGAACATAAATGATCTTCCCAAAATACCCTCAAGCCATTCTATTCCTTTCAATTTCTAACAATAATTTAATTCTAATTTAAACTAAATCCTCATTTAACTTTCATCCCTTTAATCACTATAAACCTCAATTTAGTCTAACAAAAATAAATTTTCAAAAAATCCTCAAACATAAATTAAAACATGCTTAATGCGAATCGGGGCTCAACATTTCTCCCCCTTTTAAAATAATTTCGTCCTCGAAATTCTTACCTGGATCAATGAAAAGATGAGGATACTTCTCCTTCATAGCTTCCAATGGCTCCCACGTGGCCTCTTCCATTGAATGATTTCTCTATAAAACCTTAACTAGCTGCACTGTTTTGTTCCTCAAAACCTTTTCTTTGGTATCTAAGATCTGCACTGGAAGCTCCTCATAACTCAAGTCATCACTCAACTGAACTTCATCAGCTTGAACGATATGAGAAGGATCAGATCGATACCTCCTCAACATATAAACATGAAAAACATCATGAATCTAAGAGAGCTCAGGAGGCAATGCTAATTTATACGCTAACGGACCAATTCTCTCCAGAATCTCATAAGGCCCCACATACCTCGAACTCAGCTTACCCTTTCTCCCAAATCTCAGAATCCCTTTCCAAGGCTAAGTCTTGAGAAAAACTTTCTCGCCGACCTTATACTCCATCTCCTTCCGGTGAGCATCTTCATAACTTTTCATTCTGTCCTAAGCTGCCTTCAACCTGTGCTTAATCAAGTTGACCTTATCAACAATCATCTGAATCAACTCTAGGCCCAATAGCTTCCTATCTCCTTCTTCATCCCAACACACTGGAGTCCTACATCTCCTCCCATACAGAGCCTCATACGACGCCATCTAAATGCTCGAATGATACGAATTATTGTAGGCAAATTTGATCAGAGGCAAGTGCTCATCCCATGCTCCTCTAAAGTCTATCACACATGCCCTGAGCATTCCCTCTAGGGTCCGAATGGTCCTCTCAGATTGATCATCGGTCTGAGGATGAAAAGCAGTGCTGAAACTCAACTTAGTACCCAAAGCTTCCTGCAAACTGCCCCAAAATCTCGATGTAAAACGAGGATCTCTATCAGATACAATTGAATCTAGGATCCCATGCAATCTTACAACTTCATCAATGTACTTCTTCGCTAGCACATGCAGAGGATCAGTCTGTCTAATTGTCAAAAAATGGGCTGATTTTTTCAATCTATCCACAATCACCCATATGGCATCGTGCCTCCTACTGGTCCTAGGCAATCCCATCAGAAAATCCATCGCCACTTTCTGCCACTTCCACTCTGGAATAGGTAATGGCCTCAACTGACCTGAAGGTGCCTGGTGTTCAGCCTTAACTTGCTGACACATTAGACACTTACTCACATACTCGACCACCTCCTTCTTCATACCTCTCCACCAGAAATGTTCCTTAAGATCCCTGTACATCCTGGTGCTACCTAGATGCATAGCATAAGGCGCATTGTACGCCTCATCCAGAATCTCATTCTTCACCTCCATGACATCTGGAACACAAAGTCTATTCCCGACTATCAGGAGTCCATCATCACTCACCATCATATCGGACTTCTTACCTTCCTGAATCTCTTTTCGTAGCTTTACTACTTCTGCACCCTGAACTTACAATTCTCTCACTTTTTCCTTGAGGATTGGCCTCACCCTAAATGTAGCAATCATACAATCAGTCTCTTCCTTCTTAAAACTGATCCTGAGCTTAGCCATCTCTTCAAATAGCGGTAGATACACTGTCTGAACATATGCTATGGAAGACTTCCTACTTAAAGCATCTACAACAACATTTGCCTTACCTGGATGATATTCAATCAACAGGTCATAATCTTTAAGCAGCAATTAATGCCCAATTTGGTATTACGCAAATTAAGCAGCAAATTGTATATAATATTACATGTAATATGAACTGAAATCGTATTCTATAATTTGAATACATATATTATAAATATACAAGGATTATTACAAATATACAATATAATGCGTTATCTTGTATATCTTGTATAATTTTATACAATATTCATATACACATTGATTTATAGAACCTAAAATCAATTATATGCTATGCTAAGGAATACATGATATACAATCAACAAATATACAACAAATCACATTAACTAATTTAGTACATATTATACACGGCAAAAGGAATACATGATATACAATCAATTCATATATGACCACATATAATTTGTACCCAATATTGTAACTATTGTACATAGACACAAGGATTATTACAAATATACAATATAATTGCTAAACATGTCATATTTATATTTTAAGATATTACAAGGGTCTGAATAAGAGTTTCATTGAATCAACAAATATACAACAAATCACATTATAGAACCAAGTCCCATATGCAATACGTGATCCTTAAACTACTTAAGTGGCATGCCTTTAGTTAAAGGATCCGCAATCATCAAATCAGTGCTAATGTGCTCTATGACAACTTTCTTTTCCTTAACACGTTCTCTTATGGCTAAATACTTAATGTCGATATGCTTGCTTCGACTTCCACTCTTATTATTTTTAGCCATAAAGACCGCAACAGCATTGTTGCAATACAACTTTAACGGCTTAGAAATTGAATCAACAATTCTGAGCCCAGATATGAAACTCTTCAACCATACACCATGCGAGGTGGCCTCGAAACATGAGACGAACTTAGCCTCCATAGTGGAAGTAGCAATCAGGATCTGCTTGGCACTCCTCCAAGATATAGCTCCACCAGCTAGCATGAAAATATAACCAGATGTTGATTTCCTTGAATCAATGCAGCCAGCAAAGTCTGAATCGGAGTATCCAACTACTTCCAAGTTCTCAGTTCATCTGTACAAGAGCATATAGTCCTTTGTGCCCTGCAGATATCTTAAAACCTTCTTTGCAGCTTTCCAGTGATCAATACCTGGATTACTCTAATATCCTCCTAACATTCCAACAGCATATGCAATGTCAGGTCGGGTGCAGACCTGAGTATACATAAGGCTTCCTACAGCTGAAGCATATGGAATGTTCTTCATGTGTTCCCGCTCAAAGTCATTTTTCGGACATTGATTCAAATTGAATCTATCACCCTTGACAATGGGTGCTACACTTGGTGCACAATCTTTCATCCGAAATCTCTCTAAAATTTTGTTGATATAGGTCTCTTAAGACAAACCCAAAATGCCTCGAGATCTTCTCTATGGATCTTAATGCCAATGACATAAGATGCCTCACCTATATCTTTCATATCAAAATTTTTTGAGAGAAATTGCTTCACCTCATATAACAAACCCCTATCATTAGTTGCAAGCAAAATGTCATCCACGTATAACATAAGAAAACAAGACTTACTCCCACTGACCTTCTGGTATAAACACTAATCAATGAGATTCTCTTTAAAACCGAATGAAGTGATAACCTCATGAAATTTTAAATACCACTGCCGGAAGGCTTGTTTTAACCCATTTATGGATTTATTAAGCTTACAGACTAAATGCTCACCATCATTAGAAGAGAATCCTTCAGGTTGTTTCATGTAAATCTCTTCCTCTAGTTCACCATTGAGGAACGCCGTTTTCACATCCATTTGATGTAACTTAAGATCAAAATGAGCTACTAATGTCATGATGACACGAAGTGATTCTTTCTTCGATACAGGAGAAAATGTCTCCGTGTAGTCGATTCCTTCCTGCTGAGTGAACCCTTTGGCAACAAGTCTTTCTTTATGTCTCTCAATGTTGCCACGTGAGTCTTTCTTTGTCTTAAATACCCATCTACATCCAATGAGTTTCACATCATGTGGCAACTCAACGAGATCCCAGACTTGATTAGATGCCATAGAATTCATCTCATCCTTCATAGCATTGTACCACAAGTCCGATTCCTTAGAACTCATGGCTTGTGAAAACTTTTCAGGATCATTTTCAGCTCCAACGTTGTAATCTGACTCTTGTAGATACACTATGTAATCACTAGGTATTGTTGACCGTCTAACCCTAGTGGATCTCCTTAATGTTGTATTGCTATCTTCACAAGGAACTTGTTGCTCAACCTGTTGTTCAACTGGTTGCTCAACAATTTCTGGTTGTTTCTCATTTACAACTGGATCCACTGGATTAGTAGTAACAGCTCGTGGAACTTCAGTAACTAGTTGTCCCACACCCATTTGACTTTGAGGGGTGTGAATGACAATCAATTGATCCCTTGAACCAGAGGGTTGAGCTTCATAATGGTCACTTTCAGAGCCGATGTCTGGAAAATGACCACTCCCATTGATCAAGTCATTCTCAAGAAATTTTGCATTTCTTGATTCCACGATTCTAGTGCTGTGAGATGGACAATAGAACCTATATCCTTTAGACCTTTCAGCATTTCCAATGAAATACCCACTAATGGTCCTTGGTTCTAGTTTCTTCTCCTGTGGGTTATAAATTCTCACTTCAGACGAGCATCCTCAAACGCGTATATGCCTCAGACTTGGTTTTCAACCCTTAAATATCTCAAAAGTTGCCTTTGAGACAACTTTGGTTAGAACCCGATTTAATATATACATAGCCGTCTTTAGAGCTTCTGTCTACAGGAATTGAGGAAGTTTTGTATTACTCCTCATACTTCTCACCATGTTCATTAAAGTTCGGTTTCTTCTTTCTACCACACCATTCTGATCCGGAGAACCAAGCATGGTGTACTGGGCAACAATCCCATGTTCCTGAAGAAACTTCGCAAAGGGACCAGGTGCTTGTCCACTTTCAGTGTATCTACTATAGTACTCTCCACCTCTATCTGACCTCACGATTTTAATCAGTTTTTCACATTGATCCTCCACTTCAGCCTTAAAAATTTTAAAGGCATCCAAGGCTTTGTCCTTAGAACGAAATAAGTAGAGATACATATATCACGAATAGTCATCAATGAAGGTAATAAAATATTTCGGACTATTTGCATCCATATCTGGACAACAAATATCTGTATGTATGATTTCTAATAGGTCTGTACTCCTCTTGGAACCCTTTTTAAACTTGTTAGTTTATTTACCCTTAATACAATCTACGCAAGTCTCAAAATCAGCAAAATCTAAAGTATTGAGTACTCCTTCATTTACTAATCGCTTAATTCTCTCAATGGAGATATGTCCTAATCTACGGTGCCACAACATAGAGGATTCTTCATTCACAACACATCGTTTTAATCCTACAGTGACATGCATCGAATTATATGCATCATTATTTTGTAACTGTAGGGAATAGAGACCATCAGATAACGTACCACAATCAATAACTTTCGATTCATGGGACAAACTGAAACCAGAATCTGACAAGTTAAAGGAAAAACCAAATGGTACAAGTTTGGATATAGAAATCAAATTTTGAGAGAAATTTGATACATAAAAGGTCTTATCCAAATACAATACAAAACCACTGCTCAAAACCAAACTGCAAGTCCCGATGGCTTCCACATGTGAACTCGTCTTGCTTCCTGAATAGATGACTTGTTCACTTCCCATCGGCTTCCTTAGGTTTTGCATACCCTGTAAGGTATTTGAAACATGGATTGTAGAACCAGAATCAATCCACCATGTGTTATGATGAACATTAACCATATGATTAATTACAATTTATCACATATGATTAATTACAATTTATGTATTAATGTGATCTTAAGCTAAATATATAATTATAATTAATTTGAGATGCTGTGGCTACTCCCAATTAATTAAAATCATATGCTCACTAATATTATTTTACACTTTAAATTAAAGCCTAAATATTTGCATCAAGTCCTAAATAATGCAAATAAATGAACAAAATAATTAAAAGATTTTTGCATGTATAATAAGCATGAATTTATACACACAAAATTTGCTTTTAATCACATGTAATTGTGCAAAATGAAACAAGTAGTAAAGTAAATAATAATGCACAAAATAAGTAATCTAATTTTTGCATGTATAATAATCATAAATTTATACACACAAAATTGGCAATTAATTACATGTAATTTGTGCAAATTTAAATAATTACTATATGTATGTCATAATAGTAAATGTTAATAATAAGACATACATAATTTAAATCAAACCTAAAGATGACTTTATAATAAAATCATAAGCTTAAAAGTGGATTTGAAGTAGCCCAAGCCCAAGCCCATTCTTAAGTGGCCCAAGACAATATTAAAAATTTAATAATTTTTATAAAAAAAGAAAAAGAAGACAACAAGAATGTCGTTTCCTCCTCCAAATTGCCCAAGGTGACTGGCTGGACCGATGGAGCCCGATCGGTTTGGAGCACAAGAGATGCCAAACAACACGAGAATAACGGCGTTAGGGCGAGGAGAACCCGACGTCGTGCACCAGACGTAACATAACCGATCATGCAATGCCTAAGAATGGGCAACGTCGACATTTTCACGTACGGGTGTCATCCCTTTTCCTCCAGACAACGTCGAATGCTCCATGGATGACGGCAGAATGATTGTATCGTCTCAAGGAGGTCCACAATGTCGAAAAATCGACAACCTCCAACACATACATACACGGCAGAAAACGCAACCCAGAAACAGAGGAAAGCAGAGGCATGTTCTTTCGGTGGTTTTTCATCAGATATATGGCAAGACAGAGGCAGAATTATGCTCTGATACCAAAATGTAAAATAAACCAAGCAAAGGCATGCATTTCATACAGAACTAACGTATAAAATCCATGCATAAGCATCATATATATAACCGTAATATATATGTAAAAATAGTAGCGAAAGCTGAAACCAAAAATCATATACCTCCAGCCATTGCCTCCACCATAGATCTGAAAGTGTTGTTGAAGGTCTGAGTTTCTATCCTCTTCCAGAGCAAGCTCGATGGCATGCTTTCTAATAATGGTCGGTGAAGACAAGACCCGACGTTTTAAACCCACTAAACACTCAAGTCCCTGGCCATCATCGTGACTAAAGGTTGGGTAGATGGGCAACAACATATAGTGGTAGGGTTTTACTTTATAAATGGACCATACTCACATAATGATGGATTATGGAGATAAACCTTACATGGAAGGTCTAAGTCAAGCATGCGAAACCATTACCTCTCATTGGTTGGATTGATGCTATCTTCTCTTTTTCTTTCTCTTTCTCTCACCCACTAATGTGAGATAAATAAAATGGTAGAGTTTAGTTTTGTTGGATCGTGCGGTTTCTTTTGTTATTTCTTTCTCTTTTTAGTTTTTTTTACTGTTAAGTCGGTTAACCCCATGGCATATTATTTTGTCTTATTTCATATAATAAAAAAATAATCTTACAAGAATAACTAACAAAAATATATTTTGTTTTCTTTCTTTTCTGCTTTCTCTTTCGTCTTTTCTTTTTGTTATTCTAATAACTATCATATGTATATTTAAAATTTTAAATCAATTAATAAATTTAATATTTTCACTTTCTATTAATCACATTAAAAATTTACTAGTTATTGTTTTTATTACATTCAAAATTTGCTTAAAAGGATTGAAGTATCCTAGCTCACTCAAATCCTCAATTTTGATTCTTGATAGGTAGAGGAAAGACAATGGGCTAGGCCAAGCCCTGTTCAATCACTGTCGTTAGGGTTCAAACTTGGACAAGAATTTGAGCTCAATATTTTTTAGAAAAATTAGTTATAAGATTCAGTCTGAGACTTGATCAACCTAAACTTAAATGTCAAATTTCGGTAGGCACCAAAGTACCTTCTACCGCCAATTGGTCCACCCTAAAGTAAGCACCTTTATCTTTATCAGTCACAAAGCACCAAAGTTTTTTAACCGATTCAATGTAACGTATGGATCGAGTAGATACATGGTAATTACCAAGAATTTTCTTTTCAAATTCTTAGCGTACGTACTCTTGAAGCATTACCAACCTCCCAAACACTAATTATTGTATACATTTACACAAACTCTTTATGTACTAATTGTTAGAAAGGCAACATTGGACTTTGACAAAAGCGCCAAGGGACGTGGGAGTATCTTGCATAAAATAATCATGGATAGGATAGGGACGCTTTTATCTTTTTGAGTTAGAAAGGCAACATTGGACTTTGACAAAAGCGCCCACGGGACGTGGGAGTATCTTGCATAAAATAATCATGGTCCATGTTGCCTTTCTAACTGAAAAAGATAAAAGCGCCCACGGGACGTGGAGTATCTTGCATAAAATTCCCGTACACTTATTGTATTTAGTGCCGGACAGAGACAGCCAAAAGCTCACCTCATTAGGGGCCACTTTTACAGCCAGGTCATTCTAAGTTAGACTCTACAAAAACAACTTGAAAGCTAAAAGTGAAGAGGCCACCTATTATTAGGAGTCTACCACGTCATCATAATTTATATCGGACATTCAAAGCAGTTCCTGTAATCTGCGAACTCCATTCTGTTATGAACATATTAGTTGATCAACCAGCAAAGTCCAAAGTTGTTATTGAGCCTTTTGATCCACAAGGGCCTAAGGAGAAGTTCTCGGCCTAATGCCAGATCATGGAATGAAACGGTTTACACTTGCTGAATGTGCTCTATATATTCAATATTATGCTAAGGGTTGGGGCATGAGGATGGTTATGTTGAATGTAACTCTTTCTCATCTCAGATTCTCTCTTTCTCCTCTCATCAAATTCTCTGTTTCTTCTTCCCATCCCCTTCTCATTTACTTTCCTTCAAGAACCTTTAATTTCTTGTAATCTTCCTTTTTTTGCTGATGAAATACATCACTAAATCTTGTGTTGGTTGATATTTGCTTGGCCGATCTACTGTTCCCTTGCTGGTTACTGTTGTATTTGCTTGAGTTCACAACACATTCTCATCAAAGTTGTACCAATTGTCAACCCACCTCTTGTAAACATGCATCTTTCTACGGTTCTGCAATGTAGTGTTTTGCCATCCCTAATAATTGAAACTTAGGCATTAGGCTAAGTAGGGTCTTCAATTTTTAATCGATCCTAAAGTTTTGTAATTAAAACACATTATTATAGATAGTCTGATCAAGTTATTTTTGCATGAATTAAAGTCTTCTATAAAATTAAAATTGATGATGATTATAGATATATAATCACAGCTTTTTAGAAAATATCCTACCTTTGTAGCATTATCGTCAAAATTATGTTAGAATATGAGGATTCGTACCATTCAAAGATATTAGGTATTCTCTTCTACTTCATCTAGCCTTTGAGTATTTTATTAATAATAATGTGCCAAAAAAGTTTCTCTTTAAGAAAACTACATATCTTTTTTAACCTATAAACCATATTTAAAATCATGAAAAATGACATTATTGGTTGAGAAAGATATTGGTGAAATTTGGAAGCATCAACACTACACATAGAAGACAAAACCTTAACAATAAGTTTTGAGAAACATACAAAAGATGAAAAAAAAAACTAATTATAGGCATGGAATTTGATCAAATTGACATATAAAAAAAGAGTTCCTTCCACCAAAAATATTTTAAGAACATGTCGGGAAGTCACCTGATACCAAATCGGCAAAGAAATAATTGAATCAGTCAGTTAAAAGCCTAAAAGGTTCTGTAGTCGGTGTAACGTGAATGCCGGCAAATTTTTGGCCCACGTGGCAAATAATTAGATGATACGTCAATAATAGCTTGAAACGATGTTTCTTCTGAGATATATGCTATAAAAGAAGGGGGAGCCGGTGTCTGTGTCGGTGTCGGCATTTACGGTCTCTTGAGTCAACAGAACCATACGAATGCACGTCACTTGGCATGGTTTTCTTTATGCGCGGGAACGTTCTAAGCATTGATTGGCGCGTGCATGCACTAGACAATGAACCCTTTTTTTTCTTCCCTCAATTGCAAAAATCAAGGAGGCAAAGCATCGATTCTCTTCCCTCAGTTACTTGCCTACACTCCGGCGAAGCGGTGTGATAAGTCAACAATATATATGATTTTGAAATAAATTTGAATTAATTTTAATTCTTACAAATTTAAACTTTATTGCTTAAATAAGTATAAATGGATAGATTTTGGAGTAAGAGATATAACTTTCTCTGTGGATATCGAATCAAGATCATGCAAGTACGCTTTTGAAGAGGACTCCGAATTCTACAACTTTCGTGTAGATTTTGAGGAGAGATTTTATTGTCTAAAGGGTCAAAATTGCACATTTATATAGATTTCTACTGTAAATCCACCTAGTAGACATGATGTCCCTCCAAACGAACTTGAGCGGATCTGGAAAGTTGGAAAACCCGAGAAAGTCAGCTCAGTGGATATGAAGTTCGCCTAACAAATATTTACTAGTCATTTGGACTGAAATTCGCTCTGAATTTCGTAAGGATGTCGGCAATTAATATATATTTAATTATATATAATATTAAATTAATATATATTTAATTATATATAATATTAAAAAATTTTAAAAAAATTCAAAAAATAAAAAAAATAAAAAAAATAGTTGGACCGATTTAGACTGGGTCAATTTATAGCCGGTTTTGAGGGATAAACCGGACCGGACCATCGACCGGTCTAAAAACAGAGCGCCTAACGGACACGAGTGACAATTTTGCGATTTTTCTTCCCCAATTTGACTCAAATTTAGTTTCTTTGATCCTAAGGCACTATAAATACTTATTTTGAAGGCCTATAAAAGGGAGCCACCTATCTTAACCTAGGAGAGGACCCAAGGAGGCCAAGAAGAAGATCAAGAAGGATTCATTCAAGATTGGAAGCAATTTTGTTTTGTTTTCTTTCAATCTTCTCTCTACTCTTTCTTGGATGCTGATAATCTTTATTTGTATGGATTCTTTTATCATGCTCTTGAACTAAATCCCAATTAGGGTTAGGGATGTAGCTAAATTTAGGAGATTGATTTATATTTTATGGATTGATTGGTTTTGAATGAAAGTTCTTAGGTAATATTTATCTTTCTTGAACTTAATTCTTGTTTCTATCCCTAAACACCATAAATGTAATCTTAAGAATTATATGATGAAGTGAGAAGTGAAGTATAATTTGTGCAATGGGAAGATAATCACATTAGATTTAGAGATAGAGATATCCTGAACTAGGATGATAACTTATAATTGCTTGTTTTTAATGAATTTGACTAGTTATTTTTCGCATTGAAAGATGATAATTAACTAGTTAGGTATTCTAGATGTCTTGAGAGAAAATATAAGTAAATTTGTGCAATTGTTATTATAACCTATCACTTAATCAAATTCATAATGTATTAATCAATTTCTTAAATTGATGAACCCAAAGCCCTAAGTCTAAATCATAAGATTTCCCTTGCTTGTTTATTTATAGTCTTTACAATTTATTGTCTGTTCTAATCCGATCATGTTTTAAGTTTCTTGTTATTTTAATTCAAGTAATTAGGATTAATTCAGTAGTAAGTAGCTTAGTTCTTGTGAGAAACGACCTTGAAATATTGGATTTGTAGATACTAGGAACGATGCCGGGCGGATCTCTCTCTTTTACTCTTAACATCTTGATGTTGTAAAACTTTAAAATTTTGTTAAACAATTTAAAACAATAACCAATTATCTGTGAGGTTTGACTAATATAGATTTTCTCAAATTTCGGTCCATTCAAGCTAAATTTGTTAATTTTGAGTATGCTGTGGTAGAGTAGGTTTAAACTAATTTATTACTTTTATTTCACAAATGTATTAGATAATTGTCAAATATCAAATAATTTGTAAATTAGGTATTTTGATAAATTATTTGCAAACACTTAATTTAAAATTAAGTGATACATTTGATTCAATTGGATTCAATCCATGAAATAAGAAATTAGCTATTGGTTAAACAATTAAGTGTAACATGACTTATTAGGAAATAATCTCTCTATTAATTAATAAAGTTACGTATTATTCCACTTATCTAAATTTTTGCACTTTAGTATATTTATATTGGATATTATTATTCTTTATCTTAATATATATATGCCTCTGGGTAGTGAGGGTAGGTTCACTTTGTAAGTCGTGCACGCGCAGAAAATTAAGGAGCTCGGGAACGGAGCGAGAGAAGGATAAATCAAATGGAAGAGTTAGAATTGAACCCACTGAGTACATGTGTATTAGGACTCCAACAATATTTAACTGGCGGCAACAGCTGGAGACAAAATACGGCCTTTTATATTTTATTGGACAACGGATAGCAACAAAATAACGAAGCTTCGTAGAATAAGTACTAAAATCTGCAACTCCATAACTATAAAACTGAAACATGAAACAAATTTCACCACCCAAGCTAGTCAAAGTTGTAACAATTGTAACAAGAGTGTGCAGTGATCAACCCACCTCTTGGAAACATGCCAGAAACAGGCTTCTTTCTTCGGTCCTGCAATATTAATGTAGTGATTATAAGCACAAGCAACCAGTTTGTGTTCTGTCAGATTGCTCCAAATCATTCTTTCCATGCCGTTGTTTCCTTCATCGTCCCTATGCTTATTAACTTTGTTCAACTCAAGTATCAGGGAAATGATTCTGATTCTGCATTTGAAAAACACCCCAGGACAGTTCTGTTCGCTACTGGTTGTTTGCTGGTTTATTGCCTGGGATATGCCATCGAATTGGCGAAATTCTCAGGTAATGCTCAAGTGTATGAGATTTTTGTTCATCGTTTTAAATTCTTGTTCGGGTCTCTATCTATGGCTTCCCTCGCATCAATGATCTTTCCAAGCTCAATCCGAATATTCTTGTATGGAATCTGTATCATTGTTTCGGTGAATCCTCAACTTCTCTTCAACACAATTGAGATATTCATCAAGTCGGTTTATGTCCCCATTAGGAGTAGATTTCTTCGTACAGCTACGAGGGATCGAGGAGGCATACTTCCTGTGTTTAACCACAACTCGGATTAATACCTAGCGAGTTCAGTTATTCTTTGGTCAAATTTATATGTAACTTTTTGCGAGAGTTCTACACTCTAATGAATACTCTCCATCTTGTATTATGGGACTAAGTACTTTTTTTTTCGTGTATTTGGAAAGCAAATCAGCTATGCTAATAATAAAACTATGTCATTATAAAACTCAAAAACGCAATCTTTGCACTTTGTACTAAAATAAAATTAGTATACCCATATGTTAATGAGTTGTTCTTATCTTTCTTATTATGCTTTGAATCTTCAATTAATTTGAATCTGAATCTTGTTTAATTAGCTGATCATTAATCTTCATTAATGTCAGATTGTTGCTTTTGATTAAAGTCGGTATTGGAAACTAAGCCATGATACTTACATGGGATGAGGTCTTAAAATGTCAAAAAGAGAATAATAGTGTAGTTAATAATTCAAAGAAAAAAGTAAATGGCTCATTAGATTGTAATAATTTGTAATAACTCTACAATGCATATTGCTTTTTATATGAATATAATTAGAATAATTATTTAACAAATACATAATATAATATTTTGTAAACCCCAGTACTTTTTGCCCCTCAAAACACTTTTGCTAACAGCATGTTCACATCTATAGTCAATTTTGAGAGGGAAAAAAAAAGAAAATTAGGAAGAATTTTAGAGGAAAAAACCTTAATAAGGAAAGACTGTCCCTGTGCAACAAATGAAACAAAAGATTATTATTTATAAAATGAATACAAATCACTGTGAAATGAGACATTAGCATGTGATTAAGCATTTAAGTATAATATATCATTCAAAGAATAACGAATGTCTATCATTTAACTATACCATACGAATTACACGAGTGGACAAGTCGACTTATCAGTACCGAGCAAGCACAAGTCGCCTTACACATGGTACAAGTCGACTTACACTTACAAATCTCCCACTTGACCTAAAGCCAATCGCCTTGGTATCTAATACCATAAGCGAGTACATGAGAATCAAAATTCTTCTGTGGCAATGGCTTTGTCAACGGATCGACAATCTTCGCGCTGTGGAATTCTCTATCGTGACATCACTCGAGCAATGATCTCCGAATCAAATGGTATCTGCGAGTACGCGGTTTGGATCGTTGATGAGACCTTGGTTCCTTTGCTCGTCGCAATAGCTCCATTGTTGTCACAATACAATCGTATGGGTCCATCACACTAGGAACCACACCAAGTTCAAGAATGAACTTTCGATCCAAACGGCTTCTTTTCTTTGCGTCGATGCGGCAATGTACTCGCCTCGATCGTTGAATCAACAATGCCTCTCGTTTGAACTCTTCCAACCGACCGCTCCGCTGCGTTCGATGTGAAAACATAACCGATTGGGACTTGGAATCGCCCTTATCGATTGAAAATCGCATCCGTATGCCCGCCACTTGAAATTTCCATCTCCATATATCAAGAAAACATCCTTAGTTCTTCGCAAGTACTTTAGATATTCTTGATACCACCCAAAGGACCTTCACCAGATCCGATTGGTATCGCGCCGTAATACTTAGAGCATATGATACATCGGGTCTCGTACATAGCATTACGTGCATAATAGATCCTATCGCAGACGATACGAGATCATATTCATACGCATCCTCTCGCCCCGTGTCCGAGGACACATAGACTTCGAGTGTTATCCCATGAGCAATGGGAAGAAACCTCTCTTGGATTGCTCCATGCTAAACCTCTTTAGCACTTGTCTATATACGCTGTTGTGAAAGACCAAGCAACCTCTTCGATCTATCTCTATAAATCTTTATCCCAAGGATATAAGTTGTTTCTCCAAGGTCTTTCATGGCAAATTGTTTAGACAACCAAATTTTTACAGACTGCAGCATAGAGACATCGTTTCCTAGTAACAATATGTCATCTACATATAACACAAGGAATACGATTTCAGTTCCACCATAGGAGATTTTACTTGTACATAAGATAACCTTATTTATATATGGAAAGGATATAACATGGCATATCCTAATAACATGGCATATGTAAATATTTATTGTGATTAAATATTCTCCTATGGTAAAATAATCTATTATATCACAATTAAATGTTACATAAACATATTATATGCTTTTCACAAATATATGTACTATTTATAATACCACTATTATACTTAAGCATTAATAAATATATAGTATACATATGTTTATAGATATATATTTTAATTAAGTCTTTAATTAATTAATTATATATATATATAAATAAATGTGAAGTGGTCCAACACACTGGGAATTGGTCCTACCTACCACCGGGTCCCGTAGATGAGAAAACCCCGAAAACCCTTTTCAACAATATCGATGTCGCGATCTCATCGGGACATATCTCGATCTCATCGGGATCCATTTAATCCGTTATTATTATATAATCTATAATATTAAGATTATTAATATTAAATTATTGGCAAAAGGGTGCATAAAGCCGAGCTCTTCACCTTGAGGAGCTCCGGTTCTTTTTACAATATAATATTAAAATTTTAATTATAATTTAATTTAATTTTTAAAGAAGAAATAAAATCAATGTTTTGTCCTTTTTATCTCAGATAACTCGAGATAATAAATATCACAAGTCTAATTTGAGCGTCAAAACTTTTTATCATAAAACCCTTAAGCTCAGATATTTTGCGTGTCTTTGAGTTCAAGACCAAATTTCCGAGTATAAAACCCAAATCTAATAAAAGACGAGGAATTTGTTGTAAAATATTTAATAATATATGTGATATATTATAATATAACATTATGTCTTGTGGAATAGCTAATCTTTAGTGTTTAATATCATTAATGTAATAATATGTACAAAAGCATTTATTAATATGTCTAATAAATGTTAATTATTTTATAATGCTATAAATATATTAAAAGCACTCCATTTTGTTAGTATGATATATATATTACTTTTATTAATAATTATTATTAATATATAAGGATATGCACATGTGATAATTATTATAATTTTATATGAGTTCATACAATTAATGGTACACAATTGACACTAATAACAATTTATTGTTACATGTATGGTACATGTTTTCTTATTCATATCATCAAATTATATTAATAATCCAAAACAAAATACATTATTTACTACTAGATTATAACAATTTAATATACAAAATTAAATATATTAATTCATAAAGCATATAAGTTAAGCCCATCCTACTAAGTTGAAAATAACACAAAAAGTTCAAAACATTTTTGTTCTTCAATAGGTTAGATTGATTAAAAATTTTGGATTATATATGATATACATCAATTGATATAAGATTTAATCAATATTATGCAACCGAACATCTCTCCGTTGTTTAAAATAATATAAATTGTAACATACACGTATTATATGTAAATATTGTTTAAACTTAATTCCAAAATAAAGAGGAAAGAAAAACTAATAATATGTAAATATTGTTTAAATATAATAATATCGATTAACAATAATGTACATATAAACTAAATATATGTATAATATAACGATAAAATATAAATTTTATTTAATATTTACATATAATACGATTAAATATTTACATGTTTAAATATTAACTTAATATTTTGTATATCACATAAATAATATTATGTATAAAATCAAAT
Organism: Erythroxylum novogranatense; assembly: GCA_029891385.1. Taxonomy (NCBI): domain Eukaryota; kingdom Viridiplantae; phylum Streptophyta; class Magnoliopsida; order Malpighiales; family Erythroxylaceae; genus Erythroxylum; species Erythroxylum novogranatense. Next base: position 31,685,638 of record CM057225.1, on the reverse strand, counting down.
TTTGTAATAAAAGTGGTTTTGAAATACGATTGGTTCTTGATATGTACAATATTGTTTAAAATATTAATTTGTAAGCATTAATATAAATATATTATCGTTATGTAAAATCCAATATATTACTAATGTTCAATATATGATTATATATAAAATATAGCTTTTACATCATGTTATTAACTACAATAACATGTTGTGTTAGATCATCTCCAGGCATTAAGCGCATGTTGACTAACTGCACATACATGCTGCTAATTCGTTTCTTCTGTAAATATAAAAATTGTCAGGATAATTTAATATATGGTTAATTATTTTCCATATCATATTGTACATAATTATGCTTATGGAATATCACAAGGACTTAGCTCAATTGGTTATAAATCTCAGTATTAGTGAATGTACAATATTGTTGTAATTCTATAGGTACAATACAATTTTTATACCTAATGTATATTTTCATAATCTCATAGTTAATCATAAAATTTCTCAAATTTTACAATCAAGTCCAATTTGATTAAATTAACTTTGTTCTCTTCAACCCATTCTATATGTGAGACCCATTAGGTTCCCAAATATGTTGGCAATTAAAACTCTTTTTAATTTATCTCTAATTCTCTAATTTATAATTATAGATCAAGATTAGCGTCTAGCAACACATCATGATCACCCAAATATTTAGGAATGTCAAAATAGTTTTGATTAACCTTTTCGTGTATAATTTTTTCGTATAATTCAGTCATTTCATCATACAATATTCCGATTAGACATAGAGCATGAAATTAATGCCTACTCTATTTTGAATCTAATCATATTAGTTCTCCGCTATTAGCTATCGATTCAATTAATGACATTTGTAAACTATTTACAAAGTATCATCTTGGACAAGGATTTCTTGAATTAATACTACTCAAGAAAAATGGAAAATTCTTTCCAATTACTTTAAGGTGATGAATCTTATCTTGATCACGCAACTATTTTCATATTGTTCATGCTACATTCAATGACTACCAATTAAACGAACTATGACTAAATAGATCATAAGTAGTATCAAAACATAACAATCTCCATACAAGATGACTTTGATGACCTCAAGTCAAAGGATCACTTATATAATCATCACAATGAGAATTCCATAGATATACAAGTAATGTTTCAAATGGATTTTTCATATCGGGTCTGTTCACTGAATTTGTTCTCTAGCAATAGGGATGGCAACGGGGCGGGTATGGGGCAGGTATGCCATCCCCCGTACCCGCCTTATGAACTCGCCCCCACCCCCATACCTGCCCCCATCCCTGTCGGGGATTTTTTGGCACCTCCCATACCCGTATCCATTGGGGGTTTGACCCCCATCGGGTACCCGTTTACCAGCCTCCTTTTTTTAAAGATAAGCTTATTTAATATGAATGGACTATTTGTTTTTCTTTTAAATTTTCATTCTACATTCATACATACATACTGAATTTAAATAAGCTTATCTTTATTTAATTGATGGGTTTGTATGTATATATATATAATGGCAAAATTGTAATTACTATATAACGGGTAAACGGGTAAATGGGTATGGAGGTGGTATCCCCATACCCGCCCTACGGGTAAAAATTTGCTCCCCATACCCGCCCTTGTTAGGATAATTTTATCGGGTACCCATCGGGTTCAGGTACAATTGCCATCCCTATCTAGCAAGCACCTATATGTTTGTTTAAGTATCTCTATACTTTAGCCTATGAGATCGACTACTTCCTTCATAAGGAAAAACAAAACGTGTGCTAGTCTTTTTGCATTCTATTAATGCATTATCTTAATAAAACAATGACTAGGAACATTTAGGAATAATACATAAATGCATTATGAATCTCATAATTATAATCTCATTATAATTTCATTTGCAATGTACAATTATCTTATGAACTTTATCATATACATCTAAATATGTATAAGATAAAGAATGCCTTTAAATAATTTGTCACTAAACTACAACCAAAGAGATTGGTTATAAGGCATAAAACAATAGGAGCTACTTTTTAAGATTTATGAAATTCCTACAGTTTAAGGTGAAAATTATTGCTCTACATTTAGACAGAAGGGCTTTGCTGTGGCATCAAGCTTTTAATTGATGTAGAAATGCAAAGGAGGAGGCAATGATATACAAACATGTTTATTACAATAATGTTACAATATTGAAAATTAGATTATTAATACTGTTCCTATACATGTAATGAATGGAGACGTAAATTTAATACTGTTATTTTATTGTTATAGGTATAATTTAATACAAACATATATATTATAAATTAATAATAGTAATATATAAAAATAACATCAAAATATTTATTATATATTTAAATTATATATATTAATAATTACAAAGAGTCCTTCATGAACATTGTAGAGCTTGTTTGTATCTTTCCATTGATATAAAGCACGAAAATATGGGACAAGGGAGTAGAAAGTTATGATTGTTAGATAACATTTCCTACGCCACCCACATTAGTTAGCAAAAACAAGTTGAAGTAAGAATTTCCATGGATTGTGAACTTTATTCCTCCTTTCCTCGCATTAATCGAACCTCGCAAGAGATGACCAGATGATCAAATAATCGAGTAAAATGAAGTCGATACTTTGGAATCGATAGTTTACTAGATCAGATATGGAATGATGATGTTTACAATTTTACCTTCAGAAACTACGTGAACTATTCCACTTTGTATTCGCAATATTCGTGAAAGCGGGCATTGCCATATCAAAATGTTTATTTGGTGGATTGCACCACCTCCATTGAAACAGATTGAGCATAATTAGGTGGGCGAAGTTGGTAGCAGAATCGTAATAGTATTACGCGGCACCATCATGCGGATCGTGTGTAACGATTCGAAAGCAAGCCCCATGCCTTAAACCATTGTTGAAAAGGCAAGGCTTAGAGAAAATAGATTTTGGTCCCATATCCTATTATATGACATAGCATGAAGGAAATTATGATGTGATCATAATCCTGAGATTCCTATCATGTGCAATTATGTCAGGATCCATATGATATAGTTACAACTAGACTCAACATAGAATATGCTATGATATTCCTATCTAGAAAGTGACTTGTCCATCAGAATCAAGGAGTTTGTTGTAAGCAAGACATGTAGGAAAATCCTGGTGTGAGCATCACATGCCCACGGTGCGGAAAACAAAATTTTTTGTTCCGGGACCTTCCCGAAAGCCAGGATCCATATGTCTATACAACAAACTCAAACCATAACGGCCAAAGGAGACCGTCTCTAACGGTATCCACGCAGAGATCGGAGAACCTAACCGGGACAAACCCTTTGACCCGGGAATAGCTAGAACAAAGTAAAGAGTACTAGCTCTTACCTTTGTCCTTGGAGAGCTTGAGAGGAAGCTTGAAGAAGCTTAGAGAGGATGAAGGAGAGCTTGAAGAAGATGAAGATGATGGAGAGCACGTTGGTGAGAGATGAGAGAACAATTTCTCTTTTTTCCTTCACAAGCCAACGATGATCATCAATCTAAGACCAAAAAAACTCTTTCTTTTCTTTCCTTCTTTATATGCCACGATCATCATCTCCTTTCTACTTTTCATTTTGTCACATCATAATTTCCATTAAATATAACTTGTTTTAATATCATATATATACTAATGGATATAAGCATATTACTTTAAAAATTCATGTATGCATACATTTCTTTTGGTACATATGCTTATAAATGTAAATATGCCATTAGTAAAACTTTGAACTTACATTTTATGTTTACATATGTACAGATATTTATATACAAGTCTGATATCATACATTTCTTTTGGTACATATGCTTATAAATGTAACTATGTTTGGATTACAATTTACTATAACCCATAATATTTCTAATAATGTAACAATATAATAAGAGTTTTATATCATGGACATGTTATCATATAACCTCTTGTCAGGGTCATTACTATATATACTTCATAATTCATGATTTAGTAAAAAGCACTGTTTACTATTGACTGGTTTTGAGCATTTTGATGAAACCTAGCCTAAGTGTAAATTTTGTGAGCATTCGGATGGGAAGCAATTTTAGCAATTTATGTGAATTGAATTGGCATGAGTGACCTTCTGAAAAGTTGTAGAGGAAGAAATTATCTTGATAATTATATATGGCATGTAATTTTTTTATGTCATATTAGGGAGCAATGAATTTGTAAAAGCTGAACCTACATTAGGTTTCTCACTGCTGCCCTGATCAGTACATTGTTTGGCAGATTTGAAATTGTTAGAGGTTGAATTGGAATTTAGGTTCTTCATGAAAATTGAAGTTTGAGATCTTATCGTTGCAGGGATATAAAGTAGTGATTCGTTTGACATTTTTCTAAGAGATATACTGTTGTGAAATGTGCTGTTCAGATTGGGGAAATTCTGAGGGCTGATGCTTTGGTGAATTGTTTGACATAGTTAGCAAGTGAATCTGATTTTGGGTTGTTCATGAAAGTTGTAGATAACATTGTGATATTACTGCCTTATTTATTGTGTAATTTTTGATTGAAGAGAATGAAAGTTACTGAATTTACAAGATACTGTACTGTGTTGAGTGACTATGTTTATAGACGGAATGTGTTTGAAAGTGTTGAAAAGTAAAAGAATAATGGAGGAATTTGATACTGATGATGAGCATACCCTTGGAGAGGGGGGAGCAGTGTGAGATAAACTGAGACATTATGTTCAAACAGTATTAGATAAATTGAATTGATTTTGATAAATGGTATTGATGTTATGATCGAAATTGTTTAAAGCCTTGGAGACTTTAGATTTCTATAAGGATACACTGTGCTTATTCGAGGAAAAAGACGGGCATAAATGACTACTGAAATAAACAGACAATTCTGACTACTAAGCTCAAATAGTGAACGGATAATGTTGCAATCAATAGACCAATTACAGATATTGGGATTTAAAAAAAAAGTCAAATGTCATGTTTATAAAATTTATATTAAACATGTATATAATTATTATAAATAATATAATACTCTTATATTATTTATTAATATAATTTTCACTTAATACCTTTATATCCTACAACGATATTATATTGATTACATATGTTTGATAATTAGAGTACAATAATACATGACAATAATTAGTCGCATTTGCAATATATTAGAACAAGTTATGATTTAATGGTTGCATATGGAAATATAAAGGTTGGATCTAAAATAACCAAGCCCAAGCCCAAAACATTATTATGCAATGACTCTGTTAAATTTTATATAGGATTGGATGTTTTATATATAATAATTTGCAGATATTGTATAAATATGCAATTATATATGATTTGTTATGACATAAGGCAATAAAGCCAATTATAAATTTATAAATATGATACCTATAATTGCATGGCACTTCCCTACACATTCAATATGTTCTTTGTTAGCAACAACAACGTAAAAGGGCTTGTTGATCAAATTTTATTTTAAAGGCTATGCGAACGTGAGGCTTTAAGCTATATTTGATTATACTTATTTACAAACATAATCACGTTGAGCATGTAAACAACCAGAAATTTGAGAAACCAACTAGGTTACTCACCTATTACTTCCGAGCTAATGCCGGGAAGTCTCTGTGACGTCGGTCAATCGACGCTCCAATTGGGCCTCTATATGAATCAGAAAAAGCACGAGTCACTAAATATAAAATTTGTGCTCATGTTGATGAGATATGCATGTTCATGAATTTCCCGGTCCTAATCCCTTATATCTAACCTACTTCCAATACCCATAACTTTTTACATACAACTCAGAATAGTATAACTTATATCTCATTGGAAAGCTTATAAAATCCTCTATAACTTTTAAGAAGACCATAAAAATCAATTTCACCCCTAAGGGTGTCAAAAATCCCATCAAACCTACTGCCTACTCAATTCTCATTGTCACAGGGCAGTACATTGGCAATTTCATAACTCACTGATTCTTTAGAAATAAATTACCAAAAAAATATGGTCAATAAGTTCACATTGTCCTCAATAACTTTCATGAACAATCCCAAATCAAATTCTATTGCTAAACAAGTCAAGTAATTCATTCAATGTTACTGTCCCTGAAATCCTCCAATTTGGGCAGTAACCTTATAACAAGCACAACTCCCTGTATACAAGTCAGTAAAATCAGAACTTTATATCCCTGAAAAGATAACATCTCAAACTTCAATTTTCATGAAGCACTCAACATCCAATTCGATCTCTAACAATTTCAAAATTGTTATGGAAGCTACTGTTATGATCAGCCATTCATGACCTAATGTAGGGTCAATCTTTGCAAAATCATAACTCCCAATTCTGACTTCTAAAAATTACACACCATATATCAATTTCAAGTTAATCTCTTCCTCTACAATTCTTCAGAAGCTCACTCACACCAATTCAGTCCACATAAAATGTTAAAATTGCCTCCAATCCGAAAACTCACAAAATCACACTTAGACTAGGTTTCATCCAAAATGCTCAAAACCAGTCAATAGTAATCAGTTCATATCTCTCAATATACAACTCTAAAAAATAGCAAGATCAGTAGCAATGGAAAGATAATTCAATATGCTACAACTTTCATGAAGACCCTTCTCCCTAATTCCATCTCAATTAATTCATAAAAATCAACAAAGTTCATATGTTGTGGTTTCGGTTACTGTTTACAGGCAATGGAACAGTAACTTTCCATTCAAAATTTCACCCTTCTAACATTGGAATTCAACAATACCTATTTCACACTAAATTGAAGTCAACAAATCAAAGTTTCAGTGGCCACAAATCTTGCCTCATTTTCATAACTACACTATGAGTTATGGTCAAATCAGTGCAATAGGTTAAATATCAATTTTCCAGCTTTATTTCTCTATTCACTTCCTTTCATTCCAACACCCTTCCTATATCCATAAGCATCTTAATTAGACACAAAATCAGTCCCTATATCATGTCTACATTCACTAGGCATTCCTACCAAAAATTGGCAGCACTAACCTCTTCCCTTTCCATGCACAATTAATCATCAATATGAATTCAAAATCAAGCTAAAACCAAACTTAACCATTACCATTCATTATCCTAACATACCTTACATTTATACCCATTAATTTATACTAAAATTTTCATTAAGGTAAAGCATCAATAAGCTTAATACTAATACCACAATCCCCTTTAGATGCTTCTAACTACCATGATGTATTAAACTACAAAATCAAGCATAATAAAACACTTACCAATCCAAGCTTTTTTTCCATCATCAAACTCTTCACTTAATATCAACTTCTCCTCTTCTTTCAACATGTACAAGCACTAACTTAATAAGGAAGTAGGAGGTTTAAGCTTGTAAACATGTAAGAAGACACTTAAGGTTTAGAGGAAGAGACACTTGAACAAAAGGAAAAAAAACGATGGAGATGACAAAGTGGAGAAGGTTTTCGGGAGATGAACTACACAAGAGCAATCCTTTATTCTTTTATTTCAAAAGCACATCCAAATTATACATGAAGCAAAGTCGTGAATGGGATATCCAAAGGTAAGAGCATTTAATAGGTTTGGGACACTTGGCAACTAATAAAGAAATGAAGAAAAGTCAAAAGATTTCATCACTTTAATCAATATATATCCACAATTTTGGTTTCAACAATATATATAAGGGTTCTCCCTTGGGTCCCACCAAAATAATAGTTCCAAATAATAGTAGAAAAAATCAACCGGTTCGTCAATTGACGATTTTTTCGGTCCGGGAATTTCCGAGAATTTTCCCCGAATCATTTTTGTTTTTGAAAATTATTGAAATTGTAAAACATGTAACAGTGCACTACAAATAATTTTTTTAATCTCAAAAATTACCTTTTCTACCCCAAAACATGTTTAGGCCAGTTACCGGCGATTTTGCCGGTCCGGGAATTTTCTCCGAAAAATTCCAGAAAAATTCCTGAAAATCCCTTAAAATCTAAAACGCTTAATTATTGTTGATCCGTTGTAACTATGAGCAAGTCATGAACGGCGTATAAGAAACGGCAAAATCCTTCTTTCCAATTTGTATATTTATACAATATAATTAAAAGACATATGAAGATATACATATGTAAAATCTCCTATTTAATATATGGTTAATTAAATAAGTATGAAAATATATTAAATAAGGTTAACAATAATAAGTCAATTGTTAAAATGATATTGAAAATATAAATATAATATAATTATACATTTAGTACATATTTAAATTATACGTGTATATGATAATTTTACATGTTATATTTTCTATATCCATAGGCTCAAATAAATATTTACATATGTAAACAGTACTATATGTTATGTAAATTGCTCAAATAAACATGTTTTAAAATATAAATATGGATTTTGTTTTGGATTATTAATATAATTTGATGATATGAATAAGAAAACATGTACCATACATGTAACAATAAATTTTTATTAGTGTCAATTGTGTACCATCAATATATTATCGTATCAAAATATAAATATGATATGTTCATATTAATACATTTACAATACAACTCATTACAAAGCCAACTATGAGCAAATTGTATATAATATTATCAAAACATGTAATATGAACAATAGCTCCATTGTCAATGAACCTAAATTTTATGATTAACTATGAGATAACTAGTTGAGTCCATGGATGTCATTTTTCTTTGAGATTAACTTGCTCAGAGCTTGGTACTGGTACATTATGCAATAGAATTGACATATTAGATATGTCATATCCAGTTATGAATGTCAATGACGCGGAAAGACATAATCGAGATAATTTAAAATCAACTTACTTATGGCATTGTCATTGGCCATATAAATGAGACACGATCGCTAAGCTCCATAAGAGTGGATGTTTAGGGTCATTTGATTATGAATCATATGACACATGCGAATCTTGTTTATTAGGCAAGATGACTAAGTTATTCTTTAAAGGAAAGGGTGAACGAGTGAATGGAATATTAGACCTAATACATTCGGATGTATGTGGTCCGATGTCCATCCATGCCAGAAGTGGTTGTTTCTACTTCAAATACTTTTATCGGTGATTATTCACGATATAGGTATTTGTATCTGATGTGATACAAATCTGAAACATTTGAATAGTTCAAATAATTCAGAAATGAAGTAGAAAACTAACTTGGTAAAAGTATGAAGACATTACGATCTGATCGTGGTGGAAAATACTTAGATCAACAGTTTTGGATTATCTCACAGATAATGGGCTTTTATCTCAGTTCACTCCACCTTGCACGCCGCAGCACAATGATGTGTAAATACGATATCATGTAAAGTTTAAACATATATTATTATAAACATATTCAATATATTATCACAATAAATATTATATATAATTTAAATATATAATAATCGTACATTATTTACGTTTGTGTCAAATATTATATTATAGATATGTTAAATTATATATCAATTAAAAAGGGCTCTACAGTCTTGAGGGAGCTATCTGTCTACACTTAGGCCTGAAAAATAATTGCAATTTTGGATGAGTTTGCGAACTCAATGAGAAACCATCATCGATGGTTCTCCCAATTCATGCATCATATAAGCATGTAACAAGATACACTCGATGTTATACAAAACACAATAGTAATTCAGTCACAGACAGTAAATATACAGGCAGTCAATAATATTAATTCAGTCACAGACAGTAAATATATAGGCAGTCAATAATATTGTCAAATGTTCAGTTCAGTATGCAATGCACATTTGACTCTTTTCCAGTTATAATTTACAGGATAAATATTCATAATGGAACATGCAATCTCATATATGCAATATACATATATTAGAACAAGTTATGATTTTATTAATTCGATATAACATAATTAAAAATTTTATAGAGAAAAGAATTAAACAATAATATATTTTATTAATAATAGTATAAATATATTAAAATGATATGTGTTAAGCTAATGTAGCAACTCTTGCTGCATTACCTACACGAAGGTCTAGTTCTCCTTAAATGAGCTTGGGTACATTATGCAATAGAATTGACATATTAGATATGTCATATCCAGTTATGAATGTCAATGACGCGGAAAGACATAATCGAGATATTTATATTGTATGTAACATGTGTATATAATGTCGATACATGTTTAATTATTGGAATATAAATATGAGATATTTAGAGTATACATGTTTATACATATTTATAGATAATATACGAGTATTGATAATTTAAAAATAACATGTACAGTCCTTGATCCTACATATTTACTCATTATTAAATATGATACATCAAACTACCAACTCTAATTATCATTTGAAGGTGATACTGTTAAAAATTTATTGCATGATCGAAAAATTTAAGGAGGGGCGCACTGTAAGAAGGGTCCTTTTTTTTACATAAAAGAAAAGATAACGAAACATATTACGAAATAAGTATGAAGAAACATATTCTCTAAAAAAATTAAGTGACACTTAATAGATATAAGATCTAAGTAAATGACGGACTTAGCTTAATCCTTGTATTATATTGTATATTATGTTTTTCATTTTGATATACAGTATATAGCCTATGAGTAACTAAAATAAAACTTGTAGCCGATGAGAGTTACAGCTGATAGCATGGTCTGATAATAACTAATATCCACCAGGCAATGACAATCAGGGCTATTCATGATATATTCACAAATAAAATATATTGTATTACATATTATAACTGTATCAAAATATTAACTCATTACAAATATATGATATGTACAATTTTATATGTTTGTAATATACAGTATATAGCCTCACATCGAATAAGCTTGCGTGTTTGCTTAATAATAGGCATTGTCCTGAAAAACAAATTTTCAGGAATCGGAAGAATAAAAAATAACAAATTACTTTTTTCTAACACTTAGTGAACTTATGTTCATATATTGAAATAATTTTAATTTATTATTTTGTATTATATCGCTTATCAATAATTTATTGAACTAATTAATCAAAAAACTTTTAATCTCTAAGTAATTAGACACTTATTTCTAATTTACCTTATAATTGAACTAATCAATTATCTTGGTTTAATTAGAAGCTAATTTTAAATAAATTAAGTTTTTAAAAAATCATTTTAATGAAACAAAATTAGTATTTATCCAATTAGAAAATAAACCAACAAAATAGTTTATTTCTAAAGGTAATCTCATTTTCACTAAACAAATTAGTATTGAGTTAATTAGAAAATAAACCAACTAAATTAGTTTATTTCTAAGGTTATTTTAACTAAACAAATTAGTTATTTTCTTTAAAAATTGTCTAAGTAATTAGAAACTTATTTCTAATTTAAAATATAATTGAACTAATCAATTAATTTCGTGTAATCTTTTAAAACTAATTTAATTAACTAAATTAGTTAGTGTAAATTAGAAAACTAATTTCTAATTCTTTACGTTATATTATGTATAACTCAATTATGAATTTAAAAAAATCTTTTATTATTGGGCCATAAAGTTTGATTAACTCCATAAGATCTTTTATAGCCCAAAAAAACAAAAACAAAAACACAACCCAGAAACCTCAAATGGGCTTGAAAGCCCATCTGGCGCGTGCAAAGCACGCACCACAGATTGAAAGATTGAAAGAAAGCGCGTGCCTCGCACGCGCCAACCTTACTTTCACGGCGCGGCGCTGACAAGTGCACGCCGACGCGCCGATGTTGCGCCGTTAGAAGGGCGCGGTGCGTCTTCTTCCTCGACGCACTTCGCTTCGTTCAATTTTTTTCTTTGCGTTTTGTTTTCATTCGGAAATCAATTCAATCATAATCAAAGGCATATATACAACGCAAGAAACACCCACAACAACAAAGACATCGCAAACTCAAATCAATTCAATCATGGAGGATTTTTGTTGTGTTTGTTTTTTTTTTTGTTTAAACCCAGTCAAAACCGAGTCGTATGTATATCCATGCCTGATTGAAACATCCAACAACACAAAGGAAAGCCACGAAAACAATGAAACTATTTATCACCAAAAAAAAACAAATTCGTGTTCTTGCAAATGTACGATAGGAATAAGAGTTTATTCGTTGTTTTCAAATATTAGAAAAGAAAGACACAACAACCCCACAAAAAGAAGAGAGCAAAGTGAAACGAAGAGAGACAAAACAAAAAACTCATTCCAAAGACAAAAAACACATCTGATATATTCGGTAGAACAGAAAACAATTCATGTAAAACCAGATGACTCTGATACCAATGAAAAAATTTATGAACAGATCATATACCATAGGATCGATTGTATATGCGTGAAAAAACAAAACATACATACTTGATGCTTGTCTGTAATTCCACCGGCTAAGGAACACAGAGTACTCGCGCTTAAGTGTTCTGTAAAGAAAACTTCAAGAGTCTGCACAAAAGATCCAACGTTTTTCTCTCACAAAACCGAAATATACAAAAAGTAAGTTCTTTTCCAAACCGTTGGCTTTGCCTTTAAATACAATCTGCGAATAACTACCATTAGTAGTTATTCTTGGACGCGGATTTTTAGACCCATCATGGGTGAAAAATATCATCTTTTTTTGCTTCCGATGACTGCACTTTGCCACAAAACTCTGTCACAGAATGCTTTGACAGACTCCATGTACTCGAGCCAAAGCCCTGTGAACCTTTCTTCTTCTGTTATGGATGTATCTAATAGTGTCAATGCCAACAGTGTTGTTGTTGACGATTGGTTTGAGTCATCAGCGGCTCAAAAAGCGGCCTCTGAACACCAACATGTGGAGAAGAGGAAGGGCAAGATGTCAGCCGATAACATCAGTGACAGGGTGAGACAAGATGTCTAACTCTCTGTTTCATATTTATTTGATGAGCTAATTTATGAAATTTTACTAGTTTCATGACATTGGAGAATGATTCTTTGTGTTCTTTGAAGATTTAGACTGTTCTTTTAGAAGTTGGAAGAAATTTAATTAATCTTTATCACTGAGTTCATTACTGAAAAACAGAACTTGTTAGTTGCTAGGGACAATTACAGAATTGGTGGTACAGAGCTAATCCAAGAAAGGGAAAATAAATGTAGATACATAGTTTCTCGAATGGGTCAGGCCTGTCTTGTCCATCTGAGAAGATATTGTGTAAGCATTAGAAGAGGGTAAGTACTTTTTCATTCACATTTTTCGATTGAGAATATGCAGAGAAAGAAATTACATAAACTCATGCTATATGACTGGATAGAATCATCGGTGTAATCTTATTCTATCTAATTCTGTCCATTAAAAAAAAATCATTAGAGATTGTACAAATTAAGTCATGCACTTGCACAATCGTACAATTTAAGTCATAATCGTAACTTACATGCTCAGACGGCTATGTACTTGTACTTGTGTTATACCCGTGATATAATTATACTAAAATAAAATAAGTTTGTGGTTTTATTTTAGTACAAAGTAGAAAGAGTGCATTTTTTAGTTTTTATAATGACATAGTTTTATTATTAGTATAGCTGATTTACTTTCCAAATAATAATAAAAAAAAGAAGTTGTACTTAGTCCCATAATACAAGATGGAGAGTATTCATTAGAGTGGAGAACTCTCGTGAAAAGTTACATATAATGTTGACCAAATACTAATCGAACTCGCTTGTAAAGTACGCTATTAATCGGAGTTGACGTGTATAGAATGTAGTGGATGTGTCTGATCCTGTTGGTTAAACAGAGGAAGTATGCCTTCTGGATCCCTCATAGCTGTACGAACTAATCTACTCCTAACGGAGACATAAACCGAATTGATGAACATCTCAATTCTGTTGAAGAGAAGCTGTGGATCCACTGAAACAATGATCTGATTCCGCATAAGAATATTCGGATTAAGCTTGGAAAGATCATTGATGCGAGGAAGCTATAGATAGAGAACCGAACAAGAAGTTAAAACGATAAACAAAAATTGCATACACTTGAACATTACCGAGAATTTTGCCAACTCGATGGCATATCCTGCAATAAACCAAAGAAACAACCCGAGAGCTAACAGGTAATCATGAGGTGTTTTCAAATGCGAATCGTAATCATTTCCCTGATACTTGAGTTGAAGCAAGTTAAGGAGTGCAGGGACGACGAAGGCAACGATGACATGGAAATAATGATTTGGAGCAATCTGACAGAACACAAACTGGTTGCTTGTGCTTAGAATCACTACATTAATATTGCAGGACCGAAGAAAGAAGCCTGTTTCTGGCATGTTTCCAAGGGGGGGTTGATCACCACGGAGTGAAATCCTCTTTATCCACTACCCAAGACCAACTCTATGCCATTCAAGCATAGTCTTGGGTAGTGGGTACAGAGGATTTGATCCCGATCACCACAAACTCTTGGTGCAATTGTTACAACTTTGATTTAGGTTTATATAGGTTTCGGACGATATTTAATGTAACATGATTGGTTGACTGAAGATTTGATGTTATCCACGGTTACTTACGCCACTTTTGCTTTGAAAGTCTGCAATACCACTTTACAATTTCATTTTTGTAGATAGTCGCCTCTTTTTACGCTTTCATTTTCACCTTCGCGTCAATTTTCTATGCTCCTTCCGTGGTTAAATTTTAGTTTTTTATTTATCTCACCGATAAGTTTTATCAAGTAAAATTTTAGTTTTCGTTTACCTTCTTATATTTTATTTAAAAAATTAAAATATTATTATTAAAACTAATTATTGTTTTTATCATGAATTTGTTTATTATATTAAATTATTAATTAATATATATACATAATTTTGATTAAGATAATTTAAAATGTATTAAAATAATATTTAAACTATAAAAATATGTTTAAAAGATATTGAAAAAGTAAAATAAAAATAAAATCTTTTCTATTGAACTTTAAACATATTTAAACATTTATAAATATTTAAATAAATTACAATATAAATACAATTTTTATTTTTATTTTTATTTAAAATTTTATGTTAAATTTAATCTTAATAATAAATCAAGTAATTTAGACTAAGATAAAATTGATATTCCTTATTCTTATAATTTTTACTTCTTATTATCACATACTAATTTTATAATGGTTTAATACAGATCAAAATTTTAAACTTTAAATTTTTTCTTTAACTTATTTAATATTTGATTAAAATTTTAAAATATTGAAAATTTAAAAAAAAATTCAACAACAAATGATAAAAAAGTAAGAAAGAGAGGGAGAATAAAAGAGAGCGCTATTCAAAAAAAAAAAAGAAAAAAAGAGCGCACTTGCGCAGGAGTGTGCTCAAGGAAGTGGCATCAATCCAACCAATCAGAGTTCTGACGTTTGTCTTAGATTTTCCACACTTTCCAACCGACCTTTCATTCTCTCTCTCGCCTTCTAGGTTAAGAGTAGATATTGATTTTTTCTATGATTAAGTAGCCAAAAATTCCACATATAATGAACATATCATTGAGTATGTTATACGCTATAAATTTATGTATACATATATATATTTATGCAATAATTATAGTACGTAACATATTTTTGAATATATTTTTGTGTAAGTTTTACTACTGAGAATAAAGTGTTTTATCTTGATTCAAAACTCTTCTTTCTATATGTTATCATAATTTTCTTTGTAAAAGGGATAATTTTAATTTTTCCATTCTTGCTTCTTGAGAGATTTTTTGGTCATCTAATTGGTGTTTGGTATATACCATGCTCTTTTATTCATTAAGACAATTATAAATTAAACCTTAATATTTTGGAATGTTTAAATTAAACCTTATTATTTTAAAAATGTTCAAATTGAACTGTATTAATAAAAGAAGTGATGACGAGATGATATCTTTTGTATTTTAATATTATTATGGGGTTTATTGAGACCTATATATCTAAAATTATTAAAATATTTATACTAAGTTAAATATAATTTTAATTTAATACTAAAATGTAATTAACTTAATTAATTAATTAACTTGACTAAATTTCTGATTTATGAGATTTCTTTTGAATTAACTTGACTAAATTAATTTATATAATTAATTAATTGTACAATTTTTATTTACTTATTTATTAAAAATTAAAATACAATCAATATTCTTAATTAATTAATATATACTTTATATTAAATTAATATTATTAAAAATATAATTAATATTATAATTGTAATTTATTTTAGTCTTGTTGTAATTTCAAATATTTTTGTTGAGTTTTAATTTTTAAATCAATGTTGTGATTTAAATTTATGTACTTTTAATTCAATTTTACTTTTTATTTTAACATATATTATTAATGAATTTATAACACTTATAAATAAGAATTATAAATAAATATTAAAAGTAAATTTAATATTGGTTCTGCTTAATATTGATAAGGCTGAACGTTGCTGTTTGGATCCATGAGATTATCGCCTTGAATGAGAGAATACCTGCAAAATAGAACAAGGCACGTCGGGGTTGATATCCGGCAGACCCCTCTGACGCTCAAGTTAGTTTTTTTGGTGAGGGTTTGATAGTTATGAACAGAGAAGCTAGAGTTTTGATCACGTACCCGTATCATGGCAGAGTTATACCTTATATATGAGATAGATGTTAGGTTTTGATCTTTACGTATGCATGGGAGACTTTCACCTGCGAGTGGGCCGTGGATGCGTGGACTAAGGCCTAGGCCTAGTATAGTCGATAGGAATTAGGTCTATCCTGCGGGGTGGGTGATCGGTCCATGAGTCGTTTGAGTGGATTTAGGCCTATACGACCTAATCCAACCAAATATTATATTCAATATTTGCGCCATTTTAAATGTCTCAATAAGATCTTTGTAATGATATATTTTGTGTAAAGAAATATATATTTTAAATTTAATTATGTAATAAATTATATAAATAAATTAAAAAGACAGAAAAGGAACATATTAAAAAAATAGACAAAATTATCTTTTTGCAATTTTTGATACATAAATAGTAAGACAGCTAAGTGATTTATGACTTTTGTCTCCAACAAAAGCACCAAATTCATAAGGAAGACACCAAAACTTAATTCCAAAATAAAGAGGAAAGAAAAACTCACTATCAAAATGAGAGGGAAGACATGAAGGCACCAAACTTCTAAGGGAGGCGTGTCTTTCCTTTCCTCTTATTCCAAAAGAAATCCATAGTGTGGCTAAGGGAAGGTTAGCATTGGGCGGATAAGTTTTTCTGACTTTTGTTTTGGAACGAAAGAGGTCCCACCTCTTATTCCAAATAGAAGAGGAACGACTTTTGGAATAAGAGGTCCACTTATTCCAAAAGAGGAGCCCACCTCTTACAACTCGAAATGAATTTGGTTCTTTGTATTAAAAATTTATTGCATGATCGAAAAATTTAAGGAGGGGCGCACTGTAAGAAGGGTCCTTTTTTTTACATAAAAGAAAAGATAACGAAACATATTACGAAATAAGTATGAAGAAACATATTCTCTAAAAAAATTAAGTGACACTTAATAGATATAAGATCTAAGTAAATGATACCTACATCAAGATGAATTGTATAATATAAAGAAAGTCCTTTTAAGTAAATTACTCGTCGGATTCTCAAAGCGTGACTTTGTTGAAAAAAATAGCTAATAAGAGGTGGGCTCTTCTTTTGGAATAAGAGGTGGGACCTCTTTCGTTAAACATTAGTCTCCTTCTATAGCCTTGGCTATTATGTTTTCTCTTTACCAATATAAAATTTAAGCCAACAAATTCCTACGTCTTTTATTAGATTTGGGTTTTATACTCAGGAAATTTGGTCTTCAAACTCAAAGACCTGCAAAATATACAGGCTTAAGGGTTTTTATGATAAAAAAGTTTTGACGCTCAAATTAGACTTGTGATATTTATTATCTCGAGTTATCTGAGATAAAAAGGACAAAACATTGATTTTATTTCTTCTTTAAAAATTAAATTAAATTATAATTAAAATTTTCAAAATATTTATATTATATAATCCTAAATTACGTAAGATTAAGATACGTAAATAAATCGATTTATTTTGTACTGTCATATAGGTCTTCTCTTGATATTGAATGTGTTCTTCACTTGATGGTAATTTTCATTTATGTTACATTGTTACTAGCTATTCCACAGTGTCTTTTTGTTGGATTTTAGGTATCAGATTAATCTCTTGTAACCTTAGTGCGTTGGCAGCCGATAAACTTTCTAAAATACAAAATAAACACTACATACAATGGCCACAATCAAGCGATCTGATAGAAAATTGATATTTGGGTGAATAATTGAGAATGAACCAATTTGGTGTTTAGGTCATTTTATTTTGTGTTCAAACCGTGTTAAATTTTGATTAAATTAGGGCCTAACTATGCCCCTAAATCTATCGTTAATAGGCCAAAACTTTGGAAGACTGAAAACATTGGAATTCATAGAGAGGAGAGATGGGGCGTAATTAAGAACTATGCCACTAAATCCCTTCATTAGCTAAAATTTGGTAAGCGTTTTGCCTGAACAAGCTAAAATCAAACGAACGCAGGTCAAGGAAATAGGCACAATAAATATAAACTGGGTGCATTCCTGGAACGAATGCATGCGAATGTAAGTTACACTTACACTTACCCCACAACTCCCTAGTCCCGCAGAGTGGGCGATTTTCAGACCAAATTTAGATATTAACCAAAACAAAAAACAAAAAAAAAGGTACAGTATAGTCTTAGCTGTGTTTACACAGGAAGTAGGCTTCCTCGATCCCTCACAGTGAGAAATCTATTTCTAATGGAGACATAAACCGAATTGATGAACATCTCAATTGTGTTGAAGAGAAGCCGACGATCCAGCGAAACAATGATGCAGATTCCATACAAGAATGGTTGGAATGAGCTTGGAAAGATCGTTGATGCAAGGGAAGCTATAGATAGAGACCCAAACTTCTTCTTAAAACGATGAACAAAAATTGTGCGCTGAGCATTACGAGAATTCTCGGTTCGACGGCATGTACCAGCAAAGAAACCAAAGAAAACGACCAAGATGGCGAACCAAATTGTAATGGGGTGTTCCTCAAATGGAGAATCATAAGCATTTCCCTGACACTTGAGTTGAAGCAAGGTAAGGAGAACAGGTACAATGAAGACAAGTGTGTTATGGAAGGAAACATCTGGAGCAATCTGAGAGAACACAAACTGGTTGTGTATTTCTGGCATTTTTCCAAGAGCTGGGTTGAATTGGTTGCCCCCTCTCTGTACTCATGCACCCATTGTATATATAAACTTACGTGAGTAGAAATGATACTAACTATTATAGTTTTTATAAATTTATAAAATTACATAAGTAGTTGGGGGTATTTAATTTAATGTTGTGACACTTGATGGATGTTCGTCTAAATTGACTAACTCCTTTGCAAAAGGAGGTTTGCGTTTAATTGAAAATCCATCTAGAGTACTGCAACTTTGCAAACCTCCTCATGAAAAGGACTTTGATGTTGTGACAATGGATGGATTTTCAATTAAGTGATAAAGGACTGCAACTTTGCAAACCTCCTCATGAAAAGGACTTTGATGTTGTGACAATGGATGGATTTTCAATTAAGTGATAAGGACTGCAACTTTGCAAACCTCCTTTGCGGGGCCCGCAAAGAGAGGCACTTTGCAAAGGAGCATAGGTCAAAGGACTGCAACTTAGCAAACCTCATTATAATATATATATATGTGAGAAAATGAAACACGTGGCTTAAGAGAGGAACGCTCCTTCATTAATTGGTATGTTCGTTGGAGCGAATAATAGCATATTTTGTTCAATATATGGTCAAAGTACTGCAACTTTGCAAACCTCCTCATGAAAAGCACTGTGATGTTGTGGCATTTAATAGATCGCAAAGTGCCTCCCGCAAACTTTGCAAAGGAGCATAGGTCAAAGAACTGCAACTTTGCAAATACATATGCAAAGTTGCAATATATACATATATATACATACATACACACACATATATAATTAACCTTATAATCAGAAGAATAACTAAATAAAATAACCGATACAGAAGAATTCATCTTAGATTTCAATTCTGATGAAGAATTACATGCAGATCAAGATCAACCTGAGAGTAGCAAAGTTAAGAATGAACAACCCTCTTCAAGAGCAACTAAAAGAAAATCAAATTATCCTTTAGTAGATACAGAATTTATAAGTAAACATGGTTACTTTCAAAGAGGTACAAAAATTCGCAAATATCCTTCCAAATATGCACCTAAACATATAACAATAGGTTCAAGTGATACACTAAATATTGATTGCGTTGCAAATAGTGAAGAATTAATTCTAGATTGGGTAGATAAAATGCAATTAATCTTACAAATAGATCGACCCTTTGGTGATGTAACTAACAAAATTCATTATGGAATTTTATTACCTATAAAACAAAAGGTATAGCTCATAATCTTTTACTTGAAAATGAAACAGATTAAAAACACTACAAAATATCAAGAAGCTAATACAGATACTTCAAAGTTTTATGTGATAGTAGCATAAATTTATAAAAATTTATTGGAAAAGATATCTTATATCACAATGAAGAAACAAGAGAACAAGATCGAAAACAAGCTTTATGGCATTTAAACCATCTTCGATATGTAATCCATGTTATTTAGAAAACTATATCGTGAATTTCAAAATATTATTATGAATTGTATAGAAATGAACAAGAAATGTATTTACATGTTTTATACAAAATTACCATATTTGATAAACTTTAAAGTAAAGGAAAGATTTCATAAATTAAAAATAAAATAAAATAGCAAACAATTTAGGTAGAGTTATAGCAATCACAAGAAAATTATTCGCAAGACAATGTTTAGATGAAACATTTAGAAGAAAATGAAACATACAAACATTAGACAATGTTGTGCTACAAAACCGAAGTACCACAACATTGGGCATGTGAAACAAAAACTAAATATAAAAAATCTAAATATTCCAAGTACAAACCTTATAAATCCTATAGATGGAAGAAATATCCAACTCATTATTATAAACAAAGACCTTATAAACCTTCCAAGAAACATTTTAGACGACAAAAATATAGACACTTTAAACCTAAAAAACAAGACTGTCCACAAAAGAAGAAAAATTGTAGATATTGGTTATGTAAAGAAGAAGGGCATTGTGCTAATACATGTTCAGAAAGGAAAATTCCAAATATACTGTAAAAACTTCATATATTACAATCTGCTATAGAAGAAAAACTAGAACCAATTGAATCGACTACAATCATCGATTCTACAATCTCATCCATTTATGAATATGAATCTTATACGTAAAAATCAAAATCCTCGAGTCAATCTAAATACAACTTTTATTCAAGTTCGATTCGAAGACTAAAACAAAAGTGAACACATATATAGATACAGAGCAACGATTTGTATTACATCTAAACAATTATTAACAAATTGGAAAAGATTAGAAAACCTTTACAAATAAGAATTGCGATGGAAGCTTTAAATCAATATGGTATGTAAGTTACTATAATTATCTCATTATAGAAACACATACTTTTATAATACCTTCAATATATCAACAAGAATCGGATTATCATTAGATGAACTTCATTTTATATATTAAATAATATTTCAATACAATTAGAAATTGAAACATTATTAGAACAAGTGTGTAGTGAAAACCCTTTAGATCCGGTGAAAATCGTAACAAACAACTAATTGAAATAAAATTAAAGGATCCAACACAAGAAATTAATATTAAAATAATATACCTATACACAAAACGATGTACAAGAATTTATAACCGAATGTACTGATTTATTAAACAAACAATTAATTAGTCCAAGTATTAGTAAACATTCTGCACCTACTTTTTATGTAAACAATTCAGCAAAACAAAAACGTGGAAAAAGAAGAATGGTTATAAATTATAAGAAAATGAATAATGCAACCATAGGAGAAGCATATAAATTACCTCGCAAAGATTATATTATAAACAAATTAAAAGGACATACATGGTTTACAACCTTAGATGCGAAATCTGGTTACTGGCAACTAAAACTACATGAAAATACAAAACCTTTAACTGCTTTTATCTGTCCTCCACAAAAACATTATCAATGGAATATATTACCTTTTGGATTAAAAACAAGCACCTAGTATTTATCAACGTTTATGGATACTAATCTAATTGGTTTAGAAGAATTTACATTTGTATATATCGATGATATCATTATTTATTCCAATCAAGATAAAAATGATCATTTGAAAAAAGTAAAAATAGTTATTCAGAGGTGTAGTGATAAAGGATTAATTTTGAGTAAAAAGAAAGCACGAATTGCACAACAGACAATTGAATATTTAGGCATTGAATTTCAACAAAATGGATTTATCAAATTACAACCTAGTATATTAAAAAAGTTAGTTGATTTCCCTGATCAATTAACTAGTGAAACTCATGTACAATAGTTTTTAGGACTTTTAAATTATATCTCTGATGAAGGATTTTTAAAAGATCTTGCAAAAGAAAGAAAATTATTACAAAAGAAGTGCAGTACAAATGTTCAATGGATTTGGAATGATGCAGATACCAATGCTGTGAGGAAACTCAAAGCATTATGTACACATTTACCAATTTTATATAATTATCTGTCGAAGGATAAACTCCTCGTGCAAATAGATGCAAGTATGGATACATGGGCAGGACGCCTTTTGACAAAACCTCCCAACAAATGCAAATATCTTTTATGCAAATATATCAATGAAACGTTCAGTTCCTCTGAATATAAATATCCTATTCATGAAAAAGAGACATTAGCTTGTCTCAAGACATTGAGAAAATGGAAAATTGATTTATTACCTGTTTCATTTATTATTCTAACGGATTCTACATATCTTTGTAGTTTTCTTAAAATTAATATAAAAGCTAATTATAATCAAGGAAGACTCATTCGATGGCAACTGGAGTTCAACTAGTATCAATTTGAGATTCATTATATAACATCAACTGACAATTTTCTTGCAGATATATTAACCAGAGAATGGAAGCAGCAATAAAAAATCTAGAAGAAACCCTTGCACAAAGGAAGATAGATTTAATTAATCAGCAACAAATGGTTGGAGTTATTACTAGAGACATCAACCAATTGGAGACTACTATTCAAGTTCTTATACAAAACATTACAGAAAACCAAAAAGCACTTATTGAAGCTACCTCTGTACCTATCTCTGTACCTAGTCCTACTCCTTCAATTACCACTCCTACACTTATCACTCCAACTCAACTCAACCAAATACAAACACCTATATCCCAAAAGCAACAAGATGACAATGATGGAAAAGAAAAAACTTATATTATATATAATGGACCCATGGAAGGCATCTATGATGCTTGGCACAAGGCAGCCAGCCACATTACTGGCCGACCAGGTATTTTGCACAAAGTTTTAAAACTAAAATTGATGCAGAAAAATCTCTTGCAGAATATAGACAGCAACATCCTGAACTCATACCTCTTTATAAACAAGTTTTGGAAGCACCTACAACTTTATCTGCAAAGATGGTATTGGGTAAAATTCCCAATATGGACCGAATCAATGCCATACCTATCAAAACCATCCAGATAGACGCTCGTAAACTCACTTCAGAAATGTTTTATGATTGTTTCCAGAATATAAACAATTGGACCGAAGCACTCAAAGTCCAACAATACTATCCTTTGAATAGAGGAAAGTATGGACCTAAAGCCATTGTTTTACCAGATGCAGACCCATTGACCACTTTCCTACTTTTTCAAAGTGGGCTTATAGACACATTATATATTACCACTTTAACCATCCTTTTAGAATTCCCGATTGGATTTACCCAAGCAGTTAAGAACTATAAAGAGAAATTTGCAAAAGATAGAGAAATGTTTTTAAAAATCTGGAGCAGTTATCCCATTTTTGCAGAAGGATCTTCTATTAAAGATGCAGACATTTTGCTACCAAGAATTGCATTTATTACCATTGGAATCAGCAATGGTATTTATCCTGCAATTGATTCACCACCAAATCATGAATTTACATGGAACACTATCAATCAGTTCAATTTAAACTATCTTGAAGGAATTTTTA
Organism: Erythroxylum novogranatense; assembly: GCA_029891385.1. Taxonomy (NCBI): domain Eukaryota; kingdom Viridiplantae; phylum Streptophyta; class Magnoliopsida; order Malpighiales; family Erythroxylaceae; genus Erythroxylum; species Erythroxylum novogranatense. Next base: position 31,661,654 of record CM057225.1, on the reverse strand, counting down.
TCCAAGTTAATAGACTCACTGCAGCATCCACTCTCCGAGTAAATTACAAAGGTTTTCATTTACTCATGGTTTCCTTGAACAAGCAAGTAATAGCACCCGAACAATTTCAGATCATTCAGAAGTTCAAAAATTCATTTATGACTATGGAAGACATTTTTGAAGAACTCACAGCTACATTGAAATATGATATTTGTCAGCAAATGCAAATTCACACAGAACATAAATGCAAATACTATCCATCTACCACAAAAGGAAAAGGCACCGACGAAACAGACTCACTGGAGCCCATTATTGACGAATAAAGAGGCACCGACCCATATAGACACAATGTAGACAGCATGATATGGACTAAAGGCAGAGCATCTCTGCTTTTCTGTAAATTATTAGGCTACTTTGTATTAGGATATAATCTTTCTTTTTGCTTTTTTATCTTATTGGCTACTTTTTATTTTTACTTTTCAGTTGTCGTCCACTACTCTTTTTGGGCGTTTCTCTTTTGTGTGCCTATATAATGTAACTTAGAGCCTTTGCTCTCGATATAGAATAAACACTCTCTTATCCTACCTTCTCTCTCTATTGCGTTCAGCCTGCGTGTGGCGTTTAAGCATACTAAGAGAATCAGGTTAGAGAATATGTTTAAGTTTATATATTAGCTATCTTTTTATTCAATCTATTACTTTTATTCAATCATACTATAAATAGCATTGTCTATCATTACAACATATACTTTCATTTTATATTAATTATTTTCATAAAGGTGTGACTAATTTGACTAGCTCCCTTTTATAGTGGAATTAAGAACACAAAATAAGAAAACTCACTTATTAACCTCTTGAACATGTATAAATTAAATAAATTTGGAAAAAAAATTATAGCGTTTAACATGGAGTGAAGAGGGTCTCTTTAACACCTTTTGCCTCATCAAAATTATTTTAAAAATTTATCTCGAGTCATTCTAATTATAAATGGTAATGTATAATCTTGAAAAAATATCGACTCATTCCTTAACACTATTTTTCCTTATAAAATTCTTTTAAACATTTTTGTCATGATAAAAAGAAAATAAGCATATTTAACTTCATTTGGTTAGTTTATTTTAATTTATAGAATTAATTATAAATTTTGAAATGTGAAAATTTTAGTTTGATAGTAAAAACATAACCAAATATTTTTTACATATTTTATTAAAATTTTCAACAAATACATTTTCATTTGATTTTTACTTTTAAAATTCTTCTTAGAAGCTAATTTACTTTGTAAGTTATTTTAGAGCATATCTTTTCTCAATAAAATTTGAAATATATAATTCAAAATAGTAGAAATAAAAAAATAGAGATTGATTTTTTGTGAACCATTAACTCCTTTATTTTTAAAATTAGGGTTCACAATGTTCTAAATATGAACTATTTGGAAAAAGAACTGAATAATACCCTCTACAATCCCCTGTTCTCCTCATTTCTATTTTTCTTTTCCGTTTACTTATCTAATGCTTAGTACCTTGGATAAATGCAGGAATTAGAACGAATAAGGTATCCGACAGTTATAGTTATAGTAAATTAATAAACACTATGTACAAGAGACATTTGATTCTGAATCGTAAAATACTTGCAATGCAATGTAGTTAGACTCTCGTGTCGATCTGAATGAATCATCCTTTCTACGGAGGTCAATCTTTGCCTGCTAGGCAAGAAGATAGCAAGTTACAAATTCTATCTCAGTAGGATAGACATGTATTTTATTTCTATTACTAAAATGGATTTCCATTTTTTTGAAATCATAAGACTGGATCATGGCGAATTCTTCAGAAAAAATTGTATCTTCCACAATGGAATCTAGTAAGTAGATTTCGATTGACAAGAAAATTATAGGTGCATGGCTACGTGAAAAGTAACAACTGAAAATGGAAGGAAAAGGGAAATTTCCATTTCATACAACTGCTAATATTATATGTAAGCATCGACCCTACCAAAACAAAGGTCGGAAAAGGATAAGAATCGCTCAAAACTCCCTACATGGATGTTTCCTTCTCTTAGCTAACGTCAAGATCAAATTAGATCTTTGCTATGATCATTGGGTCTTAGTCCAACAGTATCATCATAGTCCAAATCTAACCACACAAGTTAAAAGAAATTTTCTTATGCTTGTAAGCCTATAATTTTTAGGAGGGGGGGAAAAAAAAAAGAAAGAAAGAAAAGGACGTTTCTTTTTGTTCTTTTCTAAATCAGTAGCTTATATAGTTTTAGCACTTGTGTGCAATGCCACCAATGAAGCATAGATCCCGTCGCGGATGTTGATTAAAGAGTCATGGCTGCCTTTCTCTGCAATGACTCCATTTTTGACTATATAACAAAATCCTTGTCAAATTGGGCATGACACTTAAGATTTTCATTCCAACACCCTTCCTATATCCATAATCGAGAACTAATTTTTTGTAAGGGGGAGAGAATGTAACATCCTGTGTGTTATATATATAAGATATTTCTTCTTCTTTTCCCCCTTTTCTCATAATTTCATTTTAACCCTTCCTAAAAATTACTATTCATGATTTCCTCTCTCTAACCATTCTTCACCGTCGGTGACTCAAACAGGTTAGTGTTATATACCAATCTCTTCCTCTCGATGAGCATGTCACAATCATATCTATTTCAGTCATCATCATCACCGGAATAGTTGCAAAAATTGAGGGGAAAAACTGATGAAAATTCACAATTGTCGATCTATTTCTTTCAGTGATTGTTGCCGATCACCACCACCATTTGACACATAGGTATTACAAATATAAAAATTGTAATATGATATTTAATATGAACATATCATATTTATATTTTGATACAGTTATAATATTATATCATACATGTTGAGTTGTACCTATGTTCACACTAAATTGAAGCCAACATCCCAAAGTTTAATTGGGCACAAACCTCACCTCATTTTCTCACCTATACAATTAGTTATGAACAAAACATAACAGTAGGTTCAAAACTCAATTTCCAGCTTTCATCAACAACCTAACTCCTATCACTTCTAACATCAATAACACATCACTAAGCATCCATTTCTACCACTAATTCAACCACAAACTAATCACAACATTTACTTATATAATTAACCAAACTTTGGCAGCACATACCTACACAATTTCCATACTTTGTTTCCATGTATTAAGCATCATAAACATCATTAATAACATCACTTATCACATACTTTAACTACCCAAATCAATTCCCTCACACAAGCATACTTTAAACCCATTCCAACCTACCACTTATCATCATGAAATAAATGCACAAGTGATTCCCTTACATGCCTCTAACTACCATAAGAATAAATACAATCATCAATACTCACCTTAAACAAGTTCAAACTTGAATTTCCTCAACTCTCCACAACTCTCCAACTTGTAACTTCTCACTCACCACTCACGACTATCACCCCTACACATGGCCATCATCATCATCTCAAGGAGTAAGCTTGGTCTAGTAAGTGAAAGGAGAAGGAGCAAGCAACTAAAAAGGGAAACTTTGTATAGAGAAGGAGAAGACAATAGAATAGCAAGAACAATGGGGAACAATGGCCTTCCAAGTGGAGTGTTTCGGATGAATGGAGAACAATAGCCTTCCAAGTGAAGTTTTTAACTTTAACAAGGAGAAAAGTCGATGGTGAAAGCATAATATAAGACAAAACTAATTAATAACATAGGACACTTGGCTTTAACATGGGAAAGAGACAAAAAAGAATAAGTTAATCCTATGTAATTATACTTAATCCCAATTAATCTCTAATCATGGCACTAAAATAATTTCCTAATATTATTTATCCACTAATCTCATGCCATTAGGCAATCCTGTTCAAGACAAAAAATACTCGGTCGGTCGATCGGTTGAAATTTTCCGGTCCGGGCACGAACCCCGAAAAATTCCAGAAAAATTCCCATAAATCCCTAAAAATGGAAAACGATTTATGGCGCACTCAGAATAATTTTTCAAACACAATTTCGACTTATCGGTACCGAGCAAGCATAAGTCGACTTACACATGGTACAAGTCGACTTACCACTTACAAATCTCCCACTTGACCTAAAGCCAATCGCCTTGGTATCTAATACCATAAGCGCGTCCATGAGAATCACAATTCTCCTGTGACAATGGCTTTGTCAACGGATCAGCAACACTTTGCTCTGTGGGAGTTCTCTCTATCAGGATATCATCTCGACTAATGATCTCCCGAATCGGCGGAGTACATGTTCGGATCGTCGATGAGACCTTGGTTATAAAAATTTAAGTAATTACGCATTTAGATATGTAGAGTCATCTGAAGGATTATTACATGTAATATTATAACTGTATCAAAATATAAATATGATATGTTCATATTACAATACAACTCATTACAAATATATGATATAAATTGTACATATCATATTAAATAATTAACCATATATTTAATAGGAGATCATAAATCAATGTGTATATGAATATTGTATAATTTTGTATTGTATTTATCAAATATATTCAATTTATAAGCAATTGTGATGTAATATGGCTTATTTATTATAAACCATATGTAAATTATACTGTTAATAAACATGTTCGGTCTCACATATGAATTGATTGTTGAACCTTAGCTAGTCCAAAGGCGGGGCAGCGTTTTGGTGACCTAGGTACGGTGTGGTGCTCGGTGATTACTCGGATTGGGGGATTTTCGGATTGTGGGATTTTCGGTGGGTGACATCCCCCTGTGCCGTGCGCCAGGATGTATCTTGGAAAATCGAAGGGTTGTCTTGTTGATAAGGATATGCGAGGCATTCGATCGCTGAACTGGTCAACGGAGAGGTGTTCGGTTGCTTGGCTAGCATATGTAAATATTTAAATATGTAAACAGTACAAAATTTTAATCGTATTATATGTAAATATTTAAACATGGCATATGTAAATATTTATTAAATATATGATAAGGCATGCCACTTAAGTAGTTTAAGGATCACGTAGTGCATATGGGACTTGGTTCTATAATGTGATTTGTTGTATATTTGTTGATTCAATGAAACTCTTATTCAGACCCTTGTAATATCTTAAAATATAAATATGACATGTTTAGCAATTATATTGTATATTTGTAATAATCCTTGTGTCTATGTACAATAGTTACAATATTGGGTACAAATTAATTTAATATTAAATCAATATATATTATAAACATATATATAATACGTGAATATTGTTTATACATAATTTATATATTAAAACTGATGAAATTATTAAATTTACGTATAATATCGTTAAAGTGTATTTAATTATATTAATATGTCTTATAATATAAATTGTTAATAATATATGTAAATAACATTGTTACTAGCTATTCCACAGTACAAATATATGTTTATCATATCATATAAAATATTAAATTATCATATGTACTGTACAAGTATTTCAAATATCATATCTTATATCATAAATTATAGGACAAAGTTAAGAATTATATACGAAATAAGTATGAAGAAACATATTCTCTAAAAAATTAAGTGACACTTAATAGATATAAGATCTAAGTAAATGACGGACTTAGCTTAATCCTTGTATTATATTGTATATTATGTTTTTCATTTTGATATACAGTATATAGCCTATGAGTAACTATCATAAAACTTGTAGCCGATGAGAGTTACAGCTGATAGCATGGTCTGATAATAACTAATATCCACCAGGCAATGACAATCAGTAAATGTGAAATATGGGGGGATCATAGTCTATCATTCAAATGGTTAATTAGAAGACAAGACAATGTATAAAATAATCGATTACCTATTTCACTTTTTTCCCATTTTGACAGTATTGATCTGAAAAACCCGACGCAAGAATAAATATTATAAAACTTTAGCCGAAGAGAGTTATAGCTGATAGCATGGTCTGATAACAAATAATATCTACCAGGCAATGAAAATCAAGTAAATGTTAAGTATGTGGGGATCATAGTCTATCATTCAAATGGTTAATTAGAAGAAAGACCATGTATAAAATAATCGATCATCTATTTCACTTTTTGCCCATTTTGACAGTATTGATCTGAAAAACCCGACGCAAGAGTAACTATCATAAAACTTGTAGCCGATGAGAGTTATAGCTGATAGCATGGTCTAATAACAAATAATATCTACCAGGCAATGAAAATCAAGTAAATGTTAAATATGGGGGGATCATAGTCTATCATTCAAATGGTTAACACATATCATACCTTGTCGTGAGCATGTAGAAGAGTCTGGCGCTGTTGGTGCAAGTCTTCAAGAATTGAACTTACTGATATTGTATCGTTAAATATAATTGTTTAGATGTAATACAAATCGTTCCTCCTGTATCTATATATGTGTTCACTTTTGTTTTAGTCTTCTGAATCAGAACTTGAATAAAAGTTGTATTTAGATTGACTCGAGGATTTTGATTTTTCTGTATAAGATTCATATTCATAAATGGATGAGATTGTAGAATCAGTATTGTAGTCAGATTCAATTGGTTCTAGTTTTTCTTCTATAGCAGATTGTAATATATGAAGTTTTTCTGTATATTTGGAATTTTTCCTTTCTGAACATGTATTAGCACAATGCCCTTCTTCTTTACATAACCAATATCTACAATTTTTCTTCTTTTGTGGACAGTCTTGTTTTTTAGGTTTAAAGTGTATATTTTTGTCGTCTAAAATGTTTCTTGGAAGGTTTATAAGGTCTTTGTTTATAATAATGAGTTGGATATTTCTTCCATCTATAGGATTTATAAGGTTTGTACTTGAAATATTTAGATTTTTTATATTTAGTTTTTGTTTCACATGCCCAATGTTGTGGTACTTCTGGTTTTGTAGCACAACATTGTCTAATGTTTGTATGTTTCATTTTTCTTCTAAATGTTTCATCTAAACATTGTGCTGCGAATAATTTTCTTGTGATTGCTATAACTCTACCTAAATTGTTTGCTATTTTATTTTTATTTTTTAATTTATGAAATCTTTCCTTTACTTTAAAGTTTATCAAATATGGTAATTTTTGTATAAAAACATGTAAATACATTTCTTGTTCATTTCTATACAATTCATAATAATATTTTTGAAATTCACAGATATAGTTTTCTAAATAACATGGATTACATATCTGAAGATGGTTTAAATGCCATAAAGCTTGTTTTCGATCTTGTTCTCTTGTTTCTTCATTGTGATATAAGATATCTTTTCCAGTAAATTTTTTATAAATTTATGCTACTATCACATAAAACTTTGAAGTATCTGTATTAGCTTCTTGATATTTTGTAGTGTTTTTTAATCCTGTTTCATTTTCAAGTAAAAGATTATGAGCTATACCTTTTGTTTTATAGGTAATAAAATTCCATAATGAATTTTTGTTAGTTACATCACCAAAGGGTCGATCTATTTGTAAGATTAATTGCATTTTATCTACCCAATCTAGAATTAATTCTTCACTATTTGCAACGCAATCAATATTTAGTGTATCACTTGAACCTATTGTTATATGTTTAGGTGCATATTTGGAAGGATATTTACGAATTTTTGTACCTCTTTGAAAGTAACCATGTTTACTTATAAATTCTGTATCTACTAAAGGATAATTTGATTTTCGTTTAGTTGCTCTTGAAGAGGGTTGTTCATTCTTAACTTTGCTACTCTCAGGTTGATCTTGATCTGCATGTAATTCTTCATCAGAATTGAAATCTAAGATGAATTCTTCTGTATCGGTTATTTTATTTAGTTGTTCTTCTGATTATAAGGTTAATTATATATGTGTGTGTGTATGTATGTATATATATGTATATATTGCAACTTTGCATATGTATTTGCAAAGTTGCAGTTCTTTGACCTATGCTCCTTTGCAAAGTTTGCAGGGAGGCACTGCGATCTATTAAATGCCACAACATCACGGTGCTTTTCATGAGGAGGTTTGCAAAGTTGCGATACTTTGACCATATATTGAACAAAATATGCTATTATTCGCTCCAACGAACATACCAATTAATGAAGGGCGTTCCTCTCCTAAGCCACGTGTTTCATTTTCTCACATATATATATATTATAATGAGGTTTGCTAAGTTGCAGTCCTTTGACCTATGCTCCTTTGCAAAGTGCCTCTCTTCTTGGGCCCCGCAAAGGAGGTTTGCAAAGTTGCGATCCTTATCACTTAATTGAAAATCCATCCATTGTCACAACATCAAAGTCCTTTTCACGAGGAGGTTTGCAAAGTTGCGATCCTTTATCACTTAATTGAAAATCCATCCATTGTCACAACATCAAAGTCCTTTTCACGAGGAGGTTTGCAAAGTTGCGATACTCTAGATGGATTTTCAATTAAATAAACCTCCTTTTGCAAAGGAGTTAGTCAATTTAGACGAACATCCATCAAGTGTCACAACATTAAATTAAATACCCCAACTACTTATGTAATTTTATAAATTTATAAAACTATAATAGTTAGTATCATTTCTACTCACGTAAGTTTATATATACAATGGGTGCATGAGTACAGAGAGGGGGCAACCAATTCAACCCAGCTCTTGGAAAAATGCCAGAAATACACAACCAGTTTGTGTTCTCTCAGATTGCTCCAGATGTTTCCTTCCATAACACACTTGTCTTCATTGTACCTGTTCTCCTTACCTTGCTTCAACTCAAGTGTCAGGGAAATGCTTATGATTCTCCATTTGAGGAACACCCCATTACAGTTTGGTTCGCTCTTGGTCATTTCTTTGGTTTCTTGCTGGTACATTTGTCGAATCGGAGAATTCTCAGGTAATGCTCAAGCGCACACAATTTTTGTTCATCGTTTTAAGAAGAAGTTTGGGTCTCTATCTATAGCTTCCCTTGCATCAACGATCTTTCCAAGCTCATTCCAACCATTCTTGTATGGAATCTGCATCATTGTTTCGCTGGATCGTCGGCTTCTCTTCAACACAATTGAGATGTTCATCAATTCGGTTTATGTCTCCATTAGAAATAGATTTCTCACTGTGAGGGATCGAGGAAGCCTACTTCCTGTGTAAACACAGCTAAGACTATACTGTACCTTTTTTTTTGTTTTTTGTTTTGGTTAATATCTAAATTTGGTCTGAAAATCGCCCACTCTGCGGGACTAGGGAGTTGTGGGGTAAGTGTAAGTGTAACTTACATTCGCATGCATTCGTTCCCGGAATGCACCCAGTTTATATTTATTGTGCCTATTTCCTTGACCTGCGTTCGTTTGATTTTAGCTTGTTCAGGCAAAACGCTTACCAAATTTTAGCTAATGAAGGGATTTAGTGGCATAGTTCTTAATTACGCCCCGTCTCTCCTCTCTATGAATTCCAATGTTTTCAGTCTTCCAAAGTTTTGGCCTATTAACGATAGATTTAGGGGCATAGTTAGGCCCTAATTTAATCAAAATTTAACACGGTTTGAACACAAAATAAAATGACCTAAACACCAAATTGGTTCATTCTCAATTATTCACCCAAATATCAATTTTCTATGCAGACTGCTTGATTGTGGCCATTGTATGTAGTGTTTATTTTGTATTTTTAGAAAGTTTATCGGCACACGCCAACGTACTAAGGTTACAAGAGATTAATCTGATACCTAAAATCCAACAAAAAGACACTGTGGAATAGCTAGTAACAATGTAACATAAATGAAAATTACCATCAAGTGAAGAACACATTCAATATCAAGAGAAGACCTATATGACAGTACAAAATAAATCGATTTATTTACGTATCTTAATCTTACGTAATTTAGGATTATATAATATAAATATTTTGAAAATTTTAATTATAATTTAATTTAATTTTAAAGAAGAAATAAAATCAATGTTTTGTCCTTTTTATCTCAGATAACTCGAGATAATAAATATCACAAGTCTAATTTGAGCGTCAAAACTTTTTTATCATAAAAACCCTTAAGCCTGTATATTTTGCAGGTCTTTGAGTTTGAAGACCAAATTTCCTGAGTATAAAACCCAAATCTAATAAAAGACGTAGGAATTTGTTGGCTTAAATTTTATATTGGTAAAGAGAAAACATAATAGCCAAGGCTATAGAAGGAGACTAATGTTTAAGGTTTTGGAACGAAAGAGGTCCCACCTCTTATTCCAAAAGAAGAGCCCACCTCTTATTAGCTATTTTTTTCAACAAATTCACGCTTTGAGAATCCGACGAGTAATTTACTTAAAAGGACTTTCTTTATATTATACAATTCATCTTGATGTAGGTATCATTTACTTAGATCTTATATCTATTAAGTGTCACTTAATTTTTTTAGAGAATATGTTTCTTCATACTTATTTCGTAATATGTTTCGTTATCTTTTCTTTTATGTAAAAAAAAGGACCCTTCTTACAGTGCGCCCCTCCTTAAATTTTTCGATCATGCAATAAATTTTTAATACAAAGAACCAAATTCATTTCGAGTTGTAAGAGGTGGGCTCCTCTTTTGGAATAAGTGGACCTCTTATTCCAAAAGTCGTTCCTCTTCTATTTGGAATAAGAGGTGGGACCTCTTTCGTTCCAAAACAAAAGTCAGAAATCCTTATCCGCCCGATGCTAACCTTCCCTTAGCCACACTATGGATTTCTTTTGGAATAAGAGGAAAGGAAAGACACGCCTCCCTTAGAAGTTTGGTGCCTTCGTGTCTTCCCTCTCATTTTGATAGTGAGTTTTTCTTTCCTCTTTATTTTGGAATTAAGTTTTGGTGTCTTCCTTATGAATTTGGTGCTTTTGTTGGAGACAAAAGTCATAAATCACTTAGCTGTCTTACTATTTATGTATCAAAAATTGCAAAAAGATAATTTTGTCTATTTTTTTAATATGTTCCTTTTCTGTCTTTTTAATTTATTTATATAATTTATTACATAATTAAATTTAAAATATATATTTCTTTACACAAAATATATCATTACAAAGATCTTATTGAGACATTTAAAATGACGCAAATATTGAATATAATATTTGGTTGGGTCGGTCGTGCTAGGCCTAAATCCACTCAAACGACTCATGGACCGATCAGTCCACCCCGCAAGGATAGACCTAATTCCTATCGACTATACTAGGCCTAGGCCTTAGTCCACGCATCCACGGCCCACTCGCAGGTGAAAGTCTCCCATGCATACGTAAAGATCAAAACCTAACATCTATCTCATATATAAGGTATAACTCTGCCATGATACGGGTACGTGATCAAAACTCTAGCTTCTCTGTTCATAACTATCAAACCCTCACCAAAAAAACTAACTTGAGCGTCAGAGGGGTCTGCCGGATATCAACCCCGACGTGCCTTGTTCTATTTTGCAGGTATTCTCTCACTCAAGGCGATAATCTCATGGATCCAAACAAAGAACGTTCAAATTTTATCAATATTAAGTAGAACCAATATTAAATTTACTTTTAATATTTATTTATAATTCTTATTTATAAGTGTTATAAATTCATTAATAATATATGTTAAAAATAAAAAGTAAAATTGAATTAAAAGTACATAAATTTAAATCACAACATTGATTTAAAAATTAAAACTCAACAAAAATATTTGAAATTACAACAAGACTAAAATAAATTACAATTATAATATTAATTATATTTTTAATAATATTAATTTAATATAAAGTATATATTAATTAATTAAGAATATTGATTGTATTTTAATTTTAATAAATAAGTAAATAAAAATTGTACAATTAATTAATTATATAAATTAATTTCGTCAAGTTAATTCAAAAGAAATCTCATAAATCAGAAATTTAGTCAAGTTAATTAATTAATTAAGTTAATTACATTTTAGTATTAAATTAAAAATTATATTTAACTTAGTATAAATATTTTAATAATTTTAGATATATAGGTCTCAATAAACCCCATAATAATATTAAAATACAAAAGATATCATCTCGTCATCACTTCTTTTATTAATCTGAGTTCAATTTGAACATTTTAAAATAATAAGGTTTAATTTAAACATTCCAAAATATTAAGGTTTAATTTATAATTGTCTTAATGAATAAAAGAGCATGGTATATACCAAACACCAATTAGATGACCAAAAAATCTCTCAAGAAGCAAGAATGGAAAAATTAAAATTATCCCTTTTACAAAGAAAATTATGATAACATATAGAAAGAAGAGTTTTGAATCAAGATAAAACACTTTATTCTCAGTAGTAAAACTTACACAAAAATATATTCAAAAATATGTTACGTACTATAATTATTGCATAAATATACATATGTATACATAAATTTATAGCGTATAACATACTCAATGATATGTTCATTATATGTGGAATTTTGGCTACTTAATCATAGAAAAATCAATATCTACTCTTAACCTAGAAGGCGAGAGAGAGAATGAAAGGTCGGTTGGAAAGTGTGGAAAATCTAAGACAAACGTCGAACTACGATTGGTTGGATTGATGCCACTTCCTTGAAAGCACACTCTGCTGCAAGTGCGCTTTTTTTTTTTTTTTTGAATAGCGCTCTTTTTATTCTCCTCTCTTTCTTACTTTTTATCATTTGTTGTTGAATTTTTTAAATTTTCAATATTTTAAAATTTTAATCAAATATTAAATAAGTTAAAGAAAAATTTAAAGTTTAAAATTTTGATCATATTAAACCATTATAAAATTAGTATGTGATAATAAGAAGTAAAATTATAAGAATAAGGAATATCAATTTTATCTTAGTCTAAATTACTTGATTTATTATTAAGATTAAATTTAACATAAAATTTTAAATAAAAATAAAAATAAAATTGTATTTATATTGTAATTTATTTAAATATTTATAAATGTTTAAATATGTTTAAAGTTCAATAGAAAAGATTTTATTTTATTTTTACTTTTTCAATATCTTTTAAACATATTTTATAGTTTAAATATTATTTTAATACATTTTAAATTATCTTAATCAAAATTATGTATATATATTAATTAATAATTTAATATAATAAACAAATTCATGATAAAAACAATAATTAGTTTTTAATAATAATATTTTTAATTTTTTTAAATAAAATATAAGAAGGTAAACGAAAAACTAAAATTTTACGGATAAAACTTATCAGTGAGATAAATAAAAAAACTAAAATTTAACCACGGAAGGAGCATAGAAAATTGACGCGAAGGTGAAAATGAAAGCGTAAAAAAGAGGCAGCTATCTACAAAAACAGAAATTGTAAAGTGGTATTGCAGACTTTCAAAGCAAAAGTGGCGTAAGTAACTTCGTGGATAACATCAAATCTTCTGTCAACCAATCATGTTACATTAAATATCGTCCGAAACCTATATAAACCTAAATCAAAGTTGTAACAATTGCACCAAGAGTTTGTGGTGATCGGGATCAAATCCTCTGTACCCACTACCCAAGACTATGCTTGAATGGCATAGAGTTGGTCTTGGGTAGTGGATAAAGAGGATTTCACTCCGTGGTGATCAACCCCCCCTTGGAAACATGCCAGAAACAGGCTTCTTTCTTCGGTCCTGCAATATTAATGTAGTGATTCTAAGCACAAGCAACCAGTTTGTGTTCTGTCATATTGCTCCAAATCATTATTTCCATGTCATCGTTGCCTTCGTCGTCCCTGCACTCCTTAACTTGCTTCAACTCAAGTATCAGGGAAATGATTCTGATTCTGCATTTGAAAAACACCTCATGACAGATTGTCACTCTTGGTTGTTTCTTTGGTTTATTGCACAGGATATGCCATCGAGTTGGCAAAATTCTCAGGTAATGTTCAAGTGTATGCAATTTTTGTTTATCGTTTTAACTTCTTGTTCGGTTCTCTATCTATAGCTTCCCTCACATCAATGATCTTTCCAAGCTTAATCCGAATATTCTTGTACGGAATCTGTATCATTGTTTCAGTGGATCCACAGCTTCTCTTCAACAGAATTGAGATGTTCATCAATTCGGTTTATGTCTCCGTTAGGAGTAGATTAGTTCGTACAGCTATGAGGGATCCAGAAGGCATACTTCCTCTGTTTAACCAACAGGATCAGACACATCCACTACATTCTATACACGTCAACTCCGATTAATAGCGTACTTTACAAGCGAGTTCAGTTAGTATTTGGTCAACATTATATGTAACTTTTCACGAGAGTTCTCCACTCTAATGAATACTCTCCATCTTGTATTATGGGACCAAGTACAACTTCTTTTTTTTATTATTATTTGGAAAGTAAATCAGCTATACTAATAATAAAACTATGTCATTATAAAAACTAAAAAATGCACTCTTTCTACTTTGTACTAAAATAAAACCACAAACTTATTTTATTTTAGTATAATTATATCACGGGTATAACACAAGTACAAGTACATAGCCGTCTGAGCATGTAAGTTACGATTATGACTTAAATTGTACGATTATGCAAGTGCATGACTTAATTTGTACAATCTCTAATGATTTTTTTTTAATGGACAGAATTAGATAGAATAAGATTACACCGATGATTCTATCCAGTCATATAGCATGAGTTTATGTAATTTCTTTCTCTGCATATTCTCAATCGAAAAATGTGAATGAAAAAGTACTTACCCTCTTCTAATGCTTACACAATATCTTCTCAGATGGACAAGACAGGCCTGACCCATTCGAGAAACTATGTATCTACATTTATTTTCCCTTTCTTGGATTAGCTCTGCACCACCAATTACAGAATTGTCCCAAGCAACTAACAAGTTCATTTTTCAAGAATGAACTTCAATGATAAAGATTAATTAAATTTCTTCCAACTTCTAAAAGAACAGTCTAAATCTTCAAAGAACACAAAGAATCATTCTCCAATGTCATGAAACTAGTAAAATTTCATAAATTAGCTCATCAAATAAATATGAAACAGAGAGTTAGACATCTTGTCTCACCACATCACCGATGTTATCGGTGACATCTTGCCCTTCCTCTTCTCCACATCTGGTGTTCGAGGCCGCTTTTGAGCCGATGACTCAAACCAATCGTCAACAACAACACTGTTGGCATTGACACTATTAGATACATCCATAATGAAGAAGAAAGGTTCACGGGGCTTTGGCTCGAGTACATGGAGTCTGTCAAAGCATTACTGTGATGAGTTTTAATGGCAAAGTGCGGTCATCGGAAGCAAAAAGATGATATTTTTCACCCATGATGGGTCTAAAAATTCGCGTCCAAGAATAACTACTAATGGTAGTTATTCGCAGATTGTATTTAAAGGCAAAGCCAACGGTTTGGAAAAGAACTTACTTTTTGTATATTTCGATTTTGTGAGAGAAAAACGTTGGATCTTTTGTGCAGACTCTTGAAGTTTTCTTTCTGAACACTTAGCCGAGTACTCTGTGTTCCTTAGCCGGTGGAATTACAGACAAGCATCAAGTATGTATGTTTTGTTTTTTCACGCATATACAATCGATCCTATGGTATATGATCTATTCATAAATTTTTTCATTGGTATCAGAGTCATCTGGTTTTACATGAATTGTTTTCTGTTCTACCGAATATATCAGATGTGTTTTTTTTGTACTGGAATGAGTTTTTTTTGTTTTGTCTCTCTTCGTTTCACTGCTCTCTTCTTTTTGTGGGGTTGTTGTGTCTTTCTTTTCTAATATTTGAAAACAACGAATAAACTCTTATTCCTATCGTACATTTGCAAGAACACGAATTTGTTTTTTTTTGGTGATAAATAGTTTCATTGTTTTCGTGGCTTTCCTTTGTGTTGTTGGATGTTTCAATCAGGCATGGATATACATACGACTCGGTTTTGACTGGGTTTAAAAAAAAAAAAAAAACAAACACAACAAAAATCCTCCATGATTGAATTGATTTGAGTTTGCGATGTCTTTGTTGTTGTGGGTGTTTCTTGCTTTGTATATATGCCTTTGATTATGATTGAATTGATTTCCGAATGAAAACAAAACGCAAAGAAAAAAAATTGAACCAGAAACAGGGTGCGTCTGAGGAAGAAGACGCACCCTTTCAGAACGGCGCTTGATCATCGACGCGTCTTGATTGCACTCGTCGGCCGCGCCAGGGTAAGGAAATAAGCGGCAAAGGCTGCGCTAGCCCAACCTTTCAATCTGCTGGGCTGGTGCGTGCTTTGCACGCGCCAGATGGGCTTTCAAGCCCATTGGAGGTTTCTGGGTTGTGTTTTTGTTTTTGTTTTTTTGGGCTATAAAAGATCTTATGGAGTTAATCAAACTTTATGGCCCAATAATAAAAGATTTTTTTTTACAATTCATAATTGAGTTATACATAATATAACGTAAAGAATTAGAAATTAGTTTTCTAATTTACACTAACTAATTTAGTTAATTAAATTAGTTTTTAAAAGATTACACCGAAATTAATTGATTAGTTCAATTATATTTTAAATTAGAAATAAGTTTCTAATTACTTAGACAATTTTTAAAGAAAATAACTAATTTGTTTAGTTAAAATAACCTTAGAAATAAACTAATTTAGTTGGTTTATTTTCTAATTAACTCAATACTAATTTGTTTAGTGAAAATGAGATTACCTTTAGAAATAAACTATTTTGTTGGTTTATTTTCTAATTGGATAAATACTAATTTTGTTTCATTAAAATGATTTTTTTTAAAAACTTAATTTATTTAAAAATTAGCTTCTAATTAAACCAAGATAATTGATTAGTTCAATTATAAGGTAAATTAGAAATAAGTGTCTCAGGAACAAGATAGTTCAACTAGTCAAAGTCCTGTGGAGAAACCATTCTGTAGAAGAGGCCACGTGGGAGCCTTTGGAAGCTATAAAAGAGAAGTATCCACAACTCTTTAATAACTCAGGTAAGAATTTCGAGGACGAAATTTTTTTAAGAGGGGAAGAAATGTTAGCCTCGAAATTATTTTTTTTCTTTGATTAAGCATGATTTAAATTATTATGAGGTCTTTATGGATTTATTTTATAGAGTTAATTATTGTGCTAGTGTTGGTAAGATTTTATGACATAGGTTAATTGAATTAAAGAGTTAGGAGTGTTTAGCATAAAGGGCATTCTAGGTAAGTCACTTAAGGATAAAATATACAAGGCAAATAAGGAAGGGTAAAATGGACTATTTGGACTCATTAAGGGTAAAAAGGGAGAGAAGAGGTTTTGTCTTGCATTGAAGAAGAAGAAGCAAAAACGTGAATGAGAAAAAGAGAGAAGAGAGAAGAACGAAAAACAGAGAAAGCGGAGAAAAGAAGAGCTAAGCTAGGTAACATATGTAAGAAAAATAATACGATTGAATATGTTTATAATATATAGGAGAATATTTAATATAAATATGACGGTCAAAGGATTATTTAATATAGCAATTATATTAAATATAAATAAATATAATAATCTTATAATATTTACATATCATTAATTTAAGTATAATAAAATAAATATATTATATCATAAATACCAAAAGCGATGAAAAATCGATATTATTATATTTAAATTGTATCTCATATTTATAATAATTATATAATTATTTCTATAAATAATAATTATCGACCATGCTATCATATAAATTATTTAAAATGATATGTGTTAAAATATTAATAACATATTTAATTTTGTAGAGATTATTAATGAAAAGTTAGAGGAGGCCACTATAAAACAATGTTAATTAGAAATAAGGAAACAACTAATTCTTAATACAAATACAAAGAAATTCTAAACATGCATTGTAAGATCCTAAAATTTCTAGGCTTTCTAAAAGTATAAAATACTTTGCATGCAAGATTATTCCAATAATTAGCTCCTTACTATGATGATTACTGATAAAAATAGATGAAGGAAATGACCATGATGCAATTTGGGTTATTGTGGATCGGTTGATGAAGTCAGCTCACTTTTTGGTAATTAAGCAGACTGATTCTTTGCATTTGCTAGCAAAGAAGTACATTGATGAGATAGTGAGATTGCACGGGATCCCGGATTTGATTGTGTCTGATAGAGACCCTCGGTTTACTTCGAGGTTTTGGGGCAGTTTGCAGGAAGCTTTAGGGACTAACCAAAAATTAAGATAAATGGTTTTTGACACTGATATAACAATTTATTATTATATCCTTTCCATATATAAATAAGGTTATCTTAATACAATAGACAATGATGAAAAATAAATAAGGCATTTATCCCTTTTTGTACAATATGTAGTTAAACCTATAATTGCATATATAATTGCATATTTATACTTCTGTAATGTAAATGTGTTAATGGCATATGCTTATAGGTTATATCACATATAAATTATTATAAATATATTATAATAATTTTGAGTTATAATGTTAATATTCATTAAAGAGTTGATATAATAATAGAGTTGATTTAATTATACTAAATTAATATATTATTCAAGTATAAATATATCATTAATTTATTAAAGTTACATATTAAATATTATCAATTTATAAAATATTATAAATTATTATAATATTTTACTTGAATATTGTATAAATATATTTTAGTTATGTAAATTATATTTAACCATAACTATATTATGGTTATAATATATCAATATTATTATATATATGATATTAAATATATATTAATACATTTTGACAAGTTATTAATTTATTAATTAATGTACAATATAATTTTATGATAGGCATAAATATCGGACCATGCTATCAATTTGTAACTCTCATCGGCTACAAGTTTTATGATAGTTACTCATAGGCTATATCTTGTATATCAAAATGAAAAATATAATATACAATATAATACAAGGATTAAGCTAAGTCCGTCATTTACTTAGATCTTATATCTATTAAGTGTCACTTAATTTTTTAGAGAATATGTTTCTTCATACTTATTTTGTATATAATTCTTAACTTTGTCCTATAATTTATGATATAAGATATGATATTTGAAATACTTATGCAATACATATGATAATTTAATATTTTATATGATATGATAAACATATATTTGTCTTGTGGAATAGCTAGTAACAATGTTATTTACATATATTATTAAAAATTTATATTAATACATATATATAAGCATATCATATGGCAAACTCGATTTTCCTTACCGGTGGCAAACCAGGTAAGTCCTCTGGGTACATGTCTAGAAATCCCCTCACAATTGGAAAATCCTCTAACTTCCCTTCGTTCACATCATTGTCCATAACATATGTCAAGAATGCTTCACATCCCTTTCCCATCATCCTGTCAATTAGTAAAGCCAAAATAATTATTAGTGATGGTGTTTTCCTGTCCCCTCTGAAAATCACCTTCTTACCGTTGCTCAGATCAAATTCCACCTCCTTGAGGCTACAACCTAACTTCGTATGATACTTCTCTATGGCATCCATTCCAAGTATAATGTCTAAACCTTTTAGGTCTAGAGATAGTAAGTCTATTACCAGTCTAGCACCATCGATGAAGAGCTCACAATCTTTATACACTTGACTTATTATCATATTCCTTCCAAGAGGGGTACTAACAATCAAGGGACTATCCAACAACACCGGATTCACACCATGTAATCATATGCTTGTAGAAAAAAATGAGTGCGTGGAGCCAGAATCAATCAAAACATATACTTTAAAATAAAATAACTGAGCCATACTAGTAACAACTTCAGGTGTGGCTACAGCTTCCTCTCTGATTATGGTGAACACTTTAGATTGAGCCTATCCCTTAGGCCTTCCTGGAGGAATAGCATTTCTTGCAGCTCCAGAACTACCCACTATAGTGACTAGTCTGGTTCTCCCTATTTCTACTCTCCTTGGGGCTTACAACTGCGACCCCTCTCGCCTTGTTACTTTGGGGCAGTCCTTGATCACGTGTCCCTTCTCTCCACTTCGGAAGCATGCTCCAAGTAACTTGAAGCAATCTCCCTTGTGAAGCTTTCCATAATGCTCACATTGGAGGTTTATGTTCCCACTCCTCTCTACCCTACTATTGCCCCTTGCGATTGAGACTTCCACTGAAGCTGCCTTTGGTTGTTTGTTCCTAGCCGAGGCACTACTCCCTACCTCACTCTATGTGTGGAAAAACTTCATACCCCTCCTAGGCATTGGAGTGCTCACCCTTTTCTTGGAAAACTGCTCCTAATTT
The DNA here is from genome assembly GCA_029891385.1 of Erythroxylum novogranatense. Classification (NCBI taxonomy): domain Eukaryota; kingdom Viridiplantae; phylum Streptophyta; class Magnoliopsida; order Malpighiales; family Erythroxylaceae; genus Erythroxylum; species Erythroxylum novogranatense. The sequence goes on along the minus strand of CM057225.1, from coordinate 31,641,614 downwards.
TTCCTCTTTCTGATCACTTCATTCTTTATATTCTCCAGTTTTTCAGCCTGGAGTGTAGCATCTACCAATACTACTATTTGCAATCGTATTAAACAAAATATAAAAATTGTAATATGAACATATCATATTTATAAATATGTCATCAATTCATATGTAAGAGCAACTCAACGTAATATTATAAAAATTGTAAGTTAATCCAAATTTTTTAATCAATCTAACCTATTGAAGAACAAAATTGATTATATATGAATAATATTTTACATATGTATAACAATATATGATATGTTATGTTCATATTATATTTATATTTTCAATATTGGAAAATCACAAGAATTATATATTTAATAAAAGTTATAATATAAAAGAGTTGTATGGATAATATGTAACATACACGTATAAAAATATAAATTAAACAATAACATTTGTAAATATTGTTAATAATATATGTACACTTTAAATAATATGCTAATATAATAAGAGGTCCACTATACATGTATTAAAATAAAACATATAATAAGCATATATTATGTCTTTTTAATACATGTATATTGTTAAATATATAATAATCATACAAAATTTCACATGATAACTATAGTATATTTATATTATACTTACAATATGAAATAAATTATAACTGAAATTATTATTATATTTTTGAAACTATTATTATTAAATATTTAAACTAAATAAATTTATTATATTGTTTAAGATGTACATACTAATTTACATAACATTATTATAAATAATATATAATATTTAATCGTATTATATGTAAATATTAATTTAATATTTAATATTTTCTATAAAGATATGATATCAAGACATAACATGTTTATTAACAATACATTTGATACGATTATAACCACGAGCAAAGTGTTGTCGATCCGTTGACAAAGCCATTGTCACGGAGAATTGTGATTCTCGTGGACGCGCTTTATGGTATTAGATACCAAAGCGATTGGCTTTAGGTCAAGTGGGAGATTTGTAAGTGGTAAGTCGACTTGTACCATGTGTAAGTCGACTTATGCTTTCTTCGATACCGATAAGTCGACTTGTACATTGGATAAGTCGACTTATTCAAGACTATGATTGTTTATTTGTGCCCTAAAGGCAATCCCTTTAGCGCGTTTTATTCGGTCGTATCGCATGAATGAATAAATAAAGAAAAGGCATAATTCATTAATTTGATGTTCATGAACATTGTTTATGAATTGATTGGATCTTTAATCGATTAATGAAGTCCATGATATATGACATAGCATGAAGGAAATTATGATGTGATCATACTCACGAGATTCCTATCATGTGCAATTATGTCAAGATATCTAAATTCTCCTAGTCATAGGATTAATGAGACCGGACATCATTAATCCGAATAGACTAGCACATGTCATATTCCTTGATTGGATCAAGCGGTGGATCTCGAAGCGTAAATATGAGATATTTAGAATTGACATGTGGATGCTTACTAGCGATAGTAAGTTCATTGGATGACCCGCCATGAGATCATCACATGGATATCTTATCTAAGTGTCGGTGATAATCTCATCATAGCAATGGTGCAAGTATCCTTAGACTTGAGGTACTCGAGGCTATCTTGAATCTTGATCACGTGCTTTGACTCCATTCCTTGTTGCCTTCCGAGGTAACTCATAGGGTGGTGCTTGGGTGCGACTTGAGGTATTGAAGGTAATTGAGTAGCCAATATAGGATTCACCATACGGATTAGCGGAAGAGATACCTATAGCCTCTTGTCGGGATCATTACTCTAAATCTCGGCGAGTGAATATGTCATGAAGAGTGTCTTCATGGACATATAGAGTAATGAGTCTAGGGCGAGAGCTATTATCACTGGGCTGGACTTGGTCTAGTAAGAGTTGACACTTTGACCATACTCATAACCAAGTGGGGTATAGGATGGTGAAAGGACGAATTGCAAGAATTGTCATGGAAGGGTTCGTGATCCGGTTCGTGATGAATACATCAAACCGATTACTTTCCGGTCAATTGGGGTCATGATGTGTTACTAGATACCGCTCTTGACTTGCTCAGATTAATTGTTAATCTAAGTGGCCAACATAACCGGAACCTAAAGGGTCACACGATAAGAGTGATTCGAGAATCAGAAATAGTAATTGGACGAGTTCCAATTATGGAGAACATTAGATTAAATGGATCCCAATAGGATTGGGATATGTCCCGATGAGATCGCGACATCAATATTGCTAAGAAAGGTTTAGGAGTCATGCCAAAGACCGAGGCCGATAGGTAGGTAGGGCCGACCCAGTTGGATGGACCTTAGCAATTATTTATATCATTAATTAAATAAATAAATAATTAATTAATTATATAAATTAAAGCCACCTTGCACGTTGGAATTTGGGAGAAGAGATGATAGCTTTTGACTTTTCAAAAGCTTAGTTTATTATTAAATAATGAATGGTTAAGAACCATTCACGTGTGTAACCTTCTCTCCAAGCAATTAAGTCTTCTTTAATTGTTAAAAGCTAGACATAAGAAGTCTGGTGAAGGGGGCATCGACGGTGGAGCTCGAGAAAAGAGAAGAAAAAGGTTTAAAGAGTTAAGTCTTTGGAAAATTAGTTTTCATTCTTCTCTCACAAGCATCATCGTTAGTTCTCTTCTCCAAGCTCATGATCCAACGTGGATCTCAAGCTCTCCAGAGGAGGTAGGCTCTAGCAGAGCTTTAATCTGTTTTAGCTATTCCCGGTCAAAGGGTTTGACTCGGTTAGGTTTTTCGATCTCTGCGTGGATACCTTTAGAGATAGTCTCTATTGGCTATTCAGGTTTGAGTCTTCATACCGACACCTGGATCCTGGGTTTTGGGAAGGTCCCGGGAACAAAAATTTTTGTTTTCCACTGCTGGTACATGTGATGTACCTCCAGGGATTTTCCTACACTGCTTACAGCAAATAGAGGAATGAGTCAATCCAGAGGTCCAAAGTCCAGAGACAAAAGCAGAGGAAAGTCAAACAGATATGCAAATGTGAAATGCCATTACTGTAAGAAGAAGGGCCACATCATGAAATTTTGCCGAAAGTTGAAGAAAGAAAAAGGCAAAGATGTGAAGAAAGAACAAAGCAGTGATGATGAACAAGGCAACATTATTGATGTATTTAACCTTGTTATTGATACAGAGATAGTCAGCCTGGTATCGCAAGAAACAAGTTAGATAGTTGACAGTGGAGCTATTGTTCATATTACATCTCACAGATAATTTTTTTCATCTTACACACATGGGAATTATGGCGTTGTTAAGATGGCAAATGGAAAGCTGGCAAATGTTGTTGGCAAAGGAGATGTTTCTTTAGAGACAAAAAATGGTTCAAGATTGTTGCTGAAAGATGTCAGGTACATTCCTGATATGCGTCTAAACTTGATTTCTGTAAACAGGCTAGATGATGAAGGTTTTCGAAATACTTTTGGAAATGGAAAATGGAAGCTTACTAAAGGCTCGTTAGTAGTGGCCAGAGGTCAGAAGCACTCAAGATTGTATATGATGCAGGCAAAGCTCTCCAGCGATGTTGTCAATAAGGTGGAGAATGATACTACAGTTGATTTGTGGCATAAAAGACTAGGCCACATTGGTGAGAAAAGGATGAGTCAGCTTGTAAATCAAACTATTGAAGATATCAACAATGCGGAGAAGGAAATTCCAAGCTCAGATGATGACTCAACAAGCTTCCGATTGAATCCTCCAATAGTGGTGCCGAGACAAGTTGAAGATGAAGTGCAGAATAATCAACTAGAAGCTGATAATGGAGATGCCCCCAATGAAGTTGAACCAGAGGATGATGACGGTGTTCACATTCAACCACCAGCACGTGAAGATTCTCCTGTCCAAATACGAAGATCTAGTAGAAATAGACAATCATCTACTAGATATCCAGTTGATCAGTATGTAATGCCGACTGACGGGGGAGAACCAGAAAACTTTGATGAAGCAATGAATGATGAACACAAGAAGAAATGGAAAGAAGTCATGCAAGACGAGATGAAATCTTTGTATGAGAATAAAACATTCGAGTTGGTGAAGTTGGCATAAGGCAAAAGAGCATTGAAGAATAAATGGGTGTTCAGGATCATGCATGAAGAACACAACGACCATCCTCGATTCAAAGCAAGATTAGTGGTCAAAGGATTCAGCCAAAAGAAAGGTATTGACTTCTACGAGATATTTTCACCGGTGGCAAAAATGACATTCATACGTATAGTGCTAGCGTTAGCCACCAGTTTTAATTTGAAAGTTGAACAAATGGATGTCAAAACTGCCTTCCTACATGGAGATTTGGAAGAAGAGATATATATGGAGCAACCAGAGGGTTTCGTGAGAAAGGAGAAAGAAGACTATGTTTGTTAGGCCCCGAATTTTTTTTTATGATGTCATTAAGCATGATTTGTGGTAATTATGTGATTATGCTTTAATTTGAGTTAATTGGGGGTATTAATGTGGAATTAAGGTTTAATGTAGTTAAATAAAAAATTAGAGAATTTATGTGAGTAAGGGCATTTTGGGAAGTGTACTTAAATTGGAATGGACTTAGGCTTATTGGAAAGGGCATTATGGTCTTTGTTTCGTGTCTTAGGGTTAAGAGATTAGAAAGAAAGAGGAAGAGGAAAAAGAAGGAAAAACGAAGAGAAGAGAAGAAGTATAGCCGTCGAGAGGAGGAAGAAGAGAAGAAGAAGGAGTTGCGATTTCAGCTAGTTTTGACGGATTCAGAGCTTCGATCGGTAAGTTTTCGACCTTCCTATCATGTTTTCGTTTGGATTAAACGTTAATATAGCTTGGATTTAGAGAAATCGATGTTTTAGGGTTTTGAGTTGAAAATTTGGGAACAACGTTGAGTTATTGATTTTAGGATGAATCTGAAGCTTAGAATGAGTTAGAATGGTAGTATAAGTCTTGATCTATGCCTTAAATATGTTGCATTTGAGTTTGGAACAGATTGGAAGTTGGGTTCTGCAGAAATCTGGGTTCGGAGTCGAGTTCCTCGACCCAGACGTCGCGACGTGCGTATGAACACGCCGCGGCGAACGAAGAAGGGAGCCACGTCGTGACGTGTAAATAATTTTACGATTATTCGTCGCGGCGTGTGAAATGTTGTAGACGTCGCGACGTGCGAAGGGAGACGTCGCGACGTGCTACGTTTGGTTCGCGGTGAGCCTTTGCTTCACCGCGGCGTCTTTCATCGCGACGAGCGTCCCTTCGTTGCGGCGAAGCCCCTTGTTTCTGAATTTGAGATGTTTATATTGTTAGGGATATCTTTTGGTGTAGATATCCGAATGAGGTGATCTTGGATTCGTTGTGATCTAAAATTAAGGACTATAAGAAGTATGACAAGGAAGTTGAATTAGCCTTAAAGGGTTGAAATTTTAGGAGAAGATCGATTATGGATTTTAATGTTTTATTTCGGCTTTCTAATCTTTGGATATTGCTATAGATATTAATTGAATGGCAACTTGGTTGATTTAGGAAACCAAGCTGACCCGATTTTATCGCAAGAAGAAGGACCTCCGTGAATTGGATTCTCGAGCGATTAGAGGTGGGTAATATATTTATAGTTATTGTGTGATTAGGCAATTTCTTGCCTATGTATGAATATATGTTATATGTTATGCATGATTAAATGTGATGAATTGAATGACTTGGATTATCATATATTTGGAAAGAAGCATGAAAATTGATAGCATTACATAGATTTTGAGCATGTTATGCCTAGATTTCGGTCATGGCATTTTGACTAAATGAAAGAATATCATATGATGAAATGATTATGAGCATGATTATGTGCTTTTGTTTGGGCGAGAGTGGAACCATTCCGTTCGTCACGTGCACGTCGACAAGAGCCTTCTCCCGGCTGCCCGCTTGTGGCATATGAGCTCCGAATGGACTCATTTCGTTCGAGATGTAAACTTCGGTTTCTTCCTTTTGTTTCCATGGAACCCTCGAGCCATTGTGATGTGTATTGCATATGTGAATTGTTCATTGTGGAGGCTTTGTGACATATTTATGACTTGCATTAATTATAATGAGTGCGTACATTAGTGATTGGCGTGTGAATGCCTAATGTGTGTATATAGATATAATATATATACGTTCATATGCTGGGATTTGTACTAATTGCCAATGGCTATAAATATATTAGCCACTGAGCTGTGTAGCTCAACCCATTCCTTTCCCTCCTCAAAAGTGCGCATCAGACGATCGTTGACTTTCATGACATCGAAAACTTCAGACAAATTAGGAGCTTTGTATTAAGTTCGTATTTTGTTGGCCCTCCGAGCATGTTAACATTGAGCATACTCATGTATTTTTGGATTTAGATTTCATTTTGTGTTTTGCTACAATTGAGGATACTTGTTGACTTTTCTTAATTTGCAATGATATGAAATCCCTATGGTTATAGGGTCTTTAATGTATGGTTGCGTATATTTTGGCAGTGTATGTATGTATTAATTGATCGATTGTGCCTAAATGTTGGGATCGGGTCCGCGGTTTGGGGCGCTCGGTGCGGGCGGGACCCGAGGGGCCGCCCTCGGGATTCAGACATCCGGGGCCCGGGCCTAACATGTTTGGTATCAGAGCGCCTAGGTTTAGGTGTCCTTGGCTTAGAATGCATATAGGATTGTGTGATATATGACGACGTGTTGCATTAATTGATTTTATTACGTGACATGCATATCATGCATACATATAGATTGTCGTATAGCTAATCCTTAGTGTTTCCTTTGAAGGAGTACGATGCCACCTCGTAGGAGGACACGAGGAATTTTGCCGGGATCAGTTGCACCTGACTCTCCTACTAGAGAGGAGAGGACTGATGAGTCCGTAGCCCGAAATCTTGAGGCTTCAGAGGGCTGGCGGTGAGCCTATGTCGCGATCTCGTGAATCGCCGATTCCGCCAGCAAGTGCCTCGGTTTGATCCGAGGATGTTTGTGCCTTTACTCGAGCGTTTGTTCAAAGTATGGGTCGATGCCATAGCCTTACCTTCACCCCGATTAAGAGGGAAAAACATTCGACAAGTTGAGGAAGTTCGAGCAATGGATTTCCTTGGGACAAAGAGATCTGAAGAAGCCGAGACTTGGTGAGGAAGGCGAGAGAGTCTTTGGATCGATGGATTGTGAGGATGACGAGAGAGTTGTGTATGTCGCTAGTCTCGCTTGTGGAGATGCTCTCCATTGGTGGGAGGCTATGCGAGCGATCGAGATGAGGCCAGTTGGGTTATCTTGGCAGGACTTCTTGGTTGCTTTCAAGAAGAAGTATCTGTCAGAGGTATATGTGCAGCAGAAGCAGAGGGAGTTCCTCAGTTTGACTCGAGAGGAGATGACGATTCTGTTGAATATGAGCGCCGATTCTGCATTTGTCCCCAGTATGCTTCAGATCGATGTTAACCGAGACCGCCAGATGTCGTCGGTTTGAGTCTGGACGCATTTGGCCATCGAGAGAGAAGGTGATTGTGCAGAATTTTGTGACTTCCAGCACTGGTTGAAGCGACTTTGAGGTAGAGAATATCGAGAATATCGAAGTGCGATCAACAAGAAGAGGAAGGAAGAGAGGCGATTCAGGAGAGGAGGTAGCACTAGTACTCCTATATCGGTGAGTGCTAGGAGCTTCCCTACTCGATCGAGGAGAGGAGCGATGGTGCGAGCCGACCTAGGCCGATCACGGACCTCTCATTTCTCACCAAGCTTCTACGGTGGGCGGCGTAGGAGGAGATGGGGACAGTCATCGGTTCCTAAGTGTGAGCATTGTGGTCGATTTCATGGTGGAGAGTGTTACCGATTGACGGTGCATGCTTATTTGTGGGAGAAAGGGCACAGAGCTAGAGAGTGTCCTCAGCCGTCCAGGAGAGAGGGATCTCAGATGCAGGCTCCTAGGAGGACAGAGACCATGGGTCAGAGGACTATGACAGAGGTGGCGATTGATCTTGCCAAGAGGGTGAGTCTTCCGGGAAGACCGAGAGGGCAGGCACCAGCCAGGGTGTTTGCTATGACGCGGGAGGATGCAGAGGCCGCGCCAGGTGTTGTGACTGGTATGGCTCGATTGTTTTCTGATGATGTTCTTGTGTTGATTGATCCAGGTTCTACTCACTCGTTTGTGTCGTTGAGTAGACCTGTGTGTGATATGGTCATGAGTCCGTTGGATACTCGCCGATGGTGAGTACTCCGATTGGTCAGCATATTGTGATTAGTCAGGTGTTTGGAGGATGTGAGCTTAGTATTGGTGGAGCACTTCTAGTGGTAGATCTGATGCCACTGAAGATGCACGGATTGGATGTGATATTGGGTATGGATACTTTGGAGAGGTACAATGCCCGATTGGATTGTAGGCAGAAGACAGTGGACTTTGATGTGGGTGACGGCAGAAGAGTAGTGTTTGTTGGGGACAGGAGAGCATGTCCGCTCAGATTTGTTTCGGCTTTGACAGCAGAGAAGATGATGAGTTCAGGATGTGAGGCATTTTTAGCTTTCGTGATGGACTCCAGGGCAGATAGAGGGAAGTTGGAAGATATTCCAGTAGTCAGGAAATTCTCGGATGTCTTTCCCGAGGAATTGCCTGGACTACCGCCAGCTCGGGAGATTGAGTTTTCCATTGAGCTTATGTCAGGTACGAGGCCGATTTCGATTCCGCCTTATCGGATGGCTCCGGCGGAATTGAAAGTGTTGAAGGAGCAGTTGGAGGAGTTATTAGAAAAAGGGTATATTCGACCGAGTTCTTCGCCTTGGGAGCTCGGTTCTTTTGTGAAGAAGAAGGATGGATCTTTGAGGATGTGTGTAGACTACAGGAAGTTGAATCAGATTACAGTGAAAAATCGGTATCCGCTTCCTCGCATTGATGACTTGTTTGATCAATTGCAAGGAGCGAGAGTCTTCTCTAAGATAGACTTGAGATCGGGTTATCATCGATTGAGGATCAAGGAGTCGGATGTGCGAAGTCCGCTTCGGGACTCGGTATGGGCACTTCGAGTTTTGGTGATGCCTTTCGATTGACAAATGCTCAAGCGGCTTTTATGGATTTGATGAATCGGGTGTTCAAGCTATTCTTGGACCAATTTATCATTGTCTTCATTGATGATATATTGGTGTATTCCAAGAGTGATCGGGAGCATGAGGAGCATTTGAGGATTTCTTTGGAGACTTTGAGGAGTAATGAGTTGTATGCCAAATTCGAGAAATGCGAATTTTGGTTGAGAGAAGTTTCTTTTCTTGGGCATGTGATTTCAGAGCAGGGAGTGCATGTGGATCCGAAAAAGATAGAGGCTGTAGTGAATTGGGAGGAGCCGAAGAATGTAGCAGAGGTGAGGAGTTTCCTGGGTTTGGCAGGCTACTACAAACGGTTTGTGGAGGGATTTTCGATGATATCCGCTCCAATGACTAGGCTGTTGAGGAAAAATCAAAAGTTTGCTTGGAGTGATGAGTGTCAGAGGAGTTTCGAGGAGCTTAAGCGCAGATTGACGAGTGCTCCGATTTTGGTTTTGCCTTCTGGGGATGAGGGATATGTTGTGTACAGTGATGCTTCAAGGAAGGGTCTTGGGTGTGTTTTGATGCAGGGAGATCGGGTAATTGCATATGCTTCGAGGCAGTTGAAGCCTTATGAGCTGAATTATCCGACGCACGATTTGGAGTTAGCAGCGGTGATATTTGCCTTGAAGATTTGGAGGCATTATTTGTATGGAGTTGGACTCGGATCTTCTTGATCATAAGAGTCCAAGTATTCTTGAGTCGAAGGAATTGAATTTGAGGGCGGAGGTGGTTGGAGCTACTAAAGGATTATGATTTGCTGATTGAGTATCATCCGGGCAAGGCCAATGTTGTGGCGAATGCCTTGAGCAGGAAGTCGTCGATTGCTCATGTTCGATCGGTTTATCTTCCTTTATTGGAAGAGATGGCTAAGCTTAGGATAAGCTTGACGCAGAAGAGCCGATTGTCTTCCGCTAATTTTGAGTTAGACCGATCTTTGAAGGAAAGGTTAGGATTTGCGAGGCTCGGGATGCGGACTTGAGCAAGCTTCGGGATGAGATTCAGAATGGTAAGATTTCTGATATAGAGGTGAGGGACGATGGACTGATGACAGTTGGGAGTAGGTTGTGTATTCCGGATGTGCGGGAGATCAAGGATGAGATTATGGATGAAGCACACAATGCGCCTTATGCCATACATCCCGGTAGCACCAGGATGTATCGGGATTTACGAGAACATTTTTGGTGGAGAGGCATGAAGAGGGATATCGCAGAGTTCGTCAGTAAGTGTCTAGTGTGTCAGCAAGTCAAGGCTGAACACCAGGCACCTTCGGGCAAGTTGAGACCGTTGCCTATTCCGGAGTGGAAGTGGCAGCGAGTGACTATGGACTTTTTGATGGGTTTGCCTAAGACCGATGGGAGGCATGATGCTATTTGGGTGATTGTGGATCGGTTGACGAAGTCAGCTCATTTTCTGGCGATTAAGCAGACCGATTCTTTGCATGTGTTGGCAAAGAAGTATATTGATGAGATAGTGAGATTGCATGGGATTCCGGATTCCATTGTGTCTGATAGAGATCCGCGGTTCACTTCGAGATTTTGGGGCAGTTTGCAGGATGCTTTGGGTACCAAATTGCATTTTAGTACAGCGTTTCACCCTCAGACGGATGGTCAATCTGAGAGGACCATTCGGACTCTGGAGGGGATGCTTCGAGCTTGTGTGATGGATTTTCGAGGAGCATGGGATGAGCATTTGCCGTTGGTCGAATTTGCTTACAACAATTCGTACCATTCGAGTATTCAGATGGCTCCGTATGAGGCTTTGTATGGCAGGAGATGTAGGACTCCGATTTGTTGGGATGAGGAAGGAGATAGGTAATTGATGGGTCCAGAGTTGATTCAGACGACGGTTGAAAAAGTTAATTTGGTTAAGCAGCGACTTAAGGCGGCGCAAGATAGGATGAAGAGCTATGTTGATGCTCACCGAAAGGAGATGGAGTATGAGGTCGGTGAGAAGGTATTCCTTAAGACGTCTCCTTGGAAAGGAGTGCTGAGGTTCGGTAAGAAGGGTAAGTTGAGTCCGAGGTATGTGGGTCCTTATGAGATCATTGAGAGGATTGGACCACTCGCCTACAGGTTGGCGTTACCTCGGAGTTGTCGCAGATTCATGATGTGTTCCACGTGTCTATCTTTGAGGAGGTATAGATCGGACCCGTCGCATGTCATTCAAAGTTAGTGAGGTTCGTTGAGGATGACTTGAGCTATGAGGAGCTTCGGTGCAGATTTTGGATTCTAAGGAAAGGTTCTTAGGAATAAGGCAGTTCGATTAGTCAAAGTTACGTGGAGGAATCATTCAAGAGAGGAAGCTACTGGGAGCCATTGGAGGCTATCTGGAGAAGTATCCGCATCTCTTCGATAATTCTGTAAATTTCGAGGACGAAATTTCTTTTAAGAGGGGAGAAATGTTAGGCCCCGAATTTTTTTTTATGATGTCATTAAGCATGATTTGTGGTAATTATGTGATTATGCTTTAATTTGAGTTAATTGGGGGTATTAATGTGGAATTAAGGTTTAATGTAGTTAAATAAAAAATTAGAGAATTTATGTGAGTAAGGGCATTTTGGGAAGTGTACTTAAATTGGAATGGACTTAGGCTTATTGGAAGGGGCATTATGGTCTTTGTTTCGTGTCTTAGGGTTAAGAGATTAGAAAGAAAGAGGAAGAGGAAAAAGAAGGAAAAACGAAGAGAAGAGAAGAAGTATAGCCGTCGAGAGGAGGAAGAAGAGAAGAAGAAGGAGCTTAGACTTGAGGTACATCAATGAAAATCTTAAGTGCCATGCCCAATTTGCCCTTATACAAATTCTTATAACCTTACTACTTCAATTCAAAAATTCAAACTCTTAGGGACTGAATTGAGATTCAAGTCCTTCAGATTCACACACTTTCATTGTTTTAGTCATACCTATCAATTCCCATTTCAATAAATCCATAAACTTTGATTTTCATAATCCTCTCCAAAATTTCAATGCTCATGATAAAATAATATGTCTAAATCATGTCATTAATCTATAGTGTCGATTTGACAATCATTTTCAGTACCGAAAATCTCATCGGTACCCATTTAGCAATTTTATGCGGAATACACATCAATCACTCCAATTCACTTCTGTAAACACAAAATTCACATTATTCACAAAAATGACACTTATAGACACATGTGTCGGGAAATGTCACGAATGCCTATACAATCGTATACATTTGCAAAAACTACCATTCATATCAATACAGAGGCCATTTTACGCTTATATGCCGAGATACGTGTACACACTCACAACCCGATCCAAATTTACCATTTTATCCTTCCCATCTGTGATGGGATGTTACAATTCTCCCCTCCTAATAAAAATTTTGTCCCCGAAATTCATTTTGACAATGAATACAGTAGTGGTACTGTTATCCTATACACTCTTTTATTTCTCATTTCATCATTCTATTCGATGTTTTCTCGATAACATAACAATTAATGTTATTAATAGTTTTCTCAATTCTCTGTTTAGCTATCATATTTCTTCACTTTTACCCTTGAGGAGTTTCAGAAAATTTGACTCATTACTTCCAATTTCAACACCCCAAATGTTGGATCAAAACAATCCTAATCATAAAATCATCTATAATGCCCTAGTCCCATTTTTGCCATCATTAAAATGGACCACTTTATGACACACTAAGTTTCCCTTATTACCTTGTATCATATCGAAATATGCATCGGTATTCGTACTCTGAACCTTCACATCAATTTCCATATAATCATAACTTCTATGTAATCCATCAAGATCCCTTCACTTTTCAAAACCACTTTATTCAAATTTCCTTAATCATTTTATTTACCACTTCACTCACTAATGGCATCTCGATTTATTCTGACTTTTATTCAGGGTAGTCGACTCTTTTTGTTGTTTCACCCAGCAATTACTGAATTTGGTTGTAGTCACTTTGCACTATATTCTAGATAAAAATCTGATGTGTCTAAGCTATGGATTTATGGAAATTGGGGGTCATGATGTGTTACTAAATACATTCCTAAAGGATTAGTGAGTGACAAAATAGTAAGGTTAGTATATTTAGGTTGGGAAACACCTTGTGAACTACTATTTTAGTTTTATCTCTGTATACCCATTATTTGTAATAGTGAAAGTTTAATTCTGAATTTTGTCTGTGGATGTAGCCCAAAGTTAAGGGTGAACCACGTTAAAAATTCTGTATCCATTTTGCTCATTTTATTTTTCCTTTTCATAAAATACACCCGCCGCGCCCAACAAGTGGTATCAGACCTGTGTTTTTATCGGAGGTATTTTTTGAAAAGAAGCATATCATCGGGAAGAGAAAATTATAACGAATTTTTTGGCGTGCTCCGATCGAAAGATTAACATAAAATAGAAAAGGTGATGAATAGTGCTAAATAGTACGTTTACGCTGTTTTAATTAATTTGCAAGGTGACGCATTGTGCAGCAATAGTAACTGGGTATCGCGACACTATTTAGTTACTATTTATCGGATCCCGTGATACTATTCAATTGAGGTCCGACGAGTTACTATTTATCGGGTCCCGCAGTACTATTCTGGTGGGGTCCAACAACACTATTCCGATCTCGTGGTGAAAATTTAGAAGATATTTTTTTGCCAAATTTTGACGTTCTGGTTCCATATTTGAGGTCGATTTTCTCAAATTCGGTTTAATTTGGCAAATGGAGGTAAAGACGAGCAAAATGATCAATTTAAACGGTATTAACTACCATATATGGCGAATAAAAATGAAGGATCTCTTGATGATTACAAAGACGCATTTGCCGGTATATTCAACAACTAAACCGGAGGAGATGTACAACGAAGAATGGGAGTTTGAGCATGAACAAACATGTGGTTATATTCGACAGTTTGTCGATGATAATGTGTACAATCACATTTATAACTAGAATCATGCCAGAACGTTGTGGAATAAGCTGGAGCAGCTGTATGCTTCAAAGACCAGTAACAACAAATTATTTTATTTGACAAAATTAATGCAGGTAAAATACCAAGAGGATACTTCTGTAGCTGATCATTTAAACAATATGGAATGAATGGTTGATCAGTTATCAAAGATGGGCATAAAGTTTGACGACGAGGTAATTGCTTTGATGGTGCTAGCTTCATTACCAGAGTCTTGGGAGACTTTGAAGGTGTCTTTGACAAATACTGCACCAAATGGCGTATTAAATATGAAGTCTGTTAAAAGCAGTATACTAAATGAAGAGATGAGACGTAAATCGCATAATACAGCCTTTTCATCACATTCAGATGTTCTGCTTGTAAGTGGTAAGTCGACTTGTACCATGTGTAAGTCGACTTATGCTTGCTCAGTACCGATAAGTCGACTTGTACATTGGATAAGTCGACTTATTCAAGGATCTGATTGTTTATTTGCGCCCTAAAGGCAATCCCTTTAGCCCGCTTTTATTCACGATCGTATGCGCATGAATGAATAAATAAAGAAAAGGCATAATTCATTAATTTGATGTTCATGAACATTGTTTATGAATTGATTGGATCTTTAATCGATTAATGAAGTCCATGATATATGACATAGCATGAAGGAAATTATGATGTGATCATACTCCCGAGATTCCTATCATGTGCAATTATGTCAATATCTAAATTCTCCTAGTCATAGGATTAATGAGACTGGACATCATTAATCCGGATAGACTAACACATGTCATATTCCTTGATTGGATCAAGGTGGATCTCGTAAAGCGTAAATATGAGATATTTAGAATTGACATGTGGATGCTTACTAGCAGTAGTAAGTTCATTGGATGACTGCCATGAGATCATCACATGGATATCTTATCTAAGTGTCGGTGATAATCTCATCATAGCAATGGTGCAAATATCCTTGAGACTTGAGGTACTCGAGGCTATCTTGAATCTTGATCCGTGCTTTGACTCCATTCCTTGTTGCCTTCGGAGGTAACTCATAGGATGGTGCTTGAGTGCAACTTGAGGTATTCAAGGTAATTGAGTAGCCAATATAGGATTCACCACGGATTAGCGAAGAGATACCCATGGCCTCTTGTCGGGATCATTACTCGAAATCTCGGCGAGTGAATATGTCATGAAGAGTGTCTTCATGGACATATAGAGTAATGAGTCTAGGACGAGAACTATTATCACTGGGGTGGACTTGGTCTAGTAAGAGTTGACACTTTGACCATACTCATAACCAAGTGGGGTATAGGATGGTGAAAGGACGAATTGCACAAGAATTGTCATGGAAGGGTTCGTGATCGGTTCGTGATGAATACATCAAACCGATTACTTTCCGGTCAATTGGGGTCATGATGTGTTACTAGATACCGCTCATGACTTGCTCAGATTAATTGTTAATCTAAGTGGCCAACATAACCGGAACCTAAATGGTCACACGATAAGAGTGATTCAGAGAATCGTAAAATAGTAATTGGACAGAGTTCCAATTATGGAGAGCATTAGGATTAAATGGATCCCAATGGGATTGGGATATGTCCCGATGAGATCGCGACATCAATATTGCTAAGAAAGGTTTCCGGAGCTGTTTCAGCACCGGGGCCCGGTAGGCCGGTAGGACCGACCCCAGTTGGACTGGACCTTAGCAATTATTTATATCATTAATTAATTAAATAATTAATTAATTAATTATATAAATTAAAGCCACCTTGCACGTTGGAATTTGGGAGAAGAGATGATAGCTTTTGACTTTTCAAAAGCTTAGTTTATTTATTAAATAATGAATGGTTAAGAACCATTCACGTGTGTGACCTTCTCTCCAAGCAATTAAGTCTTCTTTAATTGTTAAAATCTAGACATAAGAAGCTGGTGAAGGGGGCTGTCGACGGTGGAGCTCCAGAAAAGAGAAGAAAAAAGGTTTAAAGAGTTAAGTCTTTGGAAAAATTAGTTTTTCATTCTTCTCTCACAAGCATCATCGTTAGTTCTCTTCTCCAAGCTCATGATCCAACGTGGATCTCAAGCTCTCCAGGACAGAGGTAGGCTCTAGCAGGCTTTAATCTGTTCTAACTATTCCCGGGTCAAAGGGGTTTGACTCGGTTAGGTTTTCTGATCTCTGCGTGGATACCTTTAGAGATAGTCTCTATTGGCTATTCAGGTTTGAGTCTTCATACCGACACCTGGATTCTGGGTTTCGGGAAGGTCCCGGGAACAAAAATTTTTGTTTTCCGCTGCTGGTACATGTGATGTACCTCCCGGGATTTTCCTACAGTAGTATCAGAGCGTCTGGTGTCGTGTATGAAGCTAAAACCGAAGCTAGATCAGAAACCCTAATTGCTGTTGATGTTGATGCATGCATACTGTCTGATTTTCGAATTTATATTGTGATATATTTTTCGAAATTTTTCTGGCTAGGATTGTTCATAACATGTTAGAGAATACGTCTATGAATTTTCAGAATTTATTGATTTGATTTGATATAATTTTGCTAATTAATTCCCTAAGGTTACAGATGCTGTTTTGTGAAACGATTCTGGAACAGGCATGAGTATAAAATCGAGAATAAATTCTAGAAAAATGGTTTTTCAGATTTTCCTTCACCTACATGTCTCTAAGATGTTGGTGAATGTCTATGAGCATGGAAATTGGATTTAAAGGTGATTGGATATTTATTCACGAATTTATTATATGCTATTGGGAATTGCTGTGCTGATGAACACAGATTTTGAATCGGTTTTGTTATTTAGTTTGACTGAGTTTTTGATGGCTTAAAATCCTAAAACAATTCATGTAGCATGTTATGAACATGTAGCAACCTATGTAATTTTCTCAGAATTTATTGAAATTGTTTCATTGATCATTTTGAGCAATGTACAGAACTGGACAGTTTTGTGAAAATTGTTGGGACTGTTTTGCTTGGCTTGATTGAGTGTGCTTTTTCAGTTCCAATGCCTTGCACCATTTTTAATGTGATTAAAAATGTGTTATATTGATTTATTATGATTTCCAAACTGAATTGCTTGAAGTTGCATTTCCAAGAATTTTCGGATGCCTAAGTGATCACATTAGCGTCTCGTTAGTATATTGCATTATCTTGTTTGTTTTGACCGTCATATTTTTATGGCATGTGCTGAAGTAAATTTGATAATGTATGTGCTAGCTAGAGATGCTTAGGATGATAATTTGGGTGTTCCTAAATTGTTTGAAATTAATGAGTTTTGACTCATTTCAAGCTTTTCATATAGTTTGACTATTTAAGGCTTTCATGGTTCAATGAATTGTTCATTGATACATCAAATTTATCAGATATTACCTTAGGTATGTAGGTGTTGTGAATTGGAATTGCATGGATTGAGGAATTAGCCGATTAGAGATTATAGCATATTCTGTTGGACAAGTCGACTTATTTGGAGTATAAGGCGACTTGTTCAACATCTCGACATAAGGCGACTTGCGATGTACAAGGCGACTTGCGCTGAGTAGGAGCATAAAGGCGACTTATATCAGATAAGTCGACTTGTGCGAGGGCAGAAAATAAGGCGACTTGTATTATGATACAAGGCGACTTATCTATGGGCAGGAGCATGAGGCGACTTGCATTCGTTGTAAGTCGACTTGTAGCATGCTCAGGTTGGATGATGGATGATTATAAGGATTGATTCAATGTGATTGATGACACCTAAATCATTCCATATAGTCCTGGTGACTATAATCCTTCAACTTGGAGTCTAGAGTTTTGAAATCCCTCATCGGTATATGAAAACTAACGTCTTCCATTAATATGGTAAGAACCAGAGTTCTTATAGGGATGGGTTGTTGGGTAAACCCAAGCTCGCTCTATACGAATATGTTCGAACCATGAAAATAAGATTTTCGGATTAATGGGTCGGTTTTCACTAGAAGCGTTGGTTTGTTGAGTAAACTCAAGGTCAACGTGGACAGAGGCGAAATTGGGTAGCATACATCGGATGTATGCGCATCAAAGAGTTGATAACCCAATGAAGTGCACACATCAACAAGTTGATAACACTGATCGATAGTTGTGTCTAAGATGTAATTGGTATATCTGATACCTCCCGAGACTT
This sequence comes from Erythroxylum novogranatense, assembly GCA_029891385.1. Taxonomy (NCBI): domain Eukaryota; kingdom Viridiplantae; phylum Streptophyta; class Magnoliopsida; order Malpighiales; family Erythroxylaceae; genus Erythroxylum; species Erythroxylum novogranatense. The sequence goes on along the minus strand of CM057225.1, from coordinate 31,623,528 downwards.
AAGGTGGCTTGTTGGGCAAACCCAAGGTCATTCTCAAAGTCGGTTATCGATGATGCAATTGGTATGACCGATACCTACCAATTGACCTAAGTTGTGGCTTGTTGGGCAAACCCAAGGTCACTCTTAGCAATGTCAGATATCGACCCACTAGGACATTATGTCACTTTGTTTCTCTGGATTCGAAAAGAGGGTTATGGATTCTAGGAAACTAGTGGGAGCCATATGCATGTCATGCAAGTCCTTATGATCATGCAGGCATATTAATTCTATCATTCCTTCTCTATCGCTAGGTTGATTGAAGAAGTCTTTCGGTGTAATTTATGCTCTCCTTTCTGGACCGATTTTCTTGATTGGCTGAGGACTCTGAGAATTGTTCTCAGATCTGAGGAACTGGGATACGTCCTAGATGTTCCACTTCCAGATGCACCTGCTGTCGACGCTTCTGATAAGGATCAGAAAGCATATCGTAAGCATCTAAAGGACAGTGATATGGATACTTGCATTATGCTTGTCTTGATGTCACCAGAGCTGCAGCAGCAGCACGAGTCCATGGATGTAAGTGGTAATTACTGTTTCTCTGATCCAAAATTTTTATGGATTATCTCTAAAGGCACTCAAAATCAATAGGTTAGATTGATTCAATAGGTTATAAGCAAATTCAATCAACTGAATGATTAAATAATAGATGTCCAATCATGAAGATCTTAGGTGTTGAATGCCACAAACTAAACTAGTTTGATAAGTTCCAATGTTGACACAATAATTATGAACAAAACTCTCACAAAAAGCTCAACCATTTGATATTATTCATATTCATGCTTTTTACAATATAGAACAAAGGATAAAACAAAATATTCAGTTTTGATGCAACACAAATTGTAACAGTTCAATTATTGGCAGCCCTATAACTTATAACTCCTTATTCTTATTAAGAGACACTAGCTAACACTAAACAAAGACAAAAATCCTAATTTGTTCTTGTCAAATTCACAAATCCAATAACCTAAGCCCAACCTATCAAGTTCAAAATAACGCAAACAGTTCAAATTGTTTTTATTCTTCGACAGGCTAGATTGATTCAAAAAATTCGTGTCGAATCATTATCTTCAGGATTTTATGAAGTTTCAATCATGTTAAATAATTTTAAGCTATTCTTGCATGCATATACCCCTGATACCATTTAGGTGAGCATGTTCCATCTAAATGTCTTAAGGTAAGAAAATGATTCTTTCATCCTTCTAGCTTTAGATGTTGTCATTGGCTCGAACCAAACGATAAAGACCTTTTGTTTGGCAACCATGTTCCCCAACACCTATGGAACAAAGATACATACGGAATGCAAATTCACAGGTCATAAAATATATGGAAAAGTGGATCATTCAAATATGAAAGTTAGAAACAAACTTTTCCAACTACTCCATCATAAAATGATGATAAAGTAAATAGAACAATACTTTGAATCCTTTAAAATGCCACAAACTTAAAAAGTTTCTTAATTTAAAAGAAAACGAATATTTTAGGTGTTGAATTCCACAAACTAAACGAGTTTTGTAAGTTCCAATGTTGACAAAGTAGTTATGAAAAAACTCTCACAAAAAGCTCAACAGATTGATATTCCTGAAATTTATGCTTTTTACAATTTGTAATAAAGGATAAAATAAAACATTCAGTTTTGATGTAATACAAATTGTAACTGCTCAATTAATGACAGCCTTTAACTTGTAACTCTGTATTCTTATTAGGAGACACTAGCTAACACTTAACAAAGATAAAAAACTTAATTTGTGTTTGTCAAATTGACAAGGCAAATAACCTAAACATAAACCATAAAGCTAAAAATAGCACAAAAAGTTCAAAATATTTTTTATTCTTCAACAAGCTGGATTGATTCAAATAATGTGGGTTGGCTCATTATCTTCATGATTTTAAACACGTTTGAATCATGTTAAAAAAATTAAGCTATTCATGCATACATATACCCCTGATACAATTTAAGGGAGAATGTTCCATCTAAATGTCTTCAAGTAAGAAAGTTCATGATTCTTTCAGCTTTAGATCTTGTCTTTCTCTCGGACCACACGATAGAGATATTTAGTTTAGCAACCATATTCCCCAACACCTATGTAACAAAGATAGATATGGAATGCAAATCCACAGGTTAAAATATTAATGGAAAACTTGACCATTCAAGCTTGAAAGATAGAAGCAAACAATTCCAATTACTCCGTCAAGGAATGACGATAAAGTAATTAGAACAACATTTTGAATCCTCTAAAATGCTACAAATTGAATAAGTTTGATAATTTAAAAGAAAACAAAGATCTTAGGTGTTTAATGCCACAAACTAAAATTGCTTGATAAGTTCCAATGTTGACCCAATAATTATGAACAAAACTCTCACAAAAAGTTGATAAGTTTGATATTTTTCAAATTCACGTTTTTTACAATATAGAACAAAGGATGAAATAAATATTCAATTTTGATGTAATTCAAATTGTAACAACTCATTTACTGACAGCCCTATAACATACCACTCCTTATTCTTATTAAAAGACATTAGCCAACACTTACAAAGATTAAAACCTTAATTTCTGCAAGTCATTTCACAAAGAAAAGAACCTGATTTTTCACCAGGTTGGATTGATTCAAAAAATGTGGGTTGGATCATTATCTTCATTATTTTAAGATGTTTGAATCATGTTAATAATTTTAAGCTACTTTTATATACATATACTCCTGATATAATTTAGATGAGCATACTCCGTCCTAATATCTTAAAATAAAAAAGATAATGATTCTTTCATCCTTTCAGCCTTAGATCTTGTCATTGGCTTGAATCACATGATAAAGATCTTTAGTTTGGCAACCATATTCCTTAACAACTGCAGAACAAAGATACATGTGGAATTCAAATTCACAGGTTACAAAATTGATGGTAAACTGGACCATTCATGTTTAAAAGTTAGAAACAAACTATTCGAATTACTTCATTAAGGAATGATGATAAAGTAATTAGAACAATATTTTGAATCCTGTAAAATGCCATAAACTTAATATGTTTGACAATATAAAAGAAAATGAAGATCATAGGAGTTGAATGCCACAAACTGAACTAGTTTCGTAAGTTCAAATGTTGACACAATAATTATGAACAAAACTCTCATAAAAAGCTCAAAAGTTTGATATTCTTCAAATTCATGCTTCTTACAATTTACAACAAAGGATAAAATAAAACAGTTAGTTTTGGTGTAATACAAAATGTAACAACTCAATTAATGACAACCCTATAGCCTGTAACTCTTTATTCTTATTAAAAGATACTAGCTAACACTTAACAAAGATAAAAACCTTAATTTGTGTATGTAAAATTCACAAATGAAATAACCTAAGCCCAACTTACTAAGTTCAAAATAACACAAAAAGTTCAAACGTTTTTGTTCTTCAACAGGTTAGATTGATTAAAAAAATGTGGGTTAGATAATTATCTTCTTGATTTTAACATTTTTGAATCATGCTAATATTTTTAAACTATTCTTGCATACATATACCTCATATACAATTTAAGGAAGCATGTTCCGTCCAAATGTGTTCAAGAAAGAAAGTTAATGATTCTTTCATCTTTTTAGCTTTAGATCCTGTCATAGGCTCCAACCACATGTTAAAGATTTTTAGTTTTGCAACCATATTCTCTAACACCTAAGAACAAAGACACCTATGGAATGCAAATTCACAGGTTACAAAATTGATGGAAAATTGGACCATTCAAGATTAAAAGTTTTAAAAAACTATTTCGATTACTCTATCAAGGAATGATTACAAAGTAATTAGAACAATATTTTGAATCCTCTAAAATGCCACAAACTTAACAAGTTTGATAATTTAAAAAAACGAAGATCTTAGGAGTTGAATGTCACAAACGTTTAGTTTGGTAAGTTCCAATATTGGCACAAGAATTATGAATGAAACTCTCACAAAAAGCTTAACAGTTTCATATTCTTCAAATTCATGAATTTTACAATTTAGAACAAAGGATAAAATAAAACATTTAGTTTTGATGTAATACAAATTGTAACTATTCAATTAATGACAACCCCATAACTTGTGACTCCTTGTTGGTATTAAGAGACCGTAGCTAACACTTAACAAAGAAAAAAACCCTAATTTGTGCATGTCAAATTCACATTGAAAATAACCTAAGCCCAGCATATTAAGTTCAAAATAACACTAAATGTTCAAAAAAATTTCATTCTTCAATAGGATGGATTGATTCAAAAAATGTGGATTGGATCATTATCTTCATGATTTTAACATGTTTGAATCATGTTAACAATTTAAATCTATTCTTGCGTACATATAGCCCTGATACAATTAAGGGGATCATGTTTCATCCAAATGTCTTAAATTAAGAAAGTTAATGATTATTTCATCCTCTTAGCTTTAGATATTGTCATTGGCTCGAACCGCTCAATAAAGATCTTTAGTTTAGCAACCATATTCACTAAAATTGCATAACAAATGCAAATTCATAGGCCACAAAATTGATTGAAAAATGGACCATTCAAGTTTTAAAGTTAGAAACAAACTATTGCAATTAATTTATCATGGAATGATGATAAAGTTATTAGAATAATACTTTGAATCCTCTAAAATTCTACAAACTAAACAAGCTTGATAATTTAAAAGAAAACAAAGATCTTAGGTGTTGAATGCCACAAATTGAACTAGTTTGGTAAGTTCCAATGTTGACAAAATAATTATGAGCAAAACTATCACAAAAAACTCAACACTTTGATATTCTTCACATTCATGCTTTTTACAAATTAGGACAAAGGATAAAATAAAACATTCATTTTTTATGTAATAAAAATTGTAACTACTCAATTAATGGCAACCCTATAACTTGTAACTCCTTATTCTTATTAAGAGACACTAAATAACACTTAACAAAGATAAACATGTCAAATTCACAAAACAAATAACCTAATCCCAAGCTTCTAAGTTCAAAATAACACAAAATGTTTAAAACGTTTTTATTATTTAACAGGCTGGATTGATGCAAAAAATGTGGGTTGGATCATTAGCTTCATTATTTTAACATGTTTGGATCAAGTTAACAATTTTAAGTTATTCTTGCATATATATACCCCTGATTCAATTTAGATGAGCTTGTTCCGTCCTAATGTCTTAAAGTAAGAAAGTTAATGAATCTTTCATCCTTTTAGCTTTAGATTTTATCATCAACTCCAACCACATAGTAAAGATCTTTAGTTTGGCAACAATATTCCTTAACACCTAAGAACAAAGATACATATGGAATGCAAATTCACAGTTTACGAAATTGATGGAAAATAGGACAATTCAAGTTTAAAGGTTAGAAACAAACTATTCCAATTACTCTATCAAGGAATAATGATAAAGTAATTAGAACAATACTTTGAATCCTCTAAAATTCCACAAACTTAACAAGTTTGATCATTTAAAAAAAACGAAGATTTTAGCTCTTGGATGCTACAAACTGAACTAGTTTGATAAGTTTTAATGTTGACACAATAATTATGAACAAAACTCTCACAAAAAGCTCAAAAGTTTGATATTCTTCAAATTCATGCTTTCTACAATATAGAACAAAGGATAAAACAACAAATTCAGATCTGATGTAATACAAATTATAACAGCCCAATTAATGACAGCCCTATAACTTGTGACCCCTTATTTTTAATAAGAGACCCCAGCTAACACATAACAAAGTTAAAAACCTTAATTTGTGTTTGTGAAATTCACAAAAAATAAACGAAGCCCAACCTACTAAGTTCAAAATAACACAAAATGTTCAAAATGTTTTCAATCTTCAACAAGTTGGATTGATTCAATAAATGTGGATTGGATCATTATCTTCATGATTTTAACATGTTTGAATTATGTTAACAATTTTAAGCTATTCTTCATACATATAGCGTTGATATAATTTAGGTAATCATGTTTTGTCTAAATGTCTTAAAATAAGAAAGTTAATGATTATTTCATTCTATTAGCTTTAGATCTTGCCATTGGCTTAAACCGCCTAATAAAGATCTTTAATTTACCAACCATATTCCCTAAAACCTGTGTAATAAAAATTCATATGGAATTCAAATTCACAGGCTATAAAATTGATGGAAAAATGGATCATTCAAGTTTGAAAGTTAGAAACAAACTATTGCAATTAATCTATCAAGAAATGATGACAAAGTAGTTAGAACAATACTTTGAATCCCCTAAAATTCCATAAAATGAAAAAGCTTGATAATTTAAAGGAAAATGAAGATCTTAGGTGTTGAATGCCTCAAACTGAACTAGTTTGGTAAGTTCCAATGTTTACACAATAACTATGAACAAAACTCACAAAAAGCTCAACAATTTGACATTTATTAATGCTTTGTATAATTTTGGACAAAGGATAAAATAAAACATTCATTTTTTAAGCAATAAAAATTGTAACTGCTTAATTAATGACAGCCCTATAACTTGTAACTCCTTATTCTTATTAAGAGATACTAGCTAACACTTAACAAAGATAAAAACCTTAATTTGTGTAAGCCAAATTCATAAAGCATATAAGTTAAGCCCATCCTACTAAGTTGAAAATAACACAAAAGTTCAAAACATTTTGTTCTTCAATAGGTTAGATTGATTAAAAATTTTGGATTATATATGATATACATCAATTGATATAAGATTTAATCAATATTATGCAACGAACACCTCTCCGTTGTTTAAAATAATATAAATTGTAACATACACGTATTATATGTAAATATTGTTTAAACTTAATTCCAAAATAAAGAGGAAAGAAAAACTAATAATATGTAAATATTGTTTAAATATAATAATATCGATTAACAATAATGTACATATAAACTAAATATAATATCACATGTACGATAATATTTATAGATAATTCAAAACGTAAATATATATGTTACATATCATTAATTTAAATTTTATATTTTAAATTATCCATATATTTATTTTCAAATTATGGATTCAATATAAAATGGTTAATATTTTTAAAATATTTTGATTGAATATTGTTGGAAAATCTACCAAAAGAATTTTATTATATTTATATGATTAATTAGGATAAAATATCGGATTATATTTCTTAATTACCCACGTGAATTAGGAAAAGGAACATAATTTTATAGTTTTATCATAACGTTTTAGATGACTTTAATTGAGTAATTCTTTAGACCACGAGCAAGTACTATGTCACTAGATTCATCTATTAAATGCTTGATTTACATTGGTAAATCATGAATTATTATGGGTCTCGACATATATATAACGAGCATATATTTTGCATGTGGATTTAGAGTATCATATTTTCTTAATTATGATATAATATTTGATTAAAAATAAACTAATATACATGAACTTATTATGCTAAAATAAGAAAAGCATATATCTCATATTTATAATAAACTAATATTCATAATCGCTTCATTTATTATGCTAAAATAAACTAATATATGAGTCACAACAAGGTATGGAATCTTTATTATTCTATGCAATTTGATATTGATTACATGTAAATAATACATAAATATGGATACGCTTTGAATCTAGGTGCTCCTTTGGTTGTTAGCTCAGCAACGCTTTGAAATGCTTCCTTTTTAGTTTACTAATATAAAACTTTACTTGAACCGGCCTCCTTGAAAGTTTGTCCAATTCCCAGTTAGTAGGAACGACATCAGTGGTGGTGATGGTCTCCGCCTGCTCTCTTGCGGTGACTCGAAAGAAAGGCTTTGGCCTCTCGGTATGTGTTTACCGCCGTTTTCTCCCAGTTTCTATTCATGTATCCACCCGCTTTAGACCCTTGATAGACATTGCCTTAACATTTCCTACGCCACCCACATTAGTTAGCAAAAACAAGTTGAAGTAAGAATTTCCATGGATTGTGAACTTTATTCCTCCTTTCCTCGCACAATCGAACCTCGCAAGAGATGACCGGATGATCAAATAATCGAGTAAAATGAAGTCGATACTTTGGAATCGATAGTTTACTAGATCTGTATATGGAATGATGATGTTTACAATTTTACCTTCAGTAAACTACAGAACTATTCCACTTTGTGATTCGCAATATTCGTGAAAGCGGGCATTGCCATATCAAAATGTTTATTTGGTGGATTGCACCACCTCCATTGAAACAAGATTGAGCATAATTAGGTGGGCGAAGTTGGTAGTCAGAATCGTAATAGTATTATGCCGGCACCACTGCGGATCGTGTGTGCAACGTATCTGAAAGCAAGCCCCACAGCTTAAACCATTGTTGAAAAGGGCAGTGCTTAGAGCAGCAGTTTTGGTCCCATATCCTATTATATGACATAGCATGAAGGAAATTATGATATGATCATACTCTTATTATCTTAATAATTCATGACATTTACAGTATAAGAAATTACATTAAGCAATTTCTGGGTAAGTTAGCTTCGTTTCTTCTTGTTTTAGTTAGTTTAAACCCTAGAATCGTTTTGTATGAGGTTAGAACCGATTATGTAGGATTTTCGAAAAACTTAAGTGAAATATTTGGGTTGATGAGTTGTGACGGTTTTTAAGGTTTGAATGAGTTAGAATTGTAGTATAAGTCTTGAATCAAGGTTTAGGTGTGTTGCATTTGTGTTTGGGGAAGGATTGAAGTGTGAAAATGCAGAAAAGTCGGGTTTCGGATTATATTACAATTGTATTGGCCAGTAGATTATAACAATATTAATTTGACATAAATACCTTAAAGGGATAATTAGTGTTAACAGTAATATATGATATGTTATGTGAGTTCATACATAATATATTAGTTTATGAGCCATAGGGCTCAAATAAACGATAGTACATATGTTATGTAAATTAGTATGTACATCTTAAACAATATAATAAATATATTCTGTTAATATATATTACAAAATAATATATTACTCAAGTATATGTATGATATATTAATAATAATATTAATATACGTAATATCAAAATATTACTCATCCACTAGAAATTTTATAAACCATACAAATCTCCATAATTATCAAATACATCAACATCCAATAATGCTTTTCTCATAAGTTTCCTTAAAGCATACATACAACATATATATATATATATAACACTTTGTAAATATGTTGTATGATTTGGGTACACGTTACTATTACAATACCTAGTGATTACATAGTGTGTTTATTGGAATTGATAACCAATAAATGTAGTTTAAATTTCAACCTTACTAAGTTCATTGAATATTTATGTACCAAAAGATTATAGTTTTATCAATGATACCTATAATTGCATATAAGCATATGTCATAACACATTTACATAGTACATTTCAATTGATTACAATTGTATAATTATATATAAGGCATTCATCCAATCACATTATAATTAAAGCATTTTAATAAAATACTTATTATGAATTTTCAAAAATACTTTAATTTTACCAAAATATAATTATAATAATTATTATTATATAAAATAATTTTCCAATATAATAATTTACAACATGAATATTTATATGTAATATATCAATTTATATAATAACCTATTAATTTTCCATATAATTATACAAAATATCACAATAATGAAATATATATGTATATAAATATTACTAAAATTCTTTGAATATTCTTAAATAATGTACGATAAATGTAAACATATTATAATAACGTAATAATACAAAATTATATATAATATTATCATGCCAAAATATTTAATACTAGATTATAACAATGTTACATAAACATATTATATGCTTTTCACAAATATATGTACTTATCATAAATTATATCACAATAATGAAATATATACGTAAATATTCAAAATGATATCGTATTAAGGGCTTAAATTTTATATTATATTATATGTTATTATACATTTATTTATATACTTTATACAATCATAATTTTATATTTTAAACAATATTTATTAGGATATGAAATATTAAACATACGTATAATTTAAATTATATTTACATATAATACGATTAAATAATAATATATGTGATATAAATTATGCCATGTTTGAATATATATTACATATGTAAATATAATATATATTCAATTTAACTAAATGTATAATTATATGGAAAATCACAAGGACAAAGTAATATATGATATGTTATGTTCATATTATATTTATATTTGTTATTACAATAGATATAACATGTACAACTCATAACAAAGAACTAATATTTATATTTTAAGATATTACAACATATACTTTCATTTAACTATACAATATTAAACATGTCATATTTATATTTCATTATTATCGTAAGCCATCAAAAACTCAGTCAAACTAAATAACAAAACCGATTCAAAATCAGGTTCATCAAAGACAAAGAATTCCCAATAGCATAGAATAAATTCGTGAATAAATATTCAATCACCTTGAAATACTATAGAGTGAGCATCCATGGACTCGTCTTTGCTGCAGCTCCGTGACATCAAGACAAGCATAATGCAAGTATCCATATCATCGTCCTTTAGATGCTTACGATATGCTTTCGATCCTTATCGAAGCATCGACAACAGTGCATCTGGAAGTGGAACATCTAGGACGATCCCGTTTCTCGATCGAGAACAATTCTCGAGTCCTCACCAATCAAGAAAATCGGTCCGAAAGGAGAGCATAAATTCACCGAAAGACTTCTTCAATCAACCTAGCGCGATAGAGAGAAGGAATGATAGAATTAATATGCTGCATGATCATAAGGACTTGCATGACATGCATATGGCTCCCACTAGTTTCCTAGAATCCATAACCCTCTTTTCGAATCCAGAGAAACAAAGTGACATAATGTCCTAGTGGGTCGATATCTGACATTGCTAAGAGTGACCTTGGGTTTGCCCAACAAGCCACAACTTAGGTCAATCGGTAGGTATCGGTCATACCAATTGCATCATCGATAACCGACTTTGAGAATGACCTTGGGTTTGCCCAACAAGCCACCTTAAGTCTCGGGAGGTATCAGATATACCAATTACATCTTAGATTGTTTAAAATATTAATTCAAACTTATTATATTGAATTTGATTTCATGTTGTTCATGAAAGTTGTAGGTCACATTATGATCTTTATTTTTTCTAATAAATCTTGTAATTTTTAGCAAAGGTAATTAGAAGTTATGGATTTTATAAAATGTTGCACTATTTTGAGAGGCATTGTGAAGGCAGTAACTTTGAGTGTATTTTTGACACTATTATACATATATACGTAAATATGCTAAATTCTTCATATCATATTTAATATGAACATATCATATGCCATTGTTAATATTTTCATTTAATATTGTATCGGATTTTTATATTTCTCCACCTTGAGATTATACTCTATCTGATCTCTGCGTGGATACCTTTAGAGATAGTCTCTATTGGCTATTCAGGTTTGAGTCTTCATACCGACACCTGGATTCTGGGTTTCGGGAAGGTCCCGGGAACAAAAATTTTTGTTTTCCGCTGTTGGTACATGTGATGTACCTCCCGGGATTTTCCTACAGTGGTATCAGAGCGTCTGGTGTCGTGTATGAAGCTAAAACCGAAGCTAGATCAGAAACCCTAATTGCTGTTGATGTTGATGCATGCATACTGTCTGATTTTCGAATTTATATTGTGATATATTTTTCGAAATTTTTCTGGCTAGGATTGTTCATAACATGTTAGAGAATATGTCTATGAATTTTCAGAATTTATTGATTTGATTTGATATAGTTTTGCTAATTAATTCCCTAAGGTTACAGATGCTGTTTTGTGAAACGATTCTGGAACAGGCATGAGTATAAAATCGAGAATAAATTCTAGAAAAATGATTTTTCAGATTTTCCTTCACCTACATGTCTCTAAGATGTTGATGAATGTCTGTGAGCATGGAAATTGGATTTCAAGGTGATTGGATATTTATTCACGAATTTATTCTATGCTATTGGGAATTGCTGTGCTGATGAACACAGATTTTGAATCGGTTTTGTTATTTAGTTTGACTGAGTTTTTGATGGCTTAAAATCCTAAAACAATTCATGTAGCATGTTATGAGCATGTAGCAACCTATGTAATTTTCTCAGAATTTATTGAAATTGTTTCATTGATCATTTTTAGCAATGTACAGAACTGGACAGTTTTGTGAAAATTGTTGGGACTGTTTTGCTTGGCTTGATTGAGTGTGCTTTTTCAGTTCCAATGCCTTGCACCATTTTTAATGTGATTAAAAATGTGTTATATTGATTTATTATGATTGCCAAACTGAATTGCTTGAATTTGCATTTCCAAGAATTTTCGGATGCCTAAGTGATCACATTAGCGTCTCGTTAGTATATTGCATTATCTTGTTTGTTTTGACCGTCATATTTTTTATGGCATGTGCTGAAGTAAATTTGATAATGTATGTGCTAGCTAGAGATGCTTCGGATGATAATTTGGGTGTTCCTAAATTGTTTGGAAATTAATGAGTTTTGACTCATTTCAAGCTTTTCATATAGTTTGACTATTTAAGGCTTTCATGGTTCAATGAATTGTTCATTGATACATCAAATTTATCAGATATTACCTTAGGTATGTAGGTGTTGTGAATTGGAATTGCATGGATTGAGGAATTAGCATTATATTAAAATATTATGTTCACAACTATTGATCAATATTATTATTAAAATTGAAATGAGTCATGTATTTTCATATGTATAATACATATGACTTTGTTATTTAAATTGCTAAATTATTATATCATGTTATGGGACTATTGAAATATTGTGATAGCATATGTAGTTATATTAGAATATCGTAAATATGTTTGATATGCATAATATATTATCACATTAATATTTAATATATCACATTAATATTTCAATTTTATTATAATTATTATACTTGACATTTTTATTAATAAATATATTACTGTTAATATATATTACAAAATAATTATAAATTGATAATTATATACATCAAAATAATAATACTATCCATTTATTATACTGTGTTCATGATCAAAATATTCACATAATATGTCTTATTAAGTAATGGTATTATAATTATAACATATAATATGTAAATAAATATCCATATTTAATATCTTATATATAGAGAAAGGGCAGGCTTTTGTTGTTGATCAATGTCTAGCTCCGACAAGTGCTAGATTGATGATTTTGATGTCGTAACACATATTGGCTACTGCTCTACTAGTGAGGATGAGGAAGAGAATGGAAAGGGAAGGAGGTGAATGAACGAGAGAGAGAGAGAGAGTACAAACTTCGAGACTGAATAAATGAACGAAGGAAATGCAGAAGCAGGCAACCGTCGGATTAAACGGACGAGTAGGATGAACTGCGTGGTCGTCCATCCGGTCGCTCTTTAGTATATATACTTAATAAATTCTCAACTACCCTCTTGTGATGTGACCAAATTATAAGAGATGTTGATTAAATCATATGTTAGAGTGGTATGCTGAAATAGGCATACATTTGGTATTAATGAATGTACATTGTCAAATTACTGAACTTTTCTTCTGCAAAGAGGGGAAAATAATAAAGAAGACTGGATTTATTAATAAAATGTTATTAATAATATAGGATAATTACATTAATACTTTCTTATCAAAAGGTAATAATCTATAGTATTCATTTTTTGTTAGAAAACAAGTACAAGAAAACGAATTGTTTTCGGACTTGAGGTTTGGATATAAGCTTATAAGAAAAAGTTTTAGGTAATTAACTTGGCCTTCTGACAAAGTTGTCATGGTTTCCCCAAGCTAACTATTAGGTAATTAATTATAAAATTATCCTTAATGTAAGTCCAATAAAGTTTATATAGATAGTCCAATAAAATACTAAGGTTGTGATATTTTGGTTACCTTATTGATGGTGATACTGTATGGATTAAATAATATTACTAATAAATATTTTGGTCAGTTGATATATAATAAACATGTAATGAAATAAATATTAACATGTAAGAAATAAGTTGATAATTATTTATAGGATATTAATTGATTTTTTCTGTTTTGAATAAAAGGTGAAAATTGTGCAGATAAGTCAAATGCTTAAATAGAGTACATATTTCATAGGCAAAAACTTGCACCTTGAATATGAAAGAGGCCTCCAAAGGGTAAGTTTAAATCTAAGTAGAAGCCGCTTCTTTGGAGCGATTGGTGGTCTATGACCAGTGGAGGACGCGAGCTTGATGACTTGCCACATTTTGCTTACGAGCCTTGTACATTTCTTCTGTCTCAATCAGAACTAACCTCTTAACCTGAAGATAAATGTGACATTCATTATCTAGGAAAACGATCAATACAGTTTGTGAGCAGCTAACTATTAAAGACAAATCATAGCCGATGCTAAAACCTGTTGGACCATTCCCCTAACTGTCGGAGTATTCCAAACTCATATGTGAATAATAACATAAGATAATTAGGTTATTATATAACTAAAGGGATTATTGTAATTATTCAATATTACATAATTAAACATATGTAAATACAATATCTTATTTTAGTCAATTTAGTATGTATAGTCGTAACTTCCAAAAAAATGAATAGAGTAGCCAATATGTGTTACGACATCAAAATCATCAATCTAGCACTTGTCGGAGCTAGACATTGATCAACAACAAAAGCCTGCCCTTTCTCTATATATAAGATATTAAATATGGATATTTATTATAATCTTATATACATGTATGCTTATATGTTATAGATCTTTCTTTTATCTTTCCAAAGGTATATTATATAAAAATTGTAATCATACATGTAACGTATAATATCCATATAAATTACTCAAATGGAATTATGATTTTGAGATGTTACATAATGTTTTGATAAAACTACATATGTAAATAAACATTTTTACATGTTATCAAAGGATGTTAATTGTGTTTTAAAATTGCTGTAAATTTACATATTCAATTTATATTAACTAAACATTTGTCACAATATATAAACCTTTAACAATAATAGCCCTTTTATGTTTATGGATAATCCATTCAAACATAGCAATTACATAATATACATATGTATGAGTGTATCTTGCTTATAAATTGATATATTTACTTGAAATGTAACCAAAAGATTACAGTACATTTTACTCATTATTGTAAATATTCAACATAATGACAATAAACATTTTAAAATTTGTGGTTCATTTAGGCGTAGGAAATGTTATCTGCTCAATTAGCGGCCTTGTCTAATCAATTTTCAAAATTCATGTCAAAGGAAAAACAGAATGAGCAGGTGGCAGCTACTAGCCATTCAATCTACACCAATGATGAGGGAGTGGAACAAGCCCAGTTTGTTAACCAAAGGAACTTGGGATTTAAGTCACAACCAATGGGAAATCAATATGGTCAAGGCTACAACTCCAAGGAGCAATATAACTATGGTATTCAAAGGAATATGCCTTACCCACCTGGATATGGACCACCATTGGTGGAACGAAAATCTTCCTTGGAGGAAATGATTGGCACTTTTGTAACTGAGACAAGGAATCGTTTCCACAAAAACGAGAAGGAGATGGATAAGCTAAAGATGCAAGTAACCAGTATGGGGACTTCAGTGAAGGGTTTGGAAGTTCAATTGGGACAACTTACAAATGTTGTTGGGAATTTGAATCAGATGACATTTCCAAGTAATACTGAAACTAACCCGAGAGAGCAGTGCAAGGCCATCATTTTTCGAAGTGGAAAAGAATTGGAGGAAGTAAAAGCTAAAGAACAGAGCTCCACTAAATCCAACCAGAAAGAAGGAAAGAATACTTGTGAAGAAGCAAGAGCACCTACACAAGTTGAGAAGGAAGTTAACTCGGAGAAGAAACTAGAAGGAGAACTGCAATAAAAAATCATCCCCATGCTGCCATATCCTCAAAGATTTCAGCGGAAGAAAATCAATGATCAATTCGCAAAATTCCTTGAAGTCTTTAAAAAACTGGAGATCAACATTCCCTTGATTGAAGCTATTGAGCAAGTACTGAATTACGCAAAATTCATCAAGGACGTTGTTACCAAAAAGAGGAGATTTGGAGATTATGAGACGGTATTGATGACCGAGGAGTGTAGCGCAGTCTTGCAAAGAAAGTTTCCACAAAAATTGAAAGATCCAGGAAGCTTCACAATTTTGTGTGAGATCGGCAATACATATTTTGGTAAAGTGCTTTGCGATTTGGGGGCAAGCATAAATCTCATGCCTCTTTCCATCTTCCAAAAGTTGGGATTAGGAGAAGTCAAGTCATCGACAATTTGCCTCCAACTAGCCGATCGTTCTCTCACTTATCCTCGAGGTATTGTTGAAGATGTTCTTGTTCGTGTTGACAAATTTATTCTCCCTATAGACTTTGTGGTGCTTGATATGGAAGAAGATAAGGAGATCCCGATCATACTTGGGCAACCATTCCTAGCTACCGGAGGCGCAGTAATTGATGTGCAACAAGGGGAACTAACGTGTGGCTAATATTTTTAAAATTGTTATATGTCACATCCAATTAGAACTGAAATCACTTGGACTAGATTTGACGTAGTCATTCTAGTAAGAGTTGACACTTTGCCCATACTCATAACCAAGTGGGGTATAGCATGGTGAAAGGACGAATTGCACAGTAATTGTCTATGGAAAGGTTCGTGATATGGTTCATGATGAATATAGGTTCATTCATCAAACCAATTACTTTCCGGTCAATTGGGGGTCATGATGTGTTGCTAGATACCGCTCGTGACTTGCTCAGATTAAGTGTTAATCTAAGTGGCCAACATAACCGGGAACCTAATGGGTCACACGCATAAGAGCGACTCGGAGAATTCGTAAAATAGTTTTGGATAGAGATCCAATATATGGAGAGCAATAGGATTAAATGGATCCTGATGAGATCGAGATATGTCCCGATGAGATCGCGACATCGATATTGTTGAAAAAGGTTTCCGGTGGTTTTTTCATACCGGGACTCGGTAGGACCGACCCCAGTGTGACTGGACCACTTCAGCATTAATATACATATATATATATTATTAATTAATTAAATAATTAATATATATATATATATTATTAATATATATATATTATTAATATATATATATATTATTAATTAATTAATTAATTAATATATATATATATATGTGTGTAAACGTGGAAGGAGGAGAGTTAGCCTTATCATCTTTAACTTTATATATATATATATAAGGGCTAACGTGGATGGACTTCCACCATTAACTTTTAATGCATTTAATGGTTAAAGACAAAAGGAAAAATGAAGATAAGAGAGTAGTGATTGTGGATTATGTAGATGGTTCTTAAACAATCAAAGGCTTAGGTTTTAAAAAAAGAAGAAAGAGTTCTTCTTCTTAAGCCAACGATCATCTCATCTTCAAGCTTTATTTTCTCCTCTCCAAGCTCCTCTCCATCGTTATTTTCCTAGCTCTCCAAGAACAAAAGGTAAGATCTAGCAGTCTTTACTTTGTTCTAGCTATTCCCGGGTCAAAGGGTTTGCCCCGGTTAGGTTCTCCGATCTCTGCGTGGATACCGTTAGAGACGGTCTCCTTTGGCCGTTATGGTTTGAGTTTGTTATATAGACACATGGATCCTGGCTTTCGGGAAGGTCTCGGGATAAAAATTTTTGTTTTCCGCACCGTGTGCATGTGATGCACACACCGGGATTTTCCTATATGACTTTGTTAAACGATCAATAATAACCCATATGGTATCATGTTTCCTACTAGTTTTGGGCAAACGCATTAGAAAAACCTGGTTAGCCTCTACCACTTCCACTCAGGAATGGACAATGGCCTTAACTTCCCTGAAGGTGCCTAGTGTTCAACTTGACTTGCTGACACTAGACATTTGCTTGCATATTCTACTACATCCTTCTTTATTCCTTTCCACCAAAAATGCTCTCTCAAATCCCAATACATCCTGGGGCTAATTGGATGCATGGCGTAAGGCGCATTATGTGCCTCATCAAATATCTCATCCTTTACTTCCTTGACATTCGGGATACAAAATCTGTTCCCTACAACCATAAGTCCATCATTTTTCACTTCCACTTCATATTTCTTACCATTCTGAATTTCTTCTTTGAGCTTACTCAATTCTGCATCTTGTGCATGTAGCTCCTTAACTTTCTCCCCGAGTATCAGTCTTACCCTGAAATTTGAAATAATACAATCTAGTTCCTCTTGTTTCAAGATTATCCTAATCTTAGCCATCTCTTCCAATAATGGTAGTTAAACTGTATGAACATAGGCTATGGAAGATTTCCTACTTAAGGCATCCGCCACAACATTTTCCTTTCCTGGATGGTACTCAATCAACAAATCATAATCCTTCAATAACTCTATCCACTTTCTCTATCTTAAATTCAACTCTTTCTAGCTCAGTAAGTACTTGAGACTTTTATGATTCGTAAAGATCCTTTTCTGAACTCCATAAAAATAATGTCTCCAAATCTTCAAGGGAAAAACTATTTCTGCTAACTCTAGATCATAGGTCAGGTAATTCAGTTCATAAGGCTTTAGCTACTGTGAGACATACGCCATTACCTTGTCTCCTTGTATTAGTACACAACCTAAACCCTTTCTTGAAATATTACTGTATACTGTATAACCCTCATCTCCCATAGGCAAAGTCAAGATTGGTGCAGTTGTCAATCTATGATTAAGCTCCTCAAAACTCTTCTAACATTCATCACTCCAAATAAACTTCTGATTCTTCCTCGGTAACTTGATCATCGAAGCCGCTATCATAGAGAATCCTCCGACAAACCTCCTATAATAACCTACCACTCCTAGAAAACTCCTCACTTCTGTCACTGTTTTAGGTGTATGCCAGTTTACCACTGCTTTAACTTTCCTTGAATCAATATGTACTCCATCTTTCAAAATCACATGTCCAAGGAATACCAGAAGCCAAAACTCATACTTACTGAATTTGGCATAAAGTTCCTTCTACCTAACACTATCTTGAGATGTCCCTTATGCTCCTCTTCACTCTTGGAATAGACCAAATTGTCATCTATGAACACTATGACAAATTGATCCAGATACTCCTTGAATACCCTATTCATAAGATCCATGAAAGCATTCAGAGCATTGATCAATCCAAAGAGCATGACCAGAAACTCATAATGCCCATAACGTGTCCTGAAGGTTTTCTTGTTCACATCAGACTTCCTAATTCTGAGCTGATGATAGCCTGACCTGAGATCAATTTTGAAAAAAGACCCTTGTTCCCTATAGCTGGTCAAACAGATCATCAATCCGGGGTAGAGGATATTTGTTCTTAACGGTCACCTTATTGAGCCTTCGATAATCAATACACATCCACCAAGTTCCATCCATTTTCCTCCCACCACTATCACCACCATCGCCATCGTGTGGTCGGCCTCCTCCCCAAAGCCACCTCAAGGCCTCCTCCGCCACCTAATCCCACCCCTCATCGACCACGAAAACTCGTCCATAATTAAACATCTCAAGCAATTGCTCTCATCACTCCCCGACTTCCAAGAATCGGATATAACTCCAATCGATAGCTTCACCCATCCATTTAATTTGTCATCGATGAAATCAACGAACTCAGTCTTGATGAGGAGCCGATCAAGATTTTGATCATAATCGGTGGTTATTTGAAACAAGGGGACATATGGGTTTGAAAATGCTATATGGCGAATGATGGCGGCTTTGGTGGGAATGATGATGATACTGTTGAACCCAAGGATTTGATGAACAAACTATGGAGGCTTCTTACTCGAAAATCAAGATACCAAATTGTTGTAATCACCCATACCAAGATAGTTTTTTTATTTTATTTGTTCTCTTCCACAACATATGATGAATGTCATGGCTATCACTCATTTCTGCAGTTTTGTTTTAAATGTTAATTCAAACATTCCATCTTGATGCACAACAATATCTAATGATAAAAAGTTCGTTGATTTTAATAACATTATTTGCTTCATTATACAATATTATTGAGATACTATACATTTAATAATCATAATAAGAAAATTAATTATGTATAATAATAATAATAATAAAAGAAGAAAATAATAATAATAATAATATAATAATAATAAAACTAGAATAATAATAATAATAATAATACTAATAATAATAATGAGTTTAATAATATAATTAAGAATAAAATTGATAAATTTAAGAATAAGTAGAAAATTTATAATAATATTTAATAATAATAAGAATAATAAAGTTAATAATAATAATACTACTACTACTAATAATAATAATAAAAGAAGTTTAATAATAATAATAAGGACATTTTGGTCTTTTTGTTACTTATTCCTTTCTTATTTCAAGTTTATATTTTCAAACCAAACATTGGAATATAAATTCTTTATCTATTTCATTCTTTAAACCAAACAAAGTAATACTCATTCTATTCTATTCCTCATCTTTTCTATTCCTAAGAATAACTATTATATTCCTTGTCTATTCCTTTCCTTGAACCAAACAGGCCGTAAGAGGTTGACATTTCAGCTCGAGCCCGGTCTGGCGACGTAACATATATAAGCACAACAACATTGTTATTTTTACGTTTTTAATTGAAAAAATAAGTTGAATTGGGCTGTTTTGAACTAGACACGAGCTTGAGCTCAATTGGGTCCACGATCATCCGTACTTACTTTAGAAATATATTCTTTTTTCACTAAAAAACAAACAAAATTTTAATTTTAATACAAAATTAATTTTATCATATCACATAATATTTGTTAGTATGTGTTAACATTTCCATCTTAGATTATAAAAGATATATAATTTAATACATAAATTATCATTAAAATTATAAAAATTAATATAGTTTTAAAATTTCTAAATTTCTAAAATATATATTAGCTAATTTAATACAGATATATTGTGTTTGAACTTTTATAAAAAGATAATAAGGAAATACCAAAACAACTGTAATCTAAAAGAAAAGTATTTATATAAGTTAGTGAAAATAAAGTTGTGCAGGATAAATAGTAGAGTGCCTTACACTTTTATTTGTTATCAATTGTTCATCCATAGTTACTCATTAATTTAGAGCACTAACAAATTGATTGACAAAATGTGATTTAAGGAAACATAGAAGGCAACCAAGACAAAAAGTTTAAGTAGGAAAGGAATAAAAGATTACTTGTGTGATAGACCTATCAATAACAATGATATTAAACGATAGTAAAATTGAGTGGAAATGATAGAATTAAAATGTTATTAACTATATGATTACAAATGTTATGAATAAGTATTTAAAGATCAAATAAAATATTATTTAACTTAAAAAGGTGATCTAATTAAAAGATTTTTAAATATTTTATAATTTATTAAAGTTTTAAAACATAATTAAATAAGAATATAAAATATTAATTCAAATAAATTTGTTATTTAATTATAAATTATTTATTATAAATTAATATGTAACCAATAATTTAGTTAATACTTATATCGATTTAATCATTAAAAAGACAACCTAAAAATGAGTGACAATGTTTACTAGGTGAGACCTAATTATAGATGGACAATATTATAATTACCGAGGTACCTTTTAATTAAATGTTAATATAAGATCATGCTCTCAGCCAAGAAAAGTCATACAAGAACAACTCAAATAGAATTTTTTATTTTGAATTTTCACAATGAATTTTATCAGCCCCGCCCGTATATAGCCAATGAATTATTACATTTTTTGATGATAATCTCAACACAAAGGAAATCCAATAATTCCTTGGAATTGTTAATTGCATTAGAGATTTCATCTCATACGTGGCTGATTATACAAGTTCCTTATCCAAATTATTGAAAAAGAATCCACCTTTATGGAGTAAAGATCAAACCAAGGTTGTCCAGTACTTAAAGCAAGTCAATCAACATCCACCCCCTTTAGAGATTCCTGACAAAGGTCAACACATCCTTCAAACAAGTTCTGGTAGATCAAATGGATTCTTTTAATAAGAAGGTTCAGAGAAAGATCGGGGTCCACTATTACCATCATAAACATACATATCATCCTCTATTTTTTTCCCATTTCTTTAATGAAATGAGCTATTCATACATCGGTACAAACTGGAAGGCAAGGATCTTAAGCATCATGAAAATAATTAGGAAGTTTAGGTTATTTGTTGGGCTTTGGAGTAGTGGAGCTTTCTTTACTTTTAAATTTTTTCTTAGGCTTAAAGCTAGGTGGACACTACAATTCACTTGTCATGACACTAAATTTCATATGAGAAAATTGATCAATTGAAGTCCAATATCCATTAGATGGTGAAATGGGCTCTAGAATGGCAAATTTACCATAATATGGACCTAGAGATGTATAAGTAATTGGCTTAGTGAATTTGGGATGATGTTCAAGTGATCTGAAAAACGATATAGATCATGCATTATGATTTTTTAGTCTTTAGGTTAGTCAATAGAGGTTTTCCTAATTTGAAAGTGGTTAATGGTGTAGACATAGTCATTCTAATTGATAATTGTAGATTGTATAATGTTTTAATGGGAAGTTTAGGATGTGTTTAGCAGGTAAGTTTAAGGTTTAGTGCATGTTTAGGTTAGGATTTTTTTATTTAGTTAAATATTTGTATTTTGAGTGTTTTGTGGTTTAGAGCACCTTATTGACCTTTAATTTTATCTGTTTGAGGTGCCTTGATGTATTTGCTAGTGCTTCAGGTAAAATATTAAAGATTGGAGACGATTTGCAGAAAGCTCGAAGCCGGGCCCAACGCTACGATCGTGGCCATTGTGCCATGATTGTGACAGAAGCATGGATGAAGGGCCACGATCTTGGCCAATCTACCACGATCGTGACAGAAAGCGAAACATTGTAGCACAATCGTCGCATTATAGGCCACGATCGTGACCTGCGCTATAGATAATGCATACAACCTTCTAATTTTAAGTTTTCAAGGGATTTTTTGTACTTTTCAGACCCCAAAAAACCCTAGGGTTATCCTAAATGGTAAAGACTATATAAGGCATAATGATGTGACCCTAAAGGAGATTTACATTATGCCACATTTGGAAGACTACAAAACAGAGAAGGAAGAAGAGAGAAGAGGAAAAGGAGGAGAGAGGAAGTGGGTCTTCGTAGCTGCGCCTTTTCGAATTGTTTGATCTCTTCCAAGTGATCATTTTTTTTCATCTTTGTATTTTTTTACTTTGAAGGTTAAGAAAAATATAAGAATGATGATTATGGGCTTTGGATTGTTGATGATGTTCTAACTTTTCTTTAGGAATTTTGATTGATTGGGTGTTGTGATTAATTGTGATGCTTGCATATTTCAACAATAAATTGAGAGGGTAAATTGAATAAAAATGATTAGGTTGGATTCATGAGTGTTAAGTGACTTAATAGACCATGTGATTAATCATCTCGATAATTTGTACGTAGAGAGATCTCGTGTGAGTACCTGGTTGTTCATTAGAATACTTAAGAACTAATTGGGTTATAGGTTGATCGTTAATTAAGAGATTTCATTTTTAGTTATTGGATTTAGTTAGGAATTATTAATTAGGGTTTAGTGATTATTACTTGAGAGAGAGTTATTCACTCCTTGATAGTATAGAACTGACACCATATTAACACATAAGTGACTAAATTAACATTGATGATAGGATAAATCCCTTCTTTCACAATTGGTTAATTCTCATGGTTGATTTTCAATTGTAACTTTTATGTTGCTCAACTTCAATTCCATTTTGTGTTATTTTTATGAGTTAATTTTCTGACAATTACATTCTCATGTTTACTTTTCTCGCTCTATTTTTATTAATTTTTCTAAACCTTAGAGAACTTAAGATTAGATTAGTTCACACCTCCTCATAGGATCGATCCCTCTTTTACTACAATTCATGACCAGTGCACTTGCGGTAGTTGAGGGTTTTAATTAGATTAAAACTTAGCAACATACAAGTTTTTGGCGCCATTACTGGGGAGGCGTCGAATTAGTTTAGTTCTAGTAGTTTAAGGTGTGTTCACCCTCTTATGTCCGTGCACTTGTATGAAAAAAAGAGTTACTAGAAGTTTGAGTCACTGATAGGTGCTTAATCGATTATGAAATTATTTTATAACACTTAGCCATTATTAACATGAATTTGCTTAAGATACTCACTTTGACTCATATGTGATTTTAAGTATAATTCGGAAGCAAAGAAGTTAAAGTGAGTCGAAAACCTTTATTTTAGCCATTTTCGAAGATTAATTTTTACTTGTCATCATAAAGTAAGAAGAAGAAAATTAAAAGACAAGAAAGAAGTGTTAAGTCAAAATGACTTTACATAAATGATTTTGGTGAAGTGCAAATAATAATGAAAAACATACAGAAGCAAATGAAAAGCAAACGGAAGCCAAATTGAAAAGCAGACGAATAAAAAGCAGACGGAAAAAAAAGTAGACGGAAGCTAAGAAGAAAAGCAAGGCGAAGAAAAACAGACGAATGAAAACCAGATGGAAGAAAAATAGACAAATGAAAAGCAGATGGAAGAAAAAACAGACGGAAGAAAAGCAGATGAAAGAAAAATAGACGAAGAAAAGCAGACGAAGAAGACAGACGAATGAAAAGCAGACGGAAGAAAAGCAGATTTAATGAAAAGCGCATTTAAAGAAAAAAGGCGAAAGAAAAGCATTTAAAGAAAAGCAGATGAAAAAAGGCATAAATGAAAAGCGACAAAAAAAAAGCGTATTTAAGAAAAGAAGACAAAAGAAAAGCAGATGGAAGCAAACCAGAAACTATTTTGCGAAAAATCTAGAGCTATTTTTCTGTAACAAAGCTCGAAAAACCTTTCAGATTGAAAGTACTACAGATAGCCTGCAGAGGCTAAGTGTGAAAGAACACTGGCTATAAGAGACCTGAAGAGGCTCAGAGACAAAGAATACTTGTAAAGTTTTGAGAAGATAGTGAAATCTCAGAAAGATATCTGAGGACTGGACGTAGCCCACGGTTTAGGGTGAACCAGTATAAAAATCGCTGTGTCAACATCTCTCTACCCTTTATCTCTCTTATCTTTTAATTTTCAATCTTACTAGTTGTTATACAAGTTTTCAAAAAATACTTTATAACTTTAGTTTTAAGTAGTTCTTGTGAAAAGAACAAGTTTCTTTTAACAAAACGTTTTAGAAGGGGCTTAGCGAAAATAAATACACAATTCAACCCCCCCTTCTTGTGCATTTGCATATCGTATAATAAGTCTTGTATTAACGTGTGATTCACTTCAATTGGTATCAGAGCTTGGTGTCCAAGGATCACCTTAACAAAGTGTGGATTAAAGATTATGGCGGAATCACATACATACATAGCAGAAGGTGCTTCAGTCACTAGACCTCCTGCGTTTAACGGAGAAGACTATCACTACTGGAAAGATAGGATGCGATTGTTTATCGAATCTACTCATGTTGACCTTTGGGACATAATAGAGAATGGACCATACACACCAGCGGATGAAGAAGGAAATCTTATTCCACGAATCAGATGGACGACTGATCAAAAGGTGAGATTTCAACTAAACTCCAAAGCAAAGTTCTTTTTGAGTTGTGCCTTAAGCAGAAGTGAGTACGACAAAGTCCACGGATGCGATACTGCGAAGGAGATGTGGGATACGTTATCCATCACACATGAAGGTACGAACCAAGTTAAAGAATCTAAGATAAGTATTTTTATGCATCAGTACGAGCTGTTCAAGATGAAAGATGAAGAATCTATTGATCAAATGTTTGGAAGATTTCAACCAATTATCAATGGATTAAAAGCTCTTGGAAGAACTTACAACAACCAAGATCACGTTCGTAAGATCCTAAGAAGTCTACCAAAGAGGTGGAGATCAAAAGTTACTGCTGTACAGGAAGCTAAGGACTTAAGCGTATTAAAAGTTGACGAACTGCTTGGATCATTGAAGATACATAAAGTTGAGCTTGATGCTGAAGACAAGCCCAGACGGGACAAGTCGATAGCACTAAAGGCCGGACAAAAGAATCACAAGATTCAAAGGAAGAGGAATTCATTAAAAGCGCTGAAGATTGAAGAATCAAAGAATGATGATTCCAGTGAGTCAGAACAGGAGTCGAGTGAAGAAGATGACGAGCTATCCTTCATTTCCAAGAAGATCAGACGGATGTGGAAGAAGAAGTCCAAAGGAAATCAAATCCTCAAAAAGAACGGAAAAGATGATGGGAAGATAGAGAAGACATCCATCATATGCTACGAGTGCAACAAACCAGGAAATTACAAGTCCAAGTGTCCAACATTAAAGAAGAAACCAAAGAAGAGTAGAGAAGGCAAGAAAAGCATGATGGCAACCTAGGAGGATCTAGATTCATCCGAATCAGATACATGCTCCGAGACATCAGAACATGCGAATATATGCCTGGTAACCGAAGAGGAAAGTGATGAGGAGGTAACCTCTAATTATCATGACTTGCAAGATGCATATTTTGAACTACTAGAAGATTCTCATGCTATTCTGAAACAGTATAAATTGTTGAAGAAAAAGTATGTAGAAAATCTGAAGCATACACAAGAGATAGAAAGAGAGAATACCTACTTAAAGAAACAAGAAGAGGAAATTAAGAAAAAGAGAGTCATAGATAGATCTGAAGAGATAAATCAACTGAAGTTTAGGATCAGTAGTCTTTCAGCTGATCTAGCAACTTTCACTAAAAGTACAAGAAGAATGAATGATATGTTAGGAAAGTGTAGACATCCGAGTGATAAAATTAGATTAGTGTTGGGCCCCGATTCACTTTAAGCAGGTTTTCTTTATTTTGAGGTTTAGTTTGCCTAATGTCCTATTTGAAATTAATTTGTGGTCTTTAGGGCTTAGAATATAGAAATAAATTGAAAGGATTTATTTAAAATTAGAATTTTGATAAAGTTCTTAGAAATTAAAAAGAATAAGAGGATGTAGGGAATTTGCATATGTTTAAGGCTTAAGGCTTAAGGGAAGTAAGTGAAGATGTCGTATGGTGAGGAGAAGAAATGAAAATTTCATGGATAAGGAAGACTTAAGTGAAACTACAACGTTTTGGAGGCTTAGGTTAGAAGTTAGAAATAAATTCCCTAAGTCTTTTACAAGGAAGCTTATGAAATTCACTAAAGAAAAGAGTGGGAGAGATTGACCTACGGTGAAGAAGAAGAAGAAGAAGAAGAGGAAGAAGAAGAAGAAGAAGAAGAAGAAGAAGAAGAAGAAGAAGAAGAAGAAGAAGCGAAGGAGCTTAGGTTTTTAGACTTTAGAAAGGAGAGTTTAAGAGAAGAAAGTGGAAGGGAAGAGTTTAAGATTTCCTTAGGAGCAAAAGCAATTTTCGTGGGTTTCAATCTTTAAGGTAAGAAAATGTGAAATTTATGGATTTTTAGATGAGTTTTGATGCTAAAAGCTTAGAAACCTTATGGGTAAGGTTAGATGGGGTTGAATTCATGTCTTTCTTTCCTTAGGTTTTCATGTAAATATAAGGGTTTTGAAGTTGAAATGTATTTTGTATTTACTTGCTAAGAATGTATAGATGTAAGATTGAAATTGATAAAAGCAAGGATGATATTGTAGTTCTTTAGATTTGAAATGGATAGATGCCTAAGAGTGTGTTACTGCCATTGGAATTTGGGATCTTTGGTTGAGTTGTGTTGTGGAAGTTTGGATGTTGAGTTTGCCTTATGCAGGTAATGGAGTTTAGAAGAACAACTTGAAGTTTTGGCTAGGGCATTTTTAGGGGAAGTGTTGTCCAATTTTTCCTAAATTGGACAGCAACTTGTTTTGGGTTTTAGAGTATTTTAGAGAGAGATTTTCAGTGAGATGTGTTCTTGAAGATTGTAGTACGTGATTAGAGCTTTCTAATGACATAAAGTTTGTCACATTGGGACTTAGGATGAAAAAGTTATGTGAGCGGAAAGGTTTCAGCTACTGTTGTTGACCACTAAAATTTTGCAGAACTTTTAGAAGGCTTTTTCACCCTCTTAGAGACAATTTTGATTTTTGTTTTCTTCAGAGAAAATGTAGATTGTTTTTCTATCTTTAAAATGAGGTATGATTTGCATTTATTGGAGTTAGGAATAAAAAGTTATGAGGTTGGGAATGTTGACAGTTACTGTTCATTGAGCTAAATTACTGTTCCATTGATTTTCATTTAGGCTGAAACTTTGAGAGTATTTTTACCATTTTAAATAATTGAATTGATTTTTGTTTCCTTCATGAAACTTGTGGGTCATCTTCTTATCTTTCCAATGAGGTATAATTGGTCAAATTTAGACTTAGGATGAAGAAGTTATGAGGTTGAGAAGATGACAGTTACTATTCATTTCAATTGAGTTACTGTTTTATTGAATTTTTGCAGACAGTAACTTTGAGAGTATTTTTACCTCTCTAAATGATTGAATTAGCTTTTTCTTCCTTCATAAAACTTGTAGATAATCCTTTCTTATTTCTATTGAGGTATACTATGCCTTATTTTGAGTTAGGAGTAAAAAGTTATGGGGATTAGACCTAGTTCAGTTACTGTTCATTTGACAATTTTGGACAGAACCTTTGGGAGGGTTTTTCATCCCTTTAGAGCTTGTTTTGGTTTTTCCATCCTTCATAGAACATGTAGATTATCTTTCCCCCTTTCCAATGAGGTATCATTTGCAATTATTGGAGTTAAGAATAAAAAGTTATAAGGTTAGAAAGATTACAGGTACTGTTCATTTGGTCAATTTACTGTTCCATTGGTATTTTTATAGGCAGAAACTTTGAGGGTGTTTTTACCTCCTTAAATGACGAAAATGACTTTTTTACTCTGCATGAAAGTTGTAAATTATATCTTTATCTTTCCAACGAGGTAAAATATGACATTTTTATACTTGTGTGCTAAAAGATATGATTTTACAAACTTTTGGCATTGTGTAGGAAAATTTGAGTTTGGGCTGAAACTTTGAAGCAATTCTTAATCCCCTTAATGGCCAAATTAGTTCTTAAATCCTTCTAGGAAATTGTAGAGCTTCTTTTAAACTTTTTACTGATACCAAATTTTAAAAATTCAGGTTTTGGGGTGAAAAGTTATTAAAGTTTAAAGTTAGAGAAGTTTTCATTAGTTTTAAAAATTGAATTTTCAATTTGGAGGAATTAAACCCCGTTTCCTATTTTATTCGTTTCTCCTCCGTTTGATCTCCGATTTTTTACGATTTTCGAAGCGTTAGATTTCTAAAAAAAATTTTTACACCCCTTTTTGGTAAAATGAGAGTGTCAGGTTTTGGTCGGACTTTACGGATAATATTAAAGAGAGTAAATTACGTGACGGGTTTGAATGTAATTCCATTTTCGGGCGATTTTGTGAGTTATAGAGATCTGATTGAGGCGATTCCTGATTCTAATTGACCTAGCGATATGGAATTTCATTTTAGCTTAGGAATCGGATCTAGTTATGGGCCTTAAGCTAATCAATTTTATTGGAGGATAATTAGGGTGAATTTATCAAGTTTTGTTCGGATGACGTTAAATTAAGTTCGATTTGAGGTTTCTTTCGTGGTGAGGAATTCCGCCCTCGTGAGATTCGCATCCAGATGTCACGTAGGACGTCGAGTATGCGACTCACTGGGGAGGGGTTCCAACACTTATGGTATCAGAGCTTTCGGTTTAGGTTCGGGTAGAAAGAGAAATTTAGGGTTTTTGTGGACCTTTTGAAAGTGACTTATGTTCATTGTGTGTATAAATTGTATTATTTTGAATTGTTTTAAATGATTTTAAATGTTGATTTTGCATGATTTTGTATGAATTAAAGCGTTCAAGATACTTTGAAAAATTGTTTTTGCATGAACTAAAGGTTTTCACTGGTTTTATTCTGAAGGAGTAATATGCCACGTCGGGGTAGAACCTGAGGGACTCGATCTCGCTCAAGCTCTCGCCAGGGGAGCACAGATGGGTCTCACGTCCCACAAGCTATAGGGACACATTCTGCTCCTGGCCCTGAGGCACCTAGTGTGCAACCTGAGGAGCCTCCTCCTCCTCTTCCTCCTCCTCCTCCTCCTCCTACTATACTTGTTATGGATCCCCAATTTTTACAGGCTCTGGCCCAGGCTTTCACCCATGCCTTAGGCCAGGGATCTCAAGCTCCTGTGCTAGCTTCTGATGTTAGGGGTGGACAGTTTGATAAACTGAGAAAGTTCGGAGCGGTGGAATTTCATGTTACCACCAATCCTGAAGAAGCAGAATCTTGGTTGAAGAGGACAGAGAGAGTCCTGGTTCAAATGAAATGTTCAAATGAGGAGAAGCTGGAGTATATTGTCAGTTTATTACAGGGTGATGCTCTACATTGGTGGGAGTTAGTCCCACAGAGTCAGGCTGTACCACCAGTGCTTTCATGGAGGGATTTTGGAGAATTATTCAGAAAGAAGTATCTTTCCCGGGTCTATATGCAGGACAAGGCCAGGGAGTTTCTCAATTTGACTCAGAGGGAGATGATTGTTAGTGAGTATGAGCTGAGATTCACCCAGTTATCCAGATATGCAGCTCATATTGTGGCCAGTGAGGAAGACAAGTGCAGAAAGTTTGAGGGAGGCCTCCACCTAGGCATCAAAGAGAAGGTAATTGTAACACCCCACTCCCACGTGACCCGAACTCGTTGGTAATATCCGAGTCCGTGCCCCGCGAGGGTGGCGTACTACATCAGTCAGTAAACTCGGTATACATTTTTTTTCATTTCACGTTAAAAGGAAATAGTTTCAGTCATTACACATTCACGCGGAATAAGCAGTAAACAGTAGAAAATTTCTATCATTTAGTAATACTTTTACAAGAACCATAAAATACAAATAGAAATCAGTTTACAAAGATTGCGGAAGACAATATTTAGAAACACTAATGCAGACGCGAACTGATCCCGAACTCTATCCCAACTTGCACCAGACATACTCCCGTGTCAAACGGGGTACTCTTCTAGTCCTGAAAAATAAATTGCAATTTTGGATGAGTTTGCGAACTCAATGAGAAACCATCATCGATGGTTCTCCCAATTCATGCATCAAATAACAATCTACGAATCAGCGATTCTGAGAATATTACGATCTCTGATCATAGTAATATCTGATTACAATAATTATGCGATTATAGTCACAATAATTTGCGATTATCTGATCACGATCAATCATGTGAGTCATACGGTCATTTCGGGCATTCAAGACGAAGATGCAATGCACGTGTGACTCTTTCCGCTTATTACAGTGTTGTGACCGAGTGCATAATAAGAACGATGAGACGCTAACGCCCGGGAGGTAGAACTCCCTCGAGCTCCAAGCTCTTTTCGATGTCGGTCCAAGAGACACTTGGCGTCAGGAGTAGGACTCCTTCGAGCTCAAAGCTCGCAGACGTCGATATCGATGGCGACTCGGTTCATAATTATTCTTTATCGGTTTATGCATCATGCATGGATGCACATGCCCATTTGAACGATCACGTAATAAGATATAATTCACAATGATCGATGATCTCTGATTAATTAACAGTTAATATTTCGCAATCAAGCAGTCAATTAACAGTCCATATCGCATAAGTAATCACATTGCACAGTCCATAATTCCTAAGCACAGTAATCCCCGTAGGGTAGTCAAGTCACAATAAACACATAGATTGAGGTAACCACCTAGGTTACTCACCTGTAATTCCGAGCCAAAATCTGGAAGTCTCAGTGATGTCGGTGGACCGACGCTCCAAGTGTGACTCTATAACAGTGACAATATATAAACATTATCAATTGTTCAATCAGAACTATTTCAGAATGCACATGTAACACTTAGAAGGTGCACAATGCATGTTCATGATATTCCCGGCCCTAATCCTATTTTTTTTCTTTAAAAAAAATTAGAAATCCAATGGCACTGACGGTGCGCAATTCGGACCTCTATAGGTCCCCAATTAAATAGAACAGTGATTAACAGTCCATTACCCGGACCCACGACAATTTTCCGTCCTACCATTCCCAATTTCTGATAAAATGAAAGTCAATATGTTACAAATCCGATGCCTCAAGAATCAGGTCAATCGGACGTCGGACGGAAAAGAAATTGACAAAAGAAACCAAAATTCAAATTAAACAATATCCCTTATTCCCTTCTTTATTTTCCTGATTTCAAGCCAACTTTCAACACCAATAACTCATTGCACACAATTCAGAAAATTACCAACTATATCTCATTGGAAAGATCATGAAACCCTCTACAATTCTCAAGAAGACCATAAAAATCAATTTCACCCCTAAGGGTGTCAAAAATCCTATCAAACCTACTGCCTACTCAAAACCTCTCAAACAGTGCAACACCTTGCAAATTCAGTAACTACTCATTTCCTCAGTAAACAAAATAACACAATAAATATGCTCAGTAAGTTCACAATGTTATCTACAACTTTCATGAACAAACCAAAATCACATTCACTTGCTAACTAGGTCAAATAATTCACCAAAGCATCAGCCCTCTGAAATCAACCAATCTGGACAGTGATTTTGCAAACAGTATAACTCCTTGTACAAATGTCTAAAAATTGCATACGTTATACCCATGAAACGATAAAACATAGTACTACACTTCTCATGAAGGGCTCAGAATCAAATTCCATCATTAACCAATTTAAAACAGTCTTTCAAGTTACTGCTTACGATCGTGACCCATGACCTAACTTCAGTCCAATCTTTGAAAAAGCATAAGTCCCAATTCTGGTATCTAAAAATAGCATGCTATATACCAATTTCAATATCATTCCTTCCTATACAACTTTTCAGAAGATCACTCACACCAATTCAGTTCACATAAATTGTTAAAATTGCTCCCAAACAGAAAGCCCACAAAATCAACACTGTGACTAGGTTTCTCCAAAAAGCATAAACCAATCAATAGAAATCAGTTCATATATCCCAATATACAACTCAAAAATTAGCAAGATCAGTGGAAATGGAAATCTAAATCAATATGCTACAACTTTCATGAAGATCATTTTCCCAAATTCCATCTCAATTAATTTAGAAAAATCAACAAAGTAATCAGGTCATATATGCGAGTACTGTTCACAGACCCTACAAACAGAAACTTCCCATGCAAAAATTCACCCTTCTAACATTACAATTTAACAACACCTATTTCACACAAATTTGAAGCCAACATCCCAAAGTTTCATTAGGCATAAACCTCACCTCCTTTGCTCACCTACACAATTAGTTATGATCAAAACATTGCAATAGGTCAAATTGCATTTTCCAGCTTTTTAACTACAACCTAACTCCTATCACTTCTAACATCAATAACACATCACTAAGTACCCATTTATACCTCTAATTCAACCACAAATTTCATCACAACATATACTTATATAATAGAGCATAAGTGGCAGCACCTACACATATTATCTTCCTAAGTTTTCCATTCATCTAACCTTACAAACTCAATCCATACCAAGCCAAAATCAATGGAACTTATAGTCATTCGTTCATCCCTACACAAGCATACATTTACACCCATTCAAACCTACCCTTATCATCATGAAATTAATGCATGAGTGCTTCCCATAAATGCTTCTAACTACCAAAAGCATAAGAACAAACATTAATACTCACCTTAAACAAGTTCAAGCTATTAATTCTCCAAGGCTTTTCAATTCTCCACAACTACTTCAACTTGTAACTTCTCAATCACCACTCACGACTCTTATCACTACACATGCATATAATCATCTTCTCAAGGAGCTAGCTTGGTCTTAGGTATGTACAAATAAGAAGCAAGCAAAGAACCAAGGCAACCCTTCTTGTGAGGGATGAGAAGATAGAAATTCAAAGGAGAAAAGAAGGACATCAAAGGAGAAGAAGTAATGGTTCGGATGAGAGAAGAAGAACAAGCTTGTCAAATGATTTTGTCTATGAAATGGCCAAGGAAAGTCGTGGGTAAGGATGAAAAAAAAGACAAAACTAATTAATGAAAAAGGGACACTTGGCTTGTTACATGGAAAAAGACAAAAAGAACTTAATTAGCATAATTTAATCCTAACTCTAACCTCATTAAATCTTAATCCAACTTATGCTAATGATTCTAAAACAACTCCCACAATTATTATTCAATAATCCATTGCCATTACGCAGTCCTTTTTAGTACAGAAAAATTCACTCGGTCAGCCCGTTGGAAATTTTCCGGTCCGGACATTTCCGAGAATTTCCCCGAATCATTTTTTTAAAAATTACCTAAATTGCCCAGAATTGTAAAACATATGACAGTCCACTCCCAATAAAATTTAAAACACGAAAACCACATTTTCCACTACAAAAACACATTTAGGCCATTTACCGACGATTTTGCCGGTCCGGGAATTTTCTCCGGACAATTCCAGAAAAATTTTCATAAATCCCTAAAAATGTAAAACACTAAATGGCGCACTCCAAATAATTTTTCGAACCCATTAACCACGTTAATCCTAAGAAAATTATCTTAGGCACGCAAACCGGGAATATCATGTATGCATGTACAGTAATTTCATGTGCACAATGGTGACTGTGTATCAGTCCTATTATGCATGAACAATACTAATTAATCCCTCTCAATCCCTTCCTATGACAAATTTCCTATTTTACCCTTCCAAGAGGGGTGGGATATTCTGATAATACTTCATAATTTCGTGATTATCGGTACTAGTGGATCTTGACTCAGCCGAGAAGCTGGAGAACATCAGGCAGGAGGTGAGCAGGAAGAGAAAGAGTAGGGAGTAGTCATTCAGGAGAGGGGGCAGTGTACATTCAGCTGACAGGGGTGGAAAGAGTGCGGATTGAGTCGAGGTGCAGTGGTGCCCTCAACGAAGCAAGCAGATCGGGGCGAGGTCGAAGACAGCTTCCTCAGTGGGAGGAAATAGCAGAACTGAGAGAATCAGGAACCAGACTCCTCTATGTGAGCACTGTGGGCACCCGCATCAGGGAGAATGTCACAGGTTGTCGGGTGCCTGCTTCAAGCGTGGAGAGAAGGGTCATAGAATTAGATACTATCCTCAGATGATCAGAGGGGAAGGATCTCAGTCTCAGGCTCAGAGGAGAGCAGAGACAGTGAGGACCGAACCAGTTCTTTGGAGGCGATTACAGGTCGGTGAGAAGGCCCAATCCTTGAGGAGACCGAGAGGGCAAGCCTGAGCTCGGGTGTTCATTTATGACTCAAGAGGATCTTTGCGGCCTTGCACCGGAGGTTGTTACTGGTATGGCTCAGCTTTTTCATTCTGATGTATATGTACTCTTTGATTCTGGTTCCACGCATTCCTATGTCTCTGCAAGTATGATATTGCCTGGTATGCAATCAGTTTTGTTAGATGATTTCCTGCTTGTTAGTACTCCGTTAGGGAGGAATGTCATTATGAGCCGGATCTTTCGATATTGTGAGCTTGTGATCGATAGATCTAGTTTGGTAGTGGATCTGCTACCTCTAGATTTGAAGGGGTTAGATGTGATCATCGGAATGGATGTGATGGAAAAATATAAGGCGAAGTTGGATTGTGGTCGAAAGGAAGTGGAATTTGATCTGGAAGAGGGTCAGAAAGTAGTTTTCGGAGGAGATAGAAAGTTGACACCGTCAAGGCTTGTTTCAGTTTTGTTAGCTGATAGACTGATGGGAAGAGACTGTGAAGCCTTCTTGGCGTGTGTTATGGATACCAGTGTGAAAGAGAGAAATGTGGAGGATATTCCCATTGTGAGGGAATTTTCTGATATGTTTCCTGAGGAGTTGCTCGGTTTGCCACCGGAGAGGGAGATCGAGTTTGCTATTGATTTGGCTCCTGGGACAGCTCCTATTTCTATTCCACCTTACAGGATGGCTCCAGCGGAGTTGAAGGAACTTAAGGAGCAGTTGGAGGATCTTTTAGAGAAGGGGTTTATTAGACCGAGCACTTCACCTTGGGGAGCGCTGGTCTTATTTGTTAAGAAGAAAGATGGAACCTGGAGGATGTGTATTGACTATAGGAGGATCAATAAGGTGACAGTGAAGAACAAGTATCCTTTGCCTCGGATAGATGATTTGTTTGATCAGCTGCAGGGGGCAACGGTCTTCTCTAAGATTGATCTCCGGTTTAGCTACCATCAACTCAGAATTAAGGAGTCTGATGTGAGCAAGACAATCTTCAGGACACGGTATGGCCATTATGAATTTCTGGTTATGCCTTTTGGATTGACCAATGCTGCTGCTGCTTTTATGGATCTGATGAATAGGGTCTTTAAGGAGTTTTTAGATCAGTTTGTTATTGTGTTCATCGATGACATTCTGATATATTCCAGGAGTGAGGAAGAACATGAGGAGCACTTGAGAATTGTATTGCAGAGATTGAGGGAGAGAGAGCTGTATGCCAAATTCACTAAATGTGAATTTTGGCTTCGGGAAGTGGTCTTCCTTGGTCACATTGTTTCTAAGAAGGGGGTGCATGTGGATCCTAAGAAGATTGAAGCTATAGTGAATTGGCATGCCCCGATATCAGTGACTGAGGTGAGGAGATTTCTAGGTTTAGCAGGTTATTACAGGAGATTTGTGGAGGGTTTCTCCATGATTGCTGCTCCTTTGACCAAATTGTTGAGAAAGAACCAAAAGTTTATCTGGAGTGATGAGTGCCAGAAGAATTTTGAGGAACTGAAGCATAGATTGACTAGTGCTCCAGTTCTGGCCTTACCCATAGGAGAGGGGAGTTATACTGTGTATAGTGATGCTTCCCGAAAGGGGTTAGGATGTGTGCTTATGCAGGGAGATAAGGTGATAGCATTTGCCTCATGGCAGCTTAAGCCTTATGAGGTGAACTATCCGACCCATGATCTGGAGTTAGCAGCTGTGATTTTTGCCTTGAAGATCTAGAGGCATTATCTGTATGGAGTGCAAACCAGGATCTTTACAGATCATAAGAGTCTCAAATACTTGTTGAGTCAGAAGGAGTTGAATCTGAGACAGAGAAGATGGATTGAGCTGCTCAAAGACTATGACCTGTTGATTGAGTATCATCCAGGTAAGGCCAATGTTGTTGCAGATGCTTTGAGCAGGAAGTCTTCCATAACATATGTGCAGACAGTTTATCTGCCGCTATTGGAAGAGATGGCTAAGCTCAGGATCAGTTTGAAGCAGGAGGAATCTGATTACATGATTGCTACTTTTCGGGTGAGATTGATCCTTAGAAAAAAGGTGAGAGAATTGCAGGTTCAGGATCCCAAATTGAGTAAGCTGCGGGAAGAGGTGCGAGAGGGTAAGGAGTCCGGTATGGTCTTTGAGTGATGATGGACTCTGACGATCGTGAATAGGCTCTGTATTCGATGTCAAGGAGGTAAAAGATGAGATTCGGATGAGGCATAATGCACCTTATGTTATGCACCAGGTAGCACCGGGATGTCTGAGGATCTCGTGGAACATTTTCGGTGGAGAGGTATGAAGAAGGATGTGGCGAGTATGTGTAACATCCGTTTATGACGAGGGTATTTTGGTAATTATGGGTTAGGCGATGATCGCATCGCATTCACCGATTGAATATGTTATTGGCCTCTAATTATAGAGGAATTGATTTCTTACATTTGCATTTATTTATAGTACATGCATTCATAATTTTCGGCATTTCAATTGTGACTAAGGCGATTGGATTGTGAACCAATTGGACCGATCAATCGTGTTTAATTGAGGAATTGAGTTATTGGGTTCAAGTGAATGATTTAGAATAGTTTATGAGTGACTGGTAATTTATAGTGGCTTATAGGAAATTTATGAGAAATTCGAGAGATAATGCCCGGACCGGAAATTTTAGAGTGACAGATTAAATGACTGTATAGTACTGGAAGAATGGTCTTAGGGAATTGGAAAATAATTATGTTGAGCCATTGAAATTTAGAGACTGGAATCTGGACTGATATAGAGACCCAGGTCTATAAATAGTTAGGGTTTAGCAATTTTGGGGAAAAATCGAAGAAGGCATTTGCGAGTTCTCCTCTTCCCCTCTACGGCATTCTTGATTTCCTCCCATTGGTGAGGATTTCTTGATTTTCTTTAATGGGTTCTCTTCATTGATGTTAGTCTAACATGTTATAATGGTTGATAAAGGTTGGAAGGTTTGATATTGGTAGATCGGAGGATTTGAAGGATTTCTAGGGTTCTGGCGATCTTGAGAGATTTGTGGATTGAGCTTTGATTGGTAAGTTTTAATGAATTTAACGTTATTATTAATGGTTTCTACTGTATTTATGGCATTTATTATGTTTGATTGGGTATTGGGAGTGTTTCTGGATGGGCTTTGTTTTGGTGTTGTCGTGGCTGTGTAAAGGATCGAAGAGTGGAATTGTGGAAGTTTTGATGATTGTATATGTTAAGGTTTCCGATGATGAAATTGTTTGATTTAGGTGTATTGAATTGTTTGAGAGTTGTTGAAAGAGGAAAGATTGGAATTGGAGAGTTATAGAGTCGGAAAGATGGGAATACTGGACTGGTGTGTTTAAAAGATGTGTTGGGGAAGAAGGAGAGCTGTATGTGTAGATTGGATTTTGATTGGAGACTACGCGACTTTGTGTAGCTCGGCATGCGGACGAGTAAAGTGTAGCTCGGTATGCGTATCGATCGGTCATGCGAGCGACCGACCGACGAGCTGCGTATCGATCGGTCATGCGAGCAACCGACCGACGAGCTGCGTATCGATCGGTCATGCGAGCGACCGACCGACGAGCTGCATATCGATCGGTCATGCGAGCGACCGACTGACAAGCTGCGTATCGATCGGTCATGCGAGCAACCGACCGACGAGCTGCGTATCGATCGGTCGTCAGCGACAAGCGACGAAGCGATGTGTAGCTCGCCACGCAGCGGTAGCCAGGACGAGCGATCTGCGTGGCTCGTCAGCGAAGCGGCGGTTCGACCAATGGCTAGGGCTCACGCCAGTCGACTGCGGGCATGAGGTTGGCGCCAGTGCAATCGAGGACGCGATGTCACTTGGTTTTCTATTCCTTGTTGACCTCATACGGTGTCCAGAAGAGGTGTGTTTGAGAAGTATTATGGGAGTTAGAATTGAATTAAATGGTATTGAATTATAGTGATTAAGGTCGGTCATAGTACATAGTGTGACCTAAGTGTCAATTGGGACAATTGGGTTTTAATTGGAAATTGCTATAGAGGTTTCGACCGAATGAATAGGAATTGGTGATAGAGAGTATGAATTGAGGAAATTGGTGAATATTAGGATTGGATTAATTATCGTCGATCAATTGAATAAAGAGGCGAATTGGGCTTAAGAGTTCAAGATTGGGTTTTAGTCTGGAAAATCGTGAACATGCATAGACGTCATTTCAACGAGACATATGCATTCTTGTGCATCGTTAATTGAGCATTTAGTAATGGGACTATATTTCTTTGTTTTAGGCGTCGTTGGATCGTCGTTCTACGGACATTCTTGGAACTTCGAGCAAGCTTCGGAGTTCTGGTGAGTAACCTAGTTGGTTCCTCAATCTCTTATGTGTTATGTGCTATGTATGTGAACTATCGTGCTTTTGATTATGTGATTCAGTATGAGATATGTATTAGTGAGAATTGTGAATGCATCTAGGCATGAATAGGAATCGAGAATCAGCAGTTGATTTGGAGCACATTACGATCATTTGGAGCTATAAGCTCATTAAATGTGATAAGTGAAAAAGGATTAGTGTATACCCGAGGGCTCTCCTATCCTAGTGCTTGCGTGGGCTGTAGTGTATACCCGGAGGGCTCTCCACCCCAAACGCGATTTACGTGTGATGTGCCCAAAATGGGATAACTCGGCCTTGATCATAATCCGATAATGAATTGGAAATCATTGTGCATACGATCCGTGATTATGCTATGAATGTGATATGGCCTAGCTGTAAGTGTGTGATTTTGATTTTATGAAATCGATTTATGACATGTGTTGCCCTGCATGATTTTGCGTAATGCATGAATGGGTAAACCATCGATGATGGTTACTCATTGAGTTTCGCAAACTCACCCAAATTGCGACTATTTTCGGATGTGGTAGTGTGACTCTAGCTCAGGATTTTGAGATTTTTCCTTGTGTGTGTGTGTGGCGAGAGGAGCATGGCCCACAGTCGGTCATTGGGGACCCTTGGGGTATTTTGGGGATGACCTAGATAGAGCCATTATTGTTTATTTTGGTCATATGCAGTTGTAAATTATGATCGGATATTGTACTTAAGATTTATGAATGCAATGAGAAGTACTCTTTGGTCTTAAACTTAGCGATTGTGATCTTACTGCTTTGATTATGTTGATGCCATGAGGTTTTATTAGAAGCGATTGTCTGGTAGTGCAACCTCATCGTAGGGTATGTATCGGTATGACCTACGGGCGATCGGTGTATACTCTACTGTGAGGGGCGCTTCATTGGTGGTATCAGAGCATGGTTTGGCATCTTTTGGGCATAGTATATTTTAGGCTTGAATTGTGTGATAAAAGAAAGAAATTGATCAGAATTGTGATTTTATTGTAGGTCATCCGTCTTTGGTGATCGGTCGATCACTCGGTGACCAAGGATCGATGGGAGCTAGTAGAGAGTCCTCTATGCCTAGGTTTGAGGAGCGACCTCTGTGGTTCCCATGAGGCGGAGCGGAGGTATGATCGCTGCGTGGGGCGCGATTTGTCATTCTCTGACCGACTCTCCGCAGAGGTCGAGGGTTGGTTGGAAGGACCGAAGCGGTCTTTGGACGGATGGATTGCGATCGAGAGGAGAGGTTTGACTATCTTTGTTTCTTTGCTCCGAGGTCCAACAGATCGATGGTGGAAGATCGTGCGGGGAGTTCCACGGCACTGTGTTTTGACTTGGCGGACTTTTGAGAGCTTTTCGAGACAATTATACGCCTGTGGTTTATATGGAAATGAAGATCTGGGAGTTTTGGATTTGAGGCGGTTCATGGCGGTGGCGACTATGAGGTCGGTTTAATGAGTTGTCGGCGATCGTCTGTTACGATTTCTTTTGAGGCGGATCGGTCTTGGGAGATTTGAGGAGGGCTGAATGTGGATATTCGTACGAGTTAGCCCGATCGACATAGGCACCTTTATGGGCCGAGGTCGTGACGGTCGAGGATTAATGACTTTTGAGACAGAGCGAGTTGAGGTTGGTCGGGGATCTCGAGTAAGAGATCCGGTGATAGTCGAGCGCTCGGGTAGGAGCTTTAGCGACGTCAGGGGAGCTCAAATTTTGGGAGGTTCGAACGATCGGTTCGATTGCAGAGGCATATTTGGGCGATCGGGTAGCGATGGCGGTGGTCGAGGCTCGGTCGACTTCCTCTGTAAGTTTTATGAGAGGAGGCATAGTGGGAGTGTTGGAGGTTCCTTTGGGCGTGTCGAGGTGTGGCTCGATGGAGCATCGATCAAACCTCGCCCGAGATTGAGGAGCTCGACCGCTTGAGTGGGAGAGCTGGTAGTAGACTGTATGCGAAGAGAGCCGATAGTGGACCTAGATCCGTGGGGCGCAGGCAGAGCTCGGAGAGGAGCAGAGATTCTTTTATGGGATCGGAGAGTCGGGATAGTCGGCGCGATCGCAGCCGTGGTCTACGCCATGACCAGCGGGAGGCCGGGACTCTCCAGATGTGGTTGCAGTTTATACGCTACGATATTGAGGTGTATGCATTGATAGATCCGGGGTCCACGATTCATTCATTGCACCTCATGTGGCATGTAGATTGCATGTGAGTAGAGAGATGCTTGATATGGATTGCGGTGAGTACACCTTTAGGTAGTACCCCGCTTTAAGCGAATTTGCGAGGATGCCCGATTCGGGTAGATTGAGTGAGTATTGAGTGCAGATTTGATTGTGTTGCCCCTTCGAGAGATTGAGGTGATTTTGGGGATGGAGTGGCTCACTGCCCATAGGGCGATTATGGATTGTTATACCAAGGAGGTTGTGTTAGAGTCTCCTGGTCAACCGAGGGCTATTTTTCGAGGTGTTAGTCAGGCAGTGCCAGCCAGGATGATTTCTTTTCTGAGTGCTCTGAGGTTGATGAGAGGTGGCTGTGAGGCCTATTTGGCTCACGTGGTGGATTCGAGAGTGCGCAGAGTCTGCAGGATGTCCTGTGATCGTGGAGTTCCGGATGTGTTTCAGGAGTTCTGGGTTTGCTTGCCGGATCGGGAGGCGAGTTCGAGATTGACCTCGTCTGTGTACCGCTCTATATCGATACCTCCGTATAGGATGGCACCGTAGAAGCGAGGGAGCTTAAGGCTCGATTCACGGGAGAGCTGTTGGATAAAGGGATTTATCGGGCCGAGTGTGTCGCCATGGGAGCTCCGGTATTATTTGTGAAGAAGAAGGGCGGGACTATGAGACTTTGCATCGATTATAGGCGGCTCAATCGGATTCTTATAAGAATAAGTACCCTTGCCTAGGATCGATGATCTCTTTGATCGATTCGAGGAGCTCAAATATTTACCAAGTTGGACTTGAGATCCGGTTATTATCGATTGAGGATCGCAGAGGCCGATGTGCCTAAGAGTGCGTTGAAGCGGTATGGGCATTATGAGTTTTAGTGATGCCGTTCGGGTTGACTAATGCCGGCAGCCTTCATGGCCTTGATGAATAGGGTTTTCAGCCATACCGGATCGGTTTGTGATAGTGTTCATTGGCGACATTTTGGTATATTCGAGGTCTAGAGCGGGAGCATCGCGAACATCCGAGAGTTGTCTTGCAAATTATGAGGGATAGTAATCAGTATGCCAAATTCACTAAGTGTGAATTTTGGCTCGACGAGTGGTGTTTTTAGGCCACATAGTATCGGTGAGGGTATCGGTAGATCCTCACAAGATTGAGGCGATGAGGAGTTGGGAGATTAGAGGCGGTATGCGAGTTGAGGAGTTTCCTCGGATTAGCGAGGATATTACGGAGGTTTGTCGAGGGTTTTCGTGATCTCCGCCCTTTGACAAGACTTCGAGGAAGAGTGTGGCCTTCAGATGGGCGAGATGAGTGTCGTGAGTTTCGTTGAGTTGATACATCGGTTGACTCTGGCGCGGTGTTAGCTTTGCCATCTGGATCGGGAGGTTCAAGGTTTATAGTGATGCTTCTTGGTGGTTTTAGGTGTGTCTTGAAAGACGGAGAGTCATAACCTATGCATCGAGGCAGTTGAGAGCCCATGAGGGTAATTATCTGTGCATGACTTGGAGTTAGCGGTGTAGTGTTTGCTCGAAGATCTGGAGACATTATCTCGTATGGGAGGCGTTCGGATCTTCACCGATCATAAGAGCTTGAGGTATTTGTTGAGTCAGTGAGAGCTGAATCTAAGGCAGAGGAGATGGTTGGAGTTGCTTAAGGATTACGACTGCACTATCGAGTACCACCCAGGAAAGGCCAATGTGGTGGCTGATGCTTTGAGTAGGAGATCGCGTGGCGGCGCAGTTGAGTTTCGAGGTTGCCATGCTTAGTTCGATTGAGAGCACTTAATGTGCGAGATAGATTTAGTCGGGATGGAGCTTTGATTGCGACTCTGAGGCTGAGGCCAGTATTGCATGATCGGATCAGGAGGGTGCAAGATCAGGATCCAGCTTTGGTCAGATTGATTGACAGAGTCAGATCAGGATGGCAGTCTGAGTTTGAGCTGAGGGATGATACTTTATGGATGGGCCAACGATTGTGTGTTCCTGATGTGGAGGATCTGAGGCATGAGATTTTAGAGGAGGCTCATTTGGCCACTTATGCCATGCATCCGGGGGTCACCAAGATGTATCGTACTCTTAAGTTACATTTCTGGTGGCCGGGTATGAAGAGACATGTGGCGGAGTATGTTTCTTGGTGTTTGACGTGCCAACAGGTTAAGGCTGAGCACCAGGCCCCAGTTGGGAGACTGCATTCGTTGTCCATTCCGGAGTAGAAATGGGAACGTATTACGATGGATTTTATCATGGGGTTGCCGGGGCCGAGAGACAGTGATGCTATCTGGGTCATAGTGGACCG
Organism: Erythroxylum novogranatense; assembly: GCA_029891385.1. Classification (NCBI taxonomy): domain Eukaryota; kingdom Viridiplantae; phylum Streptophyta; class Magnoliopsida; order Malpighiales; family Erythroxylaceae; genus Erythroxylum; species Erythroxylum novogranatense. Next base: position 31,579,664 of record CM057225.1, on the reverse strand, counting down.
ATTGATTAAATCAGCCACTTCTTGCCGGTGAGGAGAGTAATACCCTCGATCAGTTGGCCCAGTATATAGCGAGAGATAGTTATTTGCATGGGGTTCGATTCGATAGTGTCGGATAGGGATCCTGGTTTACTTGAGATTTTGGAGAGTCTGCGATCGACTATGGGGACAGATTGAACTTGAGACAACGTTTCATCCTCGCACGGATGGGCGATTGAGAGGACTATTCGATCGTTGAGGATATGTTGAGAGCTGTGTGTTGGAGTTCGAGGTGCTTGGGATCGATGTTGCCTCTGGTAGAGTTTGCTTATAATAATCGCATGCGAGTAGCATCGGTATGGCACCTTACGAGGCATTATATGGACGTCCGTGCAGATCCCTCTTTCTTTGGGATGAAGAAGGTGTGAGGATGTTAGAGGGTCCCGAGTGATCCGGGATCTGATTGATAAGATGCAGTTGATTGAGTCGCATCAAAGCGGCTCGGGATAAGCGAGAAGAGTTATGCGGATCAGCATCGGCGAGAGATGGAGTATGCTGTGGGTGATAGAGTGTTCCTCAGAGTGTCTCCGTGGAGAGGAGTTCTCAGATTTGGCCGTAAGGGCAAGTTGAGTCCTCGGTATATCGGTCCATATGAGATTACTGAGCGGATTGGACCGTTGGCTTATAGATTGGCCTTGCCGAGTGAGATGTCGCAGCTTCATGATGTGTTCCATGTGAGCATGCTCCGGAGATACCGATCGGATCCGACTCATGTGATTCCAGCTCAGGAGATTGAGATAGCCAGTGATCTGAATTATATTGAGGAGCGGTCAGATTATTGGATCATGGGTCAAGCAGTTGAGGTCGAGTTATTCCATTGGTGAAAGTCCTTTGGAAGAACCATTCTCATAAGGAGGCGACTTGGGAGGCCAAGAGCACACGAGGAGGCGGTATCCTCACTTGTTCGATCGGTCGGTAAGAAAATTTCGGACGAAATTTTGTTAGGAGGAGAATTGTAACATCCGTTTACTGCGGCGGGGGGTATTTTGGGATGACCTAGATAGGAGCCATTATCGTTTATTTTGGTCATATCACGGTTGTAAATTATGATCGGATATTGTACTTAAGATTTATGAATGCAATGAGAAGTACTCTTTGGTCTTAAACTTAGCGATTGTGATCTTACTGCTTTGATTATGTTGATGCCATGAGGTTTTATTAGAAGCGATTGTCTGGTAGTGCAACCTCATCGTAGGGTATGTATCGGTATGACTATGGGCGTATCGGTGTATACTCTCTGTGAGAAGCGCTTCTGAAGATGTGAGTAAGTGTTTGGTGTGTCGACAAGTCAATTTGAGCATCGTGCACCTTGAGCGATTGAGGCCATTATCCATTCCTGAGTGGAAATGGCAGAGAGTCACTATGGATTTTCTGATGGGGTTGCCCAGGACCAGTAGGAGGCGTGATGCCATATGGGTGATTGTGGATAGATTAACGAAATCAACCCATTTTTTGGCAATCAGACAGACAGATTCTCTGCACTTGTTAGCCAAGAAGTATGTTGACGAGGTTGTGAGATTGCATGGGATCCCGGATTCGATTGTGTCTGATAGGGATTGTAACATCCCATCACCGATGGGAAGGGTATTTTGGTAATTTGGGACGGGTTAGGAGTACGGAATTATATCTCGGCTTGAACATACAGCTTATAGCCTCTATGATTGCCGGTTTGTTGCACTTGCACATGGTATACATGCATTCATGACATTTTCCGGCTTAGGTTTCAAATTGAGATCTTTTGTGAAATTTATGGGATAATGGTATTTAAAAAATTATTTGGAGTACGCCATAAAGTGTTTTACATTTTTAGGAATTTATGGGAATTTTTCTGGAATTATCCGGAGAAAATTCTCGGACCGGCAAAATCACCGGTAAATGGCCTAAATGTGTTTTTGTAGTGGAAAATGTGGTTTTTGTGTTTCAAAAATTATTGGGAGTGGACTGTTATATGTTTTACAATTTTGGGCAATTTAGGTAATTTTCAAAAAAATAATTTGGGAAATTCGAGAAATTTCGGACGAGAAAATTACAATGATGATTGAGTGAGTGTTTTATCTTGAGCAGGATTGCCTAATGGCACTAGATTATTGGCTAAGTGGTGTTAGGGAATTATTTTAGTGCCATGTTTAGAGTTTAATTAGGATTAGTGCTTAATTAACTAAGATTAGGTAAATTTTTGTCTTATCTTCATTAAAATGCCAAGTGTCCTCTTCATTAAATAAGTTTGTCTCTTTATATGCATCATCCACGACTTTTAAAGCTTGAGTCTCCCTTGTCATACACGGTTATCTTTTTAGTGTATAAGTTATCTCCTTGAAGGTTGAACAAGAGTTATTTTTAAAAGTGCAAAACTTCATCATCCGAAGTCATCTTCCTCCTTCTTCGAATTTCTCTTCTACTTATCTCCTACAAGACACTTCTCCTTAGTTCCTTGCTTGCTCTTCATCATACACAAACTAAGTTGAAGCCTTGAATTGATGAGACTCTTTGTTATGCTTATGAAAACCGTGGGTAAGGATTAAAAAGAAAGAAGTTGGTGAGAACTTGAAGAGTTAAGAGTTTGAACTTGTTTAAGGTGAGTATTGATGTTTGTTCTTATGCTTTTGGTAGGTAGAAGCATTTATGGAAATTACTTGTGCATTTATTTCATGATGATAAGGGTAGGTTTGTAAGGGTTTAAAAGCATGCTTGTGTATGGATAGATGAATGAATATATTTTTCCTTGATTTTGGCTTGGTTTGGATTGAGTTTGTAAGGTTAGATGAATGGAAAACTTAGGAGGATAAGTTGTGTTAGTGCTGCCAACTTTTGTATAATCAGGTAAATTTATGTTGTGATGAATTTGTGGTTGATTTAGAGGTATAAATGGATGCTTAGTGATGTGTTAGTGATGTTAGAAGTGATAGAAGTTTGGTTGTTGATGAAAGCTGGAAAATGCAATTTTGACCTATGGTAATGTTTTGTTCATAACTAATTGTATAGGTGAGAAAATGAGGTGAGGTTTGTGCCCAATGAAACTTTGGGATGTTGGCTTCAACTTGGTGTGAAATAGGTGATGTTAAATTGTAATGTTAGAAGGGTGAATCTTTGTTTGGAAAGTTTCTATTTGTAGGGTCTGTGAACAGTACCCGCATATATGACCTGATAATTTTGCCGATTTTTCTAAATTAATTGAGATGGAATTTGGGAAAATGGTCTTCATAGAAGTTGTAGCATATTGCGTTAGCTTTTCATTTCCACTGATCTTGCTAATTTTCGAGTTGTATATTGGGAGATATGAACTGATTACTATTGACTGGTTTTGAGCATTTTGATGAAACCTAGCCTAAGTGTTGAGTTTGTGAGCTTGCGGATTGGAAGCAATTTTAGCAAATTATGTGAACTGAATTGGTGTGAGTGATCTTCTGAAAAGTTTCAGAGGAAGGAATTATCTTGAAAATGATTTATGGTGTGTAATTTTTAGAGGTCAGATTTGGGAGTTATGATTTTTTCAAACATTGAACCTGCATTAGGTTATGAATTACTGATCATGGAAGTAACTTGCATGAAAGTTTTGAAATTGTTAGAAATTGAAGTGGATTTTGAGTTCTTCATGAAAATTGAAGTTTGAGATCTTATCTTTTCAGGGATATAAGGTAGTGAATTTTGTGACATTTTTGCTAAGAGTTATGCTGTTTGGAAAATTACTGTCCAGATTGGTTGATTTCAGTAGACAGATTCTTTGTGGAATTGTTTGACCTAGTTAGCAAGTGAATTTGCTTTTGGGTTGTTTAGGAAAGTTGTATATAACATTGTGAACTGATTGAGCATATTTATTGTGTAATTTTTGACTGAAGAACCAGAGAGTTATTGAATTTGAAATGTACTTCCCTGTGTTGATAGGTTTTGAGTAGGCAATAGCTTTGATGGGATATTTGATACCCTTAGGGTTGGAATTGGTTTTTATGGTCTTCTTGAGAATTGTATAGGGTTTCATGATCTTTCCAATGAGATATAGTTTGTATTTTTCTGAAATGGGTGGAAAAAGTTATTGATGTTGGAAAGTCGGTTTGGAATCAGGAGAAAAAAAAGGGAAGTAGTGGGCTGAAACTCGCCCATCACTAGGGCGACGACGCATCGCCCTAGCGATGAGGTGAGGTAGTCGCCCATCGCTAGGGTGACGCCTCGCTCGCCCTAGTGACGAGGTTTAATCATTTTAATGGTTTTGTTTAATTCTTTTGTCAATTTCTTTTCCGTCCGACGTCCGATTGACCTGATTCTTGAGGCATCGGATTTGTAGAATTTTGAATTTGAGTTTATGAGAAATTGGGAATTTTTAGACGGAAAATTGACGTGGCCCCGGGTAATTTTCTGGTGATCACTGTTTTAGTTATTTTTGGACCGATCGAGGTCCGAATTGAGTGCTGTCAGTGGCTTTAACTCTCTAATTTTAGATGAAATAATTATGACGGAAATTTTTTTGGATTAGGGCTGGGAATGTCATGAACATGCATTATACACGTTGTACTTATCTCATGTGCATTATTTGGTATTTCTAACTATATATTTGGTAATGGGTACTTATTTGAATTGTTCTAGAGGCACAGTTGGAACGTCATCCCACGGGCGTTGTCGAGACTTCCCGACAATAGCTCGGAAGTAATAGGTGAGTAACCTAGTTGGTTCCTCAACCTTTATGTGTTTAATATTTTGCAATTATGCCATGTGGAGATAATGGAGGAATTGTGTGTGTTTGCTTTTGAATGATTTGGGACCATAGGTGTCCAAGTATTGAAACTTATTATCGAAGTGCTATTTGTGTGTAATCTTGTTTGTGAATGTTTACATTGGAGATCTCGGACCAAAGGTCCGAGGAAATGGGAAATTGATATTGAAGTGTTAATTTTCTGTTCGATACATTGGATGTGCCTGTCAATGTGATATGGTAGGATGCAATAAATTGGAAATGAATATGATTGAAATACCGGACCGAAAGTCCGAAGATTTGGCAAATAACATTGACTTGTAAATGGAAATTTGAAACATGTTCTTTGCTTACATCAAAGTATGATCAAATAAAGGCAGTTGTAACCGGAGCAGCCACCGTATCAGGGCATATCACACCCAACGTATATGAGAGCTTTCACTCAGCCACGGGACCTCGGGTCCAACGTATTGAGCCTCGGGCTCGATGTATCGTGGCTTCAAGCCCAATGATTTCAGAGCCACTGGCTCAACGCAATGTGCCCGTCACTGGGACAGTTTCAGGTGCACGGTCACAACAATGAAATGAAAATGAAAAGTGGTCACATGTGCATTGCATCTATGAATGATTGAATATGAATTGTGTTAAAAGCGAAACGCCTTACATTTGAGAAATGTGATTGTATGTATTATTTAGTAAGTTGATTGAATATGCATGAGTTGAGTGAACCATCGATGATGGTTTCTCACCGAGTTATAAAACTCACCCAAAATTTGCATCTATTTTTCGGGACTTAGAAGAATACCCCGTTAGGCAACGGGCGTATGATATCTGTTGGTTGAGGAAGCAGAGAAGTGATCGGGATTAGTTTGCGTCTGTCTTAATGTATTTCTAATCGTGGACTTTTGTATTACTGATTTGGACAATTTGTAAAGTCAATTGACTGAAATAAATTGTAAATGTAAAAAGGGCCCCAAGGCCATTGAATTGTTTATATAAATTGTTTTCCGCATTAATGATAATATGTGTGAGTATGTGTTAAGAAAAAAAATGCTATACTGAGTTTTCTACTGAGTGAGGTAGCATGCCACCCTTGCGAGGCACGGACCTGGATATCACCGTCGATGTCGGGTTCGGGTCTTGCGGGAGTGGGGTGTTACAGGGATCCTCGCTTTACTTCGAGATTTTGGGGCAGTTTGCAGGAGGCCTTGGGTACTAAGTTGAGTTTCAGCACTACTTTCCATCCTCAGACCGATGGTCAATCTGAGAGGACCATTCGGACTCTTGAGGGAATGCTCAGGGCTTGTGTGATGGATTTTAGAGGAGCATGGGATGAGCACTTGCCGCTGATCGAATTTGCCTACAATAATTCGTATCATTCGAGCATTCAGATGGCGCCGTATGAGGCTCTGTATGGGAGGAGATGTAGGACGCCAGTGTGTTGGGATGAAGAGGGAGACAGGAAACTTTTGGGCCTAGAGTTGATACAGATGACCGTTGATAAGGTCAACTTGATAAAACACAGGCTGAAGGCAGCTTAGGACATGATGAAGAGTTATGAAGATGCTCATAGGAAAGAGATGGAATATGAGGTCGGCGAGAAGGTGTTTCTTAAGACTTCCCCTTGGAAAGGGATTATGAGATTTGGTAAGACAGGTAAGCTGAGTCAGAGGTATGTGGGGCCTTATGAGATTCTAGAGAGAATTGGTCCGTTGGCTTACAGGTTAGCATTGCCTCCTGAATTATCCCAGATTCATGACGTTTTTGATGTCTCTATGCTGAGGAGATATCGATCAGATCCCTCCCACATCATTCAAGCTGATGAAGTTCAATTGAGTGATGATTTAAGTTATGAAGAGCTTCCAGTGCAGATATTGGATACCAAAGAAAAGGTTCTCAGGAACAAGGCTGTGCAGATGGTAAAAGTCTTATGGAGGAACCATTCGGTAGAAGAGGCCATGTGGGAGCCATTGGAAGCTATGAAGGAGAAGTATCCCCATCTCTTCAGTAACTCAGGTAAGAATTTCGAGGAAGAAATTCTTTTAAGGGGGGAGAAATGTTGGGCCTCGATTCGCTTTAAGCATGTTTTCTTTATTTTGAGGTTTAGTTTGCGTAATGTCCTATTTGAAATTAATTTGTGTTCTTTAGGGCTTAGAATATAGAAATAAATTGAAAGGATTTAGTTAAAATTAGAATTTTGATAAAGTTCTTAGAAATTAAAAAGAATAAGAGGATGTAGGGAATTTACATATGTTTAAGGCTTAAGGCTTAGGAGATGAGCTTTTAGCCCATTTTACATGACATTAAATGAAGATTTTAACTTAAAAAGGTGATCTAATTAAAAGATTTTAAATATTTTATAATTTATTAAAGTTTTTAAAACATAATTAAATAAGAATATAAAATATTAATTCAAATAAATTTATTATTTAATTATAAATTATTTATTATAAATTAATATGTAACCAATAATTTAGTTAATACTTATATCGATTTAATCATTAAAAAGACAACATAAAAATGAGTGACAATGTTTACTAGGTGAGACCTAATTATAGATGGACAATATTATAATTACCGAGGGTACCTTTTAATTAAATGTTAATATAAGATCATGCTCTCAGCCAAGAAAAGTCATACAAGAACAACTCAAATAGAATTTTTTATTTTGAATTTTCACAATGAATTCTATCAGCCCTGCCCGTATATAGCCAATGAATTATTACATTTTTTTTATGATAAACTCAACACAAAGGAAATCCAATAATTCCTTGGAATTGTTAATTGCATTAGAGATTTCATCTCATACGTGGCTGATTATACAAGTTCCTTATCCAAATTATTGAAAAAGAATCCACCTCTATGGAGTAAAGATCAAACTAAGGTTGTCCAGTACTTAAAGCAAGTCAGTCAACATCCACCCCTTTTACAGATTCCTGACAAAGGTCAACACATCCTTCAAACAAGTTCTGGTAGATCAAATGGATTCTTTTAATAAGAAGGTCTAGAGAAAGATCGGGGTCCACTATTACCATCATAAACATACATATCATCCTCTATTTTTTTCCATTTCTTTAATGAAATGGGCTATTCATACATCGGTACAAACTGGAAGGCAAGGATCTTAAGCATCATGAAAATAATTAGGAAGTTTAGGTTATTTGTTGGGCTTTGGAGTAGTGGAGCTTTCTTTACTTTTAAAATTTTTCTTAGGCTTAAAGCTAGGTGGACACTACAATTCACTTGTCATGACACTAAATTTCATATGAGAAAATTGATCAATTGAAGTCCAATATCCATTAGATGGTGAAATGGGCTCTAAAATGGCAAATTTACCATAATATGGACCTAGAGATGTATAAGTAATTGGCTTAGTGAATTTGGGATGATGTTCAAGTGATCTGAAAAACGATATAGATCATGCATTATGATTTTTTAGTCTTTAGGCTAGTCAATAGAGGTTTTCCTAATTTGAAAGTGGTTAATGGTGTAGACATAGTCATTCTAATTGATAATTGTAGATTGTATAATGTTTTAATGGGAAGTTTAGGATGTGTTTAGCAGGTAAATTTAAGGTTTAGTGCATATCTAGGTTAGGATTTTTTTATTTAGTTAAATATTTGTATTTTGAGTGTTTTCTGGGTTAGAGCACCTTATTGACCTTTAATTTTATCTGTTTGAGGTGCCTTGATGTATTTGCTAGTGTTTCAGGTAAAATATTAAAGATTGGAGATGATTTGCAGAAAGTTCGAAGCCGGGCCCAATGCTACGATCGTGGCCATTGTGCCATGATTGTGACAGAAGCATGGATGAAGGGCCACGATCTTGGCCAATCTACCACGATCATGACAGAAAGCGAAACATTGTACCACAATCGTCGCATTATAGGCCACGATCGTGACCTGCGCTATAGATAATGCATACAACCTTCTAATTTTAAGTTTTCAAGGGATTTTTTGTACTTTTCAGACCCCAAAAAACCCTAGGGTTATCCTCAATGGCAAAGACTATATAAGGCATAATGATGTGACCCTAAAGGAGATTTACATTATGCCACATTTGGAAGACTACAAAACAGAGAAGGAAGAAGAGAGAAGAGGAAAAGGAGGAGAGAGGAAGTGGGTCTTCGTAGCTGCTGCCTTTTTTGAATTGTTTGATCTCTTCCAAGTGATCATTTCTTTTCATCTTTGTATTTTTTTACTTTGAATGTTAAGAAAAATATAAGAATGATGATTATGGGCTTTGGATTGTTGATGATGTTCTAACTTTTCTTTAGGAATTTTGATTGATTGGGTGTTGTGATTAATTGTGATTCTTGCATATTTCAACAATAAATTGAGAGGGTAAATTGAATAAAAATGATTAGGTTGGATTCATGAGTGTTAAGTGACTTAATAGACCATGTGATTAATCATCTCGATAATTTGTACGTAGAGAGATCTCGTGTGAGTACCTGGTTGTTCATTAGAACACTTAAGAACTAATTGGGTTATAGGTTGATCGTTAATTAAGAGATTTCATTTTTAGTTATTGGATTTAATTAGGAATTATTAATTAGGGTTTAGTGATTATTACTTGAGAGAGAGTTATTCACTCCTTGATAGTATAGAACTGACACCATATTAACACATAAGTGACTAAATTAACATTGATGATAGGATAAATCCCTTCTTTCACAATTGGTTGATTTTCAATTGTAACTTTTATGTTGCTCAACTTCAATTCCATTTTGCGTTATTTTTATGAGTTAATTTTTTGACAATCACATTCTCATGTTTACTTTTCTGTTATATTTTTATTAATTTTTCTAAACCTTAGAGAACTTAAGATTAGATTAGTTCACACCTCCTCATAGGATCAGCCCCTCTTTTACTACAATTCATGACCAGTGCACTTGCGGTGGTTGAGGGTTTTAATTAGATTAAAACTTAGCAACATACAAGTTTTTGGCGCCATTACTGGGGAGGCGTCGAATTAGTTTAGTTCTAGTAGTTTAAGGTGTGTTCACCCTCTTGTGTCCGTGTACTTGCATGAAAAAAAGAGTTACTAGAAGTTTGAGTCACTGATAGGTGCTTAATCGATTATGAAATTATTTTATAACACTTAGCCATTATTAACATGAATTTGCTTAAGATACTCACTTTGACTCATATGTGATTTTAAGTATAATTCGGAAGCAAAGAAGTTAAAGTGGTCGAAAACCTTTATTTTAGTCATTTTCGAAGATTAATTTTTACTTGTCATCATGAAGTAAGAAGAAGAAAATTAAAAGACAAGAAAGAAGTGTTAAGTCAAAATGACTTTACATAAATGATTTTGGTGAAGTACAAATAATAATGAAAAACATACAGAAGCAATTGAAAAGCAAACGGAAGCCAAATTGAAAGCGAGGCGAATTAATAAAAATGATTTTAAGCTAAGAAAAAGCGGCGAAGAAAAATAGACGAATGAAAAGCAGATGGAAGAAAAACAGACGGATGAAAAGCAGAAGGAAGAAAAAGCAGACGGAAGAAAAGCAGACGAAAGAAAAACAGACGAAGAAAAGCAGATGAAGAAAAAAAGACGAATGAAAAGCAGACGGAAGAAAAGCAGACGAATGAAAAGCATACGAAAGAAAAAGTAGATGAAAGAAAAGCAGACGAAAAAAAAGACGAAGAAAAGCAGAAGAATGAAAAGCAGACGAAAAAAAGCAGACGAAGAAAAGAAGACAAAAGAAAAGCAGATGGAAGCAAACCACGTCAGATCAAGCATCAGTTTAAGTTAGTTACAGAACTCAACTGAATAACCGTTTCTTGAAAGAAACAAGAATCAAGAATTAAGAAGCAGTTGAAGACAAAGACTATAAATATGAGTCGGAGTTGAAGATTGAAAAAATTACATGAATTGCGGAAGTTACAAAAGTAAGAAATACTTGAGAGAAACTATTATGCAAAAAATCTAGAGCTATTTTTCTATAACAAAGCTCGAAAAGCCTTTCAGATTGAAAGTAGTACAGATAGCCTGCAGAGGCTAAGTGTGAAAGAATACTGGCTGTAAGAGACCTGAAGAGGCTCAGAGACAAAGAATACTTGTAAAGTTTTAAGAAGATAGTGAAATCTCATAAAGATATCTGAAGACTTGACGTAACCCACGGTTTAGGGTGAACCAGTATAAAAATCGTTGTGTCAACATCTCTCTACCCGTTATCTCTCTTATATTTAAATTTTCAATCTTACTAGTTGTTATACAAGTTTTTGAAAAATACTTTATAACTTTAGTTTTAAGTAGTTCTTGTGAAAAGAACAAGTTTCTTTTAACAAAACTTTTTAGAAGGGGCTTAGCGAAAATAAATACACAATTCAACCCCCCCTTCTTGTGCATTTGCATATCGTATAATAAGTCTTGTATTAACGTGTGATTCACTTCAATTGGTATCAGAGCTTGGTGCCCAAGAATCACCTTAACAAAGTGTGGATTAAAGATTATGGCGGAATCACATACATACATGCGTAGAAGGTGCTTGATACTAGACCTCCTGTGTTTAACGGAGAAGACTATCACTACTGGAAAGATAGGATGCGGTTGTTTATCGAATCTACTTATGTTGACCTTTGGGACATAATAGAGAATGGACCATACATACCAGCGGATGAAGAAGGAAATCTTATTCCACGAATCAGATGGACGGCTGATCAAAAGGTGAGCTTTCAACTAAACTCCAAAGAAAAGTTCTTCTTGAGTTGTGCCTTAAGCAGAAGTGAGTACGAAAAAGTCCACGGATGCGATACTGCGAAGAAGATGTGGGATACTGATTGAACCCAAGTTTAATATATAAGTGGCTACACTTTCATGGTTGTTAATGCACTTTTTGACTCTTAATTCATGATTTTTGTGCTTAAATTAGTCTCTTACAGTGAGCTTATGTTTTATGCAATTTGCTAGTAAAGTTGTACAAATTGAAATCAATTGCATCATAATTTTTCTAAGAACAATTGATACCACAAATTGTTATTTTATATTGTAGGAGAAAAGGAGTCAAGAAGGATCAGAAGAGTCAACACGGCATGAAGTCCTTAAGGCACGTCGCGGCGTGAACTAATCACCTCACCGCGGCGATGCTGCGACAAAATATAATTCCCACATCGAGGCGCATCAACACAGATCGTACGTCGCGACGTCAATAATTCAGCACGTCGCGACGAGCAAACCAGATCGTACGTCGCGACGTCCCAGACATCTCGTCGCGGCGAACAAGACAGAGCACACGTTGCGACGAATATTAATTTATACATCGCGACGTGCAGACGGATACCCGGACTCCAAATAGAGATTTCTCTCACTGTACCGACCCGGCCCGTGACCCATCCTTTAAATCCTGCCAAATTAGGTTATTATCATCATCTGGAGAGGGATCGAGAGACGAGGCAGAGAAAAGAGAGACGAGTGAAGAGAGAACAAAGAAGAGAGAGGAGAGATTCACGACCTTACCATCCAGGATTCCCTTCGGGGTTCCCTGGGTGAAATCTTTGTATAGTTTTCTTTTCATTTTCAGCGCCGACTCCGTCATGGGTAGCTTGGATTAAATCACGAGTTGTGAAGGCTTGGGTTACTATCGTGGCTTGGCATTTCTTTCTGTTGAAGATGCAGGATGGTGGAGTTCACCGAAAGGGTGTAGCTTAATCTGTAGTTTAGCTATGATTTATAAATGCCTAGGTTTAGGATTTGTAATTTGTAGTGAAGCTACTTGATTATAGCTAAATGTTTGACATTTAATGTGTTGTTCGGATTGGTAATTTACATTGTCACATTTAACTACATTGTTATGAACAAATCGAGTTGGGGTTTATTGCTTTGTAGTTAGATTAGCTTAATTAGAGTTTAATTAAGCGTTGAACAATGTAATGTGTTGTGGGTTTGCTTATGTAGAATTACGTGCTTAAATATATGAAGTCTCATATATGTCAACTTGTGATCTTGTTGATTCTCTTTATCCGCCTAGTTGTGTTTGATATTGAGTTGATGCTAGATTTCATTTGACCCATTGCATTGGCTAATCCACCGCACACTAAGATGCTTTTAACAAGGTTTTAAGCAATGGAGTTCATTGATTAAAGCCTTGGACTTAAAGAATCCTTTAAGGTTACGAGGCTCAAGAGCACTCATGGGGTCTTGAGAAATGGAGTCAGAGTGATAGAGTCCATCAATTAAGACCACGGACTTAAAGATAGTTCTTTAAGGTTTACCATTCAAACTGAGTGATTTCTAATCCCACCGCACACACTAAGATGAGCTTAACGGGATCTTGAGCAATGGAGTTCATTGATCAAGATCCCAGACTTAAAGAATCCTTTAAGGTTCTGAGGCTCAAGAGCACTCAATGGGGTCTTGAGAAATGGAGTCGAGAGTGACAGGAGTCCATTAATTAAGACCCTAGACTTAAAGTGAATTCTCTAAGGTTTACCATTCACACTTAGTTTTGAATTGTGATAGCCGAAGCTCGTTTTCAAGAGGATTTTATCACTTGTTTTAGTATTTTCTTTTTCTATTTCCAAAAAACAAAATCCAAAAATACTTTTTTACATGCTTTTTAGTGTAGTTAATGTTTTCAAACAAAACCCCCTTTTCCTTACTGATTTCACTTGCATTTTATGACATATAGGGTAGCTTAGGTCCATTTCATTAGGTTCAGATTAAGTGAGACGACCCGAGGTTGCATCCTATACTGCAGTCTTGGAATTTATTATTTTTGACCGGTTTTCAAGGATTGATCGAAAGATCGAATCGACAGAGCCTCGATCAAAATTGGCGCCATTGCCGTGGAACCAAGTATTTGGTTTACCATCGGATAGCCATTGTCATTTTTGACTTGTCGTTGATAATAGGAATAATTGTTTTTGTTTGCATTTAGTATAGTTTAATTTTTACACTTGTTGATAGTATAGGTTTGATTTCCCTTTTTGCACACGCATACGTCATACTTTGATTTTATCTCTTATTTTTCACATCTCTCATATACACACTCATACATCCATACTCTCGCATTCATCGCATTTCACTTTTATCTGATCTTGTGTGAATGTGAACATTTTTGTTACCATTCTTTTGTTTGTGGATTGCTTTTTGGTGCATGCCCAGGAATGGTAAACTTGTTCAGTTCTATCCTGAAGTTGAGAGACATTTGAGGAGACTTAGGAAAGAAAGGAAAGAACAAGAGAGAAGGAGAGTAGTTGAAAGAGATAGTGAGAATATGGCTGAGAATCCTGATTATCCTGTTCACCAACCTAGAAATGGGACTAATGGAGGAAATGGTGAGCATGAGAGTAGGGAAAATAATGATAACCAGAGGCGTGGGACAATTAGGGAAGCAACAACCGATGTTCATTATGATCCATTTCTCGCCGCTTTCTAATTTTGATGTTAATTTTGAGATTAAAGGCTTATTGATTAATTCTCTTCCTAAATTTCATGGCTTGGCGGGGAGAGGATCCATATATGCACCTCTGAGGCTTTGACAATGATCTGCGAGTATGAAGCCGATGGAGCTACCTTGGATCAAGTACTTTGGAAGGTGTTTCACTTGTCATTGGAGGGAAAGCAAGAGAGTGGTACATGAGTCTTAGGGCATGTGGCCAATGCTTACCATAGTTGGGCCAATCGAGGAAGGCTTTTACGGAGAAATACTTTCCGGCCTCGGGACATCTTCTATGAGGAAGGAGATTTACTCAAATTTGAGAATACGATGAGTCATCAGACGATTATTGGAATCGCTTCCAAGATCTTTTATCCAGATGCCCTCATCATCGATTCTGATGAGCAATTGGTCTGATGCTTTTATGATGGGTTGAAGAGCCGGGAGAAGGGTATGTCATCGGAGGATCTCGATTGACCTTACTGACATTGGAAGCATGGGATTTGATCAAGAAGATGGCCTTAAACCATCAGTGATGCAAAGGTCGAGATCAAAGAGGAGTGCATGAGTTGGGGCCTTGACGGCTCAAGCTAAAAGAATGGAGAGCCTAGAGTTGAAAGTGGACTCTTTGGAGAGTCGGATATCATCACGCCTATCTTGCATCCTTCTTTGGTGAAGAATTTGAATGTACAACGCCTACTTCTTCAACAGAGCTTACCGCACCTAGTTGTGAAAATTGTGGGTCGGTAATGCATATTTCGGCGTTGCCGGTAGATATGAGGAAGTCTCGGCAATGTATCAAGGCAAGCAGAATCAGAAATGGGACCCATACTCCAACACCTACAATGAGGGATGGAAATCCAATCCAAGATTCAGTTGGAGGAATGAGGAGAACAGAGCTCAGGGCAGATTTTCACAAGGAGGAGGAGCTGGCACTTCCACTAACCAGTTCCCCAATCAACAGCAAGCCCTAGTAGTCCCACTAAAGGAGGATACCAATCAGTTGCTCCACAGTATGATGACCTTGATGAAGGAAGAAAGGGATTCCAATGCTAACCAGTTTAATGCAATTGCTTCTTTGATTCAACAGGATTCCTCAAAGACTGCTGCCAGATTCAATGCCTTGGAGAAAAGAATGGAGCAATGGGAGACCAACGCCGAGAACATCAATTCTTATGTCACTCAGTTGTCCAACAACATGAGTGAAAATCAGGCAAAAAGCAGTGGGACCATTCCTTCCAATACTATGATGAACCCGAAGAGTTTGAATGCCATTGCCCTCAGAAATGGGAAGCAAGTGAGGTTTAAGCCTCAAGATGATGAAGAGCCATGTGAGGATGAGATTGATAGTGAGTCAGTACCTCCACTACAGGATAAGATTAAGAAATCAGAAAGTGTGAGGGAAGAAGAGCTTCTGAAAGAGAGAAAGCAAGCTTCAAGGAGCAAGGGAACTACTTTAGAGAGTTCCAATGATCAAGCAAGAGATGGTGAGTCAAGCAAGCAAGCAGGTAAAGACAAGGAGGTAAGTATTCAAGGCCTTCCATTTCCCAATTCATATTTGATGAGTAAGCGTTTAAATGAGAGACAACATGAGAAAGAAATCATTGATTTGTTTGGGAAAGTTGAAGTGAATGTCCCTTTACTTGACTTGGTGAAGAGAGTTAAAACTACGGTAAATATTTAAAGGATTTGTGCACAAACAAGAGAAAGTTTAGGCCGAACGAGAGAGTCCAGGTAAGTTCAAATGTGTCTGCATTGTTTAAGCCCCAAATTCCGGTTAAGTGTCAAGATCCTGGATCGTTCACTATCCCTTGTGTTATAGGAAAAGTGACTATCGGTAGAGCATTATTAGATTTAGGGGCTGCCATTAATGTGATGCCTAAGTCAGTTTATGAGGCCTTAGGAGTGAAAAGTATTAAGCTTACATCCGTTGTCCTCCAGTTGGCTGATAGATCCTTTAGGCATCCAGTTGGTATCATTGAGGATATCTTAGTCCAGGTTAAAGGGTTAGTATTTCCTGCTGATTTTTATGTTCTTGACATGTCTACTGAGGTTGTGCAGGATACTTCACTGATTCTTGGACGACCCTTCCTTCGGACAGCAAGTACCATGATTAGCATGAAGGAAGGGAAGATAACCATGGAGGTTGGCGATCAAAGGGTGAGCTTCAACATGTATGAAGCAATGAAGCACCCCGTGAGGATTACTCCTTGCTTGGAGTAAATATGCTTGACACGGTTATTGATGATGCTTGTTGTGATTTTGCACAAACTTTGACATCTTCATCTGACACTCTTCTTGGAGAACATTTGCTAGCGATGATTTTGTAGAGAGACTCCAAGTCGGGAGTTGGATCTTGAGCGCACGAGCCAAGCCATTGGGATGAAGCTCGGATTTTACCGGGTGACTATCCCAAGTTTGAGGACCCGCCATGAGACCGGGTTGTTTCTCACCCTACATTCTCTTTATATTCATGCATCTAGTTTAGAAATGATGTAAATTGTTGTGTTGCATGAATATCTTGATTAAGTGTGGGGAGAAACCTAGCGAGAGAGTGGTATGTAGTTAGGTAGGATTTCATTCATTGTTGAATAAATTGCTTTCCTTTGTTAGCTTTATATCTTTTCAAGAAGTATGACATTGCTTGGAGGATTGATTTTGGGAGATTGATTGTTTTAGATTGAATATTTCGGATTAAGTCGAGTTGTGTTTACATTACATTCGTTTGGATGCGTCGTGGCGTGTTCTCTTATTCATTCATACGTCGCGACGTATCTCGCTCCTCCGGCGATACGCCGCGACGTGGTGCATTTCTTCGCCACGACGCCCCATCGGTTGAAATACCATTGTTGCCCTTTTCGCCCCGCGATGCATGCGTTTATCCATAGCCCTTTTTTGTCTTTTCACGTCGCGACGTCTGGTCTCCTTCGCCGCTTCCTCTTCTTATTCTTTTTCTCCTTCATTTCTTCTTCTTTTCCTTTCCCGCCGTCGACGTTGCTCTCGCCCTCTCTGTTCGCTCTCTACGTGTTCTTTGTGTTTCGGCCATCTTCCTTCTTGCGTTTCGACTTGAGAAGTGTCCCATTATCTTTCTTTTCTGTATTTTCATCTTCCATATTCGTAGGTTTGAGTTAGGGTTTCCAACGGCGATTGCTCGCCACGATCGCGTCGAGAAATCGCCATACGCCGCGATGACGAGTGCATTGCCTCGTCATGACGTATAAGTACCTTGTTTCGCCATGACGCTCGCTTCGCAAGCGTCGCGACGTCTGATCGAGGACTTAGCAGCCATGACATCGCCCACACGTCGCGACGAGGAGGCTGATTTTTACTTGATTTTTTTTATAATAATTTTTGTTGTTTTGTTTCTTTTTGTTTGCAGGATATGCCTCGCACCAAGAACGTCAGTAAGTCCCATCGTCCAGAATGCCCTTCTCATGTCCTTCCCTTACCCCCACACTCGCTTGAGGAGTTTACTTCAACCCCACCTGTTTCCCCTCATCCCGCCGTCTCTCCACCTTCCTTAAGGGTTTTCTCCGCCAATTCTCCCTCTCCTCAACCCTCACATTCATCCCACCACCATTCCCCTTCCCATTCTACCTCTCTCCCGGTTTATCCGGAGTATCTTCGCTCGGCCGCCAAGATCGAGGGCAGGCCATCATCAAGGAAAACCTTTTCCTTCGACCCCCGCCACTAACCCATTCGTCTGCCAGCTCTTCACACTCCACCTCATCACCCTTGCTTAGTCCCGTACCTCTGGGAACCTCACCTTCGTTCACCAGTACTATACCTGTGCACGCTACTCAGGCTCTTATGGCATTGCATTTCGTGGTGTCTCCATTCCTCGTGCATTTACTTCCATCTCCATTCGGGAGCATTATCAGCTTCCTCCCACACCCTGTTGCCATTACGTGAAGCTCATACATGAGTACCCGTGGGATGATGTTCTTCATACTCTCTGCCCTGAGGGTATTGAATGGTATCAACCCAGGGGCGCTCAACGTTATCTCCGCCGTGCTGACCTTCGCTCTAAAGCCCGTCCGTGGCTTCATTTTATTTGCAACAACATCCTCCCTACCTCTCACCTAGCCATGGTTCCCAAGGAGCAGGCTCTGTACATTTATCTGTTGATGGTCGGCCGGCCAGTCGATCTCGCCCATGCCATTACCTCTGCCCTTCGTCAATGCATCATCTCCACCAACCCCAACCATTCTCTCATCTTTCCTCACCTCATCACTGACATGTTTCGGGCCTATCGGGTCCCGGAACATCCGACCGACCTTACCTTTGAGCCTACCCCTGCTTTCAGGTACATCCGTCTCCGTCAGCCTCGTGCCCCTTCCCCACCTTCTTCTTCTTCTCCTTCCCCTGCTATTTCTGCCCCTGTTCCTTTTGTAGGTGTAAGTCGACTTGTATGAAGATTTAAGTCGACTTATACCAGTTCGGTACTAATAAGTCGACTTGTATGCCGTGTAAGTCGACTTATGCGTATCTGATCTGTGAGATTGTTAGAGTAGTGCCTAAAGGCAATCCCTTTAAGCGCTTTTTGTTCATAGTCGTATACGGACTTTATGAATAAATAAAGAAAGGCATGTTTCATTTATTTGATGTTCTTTATGAATTGATATTGATCTTTAATCAAATTAATGAAGTCCATGATATATGACATAGCATGAAGGAAATTATGATGTGATCATAATCACGAGATTCCTATCATGTGCAATTATGTCGATATCTAAATTCTCCTAGTCATAGGATTAATGAGGCTGGACATCATTAATCCGGATGAGACTAACATATGTTATACTCCTTGATTGGATCAGCGGTGGATCTCGAAGCGATAAATATGGGATATTTAGAGTTGACATGTGGATGCTTACTAGCGGTAGTAAGTACATTGGATGACACGCCATGAGATCATCACATGGATGTCCTATTCTAATGTCGGTGATAATCTCATCATAGCAATGGTGCAAGTATCCTTAGACTTGAGGTGCTCGAGGATATCTTGAATCTTGATTACGTGCTTTGACTCCATTCCTTGTTGCCTTTACAGAGGTCGCTCATAGGGTGGTGCTTGGGTGCAGTTTGAGGTATTGAAGGTGGCTGAATAGCCAATAGAGACTATCTCTAAAGGTATCCACGCAGAGAGCAGAAAACCTAACGGGACAAACCCTTTTGACCGTGCATAGCTAGAACAAAGTAAAGGCTGCTAGACCCTACCTACGTCCTTGGAGAGCTTGAATCAATGGAGAAGAAAGCGATGAGCGATGGTGTGAAGAGAAGAGCTTAGGATTTTCCAAAATCCTTTCTTCTTACTCCTTTTCCAAAACCCATGAACCATCCTCATCTTCTTACCTTTTTATATGTCTTTTTAACACTTAAAAGACACATTCAAGGCTTATGGTGGAGAGAGTCCCACGTAAGCCACTTTATATATATATATATATATATAAAGTTAAATGGATTAGCCTCCTCCTCCATCTTCCACGTTCATAGCATATATATATATATTTTAATTAATTATTTAATTAATTAATCATATATATATATGTATATATATTGCTGAAGTGGTCCGATCACACTGAAATTGGTCTACCGCCTCACAGGGTCCCATATGGGATAAACCCCGAAAACCTTTTTCAACAATATCGATGTCGCGATCTCATCGGGATCCATTTAATCCTATTGCTCTCCATAATTGGAACTCGTCAATACTATTTTACTGATTCTCTGAAACACTCTTATCGTGTGACCCTTTAGGTTCCGGTTATGTTGGCCACTTAGATTAACACTTAATCTAAGCAAGTCATGAGCGCGTCTAGCAACACATCATGACCCCAATTGACCGAAAAGTAATTGGTTTGATGAATTCATCACGAACGGATCACGAACCCTTCCATGTACAATTCTTGTGCAATTCGTCCTTTCATCATCCTATACCCCACTTGGTTATGAGTATGGTCAAAGTGTCAACTCTTACTAGACTAAGTCTAGCCCAAGTGATATCAGTTCCTGTCTTAGGACTCATTACTTTATATGTCCATGAAGACACTCTTCATGACATATTTATGCTCTAGCCAGAGACTTAAAGTAATGATCCTGACAAGAGGCCATGGGTATCATCTTCTGCTATCACAGAAGTGGTGAATCCTCTATTGGCTACTCAATTACCTTGAATACCTCAAACTGCACCCAAGCACCACCTATGGCGACCTCTGTAAGGCAACAAGGAATGGAGTCAAAGCACAGAATCAGTATCCAAGATATCCTTGAGCACCTCAAGTCTAAGGATACTTGCACCATTGCTATGATGAGATTATCACTGACATTAGAATAGGACATCCATGTGATGATCTCATGGCAGGTCATCCAATGTACTTACTACCGCTTAGTAAGCATCCACATATCAACTCTAAATATCCCATATTTACGCTTTAGGAGATCCTTGCTTGATCCAATCAAGGGTATAACATATGTTAATGCGTGGGATTAATGATGTCGGTCTCATTAATCCTATGACTAGGAGAATTTAGATCTTGACATAATTGCACATGATAGGAATCTCGAGATTATGATCACATCATAATTTCCTTCATGCTATGTCATATATCATGGACTTCATTAATTTGATTAAAGATCAATATCAATTCATAAAGAACATCAAATAAATGAAACATTCCTTTCTTTATTTATTCATAAAGTCTATACATGACTATGAACAAAAAGCGCTAAAGGGATTGCCTTTAGGGCACTACTTTAACAATCTCACGCGATCTTGTACCGCATAAGTCGACTTACGGTATACAAGTCGACTTATTAGTCTCGACTGGTATAAGTCGACTTACATCTTCATACAAGTCGACTTACACCTACAAATCTCCCACTTGACCTAAAGCCAATCTCCTTGGTATCTAATACCATAAGCGAGTACATGAGAATCAAAATTCTTTTGTGACAATGGCTTCACAGCGGATCGACAATGTTACGCTCTGGAATTCTCTCGATCGCGACATCACCTCTGGCAATGATCTCTCGAATAAGATGATATCTGCGGAGTACGGGTTTAGATCGTTGGTGAGACCTTGGTTCCTTTGCCTGAGCAATAGCCCCATTGTTGTCACAATACAACTGTATGGGCCCATCATAGCTAGGAACCACACCAAGTTCAGTAATGAACTTCTTGATCCAAACAGCTTCCTTTGCTGCCTCTGATGCAGCAATGTACTCTGCCTCGGTCGTTGAATCAACCATCGTTTCTTGTTTGGAATTCTTCCAACTGACTGCTCCGCCGTTCAGTGTGAAAACATAACCTGACTGGGATTTTGAATCATCCTTATCAGATTGAAAACTGGCATCCATATGCCCGCTCACTTGGAGATTTCCATCTCTATATATCAAGAAAACATCCTTAGTCCTTCGCAAGTACTTGAGGATATTCTTGACAGCCACCCAGTGACCCTCACCAGGATCCGATTGGTATCGCTCGTGACACTCGTGAGCATACGATACATCCAGACCTCGTACATAACATAGCATACATGATCGATCCTACTGCAGACGCATACGGGATCTGATCCATGCGCATCCTCTCATCTTATGTCTTAGGACACATAGATTTCGAGAGTGTTATCCCATGAGACATGGGAAGAAACCCTCTCTTGGATTGCTCCATGCTAAACCTCTTTAGCATCTTGTCTATGTACGATGATTGTGAAAGACCAAGCAACCTCTTTGATCTATCTCTATAGATTCTTATCCCAAGGATATAAGTTGCTTCACCAAGGTCTTTCATCGTAAATTGTTTGGACAACCAAATCTTGACTGATTGCAACATAGAAACATCGTTTCCGAGTAATAATATGTCATCTACATATAACACAAGGAATACGATTGCAGTCCCATTAACCTTCTTGTACACACAGTGTTCATCCGGATTTTGTGAGAAACCAAACTCTTTGATTGACTCATCAAAGCGGATGTTCCAACTCTGGATGCTTGCTTGATCCATAAATGGATTTCGAAGCTTGCATACCTTTTCTCCATCGATGGAAGTGAAGCCCTCTGGTTGTGTCATGTACACATCCTCGGCCAGATTTCCATTAAGGAAAGCTGTCTTCACATCCATTTGCCATATCTTATAATCATAATGAGCGGCAATGACTAGGAGTATCCTAATGGATTTAAGCATTGCTACGGGGCTGAAGGTCTCGTCATAGTCAACTCCTTGTCTCTGACGAAATCCTTTGGCCACAAGCCTTGCTTTATAAGTAATCACATTACCATCCATGTCGGTTTTCTTCTTAAAAACCCATTTGTACCCTATAGGTTTTATCCCTTCAGGTGCATCAACCAAAGTCCATACTTGGTTTTGGTACATGGAATCCATTTCGGCTTTCATGGCGAAAGCCATTTTCGACTCGAACTTTTGAGAACCTCTTCATAGGTAGCGAGCTCGTCATCTTCTATGAGCAATCGTCATTCTGTTCACTTACGAAATCCATATTTCTCGGGGAGATCGTATCCTACTTGACCTCTGAACCGTGTGTAGTAGAAGGTTGAACTGTTACTTCATCCGAATGAGTGGCAGTCTCGAGTTGAGCGGTTGATACGTATGCATTTGAGCATCTTGAACTTCTTCAAGTTCAACTTTGCTCCACCGTCTTCTTGGAAGAAACTCTTTCTCTAAGAAGACAACATGCTTTGAAACAAACACCTTTTATTCCTCAAAGAAGGTAGAATTGATATCCCATGGTCTCTTTAGGATATCCTACAAACAAACACTTGTCGACTTTGCTTCAAGCTTATCATTTGAATCCGCTTCACGAAGGTGACAACCCCAAACTTTCAAATGAGAAAGATAAGGTTTTCTGTTAGTCCACATCTCATATGGAATAACATCAACTGTCTTAGAGGGAACTCTGTTTAACAAATAAACAGCTGTCTCGATTGCATACCCCCAAAAGGATTTTGGTAACTTTGCAAAACCCATCATAGATCGTACCATATCCAACAAGGTTCGATTTCTCCTTTCAGCCACACCATTGTGCTGTGGTGTGTAAGGAGGAGTCCACTGAGATAAAATGCCATTATCTCTGAGATAATCCAGAAACTGTTGGTCTAAGTATTCTCCGCCACGATCGGATCGTAATGCCTTGATACTTTTACCAAGCTGGTTTTCTACTTCATTTCTGAATTGTTTGAACTTTTCAAACGCTTCAGATTTGTATCTCACCAGATACAACTACCCATATCGAGAATAATCATCGATAAAGGTAATGAAGTAACGACAACCACTTCTAGCATGGATGGACATCGGACCGCATACATCTGAATGTATTAGGTCTAATACTCCAGTCGCTCGTTCACCCTTTCCCTTGAAGGGTAACTTAGTTATCTTGCCTAATAAACAAGATTCACATGTGTCATATGATTTATAATCAAATGACCCTAAACTGCCACTCTTATGGAGCTTAATGATGCGTGTCTCATTTATATGGCCCAGCCGACAATGCCATAAGTAAGTTGACTTTAAATTATCTCTTTTATGTCTTTTGGTGTCATTGACATTCATAATTGGATGAGACATATCTAATATATAAATACCATTGCATAATGTACCAGTACCATAAAGCATTCCATTAGAATTAATAGAACAACCTTTGTTATTAAAATTCAAATGGAAACCAGCTCTATTTAAACAAGAAACAGACAATATGTTCTTTGTCAAAACGGATACAAAATAACAATCATCCAATTCAAGTACAAGCCCAGTGGGGAGAGACAAAACATAGGTTCCTACGGCTAATGCAGCAACTCTTGCTCCATTTCCAACACGCAGGTCTACTTCTCCCTTCATGAGCTGTCTACTGTCCCTTAGGCCCTACAAATCATTACATATGTGTGAGCCACAACCAGTATCAAATACCCAAATGTTGTGATCAGAAACAGTATTAACCTCAATGAAAAACATACCTGAAGTAGTTGAGGCATCTGATTCCTTCTTCGCTTGGTGACTCAGATAGACTTTGCAATTGCGCCTCCAATGGCCATCTATACCACAATGGAAGCAAGTTCCTTTCGGGCGCTTCTTTGGTCTTCTTCTTGATGGCACTTCCTTTGGTTTCTTGGCCTTCTTCTTCTTTGGGTTCTTTTCTTCTTTGAACCGTAAGAAGAAGTACCACCATTAGCACTGCTTACTATCATTTTGATAATCTTTCATTTGTCTTGAAGCAGATTGATCAACTCGGTATTGTTGTGGATATTTGGTTCATCCGATAGTTTAACACGAACCGTGAATAACTCTCGGACAATCCAACCGAATTAAGTCTATACTTAACTCATAATCCATTACAAAACCTAAGACGGCCAATCTCTCAATATAGCCATTCATGTTCGGGGCATCTCGCATGCGAGATGTCCTGGAGCCATCTTTAATGGTGAAGAGAAGCCTTGAGGTCTCGAACCTTTCAGGCCGAGCTTGCTCATCAAACACTCCCTAAGATGAAATACTATAGTGTGAGCATCCATGGACTCGCCGCTCGCAGACTCTGGTGACATCGAGGCAAGCATAATGCAAGTAGCCATGTCACTGTCCTTTAGATGCTTACGATATGCCTTCTGATCCTCATCAGAAGCATCGACAGCAGGTGCATCTGGAAGTGGAACATCTAGGATGTATCCCAGTTCCTCAGATCTGAGAACAATTCTCAGATTCCTTAGCCAGTCAAGAAAATTCGGTCCAGTTAACTTGTTGGAATCCATTAGCGAGCATAAGTTCACACTGGAAGACATCTTCAACCAACCTAAACGGAAAGAGAGAAAGAATGTTAGAATAGGAAAAGATGCATAATCATAAGGACTTGAATGATATGCAAAAAGCTCCCACTAGTTTCATAGAATCCATAACCCTCATTACGAATCCAAAGAAACAAAATGACATAATGTCCTAGTGGGTTGATATCCGATATTGCTAAGAATGACCTTGGGTTTACCCAACAAGCCACAACTTAGGTCAATCGGTAGGTATCGAACATACCAATTGCATCACCGATAACCGACATTAAGAATGACCTTGGGTTTACCCAACAAGCCACCTTATGTCTCGGGAGGTATCAGATATACCAATTACATCTTAGACACAACTATCGATCGTCTATCAACTTGTTGATGTGTGCACTTACATTGGGTTATCAACTCTTTGATGCGCATACATCGATGTATGCTACCCAATTCGCCTCTGTCCACGTTGACCTTGAGTTTACTCAACAAACTAACGCTTCTAGTGAAAACCAACCCATTAATCCGAAAATCACATTTTCATGGTTCGAACATATCCGTATAGAGCGAGCTTGGGTTTACCCAACAACCCAACCCTATAAGAACTCTGGTTCTTACCATATTAATGGAAGGCGTTAGTTTTCATATGATTTGAGGGTTTTCAGGTCTCATCTTCTTCTTCTCCAAGCTGTAGGATTATAGTCACCATGACTATATGGCATGACTTAGGGTACTTCATCAATCACATTGAATTTATACCTAAAATCATCCATCATCCCTCCTTTGGATGTTATAAGTCGACTTGTGTATGTATAAGTCGACTTATGCCTCTGTGTAAGTCGACTTATGCATGTGTAAGTCGACTTATTTAGCTGTACACGAATAAGTCGACTTGTACAATTGTGCAAGTCGACTTATGCGTCTACAGTGCACCAAACAAGTCGAGTTATGAACGTATAAGTCGACTTGTGCAGCTGGAATTGCTATCTTAATCGGCTAATTTCTCAATTCTTGTAGTTCAAATTCACAATACCAAGTCTAATACACTTTACCTTGATGTACCAATGAAACACTTTCATTGTTGCTTACCATATATAGTCAAAACTATACATGAAGAATTTGAAATCAGTGAATACACTGTTATTCACTTGGATCTCCAAATAATTCGAGAATATCAAATTATCACCCTAAGTATCTCTAGGTATTCTACACTTTATCAAGACTACTTCGGCACATGTCACAAAATTTGTGACGGCCAAAATAATCAAGATAAGGGAATATACTAACGAGACGCTAATAAGACATATTTGACATCCGAAAATTATTTGGAAACCTAATTTCAAGAAATTCAATTAGGAAAGCATACAACATCAATGTAACACATTTTTAATCACATTAAAAATGATCCAAGGCATTGGAACTGAAATCTACACAATTTCTTAGTTCAAACAAAACAACTCCAGCAATTTTCTCAAAACTGCCAAGTTCTATGTTTTGCTTGAAAAACCCATTGAAACAATTTCAATAAATTCTGAGAAAATTACAGAGGTTACTACATGTTCCCAACATGCTCCATGAATTTTTTCAGGATTTATTTCCATCAAAAACTCATACAACCTCAGCAACTAAGCCAATGCAGAATCTGTGTTCCTCAACACAGCTATTCCCAGCAGCACACAATAAATTCTCAAAAAAATAGTAAATCACCTTGAGTCCTAAGACATGAACTGATATCACTTGGGCTAGACTTAGTCTAGTAAGAGTTGACACTTTGACCATACTCATAACCAAGTGGGGTATAGGATGATGAAAGGACGAATTGCACGAGAATTATACATGGAAGGGTTCGTGATCCGGTTCGTGATGAATTCATCAAACCAATTACTTTTCGGTCAATTGGGGGTCATGATGTGTTGCTAGACGCCGCTCATGACTTGCTCAGATTAAGTGTTAATCTAAGTGGCCAACATAACCGGGAACCTAAAGGGTCACACGATAAGAGTGTTTGAGAGAATCAAGTAAAATAGTATTGACGAGTTCCAATTATGGAGAGCAATCGGATTAAATGGATCCCGATGAGATCGAGATATGTCCCGATGAGATCGCGACATCGATATTGCTGAAAAAGGTTTTCGGGGGTTTATCCCATCTGGGATCCGTAGAGGGTAGGTAGGACCAAACCCAGTGCAGACTGGACCACTTGAGAATATATATACATATATATATATGATTAATTAATTAAATAATTAATTAATATATATATATATATGCTATGCACGTGGAAGATGGAGGAGGAGGCTAATCCATTTAACTTTTTATATATATATATATATATAAAGTGGCTTACGTGGGACTCTCTCCACCATAAGCCTTGAATGTGTCTTTTAAGTGTTAAAAAGACATATAAAAAGGTAAGAAGATGAGGATGGTTCGTGGGTTTTTGAAAAGGAGTAAGAAGAAAGGATTTTTGGAAAATCCTAAGCTCTTCTCTTCACACCATCGTTCATCAAGCTTTCTTCTCCATTGATTCAAGCTCTCCGAGGACGGAGGTAGGGTCTGCGACCTTTACTTTGTTCTAGCTATTCACAGGTCAAAAGGGTTTGTCCGGTTAGGTTTTTCGATCTCTGCGTGGATACCTTTAGAGATAGTCTCTATTGGTTATTCAGGTTTGAATCTTCATACCAACACATAGATCCACGGCCTTGGGAAGGTCCCGTGACAAAAATTTTGTTTTCCCTTTTGGTACATGTGATGTACCTCCCAGGATTTTCCTACACCTTCCCCTCCTGTTCCTCCTATTCTTGTTACTCCACCCGCGGCTCCTCCTCGTGATCACATTCCTTCCCCTTCCGTCTCCTCTGATTCCATCGCCCTTCTTCGCAGCGACTCGCAACGCATGGAGGCTCAGATGGCTGCAGACCGCCAGTATGTTCAATCGATGTTAACCCTTATTGCGGATCGCCTGCAGCTGCCCATCCCTCCTGCTCCCCAGGATTCTTCAGCTGGTCCTAGTACTTTCCAGGCTGCTCCTCCGGACTCACCAGCTGATGACCCTGTGGCTTAGTTTGTCTTTTTATTGTTTTCTTTTCTTGTTTTTCTTTCCTTTTATCGTCTTTTCCTTATGTATTTAGTTCATTAGCTCTTTAGTTTCTTTTGTACTTGACTTATTCCATTAATGATCAATCTTTCGTTTCGATCCCTTCATGAGTTTCTATGCTGTTGCGCTTCATTTCCATTCTCATTGAGGACAATGTGTGTTTCAAGTGTGGGGGAGTTGTTTCCCTATTTATTTTTCACATTGCATGACTGTTGATCGTATGTTTCATTGAGGATAATATGAATTGTGCTGATACACTTGGGGATTTTACATTGTTTCTGTCATTCTGCATTTCTTCGCCGTGACGAGTGTCCATACGTCATGCGCTAAGCGTTTCTTCAGATTGTGCACGTCGCGGCGTCACCATTGAAACGTCATGACGTCCGCGACGTCATGACGTCATTCCTATGCATGAATGATTCTGTGCTTAATTTTTCCACTCATTTCAAATTTATCTCACACTGGACTTTTATGGCTTTTGTGTCCAAAGCTTTTACTGGTTTCAAAACGATGCTTGAATTTTTGAAAACATTTTCCATCCTTTCAATGATAATTGGACTTGACAAAATTTTGCTTTCAACGTTTTCAGTACAAAGTGAATGGAAGCATGTTAACAAAATGGCCTTTTAAGTTTTTGGGACTTGAGTTTGTTCAGAGAGATTATACCCTTGTGGAAGGATATTTGAGCCATAATTTTTTTTTCTTTTATCTTTGTGTGCATCTACTTATTTCATTCTTTTCTAGAACTTGTTTCAATTCTTATTTGAAGCTTTATGGACTGAATTTTTGTTGATATGATAGAGGCGTTCTTTTCTTAACCCACTTTCCTAAACATCGTCCACTACACATTTATCCCTTGCTAGCCTTTTGAGCCATTCTATTATGAGCATTTGCATGCACATCTTTATTATGTCATCAGTTATTTTGCCTATGTCAAAAAAAAAGTGTGTCCAGGAAAGGACAATATCTCCAAAATGTTCAAAAATAATAATAAAAAGGGGAAAAGAAAAGAAAAGAAAAGAATAATATTGCATTACATTTATGCAACTGTGTCGTTTGACTTCTACTGTTGACATCAATTAGTCGTTTAGTGCATTTGCTCATATTTTCTTTCTTTTCATTCATCCATTTCATTTAGCCTTCCATACATCACAACCCTTTAAGACCTATTGATCTTCAGAATGATAGTTCTTGTGGTGGAGAAATAGAATTGACACAAGCTTATGGTAGGAGATTGATTAAGTAGATTGAGAGAGAAATATCCTTAGACACAAGTGAGCTGCGCGAATCTTGAGTGCTATCTCTTTTGTTCAATCTCTTGTTCTTAAATTCTTTCAATGTTTGTTCTGTTAACATCCTTCTTGTTTGCTGTGTTTGAATCCTAAGGAAGTGACTTGCGTTAATTTCATTTTATTGTTTTGAGCATGGCGGATATTTTCTTTTCCTCTTATATTCTTTTTGACTCTGGTAAACTTTGTCCAGGAGTACAAAGGTCTAAGTGTGGGGGAATTTGATTGAGCCAAGTTTATACTATAAATTGGCTGCATTTTCATAGCTACTTGTGCATGTGTTGACTCCGTATTGATGATTTTTGTGCTTAAATTGGTTCCTCATACTGAGCACTTTCAATTTCCAATTTGTCTGTAAATTGTCATGATTTGATACTTATTCGTTATAATTTTTATTGGGACAATTGATACTGCAAATTGTTATTATTTTGTTGCAGGAACAAAGGAGTCAACATCAGGAAGTCAACAGTCATACGTTCATCCACACGTCGCATGACGTGTTTTGATCCATATCATGCGAGCAAGTCACTTCCATACGTCATGGCGAATATTGATTCGACGTCGCGCGAAAGAGCCATCGCACACGTCGCATTTAATTTAATTTATTTCTTTTATTCGTCATGACGCATTTGGCGGATATCCGACCCTTTTATGGAAAGTTTGTCTCATTGTTTCAACCCGAGCCCGTGACCCATCATATAAAAGCTTACTATTTTTAGGTCACGGGGAGGAAGGAGATAGACGAGGCAGATTTAAAATACACAGAGACGAAGTCGGAGGCTTGGAACGCAGACTGGAAGCGAAGACCTTCACATTTTATCATCGCTCACCATCATCACAATCGTCGCCGCGTCTTCTCGCAACATGAGCATAGTTCATTTTCCAATGTTGGGATCGGCCGGAGTCATGCGTAGCTAAGCAACCTTCCTCTTGGAAATGTAGCAACGGTTTGAGTTCACAGAAGCTTCAAAGGGGAGTATCACGTAGTGTCGAAAGTTTAGTTATATTTATGCAAACTCCGAGTTGGAGGATGAATCGGTGTATCTAGATTAGCAATGTTATAGTTTAACAGTGTGCCGAACACTATGTTGAGATTTGGACAAGTGATTTGTAGAATGTTTTATGCTTAGTATATGATAGTTTCATATATGTCATGGGGTATTGCATTTATTATCTTCATCTACCTAGTTGTGTTTGATTGAGATTGTGGTGTTTTGACCCTATTGACCGATTGCATTTTCTTGTCTAATTTTCACACTAAGGTTTTCAACAAAGATTTAAATGATGGAGTCCATCAATTAAATCTTTGGACCTAAAGAGTCTTTTAGGTGTTGATCTCTCGAAACTTAGTGGATTTTGTCCCTGAAAATCATTTTTGAACTGTGATAACCTGAGCTTCATTTTCGAGAGGATTTCTATCAATTTGATTCCTATCCAATTTTATTTATTGCATCATTTACAAAATTTCAAAATATTCTTTTATACTTTTGTCAGTTTTGATTACTTTTCAGCTTTTGACAAAATACTAAACCCCGCTTATCAACTTCAATTGCAATTTTGACATTTAGGCTAGATTAGACCATTTTATTTGGTTCGGTTAAGTGAGACGACCCGAGGTTGCATTCTATACAGCAATCTTGGAATTTATTTTATTTGACCGGTTTCCAAGGATCGATCGTAAGGTCGAATCGACAGAGCCGTGATCAACCCACTTGACTCCAATGATGGTCTTGTCCTTTGGTGGAGCTACCAAATCCCATACATCATTTCGCTTGAATTGATTAAGCTCCTCTTGCATAGCTAAAAGCCATTTTTCATCTTTAAGAGCTTCTTCTATATTTTTGGGTTCTACCAATGAAATGAAGGCTGAATTACTCATATTCTCATAGATATTTCTCCTAGTTCTTACACCAACATTTAAATCACCAATAACTTGCTCCATAAGATGGTTCTTTGCTTTTGCCCATGATTTAATGTCGGGTACATGATTTTCTTCGTCTAGCTTCAATTCCTCAATCTTGGATTCAATTTCTTCAATTTTATTACCTGAACTTCCAGCATCATCATCAAAACAAACCTTTCTCGGGGGTGAAATCATATCATCAAATTTAACATGTATACTTTCTTCAACACATTTAGTCCTATTATTATAAACTCTAAAAGCCTTACTAGTTTGAGAATAACCAATAAACACACCAACATCAGATTTAGAATCGAATTTTCCTAAATTGTTGTTTCCATTATTATGAATGAAGACTTTACAACCAAAAGGATGAAAATAAGAGATGTTGGGTTTTTTACCTTTCCAAAGTTCGTAGGGTGTCTTATTTTTGTCTCTTCGCAAGTGCACCCTGTTGATGACGTAGCATGCGGTATTGACCGCTTCCGCCCAAAATGATTTAGGAAGATTGTACTCATTTAATATGGTTCTGCTCATTTCTTCAAGAGAACGATTCTTCCTTTCTACCAAACCATTTTTTTGCAGAGTCCTTGGTGTTGAGAAATTGTGCTCCATCCAGTATTTGTCGCAAAAACTTTCGAAAGGTTCACATTCAAATTCTCCTCCATGATAGGTTCTAATAGCAACGATCGACAAATTTTTCTCATTTTGAACCAATCTACACCATTTAGTAAATTCATTAACGGCATCACTTTTATTCGCAAGGAATCTTACCCAAGTAAATCTAGAAAAATCATCTACAATCACAAGGACATATAATTTTCCACTAAGACTAGCATGCCTAGATGGTCCAATCAAATCCATATGCACAAGTTCAAGAATTCTAGATGTGCAAATTTCTTTCTTTGGTTTGAACGATTCTCTAACATGTTTGCCTTTTAAACATGATTCACACAAGTGTTCTTTAACAAATCTTATTTTAGGCAAACCTCTTACAATGTCATTTTTCGAAAGCTTAGAGATTAGAGGCAAAGGTGCATGTCCTAATTTTCTATGCCATAAAAATGCATTTTCTTCTAATGTCACTAAACATTTTTCATTAAACGAACTATCATCATGTAAATCTACTATGTATGTATTTCCGTGTCTCAAACCAATGAAAGCTACATGACTGTCCTTCTTAACCATGCAATGTGATGATTCAAAACTTACATTAAAGTTCATATCACAAAGTTGAGAGACACTTAACAAATTATGTTTCAATCCATCAACAAGCAAAACATTGTCAATGGTTGGCAAGGGTTCCTTACCCACTTTACCAATTCCAATGACCTTACCTTTGTTGTTGTCTCCGAAAGTGACATAACCTTGATTCTTTGGTTTGATTTCCGCAAAAAGGTTCTTGTCTCCACTAATGTGTCTTGAACATCCGCTATCAATGTACCAAGTGCTTGACGGCCTTTCATCCCTTGCTTGTACCTACAATATCAACGTTCTTTCTTCTTATAGGTACCCAAGCCATTTTGGGTCTATTTTGGTTAGCCATATAAACCACATTAGGTGGTATTGTTCCTTTAATAACCCAAATTTTCTTAATCTTAACACATCTTCTAGTACTCTTGCAAGCAATTTCTATGTGACCATCTTTCAAGTATCTAGCACATTGAGCGATTTTTTCATCCTTAGTAAAATTGGAAATTAAAGAGCAATCTCTATCAAAAGGGTCATATCCTAATCCATGTTTAGAAATGGAATATCTTTGTAGCGATAACAATTTTTCAAACTATTCGTTTCCATTTGCGAATTTTCCAACCACATACGAAAATTCTTTTCTAAGTCTATCAAGCTCACAAATAAGATTTTCTTTTTCAATAAGACATACAGAATGATCTTCTTTTGGACTATCTAAGTCATCAATAGTCTCATGTAAGGCATTATTTTCAGCAACCAATTCTCGTATTTTCTTTCTTAATTTTTTGTTAATCTCAATGGCTTCTTCAAAATCAGCTTGCAAAGCATCAAAAGAATCTCTTAGATCTTGGTCATTGAAAGTTACCTCATTTTCATCATCACTTGATGAACTTTTTTCCATAAGTGCCAGGTTGTTTTCATCATCGCTTTGATATGCATCCTCTTCATCACTCCAAGTTGCCACCAGGCTAATTTTCCTTTTAACTTTGTCGTATTTGTCATTTTTCTGAAAGTTTGATGTGGAGGATGAGCTTTTGCATTCTCTTGCGAGATGTCCCCGTTTTTCACATCTTCAACATTCTTCGTTTCCTTTCTTTTCGTCATAGCCTTTTGATTTTCTTTCCGCGCCAAACCTCTTTCTTTCTACCTGTTTTTTGCCATTTAATTCTTTCCTTCGATTTTTGAGAAGTCTCTTGAACTTTCTTAAATTTCTAGCGTACATAGCTATTTCTTCGTCTTCCTCGTCTTCATCTATTTCCTCATCACTTTCACCAACAAAAGAAGTGTTAGCTTTAAAAGCAATAGATTTTTTAGGCTTACCTCTACCTCCTCTGGATTTGAGAATAATCTCATAGTTGATAAGTGATCCCACCAAGGCGTTGAATTCTAGATGATTGAGATCTTTGGACTCCATAATGGCGGTGACTTGTGAGTCCCATTCCTTTGGTAGTGAGCGAAGGATTTTCTTTACCTTCTCACTGTCCGACATATGTTTTCCAAGGTTGCCTAATCCATTTATGATTTCTGCAAAATGATCAAGCATAGTTGAAATGGACTCACCTTCCTTCATGACAAACATTTCATAGGCATGAAGCAGCATGTTGATTTTTGTCTCCCGGACTTGATTGGTTCCTTCATGGGTGATGCGAAGTCTCTCCCACATTTCTTTGGCGCTGGTACACGAGTTAACTCGGTTTCTTTCCTCAACTGTGAGAGCGCAATAGATTAGCTTCATCGCTTTAAGCGTTGATGTAGCTTGCCTCGATCATTGTCATCGTATTCCAGCTCGTTTTAACTCACCATTTTCTTTTAACGGTGGTTGTGGATCAAGATAATTATCTTCCAATATTCTACTCCTCGCTAATGATGTGGTACTTCATAGGATTTTTCCAAGAGGAATAATTAGTACCATTAAATAAAGGAGGGCGATTATTAGTATTACCTTCTTCCGCTAAGTTATTGTGTGCCATCCCTGGATACTTCTGCTCTGATACCAATTGTAAGTGATCTAGAAGGGGGGGTTGAATAGATCTTTAAAAATCTTTAAAAATTTCTACAAGAAAATCAGAAGTTAAAACACACAAAAACAATTTAGATAAATTTAATTGAAAAGTGTAGGGAAGAAGATCAAACACTTGTTTTTATAGAGGTTCGGTGCTAAGACCTACGTCCTCTACCTAAGCTCCCACTTAGGATTTTGCCAATCACTTTATTGCACACTTTGTAGTTGAGTGTGAACTTTTTACAACTCCACTTGACTTCCGGCTCAAGCTACCTTACAAACGATTTGTCTTATGGCACAAATCCTACCTCACACGTGACCTTCCGCTCGTCACTCAAATTGTAAAAGAAATATAGTAAAGATTGAAGAACAAGTGCTCAAAACAGTAGAGTAACAAAAATATGAGCAATAGTGAGCAATTTGAAGCAATAGAAGAGTATTTAGACTTGTGTAACTTATGTATACTCTTCTTCCATCATCCTCTATTTATACTTGAAGAAATATAGCTGTTGGAGCTCTTCTAGCCATTGCTTGTTTTGTTATAGCCATTCCTTGATAATCTCCATTCTATTTTTGGCTTATTGGACCATTGGAGCTGATTTGGTGCATCCATAAGTCGACTTGTCGAATGTATAAGTCGACTTGTTTCAACCATTTACGTAAAAATTGTAACTTCGCTCTCCAATAAGTCGACTTGTCCTATGCAAGTCGACTTGTCGTCCACGATAAGTCGACTTGTGTATGATAAGTCGACTTCTATTGTCATATCTCCATGTAAGTCGACTTGTATTGACTTCAATGGTAACATCCGACCAAATCCTCTATAATCCTTATGTTTTATGTCATTTTCTCTTAGAAGGAAACTCTCATCTTGATTCTTTAATGAATAAACACTTGCTCTTCTTGATTTGCACAACTCTTTCATTGAATAGTACCTGAAATAATTTCTTAACTAATTCTAGATATTTTATTATTATCAAAAAATAAAGGGATTTAATTTTTCAACCACCATTGGTCCAACAGGCTACACATGGTCGCTTGTCGGACATGTGTAGTACGTCCTGTTAGGATCACTCAAACCATCTGATATGTGATTTTGTGTTATTATATGACATTCATTGATTTTTTTGTAAATGTTTTATTGTATTAGAAACTGAAGTTGTTGAATATTGACTTGAAATTTAATTATTGATGCATGCTTTAGCTTATGCTTGACTATTAACTTGTTACCCACGGAGCCGTCGTGCTCACCCCCTTCCTCCCTCCACAGGTATTGAACGAGAAATTGGGTCGTCGCATCGGGAATGAGGCATTACTCCGATGCTTTTGTTTTTGAAGTCATACTTTTGGAAACAATGCTTTGGCTAGCATTTTAGACAAAGATTGGATTTTGTAAACTTTCTTTGGAATTTTTGTATCCAGGCTAAAATGCTCTTTAAAGCATTGTATTTGCTTATTTCATGTAAATATTAAAGGTTTTGAAGTTTCCATTGTATATGGTATATGTTTAAGCATGTATGGTTGTATGTTTGTAAAAGCAAGCATGAGCTTGTAGTTTCTTTATGATTTGGAAATGTGTTGATGTTTACGAGTTAGGTTAGAATGCCTAAGATTGTGTTGTTTCCATTTGGAGTTGATGTGGTTTGGTTGTTGGATATGTGTGAGAATTTGGGAGATTGAAGTGTTTTTGTGTAGGTGGAAGTTAGGTTGAAAAATTGAAGATTTTGGCTAGTGCATTTTTAGGGGAGGTGCTGTCCATTTTTTTTAAAAATGGGCAGCCACCTTGTTTTGACTTTTAGAGCATGTTAGAGTCTAAATTTGAGTGAGAGGTATTTCTTAAAGGTTGTAGAACTTATCAAGATCTTTAAAACGGTATAAAATGGGTTAATTTTCGACTTAAGATGAAAAAGTTATAGGCATTTGAAAATTTCTGATTACTATTCATTTGGTAATTTTCACTATTCATATGGTAATTAGCTAAACAACAACTTTAAACAAGTTTCTACTTCTTTTGATGATCGATATGCCTTTTGTTTTCTTCATGAAGGTTGTAAAACATCTTTGAATCTTTCCGATGATGACATATAGGACATTTTCGATTCTTTTATATCAAAAGTTGTAACTTTTCAATTTTGGCATGATGTAGGAGCAGTTAAGTTTGGAATAAACCTTTAAAGCAGCTTATGGATGACTTTGTTTTTAACATCCTCTTCGAACGGTATAGCGTTCCTAATTAGTTTTTGATAGACGCTAAATCTTTGAAATTCAGATTTTGAGACGTTTTCTGTTTTCATTTGACCTAGAGGCATGGAATTTCGGATTAGCTTAGGCATAGGAGTAGTTATGGGCCCTAAGCAGATCAAATTTTACTAGAGGATAATTAGGGTAAATTTATCAAGGTTTATTCGGATAACGTGAACTTAAGTTCAATTTGAGGTTTAATTAGTGGTGAGGAATCGCTCCCTCGTGAGATGTGTGTCC
The DNA here is from genome assembly GCA_029891385.1 of Erythroxylum novogranatense. Taxonomy (NCBI): domain Eukaryota; kingdom Viridiplantae; phylum Streptophyta; class Magnoliopsida; order Malpighiales; family Erythroxylaceae; genus Erythroxylum; species Erythroxylum novogranatense. Next base: position 31,542,820 of record CM057225.1, on the reverse strand, counting down.
AGATGTCACGCAGGACGTCGGACACGTGTCGCACCAGGGAGGGGTTCCAACAAACTTCCTATAATGCCCTCATAATTTTAACCCTTTCCTAACCACTTGTTCCACACTAATCTCAAGTTAATCTTAATTTTCTACTAATACTCCCAATAAAATCAAACCATGTAATAAATCATACAATCAACACAGTTCATGCTTAATAACAGCAATAAAAACAAATTTGGGGCCCAACAGAATTAGAGTGTGATGCTAGTGGGGTAGAAATAGGGGTTGTTTTGAGTCAAGAAGATACACCAATCGCATTCTTTAGTGAAAAGTTAAATGACACTAGGAAGAAATATTCTTCTTATGATCTTGAGTTCTATGCTTTGGACCGTGCACTTAAATGTTGGAGTGCATATTTATTGACAAATTCTTTCATTTTATATACTGACCATCAAGCTTTAAAATACATCCAAAGTCAGTCTAATTTGAGTAGAATACATGCATCATGGGTTGAATATTTGCAATCCTTTGATTTTGTAGTGAAGTAAAGGGATGGTCTAAGTAATGTTGTGGCTGACACATTGTCTAGGAGATACGATCTTCTTAGGTTTTGAGGACATTAAGAATTTGTATGAGGGAGATAGTGAATTTGGTGAGATTTGGGAGAGAGTTAGGGAAGACGGTGCTTTTATTGATTTTGTCATTCATGATGGTTATCTTTTCAAACTTGATGTTATTTGTGTTCCTTAGTGTTCTTTAAGAGACGTTATCTTAAAAGTAGTCTATAGTGGAGGCCTAGCCGGTCACTTTGGAAGAGACAAGACTTATGAATTAGCTAGTAGAAATTTCTATTGGCCCAAGATGTGGAAAAATGTTACTAAGTTTATGGAGGGTTGCAACACTTGCAAACAATCCAAGATGACAATTAGAGCTTATGGACCATAGATGCCATTGCATGTTCCAAATTCTCCTTGGGAAGATGTAAGTATTGTCTTCATTGTTGGCTTGCCAAGAACTAGGAGAAATCATGATTCTATAATGGTTGTTGTAGATAGATCCTCAAAGATGGCTCATTTTATTGCTTGTAACAAGACTAATGATGCATCTCATATGGTGAATTTTTACTTTGAAAATTTTGTAAAACTCCATGGAATTCCTAGAAGTATTGTTAGTGATAGGGATGTAAAATTTTTGAGCCATTTTTGGAAACATTTGTGGGCTAGATTAGGAACTACTTTGAAGTTTAGCACGACCTTCCATCCTTAAATGGAGGGTCTAACAGAAGTGGTCAACTAGAGTCTAGGTAACATTTTGATAAGCTTATTGAAAGGGAAAGTGAAGAATTCGGATAATCTTTTGGCCCATGCTGAATTTACATATAATAGTTCAAAGAGTTAGACAACAAACTTTACTCATTTTGAATTAGTTTATGGAGCTAACCCACTTGTTCCTTTTGATTTGAGTCCGATCCATTCTAGCATCCCATCCAACATGAAGGCCTAAAATAGAGTTCAAGAAATTGTCCAACTCCATTCCAAAGCCAAAGCCCACATTGAAAAGAAGAATGAGGCTTACAAGAAGTAAGCAAAAATGAAAGCCATTGTGGAATTCAAAGAGGGTGATGCTATTTGGGTACACTTAAGGAAAGAAAGGTTTCCTATAAAAAGGAAGAACAAGCTCATGCCAAGAGCAGAGGGACCATTTAAAATTCTCAAAAAGGTGAATCATAATGCATACAAGGTAGAATTACCAAACACATACAACATTTCAAATACTTTCAATGTTTGTGATTTAACCAAGTATGTGGAAGACACAATGCAATCCAACCAAGCCCAAGTCCAAGACTAAGAAGAAGCCTTTGAAGGAGAGGAGAATGATGGAGGTCCATCAAGCCAAACATTAGAAGATGTTACTAATATGGGCTTCAATCCAACAAGTAGTGATGAAGAAGGCATGGTGATTGAACCCAAGTTTATTATATAAATTAGCTATCCTTTCATGGCTTTTAATGTGCTTTTTGAATCTTAATTCGTGATTTTGTGCTTAAATTAGTCCCTTACGGTGAGCTTATATTTTATACAATTTGTTAGTAAAATTGTTGCAAATTGACATTAATTGCATTATAATTTTTCTATGACCAATTATATTGCAAATTGTTATTTTGTATTGTAGGAGAAAAGGGATTCAAAAGGATCAAAAAGCCAACAGGACGTGAGCTCCTTCATGCACGTTGCGACGCATCCAGAAGAAGGTGCGTCGCTGCGAAAACTAATTATCTCGCCGCGGCGCATCAACAGGCAACAACGCACCGCGGTGTCAATTAATTGTTCTTCCGTGGCGAGCGATCCAAGAAGTACACGTCGCGGCGCAGCTCCTTCCTCATCACGATGAATGGTCGGGTATCCGGACTTAATTTAGAGAATCCTCTCACTATTCTGACCCGACCCGCGACCCATTCTATAAAAGCCTTGCCAAATTAGGTTAAAAGGGGGATCGAGCATTCAGACAGATAAAGGAGACAGACAAGCGAAGAGATAACAAAAGAATTCATGACCTCACCACCCAGGGTTCCCTTCGGGGTTCCCTGGGGACAATTGTTACATAGGTTTATTCTTTCATTTCTACTGCCGACTCCACCATGAGTAGCTTAGATTCATTACAAGTTGTGAAGTTTCTAGTTGTAATGTGTGGTTAGGCATTTATTTTCTCCTGAAGATGTAGTGATGGCTGGAATTTACTGAACTTCAAAGGGAAGTAGCTTAATCTATAGTTTAACTATGGTTTATGAATGCCTAAGTCAAGGATTTGTAACTTGTAGTGAAGCTACTTGATTATAGTCTAATCAAATGTTGGATATTTAATGTATTGTTTGGGTTAGTAGTTTACATTGTCACATTTAACTACATTGTTATGAACTTCTGAGTTAGGGTTTATTGCTTTGTAGTTAGATTTGCTTGATTAGAGTTTAATCAAGTGTTGAACAATGTAATGTGTTATGGATTTGTTTATGTAGAACTTTGAGCTTAAATATATGAAGTCTCATATATGTCCACTTGTGATCTTGTTGATTCTCTTTTATCTGCCTAGTCATGTTTGATATTGAGCTGATGCTAGATTTCATTTGACCCATTGCATTGACAATTCCACCGCACACACTAAGATGCGCTTAACAAGGTTTTAAGAAATGGAGTTCATTGATTAAAACCTTGGTCTTAAAGAGTCCTTTAAGGTTCTAAGGCTTAAGAGCACTTAATGGGATTTTGAGAAATGGAGTTCATTAATCAAGATCCTGGACTTAAATAGAGTCCTTTAAGGTTTATCATTTCAAACTTAGGATTTGCTAATCCCATCAAATTAGTTTTGAACTGTGATAGCCAAAGCTCGTTTTCAAGAGGATTTTATCACTTGTCTTAATCTTTTCATTTTCTATTTTAAAAAACCCAAAAATAATTTTTACATGCTTTTACAATATTTTTTAGTTCTTTAATATTTTCAAAAATCAAAACCCCCTTTCCTTGCTGATTTCACTTGTGTTTTATGACATATAGGCTAGCTTAGGTCCATTTCATTAGGTTCCGATTAAGTGAGACGACCCAAGGTTGCATCCTGTACTGCAATCCTTAGAATTAAATTATTTTTGACTCGGCTTCCAAGGGTTTGATCTTAACATCAATACGAAGAACCGATCACATGGTCGAAGAAGAACTTAAAGAAGAGCCCAATCTTATTTTAAAGTTTCAAATCTTGTTGAAGCCCTTTGGAGTTTTTTAGGCCTTGATTTATGAAGCCCAAAATCAACCATTTAAAGGAGTTATTTCAGACAACAAAGGGAGTCTTTACTGTACACTTTTACATGGTTTTGTAGCCCAAAAGGCATCTTAAACCCAACCAAAGTGATGAGAAGAATAAGAGCCTTTAATTGCTCATCTACTTTCCTTTTATGCATTGATCATGAATTTCTGATCTTAACTTCCTTTATCATAATCTAAACTCAATCATAATTCTTCACCTTAATCAAACAATCACATAGGTTCTTCAACTAATTCATGCAAATTTATTCACATCAATATCACATTCTCACAAAATCAAACTTAGCCCTACAAACTTTTATCAACTTCTCATGCAAGTCACTCATACACATGCGCCCAAGTAAGATCATATTACTGGGCTCTGATACCACAAATGTAGGGACCCGATCCTGAGAGACCGGCCCCCCAACTGAAAGAGATCGAAACGAAAGACGGATAACAAAGAAGCAGAACGAACAAATCGAAGCAAATCAATTATGAATCGAAAACGAATTGGATCGAAACAAACAAATTGCTTAATCGAATTTAAACAAATGTCGACATCCAAAGTGAAAGACTAGAAAGCTTATCGCGTTGCATTGGAAACCTTAAGCTTAGTCTATCCGATTCAGGGTAAATTTTTCTTTTTCTTATTTTTCATTCCTTCTCTTCTTATTCATCTTTGTTCAAAGCTCATACTAATCAAAACAATATCATTTCCCTTTTTGGAAATTCATTCTAAACAAAATCCCACTTACTTGATTTGCCATAATCAAAACACATCTCATCAATGAATTCAAAACTTGTCATTCGCTTTATTTGCGAATAAACACTTAATACGTACCATTTTACTACCCTACAAAAATCGGGCAGCATAACGACTATATTTTATTAACCCAAAACCTACAATACACATTCACAAACTTATACATTCACAGCTTACTCTCAGTTCTATAATCCAGCTCAAACTCACAATCCCCAAATCAAAACACAAATCTCATCATGCAATACAATTCATACACAATCCAAATAGTAATTAATCTCTACTTAATTTACATAACTCAAGTTCTTATACAATTTCACAATCCGAATACATCACGAATTAAACGCTTACATTATACTAATGGCATTCCAAGCCATAAGTAATTACTAATATTCATATCCCAAAGTACACAATGTAAAATAATTCAAATCTTGAAAATAATTCAATGGAATCACGTATAAACAGAAACTCTCATTCTTTTTCCACCCGGTCTTCTTCTCATCACCTATGGATGGGAATGAAGGGGGGGTGAGCTTAAAAAGCCCGTGGGTAACAGGTTTATAATCAATCATAAGCAAAACCATTCAAAAGTTTACTACCATAGAAATTTCTTGTTGAAAACCCATAAAATGCTCGTTTCTCAAATTTTTGTCATGCATTCAATTTCATAAATTGCAACACATGAATGTATCACTTTCTCACAATCACAATTTCATAATTCAAAACATCATCTCATTAACCACAATTTATGTCATTTCATCATTCAAGCATAACACACAATTCATAAATGCAATGCACATCAAATGGCTCGAGAGGTTCCGTGAACGGAACAGAGAAACCGAAGTTTATTCCATGAACGAAACGAGTCCACTTTTCGGATCTCGTAGGCACAAGCGCCAGTAGGAGAAGGCTTTAACGGAACGATTCCTCTCTCACCCAAACAAGGCACATAAACAATGCTCAAACTCATTTCATTGAAATAAAATGAAATGCTTTCATGCTTTTCATATTCTTTTCCTTATTTCCATTCAAATCAAAATGCCATGACACAATTCAATGGCATAACATAATCATGCTCACAATGCATTTTTGCACGTTCACAACAATTCACAATTTATCAATTCAAATTCAATTCATGGAGTATATGAACACATATAAAACAATTCTTTAAATCATTTGAAAACCATATATGCATAATCATAAAATACTTGAAATCATTTTATTCTTTTAACCATTTGGAAAAATCTTTAATGGCTTATTATTCAACTATAAACATGAAACCCACCTCGAATCGATGCTATAAGCTTGTCCTTAGCTTCAATTCTCCAAAGCCTTTCTTCTTTCTCCCAATCTCAAATTTCCCTAAATTAAATCAACCCAAATTCAACCTCATAAATAACAAAATCTTCAAAATTGACTTTATAAAACACAAACCCATTCTATTTTTCATGATTCTAAACCAATAATTCACAAAATCTCCAAATCTCAAAATTTGGGCATAAACCCTAAGTAATTCTCATCCAAAACTAAACATAACCCAAGGCATAATCATCAAAATTAACTTCATAATCCACAAACCCATATCAACCTTAAACTATTCAAACCAAAAACTCACTAAAAACTCAAGGATTAAAACCATCTCTTACCTTTTATCTTCTTCATTTTTGAAATTCTTCTTGGTTGGAAGGAAACTCTTGACTTCTTCCATCCTTTCCTTCATAAATCAAAGAAAAACTAAGCTTAGAATCTCCAAAATCCTGGAACCCTAACTCTTCTTTCATTCTTCTCCTCCATCTCCACGATATCTCTCTTCTCTCTCATTCTCTCTTTGTTTCTTTCTCTAATTTTCGTAAGCTTCCCTCTTCTCCCAAGATATTCTCTTCTTTTATAGTGCCAGCACAATAATGAGTGTCTAAAGACAAAAATGCCCCTCTATGTTAGGCTAAACTCTTAAGTCTTTAAGTGGACTTCCAAAACTGCCCCTGAAATTTATCCTACTTTAGGACATTGTTTTCACCATCCAATTGAAGGAATTTGCTAAAACTTACTTCTAGAAAATTATTCCTCTATATCTTAATTTCATAATGCCTCAAACATCGCTTCAATCGGATCTCCACAAATCCCGAATTTCTCAAAATACTGAACTATGCTCAGAAACTTTCCTGTCTCACTTTGATTCAAATAATCTTACTCAATTAAAGCTCTAAAATTTATAATTTTCACATAACATGAAATTCATTATCTTAGGAATCCAACGCTTCCAGAACCAAGTCATTCGGATGTCGGACGGAAAAGATATAAGCAAATGATTTGACAAGGTCGGATGAGGGAGGAAAATAGCAAGATCAGAATGAAGCAAATCATTTCGATTGTCATATGATTCAATCAAACTCTTTCAATTCAACTCCAATTGATACAAATTTTCATGGAGAGAAGGATAAATGTGTTAGGAATTCAATGCTTCAAGATTCACCTCAATCCGAGGTCGGATGAGGGAGTTATAATCAAAACAACTCAACATGTTCAAACCCTATATCGATTTGAAACTATTTTGGCGCAAACACCATAACTTTCTATAAAAATATCCAAATGCCTTCGTTCTTGTTCCATTGGAAAGATAACATCGAGATATACAGCTCGTATTAGAGCCCTCAAAATTAGATTCAGCCTCAAAACTGGTTAAAAACTTAAATTACTAAAGTTGACCGGAGGCTGTCCGTTTAACGGACACATACAACCCAAACTATACCAAACCATCCGAGAAAGTCCGTTTAACGGACACCTATGTCTGTCTAACAGACATAAACATAGCAAGGGGTCCTTTTGACCTGAGAAGGTCCGTTTAACGGACTCCCATGTCCGTTTAACGGACATGGGTTTTCCAAAACCCTTCAAACCTTTCTCCAAAGCTTTCAACACTCAATCTAACGTCATAAACACTTATAATCTTCACAAATTCACTTATTCAAATACTTAAACACTTCATAACAATCAAAACAACAAGTTCAATTTACAATCTTCTCAAATCTCAACTTAATTGGTTCTTTAAAACCACAATTCTCAAACATGTCATCAAAGCTGTCACAAGCACAAATCTTATATAACATCATAACTTGCATCAACTATATCTCTTAACTATGATCTCGAAAACTTGCATATTTAGTCTCGTTAGAAAGATAAAAGAGTAAGCTACAACTTCAAATAAGGCAGCTTTGGCCAATCCTAATTCAATTATTCCCTAATTTCCCTTAAATCAACATACACATTTCTATCCACATGCAAAACTTATCATTCTTGCCAACTTCACTTATTCTATTTTAATCTCATTCAACCAATTAAATTTGACATTGGAATCTATCCAATACTCAACCTCAATCCAAATGATTTCTTACATTCAAATCGCATCTTGTCATTCACCAAGTTTCTTTCTTGCGTTTTTCTAATATCTTACATATCTAATCATGGTTCATACTTAAAGTTCCTCAACTCATCATCTATTCATAATTCACATTTCAATATCATAATCATCTATAACATAATTTATATACAAAAACACTCATTTACTTTCATTTTCATATTTCTAATTTCCACTCAAGGTCCGGGGTCCAACAATAAGTAATGGGAGTAATATGAAATTTGGAAGGTTTAAATCTCATAATAATACACCTAATTAGAATTAGTGCCTTTGATGAAACAGTTGATGTATAGTTGAAAGGATATAAGACGTTCGAAGACTAACTTTCATGTTGATTTTGGAGTTTTTTTTAGAGATGAGTATGAATTCATTACATTTGTAAGAAGGTTAATGGGAGTATAATTGGCTTTTTAGTAGAAGTATATAGAGATATATTACTTATAAAGAAAAATAATTCATATTTGTAATTGTTGAAAATATAATTTTCCAAGTACAACTCTTGTTAGATATGAAGAAGTATCATCTTAATTTTGGGAATCGATATATAGAGATAAATTGAAAGTTTTAACCTATTTTAAATACAAGTATATAGATAATGTACTAAAGATATTTAGCATTTGAGATATCTAATGCTTGTGAAGTATTAAAGATATCCATTATTCTATGTATGAGTTAATATTTGTGTTTAAGGTGATAAGGATATCAACTTTAGAAGCAAATCTTGATCAAGGTATATTTAATTTGAATAATATTAATTAGAGATTAGAAAGGTTGTAATATAGCAATAGTTGTTAATTAAGACATAATACATTTTTGTTTAGTGGAAATGATTAATTGGATTAATAAGTTCTTTAATGAACTTGATATAGTTCCTTGCATTGTTTAAGAAATAACGTACTATGGAAAGTTAGAGTCATTGGACATATATAAGGAGCTAAGGTCTCATCAAAGATCTAAGGATTTATTTATTTAATTTGTCTTAATTATGATGACAATTAAGATGAAAATTATAAGATTTAATTAGTAGCATGATTATCATATGGAGATATGGTGTAAGATACTTAAATAATAGAATTAGTGCAAATGGGAGATTGTTGGTTTATACCCTATAGCCAATCAATTGGTTGTAATTTAGTGGGGCAAAATAATTACAGGTATTCTTTATTTTATACGTAATTGTATGTATATGATTATTAGCTTAACGGTTATGTTTAACAATTTTGATGATAAATTTATAATATTTCAAAATTCAAACTAGATTTATTTCCTTACATAGGCAGTAATATTATTTTTAAAAGGAAAAAAAATCATAGGAAAATTGCTTCCTTTCTTGCATGAAACTTTTTTATGAACTTACCTATTCAAAAATGGATTCGAATAATCAACTCTAAAAGCCTTAACAAAACGTTTTTCTTAACGTCTGAATATCAAAGATTTCAGTAGCAATGACGATATGTGTTTAATTGTTGATATATTTAATCACTTACATTTAGCGATTATTGATATGAAAATACTTAAGATACTCATTTTAATTCATATATGATTTTAGGTACAATTTGGGAGTAAAGAAATTAAAGTGAGTTAGAAGGATTATATTTGGGGTTTTTTTTAAGATTTATTTTTGCTTGTCTTCATGGAGCAACAAGAAGAAAAAAAAAGAAAGACAAGAAAAAATTAAAATAGGAGAATTAAAAATACTTGTTGAAAAAAAGATAAAAAAGCAAAATGGCAGTGCATGAGAAGAGAATAGAGGCAGAGACTTGCGTTTTGCGCTGCGTAGCAACGCCAGTGCATAACAGCGCAAAACGCAGACGTTGTGCATTGTGCGTTATGCACTGCATTGTGCATTAAACGCAGGTTGAAAATGGGCAGGTAGGGTTTCCAAAAGGAGCGCAACAGCTGAGTGTGTTATGCACTGCATTGTGCGTTAAACGCAGGCTGAAAATGGGCAAGTAGGGTTTCCAAAAGGAGCGCAACAGCTGAGTGCATTATGCACTGCATTGTGCATTAAATGCAGGCTGAAAATGGGCAACCTGGGTTTCCAAAAGAAGCGCAGAGGTTTTAAAGGGTGAGGCAATGTTTAATTGTCTAATCAATAAACAGTGGGCAAACTACAGCAACATCCATACAACGCTGCATTTCACACGCAGAGGAGCACGCACGTAGGGGGGCAGAATGTTTTAAGGAAGAGATGTTTATTTGTCCCATTGGTGGAACACTGGGCACTACAGGAGTCAATGAACAGTAGGCGCAGGGCAGGCATAGTGAGAGGAGCTTACAGCGAGGAGTTAATTAGGGGTTTTCAGTGGGACATTGAAATAGGGGTTGAAGAATTTTTTCGGAAAAGATTTATGAAGGGCTAGACATCCTGACTCCAGTTTGGAGGTGATATCGATGTCGACGACCCGGGTTAAGTAATTTTTTTTATTATTTTGTTGTTTCTTTCTCTCATTAGAAATTGATTGTGTTATCCTATTTTAATTAATTTGGGTATTATGTATAGATAATCAAATTTTTGTTATCGTCTGATTATTTATGTATGAACCCGTTGGGTATTGTGAATTGATGATTTTAATGCGTTCATTGTATCGTTAATTTCAAACTCATTGCTAGAATTTCGATATAATCTGTAATTGTTATATTGAAATTTATGTGTAGCGACTAATGATTCATAATCACATTTATATCAGTCTCATGACATGTACATCCTGATTTTGCATTAAATTTATATTCGAGACCACATTTTTATCACATGCATTAACATGGATATGATTAGACATTCTTTTTTTTAATAAACTGCATTTGCCAAATAACCTATCCTATTTACAACATTTTTCCTTGATAAGCCCCTTTGAGCTTTAGCCTTTCTTTTTGTATAAACCACATTTTATGCTTTTAAACTTAACCAAATGTCATACCCAAGTCATATAGCTAGTGGAACATTTGTGATTGTTGAGTTTGTGGATATACAAAATTCTAAGTGTGGGAGTGTACATATGTAAAGATTGGTTATAATGTTGGGATGCTATTTTATGTCTTATCATTGAAATTTTCATATTGATGTAGTTTATTTTAATTTTTACCAAAAAAAGAAAGAAAAAAAGAGAAGAAAGAAAAAAAACGAAAAGAAAAGAAAAAAAGGAAAAAAGAGAATGAAAAAAAGAATGAAATTTTTTTTGTTGAAAATAAATGTATCATGGAAGAATTGCATATATATTGAAAAGTTGTTTATAGTTTATGCATCTTCCTAGAGTTAAAATAGATGTGTTATTTGAGTATATTGAATATGGGGTAGATGTTGATTTGGAAGGTTCACTCTTGTGATTTCATTGGCATAAATTGTATGAGTGGTTCTTTCGAATTGATATATGCTTCATATGGTTTGTATATGAGAGCTGAATGGGGTTCTGAAATGTAAATGTTACATTTGTCAAAATTGACGGTACTCAGTTTTTGATGAGTGTTGCTTCGTTTCACTAGCTTTGATGACTTTCATACTACTTGATCCAAATATATCTCACCTCACCTTTGCACACATTACAACCTTGAAAAGTCCTTTGATTCATGATTTTGCATGTAAATTTTAGTGGTGGAGAAATGAAATGATATACAAAGTTGTGGATTGTAATGATCATGAATAGTATTGAGTATACCCATGGATCTATTTTAATTAAACACATTTTCCGATTCTACCATTAGTTTGCTCAGTTTTTAAAGATGATGAATGTTGATTGATCATGAGTAAAAGATTGGAATGTTGACATCTTGCTATGATTTTTGAAAGTCACTCATCTTTGGTTATGATTATATTGTCTTGGAAAATATGGGAATTGAGTAAATATTTTGGGTCTTTAAGCTTAATTTGTATGTTTTGCTCGAGGATGGACAAAAGCTAAGTGTGGGGGAAATTTATATGTGTTTAATTGTTGATATATTTAATCATTTACATTTAGTGATTATTGACATTAAAATGTTTAAGATACTCATTTTAATTCATATATGATTTTAGGTACAATTTGGGAGTAAATAATTAAAGTGAGTTAAAAGCAATATATTTGTGACATTTTTCAAATATTTATTTTTCTTGTGTTTATGGAGCAAGAAGAAGAAAAAAAAAAGAAAGACAAGAAAAAATTAAAATAGGAGAATTTAAAATACTTGTTGAAAAAAAGAAAAAAAAAAGCAAAACGGCAGTGCACGAGAAGAGAATAGAGGTAGAGACCTGAGTTTTGCGCTGCGCTGTGTGCAAAACACAGGCAATGCCAACACATAACGCAAAATGCAGGCGTTGTGTGTTATGCGTTGCGTGCATTAAACACAAGTTGAAAATGGGTAAGCAGGGTTTCCAAAAGGAGCGCAACAACTGAGGTTTTAAAGGGTGAGGCAATGTTCAATTTTCTAATCAATAAACAGTATCCATACAACGCTAGGGGTGTTCAAAAAAACCCGCGAACCTGTGAACCGGACCTGAACCGCATGAACCAAACCTGTAAATAAGGTTAACCAAACCTTAGCTTAGGTTTGGTTCGAACCAAACCTGAAAAATCAGGTTCATGGTTCAGGTTCAGGTTTCTAACTTGCGGTTCTAGGTTAACCGAACCTAAACCGCACCTATAGCGATTAACCGAACCGAACTCGATTTATAAAAAGTATCATATATTTAGATACAATTTAAAAGGATATCAATAATAATAAATTCACTAGTATTTACTATATTAATTCTTGAGTGAAAAAAAGAAAAGGAAAAAACTACTTTACTTCTATGTTATTAAATGTTAATATTAAACATTGCTATTATAAGTAACAACTAATGCATAACATTCAATACTTCTACTTTAAATAGTAATTAATATATGTCAAAGTTATTGATCAAGTATTAAACTATTAATAAAAACATTCATTGACTAAAATAATATAATCGTTTAGAGATTAATTAAAGAAATTAATGTAAAACACATTTATTAAAAATCCTACAATTTTAGTTTTTAAGACACATATATTAGTTTAGATATTCATGAGATATTATAAACATTAAACTAGCAAGTAATCTGATTCTTAAAATATATAATATAGTTGCTAATAAATAATAAGAATATAATAATATTGTCTTGTATAAATAAAAACATAATTTTATTTATTAAAATGAATAAAAATGAGTTGATTTAGTAATAGACTATGAAATTGTATTTTTTATACTGATACGCTTTTTATAATATAATATTTGAAGTTTTAATTATGATATTAATTGCACTAAGTTGCAATAAGAAGAATGATACTTTTGTGCTTATTAGTTTATTATTATTATTATTTATTTTAACATGATAAAATAAGATTGAATGATGTTAGAAGAATAGTTTTATTATTATTTTAATCAATAAGATCTAGTAGAGCAGTTCGTTCCCTCACTATTTCATCTGAGTCAGCTTTTAGTACAAGAGGTCGAGTGACGAGTGCTTGATTCATTTCGTAGCTCTCTTACTCCAAAGATGGTGGAGACTCTTGTTTGTAGACAAGATTGGTTGAGAAAATCACAGGCTCCTCTTTACGTGGAAGAGAGAATTGAAAACTTGAACAAATTGAATCAGCAATCTAATTTACTTTACCTTGTTTTAACATACAAATAAATAAAATTCTTTTTCAATTAAAAGAAATAAAAGTTTAACTCTTTTTATTTTTATTTTCTATAGATATGACTTCATGTATAATGGTGAATCATCCTACCATTCTATTCAAAGAATAATTGTCTAATATTTTATCTTTTTTAAGTATGGATCTTTTATAAGGCATTGTTTGGCTTATTTTTACTTTGCTTTGGTTTAACATATTGGATTAATCTTTGATGGATTTGATATACATACTTTTATGAATAATTTGTATTTTTTTACCAATTTTTTAATAATTTTTATCATATATATTGATATGAATAGGTTCTGTTACCTAAGAACCGAACCTGAAAATAGGTTAACCAATCCTATAGGTTCTTTAGGTTCAGGTTCAGGTTTAGGTTCGTGAAATTGCCGAACCTGACATTTAGGTTCAGGTTCAGGTTATTGATGAACGGGTCAGGTTACCCTACCATGAACACCCCTATACAACGCTGCGTTGTATGGATACTACAACAGCATCCATACAACGCTGCGTTTCACTCGCAGAGGAGCATGCACGCAGGGGGCATAATGTTTTAAAGAAGAGTCCTATGTTTATTTATCCCATCGATGGAACAGTGGGTGCTATAGGAGTCAATCAACAATAGGCGTAGGGCAGGCACAGTGAAAGGAGCTCGCGGTGAGGAGTTAACTAGGGGTTTTTGGCGGGACATTGAAATGGGGGTTGAAGTATTTTTTAGGAAAGATTTATGAAGGGTTAGACATCTTGACACCGGTTTATAGGTGATATCGATGCCAACGTCTCGGATTAAGTAATTTTTTTTATTATTTTGTTGTTTCTTTCTCTCATTAGAAATTGATTGTGTTATCCTATTTTAATTGATTTGGATATTGTGTATAGATAATTGGATTTTCATTATTTTCAGGTTATTTGTGTATGAACCCGTTGGGTATTGTGAATTGATGATTTTAATGCATTCATTGAATTGTTAATTTCAACCCCATTACTAGAATTTCGATATAATATGTAATCGTTCTGTTGAAATTCATGTGTAGTGACTAATGATTCATAATCATTAGGGATAACATGACCTAGGCTAAATGACTCATCGTATGTGGTTGTTGCCTTGATTAATCGATTTTTCTAATTCGTAATGCTATTGCCTAATTGAATCTAGAGATCGTATCCTAGGTTGTTCAGTGGTTAGGTTTAATTAACGATCGTATCTTGATTAAACAAAACTTAAGGAAAAACTCGGGTTAATTTTTAACCAACGATTAATAGTTATTAGGAGAGGTTAAAGAATAACAAATTAATAAAATATGTTTAATTAGGGTATAGGCCGATATTGAACCAAAGAATCAGATCCCTACCGAATTCCCCACTTTTATCATTTTTTACATGTTTTCTTTAATTTGCTTTTAGTAGTTAGTTTTATTTTATTTTCTTCTTTAAAAATCCAAAACCCCCTTTTTTCCTAAACACCGGTTAATTTTATTTCATAAACTTTGCACACACTCTCAGTGGGATTGACCTAGAGTCGCCGCTACTACAGTAGTAGTTTGGTTATTTTATTTTGGCTAGCATAACGACGCGTGGTCAAATGATATCGTAGATTAAGTGATAAATGTAAATTACACCGTATTTTAAAACATAGTTTGAGATGTGTTTAGCCATTAAATCGATCATTTTGTATGTGTTTAAGTTAGAATTGTGTTGGTTTGTTAATTATTTATGTTTTAAGTGTTTTATGGGTTAGTATAAGCGTTTGAGCTTAGATATTATATTTTTGAGGTATCTTGATGTGTTTATAATATTTTAGGGTCAACATTGAAGAACGAAAGAGTTTCAAAGGGAACCTAAGCTACAACACAAGCCCACGATTATGGCAGGTAGACCACAATTATGATAGAAGCACCAAGATTAGCCCATGATCATGACTTATATGTTGCGATCATGGCAAAGAGCTTAGTCAAGGGCCACGATCGTGTCATATAGGCCATGATTGTGGCCAACATTGGGACAAATGTGGGGACATTTTTAGACTCATATTTTCTAGGGACTTTTCAATCTTTTTGGACCCTGAAAAGACACTAGGGTTACCTTAAATAGAAAAAAATTGTTAAGAAGAACATGATGGGAGCATAAAAGGATATTTCATTCAGCCACTTTTGGAAACCATAAAGAGAGAAAGAGGAAGAGAAAGAGGAAGAAAAAGAGGAAGTAAGAGGAAGAAGTAGCAATATTGACGTGCTTCCTAGATAAAGAGGTTTTCTGCCGCTACTGCCTTCATTCTATGTTTCTATTTCTTTTTGGTTTCAATTTTATTCATGTATAAAGTTAGGATGGATTATATGATGATAGATGGTAGAATGATGATGATATTTGATTGAGCCCAAGTTTATCTTATTAATTGGCTACACTTTTACTGTTCGTAACGCACTTTTTGATTCTTAATTTGTGATTTTTATGCCTTAATTAGTCCCTTGCAGTGAGCTTACAATTTATACAATTTGATAGTAAGTTGTTACAAATTGACATTAATTTCATCGTAATCTTTCCAAGGACAATTGATACTGCAAATTGTTGTTTGATATTGCAGGGGACAAAGAGAGTCAAAAGGTTGAGAAGAAGTTTGCACGCCGCGATGTAATACAAGAAGCACGCTGCGGAGAGGATTCAAAAGGAACACGCCGAGATGCCAATCAAGTAACACGCCACGACGAGCAATCCAGGAAGACACGCCGCGACGTCCAAGAAACATCTCGCTGCGGCAAGCAGACAAATACCTGGGCTTCATTTGGAAAGATCTATCACTGTACCGACCCGACCCGCATCCATCATTTAAAAACCTTGCTATTTTTAGGTCAAAAGGGAGACGAATATCTGAGGGAGACGCTTTTGGAGGCAGCAGACGGTTATCTCTTCCACCATCATTTTCCACTTTTCTCATCTTCGACCATCACCATCATCGCTACACCATTGCCATTTACTACAACCATGGAAGACGTCCAATCTTCAACAAACGTGAGAGAGTCTGGAGTCATGTGTAGCTAAACCACATTTCCTCTTGAACATGTAGCATCGGCTTGAGTTCACCGGTTCTTTAAAAGGGAGTTAAACTTACATCGTCAAGTCTGATTTCATTGTTGTAAATTCCTAAGTTAGGATTTACTACTGTGTAATTAGGTTAGCTTGGTTATAGTTTAATCAAGTGTAGAACGATGTCTTATGTTATGGATTGCTTAATGTAGAACTTTGATGCTCAATATATGAAGTCTCATATATGTCTTTTGGTGATTGTGTTAACCCTCTTTATCTGCCAAGTTGTGTTTGATATTGAGATTGTGCTTGAGCCAATTGACCACTTGCATTAACTTGTCCATTTCACACACTAAGGTGCATTTAACAAGGTTTTAGTTAACGAAGTTCATTGATTAAAACCTTGGACTTAAAGAATCCCTTAAGGTTCTAAGGCTTAAGAGCACTAAATGTGGTCTTGAGAAATGAAGTTCATTGATCAAGATCCTGGACCTGAGGAGAAGTCTTTAAGGTTGATATTTGAAAACTTAGTGAATTTCACTTCCCGAAAATTGTTTTGAACCATGATAGCCTAAGCTCATTTTCAAGAGAATTTATTATCATTTGCTTATTACTCAAATTTTTAATTTCATTTAATTCCTTAAAATCCGAAAATATACTTTTTACACTTTAACCTTCAATTTAGTAAAATTTCCTTAGTTCTTTTTAATGACCCAAAGCCCCATTTTATCAACTTTGATTGCAATTTTTGACAATTAGGTTAGCTTAGACCTTTTTCACTTGGTTCCAATTAAGTGAGACGACTCGAGGTTGCATCATGCATTGCAATCCTTGGAATTTTTATTTTTGACTTGGTTTCCAAGGGATTGATCTTAGATCGATACGAAGAGTCGATCAAAATGGTGTCGTTGCTGGGGAACCAAAAAATTGGTTTACCATAGGATAGCCATTGCCATCTCATTTCAATTGTCGTTGATAACCAGAATCTTTGGTTTTGCAGTGCATTTATGTAACATCCCGTTACCGATGTGATGGGTATATCAGTAATTTGGATCGGGTCCGGATTGAGTACAGGCAAATGTTGCATTGTACATGCATTATAGTTTCTATAGACATCGGTAAATAATTGTTGATTTCATAAGCATATGAATGTACATACATGTATGACAATTTCCCGATTAAATCGTGTAAAGTGGAAATTTGGTTATAATTGTACAGATCAGGTTTTGAATATAGAATTGGAGTGAAATTGAAATTTGAGTATGGGAATGGGTATTTATTAATTTTGTGAAATTATAGGAATTTTTTCAAAATTTTTAGAGTATTGGTTCCGGATCGGAAAATTGGCTTAGAGACTGATTAATTGGATTCCGGGTCCGTGATTGATTGACAATTGGTATGAAATAATTGGAGGTGTGATTTCTAGAATTATGGTTGCAAACCATTGCGAAATTGGGAGAAAAATAGAATAAGAATTGGATTGTTAGACCCTAAGATTTGGGCATGTGGCATAAGAGTTGCCAAACATGCCCTTAGCTTTAAAATCTTTTATATATATATCCTTACCTTTGAGTTTGCCTCCTTCGACCGATTCCCTTTTGGTTTTGAGAAAAAATCTCATTTTCTTCTTCTCTTCTCCTTCGCGATTCATCGTTCTTGATTGTTGTTTCAATTTTCTTCCTTTGAATTGCTCCAATCATCATTGTTAACCTAACTAAATCGGATTTGAGAAAGATGATGAATATTGGAGGAGAAATGCAGGATTGCCGTCGATGTGTTTAGGCTTGATCGTTGAAGTGTTTAAGTGATTTTTTTAAGAGGTTGAAAGCTTGAATAAAGTAAGTTTCTGCTCCTTTATGCCTTAAGTCGTTTAATTTGATCATTGAATTGAGTATGAAATTGTGTAGAAATTGATAAGTTTCGGATGTTAGGGTTTTTGAGAATTTCATTGATTTTGATTTGGGTATTTAATGAATAACGATTAAATGATGGATTTGAGGTTAGAAATAAGTTGGGTTTAATGTTTAAAATTGATTGAGAGTGTTTGAAATGGATTTGGGTAAATTTATATCAGAAGATCAGAAGAATTTCTGGGTTTTGGATGCATTTCTGGGATCGTCGGGTGGCTCGCCGCGGCGTGCCACCCCATCGTGCACGTCGCGACGAAGAAATGGATTATACGCCGCGACGAGCTGAAATCTGTCGCACGCCGCGATGAGTGAAGATGTCCACCGCGACGAGAGGATTTCGTCTACACATCGCGACGAGACCAAGGCGCACATCGTGGCGAGCAGGAGTGGATTCGCCTCGGGGAGAAACGAAGCGTGCGTCGCGGCGAGCGACCATGCGCCGCGGCGAGGGATCTTATTTTTCGAAAATGAAATTTAAGTGTTTATGAGATGATTGTTACAAGTAATGAGTTTGAGGTTTTGATTTCAAATGAATTGGTTCCTTAGTGATTAATTGGAAATTAGAGACTAAGAAATTTAAATTGATAAGATGGAAATTTGGAATTGAATTCGATGATTATCGGATATCGAATGGCAATGAATAGTGAACGTGATTTTAATTGGAATGTAACTTTAGAGTATGGAAATTAGTAAATTGAATTATGGTATCTGGAATTCTTATGAATTAGAGTGAGGGTGATCAAATTGAGAAAATTTGGGAATGTCATAACATGTATAGTACGTAATCTATTCGATACATATGCATGATTGATTATTGGAATTGGTATAATTGGTAATGTGAGATTATTTGACTGTTTTAAAGGCACCATTGGAGCAATTCCACGGTATCTTTGGGACTTCAGATGTAGTTTCGGAAGTGCGGTGAGTAACCTAGTTAGTTTCTCAGCCTATATGTGTTTAATTGTATGTACTTATGCCATGTGGAGTTAAGGATGGATATATGTGATTGCTATTGATTGATTTCGGACCATGGGTGTTCAAAATATTAAAAATGTGATATTGAAGTGTTAATTTGAGTAAATGTTATGGATGCATCAGTGAAATTGAATTGAATATGCATATGATTGAAATACCGGACCAAAGGTCCGAAGAAATGAAAAATGGTACCGAAATGGAAACTGACTGAAAATGGAAAGTGAAATATGCATTCATGCATAATTGAACGATCAGATAAAGATAGTTGTTGACCTGAGATGCCACTGTACTGAACCGAGCTTTGAGCTTGAGGGGACTAGTGCATACCCAGAGGGCTCTCCTATCCCTAATGTGAGTGGGCAGTAGTGCATACCCAGAGGGCTCTCCTACTTGCCAAAAATGCGAATACTGTTACTGAACCGAGGGGAGTTAGTGCATACCCAGAGGGCTCTCCTACTCCCTAGACGCGTCCGATTTCTGATAAGTGATAGGCGCTCAGTCACAACAACGAAAAGAAAATGAAAGTGTCACATGCACATTGCATATATGAATGATCAAATGTGAATTGTGTGGGAGACGAAACGCCTCATAGTCGTGAAATTGAATGCATGGGATTTGATGAATGTGCTAATAAGTGATATAATGTGAATTGTATGTTTATGCATGAGTTGGGTGGACCATCGATGATGGTTTCTCACTGAGTTCGCAAACTCACCCAACATTGCAATTATTTTTTTTTCAGGAAATGAAAAGTACCCCGTTAGACAAACGGGAGTATGACTATCGCTAGCAAGGCAGAGTAAATGGTCAGGATCAGTGTTTGTTGACATCTGCATTAGTGTAGTGATTTTATTAAGTGGGCCCCAATTGATTATGTGTAATTGTATTGTATTACTGAAAATGTTCAGAAATGGCATTGGGCCCAGTTGGGTCATGCATTTCTATTTATGAAATGATTGTGCACTATTGAGTGCTAGTTAATGACTGAAATTGTTTTATATCTAAAAAATGTTTCTGTTATAAATCGGGCCCAAATTATTTATTGTTCTTGTGCACTCAACCGTTTTTGAAAGAAAAATTTCATAACGAGTTTTAAAGTGTATTTGTTTTGCTCTAGCATACCACCCTCACGGGTCACGGGCTCGGATATCACTATAGATGTCGGGTTCGGGTCTCGCGAGAGTGGGGTGCTACATTTGTGGTATCAGAGCCCAGAAGTACAATCTTGCATGGGCATTCTGAAAAAAAATGTGTCAAAGTGCATGCATTTAAGTCATGTCCCGGCAGACAGTGACAACTGATCCCTAGTTTAGTATTTGAGTCTCATGCATGAGCCTGTACCAATGGTTTAAGTGGTTAGAAATAGTGAAGAAAAAGATGATATAAAGAGTGTGATAAATGGAAGTTGTGATATCAAGGAATAAGAACAGGTATATGGTACGATCTGATAAATGGAGATTTAGTGTATTGGTACTGATAGACTTATTATGAAATACGACATTAGAGTTATATTGGAATATATCCTTGAATGTGGAATAGATGTGAATATATATGTATATGTAGTTGCAGATTGATAGAGGAAATATGGAGATATGTTAAATATGGCAAGATTGAAAGTGTATAAGTAAAGTGAATGGAAATAAAATGTTCTGTGATCTAGAAGGATTATCATTGTATTGGATTATCGTGATGGGAGTTATGATTGGAGGTCTATGACTTAGAGTCAGAATATGTTAAGTGAGAAAACAATAATGAATGTATATCGTGATATGGATTTGAGTGTGATTAATCTTCACGAAAGCGAGATAATGAAAAGATTGAAATGTAAAAAATGATATTGGTAGATAAAAAGTTGAAAGGTTGTTAAGGTTCGGTTGAATTGCCTTTGTGAAATGCACACCGATAATGGGAATACACCATAGCAAGTAAAAATATGAAGCCTATAGGTATTTTATGGATGGGAATGATATCGGAATCAATTGGTGAGTTAGTGGGTAATGCGCGGTCATAGTTCTTATAGTTAAAATTCATGTGAGTTGGAGTAAGAAATGAAAGTGCATATAGTGATTAATTAGGAATGAATTGAGATGGTAAGCAGGATATTATTATGGTAAAATCCTCATGATTGAAGACAGTGCAAAAAGGAAGAGTGTGGTCAAAATCAAATGAGATTGAAGTATCCTTAGCGTAAGTGACTAAATTGTGAGTTGCTCTACGCCTATTTCTTGAAAAGATGAAGTGATTTTGATGGTATTTTCTTCAAAAGGATGTCTCAGATTAAGCGAGGCATAATTGATTTTCACGTGATATTATGAGTTATAGTAAAATGGATTTCCTAAGGCATTGAGAATGCCTGATAAGAAATGTGATGACTGTTGATGATTAGGAATTCCATGAGTGGTATTGATAGAAAATAGAAAATTTCTTATACAGAAGAGTTTCCCCTGAATTGAGTTAAGTCGATCAGATGATTTAATTGGAAGAATTATGGATTAAAGGGGTAAATCTAAGATAAAGCTAAAATGAATTAAAAGTCATTATTGGGAGTCCTGATCTTAGTAGAGACTCAAGTGTAAGAGATGGAATGTGTTGCTAAAAAGGTATGTGTGATGATAATGTAAAGAATCCGACTGTGCAATAGGATTATTGAGCGGTAATGAGATGTTAGTCGTGATTTGAGGAGAATATCGATTCATGAATATTTCGTGTAAATATGATCGTAAGGAATAAAGTGGATTTGATAAATATTTTATTAACCCAGTTTGTAATGATTGCGAATAAATTGAAATGTGTGGAGAATCTAGTGTATGAGAATATGTGTTTGAATAGGTTATAATGAAACTGAGAAAAGATTGTGAGAAAAATTGATCCTCATTGGAGACGTTCAATATTTAAAGAGTTATATGACAATCCATCATGAGTATGGTATAAGGAATTTTAGGTGGAAATTATCAAAGTTCTTAACGCTCCTGAATGTATTGTGCTATTGAAGAGTAAAGTGTCTTAATTGTATTTAGATTGGAGAGTGGCTATGATTGTTAATGATATATGTAATGTATTTAAAAAGTGGAGAAAAATATTTCTTCGAATACGGCTTTGGGAGATTTAATGGCGATAGAGGAATTGATAAAATGCGAAATTTGCAAAGGACCGATATATATAAGGAATTTGGAGTTATTTTAGGACTGATTGTATGTTGGATACGTCCAGCAAATTGTTGAAGGTTTTCTGATCTTAGCCCTTGATGATAATGTTGGAGGAAAAACGTGAAAATTGTATGACTAATGATTGTAAAAAGAGACATTTGGAGAAATTTATAATTCGAGTATTGATCGTATCATTTTAAAATTGGAGATGTTATAGTATTTAATGAAGTGTCCCCAGTCAAGGCTATAACGGGATCTATTGAAAGAGTGCAAAGTGATTCTATGTTCGTGGGGATCAGTACAATCTTATGGGCTGCATTGTAATTTGAAATTTATTGTACCGGAAAGTGTTTTGAAAGTTTGAAGGTTCTATTCGTACAGAAATGTTTTGAATGTATTTATAAGTAAGTAAAGCAATAATGATTATGCTAGTAGTGAATTTGGAAAAAGGACTATGCGGTTGAGTGTTTCAGAATTTCGTTAATGAAGCAAATAATTAAGTAATAAGGTTATGAAACCTGATGTAAGGTTGAATGCAAGTTGTCGAGTTAGCAAAAAAAAAAAGTATTAGCGATCGGAATCCTAAACCAGGTGTGCAGGTGTGTATAGAAAGAATGGCAAAGTACAAATTGAGAATTTTGAATTTGTGGATCTCATCGAGAAATTGTGAATAGCTTTAGCTATAGAAAATGAAAAATTGTATTTGGACTAAGAAGTATGGGTAAAACTCATTAAAGGCATTAGTGGAATCGTAAGGAACAATTAAAGCTATATTCCATTAAGAGCGCATTGAAAGAGTAATTGAATGTTAGATGTAGAAACGAAGGGTTATATAAATGTCAGACCTACAGACTTGGCTGTTGGAAATAAATGTGAAATTGATATTTGGGAGTTCATAGAGTTATGAGATTGATGTATAGGTTAAATTGATTGTGAGGATATCAATTGTTAAATTGGAGACATCATTTGAAAAGTGTATAAAGGGTCTTAAATCCAAAAAGGAGTTGTTCATCCCGATAGTAAAGTGAACAGGACCTAATGTAGTCGAAGGCCCTGAGTGATTTGAGTTAATGTTGATGGGTGAATTGAATCTACAATAGGGCTTAAGTAATCCAAGTTGATGGTAGTGAATCAAATTGATGATTATCGAGGTTTTTGAAACCTTATGAGATTAGTAATTAGCATTAAATAGATGCAATTTGATAAGCGATATATGAAATGCTTCTAAATGTATCACCTCGGCCAAACTACGCATTGATTGAGAAAAAAAAGAAAAAAAGGTAAATGGGAAATTAAATTCGTTATTAAGTGGCCTTCATATGATTGTGGTGTGAATAGACTTATAAGGCAGGTTAAGAACCAAAAAGATGATTCGGATTCATTAATTGTTTTATAAACAGAGTTCGGAAATATCATTATGATTTGATTTGATATGTATGTGTTATTGGTATCGAAAGTAAAGAATTTGCAATTGATTGTATTGGCATAAATTAGTTCTGTAATGATATAGTGGAAAAAGGTATTTTAGTGATCGGACTAATTACCCTGTCTTCCTAATCAATTGTATATGAAATTTCGAGGACGAAATTTTTATTAGGAGGGGAGAATTGTAACATCCCGTTACCGATGTGATGGGTATATCAGTAATTTGGATCGGGTCCAGATTGAGTACAGGCAAATGTTGCATTGTACATGTATTATAGTTTCTATAGACATCGGTAAATAATTGTTGATTTCATAAGCATATGAATGTACATACATGTATGACAATTTTCCGATTAAATCGTGTAAAGTGGAAATTTGGTTATAATTGTACAGATCAGGTTTTGAATATAGAATTGGAGTGAAATTGAAATTTGAGTATGGGAATGGGTATTTATTAATTTTGTGAAATTATAGGAATTTTTTCGAAATTTTTAGAGTATTGGTTCGGATCGGAAAATTGGCTTAGGCTGATTAATTGGATTAAGGTCCGTGATTGATTGACAATTGGTATGAAACAATAGGAGGTGTGATTTCTAGAATTATGGTTGCAAACCATTGAGAAATGGGGAGAAAAATAGAATAAGAATTGGATTGTTAGACCCTAAGATTTGGGCATGTGGCATAAGAGTTGCCAAACATGCCCTTAGCTTTAAAATCTTTTATATATATACCCTTACCTTTGAGTTTGCCTCCTTCGACCGATTCCCTTTTGGTTTTGAGAAAAAATCTCATTTTTTTCTTCTCTTCTCCTTTGCGATTCATCGTTCTTGATTGTTGTTTCAATTTTCTTCCTTTGAATTGCTCCAATCATCGTTGTTAACCTAACTAAATCAAATTTGAGAAAGATGATGAATATTGGAGGAGAAATGCAGGATTGCCGTCGATGTGTTTAGGCTTGATCGTTGAAGTGTTTTAGTGATTTTTTTAAGAGGTTGAAAGCTTGAATAAAGTAAGTTTCTGCTCCTTTATGCCTTAAGTCGTTTAATTTGATCATTGAATTGAGTATGAAATTGTGTAGAAATTGATAAGTTTCGGATGTTAGGGTTTTTGAGAATTTCATTGATTTTGATTTGGGTATTTAATGAATAACGATTAAATGATGGATTTGAGGTTAGAAATAAGTTGGGTTTAATGTTAAAAATTGATTGAGAGTGTTTGAAATGGATTTGGGTAAATTTATATCAGAAGATCAGAAGAATTTCTGGGTT
Organism: Erythroxylum novogranatense; assembly: GCA_029891385.1. Taxonomy (NCBI): domain Eukaryota; kingdom Viridiplantae; phylum Streptophyta; class Magnoliopsida; order Malpighiales; family Erythroxylaceae; genus Erythroxylum; species Erythroxylum novogranatense. Next base: position 31,517,499 of record CM057225.1, on the reverse strand, counting down.
TTGGATGCATTTCTGGGATCGTCGGGTGGCTCGTCGCGGCGTGCCACCCCATCGTGCACGTCGCGACGAAGAAATGGATTATACGCCGCGACGAGCTGAAATCTGTCGCATGCCGCGATGAGTGAAGATGTGCACCGCGACGAGAGGATTTCGTCTACACGTCGCGACGAGACCAAGCGCGTCGTCGTGGCGAAAGTGGATGGATTCGCTGGGGAGAAAGCAAGCGTCGTCATGGCGAAGGAAGAGGTCTCGCCATGGCGGCGACCATCTTGCCATGGCGAGGGATCTTATTTTCGAAAATGAAATTTAAGTGTTTATGAGATGATTGTTACAAGTAATGAGTTTGAGGTTTTGATTTCAAATGAATTGGTTCCTTAGTGATTAATTGGAAATTAGAGACTAAGAAATTTGAATTGATAAGATGAAAATTTGGAATTGAATTCGATGATTATCGGATATCGAATGGAAATGAATAGTGAACGTGATTTTAATTGGAATGTGACTTTAGAGTATGGAAATTAGTAAATTGAATTATGGTATCTGGAATTGTTATGAATTAGAGTGAGAGTGATCAAATTGAGAAAATTCGGAATGTCATAACATGTATAGTCGTAATCTATTCGATACATATGCATGATTGATTATTGGAATTGGTATAATTGGTAATGTGAGATTATTTGACTATTTTAAAGGCACCCTTGGAGCAATTCCACGGGTATTGGGACTTCGGATTTGTAGTTTCGGAAGTGCGGTGAGTAACCTAGTTAGTTTCTCGGCCTATATGTGTTTAATTGTATGTACTTATGCCATGTGGAGTTAAGGATGGATATATGTGATTGCTATTGATTGATTTGGGACCATGGGTGTTGAAATATTGAAAATGTGATATTGAAGTGTTAATTTGAGTAAATGTTATGGATGCATTAGTGAAATTGAATTGAATCGCATATGATTGAAATCTGGACCAAAGGTCGAAGAAATGAAAATGGTACCGAAATGGGCGGTGAAAATGGAAAGTGACATATGCATTCATGCATAATTGAACGATCGATAAAGATAGTTGTTGACTGAGACGCCATCAGATCTTGAGCCGAGCTTTGAGCTCGAGGGACTAATGCATACCAGAGGGCTCTCTTATCCCTAATGTGAGTGGGCGTAGTGCATACCCGTAGGGCTCTCTACTTGCCAAAAATGCGAATCATTCATTGAGCAGGGGAGTTAGTGCATACCCAGAGGGCTCTCCTACTCCCTAGACGCGTCCGATTTCTGATAAGTGATAGGCGCTCAGTCACAACAACGAAAAGAAAATGAAAGTATCACATGCACATTGCATATATGAATGATCAAATGTGAATTGTGTGAGAGGCGAAACGCCTCATAGTCGTGAAATTGAATGCATGGGATTTGATGAATGTGCTAATATGTGATATAATGTGAATTGTATGTTTATGTATGAGTTGGGTGGACCATCAATGATGTTTTCTCACTGAGTTCGCAAACTCACCCAACATTGCAATTATTTTTTTTCAGGAAATGAAGAGTACCCCGTTAGACAAACGGGAGTATGACTACCGCTAGCAAGGCAGAGTAAAGGGTCGGGATCAGTGTTGTTCACATCTGCATTAGTGTAGTGATTTTATTAAGTGGCCCCCAATTGATTATGTGTAATTGTATTGTATTACTGAAAATGTTCAGAAATGGCATTGGGCCCAGTTGGGTCATGCATTTCTATTTATGAAATGATTGTGCACTATTGAGTGCTAGTTAATGACTGAAATTGTTTTATATCTAAAAAATGTTTTTGTTATAAATCGGGCCCAAATTATTTATTGTTCTTGCGCACTCAACCGTTTTTGAAAGAAAAATTTCATAACGAGTTTTAAAGTGTATTTGTTTTGCTCTAGCATACCACCCTCGAGGGTCACGGGCTCAGATATCACTGTAGATGTCGGGTTCGGGTCTCGCGGGAGTGGGGTGCTACAATTTAGGATAGTTTAATTATCATACTTGTTCATAGTATAGGTTTTGATTTTCCATTGCACGAGCATACTTCATACTTTAATCTTTCTCTTACTTAGCAAAATTTTCACACATACACACTCTTACATACATCCATACACTCAAACACTCGCATTCATCACATTGCACTTTTATTTGACTTTGTGTGATTGTGAGAAAATTTTGTTACTGCATCTTTTATTTGTGGATTGATTTTTACGCATGCCCAAGAGAGGTAGACTTGTTCAATTCCAACCTGAAGTTGAGAGACACTTACGGAGACTTAGGAAAGAGAGGAAAGAATAAGAGAGGAGTAGATTAGTTGAGCGAGAAAGAGAAAATATGGCTGAAAATCCCAATCTTTTCCCAAATCCTAACTTTCCTGCACACCAACCTAGAAATGGAACTAATGGAGGAAATGGTGAGCATGAGAGAGTAGGAGAAAACAATGAGAATCAGAGACGTAGGACTATTAGGGAAGCGACAACTTTTGATGTACATTATGATCTATTTACTGTTGCTTGCCCTAATTTTGATGTTAATTTTGAAGTTAAAGGTTTGTTGATTAATTCCCTTCCTAAATTTCATGGCTTGTCAAGAGAAGATTTGTACAAGCACCTACAATCTTTGACGATGATTTGTTAGAGTATGAAGCCAGTAGGAGTAACATTGGACCAAGTGCTATGGAAGGTATTTCATTTGTCCTTGGAAGGGAAGGCACGAGAGTGGTACATGAGTCTCCCAAGGCATGTGGATAATGCTTATCATAGCTGGACCAATTTGAGGAAGGCCTTTTTGGAGAAGTATTTTCCAGCTTCCAGGACATCATCAATGAGGAAGGAAATTTATTCAGCCCGCCAAGAGTATGATGAGTCACTGTATAACTACTGGAACCGCTTCCAAGACCTATTATCTAGATGCCCCCATCACCAAATTCCCAATGAGCAATTGGTGCAATATTTCTATGATGGGTTGAAGAGTTAAGAGAAAGGTATGTTGGATGCTGCATCTGGAGGATCTTTGATTGATTTCACAGTATTGGAAGCATGGGACTTGATCTAGAAGATGGCCTTAAACCATCAACAGTACAGTGTGAGAGATTCCAGAGGAGTGCATGAATTGGGAGCTTTAACAGCTCAAGCTAAGAGAATGGAAAGTCTGGAAACAAAGATAGATTCACTGGAGAACAGGATAACATCACAGTTATCTTGTATTACTGCCGAATTGAAGAACTTGAATATGCATCACCCATCATCTTCAATGGACCTTACTGCACCCAGTTGTGACACTTGTGGGTCGGTGATGCACATATCAAGTGTATTCCCTGGAAGATATGAAGAGGTGTCAGTAGTGTATCCAGGGAGAACAAATCATAAGTGGGATCCATACTCCAACACATACAATGAGGGATGGAAGTCTAATCCAAAATTCGGTTGGAGGAATGAAGAAAGCAGGGCCCCAAACAGATTTTCACAAGGGGGAGGAGTTGGTACTTCCACTAGCCAGTTCCCCAATCAATAACATGCCCTAATGGTCCCACCAAAGGAAGACACCAACCAATTGCTTTGTAGCATGATGACTTGATGAAGGAAGAGAGGGATTCTAATGCTAACCAGTTTAATGCCATTGCTTCTCTTATTCAACAGGATTCTTCAAAGACTGCTACTAGGTTCAATGCTTTGGAGAAAAGAATGGACCAATGGGAGATCAAGGCAGAGAAAATTAATTCATATGTCACTCAGTTGTCCAACAACATGAGTGAGAATCAAGCAAGAAGCAGTGGGACAAGCCCTTCTAACATTGTGATGAATCCCAAGAGCCTCAATGCAATTGCCCTCCGGAGTGGGAAACAAGTGAGGTTTGATCCTTAAGAAGATAAAGAGGCATTTGATGAGGAGATTGAGAGTGAAGAAGTGCATCTACCAAAGGAAAAGATAAAGAAATCTGAAAGTGTGAGGGAAGAAGCACTATTGAAAGAAAAGAAGCCTGTGTCAAAAAATAAAAGAGCTACTTCAGAGAGTTACAAGGATCAAGTTGAACATGGAGAGTCAAGCAAGCAAGCCGGCAAAGGTAAGGAGGTAATTCTTCAAGACCTTCCTTTTCCAAATTCATATTTGATGAGAAAGCGTATGAAAGAAATCAAGCATGAAAAAGAAATCATTGATTTGTTTGGAAAAGTAGAAGTAAATGTTCCCTTGCTTGATTTAGTGAAGAGAGTTCCGGCCTATGCTAAATATTTGAAGGACTTGTGCACTAATAAGAGAAAGTTTAGGCCAAATTAGGGAGTCCAAGTGAGCTCCAATGTGTCAGCCTTGTTCAAACTGCAAATACTTGTGAAATGTCAAGACCCTGGATCTTTCACCATTCCATGCATCATAGGGAAATAACTATAGGAAGAGCTTTGTTAGATTTGGGGGCGACGATTAATGTGATGCCTAAATCTGTCTATCAGTCCTTAGGAGTGAAAAGTTTGAAACCCACATCTGTTGTCCTACAGTTAGCTGATAGATCATTTAGGCATCCAGTGGGTATAATTAAAGACATCTTGGTCCAGGTAAAGGGTTTAGTATTTCCTGCTGATTTTTATGTGCTTGATATGTCCTCTGAAGTTGTGCAAGATACTTCTTTGATTCTCGGGCAACCCTTTTTGCGGACAGCAAGCACCATGATCAGCATGAAGGAAGGTAAGATCACCATGGAAGTAGGTGATCGCGGTTCTGTCGATGCGATCTTACGATCGATCCTTGGAAACCGGTCAAATAGAATAAATTCCAAGATTGCGGTGTAGGATGCAACCTCGGGTCGTCTCACTTAATTGGAACCAAATGAAAATGGTCTAATCTAGCCTAAATGTCAAAAATTGCAATTGAAGTTGATAAACGGGGGTTTTGGTAATTTGGTCGAAACCGGTGAAGTAATCAAATTTAACAAAAAGTATAAAAGAATATTTTTGGGATTTTTGAAATAATGCAATAAACTAAGAATCGGATAAAATCAAATTGATAAAATCTTTTTGAAAATGAGGCTCAGGCTATCACAGTTCAAAAATGGTTTTCAGGGATACAATCCACTAAGTTTCGAAAGATCAACCCTAAAGGACTCTTTAGGTCCAAAGATTTAATTAATGAACTCTATCATTTAAATCTTTGTTAAAAAACCTTAGTGTGACAATTGGACAAACAAATGCAATTGGTCAAATGAATAAAACAAAACAATCTCAATCAAACACAACTAGGCAGATTAAAATCGTGAATGCAGTATCCAATGACATATATGAAACTATTATATATTAAGCACAAAACATTCTACAAATTACTTTGTCCAAATTTCAACATAGTATCAACACACGGTTAAACTATAACAATGCTAATCTAAATATATCGATGCAATCCTCTAACTCAGAAGTTTACACAAATATACTAGACTTCAGATACTAAGTGATTACTCCCCTTCGAAGCTCTGTAAACTCAAGCCATTGCTATATCTTCAAGAGGAAGGTTGCTTAGCTATGCATGACTCCGGCCGATCCCAACATTGGAAAATGAACCATGCTCATGTTGCAGAAGATGCTGACGATTGTGATGATGGTAGACGATGATAAAAATGTGAAGTTCTTCTGCTTCCAGAGTCTGCGTTCCAAGCCTTCGACTTCGTCTCTGTGTATTTTTTTCGTCTTTGGTTGTCTATCTCTCTTCCTCCTCCTTTTTGTGACCTAAAATAGTAAGCTTTTATATGATGGGTCAAGGGCTCGGGTTGGAACAGTGAGACAAACTTTCCATAAGAGGGTCGAATATCCGCTCAAATGCGTCATGAACGAATAAAAGAAAATTAAATTAAATCGCGACGTGTGCAATAGCTTCGCTTTCGTCGCGACGTCTGAATCAACATTCGCCGCGACGTATGGAAGTGACTTGCTCACCGCGGCGTATGGATCAAAACACGTCATGACGTATGGATGAGCGTATATTTGTTGACTTCGATGTTGACTCCTTTGTTCTGCTGACAAAATAATAACAACAATTTGCAGTATCAATTGTCCCGATAAAACTATGGAAAATAAGTATCAAATCATGACAATTTCTTGACAAATTGAGAATTGAAAGAACTCGATATGAGGAACCAATTTAAGCACAAAAATTATCAATCAGAGTCAATACATGCATAAGCGACTATGAAAATGCAGCCAATTTATAATATAAACTTGGCTCGATCAAATTCCCACACTTAGACCTTTGTACTCTGGACAAAGTTTTACAAGTAAAAAAATGCAAGAGAAAAGAAAATATCTACCCATGCTCAAAACAATAAAAGGAAATTGACGCAAGTTACTTCCTCAGAATTCAACCAAAGCAAAATGAAAGAGTGCTACTAAAATAAACATTGAAAGAATCCAAATACAAGAGATTGAACAAAAAAGAAGCACTCAAGGTATAGTGTTTGCACTCAGCTCACTTGTGTCTAGGGATATTTTTCTCTCAATCTACTTAATCCACCTCCTCTATAGGCTTGTGTCAATTCTATTTCTCCACCACAAGAACTATCATTTTGAAGATCAAGAGGACTTTGAGGGTTGTAATGTATGGAAGGCTAAATGAATGGGTAAAGTAAAAGAAAGAAAATATGAGCATATGCACAAAATGTGAACTGATGTCATCTGTAGAATTCAAACTAAACAATTGCATAAACAGAATGCAACATTATTCTTTTCTTTCTTTCTCTTTTTTTTTTCTGCTTTTGCTCTTCTTCTTTTTTTTCTTTTTTTTATTGGACATTTTAGAGACATTGTCTCTTTCTGGAAACACAAAATTCATCATCAATTTTTTTTTGACATATTATTTTGAAATAATCAACATAACCAATGACACCATAAAGGTATGAATGCAAATGCTCATAATAGGAAGGCTCAAAGGGGCTAACAAGGGATAAATGTGCAAGGGACGGTGTTTGGGAAATGGGTTTAAGAAAGAACGCCTCTATCACATCCAAAAATCCAGTTCATTAAGCTTCAGTAAAATTAAAACAAGTTCGGAAAAAAATGAAATAAGAAGATACACACAAAGATAGAATGAAAATTATGGGCTCAAATATCATTCCACAAGGTATGATCTCAATGAACAATCTCAAGTCTCAAAAACTTAAAATGCCACTTTGTTAGCATGCTTTCATTTACTTTGTATTAAAAACGTTGAAAGCAAGATTTTGTCAAGTCCAATTATCATTAAAAGAATGGAAGGTGTTTTCAAAAACTCGAGCATCGTTTTGAAACTAGTGAAAGCTTTGAAAACAAAAGCCACAAAAGTCCAGTGCAAGAAAAATTTGAAATGAGTGGAAGAATTAAGCACACAATCATTCATGCATGAGTGTGGACGTCGCGACGTGTAGAAGCAGACGTCGAGACGTATGGACGTCGCGACGTAGCAAGGATGACGTCGCGATGTATACCAAATTTGAAGAACGCCAGCGCATGACGTATGGACACTCGTCATGGCGAAGAAATCGAATGACAGAAAATACAACAAGTTTATCAGCAGAAAGCACCAATTGGCCAACAATATAATATCAACAGTCATGCAATGTGAAAAATAAATAGGGAAACAACTCCCCCACACTTGAATCACACATTGTCCTCAATGAAAATGTAAAAGTAGCACAATTTCTTAGAAACTGACGAAGGGACATAAAGGATGATAGGAAAATGAAAAGAGAACAAAGGAAGCTATATATCTAAGGACTATAAAAAATAAGTGCAAAACACAAAAAGAAAAGAAACAAGCAAAGGAGACGGAAAAACCTGATAGTCACAGTGATTTCTGGTTCTCATAGTAGAGCTTCAAAAGATGGCCATTGACCTTAAGTCGGGTTCCAGTCTCCTCATGTAAAAGCTCTACCATACCAAAGTTGTGCACCTTTGTGACCAAGTATGGTCCCTCCCAACGAGTATTAAAAGTCCCATGTTTGAAATTGAAGCGAGCTTTGAATAACAGGACTTTATCTCCCTCTTTGAAACTTTTCCTCCGAATGATCTTGTCATGCATCAATTTGGATTTTTCTTTGTAGAGTCGTGCATGCTCATATGCCTCCAACCTTAATTCCTCAAGCTCTTGAAGTTGCAACTTCCTCTCCATTAGGAAGATTCCAAGTCCATGTTGCATTGTTTGATTGCCCAATATGCTTTGTGCTCCAATTCTACTGGTAAATGGCAAGCCTTTCCATAAATCAAGCAGTGAGGGACATACCTATTGGGATTTATATGCAGTCAATATGCCCAAAGTGCTTCCTAGGCGAAGGCTCCAATCCTTTTGATGGCTTTACAATTTTCTCCAAAATGTGCTTCACCTCTCTGTTTGAAACTTCAGCTTGTCCATTGGTTTGTGGGTGATATGCAGTAGAGACTTTGTGAGTGACCCCAAATTTCAAAAATAAGTTATCAATGACTCTATTACAAAAATGGGTTCCCCTATCACTCACCACAGCTCTTGGTATACCAAAATGACAAAAAATGTTGGACTTAAGAAATTTAGACACGTCCTAGGCATCATCTTTTCTAGTGGGGATGGCCTCTATCCACTTGGACACATAATCAATAGCTAAAAGGATATACACAAAGCCAAAAGATGGAGGAAATGGGCCCATGAAATCGATTCCCCAAACATCAAAGATTTCACAAAATAAGAGAGGTTGTTGTGGCATTTCATGTCATTTACCTAATCCTCCAAATCGTTGACATTTATCACATGACCGACAAAAGTTAAATGAATCCTTAAAAAGTGTAGGCCAATAAAAACCAGATTCGAGGATTTTCCTAGATGTTTTCCTTGCACTAAAATGCCCACCACAAACCATTGAATGACAAGCTGAGATTATTTCATCATGTTCTTCATGAGGAACACATCTTCTAATCACTTGGTCACTGCACATCCTCCACAGAAAAGGGGCATCCCAAATGTAATGTCGAGCTTCACTCTTAAGCTTCGAGCTTGTGCACGAGACATAAAAGGAGAGTCGATCCGGATATTAGGTAGTTAACAATATGAGCATACCAAGGTTCTTGAACAATTGAAGCACATAGGACCGAATCAGGAAATGAATCACAGGTAAGGTCATAATAATCCACTCCCTGTGTGTCATTGGGTAGCCTGCTCAAATGATCAGCCACGTGGTTTGCTGCCCCCGCACGATCCTTAATCTCGATATCAAATTCTTGGAGCAACAATGCCCACCGTATCAACCTAGGCTTTGATTGTGGTTTCTTGAGGAGATACCAAACAGCTGCATGATCAGTAAAAATGGTTACATGTGAGTTCAACAGATATTGCCTAAATTTTTCTAAACCAAAAACTACTGCAAACAGCTCTTTTTCAGTGGTTGTATAATTGATCTGGGCTTGATCCAGTGTCTTCGAGGCGTATGCAATAACTTTTGGCAATCTCTCCTCTCGTTGACCCAGCATTGCCCCTACAGCACAATTAGATGCATCACATGAAAGCTCAAAAGGTAAATTCCAATCAGGAGCAACTAGGATAGGTGGAGAAATGAGTTTTGATTTCAGCATGTTAAAAGCACTCTTGCAAGAATCATCAAAGTCAAACTTTTCATCTTTTTGCAAAAGCTTGGAAAGAGTTAACGCAATTTTGCTGAAATCCTTAATGAAGCGCCTGTAAAATCCTGCAGGACCTAAAAATGAACGTAAGTCACGAATACAAGTAGGGTAAGGCAAAGAAGATATAACCTCAATCTTAGCTTTATCCACTTCAATCCCCTTGCTAGAATTTAAATGACCAAGCACAATACCTTCACTGACCATGAAATGACATTTCTCAAAGTTCAAAATCAAATTCTTTTCAATGCATCTTTGTAAAACTTTTTCAAGGCTAGACAAACAAGCATCAAAAGAATCACCATAGACAGTGAAATCATCCATAAACACTTCCATACATTCCTCCAAAATTCACGAAAATAGCCATCACACTGGCGTTGGAAAGTTCTAGAGCATTACATAAACCAAAAGGCATCCGCCGATATGCAAAGGTGCCAAAGGACATGTAAATGTAGTCTTGTCACAGTCCTCCGGTGCAATGGGTACTGAAAGTATCCAGAGAAACCATCCAAAAATAGTAATGTGACTTACCGCAAGCCGCTCAAGCATTTGATCAATAAAGGAAGAGGAAATGGTCTTTTCGGTGGCATCATTTAATCGTCTGTAATCTATGCACACGCCATGAATTTTGCACCTGGTAGGAATAAGCTCATCCTATCATTTTGACCTTTGTTATTCCACTCTTTTTAGGCACTACATGAATTGGACTAACCCACTCACTATCAGAAATGGGATATATTATCCCTGCACTCAACAATTTCGTTATTTCTTTCTTCACAACATCTAAGATAAGTGGGTTAAGTCTTCTTTGAGGTTGCCTCACCGATTTTGACCCTTCACTTAGTAAGATCCTGTGTGTGCAAATGGCTGGGCTAATGCCAGGTATGTCTGCTAAAGTCCAACCTATAGCTCTCTTGTTTTTCCTCAGAACATTCATGTGTCTCTCTTCTTCAGTGTGGGACAAGGTGCTAGAAATTATTACAGGTAATCGCTCATCAGACTCAAGAAAAGCATACTTTAGAGTTGGAGGGAGGGGTTTGAGCTCAAGCTCAGGAGGTTTCACAACAGAAGGAGTTAATTTATGAAGTTCAAGAGAAAAGAGATCACTCCCTTTTTCTTCTGGAATTGAGTTCGGCTCCTTGTAGGTGGTCATGGTTAATCCCTCACCTTACGAAACATGAACAAAGACCTTTTCCAAGATCAAGTGAATGTAATCCGAATTCAAAGAATCTTTTGTGACTCATATTTTGGCAAGCATTTTCTTGACTAAGTCAATCATGTTCACACCCAAAAGGAATAATCCTCATTTGGGTGCTTCATGCCTCATACATATTAAAGCTCACTGTTGGTCACCCACCTCTATGGTGATCTTTCCTTCATCATACTAATCATTGTATCTCATTACATTACATAAAAAGGGTGCCAAGAATCGGTGAAGTATCTGCACAACCTCATGAGACATGTCAAGAACATAAAAATCGGCAGGAAACACTAAACCTTTAACTTGGACCAAGATATCTTCAATTATCCCCACTGGATGCCTAAAGGATCTATCGGCCAATTGTAAAACTACAGATGTAGCTTTTATACTTTTAACTCCTAGGGCCTCATAGGTGATTTAGGCATCACATTAATCTTAACCCTAGATCTAATAATGTCGTCCTATGGTCACTTTTCCTATAACACAAGGAATAGTGAATGATCCAGGATCCTGACACTTAACTGGAATTTGGGGCTTAAACAATGCAGACACATTTGAACTTACCTGGACTCTTTCGTTCGGCCTAAACTTTCTCTTGTTTGTACACAACTCCTTTAAATATTTAGCGTAGGCCGGAACTCTCTTCACCAAGTCAAGTAAAGGGACATTCACTTCGACTTTCCCAAACAGATCAATGATTTTTTTCTCATGTTGTCTCTCATTTAAACGCTTACTCATCAAGTATGAATTGGGAAATGGAAGGTCTTGAATACTTACCTCCTTGCCTTTACCTACTTGATTGCTTGACTCTCCATCTCTTGCTTGATCAGTGGAACTCTCTAAAGTAGTTCCCTTGCTCCGTGAAGCTTGCTTTCTCTCTTTCAGAAGCTCTTCTTCCCTCACACTTTCTGATCTCTTAAACTTATCCTGTGGTGGAGGTACTGGCTCACTCTCAATCTCATCCTCACATGGCTCATCTTCATCTTGAGGCTTGAACCTCACTTGCTTTCCACTCCTGAGGGCAATGGCATTAAGACTCTTCGGGTTCATCACAGTATTGGAAGGAATGGCTCCACTGCTTTTCGCCTGATTTTCACTCATGTTGTTAGACAACTGAGTGACATAGGAATTGATTTTCTCTACCTTGGTCTCCATTGCTCCATTCTTTCTCTAAGGCATTGAATCTGGCGGCGTCTTTGAGGAATCTGTTGAATCAAATAAGCAATTGCATTAAAGCTGGTTAGCATTGGAATCCTCTCTTCCTTCATCAAGGTCATCATCTTGTGGAGCAACCGATTGGTATCCTCCTTTGGTGGGACTACCGGGCTTCTTTGTTGATTAGGGAGCTGGCTAGTGGAAATGCCAGCTACTCCTCCTTGTGAAAATCTGCCCTGAGCTCTGTTCTCCTCATTCCTCCAACTGAATCTCGGATTGGATTTCCATCCCTCATTGTAGGTGTTGGAGTATGGGTCCCATTTCTGATTCTGCCTGCCTTGATACATTGCGAGACTTCCTCATATCTACAGGCAAACGCTCGAAATATGAATTACCGACCCACAATTTTCACAACTAGGTGCGGTAAGCTCTGTTGAAGAAGTAGAGCGTTGCACATTCAAATTCTTCAGCTCAGCAGTGATGCAAGATAGCTGTGATGATATCCGACTCTCCAAAGAGTCCACTTTCGACTCTAGGCTCTCCATTCTTTTAGCTTGAGCCGTCAAGGCTCCCAACTCATGCACTCCTCTTTGATCTCGACCTTTGTCTTCGCTGATGGTTTAAAGCCATCTTCTTGATCAGATCCCATGCTTCCAAGGCTGTGAGGTCAATCAAAGATCCTCCAGATGCAGCATCTAACATACCCTTCTCCTAGCTCTTCAACCTATCATAAAAGTATTGCACCAATTGCTCATCAGGAATCTGGTGATGGGGGCATCTAGAAAGAAGGTCTTGGAAACGGTTCCAATAGTCATACAGTGACTCATCATAATCCTGACGGGCTGAATAAATCTCCTTCCTCATGGAAGATGTCCTGGAAGCTAGAAAGTATTTCTCCAGAAAGGCCTTCCTCAGATTGGCCCAGCTATGGTAAGCATTGGCCACATGCCTCGGAAGACTCATATACCACTCTCGTGCTTTCCCTTCCAAAGACAAATGAAACACCTTCAAAGTACTTGATCCAAAGTAGCTCCAGCGGCTTCATACTACGGCGGATCATTGTCAAAGCCTGTAGGTGCATATATGGATCCTCTCCTGCCAAACCATGAAATTTAGGAAGAGAATTAATCAGCAAACCTTTAATCTCAAAATTAACATCAAAATTAGGGCAAGCAGCAGTAAATGGATCATAATGCACATCAGATGTTGTTGCCTCCCTAATTGTCCTATGTCGCTGATTCTCATTGTTCTCTCCCACTCTCTCATGCTCACCATTTCCTCCGTTAGTTCCATTTCTAGGTTGGTGAACAGGATAATCAGGATTTGGGTAAATATTAGGATTCTCAGCCATGTTATCACTATCTCGCTCAACCACACTCCTTCTCTCTTGTTCTTTCCTTTCTTTCCTAAGTCTCCTCAAATGTCTCTCAACTTCGGGATGGAACTGAACAAGTTTACCTCTCCTGGGCATGCACCAAAAAGCAATCCACAAACTAAGGAATGGTATCAAAAATGCTCATAGTCACACAAAATCAGATAAAAGTGAAATGCGATGAATGTGAGAGTATGGATGTATGAATGTATGTATGAGTGTGTATGTGTGAAAAATGTGTAAAGTATGAAATAAGATCAAAGTATGATGTATGCGTGTGCAAAGGGAAATCAAATCTATACTATGAACAAGTGTAAAAATCAAACTATCTAAATGCAATCAAAAACAATGATTCCTATTATCAACGACAAGTCATAAATGACAATGGCTATCCGATGGTAAACCAATTACTTGGTTCCCCGGCAACGGCGTCAATTTGATCACAGTTCTGTCGATGCGATCTTACGATCGATCCTTGGAAACCGGTCAAATAGAATAAATTCCAAGATTGCGGTGTAGGATGCAACCTCGGGTCGTCTCACTTAATTGGAACCAAATGAAAATGGTCTAATCTAGCCTAAATGTCAAAAATTGCAATTGAAGTTGATAAACGGGGGTTTTGGTAATTTGGTGAAACCGGTGAAGTAATTAAAATTTAACAAAAGTATAAAAGAATATTTTGGGATTTTGAAATAATGCAATAAACAAAGAATCGGATAAAATCAAATTGATAAAATCCTCTTGAAAATGAGGCTCGAGGCTATCACAGTTCAAAAATGGTTTTCGGGATACAATCCACTAAGTTTGAAAGATCAACCTAAAGGACTCTTTAGGTCCAAAGATTTAATTAATGAACTCCATCATTTAAATCTTTGTTAAAAACCTTAGTGTGACAATTGGACAAGCAAATGCAATTGGTCAAATGAATAAAACACAACAATCTCAATCAAACACAACTAAATGATTAAAATCGTGAATGCGGTATCCAATGACATATATGAAACTATCATATATTAAACACAAAACATTCTACAAATTACTTTGTCCAAATTTCAACATAGTATCAACACACGGTTAAACTATAACAATGCTAATCTAAATATATCGATGCAATCCTCTAACTCAGAAGTTTACACAAATATACTAGACTTCAGATACTAAGTGATTACTCCCCTTCGAAGCTCTGTAAACTCAAGCCATTGCTACATCTTCAAGAGGAAGGTTGCTTAGCTACGCATGACTCCGGCCGATCCCAACATTGGAAAATGAACCATGCTCATGTTGCAGAAGATGCTGACGATTGTGATGATGGTAGACGATGATAAAAATGTGAAGTTCTTCTGCTTCCAGAGTCTGCGTTCCAAGCCTCCGACTTCGTCTCTGTGTATTTTTTTCGTCTCTGGTTGTCTATCTCTCTTCCTCCTCCCTTTTGTGACCTAAAATAGTAAGCTTTTATTTGATGGGTCATGGGCTCGGGTTGGAACAGTGAGACAAACTTTCTATAAGAGGGTCGAATATCCGCTCGTACGTCGCGACGAATAAAAGAAAATTAAATTCGTCGCGACGTGTGCAATGGCCTGCTCGTCGCGACGTCTGAATCAACATTTGCCGCGACGTATGGAAGTGACTTGCTCGCCGCGACGTATGGATCAAAACACGTCGCGACGTATGGATGAACGCATGACTGTTGACTTCCTGATGTTGACTCCTTTGTTCCTGCAACAAAATAATAACAACAATTTGCAGTATCAATTGTCCCAATAAAAACTATGGAAAAATAAGTATCAAATCATGACAATTTACTAACAAATTGAGAATTGAAAGAACTCAGTATGAGGAACCAATTTAAGCACAAAACATTATTAATCAGGAGTCAATACAAGCATAAGCAGCTATGAAAATGCAGCCAATTTATAATATAAACTTGGCTCAATCAGTAGGCGATCAACAGGTAAGCTTCAACATGTACGAGGCAATGAAACATCCTCATAAGGATTATTCGCTTTTGGGTGTGAATATGATCAATTTAGCTGTGGATAATGCTTGCCAACATTATAAGATACAAAAGGATTCTTTGGATGCTGGATTACATTCACTTGATCTTGGAAAAAGGTTTTCTGTCCATGTTTCAGGGAAGCAGGAAGGATTAGCCAGAAGAAAGAGGGAGCGATCTCCTTTCTCTTGAACTTCATAAATTGATTCGTTCTGTTGTGCAACCTCCTGTGCTTGAGCTCAAACCCCTACCTACAACTTTAAAGTATGCCTTTCTTGAGTCTAATGAGTGATTACCTATCATAATTGCTAGTACTTTGTCCCACACTGAGGAAGAGAGACTCATGAATGTTTTGAGGGAACACAAGAGAGCTATAGGGTGGACTTTAACATATATACCCGACATTTGCCCAGCTATTTGCACACACAGGATCTTATTGAGTGAAGGGTCAAAATCGGTGAGGCAACCTCAAAGAAGACTAAACCCACTTATATTAGATGTTGTGAAGAAGGAAATAATGACGTTGTTGAGTGCAGGGATAATATATCCCATTTCTGATAGCGAGTGGGTTAGTCCAATACATGTAGTGCTAAAAAAGAGTGGGATAACGGTGGTAAAAAATGATAAGGATGAGCTGTTGGACCCCACCCCCCACACCTGGGCTAATATTTCCCACCCAGCGTGTGTTTGCGGGTTATACCACGGCGGGTGTTTGCGAGTTATACATGACATCCAACAATCGATCTTGTCCTCTTTGGTCGAGGTGAGGCCACGACTCAGACCACTTGACCTAGCCAAATTATAAGCTTCCACATGTGGAAGCCTCTTACCATTTGGCTAAGTTAGCCAAATGGTGGCCTCAAATGACCAAAGAGGACAAGAGTCGAAGTTGGATGTCGTGATAACCCGCAAACACCCGCCGTGGTATAACCCGCAAACACACGCTGGGTGGGAAATATTAGCCCAGGTGTGGGGGGTGGGGTCCAACATTAAAAGGCGCTTAGCCAAATGGTAAGAGGCGAGCATGTGGAAGCTATAAAACCTTGAGGTCAAGGGTTCGAGTCGTGGCCTCACCCTTGACCAAAGAGGACAGTACTGATTAAGTTGGATGCCGCGGTATAACCCATGCAAACACCGCCGTGGTATAACCCATGCAAACACACGCTGGGTGGGAAATATTAGCCAGTGTGGGGGTGGGGTCCAACATTAAAGGCATTTTTTAATGTTGGACCCACCCCAAGTGTTGAGCTATTACCAGATTCAGACTTAATCAAGACAGGATCATCAACTTGACTAGATGAGGTTTACAGCCTGCTTACCATTGGCTAACTTAGCCAAATGGTAAGAGGCGAGCATGTGGAAGCGTTAGCCAAATGGTAAGAGGCGAGCATGTGGAAGCTATAAAACCTTGAGGTCAAGGGTTCGAGTCGTGGCCTCACCCTTGACCAAAGAGGACAGTACTGATTAAGTTGGATGCCGCGGTATAACCCGCAAACACCCGCCGTGGTATAACCCGCAAACACACGCTGGGTGGGAAATATTAGCCCAGGTGTGGGGGGTGGGGTCCAACATGAGCTTATTCCTACCAGAGTGCAAAATTCATGGTGTGTGTGTATAGATTATAGACGATTAAATGATGCCACAAGAAAAGACCATTTCCCTCTCCCTTTTATTGATCAAATACTTGAAAGACTTGCGGGCAAATCACATTATTATTTTTTGGATGGTTTCTCTGGATACTTTCAAGTACCCATTACACTGGAGGACCAAGACAAAACCACATTTACATGTCCTTTTGGCACCTTTGCATATCGAAGGATGCCTTTTGGTTTATGTAATGCCCCAAGAACTTTCCAGCGTTGCGTGATGGTTGTTTTCTGTGAATTTTTAGAGGAATGTATGGAAGTATTTATGGATGATTTCACAGTCTATGGTGATTCTTTTGATTCTTGCTTATCCAATCTTGCAAAAGTTTTACAAAGATGCATTGAAAAGAATTTGATTTTGAACTTTGAGAAATGTCATTTCATGGTCAGTGAAGGTATCGTGCTCGGTCATTTAATTTCTAGCAAGGGAATTGAAGTAGATAAAGCTAAGATTGAGGCTATATCTTCTTTGCCTTACCCTGCTTGTATTCGTGACATAAGATCATTTTTGGGTCATGCAGGATTTTACAGGCGCTTCATAAAGGATTTCAGCAAAATTATGTTACCTCTCTCCAAGATTTTACAAAAAGATGAAAAATTTGAATTTGATGATTCCTGCAAGAATTCCTTCAACATGCTGAAATCAAAACTCATTTCTCCACCTATTTTAGTTGTTCCTGATTGGAACTTACCTTTTGAGCTTTCATATGATGCATCTAATTGTGTTGTAGAGGCTATGTTGGGTCAACGGAAGGAGAGACTACCAAGAGTTATTGCATATGCCTCAAAAACACTGGATCCAGCTAAAATCAACTATATAACAACTTAAAAAGAGTTGTTTGCAGTAGTTTATGCTTTAGAAAAATTTAGGCAATATTTGTTAAACTCACTTGTTACCATTTTTACGGATCATGTAGCTGTTCAGTATCTCCTCAAGAAACCACAATCGAAGCCTAGGCTGATACGGTGGGCATTGCTACTCCAAGAATTTGATATCGAGATAAAGGATCAAGCGGGAGCGGCAAACCATGTAGCCAAACATTTAAGCAGGCTACCGAATGACACACAGGGAGTGGATTCTTCCGAACTTACCTGTGATTCATTTCCTGATTCGGTTTTATGTGATTCAATTATTAAAGAACCTTGGTATGCACATATTGTTAATTACCTAATGTCTGGACTCACTCCTCCTTTTATGTCTCAGGCACAAGCTTAGAAGGTAAAGAGTGATGCTCGACATTACATTTGGGATGCCCCTCATCTGTGGAGAATGTGCAGTAACCAGATGATCCGAAAATGTGTGCCTCATGAAGAGTGTGATGATATAATTTTAGCTTGTCATTCAATGGTTTGTGGTGGGCATTTCAGTGCAAGGAGAACATCTAGGAAAATTCTTGATTCTAGTTTTTATTGGCCTACACTTTTTAAGGATTCATTTAACTTTTATCGGTCATGTGATAAATGTCAAAGATTTGGAGGATTAGGGAAGCGACATGAAATGCCACAACAACCTTTTTTATTTTGCGAAATCTTTGATGTTTGGGGAATTGATTTCATAGGCCCATTTCCTCCGTGTTTTGGCTTTGTGTATATCCTTTTAGCTGTTGATTATGTGTCCAAATGGATAGAGGCCATTCCCACTAGAAAAGATGATTCCCAAGCCGTGTCTAAGTTTCTTAAGTCCAACATTTTTTGTCGATTTGGCATACCAAAAGCTGTGGTGAGTGATAAGGGAACACATTTTTGTAATAGAGTCATTGATAACTTATTTTTCAAATTTGGGGTCACTCACAAAGTCTCCACTGCATACCACCCACAAACCAATGGACAAGCTGAAGTTTCAAACAGATAGGTGAACCACATTTTGGAGAAAATTGTGAAGCCATCAAAGAAGGATTGGAGCCTTCGCCTTGAGGAAGCACTATGGGCATATCGGACTGCTTATAAATCCCCAATAGGCATGTCCCCTTATCATTTGATTTATGGAAAGGTTTGCCATTTACCTGTGGAACTGGAGCATAAAGCATATTGGGTAGCTAAACAATGCAATATGGACTTCGAATCTTCCAGAATGGAGAGGAAGTTGCAACTTCAAGAGCTCGAGGAATTGAGGTTAGAGGCATATGAACACGCACGACTCTACAAGGAAAAGGAAAAATTGATGCATGATAAGATCATTCAGAGGAAAAGCTTCAAGGAAGGGGACAAAGTCCTATTATTCAAGGCTCGTTTCGCTTTCAAACATGGGATTTTCAATACTCGTTGGGATGGACTGTATCTGGTCACGAAGGTGCACAACTTTTGTATGGTAGAGCTTTTACATGAAGAAATTGGAACATGACTCAAGGTGAATGGCCATCTTTTGAAGCTCTATCATGAGAACCAGAACCCACCATAAACATCAGGTTCTTGCTCTCCTTCATTTGTTTCTTACTTTTGAGTTTTGGATGTACTGTTTTTCTTAACCAGTATGAAGGAGATCCATTTTGATAGATAGCTTATTTTATTTTCCTTTCACTTTCTAATAACATTACCTTTTTTCTGTTCATGCCTTATCTGTGGTTAAGTTTTTGTTTCATTTTCATTGAGGACAATGTGTTGTTTAAGTGTGGGGGAGTTGTTCCTATTTTCTTACTTTTATTCTGCTCCATATTGACATTTTTGATGTGTGTGTTAGCCAATCTTGCGTGATGTTACACAGTTTAGACTTGGTGCAACTTAATTTTTCTGCCTTTCTGTTGTTTCTCACCGCGGCGACAGTTCATACGCCGTGGCAAGCCACAGTTTACGCCAACACGTTGCGGCGTGCATGTAACACGTCAAGACGTCAACCCTTTTTACAGAAGGCTTGTACGAAATCTTCTCCTCAATTCTAACTTTTTCCACATTGACTCTTGTCACTTTTATGTTTTAAAGACCTTATAAGTTTCAAAGTGATACTTCGGTTTATGAAAATACCTTCCATTCTTTTAATGATAGTTGGTCTTGACTAATTTTGCTTTTGATATTTTCAATGCAAAGTGAATTAAGGCATGCTAACAAAGTAACACTTTAAGTTTTTGAAACTTGAGATTGTTTATTAAGATATTACCCCTATTGGAAGGATATTTGAGCCTAAATTTTTGTTTGATATTGTGTGCATTTGCTTATTTCATATTTCTCTAGAACTTCTTTCAATTCTTAATCAAAGCTTTATGGACTAGAATTTTGTTGATGTGATAGAGGCAGTCTTTCATGTATCCTTTTCCCAAATACAGTCCCACAAACACTTATCACTTGCTAGCCCCTTTGAGCCATTTTTATTTATGAGCACTTGCATGTATGCACCCCTACATGATGTTAGTAGTTTAATTTTAAAAAAAAGGTGTGTTCCAAAAAGGGACAGAGAAGTGTTTATCAAAAAAAAAGAAAAAGAAAAGAAAAGAAAGAGCAATAACGATTCAAGCAGTATATATTACATTAAAAAAAAGTCAATATTAGTTTATCTTTCGACATCCAGTTCATAATTGTAGTGCATGTGTTCATACTTTTTCTTTCTTCCATTCCATCCATTCATCTAGCCCTCTGTACATTACAACCCTAAAAAGTCTTCTTGATCTTCAAATTATAGTTTTTGTAGCAGAGAAATAGAATTGCTACAAGCTTATGGTAGAGAATGGGTTAAGTAGATTGAGAGTGAAATATCCCCAATATGTGAAGAGAGAGAAAACACCTTATCTTGAGTGACATCTCTTTTGTGCAATCTCTTGAATTGAATTCTTGTAGTGTTTGTTTTATTAGCACTCTTTCAATTTGCTTTGATTGAATTTTGAGGAAGTGATTTGCACCAAATTCCTGTTATTGTTTTGAGCATGGGCGAATTTTCTTTTCCACTTGTATCTTTTTGACTCTTATAAACTTGTTCTAGGAGTACAAAGGTTTAAGTGTGGGGGAATTTGATTGAGCCCAAGTTTATCTTATTAATTGGCTACACTTTTACTGTTCGTAATGCACTTTTTGATTCTTAATTTGTGATTTTTGTGCCTTAATTAGTCCCTTGCAGTGAGCTTACATTTTATACAATTTGATAGTAAATTGTCACAAATTGACATTAATTTCATCGTAATCTTTCTGAGGACAATTGATACTGCAAATTGTTGTTTGATAATGTAGGGGACAAAGAGAGTCAAAAGGTTGAGAAGAAGTCTGCACGCTGCGACGTAACGCAAGTAGCACGCTGCGGCGAGGATCCAAATCGAGCACACCGCGACGCCAATCAAGTAACGTGTCGCGGCAAGCAATCCAGGAAGACATGCCGCGACGTCCAAGAAACAACTCGCCGCGACAAGCAAACAAATACCCGGACTTCATTTGGAAAGATCTCTCACTGTACCGACCCGACCCACATCCATCATTTAAAAACCTTGCTATTTTTAGGTCAAAAGGGAGATAGATATCTGAGGGAGACTCTTTTGGAGGTAGTAGACGGTTATCTATTCCACCATCATTTTCCACTTTTCTCATCTTTGACCATCACTATCATCGCTAAACCACTGCCATCTACTGCAACCATGGAAGACGTCCAATCTTCAACAAACGTGAGAGAGTCCGGAGTCATGCATAGCTAAACCACATTTCCTCTTCAAGATGTAGCATCGGCTTGAGTTCACTAGTTCTTTAAAAGGGAGTTAAACTTACATCGTCAAGTCTGATTTCATTGTTGTAAATTCCTGAGTTAGGGTTTACTACTGTGTAATTAGGTTGGCTTGGTTATAGTTTAATCAATTGTAGAACGATGTCTTGTGTTATTGATTGCTTAATGTAGAACTTTGATGCTCAATATATGAAGTCTCATATATGTCTTTTGGTGATTGTGTTAACCCTCTTTATCTGCCTAGTTGTGTTTGATATTGAGTTGTGCTTGAGCCAATTGACCACTTGTATTAACTTGTCCATTTCACACACTAAGGTGCATTTAACAAGGTTTTAGTTAATGGAGTTCGTTGATTAAAACCTTGGACTTAAAGAATCCCTTAAGGTTCTATGGCTTAAGAGCACTTAATGGGGTCTTGAGAAATGGAGTTCATTGATCAAGATCCTGGACTTGAGGAGAAGTATTTAAGGTTGATATTTGAAAACTTAGTGAATTTCACTTCCCGAAAATTGTTTTAAATCATGATAGCCTAAGCTCATTTTCAAGAGGATTTATTATCATTTGCTTATTACCCAAATTTTTAATTTCATTTAATTCCTTAAAATCCAAAAATATACTTTTTACTCTTTGACCTTCAATTTAGTTAAATTTCCTTAGTTCTTTTTAATGACCAAAACCCCCATTTTATCAACTTTGATTGCAATTTTTGGCAATTAGGCTAGCTTAGACCTTTTTCACTTGGTTCCAATTCAGTGAGACTACTCGAGGTTGCATCTGTTGGAGTTATGTAAATATAGTGCCCTGGAAAGCAAGTGTATTTACATGTAACTTTATCTTCTTCAGTTACAGTTTTGTAATGAAAATATTTATTATTAATAAAACAAAAGAGTTTGGTTTTATCTGTATGAGCATTATATATCTGGTCATAAGGTACCAAGATTCATTTGTAAGTAATATACATATACATAGAGATGTATGGGAAACATGTATATTATTAGAATCTGAATTAATTGATTCACAGTTGAATAATCAAGTTGGTCGTTTGATTATGGTTTAGGCGTAGTGTTGCGATTTATCTCCATATAAGTAAAGGAGTTTACTTAAAGGGAATGATGAGTTTCATATCATGATAGTAGTAGACTATCGATAATGGCACTATTAAATGAATCTGGAATCAAGTATGTTTTCAAGAATAAAGTGGGCCGTTACTTTAATCTTAAAACATGCAACTTAAGCATTCGCTATTATGAACCACAATCTTGATGAGTGGTGAACTCATATGTGTTTCATTATAATTCTTGATTTGATCGGAATGGATTTTTACGGGTATTAATCCAAAGGTTCGCATGTTGGAATTATTAATTGAAACATGTATCGTGGAACATTCACTCAAATAAAGAGTTTATAGTGTTATCATCTCTCTAGATGTTTTAAAGAGATTTGGTGATTAAATGGCGCGAGAGTTTGATGGACTAGCTACCCATCAAGTCTTAACACTAAGATGAGATCTTATGTGTTAATCACCATATAAAGTAAAATGAGAGATCTAGAACGAAAAACCAACATAAGGGCAAAACGGTAATTTTACCCTTTGTTGTGCGGATGGCTATAATAAGGTTCTAAATAGGGTTTGCAATTGGACATATTCTCATAATATTTAATAATTCAAGAGTTCAACTAATTGTCTTTAGTGGAATGACATTTAGTTAATAAGCTAGAATTAATTCCAATGAGATTGAATTATTTCTGGGCTTATTGGAGCTTGAATTATCAAAGTCCAATAAGATTCCCCACTTGGCTTTAAGGAAGGTTATCAAGCTAAGTAAGAAGTAGTTTGGAGGCTTTAGAAGTCCATAATTGAATGATGGGCTTATACTAATTAATGGTTAATTGGAAGCCCATATGTTCATTTAGAAATGGGCTTGTTTTGGTTTAATGTAATTGATTAGATTAATTATATTAAAACAATGTTTTTTAAATGGAGAAGTAGCAATTTCAAAATTGTGTTAGGTTAGATGTGTAACCACACATTTGAAATTAAAATACTAAATAAAGATGGTCTTTATTATGGTTCATCATTATTAAATGGAGTTATGAACTTACCATTAAATGGTTTAATGGTTGGTTTTTAATGTTGGCATGTAACCTATTTGCATTCATTAGATTAAAGATGAAAGATGTGCATTAGATGGACCATCTTCCTTCTTTCTTCTTGCCAAAACCGAAATGGGTATTCAATTATAGGTTATGGTCTTTTCAAATAGCCATTTTAAAGATAAATGAAGTAAGTCTCATTTATTGGCTATTTGATGAGTGATTAATGTAAGAAGTGATGCATTGGATGCCTCTCATTCTTT
Source organism: Erythroxylum novogranatense (assembly GCA_029891385.1). Classification (NCBI taxonomy): domain Eukaryota; kingdom Viridiplantae; phylum Streptophyta; class Magnoliopsida; order Malpighiales; family Erythroxylaceae; genus Erythroxylum; species Erythroxylum novogranatense. The sequence goes on along the minus strand of CM057225.1, from coordinate 31,493,547 downwards.
CCTTTCATGCATATTTTGAAATTGAGATGTAAGAAAGGGTTCTTGCATGGTTTTTAGACATTCTCTCCTTTCATGCAAGGTAGAACCGAAATTCCTAAGTGAAAGAATTGAAAGAGTTTCAATTTTTGTTCTTCTTCTTCTAAGAAAATCTCTTCCAAATATTTCTTCTCCTTTCCCACCAAATGATTTTGTTAACCTAGTTTTCCTTGAAAAATAAGTGGTAAATCTAATTGGTTGAGGATACTACAACAAGGAAGCAGATAGATTGCTAAAGGAAAAGACTCAAAGGCAAAGGATTTGGATATAAGAAGGAGAGGATAACGCAATGAGGATTTAAAGTCAGAGCGAAGGAGTCGGTAATTCCTTTTATTTTGTTCTTGGTTTTATTATCCTTATACCATATCATGTATGGATTAGCATGTTGATTTGGATATATTGCTTCCGCTGCAAGATGATTTCTTAAAAGTTTTGAAATATATCGCTTCTCCATACTAAGCATGCTTTCTTTTCCGATCCAACAATTGGTATCGAGCGGTTTTCATTCATGATTTGGTTCCTATATGGTGGATGCATGGGTTGGCAATCTTTTTATGTATACTGCATATTTTATGTGATAGAAATATATATGGTGTATGTTGCTCTTTTGGTTGTCCATAGAAGTTAAATTTTATCTTGTAAGATTTCTTCATTTGGTTGTAACAAGGAGGGTGGTCTATCATCACCATGTTTCCTCCTTGGTTTCTTTTTTCTATTTTATTTGATTTTTAATGTACAAAATTGATGTAATGATGAAGAAGGAGCAGCCATGGATTGAAGAAATGGAAAGGTAAAATTTTGGTGTATCCTTTGTGTTTTGGCATAAGTTTTGTGAAAACTAAGTTGCTGGAATTTTTGTTTCAATGAATCATATTTCAGTTATGATTGGAAAACAAGTGCTGGTTTTTGTTTCAAAGAATCCAATTTCGGTTTTGCTAAAATACTAAGTGCTGTTTTTTATTTTTCATGAAATGAGTTTCGGTTTTAATAAAACAAATGCTGGAATTTTTTGTCAAAACAAAGATTTGGTTTTCTAAAAATCTAGTGCTGGAATTTTATTTTTCAAAATGACAAAATTCTAATTTCATAAATGCCATTACATTTTGTTTACCGAATGGGCCGGATCATGTTAGCGAAGAGTTCGAAGCGGAAGATCCAAGATGAAGAAGCATATTTTGGGCCTAAAAGGCTTGTAATTATTTTATTTTTCTAGAATGGACAATCAAAAGTGACTTTATTAGTTCATGTGATGAATGGAGAAATGAATGCTTGTAATATGTGATATTATGTGATTGCATGTCATTTAGAAAATTGCCAACCCTAGGCCTTGCCATGCATTCATTATGTATGAGATATATAATGAAACAATATAGGATGGATAATAAATTGCATCTAGACAAGATGGTATTTAAAACTTAAAGCCCAAAAGATTGAGTGGGAGAGGATGCTCTGTGAGAGTCCACGGTCTCCAAATGATGGCCCGCTTGCATGTGATGAAGTGTTACTCCCCATCGGAGGGCATGGATCCTAGATCTTGCATGGTTTGGGTCTCCTTAAGGATAAGTCCACTTAATGATAGCAAATGTGACCTCCCACCGAGGCATGATTTGTAGGTATCTTTAGTGAATGAATCAAATGGTTATACACTCAACATTTTTATCAATAAACCGCCCAACCGTAGCTCTGTTGGTAAAAGTATGGACCAAATTAAGACGCTTCTTAAAAATTGAGCATGAGATGCTTGGTAGTTTTTTGAGTGGGAGGGTCCCGCTTTTTCTTTTATTAGATAAGATGGCCCACCGTCACTTGATTGTTATAGATAAGAAAAATAACCGTCAGATAATGTTTTAATTTTTAAGTTTTGTTAAATCTATCATCATGCATACATGCATCATGATTTTATACAAAGTTCCATAAATTGTTGACTAGTATGCTCATGTTTTAATAATTTATATTTTCAGACATAATCAACCACAAAATGAATAACCCTGCTTTTGACTAATAACAAATTGGAAAATGGAGACAAGTTTAATGAATGGAGACGTAACCTTGACATTGTTCTTCAATATGAACGTATTTCGTGGATGTTAACTGAAAATGAGCCTACACCTCTAAGTGGAGATGCAACTCCTGAGCAAGTCCAACAACATGAGCGTTGGCAAAATGTTGACAAGACTACTAAGTGTTATATTCTGGCTTCTGTCAGTGGCATGTTGCAAAAGCAAATTGCTTGTATGAAAACTGCTAGTGCAATGGTCCATCACCTACATGAGATGTTTGGTGTGAGGACTAGGTCTGTAAGAGTGAAAGCTATCCAAACCTTTCATGATCTCAGACAGAAACCTGGTGAACCGGTGCGGGATTACATGATGAAGGTAATCTCTGCGGTCACTGAGGCTGAGATGCTTGGGGCGGATATGGATGCGAACACGCAGATGATTATGATCATCAATAGCTTAAACTCTTCTTTTCAGAAGTTTAAGTTGGACTATGAGCTCAACAGCAAGGATTACACCTTGAGTGAGTTGATGAATACCCTCAGAACCACGGAGGAAATATTGAATATTAAGGCTCATGGGCCGGTTAATGTAGCTTCTTCTTCTAAGCCAAGGGTAAGGGCAAGGAAAGAAGAAGGGTCCAATGAAAAGAAGGCCCAAATAGGGGTCAAGGCCAAACCCATGAAAAAGAAGGCCAAAGAGAATATCAAAGGAAAGTGTTTCCACTGTGATGAGATGGGCCACTGGAATAGAAACTGTCTAGTCTACCTAGAGTCCCTCAAAAGCAAAAAAGGTATGGGCTTCCTAAGTTTGTTAGGAACTAGAAATGTGGAAGATTTATCTACTTCTTGGATATTAGATTCGAAGCCACTAACCATGTTTGTAATTCTTTGCGGGGTTCCAAAGAAGGAAAAGACTTCCTAAAGGCCAGTTTCAAGTTAAGATAGCAGATGGTTCCTATGTTTCAGCAGAATCAGTGGGAGTAGTTATCTTGGACTTTCCTAGTGGTCATAGGTTATATTTGGAAGATGTTTATTACATGCCAATGATTGTAAGGAACATGATTTACATTTTTGTCTAATAAAATCTGCTATTCCTTATATTTTGAAAAGGTTGTTTCAATATATGAGAATAAGGATTTTATTTGTGAAGCGATAATTAAACAGGGATTGTTTTTTTATAGAACCTATGAAAGGCTCACTAAACACCACATAATTGATAAAACCAAGACAATCCAATATCTCTAGCATTAATTCAAAGTATCTGTGGCATCTAAGGATGGGTCATATCAATCAGAAAAGACTTGACAGGCTAGTAAAGGATGAGATCCTAATGGGCTTGGATAGTGATCCATTACCCACCTGTGAATCTTGTATTGAAGAAAAAATGACAAAAGCCTCATTTCCTTTTAAAGGAAACAGATTTGAATCCACATTGGACATGGTACATACTGATGTGTGTGGGCCCATGAATGTACAAACTAGAGGAGGTTATGAATATTTCATAACTTTTATAGATGATTACTCAAGAAATGGTTATTTGTATTTGATGCATAAAAAGAGTGAATCTTTGAAAAGTTCAAAAATTCAAAAGTCAAGTTGAAAAGCAACGTGGCAAGCCATTAAAACAATTTTCGATCGATCGAGGTGGTGACTATTTATCCGAGAGTTCCAGCAATATTTAATTGACAATGGAATTGTTTCCAATTTGTCGACTCCTCGTACACCTCAATGTAATGGTGTAGCGAGAGGAGAAATAGAACTCTATTGGAAATGGTAAGATCAATGATGTCCTATGCTAGCCTTCCATAATCGTTCTGGGGATATGCCATACAAACGGCAACATATCTTCTTAACTTTGCTCCATCCAAATCGGTGCCTAAAACACCTAGGAAGTTGTGGACTGGCCGAGTGCCTTTATTGACGCACTTGAGGACTTGGGGCTGTCCAGCCCATGTTCTAAAGCCTGAATCCACAAAGATGGAACCAAGGTTAGAAGTATGTTTGTTTGTAGGATATCCTACGGGAACTCGAGGGTACTATTTTTACAGTCCTCATGATAGGAAGGTATTTGTGTCGAAAAATGCAAACTTCGTAGAGGAAGAGTTTGTGAGAAATCACAATGGAAGAAGTGAAGTAGTACTAAAGGAGTTAGCAATTTCATCCAAACCAAGAGTTGTTTTGGATATGACAGAACAAGATGTCGAAATGGATTCAAGAGTTGGATCAGAAGTGCAACCTAAACATCAAGATGTGCCTAGACGTAGTGGGAGGGTTGTGAGACAACCAGATAGGTATCTGGGTTTAGGAGAAGGCTTAATTGCCATCTCAGACCAAGAAGAAACAGATCCCGTTATGTATACACAGGCTATTAATGATGTTGATGCAGGAAAATGGCTAAAGGCAATGGAATCGGAAATAGATTCTATGTATACTAATGAAGTCTGGGTCCTTGTAGACCTACCACCAGGTCTAAAAACCATAGGGTGTAAATGGATCTACAAAAAGAAAAGGGGATCGAATGGAAAGGTAGAGACCTTTAAAGCTAGATTGGTAGCTAAAGGCTATACTCAAAAGGAGGGTATAGACTACGAGGAGACTTTTTCTCCGGTTGCCATGCTTAAGTCCATCAGGATTCTTTTGGCCATAGCAGCCTATTTCGATTATCAAATATGGCAAATGGATGTCAAGACAGCATTTCTGAATGGAGATCTTGAGGAGACCATTTATATGGCCCAACCAGAAGGATTCATTGAGCTAGGTAATGAGCATAAGGTTTGCAAGTTGCAAAGGTCCATTTATGGACTTAAGCAAGCATCTAGGTCTTGGAACATTAGGTTTGATAAGGCTATCAAAACCTATGGGTTCATACAAAGCCTAGATGAGCCTTGTGTTTACAAAAGAATACAAGAAGGTAAGGTTACTTTCCTAATCCTGTATGTTGATGACATTCTGCTCATTGGGAATGATGTGGGAATGTTATCTGCGGTTAAGGGATGGCTGAATGAACAGTTTTCAATTAAGGATTTGGGAGAGGCTACCTATGTTCTAGGGATCAAACTTATAATGGATCGTAAGAACAAGAAGATAGTTTTGTCTCAACTAACCTACATTGAGAATATGCTCAATAAGTTCGCCATGTAAGATTCCAAGAGGGGTTTCACTCCTACTAGACATGGAATCAAACTTTCAAAGGAACAAGCACCTAAAACCCAAGAGGAGGTTGAACGCATGCGTAACATTCCATATGCTTCGACAGTTGGTAGTTTGATGTATACAATGCTATACACTAGACCAGATATACATTACAGCGATGGGATTGGTAGCGATTTCATCCAATCCAGGAATGGAACATTGGACTGCGATTAAGTGTATACTTAAGTATCTTCGTAGGATGAAGAACTTAATGCTTGTTTACTCTGGAAGTAATCTTATTCCGACAGGATATACGGATTCTGATTTCCAATCAGATGTTGATTCAAGAAAATCAACTTCTAGTTCTATATTTACTTTAGGAGGTGGAGCCATAGTTTGGAGGAGTGTCAGTAATTTTTTATTGCTGATTCTACTATGGAGGCTGAGTATGTTCTTGCTTGTGAAGAAACAAAGGAAGCGATGCAGCTCTGGAAGTTCCTAAATGATTTGGAGGTAGTTCGAGGAGGGAAAAGGCCATTACACTTTATTGTGATAATAGTGGGCGTAGCTAATTCTAAAAACCTCGAACCACAAAGTCGCCAAACACATTGAGCGAAAGTGTGACTTATAAGGAGATAATACAACGTGGAGAAGTGGATGTGGTAAAGATTCCTCTGAGTAAAACCTTCTGATCCGTTCATTAAAGACATTGACTCAAAAGAGCTTTGAGAGTCACCTAGAAGGGATGGGAATGAAGGATATGTCAAACTTGCATTAGGGCAAGTGGGAGATTGTTGGAGTTATGTAAATATAGTGCCCTGGAAAGCAAGTGTATTTGCATGTAGCTTTATCTTCTTCAGTTACAGTTTTGTAATGAAAAAACAAAAGAGTTTGGTTTTATCTGTATGAGCATTATATATCTGGTCATAAGGTACCAAGATTCATTTGTAAGTAATATACATATACATAGAGATGTATGGGAAACATGTATATTATTAGAATCTGAATTAATTGATTCACAGTTGAATAATCAAGTTGGTCGTTTGATTATGGTTTAGACTGTAATGTTGCGATTTATCTCCATATAAGTAAAGGAGTTTACTTAAAGAGAATGATGAGTTTCATATCATGATAGTAGTAGACTATCGATAATGGCACTATTAAATGAATCTGGAATCAAGTATGTTTTCAAGAATAAAGTGGGCCGTTACTTTAATCTTAAAACATGCAACTTAAGCATTCGCTTATTATGAACCACAATCTTGATGAGTGGTGAACTCATATATTTTCATTATAATTCTTGATATGATCGGAATGGATTTTTACGGGGTATTAATCCGATGTTCTGCATGTTGGAATTATTAATTGAAACATGTATCGGGAACATTCACTCGAATAAAGAGTTTATAGTGTTATCATCTCTTCAGATGTTTTAAGGAGATTTGGTGATTAAGCTGGCGCGATAGTTTGATGGACTAGCTACCCATCAAGTCTTAACACTAAGATGAGATCTTATGTGTTAATCACCATATAAAGTAAAATGAGAGATCTAGAAGGAAAAACCAACATAAGGGCAAAAGCGGTAATTTTACCCTTTGTTGTGCGGATGGCTATAATAAGGTTCTAAATAGGGTTTGCAATTGGACATATTCTCATAATATTTAATAATTCAAGAGTTCAACTAATTGTCTTTAGTAGAATGACATTTAGTTAATAAGCTAGAATTAATTCAATGAGATTGAATTATTTACGGGCTTATTGGAGCTTGAATTATCAAAGTCCAATAAGATTCCCCACTTGGCTTTAAGGAAGGTTATCAAGCTAAGTAAGAAGTAGTTTGGAGGCTTTAGAAGTCCATAATTGAATGATGGGCTTATACTAATTAATGGTTAATTTGAAGCCCATATGTTCATTTAGAAATGGGCTTGTTAGGTTTAATGTAATTGATTAGATTAATTATATTAAAATAATGTTTTTAAATGGAGAAGAAGCAATTTCGAAATTGTGTTAGGTTAGATGTGTAACCACACATTTGACATTAAAATACTAAATAAAGATGGTCTTTATTATGGTTCATCATTATTAAATGGAGTTATGAACTTACCATTAAATGGTTTAATGGTTGGCTTTTAATGTTGGCATGTAACCTATTTGCATTCATTAGATTAAAGATGAAAGATGTGCATTAGATGAACCATCTTCCTTCTTTCTTCTTGCCAAAACCGAAATGGGTATTAAATTATAGGTTATGGTCTTTTCAAATAGCCATTTTAAAGATAAATGAAGTAAGTCTCATTTATTGGCTATTTGATGAGTGATTAATGTGAAGTGATGCATTGGATGCCTCTCACTCTTTCCATTCATGCATATTTCGAAATTGAGATGTAAGAAAGGGTTCTTGCAAGGTTTTAGACATTCTCTCCTTTCATGCAAGGTAGAACCGAAATTCCTAAGTGAAAGAATTGAAAGAGTTTGATTTTGGTTCTTCTTCTTCTAAGAAAATCTCCTCCAAATATTTCTTCTCCTTTCCCACCAAAGGATTTTGTTATCCTAGTTGTCCTTGAAGAACAAGTGGTAAATCTAATTGGTTGAGGATACTACAACAAGGAAGAAGATAGATTGCTAAAGGAAAGACTCAAAGGCAAAGGATTTGGATATAAGAAGGAGAGGATAGCTTGAGATTTAAAGCTGTAGCAAAGGAGTCGGTAATTCCTTTTATCTTGTTCTTGGTTTTATTATCCTTATACCATATCATGTATGGATTCGCATGTTGATTTGGATATATTGTTTCCGCTGCAAGATGATTTCTTAAAATGTTTTGAAATCTATCGTTTCTCCATACTAAGCATGCTTTTTTTTCCCGATCCAACAGAATCCTGTATTGCAATCCTTGAAATTTTTATTTTTGACTCGATTTCTAAGGGATTGATCTTAGATCGATACGAAGAGCCGATCAACATTCTAACTCTCATTCGGGGTTTTAATTTTATTTAATATTATCCGAGTTGATTTTGTGTAATTTGAATTGGGTATTGTGATTTGTTACATTTCTTGCATACTTTGGTAATTAATTGAGAGGTTGAATAAGAAAAAAAATGATTGGGTCAGATTAATAAAAGTTAGGCAATTCAATAGAACTTGTAACTAATCATATCGATAAGTGTACGAAGAGAGATCTTGTTGTTGGATCGGAAAAAGAAAACATGCTTTGTTTGGAAAAATGGTAGATTTCAAAACTTTTAAGAAATCATTACTCGCAGCGGAAGCATCAAATCCAAATCAACATGCCAATCCATACATGATATGGTATAAGGATAATAAAATATAAAAAAGATTAGGAGTATTACCGACTCCTTCGCTACAACTTTAAATCCTCGCTGCGCTATCCTCTCGTCCTTCGTGTATCCAAATCCTTTGCCTTTGACTCTTTCCCTTTAGCAATCTACTTTCTCCTTGTATGGATTGGCATGTTAACTCCATTTAATGATGATTAACCATAATAAAGACCATCTTTATTTAGCATTTTAATGTCAAATGTGTGGTTACACATTAACCTAGGAATAACCGAAATTGCTATCTTCTTCTTAAAAAAAAATTGTTTTAATATAATTAATCTAATTAATTACAATAAACCAAAAACCAAGCCCATTACTAAATGTACATTTGGGTTTCTTTAATTAGACCAAGCCCAAGATTCAATTATGGGCTTCTAATTAACCTCTATTTATATTTCTTACTTAGCTTGATAGCCTTCCTTAAAGCCAAGTGGGGAATCTTATTGGACTTTGATAATTCAAGCTCTAATAAGCCCAGAATTAATTCAATCTCATTGGAATTAATTCTAGCTTATTAACTAAATGTCATTCCATTAAAGACAATTAGTTGAACTCTTGAATTATTAAATATTATGAGAATATGTCCAATTGCAAACCCTATTTAGAACCTTATTATAGTCATCCGCACAACAAAGGATAAAATTACCGTTTTGCCCTTATGTTGGTTTTTCCTTCTAGATCTCTCATTTTACTTTATATGGTGATTAACACATAAGATCTCATCTCAGTGTTAAGACTTGATGGGTAGCTAGTCCATCAAACTCTCGCGCCAGATTTAATCACCAAATCTCCTTAAAACATCTGAAGAGATGATAACACTATAAACTCTTTATTTGAGTGAATGTTCCTCATACATGTTTCAATTAATAATTCCAACATGCGAATAATCGGATTAATACTCGTAAAAATCCATTCCGATCTTATCAAGAATTATAATGAAACATATATGAGTTCACCACTCATTAAGATTATGGTTCATAATAAGCAAATGCTTAAGTTGTATGTTTTAAGATTAAAGTAACGACCCACTTTATTCTTGAAAACATACTTGATTCCAGATTCATTTAATAGTGCCATTATCGATAGTCAACTACTATTATGATATGAAACTCATCATTCCCTTGAAGTAAACTCCTTTACATATATGGAGATAAATCGCAACACTACAATCTAAACCATAATCGAGCGACCAACTTGATTATTCAACTGTGAATCAACTAATTCAGATTCTAATAATATACATGTTTCCCATACATCTCTATGTATATGTATATTACTTACAAAAGAATCTTGCTACCTTATGACTAGATATATAATGCTCATATAGATAAAACCAAACTCTTTTGTTTTATTAATAATAAATATTTTCATTACAAAACTGTAACTGAAGAAGACAAAGTTACATGTAAATACACTTGCTTTCTAGGGCACTATATTTACATAACTCCAACAATCTCCCACTTGCCCTAAAACAAGTTTGACATATCCCTCATTCCCATCCCTTCTAGGTGACCCTCAAAGCTCTTTTTAGTCAATGTCTTTGTGAGCGGATCAGCAAGGTTTTGCTCGGTGGGAATCTTTACCATATCCACTTCTCCACGTTGTATTATCTCCCTTATAAGCTGTTACTTTCGCTCAATGTGTTTGGCAGCTTTGTGGTTCTGAGGTTTTTTAGAATTAGCTACTGCCCCACTATTATCACAATAAAGTGTAATGGCCTTTTCCGCCTCTGGAACTACCTCCAAATCATTTAGGAACTTCCAGAGCCAGACTGCTTCCTTTGCTTCTTCACAAGCAGCAACATACTCAGCCTCCATAGTCGAATCAGCAATAAAAAATTACTAACACTCCTCCAAACTATGGCTCCACCTCCTAAAGTAAATATAGAACTAGAAGTTGATTTTCTTGAATCAACATCTGATTGAAAATCAGAATCCGTATATCTTGTCGAAATAAGATTAATTTCAGAGTAAACAAGCATTAAGTTCTTCATCCTACGAAGATACTTAAGTATACACTTAACTACAGTCCAATGTTCCATTCCTGGATTGGACTGAAATCGCTACCAAATTCCATCGCGTAATGTATATCCGGTCTAGTCCATAGCATTGCATACATCAAACTACCAACTCGCCAAGCATATGGAATGTTGCATGATGCGCTCAACCTCCTCTTGGGTTTTAGGTGCTTGTTCCTTTGAAAGTTTGATTCCATGTCTAGTAGGAGTAAAACCCCTCTTGGAATCTTGCATGACAAACTTATTGAGTATATTCTCAATGTAGGTTAGTTGAGACAAAGCTATCTGCTTGTTCTTTCGATCCCTTATAAGTTTGATCCCTAGAACATAGGTAGCCTCTCCTAAATCCTTCATTGAAAACTGTTCATTCAGCCATCCCTTAACCGCAGATAACATTACCACATCATTCCCAATGAGCAGAATGTCATCAATATACAGGATTAGGAAAGTAACCTTACCTTCTTGTATTCTTTTATAAACACAAGGCTCATATAGGTTTTGTATGAACCCATAGGTTTTGATAGCATTATCAAACCTAATGTTTCAAGACCTAGATGCTTGCTTAAGTCCATAAATGGACCTTTGCAACTTGCAAACCTTATGCTCATTACCTGGCTCAATGAATCCTTCTGGTTGGGCCATATAAATGGTCTCCTCAAGATCCCCATTAAGAAATGTGGTTTTGACATCCATTTTTCATATTTCATAATCGAAATAGGCTGCTATTGTTGGACCCCGAACCTTGAGTGACAATTTGATTTAGTAATATGAATAATCAAGTGGATGAGTTGATTGAAATGAAGTTATATAGCAAGAATTAGAAAGAAAAAATGTGAAAATTTGAAGGATTTAGAAAGTTTGACTTTTGGAGAGAGAATATTTGACTTTGAGAGTTGACTTATGATTTAGGCAAAATTTGATAAAATGATCTACATGAAACTTGTAGATTATGTTGAGAGATTTTTGTGGACATAAAGTTTGTAATTTTTCGATATCGGGAGTGAAAGTTATGATCAGTCAAAGTTTATGTTTGATCGGGTTTGACTTTTATATTGGTTGGAACTTTGACTGAGAGATTAACCTAGTTAGAGGTTAATTGAGCTTTGATGTTGTTCATGAAAATTGAAGGATTTGTTTTGATCTTTATTTCGATATAAAGTATGCAATTTTTCGATCTCGGTATATTAAGTTATGATTTTATAAGTTTGTATAGAGGATAGTATCTTTGACCGGAAAATGGACTCCGTAGAAGTTTAATTGAGTTTTATATTCTTCGAAGATTTAGAGCTCTCTCAAGTTTTCTATAGAGACTAAGTTTGTCAAAATCGGAGTTCGGGAGTAAAAGTTATGAATTTGGAAGTTTTGATTTTAAGTGAAAAAAAAAAAAAGAAAGTTTTAAGCGCCTCGCTAGGCGACGGCTCGCCTCAATGAGGCGCGCTCGCGCTCGCAGGCGACGCCCGCCCTAGCGAGGCGAGGCGGCCGCTTCCTCGCGAGGCAAGGCTCGCCTCGCTAGAGGCGACGCCTCGCCTAGCGAGTGGGCGTCTCGCCCTCATGAGCGGGCGCCTCGCCTCATGAGTCAAGGCGTCCGTACGCCATCCGACGCCGTTTTGATCTTCTGATTTTTTTTGACTTTCCTCCTTTAATCCGACCTTTGTTCACTATTTTGCTTATATCTTTTCCGTCCGACATCCGATTGAGTTGATTCTTTTTGCGTTGGATTCCTAAGACAATGAATTTCATTTTATAAGAAATTGGTGAACTTTTGAGATTAAATTAATGGTGATTAATTTAATCAAAGTGAGTCGGGAAATTTTCCGAGCATGATTCATTGTTTTGTGAAATTCGGGATCTGTAGAGATCCGATTGAAGCGATTCTTGAGGCGAAATAAAGATAAGACAAGGGGCTACAAATCATATGAAGACATGAAATGTCAATTTTGCCCTTAGGACTTTTAATTTTTGAATTTAAGTTCGGATTAGGGTTTAATTTTTGGATTGGAACACCTGTGAGTAATTTGAGTATAACTTTTGATCTGGGAATCGAAATGAGGCGATTCTTGTTTTGAATTAAACTAGAGACATAAGGCTACAATTGTTATGAAGACATCGAGTTTCAATTCTGGGATTAAGAATGTGAAAGTTTGGACGGAAATAATCGTACATGGAAAATGTGTTAGAATATGGATATTCCCAACTGTTTTTATGATAACTTTTGATGTAGTGCTCGGAATTGAGCACGGTCAGTGGCGTTGGATTCGTATGAGTGAGAGGAACATTTCTCGAGAAGGAAGTTTGGACAAATTCCTTCAATTTAATAGTGCGAATCAGAACCGCAAGTGAGAATGGCATAAAGTAAATGTAAGGGCAAAATGGTCAATTAACCATCATTAAATGAAACACAGATGGTGATGTCGTTTTGGCATATTAAAAGCCACTTAAAGTGGCTGGAAATTTCCAGAGAAAAGAAGAAGAAATAAGAAGAAGAAAGAAGGGTGGAGATTCGGTTATGGAGAAAAGAAGAGAGAGAAAGCTTTGTTTCAATTTTTCTACTTGTTTCTTAGGGATTTTTGAGAAGATTTCAAGAGGAAAAGGTAGAGGGCATAAGAGCTTCCTTCCAAGCCAAAAAATTTGAAAATTGAAGAGGAAAGAGGTAAGAGAAATTTTCAACTTTGAGATTTTGTTGAATTTTGATTGAGAAGCATGGAAAATGATATGGGTATGTGGTATTTGAAGTTAATTTGAGAGATTATTAAGTATATTGGATTTAATTTTGAATGAAATTTTGATTAAAGTTTAAGCTAAATTTTATGATTGAGAATTTTGAGATATTTTGGTGTAGAATTATAGGAAATATGATGAATTGATGATATATGAAATCAATTTCAAGAATTTGTATTTTATGGTATTGAATTGGGATAAATTGGTTTAGGCCAATTTTAAGATTTGGGGATTTTGAAATCGAGGATTTAGATGTCTTGGAATTAATGTGAATTGAGGAATTGTGAGATTAATTTTGAAGAAATTATGTTTTATGAGATTGAATTTGGGTGTATTAGTTTAGGCCAATTTTGAAAATTGGGATTTTCAAAATTGGAGATTGAAATAGCTTGAATGTAAATGGATTTGGTGAATTCCTAAGTTGTTGTGAAAATTAAGTATTTTCGATGTGAAATTTGGATGATTATGGTTTAGGTTTTGGTATTTTGAAGAGAGAGAAAAGCAAGGATCAATTGGAGCTTGAAATCAAGTTTCAGGCAATAATTCGAGGTGGGTAGCATATTTATATTTTGATTTGTGAGCAATATGCAACTTTTGAAAAATTAAAGAAAGCAATTTTGAAAAATAAAGAAAGCAAAAATGTGAAAATTTTGACAAATTATTGTTTTGTAAAGGTTTGAAATTCGATTTCGAATGTTTTCGAAAGATTATTATAAGTTTGAATTCATTTCTTTCAATGATTCGATAAACCGATAGAAATTTCTGAAAATGCATTTGTTGTGTATGAATTATTCAATTGTTGAAATTATTGTTTGATTGAATGTTTTGATTGTTGAATTTAGTGAATGATAGATGAATAAATTGAGTGGTATGCATTTTGGGAAAATTTTCAAGAAAAGTACGAAATTGAAAAGTGCCTTGAGCAATCCGATTTTTGTTTTCGATTATGTGTTATGTGGGTTTGGTAGGTCCCTTGGTGAGTCGTCATTGTCTCTATATGTATAGCCTTCTCCAGTGCCTGCTAGTGGCACGGAGTCTCGATTCGGACTCCTTCACGGCTATATTGGACCGCAATGCGGAAAGTGTAGTACGTTCGTTTCACGATCGACAGGACCGCTTATGCGGGGCTATGCAAGACGCTCGCTTGGACTAGCTGCACCATTCGATGTGTAATATGTTTTGATTTGTTTATGTGTTTCGCATTCATATTTATGAAAAATTCAAGAAGTTTTGAAAAATGAGAAAAAGTGAGATTATTATGAAAAGTTTGAAAATATGAAAAAAAAAAATGGGTTTGAGGAAATTGTTTGAAAAATTATAAAGTTTGAAAAAATTAGCCCTTTTGGCAAAAAGAGTATTAAAATGATTTCGCTTATTTATCGGTTTATAAATGTGTTATCCACGAGCTTTGAAGCTACCCCCCTTTCATCCCCATCTCCGTGTTTGACGTGAGATCGGATGAAAGAATGTGAAGACATCGGTTCGACATTTTCATCGGTTAGATTTTGTGTAATTTGGATCTTTAGTATGAATATATTCATGACTTGAGATAAGTTTGGGAAAATGTATTTGTGTATAAAGTTGAGTATCAGGAATGATTGTGAAATTGTTTATGAAATTATGAATAATTTGGGAAGATATTTGTATGATTGATTTGGGAATGAAATTGAATTATGAGAATAGTAGATCGACTTACAAATATGAGAATGTTTTAGAAATAGGTTTGTGATTATCTGCGATATCCCTGACGGAGGGTCCGGTGGATTACGATGTGTGTGATTGTTTGGAAATTTTAGAAGTGTTGTTTTGAACACTTGCAGGTTTCGTTAGATAAAGGCGTAGTTATCTTTTGAAATTTCGATAAAATCTGGGATAAAATGTAATTTGAGATTGGTATGGATTTATATAAGATTATGTATGACTGTATGGATTGAAGATGATTTGGATATGATTGAGTAACGAGAAAAGAAAAGAGAATAAGAAAAGAAAAAAAAATTCATAACGGATTTTGGAATGTCTTAGGATTCCCAACGCGATTATGTTCAGTCGATCGTTTCCTTTGAAAATTGTTGTCGGATGTCGAATCTGTTTAGTTAAGTGTTTGTTTTCGCATTCGCTTTGCTTCTGCTTTGATTCCGCTTCGGTCAATTCGCTTTCGTATTCGATTCATTTCGATTTACTTCCGTTTCGATTTTATATTCGCTTCGCATTTGCTTTGCTTCTGATTACGTTGTGATTTGAGTTTATTTTTGCTATTGGCTTCCGCATTGTGTTTCTGATTCGAAATTTTGATCCGAAATTTTGTCTCCTTTCGCTTCCGTTTCCATTGATTCCGTCATTCGTTCTGCTTTTCCGGTTGGGATCCGGTTCCCAGATCGAGTCCCAACAATTATGGTATCAGAGCATAGAGTGAAAGTGTTAAGTTTATTCGGTTGGGATCCGGTTCCCGGATCGGGTCCCAACATTTGTTCGCTTCCGCATTTTGTTGTCGATCCGAAATTTCCGCTTCCCTTCGTTTCCGTTTGCTTCGGTTTCCGTTCTGCTTATGTAGTTGGGTTCCGGTAACGGGATCCAACATTTATGGTATCAGAGCCCAGTAATAGGATCTTACTTGGGCGTATGAGTATGAGTAAGAATTTGAGAAGAGTTTGTAATGATAAGAGTGACTTTGTGAGGATATGCTGAGTGATCATTTGATTTTGATGAAAGAAGTATAATTGTCTTTAGGAATGTGAAATTGATGTGCATGACTATTTGACGAATTCAAATGATTGGTTTGATTTGAGTGCTTAGAATATGTTTGATTTTTCGGAATGTGTTGAGGAAATTAAGATTAGAACTTCTTGAGAAATTGTGATGAATTGATATAGATGAAAGAATGATGGCATAATGATGATTGAACCATATTAGGGTTCCTTAAGAAATGGACCATTAATTTGTGCCCATATATGAAGAAATAATGAGTTATAGCTATAGTGTTTTGATATGATATGAGTGATATATGATTTAAGGAAGTGAAAATTTTGAAGAGATTGAGAATATGTATGAAGAGTAAATGTGATGAAAAAGAAATTGATTATGAGTTGTGGAAAGAAATTAGTAAGAAAGTGCTTGATGATCATTGATTAAAAAGAAATTTATGCAAGAATGAGTTACTTGGAGTTTAAGTAAGAGTGAATTTCGTCCTCGAAATTCTTTTAAGAGGGGGAGAAATGTTGGACCCCGAACCTTGAGTGACAATTTGATTTAGTAATATGAATAATCAAGTGAATGAGTTGAATGAAATGAAGTTATATAGCAAGAATTAGAAAGAAAAAATGTGAAAATTTGAAGGATTTAGAAAGTTTGACTTTTGGAGAGAGAATATTTGACTTTGAGAGTTGACTTATGATTTAGGCAAAATTTGATAAAATGATCTACATGAAACTTGTAGATTATGTTGAGAGATTTTTGTGGACATAAAGTTTGTAATTTTTCGATATCGGGAGTGAAAGTTATGATCAGTCAAAGTTTATGTTTGATCGAGTTTGACTTTTATATTGGTTGGAACTTTGACTGAGAGATTAACCTAGTTAGAGGTTAATTGAGCTTTGATGTTGTTCATGAAAATTGAAGGATTTGTTTTGATCTTTATTTCGATATAAAGTATGCAATTTTTCGATCTCGGTATATTAAGTTATGATTTTTACAAGTTTGTATAGAGGATAGTATCTTTGACCGGAAAATGGACTCCCGTAGAAGTCGAATTGAGTTTTATGTTCTTCTTGGAAGATTTAGAGCTTCTCTCAAGTTTTCTATAGAGACTAAGTTTGTCAAAATCGGAGTTCGGGAGTAAAAGTTATAAATTTCGGAAGTTTTTGATTTTTAAGTGAAAAAAAAAAGAAAAGTTTTAGCGCCTCGCTAGTAGGCGCTTGCTTGCCTAGCGAGGCGGGCGCGCGCCCTCTGAGCTGTGCGCCTCGCTAGGGCGACGCCGCCCTAGCGAAGGGCTGCCTCGCCTCATGAGCGGGCGCCTCGCCCTGAAATGAAGGCGTCCGTGACGCCATCCGACGCCTGTTTTGATCTTTCGATTTTTTTACTTTCCTCCTTTAATCCGACCTTTGTTCACTATTTTGCTTATATCTTTCCGTCCGACATCCGATTGAGTTGATTCTTTTGCGTTGGATTCCTAAGACAATGAATTTCATTTTATAAGAAATTGGTGAACTTTGAGATTAAATTAATGGTGATTAATTTAATCAAAGTGAGTCGGGAAATTTTCCGAGCATGATTCAGTGTTTTGTGAAATTCGGGATCTGTAGAGATCCGATTGAAGCGATTCTTGAGGCAAAATAAAGATAAGACAAGGGGCTACAAATCATATGAAGACATGAAATGTCAATTTTGCCCTTAGGACTTTTAATTTTTGAATTTAAGTTCGGATTAGGGTTTAATTTTTGGATTGGAACACCTGTGAGTAATTTGAGTATAACTTTTGATCTGGGAATCGAAATGAGGCGATTCTTGTTTTGAATTAAACTAGAGACATAAGGCTACAATTGTTATGAAGACATCGAGTTTCAATTCTGGGATTAAGAATGTGAAATTTTGGACGGAAATAATCGTACATGGAAAATGTGTTAGAATATGGATATTCCCGAACTGTTTTGCGCATAACTTTTGATGTAGTACTCGGAATTGAGCACGGTCAGTGGCGTTGGATTCGTATGAGTGAGAGGAACATTTCTCGAGAAGGAAGTTTGGACAAATTCCTTCAATTTAATAGTGCGAATCAGAACCGCAAGTGAGAATGGCATAAAGTAAATGTAAGGGCAAAATGGTCAATTAACCATCATTAAATGAAACACAGATGGTGATGTCGTTTTTGGCATATTAAAAGCCACGAAAGTGGCTGGAAATTTCCAGAGAAAAGAAGAAGAAATAAGAAGAAGAAAGAAGGGTGGAGATTCGGTTATGGAGAAAAGAAGAGAGAGAAAGCTTTGTTTCAATTTTTCTACTTGTTTCTTAGGGATTTTTGAGAAGATTTCAAGAGGAAAAAGGTAGAGGGGCATAAGAGCTTCCTTCCAAGCCAAAAAAATTTGAAAATTGAAGAGGAAAGAGGTAAGAGAAATTTTTCAACTTTGAGATTTTGTTGAATTTTTGATTGAGAAGCATGGAAAATGATATGGGTATGTGGTATTTGAAGTTAATTTGAGAGATTATTAAGTATATTGGATTTAATTTTGAGATATTTTGGTGTAGAATTATAGGAAATATGATGAATTGATGATATATGAAATCAATTTTGAAGAATTTGTATTTTATGGTATTGAATTGGGATAAATTGGTTTAGGCCAATTTTAAGATTTGGGGATTTTTGAAATTGAGGATTTAGATGTCTTGGAATTAATGTGAATTGAGGAATTGTGAGATTAATTTTGAAGAAATTATGTTTTATGAGATTGAATTTGGGTGTATTGGTTTAGGCCAATTTTGAAAATTGGAGATTTTCAAAATTGGAGATTGAAATAGCTTGAATGTAAATGGATTTGGTGAATTCCTAAGTTGACTGTGAAAATTAAGTATTTTCTGATGTGAAATTTGGATGATTATTGTTTAGGTTTTGGTATTTTGGAAGAGAGAGAAAAGCAAGGATCAATTGGAGCTTGAAATCAAGTTTAAGAATAATTGAGGTGGGTAGCATATTTATATTTTGATTTGTGAGCAATATGCAACTTTTGAAAAATTAAAGAAAGCAATTTTGAAAAATAAAGAAAGCAAAAATGTGAAAATTTTGACAAATTATTGTTTTGTAAAGGTTTGAAATTCTGATTTCCGAATGTTTTCTGAAAGATTATTATAAGTTTGAATTCATTGCTTTCAATGATTCGATAAACCGATAGAAATTTCTGAAAATGCATTTGTTGTGTATGCATTATTCAATTGTTGAAATTATTGTTTGATTGAATGTTTTGATTGTTGAATTTAGTGAATGATAGATGAATAAATTGAGTGGTATGCATTTTGGGAAAATTTTGAAGAAAAGTACGAAATTGAAAAGTGCCTTGGCAATCCGACTTTTCGTTTTCGATTATGTGTTATGTGGGTTTGGTAGGTCCTTGGTGAGTCATTGTCTCTATATGTATAGCCTTCTCCGTGCTGCCCATAAGGGCACGGAGTCTGATTTCGGACTCCTTCACGGCTACATTGGACCGCAATGCGGAAAGTGTAGTATATTTCGTTTCACGATCGCACAGACCGCTATATGGATCTATGCAAGACGCTCTGCTTGGACCTAGCTGCACCATTCGATGTGTAATATGTTTTGATTTGTTTATGTGTTCGCATTCATATTTATGAAAAATTCAAGAAGTTTTGAAAATGAGAAAAAGTGAGATTATTATGAAAAGTTTGAAAATATGAAAAAAAATGGGTTTGAGGAAATTGTTTGAAAAATTATAAAGTTTGAAAAAAATTAGCCCTTTTGGCAAAAAGAGTATTAAAATGATTTCGCTTATTTATCGGTTTATAAATGTGTTATCCACGAGCTGAAGCTCACCCCTTTCATCCCCATCTCCGTGTTTCGAGCGGAGATTGGATGAAAGAATGTGAAGACATCAGTTTCGACATTTCTGTCAGTTAGATTTTGTGTAATTTGGATCTTTAGTATGAATATATTCATGACTTGAGATAAGTTTGGGAAAAATGTATTTGTGTATAAAGTTGAGTATTGTGAATGATTGTGAAATTGTTTATGAAATTATGAATAATTTGGGAAGATATTTGTATGATTGATTTGGGAATGAAATTGAATTATGAGAATAGTAGATCGACTTACAAATATGAGAATGTTTTAGAAATAGGTTTGTGATTATCTGCTGATATCCCGGACGGAGGGTCCGGTGGATTCTGATGTGTGTGATTGTTTGGAAATTTTAAGTGTTGTTTTGAACACTTGCGAGGTTTGGAGTTAGGATAAAGGCGGTAGTTATCTTTAGAAATTTCGATAAAATCTGGGATAAAAATGTAATTTGAGATTGGTATGGATTTATATAAGATTATGTATGACTGTATGGATTGAAGATGATTTGGATATGATTGAGTAACGAGAAAAGAAAAGAGAATAAGAAAAGAAAAAAAAATTCATAACGGATTTTGGAATGTCTTAGGATTCCCAACGCGATTATGTTCAGTCGATCGTTTCCTTTGAAAATTGTTGTCAGATGTCGAATCTGTTTAGTTAAGTGTTTGTTTTCGCATTCGCTTTGCTTCGCTTTGATTCCGCTTCGTCAATTCGCCAGATTCGATTCATTTCGATTTACTTCGTTTCGATTTTATATTCGCTTCAGATTTGCTTTGCTTCGATTACGTTGTGATTTGAGTTTATTTTGCTATTGGCTTCGTGATTGTGTTTCGATTCAAATTTCGATCCAAATTTTGTCTCCTTTTTCGCCTGCTTCCATTGATTCCGTCATTCGTTCTGCTTTTCCGGTTGGGATCCGGTTCCCAGATCGGGTCCCAACAGCTATGGCCAAAAGAATCCTGATAGACTTAATCATGGCAACTGGAGAAAAAGTCTCCTCATAGTCTATACCCTCCTTTTGAGTATAGCCTTTAGCTACCAATCTAGCTTGAAAGGTCTCTACCTTTCCATCCGATCCCCTTTTTCTTTTGTAGATCCTTTTACACCCTATGGCTTTTAGACCTGGTGGTAGATCTACAATGACCCGGACTTCATTAGTATACATATAATCTATTTCCGATTCCATCTCCTTGAGCCATTTTCCTGCATCAACATCGTTAATAGCCTGTGTATACGTAATGGGATCTATTTCTTCTTGGTCCAAGATGGCAATTAAGCCTGCTCCTAAACCCAGATACCTATCTGGCTGTCTTACAACCCTCCCACTACATCTAGGCACACCTTGATGTTCAGGTTGCACTTCTGATTTAACTCTTGAATCCATTTCGACATCTTGTTCTGTCATATCCAAAACAACTCTTGGTTTGGATGAAATAGCTAACTCCTTTAGTACTACTTCACTTCTTCCTTTGTAATTTTTCACAAACTCTTCCTCTAAGAAGGTTGCATTTGTCGACACAAATACCTTCTTATCATGAGGACTGTAAAAATAATACCCTCGAGTTCCCGTAGGATATCCTACAAACAAACATACTTCTGACCTTGGTTCCATCTTTGTGGATTCAGGCTTTAGAACATGGGCTGGGCAGCCCCAAGTCCTCAAATGCCTCAATGAAGGCACTCGGCCAGTCCACAACTCCCTAGGTGTTTTAGGCACCGATTTGGACGGAGCAAAGTTAAGAAGATATGTTGCCGTTTGTATGGTATATCCCCAAAATGATTTTGGAAGGCTAGCGTGGGACATCATTGATCTTACCATTTCCAATAGAGTTATATTTATCCTCTTTGCTACACCATTCTGTTGAGGTGTACGAGGAGCTGACAAATTGGAAATAATTCCATTGTCAATTAAATATTGTTGGAACTCTCCAGATAAATACTCACCACCTTCATCTGATCGAAGCTGTTTTAATGGCTTTCCAAGTTGCTTCTCAGCTTCAGCTTTGAATTCTTTGAACTTTTCAAAAGATTCACTCTTTTTATGCATCAAATACAAATAGCCATGTCTTGAGTAATCATCTATAAAAGTTATGAAATATTTATAACCTCCTCTAGCTTGTACATTCATAGGCCCACACACATCAGTATGTACCAGGTCCAAGGTAGATTCAGATCTGTTTCCTTTAGAAGGAAATGAGGCTTTGTTCATTTTTCCTTCAATACAAGATTCACAGGTGGGTAATGGATCACTATCCAAGCCCATAAGGATCCCATTCTTTACTAGCATGTCAAGTCTTTTCTGATTGATATGACCCATTCTTAAGTGCCACAGATACTTTGAATTAATGCTAGAGATTTTGGATTGTCTTGGTTTTATCAATTCTGTGGTCTTTAGTGAGCCTTTCATAGGTTTGATTGAGCCAAGTTTATATTATAAATTGGCTACCTTTTCGTAGATGCTTATGCATTAGTTGACTCCTAATTGATGATTTTTGTGCTTAAATTGGTTCCTCATACCGATCTCTTTTAATTCACAATTTGCCAGTAAATTGTCATGATTTGATACTAATTTTTCTATAATTTTTATGAGGACAATTGATACTGCAAATTGTTATTATTTTATTGCAGGTGCAAAGGAGTCAACACATCAGAAAGTCAACAGTCATGAGGTCAATCCACACGTCGCGACGTATGATAATCCGCACGACGCGACGAGCAGGCAATTCTACACGTCGCGACGAATTTTCATTTATACGTCACGACGTACGAGTAGATATCCGACCTTAAATGGAAAGTTTATCTCACTGCTCTGACCCGACCCGCACCCACCATATAAAAACCTTGCTATTTTTAGTTCAAAGCAGACTTTAGATACAGAGGGACTGAATACGCATATTGGGGACAGACACTGGAAGCAGCCACCAACATTTTCCACCTTCATCATCTTCGATCATCTCCGCTACATCACAGTCCGCATTTTCTGCTACCATGGAAGCCGTCCAATCTCCACAAGTCGTGAGAGAGTCTGGAGTTATGCGTAGCTAAGCCACATTTCCTCTTGAAGATGTAGCAACAGCTTGAGTTCACCAGAAGCTTCAAAAGGGGAGTAATCATATAGTGTCTGAAGTTTAGTTATATTTGTGTAAACTATGAGTTAGAGATTGCATCTGTATAGCTAGATTAGCAAGGTTATAGTTTAATCGAGTGCTGAACACTATGTTGGGATTTGGACAAAGTGATTTGTAGAACTTTTGATGCTTAATATATGAAGTCTCATATATGTCAATCGGATATTGCATTTACTCTTTAAATCTGCCTAGTTGTGTTTGATTTAGATGGTTGTGTTTTTATCCAATTGACCAGTTGCATTTACTTGTCCATTTTTCACACTAAAGTTTTTAACAAAGGTTTAAATAATGGAGTTCATTAATTAAATCTTTGGACCTAAAGAGTCCTTTAGGGTTGATCTTTCGAAACTTAGTGGATTTTATCCCCGAAAATTTATTTTTAAACTGTGATAGCCTGTGCCCATTTTCAAGAGGATTTTATCAATTTGATTTCTATCTGATATTTGTTTATTGCATAATTTCCAAAATTCCAAAAAAAATATTCTTTTATACTTTTTCTTCAATTTTGATTACTTTTATCAGTTTTGACCAAAATACCAAACCCCCGTTTTATCAACTTGATTGCAATTTTTGACATTTAGGCTAGCTTAGACCTTTTTCGCTTGGTTCCAATTAAGTGAGACGACCCGAGGATTGCAACCTATACCGCATTCTTGGAATTTATTGTATTTGACCAGTTTCCAAGGATCGATCGTAAGATCGAGTCGACATAGCCGTGATCAAATTGGCGTCGTTGCCGGGAACCAAGAAATTGGTTTGCCGTAGGATAGCCATTGTCATTCATTTGAATTGTCGTTGATAATCGGAATCATTATTTTTGCTTGCATTTAGCATGGTTCGATTTTCACACTTGTTGATAGTATAGGTTTCATTTCCCTTTGCACAAGCATACTCCATACTTTGATTTTGTCTTTTACTTTACACATTTTTCACACATACACACTGATACATACATCATACACTCATACACTCGCATTCATCGCATTTCACTTTTATCTGATTTTGTGTGACTGTGAGAAATTTTGTTACCATTCCTTTTATTTGTGGATTGATTTTTGTGCATGCCCAAGAGAGGTAGACTTGTTCAATTCCAACCTGAAGTTGAGAGACATTTGAGGAGACTTAGGAAAGAGAGGAAAGAACAAGAGAGAAAGAGATTAGTTGAGCGAGATAGTGAGAACATGGCTGAGAATCCAAACATTTTCCCAAATCCTGATTTTCCCGTACACCAACCTAGAAATGGGACTAATGGAGGAAATGGTGAGCATGAGAGAGTAGGAGAGAACAATGAGAACCAGCGACGTAGGAAAATTAGGGAAGCAACAACTTCTGATGTGCATTATGATCCATTTACTGCTACTTGCCCTAATTTTGATGTTAATTTTGAGATTAAAGGTTTGTTGATTAATTCCCTTCCTAAATTTCATGGTTTGGCAGGAGAGGATCCATATATGCACCTACAAGCTTTGACGATGATTTGCCATAGTATGAAGCCAGTAGGAGCTACTTTGGATCAAGTGCTATGGAAGTTGTTTCATTTTTCCTTAGAAGGAAAAGCCCGAGAGTGGTACATGAGTCTTCCGAGGCATGTGGCTAATGCCTATCATAGCTGGGCCAACCTGAGGAAAGCATTTTTGGAGAAATATTTTCTAGCCTCCAGGACATCTTCGATGAGGAAGGAAATTTACTCAGCCCGCCAGATTATGATGAGTCATCAGATGACTATTGGAACCGCTTCAAGATCTTACGTCAGATGCCCCATCACCAAATTCCTGATGAACCATTGGTGCAGTATTTCTATGATGGGTTGAAGAGTCAAGAGAAAGGTATGTTAGATGCTGCATCTGGAGGATCTTTGATTGACCTTACAGTAATGGAAGCATGGGACTTGATAAAGAAGATGGCCTTAAACTATCAACAATACAGTGTAAGAGATTCCAGAGGATTGAATGAATTGGGAGCTTTGAAAGCTCAAGCAAAGAGAATGGAAAGTCTGGAAAAAAAAGTAGATTCGTTGGAGAACAGGATAACATCACAGTTGTCTTGTATTACTGCAGAGTTGAAGAACTTGAATGTGCATTGCCCATCATCTTCTACAGATATTACTGCACCCAGTTGTGATAATTGTGGGTCGGTGATGCACATTTCAAGTGTTTGTCCTGAAAGATATGAAGAGGTGTCAGTTGTGTATCCAGGAAGAGCTAATCAGAAGTGGGACCCCTACTCCAACACATACAATGAGGGATGGAAGTCCAATCTGAGATTTGGTTGGAGAAATGAGGAGAGCAGGGCCCCAAACAGATTTTCACAAGTGGGAGGAGCTGGTACTTCCACTAGCCAATTCCCAAATCAACAGCAAGCCCTGACGGTCCCACCAAAAGAAGACACCAATCAGCTGCTTCACAGTATGATGACGCTGATGAAGGAAGAGAGGGATTCTAATGCTAACCAGTTTAATGCTATTGCTTCTCTTATTCAACAGGATTCCTCAAAGACTGCTGCTAGATTCAATACCTTGGAGAAGAGAATGGAACAATGGGAGACCAAGGCAGAGAACATAAATTCATATGTCACTCAGTTGTCCAACAACATGAGTGAAAATCAAGCAAAAAGCAGTGGGACTATTCCTTCAAATACTGTGATGAATCTGAAGAGTCTGAATGCAATTGCCCTCCGGAGTGGGAAACAAGTGAGGTTTAACCCTCAAGTAGATGAAGAGGCATGTGATGAGGATGTTGAGAGTGCAAAAGTTCCCCTACCCAAGGAAAAGATTAAGAAATCAGAAAGTGTGAGGGAAGAAGAGCTATTGAAAGAGAAAAAGCATGCTTCAGGAAACAAGGGAACTACTTCAGAGAGTTCCAATGATCAAACGGGAAATGGAGAATCGAGCAAGCAATCCAGCAAAGGTAAGGAGGTAAGTATTCAAGACTTTGGTGAAGAGAGTTCCGGCCTATGCAAAATATTTGAAGGATTTGTGCACTAACAAGAGAAAGTTTAGGCCAAATGAGAGACTGCAAGTGAGCTCCAATGTGTCAGCTTTGTTCAAACTGCAAATACCTGTCAAGTGTCAAGACCCTGGATCTTTTACCATCCCTTGCATCTTAGGGAAAGTGATTATAGGTAGAGCTTTGTTAGATCTGGGGGCAGCGATAAATGTGATGCCTAAGTCAGTTTATGAGGCCTTAGGAGTGAAGAGTATTAAGCCTACATCTGTTGTCCTCCAGTTGGTTGATAGATCATTTAGGCATCCAGTGGGTATCATTGAGGGCATCTTGGTCCAGGTTAAAAGGTTAGTATTTTCTACTGATTTTTATGTGCTTGATATGTCTTCTGAGGTTGTGCAGGATACTTCCTTAATTCTCGGGCGACCCTTTTTGCAGACAACATGGAGGTAGGCGACAAACAGGTGAGCTTTAATATGTATGAGGCAATGAAGCACCCACATGAGGATTATTCACTTTTGGGTGTGAACATGATTAATTTTGTTGAGAAAAATGCTTTTCAAAAACATGAGTCACAAAAAGATTATTTGGATGCTGGATTACATTCACTTGATCTTGGGAAAAGGTTTTCTGTCCATGTTTCAGGGAAGCAGGAAGGCATTGCCACGACCACCTATAAGGAGCCAAACTTAACGCCAGAAGAAAAAGGGAGTTATCTCTTTTCTCTTGAACTTCATAAATTGACTCCTTCTGTTGTGAAACCTCCTGAGCTTGAGCTCAAACCCCTTCCTTCAACCTTAAGGTATGCCTATCTTGAGTCTCGTGAGCGATTACCTGTAATAATTGCTAGTACCTTGTTCGACATTGAGGAAGAGAGACTCATGAATGTTTTGAGGAAGCACAAGAGAGCTATAGGGTGGACTTTAGCAGATACACCTGGCATTAGCCTAGCCATTTGCACACACCGGATCTTATTGAGTGAAGGGTCAAAATCGGTGAGGCAACCTCAAAGAAGGCTTAACCCGCTTATCTCAGATGTTGTGAAGAAGGAAATCACGAAGTTGTTGAGCGCAGGGACAATTTATCCCATTTCTAATAGTGAGTGGGTTAGCCCAATTCATGTAGTGCCTAAAAAGAGTGGAACAATAGTGGTCAAAAATGATAGGGATGAGCTTATTCCTACTAGAGTGCAAAATTCGTGGCGTGTGTGTATAGATTATAGAAGATTAAATGATGCCACAAGAAAAGACCACTTCCCTCTTCCTTTTATTGATCAAATGTTTGAAAGACTTGCGGGCAAATCACATTATTATTTCTTGGATGGTTTTTCTGGATATTTTCAGGAACCCATTGCACCGAAGGACCAGGACAAGGCCACATTTACATGTCCTTTCGGCACCTTTGCGTATCGAAGGATGCCTTTTGGTTTGTGTAATGCCTTAGGCACTTTCTAGCATTGTGTGATGGCTATTTTCTGTGAATTTTTAGAGGAATGTATGGAAGTATTTATGGATGATTTCACAGTTTATGGCGATTCTTTTGATGCTTGTTTGTCCAGCCTTGCAAGAGTTTTACAAAGATGCATTGAAAAGAATTTGATTTTGAACTTTGAGAAATGTCATTTCATGGTCAGTGAAGGTATTGTGCTTGGTCATTTAAATTCTAGCAAGGGGATTGAAGTGGATAAAGCTAAGATTGAGGTTATATCTTCTTTGCCTTACCCTACTTGTATTCGTGACATCTGTTCATTTTTGGGTAATGCAGGATTTTACAGGCGCTTCATAAAGGATTTCAGCAAAATTGCGTTACCTCTCTCCAAACTTTTACAAAAAGATGAAAATTTTTAATTTGATGATTCTTGCAAAAGTGCCTTCAACATGCTGAAATCAAAACTCATTTCTCCACCTATTCTAGTTGCTCCTGATTGGAATTTACCTTTTGAGCTTTCATGTGATGCACCTAATTGTGCTGTAGGAGCTATGCTAGGTCAACGGGAGGAGAGGTTACCAAGAGTTATTGCATATGTCTCAAAGACACTGGATCCAAATTTCGGATCAACTATACAACAACCTGAAAAGAGTCATTTGCGAGTTTTGCTTTGGAAAAATTTAGGCAATATCTGTTGAACTCACATGTTACCATTTTTTCTGATCATGCAGCTGTTCGGTATCTCCTCAAAAAACCACAATCCAAGCCTAGGTTGATATGGTGGACATTGTTGCTCCAAGAATTTGATATCGAGATAAAGGATCATGTGGGAACAGCAAACCACGTGGCCAATCATTTAAGCAGGCTACCCAATGACATACAGGGAGTGGATTCTTCTGACCTTACTTGTGATTCATTTCCTGATTCAGTCCTATGTGCTTCAATTGTTAAAGAACCTTGGTATGCACATATTGTTAACTACTTAATGTCTGGACTCACTCCTCCTTTTATGTCTCAGGCACAAGCTCAGAAGCTAAGGAGTGAAGCTCGACATTACATCTGGGATGCCCCTCATCTATGGAGAATGTGCAGTGACCAAGTGATCAAAAAATGTGTGCCTTATGAAGAATATGATGATATAATTTTGTCTTGTCATTCAATGGTTTGTGGTGGGCATTTCAGTGCAAGAAAAACATCTAGGAAAATTCTCGAGTCTGGTTTCTATTGGCCTACCCTTTTTAAAGATTCATTTAACTTTTTCCGGTCATGTGATAAATGTCAACGTTTTGGAGGATTAGGCAAACGACATGAAATGCCACAGCAACCTATCTTATTTTGTGAAATCTTTGATGTTTGGGGAATTGATTTCATGGGCCCATTTCCTCCATCTTTTGGATTTGTGTATATCCTTTTAGCTGTGGATTATGTGTCAAAATGGATAGAGGCCATCCCCACTAGAAAAGATGATGCTCAAGCCATATCTAAGTTTCTTAAGTCCAACATTTTTTGTCGATTCGGTATACCAAGAGCTGTGGTGAGTGATAGGGGAACCCATTTTTGTAATAGAGTCATTGATAACTTATTTTTGAAATTTGGGGTCACTCACAAAGTCTCCACTGCATATCACCCACAAACCAATGGACAAGTTGAAGTTTCCAACAGAGAGGTGAAACACATTTTGGAAAAAATAGTAAAGCCATCCAAGAAGGATTGAAGCCTTCGCCTCGACGAAGCATTATGGGGATACCGAATGTCCCCTTACCGTTTGATTTATGGAAAGGCTTGCCATTTACCTGTGGAATTGGAGCATAAAGCATATTGGGCAATCAAACAATGCAATATGGAATTGGAATCTTCCGGAATGGAGAGGAAGTTGCAACTCCAAGAGCTCGAGGAATTAAGGTTAGAGGCATATGAGCATGCACGACTCTACAAAGAAAAAGAAAAATTGATGCATGATAAGATCATTCGGTGGAAAAGTTTCAAAGAAGGAGACAAAGTCCTATTATTCAAAGCTCGTTTCACTTTTAAACATGGGACTTTCAATACTCGTTGGGAGGGACCGTATTTGGTCACGAAAGTGCACAACTTTGGTATGGTAGAGCTTCTACATGAAGGAACTGGAACGAGACTTAAGGTGAATGACCATCTTCTGAAGCTCTATTATGAGAACCAAAAACTGCCGTAAATATCAGGTTTTTCATCTCCTTCACTTATTTCTTTACTTTTTTTCGCTTTGCATTTACTATTTGTCTTCACAAGTTTGGAGGAGAGCCATTTAGATAAATAGCTTCTTTTATTTTTCCTTTCAATTTTTCCAATAATACTTTCTCTGTCCCTTTATGAACTTCTATGCATTTCAGCTTCATCTACAGTTTCATTGAGGAAAATGTGTGCTTTAAGTGTGGAGGAGCTGTTTCCCCATTTATTTTTCATATTGCATGACTGTTGACACATTATGATTACGAATTGCTAGCTATTGGTGCATTTTACATCTTTCTGTCAATCTGCATCTCTTCGCCGCGACGTGTGATCGCTCGTCATGGGCGGCCATTCTTCCGAAAGGCGATATCGCTGCGACGTCTGCACGTCTCGACGCTCGCTTCCTCAGACGCGCATGACGTAACATGTATGCATGAATGATTTTTGCTTCATTTGTCCATTCAATCAAATACTTTCTGCACTGGATTTTTGTGGCTGTTTTCTTCAAAGTTTTTACTAGTTTCAAAATGATGCTTGAGTTTTTGAAAACACCTCTCATTCTTTTAATGATACTTGGAATTGACAAAAATTTTTCTCTTCATGTTTTCAACACACAGTGAATGGAAGCATGCTAACAAAGTGGCATTTTAAGTTTTTGAGGCTTGTGATTGTTCATAGAGATAATACCCTTTTTGGAAGGATATTTGAGCCAAAATTTTCTTTTATCTTTGTGTGCATCTGCTTATTTCATTCTCCTCTAGAACTTGTTTTAATTCTTACTTGAAGCTTAATGGACTGGATTTTTGTTGATGTGATAGAGGCGTTCCTTCCTCAACCCATTTTCCTAAACACAGTCCCTTACATGTCTATCCCTTGCTAGCCCTTTGAGCCCTCTTATTATGAGCATTTGCATTCATATTTTTATGGTGTCATTAGTTATTTTTCTTTTATTAAAAAAAAGAAAAGAAAGTGTTCCACAAAGGGACATATAGTGTTTTCTTTTCAATTAAAAAAAAGAGAAAAACAAACGAGAGAAAAAGAAAGAAGAAAAGCAAGATCAATAACTATTTATGCAGAATGTATTGCATGTCAAAAAAAATATGCATTCTATTTATGCATACGTTTAGTTTCAGAAAACTATTGACATCAGTTCCTTGTTTAGTGCATGTGCTCATACTATTCTTTCTTTCTTTCACTTCATCCATTAAATTAGCCTACTATACATTACAACCCTAAAAGTCCTCTTGATCTTCAAAATGATAGTTTTTGTGGTGGAGAAATAGAATTGACACAAGCTTATGGTAGGAGATGGATAAAGCAGACTGAGAGAAAAAATATCCCTAGACACAAGTGAGATGAGCATATACACTATATCTCGAGTGATTCTCTTTTGTTTAATCTCTTGTACTTTAATTCTTTCAATGTTTGTTTAATTAGCACTCTTTCACTTTTCTGTGGTTGATTTCTGAAGAAATGAATTGCGTCAACTTCCTTTTATTGTTTTGAGCATGGTAGATATTTTCTTTCCCTCTTGCATTCTTTTTTACTCTTGTAAACTTTGTCCAGGAGTACAAAGGTCTAAGTGTGGGGGAATTTGATTGAGCCAAGTTTATATTATAAATTGGCTACCTTTTCATAGTCGCTATGCATTAGTTGACTCTAATTGATGATTTTGTGCTTAAATTGGTTCCTCATACCGATCTCTTTTAATTCACAATTTGCCAGTAAATTGTCATGATTTGATACTAATTTTTCTATAATTTTCATGAGGACAATTGATACTGCAAATTGTTATTATTTTATTGCAGGAGCAAAGGAGTCAACACGTCAGAAAGTCAATAGTCATGAGGTCAATCCACACGTCGCGACGAATATCAATCCACATGTCGCGACGTATGATAATCCGCACGACGCGACGAGCAGGCGATTCTACACGTCGCGAAGAATTTTCATTTATACGTCGCGACGTACAAGTAGATATCCGACCTTAAATGAAAAGTTTGTCTCACTACTCTGACCCGACCCGCACCCACCATAGAAAAACCTTGCTATTTTTAGGTCAAAGCAGACTTTAGATATAGAGGGACTGAATACGCATATTGGGGACAGACGCTGGAAGCAGCCACCATCATTTTCCACCTTCATCATCTTCGATCATCTCCACTACATCACAGTCCGCATTTTCTGCTACCATGGAAGCCGTCCAATCTCCACAAGTCGTGAGAGAGTCCGGAGTTATGCGTAGCTAAGCCACATTTCCTCTTGAAGATGTAGCAATGGCTTGAGTTCACTGGAAGCTTCAAAAGGGGAGTAATCATATAGTGTCAGAAGTTTAGTTATATTTGTGTAAACTATGAGTTAGAGATTGCATCTGTATAGCTAGATTAGCAAGGTTATAGTTTAACCGAGTGCTGAACACTATGTTGGGATTTAGACAAAGTGATTTGTAGAACTTTTGATGCTTAATATATGAAGTCTCATATATGTCAATCGGATATTGCATTTACTCTTTAAATCTGCCTAGTTGTGTTTGATTTAGATGGTTGTGTTTTTATCCAATTGACCAATTGCATTTACTTGTCCATTTTTCACACTAAGGTTTTTAACAAAGGTTTAAATAATGGAGTTGATTAATTAAATCTTTGGACCTAAAGAGTCCTTTAGGGTTGATCTTTCGAAACTTAGTGGATTCTATCCCCGAAAATTTATTTTTAAACTGTGATAGCCTGTGCCCATTTTCAAGAGGATTTTATCAAATTGGTTTAAAAAATTTTGGTTTCAAAAATTAGTGACAAAACTTTTGAGGAAGAATGTAGCATTAAGATGGATTGAGGAGTGCCGGAAGAGCTTTGAGGAGCTGAAACATCGGTTGACTATAGCACTGGTGTTGGCTATTCCATCAAGAACTGGAGGTTATGAGGTATATAGTGATGCATCGCATCAGGGATTGGGGTGTGTTCTAATGCAGTATGGCAAAGTGATTGCTTATGCCTCAAGACAGTTGAGATCTCATGAGGTAAACTATCTAGTGCATGATTTAGAGCTAGCTATAGTTGTCTTTGCCCTGGAAATTTGGAGATACTATTTGTATGGTGAGACCTTCCAAATCTTTACTGATTATAAGAGTTTGAGGTATTTCTTGAGTCAGAGGGAGTTGAATTTGAGGCAGAAGAGATGGATTGAGCTGCTGAAGGATTATTATTATACTATTAAGTACCACCCAGGAAAGGCTAATGTGGTGGCAGATGATTTGAGCAAGAAGTCTCACATCATTGCAGCTCAGATTCAGGTATTGAGGTTGCCTAATTTGATACACCTGAGAGCTTTGAATGTGTAGTTGAATCTAGATCACGATGGAGCTTTGATAGCCACTTTGAAGATCAGACCGATGCTACATGAAAGGATCAAGAGAGTCCAGGGCAAAGATCCTAATATGGTGAAGCTTATGGAGAAATTCAAGATTGATCTGAGTTCCGAATTTTAGTTGAGAGATGAGACAATATGGTTGGCACATAGGCTATGTGTTCTTAATGTGGATGATTTGAGGAGGCAGATTTGGGAGGAAGCTCATATGGCCGCCTATGCTATGTATCCTGATACTACCAGGATGTATAACACCTTAAAGCAACATTTCTGGTGGCCTGGCATGAAGAAACAGGTGGTAGAGTATGCATCCAGGTGTATGACATGCCAGCAAGTTAAAACTGAGCACCAGGCTCCAGTGGGGAAACTCCATTCATTGCCTATTCCCGAGTAGAAATGGGAATGAATTACTATGGATTTATCATGAGGTTGCCCAAGACTCCGAGGAAGCATGATGCTATTTGGGTCACCGTGGACCGGTTAACTAAATCGGCCCATTTCTTACCAGTGAGGGAGAATAATTCACTTGATCAGTTGGCCCAGAAGTATGTAAATGAGGTAGTAAGACTGCATGGGGTTCTAGTGTCCATAGTATCAGACCGGGATCCCAGATTTACTTTGGAGTTCAGGAAGAGTTTGCAGTCTGTTATAGGTACCAAGCTAAATTTTAGTACAACATTTCATCCTCAGACAGATGGACAGAGTGAGAGGACGATCAAGACTGTTAAGGATATATTTCAAGTTTGTGCCTTAGAGTTTAGAGGAGCATGGGATCAGTATATAGCCCTGATTGAATTTGCTTATAATAATCACTATCATAGTAGCATCAGGATGGCATCATATGAGGCCTTATATGGAAGGAAGTGTCGATCGCCTTTCTATTGGGATGAAGAGGTGTGAGAATGGTTGAGGGCCCAGAGTTGATACAGGATACAGTAGATAAGGTGAAGCTGATTCGAAGCCGAATTAAAGCGGCTCATAACAAACAGAAGAGCAATGTGGATCAGCATCAGAGGGAGATGGAATATAGTGTGAGAGACAGAGTTTTCCTACGAGTGTCACCGTGGAGAGGAGTGCTGAGATTCGGTAAAAAGGACAAGTTGAGCCCTAGGTACATTGGTCCTTATGAGATCATTGAGAGGATAGGATCATTGAGATGTCTCAGTTACATAATGTCTTTCTTGTGAGTATGCTCTGTAGATACCGATCAGATCTAACACATGTGATCCCGGCTCAGGAGATTGAGGCAACTAGCAATCTGAGCTATGTTGAGGAGCCAGTTAAGATTGTGGGATCACGGGTTCAGCAGTTGAGGAACAGGGTTATCCCATTGGTGAAAGTCCTATGGAGAAACCACTCAACTGAGGAAGCAACTTGGGAGACAGAGGAGCATATGAAGAGACAGTATCCTCACCTGTTCGACCAAACAGGTAAGAATTTTGAGGACGAAATTTTTATTAGAAGGGGAGAGTTGTAACATCCCATCACCGATGGGAAGGGTAAAATAGTAATTGGAAACTGGTTAGGTGTGTTTAAACTTGTTTTGCTATGTTTATGCATTCCTTCCTCTTCTTCGTTGGTCTTCTCCACTTGTTATTTGTTGACAAAAACTCTTCTAGCTTAATTGCATTCTATTCACTTGTACACAAATCCAAGCCTAAGCTTTCTACCTCCCTTAAATGATGGTTGTCGTGTGTGTGAGTGGTGTTAGTGGAAGGTAGAGAATTGGGGAAAAGTTTGGAGAGTTGAAGCTTTGAAGCTAAATAGGTAAGGCCTATGTTTTATGTTCTTAAATTGGTAGTTAGATGCATTTATTGTGATTCCTTGTGCATTAATTGCATGAACTTGTATTTGGTGTATATGGGTAGGTTATTTTCTTGGTTGATTTAAGATTGATTTAATATGAATGATATAGCATGTGTAGTATGTGAATTAAATGTTTTGGATTATGTTTGATGATGTTAGATGAGTGTTTATTAAAGAAAGAAAGTTGAGTGTGTGTGCTGCCATTTTGTGGCTACTTGTTCAAGTAAAGGTCTTGATGAAATTTTGGCTGGTTTCTTGACTAAATTGGATGCTTATTGGTGTAGAAATGGTATTGGAAAGATAGGAGTAGAGTTAGGTGTAAAAGATGGAAAATGGAATGTGAGTATGTTTCAATGTTTGGGTCATACCTTTTGATATGCTTATGTTATTGAGATTAGGTTTAGCTTGAATTAAACTTGAGAAGTTTGGCTAGAATTTTTATGAAGGAAGTGCCGTAAAATTGTGACTTGAAGGGTTCTTAATTTTACCTTGAAAGTGGGCAATATGTGCAGGGTAAATAGTGTTGTCTCTAACATTGAATGATTTGTGACCTGAAACTTTGGGGAATTTTTCTGGGCTAAAGTAGACAGATTGCATGAAATTGGTCTTCATGAAAGTTGAAGATTTTCTTATTAGCTTTATATCGCCACTAAGTATGATATTTTTCGAGTTTGAGGTTGAAAGTTATGACTTGTGAACTTTCAGATGCATTTGGCCCTCGAGCCAGAAGCTCAATGCATTTGGCCCTCGAGCCCCACAGTGATTCAGAGCCTCAGGCTCAACAATTAATGCGCCCATATTGGGACAATTTAGGCACTCGGTCACAACACCGTAATAAATGGGAAATGTGTCACATGCACATTTCATATGCATTTGCTTACATATAATTGATTGAGTGAAAGGCAAAATGCCTTATACTTATGTGACAATCATGTGGTACTTCTGATGTATGTGGATGTATGTGAAATTATGAAATAACCGTGATATGCTTGATTGTTGTGTGAATTGAGTGAACCATCGATGATGGTTACCTCACTGAGTTCGTAAACTCACCCAAAATTGCAACATATTTTTCAGGACCGAGAGTAGACTCCTAGCTCCAGAGGGATTTTTCCTGCCGTGTAGATTGTGTTGGGGAGAGAAGTCATGTCTCACAGGTCGGTCAGCTGGGAATTTTGGGATGACCTAGGTAGATCTGTTGTTTTCCTCTTTCATGTAGCATTTTGTCTTAGGATTTTTGGGATTTATGTACAGACAGTACAGAATGACAGATGTATAAACTCCTTGATTTTGATAAATGAAATGAGGAAAACTTTGGTTTCAAAAATTAGTGACTTGTATATTGATGTTTTATTCTTATGATGCCATGTGAAGTACAGTAGTGATCATTCGTAGCACACCCTTATCGTAGGATATGCGTCGAAATGACCTACGGGCGTCCTAGTGTGTACCCTGCGGTATGGGGGCGCTACGTGAAAGACGTCATGTATCTGTATCAATTTCGATGGCAGTGCCCACCTATAGGCTAGCAGTCCGATCCTGTATACAATCTCCTAAGGACCTACATATCTCGGACTTAACTTGCCTTTCTTGCCAAACCTCATGACTCCTTTCCAAGGAGACTGTTGGACCCCGTTTCCAAAGTCTAACTCTTGCGGAATATCACAAGACTTGAGCTTTTTCTAATTAAAAGCACCTGAACTATTATCGATTCATCTTCATGCTTTCATACCATAATATGTGAGCCTTGTTTTTGGAGTCCCACTCTTAAGTTATAAAATCATAAATATTAGGTACTAGGTCCAGAAGATCACCACGGAAAACTTCATGTTTCACCGCAATGAACGAACGAGCACTTCTATGGAAATCTTTTGGGAAAAGTTCGTTGTGGAGAACTCTTGATTTCATCACAGCAAAGGTCCAAAATTTTCCCTCCAGCTCCTCTCGGGATAAATACGCCGCGGCAAGAAAGTTAACTTTAGTCGCGACGAACCTACAACGATATTTTCGCCGCGACGAATCCCTCTGGAATCACAATCCCTTAACCTAAAATTTCATCTTTCCTAACCTTTCTTTCAATTTACATTGTTCCAAAATTACTCCCTCAAATGCATCATCATTTCATAACAATTCAATATTATCTCATCATACTCTCCAATCTCTTTTCATTTAATTCATTTCTTACAACTACTTCTCATCCTTCAAAAAAATCCTATATCTCTTTGCTATAACATGTCTCTCTTATATAAATAACAACAATTTGCATTCAATAACCTCAAAAGCAAGGAGTTTTACAAAGTTCCAATCACTTATAAACATGACATCATTCGCTTAATACAAATTACACATGGACACTTATGTCCGAGACGCCACTAAAGCTACTCAAAAATCAAACTAACTTAGTACAAAAGCTAACTATCTTGTAGTTGCCAAATGCCTTTATGCTCTTGATCACTTACCCTCTTGTTCATTACTTGAAGATGGGGATGAAAGGGGGGGGGGGTAAGTTTGAAGCTTGTGAGTAACAAGTTTGTAATCGAGAAACAAGCAAAAACACTTTATAAAACTTATTTCCATTGAACCTTTTTATAACCATAACAATTCTGCATTTAAAAATCATAAAATACTTACTTCATGAAATTATCAACAATGCAAATCTTGTATGCATCAACCTGTAGACATATCATGAGCACATAAGCATATCAGAACTGTCTGGAAGGTCCATAAACAGAACGAACTAGCACATTTCTCATAAAGGGTCTTGTGTTGTCGTGCACTGAACGAGTTAACACAATTCCACATAGTGTTCTTGTGTAGTCGTGAACATGAGGGAGTACATAAAGGAGCTCCATGTCACTAGCAGGTAGGCAAGATAAGTCTTTAGTCAAAGTACACTTGACAACAAAATGGACTAAACCAAACCCACATAACATGTATTTTATAATCTTGTAAACTGTGTTGCCCAAAATGGCACTTCTTGAAAACCTGAGTTTCTTTAGAATACAATATTTCATATGCACTTTCAAAACATGACTTCATAAATTTGCTATTTTTTTCAAAAATCACTTGAAAAATCTCTTTATAAATCATTGCACAGTTCATGTAGCAAACATATAGTAGATTTCATAAATCCTGCAAAAGCAAAAGATGCAACACTTATGATGCAATTGAAATCAGTAAACTTCTTTGCTTTAAAGAAAAATAGTAGTGGATTATTTACTCTATTATAAACATGTACCCACCTTGATTTCCTTGCTTAAATACCTGCTCAAAGGTGCCTCATACTTTGCTTCTCTTGCCTTCCTTGAATTCCTTTAACAATAGCCAAAAATTCTATTCAATAGGAATTCCAATTTATAATCAGGTAAGTGAAGAAATTTGATAATATTTTCTTCTAGAATAATTTTCCCCATTATCTTAAGTTTCTAATGACTTCAAAATGATTCAATTTGGTTCAGCACTCTAAAAGTTATACGAAAAACATTTTTGGGCTAGTCTTATACAAAAACAACATTCCTTACTCAAATTCCATCCAAATTTTGAAATTCTTAGGAACTGAATTTGAACTAAATTCCTATAGAACATTTGTATCCCTATATCTCTAGTTTACAACAACTCAAAAATTACTCTATTTGGATAACTACACAAAAGGTTATGCCTAAAATACTAAAGCATGTTCTGTGCTGGAAAGTTGTCCCTAGCTTGCTCTTCTTTCTCTTCTTTTCTTCCTTTCTCTTCTTAATCAACCTCAAGATCACCTTAGATCTTCCTTTTTTCTCTTAAAAACAAAACCCTCTCTTTTCTTCTTCCATTTTCGTATTTCTCTTCCTCTCTCCCTCAGTCGTGTTGCTTTGTTCTCCTTAAAAGCAAGACCCCTCTTCTTATTTCAATCCATACACTTAATGGGTATTAAAAGTCCATTCTACTCTTCCTTTTATGCCTTATGTCTTATAACCTTAAGTGTCATGCCGAATTTGCCTTTATACAATCTTACAACTTTAATACTTCAATTCAATTAATCTATGTCATAAAATCTTACCAACATTGACATAATAATTAACTCCACAAAATAATCCCTTAAGGACCTCATAATTTATTTAAATAGTGCTTATACCTCAAGAAAAAAATTAGGGGGCCAACATTTCTTCCCCTTTTAAAAGAATTTCGTCGTTGAAATTCTTATCTGACTGATCAAAAAGGTAAAATGTTCCTCCGTTTCACATTTAGATTCATCACTCAGATAAT
Source organism: Erythroxylum novogranatense (assembly GCA_029891385.1). Classification (NCBI taxonomy): domain Eukaryota; kingdom Viridiplantae; phylum Streptophyta; class Magnoliopsida; order Malpighiales; family Erythroxylaceae; genus Erythroxylum; species Erythroxylum novogranatense. The sequence goes on along the minus strand of CM057225.1, from coordinate 31,454,637 downwards.
TTCTTCTAAATGATCATAGTCGATAGACTTACCAAGTCTTTCTATCCCTTATTTGGTCATTCACTCTCTTAACTAGTTCCTCATTAGGTTTCAGATTACTCAAAAATTTCACTTCTTGTGCTGACATTTCATCTATGTCAAATTATATCAATATTTCTTAACATACTTACAATAACATCTTTGTTAGTAACACTAACTCATAAGTCAATGGTCCGGTTCTTAGTAACTTCATATGGACCAATACAATTCAAGCTTAGTTGATTCTTTATCCTAACCTGAGCACATCTTGTACTCAACCTAAGCACACCTTAGGAAGGTGATACTCTTATAAACGTTTATTCTTTTGCTTCATATTTCACATCTCTTACTATCAATACATTTAACTCTTATGTATATCTCACTGTATTCCATTTCTTTGATGTAGATCCACCTAATTCATTTATCTTTCTTGAATCAATTGATTTCTAATACTGATCGATTTCACTTATCTGCATAATCATCACAAAACAAAAGTGAACTACTCTTTCTTTCATCTAACTCCTCATACAGTATTCCAATGAAATCACTATAATAATGATAGTGATGCTTACAGTTAATCAAAGATGTACATTGATCTCATATTCCTATGAACTCCCAAAAATATAAGCCTTAAGCATATCTCTGATAGTTATGATCGTCGGCAATTTTAAACATTTAATCACTTGATTCTACATTCTTAGCCGCCAAATGATGTTCAGACATATTCCTACTAGGATGAATATCATAAATTACCATTTATACTTTTCTAACAATCTCTTTGCTTTGTCATCTTTATCAATTACACATCCTTCTTATTTCAATCACAAGGTATCATTCTTCCTATTCGAACTCAAAATTTGTATTCATTTTCGATTTCTTAGTAAGATTCACAATTTCTAAATCCTCAATTTGGGTTTTGTTCATGTGAAACTTATCTTAAATTTTCAGTGACAAATCAATTTATCCAAAATTTAACTCTATTTTGCACTTTTTTTTGCATTGCATTTGATAACATCGATATCCAAATTTGTGATACACTGCTATTGAATTCTCTATTCAATGCATCTGATTACTACACTAGTTTTACTAGTATAGTACTCACTTGTACAATCATAATCCTTTGAATAACTATATCTATTGTCTCAGTCTTGTATTCAATTATTTCAACTTAATATTTACCTAAAAATTTCATGATCTGTATAACTTATACACATTCAAAATATTTCTGTACATATAATATCTCCAACTTTCAAGCAATCACTACCGTAGCAAGTTTCAATTTATGTATCAAACAATCAACCCATGAGGTTTCAATTGTCTCCATGCATATAAATTCATTCATTTTGTTTCATTGGATCTTATCCTGATCTTTTATACAAACATCATTGTATACTACAAAATCTCAAAATCTAGAAGATATAATTAATATCAATGTTATAATTCCTCAAAAATTTTCTATACTTTTTTCACTCATACGATTTACTCATTTTTCCTCAAGTATTCAAACTATTCTTCTCAACTCTTCAAATACACTTAACATATCATCAAACTTTGTTTGGATCACTTTAATCTTCAATACCATAGTATTGTCAGGGCATTTGTTAACTCGAACAAATATTATCAAACTCCATGTGCCCCGGATTAGTTCTCGTAATTCCTCAAATATCTGATTCCTCAATCAGGTAATATTATCTCTTGTTATTTTCAATTTCCCAATTGTCTTACCTTTCTTGGCTGATTTTCTCCATTCTTTAGATTTCCTCATATTTCACATTGACGTATTCTAATGTCTGCTCATTCATACTTGTTTCTCCACACACTCTAATTTATTTGCAATCTTAACTTCCTGTGCTTGTAACGCCTTCATCAGGTCAAATTTGAATCTCCCGAATATATTTACTCAAAACATAATGTGAACCTATATAGTCCTCATATTGGCAATCAATGTCTCCTCAAAATCAGGAATCCACTCTCATAATTGGATACTTTACATCAAACAAAACACATACTTTTTCAATAGCATATTTTACCCCTTATGCTTGAGTCTCTGTCAGGAATAAAACTGTTGGGCTCGGGTCCCAGATCCCTATTCCCGAGGTGGCCCCTTGGGCTGCGCCAGCGACGCGTTCCCAAATATATCGTACCCGATCCCAACATCCATACATATCCATACATAATTCGATTCATACATACATACATACACACATTCTACACATGCATTCCATCTATGAATTAACACCCCATAAACTAAGGGCTTCATGCCATTACAATCCGAAGAATTTAAAACAAGCATTCTCAAAATAGCATAATACAACATAAAGTTTAAATCCAAAATACATGAATATGCTCCATGATGATATGCTTGGCGGGCTAACCAAAATACTAACTTAATACAAAGCTCCTAACTATCTTGGAGTTTCCGATGCCTTGCAAGATCAACGATCGCCTCGTTCTGCACCTGAGGAGTGGGAGATAATGGGGTGAGCTGCGAAGCTCAGTGGCATATACATTTGTAGCCATTGGCAACGAGCCACACAATCAAGCATATATATGTATATACAAGCATAAACAAGTCAGCACTTAGCAATTGATTCACATCCATATATAGCTATCAAGAGAATATGTCATGCAATTCCTACTTCACATCATAAAAATTATTATGTATCATTTCTAACTAATCAATCATGCAATGCACAAAAAATGGCTCAAGAGTTCCGTAAAACGATCCGGATAAACCGAAGGATATACCGTAAACTATCCAAGTCCGATTTCTCAAGGATCTCGTTGCCTCAAGTGGGAAGCCGGGACAAGGCTATAAATCGACATACACGTGACTCCATCCGTTACTCTCTCACCCAAACAAAGCACATAACACTTCATTTCATGTTCAAAGCATGTTATCAAAGCTTTCATACTTTTCGTTCTTTTCATTATTGCAAAATGCCATTAGGCCTATCAAGGCCATACATAATCATAATCATCATGCATTTCCAATATTTCTTATAATTCAACACAAGCAGTGTCACACACATGCAAGCAAGCACACACATATTGCCCATACACACAATAACCATAAATATATTACCCACCTAATATCGCTTGAGAATCCAACTCACTATTGTCCTTCCTCTTGCGATTGGATCAGGTCGGCTTGGTTCCCTATAACAAACCAAGTTCCCATTCAATAAACATTCAAAAGAAATAGTCAAAAAGCTTGAAAAGTAAAAGTACTAGCGTTAAAAGTCTACACTCGACTTCCACCTAAATTCTCGAGCTCATAAAGGCTAATTCCGAACTTCTTTTCTTCATACAACTTGTAGCCCTTTCTTCCTAGTTCACAACGAATCCAAAATCACCTTGTTTGGACATCTACACCAAAAGATATGCCCAAAAGACTAAAATTCATCGCTGCTAGAGACAGGGGGCTCGCCGCGGCGAAGACTCACTCGTCGCGGCGAACGCCCGTGCTCGCCGCGGTGAGCCCACAAGTGTGCGCCGCGGCGTGCACCATCCTCTCGACGTCGCGGCGTGCTCCTCACGCTCGTCGCGACGTTGCCCTTCCCACACGTCGCGGCGAATCTAAAATTTGCTCGTCGCGACGAACTCGCACATCGTGACGTGTTCATACGCACGTCGTGACGTGCGGGCCTGAAGAACGACTCCGAACTCGATTTTCCTGCATTTTCCAACTTCAATCCTTCCCCAAACACAAATGTAACATACTTAAACCTTGGTTGAAGTCTGAAACTACATTTCTAACTCAATCAAACCTCAAAATCAGTCACACATCCAACAACTCAACGAAATCTATCCATTTTTGCCTTTAAACCCTAAACCACCGATTCTAACTCATACAAATCGATTCTAGAGTTTAATCCAACTAAAACATGATGGAAAGAAGCTAACTTACTAGGAATGAGCTTCAAATATGTCGGAAATCACAAATATCGCAAACTCTCTTTTTCTTCTCCTTCCTCCTCACCCACGATACTTTCCTCTTCTCTTCTTCTTTCTTTTCTTTCTTCTATTTTCTTCTAACTCTTTCACTTAAGCCTAATGGATTAGAAAAGGACTAAAATGCCCTCCTATGCAAAGCCTTAACTTATCCAATTTAAGCAATCTTCCCAAAAAGCCCTCATAAACTTTTATCCTTTAATTCCTATTTAAATCACATTAAACTCAAATAAATCTCAATTATTCACTAATACTCCCAATTTAATCAAACTAAGGCATAAACACATAATTAACACAATTCAGGCTTAATGACATCATAAAGAAAAATTCGGGGTCCAACATTTCTCCCCCTCTTAAAAGAAATTTTGTCCTCGAAATTATTACCTGAATCATCGAAGAGATACAGATACTTCTCCTTCATGGCTTCCAATGGCTCCCATGTAGCCTTCTCTACTGAATGGTTCCTCCATAAAACTTTGACTAATTGAACGGTCTTGTTCCTGAGAACTTTTTCTTTGGTATCCAAAATCTCCACTAGAAGCTCCTCATAACTCAAATCATCTCTCAACTGAACATCACTAGTCTGAATAATATGAGAAGGATCCGATCTATACCTCCTCAATATGGAAACATGGAAAACATCATGAATCTGAGACAATTCCAAAGATAACGCCAATCTGTAGGCGAGTGGTCCAATCCTCTCAAGGATCTCATAAGGACCCACATACCTCGGACTCAACTTACCCTTCTTGTCAAACCTCATTACTCCTTTCCAAGGAGACGTCTTAAGGAACACTTTCTCACCGACTTTGAACTCCATCTCCTTTCGATGTGCGTCCATGTAACTCTTCATCCTATCCTGTGCTGCCTTAAGTCGCTGCTTAACTAGACTGATGATTGAGCCAAGTTTACATTATAAATTGGCTACATTTTAATAGCTGCTTATGCATTCGTTGACTCCTAATTGATGATTTTTGTGCTTAAATTGGTTCCTCATACCGATCTCTTTGAATTCACAATTTGTCAGTAAATTGTCATGAGTTGATACTACTTTCTCTATAATTTTTATGAGGACAATTGATACTGCAAATTGTTATTTTTATTGTAGGAGCAAAGGAGTCAACACATCAGGAAGTCAACAGTCATGAGTTCAATCCGCACGTCGCGACGAGCAAATCATTTCCACACGTCGCGATTTAATATTAATTCAGACGTCGTGATTTAACAAGCAATTCCACACGTCATGGCTAATATTTATTCACACGCCCGACGCATCGAAAGCGCGATATCTCGACCGAATGGAAAGTTTGTCTCACCGCCCAACCACTCGCATCCGTTATATATAAACTTTGCTATTTTTAGGTCAGAAGGAGACAGGAGAGACTTGAATACGCGTACACTGAGAGACGTCTGGAGGCAGCAGGAAGACTACACACTACTCCACATCATTTTTCGTTTCCATCATCGTGGACCATCGCCATCATTATCACCACCGTCAGTATCTTCTGCTAATATGAGTATCGCTCAATCTCCAGTAGTCGAGGGACAGTCCGGAGCTATGCGTAGCTAAGTCACATTTCCTCTTGAAGATGTAGCAATGGCTTGAGTTCACTGGAAGCTTTAAAGGGGAGTAATCATATAGTGTCTGAGGTTTAGTTGTATTTGTGTAAACTCTGAGTTAGAGATTGCATTTGTATGGCTAGATTAGCATGGTTAACAATTTAACCGCAGTTTGAACACTATGTTGCGATTTCGACAAAGTGATTTGTAGAACTTTTGATGCTTAATATATGAAGTCTCATATATGTCATTTGGATATTGCATTTACTCTTTTAATCTGCCTAGTTGTGTTTGATTTAGATGGTTGTGTTTTTATCCGATTGACCAATTGCATTTACTTGTCCATTTTTCACACTAGTTTTTAACAAAGATTTAAATAATGGAGTTCATTAATTAAATCTTTGGACCTAAAGAGTCCTTTAGGTTGATCTTTCAAACTTAGTGGATTCTATCCCCGAAAATTCATTTTTGAACTGTGATAGACTGTGCCCATTTTCAAGAGGATTTATTATCATTTGCTCATTACCGAAAAATTCAAGTTCATTTATTCTATCAAAAAAATCCAAAACATTATTTTATACTTTTTCTCCAATTTTAATCACTTTTATCAGTTTCGATCAAAATATCAAACCCTCATTTTATCAACTTTGATTGCAATTTTTGACATTTAGGCTAGCTTAGACCTTTTTCGCTTGGTTCCAATTAAGTGAGATGACTCGAGGACTGCAACCTATACCGCAATCTTGGAACTTATTATATTTGACCGGTTTCTAAGGATCGATCGTAAGATCGAATCGACAGAGCCTCGATCAACTGACTTTCTCAACTATCATCTGAATCAACTCTAGTCCTACCAGTTTCCTCTCTCCTTCTTCATCCCAACAAATCGGAGTTCTACATCTCCTCCCATACAAAGCCTCATATGGAGCCATCTGAATACTCGAATGGTACGAATTATTATAAGCAAATTCGACCAATGGAAAATGTTCATCCCAAGCTCCTCTGAAATCCATCACACAAGCCCTAAGCATTCCCTCAAGAGTTCGAATGGTCCTCTCAGATTGACCATCCTTCTGAGGGTGAAAAGCCGTACTAAAATTTAGCTTAGTCCCTAAAGCTTCCTGCAAACTACCCCAAAACCTCGAAGTAAACCGAGGGTCTCTATCAGACACAATCGAATCTGAAATCCCATTGAATCTCGTTGTCTCATCAATGTACTTCTTTGCTAGCACATGCAAAGAATCAGTCTGTCTAATCGCCAAAAAGTGAGCTGACTTCGTCAACCAATCCACAATAACCCAAATGGCATCATGCTTCCTACTAGTCTTAGGCAAACCCATCAGAAAATCCATGGTCACCTTTTTCCACTTCAATTTCGGGATGGACAATGGCCTCAACTTGCCTGAAGGTGCCTAGTGTTCAGCTTTGAGTTGCTGACACACTAGACACTTACTAACAAACTCTGCTACATTCCTCTTTATGCCTTCCACCAAAAATGCTCTCTCAAATCCCTGTACATCCTGGTGCTACCTGGATGCATGGCACAAGGTGCATTGTGTGCCTCATCCAAAATCTCATCCTTTACTTCCTGCACATCTGGAATACACAACCTGTTCCCCGCTGTCATAAGTCCATCATCACTCACCTCTACTTCAGAACTCTTACCATTCTGAATTTCCTCTCTGAGCTTGCTCAAATCCTCATCTTGTACCTGCAGTTCTCTAACTTTCTCCCTGAGTATTGGTCTCACTCGGAAGTTAGCTAGAAGGTAATCTGACTCCTCCTGCTTCAAGCTTATCTTAAGCTTGGCCATCTCTTCCAATAAAGGAAGATAAACCATCCGAACATGAGCAATCGAAGACTTCCTACTCAAGGCATCCGCCACTACATTGGCCTTGCCTGGATGATACTCAATCAGCAAGTCATAATCCTTAAGTAATTCGATCCACCTTCTCTGTCTCAAATTCAGTTCCTTCTGGCTCAACAAGTATTTGAGACTCTTATGATCGGTAAAGATCCTCGTTTGAACTGCATATAAATAATGCCTCCAAATTTTCAAAGCAAAGATCACAGCTGCCAACTCCAAATCATGCATCGGATAGTTCAACTCATAACGCTTCAACTGCCTCGAAGCATAAGCTATCACTATGTCTCCTTGCATCAAAACACAACCAAGACCCTTCCTCGAGACATCACTATACACGGTATAGCCCTCATCTCCTGAAGGAAGAATCAGAATCGGAGCACTCGTCAATCTATGCTTGAGCTCCTCAAAGCTCTTCTGACATTCATCACTCCATATAAACTTCTAATTATTCCTTAATAACTTTGTCATCGGAGCGGATATCATGAAGAATCCCTCCACAAACTTTCGGTAATAACCTGCCAAACTCAGAAAACTCCTCACCTCTGCCACATTCTTCGGTGCTTCCCAATTCACCACAGCTTCTATTTTCTTCAGATCCACATGCACTCCTTGTTCTGAGATCACATGTCTAAGAAATGCAACTTCCCTCAACCAAAATTCGCACTTATCGAACTTGGCATACAACTCGTTCCTCCTCAAAGTCTCCAAAGAAATCCTCAAATGCTCTTCATGCTCCTCATCACTCTTGGAATAAACCAATATATCATCAATAAAGACAATGATAAATTGGTCCAAGAATGGCTTAAAGACCCGATTCATCAAATCCATAAAGACTGCAGGGGCATTCGTCAATCCGAAAGGCATAATCAAAAACTCAAAATGCCCATACCGAGTCCTGAAAGCAGACTTTGGCACATCTGACTCCTTTATCCTCAACTGATGATAACCCGATCTCAAATCTATCTTGGAGAAGACTTTCGCCCCTTGCAATTGATCAAACAGATCATCAATGCGAGGAAGCGGATACCTATTCTTCACCGTGACCTGATTCAGCTTCCGGTAGTCTACACACATCCTCAACGATCCATCTTTCTTTTTCACAAAAAGAACCGAAGCTCCCCAAGGTGAAGAGCTCGGCCTTATGAACCCTTTCTCCAACAACTCCTCCAATTGCTCCTTAAGCTCCTTCAATTCCGCCAGAGCCATCCGGTAAGGCAGAATCGAAATTGGCGTCGTACCTGAAAAGAGCTCAATGGGAAACTCAATTTCCCTAGCTAGCGGTAATCCTGGTAATTCCTCAGGAAAAACATCCGATAACTCCCTGACTACTAGAATATCCTCCAGCTGCCCTCTATCTGCCCTGGAATCTATCACATAGGCCAAAACTGCCTCACATCCCTTCCTCATCATCTTCTCTGCTGTCAAAGCTGAAACAATTCTGGGCGGACTTGCTTTTCTGTCTCCTGAAAACACAACTCTCCTGCCATCGTCCAATTCAAATTCCACTGTCTTCTGCTTACAATCCAAACGGGCATTGTACTTCTCTAAGGTATCCATCCCCAAAATCACATCTAATCCTCCCATCTTTAGTGGCATTAAATCCACCACTAAAAGTTCTCCACCAATACAAAGCTCATACTCTCTATATACTTGACTGATCATAATATACTGTCCAATTGGAGTACTCACCATCAACGAAGTATCCAAAGGGCTCAAATGTCTATCACACACGGGTCTACTCGAAGAAACAAACGAATGAGTAGAACCTGGATCAATCAAAGCAAGCACATCATCAGAAAATAACTTAACCGTACTAGTCACAACATCTGGAGCGGTCTCTGCGTCCTCCCGAGTCATCGCAAAAACCCTAGCTGGTGCCTGCCCCCTCGGTCTCCCTGGAAGATTCACCCTCTTGGCTGCATCTGAACTGCCCACTTCTGTTGCCCCTCGACCCACGCCTCGCCCCTCCTGAGCTCAGATCCGCTTCTCTCTTATCATGGAGGCTGAGGACACTCTCTAGCAATATGCCCCTTCTTCCCACAGTTAAAGCAAGCTCCTGTCAATCTGTAGCACTCTCCTCTATGGGGTCTCCCGTAATGCTCATACTTTGGAATACATGGCCTATCCCCATCTCCCCTTCTACTGGCGCCCACTGTTGAGGCTTGGTAAGAAACAGTAGAAGTCTTCATAGGCCTAGGTCAGCTCTCACCACTGCTCCTCTCCTCAGACTGAACAGGGAAGCCCCTGGCACTCCTGTCGGGCATAGGAGTACTAGTACTACCTCCCCTCTTGAACTGCTCTCTTCCTTTTCTCTTCTTATTAACAACACTCTTGATATTCTCTATGTTCACAACCCTTAAAGCTGCTTCAACCAGCTGCTGAAAGTCACAGAAGTTCTGCACTATCACTTTCTCTCTGATGGCCAAATGTAGTCCCGACTCAAACCGGCGACATCTAACAGCCTCACTCAGCATCAGATCTGAAGCATACCTCGCCAACTGAGTGAACCGACGCTCATACTCACTAACCTTCATCTCCTTCTGAGTAAGACTGAGGAACTCCCTCTGCTTCTGCTGAATGTACACCTCAGATAGATATTTCTTCCTGTAAGCAGCAAGGAAGTCCTACCATGCCAACCCTACTGGTCTCATCTGACTCCCTGGCACAGTCTCCCACCAATTCAAAGCATCCCCCTGAAGCAAGCTTGCAGCATATACAACCCTCTCATCATCCTCACACTCCATCTGATCTAAGACTCTCTCAGTCTTTCTCAGCCAAGTCTCAACTTCCTCAGGATCAGTGGTCCCGTAGAAGTCCACTGCTCCATACTTTCTCAACTTGTCGAACTGTCGCCTTCTTCACGGGGTCAAGGTATATGTGGCATCTGACCCATAGCCTGAACAAATGCCTGGGTGAATGCCTGAAACAACCTTGGCTCCAGAGGAGGCACTTGTTCCTGCAGAATCGGCGACTCCTGAGTCTGCGATGGCAGGGGCTCACTATCTAGCCCTACAAAAGCCTCAGCATTCCCTGGGGCTACTGACTCATCAGTCCTCTCCTCTCTAGTTAGAGAGTCAGGTGCAATGGATCCTTGCATAACTCCTTGTGTCCTTCTACGAGGTGGCATCGTACTCCTTCAAAGGTAAACACTAAGGATTTGCTATATGTCAATCTTAATTCCTACATGTATGCATGATATGCATGTCACTTAATGCAATCAATCAATGCAACAATTAAGCATATTGCACACAATTCATCCTATTATGCATTCTAAACCGAGGACAATAAATCTAGGCGCTCTGATACCAAACATGTTGGGCCCGGGACCTGAATCCCTATTATCAAGGTGGCCCCTCGGGCTGTGCCAGCGTCGCGCTCCCAAACATATCAGACCCGATCCCAACATCCTTACATATCCATACATAATTCGATTCATACATACATACATACACACATTCTACACATGCATTCCATCTATGAATTAACACCTTATAAACCAAAGGCTTCATGCCATTACAATCCGAAGAATTTAAAACAAGCATTCTCAAAATAGCATAATACAACATAAAGTTTAAATCCAAAATACATGAATATGTTCCATGATGATATGCTTGGCGGGCTAACCAAAATACTAACTTAATACAAAGCTCCTAACTATCTTAGAGTTTCCAATGCCTTGCAAGATCAACAATCGCCTCGTTCTGCACCTGAGGAGTGGGAGATAATGGGGTGAGCTGCGAAGCTCAGTGGCATATACATTTATACCCATTGGCAACGAGCCACACAATCAAGCATATATATGTATATACAAGCATAAACAAGTCAACACTTAGCAATTGATTCACATCCTTATATAGCTATCAAGAGAATATGTCATGCAATTCCTACTTCACATCATAACAATTATTATGTATCATTTCTAACTAATCAATCATGCAATGCACAACAAATGGATCGAGAGGTCCGTAAAACGATCCGGATAAACCGAAGTTTATACCGTAAACTATCCGAGTCCGATTTCTTAAGGATTTCGTTGCCTCAAGCGGGCAGCCGGGAGAAGGCTATACGTCGACGTGCACGTGACTCCATCCATTACTCTCTCACCCAAACAAAGCACATAACACTTCATTTCATGCTCAAAGCATGTTATCAAAGCTTTCATACTTTTCGGTCTTTTCATTATTGCAAAATGCCATTAGGCCTATCAAGGCCATACATAATCATAATCATCATGCATTTCCAATATTTCTTATAATTCAACACAAGCAGTGTCACACACATGCAAGCAAGCACACACATATTGCCCATACACACAATAATCATAAATATATTACCCACCTAATATCGCTTGAAAATCCAACTCACTGTTGTCCTTCCTCTTGCGATTGGATCAGGTCGGCTTGGTTTCCTATAACAAACCAAGTTCCCATTCAATAAACATTCAAAAGAAATAGTCAAAAAGCTTGAAAAGTAAAAGTACTAGCGTTAAAAGTCTGCACTCGACTTCCACCTAAATTCCCGAGCTCATAAAGGCTAATTTCGAACTTCCTTTCTTCCTAGTTCACAACGAATCTGAAATCACCTTGTTTGGACATCTACACCAAAAGATATGCCCAAAAGACTAAAATTCATCGCTGTTGGAGACTTTCCTCTTCTCTTCTTCTTTCTTTTCTTTCTTCTATTTTCTTCTAACTCTTTCACTTAAGCCTAATGGATTAGACAAGGACTAAAATGCCCTCCTATGCAAAGCCTTAACCTATCCAACTTAAGCAATCTTCCCAAAAAGCCCTCATAAACTTTTATCCTTTAATTCCTATTTAAATCACATTAAACTCAAATAAATCTCAATTATTCACTAATACTCCCAATTTAATCAAACTAAGGCATAAACACATAATTAACACAATTCAGGTTTAATGACATCATAATGAAAAATTTGGTGTCCAACAAAAACTACAATATTTACTTTTGAATCATTACATATTCATTTCTAACTTGTTCTTTCATTGATCATCCTTAATGTAAACTGTCTGATCTGCTTAACCTAATTCAATTAAATTCTTCTTTGAAAGAAGATTTCTTACTACTATCATCTATACTATTCGTGCAATCTTTATCAATCAGTTGTTATCATCGTTGCATTATCAACCATTCTTAATACCTCAAGAAGACCAATTCTATCATTCTTACAATGTCACAATGTTCTATTTAATTTCCCTTTTTCTATTTCCTCATTTCTGCCTCATTTTATATTTATCATTCATTTCATCTTCCACATGTATATCGTCAATCAATTCAAAATTATCGATGCATAATCATTATAAAATTTTGATCTAAAGTCCATTAATATCCTCTTACTGCGGATCATAACAAGGTTATAACCGCATTAATCGAGCAACCACTTTGGTTCCAATTTCCACTTCTTAAGATCATAACAAGGTTATGTTTTCATTGCATTCTTCTTGTACACTCTAATCTCATCATTCATACTTATATACTTATATTCCTCAAACACTCCATGACAATACATTCGTATCGATATCACTTTCGAAAATAGATCACCACAGTACAATATTGGTGTCATATTCGATAATACATCCTCTAATACAATTGTATTAAATCATTATCTGCCATATTTACCCATATATTATTTGTCATTTCCACTTATCCACAACTTTCATTTTCTCATATCATGAAAGAGTATCATCATTTTCTCACTAATTCCATCAAATCAAACTCTTAACAATCGCTCATGCATGTAACTCATACACATGTGACCATATAAGATGCCAATTCTGGCGCTCTGATACCAAACATGTTGGACCCCATTTTCGAAGGCCAACTCTTGCAGAATATCATAAGACTTGAGCTGTTTCCAATTAAAAACACCTGAACTATTATCGATTCATCTTCATTCTTCGACACCATAACATATGGGCCTTGTTTCTTGAGTACCACTCTTATGTCGTGAAACCATAAATATTGGGTCCTGAGTCCAGAAATTTGTGCGAACGAACGAGGACTTCTGTAGAAACCTTTCAGGAAAAGTTCGCCGTGGTGAAGGTCCAAAATTTCCCCTCCCGCTCCTCTCGCGATGAATACGCCGCAGCGAGAAAGTTAAATTTCGCCACGACAAACCTACAATGATATTTTTGCCGTAGCGAAACCCCCTAGAATCACAACCCTTTAACCTAAAATTTCATCTTTCCTAGCCTTTCTTTCAATTTACATTGTCCCAAAATCACTTCCTCAAATGCGTCATCATTTCATAACAATTCAATATTATCTCATCATACTCTCCAATCTCTTTTCATTTAATTCATTTCTTGCAACTACTTCTCATCCTTCATAAAAATCCTATATCTCTTTGCTATAACATGTCTCTCTTATATAAATAACAACAATTTGCATTCAATAACCTCAAATGGAAGGAGTTTTACAAAGTTTCAATCACTTATAAACATGGCATCATTCGCTTAATACAAATTACACATGGACGCTTATGTTTGAGATGCCACTAAAGCTACTCAAAAATCAAACTAATTTAGTACAAAAGCTAACTTTCTTATAGTTGCCAAATGCCTTTATGCTCTTGATCACTTGCCCTCTTTCCCATTACCTGAAGATGGGGATGAAAGGGGGGTGAGCTTGAAGCTTGTGGGTAACAAGTTTATAATCGAGAAACAAGCAAAAACCCTTTATAAAAGTCATTTCCATCGAACCTCTTCATAACCATATTAATTCTGCATTTAAAAATCATAAAACACTTATTTCATGAAATTCTCAACAATGCAAACCATGTATGCATCAACTTGTCGACATATCATGAGCACATAAGCATATCAGAATGGTCTGGAAGGTCTATAAACAGAATGAACTGACACATTTCTGACAAGGTTCCTATGTAGTCGTGAACAAAATGAGCTAACACAATTCCACATAATGGTCTTTTGTAGTCGTGAACATGAGGGAGTCCAGGAACGAGCTCCATGCCACTAGCAGGCAACCGGGAGAAACCTTGAGTGAAAGTGCACTTAACAATAGAATGGACCAAACCAAACTCACATAACATGTATTTCATAATCTTGTAAACTCTGTTGCCTAAAATGACACTTCTTGAAAACTTGAGTTTCATCAGCATACAATATTTCATATGCGCTTTCAAAACTTGATTTCATAAATTTGCTATTCTTTTCAGAAATCACTTGAAAAAATTCTTTATAAATCATTACACAGTTCATGTAGCAAACATATAGCAGATTTCACAAATCATGTAAAAACAAAAGATGCAACACTTATGATGCAATTGAAATCAGTAAACTTCTTTGCTTTAAAGAAAAATAGTAGTGGGTTATTTACCCTATTATAAACATGTACCCACCTTGATTTCCTTACTTAAATACTTGCTCAAAGGTGCGTCATACTTTGCTCCTCTTGCCTTCTTTGATTTCCTTTAACAATAGCCAAAAAATCTATTCAATAGGAATTCCAATTTATGATCAAGTAAATGAAAAAATTTGATAATATTTTCTTATACGATAATGTTTCCCATTTTCTTAAGTTTCTAATTACTCAAAAATCATTCAATTTGGTTCAGTATTCTAAAAGTTATATGGAAAACATTTTCAGACTGGTCTTATACTAAAACAACATTCCTCAGTCAACTTCCATCCAAACGTTGAAATCATTAGAAACTGAATTTGAACTAAATTCCTTTATACAATTTGTATCCCTATGTCTCTAGTTTACACCAAATCAAAATCGCTCCATTTGAATAACTACAAAAAAAGTTATGCCTAAAATACCAAAGTACATTTTGTGCTGGAAAGTTTGCCGTGGAGAACTTTTATAGAAACGTTCTCTGGGAACAATTTTTGCTACATTTTCCAACTTTTTACTTCCCTCATTTCACATATAACCCATATAAACACAAAACCATCACTTCTACTGCATTTCCAACTTCATTTCAACCCAATATCATTCACAACAAATTCATAAACTACATTTGATCATTAACCAAACAACATCACATTTACATAAACCCTTCATCAACAACTTCCTACACATATTCACTTTATTTTCACTTCTAACTATCATCAAACATGCTTCATTTAACAAATCAAAAAGGGTTTATTCTTATACTTACTTGATTTATCTAAAGCTCTTCAATCACCGTGAAACCCTAGCTTGCTCTTCTTTTCTTCCTTTCTATTCTTGATCAACCTCAAAATCACCTTAGATCTTCCTTTTTTTCTCTCAAGAACAAAACCCTCTCTTTTCTTCTTCCATTTTCGTATTTCTCTTATTCTCTCCCTCACTCACGTTATTCTCTTCTCCTTAGAAGCAAGACCCCTCTTCTTATTTCAATTCATAAACTTAATGGGTATAAAAAGTCCATTCTACCCTTCCTTTTATGCCTTACGTCTTGTAACCTTAAGTGTCATGCCCAATTTGCCCTTATACAATCTTACAACTTTAATACTTCAATTCAATTAATCTATGTCATAAAATCCTACCAACATTGACATAATAATTAACTCCACAAAATAATCCCTTAAGGACCTCATAATTTATTTAAATCATGCTTATTCATTAAGAAAAAAATAGGGGCCCAACAGAGACGTCTTAAAAAAGACTTTCTCACTGAATTCATACTCCATTTCCTTCCAGTTTGCATCAGTATAACTTTTCATTCTATCTTATACTGCCTTAAGCTGCTACTTAACCAAATTAACCTTGTCGACAGCCATCTAAAGCAACTCTGGCCCTATCAATTTCCTCTCTTCTTCTTCATCCCAACATATCAGAGTTCTACATCTCCTTCCATACAGTGCTTCATAAAGAGCCATCTAAATGCTCGAATAATACAAATTATTTTAAGCAAATTCGATCAATGGCAAGTGTTCATCCTAAGCGCCCCTAAAATCCATCACACATGCCCTGAGTATTCCCTCAAGGGTTCGAATGGTTCTCTCAAATTGACCATTTGTATGGGGATGAAAAGCAGTGCTAAAATTTAACTTGGTTCCCAGATCCTCTTATAGGCTTCCCCAGAATCTCGAAGTAAATCGAGGTTCCCTGTGAAAAACTATAGAATTTGGAATCTCATGCAGTCTTACTATCTCATCAATATTCTTCTTTGCTAGTACATACAGAGAATCAATCTGTTTAATTGCCAAGAAATGGGCTGACTTCGTCAATCGATCAGTAATGACCCATATAGCATCATGCTTCCTACTGGTCTTAGGAAAACCTATTACAAAATCCATGGTCACCCTTTGCCACTTCCACTCAGGAATGGACAATGGCCTTAACTTGCCAGAAGATGCCTAGTGTTCAACTTTGACTTGTTGACGCACTAGACACTTGCTCACATATTTTGCTACATTTCTCTTCGTGCTTTCCACTAGAAATGCTATCTTAGATCTCTGTACATCCTAGTGCTACCTGGGTGCATGGCATAAGGCGCATTATGTGCCTCATCAAGTATCTCATCCTTTATTTCCTTGACATTCGGGATACAAAATCTATTCCCTACAACCATAAGTCCATCATCCCTCACTACCACTTCAGATTTCTTGTCATTTTGGATTTCTTCTTAGAGCTGCATCATTCCTCGATCTCACTCTGAAATTAACAAAAATACAATTTGGTTTCTCCTATTTCAAACTTAGTCTATGCTTCGCCATTTCTTCCAATAATGGCAGATAAACTGTCTGAACATGGGTTATTGATGATTTCCTATTTAAAGCATCCGCCACTACATTTTTCTGGAGGATACTCAATCAACAAATCATAATTCTTTATTATCTCTAACCATCTTCTCTATCTCAAATTTAGTTCCTTTTGGCTCAACAAATACTTGAGACTTTTATGATCTATAAAAATCTTCGTTTAAACCCCATACAAATCATGTCTCTAAATCTTCAGAATAAAAATTACTGCTACCAATTCCAAATCATGGGTTAGGTAAATCAGTTCATAAGGTTTTAGTTGCCGTGAGGCATAAGCTATTACTTTGTCTCCTTGCATCAATACACAACTCAAACCTTTCCTTGAAGCATCATTATACACTATATATCCCTCATCTCCAGTAGGCAAAATCAAAACTGGTGCACTTGTTAATCTGTGTTTGAGCTCCTCAAAGCTTTTCTAACATTCGTCACTCCAGAAAATTTTTTAATTCTTCTTCAATAACTTAGTCATCGGAGCTGCTATCATAGAAAATCCTTCAAAAAATCTCTTATAATAACCTACCAGACTTAGAAAACTTCTCACTTTTGTCACTGTTTTCAGTGCATACCAATTCACCACTGCTTCAATTTTCTTTGGACCAACATGCACCCCATCTTTCGATATCACATGTCCAAGGAAATACCACCTTATGAAGCAAAAATTCACATTTGTTGAATTTGGCATAAAGTTCCCTCTCCCTCAGTGTCTGCAATACTATCTTGAGATGTTTCTCATGTTCCTCTTCACTCTTGGATAAACCAAAATGTCATCTATAAACACTATGACAAACTGATCCAGATACTCCTTGAAGACCCTATTTATAAGATCCATAAAAGTAGCCAAAGCATTGGTCAATCTGAATGACATGACTATTAACTCGTAATGCCCATAACGAGTCCTAAAGACTGTCTTGCTTACATCAAACTCCTTGATTCTAAGCTAATGATAACCTGACCTGAGATCTATTTTTAATGGTTGCCTTATTGAGTCTCTGGTAATCAATACACTTGCACCATATCCCATCCTTCTTTTTAACAAACAAAATCGGTGCTCCCCATGTTGACGAACTCGGTCTTATGTACCCCTTCTTTAACAATTCTTCCAACTGTTCTTTAAGCTCCTTCAGCTCAGCTGGAGCCATTCTATACGATGGTAAGGAAATGGGTACAGTTCTGGGAATCAAGTCGATGGCAAACTCAATTTCCCTCACCGGTGGCAAACTAGGTAAGTCCTTTAGAAACACGTCTGGAAACTCCTTCACGATCAGAAAATCTTCTAACTTTCTTTTATTTACATTAATGTCCACAACGTGTGCCAAGAAGGCTTCACACCCTTTTCTCATCATCCGATCGGCGAGCAAAGCTGAAATAATCTTGGGTGATGGTGTCCTTCTATCTCCTTTAAAAGTCACCTTCTCACCATTACCAAGGTCAAACTCTACCTTTTTAAGGCCATAATCTAACTTTGCACAATATTTCTCCATGGCACCCATTCCCAGTATCACATCTAGACCCTTTAACTCCAACAGTAGCAAATCCACTACCAGTTTAGCACCCTAAATAATCAATTCGCAATCCTTGTATACTTGGCTTATTATCACCTTTCTCCATAAGGGAGTACTAACAATCAAGGGACTATCCATGGGCACCAATTTAACATCATGTAAAATCATGCTTGTAGAAACAAATGAATGTGTGGAGCCAAAATCAATCAAAACATATACTTCATAACTAAATAACTTAGCCATACCAGTAACAACTTCAGTTATGACTGCAGCTTCCTCTCTGTTCATAGCAAACACCCTTACCTGAGCCTGAGCCTGACCCCTTGACCTTCCTGGACAAACAGTGTTAGACCTCGTATTTTTCTTGGAAGTTAGAACTATTAAATTAGAAATTGTTAGTGATTAGTTATGAGTGAAGAAAAGGAGAATTTTTGAATTTGAAATGATATACAAGATTAAGATAGTGAATGTAGTAAGTTGATGATGAGTGTACTTGAATATGTGAGTGTTAGAGATAACCAATAGAATGGCTTTTGAGTTGAAAAACAATTTTAAGATGATGGTCTAGAATTAGAAAGATTGTGTAAATGGAAGTTGAGAGGAAGAATAGTGTTTGAGCCTGAAAGTTCAAAATGCAGAAAAGTAACAAAGCATGAATAGGTTGATTATGAATTTTAAATTTTGATGATTTTTTGACTAAACTTGTATATTTTGGATTAGTACAAATTTATGGTGAATGGGTTGATTGAAATGGAGTAGAAAAACTATAAATAAAAGTTTGAAATGTTAGTTTTTGAAAATTTGAAATCTGAAAATTTTAGGAATGAATAGTAGTGGAGAGTTGGATTTTTGATCTGAAAGTTCTATGAATTTTTTGGGTTGATATATAGAGATTTTGATAAAATTGTCTTTATGGAAATTGTAACTTATTTTTCTAGCTTTCCATTGATATAAAGTATGAAATTTTTAGATATCGTAGTTGAAAGATACGAGCATTACAAGTTGTAATGTTGCATCACCCTATTTGGGATGAAACTTTCAGGACAGCCACATTGATTTGGAATTTTGACACTTATAGAAGCATAAATGGTTTTTAAGTTCTGCATAAAAGTCGTAGATGATCTTTTCAGCTTTCCAACGGTATAAAGTTTGTAAATTTTGGATATCGTAGTTGAGAGATACAAGCTTTACAAGTTGTAATGTTGCATCGTCTTAGTTACTGTTCATCTAAGACGAAGTTTCTAAGATGAAGTTACTGTTCATTTAAGACGAAGTTATTATTCATCTAAGACGAAATTTTTAAGATGAAGTTACTGTT
Source organism: Erythroxylum novogranatense (assembly GCA_029891385.1). NCBI lineage: Eukaryota > Viridiplantae > Streptophyta > Magnoliopsida > Malpighiales > Erythroxylaceae > Erythroxylum > Erythroxylum novogranatense. The sequence continues at coordinate 31,434,681 of CM057225.1, read as the reverse complement.
CATCTACGATGAAGTTATTGTTCATCTAAGATGAAGTTTCTAAGACGAACTTACCGTTCATCTAAGACGAAGTTACTGTTTATCTAAGACGAAGTTTCTAAGATGAAGTTATTTTTCATCTAAGACGAAGTTACTATTCATCTAAGACGAAGTTATTGTTCATCTAAGACGAAGTTACTATTCATCTAAGACGAAGTTACTGTTCATCATCTTAGTTTGTATCGACCTCTTCTGTCCTATTTCTGATCCTTTTAGAGGTAGAATTGCATTTTGTGGCCTTCATAAAATTGTATATCTAGAAGTTTTCTTTCAAATGGTCTAAGAACAAACTCAATCCGACATCCATAGAAAAAGTTATGGCAATTGCACCCAGAGAGGTACAAATTGATTAAGGACATTAACAAGTTGGATTCTTTTGGCCATAACTTCGTCATCCGACCTCCGAATGAGGTGATTATTGAAGCAATAGACTCCTATTGGATCTTTCTACCTCTCCACGAAAATTAGTAGCTTTTCGTGTTGAACTGTAAAAATATTGATTGAACGAAAATGAGGGGTTCGGTTGAAAGAATATGAGTTGGATGTTTTACTGAACATACTTTAGTATTTTGATGATATCTTGACATATAGAGTTCTAAATGAGATGATTTTTTATTTGGAGAAAATTCCAAACAAAAGGCTACAAATTATATGAAGAAATCATATTCTGAATCGGACTCTAAGAGTTTCAACTTTTGGATGGAAGTTGAGTATAGGGTACTGTCTCGGAATAAAAACAGTCTAGTATTGGAGTATAACTTTCACACTACTGAACCAAATTGAATTTTTTTAGTGTCATTGGAAATGTAAGATAATATAGAAGATTTTTCTAGAAGAAAATGTTATGTTAGAATGTTCAAGGGTATTTTTAGGAAAACACTTAAGTATAAAAGACATAGGGCATAAATGGAAGGGCAAATAGGGCATTTCTCAATCATTAAGGGCATAATCGGAAGAAGAAGTGTCGTCTTGCCTTTAAATGAAGAAGAAAAATGTGAATGGAAGGATAAGTAGAGAAGAACAAAAATTGCAGAGAAAAGAGAGAGAATGTCATAAAAAGAGAGAGAAGTACAAAGAGAAGAAGGAAGATCGTAGGAAACTTGGAAGGAAGAAGAAAACGAAGAAAAATAAGAGGAAATCAATTTGTTGGAGGTAAGATTTCATCTTTATTCTTGCTAGATTCAAAAGGGGATTAAATAGAGATTAGGGTTTGTATTGGAAATGAAGGAAGAAAAACGTATGATGATTCATTATCATGTCATGCCATGAAAGATGAATAGCTTTTTGTATGATGAATTATGACCACGTTATACCTTGAAAAAGGTCATAAAATTGTGAATTGAATTATGAGCATGATTAAGCTATGCCTTGTATCATGACATTTTGATTAAATGGAAAGAAGAAAAAGCATGAGAATATGAAATTTGTGATTGACTAAATTGATCATAAATTTGTTTGTGGTTGGACAAAAGAGTAATGTTTCGTTAGTCACGTGCACGTTGACGTATAGCCTTCTCTCGGCTGCCCTCTTAAGGTCATGAGATCCTAAAAAATCGGACTCGTTTTGTTCACGGTTTAAACTTTGGTTTATTTATTTCTCTCCATGGAACTCTCGAGTCATTTATGTGTGCATTTGCATTTTGATATGTCAAGTTATGGTGCAAGATTGAGTGTTATGATTTGATGATTAACCACACTTGACATGTTTTAAATGATGTTATGTCAAACTATGAGTAGTGAAGTTGAATTGTGAATGATTGATTTTCTAGCCCAATGATATTTAAATGTATATGAATATATAAACTATATGTATGTTTGATTATGTAGCTCGTTGCCAATGGCTATAAACATATTAGCCACTGAGCTGTGCAGCTCACCCCACACTTCCCTCCTCAGGTGCAGAAGGAGAAAATTTGCGATCCTTGCAAAGTTTGAAAATCACCAAGAACAGAGACTTTTGTAATGAAGTTAGTTTAGGAAATTTTGTAATTTAGAATCATTTTAAACATAAGCATTTAAATTGTATTCAGGTGTATTTCATATTTTTTGTATTTTGTATTTTTGAAATGAGCTTGTATAAACTCTCTTAGAGTTCATTTATGAAATATGATTGGATTTTGGAATGTGACCCTCAAAATTTTAAATTGTTTGATGTTCAACTTTTGTGGGCACGCCACCATTATGGGATGACGTCGTTTTGACTTCGAATGTTTGGGCTCCGAAAACGGGGTCCAACAATTTGGTATCAGAGCGACTAGGTTTTTCCTACGCTCAGAATGTATAGTGTTATGAATTGGTAGGCTATGTGATTAATTATGTATTGTGAATTGAAGTGTTGCATTAAGTGACATGCATACCATGCATTTATGTAGGGAATAAGATTAAAAATGGAAGTCTGTTGAAACATTAGTGTTTTATCGAAGAAGTAAAATGCCACCTCGTAAAAGAATACAAGGAGTTTTGTAAGGATCTACTGCATCTGATTTCTCACCGTTAGAGAAGGTTACTGATAAGTATAGAATCCCAATGATTGCCACCGTACGAGTTACATGTGTGAACTTCCGTTAAGGGTTTGGACTAGTAAAAACGATAAGAAGAATGGTGTTTGGTTAGAATGTAAGATTAGAAAAGTTTGTGGATGAATTGGAGAATAATATGATTGAGTACATATGAGATAGATATTTGGATACGTTATAAGAGACTAAAGTGTATAGGCAGAATGAAATGAAATCATAAAATTGTTATGATCATAAAAAGGATGAATTTGGAACCGAAATGGTCATGTGAGTATTGTGATAAGAGTTAGTAAATTAGTATCAGAAGATATTAGGGGAAAGTTAGAAATGCTTATAAGATAAGATTTCAGGTTAGAATGAGAGTAGAGGAAAGTTAAAGGGCTTCTAAAAATACGAATATAAGTAGAAATGGTGAGAACAAAGAGTACGAGCCGAGTGAAAAGTGATCCTAAGAGGTTGAACTTGGACTTGAACAAAAAAAGAGAAGTACACGATTATAACATAATCCCCACGATAGAGGACTGGCACAAAAGGAGAAGAGTTATCTAGAATTAAATGGAATTAAAGTATCCTTAGCATAAGGTACTAATTGGTGAATTAACATAAATATATTTCTAGATAAGATGTAATGATCTTGGTGATATATGCCAAGATATTAGAGTAAATGAAATTGTTTAGTATCTTATTTAAGCCTTATATTAAGGGATGTCCTGATCATGTAAGCCATGGCATAAATTGCTCTTATTAAGATATTATGAATAGTGAAATTGATCTTTTTGAGGTACTAAGATTGACTGATAGGTAATTATGGAAAATAGTTGATTGTTAAGGATTTTATGAACAGTATTGATGATTGTGAAGTGAATCGCACGTTAATACAATACTTATAAAATGATATAGAATGCACGAGAAGGGGGGATTGAATTGTGTATTCCCCTTTTTGATAAATCTTTCGAAACTGTTTGTTAGAAATAGAATTCTTTATAGAACTTCCAATAGATTCTAATTAATCAAAAATTTTGAAAACTTTGTTTACTGATTAAGTACTGATAAAGCTTGAATCTAAAATAGAGATAGAGTGAGAGTAATTGACACAGCAATTTATCCTGGTTCACCCCAAACCGTGGGCTACGTCCAGTCCTCAAAGTTCTTTATGACATTTCCACTATCTCTTTCAACTTTACAAGTATTCTTTGCGAGCCTCTTCAGGTCTCTACAATCAGTATTCTTTCACACTTAGCCTCTGCAGGCTATCTGCACTACTTTTTCTCAGAAAAGTGTTTGAACACTTGTTACAGTAAAATAGCTCTCAGCTAATTCGCACAATAAGTTCTTTACGATCACGTAGATGTAAATATGCTAATTTTTCAGCTTCACTAACTTTTTCCAATCTTTGCAATCTTCGACTTCGACTTGTATTTATAGCCTTCATCTCCAACTGCTTCTTGATTCTTGTTTCTTGAATCTTTAAAGAAACAGTTAATCAGTTGAGTTCTGTAACTAACTCAAACTAACTCCTTCGTCTTTTTTTTGAATTCTGCATCTGTTTTTCTGCATCTGTATTTTATCGTATGTGTTTCTGCGTCTGCGTCTGCTTTTCCTATTTCACGTCTTCATCTGCTTTACTATTCACATCTACGTCTGTGTCTGATTTTCTTAGCGTCTGTGTCTGTGTTCCATTTTGCGTCTGTTTCATTTAGCGTCTGCGTCTGTGTTCCTTTGTCTGTATGACTTCATCTGTATTGCTTTTCTTTTTATTGATTCTCTTTGTTATACATCAAAATCATATATAAGTAAAGTCATTTGGACTTAACAATCTCCCCCTTTTTGATGATAACAAATTATATACAAAAGAAAACAAAATACAATGTTTTGAAAAGAACAACAAAAACTTATCTTCAGAGCTTCTTCTTTGACTTCTTCCTTTCTTCTTCTGCTTCAATTACACCTTCTTTTCTGAACATTCTGAACATCCTCTTCTTTTCTGCTCATTGTCTTCTCCCCTTGTTCAGTCTCTTCTCCCCCTATTTGTTATAATAAAAAATGATTAACAATGACGGCTCTTCAGCAGTTCTGTCATCATCTTTTTCAGGTCATTCATCATCTCCTTGATCTCGTTGACTTCACCACGTAATTTGCTGATTTCAACTTGTGAGTCCAACGGTGAGGAGGATTGATCATCATCTACTGAGGGAGCAGTGAACAGAATTGTCGTAGTATAAGCATCAAAGGTAGGAATGTATTCATCATTGATCTCAATAGTTGGTGGACGAATAAATGTATCGATTCGTGAAGATCTAAGTCAAGCGAGCAAGCGGCATCAAGAATCGTCTTCCTTGCGTAGGGTATGCCTTCACTTCAATAGGCGATGTACGGATAAAGGTCTAATATGAAAAACTTTCTAAACAAGGAATTCTATAAATGTCCCTGTGATAACTCTTCCCCCCACTGGACAGTCTTCTTGCTTGTTAGTATAGCTGCAGCTCGCTTCATCTTTATTTTTATTCGAAGCACATGCATCATCAATTTTACGCACTTCTTCGTCAATTTGATATGCGGACAGATCATCACGAACATTTTCAAGAAATAGCTTCGACTTCCCCTTAGTCAAATCCAAAGGATATTTTGGCTGGATATCCGGTACAACCTTTATTTCCATGTTTTCTGTGATCGGAAAAATAGTACACGATTTGCTGGGAAATTTTGTAGGGTATGGCTTCTTAGCAGCATCCCTCAAAGCATCGTAGAACATCTTTTCATCTTCTTTCAGTAAGTCCCATGTGTCACTATTTATTGACATAGGTTGTACGAAAGCCACTGTCTTCTTCATTGGTTGACTACCGATGGCGATAGCAGTTCTCCTGGTAACAAAATTAACCATTATGATCTTCAGCTTATGTTTTCTTAAAAACTTATGAAAGTTGTATACCATCAGACAAGGTTCATCATTATCCAAGTCTGAATCTGTTGTTGCCTCTGTTTGTGCTTCAATAAGATTCTCCTGAACCAGGCTTTGCTCCACTGGTTCCTCCTGTTGAGCAATGGGGATTTCCTGAACTCTGCTCTTCTTAGTTTCTTTTTTCTTTTTGAGCAGCATCAATTGTTTCTTTCTTTCGACTAACCTCCCCAGCAGTTGACACGGTTTTCTTCCGACTAATCTTCTTAATCTTGTCTTCTGCTTCAGTCAGTCTTGAAGATTTCTGTACTTGAGATTTTTCTCTTTCAGATTCTAATTTTCTCTTCTTGTTAGTCTCTTTGGCTTTTCTGGCTGTATCCTCTTCCAGAATAGAAACTAACGACCTTGTCGCTTTAGGTGCACGAGATTGAGGAGTTTGTTCCTGACTCTGTTCTCTGGCATTCTTCTCTTCTTGTTGCCTTAGAGTCCGAATCCTCGGTGATCTCTTCGCCTTCTTTGTAACTTCACTTAAAAGACCTTCTCCTTGTCTTTTTGGCGCACCTTCTTCTGTCCTTCCAGGTAAACTTACTTCGACTTGAGGACTTGCCCGTTTTATCAGCGGTCTTCCTGTCAGTCTTCTTATTTCATCTGCAGGCGATCTTATACTCACTTGAGTTCGGAGACTTGAAGCGGGAGACTTCTTCGATACACTCCCCTCAATTCTTGTTCTCCTCAAGAGTCTTTCTTCTTTGATCACCGATCCTCGTAACCATTAAATTATAGTGATTGAATCAATCTTTCTTTTAACTAGTACAATACTTCTATTTCCTTTGTGTAGAAGGATTCTGGATTCCTTAAAAATCCTTGTAAGAAGCATGTCGTAAGGATAGTTATTTGTATCCTTCATCCCCTTAATCATATAGTGAAAGATTAAGAAGGGTAAATCGATGGGATTGCAATTCAGTAGGTAGAACAAGCATTGTTCATCCAGGGTAGTCACCAAATGTCTGGAACCTACTCTGGGTAAGATGCAATTAAACAGAATCGCATGGAGAACCCTAGCTTTTGGGATCAGATTCGAAGTTTTCCTCTCCGAAGGGTCATTGGCTCCATATAATTGTCTTCTGACATCTTCTTCTCTCATACCAACCTAAGACATCCAACCGGCCTTGGTAGACAGAGTCTCACCAACCGATGGACAATCGGTCACCTTCTTTATCAGCTCCTTAGTCACAACAACAGATATACCATCTACTGAAGATACCACAGTGTTGTCTACAAGCTGAGCATTCTTCCAAAAATTGAAAACCTCATTTGTGTATACTGGTTCTTGCACCTAGAAGAAATTCCTCCAACTAGCTCTTACAATCTCCGGTTCTACGTCCATACCATCATTTCTCAATGACTCGAAATTCACATGTCTTCCGAATATCATAGCTGCTTCCATTGTTTCAGAACGAAAACTGTTTTTGGTTAGCTTTTCATCTAGGGTAGGATGATTGAGAGAATTTGGAAAACAAGATGAACCGTCTGGAGATGAGAGTAACCGCAATGATATCAACTTTAGGCAACTTGAAGGGTCTTATCACGGGTATTCTAGAATCATAGGGATTCTGAAGATCGTAAGGCGTTTCCCTCCAAAACTTCCTTGTCAGAGAAGTTACCAGCTGTAACTCACTATTCCTGACGCCGTTAATTTTGACGCCCCTTTAGCCTGACTGTTCGCTTAACATGACCATATTAAGGTTGCGTCTGATCTTCTAGAACCGTTCTTCACTTAATAGTTTGGTGAAGATGTCTGCCCACTGAGACTCTATTTCGATGAACTGTAGACGCACCACCTTCCTCTGAACATAGTCTCTCAGAAAGTGATGTCTGACTTTGATGTGCTTCACTCTAGAATGCTGAATCAGATTATTTGACAGATTGATTGCACTTGTGTTATCGCAGTAGATTGGAATTTCCTCTTCTCGAACTGAATAGTCTTCAAGTTGATATTTAATCCACAACGTCTGTGAACAACAGCTTACGGCAGACATATACTCTGCTTCGGCAGTTGATAGAGCTATTGAGCTTTGTCTCTTGCTTGACCAAAAAACTAGGTTTGCGCCAAGAAAGTGACATCCTCCACTTGTTCTCTTTCTTTCGATTCTATCTCCGGCATAGTCCGCATCGCAATATCCGATTAACCTGAAATCTCTACCTTTCTCAAACATTAAGCAAAGATCAGTAGTACTTCCAAGATATCTCATAATTCTTTTTACAGCAATAAAATGAGACTCTCTAGGATCGGCCTGAAACCTTGCACACAAGCATACAATGAATAAAATATCAGGTCTACTTGCTGTAAGATACAGCAAAGAATCGATCATCCCTCTATACAGGGTTTGATCCACCTTCTTACCAAGTTCATCTTTCGACAAAAGGTTTGAAGGGTGCATTGGAGTCGCCATAGGCTTTACATTATTCATATCAAACTTGAGCAACAATTCTTTCACGTACTTTTGTTGATAAATAAAGATCTTCTCTTCGGTCTGCTTAACTTGCAACCTAAGAAAGAACTTTAATTCACCCATCATGCTCATTTCAAACTCTTTCTTCATTAGACTCTCAAACTTCATGCATAGCTTGTTTGAAGTAGCACCAAAAATAATATCATCAACGTAAATCTGAACTAAAATAAGATCATTCTGAAAATTCTTCCTAAAGAGCATCTTATCAACTTAACCTCTACTAAAACCATTCTCTAAGAGAAAAGTGCTCAGACGATCATACCAAGATCTAGGAGCTTGCTTCAGGCCGTATAAGGCTTTATGAAGTCTATAGACATGGTCTAGATTCTTAACATCCTCGAAACCAGGTGGTTGCTTAACATACACCTCTTCGTCTGTAAGACCGTTCAGAAAGGCACTCTTCACATCCATCTGAAACAGCTTTATATTATGACAGACTGCATATGCCAGCAATATCCTAATGGCTTCAAGTCTTGTTACTGGAGCATACGTCTCATTGTAGTCTATTCCTTCTTGCTAATTATATGCTTGTGCTACTAATCTAGCCTTATTTCGACTTACTCTTCCTGATTCGTCTAACTTATTCTTAAAGACCCATCTGGTTCCTATGACGGATTTCTTAGGGGGTTTCGGAACTAAGGACCACACATTATTCCTAGTAAATTGATTCAGCTCCTCTTGCATGGCTAATACCCAAGCTTTGTCTCGAAGAGCTTCCTCAACCTTCTTAGGTTCTATTTCAGAGATAAAAGTTACATTAGCTTCTCTTCTGAATCTGGACCTTGTTCTAACTCCTTCTGAGGTCTCTCCGATAATCAACTCTTCTGGATGAGAACTTTTATATTTCCAGTCTCTTTTCAGTCCGATAGTTTATGAAATATCTTCAATTTTTTCTACTTGAGTTCCTGATGATGAAGTTTCTGTTCTATCATCTAAGTTCTTCGACGGACCTTCACTCTCCATGTCATCTTCCTTATGGGGTTGGGAACTATCATCAAACTTGACATGGATGGTCTCCTCAACTGTCTTTGAGGTAAAGTTGTACGCTCGAAATGCCTTAGACGATGATGAGTAGTCTAGAAAGATTCCTGGATAGGTCTTTGAATCGAATTTATCCAACAGCTCCTTTGTATTCAGAATAGAGCACTTACACCCGAATGGATGAAAGTAAGATATGTTTGGTCTTCTTCCATTCCATAACTCATAAGGAGTCTTCTTCAACATGGGTCACAACAGAATTCTATTCTGAATATAGCATGTTGTATTCACAGTTTCTGCCCAGAAGTATTTAGGAAGATTCATCTCACACAACATGGTCCTTGCCATCTCTTGAATCGTCCTGTTCTTCCTTTCAACAACTCCATTTTGTTGTGGAGTCCTGGGAGCAGAGAAATTATGGAAAATTCCATTCTCCTCACAGAATACTCTAAACTTCTTATTTTCAAACTCTCCACTATGGTCACTCCTGATACTGGCTATAGACATTCCTTTTTCATTCTGTAACTTTCTGGATAAGGTCCTAAAGCACTTAAAAGATTCATCTTTGTGTGATAAAAACAATATCCAACAAAATTGAGTAAAGTCATCAACAATAACAAGTCCATATTTCTTTCCGCCAAGACTTATTGTCCTTGTTGGACCAAATAAATCCATATGTAACAGCTCTAAAGGTCTAGATGATGTTACAAAATTTTTAGAAGGAAAAGAGGTTTTAACTTATTTTCCTTTCAAATAGTTTTCACATAAAAACTCTTTGTCAAAACTTATTTTTGGCAATCCTCTTACCAAATCATGTTTTGCCAACTTTGAAATATGTTTAAAAGAGACATGACCTAGCTTTTTATGCCAGATTAGTCTTTCTTCTTCGAAAGATAGAAAACATGAAATATTTTGGCTTTGAAAATCTTCTAAATCAATTTTGTAAAGATTATTTCTTCTCTTGGCAGAGAAAAGTATAGACCCATCTTTGTTTCTGACTTCGCAAAGATTTTGATTGAATGTGACAGTGAAACCAGAATCATATAATTGACTAACGCTAATCAAGTTATGCTTTAAACCATCAACAAGCAGTACATTATTTATGCATGCAAAGGAATCTTTACCTATTTTACCGATTCTAATAATCTTGCCCTGCTAGTTGTCTCCGAAATTTACCGATCCTCCCTTCTTATACTGAAGGTCTAGGAATATAGACCTTTTTTCTGTCATATGTCGCGAGCATCCACTGTCTAAATACCAATGGTGCTTGTCGTATTTTTCAAGGAAGGATATCTGCAGAAGAAACTATTTTATTTTTTAGTACACAAATTTTCTTAGGTCCTTTATGGTTAGTAGTATGCATATGATGAGTTCTTTGATGCATATAACTAGGATGTTGATTAAAACGAGAGTTATTATGGTTTCTCTTTTGAACGAAAGGTTTTTTATGAGACTGAGTCTTGTTACCTGTAAACCCTAATCCGGTTTTATCACTCAGATGTCTACATTTTCCAAGCATCTCATTCATTTTCTTAGTGCTCTCTATGAAGGTAGCTAAATCAGCTGACAGATTCTTAATTCTTAGTTTAAGCTGATTAATCTCTTCTGATCTGTCTATGACTTTATTTTTCTCCTCTAATTGCTTCTTTAGACAAACATTTTCTCTCTCTATTACTTCAGTACGTCTAATATTTTCTACATACTTTTTCTTTAACAATTTGTACTGTTTCAAAATAGCATGAGAATCTTCTAACAATTCTGAGTAGGCATCATGCAAATTATCGTAGTCAAATTTTACCTCCTCATCACTATCTTCCTCGGCTACCAGGCAGATGTTTGCATGTTCAGACAATTCGGAACCTGTATCTGATTCTGATGAATCTAGGTCCTCCCACGTTGCCATCATGTTTTTCTTGCCTTCTCTACTCTTCTTTGGTTTCTTCTTTAGAGTCGGACATTCGGACTTGTAGTGTCCAGGCTGATTGCACTCGTAGCAGATGACAGATGACTTCTCTGGTTTAGCTTCATCTTTGACATTCTTCTTGAAAGTCTGGTTTGCTCTGGACTTTTTCTTCCACATGCGTCTTATATTTCTAGAGATGAAAGATAACTCATCGTCTTCATCACTTGACTCTGGTTCTGATTGGATGGAGACGTCATCCTTTGATTCTTCAATCTTTGACGCTTTTGATGATTTCCTCCGTCTTTGAGTCTTGTGATTCTTATGTCCGGCCTTCAGCGCTATCAACTTGTCCCGTTTGGGCTTGTCTTTAGCATCGAGTTCAACTTCATGAATCTTCAAGGATCCAAGCAACTCGTCAAGTTTTAGCACGCTCAAATCTTTGGCTTCTTGCACCGCAGTAACTTTAGGTCTCCACCTCTTTGGAAGACTTCTTAAGATCTTTTGAACATGGTCTTGATTGTTGTATGTTCTTCCAAGAGCTTTCAATCCGTTGACAGTTGTTTGAAATCTTCCAAACATTTGATCAATAGATTCTTCATCTTTCATCCTGAAAGTTCATACTGGTACACAAGAATACTTATCTTAGATTCTTTAACTTGGCTTGTCCCTTCGTGAGCGATGGAAAATGTGTCCCACATCTCCTTTGCGGTATCGCATCCGTGGACTTTGTCATATTCGCTCCTGCTTAGGGCACACATCAAGAAGAACTTCGCCTTTGAGTTCAGTTGTATTCTCGCCTTTTGGTCAGCCGTCCATCTGACTCATGGAATGGAATTGCCATCTTCGCCTACTAGTGTATAAGGTCCGTTCTCTATTACGTCCCAAAGGTCGACATGAGTAGATTTTATGAATAGCCGTATCCTATCTTTCCAGTAATGATAATCCTCTTCGTTGAATGCTGGAGGTCTAGTGACTGAGGCTCCTTCTGCGATGTATACATGTGATTCCGCCATTATCTTTGATCCACACTTTGCTAAAGTAATCCTTAGATACCAGGCTCTGATACCAATTTAAGTGAATCACACGTTAATACAATACTTATAAAACGATATGGAATGCACGAGAAGGGGGGGTTGAATTATGTATTCCCCTTTTTGATAAATCTTTCAAAACTGTTTGTTAGAAATAGAATTCTTTACAGAACTTCCGATAGATTCTAATTAATCAAAACTTTTGAAAACCTTGTTTACTGATTAAGTACTGATAAAGCTTGAATCTAAAATAGAGATAGAGTTAAAGTAGTTGACACAACAATTTATCCTGGTTCACCCCAAACCGTGGGCTACGTCTAGTCCTCAGAGTTCTTTCTGAGATTTCCACTATCTCTTTCAACTTTACAACTATTCTTTGCGAGCCTCTTCAGGTCTCTACAATCAGTATTCTTTCACCCTTAGCTTCTGCAGGCTATCTGCACTACTTTTTCTCATAAAAGTGTTTGAACACTTGTTACAGTAAAATAGCTCTCAACTAATTCACACAATAAGCTCTTTACGATCACGTAGATGTAAATCTGCTAATTTTTTAACTTCACTAACTTTTTCTAATCTTTGCAATCTTCGACTTCGACTTGTATTTATAGCCTTCGTCTCCAACTGCTTCTTGATTCTTGTTTCTTGAATCTTTAAAGAAACGGTTAATCAGTTGAGTTCTGTAACTAACTCGAACTGACTCCTTCGTCTTCTTTTTGAATTCCGCATCTTTTTTTCTTCGTTTATATTTTATCGTCTGTGTTTCTGCGTCTGCGTCTGCTTTTTCTATTTCGCGTCTTCGTCTGCTTTACTATTCGCATCTGCATTTGCGTGTACTTTTCTTAGCGTCTGTGTCTGTGTTCCATTTTGAGTCTGTTTCATTTAGCGTCTGCGTCTGTGTTCCTTCGTCTGTATGACTTCGTCTGTATTGCTTTTTTTTATTGATTCTCTTTGTTATACATCAAAATCATATCTAAGTAAAGTCATTTGGACTTAACAGATTGTAGCGAGGAATCTTCTTTCAAAGAAGAATTTCCCTAAATTAGGTTAAGTTGATCAGACAATTCAATTTAAGAGTAATCAATAAAGAAACAAATTAGAAAGGATTATGTAATGATTCAAAAGTGAGTATGGGAATCATATCCATAATAGAAACTCAAGCAGGAGAGGTTTAATATGTTATTGAAAAAGAGTATGTATTTTATTTGATGTAAAGTATCCAACTATAAGAGTGGATTTTAAATTCGAGGTGACACTATTGCTAATTGAAGGAGAATATAGGTCCACATTATAATCGGTGTAAATATGTTCGGGGGATACAAATGGAATTTGAGGAATGTGACACCAACACACAAAGTGAAGTATCCAAATAAATGAAAATATATGGAGGAACTAGTACGAATGAATAGCCATTGAATAAGTTGATGTGAATTAAAGGGAATCGGATGAGAAGAGAAAATCGTTAGGGAAAAGAAGCCAAGTGGGAAACTGAAAATGACATGACATAATTTTACCTTTATTGAGGAATTAGTCACTTAAGGAATTGCAAGAATTAATTATCGACAGAAGGAAATTGGGTTATATCTGTTGGAGTATTCAATGCCCTGACTGTATCATGAAGTAGAAAATTTAAGTGATCCAAGAAAAATCAGATCAATTAGTGACAATGATCATGGATGAGATCTTGAATGTATTCGAATAGTCAAGAAGAATACTTTTGAACATTTGAGGAAAATGTGTAAACTAGATGAATGATGAATGTAAGAAGAATTTTGAGGAACTATAACCTTAATGTTAATTACGTCATTTGGATTTGGAGATTATGCAACACATATATATTGAAGTTTCACATCAGAGATTAAGATACAATCTGTTGTAACAGTATAAAGTGGTTTTTGGTATGCATGAGAAAATTAAAGTATTATGATTTGATTTTGTTACATGATTTAGAAGTGCTATGATGGCAATTTCTTTGAAGTCTTGGAGACATTTGATGTGCAGAGTCATTTCGGGAATGTACAGATTTTGTAGGTTTGAGGAAGTCATTGAGTTTGAAAAGAATGTACAGATGAGTGCTATACTAGTAAAGATAGTGTGTAATCTGATACATTGAATAGACAAGTTTATAATGGAATAGTACAAATTCAAATATTGAGGTTACCAAATCTAGTATAATTAAGAGCATAGGATTTGAGCAAAAATGAAGTACATCTAGTCATTGAATGTAAAGAACAATTTTACATGGAAAGTTCATAAGAGTCCAAATTGAGGACTCAGAATCTATGAATCTTATCAAGGAAATTGAAAATGAATATGGAATTTTGAGTTGAATCGGAGGAATGATAATACCATATCCAAATATCAAGAAGTATATGTACCGATAAAGATGATCATTATCATAGTGATTTCATTAGATTATTGTATGAGGAGTTACATGATAGAAAGAGTCATTCGCTTTTGTATTGTGATGACTAAGGCCTAAAAAGGATTGAAGGCCAAAATTGATGGGAAAGGTTGTTGATAAGTGAAATTGATCAGTTTTAGAACTTAAGTGATTTCAAAAGATAAAGGAGTTGGTGGATCAACATCGAAGATATGAAGTAAAGGATGAAATGTTTATGAGAATATCACTTTCCCAAGGTGTGTTTAGATTGAGTGCAAATGTGCTAAGTTTAGGATAAGGAATCAATTAAGCTTGAATTGTATTAGTCTATATAAAGTTATTAAGAATCGAACCATTGAATTATGAATTAGTTTTACCAACGAAGATGTCCTAGATTTGTAATGTGATATATATAAGTATGTTCAGAGATACTGACATGATATAATATTGGTGTTATCAACTTAAGAAGTGCAAAATTTTGAGTAATCTGAGATTTCTATAATGAGGAATTAGTTAAGAAAGTGACTGATTAAATAAGTGAATGAAAGATCGAGTGAGTCTATTGACTATGGTCATTTAGAAGAAACTACGCGAGTAAAGAAGTTACTTGTGAGATTGAGCAAAGCATAAGGCATCATTTTCCTTCATTTGTTTGATCACTCAGGTAAGAATTTCAAGGACGAAATTCTTTAAGGGGGGGAGAAATGTTAGACCTCGTACTTTTCTTGGAAGTTAGAACTATTAAATGATAAATTGTTATTGATTAGTTATGAGTGAAGAAAAGGAGAATTCTTGTTGGACCCTGATCTTTTGATGGAAATTACAATTATTAAAATGGAATTCAATGAGTGTGTTTGTATAGGTATTGTGTTGTAGATGTTATTGTATTTAAAGGAGATTGATGAGAAATGAAGTGATTGGTTTTGATGACTTTGAAATTTGAGTAGATTTGTATGAGTTATGAAAATTAAAGTGAATGGGTTGATTGAAATGGAGTTGAAAAGAACGAAATAGAAAGTGGAAGTGTGAAATTTTGAAGAAAATTAGAAAGTTTGACTTTTTGGAGTAAAGAGTTGACTTTTGATTTAGGCAGATTTTGAGGAAATAATCTACATGAAATTTGTAGATTATGTTGAGAGCTTTTCGTAGCCATAAAGTATGCTATTTTTTGATATCGGGATTGAAAGTTATGATATTTGAAAGATAAGTGTATTTTGCCTTGGTTTGGAAAATGCTATTAAGAGTAAGATTGCGTATGACTTTTGTGAAAGAGAATTGTGTATGCATATATCCTTTGGTGTTGAGTTTGATGTGGGGAAATGGCTTTGGAATGGTTTATTGGAGATTTGAATTGTGTTTGAGATGAATTAGTTGAAGAGTTTGTGGTAGTGGGTGAATATGTGAAGTTGATGTGTTGAGATGTGAAGTTGATGTGTTGGAATGGTGTTTAGAGACTTCAATGGCAAATCTGTATTGATTTAGATTGATTTAGCCAATGTGGTCTTAATGAAAGTGGTAGATTATGTTTTTTATCTTTCCATTGATATAAGGCACGAAAATATTGGACAAGGGAGTAGAAAGTTATGATTTTTAGAAGTTCTGAGCCTGTTTAGTGTGAAACTGATCGACCAGTCAGTTTGTGTGGAGTTTTTGACCCATTTAGGGGTCGATCTGATTTTTAAGGCCTTAATTAAAGTTGTAGATCTTTCTTCAAGCTTTCCATAGACACCAAGTTTGTTAAATTTGGAGTTCTGGATCAAAAGTTATGATGTTTGCAAGTTTTGGTACTGTTGAGAAATTATCGATCAGTCATCTTTGTGTAAACTTTTGATCCCTTTAGAGTCCTAGCTTGCTTTTGAGTCCTTGAAATTTGTAGATCTGTCTTTTATCTTTTCAACGAAACAAACCATGTCTAATTTGGAGCTCGGAGTCAAAAGATATGAACGTTTGAAGTTTGGAGTTTGGAGGTCGGATCGCATGGTTAATCGCTCACCCGCGCGCCCCCGCGCGAGCGACCGACCTGGTGCGGGAGACCGACCTGGTGCGGGCGACCGACCTGGTGTGGGAGACCGACACAGTGCGGGCGGCCGGCTTCTGTCTGCGACCTTTGCGATCGATTTTAGCAAATGACCTCTCTTCCTTGTTTAGGCCATAACTTCTTCGTCCGACATCCAATCGACCTAATTTTTGAAGCGTTGGATTCCTAAGACATTTTTCTATCTTTCCATACTATATAGGTAGGTTTTGGAATTAAATGGAGAAAGATAGCTTGGATTATAGTGAGCTAATTGGTTGTAAAAGTTTGAATAGTGTTCGGTATTTTTGAGATATCTCGAGCTATAGAGCTCAGATTGATTTGATTCTTATTGGAAATTAAACTAGAGCGATGGGGCTATAAATGTTATGAAGGAGCAGATCGACAATGTAGCCTCCAAGACTTTCAAATATGGGTCGAAAGTTAGGTATAGAGTTCAGTCTCAGCTTTGTAATGGTATGAGTAGTGTTAAGTATTTTGGAGTTATATCGGTCGCTAGAGCTCCGATCGATTTGATTCTTTTTGCAAATTAAACTAGAGACATAGACCTATAAATGTTATTAAGGATCCAATTGACAATTGAGCCTGCAAGACTTTCAAATACTGGTTGGAAGTTCAGTGTAGTGTTCAGTCCTAGTGTTGTAATGGCTGAATAATGTTCAGTATTTTGGATATATCTCAATTAATAGAGCTCGTATTGAGTTGATTCTTTTTGATAATTAAACTAGAGAGATGGGGATACAAATGTTATGAAGGAGCCGATCGACAATGGAGCCTCTAAGCCTTTCAAATATAGGTCGTAAGTTAGATGTAGTGTTCAGTCTTAGTTCTGTGATGGCTGAACAGTGTTCAGTATTTTGGAGATATCTCGATCGGGAGAGCTCCGATTGAGTTTTTTCTTGTTTCTAATTAAAATAGAGACATGGAGCTACAAATATTATGAAGGAGCTGAGCTATAATTTAGCCTCTAAGACTTCCAAATGTAGGTCGGAAGTTAGGTGTAGTGTTCAGCCTCGAGTCTGAAGAACAAACTTCAATATTTTGGAGATATCTTGAGCTATAGAGCTCCGATTGATCTGATTCTTGAAGCGATGGAATCGTGAGACATAGAGGGACATTTCTCTAAAGTTTTTAAGGAAAAAAAAGGGGCAATTTTGGAAGTTTACTTAAGGAGTTGAGACCTTAGGCTTAAGGGGAAGGGCAAATTGGTCTTTAGCCAATCATTAATTGACCTGGCACTATAAAAGCAAGGGGGCTGTAGTTGTTTGGAGGAGAATCACGATTATTGCCCAAAAGACTTAAAATAAATAAGAGGAGAGAAGAGAGAAAGCTTGTTTCGGTGGAGAAGAACCAGAAGAGAAGAAGAAGAAGCTTCAAAGGTTGATTTTCTCAAGTTTCTTGAGGGGTTTTTGGTGCTTTTCAAAGGGAAAGGTGAAGAAGAAGATGAAAGCTTCTTATGGAGCCCAAAAATCTGAAAATGGTGTGAGAGAAGGGAATTTTTTCTATTGGAAGGAAGAAAGACGCAATGGTCAAATTGAA
Organism: Erythroxylum novogranatense; assembly: GCA_029891385.1. Taxonomy (NCBI): domain Eukaryota; kingdom Viridiplantae; phylum Streptophyta; class Magnoliopsida; order Malpighiales; family Erythroxylaceae; genus Erythroxylum; species Erythroxylum novogranatense. The sequence continues at coordinate 31,416,851 of CM057225.1, read as the reverse complement.
GTTAAGGACAAGCTTCTAGGCAGGAAATCGAGGTGGGTACCTATTTATAATAGAATTTATAAGCCACTACTGCTTTCTTTAAACAAAGAGATTTTCTGATTTCAATTGCATCATAAATGTTGCATCATTGTATGAATGATTTGAAAAATCATTATTGATTCAATACATGAACTTTTGATGAATTGCAAAATACATTTGTGTTATGCCTCGAAAGATTTCAAGGCATTTCGTATATTCAAAAAAGAGCATTCGATAAAATTGGTTTAAGCATGATTATGTGATTGTGATTGGGCAAGAGAGAACCTATTTCATTAAGTCACGTGCACGTTGACCCCCCTTAGCCTTCACCCGGCTGCCTGCTTGAGGCTTACGAGATCTGAAAAATGGACTCGTCGTGTTTACGGTAAACTTCGGTTTCCGTGGTGTTTATGGAACTCTCGAGCCATGTGTTGTTGTGCATTGCTTATATGATTGCCATTGCATCTATGAATTGTCAAGTTGATGCATTCATGTTTTATAAACTTATGGGTTTATGGCTGAAAGCCTAAAAAAAATCATATGTTTGCAAATGGAGATTTTGGCTATAGCAAGGAAAAGAACCTTTTGAAAATGTGCTTTACGGATTTCAAAGAAATGTTTTCTAAGACCAGAAAAGAAAAAGAATTTCAATGATTTTGCTTATATATTTGTTATAAACTGTTACCCATTTAGTTATAAGCTCACCCCCTTCATTCTCATCCACAGGTGATGAGAAGAAGATCGGGTGAAAGAAAATGAAGATTTCTATTTGCATGTGTTTATATTGTATTGCTGTTAAGTAAGATAGTGTTGAGAAATTTAAAATTTGTTGTGTATTGCGTACTTTGGATTTTGGTGTTGATATTGTATATGGCCTGAATTGCCACGAGTGTATGAAGAGTAGTCATTCCAGGACATATGTGATTTATGAAATTGTGTATATAGTGAGTATAAGGTGTATGGACTTTTGGAATTATGTATTGATTTAAGTTATGTTTGAGATGTGTGTATGAGTATGAATGTGATAATGTATTTTGGATTGAGTTTGGTTATGAAAGAAATGAAAAGGAAAGGAATAAGAAAGAAAGAAAAGAAAAGAAAAATTTATACCGGATTTAGAATGTCTTAAGGTTTCCAACACGACAGTGATTTCTAAGATTTTGTTTGCTGATGTCGGTACTTGTGTTTCAGTTCAAATGTTTCAATTCGATTTGTGATTTGTGATCGTTTTTTTGGTTTGTCTCCGAGCCAATTCGAATTGACTTTGTTTGTATGCTTCGCTTCCAAGTTGGCTTTCGATTCGTTAATGATTTGTTTCGCTTTGTGATCAATCGTTTATTCGTTCCGCCTCTTTGGGATTCATTCCGTCTTCCGTTTTTGGGTTGGGACGCCAGTCTCCGGATCGGTTCCCAACAATTCTTGAATTTGAAATGATATATAAGATTAAGATAGTGAATGTAGTAAGTTGATGATGAATGTTCTTGAATAAGTGAGTGTTAGAGATAACCAATAGAATGGTTTTTTAGTTGAAAAACAATTGTAAGATGATGGTCGAGAGTGAGAAAGATTGTGTAAATGGAAGTTGAGAGGAAGAATAATGTTTGAGCATGAAAGTTGAAAATGCAGAAAAGTAACAAAGCATGAATAGGTTGATTATGAATTTTAGGTTTTGATGATTTTTTACTAAACTTGTATACTTTGGAGTAGTAAGAATTTATGCTGCATGAGTTGATTGAAATGGATTAGAAAAACTAGAAATCAAAGTTTGAAATGTTAGTTTTTGAAAATTTGAAATCTGAAAATTTTGGGAATGAAAGTAGTGGAGAGTTGGATTTTTGATCTGAAAGTTCTATGAATTTTTTGGGTTGATCTAGAAATATTTTGATAAATTTGTCTTCGTGAAAGTTGTAAATTATTTTTCTAGCTTTCCATTGATATAAAGTATGAAATTTTTGGATATCGGAGTTGAAAGATGCTAGCATTACCATTTGTAATGTTGCATCGTCCTGTTTAGGATGGAATTTTCAGGACAGCCACATTGAATTGGAGTTTTGACCCTTATAAAGGAAGAAATGGTTTCTAAGTTCATAAAAGTTGTAGATGATCTTTCCAGTTTTCCAACGGTATAAAGTTTGTAAATTTTAGATATCAAAGTTGAGAGATACGAGTATTACAAGTTGTAATATTGCATCGTCTTAATTACTGTTCATCCAAGACGAAGTTAGTGTTCATCTAAGACGAAGTTACTGTTCATCTAAGACGAAGTTACGGTTCATCATCTTAGTTTGTATCGTCCTTTTATATCATATTTATGATCCTTTTACAAGAATAATTTCATTTTGTAGCCTTCATAAAAGTTGTAGATCTAGAAGTTTTCTTTCAAATGGTCAAAGAACAAACTCAATCTGACATCCATAGAAAAAGTTATGGCAATTGCGCCAAGAGAGGTACAAATTGATTAAGGACATTAACATGTTGGATTCTTTTGTCCTTAACTTCGTCATCCGACCTCCAAATGAGGTGATTCTTAAAGCAATAGACTCCTATTAGATTTTTCTACCTCTCCAAGAAAATTTGTCGCTTTACTGTTGAATTAAAGAAATATTGATTGAATGAAAATGAGGGGTTCGGTTGGAAGAATATGAATTGGATGTTTTACTGAACATACTTCAGTATTTTGATGATATCTTGATATGTATAGTTCCAAATGAGATGAGTTTCATTAGGAGTAAACTAAAAACATAGTGATATAACTTATATGAAGAAATCAAATTCTGAATCGGAATTTAAGAGTTTCAATTTTTGGATGGAAGTTGAGTATATGGTACTATCTCAGAATAAAAACAGTCCGGAGATATTGGAGTATAACTTTCACACTTTTAAACGAAATTGAATGCTTTTTGTGTCATCGAAAACGTAAGACAATAGAGAATATTTTTCTAGAATAAAATGTTATGTTAGAATATTCAGGGGTATTTTTGGCAAGACACTTAAGTATAAAAGACATAAGGCATAAATGGAAGGGCAAATAGGACATTTCTCAATCATTAAGGACATAATCCGAAGAAAAAGTGTTATCTTGCCTATAAATGAAGAAGAAAAACGTGAATGGAAGGATAAGTAAAGAAGAACAAAAATTCTAGAGAAAAGAGAGAGAATTTCATGAAAAAGAGAGAGAAGTATAAAGAGAAGAAGGAAGATCGTAGGAAACATGGAAGGAAGAAGAAGAAGAAGAAAAAGAAGAGGAAATCAACTTGTTGGAGGTAAGATTTCATCTTTCTTCTTGCTAGATTCAAAAGGGGATTAAATAGAGATTAGGGTTTGTATTGGAAATGAAGGAAGAAAGAAGAGGAAGATGAAATCAACTTGATTTTGGATTTCTAAGCTAGGGTTTTGGTTTTTCTAGCTTAGATGGACTATGGGTAGGTTAGGTTTAAATTCAATTTTAGCATTTCTTTGATTCTTGAAGTTTATGAACTTTCATTGAATATGGATTAAAAAGAAATTGGTTTTTTGAAGGGAATTACGAAAACCTTACTCAAGAGCAAGAGGAAAGGCAATTTTGAGCTTAGATTTTCAGCAAAAAAATAGGTGGGTAATATGTTTATGGTTGTTGTGGGAAATGAGCAAATTGTCGTATGAGAGAATATGTTCTAAATTGCTTAAATTGAATAAATGTGATTGTATGAAAAACATATGATGGTTCATTATCATGTCAAGTCATGAAAGACGAATAGCTTTTTGTATGATGAATTATGACCAAGTTATACCTTGAAAAAGGTCATAACATTGTGAATTGAATTATGAGCATGATTATGCTATACCTCGTATCATGGCATTTTGATTAAATGGAAAAAAGAAAAGATATGAGAATATGAATTTTGTGATTGACTAAATTGAGCATAAATTTGTTTGTGGTTGGCCAAGAGAGTAACGTTTAGTTAGTCAAGTGCACATTGACGTATAACCTTCTCCCGTATGCCCGCTTGAGGCCAGGAGATCCTGAGAAATCGGACTTATTTTGTTCACGGTTTAAATTTCGTTTATCTTTTTTGCTCAACGGAACTCTCGAGCCATTTATGTGTGCATTTTCATTTTGATATGTCAAGTTATGATGCAAGATTGAGTGTTATGATTTGATGATTAACCACACTTGACATGTTTTATATGATGTTATGTTGAACTATGAGTGGCGAAGTTGAATTGTGAATGATTGATTTGCTAGCCCAATGATATTTAAGTGTATATGAATATATGAAGTGTATTTATATTTAATTATGCGGCTCGTTGCCAATGGATATAAATATATTAACCACTGACCTGTGCAACTCACCCCATGCCTCCCTCCTCAGGTGCAGTGTAGCACCCCACTCCTGTAAGACCCGAACCTGACATCGATGGTGATATCAGAATCTTGTTGGATCGGAAAAAGAAAACATGCTTTGTTTGGAAAAACGATAGATTTCAAAACTTTTAAAAAATCATTACTTGCAGCGGAAGCAAAAAATCCAAATCAACATGCCAATCCATACATGATATGGTATAAGGATGATAAAATATAAACAAGATCAGGAGTATTACCGACTCCTTCATTACAGCTTTAAATCCTCGCTGCACTATCCTCTCCTTCTTCGTGTATCCAAATCCTTTGCCTTTGACTCTTTTCCTTTAGCAATCTACTTTCTCCTTGTTGTAGTATCCTCAACCAATTAGATTTACCACCTGTTCTTCAAGGAAAATTAGGTTAACAAAATCCTTTGGTGGGAAAGGAGAAGAAATGTTTGGAGGAGATTTTCTTAGAAGAAGAAGAAGCAAAATTGAAACTCTTTTAATTGGTATTTTCGATTCTCTCTTTCATGAAAGGAGAGAAGGTGTAAAGAACATGCAAGAACTCTTTCTTGCCTACCAATTTCGTATATGCATGGATGGAAGGAGAGAGAGGCATTAAATGCATCACTTCTTTCATTAATCACTCATAAAATAGCCAATAAATGAGATTATCTTCATTTATCTTTATGATGGCTATTTGAAAAGACCATAACCTAAAATTCAATACCCAATTTTGGTTTTGCCAAGAAGAAAGAAGGAAGATGGTCCATCTAATGTACATATTTCATCTTTAATCTAATGAATGCAAATAGGTTACAAGCCAACATTAAAAGACAACCATTAAACCATTTAATGGTAAGTTCATAACTCCATTTAATGATGATTAACCATAATAAAGACCATCTTTATTTAGCATTTTAATTTCAAATGTGTGGTTACACATTTAACCTAGGAATAACCGAAATTGCTATCTTCTTCTTAAAAATTGTTTTAATATAATTAATCTAATTAATTACATTAAACCAAAACCAAGCTCATTCTTAAATGTACATTTGGGCTTCTTTAATTAGACCAAGCCCAAGATTCAATTATGGGCTTCTAATTAACCTCCATTTATATTTCTTACTTAGCTTGATAACCTTCCTTAAAGCTAAGTGGGGAATCTTATTGGACTTTGATAATTCAAGCTCCAATAAGCCCAGAATTAATTCAATCTTATTGGAATTAATTCTAGCTTATTAACTAAATGTCATTCCACTAAAGTCAATTAGTTGAACTCTTGAATTATTAAATATTATGAGAATATGTCCAATTGCAAACCCTATTTAGAACCTTATTATAGCCATCCGCACAACAAAGGGTAAAATTACCGTTTTGCCCTTATGTTGGTTTTTCCTTCTAGATCTCTCATTTTACTTTATATGGTGATTAACACATAAGATCTCATCTTAGTGTTAATACTTGATGGGTAGCCAGTCCATCAAACTACTGGCGCCAGTTTAATCACCAAATCTCCTTAAAATATCTAGAAGAGATGATAACACTATAAACTCTTTATTTGAGTGAATGTTCTCGATACATGTTTCAATTAATAATTCCAATATGCGAACCTTTGGATTAATACTCTGTAAAAATCCATTCCGATCATATCAAGAATTATAATGAAACATATATGAGTTCACCACTCATCAAGATTATGGTTCATAATAGCGAATGCTTAAGTTGTATGTTTTAAGATTAAAGTAACGCCCACTTTATTCTTGAAAACATACTTGATTCAATTCATTTAATAGTGCCATTATCGATATTCAACTACTATCATGATATGAAACTCATCATTCCCTTGAAGTAAACTCCTTTACTTATATGCAGATAAATCGCAACACTACAGTCTAAGCCATAATCAAGCGACCAACTTGATTATTCAATTGTGAATCAATCAATTCAGATTCTAATAATATACGTGTTTCCCATACATCTCTATGTATATGTATATTACTTACAAAAGAATCATGGTACCTTATGACCAGATATATAATGCTCATATAGATAAAACCAAACTTTTTTGTTTTATTAATAATAAATATTTTCATTACAAAACTGTAACTGAAGAAGATAAAGTTACATGTAAATACACTTGCTTTTCAGGGCACTATATTTACATAACTCCAACAAATCTGTACCCCGCAAGGGTGACGTGCTAAAGCACTCAATCATTTAGAAATCGGTATAGATTTTTTTTTGAAATCACAAACACAATATGCGGAAGTCAGTAATCAAATTGGACCCACATTCATTCATAAACATTTTCGATTAACACAAACCCATCATCAAATTTTGCAGTAACCATTTGGGCCCTTTTACATATACACTACACTTGAGTCGTTTAGGAAAACCAATTTATACAAAAAGTTGTGAAATATAAAATTTAATAAAAAAATGGAAACAAATGCAATGCAGACGCGAACTGATCCCGGCCTCTATCCTTCACTTGAATGCTGTAAGTATACTCTTATTGGCCTAATGGGATATTCTTCAGAGTCATGAAAAATATTTGCAAATTTTGGGTGAGTTTTGCAAACTCAGTGAGTGACTATCATCAATGGCTCACCCAATCACATAACACATAAATCACATCATCACACATTTCACATTTCACATTATTTCACACTTCACATTCAATACAATAAATCACTTATTTAAGCATATGCAGTGCACATGAGACCCACTTTCTATTTGTTATTTTGTCGTGACTGAGTGCCTAAACTGGCCATTAAAGGGCTCATTGATATCTAACTCATATAGGGCTCATTGATAACTGTCCCGTATAGGGTTTATTAAACGTTGAGCTTGAGGCTCTGAATCACTTTTGAGCTCGAGGCTTATTTTCACTCGTTGAGCTTTGAGCTCTAATCGGTAGCTACCCTGGTCACAACTATCATTATATTTCATGAAATCATGCAATGGAATGCATCACTCATATTTGTACATTCCCATTCACCCACTTTAATATGTCATCAAACCTTAATCCGGCATTCCACATTGAAGTGGAGAATTCACAATTTCATTCATGTACAAATACAATTACACATTCATAACACATTTAACAATCACATTCACATTCATAATCACTTAATTCATAACATAAACAAAACAAACAATAAGGTAAGACAATCTAAGTCTACTCACAATACGCTTTAGATTAGCATTTGTCTTCAAATTCTGGGAACGCCTGAATGCGGACACTTGACCTGCATAACTAATTTATGCAAAACACACATTGCACACTCATCAATAATTGCACACGTAAAAACATTCATTTATGCACAATTGTAATAATGGACCATGTATAATACATGCTCAATGACAATCCCAGGCATATATTCGAGAACACATATTATACTCATTCCCATTTCATAATTCATATGTGTCTATTTAACTTAGCTTTACACTTCATTTGTACATAATCTTTCTAAATTCTCCTTTTAATCTTTATCTTTTTTCATGTGTCTATCTTATTCATAAGCTTACACCTCAAAAACACTTGGTTACTTTATATCATAACTCAATTTCTCATCATCTCTTTTCTAGCCACATATGATCTGAAAATATCCAGATTATCATCAAATAGGAATCCAATTGAAAATGCCATAATGCAAAATCACTAAAATTGATTCTATAACCAACATTTTCTAAACTCGATGAACTATAATCCTTTCAAATATCTAAAAGATTCAAAATTATCTTAGCTTGATTCTTCACCAAATGAAGAGATCTTCAGCTCAATTGGAATCTCTTTTCTTTCTCTATTTGTTTCCTTTCTTGATCAACCCCAAAACCTCTCTTGTAGGCGAGGAAAATTGAAACCCTAACTTGTTGTCTCTTCTTTCTCTCTGTACTTCTCTCTCTCTTTTTTTATGACATTCTCTCTCTTTTCTCTAGAATTTTTATTCTTCTCTTCTACTTCCTTCCATTCACGTGTTTCTACTTCATTTATAGGCAAGACAACACTTCTTCTTCCAATTATGCCTTTAATGATCGAGAATTGTCTCATTTGCCCTTCCATTTATGCATTATTTCTTTTATACTTAAGTTTCTTGTCAAAAACACCATTGATCATTCTAACATAACACTTTCTTCTTGAATACTCTCCTCTATTATCTTACGTTTCCAATGACACCAAAGCATTCATTTTGGTTTAGCAGTGTGAAAATTATATTCCAATATCTCCAGACTACTTTTATTTCGAGACAGTACCCTATACTCAACGTCCATCCAAAACTTGAAACTCTTAGAGTCTGATTCAGAATTTCATTTCTTCATATAATTTGTATCCCTATGTTTCTAGTTTACCATAAAACAAAAATTGTCTCATTTGGACCTCTACTGATCCAGAAACCATCAAAATACTGAAGTATGTTCAATGAGATAACATCAGTTCATATTATTGAAGAACACACTCACTATACCTGTCTCACTCTTTTCACTAAATCTTTCTTCATTAGTTTCATATAACTATGATTTTTAGTGGAGAAGTAGGGAAATGTCTTAAGAATCTAATGGCTTAAGAATCAAGTCATTTGGAAGTCTAGAGGAGAAGTTATGGTCAAAGGAACCCAACATGTTCATATCTTTACCCATATTGTACATGCCATGTATAAATTGCCATAACTCTCACTACGGATATCGAATTGACTTCATGTTTGCACTAATAGAAAGAGCACTTCGAGATCTACAACTTTCATGAAGACCTTGAAGACTAATTCTGTCTTCTGACTTCTGCATCGTCTCACTTTCCTTTCATCTCATTTTCTATCGTCACATTTCCATTGTCTCATTTCTATCGTCTCATTTCTATCGTCTCATTTCCATCGTCTCATTTCTATCGTCTCGTTTCTATCATCTCACTTTTGCAACTCACTTCTTGCGTCTCACTTTTGCATCTCACTTTTGGGTCTCATTTTTGCGTCTCACTTTTGCGACTCACTTTTGTAGGAAAATCCCGGTGTGAGTATCACATGCCCACGGTGCGAAAAATAAAAAATTTTGTTCCGGGACCTTCCCGAAAGCCAGGATCCATGTGTCTATACAACAAACTCAAACCATAACGGCCAAAGGAGACCGTCTCTAACGGTATCCATGCAGAGATCGGAGAACCTAACCGGGACAAACCCTTTGACCCGGGAATAGCTAGAACAAATTAAAGAGTGCTAGCTCTTACCTTTGTCCTTGGAGAGCTTGGAATCACGATGAAGAGAAGGAGAAGAAATGCTTGGAGATCGTTGGAGAGAAGAGATAACTTAGGATTTTCTCAAAATCCTCTCTTCCTCTTTCTTTCTCCCAAAGCCAACGAACATGCCACTTCTCTACTTCATTAGTCTTTTTTCTTTTAACCATTAAAGGCATAAAAAACTAATGGTGGAGCATTGATCCACGTTAGCCACTTTATATATATATATATATATAAAGTTAAAAGGATAAGTTTCTCCTTTTGGCTTCCACGTTTCATATATATATATATATATATATTAATTAATTAATTCCTTAATTAATTAATGATATATATATATATATATTATCTTCAAGTGGTCCAACACATCGGGTCTCTGGGACTACCGGGTCGTATAGAAAAACCCTAAACGCGTTTTTCAACAATATCAATGTCGCGATCTCATCGGGACATATCTCGATCTCATCGGGATCCATTTAATCCGCTTGCTCTCCATATATTGGAACTCGTCCAAAACTATTTTCTGAATTCTACGAGACACTCTTATCGTGTGACCCATTAGGTTCCGGTTATGTTGGCCACTTAGATTAACCCTTAATCTGAGCAAGTCATGAGCGGTATCTAGCAACACATCATGACCCCCAATTGACCGGAAAGTAATTGGTTTGACGAATGAACATGTATTCATCATGAACCATATCATGAACCTTTCCATAGACAATTACCGTGCAATTCGTCCTTTCACCATGCTATACCCCACTTGGTTATGAGTATGGGCAATGTGTCAACTCTTACTAGACTGACTAAGTCAAATGTAGTCCAAGTGATATCAGTTCTCATCCTGGGACTCATTACTTTATATGTCAATGAAGACATTCTTCATGACATATATGCTCCGGCCAGAGACTTCCAAGTAATGACCCTGACAAGAGGATATGGGTATCATCTTCTGCTATCACAGAAGTGGTGAATCCTCTATTGGCTACTCAATTACCTTCGAATACCTCAATTTGTACCCAATCACCACCCTATGAGCGACCTCTGTAAGGCAACAAGGAATGGAGTCAAAGCACAGAATCAGTATCCAAGATATCCTTGAGCACCTCAACTCTAAGGATACTTGCACCATTGCTATGATGAGATTATCACTGACATTAGAATAGGACATCCATGTGATGATCTCATAGCAGGTCATCCAATGTACTTACTAACTCTAGTAAGCATCCACATCTCAACCCTAAATATCTCATATTTACGACTTTCGAGATTAATCGCTGATCAAATCAAGGAGCTTGAGATGTACTAGTCTCTCCGGATTCTGATGTCCGGTCTCAATAATCCTATGACTAGGGATAATTTAGATACTGACATAATTGCACATGATAGGAATCTCAGTAGTATGATCACATCACAATTTCCTTCATGCTATGTCATATATCATGGACTTTATTAATTTGCTTATAGATCAATATCCATTCATAATTAATGAACAGCAAGTTAATGAAATATGCCTTTCTTTATTTATTCATAAAGTGTGTACACAACTTTATACAAAATGCGCTAAAGGCGATTGCCTTTAGGGCACTACTCTAACAATCTCCCACTTGACCTAAAGCCAATCGCCTTGATATCTAATACCATAGGCGAGTACATGAGAATCAATACTCTTTTGTGATAATGGCTTTGTCAACGGATCAGCAATATTCTGCTCGGTGGGAATTCTCTCGATCTGGACATCACCTCGTCCTATGATCTCCCTGATCAAATGATATCTGCGAAGTACGTGTTTGGATCGTTGATGAGATCTTAGTTCTTTCGCCTGCGCAATAGCTCCATTGTTGTCACAATACAACTGCATGGGCCCATCACTGCTAGGAACCACACCAAGTTCAGTAATGAACTTTTTGATCCAAACTGCTTCCTTTGCTGCTTCTGAAGTGGCAATATACTCTGCCTCGGTTGTTGAATCGGCAGTTGTCTCTTGTTTGGAACTCTTCCAACTAACTGCCCCGCCATTCAGTGTGAATACGTAACCTGATTGGGATTTGGAATCATCCTTATCAGATTGAAAACTGGCATCTATATACCTGCTCACTTTGAGATCTCCATCTCCATATATCAAGAAAACATCCTTAGTCCTTCGCAAGTACTTAAGGATATTCTTGACAGCCACCCAGCGACCCTCACCAGGATCCGATTGGTATCTGCTCGTAACACTTAGAGCATATGATACATCGGGTCTCGTACATAGCGTGGCGTACATGATAGATCCTACAGCAGATGCATACGGGACCATATTCATGCGCATCCTCTCATCTTTTGTCTTAGGACACATAGATTTCGAGAGTGTTATCCCATGAGTCACGGGAAGGTACCCTCTCTTGGATTGCTCCATGCTAAACCTTTTAAATCTTGTCTATGTACGTTGATTATGAAAGACCAAGCAACCTTTTTGATCTATCTCTATAAATCTTTATCCCAAGGATATAAGTTGCTTCACCAAGGTCTTTCATGGCAAATTGTTTGGACAACCAAATCTTGACTGATTGTAGCATCGAGACATCGTTTCCTAGCAATAATATGTCATCTACATACAGCACAAGGAATACGATTGCAGTCCCATTAACCTTCTTATACACACAGTGTTCATCCGGATTTTGTGAGAAATCAAACTCTTTGATTACCTCATCAAAACGGATATTCCAACTCCTAGATGCTTGTTTCAATCCATAGATGGATTTCTGAAGCTTGCATACCTTTTCGCCATCATAGGAGGTGAAACCCTCAGGTTGTGTCATATACACATCCTCAGCTAGATTTCCATTTAGGAAAGCTGTATTCACATCCATTTGTCATATCTCATATTTACAATGAGTGGCAATGGCTAGGAGTATTCTAATGGATTTAAGCATTGCTACTGGGCTGAAGGTCTCGTCGTAGTCAACTCCTTGTCTTTGACGAAAACCTTTAGCCACAAGCCTTGCTTTATAGGTAATTACATTACCATCCATGTCGGTTTTTTATTTGAAAACCCATTTGCACCCTATGGGTTTGATTCCTTTGGGTGCCTCAACCAAAGTCCATACTTGGTTTTCATACATGGAATCCATTTCAGCCTGTATGGCATGAAGCCATTTCTCATACTCTGAACTCTTCAGAACCTCTTCATAGGTAGTAGGCTCATCATCTTCTATGAGCAATACCTCATCCTGTTCATTCACGAGAAATTCATATCTCTCGGGAACAGAGCGTATCCTACGTGACCTACGAACTTCGTGTGTTGTAGAAGGTTGAACTGTTACTTCATCCAGATGAGTCACAGCTTCGAGTTCAGCGATTGATCTGCGTCTGTTCAAGCATCCTGAACTTCTTCAAGCTCAATTTTGTTCCCACTGTCTTCTTGTAAAAGAAACTCTTTCTCTAAAAAGACAGCATGCTTCGAAACAAACACCTTTTGTTCCTCAGCAAGGTAGAATTGATATCCCATTTTTTCTTTAGGATATCCTACGAACAAACACTTGTCAGATTTTGCATCAAGTTTATCTGAATGTGTCCGCTTCACATAAGCAGGACAACCCCAAACTTTCAAATGAGTAAGATAGGGTCTTTTTTTTTTCCACATCTCATATGGAGTAACATCAACTGTCTTTGATGGAACTCTGTTTAACAAGTAAACAGTTGTCTCGATTGCATACCCCCAAAAGGATTTCGGCAACTTTGCAAAGCACATGATTGATCGTACCATGTCTAACAAGGTTCGATTTCTCCTTTCTGCCACACCATTATGCTGTGGTGTGTAAGGAGGAGTCCATTGAGATAAAATCCCATTATCTCTAAGATAATCCAAAAACTCTTGGTCTAGGTATTCCCCACCACGATCAGATCGTAATGTCTTGATACTTTTCCCAAGTTAGTTTTTTACTTCATTTCGAATTGTTTGAACTTTTCAAATGCTTGATTTGTATATCATCGAATCGGTACCCATATCGAGAATAATCATCGATAAAGGTAATGAAGTAAAGACAACCACTTACGGCATGGATGGACATCGGACCACATACATCTGAATATATTAGGTCTAATACTCCAATCGACGCTCACCCTTTCCTTAAAGGGTAATTTAGTCATCTTGCCTAATAAAAAGATTCGCATGTGTCATATGATTCATAATCAAATGACCCTAAACTACCACTCTTATGGAGCTTAGCTATGTGTCTCTCATTTATATGGCCAAGGCGACAATGCCATAAGTAAGTTGATTTTAAATTATCTCGCTTATGTCTTTTCATGTCATTGACATTCATAATTGGATGTGACATATCTAATATGTAAATTCCATTGCATAATGTACCAATACCATAAAGCATTCCATTCAAACTAATAGAACAACCATTGTTACTAAAATTCAAATGGAAACCAAATTCTATTTAAACAAGCAATGATAATATGTTCTTTGTTAATACAGTACAAAATAACATTCATCCAATTTAATTACAAGCCCAGTGGGGAGTGACAAAAGTAAGTGCCTCACGGCTAATGCAAAGAACTCTTGCTCTATTTCCCACACGCAGTCTAGTTCTCCTTCATGAGTCAGTCTCATCGTCCCCGAGGCCCTACATATCATTACATATGTGTGAGCCAACCGGTATCTAATACCCATATGTTATGGTCAAACAAGATTAACCTCAATGACAAACATACACGAAGAAGTCGAGGCATCGATGCCTTCTTCGCTTCAATTCTTCCAGATAGATTTTATAGTTTGGCCAAGGTGGCGGTCTTGCCACAATGGAAGCAAGTTCCTTTTGGTGCAGTCTCTTTGGTTTTCTTCTTGGCTGCACTTCCTTTTGGTTTCTTAGACCTTTTCTTCTTCAGCTTCTTTTTCTTTGAACCAGAAGAAGAGTCCACCATAAGCACTTGCTTGCTATCCTTCTTGATAGTTTGCTCTGCTGTCTTGAGAAGATTGATCAACTCAGGAATTGTCGTGGATATTTGGTTCATCCGATAGTTTAACACAAACTGTGAATAACTATCAGACAATCCAACTAGAATTAAGTCAACACTTAATTCATAATCCATAACAAAACCTAAGACAGCCAACCTCTCAATATACCCATTCATCTTCAGTGCATACTGCACTGCAGATGAACCTGGAGTCATCTTAGTAGTGAAGAGTAGCCTCGAGATCTCGAACCTTTCAGACCGAGCTTGCTCATCAAACAGCTCTCTAAGATGAAACACTATGGTATTAGCATCCATAGACTCATGCTTCTTCTGCAGCTCTGGTGACATCGAGGAAAGCATAATGCAGGTAGCCATGTCACTGTCTTTAAGATGCTTACGATACGCTTTCTGATCCTCATCAGAAGCATCAGCAGCAGGTGGATCAGGAAGTGGAACATCTAGGACATATCCCAGTTCCTCAGACCTGAGAACAATTATCAGATTTCTCAGCCAATCTAGAAAGTTAGGTCCAGTTAATTTGTTCGAGTCCATAAGCGAGCGCAAGTTCACACTGGAAGTCATCTTCAATAACCTATAGGGAAAAGAAAGAAAGAATGTTAGAATAGAATTACATGCATGATCATAAGGACTTGAATGACATGCATATGGCTCCCACTAGTTTCAAAGAATCCATAACCCTCAGTACGAATCCAAGAAACATTATGACAAAATGTCCTAGTGGGTCGATATCCAACATTGCTAAAATGACCTTGGGTTTACCCAACAAGCCACCTTAGGTCAATCGGTAGGTATCGGTCATACCAATTGCATCATAGATATCCGACATTACTAAAATGACCTTGGGTTTACCCAACAAGCCACCTTAGATCTATCGGCAAGTATCAGTCATACCATTTGCTACCATTTGCTTCATAGATGCAACTATCGACTAGTGCTATCAACTCGTGATGTATGCACACACATTGGGTTATCAACTCTTGATGCGTGTACATTTGATGTACACTACCCAATTTCGCCTCTGTCTACGTTGACCTTGAGTTTACTCAACAAATCAACGCTTCTAGTGAAAACCGACCCATTAATCTGCAAAGCTTATTTTCATGGTTCGAACATATCCGTATAGAGTGAGCTTGGGTTTACCCAACAACCCAACTCTATAAGAACTCTGGTTCTCCCCATATTAATGGAAGGCGTTAGTTTTCATATGATGTGTGAGAGTTTTCAGGTCTCATCTTCTTCTCCTCCAAGCCGTAGGATTATAGTCACCATGACTATATGGAATGATTTAGGGTATTTCATCAATCACATTGAGTCTATACCTAAAATCATCCATCATCCCACCTTGGCATGTTGTAAATCGACTTGTGTATGTGTAAGTCGACTTATGCTAGTGTGTAAGTCGACTTATGCATGTGTAAGTCGACTTATGCAGCTGTGCACGAACAAGTCAACTTGTACCATTATGCAAGTCGACTTATGCGTCTACAGTGCACGGACAAGTCGACTTGTATCTTTATTAGTTGACTTATCCATGTGGAATAGCTATCTAATCGACTAATTTCTCAATCCGTGCAGTTCCAATTCACAATACTAAGTGTAACATCCTTTATTATGATGTACCAATGAAACACTTTCATTGTTCCATGCTTACCATATATAGTCAAACTATACATGAAAAACTTGAAATTAATGAATACACTCTTATTCATTTAGATCTCCAAAAAATTTAAGAATATCAAACTATCACCCTAAGTATCTCTAGGTAGTCTAAACTTTATCAAGACTACTTCGGCACAAGTCAAAATTTGTAACGGCCAAAATAATCAAGACAACGAAATACACTAACGAGACGCTAATGTGACACATTTGACATCCAAAAAATAGTTGGAAACCCAATTTCAATAAATTCAATTTGGAAAGCATAAAACATCAATATAACACATTTTTAATCACATTAAAAATGATCCAAGGCATTGGAATTGAGAAATACACAATTTATCATTCCAAACAAAACAGCTCCAGCAACTTTCTCAAAACTGCCAAGCTCTGCGTTTTGCTTGAAAAACTCATTGAAAAATTTTCAATAAATTATGAGAAAATTACAGAGGTTACAACATGTTCACAAAATGTTCCATGAATTTTTTCAGGATTTATTTCCATCAAAAACTCAACCAACCTCAGCAACAAAGCCAATGTAGAATCTGTGTTCCGCAACACAGTTATTCCCAGCAGCACACAATAAATTCTCAAATAAATAGTAAATCACGTCGAAAACATTTTTCCATTCTCATAGACATTCATAAACATCTTAGAGACATGTTGGTGAAATCAAATCAGAAAAAAAAATTCTACAATTTATTCTCGAATTTATAAGCATGCCTGTTCATTGAATGTGCACAAAGACAGCAACCAGAACATTGGGGAATAAATTAGCAAAACCATATCAAATCACATTGATAAATTCCGAGCTTCCACAGACATATGCAACAACATCTTGTGAACATATCTGGGCAAGAAAATTTGGAAAAATATATTGCTATACTGAATTCGAAATTCACACAATCAACATGCATCATCGTCACAAGCAATAGGCAACTCCGACCTAGTCATGGTTTCTTCGTTATATACGACACAAGTGGCTCTGATACTACTGTAGGAAAATCCTGGTGTGAGCATCACATGCCCACGGTGCGGAAAACAAAAATTTTTCTTTCGGGACCTTCCCGAAAGCCAGGATCCATGTGTCTATATAACAAACTCAAACCATAACGGCCAAAGGAGACCGTCTTTAACGGTATCCACGCAGAGATCGGAGAACCTAACCGGGAAAAACCCTTTGATCCGGGAATAGCTAGAACAAATTAAAGAGTGCTAGCTCTTACCTTTTTCCTTGGAGAGCTTGGAATCACGATGAAGAGAAGGAGAAGAAATGCTTGGAGATCGTTGGAGAGAAGAGATAACTTAGGATTTTTTGAAAATCCTCTCTTCCTCTTTCTTTCTCCCAAAGCCAACGAACATGCCACTTCTCTACTTCATTAGTCTTTTGTCTTTTAACCATTAAAGGCATAAAAAACTAATGGTGGAGCATTGATCCACGTTAGCCACTTTATATATATATATATATATATATATAAAGTTAAAAGGATAAGCTTCTCCTTTTGGCTTCCACGTTTCACATATATATATATATATTAATTAATTAATTCCTTAATTAATTAATGATATATATATATATATATATTAATGCTGAAGTGGTCCAGTCACACTGGGGTCGGTCCTACCGGGTCACGGTATGGGAAAAACCCCCGAAAACGTTTTTCAGTAATATCAATGTCGCGATCTCATCGGGACATATCTCGATCTCATCGGGATCCATTTAATCCGTTTGCTCTCCATATATTGGAACTCTTTCCAAAACTATTTTACGAATTCTTTGAAACACTCTTATGCGTGTGACCCATTAGGTTCCCGGTTATGTTGGCCACTTAGATTAACCCTTAATTTGAGCAAGTCATTAGCGGTATCTAGCAACACATCATGACCCCCAATTGACCGGAAAGTAATTGGTTTGACGAATGAACATGTATTCATCATGAACCATATCATGAACCTTTCCATAGACAATTACCGTACAATTCGTCCTTTCACCATGCTATACCCCACTTGGTTATGAGTATGGGCAATGTGTCAACTCTTACTAGACTGACTAAGTCAAATCTAGTCCAAGTGATATCAGTTCTCATCTTGGGACTCATTACTTTATATGTCAATGAAGACATTCTTCATGACATATATGCTCCGGCCAGAGACTTCCAAGTAATGACCCTGACAAGAGGCCATGGGTATCATCTTCTGCTATCACAGAAGTGGTGAATCCTCTATTGGCTACTCAATTACCTTCGAATACCTCAAGCTGTACCCAATCACCACCCTATGAGCGACCTCTGTAAGGCAACAAGGAATGGAGTCAAAGCACAGAATCAGTATCCAAGATATCCTTGAGCACTTCAACTCTAAGGATACTTGCACCATTGCTATGATGAGATTATCACTGACATTAGAATAGGACATCCATGTGAGGTCATTCAATGTACTTACTACCTCTAGTAAGCATCCACATCTCAACCCTAAATATCTCATATTTACAGCTTCTGTGATCCACTGTTTGATCAAATCAAGGAGCTTGAGATGTACTAGTCTCTCCGGATTACCGATGTCCAGTCTCAGTAATCCTATGACTAGGGATAATTTAGATACTGATATAATTGCACATGATAGGAATCTCAGTAGTATGATCACATCACAATTTCCTTCATGCTATGTCATATATCATGGACTTCATTAATTTGCTTATAGATCAATATCCATTCATAATTAATGAACAACAAGTTAATGAAATATGCCTTTCTTTATTTATTCATAAAGTGTGTACACAACTTTATACAAAATGCGTTAAAGGCGATTGCCTTCAGGGCACTACTCTAACAACTTTTGCGTCTCATTTTTGCGTCTTACTTTTTGTCTCACTTTTGTGTCTCACTTTTGCGTCTCATTTTCTTTCCCAGAACGTCTCTACTTATAGGGATCATAACTTTTGACTCTGATGTCCAAAATTTTCGTACTATATACCGTTGGAAAGATAAAAGAAAGATCTAAAATTTCCAAAGGCATCTTGGTTAAAATCTATTTATATCAATCCCAAATTTGCCCTTAAATTTTGAAGACGAATTTTCCATTCACACACCAACATTATGGACCAACTTCATAACTTCATGAAATTTTGAGACTTTTAGAGAAAGAACTGAAATTTGATATCTTCATACGAAATATAGACATATATCTCTAGATTAATTAAAATTAAGAATCATCTCATTTGGATAACTAGAGAAAACGTTATGGCTAAACGACTGAAGCATATTCAATAAACATTTTCCAGATCACTACCAATTTTATTTCCAAATCTTTCCTTATCCCAACTCATACCTAGATCACTCTTTCCACTTCCTCTACTTCTCACTTTCAATAACATCATATTTAAAAATATATATACCCGAAAGTTGTCAATGAATGCATGTACACATATTTTTGTGAAAAGATTCAATGTTAATGTGCATATATGCTAACATTATGCATGAGCAAGAAAAATGCATTTCCTTAATCTCTCTTTGAGCTTACATGTACTGAAGTTTCGGGTCCTAATCCCTTAATATGGGAATAGGATGTTACAATTCTCCCTCTTTAATAAATTTTGTCCCCAAAATTGACATCTGATTGATCAATACAGTAGAGGTAATAATTCCTCATGTGCTTCTCCATTTCTCATATACTTCATCAAATACTCTTCCAAATGACTACAACTGATAACTCAATAGGTCCTTCAATCACTGATTCAGTGATCACACTATCTTGACTATTTCATGAGCATATTTCAGATTACTTACCAACTTTTACTTTGTATGTTGTCAATCTATCTCTGTCGATCATTTCATTATCTCTGAACCTATTCACATATCACTTATTATGAATCTAAGACCTTTTTCACCAGTAACACTAACTCATAAAAATTTTCGTACATACCAATTCATATAGCTTAACTTATACTTTTATCCAAATCTGAGCACACCTTTCCAAGGTGATACTCACAAAACCACTTCATCTCTCCTTTGACAATTCACTTCTCTTCAGTGTTAATACACACTCACTAACAGTATCTCACATTTACTATGGGCTTATACCATTTTAGGCCCTCTTCAGCTCAATGTAAGGATGAAGGACCATCTTTCTATTATACAATGCCCATACCGTGTTCTAACGATGCCACTATGGTCACAATTGTAATGTCTGTAATCAATTTGAATTATACCTCAATCTCATCTTCCTATAAATTCAAAAATATAAGCTTTAAACATATCCCCAACTGTTAGAACTATTAGTAACTCGAACATGTAACCACTTGTTTCTACATCCTTAGTGGCTAAAATACTATCTTAGTGTATTCCTACTAGGATGTCTAGCTTAGGTTGTTACTTAAGCTTCTCTAACACTTTCTTTGCTCAATCATCTTAATCGGGTACACATACTTCTTATTTCGATCACCAAATATCATTCCTCCAATTACACTCGAAAGTTCAGATTCGTTTTCAACACCTCTATGGGACTCAAAATTCTGAATCCTTATCTTTTAAGCTTTCTTACTTCTTCTCGTAAAACTGATCTAAAAATTTCAATACAACTAGTAACACTTCATTTTGCCCTATATTCCACTCAACATTTTGCACTCTTCATTGCACTAGATTTGGTAACCTCAACATCTGAATTTGTACTATTCCATTATAGAATTGTCTGTTCAATGTGTCAGATTACACACTACCTTTACCAATATAGCGCTCATTTGTACATTTCTTTTAGACTTAATAATTTCCTCAAACTTACATAATTTGTACATTCTAGAAATGACTTTGCACATCTAGTGTCTCTAAGATCTCAAAGCGATTTCTATCATAGCAATTCTAAACCATGTATCAAAATCGACTCATAAGACCTTCATTGTCCCATGCATATCAAAAACCACTTTTTACTATTACAACAGATTGCATCTTAATCTCTAATGCAAAACTTCATTATATATTGCATAATCTCCAAATCCAAATGATATTATTATCATCAATTTCATATTCCTCATATATTCAAAACGTCCCTTTTTACTTTTCAAACATACTCAAAATACCATCTATGATCACAGTCACTAATTAATACAATTTTGCCTGGATCACCCAAATCTTCAATATCATAATGCTATTGGGGTATTATTAACTCCAACAGATATCACTCATATTTTTCATTGGGTTAGTTTCTTACAATTCCTTAGGTGACTAATTCCTTAATGAAAATAATATTGTCTCACGCCATTTTCAGTCTCCCACTTGACTTCTTGTCTTTAATGATTTTTTTTTCGGTTTCCTTTAATTTACATCGACTTACTCAAATGCCTATTCATTCGTATTAGTTCTTCCACGTATTTCAATTTATTTGTGTGCTTCACTTTGTGTATTAGTATCACATTCCTCATATTCAATTTGTCTCTCCCGAACATGTTTACATCGAATATAAGGTGGACCTATATTCTCCTCACATTTGCAATAATGTCACCTCGAATTTAAAATCCACTCATGTAGTTGATTCATACACTCTCAGTAGCATATTCCACTTCCTATGTCTGGGTCTCTGCTTGGGATATGACTCCATTATTCACTTTTGACTTATTACATATTCATTTCCAATTTGTCTCTTCATTGATCACTCTTAAATCAAATCGTCTGATTAACTTAACTCAATTTAGGAAAATTCTTCTTTGAAAGAAGATTTCTTTCTACAATCATTGATACAAATCCTTATCAATCAACTATTTTCCATAATTATGTATCAGTCATCCTTATTACCTCGAGAAGATCAATTTCAACTATGTATCATATCTTAATCAGATCAATTTATTCCATATCTTACAAGATCAGAACATCCCTTGTAATGAGGCTCTGGGAGGCACTAAACAATTTCATTTACTCTAATATCTTGGCATATATCACCAAAATCATCACATCTTATCTAGAGATGTATTCATGTCAATTATCCAATTAATAGCTTATGCTCAAGATACTTTAATCCCATTCAATTTTAGATAACCTTTCTTCCCCTTTTGTGCTAGTCCTCGATTGTGGGGATTATGCTATAATCGTATCCTTCTTCTTTTTCCTCAATTTCATCACATATGATAACATCATTGACAATTTTAATTCCTTCCTAATCGGTCGCTACAAGTACTCTCACGTCTTACTCTAACCTATCTTGATTGGCACTTATTCAATAAGTCAGCGATTACTTCCTATATCATCTCCACGCATATTATTCACATACGCTTCATAGTTCCACTTGTCATGGTGATCCCACTATTAGATGTACACTCACAATGGCAGTTCAACTTCAACTCAAAAACATTTTCATATATCACTTTCATTGTCTCATCTTCCACTTGTCATTTATTTCATCTCACACATTTTTATTCCCATATTAAATCAAAACTCTTGTATCGATAATCACACAATCATTCTAAGCCCAAGTGTAACCTTTCAAGTTCATATAACTTAGCTTATACACTTTCATGAAATTATTTCTACTTATGTCCTTATTTTTCCTCAAATAATCCATGACAGTGTATTCACATTTATATCACATTCGAGGACATATCACCCGATTGCAATTGTGATTTCATATTCAATAATACATCCACTGATACAATGACACTGAATCTTTATCTCTTATATCCATTCGTATACTATTTCTTTTCCTATATATATATATATATCCTTAACTAATCTAGAATTTTAGATGCATAATCATTATGATTTTTTGGTCTCAATTTTCCCCTAATATCCCCTTATACTGAATTACAAACTCTTAGCACGATGCTCGCATAACCATTCTGGTTCCAATTTTATGCTTTTATGATCATATTGATGTTATGATTTCATTTCATTATGCCTGTACACTTTAGTCTCCTTTCTACTTGTATTCTCATTTTCCTCAATCAATCCCCAACAAAATACCTATTCACACCTATATCACCTTCAAAGGTACATATCCCCATTGGGGTGAACCTTTATCCATCATACAAAACCAGATACTATTTCTCATTTGCAAGATTTCCATAAACCTTTATTTTCGTACATTCTGTCATATCATCAATTTACTCAATGTATTTAACCGCTCAAACTCTTAAGGAAAAGCTCATACATGTGACTCATACTAGGGATCAGTTGCTACAGTCTGCTATGACATGACTACTATGCATATGCAAATAACTTGACACATATTTCATAATGCCCGTATAAGATAGTACTTCTGGGCTCTGATACCACATAAAGGTAGCATCCCACTCCCGCAAGACCCGAACTCGACATCGATGGTGATATCCAAGTCCATACCCCGCAAAGGTGACATGCTAAAGCACTCAATCATTCAGAAATGGGTATAGTTTTTTTTTTAATCACAAACACAATATGCAGAAGTCAGTAATCAAATTGAACCCACATTCATTCATAAACATTTTCCATTAACACAAACCCATCATCAAAATTTTGCAATAGCCATTTGGGCCCTTTTACATATACAATGCACTTGAGTCATTTCGGAAAACCAATTTATACAAAAAGTTATGAAATATACAATTTAATAAAAAAATGGAAACAAATACAATGTAGACACGAATTGATCCCGACCTCTATCATTCACTTGAATATTGTACGTATACTCATGTTGGCCTAACAGGGTATATCAGAGTCCTGAAAAATATTTACAAATTTTCGATAAGTTTTGCGAACTTATTGAGTGACCATCATCGATAGCTCATCCAATCACATAACACATAAATCACATCATCATACATTTCACATTATTTCACACTTCACATTCAATACAATAAATCACTTATTTAAGCATATGCAGTGCACATGAGACCCACTTTCTATTTGTTATTTTGTCGTGACCGAGTGCCTAAACTATCCCTCAAAGGGCTCATTGATAACTGTCCCATATAGGGCTCATTGATAACTGTCCCATATAGGGCTCATTAAACGTTGAGCCTGAGGCTCTAAATCACTTTTGAGATCGAGGCTCATTTTCACTCGTTGAGCTTTGAGCTATGATCGGTGGCTACTCTGGTCAGAACTGCCATTATATTTCATGCAATCCTGCAATGGAATGCATCACTTACATTTGTACGTTCCCATTCACTCACTTTTACATGTCATCGAACCTTAGTCCGGCATTCCACATTGAAGTGGAGAATTCACAATTTCATTCATGTACAAATACAATTACACATTTAACAATCACATTCACATTCATAATCACTCAATTTATAACATAAACAAAACAAACAATAAGACAAGACCATCTAGGTCTATTCACAGTATGCTCCAGATTAGCATTTGTTTTCAAATTATGGGAACGCTTGAATGTGGACACTTGACCTGCACAACCCATTTATGCAAAACACACATTGCACACTCATCAATAATTGCACACGTAAAAACATTCATTTATGCACAATTGTAATAATGGACCATGTATAATACATGCTCAATGACAATCCCAGGCATATATTCGAGAACACATATTATACTCATTCCCATTTCATAATTCATATGTGTCTATTTAACTTAGCTTTACACTTCATTTGTACATAATCTTTCTAAATTCTCCTTTTAATCTTTATCTTTTTCATGTGTCTAGCTTATTCATAAGCTTACACCTCAAAAACACTTGGTTACTTTATATCATAACTCAATTTCTCATCATCTCTTTTCTAGCCTCATATGATCTGAAAATATCCAGATTATCATCAAATAGGAATCCAATTGAAAATGCCATAATGCAAAATCACTAAAATTGATTCAATAACCAACATTTTCTAAACGCGATGAACTAGAATCCTTTCTGTTGGATCAGAAAAAGAAAGCATGCTTAGTATGGAGAAACGATAGATTTCAAAACTTTTTAAGAAATCATCTTGCAGCGGAAGCAATATATCCAAATCAACATGCTAATCCATACATGATATGGTATAAGGATAATAAAACCAAGAACAAGATAAAAGGAATTACCGACTCCTTCGCTACAGCTTTAAATCCTCGCTACGCTATCCTCTCCTTCTTATATCCAAATCCTTTGCCTTTGAGTCTTTTCCTTTTGCAATCTATCTTCTTCTTTGTTGTGGTATCCTCAACCAATTAGATTTACCACTTGTTCTTCAAGGACAATTAGGTTAATGCACATCTTTCATCTTTAATCTAATGAATGCAAATAGGTTACATGCCAACATTAAAAGCCAACCATTAAACCATTTAATGGTAAGTTCATAACTCCATTTAATAATGATGAACCATAATAAAGACCATCTTTATTTAGTATTTTAATGTCAAATGTGTGGTTACACATCTAACCTAACACAATTTCAAAATTGCTTCCTCTCCATTTAAAAAAAAATTGTTTTAATATAATTAATCTAATCAATTACATTAAACCAAAACAAGCCCATTTCTAAATGAACATATGGGCTTCCAATTAACCATTAATTAGTATAAGCCCATCATTCAATTATGGACTTCTAAAGCCTCCAAACTACTTCTTACTTAGCTTGATAACCTTCCTTAAAGCCAAGTGGGGAATCTTATTGGACTTTGATAATTCAAGCTCCAATAAGCCCGAAATAATTCAATCTCATTGGAATTAATTCTAGCTTATTAACTAAATGTCATTCCACTAAAGACAATTAGTTGAACTCTTGAATTATTAAATATTATGAGAATATGTCCAATTGCAAACCCTATTTAGAACCTTATTATAGCCATCCGCACAACAAAGGGTAAAATTACCGTTTTGCCCTTATGTTGGTTTTTCCTTCTAGATCTCTCATTTTACTTTATATGGTGATTAACACATAAGATCTCATCTTAGTGTTAATACTTGATGGTAGCTAGTCCATCAAACTCTGGCGCCAGATTTAATCACCAAATTTCCTTTAAATATCTGAAGAGATGATAACACTATAAACTCTTTATTTGAGTGAATGTTCACGATACATGTTTCAATTAATAATTCCAACATGCGAGACTTTGGATTAATACCTGTAAAAATTCATTCCGATCATATCAAGAATTATAATGAAACACATATGAGTTCACCACTCATCAAGATTGTGGTTCATAATAGCGAATGCTTAAGTTGTATGTTTTAAGATTAAAGTAACGACCCACTTTATTCTTGAAAATATACTTGATTCCAGATTCAATTAATAGTGCCATTATCGATAGTCTACTACTATCATGATATGAAACTCATCATTCTCTTTAAGTAAACTCCTTTACTTTTATGGAGATAAATCACAACACTCTTGCCTAAACTATAATCAAGCGACCAACTTGATTATTCAAGCTGTGAATCAATTAATTGATTCTAATAATATACATGTTTCCCATACATCTCTATGTATATGTATATTACTTACAAATGAATCTTGGTACCTTATGACCAGATATATAATGCTCATACAGATAAAACCAAACTCTTTTGTTTTATTAATAATAAATATTTTCATTACAAAGAATCGAAGAAGATAAAGTTACATGTAAATACACTTGCTTTCCAGGTACTATATTTACATAACTCCAACAATCTCCCACTTGCCCTAAAGCAAGTTTGACATATCCTTCATTCCCATCCCTTCTAGGTGACCCTCAAAGCTCTTTTGAGTCAATGTCTTTGTGAGCGGATCGCAAGGTTTTGCTCTGTTGGAATCTTTACCACATCCACTTCTCCACATTGTATTATCTCCATTATGAGATGATACTTTCGCTCAATGTGTTTGGCAGCTTTGTGGTTCCGAGGTTCTTTAGAATTAGCCACTTCCCCACTATTATCACAATAAAGTGTAATGGCTTTTACGCCTCTGGAACTACCTCCAAATCATTTAGGAACTTCCGAGCCGATCGCTTCCTTTGTTGCTTCACAAGACGACAACATACTCAACCTCCATAGTCGAATCAGCAATACAAGATTGCTTGACACTCCTCCAAACTATGGCTCCACCTCCTAAAGTAAATATAGAACCAGAAGTTGATTTCCTTGAATCAACATCTGATTGGAAATCAGAATCCGTATATCCCTGTCGGAATAAGATTACTTCCAGAGTAAACAAGCATTAAGTTCTTCATCCTACGAAGATACTTAAGTATACACTTAACCGCAATTCAATGTTCCATTCTGGATTGGATGAAATCGCTACGATCCCCATGCGTAATGATATCCGGTCTAGTGCACAGCATTGCATACATCAAACTACCAGCTGCGGAAGCATATGGAATGTTACGCATGCGTTCAACCTCCTCTTGGGTTTTAGGTGCTTGTTCCTTTGAAAGTTTGATTCCATGTCTAGTAGGAGTGAAACCCCTCTTGGAATCTTGCATGGCGAACTTATTGAGCATATTCTCAATGTAGGTTAGTTGAGACAAAACTATCTTCTTGTTCTTACGATCCCTTATAAGTTTGATCCCTAGAACATAGGTAGCCTCTCCCAAATCCTTCATTGAAAAGCTGTTCATTCACCATCCTTAACATGCAGATAACATTCCCACATCATTCTAATGAGCGAATGTCATCAACATACGTGATTAGGAAAGTAACCTTACCTTCTTGTATTCTTTTGTAAACACAAGGCTCATCTAGGTTTTGTATGAACCCATAGGTTTTGATAGCCTTATCAAACCTAATGTTCCAAGACCTAGATGCTTGCTTAAGTCCATAAATGGACCTTTGCAACTTGCAAACCTTATGCTCATTACCTAGCTCAATGAATCATACGGTTGGGCCATATAAATGGTCTCCTCAAGATCTCCATTCAGAAATGCGGTCTTGACATCCATTTTCCATATTTCATAATCGAAATAAGTTGCTATGGCCAAAAGAATCTGATGAACTTAAGCATGGCAACCGGAGAAAAGTCTCCTCGTAGTCTATACCCTCCTTTTGAGTATAGCCTTTAGCTACCAATCTAGCTTTAAAGGTCTCTACCTTTCCATCCGATCCCTTTTCCTTTGTAGATCCATTTACACCCTATGGTTTTAGACACGGTGGTAGATCTACAAGGACCTGCACTTCATTAGTATACATAGAATCTATTTCCGATTCCATTGCCTTGAGCCATTTTCCTGCATCAACATCATTAATAGCCTGTGTAAACGTAACGGGATCTGTTTCTTCTTGGTTTGAGATGGAAATTAAGCCTTCTCCTAAATCCAGATACCTATCTGGTTGTCTCACAACCCTCCCACTACGTCTAGACACATCTTGATGTTCAGGTTGCACTTCTGATTCAACTCTTGAATCCATTTCGACATCTTGTTCTGTCATATCCAAAACAACTCTTGGTTTGGATGAAATTGCTAACTCATTTAGTACTACTTCACTTCTTCCTTTGTGATTTCTCACAAACTCTTCCTCTAAGAAGTTTACATTTATAAACACAAATACCTTCCTATCATGAGGATTTGTAAAATAGTATCCTCGAGTTTTAGTAGGATATCCTACAAACAAACATACTTGACCTTGGTTCCATCTTTGTGGATTCGGGCTTTAAAGCGTGGGCTGGACATTTTAATTCCTCAAGTGCCTCAATGAAGGCACTCGGCGATCCACAACTCCCTAGGTGTTTTAGGCACCGATTTGGATGGAGCAAATTTAAGAAGATATGTTGTCGTTTGTATGGTATATCCCGAAACGATTACGGAAGGCTAGCATAGGACATCATTGATCTTACCATTTCCAATAGAGTTCTATTCTCTCTCTGCTACACCATTACATTGAGGTGTACGAGGAGTGACAAATTGGAAACAATTCCATTGTCAATTAAATATTCTGGAACTCTCGGATAAATACTCACCACCTCGATCCGATCGAAGTTGTTTTAATGGCTTGCCAAGTTGCTTCTTAGCTTGACTTTGAATTCTTTGAACTTTTCAAAAGATTCACTCTTTTATTTATCAAATACAAATAGCCATGTCTTGAGTAATCATCTATAAAAGTTATGAAATATTCATAACCTCCTCTAGCTTGTACATTCATGGGCCCACACATCAAGATGTACCATGTCCAATGTGGATTCAAATATGTTTCCTTTAGAAGGAAATGAGGCTTTTGTCATTTTTCCTTCAATACAAGATTCACAGTGGGTAATGGATCACTATCCAAGCCCATAAGGATCCCATCCTTACTAGCTTTGTCAAGTCTTTTCGATTGATATGACCCATCCTTAGATGCCACAGATACTTCAATTAATGCTAGAGATATTGGATTGTCTTGGTTTTATCAATTACGTGGTGTTTAGTGAGCCTTTCATAGGTTCTATAAAAACAATCCTGTTTAATTATCGCTTCACAAATAAAATCCTTATTCTCATATATTGAAACAACCTTTTCAAAATATAAGGAATAGCCAGATTTTATTAGACAAAAAAGTAAATCATGTTCCTTAAGATCATTGGCATGTAATAAACATCTTCCAAATATAACCTATGACCACTAGGAAAGTCCAAGATAACTACTCCCACCGATTCTCGCTGAAACATAGGAACCATCTGCTATCTTAACTTGAAGCGGCCTTTAGGAAGTCTTTTCCTTCATGGAACCCCGCAAAGAATTACAAACATGGTTAGTGGCTCCTGAATCTAATATCCAAGAAGTAGATAAATCGCCACATTTCTAGTTCCTAACAAACTTAGGAAGCCCATACCTTGTTTGCTTTTGAGGGACTCTAGGTAGATCGACAGTTTCTTTTCGATGGCCCATCTCATCACAGTGGAAACACTTTCCTTTGATGTTCTCTTTGGCCTTCTTTTTCATGGGTTTGGCCTTGACCCTATTTGGGCCTTCTTTTCATTGGACCCTTCTTCTTTTCCTTGCCCTTTCCTTGGGCTTAGAAGAAGAAGCTATATTAACTTCGGCCCATGAGCCTTAATATTCAATATTTCCTGTGCTCTGGAGGGTATTCATCAACTCATTCAAGTGTAATCCTTCTTTGTTGAGCTCATAGTCCAACTTAAACTGCTGAAAAGAAGAGTTTAAGCTATTGATGATCATAATCATCTGCGTATACGCATCCATATCCGCCCAATCATCTCAAACCTCGGTGACCGCAGAGATTACCTTCATCATGTAATCCCGACCGGTTCATCAAGGTTTCGTCTCGAGATTATGAAAGGTTTGGATAGCTTTCACTCTTGCAGACCTAGTCCTCACACCAAACATCTCATATAGGTGATGGACCATTCGCTTAGCATTTTCATACAAGCAATTTGCTTTTGCAACATGCCACCGATGAAGCGAGAATATAACACTTAGTAGTCTTGTCGACGATACATAGCCTTCATGTTGTTGGACTTGCTCAGAGTTGCATCTCCACTTAAAGGTGTAGGCTCATTTTCAGTTAACACCCATGAAATACGTTCATATTGAAGAACAATGTCAAGGTTACGTCTCCATTCATTAAACTTGTCTCCATTTTCCAATTTGTTATTAGTCAAGAGCGGGGTGAGTGGATTCATTTTGTGGTTGATTATGTACGAAAATATAAATTATTAAAACATGAGCATACTAGTCAACAATTTATGGAACTTTGTATAAAATCATGATGCATGTATGCATGATGATAGATTTAACAAAACTTAAAAATTAAAACATTATCTGACGGTTATTTTCTTATCTATAATGACTAAGTGACGGTGGGCCATCTTATCTATTAAAAGAAAAAGCGGGACCCTCCCACTCAAAAACTACCAAGCATCTCATGCTCAATTTTTAAGAAGCGTCTTAATTTAGTCCATACTTTTACCAATGAGCTACGGTGGGCGGTTTATTGATAAAAATGTTGAGTGTATAACCATTTGATTCATTCACTAAAGATACCTACAAATCATGCCTCGGTGGGAGGTCACATTTGCTATCATTAAGTGGACTTATCCTTAAGGAGATCCAAACCATGCAAGATCTAGGATCCATGCCCTCCGATGGGGAGTGACACTTCACCACATGCAAACGGGCCATCATTTGGAGACCGTGGACTCTCACAGGAGCATCCTCTCCCACTCAATCTTTTTGGGCTTTAAGTTTTAAATACCATCTTGTCTAGATGCAATTTATTATCCATCCTATATTGTTTCATTATATATCTCATACATAATAAATGCATGGCAAGGCCTAGGGTTGGCAATTTTCTAAATGACATGCAATCACATAATATCACATATTACAAGCATTCATTTCTCCATTCATCACATGAACTAATAAAGCCACTTTTGATTGTCCATCCTAGAAACATAAAATAATTACAAGCCTTTTAGGCCCAAAATATGCTTCTTCATCTTGGATCTTTCGCTTCGAACTCTTCACTAACATGATCCGGCCCATTCGGTAAACAAAATGTAGTGGCATTTATGAAATTAGAATTTTGTCATTTTGAAAAATAAAATTCCAGCACTAGATTTTTAGAAAACCAAATCTTTGTTTTGAAAAAAAATCCCAGCACTTGTTTTATTAAAACCGAAACTCATTTCATGAAAATTAAAAACAACACTTAGTATTTTAGCAAAACCAAAATTGGATTCTTTGAAACAAAAAACCAGCACTTGTTTTCCAATCATAACTGAAATATGATTTATTGAAACAAAAATTCCAGCAACTTAGTTTTCACAAAACTTATGCCAAAACACAAAAGGATACACCGAAAATTTTACCTTTCCATTTCTTCAATCCATGGCTGCTCCTTCTTCATCATTACATCAATTTGTACATTACAAAATCAAATAAAATAGAAAAAAGAAACCAAGGAGGAAACATGGTGATGATAGACCACCCTTCTTGTTACAACCAAATGAAGAAATCTTACAAGATAAAATTTAACTTCTATGGACAACCAAAAGAGCAACATACACCATATATATTTCTATCACATAAAAATATGCAGTATACATAAAAAGATTGCCAACCCATGCATCCACCATATAGGAACCGAAATCATGCATGAAAAACCTGGCTCTGATACCAATTGTTGGATCGGAAAAAGAAAGCATGCTTAGTATGTAACACCCCACTCCCTAGTGACCCGAACTCGACATCAATGGTGATATCCGAGTCCGTGTCCCACGAGGGTGTCGTGCTACATCACTCAGTCAGTCAAAACTCAGTATTAGCCCCTTTTTTTTCCCTTCACACACACATACACATTATAACAAATACGGAAACAATTTACATACACCATTCAATGGACTCGGGGCCCTTTTCATAAATACAATTAACTCCAGTCTGTTGATTTTACAAACTGACTTAAACAATAATACAGAAAATCAGAGAAATACACTAATGCAGACGCAAAACTGATCCCGACCTCTATCTTTTACTTGCTTACAGTACTCCCGTGTCAAACGGGGTATTCTTCAAGACCTGAAAAATAGATGCAAATTTTGGGTGAGTTTTGCGAACTCAGTGAGAAACCATCATCGATGGTTCACCCAATTCATGCATTACGCGAATAGCATACAAACTATCACAATTGCACAATCAGAATGTCATATGGCAATTTACAGAATTTTCACAACAGCATAATCAGAAAGAATTCAAAGCAGTATCACAAAAATGCAAGGCTTATTGCCTCTTTCCCAATCCAAAAGTCAATTTAATGCCTACTTACTCAAATACAGGACATTTTCCATTCTATTTCAGTGATTCAGTACTTTTCCCAATTTACAGTACAAACAAATACATGCATAACATTTTTTATTTCTTCCCATTTAGATTATGTGTTGTGATTTGGCGCTTGTCCGTCTCTAATCCGGCGATTAATCGGTGAGCCTATGGCCTGAATCGTCCCTTTTCGCTCATTAAGCATTGAGCATAAAGCTCGAATCGTCACTTCGGGCTCGTTAAGCATTGAGCATAAAGCTCTGAACTGTCCCTTTCGGGCTCGTTACGCGTTGAGCATATAGCTCTCGGTGGCAACTCCAGTCACAACTGTTATCAATTAATCATGTACATAATTCATTTATTATAATTCTACCACATCACATTAAAAATCAAAACCAATTTAGCGAACAAACAAGTAACACTTCAATATCAATTTTTCCATTCCCTCGGATCTTTGGTCCGAGATCTCAAACGTAATCATTCACAACAATTACACACAAATAGCACTTCGATAACAAGTTCCCAATACTTCAGACACCTATGGTCCGAAATCAATCAAAAGCAAACACACATAATCCCTCCATTATCTCCACATGGCATAACCATCAAATTTTCATCACATATAGATTGAGGAACCAACTAGGTTACTCACCTGTACTTTCGAGCTAATATCTGGAAGTCTCAGTAACGTCGGTAAATCGACGCTCCAAATGTGCCTCTATAATAATCAGAAAATATAATCATTACCATTTGTCCAATCAGAACTATTTAGTAATGCATATGAAGCAATTTGCAGGTACACAATGCATGTTCATGATATTCCCGGCCCTAATCCAAAATTTTCTCATAATAAAAATTTCATCTAAAAATTAGAAACCTATTGGCGCTGACGGTGCGCAATTCGGACCTCTATAGGTCCCCAATTAACAAAACAATAATTAAAGGCTCCATTACCCGGGGCCACGTCAATTTCTCATCTAAAATTTTTCAATTTCTCAGAAAATGAAATTAAATATTCACTGAATCCGATGCCTCAAGAATCAGGTCAATCGGACGTCGAACAGGAAAATTATTCACGAAGAAAACCAAAAGTCAACAATTACTAACCCTTATTTCCTTCTCTTTTTCCTGTTTTCCAACCGAAATTCAATCTATCATATCTCTTTCTACACATTTCAGAAGAATGCAAACTATACCTTGTTGGAAAGATAATGAAACCCTCTACAAGTTTCCTTTAGACCAGAAAAATCAATTTCATCCCTAAGGGTGTCAAAAGTCCCATTGAAGCTACTGCCCACACATTCACTTCCTAAAACAGAACAGTCATTGGAAATTCACTATCTTTCATTCTATGCAGTCAAAAATTGTACAATAAATGTGCTCATCAAAAGCACAATGTTATCTACAATTTTCATGAAACAACCCAAATTTCAATTCCCTTGCTAACTAGGTCAAATAATTCACTCAAGGTTGCTGTCCCTGAAATCACTCAATTTGAGCAGTAACTTTCTATCAATCATATCTCCCTGTACACAAGTCAGAACAATCAGGACTTTATATTCTTGAAAAGATAAATCCTCAAACTTCAATTCTTCCTGAAATAACCAAACTCCAATTCAGCCTCTAACAGTTTCAAATCTGTTATGCAAGTTTCTGACCTAATCAGCACTTAACATCACAATGTAGGTTTAAATTGTGAAATTCCATATCTCCCACATCGGATTTCCAAAACTTATAAGCCATATATCATTTTCAAGATCAATGTGTCATCTAGAACTCTTCAGTACATTTCCAACTCCAATTCAATTCATAAAAAATTACTAAAATTCCTCCAAATCCGAATGTGCACTAAATGTGCCAATCCAACTAGGTTTCAGTCAATGCATAAAAACAGCCAACACTCATCAGTCCCTAACTCCTACTATAAATATCTAAAAATTGCAAAATCAGTGACATTAGAAAGATAACTTAATAGGCTTCAATTTTCCATCTAATCCATTTATCCTAATTCCTTCTCAATTAATTCATAAAAATTTGCAAAACTCAAGGGTATGATTTCGGGTACTATTCATTCCAGTCATGAGCAGTAACTTTCCAAGCCAAATTGCACCCTCTTCAAGCTAACATTGGACAATGCTTATTTCACACAAAAATGTAGCTAACATCCCAAAGTTTAAGTGGCCACAAACCTCACCTCATTTACATTCCTACACAATTATTTATGCTAACAACAGTACAATCAGTGAAAACCATAATTTTCCAGATTTGGTGTTAACCTTAATTCTATCATTTCCAATGTCATTAACACATCATGAAACATCCAAATGAACACAAATCAGTTCTTATACCATTTATACATGTACTAGGGCTAATACACAAAAATTGACAG
Source organism: Erythroxylum novogranatense (assembly GCA_029891385.1). NCBI lineage: Eukaryota > Viridiplantae > Streptophyta > Magnoliopsida > Malpighiales > Erythroxylaceae > Erythroxylum > Erythroxylum novogranatense. The sequence continues at coordinate 31,381,636 of CM057225.1, read as the reverse complement.
CACTCAATGTCTTAATTCCTATGCAAGATTAGTCATCCATGTTCAATTCAAAATCAAGCCATAACCACTTCTATCCTAATTCTTTCAATTCATCCTTAACCTAGCTTTATACCCATCAATTCAAGCCATTATAGACATCAATTTAATGCATCAAGAATCAAAATAAATGCACTCTAACTCTCATTAAATGCATCTAACAACCATGATTCATCAACTACATAATCAAAGTGTTAGTAGTGTGCCCTAGGCTAATGGATATTTGTGATTCATGTATTAACATTATGACTTGTTAATGATATATTATGAGGTATTCCTTCATATATGCATGTATTTCATGTAATGTGATTTACATTCCATGAATAGTATTAGACTTATGTTATCAAGTATGTGACTTGATAGTAAAACCATAAGCGTTATAACACTATTCCAGACTGTCCTTGGTCGATCATTATTGGTGGAACAATAATGAATTAAGACTAGTATGTGTTCTGATTGATGATCACGTTTTACTGATCATGGATATGAGATATCAAATCAGAAACATAGATATATGTTAGAGAACATATATTGGACCGACCCACACAAAGAATACTACATGGTTTCATGTCATTAGTGATTCTTTATATGGTTTGACTTTAGTCCTTTGACTTGAAGTCATCATGGTTCCCTACATGAGGAATTTAGTGTTTTGATATTAGACTAAGTTATTTTTAACCGAATAACATATAGTCTTATGTTGGATACTAAATGAATCATGCGGAGGGATGTGAATGACGCAGATGGGATTTGTACCTCTCTTAAATGAGAGAGATATCATTTGGCCTCTTGACAAGTGTGATTGAAGAAATGCATGGCCGTGCTCAAATGAATTGATGAAGAGTCATCAATGTCATTTGTTATAATCGATCAACAGGGATCAAGAAACTATGATTAATCAAAGGTTGACATGTACCATGCCTTGTGATTAATCTTAATATCGTGTTACAAAAGGGTGAGCTTATAACCATGATTACTGAGTAAAATCGGATTATCGATCCTCATTTGATTTGGGTAGTCATAATGTCTTGCTAGAGGCCGCTTATGACTTATGGGCCTCGAAGTGTAATCAAGCCCATTGCCAACATCAAATGAGCCTCTGTGGTCGCACACAAAGAGTGATGTGATCCGGCTTATTCTCTTGGGCCTAATTTATTAGGTGTTGAATAAATATATTTAGAAATATTTATTGGGCTAGATTTAATTAAGTTGTCGGGCTTTTATTATATATATGATATAATGGGCGAAACTTAATAGGCCTGAATGAGATTAGGGTTTCTCTATAAATAGAAGCTTAGGTCTCATTAGGTTGAACGACTGTTGTCAAGAAACCCTACCGCCAAGAGAAAGATCGATGCGGCGTTCGAAAGGTTTTCAGGATGTGCTAGCACACTACTGACCGCATGCCGGATCGTGCATGCTCGTGTGGATACCGGTAGAGGACATTAGCGATTTGCAGTGTCTTGGAATCCGAAAAGAAGCAATCCATCCACGAAAATAAGGTATTTTCATTAATCCTTGTGTTTTCGATTATACTTGATAATTTTGTATGGTCTCTTCCGCAGCGTATTGTGAATACTCGGACCATATGCGATCCAACAGTGGTATCAAAGCCAGGTTCTTCTGTATAATCGATAATATGCATGTTTTGATTACATGTGCTCATAATTTTGGATGCATGATACGAATATGATTTATTTTCATGCATATTATTTTCGGATTGTTATTGATCGGAAAATTTGGAATTGAACATCAGATATGATCTGATTCTTGATAAAAATCTGGAATTGCGTTTCAGCTTTTGTTCTAATTTCTGGCGTTTTGGAAACGCATTACATGTTTTGCTTATCTGTGAATAAATGTTTGTTCTGGCTTCTACGTTTATTGCTTTTATACGATCTGGAAATTGTTCTGAAAATTCCTGAAGAAAAAAATCGAATGAGATTCGATTGGGTATTAAGAAAGGCGTAGGATTACTCCTTCAAAAACCCAAAATTATTCTGGAGCAAACCCAGATTTGATTTTGTGAGTCTTCCACGCTTCACCTTCGCAAATCCCCAAGATCCAGATGAGTACTCTCAGTTCTTGGATGAGAATGGCTTTGAGGCGGTGACGTCGACGTTTGTTGGAGAAACGTGGGAGTTAAGCATACTGGCTCTAGTCGTGGAATAAGAAAACCAAGAGGAGCAGTACCAGGGGCTTGTCGCATGCGTGCGTGGCTGAGGAGACGCTGGATCCTTACCAAGATTTTCACGAAATTCATTAGATGAATAAGAATGCAAAGACACTCTTTATTTGTCCCATCGATGAACAATAGTTTTGTTCATCCAAATGGCCTAAGTGGTCTTGCCCAGGTAGAAGAAAGGCACGTGGATGGTAAAGATGGACATTCATCTTTATTTATTTGTCCCATCGATGAATAGTTTTGTCCCATCTTTATTTATTTGTTCATCAAAATGGATTCAAGGATAATATACTAATAGTCACAAAATGAATAAGAAGGTGGAGAAGAGGCATGGGTGCGGCGGCAAGCTACTCTTCTTTAATTTTGGGGTTTCTTAAGTTGAAAAAAAGAGGTGTTTGGCAATAGGTTTAGGAATGGGTTTTGTTTGGTAATAAGTTTAAGTATGACATAAACTTAAAAAGGGAATAATTAAATTAGGAATAATGTATTCTTAATTTAATTAAATTCTAAACATAATTTTAAAATTGTTTTAAAATTTAAAAAAAATAAAATTCCAAAGATAATTATTTTTCTTAATTTGATTAAGATTAATAATTATATTGATTCATAATTAATTTTTTGGTTGGCGCTGCCTCACACCCAACAATGCTGCTTCCTTGACCTCGCGCCGCTAACCGGCTAGCGGGATCGCCGTGTTAGTTACGCGTGTTAGTTCGTTGCATGTCATATATTCTGGGTGATTTTACATGTGTTTATTTATTTTGAATATTTATATTCATGTGTAAATTACTATTCTATGCTTCTAATATATATATACTCAAGTATGTTATAGTATAAGATTAGAACTAGCATAGTACAAACACCCTTACTAATAGGATTAATGTAGAATTACCTCATGATAATTTCAAGTTTATATGTCTTCCATAAATCTTTACCAATGTTTATCTCTAGCTTATCCTTATGTGGGTTTTTGCCAAAGCAAGGCATGTAGGGATCATCTAGGGAAGACATTTGAATAATGGTGCTATTCATAGGTAAAATATGGTTAAACTTGACTAAGATATCAAAACGGTTTTGGGCTTAGGGCATAAGATTGGGTTTATACATACATGCAGTACATAAGATGTATTTTAACATAAGCCCATCAAGAGTTACATGTGATGTAATTGAAAAGAGTTTTCTACCTAAATAACTAAGTCTTGAGTGTTAAGCCAAAGCTTTCTTAGGACTTAGTGAAATATGGATCTTGCTTCTCCCATTCGTCAATTGAGGGTTATTTATTTGAGTGGGAGCTAATACCTCATAATATATGAATGTTGACCCTTGTTGCATAATTTTTGTAGATTATGGCTACTCCATCCACAAACCTTTTTATGCGATCTATCTTAGAGAAAGAAAAGCTTAGTGGAACAAATTTCCTAGATTGGTATAGGAACTTGAGAATTGTTCTCAAGCAAGAAAGAAAACTTTATGTCTTAGAAGAACCCATCCCTGAGGAACCACCAACAAACGCACCTAAGGCTCAAAAGGATGCTTACATGAAGCATATCAATGACTCTACGGATGTGTCATGCCTTATGTTAAGCGTCATGATCTCTGACCTTCAGAAGGATTTAGAGGAAATGGAGGCCTATGACATGCTTGCTCAACTGAAAGCTATGTTTCAAGAGCAAGCACGCCAAGAGAGGTTTAGAACCACTAAGGCATTGAATTCATGCAAGATGACTCCTGGCACACCCGTGAGTGCTCATGTTCTCAAGATGAAGAGTTACATTCATCATCTTGAGAAATTAGGTGCACCTGTTAGTCAAGAATTGGCAACTGATCTTATTCTATCATTTTTGACTGATGAATATGATTAGTTCATTCTTAACTACAACATGCATAATATAGAGAAGTCCATTGATGAATTGCATGGGATGCTGAAAACTGCTGAAGAGAACTTAAAGGGAAAGGTTAAGACCACCAATGAAGTTCTTGTGGTTCAAAAGAGAAAGGTTTTCAAAAGGAAGGGCATAGCAAAGAACAAGGTAAAGTACCCAAGTGCAAGTCCAAGCCCAAGCCTAAAGCTAAGACTAAAGGCACCCAAGGAAGGAGTTTGCTTTCACTGCAATGAACCTGGTCATTGGAAAAGGAATTGCAAACTCCATTTGGAAGAGCTGAAAGAGAGGTTATTTGTATTTCATTACTTTTTCAGATGATTTCAGTAGATATGGGTATGTCTATTTAATGAAGTACAAATCTGAATCTTTTGAAAAGTTCAAAGAGTATAAGAATGAAGTACAAAATCAGCTTGGCAAGAATATTAAAATCCTTCGATCTGATCGAGGTGGTGAATATTTAAGCCAAGAGTTTGATGATTATCTTAAGGATTGTGAAATCGTTTCACAATTGACTCCTCCAGGAACTCCTCAATGGAATGGTGTTTTTGAAAGGAGAAATCGAACTCTATTAGATATGGTTCGATCAATGATGAGTCAAACTGATCTTCCAAAATACTTCTGGGGCTATGCTTTAGAAACATGACATTCATATTGAACCGTATTCCTTCAAAGGTGCAGAAAAGACACTTTATGAGATATGGATGAAGGCGTCCCAATTTATCTTTTCTAAAGATTTGGGGTTGTGAGGCTTATGTGAAGCGTCCAATTGCTGACAAGTTGGCACCCAAATCTGAAAAATGTTATTTTGTGGGATATCCTAAGGAAACTAAAGGATATTACTTTTACATCTCATCAGAGAACAAAGTGTTTGTTTCTCGAAATGGTTTCTTCTTAGAGAAGGAATTTGTTTCCAAAGGAAACAGTGGGAGTAAAGTACAACTTGAAGAAATTCAAGTTTCACAAAATGACATTGAGCCTGAAAAGGAGATTGAAGCGAGCTCACAATCTGTTGATGAGCAGTCTTTAACAACACAAGGCCTACGTAGATCGATAGGATTAAATCATGAGCCCGAGAGATATGGATTTCTCGTTACTGATGATGATAATGTGATGCTCATCGATCATAATGAGCCCACAACCTATCAAGAAGCTATGGAAAGTCCAGAATCTGCTAAATGGTTGGAGGCCATGAAAGCAGAGATGCAATCCATGTATGACAGTCAAGTTTGGACTTTGATTGATCCGTCTGATGGCTTGAAGACCATTGGATGCAAATGGGTTTTCAAAAATAAACTCGACATGGATGGAAATGTGCACACTTATAAAGCAAGACTTGTTGCTAAAGGTTATTGACAAGTTCATGGAATTGATTATGATGAGACATTTTCTCCAGTGGTCATGATCAAATCCATTAGAATTCTTATTGCCATAACTGCATACTACGATTATGAGATATGGCAAATGGATATCAAAACGGCTTTCCTTAATGGAAACTTACTTGAGGATGTATATATGATACAGCCTGAGGGTTTTGTCCATCCTAAGAATTCGGGAAAGGTGTGCAAGCTTCAAAGATCCATTTATGGATTGAAGCAAGCATCAAGAAGTTGGAATCTTCGTTTTGATGAAGTTGTCAAAGAGTTTGGATTCATCAAGAATGAAGATGAACCTTGTGTTTACAAAAAGGTTAGTGGGAGTGCTGTTGTCTTTTTAGCTTTATATGTTAATGACATACTGCTCATTGGAAACGATATTCTAACCTTACAGAGTGTCAAGATTTGGTTAAGGAAACGTTTCTCAATGAAAGACTTAGGCGAGGCCGCCTATGTTTTAGGCATTAAGATCTATAGAGATAGATCAAGAAAGCTTATAGGTCTAAGTCAGAGTACATACATAGATAAGGTACTGAGAAGGTTCAGTATGCAAGATTCTAAGAGAGGATTCTTACCTATGTCACATGGAATCAAGCTTTCTAAGAAGGATTGTCCTACTTCAGATAAGGAGCTTGAGCGCATGAGTAAGATTCCATATGCATCTGCAATTGGATCTATCATGTATGCCATGTTATGTACTCGACCAGATGTCTCATATGCTATGAGCATAACAAGTAGATACCAATCTAATTATGGTAAGAGTCATTGGATAACAGTTAAGAACATCCTTAAGTACTTGAGATGAACTAAGGATATGTTCCTAGTCTATGGAGGACTTGAAGGAGAGCTAGTTATAAATGGTTACACTGATGCTGGTTTTCAGTCTGACATAGATGATTTCAGATCGCAATCAGGTCTTGTGTTATGTTTGAATGGAGGTGCAGTGAGCTGGAAAAGTTCAAAGCAAGACGATGTTGCTGATTCTACAACTGAAGCTGAGTACATTGCTGCCTCCGATGCAGCTAAGGAAGCTGTATGGATCAGGAAGTTCATTACTGAACTTGGAGTTGTTTCTAGCATTGCAAGTCCTATAGACCTTTATTGTGATAATAATGGGGCTATAGCACAGGTTAAGGAACCAAGCTCGCATCATAGATCCAAACACATACTCAGACGTTTCCATTTGATCAGAGAGATCATTAGAAAAGGAGACGTGAAGATATGCAAAGTGAGCATAGATGACAACATTGCTGATCCACTTACTAAGCCTCTTCCACAGCCTAAACATGAGAGTCTACGAGGTCTATGGGTATTAGATATCGGTGATTAGGCTAGTGCAAGTGGGAGATTGTTAGTAGTGCCCTAGGCTAATGGATATTTGTGATTCATGTATTAACATTATGACTTGTTAATGATATATTATGAGGTATTCCTTCATATATGCATGTATTTCATGTAATGTGATTTACATTCCATGAATAGTATTAGACTTATGTTATCAAGTATGTGACTTGATAGTAAAACCATAAGCGTTATAACACTATTCCAGACTGTCCTTGGTCGATCATTATTGGTGGAACAATAATGAATTAAGACTAGTATGTGTTACGATTGATGATCACGTTTCTTGATCATGGATATGAGATATCAAATCAGAAACATAGATATATGTTAGAGAACATATATTGGACCGACCCACACAAAGAATACTACATGGTTTCATGTCATTAGTGATTCTTTATATGGTTTGACTTTAGTCCTTTGACTTGAAGTCATCATGGTTCCCTACATGAGGAATTTAGTGTTTTGATATTAGACTAAGTTATTTTTAACCGAATAACATATAGTCTTATGTTGGATACTAAATGAATCATGCGGAGGGATGTGAATGACGCAGATGGGATTTGTACCTCTCTTAAATGAGAGAGATATCATTTGGCCTCTTGACAAGTGTGATTGAAGAAATGCATGGCCGTGCTCAAATGAATTGATGAAGAGTCATCAATGTCATTTGTTATAATCAGTCAACTTGGGGATCAAGAAACTATGATTAATCAAAGGTTGACATGTACCATGCCTTGTGATTAATCTTGATATCGTGTTACAAAAGGACTGAGCTTATAACCATGATTACAGGTAAAATCGGATTATCGATCCTCATTTGATTTGGGTAGTCATAATGTCTTGCTAGAGGCCGCTTATGACTTATGGGCCTTGAAGTGTAATCAAGCCCATTGCCAACATCAAATGAGCCTACATGGTCGCACACAAAGAGTGATGTGATCTCGGCTTATTCTCTTGGGCCTAATTTATTAGGTGTTGAATAAATATATTTAGATATATTTATTGGGCTAGATTTAATTAAATTGTCGGGCTTTTATTATATATATGATATAATGGGCCGAAACTTAATAGGGCCTGAATGAGATTAGGGTTTCTCTATAAATAGAGAAGCTTAGGTCTCATTAGGTTGAACGACACAACTGTCAAGAAACCCTAGCCGCCAAGAGAAAGATCGTGCGGCGTTCGAAGGTTTTCGGGACGTCTTAGCACACTTCTGACCATGACCGGATCGTGCATGCTCGTGTGGATACGGTAGAGGACATTAGCGATTGCAGTGTCTTGGAATCCAAAAGAAGCAATCCATCCACGAAAATAAGGTATTTTCATTAATCCTTGTGTTTTCGATTATACTTGATAATTTTGTATGGTCTCTTCCGCAGCGTATTGTGAATACTCGGACCATATGCGATCCAACACAAAGCATAATTAAAACTTAACTTAATCACTTACCAATTCAAGCTTCCACTCTTTCCCACTCTCCAATCACTTCACTTTCTTACTTCACTTCTAAAGCCCATACATGGCTATCACCTTCTTAAGCTCATATGCAAGTAAAGAGGACTCTTAAGGTTGGAGGAAATAAGAACACTTTGAGGAGAGAAACAAAAATTCGATGGAGAGCAAAAGAATGGGGATTTTCGGGTGATGAGGGAATAAGCAAGTAAAATGAAGTTTTACCCTCTTTCACATGAAGTAACCGTATATGTAGGATAGGAACAAATGGTGGAGGCATTAAATAGTGTGGGACATGTGTGAAGTTTAAGAAAAAGACAAATTAGGCTAAAAAACAAATTAATAAATAGGAATCCTAATGCAATTTGACTCATTCTAGTCCAATGGCCCTAATTTCAATCTCAAAATAATATATCCAATATTACAGTGCCATTGGATAGAAATTTTCGCTACCGAAAATCAACCGGTTCGCCACTTGGCGGTTTTTTTTTCGGTCCGGGAATTTTCTCCGAAAAAATCCAGAAAATTTCCTAAAAATCCCTTAAAATAGAAAACAATTTATGGCACACTCAGAAAAATTTTCCAAACCCATTAACCACGGTAATCTCAATAAAATTGTCTTAGGCACGTAAACCGGAAATGTCATGAATGCATGACCAGTATTTGCATGTGCACCATTGTGACTGTGAACCAATCCTATTATGCTTGAACACTCCTATGAAATCCCAATCTAGCACATCCTATGCCAATTTACTATGCTACCCTTCCAATTGAGAGTGGGATGTTACATAGTATGGAGAAACGATAGATTTCAAAACTTTTTAAGAAATCATCTTGCAGCGGAAGTAATATATCCAAATCAACATGCTAATCCATACATGATATGGTATAAGGATAATAAAACCAAGAACAAGATAAAAGGAATTACCGACTCCTTATTCTGACTTTAAATCCTCATTGCGCTATCCTCTCCTTCTTATATCCAAATCCTTTGCCTTTGAGTCTTTTCCTTTAGCAATCTATCTTCTTCCTTATTGTGGTATCCTCAACCAATTAGATTTACCACTTGTTCTTCAAGGACAACTAGGTTAACAAAATCCTTTGGTGGGAAAGGAGAAGAAATATTTGGAGGAGATTTTCTTAGAAGAAGAAGAACCAAAATTGAAACTCTTTCAATTCTTTCACTTAGGAATTTCGGTTCTACCTTGCATGAAAGGAGAGAATGTCTAAAAACCATGCAAGATATTGGACCCCGAATCTTTTTGGTAAGCTAGGATTATTAAATAAGGATTTTTGAATAATTATTCATTAGTAAAGAAGTTAAGAATTCTTGAAATTGAAATGAAATGGAAGATATGGTTTAAATACGAGATGGATTAATGGGGAATTAATTGACATGTTAATATGCTTAAGGTAAGGTGTCATGAAATTAGGTGGCATGATTTAATGGGATTCAATTGTTGTATTTTGTGGACTTAATTAGCATGTTAAGGAAATTTAATTAACATGTTGATTAGACTAAGACTATATGACATGGATTAAGTGTATTAAGGTGTTATGAAGGTTGTAAATGTATTAAGGGTTAAATGGGCCTTGGAATCAAGTTGGGCTTAAGTGGTGATGTAAAAAGAAGAGGATTAAAAGAGAGTAATGAGTTAGGTGGCATGAATTAATACAATTAAATGTGTTAGTTGAATTTAAGAGTTTAGAGTTAATTGGGCCTAAGAGAATAATGGGCCTAAATCAAATGAAAAGAAGAAGAAATGGTTTGGATTTAAGTGATTTAGTAGGATGAGAAGAAAGAAGGAAGAATAAATTGGGCTTTAGGTCCAAATGAAATGAATAAAGAAGAGAGGGTAAATGAAATGGGCTTAAGTTGTGGTAGGAAAATAAGAAGGGAGGAATTAAATGAAGTGGACTTGGGCTTGAGTAGAAAGAGTTAAATAAAGAAGGGAGGAAGAAGAAAAGAATAGGAGTTTAAATGAGACATTTGGGCTTGAGTCCATGAAGTGGAAATTAAAAGGAGAAGAATGGAAACAAGATGAAGAAGGAAGGAATTGGGCTTAAGTGAAGATGGGTTTAAGTGAGTTGTAGGAGAGGAAGAGAAGTAGGCTTGGGTTTGGGCTTAAGTTAAATGAAGAAGGGAGTATAAAAGAAGAAAAATAAGTGAGTTGCAGGGAGGAAGAGAGGAAAAAACGAAATTGAGAGGGAGAGAGGAGAGAAGTGTCGTAAATGGAGAAAGGAGGAGAAAGGAAAGAAGCTTGCTAGGGTTTGATTTTCTAAGAGAAAGAGTGAGACTTTGAAGAAAGTCCAAGAAGAAAAAGTGTGGAGGAAGGCTAGAGCTTCACTTTGAACCAAGGAATCACTTGGTTAGCTAAAGACTCAAGGTAAGTTCTTGATTTAAGGTTAAGTTTTTGTTTGGGTTATGGTTGAGAAAGCCTAGAAAATGAATGGGTATTGTGATTCCAAGATAAATTTCATGATTTGTGTTCTTAGGATTGTTGCATTTTGGATGTCTTTTGATTTGAGAATTGTGTTGATTTTGAGAAAAATGGTGAGAGGCAAGAGGAATGGAAAGCAAGGGAAGGTCATTGGAACAAGGTTTTCAAGCAAGGAATTATAAGGTAGGTTTTATGTTTATAGTTAAATAATGGGCCATTGACACATTTTTTCAAAGAAATTAAGAATATAAAAATGCTTTCAAACTCATTGTTTTTAAATGCCTTGAGAAATTGCTATCATTGATGTATAATGGTATGAATGATTTGAAAATGTTATGTGAATTGGATGATTGATGATTTGATATGCGAATGTGATTTTGTTGAGGAATGATGATGCATTGCATATGAAATGCTTTATGATCATGAAATGATTTATGAAAATTTGCATGATTTATGCAAAACAAGATTTCCAAGATTTTTTCCATAGGGCAATCAAGTTTCAAGACATGATTATATGTTATGTGGGTTAGGTTAAGTCCACCCAAGAAACGTCTCGTGCACGATGACCATGAAGAAGCCTTCGCCCGGCTGCCCGATTATGGCATAGGATGATCCAAGATACGGACTCCTAAAGATTTGCCCATATAGGCTCATTAAATGAGACTATATAGTTGCTAAGAATTGTGGACTTGCCAAACCATTATGATGTGTTAGGTTGTATGTGTTATATGATGTGAATTGTGACAAGTTGAATTACATTCATGATTTCATGAAAGTTTGAAAAATGAATGATTTGTGATTTCAAGAAAATGACAAGAGCTCTTAGTTTATGATTTCATGAACCTTTGAAAAATGAATGATTTGTGATTTCAAGAAAATGACAAGAGTTTTGAAGAAAACAATGTTTTATGATCCAAAGGAAATTAATACGGAAATGGACTTCAAAAAACTGTTTTGTTCATTATTTGGTTATAAGCATAGAACCTTCTGGCTCCCAAGCTCACCCCCTATTTTCCCAATTTCTAGGTTTTAGCAAGAAATCAAGTGGAAGTGGATCAAGACGACTTGTGCTTGTTTTATTGTGTATTTGAAGTTTGGTTATGTAAATGTATAATTGTAATTCATATGAGCAATGGAATAAGGTAAATGAGATATTGTTATTGGTCTTGGAAATTTGGCTAGAAATGCCAATGAAATTGTAAAACTCTTATGTATGATGATTAATGCAATATGGACTTGAGTATGGTTGTGAATGTACAATTGTATCATTGTATAGCTTGGATATGATTAGATGATTAAGAGTGCGGTTGTTGCCTTGATTTGAGTTTGGAGTTACTTTTGGGATTAAGTTATGTTATATGAGGTTGCATGTTGAGTTTTATGCAGGTGGAAGTATTAGAATTGAAAATTGGTTAGTTGCATTTTCAAGGAAGTCTTGTCAAATTTTTCTAAAATTTGACGAACTTCGCTTCAGATTTAGAGACCCATTGGAGATTGATTTATATTGGGAAGTCTTCGTGAAGATTGTAGTAGAAGTTCAGATATTTCTAAGGGTATATCATTTGTCTCATTTGGACTTAGGGTTAAAAGTTATGAGGTGAAGAACACATTCGATCCTTTGCTCATTTAGCTACATTACTGTTACATTGGTCTTTAAATGAGCAGTGTCCTTTGAGTGGCTTTTTTCCTTGATTAATGATGGATTTAGCTTTTGCATCCTTCATGAGAATTGTTGTTCATCTTTTTATCTTTCCATGGAGGTATAGTATGCACATATTGGAGCTAGGAATAAGGAGTTATGAGGGTTGAAAGATGATAGTCTCAAGTGAATCGAAATTGGTTTTAAGATTTGGAGTTTTGGAAAAATGGCGTGTCCATTAAACGGACATGGAAGTCCGTTTAATGGACAGATATGGGTCAAAAGGACCCCTTGTTATGTGTATGTCCGTTAGACGGACACGGATGTCCATTAAACGGACTTTCTCGGACGAATTGGCACACTTTTGGCCGTACGTGTCCGTTAAACGGACATGCCTGTCCGTTTAATGGACAGCTACGGGTCACCTTGGGAAAAACGTGTTTTTGACAAGTTTTGAGGCCGAATCTCGTTTTGAGGCCTCTAATACGAGTTGTAGAAATTGATGTTATCTTTAAAATGACGCTAGAAAGAATGCATTTAGATATTTGTAGAAAAAGTTATGGCAATCGCGCCAAAAGCGTTTCAATTGGATTTTTGAAGTGAGCATTGTCTATTGTTTTGGGCATAAATCCCTCATACGACCTCCAAATGAGGTGAGGCTTAAACCATTGGATTTATAAGACATATATCTTCCTTGATAGAAAAATTGGGATTATTTGGAGTTAAATTGAGAAATTTTGCATCAAAGTAAGTTAAAGGCCGGTTAAGAGAGCATGTTTTCGGTATGAACTCTTTTAGGTTTTTGGAGTGTATCTTGAGTTATATAACTCCGATTGAAGCAATTCTTGTCTTAAATTAAACAAGAGTCATAAGGCTATGGGTTACAAGAGAATTTCAAATGAATTTAAGATATTGAGTTTTTCAAATTCGGTGAACGCGTAGTGGAAATAAGTTCAAGTATGATGATTAGGTACATGGGCACACTAAGGGACTTTGGTAAGTAAATATTGGGAGCGTTTTGAGCATGAGAATGAATTCATGATGTCTTTAAGGGTTCAAGGGATTAAGAATGAAAAAAAAAATTTATAACCCTTCAAAGTAATACGCACGCTCAGGTTTCACGATTTTAAGCAATGGGTTCCAAAAACGGGATCCAACAGTCGGGATTCGATCTCCGGGTCGGGTTCCGACACAAGAACCCTTTCTTACATCTCAATTTCGAAATATGCATAAATGGAAAGAGTGAGAGGCATCCAATGCATCACTTCTTACATTAATCACTCATCAAATAGCCAATAAATGAGACTTACTTCATTTATCTTTAAAATGGCTATTTGAAAAGACCATAACCTATAATTGAATACCCATTTCGGTTTTGGCAAGAAGAAAGAAGGAAGATGGTCCATCTAATGCACATCTTTCATCTTTAATCTAATAAATGCAAATAAGTTACATGCCAACATTAAAAGCCAACCATTAAACCATTTAATGGTAAGTTCATAACTCCATTTAATAATGATGAACCATAATAAAGACCATCTTTATTTAGTATTTTAATGTCAAATGTGGTTACACATCTAACCTAACACAATTTCGAAATTGCTTCTTTTCCATTTAAAAAAATTGTTTTAATATAATTAATCTAATCAATTACATTAAACCAAAACAAGCCCATTTCTAAATGAACATATGGGCTTCCAATTAACCATTAATTAGTATAAGTCCATCATTCAATTATGGACTTCTAAAGCCTCAAACTACTTCTTACTTAGCTTGATAACCTTCCTTAAAGCCAAGTGGGGAATCTTATTGGACTTTGATAATTCAAGCTCCAATAAGCCCGTAAATAATTCAATCTCATTGGAATTAATTCTAGCTTATTAACTAAATGTCATTCCACTAAAGACAATTAGTTGAACTCTTGAATTATTAAATATTATGAGAATATGTCCAATTGCAAACCTTATTTAGAACCTTATTATAGCCATCCGCACAACAAAGGGTAAAATTACCGTTTTGCCCTTATGTTGGTTTTTCCTTCTAGATCTCTCATTTTACTTTATATGGTGATTAACACATAAGATCTCATCTTAGTGTTAAGACTTGATGGGTAGCTAGTCCATCAAACTATCTGGCGCCAGCTTAATCACCAAATCTCCTTAAAACATCTAGAAGAGATGATAACACTATAAACTCTTTATTTGAGTGAATGTTCACGATACATGTTTCAATTAATAATTCCAACATGCAGACATTGGATTAATACCTATAAAATCCATTCCGATCATATCAAGAATTATAATGAAACACATATGAGTTCACCACTCATCAAGATTGGGGTTCATAATAGCGAATGCTTAAGTTGTATGTTTTAAGATTAAAGTAACGCCCACTTTATTCTTAAAAACATACTTGATTCAATTCATTTAATAGTGTCATTATCGATAGTCTACTACTATCATGATATGAAACTTATCATTCCCTTTAAGTAAACTCCTTTACTTATATGGAGATAAATCGCAACACTACTGATCTAAACCATAATCAAACGACCAACTTGATTATTCAACTGTGAATCAATTAATTCAGATTCTAATAATATACATGTTTCTCATACATCTCTATGTGTATGTATATTACTTACAAATGAATCTTGGTACCTTATGACCAGATATATAATGCTCATACAGATAAAACCAAACTCTTTTGTTTTATTAATAATAAATATTTTCATTACAAAGCAGAATGAAGAAGATAAAGTTACATGTAAATACACTTGCTTTCCAGGGCACTATATTTACATAACTCCAACACTTTGAAATATCTAAAAGATTCAAAATTATCTTAGCTTGATTCTTCACCAAATGAAGAGATCTTTAGCTCAATTGGAAGCTCTTTTCTTTCTCTATTTGTTTCCTTTCTTGATCAACCCCAAAATCTCTCTTATAGGCTAGGGAAATTGAAACCCTAACTTGTTCTCTCTTCTTTCTCTCTGTACTTCTCCCTCTCTTTTTTTAATGAAATTCTCTCTATTTTCTCTAGAATTTTCATTCTTCTCTTCTAATTCCTTCCATTCACGTGTTTCTACTTCATTTATAGGCAAGACAATACTTTTTCTTCCAATTATGCCCTTCATGATTGAGAATTGTCTCATTTGCCCTTCCATTTATGCCCTATGTCTTCTATACATAAGTGCCTTGCCAAAAACACCCTTGATCATTCTAACATAACACTTTCTTCTATAACACTCTTCTATATTATCTTACGTTTCCAATGACACCAAAAGCATTCAATTTGGATCATTAGTGTGAAAGTTATACTCCAATATCTCCGGATTGCTTTTATTTCAAGATAGTACCCTATACTCAACTTCCATCCCAAAATTCAAACTCTTAGAGTCTGATTTAGAATTTGATTTCTTCATATAATTTGTAACCCTATGTTTCTAGTTTACCATAAAACACAATTTTTCTCATTTGGACCTCTACAGATCCATAAAACATCAAAATACTGAAGTATATTCAGTGAGATAACACTAGTTCATATTATTGAAGAACACACTCACTATACCCATCCCACTCTTTTCACTAAATCTTTCTCCATTAGTTTCATATGACTATGATTCTTGGTGGAGATGTAGGACAATGTCTCAAGAATCCAATGGCTTAAGAAGCAAGTCATTTGGAAGTCTAGAGGATAAGTTATGGTCAAAAGAACCTAACATGTTCATATCTTTACTCATATTGTACATGCCTTGGAGAAATTGCCATAACTCTCACTACAGATATCAGATTGACTTCATGTTTGCACTAATAGAAAGAGGAATTCGTGATCTACAAATTTCATGAACACCTTGAAGACCAATTCTATCTTTTAACTTCTGCATTGTCTCACTTTCATTTCATCTCATTTTTCATCGTCTCATTTCTATCATCTCATTTCTATCGTCTCATTTCTATCGTCTCATTTCTATCATCTCACTTTTGCATATTACTTCTTACGTCTCACTTCTTGTGTCTCACTTTTGCGTCTCACTTTTGCGTCTCATTTTTACATCTCACTTTTTACGTCTCACTTTTATGTCTCAATGACTGGCCTGGTCCCTCCTATTTCTACCCTCCCTGGGGCTTGCAATTGTGACCCCTCTTGCCTTGTTGCTTAGGAACAATCCTTGATCTTGTGTCCCTTATCTCTATATAGGAAGCATGCTCCAAGTAACTTAAAACACTCTCCCCTGTGAAACTTTCCATAATGCTCACATTGGGGGTTCATGTTCCTGCTCCTCTCTGTCCTTCCCGTGCCTTCCAAACTTGAGGCTTGCCCTATAACTGCCCTTGCCTGCTTGCTCCTAGCTGAGGCACTACTTCCCACCTCACTCTATGTGTGGAAGATCTTCATACCCCTCCCAGACATTGGAGCACTCACCCCTTTCTTGGAAAACTACTCCTGATTCTTCCGCTTTCTACTCACTTCATTTCTTATATTTTTTAGTTTTTCAGCCTAGAGTGCAGCATCTACTAACTACTGGTAATCACAGAAGTTATGGATCAAGATTTTCTCCTTGATCCCCAAATGGAGACCTCCCTCAAACTTGCAGCACTTATCTGTTAGATTAATGTCCTAAAGGCAATCGCCTTTAGCGCGTTTTGTCAATAAATAAAGAAAGGCATATTTCATTAATTTGATGTTCATTATTTATGAATGGATATTGATCTATAAGCAAATTAATGAAGTCCTTGATATATGACATAGCATGAAGGAAATTATGATGTGATCACACTATTGAGATTCCTATCATGTGCAATTATGTAAGTATCTAAATCATCCCTAGTCATACGATTACTGAGACTGGACATCGGTAATCCTGAAAGACTAGCACATCTCAAGCTCCTTGATTTGATCAAGCAGTGGATCTCAGAAACTGTACATATGAGATATTTAGGGTTGAGATGTGGATGCTTACTAGAGGCAGTAAGTACATTGGTTGACCTGCTATGAGATCATCACATGGATGTACTATTATAATGTCAGTGATAATCTCATCATAGTAATGGTACAAGCATCCTTAGACTTGAGGTACTCAAGGATATCTTGGATGCTGATTCTGTGCTTTGACTCCATTCCTTGTTGCCTCACAGAGGTCGCTCATAGGGTGGTGATTGGGTATAGTTTGAGGTATTCGAAGGTAATTGAGTAGCCAATAGAGGATTCACCACTTCTGTGATAGCAGAAGATGATACCCATGGCCTCTTGTCAGGGTCATTACTTGGAAATCTCTGATCAGAGTACATATGTCATGAAGAGTGTCTTCGTTGACATATTTAGTATTAAGTAATGAATCCCAGGACAAGAACTGAAATCACTTGGACTAGATTTGCCATACTCAGTGTTGGATCCCGTTTCCGAGACCCAACTTCTTACACTTAACACTTGAACCTCACTGCTTAAACACTTGATCATGGGCACTCTTGAATAGAATTCAAATCGAAAGAAAACGATAACAACAAGCTGAAACGGATCACATAATGAAATGGGAATCAGACACATGAATTGGAATAATAAGTGAAATGAAAAAAATGTGAAGCTGATAGGATCGAATACAAATGTGAGACAAAACGGTCAATTGAAACTGACATTTCAAAATCCCGACATCCGAGGAGATCAATGAACTCTTGACAACCTTGTGAAATGGAAACGGATAGGATTCAAGCTTGGAATTGAAACATAAATATGAAGTCAAATGGGCGCTTATACACTTAACATGATCTCTCATAGGATCAAATACTATTGGGAATCCAAACATACAAATGAAAAGAGAACGACTAGCAATACAAGTGTCCGACATCCAGGAATAGTTGTATCTTAACGAAGCGTTGCGTTGGAATACCTTAGACTGGACCTATCCGAAAGTCGATGTACATTTTTTTTTCTTTTTGCCTTGCTTTCTTTTGCTTTTTATCTATAACTCATACTAAATCTCATCTTACTTGATTCTTCTTATTCATCACATTATAATTTGCATTCCTTATCATACTATCTCATGCTCATGCCAATTAATCCATAAATACATATACCATTAAAAATCCGGCAGCATAACGACTGCACTATAACCTATCCAGAAATCTGCAAATAGAACAATTCACTTCTAATAACATCACACATACATCATGATCAACCGGACCCTCCGTCCGGGATCTCAGTAGAAACGCAAACCTAGATTCTCAACCACTTCTAATCATTTTCATAACAATTCATAATCATCACATTTAAACTTATATCCCATCATCCAGTACATTCATCCATATCTAAATATCCATACATATGTCCCAATTGCATTCATCATCTCAATCCAATTAATATACAAAACTAAATTGTGCAATTCATAACTAATACACATGTGCTAATTCCATAACTCATGACTGAAATTCTTATACAATTGCATAATCCCAAAATAATACATTATGAATCGAAGGCTTACAATATTCTAATGGCATTCTCAAGCCATAGACCATTCCCAATAATCTTAAAACAAATACACAGTTGACAAATCATGTACAACTCTCGATGTCTTGACGTCTTTCATCCAATCTCTGCATGAATACCGGAGATGGGGATGAAAGGGGGGTGAGCTCGGAAGCTCGTGGATAACATGTTTATTAAACAAATAATAAGCAAAAGTATTTTCAAACCTTTCTTTTCGTTGATTGAAACCAGTGAAGGGTTATTTCTCAAAAGCTTCTCAAATTCAAAATCTTTCATAAAGCTTTACAAATAGTTTTACAAAACTCTCATAGTTGAAAAATCCAATTTCTCATTTTGTCAAACTTTCAAACCATTGAACACATGAAATGCATTTCACATATATGCAGCATATTCTAAACAAAGTAAAACATATAACACACCAATCGGTTTGGGTCGGTCCAAAAACAGGACGTACTGCACATTCCTGCAAAGCGGTCCTGTGCAGCCGTGAACAGGACGTACTACACTTTTCCGCATAGCGGTCCAGTGTAGCCGTGAAGGGAGTCCAAAAACGGAGCTCCTATGCCACTAGCGGACAGCCGGGAGAAGGCTTTAAAACGAGACCAATGCACTAACTCCACATGAAGGACCTAACCAAACCCACGTAACACGTATTCATGCTTGAAAAATTCATATTGCCCGAAGGCACTTTCTTGAAAAACTTGATTTCATGAGCATGACACATGTATACACTTCTAGCATTTCTTCAAAATTTTCAACTCATCACTTATGCAGCAATATTCAATTATTTCAAACAAAGTAGACAATTGCAAATCATCTAAAAATCGTGTCACACAAATTCTCATATTTTAACTTTCAACCAATTAAACACAATGAATTCAAACAGGTATTTCAACTTGATAAAATCATTTGAAAATCCATTGGGTAAACAATCCATAAGCATTCCAAAAGTGATTGATTCAATCATTTGCAAACCAATGGCTTATAAAAAAAACAACATTTGTAATTTACTTATAACTTGAAAAATAAACATATTACCCACCTTTAATTCCATGCCATAAGCTTGCTCCAATCCTCAAGTTGATCTTTCCTTCACTCTCACTTCCAACTTAAAATCACCTAAGCCCTAAACCACCCAATCCAAAACATTCTCATTATATTTCTCAAAATTGATGTCATGATTTACAAGCCCATAAGATTTCTAACCTCTTTATATCATAATCTTCCACACAATTTTTACTCATATACTTTAGCATAAATTTCAAATCACTTCTCATCCATAAATCAACATGACTCAAAGTATAAACACTAAAATTAACCTCATATATAACAAACCCATAACCATCTTAGGATAAATCAACTCAAAACTCAAGAAAACTCAAACATTAAACTCATCTCTTACCTCTTTCTCTTCCCATTTTCGAAAATCCTTTTTTCTTGGAGGGTAGATCTCTTCTCCTTCCCTCTTTTCCTTCATGAATCCATGGAAAAACAAGCTTGAAGAACTCATAAATCTTCCTCTTCTTTCTCCTTCTTCTTCTCTCCCACGATCCCCTCTCTTCTCTCTTCCTCCTTCTTCTTTCTTCTCTCTTCTTCTGGAAAATTCGTGTCTCCTCTTTAGAAAAACGACAATCCCTCTTTAAATATCAACCAAGTCATTTAATGAGGTATAAAAGACCCTTTTGCCCCTTGCTTATAAGCTTTTAACTCAAAACCTTAAGTTAACTTCCTGTTTTGCCCCTGAATATCTCTTTAAGTTATGCTCACTTTTGGAAAAAATTTTCTCACATCTAAATGAGGGAATTTACTAAAACTTCCTTCTAGAGAATTGTTCCTCTATGTCTTAGCTTCATAATGCCTCAAGAATCGTTCAATTCGGAGCACTATATCAAAAGTTATAGTCCAAACATGTCGGACATATCATTTTACTAACACAGCTTCTAGAATTCACTTCCTTCCACAAATAAACATTCTTAAAGGCTAAAATGAATTTTCATTTCTTCATAAAAATTGTAGCCCCATGTCTTAACTTTATTTCTCCTTAAACCTTGCTTCAATCGGATCTCCACAGATCCCTAAATTCGCGAAATACTGAACTATGTTCATAAATTTCCTGTATCACTTTGATTCAATTAATCTTACTCAATTAAATCTCTAAAATTCATAATTTTCACATAATCATGAACTTCATTGTCTTAGGGATCCAACTCTTCGAGAACCGAGTCATTCGGATGTCGGACGGAAAAGATATAAGCAAATGATGAGATAGGGTCGGATGAGGAAGGAAAAAGGGCAAGCTCAGAATGAGGCAAAACATTCTGATTATCATATGATTCAATCAAACTTTTTCAATTTTACTCCAATTGATGCAAATTTTTATGGAGAGAAAGATACATATGTTAGGGATCCAATGCTTCAAGAATCGCCTCAATCCGAGGTCGGATACATGAGTTATGATCAAAACAACTCGACATGTTCAAAACAGAAATCAATTTGAAACTCTTTTGGCGCAAATACCATAACTTTATTTACAAATATTCAAATGACTTCGTTCTAGTGCCATTTAAAAGATAAGATCAATATCTACAACTCGTGTTACAGGCCTCGAAGCGATATTCGGCCTTAAAACTAGCGAAAATCTCAAATTTCTCCAAGAGACCCGTAGCTGTCCGTTAAACGGACAGGCATGTCCGTTTAACGGACACGTACGGCCAAAATGATACCAAAACATTCGAGACAGTCCGTTAAACGGACAGGCATGTCCGCCTAACGGACATGTGCAAGGGGAGGGGTCTTTTTAACCCGAGGCTGTCCGTTAAACGGACTCCCATGTCCGTTTAACGGACATGCAAATTTTCAAATCTTTTTAATCTTTTTCCAAAGCTTCTTCCATCAAAACTAACTTCATAAATACTTATAATCTCTACATAATTACTCATTCAAAGGCCTAAACACTTCATAACACTTCAAGCAACAAATTAAATTCATGAACTCCTCAATTCCCAACTAAATTGATTCATCAAAATCACAAATCTCAAACATTCATCATAGCTGTCACTAACATAAATCTCATATAATATCATAACTTGTATCAACTATAACTCTTAACTACGATCTCGGAATCTTGCATTCTTAGTCTCGTTGGAAAGATAAAAGATCAAGCTACAACTTCAAGGAAAGCAACTTTGGCCAATTCTAAATCGATTATTCTCTAATTTCCTTTAAATCAGCATATACACTTAACATTCATCCTAACTTCACTTTCTTAAATACACATCCTTTAAAACAATTCAACTATCATTTGAAATTCATCCAAATCTCAGCCTCAATTCATATGATTTCTTACATTCAATAGCATCTATTCATTCATAATCTCTTGCTTTTCCATAATGTCTTACATATCTAATCATGATTCATGCTTAAGGCTTCTCAACCCATCAACATTCATAAATCACATTTCCTCATCTATAACACAAATCACATACAAAACACTCATTTACTTTCATTTGTTATTTCTAAATTTTCACTCTAAGGTTTGGGGCCCAACATTTCTCCCCCTCTTAAAAGAATTTCGTCCTCGAAATTCATACTTAAGCAAACACCAAGTAATACATTCTCTTCACTCATGTCTTCCAAATGATCCTAGTCATTCACATATTCAAATCCCTACTACACATATTCATCAAGTTTTTCATCTCTTATATCGTATACTATCCATATCATATTCACAATCCAATAAGTTTTATCATAATTTCACAAGTACATAAATTTAACTCCTGGTTCAAATCTTCCTTAGTTCTCTCATAAATGCATATTCAAAATCAACAACCCAAATCATCTTTAAATGCTACTCTCATTTTCATTTTCATAAACCTAATATCCCTCAAATGCTTATCACATCCCTTCTTATCTCATTCACAATTGTTCTCTTCTTTATAAGATTAAATCATCACTATTATATCAAACACCTATTTCTTCACATATGCCAATGATCCCAATCAATCTCAATCTTTTTAACTTCTACTCATGCATTCCTATCATCAAGCTCATCTTTAAGGATTCATATACTCATCTCACATATATTCAAAGTCTCATCATCCTAATTCATCATGCCTTTCTGATCTCATCTTCCATTATCATAATCCTAACTCAATAATAATTCTTCATTTTAATCAAACCATCATATAGATTCTTCCAATTATTCATAACAAAGACCAAAACATCATGTTCTCATGCTCACTAAGTCATTTCTATCTATTCAAACACCTTTCAATATCTTATACATATCACTTATATACATACGCCCCAGTAAGATCCTATTACTGGGCTCTGATACCATAAATTTTGGATCCCGTTTCCGAGACCCAACTTCTTACACTTAACACTTGAACCTCACTGCTTAAACACTTGATCATGGGCACTCTTGAATAGAATTCAAATCGAAAGAAAATGATAACAACAAGCTGAAACGGATCACATAATGAAATGGGAATCAGAAACATGAATCGGAATAATAAGTGAAATGAAACAAATGTGACGCTGATAGGATCGAATACAAATGTGAGACAAAACGGTCAATTGAAACTGACATTTCAAAATCCCGACATCCGAGGAGATCAATGAACTCTTGACAACCTTGTGAAATGGAAACGGTTCGGATTCAAGCTTGGAATTGAAACATAAATATGAAGTCAAATGGGCGCTTATACACTTAACATGATCTCTCATAGGATCGAATACTATTGGGAATCCAAACATACAAATGAAAAGAGAACGACTAGCAATACAAGTGTCTGACATCCAGGAATAGTTGTATCTTAACGAAGCGTTGCGTTAGAATACCTTAGACTGGACCTATCCGAAAGTCGATGTACATGGCTCAATGGTAAGAGGCGTCCACGTAAAGTGGGACAAAACCCTGAGGTCTTGGGTTCGAGGAACTAACTCACCCAGGCGGAGGGACAATCTTGATTAAGGTTGTGGTGCGTGGGTGGGCTTGCCCGATATGTGCATCCGTGGACCCAACATTAAAGGTGCCTTTAATGTTGGGTCCACGGGATGCACATATCGGGCAAGCCCACCCATGCACCACAACCTTAATCAAGATGTGTCCTCCGCCTGGGTGAGTTAGTGCCTCGAACCCAAGACCTCAGGGTTTTGTCCCACTTTACGTGGATGCCTCTTACCGTTGAGCCAATATGGGTCGGGCTTGCCCGATATGTGCATCCCGTGGACCCAACACTCAGTCTAGTAAGAGTTGACACTTTGCCCATACTCATAACCAAGTGGGGTATAGCATGGTGAAAGGACGAATTGCACGGTAATTGTCTATGGAAAGGTTCGTGATATGGTCCATGATGAATATATGTTTATTCGTCAAACCAATTACTTTCCGGTCAATTGGGGGTCATGATGTGTTGCTAGATACCGCTCATGACTTGCTTAGATTAAATGTTGATCTAAGTGGCCAACATAACCAGGAACCTAATGGGTCACACGCATAAGAGTGTCTCGGAGAACTCGTAAAATAGTTTTGAACAGAGTTCCAATATATGGAGAGCAAAAGGATTAAATGGATCTCGATGAGATCGAGATATGTCCCGATGAGATCGCGACATCGATATTGCTGAAAAACGTTTCCGGGGGTTTTTCCCATATCGGGACCCGGTAGGCCGGTAGGACCGACCCCAGTGTGACTGGACCACTTCAGCATTTATTTATATATATATATAATTAATTAATTAAAGAATTAATTAATTAATATATATATATATATAAGTGTACACGTTGATGGAAGGAGAAGCTTCCTTTATTTGCTTAGTCATTAATGTATTTAATGACTAAAAGACAAAAATAATAAAAGATGAAGAGAGATCATCGTTGGTTATGATATAAGAAGGAAAATGAAAGAGTTTCTTCTCCTTCATTGAAGTTCTTCGTGGGTTTTGCAAGAAAGAAGAAAAAGGGTTTTCATCTTTCAAGCTTTCCATCATCTCTTCATCCTTCAAGGCTTCTTCATCTCCTCTTCATCGTTTGTTTTCAAGCTCTCCAAGGAAAAAGGTAAGAGCTAGCACTCTTTAATTTGTTCTAGCTATTCCCGGGTCAAAGGGTTTGTCCCGGTTAGGTTCTCCGATCTCTGCGTGGATACCGTTAGAGACGGTCTCCTTTGGTCGTTTTGGTTTGGTTTTTTTATATAGACACATGGATCCTGGCTTTCGGGAAGGTCCTGGAAAAAAAAATTTTGTTTTCCGCACCGTGGGCATGTGATGCTCACACCGGGATTTTCCTACAGTGGTATCAGAGCCACTTGTGTCTTATATAACGAAGAAACCATGACTAGGTCGGAGTTCCCTATTGCTTGTGACGATGATGCATGTTGATTGAGTGAATTTCGAATTCAATTTAGAAATATAGTTTTCGAAAGTTTCTTGCCCAGATATGTTCACAAGATGTTGTTACATAGGTCTGTGGAACCTCGGGATTTATCAATGTGATTTGATATGGTCTTGCTAATTTATTCCCTAATGTTTTGGTTGCTGTCTTTGTGCACATTCCTTGAACAGGCATGCTTATAAATTCGAGAATAAATTGTAGAAATTTTTTTTTTCGGATTTTCTTTAACCGAAATGTCTCTAAGATGTTTATTAGTGTCTATGAGAAAGGAAAAATGTTTTCGAGGTGATTTACTATTTATTTGAGAATTTATTGTGTTCTGTTGAGAATAACTGTGTTGAAGAACACAGATTCTACATTGGCTTAGTTGCTGAGGTTGAATGAGTTTTTGAAGGAAATAAATCCTGAAAAAATTCATGGAGCATTTTGTGAACGTTTTGTAACCTCTGTAATTTTCTCAAAATTTATTGAAATTGTTTCAATGAGTTTTTCAAGCAAAAGACAAAGCTTGGCAGTTTTGAGAAAGTTGTTGGAGCTGTTTTGTTTGAAATAAGAAATTTTGTAGATTTCAGTTCCAATGCCTTGGATCATTTAAAAATGTGTTACATTGATTTTGCATGCTTTCCAAACTGATTTTCTTGAAATTGGGTTTCCAAACAATTTTCGAATGCCAAATGTGTCTCATTAACGTCTCGTTAGTATATTCCCTTATCTTGATTGTTTTGGCCGTCACAAATTTTGTGACCAGTGTCGAAGTAGTCTTGATAAAGTGTATGTAGGAAAATCCCGGGGAGTTCATCACATGAACATAGTGCGGAATTTAAAATTTTAAGTCCCGGGACATTCCCGAAAGCCAGGATCCAAGTGTATGTACAAACAATCAAACCATAACGACCAAAGGAGACCGTCTCTAACGGTATCCACGCAGAGGTCGGAAAACCTAACCGGGACAAACTCTTTTGACCCGGGAATAGCTAGACTAAAGAAAAGAGTGCTATCTCTTACCTTAGCCTTGGAGAGCAAGTGATTCAATGATGGAGGAAGAGATGAAAGATGAAGCTTGAAGATGATGAAGAGCTTGATGGAGAAAGAAGCTTTGAAAACAATTTTCCTTTCTTCTTTCTTCAACCCACGAAGAACACTTCCATAAGCCTTAGGTTTTAATTCAAAACCTACTCTTATTCTTCATACGAGCATCATCATCTCACCTTTTTTTTATTTTGTCATTTTGCCATTTAATGACTTTAATGACTAAGCTTAATGGAAGCTTCTCCATTCATCCTCTCCTCCATCCACGTGACACACATATATATATATTAATTATTTATTTAATTAATTAATTAATTATATATATATATGTATATAAATTACTAAAGCGGTCCAGTCACACTGGGGACGGTCCTACCGGCCTACCCGGGCCCCGCCGGCGAAAAATCGCCGGAGACCCTTTTCAGCAATGTTAATGTCGCGATCACATCGGGACATATCTCGATCTCATCGGGATCCATTTAATCCAATTGCTCTCCAGATATCGGATCTCGTCCAAACTATTTTACTGATTCTCGAGTCACTCTTATGCATGTGACCCATTAGGTTCCGGTTATGTTGGTACTTAGATTAACACTTAATCTGAAAGCAAGTCATGGCGGTATCTAGCAACACATCATGACCCCAATTGACCGGAAAGTAATTGGTTTGACTAATGAAACCATATCACGAACCCTTCCATAGACAATTATTGTGCAATTAGTCCTTTCACCATGCTATACCCCACTTGGTTTGAGTATGGGCAATGTATCAACTCTTACTAGGCGATCGATCAAATCTAGTACAAGTGTAATCAGTTCTCGCCCCTATGACTCATTACTTTATATGTCCATGAAGACCTCTTCATGACACATGTATCTTTCGGCGCAGAGACTTCAAAGTAATGATCCCGATAAGAGGCCATGGGTATCTCTTCGCTATCACGAAGTGGTGAATCCTCTATTGGCTACTCAATTACCTTGAATACCTCAAGCTGTACTCCAAGCACCACCCTATGAGCGACCTCCGGAAGGTAACAAGGAATGGAGTCAAAGCACGTAATTAGTACTCAAGATATCCTCGAGTACCTCAAGTCTAAGGATACTTGCACCATTCTATGATGAGATTATCAACGACATTTGTATAGGACATCCATGTGATGATCTCATGGCAGGTCATCCAATGTACTTACTACCACTAGTAAGCATCCACATGTCAAATCTAAATATCTCAATATTTACGGTTTTACGAGATCCACCGCTTGATCCAATCAAGGAGTTTGACATATGTTAGTCTATTCGGATTAACGATGTCGGTCTCGTTAATCCTATGACTAGGATAATTTAGATCTTGACATAATTGCACATGATAGGAATCTCGGTAGTATGATCGCATCATAATTTCCTTCATGCTATGTCATATATCATGGACTTCATTAATTTGATTAAATATCATTATCAATTCATAATAAAATGAACATCAAATAAATGAAATATGCCTTGCTTTATTTATTCATAAAGTCCATACATGACTATGAACAAAATGCGCTAAAGGGATTGCCTTTAGGGCACTACTCTAACAATCTCCCACTTGACCTAAAGCCAATCGCCTTGGTATCTAATACCATAAGCGAGTACATGAGAATCAAAATACTTCTGTGACAATGGCATTGTCAGCGGATCGACAATATTCGCTCTGGAATTCTCTCTATCAGGACATCACCTCGAGCAATGATCTCCCGAATCAAATGGTATCGGCGGAGTACGTGTTTGGACCGTTGATGAGACCTTGGTTCCTTTGCTTGCGCAATAGCTCTATTGTTGTCACAATACAACTGTATGGGTCCATCACAGCTAGGAACCACACCAAGTTCAGTAATGAACTTCTTGATCCAAACGGCTTCTTTTGCTGCATCCGATGTTGCAATGTACTCTGCCTCGGTCGTTGAATCAGCAGTCGTCTCTTGCTTAGAACTCTTCCAACTGACTGCTCCTCCATTCAGTGTGGCGTAACTGATTGGGACACGAGTCGTCCTTATCAGATTGAAAACTGGCATCTGTATGCCCGCTTACTTGGAGACTTCCATCTCCATATATCAAGAAAACATCCTTAGTTCTTCGCAAGTACTTTAGGATATTCTTGACAGCCACCCAGTGACCCTCACCAAGATCCGATTGGTATCTGCTCGTAACACTTAGAGCATATGATACATCGGGTCTCGTACATAGCATTGCGTACATGATAGATCCTATTGCAGATGCATACGGGATCATATTCATGCGCATCCTCTCATCCTGTGTCTTAGGACACATGGACTTCGAGAGTGTTATCCCATGAACAATAGGAAGAAACCCTCTCTTGGATTCCTCCATGCTAAACCTCTTTAGCACCTTGTCTATGTACGTTGACTGTGAAAGACCAAGCAACCTCTTCGATCTATCTCTATAAATCTTTATCCCAAGGATATAAGTTGCTTCTCCAAGGTCTTTCATGGCAAATTGTTTGGACAATCAAATTTTTACTGATTGCAGCATTGAGACATCGTTTCCTAGTAACAATATGTCATCTACATATAACACAAGGAATACGATTGCAGTTCCATTAACCTTCTTGTACACACAGTGTTCATCCGGATTTTGTGAGAAACCAAATTCTTTGATTGTCTCATCAAAACGGATATTCCAACTCCTGGATGCTTGCTTCAATCCATAAATGGATTTCTGAAGCTTGCATACCTTTTCGCCATCAGCGGAAATGAAGCCCTCAGGTTGTGTCATGTACACATCCTCAGCCAGATTTCCATTCAGAAAGTCGTCTTCACATCTATTTGCCATATCTCATAATCATAATGGCGCAATGGCTAAGAGTATCCTAATGGATTTAAGCATTGCTCGATGAAGGTCTCGTCATAGTCAATTCCTTGTCTTTGGCGAAAACCTTTAGCCACAAGCCTTGCTTTATAGGTAATCACATTACCATCCATGTCGGTTTTCTTCTTGAAAACCCATTTGCACCCTATAGGTTTTATCCTTGGTGCATCAACCAAAGTCCATACTTGGTTTTCATACATGGAATCCATTTGATTTCATGGCACGAAGCCATTTTTCGACTCAACTCTTGTAACCTCTTCATAGGTGGTAGGCTCATCATCCTCTATGAGCAATACGTCATTCTGTTCACTCACGAAATCCATATCTCTCGGAAGCAGGCGTATCCTACTTGACCTACAATTTCGTGTGTAGTAGAAGGTTGAGCTGTTACCTCATTTGTATGAGTTCTGATTTTGAGTTCGGCGATTGATCTGCGTCGTCAGAGCATCTTGAACTTCTTCAAGCTCAATTTTGCTCCCCTTGTCCTCTTTTAAAAGAAATTCTTTCTCTAAAAGACAGCATGCCTTGAAACAAACACCTTTTGTTCCTCAAGAAAGTAGAATTGATATCCCTTGTTTCGTTAGGATATCCTACGAACAAACACTTGTCGATTTTGCTTCAAGCTTATCATTGCGTCCGCTTACATAAGCAGGACAACCCCATACTTTCAAATGAGAAAGATAAGGTTTCTTGTTAGTCCACATCTCATATGGAGTAACATCAATCGACTTTGATGGAACTCTGTTTAACAAGTAAGCAAATGTCTCAAGTGCATACCCCAAAAGGATTTTGGCAATTGTGTAAAGCCCATCATAGATCGAACCATGTCCAACAAGGTTCGATTTCTCCTTCTGCCACACCATTATCTTTGTGGTGTGTAAGGAGGAGTCCACTGAAATAAAATCCCATTATCTACGAGATAATCCAAAACTCTTGGTCTAAGTATTCACCACCACGATCGGATCGTAATGTTTTAATACTTTTCCCAGTTGGTTTTCTACTTCATTTCGAATTGTTTGAACTTTTCAAACGCTTCAGATTTGTATCTCATTAGATACAGATGCCCATATCGAGAATAATCATCGATAAAGGTAATGAAGTAATGGCAACCACTTCTGGCATGGATGGACATCGGACCACATACATCTGAATGTATTAGATCTAATAATCCAGTCGCTCGTTCACCCTTTCCCTTAAAAGGTAACTTAGTTATTTTGCCTAACAAACAAGATTCACATGTGTCATATGATTCATAATCAAATGACCCTAAATTTCCACTCTTGTGGAGTTTAGCAATGCGTCTCTCATTTATATGGCCAAGGCGACAATGCCATAAGTAAGTTGATTTTAAATTATCTCTTTTATGTCTTTTAGCGTCATTGACATTCATAACCGGATGTGACATATCTAATATGTAAATACCATTGCATAATGTACCAGTACCATAAAGCATTCCATTTGAGCTAATAGAACAACCATTGTTACCAAAAGACAAATGGAAACCAGTTCTATTTAAACAAGAAACAGACAATATGTTCTTTGTTAACACGGGTACAAAATAACAATCATCCAAGTTAAGTACAAGCCCACTGGGTGTAAGTGATAAGTCGACTTGTACCATGTGTAAGTCGACTTACACATGTTCGGTACCGATAAGTCGACTTGTTCATTCGATAAGTCGACTTGTTCAAATCGAGATTGTTTATTTGTGCCCTAAAGGCAATCCCTTTAGCGCATTTTATTCAAAGTCGTATGCGGACTTTATGAATAAATAAAGAAAAGGCATTATTCATTAATTTGATATTCATAAACATTGTTTATGAATTGATTGGATCTTTAATCGAATTAATGAAGTCCATGATATATGACATAGCATGAAGGAAATTATGATGTGATCATACTACTTAGGTTCCTATCATGTGCAATTATGTCAGTATCAGAATTCTCCCTAGTCATAGGATTAATGAGACTGGACATCATTAATCTAGATAGACTAGCACATGTCATATTCCTTGATTGGATCAAGCAGTGGATCTCAGAAACTGTAAATATGAGATATTTAGAATTGACATGTGGATGCTTACTAGCGGTAATAAGTTAATTGGATGACCTGCCATGAGATCATCACATGGATATCTTATCTAAGTGTCAGTGATAATCTCATCATAGCAATGGTGCAAGTATCCTTAGACTTGAGGTACTCAAGGATATCTTGGATACTGATCCTGTGCTTTGACTCCATTCCTTATTGCCTTCCAGAGGTAACTCATAGGGTGGTGCTTGGGTGCGACTTGAGGTATTGAAGATAATTGAGTAGCCAATAAATGATTCACCACTTCGGATTAGCGGAAGAGATACCCATGGCCTCTTGTCGGGATCATTACTAAAAGTGGCCAAAGCATGTATGTCATGAAGAGTGTCTTCATTGACATATAAAGTAATGAGTCCCGTGACGAGAACTGATATCACTGGGCTAGACTCGGTCTAGTGAGAGTTGACACTTTGACCATACTCATAACCAAGTGGGGTATAGCATGGTGAAAGGACGAATTGCACAGTAATTGTCATGGAAGGGTTCGTGATCCGGTTTGTGATGAATACATCAAACCGATTACTTTCCGTCAATTGGGGTCATGATGTGTTGCTAGATACCGCTCATGACTTGCTCAGATTAATTGTTAATCTAAGTGGCCAACATAACCGGGAGCCTAAAGGGTCACACGCATAAGAGTGATTCAGAGAATCTGTAAAATAGTAATTGGACAGAGTTCCAATTATGGAGAGAAAATGGATTAAATGGATCCCGATGAGATCGAGATATGTCCCGATGAGATCGCGACATCAATATTGCTAAGAAAGATTTCGGGTCGCTTTTGATCGGGGTCGAGTGAGGCGGTAGGACCGACCCCAGTTTGACTGGACCTCTTCAGCAATATATATACATATATATATATATGATTAATTAATATATATATATATATATATATGCAACGTGGATGGAGAGGAAGCTTAATTTGGATAATATATAAATATATATATAAGAGGCTAACGTGGGCAAGATGACTCACCATTAGCTTTTAAGTCTTTTAATTGTTAAAAGACAAAAGGAATGAGCAAGAAGAGTCCAGATGATGATCGTGGCTTTTGAGTTAGAAGATGAAATGGTTTTGAGAAAACCTATAAGAAATTTGTTTCTCTCATCATCGAAAAAGCTCTCCTTCATCTCATCTCTTCAAGTTTTCTCCAAGTCTTCTCCATCAACGTTGATCCAAGCTCTCCAGGACAGAGGTAGGCTCTAGCAGGCTTTAATCTGTTCTAGCTATTCCCGGGTCAAAGGGGTTTGACTCGGTTAGGTTTTCTAATCTCTGCGTGGATCACCTTTAGAGATAGTCTCTTTTGGCTATTTAGGTTGATGTCTTCATACCGATACCGGATCCAGGATTCGGAAAGTCCTAGGAACAAAATTTTTTGTTTTCCGCTGCCGGTACATGTGATGTACCTCCCGGGATTTTCCTACAGTGGTATCAAAGCGTCTGGTATCCCGTATGAAGCTAAAACCTAAGCGAGATCAGAAACCCTAATGGAATTTTCTGTTGATGCATGCTATCTGTTCAGATTTCGAATTTATATTGTGATATGTTTTTCGAAATTTTTCTGCCCAGAATTGTTCATAACATGTTAGAGAATATGTCTATGAAATTTGAGAATTTATCGATTTGATTTGATATAGTTTTGCTAATTAATTCCCTAAAGTTTCGGATGTTGTTTTGTGAAACGATTCTGGAACAGGCAGTAGTATAAAATCGAGAATAAATTCTAAAAAAAATGGTTTTTCGGATTTTCCTTCACCTACATGTCTCTAAGATGTTAGTGAATGTCTGTGAGCATGGAAATTGGATTTCAAGGTGATTGGATATTTATTCACGAATTTATTCTATGCTGTTGGGAATTGCTGTGCTGATGAACACAGATTTTGAATCGGTTTTGTTATTTAGGTTGACTGAGTTTTTGATGGCCTAAAATCCTGAAAAACTTCATGTAGCATTTTCTGAACATTTAGTAACCTATTTAATTTTCTCATGATTTATTGAACTTTTTTCATTGATCATTTCGAGCAATGTACAGAACTGGACAGTTTTGTGAAAATTGTTGGGACTGTATTGCTTGGCTTGATTGAGTGTGCTTTTTCAGTTCCAATGCCTTGAACCATTTTTAATGTGATTAAAAATGTGTTATCTTGATGTAATATGATTGCCAAACTGAATTGCTTGAATTTGCTTTTCCAAGAATTTTCGGATGCCTAATTGATCACAATAGCGTCTCGTTAGCATCTTGCATTATCTTGTTTGTTTTGACCGTCATATTTTTATGGCATGTGCTGAAGTAAATTTGATAATGTATGTGCTAGCTAGAGATGCTTAGGATGATAATTAGGGTGTTCCTAAATTATTTGGAAATTAATGAGTTTTGACTCATTTCAAGCTTTTCATATGGTTTGACCATATAAGGCTTTCATGGTTCAATGAATTGTTCATTGATACATCAACTTACAGATATTACCCTAGGTATAATGGTATTGTGAATTGGAATTGCATGGATTGAGGAATTAGCGATTAGATATAATAGCAATCTCCTGGATAAGTCGACTTATATGGGACATAAGTCGACTTGTTCGCTTCATAAGTCGACTTGTTTTCCGGATAAGTCGACTTGTTTTTCGGATAAGTCGACTTGTTTGAAGAATAAGTCGACTTGTTCAAGATCTCAGTATAAGTCGACTTGTAGTACCATGTAAGTCGACTTGTTCACGGCGAGATGACATAAGTCGACTTGTGTCACACAAGTCGACTTGTGTGTGTGTAGAAGCATAAGTCGACTTGCATTTGATGAAAGTCGACTTGTGGCATGCATAGGTTGGATGATGGATGATTATAAGGATTGATTCAATGTGATTGATGAAACCTAAATCATTCCATATAGTCCTGGTGACTATTATCCTTCAGCTTGGAGTCGAGAACCCGAAATCCCTCCTCGGAATATGAAAACTAACGCCTTCCATTAATATGGTAAGAACCAGAGTTCTTATAGGGTTGGGTTGTTGAGCTAACCTCAAGCTCACTCTATACGGATATGTTCGAACCATGAAAATAAAATTTTCGGATTAATGGGTTGGTTTTCACTGGAAGCGTTGATTTGTTGAGCTAACCTCAAGGTCAACGTGGACAGAGGCGAAATTGGGTAGCATACATCAGATGTATGCGTATCAAAGAGTTGATACCCAATGTAAGTGCATACATCAACAAGTTGATAAAGACCGATCGATAGTTGTGTCTAAGATGTAATTGGTATATCCGATACCTCCGAGACATAAGGTGGCTTGTTGGGTAAACCCAAGGTCATTCTTAATGTCGGTTATCGATGATACAATTGGTATGACCGATACCTACCGATTGACCTAAGTTGTGGCTTGTTGGGTAAACCCAAGGTCACTCTTAGCAATGTCGGATATCGACCCACTAGGACATTATGTCACTTTGTTTCTCCGGATTCAGAAGAGGGTTATGGATTCTAGGAAACTAGTGGGAGCCATATGCATATCATGCAAGTCCTTATGATCACGCAGCAATTCTATTATATCATTCCTTCTCTCTATCGCTAGGTTGATTGAAGAAGTCTTTCAGATGAATTTACGCCTCTATTCGGACCGAATTTTCTTGATTGGCTAAGGAATGGGAATTGTTCTTAGATCCGAGGAACTGGATACGCCCTAGATGTTCCACTTCCGATTACTTGCCGTCGATGCTTCGATAAGGATCGTAAAGCATATTGTAAGCATCTAAAGGACGTTGATATGGATACTTGCTTTATGCTTGCCTCGATGTCACTAGAGTGCAGAAGAAGACGAGTCCATGGATGCTCACTCTATAGTATTTCATCTTAGGGAGCTGTTTGATGAGTAAGTTTCGATCGAAAGGTTCGAGACCTCAAAGCGCCTCTTCACCATTAAAGATGGCTCGAGGATATCTGTTGTGCAAGATGCCACGAAGATGAATGGCTATATTGAGAGATTGGTCGCCTTAGGATTGGTAATGGATTTTGAGTTAAGTAGAGACTTAATTCTAGTTGGATTGTCGATGGTTATTCACGGTTTGTGATAAACTATCGGATAAACCAAATATCCACAACAATTCTGGTGATCAATCTGCCAAGACAAATGAAAGGAGCTATCAAGAAGGACGGCAAGCAAGTGCTAATGGTGGATGCTTCTTCTTCTAGTTCAAAGAAGAAAAGGCCAAGA
This sequence comes from Erythroxylum novogranatense, assembly GCA_029891385.1. NCBI lineage: Eukaryota > Viridiplantae > Streptophyta > Magnoliopsida > Malpighiales > Erythroxylaceae > Erythroxylum > Erythroxylum novogranatense. The sequence goes on along the minus strand of CM057225.1, from coordinate 31,346,213 downwards.
AACCAAAGGAAGTGCCATCAAGGAAAACCAAAGATTACGCCCCAAAGGATTTTGCTTTCATTGTGGCAAGTCTAGCCACCAGAGGCTTAAATCGTAAAATCTATCTCGAGTCCCTGAAAAGAAAAGGCACCAGATGCCTCTACTTCTATAAATATGTTTGTCATTGAGGTAAATACTATTCCTGATCCAAACATATCGGTATTTGATACCGGATGTGGCTCATACATATGAAATGATATGCAGGGCCTCAGGGACAGTAGAAAGCTCATTCAAGGAGAACTAGACCTTCGTGTAGATAATGCAGCAAGAGTTGCTACATTAGTCGTAGACACTTATGTCTTGTTACTCCCTAGTGGGCTTATATTCAAATTGGATGATTGACATTTTGTACCTGTTTTAAACAAAGAACATATTGTATGTTTTATGTTTAATTAGAGCTGGTTTCTATTGGACTTTTAGTAGCAATGGTTGTTATATTAGTTGCAATGGAATGCTCTATGGTACTCGTACATTATGCAATGGAATTGACATATGAGATATGTCATATCCAATTATGAATGTCAATGACGCGGAAAGACATAATCGAGATAATTTAAAATCAACTTACTTATGGCATTGTCGGCTTGGCCATATAAATGAGACATGCATCGCTAAGCTCCATAAGAGTGGATGTTTAGGGTCATTTGATTATGAATCATATGACACATGCGAATCTTGTTTATTAGGCAAGATGACTAAGTTATCCTTTAAGGGAAGGGTAAACGAGTGAATGGAATATTAGACCTAATACATTCGAATGTATGTGGTCTGATGTCCATCCATACCATAAGTGGTTGTCTTTACTTCATTACTTTTATCGGTGATTATTCGCGATATAGGTATCTGTATCTGATGAGATACAAATCTGAAGCGTTTGAAACGTTCAAATAATTCAGAAATGAAGTAGAAAACTAACTTGGTAAAAGTATGAATACATTACGATCTGATCGTGGTGGAAAATGCTTATACCAACAGTTTTGAATTATCTCAGAAATAATGGAATTTTATCTCAGTACACTCCACCTTACACGCCACAGCACAATGATGTGGCTGAAAGGAGATATCGAACCTTGTTAGACATGGTGCGATTGATGATAGGTTTTGCACAGTTTTGGGGGTATGCGCTCGAGACAGCTGTTTACTTGCTAAACAGAGTTCCATTAAAGGCAGTTGTGGTTACTCCATATGGAGATATGGACTAACTGAAAGCCCTATCTTTCTCATCTGAAAGTTTGGGATTGTCCTGCTTACATGAAGCGGACACAGTCAGATTAGCTTGATGCAAAATCTGATAAGTGTTTGTTCGTGGAATATCCATTCTACCTTGCTTAGGAACAAAAGTTGTTTGTTTCCAAGCATGCTGTTTTCTTAAAGAAAGAGTTTCTTTTACAAGAGGACAGTGGGAGCAAAGTTGAACTTGAGAAGTTCAAGATGCTCGAACAAACATAGATCAAGCGTCAATCAAAGCAGAACTCATATAGATGAGGTAACAGTTCAACCTTCTACTACACACTAATTTCCTAGGTTAAGTAGGATAAGCACTGCTTCTAGAGATAAGAATTTCTTGTAAGTGAGCAGAATGGCGATTGCTCATATGAGATGATGCGCTTACTACCTATGAACAGTTACAAAAGTTCGAGTCCGAACATGGCTTTGTGCCATGAAATCAAATGGATTCCATGTATGAAAACCAAGTATGGACTTTGGTTGTTACACACGAAGGATAAAACCCATAGGTGCAAAGGAGTTTTCGTAAGAAAACCAACATGGATGGTAATTTGATTACCTATAAAGCAATGCTTCGTTAAAGGATTTTGTCACGCATAAAGAGTTGACTATGACAAAACCTTCAGCCCCGTAGCAATGCTTAAATCCATTAGGATACTCCTAGCCATTGCCACTCATTATGATTATGAGATATGGCAAATGGATGTGAAGAAAGCTTTCCTGAATGGAAATCTTCCCGAGGATGTGTATATGACACAACCAGAGGACTTCACTTCCATTGATGGCGAAAAGGTATGCAAGCTTCAGAAATCCATGTTTGGATTGAAGCAAGCATCCAGGAGTTCGAATATCCGTTTTGATGAGTCAATCAAAGAGTTTGATTTCTCACAAAATCCGGATGATCATTGTGTGTATAAGAAGGTTAATGGGACTGCAATCGTATTCCTTGTGTTGTTTGTAGATGACATACTGTTACTAGGAAACGATGTCTCTATAATGCAATCAGTTAAAATTTGGTTGTCCAATCAATTTGCGATGAAAGACCTTGGTGAAGCAACTTATATCCTAGGGATATAGATTTATAGAGATAAATCAAAAGGTTGCTTGGTCTTTCACAATCATCGTGCATAGATGAGATGCTAAAGAGGTTTAGCATGGAACAATGTTATGTGACGAGGTCCGATGTATCGTATGCTCTAAGTGTTACGAGCGATACCAATCGGATCTGGTGAGGGTCATGGGTGGTGTCAAGAATATCCTCAAGTACTTGCGAAGCACTAAGGATGTTTTCTTGATCTATGGAGATGGAAATCTCCAAGTGAGCGTACATTCAGATGCTAGTATTTAATCTGATAAGAATGATTCTGAATCACAATCAGGTTATATACATTCACACTGAAAAGCGTGGCGATCAGTTGGAAAAGTTCCAAACAAGAGAGGACTGCTGATTCATCAACCGAGGCAGAGTACATTGCCGCACGAGATGCACAAAGGAAGCGGTTTGGATCAAGAAGTTCATTATCGAACATGATCCGTCCCTACCGTGATGGGCCCATAGGATTGTATTGTGATACAATGGGGCTAGTCAGCAAAGGAACCAAGGTCTTATCGACGATCCGAACTCGTGATTCGCCGATTCGGGAGATCATTAGTCGAGATGATATCTCGATAGAGAATTCTACATAGCAAAGTGTTGTTGTTCGCTGACAAAGCCATTGTCACGGGAGAATTGTGATTCTCATGGACTCGCTTATGGTATTAGATACTAAGGCGATTGGCTTTAGGTCAAGTGGGAGATTTGTAAGTGATAAGTCGACTTGTACCATGTGTAAGTCGACTTATTACATGTTCGATACCGATAAGTCGACTTGTTCATTCGATAAGTCGACTTGTTCAAGGCTCGATCGTTTATTTGCGCCCTAAAGGCAATCCCTTTAGCGCTTTTATTCAAAGTCGTAAGAGACTTTATGAATAAATAAAGAAAAGGCATTATTCATTAATTTGATATTCATAAACATTGTTTATGAATTGATTGAATCTTTAATTGAATTAATGAAGTCCATGATATATGACATAGCATGAAGGAAATTATGATGTGATCATACTATCGAGATTCCTATCATGTGCAAATATGTCAAGATTCAAATTCTCCTAGTCATAGGATTAATGAGACCGACATCATTAATCCGGATAAACTAGCACATGTCATATTCCTTGATTGGATCAAGCAAAGGATCTCGTAAGCGTAAATATGAGATATTTAGAATTGACATGTGGATGCTTACTAAGCGGTAGTAAGTTCATTGGATGACCTTCCATGAGATCATCACATGGATATCTTATCTAAGTGTCGTTGATAATCTCATCATAGCAATGGTGCAAGTATCCTTAGACTTGAGGTACTCAAGGATATCTTGAATACCGATCCTGCTTTGACTCCATTCCTTGTTGCCTTCAGAGGTAACTCATTGGGTGGTGCTTGGGTACACTTGAGGTATTCAAGATAATTGAGTAGCCAATAAAGGATTCACCACTTCGGATTAGCGTAAGAGATACCCACGGCCTCTTGTCGGGATAATTACTAAGGTGGCGGCATGTATGTCATGAAGAGTGTCTTCATTGACATATAAAGTAATGAGTCCCGTGGGCGAGAACCGATATCACTTTGGCTAGACTCGGTCTAGTGAGAGTTGACACTTTGACCATACTCATAACCAAGTGGGGTATAGCATGGTGAAAGGACGAATTGCACAGTAATTGTACATGGAAGGGTTCGTGATCTGGTTCGTGATGAATACATCAAACCGATTACTTTCCGGTCAATTGGGGGTCATGATGTGTTGCTAGATACCGCTCATGACTTGCTCAGATTAATTGTTAATATAAGTGGCCAACATAACCGGGAGCCTAAAGGGTCACACGCATAAGAGTGATTCAGAGAATCTGTAAAATAGTAATTGGACAGAGTTCCAATTATGGAGAGCAAATGGATTAAATGGATCCCGATGAGATCGAGATATGTCCCGATGAGATCGCGACATCAATATTGCTAAGAAAGGTTTCGGGTGTTTTGCATGCAAGGGGCCTAGAGGCCGGTAGGATCAACCCAGCTTGATCGACCTCTTCAATATATATACATATATATATATATGATTAATTAATTAATTAATTAATATATATATATATATATATATGCAACGTGGATGGAGAGGAAGCTTAATTTGGATAATATATAAATATATATATAAGAGGCTAACGTGGGCAAGATGACTCACCATTAGCTTTTAAGTCTTTTAATTGTTAAAAGACAAAAGGAATGAGCAAGAAGAGTCTAGATGATGATCGTGGCTTTTGAGTTAGAAGATGAAATGGTTTTGAGAAAACCTATAAGAAATTTGTTTCTCTCATCATCGAAAAAGCTCTCCTTCATCTCATCTCTTCAAGTTTTCTCAAGTCTTCTCCATCAACGCGTTGATCCAAGCTCTCGTGATGTAGGTAGGCTCTAGCGAGGCTTTAATCTGTTCTAGCTATTCCCGGTCAAAGGGTTTGACTCGGTTAGGTTTTCGATCTCTGCGTGGATCACCTTTAAAGATAGTCTCTTTTGGCTATTTAGGTTGATGTCTTCATACCGATACCGGATCACAGGATTCGGAAAGTCCAGGAACAAAAATTTTGTTTTTCATTTGCCGGTACATGTGATGTACCTCCCGGATTTTCCTACTTCGGGAGTGTCAAATATAAGTCCCTACGGCTAATGCAACAACTCTTGCTCCATTGCCAACACGCAGTCCATTTCTCCTTTATGAGTCGCCCATCGTCCCTCGAGGCCTCGCATATCATTGCATATGTGTGAGCCGTAACCGGTATCTAATACCCATATATTATGATCGTAAAGCAGTATAACCTCAATGACAAACATACTCGAAGAAGTCGAGGCATCCGATGCCTTCTTTCGCTTCGTTCTTCCAGATAGACTTTGCAATTACGCCCAATGACCGTCTTACCACAATGGAAGCAGTACCTTTTGGTGCAGTCTCTTTGGTCTTCTTCTTGCCTTTCGCTGCACTTCCTTTCGCTTCGAGCCTTTTCTTCTTCTTTCCTTTTCTTGGAAGCAGAGGAAGAAGAACCCACCAATAGAACGCCTTGCTATCTTGCTTGACGACTTGTTTCATTGCTTGGAGCAGATTGATCAGCTCGGGAATTGTGGTGGATATTTGGTTCATCCGATAGTTCAACACAAACTGTGAATAACTATCTGACAAGCCAACAAGAATTAAGTCTATACTTAACTCACAATCCATCACAAAACCTAAGACGGCCAACCTCTCAATATAGCCATTCATCTTCAATGCATATTGCACTGCAGATGAACCAGGAGTCATCTTCGTTGTAAAGAGCAACCTTGAGGTCTCGAACCGTTCGGACCGAGCTTGCTCATCAAACAACTCTCTAAGATGAAACACAATCGTGTGAGCATCCATTGACTCATGCTGCTTTTGCAGCTCAGGTGACATCGATGCAAGCATAATGTAGGTGGCTATGTCACTGTCTTTTAGATGCTTACGATATGCCTTCTGATCATCATCAGAAGCTCCTTCAGCAAGTGGATCCGAAGCGGAAAATCAAGGATATATCCTAGATCCTCGGATCGAGAACAATTCTCGATTACGCAACCAATCAAGAAAATTTGGTCCGATTAATTTGTTTGAGTCCATTAGTATGCGAAGATTCACATCGGCCCACATCTTCAACCAACCTAAACATAGAGAGAAAGAAAGTTAGAATAGAATTAAATGTATGATCATAAGGACTTAAATGACATACATATGGCTCCCACTAGTTTCAACAGAATCCATAACCCTCATCATGAATCCAAGAAACAAAATGGCACATTGACCTAGTGGGTCGATATTCAACATTACTAAGAATGACCTTGGGTTTGCCCAACAAGCCACCTTAGGTCAATCGGTAGGTGTCGGACATACCAATTGCATCTCAAATGCAACTATCGCCCAGTGCTATCAACAGTTGATGTATGCACATACATTGGGTTATCAACACTTGATGCGTGTACATCTGATGTACACTACCCAATTTCGCCTCTGTCCACGTTGATCTTGAGTTTGCCCAACAAATCAACGCTTCTAGAAAAAACGACCCATTAATCCGAAAATCTCATTTTCATGGTTCGAACATATCCGTATAGGGCGAGCTTGAGTTTGCCCAACAACTCAACCCTATAAGAACTCTGGTTCTTACCATATTAATGGAAGGCGTTAGTTTTCATATTTAAATTGAGGGATTTAGGTCTCATCTTTCTAATCTCATCCAAGGATCATAGTCACCATGACTATATGATCTGATTTAGGGCATGGCATCAATCGCATTGAATTTATACCGAAAATCATCCATCATCCCACTCAGAAGTTTCAATGATTAGCGGTTGTGCGGTCATTGGTGACAAGACAAGATATAAGTCCCAGTCGACTAGCCTCAGTGCTAGTCGACTGGTGACATGGAATTGCTCTTAAATCGGCTAATTCTCAATCCAGGCATTTCCAATTCATAATACCATATACCAAGTATATTATCCTTTATATTAATGTGCTAATGAAACATTTTCATTGAAACATGCATGCCATATAGTCAAACTATATATGAAAACCTTGAAACCGATTAATCCACCATTAATCACTAGATTTCCACATAATTCAAGGACACCAAATAATCATACTAAATAGCTCTAGATAGTCTACACATTATCAAGATTACTCCGGCACTTGTCAAAAAAATTGCGACGGCCAAAATAAGCAAGATAATGGAATAAGCTAATAAGACGCTAAAGTAACCTATTCACCATCCGAAAATTATTGGAAACCCAATTTCAAGAATCTCATTTTGGGATGCATGGCACATCAATATAACACATTTTTAATCACTATAAAAATGATTCAAGGCATTGGAACCAAAAATAATACAAGCAAGCATTTCAAACAAAACAGCCCCAGCATGTTTCTCAAAACTGCCAAGCTCTGCCTTTTGCTAAAAATGATCATTGAAAAAATTTCAATAAATACTGAGAAAATTACAGAGGTGAAAACATGTTCCCAACATGCTCCATGAATTTTTCCAGGATTTATTTCCCACAAAAACTCATTGAACCTCAGCAATCTAGCCGAACCAGAATCTTTGTTCTCCAACACAGACATTTCCATCAGCACACAAGAAATTCGGAAATAAATGGTAAATCACCTTGAAAACATTTTTCCATCCACAGAGACATACACAAACATCTTAGGGACATGTCGGTGAAAACCAATCCGAAAAACAATTTTTCTAGAATTTATTCTCGAATTTACAAGTATACCTGTTTCAGAAATGTTCAACAAGACAGCATTCGAAACTTAGGGAATTAAATTAGCAAAACCATATCAATCGACATCGATAAATTTTTTCCTTTCATAGACACATTCAGAAACATCTTATGAGCAAGTCTATGGCAGAAATTTCGAAAACCCTAAGTCTATACTGATTTCGAAATTCACAGAAGCAGCATGCTACACAGCTCAATTCACAATGGAATTCCGACCTAGTTATCATTTCGACTGTTTATACAACACAAGCGGCTCTGATACCACTGTAGGAAAATCCCGGGGTGTTCATCACATGAACACAGTGCGGAATTTAAAATTTTAAGTCCCGGGACATTCCCGAAAACCAGGATCCAAGTGTATGTACAAACAATCAAACCATAACGACCAAAGGAGACCGTCTCTAACGGTATCCACGCAGAGGTCGGAAAACCTAACCGGGACAAACTCTTTTGACCCGAGAATAGCTTGACTAAAGAAAAGAGTGCTAGCTCTTACCTTAGCCTTGGAGAGCAAGTGATTCAATGATGGAGGAAGAGATGAAAGATGAAGCTTGAAGATGATGAAGAGCTTGATGGAGAAAGAAGCTTTGAAAACAATTTTCCTTTCTTCTTTCTTCAACCCACGAAGAACACTTCCATAAGCCTTAGGTTTTTAATTCAAAACCTACTCTTATTCTTCATACACGAGCATCATCATCTCACCTTTTTTTTATTTTGTCATTTTGCCATTTAATGACTTTAATGACTAAGCTTAATGGAAGCTTCTCCATTCATCCTCTCCTCCATCCACGTGACACACATATATATATATTAATTATTTATTTATTTATTTATTTAATTATATATATATATGTATATATATTACTGAAGCGGTCCAGTCACACTGGGGTCGGTCCTACCGGCCTACCCGGGCCCCGTTGGCAAAAAATCGCCGGAGACCCTTTTCAACAATGTCAATGTCGCGATCACATCGGGACATATCTCGATCTCATCGGGATCCATTTAATCCAATTGCTCTCCAGATATCGGATCTCTGTCCGAAACTATTTTACAGATTCTCCAAGTCACTCTTATGCGTGTGACCCATTAGGTTCCCGGTTATGTTGGCCACTTAGATTAACACTTAATCTGAGCAAGTCATGAGCGGTATCTAGCAACACATCATGACCCCAATCGACCTAGGAAAGTAATTGGTTTGACTAATGAAACCATATCACGAACCCTTCCATAGACAATTCTTGTGCAATTCTTCCTTTCACCATGCTATACCCCACTTGGTTTGAGTATGGGCAATGTATCAATTCTTACTAGACCGATCGATCAAATCTAGTCCAAGTGTAATCGGCCTCGCCCTAGGACTCATTACTTTATATCTCCATGAAGACCCTCTTCATGACACATGTATGTCCGTGGCAGAGACTTCAAAGTAATGATCCTGATAAGAGGCCATGGGTATCTCTTCTGCTATCACAGAAGTGGTGAATCCTCTATTGGCTACTCAATTACCTTCGAATACCTCAAGCTGTACCCAAGCACCACCCTATGAGCGACCTCTAGAAGGTAACAAGGAATGGAGTCAAAGCACAGAATCAGTACCCAAGATATCCTTGAGTACCTCAAGTCTAAGGATACTTGCACCATTGCTATGATGAGATTATCACTAACATTTGTATAGGACATCGATGTGATGATCTCATGGCAGGTCATCCAATGTACTTACTACCACTAGTAAGCATCCATATGTCAAATCTAAATATCTCAATATTTACAGTTTTCTGAGATCCACTGCTTGATCCAATCAAGGAGTTTGACATGTGCTAGTCTATTCGGATTAACGATGTCCAGTCTCGTTAATCCTATGACTAGGGATAATTTAGATACTGACATAATTGCACATGATAGGAATCTCAGTAGTATGATCGCATCATAATTTCCTTCATGCTATGTCATATATCATGGACTTCATTAATTTGATTAAAGATCACTATCAATTCATAATAAAATGAACATCAAATAAATGAAATATGCCTTGCTTTATTTATTCATAAAGTCTGTACATGACTATGAACAAAATGCGCTAAAGGGGATTGCCTTTAGGGCACTACTCTAACAGTGTAGACTACCTAGAGATACTTAGGGTGATAGTTTGATATTCGCAAAATTATTTGGAAATCTAAATGAATAAGAGTGTATTCATCGATTTCAAGTTTTTCATGTATAGTTTGACTATATATGGTAAGCAACAATGAAAGTGTTTCATTGGTACATCAAGGTAAAGTGTATTAGACTTGGTGTTGTAAATTTGAACTCCACGGATTGAGAAATTAGCCGATTAGATAGCAATTACACACGGATAAGTCGACTTACACATGCACAAGTCGACTTGTCCGTGCACTGTAGATGCATAAGTCGACTTGCATAATGTTACAAGTCGACTTGTTCGTGCACAGTTGCATAAGTCGACTTACACTTGCATAAGTTGACTTACACAGAGGCATAAGTCGACTTATACATACACAAGTCGACTTACAACATGCATAGGCGGGATGATGGATGATTTTAGGTATAGATTCAATGTGATTGATGAATTGCCCTAAATCATTCCATATAGTCATGGTGACTATAATCCTATAGCTTGGAGAAGAAGAAGATGAGACCTGAAAACCCTCACACTTAATATGAAAACTCACATCTTCCATTAATATGGGGAGAACCAGAGTTCTTATAGAGTTGGGTTGTTGGGTAAACCCAAGCTCACTCTATACGAATATGTTTGAACCATGAAAATAAGATTTTCGGATTAATGGGTCGATTTTCACTAGAAGCGTTGATTTGTTGAGTAAACTCAAGGTCAACGTGGACAGAGGCGAAATTGGGTAGTGTACATCAGATGCACGTGCATCAAGAGTTGATAACCCAATGTGTGTGCATACATCACGAGTTGATAGCACTAGTCGATAGTTGCATTTATAAAGTAATTGGTATGACCGATACCTGCCGATTGATCTAAGGTGGCTTGTTAGGTAAACCCAAGGTCATTTTAGTAATGTCGGATATCTATGATGCAATTGGTATGACTGATACCTACCGATTGACCTAAGGTGGTTTGTTGGGTAAACCCAAGGTCATTTTTAGGAATGTCGGATATCGACCCACTAGAACATTTTGTCATAATGTTTCTTGGATTCGTACTGAGAGTTATGGATTCTTTGAAACTAGTGGGAGCCATATGCATGTCATGCAAGTCCTTATGATCATGCATTTAATTCTATTCTAACATTCTTTCTCTCTTTCTATTTAGGTTGATTGAAGATGACTTCAAGTGTGAACTTGTGCTCGCTTATGGACTCAAACAAATTAACTGGACCAAATTTTCTCGACACGAGAAATCGAGAATTGTTCTCGATCCGAGGAACAGGATATGTCCTTGATGTTCCACTTCCTGATCCACCTGTTGTTGATGCTTCTGATGAGGATCAGAAAGTTTATCGAAAGCATCTCAAAGACAGTGACATAACAACCTGTATTATGCTTGCCTCGATGTCACCAGAGTTGCAGAGGCAGTGATTGAACACAAGTTTAATATATAATTGGATACACTTTCATGGTTGTTAATGCACTTTTTGACTCTTAATTCATGATTTTTGTGCTTAAATTGGTTCCTCATAATGAGCTCTTTTAATTCATAATTTGTCGGTAAATTGTCATGATCGATATTAATTTCTATTATTTTCACGAGGACAATTGATACTGCAAATTGTTATTTTATATTGTAGGAGAAAAGGAGTCAAGAAGGATCAGAAGAGTCAACACGGCATGAAGTCCTTGAGGCAAGTCGCGGCGTTAACTAATCACCTCGCCGCGGCGAAATGTGATTCCCACATCGCGGCGCATCAATACAGATCGTACGTTGCGATGTCAACAAGTCAGCACGTCGCGGCGAGCAAACCAGGTTGTACGTCGTGGCGTCCCAGACATCTCGTCACGGCGAGCAAGACAGAGCACACGTCGCGATGAATTGATTTAATTATTTTATTCGTCGCGACGTGCAGACAAATACCCGGACTCCAAATAGAGATTTCTCTCACTGTACCGACCCGGCCCGTGACCCATCCTTTAAATCCTACTGAATTAGGTTACGACGAACATCATCTGGAGAGGGAGATCGACAGACGGCCGAGAGAAGGGAGACGAGTGAAGGGAGAAGAAAGAAAAGAGGGGAGAGATTTACGGCCTCACCATCCAGGGTTCCCTTCGGGGTTCCCTGGGTGAAATTTCACATAGGTTTTGCTGCCCATTTTCACTGCCGACTCCATCGTGGTAGCTTGGATTCTTCACGAGTTGTGAAGTTTCCGGTTACAATGTGTGGCTAGGCATTCGTTTTCTCCTGGAGACGCAGTGATGGCTGGAGTTCACCGAGCTTCAAAGGGGAGTAGCTTAATTTGTAGTTAACTATGATTTATAAATGCCTAGGTTTAGGGTTTGTAATTTGTAGTGAAGCTACTTGATTATAGCTAAATGTTTGACATTTAATGTGTTGTTTGGATTGGTAGATTGCATTGTCACATTTAACTACATTGTTATGAACAACCGAGTTGGGGTTTATTGCTTTGTAGTTAGATTAGCTTAATTAAAGTTTAATTAAGTGCTGAACAATGTAATGTGTTATGGATTTGTTTATGTAGAACTTTGTGCTTTAATATATGAAGTCTCGTATATGTCGACTTGTGATCTTGTTGATTCTCTTTTATCTGCCTAGTTGTGTTTGGTATTGAGTTGATGCTAGATTTCATTTTGACCCATTGCATTGGCAAATCCACTGCACACACTAAGATGCTTTTAACAAGGTTTTAAGCAATGGAGTTCATTGATTAAAACCTTGGACTTAAAGTTTCCTTGAAGGTTCTAGGTGCTCTTGAGAAATGGAGTCGAGAGTGACAGGAGTCCATTAATCACGACCCTAGACTTTAAGAGAGTCCTTTAAGGTTCATTATTCAAACTTAGTGATTTTTAATCCACAACACACACTAAGATGCGCTTAATGGGATTTTGAGCAATGGAGTTCATTGATCAAGATCTTGGACTTAAAAAGCCCTTTAAGGTTCTGAGGCTCAAGAGCACTCAATGGGGTCTTGAGAAATGGAGTCGAGAGTGACAGGAGTCCATTAATTAAGACCCTGGACTTAAAGATAGTTCTTTAAGGTTTACCATTAAAACTTAGTGATTTCTAATCCCACCGCATACACTAAGATGAGCTTAACGGGATCTTGAGCAATGGAGTTCATTGATCAAGATCCTGGACTTAAAGAATCCTTTAACGTTCTAGGGCTCAAGAGCACCTAATGGGGACTTGAGAAATGGAATCGAGAGTGACAGGAGTCCATCGATCAAGACCCTGGACTTAAAGTGAGTTCTTTAAGGTTTACCATTCACACTTAGTTTTGAGCTGTGATAGCCAAAGCTCGTTTTCAAGAGAATTTTATCACTTGTTTTAGTATTTTCTTTTATATTTCTAAAATCCAAAAATACTTTTTACATGCTTTTAGTGTAGTTAATGTTTTCAAACAAAACCCCTTTTCCTTCTCGATTTCACTTGCATTTTATGACATATAGGGTAGCTTAGGTCCATTTCATTAGGTTCCATTAAGTGAGACGACCCGAGGTTGCATCCTATACTGCAGTCTTGGAATTTATTATTTTTGACCGGTTTCTAAGGATCGATCGAAAGATCGAATCGACAGAGCCGCGATCAAATTGGCGCCATTGCCGGGGAGCCGTGAATTGGTTCTCTAAGTTAGCTTTTGTCATTTTGTTGTTGAGTGAAATTAGGAGTCTTTTCTTTTAGGTTGCATTTTCATTTATAGCTTTCCTTTGTTTTTAATTGTTAGCATTTTACAGATTACACCTTCTGTGACAGTTCGCTGAGCCTAACTCTTACTATTTTTACGACACACACTTCAGGTGAATCTGGCTTAGTGGAGGCCGACACGGACATGGAAATGGATGAAGTTGTTTTTCCACAACATGGCCATCTGTCGAAGAATTATCGGAAGTATCAAGAACCTCCATAACTCCCAGGTTGTCTCTTTCTTTCACTTGTTTACCTACTTAAGCCTCGTGATTACTTGTGATATATGTTGGTGCATTGGTTTGTTAAGTAAGTGTCAGGGAGAAACAACCCTTGTGGGAAAATAGTTTAGCTTTTAGTTTAGTAAGTAGCCTTTCAATTCAATAATTTCCCCCTTTTTAGTTCTATCTCTTGCCCTCCTGTTGTTGTGTGGAATTGCCCTTTTTGCTTCCTTCTCTTATGCTTATCCTTTGCTTGTTCAACATTGAGGACAATGTATTGCTTAAGTGTGGGGGAGTTGTTTCCCCATCTATCTTTCTTGTTGTATGCCTGTTTGACATCTTATTTAAGAATGTGTTAGCCAATCTTGCATTCATTGCTGGTAAAACTTGGTAAATTTAAAATTTGTTGTCATTCTTGTTTCCTCGTCATGGTGACAGGTCACACACCGCGGCGAGGCTCACATTCATCACCTGTACGTCGCGGCGTGCATGTTACACGTCGCGACGTCCACCCATTTTTGCAGAATGAAAATTTTTAACAATTCAACTTCTTCCGCATGAAACTTTTGTACCTTTTGTGTTTCAAAGACCTTATAAGTTCAAAGTGGTACTTGAGTTTATGAAAATCTCTTCCATTCTTTTAATGATAGTTGGTCTTGACTCATTTTACTTTTGATGATTTCAATTCAAAGTGAATTAAGGTATGCTAACAAAGCAAAGACTTTAAGTTTTTAAGACCTCGAGATTGTTCATCGAGATAATACCTTGTTGGAAGGATATTTGGGCCTAATTTCTTTTCTTCAATCTTTGTGTGCATCTCGCTTATTTCATCCTTCTCTAGAACTTGTTTCAATTCTTACTCAAGCTTGATGGACTAGATTTTTGTTGATGTGATAGAGGCATTCCTTCTTTAAACCCATTTCCTAAACACCGCCCCTTACACATTTATCCATTGCTAGCCCTTTGAGCTTTCTGCCATGAGCATTTGCATTCATATTCTTGTGATGTCATTAGTTATTTTGCCTATGTCAAAATAAAAATATATATATTTGTAAAAAAAAATGTTTTGTGTGTCCAGAAAGGGACAATGTCTCTACAATGTTCATAAAATCATAAAAAAATAATAAAAAAAAGCAAAAGCAGAAGAAAAGAAAAAGAATGAAAAGAATAATGTTGCATTCAGTTTATGCAACTGTTTAGTTTGAATTCTATTGATGACATTAGTTTGCATTTAGTGCATATGCTCATATTTTTATTTCTTCTACTTCATCATTTATTTAGCCTTCCGTACATTACAACCCTCAAAGTCCTCTTGATCTTCAAAATGATAGTTTTGTGGTGGAAAATAGAATTGACATGCTTTATGGTAGGAGGTGACTTAAGTAGATTGAGAGAAAAATACCCTAGACACAAGTGAGCTGAGCGTAAACACTATATCTTGAGAGTTTCTCTTCTGTTCAATCTCTTGTACTTGAATTCTTTTAGTGTTTATTCTGTTAGCTTTCTTCTTATTTGCTGTGGTTGAATTCTGAGGAAGTAGCTTGCGTCGATTTCATTTTATTGTTTTGAGAATGGGTGCTATTTTCTTTTCCTCTTGTTTTTTTTTTTGACTCTTGTAAACTTTGTCCAGGAGTACAAAGGTCTAAGTGTGGGAGAATTTGATTGAACCCAAGTTTAATATATAATTGGATACACTTTCATGGTTGTTAATGCACTTTTTGACTCTTAATTCATGATTTTTGTGCTTAAATTGGTTCCTCATAATGAGCTCTTTTAATTCATAATTTGTCGGTAAATTGTCATGATCTGATATTAATTTCTCTATTATTTTCATGAGGACAATTGATACTGCAAATTGTTATTTTATATTGTAGGAGAAAAGGAGTCAAGAAGGATCAGAAGAGTCAACACGGCATGAAGTCCTTGAGGCACGTCGCGGCGTGAACTAATCACCTCGCCGCGGCGAAATGTGATTCCCACATCGCGGCGCATCAATACAGATCGTACGTTGCGACGTCAACAAGTCAGCACGTTGCGGCGAGCAAACCAGATCGTACGTCGTGGCGTCCCAGACATCTGGTCACGGCGAGCAAGACAAAGCACACGTCGCGACGAATTTGATTTAATTATTTTATTCGTCGCGACGTGCAGACGGATACCCGGACTCCAAATAGAGATTTCTCTCACTGTACCGACCCGGCCCGTGACCCATCCTTTAAATCCTACTGAATTAGGTTACAACAAACATCATCTGGAGAGGGAGATCGACAGATGGCCGAGAGAAGGGAGACGAGTGAAGGGAGAAGAAAGAAAAGAGGGGAGAGATTCACGGCCTCACCATCCAGGGTTCCCTTCGGGGTTCCCTGGGTGAAATTTCACATAGGTTTTGCTGCCCATTTTCACTGCCGACTCCATCGTGGTAGCTTGGATTCTTCACGAGTTGTGAAGTTTCTGGTTACAATGTGTGGTTAGGCATTCATTTTCTCCTGGAGACGCAGTGATGGCTGGAGTTCACCGAGCTTCAAAGGGGAGTAGCTTAATCTGTAGTTAGCTATGATTTATAAATGCCTAGGTTTAGGGTTTGTAATTTGTAGTGAAGCTACTTGATTATAGCTAAATGTTTGACATTTAATGTGTTGTTTGGATTGGTAGATTGCATTGTCACATTTAACTACATTGTTATGAACAACCGAGTTGGGGTTTATTGCTTTGTAGTTAGATTAGCTTAATTAGAGTTTAATTAACTGCTGAACAATGTAATGTGTTATGGATTTGTTTATGTAGAACTTTATGCTTTAATATATGAAGTCTCATATATGTCGACTTATGATCTTGTTGATTCTCTTTTATCTGCCTAGTTGTGTTTGGTATTGAGTTGATGCTAGATTTCATTTTGACCCATTGCATTGGCAAATCCACTGCACACACTAAGATGCTTTTAACAAGGTTTTAAGCAATGGAGTTCATTGATTAAAACCTTGGACTTAAAGTGTAAGTGATAAGTCGACTTGTACCATGTGTAAGTCGACTTACACATGTTCGGTACCGATAAGTCGACTTGTTCATTGGATAAGTCGACTTGTTCAAGGTCGATCGTTTATTTGCGCCCTAAAGGCAATCCCTTTAGCTGCTTTTATTCACAAATGATGCGATCGAATGAATAAATAAAGAAAAGGCATTATTTATTAATTTGATATTCATAAACATTGTTTATGAATTGATTTGATCTTTAATCAAATTAATGAAGTCCATGATATATGACATAGCATGAAGGAAATTATGATGTGTTCATACTTCTGAGATTCCTATCATGTGCAATTATGTCAGTATCTAAATTCTCCCTAGTCATAGGATTAATGAGACTGGACATCATTAATCCGGATAAACTAGCACATGTCATATTCCTTGATTGGATCAAGCAGTGGATCTCAGAAACTGTAAATATGAGATATTTAGAATTGACATGTGGATGCTTACTAGCGGTAGTAAGTTCATTGGATGACCTACCATGAGATCATCACATGGATATCTTATCTAAGTGTCAGTGATAATCTCATCATAGCAATGGTGCAAGTATCCTTAGACTTGAGGTACTCAAGGATATCTTGGATACTGATCCTGTGCTTTGACTCCATTCCTTGTTGCCTTCCGTGAGGTAACTCATAGGGTGGTGCTTGGAGTACGACTTGAGGTATTCAAGATAATTGAGTAGCCAATAAAGGATTCACCACTTCGGATTAGCGTAAGAGATACCCATGGCCTCTTGTCGGGATCATTACTAAGGTGGCAAAGATGTATGTCATGAAGAGTGTCTTCATTGACATATACAAGAATGAGTCCCGTGACGAGAACCGATATCACTAGGCTAGACTCGGCCTAGTGAGAGTTGACACTTTGACCATACTCATAACCAAGTGGGGTATAGGATGGTGAAAGGACGAATTGCACAGTAATTGTCTATGGAAGGGTTCGTGATCCGGTTCGTGATGAATTCATCAAACCGATTACTTTCCGGTCAATCGGGGTCATGATGTGTTGCTAGACGCCGCCATGACTTGCTCAGTTAATTGTTAATCTAAGTGGCCAACATAACCGGAACCTAAAGGGTCACACGATAAGAGTGATTGAGAGAATCAGTAAAATAGTAATTGGACGAGTTTCAATTATGGAGAGCATTAGATTAAATGGATCCCAATGGGATTGGGATTTGTCCGATGAGATCGCGACATCAATATTGCTAAGAAAGGTTTTGAATTTTCAAAGATCGGGACCCGAAGAGGCCAAGAGGACCGACCCCAGTGTGACTGGACTACTTCAACAATATATATACATATATATATATGATTAATTAATTAAATAATTAATTAATATATATATATATATACTTGTCACGTGGATGGGAGGAGAGGAAGTATGGAAGCTTCCTTTAAGATGCCTAGTCATCACGTTTCATGATAACTAAAAGACAAAAATGAAAGCATAAAAGATGATGGTCGTAGCTTATGGAATAAGCTAGAAGAAAAAGAGTTTTTCTTTTGTCTTTGGTGAAGAGCATGATCGTGGATTGCAAAGAAGAGAAAGGTTTTTGAGAAAAACCTATTTCTTCATCTTCTCCATTGATTCTTCATCTTCTCCTCCAAGGATTTCATCCTCCTTCAACGTTCCTTCAGCTCTCCAGGACAGAGGTAGGGTCTAGCAGCCTTTATTCTGTTCTAGCTATTCCCGGGTCAAAAGGGTTTGACTCGGTTAGGTTTTCTGATCTCTGCGTAGATCACCTTTAGAGATAGTCTCTTTTGGCTATTTAGGTTGATGTCTTCATACCGACACCTGGATCCTGAGTTTCGGGAAAGTCCCGGGAACAAAAATTTTTGTTTTCCGCTGCCGGTACATGTGATGTACCTCCCGGGATTTTCCTACAGTGGTATCAGAGCGTCTGGTGTCCCGTATGAAGCTAAAACCTAAGCGAGATCAGAAACCCTAATGGAATTTTCTGTTGATGCATGCTTGCTGTCCAATTTTCGAATTTATATTGTGTTATGTTTTTCGAAATTTTTCTGCCCAGGATTGTTCATAACATGTTAGAGAATATGTCTATGAAATTTGAGAATTTATCGATTTGATTTGATATAGTTTTGCTAATTTAATTCCCTAAGTTTCGGATGTTGTTTTGTGAAACGATTCTGGAACAGGCAGTAGTATAAATTCGATAATAAATTCTAGAAAAATGGTTTTTCGGATTTTCCTTCACCTACATGTCTCTAAGATGTTGGTGAATGACTATGAGCATGGAAATTGGATTTCAAGGTGATTGGATATTTATTTTCGATTTTATTCTATGCCGTTGGGAATTGCTGTGCTGATGAACACAGATTTTGAATCGGTTTTGTTATTTAGGTTGACTGAGTTTTTGGTGGCCTAAAATCCTGAAACAATTTATGTAGCATTTTCTGAACATTTAGTAACCTATATAATTTTCTCATGATTTATTGAAATTGTTTCATTGATCATTTCAAGCAATGTACAGAACTGGACAGTTTTGGTGAAAATTGTTGGGACTGTTTTGCTTGGCTTGATTGAGTGTGCCTTTTCAGTTCCAATGCCTTGCACCATTTTTAATGTGATTAAAAATGTGTTATCTTGATGTAGTATGATTTCCAAACTGAATTGCTTGAAGTTGTTTATCCTAGAATTTTCGGATGCCTAATTGATCACATTAGCGTCTCGTTAGTATATTGCATTATCTTGTTTGTTTTGACCGTCATATTTTTATGGCATGTGCTGAAGTAAATTTGATAATGTATGTGCTAGCTAGAGATGCTTAGGATGATAATTTGGGTGTTCCTACATTATTTGGAAATTAATGAGTTTTGACTCATTTCAAGCTTTTCATATGGTTTGACTATATAAGGCTTTCATGGTTCAATGAAGTGTTCATTGAGACATCAAAGTAGCAGATATTACCTCGGTATGTTGGTATTGTGAATTGGAATTGCAAGGATTGAGGAATTAGCCGATTAGAGAATTATAGCAAATTACATTGGACAAGTCGACTTATTTGGAGTATAAGGCGACTTGTTCAGTGGTCCTGCATAAGTCAACTTGCAATGTACAAGGCGACTTGTCTTGCTGGTAGGTGCAAAAGCGACTTATATCGATAAGTCGACTTGTGCGAGGGCGAAGACAAGGCGACTTGTATTATGATACAAGGCGACTTGTGTATAAGGTAAGGGGCATAAGGCGACTTGCATTCGTTGTAAGTCGACTTGTGGCATGCTCAGGTTGGATGATGGATGATTAAAATGATTGATTCAATGTGATTGATGAAACCTAAATCATTCCATATAGTCCTGGCGACTATAATCCTTCAGCTTGGAGTCTAGAATTCAAAATCCCTCCTCGGTATATGAAAACTAACGCCTTCCATTAATATGGTAAGAACCAGAGTTCTTATAGGTTTGAAATTTGGTTGGCAAACTCAAGCTCACTCTATACGAATATGTTCGAACCATGAAAATAAGATTTTCAGATTAATGGGTCGGTTTTTACTAGAAGCGTTGGTTTGTTGAGTAAACTCAAGGTCAACGTGGACAGAGGCGAAGTTGGGTAGTGTACATCAGATGTACGCAGATCAAAGAGTTGATACCCAATGTAAGTGCACACATCAACAAGTTGATAGCACTGGACGATAGTTGTGTCTAAGATGTAATTGGTATGTCTGATACCTCCCGAGACATAAGGTGGCTTGTTGGGTAAACCCAAGGTCATTCTTAATTTCGGTTATCGATGATGCAATTGGTATGTCCGATACCTACCGATTGACCTAAGTTGTGGCTTGTTGGGTAAACCCAAGGTCACTCTTAGCAATGTCGGATATCGACCCACTAGGACATTATGTCATATTGTTTCTCTGGATTCGTAAAGAGGGTTATGGATTCTAGGAAACTAGTGGGAGCCATATGCATATCATGCAAGTCCTTATGATCATGCAGGCAATTCTATTATATCATTCCTTCTCTCTATCGCGCTAGGTTGATTGAAGAAGTTTTTCAGTGTGAATTTATGCTCTCCTTTCTGGACCGATTTTCTTGATTGGCTGAGGACTCTGAGAATTGTTCTCAGATCTGAGTAACTGGGATACGTCCTAGATGTTCCACTTTCAGATGCACCTGCTGTCGATGCTTCTGATGAGGATCAGAAAGCATATCGTAAGCATCTAAAGGACAGTGACATGGCTACTTGCCTCGATGTCACCAGAGCTGCAGGAGCAGCACGAGTCCATGGATGCTCACTCTATAGTATTTCATCTTATGGAGCTGTTTGATGAGCAAGCTCGGTCTGAAAGGTTCGAGACCTCAAGGCTTCTCTTCACCACAAAGATGGCTCCAGGGATATCTGCTGTGCAGTATGCCCTGAGGATGAATGGCTATATTGAGAGATTGGATGTCTTAGGATTTGTAATGGATTATGAGTTGAGTAGAGACTTAATTCTGGTTGGATTGTCTGATGATTATTCACAGTTTGTGATACACATATCGGATAAACCAAATATCCACAACAATTCCTGAGCTGATCAATCTGCTTTCATGACAAATTGGACAAAGCTATCAAGAGAGATAGTAAGTGCTAATGGTGGATGCTTCTTCTTCTAGTTCAAAGAAGAAAAAGGCCAAGAAACCAAATGGAAGTGCCATCAAGGAAAAACCAAAGAAACTGCCCCAAAAGGATTTTGCTTTCATTGTGGCAAGACTGGCCACTAGAGGCGAAACTGTAAAGTCTATCTGGAGTTCCTGAAGCAGAAGAAGGCATCAAATGCCTCTACTCCTTCAAATATGTTTGTCATTGAGGTTAATACTATTCCTGATCAAAACATATCGGTATTAGATACCGGTTGTGGCTCATACATATGAAATGATATGCGGGGCCTCGGGGATGTGAGAAAGCTCATTCAAGGAGAACTAGACCTTCGTGTAGATAATGCAGCAAGAGTTGCTACATTAGCAGAGACACTTATGTCTTGTTACTCCCTCCGGGCTTGTATTCAAATTGGATAATTGACATTTTGTACTGTTTTAAACAAAGAACATATTGTATGTTTTATGTTTAATTAGAGCTGGTTTCCATTGGACTTTTAGTAGCAATGGTTGTTATATTAGTTGCAATGGAATGCTCTATGGTACTCAGACATTATGCAATGGAATTGACATATGAGATATGTCATATCCAATTAAGAATGTCAATGACGCGGAAAGACATAATCGAGATAATTTAAAATCAACTTACTTATGACATTGTCGGCTTGGCCATATAAATGAGACACGATCGCTAAGCTCCATAAGAGTGGATGTTTAGGTCATTTGATTATGAATCATATGACACATGCGAATCTTGTTTATTAGGCAAGATGACTAAGTTAACCTTTAAGGAAAGGGTAAACGAGTGAATGGAATATTAGACCTGATACATTAGGATGTATGTGGTCCGATGTCCATCCATGCCAGAAGTGGTTGTCTTTACTTCATTACTTTTATCGGTGATTATTCACGATATCGGTACCTTTATCGATGAGATACAAATCAAGCGTTTGAAAAGTTCAAATAATTGTAAATGAAGTAGAAAACTAACTTGGTAAAAGTATGAATACATTACGATCGATCGTGGTGAAAATGCTTAGACCAACAGCTTTGGATTATCTCGTAGATAATGGAATTTTATCTCGAGACACTCCACCTTGTACGCCGCAAAGACAATGGTGTGGCTGAAAGGAGATATCGAACCTTGTTAGACATGGTGCGATTAATGATAGGTTTTACACACTTTTTGGGGGTATGCGCTCGAGACAGCTGTTTACTTGTTAAACAGAGTTCCATTAAAGACAGTTGTGGTTACTCCATATGGAGATATGGACTAACTGAAAGCCCTATCTTTCTCATCTGAAAGTTTGGGATTGTCCTGCGTAGATCACCTTTAGAGATAGTCTCTTTTGGCTATTTAGGTTGATGTCTTCATACCGACACCTGGATCCTGAGTTTTGGGAAAGTCCCGGGAACAAAAATTTTTGTTTTCCGCTGCCGGTACATGTGATGTACCTCCCGGGATTTTCCTACAGTGGTATCAGAGCGTCTGGTGTCCCGTATGAAGCTAAAACCTAAGCGAGATCAGAAACCCTAATGGAATTTTCTGTTGATGCATGCTTGCTGTCCAATTTTCGAATTTATATTGTGTTATGTTTTTCGAAATTTTTCTGCCCAGGATTGTTCATAACATGTTAGAGAATATTTCTATGAAATTTGAGAATTTATCGATTTGATTTGATATAGTTTTGCTAATTTAATTCCCTAAGTTTGGATGCTGTTTTGTGAACGATTCTGGAACAGGCAGTAGTATAAATTGATAATAAATTCTAGAAAATGGTTTTCGGATTTTCCTTCACCTACATGTCTCTAAGATGTTGGTGAATGACTATGAGCATGGAAATTGGATTTCAAGGTGATTGGATATTTATTTTCGATTTTATTCTATGCTGTTGGGAATTGCTGTGCTGATGAACACAGATTTTGAATCGGTTTTGTTATTTAGGTTGACTGAGTTTTTGGTGGCCTAAAATCCTGAAACAATTTATGTAGCATTTTCTGAACATTTAGTAACCTATATAATTTTCTCATGATTTATTGAAATTGTTTCATTGATCATTTCAAGCAATGTACAGAACTGGACAGTTTTGGTGAAAATTGTTGGGACTGTTTTGCTTGGCTTGATTGAGTGTGCCTTTTCAGTTCCAATGCCTTGCACCATTTTTAATGTGATTAAAAATGTGTTATCTTGATGTAGTATGATTTCCAAACTGAATTGCTTGAAGTTGTTTATCCTAGAATTTTCGGATGCCTAATTGATCACATTAGCGTCTCGTTAGTATATTGCATTATCTTGTTTGTTTTGACCGTCATATTTTTATGGCATGTGCTGAAGTAAATTTGATAATGTATGTGCTAGCTAGAGATGCTTAGGATGATAATTTGGGTGTTCCTACATTATTTGGAAATTAATGAGTTTTGACTCATTTCAAGCTTTTCATATGGTTTGACTATATAAGGCTTTCATGGTTCAATGAAGTGTTCATTGAGACATCAAAGTAGCAGATATTACCTCAGGTATGTTGGTATTGTGAATTGGAATTGCAAGGATTGAGGAATTAGCCGATTAGAGAATTATAGCAAATTCTGTTGGACAAGTCGACTTATTTGGAGTATAAGGCGACTTGTTCAGGGTCTGTGCATAAGTCAACTTGCAATGTACAAGGCGACTTGTGCGCGGGTAGGTGCATAAGGCGACTTATATCAGATAAGTCGACTTGTGCGAGGGCAGAAGACAAGGCGACTTGTATTATGATACAAGGCGACTTGTGTATGGGCAGGGGCATAAGGCGACTTGCATTCGTTGTAAGTCGACTTGTGGCATGCTCAGGTTGGATGATGGATGATTAAAAGGATTGATTCAATGTGATTGATGAAACCTAAATCATTCCATATAGTCCTGGCGACTATAATCCTTCAGCTTGGAGTCTAGAATTCGAAATCCCTCCTCGGAATATGAAAACTAACGCCTTCCATTAATATGGTAAGAACCAGAGTTCTTATAGGGCTGGGTTGTTGGGCAAACTCAAGCTCACTCTATACGAATATGTTCGAACCATGAAAATAAGATTTTCAGATTAATGGGTCGGTTTTTACTAGAAGCGTTGGTTTGTTGAGTAAACTCAAGGTCAACGTGGACAGAGGCGAAGTTGGGTAGTGTACATCAGATGTACGCAGATCAAAGAGTTGATACCCAATGTAAGTGCACACATCAACAAGTTGATAGAGATCGACGATAGTCAGTGTCTAAGATGTAATTGGTATGTCCGATACCTCCCGAGACATAAGGTGGCTTGTTGGGTAAACCCAAGGTCATTCTTAATTTAGGCTATCGATGATGCAATTGGTATGTCCGATACCTACCGATTGACCTAAGTTGTGGCTTGTTGGGTAAACCCAAGGTCACTCTTAGCAATGTCGGATATCGACCCACTAGGACATTATGTCATATTGTTTCTCTGGATTCGTAAAGAGGGTTATGGATTCTAGGAAACTAGTGGGAGCCATATGCATATCATGCAAGTCCTTATGATCATGCAGGCAATTCTATTATATCATTCCTTCTCTCTATCGCGCTAGGTTGATTGAAGAAGTTTTTCAGTGTGAATTTATGCTCTCCTTTCTGGACCGATTTTCTTGATTATCGAGGACTCGAGAATTGTTCTCGATCCGAGTAATCGATACGCCCTAGATGTTCCACTTTCAGATGCACCTGCTGTCGATGCTTCTGATGAGGATCAGAAAGCATATCGTAAGCATCTAAAGGACAGTGACATGGCTACTTGCCTCGATGTCACCAGAGCTGCAGGAGCAGCACGAGTCCATGGATGCTCACTCTATAGTATTTCATCTTATGGAGCTGTTTGATGAGCAAGCTCGGTCTGAAAGGTTCGAGACCTCAAGGCTTCTCTTCACCACAAAGATGGCTCCAGGGATATCTGCTGTGCAGTATGCCCGAGGATGAATGGCTATATTGAGAGATTGGATGTCTTAGGATTTGTAATGGATTATGAGTTGAGTAGAGACTTAATTCTGGTTGGATTGTCTGATGATTATTCACAGTTTGTGATAAACATATCGGATAAACCAAATATCCACAACAATTCTCGAGTGATCAATCGCCATGACAATGGACAAAGCTATCAAGAGAGATAGTAAGTGCTAATGGTGGATGCTTCTTCTTCTAGTTCAAAGAAGAAAAAGGCCAAGAAACCAAATGGAAGTGCCATCAAGGAAAAACCAAAGCGCCCTAAAAGGATTTTGCTTTCATTGTGGCAAGACCGCCACCAGAGGCTAAATCAGTAAAGTCTATTCGAGTTCTGAAGCGTAAGAAGGCATCAAATGCCTCTACTCCTTCAAATATGTTTGTCATTGAGGTTAATACTATTCCTGATCAAAACATATCGGTATTAGATACCGGTTGTGGCTCATACATATGAAATGATATGCAGGGCCTCGGGGATGAGAGAAAGCTCATTCAAGGAGAACTAGACCTTCGTGTAGATAATGCGCAAGAGTTGCTACATTAGCCGTGAGACACTTATGTCTTGTTACTCCCTACTGGGCTTGTATTCAAATTGGATAATTGACATTTTGTACCTGTTTTAAACAAAGAACATATTGTATGTTTTATGTTTAATTAGAGCTGGTTTCCATTGGACTTTTAGTAGCAATGGTTGTTATATTAGTTGCAATGGAATGCTCTATGGTACTCGTACATTATGCAATGGAATTGACATATGAGATATGTCATATCCAATTAAGAATGTCAATGATGCGGAAAGACATAATCGAGATAATTTAAAATCAACTTACTTATGACATTGTCGGCTTGGCCATATAAATGAGACACGCATCGCTAAGCTCCATAAGAGTGGATGTTTAGGGTCATTTGATTATGAATCATATGACACATGCGAATCTTGTTTATTAGGCAAGATGACTAAGTTAACCTTTAAGAGAAAGGGTAAACGAGTGAATGGAATATTAGACCTGATACATTAGGATGTATGTGGTCCGATGTCCATCCATGCCAGAAGTGGTTGTCTTTACTTCATTACTTTTATCGGTGATTATTCACGATATCGGTACCTTTATCTGATGAGATACAAATCTGAAGCGTTTGAAAAGTTCAAATAATTCAGAAATGAAGTAGAAAACTAACTTGGTAAAAGTATGAATACATTACGATCTGATCGTGGTGAAAATGCTTAGACCAACAGTTTTGGATTATCTCAGAGATAATGGAATTTTATCTCAGTACACTCCACCTTGTACGCCGCAGCACAATGGTGTGGCTGAAAGGAGATATCGAACCTTGTTAGACATGGTGCGATTAATGATAGGTTTTACACACTTTTTGGGGGTATGCGCTCGAGACAGCTGTTTACTTGTTAAACAGAGTTCCATTAAAGACAGTTGTGGTTACTCCATATGGAGATATGGACTAACTGAAAGCCCTATCTTTCTCATCTGAAAGTTTGGGATTGTCCTGCTTACGTGAAGCGGACACAGTCAGATACATTTGATGTAAAAGCTGACAAGTGTTTGTTCGTGGAATATCAATTCTACCTTGCTTAGGAACAAAAGTTGTTTGTTTCTAAGCATGCTGTTTTCTTAAAGAAAGAGTTTCTTTTACAAGAGGACAGTGGGAGCAAAGTTGAACTTGGAGAAGTTCAAGATGCTCGAACAAACATAGATCAATCGCTCAATCAAACTGCCACTCATATAGATGAGGTATGATTCAACCTTCTACTACACACTAATTTCAGAGGTTAAGTAGGATACGACCGCTCCCGAGAGATATGAATTTCTCGTAAGTGAACAGAATGACGTATTGCTCATATGAGATGATGCGCCTACTACCTATGAACAGGTTCTGAAAGGTTCAGTTTCTGGAACATGGCTTTATGCCATGAAATCTGAAATGGATTCCATGTAAGAAAACCAAGTTTGGACTTTGGTTGTTGCACCCGAAGGAATAAAGCCTATAGGGTGCACATGGGTTTTCAAGAAGAAAACCGACATGGATGGTAATTTGATTACCTATAAAGCAATGCTTCTGGTTAAAGGATTTCGTCACAGACAAAGAGTTGACTATGACGAGACCTTTAGCCCCGTAGCAATGCTTAAATCCATTAGGATACTCCTAGCCATTGCCACTCATTATGATTATGAGATATGGAAAATGGATGTGAGGACTGCTTTCCTGAGAGGAAATCTACCCGAGGATGTGTATGACACAACCTGAGGGCTTCACTTCCATCGATGGCGAAAGGTATGCAAGCTTCAGAAATCCATGTTTGGATTGAAGCAAGCATCCAGGAGTTGGATTATCCGTTTTGATGAGTCAATCAAAGAGTTTGATTTCTCACAAAATCCGGATGATCATTGTGTGTATAAGAAGGTTAATGGAACTGCAATCGTATTCCTTGTGTTATAAGTAGATGACATATTAATACTAGGAAAACGATGTCTCTATGCTACAATCAGTTAAAATTTGGTTGTCCAATCAATTTGCGATGAAAGACCTTGGTGAAGCAACTTATATCCTAGGGATAAAGATTTATAGAGATAGATCAGAGATTGCTTGGTCTTTCACAATCATCGTACATAGATGAGATGCTAAAGAGGTTTAGCATGGAACAATGCTATGTACGAGGCACGATGTATCGTATGCTCTAAGTGTTACGAGCAGATACCAATCGGATCTGGTGAGGGTCCTTTGGGTGGTGTCAAGAATATCCTCAAGTACTTCAAGAAGCACTAAGGATGTTTTCTTGATCTATGGAGATGGAAATCTCCAAGTGAGCGGGCATTTAGATGCAAGTATTTAATCTGATAAGGATAATTCTGAATCACAATCAGGTTATATACATTCACACTGAATAGCGTGGCGGTCAGTTGGAAAAGTTCCAAACAAGAGAGGGCTGCTGATTCATCAACCGAGGCAGAGTACATTGCCGCATGAGATGCGCAAAGGAAGCGGTTTGGATCAAGAAGTTCATTACTGAACTTGATCTGGTCCCTAGCTGTGATGGGCCCATAGGATTGTATTGTGATACAATGGGGCTAGTGCGCAGGCAAAGGAACCAAGGTCTTATCGACGATCCGAACTCGTACTTCACCGATTCGGGAGATCATTAGTCGAGATGATATCCTGATAGAGAGAATTCTCACAGAGCAAAGTGTTGCTGTTCCGTTGACAAAGCCATAGTCACAGGAGAATTGTGATTCTCATGGACTCGCTTATGGTATTAGATACTAAGGCGATTGGCTTTAGGTCAAGTGGGAGATTTGTAAGTGATAAGTCAACTTGCACCATGTGTAAGTCGACTTACACATGTTCGGTACCGATAAGTCGACTTGTTCATTGGATAAGTCGACTTGTTCAAAATCGATCTTTATTCGCGCCCTAAAGGCAATCCCCTTTAGCGTTTTATTCAAAGTCGTATGCGATCGAATGAATAAATAAAGAAAAGGCATTATTTATTAATTTGATATTCATAAACATTGTTTATGAATTGATTTGATCTTTAATCAAATTAATGAAGTCCATGATATATGACATAGCATGAAGGAAATTATGATGTGTTCATACTCCCGAGATTCCTATCATGTGCAATTATGTCAAGATTCAAATTCTCCTAGTCATAGGATTAATGAGACTGGACATCATTAATCCGGATAGACTAGCACATGTCATATTCCTCGATTGGATCAAGCGGTGGATCTCGTAAGCCGTAAATATGAGATATTTAGAATTGACATGTGGATGCTTACTAGCGGTAGTAAGTTCATTGGATGACCGCCATGAGATCATCACATGGATATCATATCTAAGTGTCGTTGATAATCTCATCATAGCAATGGTGCAAGTATCCTTAGACTTGAGGTACTCAAGGATATCTTGATCTCGATCCCGTGCTTTGACTCCATTCCTTGTTGCCTTCCGGAGGTAACTCATAGGGTGGTGCTTGGGTGCAGCTTGAGGTATTCAAGATAATTGAGTAGCCAATAAAGGATTCACCACTTCGGATTAGCGAAGAGATACCCATGGCCTCTTGTCGGGATCATTACTAAGGTGGGCAAGATGTATGTCATGAAGAGTGTCTTCATTGACATATCTGAGAATGAGTCCCGTGACGAGAACCGATATCATTGGGCTAGACTCGTCTAGTGAGAGTTGACACTTTGACCATACTCATAACCAAGTGGGGTATAGGATGGTGAAAGGACGAATTGCACCAGAATTGTCATGGAAGGGTTCGTGATCCGGTTCGTGATGAATTCATCAAACCGATTACTTTTCGGTCAATTCGGGGGTCATGATGTGTTGCTAGACGCCGCTCATGACTTGGTCGATTAATTGTTAATCTAAGTGGCCAACATAACCGAGAACCTAAAGGGTCACACGATAAGAGTGATTCGAGAATCAGAAATAGTAATTGGACGAGTTCCAATTATGAAGAGCATTAGATTAAATGGATCCCAATGGATTGGGATATGTCCCGATGAGATCGCGACATCAATATTGCTAAGAAAGGTTTAGGAGCTGTTTCAACATCGGGCCGTAGGCCAAGAGGACCAATTCAGCAGTGATGGACTACTTGAGAATATATATACATATATATATATGATTAATTAATTAAATAATTAATTATATATATATATATATATACTTGTCACGTGGATGGGAGGAGAGGAAGCATGGAAGCTTCCTTTAAGATGCCTAGTCATCACTTTTCATGATAACTAAAAGACAAAATGAAAGCATAAAAGATGATGGTCGTAGCTTATGGAATAAGCTAGAAGAAAAGAGTTTTCTTTGGTCTTTGGTGAAGAGCATGATCGTGGATTGCAAGAAGAGAAAGGTTTTGAGAAAACCTATTTCTTCATCTTCTCCATTGATTCTTCATCTTCTCCTCCAAGGATTTCATCCTCCTTCAACGCTTCCTTCACTCTCCAGATGTAGGTAGGGTCTAGCGCCTTTATTCTGTTTCTAGCTATTCCCGGGTCAAAAGGGTTTGACTCGGTTAGGTTTTCTCGATCTCTGCGTGGATCACCTTTAGAGATAGTCTCTTTTGGCTATTTAGGTTGATGTCTTCATACCGACACGGATCTGGGTTTCGGAAAGTCACAGGAACAAAATTTTTATTTTTTGCTGCCGGTACATGTGATGTACCTCCCGGGATTTTCCTACATAAAGGTTCCTTTAAGGTTCTAGGTGCTCTTGAGAAATGGAGTCGAGAGTGACAGGAGTCCATTAATCACGACCCTAGACTTAAAGAGAGTCCTTTAAGGTTCATTATTCAAACTTAGTGATTTTTAATCCACAACACACACTAAGATGCGCTTAATGGGATCTTGAGCAATGGAGTTCATTGATCAAGATCTTGAACTTAAAGAGCCCTTTAAGGTTCTGAGGCTCAAGAGCACTCAATGGGGTCTTGAGAAATGGAGTCGAGAGTGACAGGAGTCCATTAATTAAGACCCTGGACTTAAAGATAGTTCTTTAAGGTTTACCATTAAAACTTAGTGATTTCTAATCCCACCGCATACACTAAGATGAGCTTAACGGGATCTTGAGCAATGGAGTTCATTGATCAAGATCCCGGACTTAAAGAATCCTTTAACGTTCTAGGGCTCAAGAGCACCTAATGGGGACTTGAGAAATGGAATCGAGAGTGACAGGAGTCCATCGATCAAGACCCTGGACTTAAAGTGAGTTCTTTAAGGTTTACCATTCACACTTAGTTTTGAGCTGTGATAGCCAAAGCTTGTTTTCAAGAGAATTTTATCACTTGTTTTAGTATTTTCTTTTTATATTTCTAAAAATCCAAAAATACTTTTTACATGCTTTTTAGTGTAGTTAATGTTTTCAAACAAAACCCCCTTTTCCTTACTGATTTCACTTGCATTTTATGACATATAGGGTAGCTTAGGTCCATTTCATTAGGTTCCGATTAAGTGAGACGACCCGAGGTTGCATCCTATACTGCAGTCTTGGAATTTATTATTTTTGACCGGTTTCCAAGGATCGATCGAAAGATCGAATCGACAGAGCCGCGATCAAGCAATATGAGTCTATGGATGCTCATACTATAGTGTTTCATCTTAGGGAGTTGTTTGATG
Organism: Erythroxylum novogranatense; assembly: GCA_029891385.1. Lineage (NCBI taxonomy): Eukaryota > Viridiplantae > Streptophyta > Magnoliopsida > Malpighiales > Erythroxylaceae > Erythroxylum > Erythroxylum novogranatense. The sequence goes on along the minus strand of CM057225.1, from coordinate 31,314,740 downwards.
AGCAAGTTCGGTCTGAAAGGTTCGAGACCTCGAGGTTACTCTTCACTACTAAGATGACTCCAGGTTCATCTGCAGTGCAGTATGCACTGAAGATGAATGGGTATATTGAGAGGTTGGCTGTCTTAGGTTTTGTCATGGATTATAAATTAAGTGTTGACTTAATTCTAGTTGGATTGTCTGATAGTTATTCATAGTTTGTGTTAAACTATCGGATGAATCAAATATCCACGACAATCCCTGAGTTGATCAATCTGCTCAAGACAGCAGAGCAAGCTATCAAGAAGGATAGCAAGCAAGTGCTTATGGTGGACTCTTCTTCTGGTTTCAAGAAAAAGAAACTGAAGAAGAAGAGGTCTAAGAAACCGAAAGGAAGTATAGCCAAGAAGAAAACCAAAGAGACTGCACCAAAAGGAACTTGCTTCCATTGTGGCAAGACTGGCCACTGGAAGAGGAACTGTAAAGTCTATCTGGAAGAATTGAAGCAGAAGAAGGCATCAGATGCCTCGACTTCTTCAGGTATGTTTGTCATTGAGGTTAATACTGTTTCTGATCATAACATATGGGTATTAGATACCGGTTGTGGCTCACACATATGCAATGATATGCAGGGCCTCAGGGACAGTAGACAGCTCATGAAGGGAGAACTAGACCTGCGTGTGGGAAATGGAGCAAGAGTTGCTGCATTAGCTGTAGGCACTTACTTTTTGTCACTCCCCACTAGGCTTGTAATTAAATTGGATGAATGTTATTTTGTACCTGTTTTAACAAAGAACATATTGTTTGTTTCTTGTTTAAATAGAGCTGGTTTCCATTTGACTTTTAGTAGCAATGGTTGTTCTATTAGTTTGAATGGAATGCTTTATGGTATTGGTACATTATGCAATGGAATTTACATATAGATATGTCACATCCAATTATGAATGTCAATGACACGAAAAGACATAAACGAGATAATTTAAAATCAACTTACTTATGGCATTGTCGCCTTGGCCATATAAATGAGAGACGCATAGCTAAGCTCCATAAGAGTGGAAGTTTAGGGTCATTTGATTATGAATCATATGACACATGTGAATCTTGTTTATTAGGCAAGATGACTAAGTTACCCTTTAAAGAAAAGGGTGAACGAACGACTGGAGTGTTAGACCTAATACATTCAGATGTATGTGGTCCGATGTCCATCCATGCTAGAAGTGGTTGTCTTTACTTCATTACCTTTATCGATGATTATTCTCGATATGGGTACATGTATCTGATGAGATACAAATCTGAAGCATTTGAAAAGTTCAAACAATTCAGAAATGAAGTAGAAAACCAACTTGGGAAAAGTATCAAGACATTGCGATCTGATCGTGGTGGGGAATACTTAGACCAAGAGTTTTTAGATTATCTCAGAGATAATGGGATTTTATCTCAATAGACTCCTCCTTACACACCACAACATAATGGTGTGGCAGAAAGGAGAAATCGAACCTTGTTAGACATGGTACGATCAATGATGGGCTTTGCAAAGTTACCAAAATCCTTTTGGGGGTATGCACTCGAGACAGCTGTTCACTTGCTAAACAGAGTTTCTTCAAAGACAGTTGATGTTACTCCATATGAGATGTGGACTAACAAAAGACCCTATCTTAATCATTTGAAAGTTTGGGGTTGTTCTGCTTATGTGAAGCGGACACAGTCAGATAAACTTGATGCAAAATCTGACAAGTGTTTGTTCGTAGGATATCCTAAAGAAACAATGGGATATCGAGTTCTACCTTCTTTGAGGAACAAAAGGTGTTTGTTTCAAAGCATGCTGTCTTTTAGAGAAAGAGTTTCTTTTACAAAAAGCGGTGGGAGCAAAATAGAACTTGAAGAAGTTCAAGATGCTCGAATGACGCAGATCAACCGCTCGAACCTCAAACTCGTGACTCATACAGATGAAGTAATTCAACCTTCTACAACACACGAAATTAAGAGGTCACGTAGGATACGCCTGTTCCCGAGAGATATGGATTTCTCATGAATGAACTGAATGACGTATTGCTCATAGAAGATGATGAGCCTACCACCTATGAAGAGGTTCTGAAGAGTTCAAAGTCTGAGAAATGGCTTCAAGCCATGAAGTCAGAAATGGATTCCATATATGAAAACCAAGTATGGACTTTGGTTGAGGCACCCAAAGGAATAAAACCCATAGTGTGTAAATGGGTTTTCAAAAAGAAAACCGATATGGATGGTAATGTAATTACCTATAAAGCAAGGCTTGTGGCTAAAGGTTTTCGTCAAAGACAAGGAGTTGACTACGACGAGACCTTCAGCCCAGTAGCAATGCTTAAATCCATTACGATACTCCTAGCCATTGCCACTCATTATGATTATGAGATATGGCAAATGGATGTGAAGACAGCTTTCCTAAATGGAAATCTAGCTGAGGATGTGTATATGACACAACCTGAGGGCTTCACCTCCTATGATGGCGAAAAGGTATGCAAGCTTCAGAAATCCATCTATGGATTGAAACAAGCATCCAGGAGTTGGAATATCCGTTTTGATGAGGTAATCAAAGAGTTTGGTTTCTCACAAAATCCGGATGAATACTGTGTGTATAAGAAGGTTAATGGGACTGCAATCGTATTCCTTGTGTTATATGTAGATGACATATTATTACTAGGAAACGATGTCTCGATGCTACAATCAGTGAAGATTTGGTTATCCAAACAATTTTCTATGAAAGACCTTGGTGAAGCAACTTATATCCTTGGGATAAGGATCTATAGAGATAGATCAAAAAGATTGCTTGGTCTTTCACAATCAACGTACATAGACAATATGCTAAAGAGGTTTAGCATGGAACAATCCAAGAGAGGGTACCTTCCCATCACTCATGGGATAACACTCTCGAAATCTATGTGTCCTAAGACACAAGATGAGAGGTTGCGCATGGATATGATCCCGTATGCATCTAAGGTAGGATCTATCATGTACGCAATGCTATGTACGAGACCCGATGTATCATATGCTCTAAGTGTTACGAGCAGATGCCAATCAGATCCTGGTGAGGGTCACTGGGTGGCTGTCAAGAATATCCTCAAGTACTTGCGAAGGACTAAGGATGTTTTTTTGATATATGGAGATGGAGATCTCAAAGTGAGTGGGTATACAGATGCCAGTTTTCAATCTGATAAGGATGATTCCAAATCCCAATCAAGGTTACATATTCACATCGAACGGCGGGCGATCGGTTGGAAGAGTTCCAAACAAGAGACGACTGCTGATTCAACGACTGAGATAGAGTACATTGCCGCTTCAGACGCAGCAAAGGAAGCAGTTTGGATCAAGAAGTTCATTACTGAACTTGGTGTGGTTCCTAGCAGTGATGGGCCCATACAGTTGTATTGTGACAACAATGGGGCTATTGCGCAGGCGAAGGAACTAAGGTCTCATCAACGATCCAAACACGTACTCCGCAGATATCACCTGATCAGGGAGATCATTGGTCGAGGTGATATGCAGATAGAGAGAATTCCCACAGAGCAGAATATTGCTGATCCGTTGACAAAGCCATTGTCACGTAAGAGTTTTGATTCTCATGTACTCGCCTATGGTATTAGATATCAAGGCGAGTGGCTTTAGGTCAAATGGGAGATTGTTAGAGTAGTGCCCTAAAGGCAATCGCCTTTAGAGCGTTTTGTACAAAATTGTGTACATTCTTTATAAATAAATAAAGAAAGGCATATTGCATTAATTTGATGTTCATTATTTATGAATGGATATTGATCTATAAGCAAATTAATGAAGTCCTTGATATATGACATAGCATAAAGGAAATTATGATGTGATCATACTATTGAGATTCCTATCATGTGCAATTATGTAAATATCTAAATCATCCCTAGTCATAGGATTACTGAGACTGGACATCGGTAATCCGAAAAGACTAGCACATCTCAAGCTCCTTGATTTGATCAAGCAGTGGATCTCAGAAACTGTACATATGAGATATTTAGGGTTGAGATGTGGATGCTTACTAGAGGTAGTAAGTACATTGGTTGACCTGCTATGAGATCATCACATGGATGTACTATTCTAATGTCGTTGATAATCTCATCATAGCAATGGTGCAAGTATCCTTAGACTTGAGGTACTCGAGGATATCTTGGATGTTGATTACGTGCTTTGACTCCATTCCTTGTTGCCTCGCGAGAGGTCGCTCATAGGGTGGTGATTGGGGTACAGTTTGAGGTATTCGAAGGTAATTGAGTAGCCAATAGAGGATTCACCACTTCTGTGATAGCAGAAGATGATACCCATGGCCTCTTGTCAGGGTCATTACTTGGAAATCTCTGATCAGAGTACATATGTCATGAAGAGTGTCTTCGTTGACATATTTAGTATTAAGTAATGAGTCCTAGGACAAGAACTGAAATCACTTGGACTAGATTTTACATACTCAGTCTAGTAAGAGTTTACACTTTGCCCATACTCATAACCAAGTGGGGTATAGCATGGTGAAAGGACGAAATGCAAGGTAATTGTCTATGGAAAGGCTTGTGATATGGTCCATGATGAATATATGTTTATTCGTCAAACCAATTACTTTCCGGTCAATTGGGGGTCATGATGTGTTGCTAGATACCGCTCATGACTTGCTTAGATTAAGTGTTGATCTAAGTGGCCAACATAACCGGGAACCTAATGGGTCACACGCATAAGAGTGTCTCGGAGAACTCGTAAAATAGTTTTAGACAGAGTTCCAATATATGGAGAGCAAAAGGATTAAATGGATCCCGATGAGATCGAGATATGCCCCGATGAGATTGCGACATCGATATTGCTGAAAAACATTTCTGGGAGTTTTTTCCATATCGGGACCTGGTAGGACCTACCCCAGTGTGACTGGACCACTTCAGCATTTATTTATATATATATATATAATTAATTAATTAATTAATTAATTAATATATATATATAAGTGTACACGTTGATGGAAGGAGAAGCTTCCTTTATTTGTTTAGTCATTAATGTATTTAATGACTAAAAGACAAAAATAATAAAAGATGAAGAGAGATCATCATTGGTTATGATATAAGAAGGAAAATGAAAGAGTTTCTTCTCCTTCATTGAAGTTCTTCGTGGGTTTTGCAAGAAAGAAGAAAAAGGGTTTTCATCTTTCAAGCTTTCCATCATCTCTTCATCCTTCAAGGCTTCTTCATCTCCTCTTCATCGTTTGTTTTCAAGCTCTCCAAGGACAAAGGTAAAAGCTATCACTCTTTAATTTGTTCCAGCTATTCCCGGGTCAAAGGGTTTGTCCCGGTTAGGTTCTCCGATCTCTGCGTGGATACCGTTAGAGACGGTCTCCTTTGGTCGTTTTGGTTTGTTTTGTTATATAGACACATGGATCCTGACTTTCGGGATGGTCCCGGAACAAAAAATTTTATTTTCCGCACCGTGGGCATGTGATGCTCACACCGGGATTTTACTACATTATCCTCCTCATTGGCAACAATGTTGGTCGCATATCATGACAGCTGGGTGAACTTCAGTTCATATTCACTTATACTCATGTCCCTCTGTGTGAGATTCAGAAAATCCCTGGCCTTCTCTTGCATATAAACTCTGGAGAGGTACTTCTTCCTAAACACTTCCACAAAGTCTCTCCATGACAACATCGGAGACATAATCTAACTGTGGGGTACTGATTTCCACCAATGAAAAACATCCCCCTGTAGCAAGCTGACCACATAATCTAGTTTTTCTTCATCAGAGCACTTCATTTGAATTAAGACCCTCTCAGTCCTCTTCAACCATGCTTCGGCCTCTTTTGGATTTGTATTCCCATTAAAATCCACAGCTCCATACTTGCGGAGCTTATCATACTGTCTAGTCCTCTCCACAGGAGCTTGCATTGGGACTTGAGACCCTTGGCTCATGGCATATGAGAATGCCTGAGCAAAGGCTTGAAAGAATCGTGGATCCATGGGGTTTGTTTGAGGCATTGGAGGAGGCGGTGGAGACACTTCCTGTTGCATACTAGGTGCCACAGAATTTGGAGCATAATGTGTTCCCACATCTTGTGGGATATAGGATTCATCCGTGCTCCCTTAACGAGAGCCAGATCGAGTTAGAGCTTCTAAAGTTCTTTTTTGAGGCGGCATAATCACTCCTTCAATATACAACCATTGAAAATCATTAGTTCATGCAAAATAGTTTCAGATCTTGTACAACAATTCAAAACATTGCAAGTTGTTCATTTAAAATACTGCATGCCTAGGATACTCCTAAACTTGGTCGTACACCTGGACCTGAACCTAGGTACTCTTATACCATAACTGTTAGACCCCACTTATGGAGCCTAACATCAAAGTCATAAGACGTGAGCCTAATACCCTGTAGTTTTTGGAGCCCAACAATCCGAAGTCATAAAACATGAGCCGGCTTCCTTGTGGGGTTATTCCAATGACTCCTCATTGGCCATCACCCCATAAGGGTGATGTGCCCACACCAGTTAAACACCAAATCATAATTTCACCTCTTTAAAACAATTTTAGCCTTTTGTCTCTTGTTTATTTTGAAGCAGGAACCATCTCATTCGGAGCTCTATAGCTCAAGATATGCTTAAAAATCCAAAGTGTATTCATAACCTAGTTATGCCGCTCCGACTGATCCCTCTTTTTCCTTCCTTCAATCTCTTTAAAATCGACCCTTAGAAGCTACAAAATATTATTCAGAGATAGGAAAATGTGTCAGAAATCTATTGCTTTAAGAATTACTTAATTTGGAGGTCGAGTTATGAAGTTATGGCCAAAAGAATCAACCATGCGCATATCCTCAATCACGTTGTACCTATCTCCGAACAATTGGCATAACTTTCACTAGAGATCTCGGATTAAGGTTTTCTTTGAATGATTTCAAAGCGGACTTCCAAATCTACAACTTTGATGAAGACCTTAAAGGCAAATTCTATCGTCTAAAAGGTCAAAAATGGGGACCATACGATAGGATCAATTGAATAGTGCACCAGACGAAATGGCGTCATCACTAGACAATATGACGTCATTAGACGATAAGTCTCACTAGACGATACGTCTCACCAGACGAAGCACCCTCACTAGACGAAGTGTCTTCACTAGACGAAGCATCTTCACAAGACAACACGTCTTCACTAGACGATACGTCTTCACCAGACGAAGCATCCTCATCAGACGAAACGTCCTCACCAGATGATACGTCCTCACTAGACAATACGTCTGGTGCCTCACTAGACGATATGATGTCATTAGATGATATGACATCATCAGACGATACAAACTATAATCCTAAGCATCTCCACTTATAAGGATCATAACTTTCGACTCCAATGTCCAAAAATTTCATACTTTATACTGTTGGATAGCTAGAAAAATAAACTAGAACTTTCTAGAAGATAACTTTGACTAATTTAGCCTAAATTAGTCTAGTTTTTCCTTGAAGTCGGTAAACAATTTATACGCCCATGAAAGACTTGAAATTTTTAATTTTGCAAACTTGGAATGTCCTGAGCTTAACCATTCAGCTACCAAATTGACTTTGTTAAACTCTCAAATCTTAACTCATTTATCTCATCACCTTCAACTACATCAGATCAGCGATAATTCCTATCTTTCTTCCCGTAACATCTCACTTTTGTGTACATACATATATATATATATATATATATATATGTATCAACGATTTATGCTCCAAAATCATCAACTCAAGTTGATAGCTTCTTCACGCATATCTAATTTCAGTTCACTTCATCCATGCATCATTCAAACTTCATTAACATCAAAAGAATAAAGTTTTTACAATGTTTTAATGGGCATTTCGAGCCACCTTACATCATAGTCCAAAAATACCAACTTTACAATAACAATAATTTCTCAAAATGCGACTAAAGCCTTATTTTACATGATCTAGCTTCAAAAGAACAAAATAAGCAAATTGGAGTGATGCCTTGACTCTCTACTCGATCACTCAATATCTTGTTCATCGCTTATAGATGGGGAGAAATGGGGGTGAGCTTAAAGCTCGTGGGTAATAGTTTTATAATCAATAACAAGTATGTTCATAACAAAATTTCATGAAAATCCATCCAACATAAATTTCTCAACTTGCATAAGTCAAACAATCGTAAAACTTGTCAACACATGTAAAAACATAAGCATATCATAATGGTTTGGGTGGATCCAAAACATAACGTACTGCATAATTCCCGTAAGAGTCTTGTGTAGCCATGAACTTAGGGGAGTCTATGAAGGAGCTCTATGTCACTAGCGGGCAGGCAGGAGAAGCCTTTGGTCAAAGTGCACTTGTCATACTTAGGGGACCACCACAAACCCACATAATTATGCATCTCACATCTTGGAAATTTGTTGCCCAAATAGCACATTTTTTAAACATAACTTCATAAACTTAATATCCTTAAAAAAAACATTTTCATTTTTGTTTCATAGTTCATTCAAAAACTTCATACACACAAATATAGCACTTTCTCAAAGCATTTAAAGAACAATGAATGAACATTTTAAAAGTTGTTGAAAACATTTATTTCTCTTTTCTTGAAAGAAATTTTAATGGCTTATTATTCAATTATAAAAATGTAACCCACCTTAGTCTCATTGCTTGAAAACTTGCTCCAGGATGTCTCTCCTCTTGCTCCTCTTGCCTCTTTTGCCTCCCTTCAAACATTAGCAAAAATCTCCATTCAAAAAGAACTCCAATTGAAAAATCCAAAGAAACCTATGCATGAAATTGACCTTAGAATACATAAACTCATGCATTTCCTAAGCTCTTTGAGCCAACAAGCTTTCAAAATCCAAAAGATTTAACATAAGTTTACCTTGAATCTTCACCAAACAATAAATTTCTTGGCTCTAATGGAAGCTTTAATCTTACTCTTTCTTTTTCCCTTCTTGAACACCTTCAAAATCATTCTCTAGAACTAAGAAAAATTGAAACCTAGTTGACCTCCCTTCTTTTTTCTTCTTTCTCTCTATTTTCGTGCTTCTCTCTTCTCTCTTTTCTCATTCACGTTTGGATTTTTTCAAATGCAAGACAACAATTCTCCCCTTATATACCCTTAATGATTGCACAATGTCTATTTTGCCCCTCCTTTAATGTTTTTGGTTTTTTAAGCTTAATTGATCTTCCCAAAATACCCCTTATGCAAACTTACCACCTTAACACTTTAATTCTCTTAACCTATATCATATTATCTCACTCACATTAACATGCTAATTAATTCCAACATACATTAATTTAGCAAGACTCCAAAATTAATCAAATCATGCTTATTCATTAAGAAAAAAAATTCAAGGTCCAACATTTATGTTGATCTATCTCTAGGTTTGTATGCAACTCTTTCCAACTATGGTAGAACTATTCATATCAAAAGATTTCTCAATCTAATATGAAATCAAAGATTGTACTAATATTTTGGATATATTTGTTCAAAAATCTAAATAAATAATTGAATCGCAATAAATCAATCAATAAAATTTCATCGAGTAAAAGAGTATATCATATTATCATGCCAACTTAGAGTTCAACACACTTATGCACTAACCAACTTAGTTTCTAAACAAAGAAAAAAAATCCAATATGAAAAATTCAGAAGAGCAAATAGAAATAAAAGAATTCATACTCTTTCTCCCCCTTTAAAGAAATCTTCTTGCAATTTGGATTGGAGGTTGCTCTTTATCAAATCTTATGACGTAATCTTCGTGTTTTCTTCATCCTTTGTTTAGAGCTGCTTCTTCTCTGGTGTTTAATATGACTATAAAATTCTTCGCCCATGTAGCCTATAATAATATCCTTTTATGGTAAGAATTAGGATTTTTAGGACATATACAGTCACTCACATGATTGTGTAGGTGATCGTGTATCTCAAAAACACTGGATTGACATGTGTTGGACCAATGGTGGTTGACAAATTAATTCCACTTATGTTTTGATAATAATAAAATGTATAGAATTGGTTAAGAAATTGTTTCAGGTATTTTAGATTGATATTCAACAAAAGAATTGTGAAAATCAAAATGAGTAAGTGACAAATCATTGAAGAATCAGATGGGAGTTGTCCTCTAAGTGAAAATGACATAAAACATGAGGTTTATAAAGGATTTGGTCGGATGTTACCATAGATGGCTAAACAAGTCGACTTACACAATACAAGTTGACTTACATATGAAGATGAATTCACACAAGTCGACTTATTGGGAACAAGTCAACTTATCGAAGAAAACAAGTCGACTTATATATAACAAGTCGACTTATTAGAGAGCGGAGCTACAAGTTTTACATAAATGGTTGAAACAAGTCGACTTATGTATTCGACAAGTCGACTTATTAAAGCACAGATTCAGCTCCAACGGTCATATTAGCTAAAAATGGTATGGAGATTATCAAGGAACGACTATCACAAATTAAGCAACGACTAGTAGAGCTCCAACAGCTATATTTCTTCAACTATAAATAGAGGATGATGGAAGAAGAGCATATACAAGTGCCATAAGCTCAAATACTCTCATATTGCTTCAAATTGCTCATTATTGCTCTTATATTGTTACAAATTGTTTTGAGCATTTGTTCTTCAATCTTTGTATTGTTTTATTACAATTTGAGTGACGAGTGAAAAGGTCACGTGAGGTAGGATTTGTGCCGCAAGACAAATCGAGTGTAAAGGTTGCTTGAGTCGGAAATCAAGCGGTGTTGGTAGAATTTGTGCCGGAAGACAAATCGAGTGTAAAGGTAGCTTGAGCCGGAAATCAAGCGGGATTGTAAAAAGTTCACACTCAACTACAAAGTGTGCAATAAAGTGATTGGCAAAATCCTAAGTGGGAGCTTAGGTAGAGGACGAGGTCTTAAGACCGAACCTCTATAAAAACAGTGTTTGATCTTCTTCCCTACACTTTTTCAATTAAGTTTATCAAAATTATTTTTGTGTGTTTTAACTTCTGATTTTCTTGTAGAAATTATAAAAGAGTTTTAAGATCTTTTCAACCCCCCCTTCTAGATCGCTTACAATTGGTATCAGAGCAGAAGTATCCAGGGATGGCACACAATAAACTAGCGGAAGAAGGTAACACAAATTATCACCTCCTTTATTTGATGGTACTAATTATTCTTCGTGAAAAAATCCTATGAAGTACCACATCATAAGCGAAGGAGTGGAATATTGGAAGATAATTATCTTCGGTCCACAACCACCGTTAAAAGAAAATGGTGAGTTAAAAACGGAGCTAGAATACGATGACAATGACTGGAAGCAAGCGTACATCAATGCGAAAGCCATGAAGCTAATATATTGCGCTCTCACGGTTGAGGAAAGAAACCGAGTCAATTCTTGTACTAGCGCCAAAGAAATGTGGGAAAGGCTTCGCATCACCCATGAAGGAACTAACCAAGTCCGAGAGACAAAGATCAGCATGCTTCTCCACGACTACGAAATGTTTGTCATGAAGGAAGGTGAGTCTATTTCCATTATGCTTGATCGTTTTGCAGAAATCATAAATGAATTAGGCAACCTTGGGAAGCATATGACGGATAGCGAGAAGGTGAAGAAGATTCTTCGTTCACTGCCGAAGGAATGGGATTCTCAAGTCACCGCAATTATGGAGTCAAAGGATCTCAACCATCTGGAATTTAGCGCTTTGGTGGGATCACTCATCAATTATGAGATTATTCTCAAATCGAGAGGAGGAAGAGGTAAGCCACAAAAGTCGATTGCTTTAAAAGCTAACGTTTCTTCTTTTGATAAGAGTGATGAAGAAATAGATGAAGAAGAAGATGATGAAGAAGTAGCGATGTATGCTCGAAATCTGAGAAAGTTCAAAGGACTTCTCAAAAACAGAAGAAAAGAATTAAGTGGTGGAGAAATTGAGGATAGGAAAAGGTACACCACGGAAAAGAGAAATAAAGGCTATGAAGAAAAAAAGAACAATGAAGAATACTGGAAGTGCGGAAAAAGAGGTCACATCGCTAGAGAATGCAAAAGCTCTTCGTCTATTCAGAAAAATGACAAATATGACAAAGGAAAAAGGAAAACCAGCCTGGTGGCAACTTGGAGTGATGATGAGGAAACATACCAAAGCGATGATGAAAACAACCTAGCGCTTATGGCCAATAGCTCCTCAACAAGTGATGATGAAGATGAGGTAACATTTTTTGATCAATATCTTATAGAGTCTTTTAATGCTTTGCAAATTGATTTTGAAGAAGCCATTGAGATTAACAAAAAATTAAGAAAGAAGATACGTGAATTGGTTGCTGAAAATAGTGTCTTACATGAAACGATTGATGATTTAGATAGTCCAAAAGAAGATCATTCTGCATGTCTTATTGAAAAAGAAAATCTTATTTGTGAACTTGATAGGCTTCGAAAAGAATTTTCGTATGTGGTTGGTAAATTCGCTGGTGGAAATGCTAAGTTTGAAGAATTGTTGTCTTTACAAAGATATACTATTTCTAAACATGGATTAGGATATGATCCGTATAATAGAGAGTGTTCTTTAATTTCCAAATTTACCAAAGATGGAAAAATCGCTCAATGTGCTAGATGCTTTAAAGATGGTCATATAGAAATTGCATGCAAAAGCACTAGGAGATGTGTTAAGGTTAAGAAAGTTTGGGTGTTAAAAGGCTCAATACCACCTAATGTGGTTTATATGTCTAACCAAAATGGACCCAAGATGGCTTGGGTACCAATAAAAAGAAAGGATGTTGCAGTTGTAGGTACAAGCAAGGAATGAAGATCTACCAAGCATGTTGGACCAATGGTGGTTGGCAAATTAATTCCACTTATGTTTTGATAATAATAAAATGTATAGAATTGGTTAAGAAATTGTTTCAGGTATTTTGGGATTGATGTTCAATGAAAGAATTGTACAAATCAAGAAGAGCAAGTGTTTAATCAATGAAGAATCAAGATGGGAGTTGTCTTCTAAGTAAACATGGCATAAAACATGAGGTTTATAAAGGATTTGGTCGGATGTTACCATAGATGGCTAAACAAGTCGACTTACACAATACAAGTTGACTTGCATATGAAGATGAATTCACACAAGTCGACTTATTGGGAACAAGTCGACTTATCGAGGCAAACAAGTCGACTTATATATAACAAGTCGACTTATTAGAGAGCGGAGCTACAAGTTTTACATAAATGGTTGAAACAAGTCGACTTATGTATTCGACAAGTCGACTTATTGAAGCACAGATTCAGCTCCAACGGTCCAATTTGATAAAAATGGAATGGAGATGATCAAGGAATGGCTATATCCAATCAAGCAACGGCTAGTTGAGCTCCAACAGCTATATTTCATCAACTATAAATAGAGGATGATGGAAGAAGAGCAAATACAAGTGCCATAAGCTCAAATACTCTCATATTGCTTCAAATTGCTCATTATTTCTCTTATATTGTTACAAATTGTTTTGAACATTTGTTCTTCAATCTTTGTATTGTTTTATTACAATTTGAGTGACGAGTGAAAAGGTCACGTGAGGTAGGATTTGTGCCGCAAGACAAATCGAGTGTAAAGATTGCTTGAGCCAGAAATCAAGCGGTGTTGGTAGGATTTATGCCGGAAAACAAATTGAGTGTAAAGGTAGCTTGAGCCGGAAATCAAGCGGGATTGTAAAAAGTTCACACTCAACTACAAAGTGTGCAATAAAGTGATTGGCAAAATCCTAAGTGGGAGCTTAGGTAGAGGACGTAGGTCTTAGCACCGAACCTCTATAAAAACAAGTGTTTGATCTTCTTCCCTACACTTTTTCAATTAAGTTTATCAAAATTGTTTTTGTGTGTTTTAACTTCTGATTTTATTGTAGAAATTATCAAAGAGTTTTAAGATCTATTCAACCCCCCCTTTTAGATCGCTTACAATTGGTATCAGAGCAGAAGTATCTGGGATGGCACACAACAACCTAGCGGAAGAAGGTAACACTAATAACCGACCTCCATTGTTTAATGGCTCTAACTATTCTTCATGGAAAAATCCTATGAAGTACCATATTATAAGTGAGGGAGTCGAATACTGGAAGATCATTATCTTCGGACTATAAGCCCCTCTGAAAGAAAATGGTGAGTCGAAAATGAAATGGAGTATGATGATAACGATCGGAGGCAAGCGACATCAACGCCAAAGCCATGAAGATGATATATTGTGCGTTAACGGTTGAGGAAAGAAATCGGTAAATTCTGCACCATCGCCAAGGAAATGTGGAGAGACTTGAGTAACTCATGAAGGACAAATCAAGTACGGGAGACGAAAATCAACATGCTTCTCCACGACTACGAGATGTTCGTCATGAAAGAAGGTGAGTCAATTTCTACAATGCTTGACCTTTTTGCAGAAATTATAAATGGATTAGGCAACCTGGAAAACACATGACGGATAGCGAGAAGGTGAAGAAGATTCTTCGTTCACTGCCAAAGGAATGGGATTCTCAAGTGACCGCAATCATGGAGTTGAAGGATCTCAACCATCTGGAATTCAATGCTTTGGTGGGATCACTCATCAACTATGAGATTATTCTCAAATCCAGAGGAGGTAGAGGTAAGCCTAAAAAATCTATTGCTTTTAAAGCTAACACTTCTTTTGTTGATGAAAGTGATGAGGAATTAGACGAAGACGAGGAAGACGAAGAAATCGCTATGTACGCTAGAAATTTAAGGAAGTTCAAGGGACTTCTCAAAAACAGAAGAAAAGAATTACGTGGTGGAGAAATTCAGGAAAGGAAAAGGTACACCACGGAAAAGAGAAATAAAGGCAACATCGCTAGAGAATGCAAAAGTTCTTCGTCTATTCAGAAAAATGACAGGTATGACAAAGGAAAGAAGAAAACAAGTCTAGTAGCAACTTGGAGTGATGACGAGGAAGCTTACCAAAGCAATGATGAGAACAACCTGGCTCTCATGGCGAGTAGCTCTTTGACTAGCGATGAGGAAGATGAGGTAATCTTAACCTATCAAGATCTTAGAGATTCTTTTGATGCTTTGCAAACTGATTTTGAAGAAGCTATTGAGATCAACAAAAAATTAAGAAAGAAAATACGAGAGTAGACTGCTGAAAATAGTGTCTTACATGAAACGATTGATGATTTAGATAGTCCAAAAGAAGATCATTCTGCATGTCTTATTGAAAAAGAAAATCTTATTTGTGAACTTGATAGGCTTCGAAAAGAATTTTCGTATGTGGTTGGTAAATTCGCTGGTGGAAATGCTAAGTTTGAAGAATTGTTGTCTTTACAAAGATATACTATTTCTAAACATGGCTTAGGATATGATCCGTATAATAGAGAATGTTCTTTAATTTTCAAATTTACTAAGGATGGAAAAATCGCTCAATGTGCTAGATGTTTGAAAGATGGTCACATAGAAATTGCCTGCAAGAGTACTAGAAGATGTGTTAAGGTTAAGAAAATTTGGGTTATTAAAGGTACAATACCACCTAATGTGGTTTATATGTCTAACCAAAATGGACCCAAGATAGCTTGGGTACCAATGAAAAGAAAGGATGTTACAGTTATAGGTACAAGCAAGGAATGAAGATCTACCAAGCACATGGCACACTAATAGTGGAAGTTCAAGGCATATAAGTAGAGACAACAACAAGTCGACTTGTGTGGGTCAATAAGTCGACCTATGATGTACACAGCACTATGGAGGTGAAACAAGTCTGGTAAACAAATTGACTTATGTCTACACGGATTCTTATGCTGTTTCAAGTGTGTGGTACTTCTTATGACTATTATGTTATGACAATTGTCTTTATTTGTGTTTGCTGTTTTGTTTATTTATGGACTGCATTGCGACTATTTTTCAATTTTCATATTGGTTTTTAATTATGACAAAAAAAAATGGGAGTAATATTGGAAATTGATAATTGGTATCCTTTAGTCACTGTCATATGATTGAGGGGGGGTGTTTGATTTGAGACTATTTGTGCTTAATGACCTGTTACTCTATTTTGATTGCGATAATTTTTCATATTTGTTGGTTTGTATTAGTTGTTTTGATTATGACAAAAAAAGGGGAGAAAAATGAGAAATTGGATATTCATTAGTTACTTGATTAAGGGGGAGTTTGTTAAAAATTTAATTGATTTTTCAAGGTTATTAAATTCAGTGATTTATATGATTGACGGGGAGATTTCTAACCAAAATGACAAGGTATAAAAACCTTGATCAATGTTTCTTTGTTTTCATTTCTTAAACAATTTCTAAGTATTTTGTCATTATCAAAAAGGGGGAGATTGTTGGACCAATGGTGGTTGGCAAATTAATTCCACTTATGTTTTGATAATAATAAAATGTATAGAATTGGTTAAGAAATTGTTTCAGGTATTTTGGGATTGATGTTCAATGAAAGAATTGTACAAATCAAGAAGAGCAAGTGTTTAATCAATGAAGAATCAAGATGGGAGTTGTCTTCTAAGTAAACATAGCATAAAACATGAGGTTTATAAAGGATTTGGTCGGATGTTACCATAGATGGCTAAACAAGTCGACTTACACAATACAAGTTGACTTACATATGAAGATGAATTCACACAAGTCGACTTATTGGGAACAAGTCGACTTATCGAGGCAAACAAGTCGACTTATATATAACAAGTCGACTTATTAGAGAGCGGAGCTACAAGTTTTACGTAAATGGTTGAAACAAGTCGACTTATGTATTTGACAAGTCGACTTATTGAAGCACTGATTCAGCTCCAACGGTCCAATTTGATAAAATGGAATGGAGATGATCAAGGAACGGCTATATCCAATCAAGCAACGGCTAGTTGAGCTCCAACAACTATATTTCATCAACTATAAATAGAGGATGATGGAAGAAGAGCAAATACAAGTGCCATAAGCTCAAATACTCTCATATTGCTTCAAATTGCTCATTATTGCTCTTATATTGTTACAAATTATTTTGAGCATTTGTTCTTCAATCTTTGTATTTTTTTATTACAATTTGAGTGACGAGTGAAAAGATCACGTGAGGTAGGATTTGTGCCGCAAGACAAATCGAGTGTAAAGGTTGCTTGAGCCGAAATCAAGCGGTGTTGGTAGGATTTGTGTGGGAAGACAAATCGAGTGTAAAGGTAGCTTGAGCCGAAAATCAAGCGGATTGTAAAAGTTCACACTCAACTACAAAGTGTGCAATAAAGTGATTGGCAAAATCCTAAGTGGGAGCTTAGGTAGAGGACGTAGGTCTTAGCACAGAACCTCTATAAAAATAAGTGTTTGATCTTCTTCCCTACACTTTTTCAATTAAGTTTATCAAAATTGTTTTTGTGTGTTTTAACTTCTGATTTTATTGTAGAAATTATCAAAGAGTTTTAAGATCTATTCAACCCCCCCTTCTAGATCGCTTACAAAGCACAGGGTACACTGATAGTGGAAGTTCAAGGCATATGAGTGGAGACAACAACAAAATCGACTAATGGGTGTCTAAGTCGACTTGTGTGTGTCAATAAGTCGACCTATGATGTACATAGCACTATGGAGGTGAAACAAGTCAACTTATGTTTACTCGGGTCCCATTGTTGGATTGTTATGTCATGTAATGACAATTGCCTTTATTTGTGTTTCTTTGCTTTGTTTGTTTATGGACCGCATTGCACTATTTTTCAATTTTCATATTGGTTCTTAATTATGACAAAAAGGGGGAGTAATATTGGAAATTGATAATTGGTATCTTTTAGTCATCGTCATTTGATTGAGGGGGAGTGTGTTTTGAGACTATTTGTGTTTGATGACTTGTTTTTCTATTTAATGTGATTGCGATATTTCATCGATTGTTGATTTGTATTAGTTGTTTTGATTATGACAAAAAGGGGGAGAAAAATGAGAAATTGGATAAAATGAGAAACTGGATATTCTTTAGTTACTTGATTAAGGGGAGTTTGTTAAAATTTTATTTGTTCTTACAAGGTTATTAAATTCAGTGATTTATATGATTGAGGGGGAGACTTCTAACCAAAATGACAAGGTATAAAAACCTTGATCAATGTTTCTTTGTTTTCATTTCTTAAACAATTTCTAAGTATTTTGTCATTATCAAAAAGGGGGAGATTGTTGGACCAATGGTGGTTGGCAAATTAATTCCACTTATGTTTTGATAATAATAAAATGTATGAATTGGTTAAGAAATTGTTTCGTATTTTGGGATTGATGTTCAATGAAAGAATTGTACAAATCAAGAAGAGCAAGTGTTTAATCAATGAAGAATCAAGATGGGAGTTGTCTTCTAAGTAAACATGGCATAAAACATGAGGTTTATAAAGGATTTGGTCGGATGTTACCATAGATGGCTAAACAAGTCGACTTACACAATACAAGTTGACTTACATATGAAGATGATTCACACAAGTCGACTTATTGGGAACAAGTCGACTTATCGAGAACAAACAAGTCGACTTATATATAACAAGTCGACTTATTAGAGAGCGGAGCTACAAGTTTTACGTAAATGGTTGAAACAAGTCGACTTATGTATTTGACAAGTCGACTTATCAAGCTACGATTCAGCTCCAACGGTCCAATTTGATAAAATGGAATGGAGATGATCAAGGAACGGCTATATCCAATCAAGCAACGGCTAGTTGAGCTCCAACAACTATATTTCATCAACTATAAATAGAGGATGATGGAAGAAGAGCAAATACAAGTGCCATAAGCTCAAATACTCTCATATTGCTTCAAATTGCTCATTATTGCTCTTATATTGTTACAAATTATTTTGAGCATTTGTTCTTCAATCTTTGTATTTTTATTACAATTTGAGTGACGAGTGAAAAGATCACGTGAGGTAGGATTTGTGCCGCAAGACAAATCGAGTGTAAAGGTTGCTTGAGCCGAAATCAAGCGGTGTTGGTAGGATTTGTGCGGAAGACAAATCGAGTGTAAAGGTAGCTTGAGCGAAAATCAAGCGGGATTGTAAAAGTTCACACTCAACTACAAAGTGTGCAATAAAGTGATTGGCAAAATCCTAAGTGGGAGCTTAGGTAGAGGACGAGGTCTTAAAGACCGAACCTCTATAAAAATAAGTGTTTGATCTTCTTCCTACACTTTTCAATTAAGTTTATCAAAATTGTTTTTGTGTTTTAACTTCGATTTTATTGTAGAAATTATCAAAGAGTTTTAAGATCTATTCAACCCCCTTCTAGATCGCCACAAAGCATGTGGTACATCGATAGTGGAAGTTCAAGGCATATGAGTGGAGACAACAACAAAATCGACTAATGGGTGTCTAAGTCGACTTGTGTGTGTCAATAAGTCGACCTATGATGTACATAGCACTATGGAGGTGAAACAAGTCAACTTATGTTTACTCGGGTCCCATTGTTGGATTGTTATGTCATGTAATGACAATTGCCTTTATTTGTGTTTCATTGTTTTGTTTGTTTATGGACTGCATTGCACTATTTTCAATTTTCATATTGGTTCTTAATTATGACAAAAGGGGAGTAATATTGAAATTGATAATTGGTATCTTTTAGTCATCGTCATTTGATTGAGGGGAGTGTGTTTTGAGACTATTTGTGTTTGATGACTTGTTTTTCTATTTAATGTGATTGCGATATTTCATCGATTGTTGATTTGTATTAGTTGTTTTGATTATGACAAAAGGGGAGAAAATGAGAAATTGGATAAAATGAGAAACTGGATATTCTTTAGTTACTTGATTAAGGGAGTTTGTTAAAATTTTATTTGTTCTTACAAGGTTATTAAATTCAGTGATTTATATGATTGAGGGGAGACTTTAACCAAAATGACAAGGTATAAAACCTTGATCAATGTTTCTTTGTTTTCATTTCTTAAACAATTTCTAAGTATTTTGTCATTATCAAAAAGGGGGAGATTGTTGGACCAATGGTGGTTGGCAAATTAATTCCACTTATGTTTTGATAATAATAAAATGTATAGAATTGGTTAAGAAATTGTTTCAGGTATTTTGGGATTGATGTTCAATGAAAGAATTGTACAAATCAAGAAGAGCAAGTGTTTAATCAATGAAGAATCAAGATGGGAGTTGTCTTCTAAGTAAACATGGCATAAAACATGAGGTTTATAAAGGATTTGGTCGGATGTTACCATAGATGGCTAAACAAGTCGACTTACACAATACAAGTTGACTTACATATGAAGATGAATTCACACAAGTCGACTTATTGGGAACAAGTCGACTTATCGAGGCAAACAAGTCGACTTATATATAACAAGTCGACTTATTAGAGAGCGGAGCTACAAGTTTTACGTAAATGGTTGAAACAAGTCGACTTATGTATTTGACAAGTCGACTTATTGAAGCACAGATTCAGCTCCAACGGTCCAATTTGATAAAAATGGAATGGAGATGATCAAGGAACGGCTATATCCAATCAAGCAACGGCTAGTTGAGCTCCAACAACTATATTTCATCAACTATAAATAGAGGATGATGGAAGAAGAGCAAATACAAGTGCCATAAGCTCAAATACTCTCATATTGCTTCAAATTGCTCATTATTGCTCTTATATTGTTACAAATTATTTTGAGCATTTGTTCTTCAATCTTTGTATTTTTTTATTACAATTTGAGTGACGAGTGAAAAGATCACGTGAGGTAGGATTTGTGCCGCAAGACAAATCGAGTGTAAAGGTTGCTTGAGCCGGAAATCAAGCGGTGTTGGTAGGATTTGTGCCGGAAGACAAATCGAGTGTAAAGGTAGCTTGAGCCGAAAATCAAGCGGGATTGTAAAAAGTTCACACTCAACTACAAAGTGTGCAATAAAGTGATTGGCAAAATCCTAAGTGGGAGCTTAGGTAGAGGACGTAGGTCTTAGCACCGAACCTCTATAAAAATAAGTGTTTGATCTTCTTCCCTACACTTTTTCAATTAAGTTTATCAAAATTGTTTTTGTGTGTTTTAACTTCTGATTTTATTGTAGAAATTATCAAAGAGTTTTAAGATCTATTCAACCCCCCCTTCTAGATCGCTTACAAAGCACAGGGTACACTGATAGTGGAAGTTCAAGGCATATGAGTGGAGACAACAACAAAATCGACTAATGGGTGTCTAAGTCGACTTGTGTGTGTCAATAAGTCGACCTATGATGTACATAGCACTATGGAGGTGAAACAAGTCAACTTATGTTTACTCGGGTCCCATTGTTGGATTGTTATGTCATGTAATGACAATTGCCTTTATTTGTGTTTGCTGTTTTGTTTGTTTATGGACTGCATTGCGACTATTTTTCAATTTTCATATTGGTTCTTAATTATGACAAAAAGGGGGAGTAATATTGGAAATTGATAATTGGTATCTTTTAGTCATCGTCATTTGATTGAGGGGGAGTGTGTTTTGAGACTATTTGTGTTTGATGACTTGTTTTTCTATTTAATGTGATTGCGATATTTCATCGATTGTTGATTTGTATTAGTTGTTTTGATTATGACAAAAAGGGGGAGAAAAATGAGAAATTGGATAAAATGAGAAACTGGATATTCTTTAGTTACTTGATTAAGGGGAGTTTGTTAAAATTTTATTTGTTCTTACAAGGTTATTAAATTCAGTGATTTATATGATTGAGGGGAGACTTAACCAAAATGACAAGGTATAAAACCTTGATCAATGTTTCCTTGTTTTCATTTCTTAAACAATTTCTAAGTATTTTGTCATTATCAAAAAGGGGGAGATTGTTGGACCAATGGTGGTTGACAAATTAATTCCACTTATGTTTTGATAATAATAAAATGTATAGAATTGGTTAAGAAATTGTTTCAGGTATTTTGGATTGATATTCAACAAAAGAATTGTGAAAATCAAGATGAGTAAGTGACAAATCATTGAAGAATCAGATGGGAGTTGTCCTCTAAGTGAAAATGACATAAAACGTGAGGTTTATAAAGGATTTGGTCGGATGTTACCATAGATGGCTAAACAAGTCGACTTACACAATACAAGTTGACTTACATATGAAGATGAATTCACACAAGTCGACTTATTGGGAACAAGTCGACTTATCGAGGAAAACAAGTCGACTTATATATAACAAGTCGACTTATTAGAGAGCGGAGCTACAAGTTTTACGTAAATGGTTGAAACAAGTCGACTTATGTATTCGACAAGTCGACTTATTAAAGCACAGATTCAGCTCCAACGGTCATATTAGCTAAAAATGGTATGGAGATTATCAAGGAACGGCTATCTCAAATTAAGCAACGGCTAGTAGAGCTCCAACAGCTATATTTCTTCAACTATAAATAGAGGATGATGGAAGAAGAGCATATACAAGTGCCATAAGCTCAAATACTCTCATATTGCTTCAAATTGCTCATTATTGCTCTTATATTGTTACAAATTGTTTTGAGCATTTGTTCTTCAATCTTTTTATTGTTTTATTACAATTTGAGTGACGAGTGAAAAGGTCACGTGAGGTAGGATTTGTGCCGCAAGACAAATCGAGTGTAAAGGTTGCTTGAGCCGGAAATCAAGCGGTGTTGGTAAGATTTGTGCCGGAAGACAAATCGAGTGTAAAGGTTGCTTGAGCCGAAAATCAAGCGGTGTTGGTAGGATTTGTACCGAAAGGCAAATCGAGTGTAAAGGTAGCTTGAGCCGGAAATCAAGCGGGATTGTAAAAAGTTCACACTCAACTACAAAGTGTGCAATAAAGTGATTGGCAAAATCCTAAGTGGGAGCTTAGGTAGAGGACGTAGATCTTAGCACCGAACCTCTATAAAAACAGTGTTTGATCTTCTTCCCTACACTTTTTCAATTAAGTTTATCAAAATTATTTTTGTGTGTTTTAACTTCTGATTTTCTTGTAGAAATTATAAAAGAGTTTTAAGATCTATTCAACCCCCCCTTCTAGATCGCTTACAACATGGTTGTAGGAGCTTAAATGGATAATATACATGGTTGTATATGTTAACATACATGGACATGTATCTTCACCCAGGTATAAACAGTGTCTTCAAAGCCTCACATATTTATAGTGACTTACACGGTCGCAACACACGGCTGTGTATCATAAAAGTTGCTTAAATTTTTCGTTTTATGCCACAATTTTATCCAAATTCTTCTCTGTTTGGTTTATGAAGGCAGTTATCACTTTCAAACACACTTGAAGCAAAATAAGTACGAAAAATATTTTATAACTATTAAATAACAAGAAAACACACTAAATATGGATATATAAATATA
The DNA here is from genome assembly GCA_029891385.1 of Erythroxylum novogranatense. Lineage (NCBI taxonomy): Eukaryota > Viridiplantae > Streptophyta > Magnoliopsida > Malpighiales > Erythroxylaceae > Erythroxylum > Erythroxylum novogranatense. The sequence continues at coordinate 31,291,550 of CM057225.1, read as the reverse complement.
GCCAATTATTTATTTATCACCAAGAATGAGTGTGGTATAGGAGAATTTGATGACATGTTATTTAGTTATATTAATTCGATCTATATCTTTTATTTTGTTGCTTAAATTGGAAAAAATAGACAGATTACTACAGTGGCTAAGGAGTGATCACACTTAATGTTATATTCACCCTTAGAATTTGAATTCAATTAAGATATTTCTCTCCTTATTATGTAGGGATTTGGATTTTGTTTAGATAGGGCTTGGTAGAATAAGAGGAAGCTCGTTTTTAGGAGTAGGAAGAGAGGAGAAAAACGTGTTCTTTACTTCTCAATATCACCCTATTTTGTTTTCTTTTTGTTTTCTCTTCATCTTTCATCTTTTCTTCTATTTTTAATGTTGGAACTAAATCTATATGTAATTAATTCTAAATATTCTAATTCAAGGATATTCAAAACTCTAATTGTAACCTTGTGAGTTCTTTTTCTAAACCTACATTTTAATTTTAATTCAAGTGTTTTGTGTTCTTATATTACATAAATAATTAATATTGATTGATCTAAAGAGTTAATTCAACTGGAAGAGGTTGAGCCTATCATTTGCTATTTTATGACTATAAGGTCACAGGTTCAAATCATGAAAATAACCTCTTTGTAAAAATACAAAGGGAAAGTTACATACATCCTCCCCAGACTCCTACAAAGTGGAAAGTCTTGTGCAACCCTAATTGTTCTATAGCTATCCATGATTTCAATCATCCGTAATTGTCATAAAGGATTACTAGAAGTAGCAAACAGGCTATTTATAAAGATGCATATTTAACTTATAAGAAACAAAAAAAACTAAATTGAATAGTTGTGGCTATCTTAATTATTTAATTTAGGGTTTAGTCTTTTTTACTAAACTTATTGCTCTTATTTAATTGATATGGAATGTTATCATACCTAGTTATTTAATGATAAGTTTTGGTTTAAATGGTGAGTTTGAACTAATTAATTTAGGGTTTGAGACTTCTTATGGCTATTATAATCGGTTTCCGACTAATTGCTTAAATTGTGAAAATTATTCTTTTTAATCCAATTATCAAAGTTACAATTAAGTAAGGCCTTTTCCTTGAATCGAGTTACTTAAAATTAAAATTTTCAATATTTATTTTAGTTAATAATTTTCATTATTTGTTAATTTTGGTTCATTAGTTAATTAGTCATACACCCCTAATTTGTTTAGACAATTGAAATTAATAAATTAATTGTTAATTCTCTTGAGATTCAACCTGGCTCCACTACTACAATAAGAATTTAGTGAATCGTAATTAAATTTGAGGACTTCGATAACCCAATCGAAGAGATTGTTGAAAAAACTTTCTACAAAGTGGTAAGCTCAACAATAGCTACAAACCTAAGGTAAAATGAATAGGAGTTTGTAAATCTAAAGAGCATGGAAAGTTGCGGATCAAAGCAATAAAAATAATGAATAAGGTCCTCTAAGCCAAAGGAACCTTTAGGCTATTTGCAGATCAAGAATCACTACAGGTGAAGTGTATTCATGTCCAAGTTTTAAGAAGTTGCAGTTGGCAGAAAGCTCCTATTAGATCTAGCTCATCCCGGTCCTTAGTCCAAATGCTTATATTAAGGGATAAGTTATCATGGTTTATCAAGCACAGAGTTAGAAATGGGGAGAAATTATCCTAATTTATCGAGCACAAAGTTATAAATGGGGAGAACACAGTTTTTGTTGAGATTTGGCTCCTTTGTTGTCCCATATTGGTTGGGGACAACAATTGAAACAAGTCTCTTACCTATATAAGGAGGTGTTTATCTCCTTGTTTAGTGCACTAAATAAGGTGAAAGATTTGTTGTACAAATTTGACTCTAGTTAAATTCCTCTTTTGAGGTGAGAGTTGGAGAGTTTGTCTTGTGTATTTCTTTGTGAGTATGTTGGTGTATTAGGGGATTGGGTGAGAGGAAAAATTGTGTGATTGTAAGAATTTTTCACATAGTGAATTTTCTTCTCGGTGCCCGTGGTTTTTCTCCAGTTTGGGAGTTTCCACATAAATTCTCTTTTGTTGTTATTTTTTGATTTTTTGTCTATTATATATCCTTGGGTGAGGGTTTGAAAGCTCTAAATTTCCAACAAGTGGTATCAGAGCCAAGGTATGTTTTTTCTTGAAAATTCTAAGTATACTCTGTGGTCGCAGTTTTGACTGATCTTCCACATCAGAAAAGATTTTCTTAAGAAAGGTTCATTCGGTGCGGTAGAGTTTTGGTGTGGTAGTACATGTCTAGGAAAGTTTTGGCTAAGGAAATACTTGATATTTAAGAGTGTCCGTTGTGACCCACCTCTCTTTCCTAGAAACTTTCCTGGTGTACTATTCATTTCTATGGTAAAATTCATCAAGGCAGAAGAGCATAGAAAAAATGTCAAAAAATTGTACGAGAGGTAGAGCGGGTTCGGCAAAAGGCTATGGGTCAGTTAATGGAGAGACTGACAATGTCGCTAACATTGTCTTCATGGATAATGATCTTGCTCTCTAAGAAGGGGGCATGTACATCCTCATGGCATGCCGCTAATTCCAAAGTTGTCATGATAGAAGATGTGTTACTGTTAGTGGATCCACAGGTTTGCACACGGACATTGGTTTAGCATTAATGCAAGGTGTATGGTGGAATTTATGTCGATGGTTGATGAACTTCCAGGAAATCCAAATATGGGAGTTGCACCATAATTTTTCAGCAAGGTTATTTTCGACATATGTCGATGTAAAAGGCTTAGAATTGATTTATTCTGAGTGGGTATACTTTTATGGTGGAGCATGATGCTGTGAAGCATGATAATTCTCTACAGTGAGAGTTATGTTATTTTCAGGAGATCTTCATTAAGGTGGAGTGTGGTTGTGGGATTAACCAAAGTCACCAAGGGTGGAGATTGTTGAGATTTGGCTCCTTTGTTGTCCCATATTGGTTGGGGACAACAATTGAGACAAGTCTCTTACCTATATAAGGAGGTGGTTACCTCCTTGTTTAGTGCATCAAACAAAGTCAAAGATTTGTAGTACAAATTTGACTATAGTTAAATTCCTCTTTTGAGGTGAGAGTTGGAGAGTTTGTCTTGTGTATTTCTTTGTGAGTGTGTTGGTGTATTGGAGAATTGGGTGAGAGGAAAATTTGTGTTATTGTAAGAATTTTTCACATAGTAGATTTTCTTCTCGGTGCCCGTGGTTTTTCTCCGGTTTGGGAGTTTCCACGTAAATTCTTTTGTGTTGTTATTTTTTGATATTTTTGTCTATTATATATCATTGGGTGTGGGTTTGGAAGGTCTAAATTCCCAACAAAACAGTTTTGGTATGGCTTATGGAACCCTAGTGGTGCTCTTAATATCCTCCTCAATGCTTCTAATCTAATGCTCAGAATCCCCAAATCTTCCAAGGTTAGAACAATCATCCTCAATAGCACTTGGCATTAGCCACAAATGCATCTAAACTCTTTTGTTTCCATTTCTAATTCCATGCCCAACTTCCTACCTAATTCTATTAAGATGGACAAGTTCATACGGGTGAGGCCCAATTCAGGTTTATTCACTAATAGATTATGTGCAGGAATATTCGAGGATGATCCTCTTAAGGTGGCTTGGTCTAATCTAGTCTGATCCTCAAAGTTGCATTTTCTATTTGGTTAGTAATTAAGGAAAAACTCAGACAGGTTATACTTTTAGTCCAATAACCAAACACGCTCCCTTCTGCAATATGTGTGTAGAGAACCTTGTTCGCCTCTTATTTATACATGTGTCTTTGTCAAGGCCACTTACGAGAAATTATTCTATAACTGTTCATTACATTGCAATGTTTGTTCCTAAGGACAACTAGTTACTTGGGCTAGCTCCATCAAATGTCGAAACAAGTTGGAGGAACAACTTTTTAGAACCTCCCTCAACTGCTTGATGTACTCCATGTGGAGAGAATGGAACCGTAAGATCTCGAACTTTTACCCACAATGGTAGTTCTTTCATATGAGATATCCTAAGTTGGATCAAGAAAATTGTTTACATAAGAATTTCTTCAGGCTCAAAAGTCAGCTCCGCAACTCATTGGCTCACATAACTTTCTTTTCTCAACGCTGTCCACCTTTAGTTGTATGCAATGTTTTAAAAATCGAACCGATCATCGAATCGGTAGCTTTATTAGTTACCGGTTTGACCGATTCGACCGGTTCAATCACCGGTCGAATCGGTGTGACGTAATAATTATGCAATAATTATATTTAATTATATATAATATTAAAAATATTTAAAAAAATAAAAAATAAAATAAAAAATAAAATAAAAAATAAAATAAAAAATAAAAAATCATCGAACCGGTCGAACCGGACCGATCCGACCGGTCAAAAACCGGTCAATTGACCGATTTTGACCGGTTCACACTGGTCCGATTCGATACCGATTTTTAGGCATAAACCGGACCGAACCACCGACCGGTCCAGTTTTTAAAACCATGGTTGTATGCTTTCCCTACCTTTTGATGTATTTTTGAACTCGCGTTGATTTGGTGCATGTACCTAGTGTTAGTAGTTTTCACTAGCTTGTAATAACGGTTTTGATTTAATCTCTTTCTTAAAATTTATATTAAAAAAAACTGCAGAATGCATTCAAACTTATATTTTTTAATAGTAAAACATTAACTTGGTACGTGAGCCTGCCGCCCAACAGTAAGGCAACCTAGGCTTTTATTTTATTGTACAACAAAATGATAGAATGCAATGAACTTTAGCAAATTTGTAAGATGTGCATGGTCTGCTCCCAGGATGACTTCGAATTCTACGTGGTATATCTCACCAAATCTTCCATGCGAATCCTGAGGACGGGACAGATCTCTAACCCGAAGAGTTGTTAGTACCTATATGATTTCAATGCTTTCTCATGAAAACATTTAAGATCATTTTCGTCCAGAGGACATCGAATAGTAGAGAAGAAAGTAGAAGTTACGTACAATGCACAAATATACAAAGATATCAAATATATGCTTGATTTGTTAACATATTAAAGTCAGATTGTACAAGGCTTGGGTTTACTCTACCAGGCCAGAAGTTTAATGCAAAGAAGAACAGGAGTCTAAAGAAGAATGTTCTAAGATTAGACTCGAAGGCCATCATAACCGGAATTTTTTTCACGCCTACTTGTGCAATACACTCTTCTTTGAAGGTTTTAGTTTCTTCGGATTATGGTTCTGCCAAGGTCACGTAAGAATATTTTAGTACATGCACCATAAGACAAACCAGAGAATGCAGAGAAACATACCTTTTGTCTTTCTAATGCCTCAAAATCTGTTCTTTCCTTCCAGTTGCTCTTACGTAGTTTGATTGGACGATTTCCAACATATTTTCCTGACATCAAGGTTATTAAAAATATAAGCAATTCACTTTATATCAACTGCATTCATAGATTTCCAGAACCTTGTAGCCAGTACTGACAGCAAAAACCATCCAGAATCATTGACAGAAAATAACTGTTGTAAGGTGTTACAGGAGTTTGACATCAATCGTAACTGAAAGTTCAAATTTTCAATACAACAGCACACGCTCACGTGCTCCTACTCAGCTTTCTGCCTTTGCTCCACAGCCTCTCTCCTCACCCACAAGTTCAAAATGCACCAACAGCATATTTGTGGGCAGATTGTCCTAGGAGCAAATAAAGAACAGAAAATGAACATATAATTGTCTTACCATTCATCTCCTTAAGCGCTGCTGCTAGATCAGTAGGGTTGGAGAAGCTAACAAATCCATAGCCCTTTGTTTTTCCAGTCCGCTTGTCTCTTACAACCTAATATCAATTCCAGCGAAACATTATCAAAGATATGATAAGTAGACAGATTTTCACATGGAATCTAAAAATAATGCAGACAATAAAAAGAAAAAAAAATGCATAACTAATCTTCTGTTGCATGGTGATGCACAATAACATACCAGCAATGATATATGAAGCAGTCACCAGTAAAAACTTCAGGGTATACCCAAACCATACAAAAGAAAAGTTCATAATAAGTGACTTTTAAATGAAGATTATTTGTCTAGAAGATATATTCAACGTAGAGGGAAGCAAACTTAAAGAAGAATATAAGAGCTAATAAACCTTATATGATCTATTAGCAGAACCAAAACAATAGCATTAAAGGGCCTAAGAGACGCTCATCGTATATATTAGTGCACTACACTCTGAATGTTAAATTCAACAAGTTCACAAGACAGTCACCTGCTTTAAAATTAACAGTGATAGCTACACAAGACATTGCAACTGTTTGAGATTTTTAAATGACTAGCAAAAAGTAACAGCCTTAGATTTTTGTAGGTCACTGACCTGACTTCAACTTGTTCAAATCAAGTCAATCGGCTATATCAGTCAAGGAGTTCATCAATCATGAGAAAACAACCAATTCATGCTCCAGATGTCAAGTCCATCTGTTCAACGGTCAAACATGATATATCTACCTTATAACTCATATTGAGCACGACAATGGCATCCAATATGCCCAGTCAACCTCCTTGCTCATAAAAACCTAAATCTTCCCTATATGCAATTGTACATAACTGGAAAAGGAATTGAAGTATTTTCATTTCGGCTTGTACTTGTTGGTTTAGGGTTTAATTCTATTCGGGAAAAATAAAAATTCTTATTAGAGTAGGATTCATGTTCCATTGGAGTGTTTTATTTTTTAAATAGAGTCCTTATTTAGTAGGACAAGAATTAAGAGAACAAACTACATATAGGATTCAATGTTCCAATTATGAAGAGAGGAAAATTTTCAAGTTACAATTTGTGGAAGTGTGATATTTCTCATCTAAGAGTAATCTTTAGATTCAAGGAATGATTCCTAGATGTTATGTGTCATGCCTAGTCTTTTTTATAAACGATATAATTTCTAGGAGTTGCTAGTTGAAGCTAGTATATCTCTATGCAAACTATTTTGTAATTTTCTTATCAACTGATATTGAAAAAGGTACGTTGAAATCATATATACTTTGCCTAATTCCTATTGTTTCCATATGATATTGTCCATTTCAACTTTGAATTAGCATGGCAATCCTCTGTCAATCTACATCAGTTTGGCATCAAAAATTTTATTTGATAAAGGCTACATGAAGCGAAAGGTGGTATAGAGCATCAAAACTTTGGTCAAAATCTACGTATACTACCAAACAATAAAGATCCTTTATTAAGATTCAAGTTCTATTTGTGTATTTTAAGTTAGAGTCCTCATTTTAGTAGAATTAAAATAAATTGGATGTTTCAATTATGATGGAGAGAATTTTCAATGTAAAGATTTGTGCAAGTGTGACACTTTCAAACATAAGAGTTATTCTTAGATTCCTAAAGTCATTTGTAGATACTAGGTGTGATGCCTATTTTTTTACAAACCTGGATGTATTTTTAGGAGTTGCTAGTTTGAAACTAGTAAATCTTAGGTGATCTATTTTAAAGTTATATTTTCCACTGATATTAATTAAGAGACATTAAGATTGACTGTAATTTGCTTAGTTCTTGTTTTTGCATAAGACACTTTTTCTATTGAAGACAAGATGTATATAGGTCCATACCGCAAGCAAAAAGCTTCTTATCAAAATCAAACTCAAAAATAGCACTGAAAGAAACACTTACTCTTGCCATGTTAAAGGAAGGGAACCTTGAAAAGGCTTTTGAAAGAACATCATCGTTCACCTCATTTCCGAGATCACCACAGAAAAGACGGTAGTCATCTGTATAATGAACACAGAATTAAATCAGTTACAATATAGAGACCTGTATACAAACATTTCCCAACTCATGAGATACAAATGATCTCAACAAGTAAAAAGGGGGGGAAAAAAAAGAAACTCATACTTTCAGGCCATTCTGAAAGGGTAGGATCCTCCCAGGTCTGGCCAGCCGCTTTACGAGGAATCGCTTTCTTCTTGGTTTCAGCTTTATGCTCCATTTCACTGCTTGCAAGGGCTGCCTTCACACTCTCAAGAGCTTCTGGGGTAATTGTCTGCGCATCCCTTTGAAACAATTGTTGTGCCTGTTAAGAACTCAGTCCTTAATTCTCCATTCAAACAACAATTAATATATAACCATCACATCATCACTCCTCAAAAATCAAAACCTACACAACATGACCGATTCATCACTCCTCAAAATCAAAACCTACACAACATGACCGATACTAACCCCTGATTTTTATTACATGAATTCAAAATCCACCTATTATGTACCAATTTAACCAATTCCAAAGCATTCAACAACGCCATCATCAACATCATCAATAAGACTCAGAACAACTGAATCCGGACATTGTCGATTACCCACAAGTTTTACAGCCTTTTTGACACATTTTACATATACACGCACACACGCAAGCACACATATACACATACGTCAAAAAGGGTGCAAATGTATGGAAGATTACCTGTTGGTACTGAGGCAGAGTGTAGACCGGGCCGATTTGGGCTGGGTAGACCGGAGCTATGACGGGTTGGACCGGAGGAGGAGCAACGTAGGGTTTGGGGTATTGGGCCAAGTGATCAGACTGCTGGAGGTGAAACGGTGTTGGAAAATACGAAGCAGTTGTTGCGGTTGCTCCGTAAGTGAATTGCGACGCCGAAGAAGTTGAGGGCATTGAAGTTGAAGTTGGTGGGATCGACATCGCCTCTCAACCTAATCAAAACTACTTGATTTCTTGGTATGGAGAGAATTAAATGGTTGAGCTAGGGTTAGGGTCTCAATTCAAGAGGAAGATGACGATTTAATGCTAAGTCACAAACCATGACCTGTACGATTTATATTGGAATTGGTAAATTAGGGTAACATAAACATTTAAGACCATTTACCCTCAGATATTAATTTGCAATAAAAAGACTACTTTTTAAGTTGTCTTTCAACTTTTCACACCCTCGTACCTCTTTTCGAAAAAACAAACAAATAAAGGAAGTTAATACAATTAACAAATTTGAATGTGGTTTAATTTTGTTCCTATTTACATTGAAAATTTTGGTTTTTGGTTTTGTTTTTATTTTTTATTTTGTTAAAACTAAATTTTATTTAATTAAATTTTATATTAAAATTGAAAATAAAGATTCATTTAATTGAAATTTGTAAGAAAAATAAATTTTAATTTTAAAATCTTATTATATTATTATATATTAATATTTTACTTTTAATTTTACTTTTACTTTTAATATATCAAATTATATTCTTAAATGAATTAACTCTCATAATTAATATAAATATAAATATTTAATATAATTACATTAAATTAATTCTTACAATTAAAATCATCTTAAATGCTTAAAATGCTTTGTAAATGAAACATAAATAACGAGTAATAATAAATCTCGTGGAAGTTCAGCTAAAATACGCGACTTGAAAAGGTCAGATAGTACGTAGTCTTATTCCTACTTAATAAAAAAGTTATTTTCGATAGAGTCACATACAAATACATTAAAGTAACCAGTACGTCGACTCTAAAAACGTATAAGGATGCTTTGTACATGAAACATAAAGCAACTAGTACTTGGATTCTAAGAACTTAACCTATTATTGCTCTTCTCATTTAAACATAAATAAACTATCAGCATATAGACAAATGTTTTCATTCACTTGAGTTCCATTACAATAATAAGTCTAATTATTTAAAACCTGATTTTGTAGTAAGCCCTATAATAATATTTATACCAAAAACTTAAAAGTCAAACGTCACTAGTTGAGTTTGGAATTCCATTTTCACTAGGCCCTAGTATACGCTCGTAGATTCTCTTCATTGACACACCTATAACAATTTTCTTCAAAGTAGGTGTCCAAATATTCTCTCCAACAAAAAATAACTTCTTTTTAAAAGTTGACGAGTCAGTTAAAAAAAATAGAAAAGGCAAATGTAAAAATGTTTATCTGTGACAAAGACTTGGAAGATCTTTCACTAAATCCTAAATCTAAATAATCATATGCTAATGAGCTACTTTTCATATTAGTTCTATATAGGCCATTTTGAAGTAGCTATTGCATCATAAAATCTCTTCACTACCTATCTTTAAGAGCATACACAGATGGAATTGGCATAGAAGAACTAAGATATAATTTTCTGTTAATAAAGAGAATCAAAAAAAGATCTTAGCTTTCAATTTAGTCTTGTGATTTATTATAGTCTTTGGTCTCTCAACTTCTTATAAGAGCAAGGTATAATTGAAATCTCCTGACGTTAACCAAGGAGAATAACCAACAACTTGTAGAACATTAGATCTTTTCAAAGATGTTCCCTCTGAGCAGTGACAAAGTCATAAATTTAAGATAGGAGGATTCAAGTTTTTAATCTTTTTAAATTTTGGGAGGCCCAGTGCAAAAAAAATTAGTTTTTTTTAATCTGGAGGGACCCAGTGTTGCCTACGTCCCTACCTCTAAGAATCAACATTAGCTTCATAAACTACTGTGACGTCAATAAATGTTTTCACTTAATAGTGAATATTCTGATCAAAATAGTTGTTGTTGTGAAGTTAGATGTGATTAAGTCTAAACAAAATTAGGATTTTACCATTATATTAAGCAATATGATTACTAATAGTTATTCATCTTTTGTCAAAAACTCATAGACCTTATTAAAAGTGAAAATTTTATTTTAATTTCTAAAAGACCAATAAAAACATACTTCTTAGGCGATAATAATCATGCAAGAAACTTTTTTGTTAATTTAAACTTTTATGGTTCCAATCTATTATGGTCATCATGAAGTAGATGATGGATTTTGCATCTTCCTCCTCAATTTCTTGCTTGTTTTTTTCTTAAAGGTGGTTCCAATACTTCTCAAATAATTTAATATTCCTCGCAAATAGGTGACTCTGGAACTAATAGAATATCTAATTTTGAAGATTTAAAAAACCTTTTATTGCTTATCTTTAAGAGGGATTCTCTATTACCTTCAAATATGTTAGGAGCTAAGAAGTAAGTTCTTTTTTCCAAGTAAGACCATTTTTTTCATTTTCATTGTTCTTTTCATTCCTTTTCTCTTCTTCATTTTCATAATCCATTAATTTTTATTCCTTAGTAATGGCTTGGATAGGCTTCAATACTTAAACAAATGGTATTACTTATCCTTTTGATGATTTCTCAAGTTTTTATTGCTTTAATTGCTCTTACTAGTTTCAAACCTAAAGTAATTTGAAAGGCATTTATTGGTAGCTTAAGGTCATCTCAACTTCTATTAGCTTCTCATCTGAATTTCATTATTCTTAGGTTCTTAGGCATCTCTTTATCCTTACCAACCTCTACACAAATATACACATGTTCAATCATTTTATAGTAATAGTTTGTTTATCTATACAAATTGGCCTAGACAAAAAAAAAGTAAGTTGCTAAGCCCCTATATAGAGAAATATTCAAGAGGTGCATTTTGAAAATTGGCCAAATAAAGATATTTTTATCTATTTTTCCAAAGCATTGCCATGTTAGCCTCCATATTTAGAATATTAGAGGCTTACCATTTACATCCTAAAGCTTTGGATCATGAATGTCCATACTAGATTTAGTGATTAGTCTAAGGAGGAAAACATCTTCATTTGTAAAGGCACACTCAATTCCTAGCTTTTTCTATATAGATGTTGCCTATAATTCGACTTAAAGAAAGGAGGGTCTTTTTTTTCCCTAAAAAAAATACCAACCAAATTGGTTGACCATTTTGAAGCTTTAGTAAGGAGAACCTCCACTAGTAAAGAAACAATTTAAGCATTATTGTTTGACAATTGGAGATTAAACTTTAATTTTTCAAATATCGAAGAGCTTGCTACCACTTGACATAAAGAAAACTTGATAAAAATGGTAATAGAAGTGGTCATTCCTTGAGCTTTATGAGAGAACACAATTAAAAAAGTTCCAATGTGTGCAATTCAATGAGAAGAAACCAATGAAAGAAAGGATATCACTTTGAGAGGAGCTTTAAGAGAAGGAAAATGCAAGATTGAGAGAGAGGAGAAGGTAATAAAGGTTGAGACAAAAGAAGGAAGTTATTGAGAGCAAAAAGGGACTAAGTTTCTAAGCTAGAAGAAGAAGTGGAGGAGGAGAAAAGTACAAGATCAACCACTAGAATGGAGTTCTATGAACCTCACACTTATAGAGAAGCATTATAAGGAATGGCCTTAATCTTTGCTATTATAGAAAAATACAAATCTATATTAGTTGTGGTTCTTTTGCCTAAAATGATAGAAGACATGAATTGATTATAAGTGGGACAAATCTTCCTTATTACTAGTAAGTAGATAAAGAAAGTCAAATAAGAATGAATAACCAAGAGAAATCAAAGGACATAAACAAACAAAAATGAAAGAAAGATATTCTACTTTTTATTTTTAAAGTTTAAGCCCGAGAAATGGGTGCACTCAACCAAAAGTCATGTCCAATTTATTTTGAAAGATGCCATTTAAAATTAGAGTTACTTAAACTAAAGCCCATGTAAATTTTTCAATAGCTAAATATAAGGTTAAACAATAAAGACATCAAACTTTGCATTTCCTAGGTGTTTCAAGTATTTAATGGATAGTAATCACTTATTTAAACAAGAATACATAATAATCGATGAACTAATTGATATGTGCTTACTTGATTATTTAATTATTTCATAACACTTAGCGATTAATGATATAAAATTGTTCAAGATTCTCACTTTGACTCATATATGATTTTAGGCACGATTGAAAGCAAAGAAGTTAAAGTAAATCGAAAGCACGATATTTGGGTCATTTTTCAAAGATTAATACTCACTTGTGTCTTCATGGAGTAAGAAGAAGAAAATTAAAAGTTAAAAAGAAAATAATTAAAAAATAAAACACAAAGAAGTAGAAAATTTGCACTATGCATGCCATGTAAGTAACATGTATTTCACACAAGCAAAATGGCAGAAAATTGAAACCAAAACGACAAAAGCAAAAGAAGAATACACATGCAGGGTGGAAGCATGGATAGGAAACGACAACATAGTAGTAGGAGAAGAAGAGCAAAATGTGCCAGCAGCTTGGACAAAGGAACGACAACATACGACATAGTTAAGGAGTCAAATGATGCAGTAGCAAATGAAGAAGCAACGTAACAGCAAAATACAGTCAATGGATGGGATGAATTTCACGTAAACGTTGTTTAAACGTCTGCATTTAACAAAAACATTTTGAAGAGTCTCTAGGTCTTGAAGAAAACAGAAGAAGAAAAACAAAATGCGCTAGCAGCTTAGACGAATGAATGACGACACACAACATAGCTAAGGAGCCAAACGACATAGTAAAAAATGAAGAAACAACGCAGAAGAAAAACACAATCATTGGCTGGGATGAGTTTCACGCAAACATTTTAAAGAGTTCCATAGGTTTTTAAGAAAATGAACGGTGGGGGTGGACCAAAAATTAATTAGATAATTAGAAAAGTAGCGTAGGAAGCGTTCTGAGGAGAGACTTTTGGCTGAAGCAAAATAGAGAATAAATAGGCATTTTAGGCTGAATTGAGGGGGAACTTTGGGAGATTCGGAAGAGCACGAAGATGGAGGTAAGCTCTCCAACATGAGGGACCCATGGTGGGGTAGCTTCTTGATGCCGGTTAGGAGATGACATCGATATCAATGACCCGATTATGCACTCTTTCATGTTTTAGTTGTTTCTTTCTCTATTTAGAAATTGATTATGTTATCCTATATTAAATGATTTAGGTTTGGTGATTCCTTGGGTATTATACGTCACAAACACAAGACTCCTAAATGTGTGTAACTAAGAATAATCTATTGATTTACCAGTCCACATCTCCTTTAGCGTCTTCAGATCTATCGATCTTGTTGGTGATCGATTAATCAAGTAGTCAGAGGTCTTCATTGTTTCTACCTAGAAAGACTTTGCCATACTTACAGTTCTCAACATAGCTCTAGTTCTTTCAAACAGAGTTTTGTTCATTCACTCTACCAATCCATTTTGTTAAGGAATGTAAGGCACCGTGAATTGATGTTTGATGCCTTCTCAATTACAAAAATCAATAAACTCATCATTAGTATATTTTTCACCATTATCAATCCTGAGGCACTTGATTTTCTTCCCCCATCTCTAATTCAATTTGTGCATAAAATGTTGTGAAGGTTAGAAATACATCTTCCTTTCTCTTGCTAGGATACACCCAACATCTTGTGGAGTAATCATCAATAAAGGTAAAAAATTATCTTGCTCCACTCAGAGACATAATCGGTGTTTGCCATACATAAAAATGAATCAATTCTAAAATATCTTTACTTTTAGAATTAGATGCATTAAATTTTAATTTATGATGCTTACTTATAACACTATACTTATAGAAGGCTAATGATACCTTCGTGAGACCAAAGAGTAGTTTTTGCTCAGCAAGAATCTTTAATCCTTGTTCTAAAATGTGTCCAAGTTTACGATCCCTTAACTTTGTTGCATTTTTTTCATAACTAACCTATGAATTTGCTTCCAAATTTGTCTCTCTCATAAGCTTATATAAGTTTACAGCTATCCTTCCTGGCTTCATTACTACAAATGCTCCTTTGATCACTTTCATAACTCTATTTTAAATACAGGTCTTGCAACTAATTTCATCCAATTTCCTTGAAGATAATATATTTTTCTTCAAGTCTTTCATATGTCACAAATTTCGTATTGTGTGAATTGTACCATCATACATCTTTAACTTGATGGTTCCAATCCCAACAATCTCCAATTCTTGATCATTTCCTATGTATACAGATCTTGTAGAGATAGGTTTATAAGTTTGAAACAATCCCTACAAGGAGTCATTTACCATGTTCCTCCTAAATCCATTATCTAAGCATTAGTGAGCTCTAGTTATCCTTGAACACCATTGCTACTATATAAGATTTCTTCATTGGCAACACACCCCTAAGAAGTTAATGCTTCAGAGGCCTTCTTTCCACCTTTCCTGAATTGACATTCACGTTTAAAGTGTCCTCTCTCCCCAAATTTGTAACACTTGAGATTTTCCTTATTAAATTTCGATCTTCCTTTTTTGTGACTCCCAGTGAAATCACACTCCATTGACTGTCATCATCAATAAGGCTTTTTCTTGATGCAAACTTGCTAGCCTTTCTTCCTTAATGATGCATTTTCTTTCTTCTTTAAGAACAAAACAAAGACATAATCAAATACCAAATTGTCCGTGAGGATATTATTGGTTAAATTGATGATGAGTTGGTCATATGAATACAAAGGACTTTGAAGTAGAATCTCCTCACGTTCATTTAGATTTACATTATGTCCCAACTTTGAAAGTTGAGAGTATAGAGACATCAGAGTATTGATATGCTCCGTTACTGAAGTAGATTCAACCTTTTGGAGTGTACAGAGTCTCCTCTCCAGAAAAATTTCGTTGTGAAGAGACTTAGCTTCATATAAATTTGTGAAATGATCCCATATATCCTTAATTGTTTTCTTTTCCTCTACACCTTGCAAAATATCATCTGATAGACCAAGATGTAAATGCCATATAGTCAAGGGATCAATTTGTTTCCATTTGTCATCACCTATAAAACACGCGGCCTAACACTGATGGCCTCTAAGCAATTATCTTTTACTAAGATTGCCTTCATCTTCAATTTTCATAATGAGAACTTTTTCCCATCAAACTTTATAATATCGAATTTGGTCGACATTACTTCTATCACAATTTGGCTCTTCTAACATAAGAATTGACTCTCACTCTCTTACGTGAAAATGAAAATTGCCTCAGACTACCTTCGTTTAGTATATAATAAGATTGTAGTACATCAAAAAAGTTCCCAGGAAAGGCTTTAGGGGTCACAAATGGTCCCACTTAAAACCCAATCTCCTTAAATAGAGTTTTTTCTGGACATGCACTTAATCACCTCAAATACTAGCAAAAAATGCCCAAAAATGGCAACAAGAATCTGAGAATAA
The DNA here is from genome assembly GCA_029891385.1 of Erythroxylum novogranatense. NCBI lineage: Eukaryota > Viridiplantae > Streptophyta > Magnoliopsida > Malpighiales > Erythroxylaceae > Erythroxylum > Erythroxylum novogranatense. The sequence goes on along the minus strand of CM057225.1, from coordinate 31,275,645 downwards.
AACCAACCTTAACTTGCAAGAATACCAAAGAAAAACTCATTTTTAGATATGAAAGATCAAACTGTGCTATAATCATAGAGTATACTTGAGCAAAACTTAGGCTCTGATATCACTGACAGGAGATGGACTCCACTCTGATAGAGTAAAACCACCAATATAAGAAATTAAGATAAACAAAAGAGGGTCACATAAGATTTACATGGAAAACCCCTTAACGAATGTAGGTAAAAACCATAGGTAAGAATAGAAAATTTTGTACTATACAAAACAAAGATTACAAAGGAGGAACTCATAATTCACACCAAGAATTAATACAAAAGGATGTGAGAAAGAGATTTTAGGATATATATAACCTTAAGTATATGTCTCCTTATATAGCCTCAAATGAAGCTTGTAATCTCACCCACTTCCGATGTATGATAGAAAACCAACAATTATCTCCATCTCTAACTAGTCACGCTTAGTTTCAAAAACCAATCCTCAATTGCCACTCCTCATAGCTTATCACTAATTCTTCACCACCAAATTTTCACATCCATCTCTTTCCTCTCTCTGTCTCCAGCTCATCACTTTCACAAACCACCACTCACCACTTGTCACCGCCACTATTTGTGTTCTGAGATTTGTGAAAATGTAGTGAATAATGAACGGGTTGTTTGACACTTTGAGACATGTGTTTATATAGATATATTAAGAAGAGAACAATATTAGATGTTGTATCTTTTATTAATGTGTTTCTATTATTTAAGAATTGAGAATTTAGGAGATGAGACATTAATAGAATTTAGGATCCGAGCAGATTACTCAACAATGATATTACTTTAGAAATTTTACCTTTACTATAAATTTAACATTTTACAAGTAGATATTATAAATGATTTTACTTTAATTTTTTACCACACTAATGTTATTTACATAAGAAATTGCTTATAGTATATTGACGTGTTGTTTGAAAATTGTTAACTGTTGCATTTTTTAATTAAAATGGGAATATGCTTATGTTTTATCTTGATATTTTTTAGAATTGAATTACAAATGTTTTATTGAAATTTAAAATTGATTCTTTAAGTAAGTAATAATATTTTTGAATATTAAAAATATTATAGATTTTGTCCAAGGACTAGACAATAATACTCCTTAGTTCTATTTCAAAACGCTAATTGGCTAAATTTATGAATTATCTTGTTAATTATTTCAATAACAATAATTAGACTTTATGAATTATGATTACTTAGCAGTTTCACCTCTAAGAGAAAGTGCATGTTAAGTGCACTACAAAATTTATCTAACTCTGCACACTAAAAATTTGTAGTTGTGGTGAGTCAGGATTGTATCTACATGGAATGTTCAGTTAATTTTTGTAATGAAAATAATTGATGTAAACGAAATAAATGGGGGGTTAGGTTTTTTGCAATAAAAAAAATTAAAATTAAACTAATGCAAGCAATTTATCGAAAATAGTCAAGAGCTAGAAAAATGTCAAATATGTGTGAAACCCAGTTCTTGGATCAACTCGCCCTACATATGATAAAACATATTTCATTATTATAATGCTTTCACATCTCTCCTAGAGTTATTGATTGTAGACTAACAAAGTTCTGTTAATCCCTATTTTTCATTAAGTCGGGTTTAATTAGGATACAATGGTTAATTAAACCTAACTAACAAATAACCTAGAATATGCTCTCTAGATTTAGTTTGACAATTGCATTACAAAATGGAAAACAGACCAATCTAAGCAACAAACATATAAGCTTGGGTCATTTAACCTAGGTTAAGTTATCCCTAATGATTCAAAACCATTAATTGCCACAAATGAATCTTAATATAACCTTTACAAATTATATCAAATATTCTTGATGAATCCATATACAAAGATTACAAAACTGTGTTAATGATTCTAGTAATAGGTTCACAATATAAACAATCTAACGATAACGACAATACGATTATCCATACATGAATACCCAAACCAAAAAAGAAAAGGATAACCTAAACAATTCCTAGAGAGAGATTCAACATTAAATAAAGATAAGATAAGCTTAACTGTGCACTCTAGGTGTTGATTTTACCTTCAAACCGGTGTCGGGAAGTTAGCCTTCCATATTCTCCATGAGTCTTGAAAAAGTAGCTTCTATCGCCTCCATTCTTATTGAAAATCGAAGAGAAACTGTAAGGCCCCAAAATATATCTTAGAATTATTATAGCATGTCTATAGTGCATTAAGAAGTTAATATAACAAATGAATTAAGTGCATCTAAGTATAGTAAGAGACATAATGGTATTTAATGTAAAAGTGGGTAAATGGGTAATTTGTTCATTTTAGCATGAACATACCTCTGTAATTTGGCAATATCTTGGTTTTTATAGCTCAAAATTGGATCATTCCTAATGGAAATTAATCTAGAGACATAGATATAAAAATTTCATGAAGGAACAATGTTTTATTATTCCTCTAAGCTTTTTGAATTTTGGCTTGAAGTTGAGTTATGGTTGTTGTCTCTATTTTCGGACAGCCTATAGTGTTTTGGGTATAACTCCTAAAATAATTAATCAAATTACATGAAATTTATTACATTTGAAAATTAAGACATAGGGGAATGAAATTAATTGATAATATTATAGGCCAATGTGGGAAGTAAGGGAAGAAGAAGGATCAATATGCAATTTTTCTAAAGTTAACACATGGACCAATTGGATTAAGGCATGTGTGACCAATAATACTAAAGCATGTGTGTCCAATAGGAATTAAGCATATGTGTGAGTCTTGAAAGTTCTCGAATGGGGATATGGAGGGGGGAGATTAATGACATTTTTTGCGTTCTAAGTTTAGATTTTTCTTCTCTCCATTTCAACTTCTTCATCCCATCATTTTTCATGTAAGAAATCAAGCCAATGTTATATGGAAATCAAGGTAAAAGTGAGGGATTCTCTCTTCACCTTTATCTCTTCTTACTTTTATTATGAAGGAATGAAATTATAAGGATGGATGTGAGATTGAGAGGTACATTTTTTTTGTGTTTTTGGTTAGTAAGTCAAGCAAAACCAAAGAGGAAGGGAAGGAAAGGCAATAGAAGACCTACTTCGTCAATTTTTAGGTTTGAGACTTCACTTAGTTAATTTCTGTATTTGTGTATGATTTAATGGATATAAAATTCATTTGGATGTGCAATTGTTGCTAGGATGTTGCTTTGGTGTTTTTTTGGTGTTATCTTGGATAGAATTGGTTGAATATGATAAGAGGGTATTGCCTAGTGGAATTTTGTCTAGGGTTTGTTTGAATCAATCACATTTTGTAAGTCATAACTTAGCCTAAAAACCTACAAATTGTGTGATTTGAGTTGCATATGAAACCTAAGACATAAAGATAAATATCTCTAGAAGGGACGTTGACTTTTCCGGCTCTATAACCCTGTAAATTAAAGTTGAAAAAGGTGACCTGATGCTACCCCTATTTTGGATTAGCTTATGATATTTTGCTTATATCTCATGAATTAGCAACCCAAATGGTTTGATTGTTGGTGCTATAGAAACTATAGACATATAGAAAAAATGCCTAGAATACCTTGAAATCCATTTCTGACTTTTGCTATATGCATATTAAGTAACAAGTAGTGGTATGAATGGATATAGTGTCTGTCATGACCGTGGCATTATTTTTGTTTCTGATTTTTTACCTAATCTTATTCGTATCTTTTTGAATGTGATGGTGTGTAGAGTCTAGTGGTTGGAAATTGGTGGCGGTGGTGGCCAGAAGTGATTTGGTGAAGTTTTGGATGATTTAAGGTTTCTCATATATAAACAAACAAGTGATTTTCTGGGCAAATGACTAGAAATTTTGGGGTGATTCTTAAGGCTAAAACATGGTTCGAGAAGTGAACTACAACTTTGGTGAAGAGCGTTTTTTGATTTGATGAGCAAAAGAAAAGATATGATTTTTTTTGTCAAATAGGTTCTGGGATTCAAAATTTGGACAGTTTTGAATGCTATCGGGTAAAATGAAACAATCAAATTCTAACTCATGTTTTGGACGATTGGCTGAAGCAAATGGGGTGACATTATATGTCAAATTAAGGTTAAAGATGTGAACTACAACTTAGAAGGAGGAATTGTCTCGATCTAATGAGCATAAAAGAAGATATGAATTTTTTTGTTCAAAGAAATTATGGAAATCGAAACTGATCAGAATAGGTAAACGGGTGAGATTAGATGAATGTTTTTGGAAACATACAAAACCCTATTAGTTTTTGGAAACTAACAAAACCCAATGATATGTTTTAGGAAAACATTCAAAGCGTTAAGAGTGCAAAGCAATTCCTTTCAATTTGATTGATAATTTTTCTAAATTGTTAGAGAGCTTTACATCGCTATATATAAGGAAATAAGGCAAACAAAAGGACTGCGAGCAGACGGATACTCGTACTCCAAATAGAAATTCCTCTCACTATTTCAGCCCGACCAGGATCCATCTTGTAAAAACCTTACCAAAATTAGCTTAAGGAGATCGACATTCAGAGAGAGAAGAGATACAAGTTAACAGAGAACAAAGAAGAAAGAGGAGAGATTTACGGCTTCACCATCCAAGGTTCCCTTCGTGGTTCCCTGGGTAAAATCTTTGTATAGGTTTTCCGTCCATTTTCGCTGCCGACTCCATCATGGTAGCTTGGATTTGTCACGAATTGTGAAGTTTCCGGTTACAATGTGTGGTTAGGCATTCATTTTCTCCTGGAGATGCAGTGATGGTTGGAGTTCACTAAGCTTCAAAGGGGAGTATCTTAATCAGTAGTTTAGCTATGATTTATGAATGCCTAGGTCTAGGATTTGTAACTTGTAGTGAAGCTACTTGATTGTAGCTTAATTAAATGTTGGACATTTAATGGTTTGTTTGGATTAGTAGTTTACATTGTCACGTTTAACTACTTTGATATGAACAGCCGAGTTGGGGTTTATTGCTTTGTAGTTAGATTTGCTTGATTAGAGTTTAGTTAAGCGTTGAACAATGCAAGGTGTGTGGATTTGTCTATGTAGAATTCTATGCTTAAATATATAAAGTCTCATATATGTCAACTTGTGATCTTGTTGATTCTCTTTTATCTGCCTAGTTGTGTTTGATATTGAGTTGATAATAGATTTCATTTGACCCATTGCATTGGCAAAACCACCGCACACACTAAGATGCTTCTAACAAGGTTTTAAGTGATGGAGTTCATTGTTTAAAGCCTTGGACTTAAAGAATCCTTTAAGGTTATGAGGCTCAAGAGCACTCAATGGGATCTTGAGAAATGGAGTTCATTGATCAAGATTCTGGACTTAAAATAGTTTTTTAAGGTTTATCATTTCTAACTTAATGATGTTTAATCCACAACACACACTAAGATGCGCTTGACAGGATCTTGAGCTATGGAGTTCATTGATCAAGATCCTGGACTTAAAGAGTCCTTTAAGGTTCTGAGGCTCAAGAGCACTCAATGGGGTCTTGAGAAATGAAGTTCATTAATCAAAACCCTGAACTTAAAGAGAACCCTTTAAGGTTTACCATTCAAACTTAGTGATTTATGATATCATCAAACTAGTTTTGAACTGTGATAGCCAAAGCTCATTTCCAAGGGAATTTTGTCACTTGTTTCAATCTTTTCATTTTTTTCCAAAAACCAAAAAAATACTTTTCATAATGCATTTTAGTGTAGTTAATGTTTTCAAACAAAACCCCCCCTTTCCTTACTAACTTCGCTTGTACTTTATGACATATAGGCTAGCTTAGGTCCATTTCATTAGGTTCCGATTAAGTGAGACGACCCGAGGTTGCAACTTATACTGCAATCTTGGAATTTATTATTTTTGACCGGTTTTCAAGGATCGATCTTAAGGTCGAATCGACAGAGCCGCGATCAATCACATAATTTGGTTTTTCACCAGCCATTAAGTCACCAAAAAATAACATTAATAAGGAAATAAAATAAACATAACTCAAGATAATAAAAGGTCTAATCATAAAGGAAATAAAACAATATAAAGAAGGAGAATTAGAGTCTTTATTTATCTCCCGAATTCAACCAAACCTAACAATGAAATGGGCTACATTTGGAACTCAAATTGGGCTACGAATTAAGTCTAATACAAGTAAAAATGTACAACACACGTTGAACTTGTTGACCGAAGCACCTGATGCAATTTGAGATTCAAAATAAGTGCTTTGTGAATTCCAAGTGGCCTTAACAAAACTACAGTTTTTAGACAAGTTAGGTTCTTCTTCAAATTCTTCTTCACCATCTAGATCATCATCATCACCATCATCACTTTCATTTGGACTAACCGGATCAAGGCCCATGTTTATGGCCTCTTGTATGACTTGTCTTGATGGTACTCCATCATTCTCCCATTCTTGGGAGGACTTTCCGTCATCCTTGAAGAGTAATAGGATGACTTCACCATAATCAACATCATGCCCATGAGCAATCAAGCAATGAACTCCATAGTTATATTTCAAAATTTTTTCAATATTACCACAAAAAGTTTTGGAGATCGGTTGTAAGATTTCACCCTTAAAAAGCTTCAACAAACTAAAGTATCCAACCTGCCCTATTGTCTTCATCCAATCACACAAAGTTTTATTCACATAGTCATGAAACATAAAAGCTTCTATTTGGTGTTTATGTGATAATTGTCTTGGTGGAATGTCATAAGGGTCAATGTAGGTGTGCATAAGGATTTCTGAGAGTGAGAATAGTGCAAAACATTCTTCTTCATGAGTGGTATTGTCTATGGTCAGCTTGTCCTCAAAGTTTGGTAGAGAACTACAAACTACAAGCACTTCTTCTTCAACGTCATTTTCCATGAAAGGTGAAACGTCATATGAAACAATTTCATCATCAATAGATGCAACACAATCTATACTAGAGTCTACATGCTCAACATCATCAACAGATAAAGGCGTACAATCATTTTTTTACCTCATCTTCCAAATGGAAGTCAATGGCTTCTTCATTGGAAGACTCCAATGGTTCCTCCTCTTTCACTTCATGTTGCATTGCTTCTATACCATGTTCTTTGTCAAAGGGCTCCAGACATTCAGTTTCTTCCAAGGATTCCACATTTTTGGCCACTCTTTCCTTTTCAAAAGACTGCCTTAAATATTCAAACTCCTCTCGAATTGCTCTTTCAATTTCTTAAATCTCTTCAATTGTGATAGGTTGAAGATTAAGACATTCAAATTCAAAGTGTCCAAAACCCCAACATTTAGGACATCCTGTGCATTAATAGGGTTGAAATTCTTCATAAGATTGCTTTAAATAATCTACCACTAGCTCTTCATGACCATAGTTTTCATGTTCATACTCATAGGGCTCATATTCATAATAATCTTCTTCATAATAATAGTAGTCATAATCATAAGTTCGGTTTACCTTAAGGACTCGAGAATCCAAACTGTAAATTACTTCATCTTCTTCCTTTCTCCTTCTCCTTTTTTCTTCCTCAATGTTCCATGCCTCAAGTTGATGGCGCAATTCTCTTTGCCTTCTTCTTTCTTTAATATCCTGAAGAGTCATAGTGCAGACTCAAAATAAATCAGACCAGTTTAAGGAGAAAAATTATTTCCTAAAGTAAACGACCATCAAATAAGCTCAAATTTGATAGAGAGGCCTACAACACATCAACATACATACTTGTAAAATATCTTCAAAAAATTCTAAGGGGAAACCGTTCAATAGTCACAAACAGATTGGCAATACACAAAAAAAACTGGGCAGAATACCAAAATTTGTTTAAAATAATAAACGATCTCGTATTGACTTCAAAACTTGAGTCAAAAACACTTCAATATCTGCAGTACTACCTAGGAAAACAAAAACAAAAAATTTGAACTAGAGGTGTAAGAACTGCTCATAATAGATGAACTTGTCGATTCCTAACAAAATTCAAAACTTTAGGAGAACATCTTCAAACCCAATGTCCTAGGTCGTCAATTCCTTTGACTCTGATACCAAATGATGGCATGAGAAGTCTGGTGGCCAGAAATTGGTGATGGTGGTGGCCGAAAAAGATATGATTTTTTTTCGAACAGGCTCTAGGATTCAAAGTTTAGACAATTTATCAAGTAAAATGAAACAGTCAAATTCTGACTCATGTTCTGGATGTTTGGCTGAAGCAAATGGGATGACATTATATGTCAAATTAAATTTCAATATGTGAACTACAACTTAGGAGGAATTGTCTCGATCTGATGAGTGGAAAAGAAGTTATGAATTTTTTTGTTTGAACAGATTCTGGAAATTGAAACTGGATAGGTTAGGTAAACGGATGAGGTTGGATGAATGTTTTTGGAAACGTACAAAACCCTATTAGTTTTTGGAAACTAAAAAAACCCAATGATATGCTTTAGGAAAACATTCAAACCGTTAAGATTGCAAAGCAAATCCTTTCAATTTGATTGATATTTTTTCTAAATTGTAGGAGAGCTTTGCATCGCTATATATAAGGAAATAAGGCAAACGAAAAGGGCTGATGGAGAACCACATAATTCGGTTTCTCACCAGCCATTAAGTCACCATAAAATAACATTAATAAAGAAATAAAATAAACATAACTCAAGATAATAAAAGGCCTTTTCATAAAGAAAATAAAACAACATAAAGAAGGAGAATTAGAGTATTTATTTATCTCCCTAGTTTAGCCAGACTTGGGAATGAAATAGGCTGCATTTGGACCTCAAATTGGGCTACGAATTAAGTCTAACATAAGTAAAAATGTACAACACACATTAACCTTGTTGACCGGAACACCTGATGCAATTTGAGCTTAAAAAATAAATGCTTTGGGAATTCTAAATGGCCTTAATAAAACTGTAGTTTTAAGACCAAGTTAGGTTCTTCTTCAAATTCTTCTTCACCATCCAGATCATCATCATCACCATTATCACTTTCATTTGGACTAACCAGATCAAGGCTCACAACCTCTTGTATGACTTGGCTTGATGGTCCTCCATCAGAATGTGTATGAGACTGATCGCGGCTTATCGTGCAATCCGAAGATTGATCCTTGGAAACCGGTCAAAATCAATTTATACCAAGAATTGCAACACAGGGTGCAACCTCGGGTCGACTCTCAAGGAACCAGTGTAGCATTGATCTTAAGACTAGCCTAATCTAATGATGCATGTAATTAAAGCAATTTAAGGGGGGTTTTGGCTTGATCTTTAAAATTAAAGAAAGCTAAGTATGAAATAAATATTTTTGGGATTTTTAAAAGGCAAGACAATTTGAAATAATTAAGATTGAAAACAATTAACTAAAGTTCTCCTGAAAATGTGGCTCGGGTCATCATCGTTCAAAATAAATGTCGGGGTTTGAAATCCACTAAGTTTGAAAACATAACCTTAATAACTCGTTAAGTCCAAAATTTAATTAATCAACTCGATTAATTAAATCTTATTAAAACCCTTAGTGTATGGTATGAAATGATTTATGCAATAAATCAATCGATAATAACACAACCAACTTAACCAAACACAACTAGGCAGATTAGATTAATTAATGCAAAATCTGACTGATATACATGAGACTTCATGTATTCAGGCACAATATTCAACACAAACCAATCCTTAACATAGATCAAAGTTTAACATCCTACTAAACTATAGCAAGATTCATTCGGTCATACAATGCAATCTCCAACTCGGAGTTGTTACAAAAATACGACAGAAATCTAAAACAGCGATCGATTACCCCTTTGAAGCTCATGGAACTCAAACCGTTGCTACATCTTCAGGAGATCCAATGCCCTAGCCACGCATGATGTCGAGTGAGTCCATCACTGCTGGAATATCACCTCGGTCCATGACTCCAACGACGAACAGTTGAGAATGGGTGCGACGAATGATGGAAGAGATGAAGATGATGATGGTGGACGTCGTCTAGAGGTGGCTCCGAATATGCAAAACAAAGGAAACAAAAACTATCAGAAAAATGGAGAAGACGAAGGATGGAGAGCTACCTCGGGAATGCGGCCGTCCTCTTTTAACCTAAAGTGGAAGGTTTTATAGGAGCTGTAAGCGGGCCGGGTCGGAACAGTGGATAATTTTGCTATTTAAGGGCCGGGGTATCCGACATTCGTCGCGACGAATGAAAATGGTCACTCGTCTCGACGAATTAATTTATACCAAATAACTTCGTCGTGGCGAATGTCTGCGTTGGTTCGTCCCGACTAATGGATGGCTTCTCACGACGTGTTGACTTTCTCTTGTTGACTCCATTGTTCCTACAAAAATACAACACCTTTGCAGTATCAATTGTCCCAATAAAAGTTATGCAGAAATTAATATCAAATGACAACAAAATACTGACAATGTGCAAATTATAAAAGCTCGATATGAGAAACCAATTTAAGCACAAAAATCATGAATTAGGAGTCGACAAGTGCATAATTACTTAAGAAATTAGGGCCAATTTATAGTATAAATTTGGCTCAATCAAATTCCCCCACACTTAAACCTTTGTACTCCTGGACAAAGCTTACAAGAGTCAAAAAGGTACAAGAGTAAAAGAAAATTCCGCCCATGTTCAAATAATAACAGAATTGACGCAATCCACTTCATCAGAATTTAAACGCAGCAAATTGAAAGAGTGCTAATAAAACAAACACTGAAAGAATTTAAGCACATGAGATTGAACAACAGAGAATCACTCGGGATATGGTGTTTATGCTCAACTCACTTGTGTTTAAGGATATTTTCTCTCCATCTGCTTAATGCATCTCTTACCATAGGCTTGTATCAATTTTATTTCTCCACTACAAGGACTATCATTTTGAAGATCAAGAGGTCTTTTAGGGTTGTAATGAGCGGAGGGCTAGTTGAATGGATGGAGTGAAAGAAAGAAAAATATGAGCATGCGCTAAATGAGGAACTGATGTCAACAGCCAAACTAAAACTAAACACTGAAATAAATTGAATATACACTTTTTTTTAAAACCATTTTGGCTATCTCATTTTGAGATGCTAATCCCTTTTTGGGATACAACACATTATTATCCTTTTTTGGAATACACAAGACTAACACTTTTCCTTTTTTTTTTTAAACCAAACAACAAAACACAGACTACCGACATCATCTGAATATGTATGCAAATGCTCATAGAGTAAAGGCTCAAGGGGCTAGCAAAGGGAAAAGTGTTTAAGGGTTGGTGTTTGGGAAAAAATTTGAAAGAAGGAACGCCTCTATCATATCAACAAAATTCTAGTCCATCAAGCTTTGAGTAAAAATTGACACAAGTTCTAGAGAAGTATGAACTAAGCAGATGCACACACAAAGATATAGAAGAAGAATTTGGCTCGAATATCCTTCCAACAAGGGTTTTGTCCCAATGATCAATCTCAAGTCTTAAAAACTGACAATACTATTTTGTTAGCATGCTCCCATTCACTTTGGTTTGAAAACTTCAAAAGTTAAAATTTTGCCAGATCCAATTATCGTTCGAAGAATGGAGAGTATTTTCAAAAACTCAAGTATTAGTTTTTGAAACTTGTAAATGATTTGCATGCAAGGGCACAAAAGAATATGTGCAGAAAATGTTTGATTGAGTTTCAAAATTATCAGTAAAATTTGAAAGGGCCCACAAAATTATGCACAAATTCTAATAGGCATGCAATGCAAAATATAAGAAGGGAACTAGCTCCCCCACACTTAAACATGGCATTGTCCACAATGGCAGAAGTAGCAAGGCACACATAGAAGCATGAAACAAAAATTGACAAAAGCTCAAAACGTAAGTGGACAAAAGGAAGGATCCGAAGAACTAGTTAAAAATTACAACAAAGAAAAGAAAATAGAGACAAACAACAAACACAAAATACAAACGAAGTAGGGACATGACCTACTAAGGGAGGGTCGTCGATTCGCGGATCCGGAGGGCAATGGCAAAAAGGATTGGAATGAAAGGAAAAGAAGGTGGCGTGGAACCGCAGAGAAGAGTTAGAGCAGCAGAGCAATGGGGCGGAGGCGGAAGCAGGCAACAAGACGAGGTGCAATCATGCAGCATGGGGGCTGGAGCAACGGCAGGTGGAGGAGACGCACGGGGCAGAACCGTAGAGGGAGCAAGAGGAAGAGGAGGGGGTTTCTCTCTGCTGCGAGCATTGTGAGTTTGAGGCATGATCCTGCACATACAATTAAGAGAAACAAAAACTTAACTAGGAACATGATACAGAATCAGCCTCCTCGTTGTGACTAATGCTCGGAAGTCGCGACGAGTCGAGGTCCTCAGCCATTCGTCGCGACAGATAGGTACGTTCGTTGCGGCAAATGGGGTTCTTCGTTCGTCGCGACAAATTATGAAACTAGTCGCGACTAACGGCGATTCTGCAGACACACGCGACGAACAGCTCTTCCCGCAACCCTAACTAAACACTAATCAACGAAAATAAAAGCGAACAAAGAGAAAAACAAAAGGAAAGAGGCTTACTAGAGTCGATAGTGAAGGGAGACTTGAAGGAGACGACTACGGAGGGAATGAGGCAACGTCGACGGAGGCAAAGAAAGAAACGAGAGTGAGGAGAAGAGAAGGAGGAAGAAGGAGAAGAAATAAGGCGGAAGGCAAACGAAAGGGCGCGAAAGGACCTCGGTCAAAGAGGAAGACCAACGGTTCATAGGGGCAAAACTGGGCTTATTCGTCGCAACGAGGCAATCGTTAGCCGCAGTGAACAAAACAGAAAAACCCTAGATAAGTCGCGACGAACAGGGATGTTCGTTGAAGCGAACCACCCAAAACAAAACAAAATTTCTAAGGATCCTACACAAATTGAACAAACATTCAATTTATCAATCCACGTATCACTCAATCTCATTAATCTATCTCATGCTTCATCAAACAAGAAAAATGCGGAGCTAACAAGAGGAATCAATTTATTGAAGCAGAAAAGAAAATCCTACTTAACTACAAATTAAACCTACTTGATGGGTCTCTCCCCACACTTAAACAATATAATCATGCTCAACAAGTGCACATAGGAATCAAACATAAGCACAACTATATAGTAAATGAAGGAAAGAAAACACGATAGTCACGACGGTTGGGAGTCCTATGATAGAGCTTGAGCAGATGTCCATTGACACGAAATCTTGCGCGGTGTGTTCTGCAAAGTTCTACCATACCAAAATTATGTACCTTAATCACCACATAAGGTCCTTCCCAACGATGATTGAATTTGCCGGGCTTGAATGTGAAACGGGCTTTATACAAGAGGACCTTGTCACCTTCCTTAAAAGTCTTTCGGAGAAGGATCTTATCATGTATCAGCTTGGCCTTTTCCTTGTAGAGCCGAGAGTGCTCATATGCTTCAAGTCGCAACTCCTCTAACTCCTGCAGTTGGAGTTTCCTTTCCATCCCCGACAGCTTAAAGTCTAGGTTGCATTGTTTAACCGCCCAATAGGCCTTATGTTCGCTCCACGGTAAATGACATGCCTTACCATAAATCAACCGGTATGGAGACATTCCTATCGGGGACTTATAAGCGATGCGATATGCCCATGATGCTTCCTCTAAACGCAGACTCAATCCTTTTGGAGGGCTTAACTATCCTTTCCAAAATGTGCTTGACCTCTATTGAAACTTCGCTTGACCATTGGTTTGCGGATGGTAGGCGATAGAAACTTTTGTGTAACCCCAAATTTGGAAAGCAAGTTAGTAATAACCCGATTACAAAAATGAGTGCCGCGATCTCTCACTATCGCCTTAGGGATTCCGAATCGACAGAAGATATTAGATTTGAGGAATTTAGAGACTGCCTACGCGTCATCTTGTCTAGTGGGCACGGCTTGATCCATTTGAAACATAATCAACTCCTAGGAGAATGTACACGAACCCAAACGATGGGGGAAACGGTCCCATGAAATCAATACCCCAAACATCAATGATTTCGCAAAACAAAACTGGTTGTTGCGGCATCTCATGACGTTTCCCTAATCCCCCGAAATGTTGACACTTGTCACAAGCTTGGCAAAAATGGAAGGAGTCCCGAAAGAGAGTAGGCCAATAGAATCCTGAATCCAAAACTTTCCTCGCTGTTCTTCTAGCACTGAAATGTCCCCCACAAACCATAGAGTGGCAAGCTGAGAGTATATCATCAAATTCCTCATCTGGAACACATCGTCGAATTACTTGGTCACTGCATATCTTCCACAGATGAGGTTCGTCCTAAATGTAATGCCGAGCTTGGCAAAAATGGAAGGAGTCCCGAAAGAGAGTAGGCCAATAGAATCCTGAATCCAAAACTTTCCTCGCTGTTCTTCTAGCACTGAAATGTCCCCCACAAACCATAGAGTGGCAAGCTGAGAGTATATCATCAAATTCCTCATCTGGAACACATCGTCGAATTACTTGGTCACTGCATATCTTCCACAGATGAGGTTCGTCCTAAATGTAATGCCGAGCTTCGCTCTTCAATTTCTGAGCCTGCCCCCGCGTCATACAGACAAGGGTCAAATTTGTCATTAAGTAATTGACAATATGTGCATACCAAGGCTCCTTGAGAACTGTGGCACACAGGACATAATTCGGAAAAGAATCACAGGTCAGATCGGAAGAGTCTACTCCTTTAGTATCTTGCGGCAGTCTGCTCAGATGGTCAGCTACTTGGTTTGCGACACCAGCCCGATCTTTAATCTCAATATCAAACTCTTGAAGAAGCAAAGTCCAACGGATTAATCTAGGTTTCGATTGTGGCTTCGTCAAGAGGTACTTAACAGCTGCGTGATCGGTGAAAATGATGACGTGGGAATTAAGCAAATACTGCCGGAATTTGTCTAGTGCGAAGATTACTGCAAAGAGTTCTTTCTCAGTTGTGGTGTAGTTGGCTTGAAATTTGGATCTAAAGTTACGGGCGCGTATGCAATAACTCTAGCTAACTTCTCCTCATGTTGTCCTAACATGGCTCCCACAGCATAATTGGAAGCATCACACGAAAGCTCAAAAGGCAGATGCCAAACAGGGGCAACCAGGATAGGAGGGGAAATGAGTTTGGCTTTAAGTGTATCAAAAGCCTTTTGGCATGAAGCATCAAACTCAAATTTCTCATCCTTTTGCAAGATTTTTGAAAGAGGAAGGGCGATTTTGCTAAAATCCTTAATAAATCTCCTATAAAATCCTGCATGACCTAGGAATGACCTAATATCACGGACACAGGTAGGATAGGGCAGGGAAGATATGACTTCGATTTTAGCTTTGTCAACTTCGATTCCTTTCTTCGAAATCAAATGTCCAAGCACAATACCTTCATTTACCATAAAATGGCATTTTTCGAAGTTAAGGATCAAGTTCTTTTCGATGCACCTCTTAAGAACTTTAGTCAGATTGAAGAGGCAGGAATCGAAGGAATCGCCGAAGTCATCCATAAAGACTTCCATACTTTCTTCCGAAAAATCGCAGAAGACAGCCATCACACAACGCTGGAAGGTACCGAGGGCATTACACAAACCAAAAGGCATCCTGCGATAAGCAAAGGTGCCGAAAGGACATGTAAACGTGGTCTTATCTTGGTCCTCAGGTGCAATGGGTACTTGGAAATACCCTGAGAAACCATCTAAGAAACAGTAATGTGATTTCCCTGCCAATCTTTCCAGCATCTGGTCGATAAATGGCAAAGGAAAATGGTCCTTTCAAGTTGCGTCATTCAATTTCCGGTAATCAATACAAACTCGCCACGAATTTTGCACTCTTGTGGGAATGAGCTCATCTCTCTCATTTCTCACCACAGTAATCCCGCTCTTTTTGGGTACCTCATGAATTGGGCTGACCCATTCACTATCAGAAATGGGATAAATTATCCCCACGTTCAGGAGCTTAGTGAGTTCCTTTTTCACCACATCGAGAATAAATGGATTTAATCTTCGCTGGGGCTGCCTCACTGTCTTAGATCCCTCATTTAACAAGATCCTATGAGTGCACAGAGCAGGGCTAATCCGGGTATGTCGCTAACGACCATCCTATTGCTCGCTTATGCTCACAAGACTTTTAGAAGTCATCGTTCTTGAGTTCGACAATGAGTTAGCGATGATGACGGGCAGTTTCTTATTTGGCTCGAGGAAGGCGTATTTCAATGAAGCAGGTAAGGGTTTCAATTCGAGCTCTGGAGGTTGTAAAATTGAGGGGATCAGCTTAGGAAGCTCAAGCGAGAAGAGGTCCCCATCTGTCCTAGAATGATTCACGGAAGCTGTAGGAATCTGGTTCTGACTTCCGAGCGAACATGAAGCGAGTTTAGAGGACTTGTCTCGCGGATCCTCATCAGAGTCTGAAACTGTAGGGATAACATTAAGCATGTTCACCCCAAACAAGGAGTAATCCTCGTTAGGGTGCTTCATAGCTTCATACATGTTGAAGCTAACGTGTTGATCACCAACCTCCATGGTGATCTTCCCTTCCTTCATACTGATCATTGTACTTGCCGTCTGAAGGAAGGGTCATCCAAGGATTAGAGAAGTGTCCTGCACCACTTCAGTAGACATATCCAGCACGTAAAAATCGGCAGGGAACACTAATCCTTTCACTTGGACCAGAATGTCCTCAATGATGCCCACAGAGTGTCGGAAGGATCTGTCAGCCAACTGTAACACTACCAAGTAGGTTTCGCTCTTAACCCCTGTGGCTTCATAGGATGATTTTGGCATCACATTGATTGCCGCTCCCAAATCCAAAGAACGCTCTTCCAATTTTCACCTTTCCTATGACACAAGGAATGGTGAAGCGATCTGAGTCTGACACTTCACAGGAATTTGGGGCTTGAATAATGCGGACACGTTTGAGCTCACCTGGACTCTCTCATTTGGCCTAAACTTACGCTTGTTTGTGCACAAGTCCTTCAAATATTTAGCGTAGGCCGGAACTCTCTTAACCAGGTCCAAAAGGGGCACATTCACTTCCACCTTCCCAAATAGGTCAATAATTTCCTTTTCATGCTTCAGTTCGTTGACCTTCTTGCTCATCAAGTAGGAATTTGGGAAGGGAAGGTCCTTCAGATTGACTTCCCTTTGTGTTGCTTCATTTCCACTAGATTTTTCCTTTGTAGCACTTTCTCCTGGACTGCTTGATGGTTGCTCTGTTTCCTCAATGGTTAATTTCTTCTTTTCTTGACAATTCCTCTTCGCGATCACTCTCGATCGCATGACCTTCTTTTCTCTTACTTGAGGTGTCTCTTCAACCTCAATTTCTTCGGCGCATTCTTCTTCTTCAGGAATGCTAAATTGCACTTTCTTTCCACTCCTTAATTCAATTGTGTTCAGGCTTTTCGGATTTATGACCGTGTTGGAGGGAATTGATCCGCTACTCCTCGCTTGATTTTCACTCAAGTTGTTGGATAACTAAGTGACGTATGAGTTCAGGTTTTCTGCCTTGGTTTCCCATTGATCCATTCGCTTTTCCAAGGCAGTGAAACGCTCAGCATTCTTCGAGGAGTCCTACTGGATTAAGTTTGCGATGGCGTTGAACTGATTAGCCGTAGAGGCTCTTTCTTCCTTCATCAACGTCATCATATCATGTAGCAGTTGGTTGGTGTCCTCTTTTGGCGGTTGTGGTTGCACCGTCAATGCTTGCTGATCAGGGAACTGGTTTGTAGATGGTCCAGCTCCACTCCCTTGTTGAAAACGGTTGGTTGCTCTTCCCTCATTACTCCTCCAACTAAAGTTAGGATGAGATCTCCATCCTTCATTATACGTGTTGGAGTACGGATCCCACTTAGGATTTTGTCTCCCGGGCACATCAGAGACTTCTTCATACCTCCGGGATGAACATCGGTTATGTGCATCATCGATCCGCAAGATTCGCAACTAGGTGCGGCCAGTTCAGTGGAAGATGAAGGGCGATGCACATTCAAATTCTTCAGCTCAGCTGCAATCGAGGACAATTGTGAAGTTATCCTATGCTCTAGGGAATCCACCTTTGATTCCAGGCTTTCCATCCTTTTTGTCTGAGCCGACATGGCTCCTACTTCATGAACATTCCTGGAATCACGAGCACTATACTGCTAATGGTTGAGGGCCATCCTCTTGATTAAGGCCCACGCTTCAGGTGCGGTGACATCGATCAACGATCCTCCCGAAGCAGCATCTAACATTCCCTTTTCCTGATTCTTCACCCCATCATAAAAATATTGAACAAGCTGTTCATCAGGAATTTGATGATGGGGGCACCGAGACAACAGATCCTGAAATCTGTTCCAAAAATCATACAAGGACTCGTCATGGTCTTGCTTGGCAGAATAGATTTCTTTCCTCATTGACGACGTCCTCGAGGCTGGAAAGTACTTTTCCAGGAAAGCTTTTCTCAAGTTGGCCCAACTATGGTAGGCATTCGCGACATGCCTTGGGAGGCTCATGTACCACTCCCGGGCCTTTCCTTCTAGGGATAAGTGAAACACCTTCCACAAAGACATGATCTAGGGCGCTTACGGGTTTCATGCTTTGACAAATCATTGTCAGCGCTTGTAAATGCATGTAGGGATCTTCTCCCGCCAAACCGTGAAATTTGGGGAGAGAATTGATCAATAGCCCCTTAACTTCGAAATTTACGTCGAAGTTCGGGTAGGCTGCGGTGAAGGGGTCATAATTGACGTCCGAGGTCGTAGCTTCTTTGATCGTTCTACGCCTGTTGTTCCCTATGTTCTCATCGACTCTTTCCTGATCACCATTTAATTCATGATCTCCGTTCCTAGGTTGGTGACCGGGAAATTCTTGATGCTCAGCCATTTCTCCTACTTGATGTTCTAATGTGCTAAGGGTTGCTTGCTCTCTTCTGTCCTTCCTACGCTTCCTTAAGTATCGCTCGATTTCAGGTTGAAAATGAACTAACCTAAGTCTACGGGGCATGCACAAAAGAAGTTCTCCTAAATTAGCTCACTAAAACAACAGCAGAAAGAAAGGGTTTAATTCACCACGGTTCGTCGCGGCTCGTATGAACTCGTTGCGACGAACAGAACAAAATTGCGAATATTCGTCGCGACGAATGTGTGAACTCGTTGTGACGAACGATGAACTCGTTGCGACGAATGATGAACTCGTCGCAGCCAAGAATCACAGCAAAGCACAATAACTCGAAATTAGGCACAATAAACAAGAACAATCAAACTAAACACTTAAAGCAAAACAGAATTAAGCTCACCAAACAGAATTAACACTAAAAAGATAGAAGCAAACAGAATAAAACAAAATTATTAAATGCAAAACAAAATGCAAACAACAAAACTATAATGTAAAACAAAAACTTGGCTAACCTAGAAAACCAATTACTTTGGTTCCCTGGCAACGGCGCCAATTTGATCGCGACTTATCGTTCAATCCGAAGATTGATCCTTGGAAATCGATCAAAATCAATTTATACCAAGAATTGCAACACAGGGTGCAACCTCGGGTTGACTCTCAAGGAACCAGTGTAGCATTGATCTTAAGACTAGCCTAATCTAATGATGTATGTAATTAAAGCAATTTAAGGGGGGTTTTGGCTTGATCTTTAAAATTAAAGAAAGCTAAGTATGAAATAAATATTTTTGGGATTTTTAAAAGGCAAGACAATTTGAAATAATTAAGATTGAAAACAATTAACTAAAGTTCTCCTGAAAATGTGGCTCGGGTCATCATCGTTCAAAATAAATGTCGGGGTTTGAAATCCACTAAGTTTCGAAAACATAACCTTAATAACTCGTTAAGTCCAAGAATTTAATTAATCAACTCGATTAATTAAATCTTGTTAAAACCCTTAGTGTATGGTATGAAATGATTTATGCAATAAATCAATCAGATAATAACACAACCAACTTAACCAAACACAACTAGGCAGATTAGATTAATTAATGCAAAATCTGACTGATATACATGAGACTTCATGTATTCAGGCACAATATTCAACACAAACCAATCCTTAACATAGATCAAAGTTTAACATCCTACTAAACTATAGCAAGATTCATTCGGTCATACAATGCAATCTCCAACTCGGAGTTGTTACAAAAATACGACAGAAATCTAAAACAGCGATCGATTACCCCTTTGAAGCTCATGGAACTCAAACCGTTGCTACATCTTCAGGAGATCCAACGCCCTAGCCACGCATGATGCCGAGTGAGTCCATCACTGCTGGAATATCACCTCGGTCCATGACTCCAACGACGAACAGTTGAGAATGGGTGCGACGAATGATGGAAGAGATGAAGATGATGATGGTGGACGTCGTCAGAGGTGGCTCGAATCGCAAAGCAGAGGAAACAAAACTATCAGAAAATGGAGAAGACGAAGGATGGAGAGTTACCTCGGGAATGCGGCGTCCTCTTTTAACCTAAAATGGAAGGTTTTATAGAGTCAGTAAGCGGGCGGGTCGAACGGTGGATAATTTTGCTATTTAAGGGCCGGGGTATCCGACATTCGTCGCGACTAATGAATAAAGTTCGTCGCGACGAATTAATTTATACCAAATAACTTCATCGCGGCGAATGTCTGCGTTGGTTCGTCCCGACTAATGGATGGCTTCTCACGATGTGTTGACTTTCTCTTGTTGACTCCATTGTTCCTACAAAAATACAACACCTTTGCAGTATCAATTGTCCCAATAAAAGTTATGCATAAATTAATATCAAATGACAACAAAATACTGACAATGTGCAAATTATAAAAGCTCGATATGAGAAACCAATTTAAGCACAAAAATCATGAATTAGGAGTCGACAAGTGCATAATTACTTAAGAAATTAGGGCCAATTTATAGTATAAATTTGGCTCAATCAGAGACCTTTTAAACACTTAATAATAAATGAAGTAGGAATTATCATGTGTAAATTGGGTGATTGAACAATGGAATTTAGGATTGAGCATAATGCATTTGAAATAAAACTTACTTGTACATAAATGATTGGTATGTATATTTATTGCTTATATATATATAGCATGATTATAAAAGTGTGATTTTGACACCCTTCTAATAGAGGTAAGTTATGACTTGCATGTATGAACATATATATGGATTTTATGACTTCAAATATATTTCATATGATTTGTTGACATATGAATTGTAAAATTTGCAAATAGTTAAAAGAAATGTTATATTGCTTACTCTATTATCTTGGTTGTGGATAAATAAGCATGCCTATAGAGTTATTGTGCAGCTATTACAGTTTGACACCACCGGTGTCCACAATTTGATACCTTCGAGTATCCACAGTTCGATACTTTCAGGTATCCACAGTTTGATATCTTTAAATATTCACAACACCTGTAATCCACACCCATAGAAAATCTGCAGGCCTAACACAAAAAATAAAGTAAAGAGGCATAAATAAGAAATACAATATGACAACATAAATAATCGGTATATGAATAAGCATTTGCATTTGTATTGATAATTTATATCATTGAGTGTTGTATCAATGTTCAAGTTTTGAAGGTGAATTTATAGTATATGAAAAAAAATATTGAAGCAAGTTCGCATTATCTGTTTGATTAATTATGCCATCCTTATTTATATTTATGTGATATTCATGTATGTATGTGCTTGGCAGATGACTACTATGAGTGGTTATCCAAACTAAATATTTCCCCACTAAGCTTTCAAGCTTAGCACAGGTGTTAATCCGTGTAGGTCCAAGCAATATAAGTGAGGTAAAAGGAACATCTACAAGGACCAAGGCCAACAGGTAGAAGAAACAGTACTTTTGGAATGTGTTTTTAGTTAAATATGATTTTTGGTCTCAATGTCAATTTTTCGTCTAAGTTTGTGAGCTTTTGCTAAGAGTACTTCATTTGGTTGATTGTAATGAAAAAGCAAAAATAAGTTATTTTTATGATGCTATGAAGAGGGGGAAGGAAGCAATCAAGATCAATCTAAAAAATAAGCCTCCCTTGTATACTTTTACAGCATCAATGAAAGAAGACAAAGGTAACTTTACTCTCCATTGTTTGATGTTGGAGTATTTTTTTATAATTCTAATATCTATTTTAGATTAAGTCTTACAAAAAAAGCTAAAATTAATAAAGGAATACCATAACTATCACAACAATTGTTTCATATGAAATAATGCAAGGTCTCCTGAGCTCACAAATGGAGGCATACAAAGAAGCATCTGGTGATTTTGGGATGTCCATTTTAATTCATCAAAGAGACAAACTTAATCTAGTTTTTTTTTATTTGAAACTAATCATCACTTTATTTTGTTTATAAGGTTACTTTTGTTGTCTTGAGTTACTTAGTAGGACCAATTCAGGAGTGGTGTTCCAAAATTACAAAAGTGTGCAATTTGAATTCTAAGTTAATGTGTTAGTGTAACATGTATGAAAGGAATTAGAAAATATTTGAATTCATCTATTTTAAAAAAGAAATAGATTAGAATAAAAAGATTGAACAATTTAGTTTTTGTACAACTTAAAACTTCAAGAAAGATATTTATTATCATTATTAAGTTTAATATAATTTCTTAATAATTTTATTTATTTACTAAAAATTTTAGTAGAACAAGTCGTTTTGTAGATTCAATTTTCCTTGATTATATTAATCTTTTAGCATATTAGGTTTATGAGGAACCAAGTTTCATAAATGAGAGTAACTTGGAAAAAGTTTTAGATAAGAAAGTATTGACATGTCATTTAGTACAATGAATTTGAATTATGGTAATAATGAGAGTCCTCTCGATAATAATAACTTAGTACCAAATAAAAATTGGGACTAGTATGATTTAAGCATATATGTCATTGGAAGAAGTTCCAAGTTTTCAGTTTTCTCTTTTCTTTTAGTTTTGCTTGTATTTAATATATATGTTAAATTTATATATACAATAATAAAAAATTTAAATGGAAATGTTTTAGGTTTAGGTTTCACATCTACTTTGTTGTGTTCGTTGGCATGAAATCTTATTATCATGCTTATGGAAATATATTACTCTTATTATATGATGTTTTAATGTAATTATTCTTTACCTTCTAATGAAAATTGAAACATTTAAGGCACCTCGTATTATCTTTAGTTTTATAATTGTATGATAAGTAAACAACCTTTTCTTATATTAATTATAGTCACTATTTATATACCAAATATGTAAACAACTAATATTAATAGAAATAAAGAGATAATTGTTATTTTAAATATATATATATTTTAAACAAAGCTAATGTAAAATCAAGAATTATATAATACAATATATTGAGACATTATTTTGTAATTTTATAAAATTTATGGACTATTTTGTAATTATGTAAAATTATCTAAAGCTGTATCCAATATTGGTGATATCGTACTATATAGTACCAAAATTAAATCTACTATTAAATCTGGTACAATATTCATAACATTGGATACTAGTGCTATTTGTTCTATTTTAGCCAAAAGGAAAGATTTTGTAGGTACGAGGAATACCTGTCCAATTCAATCAATTTCCCACCACCACAATCTACCTTCATCTTCATCTCAAAGTTGGGACTTGCTTCGTTTCCTTTGCATATCTAAGCGTCTTAACATACCTTATATAAAAGCACAGAGTACCCATAAATTAAAGAAATTGCGTTTAAGTGATGTAATTGAAGAAAGCAAGATTTCCAAATTTACCACACTAAATGATTCAAAATCTTCACTTATATTAAAATTTCCAGTTTAGATAATCTTTTTGAAGGTTTTCAAAACCCAAATAGGTTGTACGTTTAAAATTTTCTAGTCATGGAAAAACCAATGTTATTGTATGGAATTTGTGTACCAAACAATACTTTGTCCCGATTGATTATATACTTCCGGATGTTGTGAACCTTAAATTATTATAAAAAGCAAAATTCATCTAGTGATGTATTTATTATAGTCTATAAATTGTTTTTGAAAAGGACAAGAAAAAAGAGTCATGTTCTATCACTTTCAAGAGATCGGGAAGGTCAAAATAAACATTATACGTATCCACAAAAAATTATACCAAACAGGTTGTTACTGATATATATATGGTGTCAATTTTATTCGTGTTGATTTGAAGTATCGCAATATGCAGCGGAAATAAAATTACAATGGCATATTTATTTATTGCATTTAAGAATCATACTTATAATCAGAGTAGATAAAAATAAATACCTGAAATTTTTTAGGATTAATTGATACTGAACTTTGAAACTACGAAGTTTTTATATGTTTCACATTAAAAAATATGTCCCGCTTTCAATATTTGATATAATTATGGTTGAATTTTGAAGAACCCTTTTTTCAAAGTGGAGAAAACATTTTTATCAAACTTTTCTCATGTTTATTTCATGGACAAACGAAGAAAGATGAAATATCAAATATCACTCTGCTCTTTGTTTTCATGCATGTCCAGAAAATGAAAACGTTGAAAAACAAAGTATATAACGATTCCTTTCTCAGTTTTGTTGTACATTCTGCACTTACGGTCCCTTCCCAATAGGGCAACAAAAGATGACACTGTTTCTGCTTCTTCGAGAGCGCAAAAGCCAAAGGAAAAGGGTTGTCTATCTTTTATTTTTCAAAACTTGAAAAAAAAAACTACTAAACAACGTTTCTTTTCATTTTGTCGGGCTTTTTAATAAAACCAAAACAATAACCACCATCTAATGGCTTTTGTTTTTTTTATTATTTATAAATGAAATAAAATAAAATTTTTATTCATTTATTTTATACAAGAGAATTTTAATATTAATCATATTTTCTATGCTAACAAAATATAATAATATGTCATATAGATTATTTAATAAATTATCTCATAATAAGTTAAATAAGTATAAACGGAAAATATTACATTCGTAAGTGTGTGATAATATAAGTTCATCACTAAACCGGTAATAATTAATCTAATAAATTACTAATCATGGTTGGCATCTAGCAACACTCTTCAACGACCGGATAGTGTGAAGTAATAACCTTACAAAGATAGAGCCTTATTTTAAGGATAATGTATTATTACCTTCCATCATTAAAACTCCAGATTATTTTAAGATATGGTTTAACTGTCAAACCTTATTAGATAACCAACTATGTTGCATGTCGATCATTAATGATTGATGAATGACTTAGAAAACTCTTTTTCCTCACTCATTCAATCGCCCTGACCAAGGTCTTGAAACAACCATTAAGATCAATGACAACATAGAGTTCAAACTCATTACCTAGAGTCGATGGATCCCATCTTGACTCAACATTATTCAGTTAGGTACTTAATTATATCCAATGATCATTCAACTAACATTTTTACACACTAGGTGTCTGACATCAAAACATAATAAGTGACGTATTGATTACTATGATGATCTCAAGTCAAAGGAAAAAAATATAGATTTAAATCCTTATAAGAATATCTCACTTGACAGTTCATAGGTAATATTAACCATTGAAAATTCTCAGTTTGGTCAATTCAATGATCATATCTCCATATGCATCATCTATATATGTAACTTAGTAAATGAGATCTACTAATATCTATCCAATAGATACTATTACATATATATATTGATCCAACCGGATCATTAAAGTTCTTATTTAATGATCCTATGATCAAGAAAATTTTTAGATTAAATCTTAAAGGTTTGACTCTCATTATCATAATTTTCATTATAATGGCAAGTGTATAAATTTAATCAAGGACTTATCATATTAGAATTAAAACTATAAGCGAAATATGATAATAAAATCATTTGGCATGTTATTAATCAAAATTAATAATCACAAAACTAAAGTGTTCAATCTATTACATAACGGTTAGGTCATAGGTATAATTCCAACAATCTCTCACTTGACCTAGACCCAATCAATCATGAACTTCAATCCTATCTTCCACTTGTGCTTATCAAACTGCTTTGATCCAAGTGCCTTAGTGAAGGGATCTGCAACATTTTCCTTTCGTTCAACTTTTTTAATTTGAACGTTCTTACGCTCAACAATTGCTCTAATTAGAAGAAACTTTCACATAACATGTTTAGATCTTTGGTGTAACCTTGGTTCCTTAGCTTGTACAATAGCACCGGTATTGTCACATAATAAAGGAACGACTTCCTTTATTGAAGGAACCACAATAAGTTTAGTTAAGAACTTTTTCATCCAAACAGCTTTCTTAGCTGCTTCACATGTAGCTATGTATTCTGCTTCAGTAACTGAATCAAATATAGTAGCTTGCTTGAAAATTTTCCAACTCACTGTTCCTCCATTCAAGCTGAAAATATAACCAGAGGTAGATTTGTTTTCATCCTTATCTGATGCAAAGCTAGCATCAGTGTAGTCTATTAGCTTTAATTCATAATCTCCATATATGAGGAATTGGTCCTTAGTTCTTCTCAAGTACGTAAGGATGGTTTTAACCACTTTCAAGTGTTCCTCAACTGGGTTACCTTGATACCTGCTTGCTATTCCTAGCGCGTAGGCTACATCAGGTCTTGTACATGTCATAGTATACATGATAGCTCCTACTGTGCTGGCATATGGGACCCTACTCATGCGCTCT
The DNA here is from genome assembly GCA_029891385.1 of Erythroxylum novogranatense. NCBI lineage: Eukaryota > Viridiplantae > Streptophyta > Magnoliopsida > Malpighiales > Erythroxylaceae > Erythroxylum > Erythroxylum novogranatense. The sequence goes on along the minus strand of CM057225.1, from coordinate 31,249,208 downwards.
CTTTCTTCTAGGGTTTTAGGATAATCCTCCCTACTAAGAGAAATTTCAGTGCCTATCGGTAGATAACCTTTTCTGGAAATTTCCATGTGATACCTTTTTAAGATAGTATTAGTACATGGATTGGGAAAGTTCTAGCAGCTTCCTTGATCTATCTCTATAGATCTTGATTCCAAGAATGTAAGTTGCTTCTCCCAAATCCTTCATAGAGAACTGTTCAGATAACCAAATCTTTGTCTTTTGCATGGCTGGTACATCATTTCCTATTAACAACATGTCATCTACATACAGCACTAGGAAAATAACTATGCTCCTACTAACCTTCATGTACACATATGGCTCTTCTTCGCATCTAAAAAAATCGAACTTTGTGATTGTTATATTGAAGAGAATATTTCAACTTTGTGAAGCTTGCTTCAATCTGTAAATAGATCTTTGTAGCTTACATATTTTATTAGGAGCAGAAGGCAATGTGAAACGTTCAAGTTGAGTCATATAGACATCTTCCTTGAGCTCTTCATTAAGAAAATCTGTTTTCACATCCATTTGTTATATCTCATAATAATAATAATATATAGCTATAGCAAGTAGAATCCAAATAGATTTGAGCATTTCCACAGGGGAAAAAGTTTCATCATAATCAATACCTTCTTTTTGATTATATCCCTTGGCGACAAGACGGGCTTTATAAGTTTCAACATTCCCGTCCGCTCTAATTTTTTTCTTAAATACCCATTTACATCTTATGGGTTTTATATCCTTTGAGAGATCAACCAAAGTCCATACTTTGTTGATTCTCATGGATTCTAACTCGGATTCCATGGCCTTAAACCACTTCTCACAATCTGGACTTGCCATAGTCTCTTCATAAGTTTTAGGGTCATCATTAATATGATTATCTTCATCACCTTGCACCATTAAGTTTAATCTATTTGGTGCACGACTATCCCTAGTAGACCTTCTAAGAGGCTATTGTTCAATAAGTTCTTCCTCTACTTGATCTTGTTGTTGCACTGGTTCTTGGATAGGTTCATTAACCGGTCCACTCTCCTCAACGCTTAAGGCAGGTACCGTATGTGTTAACTTCAAGACATCAAGTAAAGGTTGCTCAATATACATCTGATGCTCTTGAGCTTGTGTTGATTCATCAGAATCTTGAATTTCATCAAGATCTGTTTCTACACCACAACTTCCTGCGTTAAGGAACTCCCTTTCTAAAATGGTTGCATTTCTGGCTATAGACACTTTATGTTCAAAAGGGTGATAGAAATAATATCCCATATTTCCTTGGGATAGCTAACAAATCTACACTTGTTAGGCATCACTTCAAGCTTATCTGACTACAATCTCTTGACATAAGCTAGGCAACCCCAAACTTTCAATTGTTTTAGGTTAGGCTTACGTCCTTTCCACTTCTCATATGGAGTTTTAGTGACTGCTTTAGTGGGAACTTTGTTTAAAAAATATGCAGCGGCTTCTAAAGCATATCCCCATAGGAAGATAGGAAGACCAATGAACCTTATCATGGATTTCACCATATCCAATAAGATTTGATTTCTCCTTTATGAAACACCATTGTGTTGCAGTGCTCCTGGAGAAATCCATTGAGACAAAATTTCATCTTGCCTTAGATAATCAACAAAATCATCACTAAGATACTCATTGCCACGGTTAGATCTTAATGCCTTTATACTCTTACCAGTTTGATTTTCGACTTCACTACGAAATCTTTTGAACATTTCAAATGATTCAGACTTGTGTTTCATAAGATACACAAATCCATATCTTGACATATCATCAGTGAAGGTGATAAAATAAGAATATCCACTTTTTGCTTGAACTTTTATAGGCCCACATACATCAGTATGTATAAGTCCTAAAAGTTCACGAGCTCTCTCTCCAGTTCCAGTAAAAGGAGATTTGATCATTTTGCCTTTGAGGCAAGATTCACAAGTTTCATATGATTCATAATCATATTGACCAAGGCATCTTTCCTTATGTAACTTGTTTACTCTTTTCTCACCAATATGACCAAGTCTACAATGCCAAAGGTAAGTTTAATTTGCTTGATTATCTGTAACACCCCACTCCTGCAAGACCCGAACTCGACATCGATGGTGATATCCGAGTCTGTGCCCTGCGAGGGTGGCGTATTACAATACTCAGTCAAAACACAGTATGAACTTTTTGTTTTTCTTCTCTCAAACACAATCCACATCAATAATTATGCTGAAAGACAATATACATGAATAATTTAATGGCCTCAGGGCCCTTTTCATAAACTCCAATTATAACAGTCAGTGAATTTACAATTTGACCTAATCTGTCATACAAAAATTCATAAAAAGATAAAATACACTAATGTAGGCTAATGCAGACGCGAACTGATCCCGACCTCTATCTGACACTTAAAAGCTGCAAGTATACTCCCGTTGACCTAACGGGGTATTCTTCTAGTCCTGAAAAATAGTTGCAATGTTGGGTGAGTTTGCGAACTTAGCGAGAAACCATCATCGATGGTCCACCCAACTCATGCATATACAGTCAATTCACAGAATATCACACAGTATCATATACAGAAATGTCACATGCACTATCATTTTACAAATATAAGGCGTTCTGCCTTTCACACAGTCCATTTTCAATCATATGGTTATGCAATGTACATGTGACACTTCCCATTTTATTTCGGTATTGTGATCGTGCGCCTGAACTGTCCCAGTGATGGGCACATTAACGATGAGCCGGTGGCTCTTAAATACGTTGGGCTTGAATGCCCTGATACGGTGAGCTTGTGACTCTGATTTATGTTGGGCTCGAGGCTCTGTTGCGTTGAGCTTTAAGCTCTGAAATACGTTGACTGCTCCGGTCACAACTGTCATTATATGATCATGCCTTTATGCATGAGATGCATATGTTTCAATTCAGTATCAATCACTTCACAACATAATAATACATGCCCCAATTCACATTTGCACCAAGTAGTACAATTTATACACGTAACACTTCAATAACAAGTTACTGATACTTTGGACACTGGTCAGAAATCAATCACATAACCTTTCATTTCTTCCGCATGGCATAAGCGCATAATTTAAACACACAAAGATTGAGGAACTAACTAGGTTACTCACTTGTAACTTCTGAGCTACTGCCTGAAAGTCCCAACAATATCCGTAGAATATCGTTCCATCGGTGCCTCTATAACAGTCAAATAATTTCTCATTACTAAATGCACAATCAAAATAATTCAATGATGCACATGTCGTAAATAAAAGATGTACAATGCCTATTCATGACCTTCCCGGCGCAATTCCCAAATTCCCACTTTCTTTGTCAAATTCTAATTTTTCACTCAATTGATCAATAATGATTCATTTCATTTCAATGGCATATCACGGAACTCCACCAATTTCATTTCTAACATTCAGTCAATTTACCAAATCATACCCACTAGGATATTCTCAAGAAAGACTTCAAAACCAGTGTCACTATTCTCTAGATCAAAATTCACCCATTAGGCTCAGTTTCTAAAACCTCAATAGCATTTCCTTAAATTCAAAAATCTCATAATTATATCCCAATTATCATGAAACAACCCTTAGGTTGAAATAAAACCTATTCTCAAATTTTCATTCAATACTTTCTTTCTTTACATCAATTGTAGACCTCTTTCTCTAGTTTATAACGAATCAAAAATCACCTTAATTGGAGGTCTACACCGTTATTTATGCCCCAAAAACTAAAATCAATCGGTTCAGAAAAGTGGGGCTCGCCGCAATGAAGGAACTCTCGCCGTGACGTCAAGGGGTCGCTCGCCGCGGCGTGAAAAGACACTTGTCGTGGCGTCCACACAGTAGCTCGTCGCAACGTCCAACTTACCACTCGTCGTGACGTCTCGCTCGTCGCGGCGTACGCGCGTCGCGACGTACGCTCGTCGCGACGTCCAATAATCTCCTCGTTGCGACGTGCAAATCGCAGGTCGTCTTCTCCGACTCCTTTTTTACATTTCTCTCTCTAAAATTCAACCATAACTCAACACAACTCCCCCAAACTTTCACATTAAACACAATAAATGTATTTACATTAACAATAAGCAACATAAATACCATTAACTTACCCAATCAAGCTTTCAATCTTCAAATCTTCCGAAATCTTCCCCAACCCTATCACCTTTCTCTAACATTCATGGTGAGCTTCTGAACTCTCGAAAATCATCACTCTCTCAAGGATTCTAGTTAATCTTCAACCACAAAGAAGGAACAAACAATAATCTCGAAGGGAGAATCGAAAACCAACCAAGGAAGAAGAAGCAATCGTGCCTTAGGAGAGAAAAGGAAAGAGTTTATGCCAATATCAAAACCTAAGGCATTTAAAGGGATTACTCTCTCTTAACAATAGAATCATACCACTTGTCTTTTTCCTCACAATCCATTTATTTTCTTTCTCTTTTCACAATTTATTTCCAGTCCAATTTGTCTCCAAATTTCAATGGATCGACATATAAATTTCTAAAATCATAAATCTAATTTTTTTCATCACCATTAGACAATTTTTTCAGTACTATCAATCAGTTAGTCCGTCACTTATAAGGTTTTCTAGTCCGGACTTTTTCTCTCAACTTGCCAGGGAAAATTCCTAAGGTTGACTATTAACTGACGGTCACTCTAAAACATTTCATTTCAACTATTCGAACCCAATTATTCCATAATTCTCAAAAAATCCAAATCAACATAATTATCTAAAAAATTCATAAATCAAGTCATATTCACAATTAAATGCCAGGAAATGTCATGCATGCGAATACATAGATGTGCATGTGCCAAATGTCTTATTCCTATCTATATCGAGAGGTCAAATGCATGCTCATATCAAAATATGCAATATGACCTACTAGCCTGACCCACTTGACCAATATACCCTTCTCATCGGTGATGGGATGTTACAATTCTCCCCTCCTAACAAAAATTTCGTCCTCGAAATTTCATATAAGATTGATTAGGAAGGCAGGGGAATTATTTCGTTCATTTATAATCTGTTTCCCACTTATTTCACTACATGACCAAGAAGCACTTAGATGGAGATAAGGGTGTAAATAGGGGAAACTAAATTCGACATAAAGTGGTCCATATGAAACTATGGAAAAAAAATGGGATAAAGGCAGTATGAGTGATTTGTCTTGTTATAAGTCGATATATATGGTATTGAAATTGGAAGTAAAGTGTTGAATATGCTGAAACTCATCAAGGACATAATTGAGGAAGTATACTATCTGAGCAGAGAATTGATAAAAAGAGAACACAAGAAACGGAATGACAGTACCCCTACCTCCTTCAGCGTCAAAAATGAATTTCGAGGACAAAATTTTTATTAGGAGGGGAGAATTATAACATCCCATCACCGATGGGAAGGGTAAAATGGTAATTTGGAATAGGTTACGAGTGTGTAAATGTATCTCGACATGGTCATGCCTAATATGGCCTCCATTTATGCATAACTTGAAATTTTTGTACATGCACATGATTGTACATGCATTCCTGACCGTTCCCGACATCTGTGTTTATTATGAAAAATGTGTTATTTGTGTTTGAAAAATTAATCGGACTGGATTTATGTGTGTTTCATATTTTTAGGGAATTTTAGGAATTTTTCTAGAAATTTTTCGGGGTACTTGCCCGGATCGGAAAAGTTCCAACTGAATGACTGAGTGGGTTTCTTGTACTAGAAGTGATTGGCCAATGGCACTGGAAAGTTAGTGATATGATGTTAGGATTTATTTAATTAAGCCATTGGAGTTTGACGAGAAATTGGAGTAGAATTTGGAACCGGAAATTAAAAACCAGGACAAGTGGCAAGTGACACATGTCACTTGTCTACTTAGTCTTTTTTTTTCATTAGTTTATATAAATATCTTAAGTTGGTGAGTCATTTACGATTTCTCCTTGGGAGGCTTTAAAACAAAACACTTTGAAAGTTTTAAAAAGGTTCTCCACCCGTAGGTGCTCTTCTTTTCTCCTTCTTCATGAGTTTTCTTCTCCTTGTCTTTGTTACTCATCTTTTAATTCTTGCTCTTCATGTGTTCATCAAAGCCTAGTCAAAACCTTACCCCTTTTTATGATGATAAACATCGTGTAGGGTGTGGGGAAGTTTGAAGTGTTAATGGTGGTTTGAAGACTTGAAGTTTTGGGAAGTTTATTTTGGTAAGGCATATGTTCCATACCATGTTATTGACATGAAATTAGAGTAGTTGTTAGAAGCATGTATGGTACTTTATGTTGCATAAAATTTAATGAGGTTTGTGTGTTTCTTGTATGGGTATAAGATTATGTATGTGGAAGGATTATGATGTTTAAAATGTGTATAGTGTGAATTGTGTGTTGTGAAGTGAATTTAATGATGTTAGAGGAGTAATTTTTGAGAAGGGAATGATTGAGTATGTGTGCTGCCAATCTTGGTTAATTATGCAAGTAAATGTTGTGATGATTTTGTGGTTGAATTAGAGGTGTAAATGGATGTTTAGTGATGTGTTATTGGTAGTAGAAGTGATAGGAGTTAAGTTGAAGATGAAAGCTGGAAAATGGATATTAAACCTATTGTAATGGTTTGATCATAACTCATTGTGTAGGTAAGAAAATGAGTTACGTTTTGTTCCCAATTAAACTTGAGCTTGTTGGCTACAATTTTGTGTGAAATAGGTGTTGTTAAATTGTAACTCTAAAAGGTCGAATTTTAGCATGGAAAGTTACTGCTGATGGCTGGAATGAACAATAACCGAACCACATAACCTAGAGTTTTGCTGATTTTTCTAGATTAATGTACAAGGAGTTGATGAGAATGGTCTTCATGAAAGTTGAAGCATATTAAGTTAGCTTTCCATTTTCACTGATTTTGCAATTTTTAGATCTGTATATTGGGAGATATGAACTGTTTACTATTGACTGGTTTTGAGCATTTTGGTGAAACCTAGCCTAAGTGTCGATTTTGTGAGCATTCTGATTGGAAGCAATTTTAACGATTTTTGTGGATTGAATTGGCTTAAGTGATCTTCTGAAAAGTTGTAGAGGAAACAATTATCTTGAAAATGACATATGGCATGTAACTTTTGGAGATCATATTTGGGAGTTATGATTTTGGAAAAAACTGAACCTAAGTTAGGTCATGGATTGCTGATCATGATAGAAACTTGCATAACGGTTTTAAAATTGTTAGAGATCGAATTGGATTTTGAGTTCTCATGAAAATTAAAGTTTGAGATCTTATCTTTTCAGGGATATAAGGTAGTGATTTGTGTGACATTTGTGCTAAGAGATATACTGTTGTGAAATGTGTTGTTCAGATTGGGAAATTTCAGAGGGAAGATGCTTTGGTGGATTGTTTGACCTAGTTAGCAAGTGAATTTGATTTTAGTTGTTCATGAAAGTTGTAGATAACATTGTGATCTTATCGAGCATATTTATTGTGAAATTGTTGACTGAAGAAACAGAAAGTTACTGATTTTGCAAAGTACTACACTGTTTTGATAGGTTTTAAGTAGGCAGTGGCTTTGACTGAATTTTTGTTACCCTTATGGGTAAAATTGCTTGTTGGGGTCTTCATGTAACTTGTAGATATTTTCATGATCTTTCCAATGAGATGTGGTTTAAAATTTTCTGAATTGTGTGCAAAGAGTTATGGGTGTTGGAAGTTTGGTTGGAAATCATGGAAAAAAAAAGGAAATAAGGGTTATATATATATAGATATCAATTGTTTAATGTGAATTTTGGTTTCTTTTGTGAATAACTTTTCCGTCCGACGTCCGATTGACCCGATTCTTGAAGCATCGGATTTGTAAAATATTGAATTTCATTTTATGAAAAATTGGGAATTTTTGGACGGAAAATTGACATGGGTCCGGGAAATGGTTATGTGGTCTCAATTTTATTTAATTTTGGACCGATCGAGGTCCGAATTGAGTGATTTCAGTGGCTATGGCCTTCTTATTTTTAGATGGAATTTTTTTATGATGGAAAATTTTGGATTAGGGCCGGGAATGTCATGAACATGCATTGTACACGTTTTAATTGCTATATGTGCATTATTTAATATTTATGATTATGCATTTGGTAATGTTGAATATATTTGGACTGTTTTAGAGAAACATTTGGAACGTCAATTCACAGACGTTGCCGAGACTTCCAGACTTTAGCTTCGGAAGCAAAGGTGAGTAATCTAGATGATTTCTCGATTATTAATTGTTTATAATTTTGAACTTATAACACTGTGGAGATAACGGTGGGCCATGCGTTTGTTTATGACTGATTCCGAGCCGAAGGTGTTAGACCCCGATCCCTTTTTTCCTATTAAATAGGTTTGCATTTTAAATTGCCTTTTGGTTAGTATGAAATTAGGGTTTTATTAGATTTCCTATTGGTTAGAATAATTTGGGATTTTAGTGCAATAATTATTAATTTAAGGAATTTAGTTAAATTAGAATTTTAATTTTGGTGTTAGATTTTAAAAGAATAAGAAAATGGTAATGAGGCCATAAAATAGTGTTAGGATAAATTAGGAAGTGTTTATAAGGTTTTAAGGCTTTAGGTTACTTAAGAGGGCTTTTAGCCCTTTGGCATGTCTTTTAAATGAGGGGGAAAGTAAATAAGTGGGCTAGGGTTTTAAAGGAGAACTAAATGAAAAAGAAAGGAAGCAAGTGGGCTTTTAAGTGGGAGCCCACGAAATTATTAGATGGAAGGAGGGAAAGATGAAATTTTGGGAAAGTTTAAGTTAGAAGGAGGGAAAGTTGGACTTTTGGGCTTTTAAGAGGGAGCCCATGAAAATTTAAGTTAGAAGGAGGGAAAATGAAAATTTGGGAAAGGTTATAAGGAGGGAAATTGCTTGGGCTTGAAGAATTAGGCTTAGGGTTTTAGTTAAAGAGTTAGGTTAATGAAGAGTTAGGGTTTAAGTTAAGGAAGCTTAGGAATAAGAAATAGCCAACGAAAATGCAAGGAGGGAGGCTTAATAGAGTGATGTCGTTTTTGCATAGGAAATAAGTGAGAAGAAGCAAAAAACCTAGGTCTTTTGGTTAAGCCATCCGAAAGTTGCAAGAGAGGAAGAATGTGAGAGGATTTCGAAAATTTCAAAGGAGAAAGAAGAAGAGTGAGTTTCGGCCATCAAGAGGAAGAAGAAGAAGAAGAGAAGAAGGTAGGGTTTTTATGCTTGAGGAAGGTTGATTCACGTGGTAGGAAGTGCAAGGGAAAGTTTCTCCATCTTAAGAAGCAAAAAGAAGAGATTTTGTGGGTGTTGTGAAGGTAAGAGATTTCGAAAACTTCTTGGTTTTATGGTTAGGATTTGATCTTTTTTTTGTTTCATAGATTAGAAGGATTTGTTGTGTTGGAGGAGAGGAGAAAAAAAAATCAGATTTGGGTAGGGTAGGGTTTCGAAATTTAAGAATTGATTTGGTAGGGTTTTGTTGTTAGCTTGATTAATAATGGTGGTTTGAAAGGTTTTGGTGAAAAAAGGAAGAAGAAGTATAGTGGTTTAGTTTAAAAAAATCAGCATGGGTGTATGGCCCTAGGGATTAAGAATTTTCAAAAATAATGAAGTAAATTGATAGGGGTTATGGTTAGTATAGCTTAGGAAAGGTTTAGGAATGGTTAGGTTAGATTAAAGTCAAGTTTCTATAGTCTTGAAAAAATCTAGCATAGGTGCTTTTTATTAATTAGCATTCTTATGCTTTGTTTTAGGTCATTTAAGGTGCTTGGAGATTGAGGAGGGTCGAGATAATCAATTGGGTCAAGATACCCAAGTTCCGAATCAAAGAAGTCAATGTTGGATCGAAAAAAGAAAGCATGCTTAGTATGGAGAAACGATAGATTTCAAAACTTTTTAAGAAATCATCTTGCAGCGGAAGCAATATATCCAAATCAACATGCTAATCCATACATGATATGGTATAAGGATAATAAAACCAAGAACAAGATAAAAGGAATTACCGACTCCTTCGCTACAACTTTAAATCCTCGCTGCGCTATCCTCTCCTTCTTATATCCAAATCCTTTACCTTTGAGTCTTTTCCTTTAGCAATCTATCTTTTTCCTTGTTGTAGTATCCTCAACCAATTAGATTTACCACTTGTTCTTCAAGGACAACTAGGTTAACAAAATCCTTTGGTGGGAAAGGAGAAGAAATATTTGGAAGAGATTTTCTTAGAAGAAGAAGAACCAAAATTGAAACTCTTTCAATTCTTTCACTTAGGAATTTCGGTTCTACCTTGCATGAAAGGAGAGAATGTCTAAAACCATGCAAGAACCCTTTCTTACATCTCAATTTCGAAATATGCATGAATGGAAAGAGTGAGAGGCATCCAATGCATCACTTACATTAATCACTCATCAAATAGCCAATAAATGAGACTTACTTCATTTATCTTTAAAATGGCTATTTGAAAAGACCATAACCTATAATTGAATACCCATTTCGGTTTTGGCAAGAAGAAAGAAGGAAGATGGTCCATCTAATGCACATCTTTCATCTTTAATCTAATGAATGCAAATAGGTTACATGCCAACATTAAAAGCCAACCATTAAACCATTTAATGGTAAGTTCATAACTCCATTTAATAATGATGAACCATAATAAAGACCATCTTTATTTAGTATTTTAATGTCAAATGTGTGGTTACACATCTAACCTAACACAATTTCGAAATTGCTTCTTCTCCATTAAAAAAAAATTGTTTTAATATAATTAATCTAATCAATTACATTAAACCAAAACAAGCCCATTTCTAAATGAACATATGGGCTTCCAATTAACCATTAATTAGTATAAGCCCATCATTCAATTATGGACTTCTAAAGCCTCCAAACTACTTCTTACTTAGCTTGATAACCTTCCTTAAAGCCAAGTGGGGAATCTTATTGGACTTTGATAATTCAAGCTCCAATAAGCCCAGAAATAATTCAATCTCATTGGAATTAATTCTAGCTTATTAACTAAATGTCATTCCACTAAAGAAAATTAGTTGAACTCTTGAATTATTAAATATTATGAGAATATGTCCAATTTCAAACCCTATTTAGAACCTTATTATAGCCATCCGCACAACAAAGGGTAAAATTACCGTTTTGCCCTTATGTTGGTTTTTCCTTCTAGATCTCTCATTTTACTTTATATGGTGATTAACACATAAGTTCTCATCTTAGTGTTAAGATTTGATGGGTAGCTAGTCCATCAAACTACTGGCGCCAGTTTAATCATCAAATCTCCTTAAAACATCTAGAAGAGATGATAACACTATAAACTCTTTATTTGAGTGAATGTTCCACGATACATGTTTCAATTAATAATTCCAACATGCGGACACCTGGATTAATACCCTGTAAAAATCCATTCCGATCATATCAAGAATTATAATGAAACACATATGAGTTCACCACTCATCAAGATTGTGGTTCATAATAAGCGAATGTTTAAGTTGTATGTTTTAAGATTAAAGTAACGACCCACTTTATTCTTTAAAACATACTTGATTCCAGATTCATTTAATAGTGCCATTATCGATAGTCTACTACTATCATGATATGAAACTCATCATTCCCTTTAAGTAAACTCCTTTACTTATATGGAGATAAATCGCAACACTACGATCTAAACCATAATCAAACGACCAACTTGATTATTCAACTGTGAATCAATTAATTGATTCTAATAATATACATGTTTCCCATACATCTCTATGTATATGTATATTACTTACAAATGAATCTTGGTACCTTATGACCAGATATATAATGCTCATACAGATAAAACCAAACTCTTTTGTTTTATTAATAATAAATATTTTCATTACAAAATCAGAATCAAGAAGATAAAGTAACATGTAAATACACTTGCTTTCCAGGGCACTTATTTACATAACTCCAACAATCTCCCACTTGCCCTAAAGCAAGTTTGACATATCCTTCATTCCCATCCCTTCTAGGTGACCCTCAAAGCTCTTTTGAGTCAATGTCTTTGTGAACGGATCGCAAGGTTTTGCTCAGGAATCTTTACCACATCCACTTCTCCACGTTGTATTATCTCCCTTATGAGATGATACTTTCTCTCAATGTGTTTGGCAGCTTTGTGGTTCCGAGGTTCTTTAGAATTAGCCACCGCCCACTATTATCACAATAAAGTGTAATGGCTTTTTACGCCTCGAACTACCTCCAAATCATTTAGGAACTTCCGAGCAGATCGCTTCCTTTGTTGCTTCTTCACAAGAGCAACATACTCAACCTCCATAGTCGAATCAGCAATACAAGATTGCTTGACACTCCTCCAAACTATGGCTCCACCTCCTAAAGTAAATATAGAACCAGAAGTTGATTTCCTTGAATCAACATCTGATTGGAAATCAGAATCCGTATATCCTGTCGGAATAAGATTACTTCCAGAGTAAACAAGCATTAAGTTCTTCATCCTACGAAGATACTTAAGTATACACTTAACCATGATCCAATGTTCCATTCTGGATTGGATGAAATCGCTACACCCCATCTGCGTAACAGATATCCGGTCTAGTGCACAGCATTGCATACATCAAACTACCAACTGCCGAAGCATATGGAATGTTACGCATGTGTTCAACCTCCTCTTGGGTTTTAGGTGCTTGTTCCTTTGAAAGTTTGATTCCATGTCTAGTAGGAGTGAAACCCCTCTTGGAATCTTGCATGGCGAACTTATTAAGCATATTCTCAATGTAGGTTAGTTGAGACAAAACTATCTTCTTGTTCTTACGATCCCTTATAAGTTTGATCCCTAGAACATAGGTAGCCTCTCCCAAATCCTTCATTGAAAACTGTTCATTCAGCCATCCCTTAACCGCAGATAACATTCCCACATCATTCCTAATGAGCGAATGTCATCAACATACTGAGGATTAGGAAAGTAACCTTACCTTCTTGTATTCTTTTGTAAACACAAGGCTCATCTAGGTTTTGTATGAACCCATAGGTTTTGATAGCCTTATCAAACCTAATGTTCCAAGACCTAGATGCTTGCTTAAGTCCATAAATGGACCTTTGCAACTTGCAAACCTTATGCTCATTACCTAACTCAATGAATCCTTCTGGTTGGGCCATATAAATGGTCTCCTCATGATCTCCATTCAGAAATGCGGTCTTGAAATCCATTTGTCATATTTCATAATCGAAATAGGCTGCTATGGCCAAAAAAATCCTGATGGACTTAAGCATGGCAACCGGAGAAAAAGTCTCCTCGTAGTCTATACCCTCCTTTTAAGTATAGTCTTTAGCTACCAATCTAGCTTTAAAGGTCTCTACCTTTCCATCCGATCCCTTTTCCTTTGTAGATCCACTTACACCCTATGGTTTTAGACACGGTGGTAGATCTACAAGGACCAGACTTCATTAGTATACATAGAATCTATTTAGATTCCATTGCCTTGAGCCATTTTCTGCATCAACATCATTAATAGCACGTGTATACGTAACGGGATCTGTTTCTTCTTGGTCCGAGATGGCAATTAAGCCTTCTCCTAAACCCGGGATACCTATCTCGGTTGTCTCACAACCCTCCCACTACGTCTAGGCACATCTTGATGTTCAAAGTTGCACTTCGATTCAACTCTTGAATCCATTTCGACATCTTGTTCATCATATCCAAAACAACTCTTGGTTTGGATGAAATTGCTAACTCCTTTAGTACTACTTCACTTCTTCCTTTGTGATTTCTCACAAAATCTTCCTCTAAGAAGTTTGCATTTGTCGACACAAATACCTTCCTATCATGAGGAGTGTAAAATAGTACCCTCGAGTTCCGTAGGATATCCTACAAACAAACATACTTGACCTTGGTTCCATCTTTGTGGATTCAGGCTTTAGAACATGGGCTGGACAGCCCCAAGTCCTCAAGTGCCTCAATGAAGGCACTCGGCCAGTCCACAACTCCCTAGGTGTTTTAGGCACCGATTTGGATGGAGCAAAGTTAAGAAGATATGTTGTCGTTGTATGGCATATCCCGTAACGATTCGGAAGGCTAGCATAAGACATCATTGATCTTACCATTTCCAATAGAGTTCTATTTCTCTCTCGCTACACCATTACATTGAGGTGTACGAGGAGTCGACAAATTGGAAACAATTCTATTGTCAATTAAATATTGCTGGAACTCTCCAGATAAATACTCACCACCTCGATCCGATCGAAAGTTGTTTTAATGGCTTGTCAAGTTGCTTCTCGACTTGACTTTGAATTCTTTGAACTTTTCAAAAGATTCACTCTTTTATGCATCAAATACAAATAGCCATGTCTTGAGTAATCATCTATAAAAGTTATGAAATATTCATAACCTCCTCTAGCTTGTACATTCATGGGCCCACACATATCAAGATGTACCATGTCCAATGTGGATTCAAATCTGTTTCCTTTAGAAGGAAATGAGGCTTTGTCATTTTTCCTTCAATACAAGATTCACAGTGGGTAATGGATCACTATCCAAGCCCATAAGGATCCCATTCTTTACTAACTTTGTCAAGTCTTTTTCGATTGATATGACCCATCCTTAGATGCCACAGATACTTTGAATTAATGCTAGAGATATTGGATTGTCTTGGTTTTATCAATTCTGTGGTGTTTAGTGAGCCTTTCATAGGTTCTATAAAAACAATCCTGTTTAATTATCGCTTCACAAATAAAATCCTTATTCTCATATATTGAAACAACCTTTTCAAAATATAAGGAATAGCTAGATTTTATTAGACAAAAACAAAAATCATGTTCCTTACAATCATTGGCATGTAATAAACATCTTCCAAATATAACCTATGACCACTAGGAAAGTCCAAGATAACTACTCCCACCGATTCTCTGAAACATAGGAACCATCTCGCTATCTTAACTTGAAAGCGGCCTTTAGGAAGTCTTTTCCTTCATTGGAACCCCCGCAAAGAATTACAAACATGGTTAGTGGCTCCTGAATCTAATATCCAAGAAGTAGATAAATCTGCCACATTTCTAGTTCCTAACAAACTTAGGAAGCCCATACCTTGTTTGCTTTTGAGGGACTCTAGGTAGATCGGACAGTTTCTTTTCCGTGGCCCATCTCATCACAAAGGAAACACTTTCCTTTGATGTTCTCTTTGGCCTTCTTTTCACGGGTTTGGCCTTGACCCTATTTGGGCCTTCTTTTCATGGACCCTTCTTCTTTCCTTGCCCTTACCCTTGGGCTTAGAAGAAGGAGCTACATTAGCTTCGCCCATGAGCCTTAATATTCAATATTTCCTCCGTGCTCTGGAAGGTATTCATCAACTCACTCAAGGTGTAATCCTTCTTTGTTGAGCTCATAGTCCAACTTAAACTGCTGAAAAGAAGAGTTTAAGCTATTGATGATCATAATCATCTGCGTGTCCGCATCCATATCCGCCCCAAGCATCTCAAATTTCGGTGACCGCAGAGATTACCTTCATCATGTAATCCCGCACCGGTTCAAGAGGTTTCATCTGAGATTATGAAAGGTTTGGATAGCTTTCACTCTGGCAGACCTAGTCCTCACACCAAACATCTCATGTAGGTGATGGACTATTGCACTAGCAGTTTTCATACAAGCAATTTGCTTTTGCAACATGCCACGAAGCTTTAATATAACACTTAGTAGTCTTGTCAAGATTCCGCCAACGCCATGTTGTTGGACTTGCTTAGAGTTGCATCTCCACTTAGAGGTGTAGGCTCATTTTCGTTAACACCCATGAAATACGCTCATATTGAAGAACAATGTCAAGGTTACGCTCCATTCATTAAACTTGTCTCCATTTTTCAATTTGTTATTAGTCAAGAGCGGGGTGAGTGGATTCATTTGTGGTTGATTATGTCGAAAATATAAATTATTAAAACATGAGCATACTAGTCAACAATTTATGGAACTTTGTATAAAATCATGATGCATGTATGCATGATGATAGATTTAACAAAACTTAAAAATTAAAACATTATATGACAGTTATTTTCTTATCTATAATGCACTAAGTGACGGTGGGCCATCTTATCTATTAAAAGAAAAACTGGGACCCTCCCACTCAAAAAACTACCAAGCATCTCATGCTCAATTTTTTAAGAAGCATCTTAATTTGGTCCATACTTTTACCAACAGAGCTACGGTGGGCAGTTTATTGATAAAAAATGTTGAGTGTATAACCATTTGATTCATTCACTAAAGATACCTACAAATCATGCCTCGGTGGGAGGTCACATTTGCTATCATTAAGTGGACTTATCCTTAAGGAGACCCAAACCATGCAAGATCTAGGATCCATGCCCTCCGATGGGGAGTAACACTTCACCACATGCAAACGGGCCATCATTTGGAGACCGTGGACTCTCACAGGAGCATCCTCTCCCACTCAATCTTTTTGGGCTTTAAGTTTTAAATACCATCTTGTCTAGATGCAATTTATTATCCATCCTATATTGTTTCATTATATATCTCATACATAATGAATGCATGGCAAGGCCTAGGGTTGGTAATTTTCTAAATGACATGCAATCACATAATATCACATATTACAAGCATTAATTTCTCCATTCATCACATGAACTAATAAAGCCACTTTTGATTGTCCATCCTAGAAACATAAAATAATTACAAGCCTTTTAGGCCCAAAATATGCTTCTTCATCTTGGATCTTACGCTCAACTCTTCGCTAACATGATCCGCCCATTCGGTAAACAAAATGTAATGGCATTTATGAAATTAGAATTTTTTCATTTTGAAAAATAAAATTCCAACACTAGATTTTTAGAAAACCAAATCTTTGTTTTGACAAAAAAATTCCAGCACTTGTTTTATTAAAACCGAAACTCATTTCATGAAAATTAAACACAACACTTAGTATTTTAGCAAAACCGAAATTAGATTCTTTGAAACAAAAAACCAGCACTTGTTTTCCAATCATAACTGAAATATGATTCATTGAAACAAAAATTTCAGCAACTTAGTTTTCACAAAACTTATGCCAAAACACAAAAGGATACACTGAAAATTTTACCTTTCCATTTCTTCAATCCATGGCTGCTCCTTCTTCATCATTACATCAATTTGTACATTACAAAATCAAATAAAATAGAAAAAAGAAACCAAGGAGGAAACATGGTGATGATAGACCACCCTCCTTGTTACAACCAAATGAAGAAATCTTACAAGATAAAATTTAACTTCTATGGACAACCAAAAGAGCAACATACACCATATATATTTCTATCACATAAAAATATGCAGTATACATAAAAAGATTGCCAACCCATGCATCCACCATATAGGAACCGAAATCATGCATGAAAAATCGGCTCTGATACCAATTGTTGGATCAGAAAAAGAAAGCATGCTTAGTATGGAGAAACGATAGATTTCAAAACTTTTTAAGAAATCATCTTGCAGCGGAAGCAGTATATCCAAATCAACATGCTAATCCATACATGATATGGTATAAGGATAATAAAACCAAGAACAAGATAAAAGGAATTACTGACTCCTTCGCTACAACTTTAAATCCTCGCTGCGCTATCCTCTCCTTCTTATATCCAAATCCTTTGCCTTTGAGTCTTTTCCTTTAGCAATCTATCTTCTTCCTTGTTGTAGTATCCTCAACCAATTAGATTTACCACTTGTTCTTCAAGGACAACTAGGTTAACAAAATCCTTTGGTGGGAAAGGAGAAGAAATATTTGGAGGAGATTTTCTTAGAAGAAGAAGAACCAAAATTGAAACTCTTTCAATTCTTTCACTTAGGAATTTCTGTTCTACCTTGCATGAAAGGAGAGAATGTCTAAAAACCATGCAAGAACCCTTTCTTACATCTCAATTTCGAAATATGCATGAATGGAAAGAGTGAGAGGCATCCAATGCATCACTTCTTACATTAATCACTCATCAAATAGCCAATAAATGAGACTTACTTCATTTATCTTTAAAATGGCTATTTGAAAAGACCATAAC
This sequence comes from Erythroxylum novogranatense, assembly GCA_029891385.1. NCBI lineage: Eukaryota > Viridiplantae > Streptophyta > Magnoliopsida > Malpighiales > Erythroxylaceae > Erythroxylum > Erythroxylum novogranatense. The sequence goes on along the minus strand of CM057225.1, from coordinate 31,231,244 downwards.
CTATAATTGAATACCCATTTCGGTTTGGCAAGAAGAAAGAAGGAAGATGGTCCATCTAATGCACATCTTTCATCTTTAATCTAATGAATGCAAATAGGTTACATGCCAACATTAAAAGCCAACCATTAAACCATTTAATGGTAAGTTCATAACTCCATTTAATAATGATGAACCATAATAAAGACCATCTTTATTTAGTATTTTAATGTCAAATGTGTGGTTACACATCTAACCTAACACAATTTCGAAATTGCTTCTTCTCCATTTAAATTTTTTTTAATATAATTAATCTAATCAATTACATTAAACCAAAACAAGCCCATTTCTAAATGAACATATGGGCTTCCAATTAACCATTAATTAGTATAAGCCCATCATTCAATTATGGACTTCTAAAGCCTCCAAACTACTTCTTACTTAGCTTGATAACCTTCCTTAAAGCCAAGTGGGGAATCTTATTGGACTTTGATAATTCAAGCTCCAATAAGCCCAGAAATAATTCAATCTCATTGGAATTAATTCTAGCTTATTAACTAAATGTCATTCCACTAAAACCAATTAGTTGAACTCTTGAATTATTAAATATTATGAGAATATGTCCAATTTCAAACCCTATTTAGAACCTTATTATAGCCATCCGCACAACAAAGGGTAAAATTACCGTTTTGCCCTTATGTTGGTTTTTCCTTCTAGATCTCTCATTTTACTTTATATGGTGATCAACACATAAGATCTCATCTTAGTGTTAAGACTTGATGGGTAGCTAGTCCATCAAACTACTGGCGCCAGTTTAATCACCAAATCTCCTTAAAACATCTAGAAGAGATGATAACACTATAAACTCTTTATTTGAGTGAATGTTCCATGATACATGTTTTCATTAATAATTCCAACATGCAGACACTGGATTAATACCCTGTAAAAATCCATTCCGATCATATCAAGAATTATAATGAAACACATATGAGTTCACCACTCATCAAGATTGTGGTTCATAATAAACGAATGCTTAAGTTGTATGTTTTAAGATTAAAGTAACGGCCCACTTTATTCTTGAAAACATACTTGATTCCAGATTCATTTAATAGTGCCATTATCGATAGTCTACTACTATCATGATATGAAACTCATCATTCCCTTTAAGTAAACTCCTTCACTTATATGGAGATAAATCGCAACACTACGCTTCTAAACCATAATCAAACGACCAACTTGATTATTCAACTGTGAATCAATTAATTCAGATTCTAATAATATACATGTTTCCCATACATCTCTATGTATATGTATATTACTTACAAATGAATCTTGGTACCTTATGACCAGATATATAATGCTCATACAGATAAAACCAAACTCTTTTGTTTTATTAATAATAAATATTTTCATTACAAATCAGAATCGAAGAAGATAAAGTTACATGTAAATACACTTGCTTTCCAGGGCACTATATTTACATAACTCCAACAGTCAAGGTGGGTAACTTTTTAATAGTTAAGTAATAATCTATTTAATTGTCTCTTAAATGGTTTCCTATAACTTTCAAATTTTGAATGCATTATTGTTTGTGATATTGTAAACATGTATTATGTGCCTTTTTATGTAACTATATTGTGTAAAGATTCATGAAATTGTTTGATAAGGAATAAAGTTCCGAATATGAGACTTTAATGTTTATGTGAAAGTAACTAGTTGTAATAGCCATTTGTGGCAAATCCTTATGAATATTGTAATGTTTGGAAACTTGATTTTAAATGAGAAAGATGGGAATATGTGATTTTGGATGAATGTCTAAGGTGGAATTGCATGATTACTTAGGTTTGTAGTGATCCCCTCTGTTAGCAAGTGCGCACTTATCTTTTAGGCTTCTCCCGTCTGCCCGCTAGTGGCATAGGAGTTCCGAAATCGGACTTCCCTCTGTTCATGGCTACACATGGTCGCTTGTCGGACATGTATAGTACGTCCTGTTAGGATCACTCAAACCATTTGATATGTAATTCTGTGTTATTATATGACATTCGTTGATCTTGTGGTAAGTGTTTTATTGTATTAGAAACTGAAATTGTTAAATATTGACTTGAAATGAAATTGTTGATGCATGTTTTAGCTTATGCTTAATTATTAATTTGTTACCCACGGAGCCGTCGTGCTCACCCCCCTTCCTCCCTCCACAGGTATTGAGCGAGAAATCGGGTCGTCGCATCGGGAATAGGGCATTACTCCGATGCTTTTGTTTTTGAAACTATATTTTTGAAAACAATGCTTTAGCTAGCATTTTGTTGGCTTTTGTAAAAGTTCTGTGAAATTTCGATGTAACCGAGCTAAAATGCTCTTTAAAGCATTGAATTTGCTTATTTCATGTAATTATTAAGGTTTTGAAGTTCCAAATATAATGTGTATTGTATAAGTTTTCATATATATGGATGTATGGTTGTATGTTTGATAATGTTAAAAGCAAACATGATGAGTTGGAAATGAGATAATGGTTAGGAGTTAGATTAAAATGTTTGGGATGCCTATATTGTGATGCTGCCTTGGAGATTGGTGTTGAGATGTTTGTATTTGGATGTTGATAGAAATTGGAAGATAGAAGTGATTTTGTGTAGGTATGAAGTTTGGTTGGAAATTGAAGGGTTAGCTAGTGCATTTTTAGGGGAGGTGCTGTCCATTTTTTTTAAAAATGGGCAGCCACCTTGCTTTGGGTTTTAAGGCATGTTAGAGTAAGAATTTGAGTGAGAGGTATTTCTTAAAGTTCGTAGAGCTTGTTAAGATCTTTAAAACGGTATAAAATAGGTTAATTTCCGACTTAAGATGAAAAAGTTATGGGCGTTTTAAAATTTCTGATTACTATTCATTTGGCCATTTTTACTATTCATGTGGTCATTTTCACTATTCATATGGTAATTTGCTAAACAACACCTTTAATTAAGTTTTTACTTCTTTAATGATTGAAAGGACTTTTGTTTTCTTCATGAAATAAACAATAACTCTTCGCAATTCGATTTTGGGGTGAAAGGTTATAAAAATGTTAAATAAATTGATTTTAAATCAAATATAATATCTTTTCTTATTTTCCTTGATTCTTATCCATTTGACCTCCGATTTGCATGAAATTTGAAGTATTGATTAACTAGTAACATTTTCTATTCCTTTTTGGTAAAATGAGAGTGTCGGGTCATCGTTGGACTTTATGGCCAATGTGTCTCGGTTTTGTGCAAAATTGCATTTTTGTGAGATATAAAGATCCGATTGAGGCGTTTTCTGTTTTCATTTGACCTAAAGGCATGGGATTTTGGATTAGCTTAGGCATAGGAGTAATTATGGGCCCTAAGCAGATCAAATTTTATTGGCAGATAATTAGAGTAAATTTATCAAGGTTTATTCGGATCACTTAAGTTCAATTCGAGGTTTCTTTCGTGGTGAGGAATCCCTTCCTCGTGGGATACGCGTTCAGATGTCACGCAGGACATCGGACACGTGTCGCACCAGGGAGGGGTTCCAACATAAGGTGCCCGATGTACTGGGAGATACTGACATAGAAGTGTCCTACTTGCTATATGTGATTTGAATGTGATTGATTGTGATTGGAATGTGATTGTTTGTGAACCAATTGTGTGAATGTATTAATTTGGGATTATCAATCGTGTTTGTGGTTATACTGTGAATCGTTGTGAAGTAATTGTTTGAATATGATAAATTAGATTCGATTGTGATGCCATATTGTTTAATTGTGACACATGCATTCCATGCATGAATGCATGATCAGTTAATAAGAGTTGTGACCGGAGCAGCCACCGAGAGCTACTAACTCAACGTTTATATTGGGCCTCGAGCCCCACAGTGATTCAGAGCCTTTGGCTCAACGATTAATGCGGCCATATTGGGACAGTTCAGAGCCTCAGGCTCACCGATTAATGCGCCCATATTGGGACAGTTTAGGCGCTCGATCACAACACCGTAATAAATTGGAAAGGGTTACATGCGCATTACATATGCATTGGATTGCACTTCTTTGAATGAATGAAAGGCTAACTGCCTTGTAATATCGTGGTATTTCTGAATGTAAATTGGGAAACAACTGTCTTATGGTTGAATGTTTTACGAATTCAATTGGTTCTGTATGTATAACCGTGTGAAATGTATAAATGGTCTGCGTTCAATTGAAACTGTGCAATGTGCTTAAATATGCAGCAATGTGAATATATGTTATGTGAAACGATGTGTTGCATGAATTGGGTGAACCATCGATGATGGTTTCTCACTGAGTTCACAAAACTCACCCAAAATTTGCAATTATTTTCAGGACTCAGAAGAATACCCCGTTAGGCAACGGGCGTATGGCATCTGCTGGTTAAGGAAGCAGAGAATTGGTCGGGATCAGTTCGCGTCTGTCTTAGTGTATTTATATTTTTTTTTACTTTTTTTATTACTGATTTGGACAATTTGCAAAGTCAACAGACTGTAATAAATTGTAAATATGAAAAGGGCCACGAGGCCATTAAATTGTGTATGTAAATTGTTTTCCGCATAAATTATAGTGTGTTTGTGTGCATGTGTTAAGAAAAAAAATTTATTTATACTGAGTTTTGACTGACTGAGTGATGTAGCACGCCACCCTCGCGGGGCACGGACTCAGATATTACCATCGATGTCGAGTTCGGGTCATGCGGGAGTGGGGTGTTACATGCAGAACAGGAGTGGTCTTGATCAGCCCCCACCAGGAGCAAAAGGTGAAATACGCCCTCCGATTAAAATTTAGAGCATCCAATAATGAGGCAGAATACAAAGCCTTAATAGACGGTCTTCAGTTGGCAAGAGAGATGGAGGTGAAATACTTGAAGGCGTACAACGATAGCCAAATAGTGGTTGGTCAAGTTACTGGGCAGTATGAGGCAAAAGGGGACAATATGATCAGGTATCTGGAATTGGTAAAGCAAGAGTTGAGTAATTTTGAAGAATACTCGGTCAGTAGGATAGATAGGACGCAGAATGCTCAGGCAGATGCGCTTTTCAAGATGGCTTCCGAACAAAATGCAAGGAATAACATTTTGGTCGAGCGGATAAACCGACCTAGTATTCAGAAAGCTAGTGAAGTCCTTGAAACAAATGTTGAAAGATCAAGTTGGATGGAGCCGATCAGACAATACCTTCTTAAGGGAACACAGCCGCTAGAAGCCATGGGAGCCAAGAAACTAAGGGTAAAGGCTACTGAATATGTGATTGGTAATGACATCCTGTACAAGCATTCTTATGACTGGCCGCTATTACGTTGCTTGAACGAAGAAGAGGCAGAACAGGCAATGGTCGAGGTTTATGAAGGAATGTGCAGGAATCACTTAGGAGGCAGAATGTGTTAGAGTAATGCCCTAAAGGCAATCGCCTTTATCGCATTTTGTACAAATTTGTGTACAGTCTTTATGAATAAATAAAGAAAGGCATATTTCATTACGTTGCTGTTCATTATATATGAACTGATATTAATCAATAAGCAAATTAATGAAGTCCATGATATATGACATAGCATGAAGGAAATTATGATGTGATCATAATACTGAGATTCCTATCATGTGCAATTATGTCAGTATCTAAATTATCCCTAGTCATAGGATTACTGAGACTGGACATCGGTAATCCGGAAAGACTAGCACATCTCAAGCTCCTTGATTTGATCAAGCAGTGGATCTCAGAAGCTGTAAATATGAGATATTTAGGGTTGAGATGTGGATGCTTACTAGAGGTAGTAAGTACATTGGATGACCTGCTATGAGATCATCATATGGATTTCCTATTCTAATGTCAGTGATAATCTCATCATAGCAATGGTGCAAGTATCCTTAGACTTGAGGTGCTCAAGGATATCTTGGATACTGATTCTGTGCTTTGACTCCATTCCTTGTTGCCTTACAGAGGTCGCTCATAGGGTGGTGCTTGGGTACAACTTGAGGTATTCGAAGGTAATTGAGTAGCCAATAGAGGATTCACCACTTCTGTGATAGCAGAAGATGATACCCATGTCCTCTTGTCAGGGTCATTACTTGAAAGTCTCTGGCCGAAGCATATATGTCATGAAGAGTGTCTTCAGTGACATATTAAGTAATGAGTCCCAAGACAAGAACTGATATCACTTGGACTAGATTTGACTTAGTCAGTCTAGTAAGAGTTGAAACATTGCCCATACTCATAACCAAGTGGGGTATAGCATGGTGAAAGGACGAATTGCACGGTAATTGTCTATGGAAAGGTTCGTGATATGGTTCATGATGAATACATGTTCATTCGTCAAACCAATTACTTTCCGGTCAATTGGGGGTTATGATGTGTTGCTAGATACCGCTCATGACTTGCTTAGATTAAGTGTTAATCTAAGTGGCCAACATAACCGGGAACCTAATGGGTCATACGCATAAGAGTGTCTCGGAGAATTTGTAAAATAGTTTTGGACAGAGTTCTAATATATGGAGAGCAATCGAATTAAATGGATCCCGATGAGATCGAGATATGTCCTGATGAGATCGCGACATCGATATTGCTGAAAAAGGTTTCCGGGGGTTTTTCTCATATCGGGACCCGGTAGGACCGACCCTAGTGTGACTGGACCACTTCAGCATTTATTTATATATATAATTAATTAATTAATTAAAAAATTAATATATATATATATATATATGTACACGTTGAAAGGAGAAGAAGCTTCTCCTTTCATGCTTAGTCATCAATCTCATTAAATGACTAAAGACAAAAACTTGAAAGATGAAGAAGGATGGTCGTTGCTTATGGGAATAAGTTGAAAAAGAAAGAGTTTCTTTCTCTTGGTAGATGATCTTCGTGGGTTTAGAATGAGGAAAGGAGATAGGATTTTGAGAAAATCCTAAGTTATTCTCTTCTTCATCAACGATCATCACTATGGTCTCCAAGTATCTCCATCTCTTCTCTATCGTGTCTCAAGCTCTCCAAGGACAAAGGTAAGAGTTAGCACTCTTTAATTTGTTCTAACTATTCCCGGGTCAAAGGGTTTGTCCCAGTTAGGTTTTCTGATCTCTGCGTGGATACCGTTAGAGACGGTCTCCTTTGGCCGTTATGGTTTGAGTCTGTTGTGTAGACACATAGATCCTGGCTTTCGGGAAGGTCCCGGAATAATTTTTTTTTGTTTTCCGCACCGTGGGCATGTGATGCTCACATCGGGATTTTCCTACAGAATGTTGGCTCACAAATTGATTAGACAAGGGTATTATTGGCCGACAATGAAGAAAGATTGTCAGGAAAAGGTAAACCGATGTGAGGCCTGCCAGAGGAACAACAACTTGTCCTATCTACCGACTAAGCAGCTAAAAATTGTGAGCCACCCCATCCCCTTTGCTCAATGGGGAATGGACATACTAGGTCCTTTTCCTCTCAGTCCTGGGCAGAAGAAGTTTTTGATAGTAGCAATTGAATACTTCACCAAATGGGTAGAAGCAGAAGCGGTCGCCACCATCACTGAACAGAAAATGGAAAACTTCGTATGCAAGAATATACTGAGCAGTTTTGGGATGCCTATGGTCTTAGTTACAAACAACGGTCGGCAGTTTGATAATGACAAGTTCAAAGATTTCTGTCGCCAACTGAAGATAAGGCTCTAGTTGACTTCAGTGGCTCACCCTCAAAGCAACGGTCTTGCAGAAAACACCAACAAGAAGATAATGGGCGCACTCAAGAAGCGCTTAGATGGGCATAAGACTTAGGTGGATGAGTTAGACGAAGTGTTGTGGGGGTACAAAACAACCCCAAACGGAGCCACGGGAGAAACGCCGTTTAGAATGATCTTTGGGGCAGAGGCTTTGGTTCCAGTAGATACTGTCCAACCCGAGAGTTTCGAGTTATCAAGAAGAACTAAATGATGAAGCTCGCAGGGTAGAACTTGTACTTCTCAGTGAAGACAGGGATAGGGCAGCTGCTCGTTCTGAAGCTGTCAGGAAAAAAGCAACAAAGTTTTTTCAACAAAAGGGTAAGGCCGAGCGACATAAAGATCTGTGGTTATGTTTTAAAAAAGGCCGAGGCGGCAGGGAAACATCCTGAAAAGATCGGTCAGGCATGAGAAGGACCATATCAAGTGGTTAAACAAGCCAGACACGGCTCTTAAGTTCTGCGCGACACGAACGGCCAGATTCTATCGACGCCCTAGAATTCTCAAAACCTGAAGATGTTTTACCAATATATAAGTTCTACTTCAATTCATTTATTTCTTTGTATGTAACCAGTGGGTACCTTTTCTTGGCTTTTCCAATCAGGTTTTTTAACGGTCCACGCCCTTATCATCATCAATAAAGGGTTCCAAACTTCTTGGCATAAAAATTCTCGTTAAGTTGGGCTAAAGGAAGAATATTCTACCGACTGATTGTCATCAACATCGCTTGGCCAGGTTACCAAGACTGAATCTTGGAACCAGGTGATGCCAAGAAAATAATCTTGGATCTCTCGGCCTTAACATTACTCAGCCAGGTTACTAAGATCGAATCTTGGAACCAGGCGATGCTAAGAAAACAATCTTGGATCGCTTGGCTTCAACATCACTCAGCCAGGTTATCAAGACCAGATCTTGGAACCAGGCGATGCCAAGAAAACAATCTTGGATCGCTCGGCCTCAACATCGCTCAGCCAGGTTACCAAGACCGTGTTGGACCCCAAAATTTTCTTAGAAGTGCGAGTTAAAATTTGACATGAAATGAGAAATTGGTGGTGAATTAATCATGTGTAAAGGAAAAGAGAATTCATGATTTTGAATGATTATGTGTAATGTTTTATGTGAGCAAATTTGAGTTTGAACAAATTTAAATGATATTTTGAGAATAATACATGAAATGGGTGTTTTTGAGTTTAATGAAATTGATGTGAAGTTTTGGGTAAATTTTGTATTGTATTATGAAATTTTATTAGTGAAAGTGTTAGATTTTGAGGATGAATAGTAGCAGAAAATGCCAAATTGGATCTAAAACTTTATAAATTTTTCTGGCTTGATCTAGGCAGTTTTTGATCAAAATCATTCAAAACAATTTTAGCAATTTATCCAATCATTCGAAAACAATCCATTATCAATTTCCTAAATCATTACAAAATCAACGAATTTAATCATTCGAAAATAATAATTTTCAAAACATTTATCTTCTTGATTTTTCGAAATCACATAATTGGCTTATAAATCAAAATATAAACATGGTACCCACCTCATTTCCGTGCTTGGAACTTGTTCAAATCCTCAATTTCTCCCTTCCTTGACTTCCTCCAAATTAAAATTCCCTAATCCATAATCACCCAAATTCAACATCACATAAAGCATAATCACCAAAATTGAGCTTAGAAAACACAAACTCATACCAATCTTAAGCCAATTGAACCAAAACCTTTCAAAAATTAACAAATCAAAAACTCAATCTTACCTTAATTTTCACCATTTTTGGAATTTCTTAGCTCCATAGGAAGCTTTCATCTTCTTCCTCTTGAATCACTAAAAAAACGCACTTGAAAGCCCATAAAAATCGAAACATAGCAATTTTTTCCTCTTTCTCCTTTCTCCCATCCGGAAGCCTTCTCCTCTTCTTTCTTCTTTCTTTTCTTTTCTTTCTTTCTTCCCATTTCGTGCCTTACTCCTTCTTAAACGACAGCCCAACTACTTGCCCTTTAAATGAATGTAAAAAGACCAAATTGCCCTTCCTTAAAAGCCTTAAAACTTAAAACCTTTAGTATTCTACCAATTTTGCCCTTATGCATTTCTAACACTTTAATTTAATTTAATATAATCAATTCATCCCATATGCTCTTACTTAAATTAACATGCTAATTATTCAGATTAACATGCTAATTAAATCCTCAAAATCATAAATTATAACAAAGTCTCAAAATTCATTAAATCATGCTTAACTTATGAAATTTTTCAAATCATCAAATTGAAGGAATTTGCTAAAACTTCCTTCTAGAGAAATGTTCCTCATTTTCTCAATTTCATAATGCCACCAAAATCATTTAATTTGGTGTACTACTCCAAAAGTTATACTCCAAACATTTCGGACTATTATTATGCTAAAACATTTTCCAGCACTTTATTTCCATCAGAAAATTAACATTCTTAAAGACTAAATTGAAACTCGAATCCTTCATAACATTTGTAACCCTATTTCTCTAGGTTAATCCAAATCAAAAATCACCTCATTTGGATGACTAGAGCAAAGGTTATGGCCTAAATACTTTCAGCTCTTACTAATCCAAGACTGAACATTTAAAACCGATTTCAATTCAGAAATTTAAAATCTTAGGGGCTAAATTAAAATTCAATTCCTTCATTTGACTTGTAGCCCCATGTCTCTATTTTATTTTGCAATAAGAATCAGATCAATCGGATTCCACATATCAAGAATTTCTCATAAGACTGAACCATGTTCAAAAAATTATCTAACTCACTTTGATTAAATCAATCATCCTCCATTTAATCTCAAAAATTAAAAATTTCCTATGTTAATGTAGATAATTGTCTTAGGAATCCAACGCTTGAAAAACCATGTCAATCGGATATCGAACAGAAAAGATATAAGTAAAAGATTGAACAAGGGTCAGATTACGGGAGGAAAATGGCAAAAATTGAAGAGATCAAAACGGCAGCGTTTCGCGCTTGCAAGGGAAGCAAAACGGCATCGCGTGGGGCAAAAATCACAAACGACGTCGCACGCGAGGGAATGACAGCGTGCTGAGCGAGCGCTTGCGAGGGCGAGCTCACCTTGGGTAAGCATTTCCGCTCGCTCGCCCTCGCGAGCGTTCACGAGGGCGAACAGTGCCCTGGTCCATTTTCATTTCATTTTTTTTTCATATATATATATATATAACAAAATTTTCCAAAACTCATATCTTTTGACTCAAGAGTCCAAAATTTACAAACTTGGTATCAAAAGAAATCTGAAAGGAAGCTCTACAACTTCCGTGAAGAATTCAAAAATTAATTCCGTCTCTAAAGGGCTCAAAATCCCACTCAAACCTACTATCCCAAATAATCTCACCCTAAACAGTCACATAACTTCTAAAATTTCTATCTTTCAACTCTAAGGTCCAAACATGTCATATTGTATATCAATGCAAAGATCAAAAAGTAACCTACAACTGTCATGAAGGACAGAAAAATCAATTTGGCCTCTAAGGGAGTCAAAAATCACTTCAAAATTCCCGGTCCACTAATACTCTTCTGAAATAGTAACAACAACTTGTAAAAATCATAACTTCCTATTTCATAGCCCAAAAATTCTATACTTTATATTAATGTAAAGATAAAAACAAAATCTTCAACTTTCATGAAGCACTTAAAGGCAATTTCAACCTCTAACTAGGTCAATCTTTCAATCAAATTTTCTACCATGTTAAAAAAATCACCTAAACAATTTCCAAACTTCACACATTCACATCTTCCAATTTCCATAACCAAAAATAACATATTATACATCATTGAAAAGCTAGGAAAACCTTCTATGACTTTCATGTAGACCACTTAACTCAATTCGAAACATATCAGTCCGAAATTCGCCTCAAAACATAGCATACATAATCCTATACTTAAGAGCATTTTCAAAAACAAAGTAAAATACACTTAAATTCGAATGGTTATAACTTCCAAAACTGATATCGAAAAATATCATACTTTATGGTGATAGAAAGTTCTCAACAGAAGCTACAAGTTTCATGAAGATCATTTGATAAAAAAGTACCTAGATCAAGCCAGAAAAATTCATAAAGTTTAAGATCCAATTTGGCATTTTCTGCTACTATTCATCCTCAAAATTTCAGATTTTCACATTTTCAAAATCTATGACTTTCACTAATAAAATTTCATAATACAATACAAAATTTACCCAAAACCTCACATCAATTTCATTAAACTCAAAAACACCCATTTCATGTATTATTCTCAAAATATCATTTAAATTTGTTCAAACTCAAATTTGCTCACGTAGAACATTACACATAATCATTCAAAATCATGAATTTTCTTTTCCTTTACACATGACTAATTCACCACCAATTTCTCATTTCATTCCAAATTTTAACTCATAATTCTAAAAAAAGTTCGGGGTCCAACATTTATATCAGACACATTGTCATTTATAAATTCACATATTTAAAAATCACATAAATTGATACGATTTTTGCATTCATTGTGTTTAATGATTTGATAATTGCTATAAGTGTTGCATTCTGTGTTGTGAATGATTGAAAATTGCTATATGAATTTATGAGAAATTGTGAATGTCAATGTGTTTGATCTGACATAATATGAAAATTGAATTTTTGAAATGTGCCTTCGGGCAATCCAATTTTTTTCAAGTGTGAAATGTGTTATGTGGGTTTGGTTAGGTCCCATAAGTTGAGTCAAGTGCACTTGTCTTATTTTTTATAGGCTTCGCCTGCTTGCCTGCTAGTGGCATTGGAGCTCCGTTACGGACTCCCATAAGTTTACGGTTACACTGGACCGCTATGCGAGAAAGTGTAGTATGTTATGTTCACGACTGCACAGGATCGCTATGCAAAACTGTGTAGTACGTTCTATTTTTGACCGACCCAAACCATTCTGATGTGTTTATTTGTTTTTGATTTTGTTTATATGTGATGCAATTATAATGTGATGCATTCATGTTTCTGATTTTTTCGTGAATTGATTGATAAATTGAGAAATTTTAGAAAAAAGAGTTTATTTGATAAATTTTCTACTGTGAGATTTTCATAAAATGGAAAAAGTTTGGAAAAATAATTTTTGCTTATTTTTCAATTTATAAACATGTTATCTAAGAGCTGTCAAGCTCACCCCCTTTCATCCCCATCTCCAGGTTTCGAGCAGGAGATCGGATGAAAGAAAGTCAAGACTTTTGTTCGAATTTGCATACCTTGTATTTTGTGTAATTTGAAAATTGATATGGGTATTGTATATGGCTTGGAATGCCATTAGTGTTTTATAAGCATTTATTTCATGATGTAAAGGAATTATGGATTTGCATATTAAAATTATGATAATAATTTGTATGATTATGATATATGAATGTGTTTGTATATGAATGAGATTGATTGTGATATGGATTCTGGACGGGAGGTCCGATGATACTGATTATTGATTGAGAATTATTGAAGTATTATAGGTATATGAATGTGTTTGTTTATGCTGGGATTCCGGACAGGAGGTCCGATGAATTGTGTTACTGGAATTGAGATATTGAAGTGCTTATTGTGTGTGAATTGCAGATATGGATTTGTGTGTTTGTTTTTATGGCAAAAGAAGTAGAATAATAAGATTTTTGTTCAACATGATGGGATATGATCGTATAAGAAAAATATTATGAATTTCGATTGAGGATGAATTTCTAAATGGGAAATTAGTTTGCTTTTTATGAGAATGATTAAAGAATGGAAAAGAAAGAAGAAAAGAAAAAAAATTATACCGGTTTCGAATTGGTTTAGTCTTACGGTTTCCCACGTGCGTTTTTCTAAAGTATGAGTTCACGGATGTCGGAAAATTTGATTGAGTTCGATTAAATAGTTTGTGTGATTCGCTTTTGATTCTTCGCCTTTGATCCAATTTGCTTTCTTTGACTTTTGCTTTCGTTTCTGCTTTTGATTTGTGATTCGCATTTGTTTTGGCCCACCTTTTGTAACATCCCGATGCCGATGGGAAAGATATGATAGTAAATTTGATTTGGGTTGTAATTTTGTACATGAAATTCAGTAGGCATGCACTCGTGACAATTCCCGGCTTTTGTGTCTTTGTGAAAATATGAAATTGTGTGTTAATTGAATTGGATTGATTTATGTATTCACCAATAAATTGCAGAGTGGGTACCGATGAGTTGTCCGGTACTGTAGATGACTGTACTATTGACACTCTAATTAAAGATATGACTTATGAAATTGGTTTTAGCATGAACTATTAAAAATTTGGAAAGATTTATGAAAGTCAAAGTAAATGAATTGATTGAATTGGAAATTTGACAGGCATGAAAGTGAATGATTTTTGAAAGAATTGTTATATGGGCAAATGGGGTATGGCACTTAAGAGAATAAGGTTTAAGGTTAAATGAAGAGGGTAAAATGGACTTTTCTTAATTAGTAAGTCTATAAAAGGGAAAATTAGGGTTTGAAAATGGGAAAGAAATGTTGTTGCCGAGGAAGAAGAAGAGGAAGAGGAGAAGAAAAGGATTTTCGATGAAATCATGAAGGGCTTATGGAGTTTATGAGTCAAATCAAGTAAGTTTAACCCTCCTTCTTCTTAAAGAGTTGATTGATTCCCGTTTTAAGTGTTAAAAGCTATAGATTTGGGTGTTTTTATGTTGGGTTTTAGGGTTATCGAATATGGATGGTTTTGGTTGTTTTGGTAAACAATATTGGGTTAAAGTGAGTTGGAAATGGATTATTGGTGAGGTTTAAGTGTTTAGAATGATTTATGTGTTGAATAGATTGGAAGAGTTAGTTTGAAAATGGTGAAAAACTGGATTCGGGGAAGGAGACGACCGGCACTTCGCGACGTGCTCTTGAGCACGTCGCGGTGCGCAAATTTGTGCACGTCGTGACGAACGCAGGGCCGCACGTCACGACATGAATGAGAGAGCACGCCACGACGAGCTTCTGTTCGCCACGACGAGGACCCCTTTCTCCTGAATGTATACGTTTTGGGTTTTAAACCATAACTTGTCGTACAGATTGTCAAGGGAGATTAAATTTTGGATTTCTAAAACGATTTGACTGATTTAAGTATTATTGAGTTCTGATAAAGAGAGAATTTATTGACGGGGAAAATCCTTGGGTTAGTACCGGGAATGTCACGAAAGTACATGACACATTTATTTTAGAAAATTGCTACATGAGTATTATTTCTGATTGGACAATGTGTAAAATAGAGTGTTTGAATTGTGATAGAGGCTTTTGGAAAGTCAGTCCGCTATCATTGCTGAGACTGCCAAGTGTTAGCGTAGAAGCCAGGTGAGTGACCTAGAAGGTTCTCAAAGTATTAAATGTTATAATTCAGTTATTTAAATTCTCTGAAGTGAAATGATGAGATAGTGTTGAATGTGAACTCCGGATGGAAGGTCCGGAGTATTGAAGTGATAGTATACAGAAATGTTATGAGAATGCGAAAGTGTAATTTGTTTGTGAAGTGAAAATCTAGAATAGATTATAAATGACTGTGTTATACTGTTCAGAGCGAAAAGCTCAACGATTGATGAGTTAGTGCATACCCAGAGGGCTCTCCTACCTCTAAGACGCGTGGGAAGTAGTGCATACCCAGAGGGCTCTCCTACCTCTAAGACCCGTAGGAAGTAGTGCATACCCAGAGGGCTCTCCTACCCCTAAGACGCGTTCAATGATTAATGAGCCCTTGACGGGACAGTTTTAGAGCGAAAAACTCAACGATTGATGAGTTAGTGCATACCCAGAGGGCTCTCCTACCTCTAAGACACATGGGAAGTAGTGTATGCCTAGAGGGCCCTCCCACCCCTAAGATGCGTTCAATGATTAATGAGCCCTTGATAGGACAGTTTCAGAACGAAAATCTCAACGATTGATGAGTTAGTGCATACCCAGAGGGCTCTCCTACCTCTAAGACGCGTGGGAAGTAGTGAATACCCAGAGGGCTCTCCTACCCCTAAGACGTGCTCAATGATTAATGAGCGCTTGATGGGACAGTTCCAGAGCCTATGTCTCAACGATTAATGTGTCCTTATAGAGACAGTATAGATGCTTGGTCACAAACTGATATGAATTGATAATGGGTTACAGACTGCATTTATTCTGATAGGCGAATGATAGGCGAAATACCCTTCACTGGTGTGAAAACAGTTATAGGGTATTCCTAATTATAAAATGTATGACTGATTGTGATATGCTTAGTATTGTATGGAATATTAAAGCTGTTGATGAGAGTTGCCATCTATTAGAGCTTTTAGCTCAACGTGTGAAAATGAACTTTGAGTTCATTACTGATTCAGAGCCTTAGGCTCAACGTATAATGAACCCGGTATCCAGTATTGGATAAGGGTCAGCTATTATTGAGCCCATCAATGGGACAGTTTAGGCACTAGGTCACAGCCATATGATAATTAAATAGTAAGCGAGTGAAATACTTTGTATCGAAAAACGGGATGTATGAATATAGATTTCTGTAAATATGTAAATGGGGAATTCTTGAGAAAATGTATTACGAGATAGAGATAGATCTATAGGAATTGAAAAATGAGATCAAATAGAAAGAATGAAAACATAAGTTATTATTTGATTATGTACTTGAGTGAGCGGACCATCGATGATGGTTACTCATTGAGTTTGCAAAAACTCATCCAAAATCTACAATTGTTTTGCAGGACTCAGAAGGATACCCCGTTAGGTAACGGGTGTATAGTCATCACAGAGCAGTATTAGAGGACGGGATCAGTTGCGTCTGCACTAGAGTGAGGGCTCTGCAAATTTATTATTATGTATTTTACAAGAGGACCCTCGTGGTCATTGTACCTACCAGTTTTGTTATATAAATTGTTTTCCGTAACATACATATATATGTAAGTGTATGTTTGCTTCAAAACAAAATTTTAGTATTGTGTTTTGACTGAGTGTAGTATCACCCATCCTCGCAGGGCATGGATCTGGATATCACCATCGATGTCGGGTCCGGGTCTTACGGGAGTGGGGTGCTACATTTAGTGGTATCAGAGCCCAGAAGTACGAACTTACATGGGCATTTTCTGAAATGTAGGTCAAGTCGTATACAGTAAAAACATGTTAGAGCAGACCGTGACAACTTATCCCTAATTTGAGTCCCAAGAGTATGAGTCTTGCGCATGAAAAAGTGTTGAGTGTTGAGTCAAAATAACTTTACATATATATATAATTTTGATGAATAACAAAGAAGAAGCAAAAGCAGACGTAAAATAAAAAACATAGACGCAGACGCAGAAGTTAAAAACAGACGCATACGCAGAAGGAGAAAAACACAGACGCAGACGCAGAAGTTAAAAACAGACACAGATGCAGATGTAGAAAAATACAAACGCAGACGCAGAAGTTAAAAACAGACGCAGACGCAGAAGGAGAAAAACACAAACACAAAAAGACAGACGCAAAAATACAGACGTAGAAAAGCAGACGCGGAATTCAAAGAAGACGCAAGATTCAGTTCGAGTTAGTTACAGAACTCAACTGATTAACTGTTTCTTTCAAGATTCAAGATTCAAGAATCAAGAAGCAGTTACAGATGAAGACTATAAATATAAGTTGAAGTTGAAGATTGCAATTTTTTAGAGCTAAAAATAGACAAGTTAGTCAGATAGACAAAAAGTTAGCAAAAATCGAGTGAATTGATTTACGTACGCAAACAAAAAAAATTGTCTGTAAGACAATTGTGCAAATTAGCTGAGAGCTAATTTTACTGTAACAAGTTTCAATACTTTTGTAAGAAAGTAGTACAGATAGCCTACAGAGGTTAAGTGTGAAAGAATACTGAGTGTAGAGACCTGAAGAGGCTCGGGAAAGAATATTTGTAAAAGTTGAAGAGATAGTGAAATCTCAGAAAGACTTCTGAGGACTGGACGTAGCCCCTTCTCACAATTCAACCCCCTTCTCATGTATTCGTTATCGTTATATAAGCATTGTACTAACGTGTTATTTACTTCAATTGGTATCAGATCTCGGTATCCAAGAATCACTGTAGCAAAATGTGGATTAAAGATAATGGCAGAATCACATATATACATTGCAGAAGGTGCCTCAGTCACGAGACCTCCAGCATTCAACGGAGAAGACTATCACTACTGGAAAGATAGAATGCAGTTGTTCATAGAATCTACTCATGTCGACCTTTGGGATTTTATATAGAATGGACCATTCATACCAGTAGACGAAGATGGAAATCTAATTCCACGGACTAGATGGAAGGCTGACCAAAAGGCAAGAATTCAGCTCAACTCTAAGGCGAAATACTTCTTGACATGTTCCCTAAGCAGGAGTGAATATGATAAAGTTCACGGATGCGACACTGCGAAGGAGATGTGGGATACACTGTCCATCGCTCATGAAGGAAGAAGTCAAGTCAAAGAATCCAAGATAAGCATTCTTGTGCACCAGTACGAGCAGTTCAAGATGAAGGATGAAGAATCTATTGATCAAATGTTTGGAAGATTTCAAACAATTGTCAATGGACTGAAAGCCCTTGGAAGAACGTACAACAACCAAGATCACGTACGAAAGATCTTGAGAAGTATACCGAAGAGGTGGAGACCAAAAGTGACAGCGGTGCAGGAAGCGAAGAATTTGAGTGTGCTAAAGCTTGACGAGCTGCTTGGATCACTGAAGATTCATGAAGTAGAGCTTGATGCTAAAGACAAGCCCAAACGAGAAAAGTCAATAAAACTGAAGGCCTGACAGAAGAACCACAAGACTCAGAGAAGGAGAAAGTCATCAAAAGCACTAAAGATAGAAGATTCGAAGAATGATGACTCAAGCGAATCAGAACAAGAGTCAAGTGATGAAGATGACGAATTATCGTTCATTTCCCACAAGTTAAGACGGATGTGGAAGAAGAAGTCCAAAGGAATTCAATTGTTCAAGAAGAATAGAAAAGATGATGGTAAACTAGAAAAGGCATATATCATATGCTATGAGTGTAATCAACCCGGACACTACAAGTCCGAATGTCCGACTCTGAAGAAAAAACCAAAGAAGAGTAGAGAAGGCAAGAAAAGCATGATGGCAACATGGGAGGATCTAGATTCATTAGAATCAAACACAAACTCTGAAACATCTGAACATGCTAATATCTGCCTAGTAGCCGAAGAAGAAAGTGACGAGGAGGTAACCTATGAATACGATAACTTGCATGAAGCTTATTCAGAGTTATTAGAGGATTCTCATGCTATTCTAAAACAGTACAAACTGTTAAAGAAGAAGTATGTAGAAAAACTCAAACATACAGAAGAAATAGAGAGAGAAAATATGTGCTTAAAGAAACAACTTGAGGAGAAAAAGAAGGTAGTAGATAAAACCGATGAGATAAATCAGTTGAAGCTCAGAATTAAAAGTCTTTCTTCTGATTTAGCTTCATTCACTGAGAGTACAAAATGAATGAATGAGATGCTAGGAAAATGTAGATACCTGAGTGACAAAACTGGATTAGGGTTTACGGGTAGTAAGTCTCATTCTCATATAAAGCCTCTTTCTCAAAGTAAAGTGCACTACCAAAAGCATTTTCATCAACATTTTAGTAAAAGGGATCAAAGAACTCCTTATATGCATATTACTAACCAAAAAGGACCCAAGAGAATCTGGGTACCAAAGAATAAAATAGTTTCTCCTGCAGAAATCCTTCCTTGGAAGATGCGACAAACACCGTTGGTATTTAGACAGTGGCTGCTCGCGACATATGACGGGAACAAGGTCTATGTTCCTAGATCTTCAGTATAAGAAGGGAGGATCGGTAACTTTCGGAGACAACCAGCAGGGCAAAATAATTGGAATCGGTAAGATAGGTAAATATTCCTTTGCATGCATAGATAATGTACTGCTTGTTGATGGTCTGAAGCACAACTTGATTAGTGTAAGTCAATTGTGTGACTATGGTTTCATAGTCACATTCAATCAAAATCTTTGTGAAGTCAGAAATAAAGATGGGTCTATATTCTTTTCTGCCAAGAGAAGAAATAATCTTTATAAAATTGATTTAGAAGATTTTCAAAATCAAAATGTTTCATGTTTTCTATCTTCTGAAGAAGAAAGACTAATCTGGCATAAAAAGCTAGGTCATGTCTCTTTTAAACACATTTCAAAGTTGGCAAAATTTGATTTGGTAAGAGGTTTACCAAAAATGAGTTTTGACAAAGATTTTTTCTGTGAAAGTTGTTTGAAAGGAAAACAAGTTAAAACATCTTTTTCTTCTAAAAATACTGTAACATCCTCTAGACCTTTAGAGTTGTTACATATGGATTTATTTAGTCCAACTAGGATAATAAATCTTGGCGGAAAGAAATATGGACTTGTTATTGTTGATGACTTTATAAGATTTTGTTGGATATTGTTTTTGTCACACAAGGATGAATCTTTTAAGTGTTTTAGGAACCTTTCCAGAAAGTTACAGATAGAAAAAGGAGTACCTATAGCCAGTATCAGGAGTGATCATGGTGGAGAATTCAAGAATGAGAAGTTTAGAGTATTCTGTGAGGAGAATGGAATTTCGCACAATTTCTCTGCTCCTAAAACTCCACAACAGAATGGAGTTATTGAAAGGAAGAACAGGACGATTCAAGAGATGGCAAGGACTATGCTATGTGAGATGAATCTTCCTAAGTACTTCTAGGTAGAAGCTGTGAATACAGCATGTTATATTCAGAATAGGATATTGTTGCGACCACTGTTAAAGGAGACTCCTTATGAGTTATGGAATAGAAGGAGACCTAACATATCTTACTTTCATCCATTCGGTTACAAGTGCTCTATTCTGAATACAAAGGAATTGTTGGATAAGTTCGATTCAAAGACCTATTCAGGAATCTTTCTAGGCTACTCATCTATATCTAAGGCTTTTCGGGTATATAACCCTATATCAAAGATTGTTGAGGAAACCATCCATGTCAGGTTTGATGATAGTTTTCAACCCCATAGGAAAGACGACATGGAGAATGAAGATCCTCCAAAGAGCCTAAATGAAACAACAGAATCTCCATCATCAGGAACTCAAGTAGATAAGGTTGAGGATATTCCAGAAACACTAGGATTAAAAAAAGATTGGAAATATAGAAGTTCTCATCCAGAAGAGCTAATTATCGGAGAGACCTCAGAAGGAGTTAGGACAAGGTCCAAATTCAGAAGAGAAGCTAATGTGGCTTTCATCTCTAAAATAGAACCTAAGAAGATTGAGGAAGCCCTTTAGGACAAAGCTTGGATTTTAGCCATGCAAGAGGAGATGAATTAGTTTACTAGAAATAAAGTTTGGTCCTTAGTTCGAAAATATTTGAAGAAATCCATTATAGGAACCAGATGGGTCTTTAAGAATAAGTTAGACGAATCAAGTAAAGTGAGTCGGAATAAAGCTAGGTAGTAGCGCAAGGCTATAATAAGCAAGAAGGAATAGACTACAATGAGACATATGCTCCAGTAGCAAGACTTGAAGCTATTAGGATTTTGCTGGCATATGCTGTTTGTCATAATATAAAGTTTTTTCAGATGGACGTGAAGAGCGCCTTCTTGAATGGTTTTATAGACAAAGAAGTGTATGTGAAGCAACCCCCTGGCTTTGAGGATGTTAAGAATCCAAAATATGTCTATAGACTTCATAAAGCTTTATACGACTTGAAACAAGCTCCTAGAGCTTGGTATGATCGTCTAAGTAATTTTTTCTTGGAGAATGGGATTACTGAAGGTCAAGTAGATAAGACACTTTTCAGGAAGAATTATGAGAATGATTTTATCTTAGTTCAAATATACGTTGATGATATTATTTTTGGTGCTACTTCAAAGAAGCTATGTATGAATTTTGAGAGTCTGATGAAAAATGAATTTGAAATGAGTATGATGGGTGAGTTAAAGTTCTTCCTTGGGTTGCAAGTTAAGCAAACCAAAGAGAAAATTTTTATTCATCAACAAAAGTATGTGAAATAATTGCCGTGTAAATTTGATATGAATAATGTGAAGCCAATGGCAACTCTGATACATCCTTCGAACCTTTTGTCGAAAGATGAACTTGGTAAGAAGGTGGATCAAACCCTGTATAGAGGGATGATCGGTTCTTTACTGTATCTTACAGCAAGTAGACCTGATATTCTGTTCTGTGTATGCTTGTGTGCAAGGTTTTAGGCCGATCCTAGAGAGCCTCATTTTATTGATGTTAAAAGGATTATGAGATATCTCGTAGGTACTACTGATCTTTGCTTAATGTTTGAGAAAGGTAAAGATTTCAGGTTAATCGGATATTACGATGTGGACTATGCCGGAGATAGGATTGAAAGGAAGAGCACTAGTGGTGGATGTAAGCAAGAGACAAAGTTCAATCGCTCTATCAACTGCTGAAGCCGAGTACATGTCTGCTGTAAGCTGTTGTTCAAAAACATTATGGATCAAATATCAACTAGAAGATTATTCAGTTCATGAAGAGGACATCCCAATTTATTGCGACAATGCTAGTGCAATCAATCTATCGAAGAATCCAGTACATCATTCAAGAGTGAAGCATATTGAAGTCAGACATCACTTCTTAAGAGACTACGTTCAGAGGAAGGTGGTGACACTGCAGTTCGTTGAAACAGAGTATCAGTGGGTAGATATCTTCACTAAGCCATTGAGTGAAGAACGGTTCAAGGAAATCAGACGAAACCTTAACATGGTTATGTTAAATGACCAGTCAAGATAAAAGAGCGTCAAAGTTAACGGCGTCAGAAACAGTGGTTTACAGTTGGTAACTTCTCTCACAATGAAATTGTGGAGGGAAAATCTCATAGTCTTGAGAATCCCAATGATTTTAGAACCCACCGGATAAGACCCCTACGAGTAGCATGAAATTAAAATCATTGTGGTTACTCTCAGATACAGATGCTTCATCTCTCTCGAACACTCTTGAGATTAACTTCACATTTGAAGAAAACCTTTCCAGAATCAGTTTCTATTCAAAGATCAAATGGAGTCAGCTATGATGTATGGAAGACATGTGGATTTTGAATCTTTAAGGTCAGACAACATGGATATTGAACCAGAAATCATAGAAGCTGGGTGGAGAAAATTCTTCCAGGTGCGAGAACCGGTGTATACCGATGAAGTATATGACTTCTGGAAGAATGCACAACTGGTGGAAGAAACCATCGTCTCCACAGTAGATGGAATCTCTGTTATTTTAACAAAGGAGCTAGTTGAAAAGGTGACTGAATGCTCATCGATTGGAGAAACTCTTTCAACCAAAGCCAGATGGATGTCCCAGGTTAACATGAAGGAAGAAGAAGTCATAAGACAGTTATATGGCATTAATGACCCATGGGAGAGGAAGACCTCGAGTCTGGTCCCGAAGGCTAGGGTTCTACATGCGATTTTGTTTAATTACATCCTACCGAGAGCAGGGTCAAGGCATCTTGTTACTACCTTGGATGAACAATGTTTGTTTTTTTTATTGAATCGCCGTCAAATAGACCTACCATTTTTTATTTTTCATTATATGGTTAAGGGAATGAAGGATACAAATAGCTATCCTTACGGCATGTTGCTCACAAGGATTTTTAAGGAATCCAGAGTCCTTCTTCATAGAGGAGTCAGAAGGATGGTATCTGTCAAGAGTACTATTAACTCTGACACGATAAGAAGAATGGGCTTGAAGATGGTAATGAAAGATGAAACAGAGACTAAGATGAAAGCAAGAACTGAGGGGGAGCGTTTGTTGAAGAAGTCTCCCGCTATAGGTTCTAAGTCTCAAATGGGTACAAGTATGCCCATAGAAAAAAGAAGAAAGTTGTCTGGAAGACCTTTGATTAAACAGGCGAGCCCTCGAAGAGAGCCGAGCCAATCCCGAAGGACTGATGAAGGTGCGCAGAAAAGAAAAGGAGAGAATCTTTTGGGTAAATTTTCCAAAAAGGCGAGGAGATCACCAAGGATTCGCACTCTACGACAACAAGAAGAGAGGAGAACCAGAGAACAAAATGAGGCAGAAGTTCCTGGATCTCACATACCTAAGGCGACGAGGTCTCTAGTCTCGATTCTAGAAGAATACTCAGCCAAACAGGCTAAAGAGACTGAAAAGAAGAGAAAATCTGAGTCTGAGAAAGAAAAATCTAACGTTCAGAAAACTTCAAGACTGGCTGAAGCAGAAGAGAAGACTAAGAAGATTAGTCGAAAGAAGAGTGTGTCCACTACTGGGGAAGTTAGTCGAAAGAAAGAAATCTTCAATGCTGCTTAAAAGGAAAAGGAAATTGAGCATAGCAGAGTTCAGGATATTCCCACTGTTCAACAGGAGGAACTAGAGGAGCTAAGCCTGGTTTAGGAGAATCCTATTGCAGATCAACAAGAGGCAACAGCAGAATCAAACTTGGTTCAAGAACCACAGGAGAAAAATGATGAACCTGGTCTGATTATATTCAACTATTCCAAAATTTTGAGAAGACACAAGTTGATGATCAGATTGGTTGAAGTTGCTACCAAGAGGAGGACTGTTATCGCTATCTGTAATCAACCAAGGAAGAAGATAACGGTTGTCGTACAACCCATTTCGATAAACAGTGACACATGGCATTTACTGAAAGAAGATGAAAAGATTTTCTACGATGTCTTGAGGGATGCTGCTACAAAGCCATACCCTACAGAAATGACCAGAAGACCATGTAATATTTATCCGATCACAGAGAAGACAGTAATAAAGGTTGTACCGGATATACAGTCGAGATATCCTTTGGATTTGAATAAAAGGAAAATGAAGCTATTTCCTGAAGAAACAAGTGATGATCTATCCGCATATCAAATTACAGAAGAAGTGCGTAGAATTGATGCAGCATGCACTTCAAAAGAGAATACAGACGAAGCTAGTTGCAGTTTTACAGATAAAAATGAACACTATCCAGTAGGAGGAAGACTGCTTACAGGCACTTTCATTGAATCGCTTGTCCAAACAGTATTGTGTATTAGACCACTTTCTAATACACTGTCTTTACAAGATGAAGCCATACCCCTGCAAGGTGTTAGAGTAGTGCCCTAAAGGCAATCCCCTTTAGCGCATTTTGTTCATAGTCATGTACAGACTTTATGAATAAATAAAGCAAGGCATATTTCATTTATTTGATGTTCATTTTATTATGAATTGACAAAGGATCTTTAATCAAATTAATGAAGTCCCTAATACATGACATAGCATGAAGGAAATTATGATGCGATCATACCATCGAGATTCCTATCATGTGCAATTATGTCAAGATTCAAATTATCCTAGTCATAGGATTAACGAGACCGACAACGTTAATCCGGATAGACTAGACATGTTAAACTCCTTGATTGGATCAAGCAAGGATCTCGTAAAACTATAAATATTGAGATATTTAGATTTGACATGTGGATGCTTACTAGTGGTAGTAAGTACATTGGATGACCCGCCATGAGATCATCATATGGATGTCCTATACAAATGTCGTTGATAATCTCATCATAGCAATGGTGCAAGTATCCTTAGACTTGAGGTACTCAAGGATATCTTGGTAATCGATTCGTACTTTGACTCCATTCCTTGTTGCCTTTCGAGGTCGCCATAGGGTGGTGATTGGGCACAACTTGAGGTATTCAAGGTAATTGAGTAGCCAATACAGATTCACCATTGTTCATGGATAACACTCAAGTCCATGTGTCCTAAGACACAGATGAGAGGATGCACATGAATATGATCCCGTATGCATCTGCGTAGGGATCTATCATGTACATAATGTTATGTACAAGACCCGATGTATCATATGCTCTAAGTGTTACGGCGCGATACCAATCGGATCCCGTGAGGGTCATCGGGTGGTCACAAGAATATCCTAAAGTACTTGCGAAGAACTAAGGATGTTTTCTTGATATATGGAGATGGAAGTCTCCAGTGAGCGGGCATACAGATGCCGATTTTCAACTGATAAGGACGACTCCAGTCCCAATCAGGTTATGTTTTCACACTAAACAATGGAGCGATCGGTTGGAAGAGTTCCAAACAGAGACGATCACGATTCAACGATCGAGGCAGAGTACATTGCCGCATCGACGCAAAGAAAGGAAGCAGATTTGGATCAAGAAGTTCATTTCAACTTGGTGTGGTTCCTAATGTGATGGACCCATATAGTTATATTGTGACAACACTGGGGCTATTGCGCAAGCAAAGGAGCCAAGGTCTCATCAACGGTCCAAACACGTACTCCGCCGATACCATTTGATTCGGGAGATCATTGCTCGGGGTGATGTCCTGATAGAGAGAATTCCTACAGAGCAAAATATTGCTGATCCGTTGACAAAGCCATTGCCACGTAAGAATTTTGATTCTCATGTACTCGCTTATGGTATTAGATACCAAGGCGATTGGCTTTAGGTCAAGTGGGAGATTGTTAGAGTAGTGCCTAAAGGCAATCCCTTTAGCGCATTTTGTTCATAGTCATGTATGCACTTTATGAATAAATAAAGCAAGGCATATTTCATTTATTTGATGTTCATTTTATTATGAATTGACAAAGTGATCTTTAATCAAATTAATGAAGTCCCGATACATGACATAGCATGAAGGAAATTATGATGCGATCATACCATCGAGATTCCTATCATGTGCAATTATGTCAAGATTCAAATTATCCTTAGTCATAGGATTAACGACCATCGACATCGTTAATCCGGATAGACTAGACATGTCAAACTCCTTGATTGGATCAAGCAGTGGATCTTAGAAAACTGTAAATATTGAGATATTTAGATTTGACATGTGGATGCTTACTAGTGGTAGTAAGTACATTGGATGACCTGCCATGAGATCATCATATGGATGTCCTATACAAATGTCAGTGATAATCTCATCATAGTAATGGTGCAAGTATCCTTAGACTTGAGGTACTCAAGGATATCTTGGGTACTGATTCTGTACTTTGACTCCATTCCTTGTTGGCTTTCAGAGGTCGCTCATAGTACAGCTTGAGGTATTCGAAGGTAATTGAGTAGCCAATACAGGATTCACCACTTCTGTGATAGCAGAAGAGATACCCATGGCCTCTTATCAGGATCATTACTTTAAGTCTCGCGCCGAGCATACATATGTCATGAAGATGGTCTTCATGGACATATAAAGTAATGAGTCCGGTGACGAGAACCGATTACACTTGGACTAGATTTGATCTAATCAGTCTTGTAAGAGTTGACACATTGCCCATACTCAAACCAAGTGGGGTATAGCATGGTGAAAGGACGAATTGCACGGTAATTGTCTATGGAAGGGTTTGTGATGTGGGTTCATTAGTCAAACCAATTACTTTTCGGTCAATTGGGGGTCATGATGTGTTGCTAGATACCGCTCATGACTTGCTCAGATTAAGTGTTAATCTAAGTGGCCAACATAACCGGGAACCTAATGGGTCACACGTCGGAGAATCTGTAAAATAGTTTCAGACAGAGATCCGATATAGGGAGAGCAATAGGATTAAATGGATCCCGATGAGATTGAGATATGTCCCGATGAGATCGCGACATCAACATTGCTGAAAACCGTCTCCGGCAATTTTTCGGTACCGGGGCCCGATAGGTCGGTAGGACCGACTCATTGATCGACCTCTTCAAGAATATATATATATTAATTAATTAATTGAAAATTAGTTAATTATATATATATATATATGAATTTCGATGGAAGCCATAAAATGGAGAAGTTAACTTAGTTTGAAAAGTCAAAACAATGATTATTTAACTTTTCAATGCATTTTTATGCCACCAACGTGGCTAGCCTTAAAACCAAGCCTTCTTATGTCTTTAATTAGTTAAAATATACATATAAGAAGGTGAAATGAAGAGGCTTATGCGGGGGATGCATGCCACATCAATATAACACATTTTTAATCACTATAAAAATGATTCAAGGCATTGGAAATGAGAAATACACAACCAATCATTCTAAACAAAATAGACCCAGCAACTTGCTCAAAACTGCTGCGCTCAACATTTTGCTCAAAATGATCATTGAAACACTTTCAATAAATACTGAGAAAATTACAAAGGTGAAAAAATGTTCCCAACATGCTCTATGAATTTTTCCAGGATTTATTTCCCACAAAAACTCATTGAACCTCAGAAATCTAGCCGAACCAGAATCTGTGTTCTCCAACACAGACATTTCCATCAGCACACAAGAAATTCGGAAATAAATGGTAAATCACCTTGAAAACATTTTTCCATCCACAGAGACATACACAAACATCTTAGGGACATGTCGGTGAAAACCAATCCGAAAAGTTTTTTTTCTAGAATTTATTCTCGAATTTACAAGTATACCTGTTTCAGAAACGTTCAACAAGACAGCATCCGAAACTTAGGGAATTAAATTAGCAAAACCATATCAATCGACATCGATAAATTTTTTCCTTTCATAGACACATTCAGCAACATCTTATGAGCAAGTCTATGGCAGAAAATTTCGAAAACCCTAAGTCTATACTGATTTGAAATTCACGTAAGATGATGCTACAGCTCAATTCACAATGGAATTCACCTAGTTATCATTTCGATTTGCTTATACAACACAAGCTGCTCGTTAGCTTATTCCGTTATCTTGGTTATTTTGGCGTGCGTAATTTGTGTGACAAGTGCGGAGCAATCTTGATAACGTGTAACCTACCTAGAGATACTTAGCATGATAATTTGATATTCTTAAATTATGTGGAAATCTAGTGGTTAATGGTGATTAATCAGTTTCAAGTTTTTCTCATCTAGTATGACTAATTGGCAAGCACGTTTTAATGAATATGATTCATTAGCACATCAATATAAAGGATAATATACTTGGTATATTGGTATTGTGAATTGGAACTACGCGGATTGAGAATTAGCCGATTTAAGAGCAATTCCATGTCACCAATGATCGCACCGAGGCTAGTCGACCGACTTATATCTTGTCTTGTCACCAATGACCGAACACGAGCCACCGACTGGTGTCTGTTGTTTCAATGACCGGGTGGAGACTTGATCCATCGAATAAGAGCAAAGAAGAAGACTAGTCGACCGCACAACCGCTAGTCGATTGGAAACTTGCTGAGTGGGATGATGGATGATTTTGGTATAAATTCAATGCGATTGATGCCATGCCTAAATCAGACCATATAGTCATGGTGACTATGATCCTTGGATGAGATTAGAAAGATGAGACCTAAATCCTCAATTTAAATATGAAAACTAACGCCTTCCATTAATATGGTAAGAACCGAGTTCTTATAGGGTTGAGTTGTTGGGCAAACTCAAGCTCGCCTATCTGGATATGTTGAACCATGAAAATGAGATTTTGGATTAATGGGTCGGTTTTCCTAGAAGCGTTGATTTGTTGGGCAAACTCAAGGTCAACGTGACAGAGGCGAATTGGGTAGTGTACATCGATGTACACGCATCGTTGTTGATAACCCAATGTATGTGCATACATCAACTGTTGATAGATCGGGCGATAGTTACATTTGAGATGCAATTGGTATGTCCGATACCTACCGATTGACCTAAGGTGGCTTGTTGGGCAAACCCAAGGTCATTCTTAGTAATGTCGGATATCGACCCACTAGGTCAATGTGCCATTTTGTTTCTTAGATTCATGATGAGGGTTATGGATTCTGTTGAAACTAGTGGGAGCCATATGTATGTCATTTAAGTCCTTATGGTCATACATTTAATTCTATTCTAACTTTCTTTCTCTCTCTACTTTTAGGTTGGTTGAAGATGTCGACTAGTGTGAATCTTCGCGCTCTAATGGACTCAAACAAATTAACTGGACCAAATTTCCTTGATTTTCCGCTTCCGGATCCACTTTCTGAAGGAGCTTCTGATGATGATCAGAAGGCATATCGTAAGCATCTAAAAGACAGTGACATAGCCACTTGCATTATGCTTGCATCGATGTCACCTGAGCTGCAGAAGCAGCATGAGTCAATGGATGCTCACACGATTGTGTTTCATCTTAGAGAGTTGTTTGATGAGCAAGCTCGGTCCGAACGGTTCGAGACATCAAGGTTGCTCTTTACAACGAAGATGACTCTTGGTTCATCTGCAGTGCAATATGCATTGAAGATGAATGGCTATATTGAGAGGTTGGCCGTCTTAGGTTTTGTGATGGATTCTGAGTTAAGTATAGACTTAATTCTTGTTGGTTTGTCGATAGTTACTCACGGTTTGTGTTGAACTATCGAATGAACCAAATATCCACCACAATTCGAGTGATCAATCTGCCAAGGCAATGAGAACAAAGCGTGAAGCAAGATAGCAAGCGTTGCTATTGGTGGATTCTTCTTCCTCTGGTTCCAAGAAAAGGAAAGAAGAAGAAAAAGGCTCGTGTCGAAAGGAAGTGCAGTGAAAGGCAAGAAGAAGACCAAAGAGATCGCACCAAAAGGTACCGCTTCCATTGTGGTAAGACCGGTCATTGAGGCGTAATTGCAAAGTCTATCTGGAAGAATCTGAAGCGAAGAAGGCATCGGATGCCTCGACTTCTTCGGTATGTTTGTCATTGAGGTTAATCTGCTTTTGATCATAACATATGGGTATTAGATACGGTTGTGGCTCACACATATGCAATGATATGCGGGGCCTCGAGGGACGATGGCGACTCATAAAGGGAGATATGGACTGCGTGTTGGCAATGGAGCAAGAGTTTTGCATTAGCCGTAGGGACTTATGTTTTGACACTCCCCAGTGGGCTTGTACTTAACTTGGATGATTGTTATTTTGTACCCGTGTTAACAAAGAACATATTGTCTGTTTCTTGTTTAAATAGAGTTGGTTTCCATTTGTCTTTTGGTAACAATGGTTGTTCTATTAGCTCAAATGGAATGCTTTATGGTATTGGTACATTATGCAATGGTATTTATATATTAGATATGTCACATCCGGTTATGAATGTCAATGACGCTAAAAGACATAAAAGAGATAATTTAAAATCAACTTACTTATGGCATTGTCGCCTTGGCCATATAAATGAGAGACGCATCGCTAAACTCTACAAGAGTGGAAATTTAGGGTCATTTGATTATGAATCATATGACACATGTGAATCTTGTTTGTTAGGCAAAATGACTAAGTTACCTTTTAAGGGAAATGGTGAACGAGCGACTGGATTATTAGATCTAATACATTCAGATGTATGTGGTCCGATGTCCATCCATGCCAGAAGTGGTTGCCGTTACTTCGTTACCTTTATCGATGATTATTCTTGATATGGGTATCTGTATCTAATGAGATACAAATCTGAACCGTTTCAAAAGTTCAAACAATTCAGAAATGAAGTAGAAAACTAACTTGGGAAAAGTATTAAAACATTACGATCCGATCGTGGTGGTGAATACTTAGACCAAGAGTTTTTGGATTATCTCAGAGATAATGGGATTTTATCTCATT
Organism: Erythroxylum novogranatense; assembly: GCA_029891385.1. Classification (NCBI taxonomy): domain Eukaryota; kingdom Viridiplantae; phylum Streptophyta; class Magnoliopsida; order Malpighiales; family Erythroxylaceae; genus Erythroxylum; species Erythroxylum novogranatense. The sequence goes on along the minus strand of CM057225.1, from coordinate 31,200,161 downwards.
GGACTCCTCCTTACACACCATAGCATAATGGTGTGGCAGAAAGGAGAAATCGAACCTTGCTGGACATGGTTCGATCTATGATGGCTTTGCACAATTGCCAAAATCCTTTTGGGGGTATGCCTTGAGGCATTTGTTTACTTGTTAAACAGAGTTCTATCAAAGTCAGTTGATGTTACTCCATATGAGATGTGGACTAACAAGAAACCTTATCTTTCTCATTTGAAAGTATGGGGTTGTCTGCTTATGTAAAGCGGACGCAATGATAAGATAAGCAAGCAAAATTTGACAAGTGTTTGTTCGTAGGATATCTAATGAAACAAGGGATATCAATTCTACCTTCTTTGAGGAACAAAGGTGTTTGTTTGAGGCATGCTTTCTTTTAGAGAAAGAGTTTCTTTTAAAGAGGACGGTGGGAGCAAAATTGAACTTGAAGAAGTTCAAGATGCTCGAGACGACGCAGAATCAATCTGCTGAACACAAAGCGTAACTCATCGAGATGAGGTATGATTCAACCTTCTACTACACACGAAATTCGTGAGGGTCAAGTAGGATCGCTCTGTTCTAGAGATATGGATTTCTCGTAAGTGAACAGAATGACGTATTGCTCATAGAGGATGATGAGCCTACCACCTATGAAGAGGTTCTGAAGAGTTCAGAGTCTGAAAAATGGCTTCGTGCCACAAAATCTGAAATGGATTCCATGTATGAAAACCAAGTATGGACTTTGGTTGATGCACTGAAGGATAAAACCTATAGGGTGCAAATGGGTTTCAAGAAGAAAACCGACATGGATGGTAATGTGATTACCTATAAAGCAAGGCTTGTGGCTAAAGGTTTTAAATCAAAGACAAGGAATTGACTATGGCGAGACCTTGATCGAGAGCAATGCTTAAATCCATTAGGATACTCCTAGCCATTGCCGCTCATTATGATTATGAGATATGGCAAATGGATGTGAAACGACTTTCTGAATGAAAATCTGGTGAGGATGTGTACATGACACAACCGAGGGCTTCATTTCGCCGATGGCGAAAAGGTATGCAAGCTTCGTAAATCCATTTATGGATTGAAGCAAGCATCCAGAGTTGGAATATCCGTTTTGATGAGACAATCAAAGAGTTTGGTTTCTCACAAAATCCGGATGAACACCGTGTGTACAAGAAGGTTAATGGGCCGCAATCGTATTCCTTGTGTTATATGTAGATGACATATTGTTACTAGGAAGCGATGTTTCAATGCCGCAATCGGTAAAAATTTGGTTGTCAAACAATTTGCCATGAAAGACCTTGGAGAAGCAACTTATATCCTTGGGATAAAGATTTATAGAGATAGATCGAAGAGGTTGCTTGGTCTTTCACGATCAACGATACATAGACAAGGTGCTAAAGAGGTTTAGCATGGAGAAATCCAAGAGGGTTTCTTCCCATTGTTCATAGGATAACACTCTCGAAGTCCATGTGTCCTAAGACACGGGATGAGAGGATGCGCATGAATATGATCCGTATGCATCTGCAGTAGGATCTATCATGTCACGTAATGCTATGTCACGAGACCGATGTATCATATGCTCTAAGTGTTACGAGCGAGATACCAATCGGATCTGGTGAGGGTCCTTTGGGTGGTATCAAGAATATCCTAAAGTACTTGCGAAGAACTAAGGATGTTTTCTTGATATATGGAGATGGAAGTCTCCAGTGGCGGGCATCAGATGCCAATTTTCAATCGATAAGGGCGACTCGAGGTCCCAATCAGGTTATGTTTTCACACTAAGCTATGGAGGAGTCGGTTGGAAGAGTTCCAAACAGAGCGGATGGCGATTCAACGATCGAGGCGAGTACATTGCCGCATCGACGCCTTGAGGAAGGCGGTTTGGATCAAGAAGTTCATTTCGAACTTGGTGTGGTTCCTAATGTGATGGACCCATCTGATTATATTGTGACAACACTGGGGCTATTGCGCAGGCAAAGGAGCCAAGGTCTCATCAACGGTCCAAACACGTACTCCGCCGATACCATTTGATTCGGGAGATCATTGCTCGGGGTGATGTCCTGATAGAGAGAATTCCACAGAGCAGAATATTGCTGATCCGTTGACAAAGCCATTGCCACAGAAGAATTTTGATTCTCATGTACTCGCTTATGGTATTAGATACCAAGGCGATTGGCTTTAGGTCAAGTGGGAGATTGTTAGAGTAGTGCCCTAAAGGCAATCCCCTTTAGCGCATTTTGTTCATAGTCATGTACAGACTTTATGAATAAATAAAGCAAGGCATATTTCATTTATTTGATGTTCATTTTATTATGAATTGCGGTGATCTTTAATCAAATTAATGAAGTCCACGATACATGACATAGCATGAAGGAAATTATGATGCGATCATGCTCTTGAGATTCCTATCATGTGCAATTATGTCGATATCTAAATTATCCTTAGTCATAGGATTAACGAGGCTGGACATCGTTAATCCGGATAGACTAACACATGTCAAACTCCTTGATTGGATCAAGCGGTGGATCTCGTAAAGCGTAAATATTGAGATATTTAGATTTGACATGTGGATGCTTACTAGTGGTAGTAAGTACATTGGATGACCTACCATGAGATCATCATATGGATGTCCTATACAAATGTCAGTGATAATCTCATCATAGCAATGGTGCAAGTATCCTTAGACTTGAGGTACTCAAGGATATCTTGAGTCTTGATTACGTACTTTGACTCCATTCCTTGTTGCCTTCGGAGGTCGCTCATAGGGTGGTGATTGGGTGCGACTTGAGGTATTCGAAGGTAATTGAGTAGTCTGAGATTCACCACTTACGTGATAGCGAAGAGATACCCATGGCCTCTTATCGGGATCATTACTTTGAAGTCTCTGCGCGGAGCATACATATGTCATGAAGATGGTCTTCATGGACATATAAAGTAATGAGTCCCAGGACGAGAACTGATTACACTTGGACTAGATTTGATCTAATCAGTCTTGTAAGAGTTGACACATTGCCCATACTCAAACCAAGTGGGGTATAGCATGGTGAAAGGACGAATTGCACGGTAATTGTCTATGGAAGGGTTCGTGATATGGGCTTATTAGTCAAATCAATTACTTTCCGGTCAATTGGGGGTCATGATGTGTTGCTAGATACCGCTCATGACTTGCTCAGATTAAGTGTTAATCTAAGTGGCCAACATAACCGGGAACCTAATGGGTCACACGCATAAGAGTGACTCGGAGAATCTGTAAAATAGTTTTGGACAGAGATTCGATATAGGGAGAGCAATAGGATTAAATGGATCCCGATAAGATTGGGATATGTCCCGATGAGATCGCGACATCAACATTGCTGAAAACCGTCTCTGGCGATTTTTTGATGCAAGGGCCCGATAGGTAGGTAGACCGACCCAGTTTGATGGACCTCTTGACAAATATATATATATTAATTAATTAATTAAAATTAGTTAATATATATATATATATATAATTTCGTGGAAGCCATAAAATGGAGAAGTTAACTTAGTTTGAAAAGTCAAAACAATGATTATTTAACTTTTCAATGCATTTTATGCCACCAACGTGGCTAGCCTTAAAACCAAGCCTTCTTATGTCTTTAATTAGTTAAAATATACATATAAGAAGGTGAAATGAAGAGGCTTATACGGGGGTTTTGTAGAGAAGAAACGAAAGCTTAATGGTTAAGCTTTGAAAAGGGTTTTTCATCTTCTTCCTCTCTTCCTCTCAAGTTGGCTTCTACTTCTCCAAGGCTTCTCTTGATCATTTCATTTGCTCTCCAAGGCTAAGGTAAGAACTAGCACTCTTTTCTTTAGTCTAGCTATTCCCGGGTCAAAAGAGTTTGTCCCGGTTAGGTTTTCTGACCTCTGCGTGGATACCGTTAGAGACGGTCTCCTTTGGTCGTTATGGTTTGATTGTTTGTACATACATATGGATCCTGGCTTTCGGGAATGTCCCGGGACTTAAAATTTTAAATTCCGCACTGTGCTCATGTGATGAACACCCCGGGATTTTCCTACACAAGGAAGACAGTTTCTCTTGCTACCTGCCCCATATGATTTAGATCTTCCTAAATCTAATACATTTATTCGTCCACCAACTATTGAGATTAATGAAGATTACATTCCATCCTCGGATGCATATGCTACAACAATTCCGTTCTCAGCACCCTTGGAAGTTAATGATCAACCCTCCTCACCGCTTTACTCTCAAGCTGAAATCAGCCAACTACGTGGTGAAGTTAACGAGATAAAGGAGATGATGAATGAAATGAAGAAGATGATGACAGAAATGCTGAAGAGTCATCGTCGTTAATCATTTTTTATTATAACAAATAGGGGGAGAACATAATGAGCAGAAGAAAATGGAAGAATCTCAAAGGGTGTGACTGAAGGAGTCAAAGAAGAACAGAAAGACAGAAGAGGAAGATTTTGTGAAGATAAGATTTTTTTCTTAATCATTGTATTTTTATTTTCTTTTTTATAAAATTTGTTATCATGAAAAAGGGGGAGATTGTTGAGTCAAAATGACTTTACATATATATATGACTTTGATGAATAACAAAGAAGAAGCAAAAACAGACGTAAAATAAAAAACACAGACGCAGACGCAGAAGTTAAAAACAGACGCAGACACAGAAGGAGAAAAACACAGACGCAGACGCAGACGCAGAAGTTAAAAATAGATGCAGACGCAGACGCAGAGGTTATAAACAAACGCAGACGCAAAAGGAGAAAAACACAGGCACAGAAAGACAGACACAAAAATACAGACGTAGAAAAGAAGATGCAGAATTCAAAGAAGACGCAAGAGTCAGTTCGAGTTAGTTACAGAACTCAACTGATTAACCGTTTCTTTCAAGATTCAAGATTCAAGAATCAAGAAGCAGTTACAAACGAAGACTATAAATATAAGTCGAAGTCGAAGATTGCAATTTTTTAGAGCTAAAAATAGACAAGTTAGTCAGATAGATAACAATTTAGCAAAAATCGAGTGAATTGATTTATGTATGCGAACGAAAAAGATTTTCTGTAAGACAATTGTGCAAATTAGCTGAGAGCTAATTTTACTGTAACAAGTTTCAATACTTTTGTAAGAAAGTAGTGCAGATAGCCTGCAGAGGCTAAGTGTGAAAGAATACTGAGTATAGAGACCTGAAGAGGCTCGGGAAAGAATACTTGTAAAAGTTGAAGAGATAGTGAAATCTCAGAAAAACTTCTGAGGACTGGACGTAGCCCACGGTTTGGGGTGAACCAGGATAAAATCACTGTGACAACTTCTCTCTATCCTATTCCTCTTTAAGTTTAAGTTTCGTTATTACTTACATTCCGAAACAAAGTTTTCAAAGTTTTGATTAATTTGAACTTATCAAAGTTTCTGTGAAAAGAACTTGATTTTAAACAAAACAGTTTTGAAATAGTTTTTTTAAGGGGAATACACAATTCAACCCCCCTTCTCGTGTATTCGTTATCGTTATATAAGCATTGTACTAACGTGTGATTTACTTCATTGAGTACATATGTTAAGTGTTTCAGTGTGAAAAGAGAAATGAAATATCAATATCTGAGCCAATGGGGATTATGGGCAATTGAAAATGGGAAAAGTACAACTCAAGGGAGCGAGGCCCGAGAGGTCGAGACTCTTTTTGAGGACGCGAGGCCCGAGAGGCCGAGGTCCTACAAATTGTTCATAATATTCACATTGTACGGTGGGTGTAAACCCTTCAATGTGATATGAATGTGAAGACAGTGGTATGGGTTGATTTAGGAAAACAAGTGGTATAAAAGGGAATAATGAGGTTTTATGTATAAATTGGATTGAATGAAAGCAAAAATTTTGCAATACCCTAGAGGGGTCATTTTGGACATGGGAAGAATATCGGTTAAAAGTAATAGGAGTTAATGAGTTAGCATGAGAATGTGTCTATGTTGATCAAAAGCTTAGGGATGACAAGGAAATAGTGATTCTGATGAGTATGCCCGATAAAATGGGATAAATGGGATAAGTGGAAATGAGAACAAGGTAGGTAAAGATTCACTGAAATTGTGTTGATATGAGTACGAAGGAGTGTATTGTAGTGTAAGTGAGGAAATTGAGTTAAAAGAAAACGAAATGCGCCATAGTCTGGATAGGGTCAATGTATACATGAGAAGAATATCGGTTAATATGATCAGAGTGTGAATCAGTATATGGATATGTCAATGAGAGATAAAAGGGGTCAGGATGATCAGGTATTATGATTCTGACTTGTATGGTTAATAAAATGGGAATTATTGAAAAAAAAAGGTACGCGATCTGATAAGGTAAATATAGATTGATTGTATTCGTGTTAATATGTATTATTGGGTAGTGATATGGGACCGAAATGCTTCGCCTTCGAAGGAAATAGAGAAGTAAAGTTATTGAAAAAATGAAGTGGAAATAGTATGATTAAGGAATACAAGCCAGGTTAATAAGGAGATAAGTAGACGTGGTTTCTAAATGTGGCAATAGATTAGGTACTGAGATTGCATTTCTTGATGTTTCTGCGGTTATAATTCTAATTGAATTGGGAATATGCGCATGGACGATAAAATTATAGGAATATGATGTTACAAATATTGGAACGTGATTCATGATATGTTACTATGGGGACAATTAGGTATGTGCTTCGATTTGAATTGTTTTATGTATGCATTTCTGGAAAGGATGATAACTCAAAGGGGAAGAGCGAAAGCACTCAAAAATGTTCATGAATAGTAGTTGGTTGCAAAAAGGGAGTTAAAAAAAGTGGAAAGCAGAAAAGAATTTCTATCAATATGTGTATTAGTATGAGGAACGGGTGCTGAGCACATATGGGTCACCAAGCCATAAGATGAACCCTATTTATGGGCAGGAACAATAATGGAAATGTTGGTATTCTTAGTGACTATGAGTGATTGAAATGTGATATAGATATATCTCTAGATAAGATAGTAAGAATTTTGATGAAATTTACTGGGTTGTATAGTATAATAGATTACTTTATAGTTCACTGGGCCTTACTATCGAGGATGCATTGACCAGAGTGGGCGATACGGATGGATTCTAATAGGATAGGAGGAAAAGTGGAAATGGGTTCTCTTGAAGTTTCAAAAAGGACTTATAAGTACAGATGGAAAATAGGTGAGTGATTATATCGAGGTTTGTCAGCGTGAATTTTGATCTGTGATGGCAGGCTTTCCATGACAAATAGCTAAGATCATAAGCTCGTCTCTAAATTCAACAATGGAATCTGGTAATTCTTTCATTTTTCTAAAGTTCTAAAGTCCCTTACCTGATACAACCGGGTTTGTTCAGGAGGGAACTGATTGCTGTAGATCAGGAATTTTGGAGTTGAGGATGTGAAATACCTAAGTGTAAGGGGACTCAGGTATTTCAAGGAAACACTTTTGTTTATGTGAGGAGAATTTGGGTCTGTATCTTAGGGTGTAAATGTGTGTTTGGGAACCACAAATCCTCCTTAATGTTAAGGGTTTCCAACACAGGACGTTATGATTTTAGACCGATTGAAATATGTGGAGCAACAGATATAAATGAATAGACATTTGTATGAGTCAATGAGGAATCTGTGGAAATTTGTTGAGAAATAGGAAGTTTTATGAGATATTGAGGATAACATGCGACCATGCTACTGCGCAGAGGAATTTGTTACTCAAGGAATTTCTGGAGCAAAATAAGAGGTTCTACCTATTAGTGCTAATTATGCACTGATTTGATATTGTATTGAAGGTTAATGGGACCTAAGCATAAGAATATCACTAACTGGCTATGATCTTAGTGAAGATGAATTTATGATTATGAGGAATTCGGTTGAAATGTATAACATGATTTTGGTGTTGCTAAAAACATGAATTACTGCCTGAGCTAAATTTAGACCTATGATTCGGAAATTTCTGCAACGGTAGTTGGATTGAAAGCGTAGAATCATGATGTGGAAAAAATCATATGAGATATCCAGTGACTAGACAGATGAGTAGAGATTAATGTATGACTGGAAATTTGAAAGATTAAAAAGATTGGGCTGAGGAACCTGTGTTCCAATAAATAGTGTCGGATACAACATTGTATAGTAAAGTACCATAATTATCGATACTGGGTTACTAGATCAAGTGCAATGAAGAGGGTATAGTGACGAGTTAATTGGAGCAAAGGAAATGAGAAAAACCCAAATTATGGATTTGGGGGATGTCGATAACATCGACATATGTGTATTATCGTATAAGGAAAGGTCCTAGTGAGGGGACCCCAAAAGAACAATTGGTAGCTAAGAATGTGGACGTGAGTGAATATGTTCGAATAAGTTCCGGCATTGTGAGTGATGCATTCTATCCCAAGAATGCATGAGATATGAAGGAGTTGTGATTGAGTCGCCTATTTGTAATGTTTCTACATAGAGCTATGCTCTATGATTGTGTTATGATTTGACTGAGCCTACGGGCCAGTATTATGATTTGAATGAGCCTACAGGCCAGTATTCTGATTTGACTGAGCCTACGGGCCAATATTTTGATTTGACTAAGCTTACGGGCGATATTCGATTTAAGCGAGTCTATGGGCGATATTACGATTTGGTGAGCCTATGGGCGATATACGATTTGGTGAGCCTACATGCCAATATTCTGATTTAACTGAGTCTACGGGCCAGAATTTTGTTTATATGAAAGGTACTCGATCACAACAATAAGAACGATTGTGAACTTTATTAATGGCTTTATAAGTAATTTTATGGCTAGGATTGTTTCAATCCAATATATGTTGAAGTTGTAATTGGATGTAATGAGCTTAATTTTTCTGAAAACTCATCAAGGGCATATGAAAGAAGTTAGTTTTCTAATAAAGAAGTGAAGGACCAATTGATAATATCAATAGCTAATGTTAAAAAGGGGACAACAAATAGAATAATGTTATACGAAATGGAAAAGTGTATGAGAAAATAGTACCCCTATCGTATTCAGTGTCAAAATGAATTTTGAGGATGAAATTTTTATTAGGAGGGGAGAATTGTAATATCCCGACGCCGATGGGAAGGATATTACAGTAAATTTAATTTGGGTTGTAATTTTGTACATGAAATTCGGTAGGCATGCACTCGTGACAATTCCCGGCTTTTGTGTCTTTGTGAAAATATGAAATTGTGTGTTAATTGAATTGGATTGATTTATGTATTCAACATTAAATTGCAAAGTGGGTACCGATGAGTTGTCCGGTACTGTAGATGACTGTACTGTTGACACTCCAATTAAAGATATGACTTATGAAATTGGTTTTAGCATAACCTATTAAAAATTTGGAAAGATTTATGAAAGTCAAAGTAAATGAATTGATTGAATTGGAAATTTGTCAGGCATGAAAGTGAATGATTTTTGAAAGAATTGTTATATGAGCAAATGGGGTATGGCACTTAAGAGAATAAGGGTTAAGGTTAAATGAAGATGGAAAAATGGACTTTTCTTAATTAGTAAGTCTATAAAAGGGAAAATTAGGGTTTGAAATTGGGAAAGAAATGTTGTTGCTGAGGAAGAAGAAGAGGAAGAGGAGAAGAAAAGGATTTTCGATGAAATCATGAAGGGCTTATAGAGTTTGTGAGTCAATTCAAGTAAGTTTAACCCTCCTTCTTCTTAAAGAGTTGATTGATTCCCGTTTTAAGTGTTAAAAGTTATAGATATGGGTGTTTTTATGTTGGGTTTTAGGGTTATCGAATATGGATGGTTTTGGTTGTTTTGGTAAACAATATTGGGTTAAAGTGGGTTGGAAATGGATTATTGGTGAGGTTTAAGTGTTTAGAATGATTTATTTGTTGAATAGATTGGAAGAGTTGGTTTGAAAATGGTGAAAAACTAGATTCGGGGAAGGAGACAGCTCTCATGTCGCGACGTGTTCACGTGCACGTCACGGCGCGCGAATTTGTGCACGTCGCGACGAACGCAGGGCCACACGTAGCGACAAACGCAGGGCCGTATGTAGCGATGTGAATGAGGGAGCACGCCGCGGTGAGCTTCTCTTCGCCGCGGCGAGGACCCCTTTCTCCTGAATGTATACGTTTTGGGTTTTAAACCATAACTTGTCGTACAGATTGTCAAGGGAGATTAAATTTTGGATTTCTGAAACAAATTGACTGATTTAAGTATTATTGAGTTCTGATAAATAGAGAATTTATTGACGGGGAAAATCCTTGGGTTAGTACCAGGAATGTCACGGAAGTACATGACACATTTACTTTAGAAAATTGCTACATGAGTATTATTTCTGATTGGACAATGTGTAAAATAGAGTGTTTGAATTGTGATAGAGGTTTTTGGAAAGTCAGTCCGTCTTCATTGCTGAGACTGCCAAGCGTTAGCGCGGAAGTCAGGTGAGTGACCTAGACAGTTCTCAAAGTATTAAATGTTATAATTCAGTGATTTAAATTCTTTGAAGTGAAATGATGAGATAGTGTTGAATGTGAACTCCGGATGGAAGGTCCGGAGTATTGAAGTGATAGTATATAGAAATGTTATGAGAATGCGAAAGTGTAATTGTGTTTGTGAAGTGAAAATCTGGAATAGATTATAAATGACTGTGTTATACTGTTCAGAGAGAAAAGCTCAACGATTGATGAGTTAGTGCATACCCAGAAGGCTCTCCTACCTCTAAGACGCGTAGGAAATAGTGCATACCCAGAGGGCTCTCCTACTCCTAAGACGCGTTCAATGATTAATGAGCCCTTGACGGGACAGTTTCAGAGCGAAAAGCTCAACGATTGATGAGTTAGTGCATACCTAAAGAGCTCTCCTACCTCTAAGACGCGTGGGAAGTAGTGTATGCCTAGAGGGCTCTCCTACCCCTAAGACGCGTGCAATGATTAATGAGCCCTTGACGGGACAGTTTCAGAACGAAAAGCTCAACGATTCATGAGTTAGTGCATATCCAGAGGGCTCTCCTACCTCTAAGACGTGTGGGAAGTAGTGCGTACCCAGAGGGCTCTCCTACCCCTAAGGCGCGCTCAATGATTAATGAACCCTTGATGGGACAGTTCCAGAGCCTATGGATCAACGATTAATGTGCCCTTATAGTGACAGTATAGATGCTTGTTCACAAAACTGATATGAATTGATAATGGGTTACAGACTGCATTTATTCTAATATGTTTGATTGAATGATAGGCGAAATACCCTTCACTGGTGTGAAAACAGTTATGGGGTACTCCTAATTATAGAATGTATGACTGATTGTGATATGCTTAGTGTTGTATGGAGTATTAGAGTTGTTGACCAGAGTTGTCATCGATTAGAGCTTTTAGCTCAACGTGTGAAAATGAACTTTGAGTTCATGACTGATTCAGAGCCTTAGGCTCAACGTATAATGAACCCGGTGTCCAGTATTGGATAAGGGTTAGCTATTATTGAGCCCATCAATGGGACAGTTTAGGCACTAGGTCACAGCCATATGATAATTAAATAGTAAGCGAGTGAAATACTTTGTATCAAAAAACGAGATGTATGAATATAGATTTCTGTAAATATGTAAATGGGGAATTCTTGAGAAAATGTATTACGAGATAGAGATTGTCGGGCCCGGGTCCCAGATCCCTAATCCCAAGGTGGCCCCTCGGGCTGCGCCAACGACGAGCTCCCTAACTTAACGAACCCGATCCCAACATCCATACATAATTCAATTCACACAACATACATACACATATTCTACATGTGCATTTCCATCTATGAAGTAAACACCCCATAAACCAAGGGGCTTCATGCCATAACAACCCGAAGGAAAATAAACAAGCATTCTCAAAATAGCATAATACAAAATAAAGTTTAAATCCAAAATACATGAATATGCTCCATGATGATATGCTTGGCGGGCTAACCAAAATACTAACTTAATACAAAGCTCCTAACTAGCTTGAGGTTTCCGATGCCTTGCAAGATCAGCGATCGCCTCGTTCTGCACCTGAGGAGGGAAAGTAATGGGTTAAGTTACACAGCTCAATGGCTAATATAGTTATAGCCATCGGCAACTAGCACAAATTCAGGCATATGTATGTATATATATATATATATATATACATGCGATCATTCTAGCACACACATGCTAACCAAACAGTTTATGCATTCAGAAATATTGAATTCAACTCACAAAACATGTCATAAGTATGCTTCATAGAGAATAGATAAAATATGCAATACACATCATATGGCGCGACGGTTCCATGGAAACAAAAGGAAGAAAACGAAGTTTACATCCTGAACAAAATGAGTCCATTCGAGACTCATAAGCCCTGTGCGGCAGGGAGAAGGCTCTTGTCAGCGTGCGTGTGAGCGAAATGGTTCCACTCTCGCCCAAACAAAAACACATAATCATGCTCAGAATCATTTTATCCGATGATATGCTTTCAAGCTTTCATTTATTCAAAATGCCATGACCGAAGTCGAGGCATAACATGCTCAAAATCAAAATTCATTTCTATCAGTTCTCCTGCTTCTTCAAATCTTATAACAAATCATGTTAAACAATTAATCACATGTTCGATCAAAATTCATGCACTTCATCATACATAACACTTAACATATATTCACACATAAGTAAGAATTTGCCTAATCACACAATAACTATAAATACATAACCCACCTAATATCGCTCGAGTATCCGACTCACTATTGTGCTTCCTCTTACGATTGGATCAGGTCGGCTTGATTTCCTATAACAAACCAAGTTTCCATTCATACAATATTCAAAAGGAAACAGTCAAAAAACATGAAAAGTAAAAGTGCTAACATTAAAAGTCTACATTCGACTTCCATCTAAATTCTTGAATCTCTAGAGGCAAAACCCAACTTCCTTTCTTCATAAAACTTGTAGTCCTTTCTTTCTAGTTCACAACGAACCCAAAATCACCTCAATTGGACCTCTCACCAAAAGATATGCCCAAAAATCTCTTTCGGAAAAACTGGGGCTCGCCGCAGCGAAACCCCGCTCATCGCGACGTGCGAGCCTGGAGAACGTCTCTGAACTCGATTTTCCTGCATTTTTCCAACTTCAATCCTTTCCTTTTGCAAGAGCAACAGACCTAAACCTTGATTCAAGTACTATACTACATTTCTAACTCATTCAAACCTTAAAAACCGTCACAAACTCATCAACCCCAGGATTTCCCCTAATTTTTCTGAAAAACCCTAAACCACCGATTCTAAATCATACAAATCGATTCTAGAGTTTAATCCAACTAAAATAAGAAGAAACGAAGCAAAACTTACCCGGAAACGTCTTAGATCTGTCGAAAACCTCAAAGATCGAAAATCACTATTTCTCTTCTCTTCTTCCTCCACCTACGGCTTCTCCTTCTTTTCTTTTCCTTCTTCTAATTCCTTCTAAGTCTTTCTTAAGTCTAAAGGGAATACAAAGACCAACTTACCCCTTCAAGTAAAGCCTTAACCCATTCCAACCTAAGCAATCTTCCAAAAAATGCCCTCATATACTTTTACCCTTTAATTCCCATTAAAACTACATTATACTCAAATAAACCTCAATTATCCACTAATACTCCCAATTTAAATCAAACTAAGCCTTAATCACACAATAAACACAATTCATGTTGAATAACATAAATAAGAAAAATTCGAGGCCCAACAGAGATAGATCTATGGGAATTGAAAAATGAGATCAAATAGAAATAATGAAAACATAAGTTATTATTTGATTCTGTACTTGAGTGAGTGGACCATCGATGATGGTTACTCATTAAGTTTGCAAAAACTCATCCAAAATCTGCAATTGTTTTGTAGGACTCAAAAGGATACCCCGTTAGGTAACGGGTGTATAGTGATCACAGAGCGGTATTAGAGGACGGGATCAGTTGCATCTGCACTAGAGTGAGGACTTTGCAAATTTATTATTATGTATTTTACAATAGGATCCTCGTGGTCATTGTACCTACCATTTTTTTTATATAAATTGTTTTCCGTAACATACATATATATGTAAGTGTATGTTTGCTTTAAAAAAACATTTTAGTACTGTGTTTTGACTGAGTGTGGTATCATCCCATCCTCACAGGGCATGGATCTGGATATCACCATCGATGTCGGGTCTGGGTCTTACGGGAGTGGGGTGCTACACCTTCGATTTTGTCCGTTCATTTGTTTCGCCATCCGTTCCTTGATTTGTCGTTTTTCAGGTTGGGGTCCAATCTCCAGATCAGGTCCCAATAGACCGGATCTTGGAACCAGGCAATGCTAAGAAAACAATCTTGGATAGCTTGGCCTTAACATCGCTCGGCCAGGTTACCAAGATCGGATCTTGGAACCAGGCGATGCCAAGAAAACAATCTTGGATCGCTCGGCCTCAACATCGCTCGGCTAGGTTACCAAGACTGGATCTTGGAACCAAGCGATGCCAAGAAAACAATCGTGGATCGCTCAGCCTCAACATCGCTCAGCCAGGTTACCAAGACCGAATCTTAGAACTAGGCGATGCCAAGAAAACAATCTTGGATCGCTCGGCCTCAACATCTCTCGACCAGGTTACCAAGACCGGATCTTGGAACCAGGCGACGTCAAGAAAATAATCTTGGATTGCTCGGCCTCAACATTGCTCGGTCAGGTTACCAAGACCGGATCTTAGAACCAGGCGATGCCAAAAAAACAATCTTGGATCGCTCGACCTCAACATTACTCGGCCAGGTTACTAAGACCGGATCTTGGAACCAGGTGATACCAAGAAAGCAATCTCGGATCGCTCGGCCTCCCCTTCGTTTGGCCAAGTTCCTTCTCATCGTTCAGCCGTGATTCTCTTGAACCTCACTACCGATCAATAATAAAGAATTCAAAGGAGGAAAAAAATAAGAGAGGTTTTATTTCTTCATATATATGTTCTGGTCACAAGCTCGACCAGATGAGCGATGGAGGTCCTACTGTATGCTTCACTTTGGCCCCTCAGTAGGGGGAGAAGAACCAATAGCTGGATCGGTGGGACCGGTTTCAGGGGCCAGAAAAGCAGCTAAGACAGGATCAAGATCTGAGGGAACAGTTGGAGAGACACCCTCGTGAGCTCGTTCTTCTTCCTCATCCGAACTAAGGTCCAGCAGCTCGTCCGGTAATGTCTCTGCGTCCTTCTCAGCTATCTCCTTCACCTCCTCAAGTGAAAGACCAAGCTCTGTGGGAAGTATCGGCTTGGCAAAGTCCTCGAACGAAGGACGGTCCAGCCCATCAGGGAAGAGAACGCCATGGCAATTTCTCAAGATGGAAAGAGCCAAATCGCAAGCAAATTCTTTGCATTCATCATTCAAAAAATACCTTTTCCATCATTTGATTGCCTCAACCCTCTACTCTTTGACAGAGATTTGTAGCTCAAACAATTTGTTCTCAGCCCTTACTTTATGTAGCACCTCTTCTTAGCAGTCACGGAAGGCTTTCAAACGGAGCTCTTTTTCCAAATTAGCCCTAGCGTTGGCACTGAGAACTTCCTCTTTCATGCCCTCATTATTGAGCTGCAATGCTCAGTAATCTTTTTCTAGCTCATCCCTTGATGCAATCACTCTGTTCTTTTCCCCCTCCAGCTCATCCCTTGACCCGATTGCTCTGTTCTTTTCCCCCTCCACCTCGTCCCTCGACGCAACCGCTCTGTTCTTCTCCTCCTCCATCTCTGAAAGTTGCATCCTCAAAATGGTAACCTGGCTAAGAAGATCTTTAATCTCCTGGTCCATCGATCGGGCGACTTTAGCCAACCGATCAAAACGCTGATACACTCCAGAGGCGAACGCTAGATTCTATAATGAAGAACTTTGTTATAAAAAAAATGGTGGGTGGAGATTACTTCTGCTAAGCCGCGCACAAGACCAACCGTCATCCCCTCGTCGCCCAATGAATCCAAAAACTCTTCATCCATGGGAGGGACAACCCTCTGGGCAATGTGAAGAGCCACATTGGTGTCCCTAAGCGATACAGTCTTATCTAGACTGATCGCGGGCACCCACTTTTCGGAGCTGGGCATTGGCTCCTTCCCCTTACCTTTGTCCAAAGGGCAGGGCGATCGTTCAACATTCCAAGCGGTCTTCTTTCTCTTGAGTGGCCGCTCCAACTCCTCTCTCATAACCACTCGGTCCTCATCAGCCGACTAGATCAACAGCGCTGTGGACTCGTCAGGTGTAGTTGGCTGAACGATGTCTTTGCTGGCCTCCATCTCCTTACTGCGCTCCTTCTTTTTCAAGGAAGGTCTAGCAACTTTGCGCTGGCTTTTGGACCTAGGAGCGTCGGAGGGCGAGGTGAGATTCTTGAGCTCCACCATGGCTGCACATTTATAGAAGTAGGTTAGAAATCGAAACTAATATTCATAAAAAACAAG
This sequence comes from Erythroxylum novogranatense, assembly GCA_029891385.1. Taxonomy (NCBI): domain Eukaryota; kingdom Viridiplantae; phylum Streptophyta; class Magnoliopsida; order Malpighiales; family Erythroxylaceae; genus Erythroxylum; species Erythroxylum novogranatense. The sequence goes on along the minus strand of CM057225.1, from coordinate 31,183,813 downwards.
GCAGTTAAACTACAAAGAGTCAACCAGAAGGGGCAATCTCTCCTTCTAGCCCGTTAATCCGAGATGGGGGATTAATAAAAAAGGTATTGGCCGATACCCCTTCACGATATCCCAGAATAAGACGATCGATACCCCTCCAGGCCTTGACTGACGAAGTTGTTCCAGCAGGACGATACCATGCATCTCTATACTGGAAATGAGGGATCCCGGCCCCAGTGATTGAGCTTTGACTCATTCTCAAGAAGTGTCGCAGAATGCCGATCGATGGGGGACACCCGAAATGATGGCACAGCAGGGCAAGACCGTTAATGAACCTCCAACCATTCGGGGGGATCTGGCTCGACATTAGCCTATAGGCGCAACATACCTCGTCGATGATTGGGGCATATGGAAGCCTCATATCATCGATCGAGAAGAAGTTGTCTGAAACAGCAAAATAGCCTCCCATATTGCTGTAAATCCGCTCGGAATTGTAGGCCAACCTAGGTCCCCAGGATGAAGGGATATTATTTTTTATGATCGATCGGTTTAGTTCCCTTTCGTTCATCACTGATTCATTGCTTGGTGGCTCTTCAACGACTTGCCCGTCTATCCGATCAGTCGCCGCGATTTCTTCATCTTTCTTTGCATCCAGTGCTTCATTTCCCCTGCCTCCATCGCTTTCGCTGCTATCTCAAGCGGTTCGACAATCTGTAAAGCACTTTTGGCGGCCATTTCCCAGTCGAAAGAGGAGGAGGAGGTGGTTTCATTCCTAAGTCTACAGTCACTCCTAGGGCTAGTCGACGACATGGCTACTAAAAAGGAAATGTATAGGATGAGGAAAGGAAAGAGGGCGTACCTAGTTCGGTGACTGAGAATGGGTGTTTGGATAGCGGTAAAAAGGAAGTTCCGATGACTGCAAGCAAAGAGATGAAGAGCAGAGAGAGCAGAAGTTGGAGAATCAAATACGCAGAAATGGTAGTGAAGGAAATCTGTCGATTCTAGGCGGTTATCACAAAAATCAACTGAACGGGCACACCAATTGAAATTAGACGCGTGGCAAAACCCGAGCCGTGCAAATTAGGGTTGTCAGACATACGGAGCGGCACAACAGTTGAAAAGATATGCATAACCACAAAAGCAACACGAAAGGACGTTCTTTTTCAAATTTTCAAAATCCGTCAGAGGATACAAGTTATAAGTAATGATCAAACCCAGTGCTCTACCTAGACGTCGATGTCCGATCGATCGGGCCTATCATGAGCTGTCACACAGGCGAGCTGCATGAACCCTATGTACTCCATCAATCCTTCTCCCTAATCGGACTCGATGAGTAGGGGCTTATGGTTGGGTCGGTCATGCTAGGCCCAGGTCTAACCCTAGGATGGCGTGTGGGCCGATCCACCCATTCCCAAGATAATGAGTTAGACACAGCAGGTATTTACTATATAAGTTCATTATCTCCTCATAACGCATGTACAACTCTTAAGAACCCTAATACCCTCTGTTCTTAGAGAAAACCTAGTCAAATAATTGACTTAAACATCAGAGGGGCAAGCCGGCGATCAACCCCTGGTGTACCTTTATTGTTTTGCAGGTATCTCTTAGCTGAAGCTAATCGAGTTCATGGATCCAAACAACGACGCCCAGCCTCACCAAAATCAGACTGAACCACAAAGTATATAACGATTCCTTTCTCAGTTTTGTTTTACATTATGTATTTACGATCCCTTCCCAATAAGGCAACAAAAGGTGACACTGTTTCTGCTTCTTCGAGAGCACAAAAGCCAAAGCAAAAAGGCTATTTTTTTATTTTTCAAAACTTGAAAAAAAACTACTAAACGACGTTTCTTTTCATTTTGTCATAACTTTTGTTTAATTAATAAAACCAAAACAATAACCACCATCTAATGGCTTTTTTATTATTTATAAATTATTTATTTATTTTATACAAGAAAATTTTTAATATTAATTATATTTTCTATGCTAGCAAAAAAATAATAATATGCTATATAGATTATTTAATAAATTATCTCATAATAAATTAAATAATCATAAATAGGAAATATTACACTCGTAAGTGTGTGACTACATAGGTTCATCACTAAGTCATTAGTAATTAATCTAATTAATTATTAATCAAAGTTGGCGTCTAGTAACACTCCTCAACGATCGGATAGTGTGAAGTAACAACCTTACAAAGACAGAACCTTTTTTTAAGGATAATGTATTATTACCTTCCATCACTAAAACTCCAGATTATCCTAAGATATGGTTTAACTATCAAACCTTATTAGATAACCAACTATGTTACATGTCGATCAGTAATGATTGGTGAATGACTTATAAAACTGCTTTTTCTCTCATTCAATCGCCCTGACTAAGTTCTTGAAACAACCATTAAGATCAATGACAACATAGAGTTCAAATTCATTACCTAAAGTCGATAGATCCCATCTTAACTCACCACTGATCAGATAGGTACTTAATTACATCCAATGATCATTCAACTCGCATTTTTACACACTAGGTGTCCGACATCAAAATATAATAGGTGACCTATTGATTACTATGATAATCTCAGATCAAAGGAAAAAAATATACATTTAAATCCTTATAAGAATATCCTACTTGAAAGTTCATAGGTAATATTAATTATTGGGAATTCTCAGTTTGATCAGTTAAATGATCATATCTCCATATACATCATCTATATATATAACTTAGTAAATGAGATATACTAATATCTATCCAATAGATACTATTACATATATATTGGTCTAACCGGATCATTAAATTCCTTATTTGATGATCATATAATCAATAATATTTTAGATTAAATCTTAAAGACATGACTCTCATTATCATAATCTCCATTATGATGGAAAGTATATAAATTTAATCAAGGACTTATCGTATTATAATAAAAATAATAAACATAATATGATAATAAAATTATTTGGCATATTATTAATCAAAATTAATAATCACAAAACTAAAGTGCTCAATCTATTATATAACAATTCGGTCATGGAGATAATTCCAACAAGTTTATTATTTGCATGGATAAAACGTGTAATGAGCCTGAAATAAATCAACTTGGAACTTGTCAGAAAGAAGAGTTTAATAAGCTAAAATTAGGCAATTTCCCGTTCTTAACAATATCAAAGAACATTCATAAATAAGATAAAAAAAAATATGACACTTGGCGATCAGACTTGTAGGGAAAGAACTAGGCCTTAACGTCATTGCACCTCATGTTTTCCAACTCATGAAGTCGTAATAAAGTATAAATTGTAATTTGTGCTTTATTCTGAAATTTGTTTTCTTTTCCTGTCATTTTTTTCAAATTATTTTTGAAATTGACTCATCTCAATAACCATCACCGAACAAATATCTAACTTTGAATAATATCTTCAAAATGTATTAAAAAAACTTTACATCTGTTTCAAAGAGAGTTGGCAAGAGTGTTAACTTTCTTAGAGTTTAAGCCTATTTATAATAAGTTTTGAACATTTTAGTAATTTAATTAAAATTAAATTCTAATTTCAATTAAAATTTAGTTAGAGAAGTAAATTAGTCTAATTAAATAACAATTATGCCAAAATAAGGTCCAATATTTCATATTATTCCTTATTATTGAATATTTCATATTTAATCATAAAATTTCTTAAACTGTATAATCTAGTCTAACCATATTAAAACACTTTTCACACTTCAACTTATTCTTTGTGTGTGACATATTAGGTTTCAAATATTTTCGTAATGGACATAAATTATAACCATAAATCATATTTAGGATTACATAAAATAAGCTCCTTTAATTTATCTATAATTCTATAATTAAACAATTTATATTCATAGATAAAGAATGATGCCTAAAAATACACCTTGACCATCAAAATATCTAGGAATATTAAAATAGTTTTGACTAATCTTTCTGTACATAATTTTTAGTATAATTCAATTTTCATTATACAATCCTCCAATGAGACAAAATTTTAAGTATAATTTAATCATGTCATCATATAAGGTTCGAATGAGACATAGAGCATGGAACTAATGTCTACTCTATTTGAGTCCAATCATATTAATTCTTCACCATTACTAATTGAATCAATTAATGATATTTATAAATTATTTTCAAAGTTTCATTCCATGTTTGCCAAGGATTTCTCAAATCAATATTAAGCGAGAACAATAAAACATTCTCCCTAAATACTTTAGAGTAATTAATCATATATTGATAACTCAACTACCTTTATATAGCTCATGTTATATCCAATGACTACCCGACTAGGCTATCATTAAAATATGTCACAAGTAGTATCAAAATATAATGATCCCTATATGAGATAACTTTGGATATATCAAGTGAAAAGATTACTTACAATCATCTTAATGAGAATTTCCATAAACATATAAGTAATATTCCAATTTGAATTCTCATATAGGTTTAGTTTAATAAACATGTTCTCTAACAAGCATCCACACATTTGTATAAGTATTTTCATAGGTTATTCTATGAGATTGACTACTTCCATTATATGGAATATAATGTGTGCTAGTCTTTTTAAGTTCCGTTAATTTCCAGTCTTGATAGAACAATGACTAAAACAATTTAATGATAATATATAAATACAATATGAAGCTTATAATTATGATTTCATTATAAATTAATTTGCAACATACATTTATCTCATGGACTTTATCATATACATCTTAACATGTATAAGATAAAACCACCTTTAAATAATTAGGTCGCTAAACTACAACCAACTGATTCGATGTACGACATAAACTAACGATCTCCCACTTGCACTAAGTCAATTATTTAAGTATCTTATACTATATCTTCATATGATGATTATGCCACTAATGGGATAATGGTTTAGTGAGAGAATTCTAAAATATTTTCTATAGTAAGAACCTGTTTAGATCTTATAACTTTCATTTTAATTATCATCATAATTAAGAGAATTGCCTAAATACATAGTTGGATATTTGATGAGACCTTAGCTCCTTTCATATACCCAATGGCTCTAATGTTTTATAGTATATTACTATCTTAAACAATGCAAGGAACTATATCAAGTTTATTAAAGAACTTTTTGATCTAAATAATCATTTCCACTAAATGAAAAAGTTTTATGGCTTAATTAGCAACCATCGTTACATTGGAACCTTTCCAATCTCAAAATAATTTTTCTTTAAGTAAAATATTTCTTAATTATGATTTACTTTTAAAGTTAATATCCATATAACCTTAAAATAAAAGTCAACCCATATATGGAATAATATATATCTTTGATACTTCATATGTATCAAAATATCTCAGATACTAAACACTTTTAGCACACTATCTATGTATTTAGACCTAGAATATGCAAACAACCTCTAATCTATCTCTATTGGTCAAATTAAGTTTTACCTTTTCATATCAATACGAATTTTTCTTAGACAATTATATTTTTAAAATTGAAAATATGAATTATTGCTCTCTTTGTGAGCAATATATTTCTGCATACTCCCGTTGAAATGGATAATTATACTCCTACTAACTTTTTTATAGACATGATAAATTCATGACCATCTCCAAAAATACTTTTTAAATTCACCATGAAAGTAAATCTTTCAACATCTGTTAGTTTTTCAACTATAGATCAAATGTATCAACAAAGGTACTAGTTCTAATTGGATGTATTGTTTTAAAATAAAACTTTTCAAACTTAATCTTACTCCCATCACTTATCATAAGAACAATTCTCATATAATTGTTCATTGAAACAAACAATTTGTTTAATAGGTCTGTAAGATTATATCCAACCTTTTGGATATCTAATAACCTTTATTATCCAATTTAGTTATAAACTTATTAGATAACATATGCTTCAACTAAGCATCACATTCCAAAATTATTAACTTTGACTCTTTCAAAGTCTTAACATTCCGTATATGATATGAAATATTGTTATTTGGTTTAATTGGAATTATCGAAGGTAAGTTGTAATATAGGCTTAGTTATAAAAGAAATAAATATTAAATTATACAATTTTCTATATTTTATTTTAATTACATAAATTTATACTCTTATAGAATTTAGTTATAAAGGTGTTTTCTTTAGAATTTAAATCCTTATGAATATCCAATAAATTTAAATCTCATCACATTGATCTCATTGAAGTGCTTCAGCATTTTAATGTTTAATTTATACTTACATTTAAATATTTTAAAATTTTCAATCAATATTTGATTTAATACATGTAACTATATCATATGAAATCATTATAACATCTAATGAAATATATGCATCATCCTTTTATGAATTGTTATTCTATTTAATACATCACATATATAAATTTAACAATTCAATATCATCACCATCCTTTCACCAAAGGTTAATCTAGTTATTCTTCATCTGAACAAGTTTCATATAATTCATAATTAAAAAAGATACATATATCTTAGTGTTGAACTCTATGATTCTTATTATGTTGACTTAACCTATGTGGTATAAAAGGAGAGTATGGTTATCTAACTTTGTATTCTTACCACTTCTATTAAGAATAAATCTCTTTTGATCCAACATATACAAACTATTTGTATAAAAATGAATCAACTAATTTTACTTAACAATCTATTTCTTATCATATATTAACATTATAATAATGTTGAATCTAAGTTCGATATTAAATACTCATAAGTATGAACTACAAATATATATGATCTCTATCATATTTCTTACGTAAGAAAATTAGTGCAATCATTTCTTCTAATTATAGCTATTATCATTCTATAGCAAATGCCTTTGATTGAATTCCATATTTATGCTTTTACTCTAAATTGAGTGGAACAATTTTATCAATGTGCTATAAATTTTAGCTCTACTTAATGCAACTAATTGCATTATGTTATCTCGTTATTGGCATCCATCTTTCATGTCATCATTAAAGCTTATGAGACATTAATTAACTCAAAATGTCATCACTTTTTGTCATCTATATTATATTAAAACTTTATCGCTCAATCCTTAACAGGGATTAATAACAAAATTGCATAATAGACATAAAATTTTCAATTTAACTTTGAGAACTCTTAAACATAACCTATATCTAAGGAATTTGGTTCATTAATTTAATATCAACTATACTAAATAAAGTAAATTCCACTCAATACAAAATACAAATGTAAAAAATGCAAGTAATTGATTATGCACCATGACTATCAAATAAGATCAAAACTTTTATCATATATTTGGCTACTCCCACTTTTTTATTCAAAATAATAGCCTTTACTACTATTTGGAAAGATTACTCTAATCTCTCTAGTGGGCTAGGATTCCATTTAAATTTAGTTGACCTTTAGTCACTCAACAAATCAACTAAACTTAAATTAGGTAGATAACATTATTATCAATCACATCTCATATGACTCCTAAATCATTATGTGGCAACTCATACTAAAATATCTTATTATATTATTCCTAACCTTGTATCTAAATTCATATCATCATATGTCACTCATCCAAATTATAAAAATTTAGTTAAGTAGGAATTAATTTAAGATAAGACATCTTTAAGTTAAAGGGCCTTGAGTCACTTAGCCGACTTTACAATAAACATAACACTAATTTTATTCTTAAATAATGTAAGACAACAGTCACTTTTTAATTTGTATTTAATATCTTAATGAGAGATTTAATTTTTTAGTCTCATAAATCACAAAATTACATGTAATAATATCACATATATATATGTATGTGTATATGTATGTATGTATGTATGTATGTATGTATGTAAAATAAAATATACAACTTATGCACTCATCACCAAATTGTATGCATAAAATATCAAGCTTCGTTTGATTCTAATTATTGATTTTCATAATTTAAAATAATATTTTCAATTTTAATAATTCAATTAGATTAAACTTATTAATTCCTAAATAAATTAAATTCCTATTTCAAACAAAAATTTAATTCGATTTGAAAATTATTTTCAATTATCTTGACTCCTTTAATAAAATTAATTGAAAACAATTTTAGTAAATTGTATTTCTTACTTATTTTAATTTAGAAAATTCATTTTCAACATTTAACAATTTAGAAATTCTAATCTAATTATAAAATATTTTAATATAATTAGAAATTACTTTCCTTAATTTGAAAACTATTTTCTAATATTAAAAAACTATTTTCAAAATTAAATAAACACTTTTAGAACACTTAAAAGTCCTTTATATTATTTTACTATAGATTTGATTTGTTGATTAATTAGAAAATATTTTTAATAAATAAAAACTAATTTTCAAAATTATTAAACAAATCCCTTTTCACAATTAATAAATGAAAACAATTTTCAAATTTAATAAAATATATTTTTAATAAATCAAGAAACTTATTATTCATAAATAAAGAAACCATTTCTAAATAAATAAAAATAAATTTAATTTATTTAAATAAAATTAAAATAAATAAATTTAATTAAAAACACCTTTTAAATTACTTAAGAAAATTTTCCTAATTTTAAGAAGTCTAATTAATTAATTTCAATCTAATTAGGATATATTAATTTTAATTACAAAATAACTTTTCTAAAACTTTATTAGGAATTAATATAATTATAATCTTAATTAAATTAAGAAAATAATCACTTTAATTTTAGAATTGAATATTGAATTTAAAATTTTTAAATTATGTTTGAAACTTGGGTTAAATTAGGAACACTTTATTTTATACTTAAAATAATTTTGATTAGTTTTAAAATTACTTTAATTAAAAATCAAATTGTAGCACCCTACTCCTGTAAGACCCAAACTCGATATCGATGGATGATATCCGAGTTCGTGCCCCACGAGGGTGGCATGTTAGAACACTCAATTATTCAGAAATTGATATAATTTTTTTATTCACAATTACAATATGCAGAAATCGATACTCATATTGGGCCCACATTCATTCATAAACATTTTCAATTAACACAAAACCATCAACAAAATTTTCAAAATCCATTTAGGCCCTTTTACCAATGCAAAGCACTTGAGTCATTTCGGAATACCAATTTATACAAAAAGTTGCACAATATACAATTCAATACAAAATAGAGAAATGCAATGCAGACGCGAACTGATCTCGACCTCTATGCTTCACTTGAATATTGTAGGTATACTCCCGTTAGCCTAACGAGGTATTTTTCTGATCCTGAAAAATAATTGCTAATTTTGGGTGAGTTTTGCGAACTTAATGAATGACCATCATCAATAGCTCACCCAGTCACATAGCACATAATTCATAATATTTCATATCCAATACAATTTAATCATTCATATTATGCATATGCAGTGCACATGAGACCCACTTTCTATTGTTACTTTGTTGTGACCGAGTGCTTAACTGTCCCATGTAGGACTCATTGATAACTGTCCCATATAGGGCTCATTGATAACTGTCCCATATAGGGCTCATTAAACGTTGAGCCTGAGGCTCTAATTCACATTTTCACTCGAAACTCATTTTCACTCGTTGAGCTTTAAGCTCTGATCGGTGACTACTCTGGTCACAACTGCCATTATATTTCATGCATTTATGACATGAAATGCATCACTTATATTTGCATGCTCTTATTCAATCATATTCGCTTATCAACGGACCGTAGTCTGGCATTCAACGTATAGTTGAGAATTCAAACTTTCACTTGCATGCAATTACACATCGAAAACAACACTTCAATACACTTAGTTCATCCAATTCACATTCACAAAATCATTCAATAGTCAAACAATACAAGAATTCAAATAACAATCAATGAAGTGGGACCATCTCAGTCTACTCATAGTACCCTCCAGATTAGCATTTGTTTTCAAATTTTGGGAATGCCTGAATGCCGACACCTGACCTGCACAACACATTTATGCAAGACACACATTACACACTCATCAATAATTGCACATGCAAAAACATTTATTTATACACAATTGTATAAATGAATTATGTACAATGCATGCTCAATGACAATCCCAGGCATATGTTCTAGAACACATATTATGCTCATTCACATTTCATAGCTCACTTGTGTCTAATTGAACTTAGATTTACATTTCATTTGTACATAATCTTTCTAAATTCTCCTTTCAATCTTTACCCTTTGCATGTGTCTAGCTTATTCATAAGCTTACACCTCAAGAATACTTGGTTACTTTATATCATAACTCAATTTCTCGTCATCTCTTTTCTAACATCATATGATCGCAAAAATATCCAATTTTTCATCAAATAGGAATCCAATTGAAAATTCCATAATGCAAAATCACTAAAATTGATGCTAGAATACTTAAACCCAAGCATTTTCTAAACTCCATGAACTAAAATCCTTCAAAAAATCCAAAAGAATCAAAATTCTCTTACCTTGATTCTTCACCAAATGAAGAGATCCTTAGCTCAAATGGAAGCTCTTTTCTTCCTCTTCCTTTTTTTCTTCTTAAACAACCTCAAAATCTTTCTAAAGTCTAAGAAGAATTAAACCCTAGCTCAACTCTCTTCTTTTCTCTCAAACCACCAAACTATCTTTCTCTTTCTCTCTCATTTTCGTTGTTCTCTTCTTCTTATCCTCCCATTCACATTTTTCTTCTTCATTTATAAGTAAGACAACACTTTTTATTCCAATTATGCCTTTAATGATTGAGAATTGTCCCATTAGCCCTTCCATTTATGCCTTATGTCTTTCACATTTAAGTGTCTTGCCAAAAGCACCCTTGAATATTCTGACATAACATTTTATTCTAGAAGAATCTTTTCTATTGTTTTACGTTTTCAATGACACCAAAATCATTCAATTTAGGTCAGTGATTCGAAAGATACATTTCAAATATTTTTGGACTGCTCTTGTCCAAATCAGTATACTATACACAACTTCTATATGAAATTTAAACATCTTAGAAACTGAATTAGATTCTAATTTCTTCATACCATTTGTAGTTTCATGTCTCTATTTCTCCACAAATCAGAAATCATCTCATTTGGAGCTCTACCAATCAAAAAATCATCAAAATACTGAAGTATATTCAGTGGAATAACACCAGTTCATAGTATTTACAAACACACACACTGTACCCGTCCCACATTTTTCACTCAATATCTCTCACTTCATTTCATATGGCTATGATTTTTGGTGGAGATGTATAACAATGTCTTACGAGTCCAATGGTTCAATAATCAAGTCATTTGAGTGTCTAGAGAAGAAGTTATGGCCAAAAGAATCCAATCCGGTTTTATCCTCAATCAAATTGAACCTATCGTGTGACAATGGTATAACGTTCTCTAAAGATTTCTGATTTAGGTGTTCTTTAGATGGTTCCAAAGAGGACTTCAAAAGTTACAACTTTCATGAACACCTCAAAGACAAATTCCATCTTTTGAAGAATAAAAAATGGAATAGAAGATGTAAGATGAACAGTAACACAGAAGAAGTAAAACATAGAAGGAATGAAACACAAAAGAAACAAAACTCAGAAAAAGCAAAACACAGAAGGAACAAAACACAAAAGGAACAAAACTCAAAAGGAACAAAACACAGAAGGAACGAAACTCAGAAGGAGCAAAACACGGAAAAGAACGAAACACAGAAGAAACAAAACTTAGAAGGAGCAAAACAAAGAAGGAACAAAACAAAGAAGGAGCAAAACACAAAAGGAATGATACACAGAAAGAACAAAACTCAGGAGGAGCAAAAGATAGAAGGAACGAAATGTTAAGTCAAAGTGACTTTACTTAGATATAATTTTGATGTATAACAAAGAGAACAATTAAAGAAAAACAATACAGACAAAGCAGAAGCAGACATAGACGCAAATACATAGACGCAGACGCAGACGCATACGCAAAAGTAAAAGCAAACGCAGACACAGACGCAAATACATAGACGCAGATGCAGAAGTCAAAGCAGAAGCAGATGCAGACGCAGAAGTCAAAGAAGACGCAGACGCAGACCCAGAAGTCAAAGCAGACGCAGACGCAGACGCAAATACATAGACGCAAAAATATAGATGCAGAAGAGGAATTGAAAAGTAGACGCAAGAGTCAGTTCGGGTTAGTTACAGAACTCAACTGATTAACCGTTTCTTTTAAAGATTCAAGAAACAAGATTCAAGAAGCAAGAATCCAGAAACAAGAATCAAGAAGCAGTTGGAAACGAAGGCTATAAATACAAGTCGAAGTCGAAGATTGCAAAGTTAGCTAACAAATTATTTGAATTACATCTACGTGATCGTAAAAAGCATACTGTACAAATTAGTCATGAGTTATTCTTACTGTAACGAGTTTCAAACACTTTTTAGTGAGGAAGAAGTGCAGATAGCCTGCAGAGGCTAAGTGTGAAAGAATACTGATTGTAGAGACCTAAAGAGGCTCGTAAAGAATACTTGTAAAAGTTGAAGAGATAGTGAAATCTCATAAAGAACTCTGAGGACTAGACGTAACCCACGGTTTGGGGTGAACCAGGATAAATCGTTGTCTCAACTACTCTTACTCTATCTCTCTTTTAGATTCAAGTTTTACAATTACTTAACTTGTAAACAAAGTTTTGATTAATTACAATCTATCGGAACTTCTATAAAAAGAATTTTATTTCTAACAAACGATTTTTGAAAGAATTTATCAAAAAGGGGAATACACAATTCAACCCCCCCTTCTCGTGCATTCTTATATCGTTTTCTAATCAGTGTATTAACGTGTGATTCACTTCAATTGGTATCAAAGCCTGGTATCCAAGAATCACTGTAGCAAAGTGTGGATCAAAGATAATGGTAGATAGCATAGCATAGGCAGCTACATGTGCCTCCTCTAGGATCTCCCGTCTTAAATCATCTATATCAGGCACACACAGTCTCTGTCCCATCCATAACGTCCCATCTCTCAACTCAAACTCCGAATCAGTACCGGCCTGGACTCTCTCAATCAGTCTCACTAACACTGGGTCTTGATCCTGAGCTCTCCGGATCCTGTCATGTAACATCGGCCTCAGCCTCAGAGTAGCATCAGAGCTCCATCCGGACTCAAATCCATCTGTACATTAAGAGCTCTCAACTGAATCAGACTAGGTAACCTCGAAACTTGAACCTGAGCTGCACTGTCATGCGATCTCCTACTCAGTGCATCGGCCACCACATTGGCCTTCCCTAGATGATACTCAACCGTGCAGTCATAGTCCTTCAGTAACTCTATCCATCTCTCTGCATCTCAGTTGAGCTCTCTCGACTCAGCAGATACCTCGAACTCTTATGATCGGTGAAGATCTGGAACGCGTCTCCCATCTGAGATAATGTCTCCAGATCTTCAGAACAAAAACCACTGCGGCCAACTCTAAGTCATGTACCGGATAATTCACCTCGTGAGACCTCAACTGTCTCGAGGCATACGCTATAACTCTCCCATGATGCATCAATACACATCCCAATCCCTGATGCAAGGCATCACTGTAAACTACAAAGCCTCCAGTACCAGAAGGAATGCCTAACACCGATGCAGTAGTCAACCGATGTTTCAGCTCCTCAAAGCTCTTCTGGCACTCCTCAGACCATCTAAACGGCACATTCTTCCTCAATAGCTTCGTCAAAGGGGCGGAGATCAACAAAAACCCCTCGACGAACCTCTGGTAATATCCAGCCAATCCTAAGAAACTCCGCAACTCTGGCACACTCCTCGGAATCTCCCAACTCATAACTACCTCTATCTTGTGAGGATCCACCTAGATACCCTCACTGGACACCACGTGCCCCAGAAACACAATCTCATCAAGCCAGAATTCACACTTAGTGAATTTGGCGAACAACTGCCTCTCTCTCATGACCTGCAGAACAATCCTCAGGTGCTCAACATGCTCCTGTCTACTCCTCGAATAGACCAAAATATCGTCAATAAATACTATCACGAACCGATCCAGATAGGGCTGAAAAACTCTATTCATCAAAGCCATGAAGGCTGCCGGGGAATTAGTCAACCCAAACGGCATCACTAGGAACTCGAAATGCCCGTACCTACTCCGGAAAGCACTCTTAGGTACATCGGCCTCTGCAATCCTCAACTGATAATAATCTGACCTCAGATCCTATTTAGTGAACACCTGAGCTCCCTGCAACTGATCAAATAAATCGTCAATCCTAGGCAGTGGATACTTATTCTTCACTGTCACCCGATTCAACTGCCTATAATCAATACACAGTCTCAGCGTCCCGTTTTTCTTCTTCACAAATAGTACCGGAGCTCCCCATGGCGAAACACTCGGTCTAATGAACCCCTTATCCAGTAGCTCCTGCAACTGAGCCTTAAGCTCTCTCAGTTCCACCGGTGCCATCCTATACGGAGGGATCGATATAGGGTCATGCGGAATGAGATCAATCTCAAACTCTGTCTCCCGCTCTGGCGGCAATCCCGGTAACTCCTCGGGAAACACATCTGGGAATTCCCTGACTACGGGAACATCCTGCAATCTCGACTCGACTCTAGAATCCACTACATGAGCCAGATAGGCCTCACAGCCTCCCTACATCAATCTCAGGGCACTCAAGAAGGATATCATCCTCGCTGGCACTACCTGACTAACCCCTCGAAACACAGCTCTGGGCTGACCAGGAGACTTCAATACGACCTCCTTGGTATAACAGTCCATGATAGCCCTATGCGCAGTCAACCAGTCCATCCCCAATATCACATCAATCTCCCTCAGAGCCAAAACGATCAGATCGGCACTCAAAACTACTCGATCGATCTGAACCTGACACCCCATACAGACCTCTCCCAATACAGTCGTACTACCTAGAGGTGTACTCACCTCTAACCCATACTGTAACCTCTGCCTATCCCCATGCAGTCTACATGCTAAATGCGGTGCAATGAAAGAATGGGTGGATCCAGGATCCAACAATGCATATGCTTCAAAACCAGAAATCAGAAGCATACCCGCAACAACATCCGGGGAATCCTGGGCCTCCTATTTGAGTCATGGCATAGACCACAGCTGATGGCTGGCATGCGATGTTGGGTCCCTCTGACCTCACTGTGGACCCCTCTGCTCGGCCTCGGCCTCTCCATCCGGATCCACCTCCACGGCTCTGCTGCACCGTGGTATTACTGCCTGATCTTCCAGTCATAGTAAACTGGGCTCCCAAAGTCTCTAGGTAGTTCCTCACTAGGTGGTCCATCGAAGCACACCTAAAACAGGCTCCAGACAGCCATCGACACTCTCCACTGTGTCTCTTGCCACAATGCTCACATAAAGGAGCAGGCTGCCCTGAAACTTTGACACTGCCGCCACCACTAACAGTCTGTACAAATCTGCCCCTCTGCCTATGACCAGTCTGTCTAGCCCCTCCTGCAGATCTGAAGGGCCTACTCTGCCGCTTGCTATACCCTCTGCTAGCACTGCCCTGGCTGTCACTAGATCTCTTAATCCTGGTCCCCTGACCAGTCTCAGTCACACATTGCCTCAGTAGCTGCTCTATCCTAACTGCTGCAGCCCTCAGCTCAATAAAATTACCCATATCAGATCTAGCCAATAGGGTACAGATCTCCAGATTGAGTCCGCCCTCGAAACGCCGACACCTGTTAGCCTCAATAGCCACCAATGAAGAAGCATAGACCACTAACTCGTTGAACCGCACCTCGTTGTCGGCCACGGTCAACTGCCCCTGTCTCAGCTCTAAGAACTCTTGCAACTTCATTTCCAGATAGATCTTGGGCATGAAATTGTCCTTGAAGGCCCTTAGAAAATCATCCCATGTCAGTGTGCAGGGCCTGGTGGTACTGCCTGGGACAGTCTTCCACCACTGATATGCAGAACCCTGTAACAGAGAAACCGCATAGTCAAAACGCTCATCCGGTCGATCCATCGATCGAGGACTCTCTCGGTCCTCTCTAGCCATCCTCACCTCCGCAGGTCGGTGCCGCCATAGAAGTCAGCAGACCGCCATGCGATTGATCATATCTCCGTTACCGTCTCACAGGAACTCGAGGAGGTAACTCCTCTGAACGAGGCGCAGGAGACTCCCTACTAGCTCCTTCCGATTCCAGGTCAGCTGGTAACTCAACTCGATCTCCAAGGATGGATGACCTAAAATAGACAAGAAATTCCGATCAGTTCCACTATTCTTGCAGTGATTCGATTTAATTTCACTAATCCCAAAGATGCCAAACTATGCTCGATACCACTTAATGTAGCCCCTCACCTTAGGGTACACATCGGAAAACTCGAAGGTCGCAAACCACGTATCCCACGATAAAGGTGCACTACCAGAACATTTTCCCAATAATATCCACATGGCATCGCAATAATTAAAACCATAATATCAGAAATCAGTAACTTTTAAAAATCCAAAATAATCTTATCATAGCAGCAATTTCAATACAGTCATCCAAAAGCAGAATAGACAAGTCTATCAGTCCCCTAAACAAAACCAAAAAGGAAACTGATATAAGCATCTATCCTAAGTCATCCTCAAAAGTCCAACCCAGCTGACCGACCTGTATGCCATCGCTTCTCTTGCCAGCATGCTCGCACGGCAGGAAAAGACTATCTCCGGAGCTAGGGGTCTACTCTATCGATCCTGAAAAATTACATGTAATTTTGGGTGAGTTTGCGAACTCAATGAGAAACCATCATCGATGGTTCACTCAAATCATGCATTACGCAAATTGCGTACAGCACGGCACAGTAATATTCAATTAACATTATTATATAACAATTCACAGTAGTCTATATCAGTTTGCGGTATCAAATAGCAATTTACAATAGTATATAACTGTGTACAATATCATATCACAATTTACAGTAAATCATGAAACAGTTTACAGTAGCATGTAACAATTTTCAATCTCTCATGTCATCACACAATTCAGTAAGTTTACAATTCAATCAGTCATGTGTATACAATGCATATGAGACTCTTTTCCAGTTATTCAGTGTTGTTCCCAAGTGCTCAGTCAATGTTCAGTGGGGGACGCGTCAAGGATTTCTCCCCTCGGGCTCGAGGCCCGGTCGATCTGATGTTCGAGCTCGAGGCTCTTTTCAGTGATAATAGCAACTTGGGTCACATTCCATTATCTGATCATGCATTTATGCATGCAATGCGATGTTCGATAATTGGTGTTGATAATCTACGATTATGCGGCTATAAAAGCCCAGTATTACATTCCTCAGTATCATACAGTAATCCAATTCAATACAGTAGTCCAATCCCATACAGTAGAAACATGTCATTCGATCATGTACATTTCAGTAATCATGCAATTTCACATTGGCAAGTAATTCACATTGAGCATTTAGACAGTCAGGAATTTGAGAAACCAACTAGGTTACTCACCTGTAACTTCCGAGCTACTTCCTGGAAGTCCCAGCAACGTCCGTAGAATGACGATCCAACGGCGCCTCTATAACAGTAAAATACAGTCCCATTACTAGATGCTCAATGAAACAATTCAGTAATGCATATGTCTCAGTGGAGTTATGTATAATGCATGCTCACGATTTTCCCGGCGCTAAAACCCGATTTAGAACTCTTAGGCCCAATTTATCTCTTCTCTTAATTGATCGACAATAATTGATCCAATCCTAAAATTCAATTCAATTTTCTCAATTCGTACTTCCTATAACAGTTCCCTATTCATTGGATCAAAACATCCATTAAAAACCTCAATTAAAACTCCAATTGTCTCAATTCAATATTCAAGTCGCACTATGAACCATAATTGACCTTAATCTCAATAAATCAATACCACTTAAATTAAATTCTAACTCTCATAATTATCCTCAATTGTAGACCTCTTTCTCTAGATCATAAGGAATCGAGAATCACCCCAATCGGAGGTCTATACCATAAGTTATGCTTGATAATTAAAATCAATCCAATCAGCAGGTCCCTTCCAGCGGCGTGAGAATTGCTACATGCGGTAACAACTCTCATCCCTTCATGACGCCCATTATCGTCGCCTGCTTGCGGCGCGTATACTTTTTTTCCGCCATGGCGGCGAAGCTCGCATTTCCTCGTCGCGACGTGCCCTTTTTCAGACGCCACGACGTGTGGCCAAACTTCTTCTTCCCCAATCGTTTTTTCGCCATTTTCTCTTTCTAAACCCACCATTAAACACTCTCAACTACTCAAATCCACTATAATAAATGCCATAAATGCCTTAAAAACTATCAATAACAACATTAAAACCATTAAAACTTACCAATCAAGCTCAAATCTACAGATCCCTCAAAATCCACCGGAAACCCTAAAATCTTGCAATCAACGATAACTCCACTCTAAAGCCTCTCAATCCTTCATCAATAACATTAAACAAGTTAGCCTAGCATACTAGGAGGGAACCATAAGGGAAGAATCAAAGGATCTCACCGTTGGAAGAAAATCGAAGTCACCGTAGAGGGAAAGAGGAATTCGACAATGCCTTAGAAAATTTTCCCCCAAATTCAAACCTATCTATTTATAGATCTAAGTCTCCAATTCAGTCCAAATTTCAGTCTCTAAATTTCAATGGCTCAACATATTTATTTCCTATCAACAAAATTCTAATTTTTTCATTGCCATTGGACAGTTCTTTCAGTAATATACAGTCAATCTGTCAGTCACCCAAATATTTCCGATCCGGGCATTTTCTCCCGAATTTCCCAAAAATCTCCTATAAACCACTATAAATTACCAATTACACTAAAACTATCCCAAATCAGTTATTTGAACCCAATTATTCCTAATTTCTCATTTAATCCCAATCCAGTCAGTCTAGTCAGTTCATACTCATAATTAAGTACCAGAAAATCATGAATGCATGTTCCTATGAATAAATGCATATGCAGTAAACTGTTCCTCTATAATTAGAGGCCAGTAACATGCTCAATCAGTGAATGCAATGAAACCTATCAGTCTGACCCAATATTACCATAATACCCTTGCTAACAGTAACGGGATGTTACACATGTTGACCTTTGAGACGTGATGGAGAATGGACCTTATACTCTAGTAGATGAAGATGGGAATTCTATTCGATGAATCGAATGGACGACTGACCAAAAGGCGAGGATACAGTTGAACTCAAAAGCGAAGTTCTTCTTGAACTGTGCCATAAGCAGGAGCAAGTATGACAAAGTCCATAGATGCGACACCGCGAAGGAGATGTGGGACACATTGTCCATTGCTCACGAAGGCACAAGCCAAGTTAAAGAATCGAAGATAAGCATTCTTGTGTACCAGTACGAGCTTTTCAGGATGAAAGATGAAGAATCTATTGATCAAATATTTGGAAGATTTCAAACAATTGTCAATGGATTAAAAGCTCTTGAAAGAACATACAACAATCAAGATCATGTTCGAAAGATCTTAAGAAATCTTCCAAAGAGGTGGAGACCTAAAGTCACAGCGGTGCAGGAAGCCAAAGATTTGAGCGTGCTAAAGCTTGACGAGTTGCTGGGATCCTTGAAGATTCATGAAGTTGAACTTGATGCTGAAGACAAGCCCAGACGGGACAAGTCGATAGCGCTGAAGGCCAGAAAAAAGAATCATAAGACTCAAAGAAGGAGGAAGTCATCAAAAGCATTAAAGATTGAAGAATCAAAGAATGATGACTCCGACCAATCAGCACAAGAGTCAAGTGATGAAGATGACGAATTATCTTTCATCTATAGAAAGATAAGACGCATGTAGAAGAAGAAGTCCAATGGAAATCAGACCTTCAAGAAAAATGGCAAAGATGAAGCTAAAACAGAGAAGTCATCTGTTATCTGCTACGAGTGCAATCAGCCTGGACACTACAAGTCCGAATGTCCTACTCTAAAGAAGAAACCAAAGAAGAGTAGAGAAGTGAAGAAAAACATGATGGCAACGTGGGAGGACCTAGATTCATCGAGAATCGATATCTGAGTTCCGAAGTCGTGCGAACATGCAAACATCTCACCGTGGCGAAGAAGAAAGTGATGAGGAGGTACAATCTGATTACGATAACTTGCATGATGCCTACTCAGTTGTTAGAAGATTCTCATGCTATTCTAAAACAGTACAAACTGTTAAAGAAAAAGTATGTAGAAAATATTAGACATACGAAAGTAATAGAGAGAAAAAATATCTGTCTAAAGAAGCAATTAGAGGAGAAAAAGAAAGTCGTAGATAAATCAGAAGAGATCAATCAGCTGAAACTGAGAATTAAGAATCTGTCAGCTGATTTAGCTACTTTCACCGAGAGCACAAAGAAAATGAATGAGATGCTTGGAAAATGTAGACATCCGAGTGATAAAACCGGATTAGGGTTTACAAGTAATAAGACTCATCCTCATAAGAACCCTTACTCTCAAAAGAGAAAATATAATAAATCTCATGATAATCAACGATCTAGGAACATGCATCTAAGAAGTCATCATGTGCATATTACTAACCATAAAGGACCCAAGAAAATATGGGTACCAAAACATAAAATAGTTTCTCCTGTAGATATCCTTCCTTGGAAGATGCAGCAAGCACCATTGGTATTTAGACAGTGGATGCTCGCGACATATGACGGGAAGAAGGTCTATGTTCCTAGACCTTCAGTATAAGAAGGGAGGATCGGTAACTTTCGGAGACAACCAGCAGGGCAAGATTATTGGAATCGGTAAGATAGGTAAAGATTCCTTTGCATGCGTAAATAATGTACTGTTTGTTGATGGTCTGAAACATAACTTGATCAGTGTCAGTCAATTGTGTGATTCTGATTTCACAGTCACATTCAATCAAAATCTTTGTGAAGTTAGAAACAAAGATGGGTCTATACTTTTTTCTGCCAAGAGAAGAAATAATCTTTACAAAATTAATTTAGAAGATTTTCAAAGTCAAAATGTTTCATGTTTTCTATCTTCCGAAGAAGAAAGACTAGTCTGGCATAAAAAGCTAGGTCATGTCTCTTTTAAACACATTTCAAAGTTGGCAAAACATGATTTGGTAAGAGGATTATCAAAAATAAGTTTTGACAAAGAGTTTTTTTTTGAAAATTGTTTGAATGGAAAAAAAGTTAAAACTTCATTTTCTTCTAAAAATTTTGTAACATCATCTAGACCTTTAGAGTTGTTACATATGGATTTATTTGTTCCAACAAGGACAATAAGTCTTGGCAGAAAGAAATATGGACTTGTTATTGTTGATGACTTTACTCGATTTTGTTGGATATTATTTTTATTACACAAAGATGAATCTTTTAAGTTTTTTAGGACTTTATCCAGAAAGTTACATAATGAAAAAGGAATGTCTATAGCCAGTATCAGGAGTGACCATGGTGGAGAGTTTGAGAATGAGAAGTTGAGTATTCTCGTGATGAGAATGGAATTTTCCACAATTTCTGCTCCCTGGACTCCTGATAGAATGGAGTTGTTGAAAGGAAGAGCAGGCGATTCAAGAAATGGCTAGGACCATGCTTTGTGAGATGAATCTTCTAAGTACTTCAGGCGGAAGGCGTGAATACAAGATGCTATATTCGAATAGAATTACATTGCGACCCATATTCAAGAAGACTCCTACGAGTTATGGAATGGAAGAAGACCAAGCATATCTTACTTTCATCCATTTGGGTGCAAATGCTCTATTCTGAATACAAAGGAGCTGTTGGATAAATTTGATTCAAAGACCTATCCAGGAATCTTCCTAGGCTACTCATCATCATCTAAGGCATTTCGGGTGTACAACCTTATTTCAAAGACAGTTAAGGAGACCATCCATGTCAAGTTTGATGATAGTTCCCAACCCCATAAGGAAGATGACATGGAGAATGAAGGTCCTTCAAAGAACTTAGATGACACAACAGAAACTCCAACACCAGGTACCCAAGTAGACAAAGAAAAGATATTCGAAGCTGTTAGGCGAAAAGAGATCGAAATATAAAAGTTCTCATCCAGAAGAGTTAATTATCGGAGAGACCTCAGAAGGAGTTAGGACAAGGTCCAGATTCAGAAGAGAAGCTAATGTGGCTTTTATCTCTGAAATAGAGCCTAAGAAGGTTGACGAAGCTTGGATGTTAGCCATGCAAGAGGAGCTGAATCAATTTACTAGGAATAATGATTGATCCTTAGTTCCGAAACCCTCTAAGAAATCCATCATAGGAACCAGATAGGTCTTTAAGAATAAGTTAGACGAATCAGGAAGAGTAAGTCGAAATAAGGCTAGATTAGTAGCACAAGGCTATAATCAGCAAGAAGGAATCGATTATATTGAGACATATGCTCCAGTAGCAAGACTTGAAGCCATTAGGATATTGCTGGCATATGCGGTCTGTCATAATATAAAGTTGTTTCAGATGGATGTGAAGAGTGCCTTTCTGAATGGTTTTATAGACGAAGAGGTGTATGTCAAGCAACCACCTGGTTTCGAGGATGTTAAGAATCCAGACCGTGTCTATAGACTTCATAAAGCCTTATACGGCCTGAAGCAAGCTCCTAGAGCTTGGTATGATCGTCTGAGTACTTTTCTCTTAGAGAATGGTTTTAGTAGAGGACAAGTTGATAAGACGCTCTTTAGGAAGATTTTTTAGAATGAATTCATTATAGTTCAGATCTATGTTGATGATATTATTTTTGGTGCTACTTCAAAGAAATTATGCATGAAGTTTGAGAGTCTAATGAAAAATGAATTTGAAATGAGCATGATGGGTGAATTGAAGTTCTTTCTTGGGTTGCAAGTTAAGCAAACCGTAGAGAAAATCTTTATTCATCAACAAAAATATGTGAAAGAATTGTTGAATAAGTTTGATATGCAAAATGTGGAATCAATGACTACTCCGATGCTTCCTTCAAACCTTTTGTCAAAAGATGAAAATGGTAAGAAGGTGGATCAAACCCTGTATAGAGGGATGATCAGTTCTTTCTTGTATCTTCTGACAAGTAGACTGATATATTGTTCGGTGTATGCTTGTGTGCAAGGTTTCAGGCTGATCCTAGAGAGTCTCATTATATTGTTGTTAAGAGGATTATGAGATATCTAGTAGGTACTACTGATCTTTGCTTAATGTTTGAGAAAGGTAAAGATTTCAGGTTAATCGAATATTGCGACGCGGACTATGCCGGAGATAGAATCGAAAGGAAGAGCACAAGTGGAGGATGTCACTTTCTTGGCTCAAACTTGGTTTCATGGTCAAGCAAGAGATAAAGCTCAGTCGCTCTATCAACTGCCAAAGCAGAGTATATGTCTGCCGCAAGCTGTTGTTCACAAACGTTTTGGATGAAATATCAACTTGAAGACTATTCAGTTCGAGAAGAAGAGGTTCCAACCTATTGTGACAACACCAATGCAATCAATCTGTCAAAGAATCTGATTCAACATTCGAGAGTGAAACACATCGAAGTCAGACATCACTTCCTGAGAGACTATGTTCAAAGGAAGGTGGTTAAACTACTGTTCATCGAAACAGAGTATCAGTGGGCAGACATCTTCACCAAACCATTGAGAGAAGAACAATTCCAAAAGATTAGACGCAACCTTAACATGGTTATGTTAAGCGAACAGTCAGACTAAAGGAACGTCAAAATTAACGGCATTAGAAACTGTGATTTACAGCTGGTAACTTCTCTAACAAGGAAGTTTTAGAGGGAAACGTTTCACGATCTTTAGAATCCTGATGATTCTAGGGCACGCGTGACAAGGCCCTTCAAGTAGCCTGAAGTTGAAATCATTGCGGTTACTCTCATCTATTGACGGTTCATCTTGCTTTCCAAATCCTCTAAATCATCCTACCAGAGAAGAAAAGCTTACCAGAGTTAGTTTTCGTTTTGAAACAATGGAGCCAGCTATGATTTTCGAAAGACATACGGATTTCAAGTCGCTAAGGAAGGATGGTATGGACGTAGAACCTGAGATTGTAAGAGCTGGTTGGAGGAATTTCTTCCAAGTACGAGAACCAGTGTATACCAATGAGGTATTCGACTTTTGGAAGAATGCTCAACTTATAGACAACACTATTGTATCTTCAGTAGACGATATATCTGTTGTCGTGACAAAGGAGCTGATAAGGATGGTGACCGATTGTCCATCGGTTGGTAAGAATCTGTCAACCAAGGCTAAATGGTTGACAATGGTCAACATGAAGGAAGAAGATGTTAGCAAACAGCTGTATGGAGTGAATGACCCTTCGGAGAGGAAGACTTCAAGTCTGGTCCTGAAAGCTAGGGTTCTTCATGCGATTCTTCATGCCTAAGGTTCTTCAAGGCATTTGGTGACCACCCTGGATGAACAATGTTTGTTCTACCTGATGAATCGCAATCCTATTGACTTACCCTTCTTAATCTTTCATTATATGATTAAGGGGATGAAGGATACAAATAGTTATCCTTACGACATGCTTCTTACAAGGATTTTTAAGGAATCCGGAGTCCTTCTACACAAAGGAAATATAAGGATTGTACCTGTAAAGAGTACTATTGACTCAATCACTATACGGCGAATGGGTCTAAGGATAGTGATTAAAGAAGAAGCAGACTCCTCAAGGAGAACAAGAACTGAGGGGGAGCATGTATCGAAGAAGACTCCCACTTCAAGATCTCAATCCCAAGTAAGTAGGAGATCGCCTGCAGATGAAATAAGGAGAATGACCGGAAGACCGTTGATAAAACAGGCGAGTCCTAGAGGTGGAGTGAACCTAGTTCGGAGGACATATGAAGGCACGATAAAAAGGAAAGGAGAAACGCTTTTGGGTGAAATTACAAAGAAGGCAAAGAGATCACCGAGGATTCGGACTCTGAGGCAACAAGAAGAAAAGAGAGCCAGAGAGCAGAGTGAAGCAGAAGGTTGTCAATCTCGCACACCCAAAGCAACAAGGTCTCTAGTCTCTATTATAGAAGAAGATACAGCCAAACAAGCTAAATAGACTGAGTGGAAGATAAAATCAGAATCTGAAAAGGAAAAATCTCAAGTGCAGAAATCTTCAAGATTGATTGAAGTAGAAGATAAGACTAAGAAGATTAGTCGGAAGAAGACTGTGTCCACTGTTGGGGAGGTTAGTCAGAAGAAAGAAACATTCAATGCGGCTCAAAAAGAAAAAGAAATTGAGCATAACAGAGTTCAGGAAATTCCCACTGCTCAACAGGAGGAACCAGAGGAGATAAGCCTGGTTCAGGAAAATCCTATTGAAGCAGAACCAGAGGCAGAAGCAGAACCAAACTTGGTTCAGGTACCATAGGAGGAAAATGATGAACCTGATCTGATCATATTCAATTATTTCAAAATTTTGAGAAAAAACAAATTGAAGGTCAGAATGGTTGAAGTTGTTACCAGGAAGATGACTGCGATCGCCATATGTAGTCAACCAATGAAGAAGATAGTGGCTGTCGTAAAACCTATTTTGATAAATAGTGACACATGGGATTTACTAAAAGAAGATGAAAAGATTTTCTAAGATTTCTTTAGGGATGCTGCTACGAAGCCATACCCTACAAATCTATCCAACAAACCATGTACCATTTATCCGATCACAGAGAAGACAGAAATAAAGGTTGTACCGGATATTCAGCCAAGATATCTTTTGGATTTGAATAAGGGAAATTCGAAGTTATTTCCTGAAGAAGAAGTTAGTGATGATCTGTCCGCAGATCAAATTGAAGAAGAAGTGCGAAAAATTGATGCAGCATGCGCTTCTAAGGAGAATCCAGATGGAGCTGGTTGCAGTTTCACAAATAAAAATGAAGACTGTCCAGTAGGGGGAAGATTGCTAATAGGGACGTTTATTGAATCACTTGTCTAGATAGTTTTGCGTATTAGACCCTTATCTAACACTCTGTCTATACAAACTGATGGCATACCCTTGCAAGGAAGACAGTTGCTTATGCTACCTGCCCCGTTTGATTTAGATCTTCCTGAATCTAATACATTCATTCGTCCACCAACTATTGAGATTAATGAAGAGTACATTCCATCCTCAGATGCATGCACTACAACAATTACGTTCTCATCACCCTCGGAAGATAATGATCAACCCTCCTTATCGGTTGACTCTCAAAAAGAAATCAGTCATCCACGTGGTGAAGTCAACGAGATAAAGGAGATGATGAATGAGATTAAGAAGATGATGGCAGAATTGATGAAGAGTCATCGTCGATGATCATTTTCGACCATAAAAAATTGGGGGAGAAAAGAATGGAAGGCAACATAAGAAAATGGAGAAGAGAATGGAAGGTATCTGAAGAAAATGGACTCAAAAGGTATGAATAAAGCAAATGAAGAAAAGAAAGGAAGAAGTTAAAGAAGAGTTCTGAAGATAAGTTTTTTATTTCTTTTAAGAACATTGTATTTTTGTTTTCTTTTTTGTATATAATTTGTTATCATCAAAAAGGGGGAGATTGTTAAGTCAAAGTGACTTTACTTAGATATAATTTTGATGTATAACAAAGAGAACAATTAAAGAAAAACAATACAGGCAAAGCAGAAGCAGACGCAGACGCAAATACATAGACGCAGACGCAGACGCAGACGCAAAAGTAAAAGCAGACGCAGACGCAAATACATAGACGCAGACGCAGAAGTCAAAGCAGAAACAGACGCAGATGCAAATACATAGACGCAGACGCAGAAGTCAAAGCAGACGCAGACGCAGACGCAAAAATACAGACGCAAAGTAAGAGAAACAGACGCAGAAGAGGAATTGAAAAGCAAACGCAAGAGTCAGTCCGGGTTAGTTACAGAACTTGACTGATTAACCGTTTCTTTTAAAGATTCAAGAAACAAGAATCAAGAAGCAAGAATACAGAAACAAGAATCAAGAAGCAGTTGGAGATGAAGGCTATAAATTAAAGTCAAAGTCGAAGATTGCAAAGTTAGCTGAAAAATTATCTGAATTACATCTACGTGATCGTAAAAAGCATACTGTGCAAATTAGCCGTGAGCTATTCTTATTGTAAAGAGTTTCAAACACTTTTTAGTGAGGAAGAAGTGCAGATAGCCTGCAGAGGCTAAATGTGAAAGAATACTGATTGTAGAGACCTGAAGAGGCTCGTAAAGAATACTTGTAAAAGTTGAAGAGATAGTGAAATCTCATAAAGAACTCTGAGGACTGGACGTAACCCACAGTTTGGGATGAACCAGGATAAATCGTTGTGTCAACTACTCTTACTATATCTCTCTTTTAGATTCAAGTTTTATTATTACTTAACTCGTAAACAAAGTTTTGATTAATTACAATCTATCGGAAGTTCTGTAAAAAGAATTTTATTTCTAACAAACGATTTTTGAAAGAATTTATCAAAAAGGGGAATAGAAGGAAAAAAACTCAAAAGGAGCAAAACACATAAGTAACAAAACTCAGAAGGAGTAAAACACAGAATATGTTTTACAATTAACATAACTTTCGACTCCAATGTCCAAAATTCTCATGCTATATACTGTTGAAAAGATAACAGAAACAACTCTCAAGAAGGAAACTTTGTCAAAATCTATGTAGATCAATCACAAATTTTCCTTTAAAGTCCGAAGATGAATTTTACATTCATCCACCAATGTACTTCACTCAGTTCTCAATTCATGAAAAATTTTGAGACTCTTAGAGACATAATTAAAATTCAATATCTTCATAAGAAATGTAGCCATATATTTCTAGATTAATCCAAACAAAGAATCTTCTCATTTGGATAACTAGAGAAAAAGTTATGGCTAACAGACCAAAGCACACTTAGTGAACATTTTCCAAATCAACCACCACTTTTGTTTCCTAATCTTTCATTATCACAACTCATAACAAGATCACTCTTTCAACTATCTCTACTTCTCATTTTCAATAAAATCACATTTAAAAACAATCATACCTGGAATTTGTCAATGAATGCATGTACACTTATTTTTGTATGTGCAAAGATTCAAATTCACATACACGTATGTTGACATACTGCTGGGCATGAAATGCAAAAAAATTTCTCCTAACTCTCACGTTGCTATTCTCTCCATTTGAAGTCTGGGTTCTAACCCTTAATATGGGGATGGGATATTACAATTATCCCCCTTAATAAATTTCATCCCCAAAATTCTCATCTGATTGATCGATACAATAGAGGTATTAATTCCTCATATGCTTCTCCATTTCCCATATACTTCCTCACTCAAATACTCTCTTCCAAATGACCACAGCTGATAACTCAATAGGTCCTTCAATCACTGATTCAGCTATCACACTATCTTGACTATTTCATCAATATATTTCAGATTACTCACTAACTTTTACTTCATATGTTGTCAATCTATCTCTGTTGACCATACCATTATTTCTTAACCTATTCACATATCACATATTATGAATCTAAAACCTCTTTCACCATTAACACTAACTCATAATAATTTTCATACATACCAATTCATAATAGCTTAACTTATCATTTCTCCAAATCTGAGCACGCCTTGCCAAGGGGTACTCACAAAAACACTTCATTTCTCCTTTGAAAATTCACTTCTCTTCAGTGTTAATACATTCAACTCTTATGTCCATTTCACTATATTCCCTAAATCTAGTGTTGATCCACCTACCTCATTTATCTTTCATGAGTCACTTTACTCTTATTTCAGATTCATCTCACTTAATAACAGTATCTCACATTTATTATGGCCTTATATCATTTTAGGCCCTCTTTATCTCAATATAAGGGTGAATGACCACCTTTCTGTCATACAATGCCCCATACCGCATTCTAATGATGCCACAATGGTCACAATTGTAATGCCTGCAATCAATTTGAATTATACCTCAATCTCATCTTCCTATGAACTCAAAAATATAAGCTTCAAGCGTATTTCCAATAGTTAAAACTGTTGGTGGTTCAAACATTCAACCACTTGTTTCTACATCCTTAGCAGCTAAAATACAATCTTAGCGTATTCCTACTAGGATGTCTAGCTTAGGTTGTTACTTAGGCTTCTCTAACACTTTCTTTGCTCAATCATCTTTGTCAGGTACACATACTTTTTATTTCGATCACCACATATCATTCTTCCTATTTCACTCGAAAGTTCATATTCGTTTTCAATTCTTCTATGGGATTCACAATTCTGAATCCTTAGCTTTTAAGTTTTCTTACTTCTTTCCAGTAGAATTGATATTAAATTTCAATGCAGCTAGTAACACTTCATTTTGCCCCATATTCCACTCAACATTTTGTGCTCTTCATTGCATTAGATTTGGTAACCTCAATATCTGACTTTGCACTATTTCATTATAGAATTGTCTGTTCAATATGTCATATTACACACCACCTTTACTAGTATAGAACTCATTTGTACATTCCAAAAATGACTTTGTACATCTAATGTCTCCAAGACCTCAAAGCGATTTCTATTATAGCAATTCTAAACCATGTATCAAAATCAACTCATAAGACCTTAATTGTCTTTATGCATACAAAAACCACTTTATACTATTACAACAGATTGTATCTTAATCTCTAATGTAGAACTTCATTATATACTGTGTAATCTCCAAATCCAAATGATATTATTATCATCAGTGTCATTTTTAGTCTCCCACTTGACCTCTTGTCTCTAATGATTTTCTCTTTTCATTTGATTTCCTTTAATTCATATCAACTTATTCAAATACCTATTTAATCGTACTAGTTCCTCCACACATTTTTAATTTATTTGAAAACTTCACTTTACGTGTTGGTATCACTTCCTCATATTCAATTTGGATCTCCCAAACATAGTTACATCACATATAATGGGACCTCTATTCTCCTCACATTTGCAATAGTATCACCTCGAATTTGACATCCACTCACAGAGTTGGATACTTTACATCAAACAAAATGCATACATTCTCAGTAGCATATTCCACTTCTTATGTCTGAGTCTCCACTTGGGATATGATTCCATTATTCACTTTTGGTTTATTACATATTCATTTCTGATTTGATTCTTCAATGACCACTCATAAACTGAATCGTCTGATCAAATTAACCCAATTTACGAAAATTCTTCTTTGAAAGAAGATTTCTTGCTACGATTATCGATACTATTCATGAAATCCTTATCAATCAACTATTTTTCATAATTACTTATGAGTCATTCTTAGTACCTCAAGAAGATCAATTTCAACTATTCATAATCTCTCAATAGGATCAATTTATTCCATAACTTACATGATCGGGACATCCCTTGTAATGAGGCTCTATGAGGCACTAAACAATTTCATTTACTCTAATACCTTGGCATATATCACCACAATCATTTCATCTTATCTAGAGACGTATTTATGTCGATTCACGAATTAGTGGCTTAGACTAAGGATACTTTAATCCCATTCAATTCTAGATATCTCTTCTCCTTTTTTGTGCCAGTCCTCAATCGTGGGGATTATGCCATAATCGTTTCCTTCTTCTTTTTCCTCAAATTC
Source organism: Erythroxylum novogranatense (assembly GCA_029891385.1). Classification (NCBI taxonomy): domain Eukaryota; kingdom Viridiplantae; phylum Streptophyta; class Magnoliopsida; order Malpighiales; family Erythroxylaceae; genus Erythroxylum; species Erythroxylum novogranatense. The sequence goes on along the minus strand of CM057225.1, from coordinate 31,153,476 downwards.
ATCGCATATGATAACATCATTAACAATCTCAATTCCTTCCCAATCAATCACTACAAGTACTCTCACGTCTTACTCTAACTCATCTTGGACTTTGAACTATAAGAACTATAATTAGCACTTATTCAATAAATCACCGATTGCTTCCTATATCATTTCCATGCATATTATACCCATATGCTTGATATTTTCAATTGTAATGGTGATCCCACTATTAGTTGTGCACTCACAGTGGCAAATCAACCTAACTCAACAATTTTTTCATATATCGCTCATCATCTCATCTTCTAATTGTCATTTATTTCATCTCACACATCTATATTCTCAATCAATTTATAATGGTAGGGGCATAACCCATATGAACCTTAAATCTCCATTCCACATATATATTATCATGCTGAACCATAAACTCTTATATCAGTAATCACACAACCATTCTAAGTCCAAGTTCAACATTTTAAAGTCATATCAACTTGGCTTATACACTTTAATCTCATCATTTCTACTTGCATCCTTATATATATATATATTCAAACAATCCTTGACAGTGTATTCACATTTATATCACCTTCGAGGACATATCACCAGAACGTAATATCAATTTCATACTTAATGGTACATCTACTGATACAAATATACTGAATATTTTTCTGTTATATCTAACCATATACTATTTCTTATTTTTAGCTGTCCTTCAACTTTCCTCTTCTCTCATTCTTACCCAAAATTGTAACATCTCATCACCAATGAGAAGGGTAATTTGGTCATTTGGGACGGGTTAGGCGAGTGTAAATAACTCTCAACATGAACATGCATCATATAGCCTCTATAATTATATGAATGGTAATTTTTACACTTGCACATGATTGTATATGCATTCATGACATTTCCCGGCATATGGGTCTAAATGTAATTTTGTGTGATTGATATGATAATTGTGTTTGAAAAATTAAATTGGAGTGAGTTATGTGTGTTTTACATTTTTAGGGAATTTCAGGAATTTTTTTAGAAATTTTCGGAGAGAATTTTTGGACCGAAAAAATTGCGAAGTGGCGGACTGATTTGCACTTGTTTATTCCTGGTTCCGGACCAAAGGTGTCCGATGTATTAGGAGATTATGACATAGAAGTGCTATATGTGATTTGGAATGTGATTAATTGTGAATTACTTGTGTGAATGTGGTAATTTGGGACCGAATATGATGTGGGCTTTGCTTTATATTGCCATGTGCATTCCATGCATAATGCATGATCAGTAATTGGCAGTTATGACCGGAGCAGCCACCAAGAGCTTAAAACTCAACATATTTGGGCTTCGAGCCCACAGTGCTTCAGAGCCTCAGGCTCAACAAATAATGCGCCCTTATTGGGATAGTTTAGGCGCTTGGTTACAACAACATAATAAATTGGAAAAAGGGTCACATATGCATTACATATACATTTGACTAAAGATCTGTGATTTGAGTGAAAAGCCAAAGGTTTTGTGTTCATGTAAATAATCATGTGGTACATAGGAATGAGTTATTATGTTATACTGTGATTTGTTTGACTATGCATGAATTGGGTGAACCATCGATGATGGTTCCTCACTGAGTTCGCAAACTCACCCAAAATTGCAAATTATTTTTCAAGACCGAGAGAGTAGACTCCTAGCTCCAGAGAGAGACTTTTCCTGCCGTGTAGATCGTGTTGACAAGAGAAGTCATGGCTCACAGATCGGTCAGCTGGCATTTTTTAGGGATGACCTAGTTAGGCTTTTTGTGTTAGATTTCTTTTCAAAAAATGTATAGATAGTGAAAAACTGACAGTTATGTAAATTACTGTTTTTGATGATATGAAATGAGAAAATTTTATGGTTTCAAAAATTAGTGATTTTCAGTATTGATGCTTTATGATTTGATGCCATGTGAGGTACAGTAGTGATTGTTCGTAGTTTACCCTTATCGTAGGATATGTATCGGTATGACCTACGGGCGTCCCGGTGCATACCCTATGGTAAGAGGGTGCTACATTTAGGTGGTATCAGAGCATAGTTTGGCATCTGTTGGGACTAGTCAAATATTTAGGCTTGGATTATTGTGAGTAATGCAGAAACTAATTGGAATTATTGTTTTATTATAGGTCATCCGTTCTTGGTGATCAGATTGATCAGCCAGCTGACCAGGGATCATTCGGAGCTAGTAGGGAGTCATCGGTGCCTCGTTCTGAGGAGCTGCCTCCTAGGGTTCCCGTGTAACACCCCACACCCGCAGGATCCGAACCCGACATCCACAGTGATATCCGGATCCGTGCCCCGCGAGAATGGCGTGCTAACCACTCGATCAGAAATCAGTACATTACTTTTAAATAACAAATGCGCGGAAGTCTATCCAATTGGATACAAACATTTTCAATAGCCACTGAGATCAATCTTACGAATACAAATAACCATTTTAGTACAAAATTCAAGACATGCAATGCAGATACGAACTGATCCCGACTTCTGACCTTCACTTGAATCCTGCAAACATACTCCTGTTTTGCTAACGGGGTACTCTTCGATTTCCTGAAAAAAAATAAGTTGCAATGTTGGGTGAGTTTGCGAACTCAGTGAGAAACCATCATCGATGGTTCACTCAAATCATGCATTACGCAAATTGCGTATAACACGGCACAGTAATATTAATTAACAGTATTATATAACAGTTTACAGTGGTCTATAATAGCCATCTGACGATTATCTGATGTCGATAATAATAATACCGTAGCGTAGAACCGCTATTTAATAAAGGTACAATAGTCTATATCAAGATCTGAGATCGGTAACAATATTACAGTAGCATAATGCAGTTCACAGTATCACATCACAATTTACAGTAAATCATGGCATCACTCAGTTCAGTAATCATCACACAATTTGGCAGTTCAATCAATCATGTATATGATGCATATGAGACTCTTTCCGGTTATTGATGTTGTGCCCAAGTGCTCATCAATAAGCAGTTGATCGGTTAGGCGCGTGATTTCTCCTCCGCTAAGCCCGGTCAAGACAAAGGTCTTAGGATAAATCCCCTGGGCTCGAGGTCCGGTCAAGAGTAACGATGATCGATGGGACGCCGTCGAGATTTCTCCCTGCCAAGCCCGACAAGCGATGTTCGAGCTCTAGGCTCTTTTCAGTGAGATTAGCAACTTGGGTCACAGTCCTTTATCTGATCATGCATTTATGCATGCAATGCAAAGGTTCAATAAATTCAGATTATTGATGGCGATTCAAGAGCTCAAGATATGGCTAGAAAAGCGGTAGTGTATTTCTCAAGAATATACATCTGAAATTCAAGATTCAAATGATTCAAGAATTTGATGTATAGCCATAAAGCCTAGTGTAACAAAGACTCAATGATTCAAATTGACCCAATACAAGAAACACATACAATGCGATCGCACTCCTTTCCAAAGAGTCATGCGATTATACAAAGGCAATTCACATTGTTCGATTCTATACAAGAAGAGCATGCAACTCGGTCATATACATTTCAGAATAATACAAAGGCAATCCAATCACATATAATTCAAGAATCATGTACTTCACGTTATCAAGTAATTTACGGTGAACATTTAGACACTCAAGAATTTGAGAAACCAACTAGGTTACTCACTGTAACTTCCGAAGCTACGCTCGAAGTCCCAAAGAAATGCCCGTGGAACGACGATCCAACGGTGCCTTTATAACTGAAGACAAGAGATATCCATTACAAAATCGCTCAATTAAGCGAAGACAAGAATGCATATGTCTCTATGAAATTATGTCCAATGCATGATCACGATTTAGGTGCTAAAACCCCATTTCGATATCCTATGATCGATCTCAACTCTTCACTCAATTGGATCAATACCGATTTAGTTCAATCCTCGATTCCATTCAATTTTCTCAATTCATACTTCCTATAACAATTTCCTATCCATTGGTCAAATTATACGTTGAAAAACTCAATTAGAACTCCAATTGTCTCAATTCAATATTTTGGTCACACTATTAACCATAATTGACCTTAATCTCTACGAATCAGTACCATCATAATTAAATTCCAACTCTCAATATTTTCTCAATGGTAGACCTCTTTCCTAGTTCACGGTGAAACAGAATCACCTCAATCGGAGTTCTACACCATGAGTTATTGTCCAATCAACTAAATCATTCCAATCGAAATTGTCCCATACGTCATGACTTCACGCCTTCGTCATGACGCGAAAAGCTCACTCGTCGCGACGTGGAAGCCGCTCGTCGCGTCGCACAAAGCCACGCTCATCGCGACGTACTAATCCCTACTCGTCGCGACGTCCACTCGGGCTTGTCGCGACTAATAAACTTAGTTAATTCCAATTACTCGTCGCGACGATGCAATCGGCGCTTTTGCGCTCGTCGCGACGTGCGACGGTTCGATCGTCTTCTCCGATCGATTTCCGCCATTAATACCCTTAAACCATCACTAAACACTCCCATCTACCCATAACAACCATAATAGATGCCATAAATGCTCAATCAACCAGTAATAACAACATTAAACCATAGAGACTTAACGATCGAAGAATCGAATCTGTAAACCCTAAAATCTTCCGATCTCAACGATCAATCCCTCAAAAACCTCTCAACCTTCATCAATCACTATAAATCAGTTAGTTTAACACAATGGGAGGAAACCACAAGAAGAAACGGCGATTCTCACCAATAAAGAAGGATCAAGATCACCGTGGAGAAGAAGAGAGGAAAACGATTTTGCCTTGGTCATTCTCCACCATCCACTTAGCTATATATATATATATATATAGATATGTAGTCTCCAAATCAGTCCCAATGTCGTCTAAATTTTAGTCTCTAAATCTCAATGGCTTGACATTCTCATTCTTAAAATTATCAGTCCAGTTTTTCCATACTATTTACCAGTCAATTCCAATTCACAATGAAATACCGGAAAATCATAAATGCATGTACCTATGAATAAATGACTATGCATATGCAGAGACCTGTTCCTCTATAATTAGAGGCCGAGAGCATGCTCATCAAGAATACAATCTGACTATCCTATCACGACCCCAGATACCATAATACCCTTACTGACAGTAACGGGATGTTACATCCCGTGATACGGGAGAGGAGGTATGAAAAACTGCGTAAGCAGGGGGCTGTAGATTTCTATGGCAACACAGACCCTGCTGAGGATGAGGGATGGCTGAAAAGGACTGAGAAAGTCTTCGATCAGATGGACTGCGATTCAGATGAGAGATTTGACTATGCAATATCTCTCCTGCAGGGCCCAGCTTATTAGTGGTGGAAGACTGTCCCGGGCAATACCACCAGGCCTTGCCTACTGATATGGGAGGATTTTCTTAGGGCATTTAGAGACAACTACATGCCCAAGGTGTATCTTGAGATCAAGATGCAGGAGTTTCTAGAGCTGAAACAGGGTAGGATGATAGTGGCAGAGTATGAGGTGAGGTTCAACGAGCTCATGAGTTATGCTTCTGCTTTGATTTCCACTGAGGCGGATAGGTGCCAAAGGTTCGAAAATGGCCTTAATTTGGAGATTCGTACCAGATTGGCCCCGATCTGATATAGGTACTTTTGTTGAGCTGAGAGCTGCTGTTGTACGAGTTTAGCAGCTTATGAGACAGACATGCAGAGATGGGTCAGGGGTCCAGGGGGAAGAGGCCGGTTGACAATCAGGGCAGTTCTGGCAGAGGGTTTAGCAAGCGTCAGAGTAGGACTTTCAGGTCACCAGGTGGATCTAGACAGTCCGGATATAGGCAGAGAGGGAGGTTTGTTCAGGCTGGCAATGGCAGTGGTAGAGGTACAGGGCAGATTCCCCCAGTTTGTGAGCATTGTGACAAGAGGCACAGTGGGTGTTGGCGATTGATTGGAGCCTGCCTTAAATGCGACTCCATGGATCATCAGATCAGGGATTGCCATACTACTGAGGGAGCTCAGTCTGCTGTTAGTGCGAGATCAGGCAGCAATACTACGGTGAGGCAGAGTAGAGGAGGTGGATCCGAGCAGAGGGGTTGAGGTAGAGGTCGTGGCAGAGCTGAGGGATCCTTTGTGAGGACTGAGGGTCGGGGCAGCTGACCACATTCCCAGGCTAGGGTCTACGCCATGACTAGACAGGAGGCCCAGGATTCTCCAGATGTAGTAGCTGGTATGTTTCTTATTTCTGATATTGAAGCATTTGCGCTATTGGATCCAGGATGCACACATTCTTTTGTTGCACCGCATTTGGCATGTAGATTGCATAGGGATAGGGCGGTATTACAGTATGGGCTAGAGGTGAGTACACCTCTAGGTAGTACTACTGCATTGGGAGAGGTCTGCAAGGGGTGCTCAATCCAGATCGATCAAGTAGTGTTGAGAGCAGACCTTATAATGTTACCATTGAGAGAGATCGATGTGATTCTGGGTATGGACTGGCTTACTACCCATAGGGCCATCATGGACTTCTATACCAAGGAGGTTGTCTTAGAGTCTCCTGGTTACCCTAGAGCGATGTTGATGGAGTTAGTCAGCAAAGGTCACCGGATGATCTCTTTCACGAAAGTGCCCCGAGATTGATCTGAGGAGGATGTGAGGCCTATCTGGCCCATGTTATTGACACGAGAGTCGAGCAGAGGCTGCAGGATATTCCTGTGGTTAGGAAATTTCCAGATGTGTTTCCTGATGAGTTACCGAGTTTACCGCCGGATCGGGAGACAGAGTTTACTATTAACTTAGTTCTAGGTACTGCTCCTATATCTATCCCTCCATATAGGATGGCACCTGTGGAACTGAGGGAACTGAAGGCTCAGTTGCAGGATTTACTGGAGAAGGGTTTTATCAGGCCCAGTGTCTCACCTTGGGGAGCTCCGGTATTGTTTGTGAAGAAGAAGGATGGGACTCTGAGATTGTGCATCGATTATGTGCAAATTGAATCGGGTGTGATGAAGAATAAGTATCCACTGCCTAGGATCGATGACTTATTTGACTAGTTGCAGGGAGCGCAGGTATTCACTAAGTTTGATCTGTGGTCTAGGTATTATCAGCTAAAGATAGCAGAGGCTGATTTGCTTAAGAGTGCCTTCAGGAGCAGGTATGGGCATTTCGAGTTTCTGGTGATGCCGTTTGGGTTAACTAATGCCCCGGCAGCTTTTATGGCCTTGATGAATAAGGTCTTTCAGCCCTACCTAGATCAATTTTTCATTGTGTTCATTGATAACATATTGGTGTATTTGAGGAGTAAACAGGAGCATAGTGAGCATTTGAGGACCGTTTTCCAGCTTATGAAGGAGAAACAGCTATATGCCAAAGTAAGTGTGAATTTTGGCTAGATGAGACAATTTTTCTGGCCCACATAGTGACTGGAGAGGGCATTTAGGTTGATCCTACTAAAATTGAGGTAGTGATGAAGTGGGAAGCTCCTAGGAATGTGCATGAGATTCAGAGTTTCCTAGGATTGGCCGGTTATTACCGAAGGTTTGTCGAGGAGTTTTCACTGATTTCAGCCCCTCTGACAAAACTTCTGAGGAAGAATGCACCATTCAGGTGGACTGAGGAGTGCCAGAGGAGCTTTGAGGAGCTGAAACATCGGTTGACCACCGCACCGGTGTTAGCTATTCCATCTGGGACTGGAGGTTATGAGGTGTATAGTGATGCTTCCCATCAGGGATTAGGGTGTGTTTTGATGCAGCATGGTAGAGTGATTGCCTATGCCTCGATACAGTTGAGGTCTCATGAGGTAAACTATCCAATGCATGATTTGGAGTTAGCTGCAGTTGTCTTTTCCCTGAAAATTTGGAGACATTACTTATATGGTGAGACTTTTCAGATTTTCACTGATCATAAGAGTCTGAAGTATTTACTGAGTCAGAGAGAGTTGAATTTGAGGCAGAGGAGATGGATAGAGTTGCTGAAGGATTATGACTGTACGATTGAGTACCGCCCAAGGAAGGCTAACGTGGTGGTAGATGCTTTGAGCAGGAAGTCTCACATTAGTACAGCTCAGATTCAGGTGTTGAGATTGCCTAATTTGATTCAGATGAGGTCTTTGAATGTTCAGTTGAATCTGGAGCAGGATGGGGCTTTGATAGCCACTCTGAAGCTCAGACCGATGCTACATGACAGGATTAGGAGAGTTCAGGACAAGGATCCTATTTTGGTGAAGTTTATTGAGAAAGTGAAGACTGATCCCAATTCTGAATTTGAATTGAGAGATGCGACATTGTGGTTGGGACAACGGCTATGTGTGCCTGATGTGGATGATTTGAGGCGAGAGATTCTGAAGGAAGCTCATATGACCACCTATGCTATGCATCCTGGTACTACCAAGATGTATAACACTCTTAAGCCACATTTCTGGTGGCCTGGCATGAAGAAGCAGGTGGTGGAGTATGTCTCCAGATGTATGACGTGCCAGCAGGTTAAGGCTGAGCACCAGGCTCCAGTGGGAAAGTTCCATTCGTTGCCCATTCCTGAGTGGAAATGGGAACGAATTACTATGGATTTCATTATGGGGTTGCCTAGGACGTCAAGGTAACATGATGCTATCTGGGTCATAGTGGACCGGTTAACTAAATCGGCCCATTTCTTGCCAGTGAGGGAGAACAATTCTCTTGATCAGTTGGCCCAGAAGTATGTGACTGAGATAGTGAGACTGCATGGGGTTCCATTATCCATAGTGTCAGAACGGGATCCCAGGTTTACTTCGAGGTTCTGGAAGAGTTTGCAGTCTGCTATAGGTACCAGGTTGAATTTTAGTACAGCATTTTATCCTCAGACAGATGGGCAGAGTGAGAGGACGATTAAGACTATTAAGGATATGTTTCGAGCGTATGTATTGGAGTTTAGGGGAGTATGGGATCAGTATGTGGCCTTAATTGAATTTGCCTATAACAATCACTATCACAGTAGCATCGGGATGGCACCATATAAGGCTTTATATGGAAGACAGTGTTGATCGCCTCTATATTGGGATGAAGAGGGTGAGAGAATGATTGAGGCTCCAGAGCTGATTCAGGATACCATGGACAAGGTAAAATTGATCCACAGCCGAATAAAAGCGGCTCAGGATAGACAGAAGAGTTATATGGATCAGCATCGGAGGGAGATGGAGTATAGTGTGGGAGACAGGGTCTTCCTCCGAGTGTCACCGTGGAGAGGAGTACTGAGATTCGGGAAAAAGGGCAAGTTAATCCCTAGGTACATTGGTCCGTATGAGATCATTGAGTGTATAGGACCTTTGGCCTATAAGCTGGCTTTACCGAGTGAGATGTCTCAGCTGCATAATGCCTTCCATGTGAGTATGCTCCGGAGGTATCAATCAGATCCGACACATGTGATACCGGCTTAGGAGATTGAGCTAGCTAGCAATTTGAGCTATGTTGAGGAGCCGATTAAGATTATAGGGTCAAGGGTTAAACAGTTGAGGAACGGGGTTATTCCATTGGTGAAAGTCCTATAGAGGAACCACTCAACTGAGGAAGCAACTTGAGAGACCAAGGAGCATATGAGGAGACAGTATCCTCACCTGTTTGACCAAGAAGGTAAGAATTTTGAGGACCAAATTTTTTATTAGGAGGGGAGAATTGTAACATCCCATCACCGATGGGAAGGATAATTTGGTCATTTAGGACGGGTTAGGCGAGTGTAAATAACTCTCGGCATGAACTTGCATCATATAGCCTCTATAATTATATGCATGGTAATTTTTGCACATGCACATGATTGTACATGCATTCATGACATTTCCCGGTATGTGGGTCTAAATGTAATTTTGTGTGATTGATGTGATAATTGTGTTTGAAAAATTAAATTGGAGTGAGTTATGCGTGTTTTATATTTTTAGGGAATTTCAGGAATTTTTCTGCAAATTTTAGGAGAGAATTTTTGGACCGAAAAAATCACCAAATGGCGGACTGATTGGATTTTTGATACTGACAATTTCTGTCCAATGGAACTGAAATAGTGGGTACAATAATTTGGGATTGTAATTAGAGCCATTGGAACTGGATGGATTAAAGATTTAATTCTAATAGGGTTCTTTTATTACAAATTCATTAAATTGATTATTGTCTTTTTCTTATTAAATGCCAAGAGTCATGACATGTGTCATGACACTCTTTAGCCAATTTAATGCTTGTGTTTCCCTCATCATTCACGGCACTTACATTTGAAAAAAAATAACAAAAGTGAAAGTTAGCCTTGCTTCTCTCATCTGAAACCTCCATACTTCCTTTTTCTCCATCGATTTTTCCACTTGTTCTAACTAAATCACTCTTCTCTTCTACCTTACGCACTTCCTCTCATGCATGCAAGCTCAACCCTCCTACCTCCCTTGCTTTGGTGATGATTGTGTATGGTGAAATGAAGTGGAGGGGTTGGTGAGTTAGTTGAGTAATTGAAGAATTAAAGAGCTTGTAACTTGTTTAAGGTAAGAATTGTGTGTTGTATTCTTTCATTTGGTAGTTAGAAGCATTTATGGGGATTAATTGTGCATTAATTTCATAAAGATAATGGTAGGATTGTTTGGGTATAAGTGTATGGATGTGTGAGGATGAATGATGACTATGTTTTGAATTGGTTTTTGATTGGATTTGATGTTAGAAAGATGGTAGATGAGTGGAGAAATCAAATAAGAAAATTTTGAGTTGTGTGCTGCCAATTGGTGCCTTTTTATTCCAATAAATGTTTGGAAGAACTTGGGACTGAATTGGAGACTAAATTGGATGCTTATTGATGTAGGATTGGTGTTAGAATGAAATAAGTTGAGTTGGATATGAAATCTGGAAAATGTTACTTTGTGTAGGTTTCAGATTTTTGCTCATAACTTTTGACATGGTTGTCCTATAGAGATGAACTTTCCCTTAAATTAAACTTAAGAAGTGTGGCTAGATTTCATATGAAGGAAGTTTTTTCCAATTATGGCTTTAAGGGTTTTAAATTTGGCATGAAAAGTGAGTTGTAGGTGCTGTAGGAACAGTAATCTGAACCTTGAGACCTGAAACTTGGATGATGTTTTTTTACGTTGATTTGGATTGAATTTGTTAATTTGGTCTTCATTAAAGTTGAAGATTTTTGTGTTAGCTTTCTAACTCCATTAAGTATGAATTTTTTTGATTTGTACGTTGAAAGTTATGGTGTGTTAATGTTCAGATGGTCATTCAGCTGAAAATGTGTTTTGTGTGTAAGTGACTCTAAGTGCATAGGTTTTGTGCTTTTTGTGTTCTGATATTTATTTGGGACTGTTAAGGGTGAAATTGGCTCAAGTGACATTCTGGAAAGTTGTAGAAGATTGTTTTGGCTTTCTAATGAGGTATTTTATTCGAATGTTTAGTGTAAGATTGTTAGATATAAATTTATAAAGTTTTGTTATAGTTTAGGTTACAGACTATTTCCATAAACCCTAACAGGATAGCCACCTTAATGTGAGGATTTGACATAGTTTGAATGGGAATTTGCTTTGAAGTTCTTCTTGAGAATTGTAGTATATTGTCGGAGCTTTTTATTACTATATGGTATGGAATTGTTCTCCAAGGTAATGAGTAGTTATGAATTCTAGAAGATTGGGTTTCTGTTGAGAATCATTTAGGTAGGCTAAAACTTTGTTTGAGCATTTGAGTTATTTAGAGATGGAATTGGCTTCCAAGTTATTCATGAAAGTTGTATAACATGCTTTGATCTTTCTTTTGACATAAAATTTGGAATTTTTGGCAAAAGGAATGGAACGTTATGATTTTTGCAAAATGGTATACTATTTTGGGAAACATTGTGTAGGCAGTAACTTTGGTTGTAGGCAGTAACTGTGGTTGCATTTTTGACACCCTTAGAGATAAAATTGGATTTGTGTCCTTCATGAAACTTGTAGATCTCTCTTTTATCTTGAAATTGATACTAAGTTTGTTAAATTTGGAGTTCGGGATAAGGAGTTATGACCTGTGAAAGTTGGGATGTCGACAGAAGAATTCAGTGGGTTACTATAGTCGACCTAGTCGACTACAACCCCTGACAAGTCGACTAAAACATGTATTTTTCCTGAACTGACCTCTCTCTACTCTTTTGTTTATAACTTTTCTATCCGAAATCCGATTGACCTGATTCTTAAGGCATCGGATTCGTGAAACATTGAATTTCATTTATTTGTAAAATTGGGATTTTTTAAAGCTGAAATTGTCGACGATTAGTTAGGTCGAAGCGAGAGGACCGGGAAGTGATTTTTCTGCTCCGTGTTTTATCAATAATTGGACCTATAGTGGTCCAAATTGCGTGATTTTGGTACCTATGGTTTCCTAAGTCATAGGGGGATCTTTTGTGATGTGAATTATGGGAAATGCCAGGAATGTCACAAACATGCATTGTACACATCTAAATTGCTACATGTGCATTATTTATTATTTCTAATTGTGCATTTGGTAACATGTGAATATTATGATTGTTATAGAGGCATAGTTGGAACGTCATCCCACAGACGTTGCCTAGACTTCCCGGCATTAGCTCGGAAGCTATTTGGTGAGTAACCTAGATGGTTTCTCGATTATTAATTGTTTATATTTTGCACTTATAACACTGTGGAGAATAATGATGGGCTTTGCGTTTGTTTATTCCTGGTTCCAGACCAAAGGTGTCCGATGTATTCGAAGATTATGACATAGAAGTGCTATATGTGATTTGGAATGTGATTAATTGTGAATTACTTGTGTGAATATGATAATTTGGGACCGAATATGATGTGGGCTTTGCTTTATATTGCCATGTGGATTCCATGCATAATGCATGATCAGTAATTGGCAGTTGTGACCGGAGCAGCCACCGAGAGCTTAAAGCTCAACGTATTTGGGCCTCGAGCCCACATTGCTTCAGAGCCTCAGGCTCAACGAATAATGCGCCCTTATTGGGACAGTTTAGGCGCTCGTTCACAACAACATTATAAATTGGAAAAAGGGTCACATATGCATTACATATACATTTGACTGAAGATCTGTGATTTGAGTAAATAGCCAAAGGCTTGTGTTTATGTAAATAATCATCTGGTACATATGAATGAGTTATTATGCTATACTGTGATTTGTTTGACTATGCATGAATTGGGTGAACCATCGATGATGGTTCCTCACTGAGTTCGCAAACTCACCCAAAATTGCAAATTATTTTTCAGAATCGAGAGAGTAGACTCCTAGCTCCAGAGAGAGACTTTTTCTGCCGTGTAGATCGTGTTACAAGAGAAGTCATGACTCACAGGTCGGTCAGCTAGCATTTTTTAGGGATGACCTAGTTAGGCTTTTTGTGTTTGATTTCTTTTGGAAAAATGTACAGACAGTGAAAAACTGGAAGTTATGTAAATTACTGTTTTTGATGATATGAAATGAGAAAAATTTATGGTTTCAAAAATTAGTGATTTTCAGTATTGATGCTTTATGATTTGATGCCATGTGAGGTACAGTAGTGATTGTTCGTAGTTCACCCTTATCGTAGGATATGTATCGGAATGACCTACGGGCATCCCGGTGCATACCCTATGATAAGGGGGTGCTACAAAAATCCTATCTTATAAGCATTTCTAACTTTCCCCTAATATCTTCTTATACTGAGTTACAAACTCTTATCACAATACTCACATAACCATTTCAGTTCCAAATTTATCCTTTTATGATCATAATAATTTTATGATTTCATTTCATTATGTTTGTAAACTTTAGTCTCCTCATGTCTACTCATATTCTCACTTTCCTCAATCAATCCATGGCAATATACCGATTCAAACTTATATCACCTTCAAAGCATATATCACCTTCAAGGATATGTACCCTTCGAGGTGGACTCTTATCTATCATGCAAAACCAGATACTATATTTTGTTTCCAAAATGTCCATAACCCTTTATTTTATCACATTCTGGCAGATCATCATTTTTATCAATGCTCCTAACAGCTCAGATTCTTAAGGAATACTTATGCATGTGACTTATACTGGGGATCAGTTTTTGTTGTCTGCTATGACATGACTAAAATGCATGTAACTTGACATATATTACAGAATGCCCATATAAGATAATACTTCTAGGCTATGATACCACATAAATGTAACACCCCACTCCCACAAGACCCGAACCCGATATCGATGGGTGATATCCAAGTTCGTGCCCCGCGAGGGTGGCGTGCTAGAACACTCAATCATTCAGAAATCGGTATAAATTTTTTTTATTCACAATTACAATATTTAGAAATTGATACTCAAATTGGGCCCACATTCATTCATAAACATTTTCAATTAACACAAAACATCAACAAAATTTTCAATAGCCATTTGGGCCCTTTCACCAATACAAAACACTTGAGTCATTTCGGAATACCAATTTATACAAAAAGTTTCGTAATATACAATTCAATACAAAATAGAGAAATACAATGCAGACGCGAACTAATCTCGATCTTTATCTTTCACTTGAATGCTGTAGGTATACTCCCGTTTGCCTAACGAGATATTTTTCTAATCCTAAAAAATAATTGCAAATTTTGGATGAGATTTGTGAACTCAATGAATGACCATCATCGATGGCTCACCCAATCACATAACACATCATTCATAATATTTCATATCCAATACAATTTAATCATTCATATTATGTATATGCAATGCACATGAGACCCACTTCCCATTGCTACTTTGTTATGACCGAGTGCCTAACTGTCCCATGTAGGGCTCATTGATAACTATCCCCTATAGGGCTCATTGATAATTGTCCCATATAGGGCTCATTTTCACTTTTGAGGCTCTAATTCACTTTTGAGCTCAAAGCTCATTTTCACTCTTTGAGCTTTAAGCTCTGATCGGTGACTACTCTGGTCACAACTACCATTATATTTCATGCATTCATGAAATGAAATGCATCACTTATATTTGCATGCTCTTATTCAATCATATTCGCTTATCATCGGCCCGTAGTCCGGTATTCAACATACAGTTGAGAATTCACACTTTCACTTGCATGCAATTACACATCAAAAAAACACTTAGCAAACACTTCAATACACTTAGTTCATCCAATTCACATTTATAAAATCATTTAATAGTCAAACAATACAAGAATTCAAATAACAATCAATGAAGTGGGACCATCTCGGTCTACTCATAGTACCCTCCAGATTAGCATTTGTTTTCAAATTTTAAAAAAACCTGAATGCCGACACCTGACCTGCACAACCCCATTTATGCAAGACACACATTGCACACTCATCAATAATTGCACACGTATAAATATTTATTTAAACACAATTGTATAAATGGACTATGTACAATGCATGCTCAATGACAATCCCGGGCATATGTTCTAGAACACATATTATGCTCATTTCCATTTCATAGCTCACTTGTGTCTAATTGAGCTTAGATTTACACTTCATTTACATAATCTTTCTAAATTCTCCTTTCAATCTTTACCCTTTGCATGTTTCTAGCTTATTCATAAGCTTACACCTCAAGAACACTTGGTTACTTTATATCATAACTCAATTTCTCGTCATCTGTTTTCTAACCTTTTATGATCTCAAATTTTTGAAATTCTCATCAAATAGGAATCCAATTGAAATTTCTATAATGCAAAATCACTAAAATTGATTCTATAATACTTAAAATCAAGCATTTTCTAAACTCCATGAACTAGAATCCTTCCAAAAATTCGAAAGAATTAAAATGCTCTTACCTTGATTTTTCACCAAATGAAGAGATCTTTAGCTCAAATGGAAGCTCTTTTCTTCCTCTTCCTTTTTCTCTTCTTAAACAAATTCAAAATCTTTCTTGAAGTCTAAGAAGAATTAAACCCTAGCTCATGTTGGACCCTGAATTTTTCTTTATGATGTCATTAAGCCTGAATTGGGTTCATTATGTGATTATGCCTTAGTTTGATGAAATTGAGAGTGTTAGTGGATAATTGAGATTTATTTGAGTTTAATGTGGTTTAAATAGGAATTAAAGGGTAAAAGTGTATGAGGGTATTTTGGGAAGATTGTTTAGGTTGGATAGGTTAAGACTTGGCTTGAAGGGGTAAAATGGTCTTTACCTATCCCATTAGACTTAAGTGAAGGAGTTAGAAGAAAGAAAGGAAAGAAAGAAAGGAAGAGGAGAGGAGAAGAAAAGGGAAAGTGTCGTGGGTGAGGAAGAAGGAGAAGAAAGGAGGCATTGTGATCTTAAGAATTTTCGACTGATTTGAAGCAAGTCTTGGTAAGTTTAACTTCTTTACTTCTTGTTTTAGTTGGATTAAACCCTAGAATCGTTTTGTATGAGGTTAGAACCGATTATGTAGGGTTTTTGGAAAAACCTAAGTGAAATCTTTGGGTTGATGATCTTATGACTGTTTTTTAAGGTTTGAATGAGTTAGAAATGTAGTATAGGAATTGAATCAAGGTTTAGGTGGGTTGTATTTTGAAAAAGGAAAGGATTGAATTTGGAAAATGCAAGAAAATCGGGTTCAGAGTCGTTCTCCAAGCCCGCACGTCTCGACGTGCGTATGAACACGCCGCGATGTGTGAGTTCGTCGCGACGTGCGATATTATTTTTCGTCGCGACATGCGAGGAAGGGTTCGTCGCGACGCGCGAACCTATGTTCGCCGCGATGTGCGAGAACATGGTGCACGCCATGAAGCGAAGCGTTCGCTTTCGACCAATGGGCGGGCCGCCATGAGCCCTCGCTTCCAAAGAACGAGGAATTTTAGTCTTTTGGGCATATCTTGGGCTGTAGATGTCCAATCGACGTGATTTCGGATTCGTTGTGATCTAGAAAGAAAGGACTACCAATTGTATGAAGAAAGGAAGTTGGGTCTTGCCTCTAGAAATTCAGGAATTTAGATGGCAGTCGAATGTAGACTTTTAACGCTAGTGCTTTTACTTTTCGAGCTTTTGAATATTTCTTTTGAATGTTAATTGAATGGGAACTTAGTTTGTTATAGGAAACCAAGCCGACCTGATCCAATCGCAAGAGGAAGGACAACAGTGAGTTGGATTCTTGAGCGATATTAGGTGGGTAATATATTTATGGTTGTTGTGTGTATGGGCAATATGCGTATGCTTGCTTGCATGTGTGTGACACTGTTTGTGTTGAATGATAAGAAATATTGAAAATGCATTATGAGCATGATTATGTACTGCCTTGATAGGCACTATGGTATTGTATAAGAATGAAAAAAATAAAAAGTATGAAAGCTTTGATAAAATGCTTCGAGCATGAATTGAATTCTTATGTGTTTTGTTTGGGTGAGAGAGTAATAGATGGATAGTCAAGTGCACGTTGACGTATAGCCTTCTCCCGGCTGCCCGCTTGAGGCCACGAGATCCTTGAGAATCGGACTCATTTTGTTTACGGTATAAACTTCGATTTATCCGGATCGTTTTACGGAACTCTCGAGCCATTTGTGTGCATTCATTATCGATTTGTTGGGCATGATGCATGATGAATTGTTATATTGTGTAATCATATGACATATTCTTTTGAGGATTGTAAATTGATAGATTGATGACTTGTTATATGCTTGTGTATATATATATATATATATATATGCTTGAATGTGTGGCTCATTGCCAATGGCTATAAATGTATATGTCACTGAGCTTCGCAGCTCACCCCATTATCTCCCATCCTCATGTGTATAACGAGACGATCGCTGATCTTGCAAGGCATCTGAAACTTCAAGCTAGTCAGGAGCTTTGTATTAAGTTAGTACTTTAGTTGGCCCTCCGAGCATATCATCATGGAGAATTTTCATGTATTTTGGATTTAAACTTTATTCTGTATTATGCTATTTTGAGAATATTTGTTGAATTTCCTTTGGATTGTAATGGCAAGAAGCCCCTTGGTTTATGGGGTGTTTAATTCATAGATGGAATGCATGTGCAGAATATGTGTATGTATGTTGTGTGAATCGAATTATGTATGGATGTTGGAATCGGGTCCGTTATGTTAGGGAGCTCGTCGCTAGCGCAACCCGAGGGACCACTTCTGGAATAGTGATCCGGGACCCGGGCCCAACAGCTCAACTCTCTTCTTTTCTCTCAAACCACCAAACTCTCTTTCTCTTTCTCTCTCATTTTCATTGTTCTCTTCTGCTTATCCTTCCATTCAAGTTTTTCATCTTCATTTACAAGTAAGACAACACTTCTTATTCCAGTTATTCCCTTAATGATTGAGAATTGTCTCATTTACCCTTCCATTTATGCCTTACATCTTTTACACTTAAGTGTGTTGCCAAAAGCACCCCTTGAATATTCTGACATAACACTTTATTCTAGAAGAATATTCTCTAGTGTCTTACGTTTCCAATGACACCAAAATCATTTAATTTGGGTCAGTGATTCAAAAGATACATTTCAAACATTTTTGAACTGCTCTTGTCCAAATTAGTTTACTATGCACAACTTCTATCCGAAATTTAAATATCTTAGAAACTGAATTAGATTCCAATTTCTTTATACCATTTGTAGCTTCATATCTCTAGTTCAACACAAATCAGGAATCATCTCATTTTGGAGCTCTACCGATCCAAAAATCATCAAAATACTGAAGTATGTTCAGTGGAATAACACCAGTTCATAGTATTTACAAACACACACACTGTACCCGTCCCACATTTTTCACTCAATCTCTCTCACTTCATTTCAGATGGCTACGATTTTTGATGGATATGTATAGAAATGTCGTACGAGTCCAATGGTTCAATAATCAATTCATTTGAGTGTCTAGAGAAGAAGTTATGGCCAAAAGAATCCAATCTGGTTTTATCCTCAATCAAATTGAACCTATCGTGGGACAATTGATATAACTTTCTCTAAAGATATGGGATTTAGGTGTTCTTTAGATGGTTCAAAAGAGGACTTCAAGAGTTACAACTTTCATGAAGACCTCAAAGACAAATTCCATCTTTTGAAAGATAAAAAATGGAACAAAAGATGTAACATAAACAGTAACACAGAAGAAGTAAAACACAGAAGGAACGAAACACAGAAAGAACAAAACTTAGAAGGAGCAAAACACAAAGGGAACAAAACGCAGAAGGAGCAAAACTCAGAAGGAGCAAAATACAGAAGGAACAAAACACAGAAGGAACAAAACTCAGAAGGAGAAAAACACGGAAGAAACGAAACACAGAAGGAACAAAACTCAAAAGGAGCAAAACTCAAAAGGAACAAAACACAGAAGGAACAAAACTCAAAAGGAGCAAAACACAGAGGGAATGAAACAAAAAAAGAACAAAACTCAGAAGGAGAAAAACACAGAAGGAACGAAACACAAAAGGAACAAAACTCAGAAGGAGCAAAACATAGAAGGAACGAAACACAAAAGGAACAAAACTCATAAGGAATCAAACACAGAAGGAACGAAACATAGAAAGGACAAAACTCATAAGGAGCAAAACACATAAGATGTTTTTTTATTAGCATAACTTTAGACTCCAATGTCTAAAAATCTCATACTATATACCGTTGGAAAGATAACAGAAATATCTACAACTCTCAAGAAGGAAACTTTGCCAAAATCTATGTAGATCAATCACAAATTTTCCTTTAAAGTCTGAAGATGAATTTTACATTCATTCACCAATGTACTTCCCTCAGTTCTCACTTCATGATAAATTTTTAAACTCTTAGAGACAGAATTGAAATTCAATATCTACATAAAAAATGTAGCCATATATTTCTAGATTAATACAAACAAAGAATCTTCTCATTTGGATAACTAGAGAAAAAGTTATGGCTAACAGACCAAAGCACACTTAGAGAACATTTTCCAGATCAACCACCACTTTTGTTTCTAAATCTTTCCTTATCACAACTCATACCAAGATCACTCTTTCAACTCCCTCTACTTCTCATTTTTAATAAAATCACATTTAAAAACAATCATACCTGGAAGTTGTCAATGAATGCATGTGCACTTAGTTTTGTATGTGCAAAGATTCAGATTTACATACACGTATGCTGACATGCTACTGGGCATGAAATGCAAATTTTTTTCTCCTAACTCTCACATTGCTATTCTCTCCATTTGAAATCTGGGTTCTAATCCTTAATATAGGGACGGGATGTTACACAAATAATATATCTCCTAAAATTTTATTTTAATTTTAAAATAGATATATTTTTGTACTGACCATGTTTTAACTCTAAAATAAGATATTCATATCCAAACAAATCTTATTCCAAATCAAATAGCTTTGCTCCTGGTTATAACTGTTTGACATGTAATAAATATGTTTGGTAATCAACTAACTTTGTTAACTGATTGAACTTAACTGATTTTAAAAAAGCTCCTCCTTACCAACATTTTGGCCTTTGAAAAAATATAACTAGAAAGCTTAAAGTTAATCTAAGAGGGCGTCACAAAGTTATGAATATCGTATCGGGCTTGGTACCGGATTGAGTTCTGGAATAGAACTGTACCGGTATTTCAGGTAATTTTTAAAATTTATGAAATAGTCCCTAGAATTTTTAAAAATTGCAAAATAGTCCATATTAATATATTGTACAGTTGTACTGTATACTTTACTAGTTTACTGTTTACATCAACCATACTTTCAAAAATCTTAATAATAAATAATAATGACAACTAATATGAAATAAGTCAATAACAATAATTTTAAATATTTTACATATAAATAATAACCACAATTAATATAAACAAAGACATCATCATACACACATCAATGTAAAAATAATACAAAGTATTTAAATTATTACAATAATACAATTTCATCATTTTAATAAATAATATTACATCAAAATATTCAAAACATCCGATAAAAATAACAATAAATATTACAAAAGAGTTGATGATGAAGAAGCAATCAAGTAGAAGTTAAATCTGAAACAAAATATTATAGTTACAATACATATATACAATTTAACATAAACATCAAATACAAGTAAAATTTAAAGAAGCGGAAAAATAAAAACCCTAAAATTCAATCGTCAATTGGAGGATACCCGTTAGAACTGCACCAACCCCAGTGATCATTTGGTACAAAATCCTCATCATTGAGAGGAGCTTCATCATCATTATCATTCAAATTTAATGCACCAAATGACATGTCAATGCTTTCCCATCAAGATTATCTTCTAAATTCAAATCATTCACATCAACCAAATTGGGTTCTTCAAAAACCCAATCCACCAAATCATCAATATTATCAATGGTAATTGGATCATTTGAAATACTTGTGCTATTCAGACTCCAAGTAAACAATTAACTTTAATTATTAGAAAATTATAAAAAAATTATATCGAAATTAATAATGATAATAATAAAAATAACATACCTTTCCCGAAGCTTTAAATTGTAACGAACATAAACTAAGTCATTCAACCTCTTATACTCCAATCTATTCCTTTTCTTTGAGTGGATAAATTCAAATGTGCTCCAGTTTCGTTCACACCCAGTTGCACTCACACATTGACTTAAAATTTGAATCGCAAATCTTTTCAATTCTGAAACACAATTTTCGAATTGATCCCACCTAGAAACTGCAAGTTATAAGATAGCAAAAGTAGTGTTATAAAAAAAATAATGTGATAATTAATTTTCAACAAATAAGAAATAGGAAATAAGTAATACCTTGACAAAGTTTTCCTCTTTGTTGAATAGGAATTGGCATTCCAAAATCCCCATAAGACAACTTATAAAGCTTTATTTGTGAGCTTAAAAGATCTTGCATTGCGTCATGACGAACAGTTGTTGTAATTGTGAAAAGCATTCCTCTACTAACTTCAGCTTGCTTTGCAAGATCTAGTCTAAAATACACACCAATATTCAAAAATACCCCAACTGTAAACAATGGAGAAGAAAGTTTTCTTTCCCTTCTCACATTAATGATTGAGATAAATGGTGTGTATAAAGAAGGCCCATTTTTCAGATTAGCCTTGATTGCTTCCGTTGCTCTCTTTAAAGCATAAAAAATGTAACCCATTTTTAGCTTTTCTTCACTATCATCCAATCGAAGCACCCTCACTAAAGGCTCACAAACTTAGATAACAAATTGACATTGCAAAAAAAATTCTATCTTCCAGTATAATACTACAAACCTCCATTCCAGCATTAGACCTAGCATGCTGAGATGCAATTCACTTATCACTTGTAAACATTTGCCTTAACTCCTTTTTCATCAAAACAAAAGAATGAAGTGATAAGAAATTTGTTGCAAATCTTGTCATAGTAGGGCGACACAAATTCCTACCATTGGTAAATTCTCTTCTCATCAAATTCAAAACCCATGCACGATTATAAATGAATTTTGTCACTTTTTTAGCCTTCTGCATAGTCTCATCAATAATAGGAAAATATCTAAGATCTCCTATATTCTCCAGCATTAAGTCAATGCAATGTGCAACACAAAGAGTCTAAAAAATGAATTATAGATATTCTGCAATCTTTTCCTTACCGCTTCATAAGCAGAATCATTGTCAATAATAAACTAAACAATGTTTTCCGACCCTACTTCATTCACAACTTCATCAAATATCCTAAACAAAGTCTCAGCATTTCTAATAAGGCCAGATGCATCAATAGATTTCAAAAACATAGATCCATTTGAAGAATAAACCGAAAAATAAATAATAAGCTCTTGTCTCCTATTTGTCCAACTATTACACATAATTGAACAACCATAAGTACCCCAACTCACTCTTCTTTCAGCCAAATAAGTTCTAATTTCAGAAACAGCACAACTCAAAAGTTTACCTCTTAAGTAATCAATCGATGGCCCTTTGTATCCTGGATCATAAGAGGCTATTGCATCCATCATAGGTTGATAATAATAAGACTAAGAAGCATTGAATGATGAACCTATAACATACCACCATCTAGCTACTGCCATATCGACATTATGAGTCACATCTCTTCATTGCATTGCACTACGAATTGAAGGTTGGGCTCCAGGAGTTGTTTGTGGTGCAAAGAAACTAGTCACTTGTCTTCTTCTTTTCCTCACAAAACAATCATAATTCCATTTCCATTTCATTCCATTTACAAAAATTTCCAATCATAACAATTACAAAAAAATCATAATTCTAATTCCATTCATTCCATTTACAACAATTTCCAATCCTAACAATTACAAAACAATCATAATTCAATTTCCATTCCATTCCATTTACAACAATTTCCAATCATAACAATTACAAAACAATCATAATTCCATTTCCATTCCATTCCATTTACAATAATTTCCAATCCTAACAATTACAAAACAATCATAATTCTATTTCCATTCCATTCCATTTCTAACAAATTCCAATCCTAACAATTACAAAACAGTCATAATTCCATTTCCATTCCATTCCATTTACAACAATTTAAAATCATAACAATTACAAAACAATCATAATTTCATTTCCATTCCATTCCATTTCTAACAATTTCTAATCCTAACAATTACAAAACAATTATAATTTCCATTCCATTTACAACAATTTCCAACCCTAACAATTACAAAACAATCATAATTCCATTTCCAGTCATTCCATTTACAACAATTTCCAATCCTAACAATTACAAAACAATCATAATTCCATTTCCATTCCATTCCATTTACAACAATTTACAATCATAACAATTACAAAACAATCATAATTCCATTTCCAACAATTTCTAATCCTAACAATTACAAAACAATTATAATTTCCATTCCATTTACAACAATTTCCAACCCTAACAATTACAAAACAATCATAATTCCATTTCCAGTCATTCCATTTACAACAATTTCCAATCCTAACAATTACAAAACAATCATAATTCCATTTCCATTCCATTCCATTTACAACAATTTCCAATCCTAATAATTACAAAACAATCATAATTCCATTTCCATTCCATTCCATTTACAAAAATTTCCAATCATAACAATTACAAAAAAATCATAATTCCATTTCCATTCATTCCATTTACAACAATTTCCAATCCTAACAATTACAAAACAATTATAATTCCATTTCCATTCCATTCCATTTACAACAATTTCCAATCATAACAATTACAAAAAAATCATAATTCCATTTCCATTCCATTCCATTTACAATAATTTCCAATCCTAACAATTACAAAACAATCATAATTCTATTTCCATTCCATTCCATTTCTAACAAATTCCAATCATAATAATTACAAAACAGTCATAATTCTGTTTCCATTCCATTCCATTTACAACAATTTACAATCATAACAATTACAAAACAATCATAATTTCATTTCCATTCCATTCCATTTCTAACAATTTCTAATCCTAACAATTATAATTTCCATTCCATTTACAACAATTTCCAATCTTAACAATTTCAAAACAATCATAATTCCATTTCCAGTCATTCCATTTACAACAATTTCCAATCCTAACAATTACAAAACAATCATAATTCCATTTCCATTCCATTCCATTTACAACAATTTCCAATCATAACAATTACAAAACAATCATAATTCCATCTCCATTCCATTCCATTTACAACAATTTCCAATCCTAACAATTATAAAACAATCATAATTCCATCTCCATTCATTCCATTTACAACAATTTCCAATCCTAACAATTACAAAACAATCATAATTCTATTTCCATTCCATTCCATTTACAACAATTTCCAATCCTAACAATTACAAAACAATCATAATTCTATTTCCATTCCATTCCATTTACAACAATTTCCAATCATAACAATTACAAAACAATCATAATTCCATTTCCATTCCATTCCATTTACAATAATTTCCAATCCTAACAATTACAAAACAATCATAATTCTATTTCCATTCCATTCCATTTCTAACAAATTCCAATCATAACAATTACAAAACAATCATAATTCCATTTCCATTCCATTCCATTTACAACAATTTCCAATCATAACAATTGCAAAACAATCTTAATTCCATTTCCATTCCATTCCATTTCTAACAATTTCCAATCCTAACAATTACAAAACAATCATAAATTCCATTCCATTTACAACAATTTCCATTCCTAACAATTACAAAACAATCATAATTCCATTTCCATTCATTCCATTTACAACAATTTTCAGTCCTAACAATTACGAAACAATCATAATTCCATTTCCAATAATTTCCAATCCTAACAATCAAAAAACAATCATAATTCCATTTCCATTTCATTCCATTTACAAAAATTTCCAATCCTAACAATTACAAGGCAATCATAATTTCATTTCCATTTCATTCCATTTACAACAATTTCCAATCATAACAATTACAAAACAATCATAATTCCATTTCCATTTATTCCATTTACAACAATTTCCAATCCTAACTATTATAAAACAATCATAATTCCATTTTCATTCCATTCCATTTCCAGAATTTCCAATCCTAACAATTACAAAACAATCATAATTTCATTTCCATTTCATTCCATTTACAATAATTTCCAATCCTAACAATTTCAAAACAATCATAATTTCATTTCCATTTCATTCCATTTACAACAATTTCCAATCCTAACAATTACAAAACAATCATAATTCCATTTCCATTCATTCCATTTTCAATAATTTCCAATCCTAACAATTACAAAACATTCATAATTCCATTCCATTTCCAACAATTTCCAATCCTAATTATTACAAAACATTCATAATTCTATTTCTAACAAACCATAATATTATATACACCATTTTATATTTCGTTCTTAAATATATATGTTGCTTTTACAATTTTAATCGACATTAATAACTATAAGTATAAATTGGAATCTAAAAGTATACAACATATTCATTTAATCACAATTTGATAACATTACCAATTTTAAATATTTATGATTCCTACATATATATATATTACCATTCCATTAAAGCTCAACATCTTTTAACTTTTATAGTCAATTAATTATTTACCTAGCTAAAACTAATACTCAACTAAGCAAATACTATCATTAACTACAATCAAATTATTATGAATTTCTAATTCCATAATTTTATACTTAACTAATTATTTACCAAAATTCAATACCCAAATATTAAAAATAAATTACCATTTAACAAATATTAAGAATGTGTCAATTAATGATTTAAGCTTTTCAATTTTACTAATTTTTATTATCAATTTTACAATTTTATATTTAATTATTAATTTCACATTTGATTATCAATTTTACAATTAGGTTTAAATGTTGATTTGATTTTGATTATCAACTTTCAATTTTAAGTTTTAACAATCGTTAATCAACATCAACAATTTAAGTTTAAAGTTTGAATTTAAAACATAAGGTTAACCATAAGCACCAAATTATCATTAAATAAAATACATGTATAATTAAACATTTCAAATTATCAAACTCAATCTCAAATTCAATTGTTCAAACTCAAATTCAATCTCACTCATCAATAATTTAACAATTCAATATTAATACCATAATGAATTACAAGCCAATTTCCACCATTCAATAACCAATAAATCACCATTTCAATTTTAATTTCCAATCCACTTCCAATTCTAAAATGCAAAATGTCAAAATCCAATTCCAAATTTCCAATTTCAGTTGAACTTCAACATTCACAAATGACAAAAATAAATCAAATACACTTCAATATCTATTCGTATTTCTCATTTTCACCCGAAATCAACATCCAAAATTTTCCCCATATCCTACACAGCAACACCAATTTTTAACCCCAAATCTACCATAATCCAACAAGCAACACAATCACATAAGCAATCATTTTCAAAATGCTATGAAAAATGAAACAAAAATAAAAAACATACACCCCAAAACAATCGGATCTTCGATGTCAATCCGGGTCGACGTCGGGTAGTATGATCCGAGTGAGTTGAGGTGGTCGTGTGGTGCGTCGAAGGAAGAGAGACGACGAGGAGGACGAAGGAGAAGGCAGCGAGGAGGAGGAGCGGGCTGAGGTGAGGTCGAATCGTCGAAGCCTCGAAGGGAGAAAGCAAACCAACAATCGAAGACTCGAAGGAGGAGGACTAGAGAACTGGAGGAGACGTCGACGGCGAGAAGGAGATAGCGAGGAGACGACGAGACACCGAGAGAGAGATCGAAGAAGAGAGGAGGCAGCGGCGTGCGTGGAAGAAGAGAGAAGAAGAATCGAAGAAGAATCCAAAAGGGGGGAGGGTAATTAGAATTTAGGTTAAAAACTTTCAAAAATTGCAAGTTAGCCCTTGCAATTTCTGGAAGTCACGGTGTCAGCCGGTACCAGCGTTCAACGTTTCGTATCATTTTTCAACCAATACAATACCTTCTGGTTGGTACCGGCTTGTTGGGACCTAATCTCAGAACCGGACCCCAACCGAAAAAAAGGACAGAAAACGTAAGCACAAACCGGAAAACAGGACTCGGAAAGCAAAGCGAAACCAATGAACGAATAAAATCAAACGCGAAACAATCGGAAACGAATCGGAAACAAAATCGAATAATAAAATGCGGAAACAAAATCGAAAGTGAAAACGAATCGAATAACAAATCTGATACGAATCGAATGGCAAATCAAAACGAAAGCATAAGCATATCAAAAAGCGAAAACAAAAACTTAATTCTGATATCCGGTAACGAATATGTTAAAAAAACGTCGCGTTGGAAACCGTAAGACGTTAAAACTAAGCCAATCCAATCCGGTATAAATTTTTTTCTTTTTCTCTTTCATTCATTAAAAACTCATACAAAGCAACTTAATTTTTTCCAATTGGAAATTTATCCTCAAATCCAAATCTCAAATCATAAGATTCTTCTTATACATTCATATCTCATTCATATACAATCACATTTATACATCATATGTAATTCCCATTCATCTTAACTCAATATAACTCAATATACAAATTCCCAATTCAATCCAAACACAACCCAATCATATTCATAGACAACCCAATCATATTCATATACAATCACAATTCATATTCCATAATCATACACAAATTTATAACTCAATTCCATACATCAATTCATAATTCATATACATCATGAAACAAATGGTTACTAACCATTAATGACATTCCAAGCCAAAAACATAACCCATACTAAAATCCCAAATACATAAAATACAAGATAAACAAAATCGAACAAAAGTCTTGACTTTCTTTCATCCGATCTCCTGGTCGATACCTGGAGATGGGGATGAAAGGGGGGTGAGTTGATAGCTTGTGGATAACATATTTATAAATTGAAAAATAAGCAAAAATCATTTTTCAAGCAGTTTTCCATTTATAAACATTTCACATTCGGAAAGTTACCAAAAACTCATTTTCAAAAACCTCAAATTCTCATTCCTCGAAATTCCAAAACTTTTCACAATTCATAAATAAAATCAAAAACATGAATGCATCACATTATAAACAAATCAAAAATCACATAACACTTTAGAATGGTTTGGTTCGGTCCAAAACGGAACGTACTGCACATTCACGCATAGCGGTCCTGTGCAGCCGTGAACGGAATGTACTACACTTTCTCGCATAGCGGTCCTGTGTAGCTGTGAACTTATGAGAGTCCGAAATCGGAGCTCCAGTACCAGTTGCGGGCAAGTGGGCGAAACCTTTAAAAAGAGAAAGTGCACTGACTCGACTTATAGGACCTAACCAAACCCACAAAACACATAAGTCATACTTGAAAAACAAAATGCCCGAAGGCATATTTCGAAACTGAACTTTTCATATCTTGTCATATCAGATGCAAAACATAATGATATTCACAATTTCAACCAAAATTCGCATAACATTAAATTCAAAGAATGCAACACTTTAGTAGATTTCCAAATCATTCAAACACAATGTCTCACAAATTCACATATTGAATTCTCAATCAAGCAAACAAAATGAATTCAAATAATTATTCTCATTTTATCAAATCATTTAAAAACCCTTGAAAGTAACAATTGAATCATTTTATTAAAAAGTCCGAAACAATTGTAGAAATTTTCCAATCATTCCAAAATAAACGAATTTAATCATTCGAAAATCATAATTTTCAAACATTAACATAAACAATAATTTATAACATTTTGTTTCTTGATTTTTCAAAAATCACAATGGTAGCTTATAATTCAAGATATAAACACATTACCCACCTCATTTCCATGCTAGAACTTTGCTCCAAACTTCAATTATCCAAAGCCTTTCCGTAATCTTCCCTAATTCAATAACATAAACCCTAATTAATTAATCATCCAAAATTGAACAAATTAAACCATGCTATCTCCAAAATTTAGCTTAGAAATCATAAACCCATAACAATCTTAAGCCAAATAAACCAAAAACTCATTAAAAACTCAAAGATAAAAAACCATCTCTTATGTTTATCTTCATTTTCGAATTTTTCTTAGCTTGGAAGGAAGCTCTTGTCTTCTTCGATCTTTTCCTTCATGAATCAACTAAAAACCTTGCTTGAAACCCACAAAATCAAAAACCCTAGCTATTTTCCCCTTTCTTCATCCTTCATCTCCACCGAACTCCATCTTTCTATCTTCCTTCTTCTTTTATTTCTTTCCTTCTCCTCTAAGTCATGCCTTGCTCCTCTTAAGAACGACCATCACATGCCATGTCATTTAATGAGATCCAATTGACCAAAATGCCCTCACATGTAAGTTGTTGGATCGGAAAAAGAAAGCATGCTTAGTATGGAGAAACGATAGATTTCAAAACTTTTTAAGAAATCATCTTGCAGCGGAAGCAATATATCCAAATCAACATGCTAATCCATACATGATATGGTATAAGGATAATAAAACCAAGAACAAGATAAAAGGAATTACCGACTCCTTCGCTACAACTTTAAATCCTCGCTGCGCTATCCTCTCCTTCTTATATCCAAATCCTTTGCCTTTGAGTCTTTTCCTTTAGCAATCTATCTTCTTCCTTGTTGTAGTATCCTCAACCAATTAGATTTACCACTTGTTCTTCAAGGACAACTAGGTTAACAAAATCCTTTGGTGGGAAAGGAGAAGAAATATTTGGAGGAGATTTTCTTAGAAGAAGAAGAACCAAAATTGAAACTCTTTCAATTCTTTCACTTAGGAATTTCGTTCTACCTTGCATGAAAGGAGAGAATGTCTAAAAACCATGCAAGAACCCTTTCTTACATCTCAATTTCGAAATATGCATGAATGGAAAGAGTGAGAGGCATCCAATGCATCACTTCTTACATTAATCACTCATCAAATAGCCAATAAATGAGACTTACTTCATTTATCTTTAAAATGGCTATTTGAAAAGACCATAACCTATAATTGAATACCCATTTCGTTTTGGCAAGAAGAAAGAAGGAAGATGGTCCATCTAATGCACATCTTTCATCTTTAATCTAATGAATGCAAATAGGTTACATGCCAACATTAAAAGCCAACCATTAAACCATTTAATGGTAAGTTCATAACTCCATTTAATAATGATGAACCATAATAAAGACCATCTTTATTTAGTATTTTAATGTCAAATGTGTGGTTACACATCTAACCTAACACAATTTCGAAATTGCTTCTTCTCCATTTAAAAAATTGTTTTAATATAATTAATCTAATCAATTACATTAAACCAAAACAAGCCCATTTCTAAATGAACATATGGGCTTCCAATTAACCATTAATTAGTATAAGCCCATCATTCAATTATGGACTTCTAAAGCCTCCAAACTACTTCTTACTTAGCTTGATAACCTTCCTTAAAGCCAAGTGGGGAATCTTATTAGACTTTGATAATTCAAGCTCCAATAAGCCCAGAAATAATTCAATCTCATTGGAATTAATTCTAGCTTATTAACTAAATGTCATTCCACTAAAGACAATTAGTTGAACTCTTGAATTATTAAATATTACGAGAATATGTCCAATTGTAAACCCTATTTAGAACCTTATTATAGTCATCCGCACAACAAAGGGTAAAATTAACGTTTTGTCCTTATGTTGGTTTTTCCTTCTAGATCTCTCATTTTACTTTATATGGTGATTAACACATAAGATCTCATCTTAGTGTTAAGACTTGATGGGTAGCTAGTCCATCAAACTACTGGCGCCAATTTAATCACCAAATCTCCTTAAAACATCTAGAAGAGATGATAACACTATAAACTCTTTATTTGAGTGAATGTTCTCGATACATGTTTCAATTAATAATTCCAACATGCGCATAATCGGATTAATACCTATAAAATCCATTCCGATCATATCAAGAATTATAATGAACACATATGATTTCACCACTCATCAAGATTGTGGTTCATAATAAGTTTAATGCTTAAGTTGTATGTTTTAAGATTAAAGTAACGCCCACTTTATTCTTGAAAACATACTTGATTCCGATTCATTTAATAGTGCCATTATCGATAGTCTACTACTATCATGATATGAAACTCATCATTCCCTTTAAGTAAACTCCTTTACTTATATGGAGATAAATCGCAACACTACGCCTAAACCATAATCAAACGACCAACTTGATTATTCAACTGTGAATCAATTAATTGATTCTAATAATATACATGTTTCCCATACATCTCTATGTATATGTATATTACTTACAAATGAATCTTGGTACCTTATGACCAGATATATAATGCTCATACAGATAAAATCAAACTCTTTTGTTTTATTAATAATAAATATTTTCATTACAAAATCAGAATCAAGAAGATAAAGTTACATGTAAATACACTTGCTTTCGTGGCACTATATTTACATAACTCCAACAATCTCCCACTTGCCTAAAGCAAGTTTGACATATCCTTCATTCCCATCCCTTCTAGGTGACCCTCAAAGCTCTTTTGAGTCAATGTCTTTGTGAACTAATCAGCAAGGTTTTGCTCAGAGGAATCTTTACCACATCCACTTCTCCACATTGTATTATCTCCCTTATGAGTTGATACTTTCGCTTAATGTGTTTGGCAGCTTTGTGGTTCCGAGGTTCTTTTGAATTAGCCATCGCCCACTATTATCACAATAAAGTGTAATGGCTTTTTCGCCTCTCGAACTACCTCCAAATCATTTAGGAACTTCCGCCGATCGCTTCCTTTGTCGCTTCACAAGCAACAACATACTCACCTCCATAGTCGAATCAAGCAATACAAGATTGCTTGACAATCCTCCAAACTATGGCTCCACCTCCTAAAGTAAATATAGAACCGTAAGTTGATTTCTTAAATCAACATCTGATTGGAAATCGAAATCAGATATCTTGTCGGAATAAGATTACTTCCAGAGTAAACAAGCATTAAGTTCTTCGTCCCACGAAGATACTTAAGTATACACTTAACCGCAATTCAATGTTCCATTCTCAGATTGGATGAAATCGCTACCAATCCCATCGCGTAATGTATATCCGGTCTAGTGCATAGCATTGCATACATCAAACTACCAACTGTCAAGCATATGGAATGTTACGCATGCTCAACCTCCTCTTGGGTTTTAGGTGCTTGTTCCTTTGAAAGTTTGATTCCATGTCTAGTAGGAGTGAAACCCTCTTGAAATCTTGCATGGCTAACTTATTGAGCATATTCTCAATGTAGGTTAGTTGAGACAAAACTATCTTCTTGTTCTTACGATCCCTTATAAGTTTGATCCCTAGAACATAGGTAGCCTCTCCCAAATCCTTCATTGAAAATCGCTCATTCAGCCATCCTTAACCGCAGATAACATTCCCACATCATTCCTAATGAGCGTAATGTCATCAACATACGTGATTAGGAAAGTAACCTTACCTTCTTGTATTCTTTTGTAAACACAAGGCTCATCTAGGTTTTGTATGAACCCATAGGTTTTGATAGCCTTATCAAACCTAATGTTCCAAGACCTAGATGCTTGCTTAAGTCCATAAATGGACCTTTGCAACTTGCAAACCTTACGCCATTACCTAGCTCAATGAATCCTTCGGTTGGGCCATATAATGGTCTCCTCAAGATCTCCATTCGAAATGCGATCTTGACATCCATTTGCCATATTTCATAATCGAAATAGGCTACTATGGCCAAAAGAACTCGATGGACTTAAGCATGGCAACCGAGAAAAGTCTCCTCGTAGTCTATACCCTCCTTTTGAGTATAGCCTTTAGCTACCTATCTAGCTTTAAAGGTCTCTACCTTTCCATCCGATCCCCTTTTCCTTTTGTAGATCCATTTACACCCTATGGTTTTTAGACCTAGTGGTAGATCTACAAGGACCCAGACTTCATTAGTATACATAGAATCTATTTCCGATTCTATTGCCTTGAGCCATTTTCCTGCATCAACATCATTAATAACCTGTATACGAACGGGTCTGCTTTCTTCTTGGTCCGAGATGGCAATTAAGCCTTCTCCTAAACCCAGATACCTATCTGGTTGTCTCACAACCCTCCCACTACGCTCTAGGCACATCTTGATGTTCAGGTTGCACTTCTGATTCAACTTCTGAATCCATTTCGACATCTTGTTCTGTCATATCCAAAACAACTCTTGGTTTGGATGAAATTGCTAAATCCTTTAGTACTACTTCACTTCTTCCTTTGTGATTTCTCACAAACTCTTCCTCTAAGAAGTTTGCATTTGTCGACACAAATACCTTCCTATCATGAGGACTGTAAAAATAGTACCTCGAGTTCTCGTAGATATCCTATAAACAAACATACTTGACCTTGGTTCCATCTTTGTGGATTCAGGCTTTAGAACATGAATGGACAGCCCTAAGTCCTCAAGTGCCTCAATGAAGGCACTCGCCACCCACAACTCCCTAGGTGTTTTAGGCACCGATTTGGATGGAGCAAAGTTAAGAAGATATGTTGCCGTTTGTATGGCATATCCCGTAACGATTCTCGAAGGCTAGCATAGACATCATTGATCTTACCATTTCCAATAGAGTTCTATTTCTCCTCTGCTACACCATTCTCGTTGAGGTGTACGAGGAGATGACAAATTGAAACAATTCCATTGTCAATTAAATATTGCTGAACTCTCCGGATAAATACTCACCACCTCGATCCGATCAAGTCGTTTTAATGGCTTGCCAAGTTGCTTCTCAGCTTCAGTTTTGAATTCTTTGAACTTTTCAAAAGATTCACTCTTTTTATGCATCAAATACAAATAGTCATGTCTTAAGTAATCATCTATAAAAGTTATGAAATATTCATAACCTCCTCTAGCTTGTACATTCATGGGCCCACACACATCAGTATGTACCATGTCCAATGTGGATTCAAATTTGTTTCCTTTAGAAGGAAATGAGGCTTTTGTCATTTTTCCTTCAATACAAGATTCACAGTGGGTAATGGATCACTATCCAAGCCCATAAGGATCCCATCCTTTACTAGCCTTGTCAAGTCTTTTTCGATTGATATGACCCATCCTTAGATGCCACAGATACTTTGAATTAATGCTAGAGATATTGGATTGTCTTGGTTTTATCAATTCGTG
Organism: Erythroxylum novogranatense; assembly: GCA_029891385.1. Classification (NCBI taxonomy): domain Eukaryota; kingdom Viridiplantae; phylum Streptophyta; class Magnoliopsida; order Malpighiales; family Erythroxylaceae; genus Erythroxylum; species Erythroxylum novogranatense. The sequence goes on along the minus strand of CM057225.1, from coordinate 31,119,110 downwards.
GTGTTTAGTGAGCCTTTCATAGGTTCTATAAAAAACAATTCCTGCTTAATTATCGCTTCACAAATAAAATCCTTATTCTCATATATTGAAACAACCTTTTCAAAATATAAGGAATAGCCAAATTTTATTAGACAAAAATGAAATCATGTTCCTTACAATCATTGGCATGTAATAAACATCTTCCAAATATAACCTATGACCACTAGAAAGTCCAAGATAACTACTCCCACCGATTCTGCTGAAACATAGGAACCATCTGCTATCTTAACTTGAAACGGCCTTTAGAAGTCTTTTCCTTCATTGAACCCCGCAAAGAATTACAAACATGGTTAGTGGCTCCTAATCTAATATCCAAGAAGTAGATAAATCGCCACATTTCTAGTTCCTAACAAACTTAGGAAGCCCATACCTTGTTTGCTTTTGAGGGACTCTAGGTAGATCGGACAGCTTCTTTTCCATGGCCCATCTCATCACAAAGGAAACACTTTCCTTTGATGTTCTCTTTAGCCTTCTTTTCATGGGTTTGGCCTTGACCCTATTTGGGCCTTCTTTTCATTGGACCCTTCTTCTTTCCTTGCCCTTACCTTGGCTTAGAAGAAGAAGCTACATTAGCTTCCGCCCATGAGCCTTAATATTCAATATTTCCTCCGTGCTCTGAGGGTATTCATCAACTCACTCAAGGTGTAATCCTTGTTGTTGAGCTCATAGTCCAACTTAAACTACTGAAAAGAAGAGTTTAAGCTATTGATGATCATAATCATCTGCGTGTCCGCATCCATATCCGCCTAAGCATCTCAGCCTCAAGGACCGCAGAGATTACCTTCATCATGTAATCCCAAGACCGGCTCACCGTGTTTCGTCTCGAGATTATGAAAGGTTTGGATAGCTTTCACTCTTGCAGACCTAGTCCTCACACCAAACATCTCATGTAGGTGATGGACCATTGCACTAGCAGTTTTCATACAAGCAATTTGCTTTTGCAACATGTCACGATGAAGCTTTAATATAACACTTAGTAGTCTTGTCAAGATTCCGCCAACGCTCACGTTGTTGGACTTGCTCAGAGTTGCATCTCCACTTAGAGGTGTAGGCTCATTTTCAGTTAACACCCATGAAATACGCTCATATTGAAGAACAATGTCAAGGTTACGTCTCCATTCATTAAACTTGTCTCCATTTTCCAATTTGTTATTAGTCAAGAGCAGGTGAGTGGATTCATTTTATGGTTGATTATGTCGAAAATATAAATTATTAAAACATGAGCATACTAGTCAACAATTTATGGAACTTTGTATAAAATCATGATGCATGTATGCATGATGATAGATTTAACAAAACTTAAAAATTAAAACATTATACTGATTTGTTATTTTTCTTATCTATAACAGACTAAGTGACGGTGGGCCATCTTATCTATTAAAAGAAAATGGGACCCTCCCACTCAAAAACTACCAAGCATCTCATGCTCAATTTTTAAGAAGCGTCTTAATTTGGTCCATACTTTTACTAATGAGCTACGGTGGGCAGTTTATTGATAAAAAATGTTGAGTGTATAACCATTTGATTCATTCACTAAAGATACCTACAAATCATGCCTCGGTGGGAGGTCACATTTGCTATCATTAAGTGGACTTATCCTTAAGGAGACCCAAACCATGCAAGATCTAGGATCCATGCCCTCCAATGGGGAGTAACACTTCACCACATGCAAACGGGCCATCATTTGGAGACCGTGGACTCTCACAGGAGCATCCTCTCCCACTCAATCTTTTTGGGCTTTAAGTTTTAAATACCATCTTATCTAGATGCAATTTATTATCCATCCTATATTGTTTCATTATATATCTCATATATAATGAATGCATGGCAAGGCCTAGGGTTGGCAATTTTCTAAATGACATGCAATCACATAATATCACATATTACAAGCATTCATTTCTCCATTCATCACATGAACTAATAAAGCCACTTTTGATTGTCCATCCTAGAAACATAAAATAATTACAAGCCTTTTAGGCCCAAAATATGCTTCTTCATCTTGGATCTTCCGCTTCAAACTCTTCGCTAACATGATCCGGCCCATTCGGTAAACAAAATGTAATGACATTTATGAAATTAGAATTTTGTCATTTTGAAAAATAAAATTCCAGCACTAGATTTTTTTAGAAAACCAAATCTTTGTTTTGACAAAAAATTCCAGCACTTGTTTTATTAAAACCGAAACTCATTTTATGAAAATTAAAAACAGCACTTAGTATTTTAGCAAAACCAAAATTGGATTCTTTGAAACAAAAAAAAACAGCACTTGTTTTCCAATTATAACTGAAATATGATTCATTGAAACAAAAATTCCAGCAACTTAGTTTTCACAAAACTTATGCCAAAACACAAAAGGATACACCGAAAATTTTACCTTTCCATTTCTTCAATCCATGGCTGCTCCTTCTTCATCATTACATTAATTTGTACATTACAAAATCAAATAAAATAGAAAAAAGAAACCAAGGAGGAAACATGGTGATGATAGATCACCCTCCTTGTTACAACCAAATGAAGAAATCTTACAAGATAAAATTTAACTTCTATGGACAACCAAAAGAACAACATACACCATATATATTTCTATCACATAAAAATATGCAGTATACATAAAAGATTGCCAACCCATACATCCACCATATAGGAACCGAAATCATGCATGAAAACCGCTTTGATACCAATTGTTGGATCGGAAAAGAAAGCATGCTTAGTATGGAGAAACGATAGATTTCAAAACTTTTAAGAAATCATCTTGCAGCGGAAGCAATATATCCAAATCAACATGCTAATCCATACATGATATGGTATAAGGATAATAAAACCAAGAACAAGATAAAAGGAATTACCGACTCCTTCGCCATGACTTTAAATCCTCATTTGACTATCCTCTCCTTCTTATATCCAAATCCTTTGCCTTTGAGTCTTTTCCTTTAGCAATCTATCTTCTTCCTTGTTGTAGTATCCTCAACCAATTAGATTTACCACTTGTTCTTCAAGGACAACTAGGTTAACAAAATCCTTTGGTGGGAAAGGAGAAGAAATATTTGGAGGAGATTTTCTTAGAAGAAGAAGAACCAAAATTGAAACTCTTTCAATTCTTTCACTTAGGAATTTCGGTTCTACCTTGCATGAAAGGAGAGAATGTCTAAAAACCATGCAAGAACCCTTTCTTACATCTCAATTTCGAAATATGCATGAATGGAAAGAGTGAGAGGCATCCAATGCATCACTTCTTACATTAATCACTCATAAAATAGCCAATAAATGAGACTTACTTCATTTATCTTTAAAATGGCTATTTGAAAAGACCATAACCTATAATTGAATACCCATTTCGGTTTTGGCAAGAAGAAAGAAGGAATGTAACACCCCACACCCGTAAGACCCGAACCCGATATCGTTGGTGATATCCGAGTCCGTGTCCCACGAGAGTGGCGTACTACATCAGTCGATTTAAAATTCAGTATACACTTTTCTTTTCTTTTCTTTTTGCAGCCATTAACTCCACGTTCACACGGCAAACACAGTAAGTAATTAAAATCCGTATTCAATATAATCCCGTTTCAGTTATTACACCATCCGGTCATAATTACAATCACCAATGCAAGAAACATTAATACCACAAGGGCTCAAGAAAATACAATGCCTTGTTATACAAAGGATTGCGGAATACAGTTTACTAAGACACTAATGCAGACACGAACTGATCCCGACCTCTAACCTTTACTCGTCTACTCTACAGTAGACATACTCCCGTGTCAACCGGGGTATTCTTCAGGACCTGAAAAATAGATGCAAATTTTGGGTGAGTTTTATGAACTCGGTGAGAAACCATCATCGATGGTTCACTCAATTCATGCATGTTCAATCACTTGCCAAATATCACATACGAACACAGTTCACAAATGTAATCTCAAATAGTACATACCATTACATTTCACAAATGTAAGGCGTAACGCCTTTCATACAATCCAAATTCAATCATACCATATATGCAATGCACATGAGACCCTTTCCATTTTCATTACGTTGTTGTGACTGCTTTCAAATCGCCCCAAGAACGGGCACATTGCGTTGAGCCAATGGTTTCAACATTGGGCTTGAAGCCCTAATACATTGAGCCCGAGGCTCAATATGTTGGACCCGAGGTCCGTGCGCTGAGTGAAAGCTCTCATATACGTTAGGCGTGATATGCCCCGATCCGTGGTCGCTCCGGCCACTGGCGCTTTTATCTCGATCATGTCCTTATGTATGAATGCATATGTTCCAATTTCCATTTACAGTTATTGCTATCACTTACATTCAATGCCATTTTATTTCTTCGACCTTGGTCCGTATTTCAATCATATATTTTCCAATTTATTGCATCATACCATATCGCATTTAAAAGTCACATCCAATGTATCAAAACGGATAAGTAACACTTCAGTATCAATTTCCCCATTCCTCGAACCTTTGGTCCGAGATCTCCCATTCACAAACGATTACACACAAATAGCACTTCATTATCTCATTCCCATATTTGAGACACCTATGGTCCAAATCAATCAAAGTCAAATACACATAAACCCTCCATTATCTCCACATGGCATAATAGCAAAATCTTAAACACATAAAGGTTGAGGAACCAACTAGGTTACTCACCTATTACTTCCGAGCTAATGCCGAAAGCCTCTTGTGACGTCGGTCAATCGACGCTCCAATTGGGCCTCTATATGAATCAGAAAAAGTACGAGTCACTAAATATAAAATTTGTGCTCATGATGATGAGATATGCATGTTCATGGCAATCCCGGTCCTAATTCAATATTTTCCCATAATAAAATTCTATCAAAATTTAGAAATCCATAGGCGCTGACGGTGCGCAATTCGGACCTCTATAGGTCCTCAATTAAATAAAACAGTGTTTACATGTTCCGTCAATAGGAGCTACGTCAAATTCCCGTCTATAAATTCCCGTTTTCTCATAATATGCAATTAAATATTCAACGAATCCGATGCCTCTGGAATCAGGTCAATCGGACGTCGGACGAGAAAGAAATTTACAAAAGAACAATCAGATCAATTAATACCAAATAAAAATTCAAGAATAAATAAAAAAGTATACCCACGCTACCGCCTCATGGGCGAGACGCCGCCCTCGCGAGGCGAATTCGCCTCACTTCGTCGCGAGGGCGAGGCGTCGCCCTCGCGACCAACCCCTTAATCTCGCCCTCGCGAGGCGAGATGTCGCCCTCTCGAGACGGCGAGTTTGTCTCGCCTCTGCGAGGCGGAGTGTCGCCCTCGCGAGTCGCGAGTTTTCCCCTACTGCCTTTCCCTTTCTTTCCAGATTTAAATCCCAATTTCCAAATACTCTAACTTTTAACACACCAATCAGAAAAATACCCACTATACCTCATTGGAAAGCTTATGAAAAGCTCTACAATTCTCTAGAAGACCATAAAAATCAATTCCAACCCTAAGGGTATCAAATAAGCCATCAAACCTTCTGCCTTCACAATTTCCCTCAACACAGGGCAGTACAATTAAAATTTCATAATTCACTGATTCTTCAATAATAAATTACCACAAAAATATGTTCAATAAGTTCACAATGTCCTCTACAACTTTCATGAACAATCCAAGATCAAATTCTATTTCTAAACTAGTCAATTAATTCATTCAATGTCACTATCCCTGAAATCCTTCAATATGGGCAGTAACATTACAACAAGCATAACTCCCTATATACAAGTCAGTAAATTCAGAACTTTATATCCCTGAAAAGATAACATCTCAAACTTCAATTTTGATGAAGCACTCAACATCCAATTCGATCTCTAACAATTTCAAAACTGTTATGGAAGTTTCTGTTATGATCAGCCACTCATAACCTAATGTAGGGTCAGTTTTTGAAAAATCATAACTCCCAATTCTGACTTCTAAAAATTACAAACCACATGTCATTTTCAAGGTAATTTGTTCCTCTACAACTTTTCAGAAGCTCACTCACACCAGTTCAGTCCACTTAAAATGTTAAAATTGCCTCTAATCAGTAAACTCAAAAAATCACACTTAAGCTAGGTTTCATCCAAACTGCTCAAAACCAGTCATTAGTAATCAATTCATATCTCCCAATACACAATTCTAAAAATAGCAAGATCAGGAGCAATGGAAAGATAATCAAATATGCTACAACTTCCATGAAGACCATTCTCCCTAATTCAATCTCAATTAATTCATAAAAATCATCAAAACTCAGATGTCATGGTTGCGGTTACTGTTCATTGGCAATGGAACAGGAACTTTCCCATTCAAAACTTCACCCTTCTATCATTGAAATTCAACAACACCTATTTCACACTAAATTGGAGCCAACATCCCAAAGTTTCAGTGACCACTAACCTTACCTCATTTGCATTTCTACACATTAAATTATGAATAAAACAGTAACATCAATCTCAACTCTAACTTTCCAGATTTAATGTTAACCTTAGTTCAATCACTTCCAATGCCTTTTTCACATCACTAGACATCAAAATAAATACAAATTAAATATCACTACAATCATACATATGTTAGGGTTAATACTGAAAAATTTACAACATTAAATTCCTCAATTCAGAGACTCAAATAATTATCCCCATTCAATTCAAAATCAAACCATATCATTAACTTCAATGCATCTTCATCTAGCCTCATCCCCTTTTCTTCAAATCATAATAATCATCACTTTAATGCCTACCTAAACCTAATACATGCTTTAAACCCTTTTATTAACTACCCCATACTATCATGGCATTTAATTCATATGAAAGACATCATTTAAAGATCAAACTTAAGTAAATACTTACCAACTTAAAACCTCCTTCAAACCTCAACAACCACTTTCCAACTTCTTCACCAAGGATCAACCCCTTCCCTTCTCAAGTATACACAAAACTCATCATCTAACTTTGATGAGATCAAGAGATGGTAGCTTACAGTTGTGGAGAAAGTTGAGAGAAGAGAGCAAAATTTTCGGTGGTCTATATCAAGAGAGTTTGAGTTTGTGGATGATTCGGATGAACCCTTAACCAAAAGCCTTTTAAAAACAATTCATTTCCTTCTTTAAACACACACGTCCGAAAGGATGAAGAGATGCATTTAATGTTGCCTTTTCTATGGCAACTTGTGATTGGTTTATTATTATAAGAAAATTCAAACTATATTTATTTAATCCAGTCCAAAATGTTACTCCATTTAACTCTAATGACCCTACTTTCAGTCCCAAAATAATATACCCCATATTACTGTGCCATTGGGTAGCGATTTTTGCTACCGAGAAACTACCGGTTCGCCAATTGGTGATTTTGCCGGTCCGGGAATTTTCTCCGGAAAAATCCAGAAAAATTCCTAAAAATCCCTAAAAATGTAAAACCATTTATGGTGCAGTCCAATCAATTTTCCAAACTCAATTATCCCATGAATTCCAATAAAATTGCTTTAGGCCCAATTACCGGGAATGTCATGAATGTATTTACCGTAATTCCATATACACAATTGATACTGTGTATCGATCCTATTATGCATGAACAGTACTAAATATTTCCTATTAGTCTCATCCTATGCCAATTTTACTATTTTACCCTTCCAGGAGGGGGTGGGATGTTACAATTCTCCCCTCCTTATAAGAATTTCGTCCTCGAAATTCTCAGTCAACGGTTCACTATGACAGTAATCATATGAGTCTATATATCCTATACACTTTTCCACTTAATGCTTCACTTTTGGAGTGATCACAAGAACCACTCTCAGTCCGTGGTTCAGGTTACTATGGCTAACTCATTATCACTTAGTACAGTAAACGGATTTGACAAAACTATCAGTTGGCGATCTCATTTTTCTTAGCTATCTCACTTGTCATTTCTAGAATAGTTACTACCTTTGGTTCCAATATATAACTCAGCTTTTAAATCTATTCACTTATCACATTTTTTTTCCTCTAATACCTTTTTCCCCAATGTTATATAGTCCAACTTATGTTCCAATGAGTACGTTTCCATTTCTTTGGTACCTCCCTTAATCACGTCCGGGACGAATTACATTCCCTTGGTACCAATACAGTGACACTTAACTCCACTTCACTATAATCAGTAACAATGTACCTAATGCAGTCATTTATCATATGTCATTCACTTTATATTCAAATTCGATTCTCGTAAGACAATTCACTATTCTATAATGTTCACACACTTTATCCGGATATACAGTTTACTCTATCTCATTTGTCCGATCCAATTCCACTTTAGCTAACCATGCAGTCTTCCTAAATCACTTTCCTTTTTCTCACACATTTTAGTCTCAAATCCATTATGGTCTTTAACTCCCATTAGGCACTGCGCAGTGTAGCAGTATATATTTTCCAGTGAATCAAAGCTATATAACACGACCATAATCAAACCTTTTTCCTATTGGACATTCAACCTATAAACACTTAAGCCAAGAATCACTTCATTCTATACCTACAATTACGCAATTTCACTTTTCAAATATGCTTACTAGAATGTCTAACTTTGACTGATCACTTTCTTGTTCTAATACCTTTTTATCGGGTACACTTACTTCTTCTTCAACTTTTGTTCACTATAGTTTTCCAATTCCATTGGTATATTCAAACTCATCATAAGATTTTCCCCTTTTTCTTTCTGCACTCTTAACCTTTCTTATTACTATTTTTACAACTTCAATTTTCCAGAACACTTCACATTTACCCCTGATATGCTTGACATTAATTGAAAACCCTAATATCTGTAATGGATCATTCATTGCAGCATTGTCGATATTATACCCGTCTCTTTCCTCAAATTAACACAATTGTATGCTTATGGGAATCTACAGCTCCAAGGCTTTCAATAATGAGAATGGCACTAATACCATTTATCACAGTCAGTTCAATTTATTTCATACTTGTTCAACATATTGTCGCAGTTCAATACTCACTACCCACTCTTCCAATGTATGTATATCATCAGTATCAGATTCCTCAATTAGTCCTATCGTTCTTTTCACTTTTCACTGTTCAACACTTCTAAACACATTCTGTCTCTAATCACAGTTATTACCATTTGCTTATCTCGCATAAATCCCTATTAGGGTCTTATTGACGTTACCGTACATCTTTTACCCTTTTTATTGAGTCCCCAATTAGTGTATCTGCAATTTCTTTATGAAGGTGTCACTACATCACCTCATTGTCAGTTTCCCTTTTTGACCCTCTTGTCTCTATTCAGTTACTCTTTTTCATTTTCTCTTCTCATTTGTTTTCATATCATTCCTATCAACATATGTTAATACCTTGTCATCTATATTTAAACCTCCAAAATTTTCCATTTTCTTTTAGCATCTCTCTTCTCAGTTCGGGACTCTTTTATTTTTCGTTTCAAATCTAGATTCCTCAACAGTTTTGCATCATAAACGGAGATCGATTCACTTCACATTGCAATAGAATCACCTCAAATTAAAATCTCACTAATATGGAATTCTTTACATTTCTGTACATACAATGCAGATAATCTCAGCAGTATGAGCTATGACCCAATTTCACTTTTAATTTTGCCCACAAAAGTCTCATCAACCAATGATTATTCCTAATTGTGTTTCAATCCTTCTTCACTATACGTACAATCTCAATCAAGACACTCTTATGTCATCATTTAACAGATCAGAACATTCCTTTCGCGAAGGTTCCTTGTGGCAGTCACTTAAACACTTTCTTTACCACCTATTCAGTAATCTATACCAGAATCACTTTTCAATTCCTCTCATACAGGTACACTCAGTCCACTTTTGTCTTACTTTAACCTCTTAAGAACTTCACACTTATAATCACTCTAAACATTTACCGCTCATTTCCTCTATGATTTCCATATATCTGTCACATACATTTTATTAGTCACAATCAACATTACTGTCCAATAGATATCCCTAACAGTAAATTGACTTAAATACAATAACTCTTTTCATACACCACTATTGTGGTTTCATTCTTTTCAAGATCTTTATTTCATTCTCACCATATCATTAAACTGTATGTCTCATTCCCCTATCCGTTACGTGCAACTTGACCTTGTAAGGTCATATCAATTTGGCTTATCAGCTTATGATCATTATTCTTATTTTTCATTCCGTTTTCTGCTACTTATCTTCTATTTCCTCAAACAGTCTATGATCGGGTGTTCACAGTCCCCAATATCCGACAAAGTCGTTGATACTACTCCATTTTATCTCTATCTATTACCTATCCATTTACCATTTTCGTGTCCATATACACCTAATTCAGTATTTCCCCATACACCATCAGTAGAATCATCAGTCTGTCTTTTTTTCCTTTATGATTTTATCATACGAATTTCCAACCTCGAAGCACAATAATCACCTAACAATTTTAGTCTCAAACTTATGCGGTCTAGTTCATAACCATTTCCCGAATTCATTTCAGTCTATCTGTACACTTTTACCTCACTCTAATAGGCACTGAACATCTTACTTTTTCGATTCTTTCAGTTCTCGATAAACCGCTATGAAGACTCTATCGAGCTTCTTTCCATATCATCATCTGCTTATAATATTTACTGATCTCCAATTCGAATACCGTGAATCAAGATATGCCCGATTGGACCATCTACATTTTACTCAATTCCAATATTTCCCCTTTCATGACATATACAGTCAGAACTGTAATTACCTAACCCTCCCGGGCTTTTAATTTCACTTAGATCTACTATAACCAATATGCTTCCCATATCTCTAATGGACCTCTCCAAGTTCTCAACATCTTCATTTTTCTGTCACCATAACATTGTCAATTTAATTTGAAAATTCTTAATCAGTCTAGGCCAACACAGTCATTCTACTATCACTTATAAGGGTTTCTAACCCAGTACAATTTCAATCTTCTTATCCATTTTTTTTTCCTTTATCCTTTCCTAATTGATTATCCCCTTTTAGGGATTTTCACTCTAATCCAGTCTCACTCTTCTCTCACTTAATCACTCGACACTTATGCACCCTTAGGCTTTATCCTCGTGCGACTCTGACTAGGGATCAGTTACCACGGTCTGCAACGACGCGACTCCAATGCATGAAACCTATGTTCCAAATCGTGCCCGGATACATTACGTACTCACTGGGCTCGATACCACCTAATGTAACACCACACCGTAAGACCGAACCCGATATCGTTGGTGATATCCGAGTCCGTGTCCCACGAGAGTGGCGACTACATCATCGATTTAAAATTCAGATACACCTTTTTTTCTTTTCTTTTTGCAGCCATTAACTCCACGCTCACACGGCAAACACAGTAAGTAATTAAAATCCGTATTCAATATAATCCCGCTTCATTATTACGGTCATCCATCATAATTACAATCATCAATGCAAGAAACATTAATACCACAAGGGCTCAAGAAAATACAATGCCTTGTTATACGGTTGATTGCGGAATACGGTTTACTAAGACACTAATGCAGATATGAACCGATCCCGACCTCTAACCTTTACTTGTCTACAGTAGACATACTCCCGTGTCAACCGGGGTATTCTTCAGGACCTGAAAAATAGATGCAAATTTTGGGTGAGTTTTGCGAACTCGGTGAGAAACCATCATCGATGGTTCACTCAATTCATGCATGTTCAATCACTTGCAAATATCACATACGAACACAGTTCACAAATGTAATCTCAAATAGTACATACCATTACATTTCACAAATGTAAGGCGTATCGCCTTTCATACAATCCAAATTCAATCATACCATATATGCAATGCACATGAGACCCTTTCTATTTTCATTACGTTGTTGTGACTGCATGCCAAATCGCCCGAAGAATGGGCACATTGCGTTGAGCCAATGGTTTCAACATTGGGCTTGAAGCCCTAATACATTGAGCCTGAGGCTCTGAATACGTTGGACCTGAGGTCCTGTGCGTTGAGCTGAAAGCTCTCATATACGTTGGGCGTGATATGCCCTGATCCGGTGGCTGCTCCGGTCACAACTGCCTTTATCTGATCATGTCCTTATGTATGAATGCATATGTTCCAATTTCCATTTACAGTTATTGCTATCACTTACATTCAATGCCATTTCCTATTTCTTCGGACCTTCGGTCCGGTATTTCAATCATATATTTTTCCAATTTATTGCATCATACCATATCGCATTTAAAAGTCACATCCAATGTATCAAAACGGATAAGTAACACTTCAGTATCAATTTCCCCATTCCCTCGAACCTTTGGTCCGAGATCTCCCATTCACAAACAGTTACACACAAATAGCACTTCATTATCTCATTCCCCATATTTCAGACACCTATGGTCCGAAATCAATCAAAGTCAAATACACATAAACCCTCCATTATCTCCACATGGCATAATAGCAAAATCTTAAACACATAAAGGTTGAGGAACCAACTAGGTTACTCACCTATTACTTCCGAGCTAATGCCGGAAAGCCTCTGTGACGTCGGTCAATCGACGCTCCAATTGGGCCTCTATATGAATCAGAAAAAGTACGAGTCACTAAATATAAAATTTGTGCTCATGATGATGAGATATGCATGTTCATGGCAATCCCGGTCCTAATTCAATATTTTTCCATAATAAAATTCTATCAAAATTTAGAAATCCATAGGCGCTGACGGTGCGCAATTCGGACCTCTATAGGTCCTCAATTAAATAAAACAGTGTTTACATGTTAAAATCGATAGAGCTACGTCAAATTCCGCCTATAAATTCCCGTTTTCTTATAATATGCAATTAAATATTCAACGAATCCGATGCCTCTGGAATCAGGTCAATCGGACGTCGGACGGGAAAGAAATTGACAAAAGAACAATCAGATCAAATAATACCAAATAAAAATTCAAGAATAAATAAAAAAGTATACCCACGCGCCGCCTCATGGGCGAGACGCCGCCTCGCGAGGTAATTCGCCTCACTTCGTCGCGAGGCGAGGCGCGCCTCGCGACCAACCCCTTAATCTCGCCCTCGCGAGACGGCGAGTTTGTCTCGCCTCTGCGAGGCGGAGTGTCGCCCTCGCGAGTCGCGAGTTTTCCCCTACTGCCTTTCCCTTTCTTTCCAGATTTAAATCCCAATTTCTAAATACTCTAACTTTTAACACACCAATCAGAAAAATACCCACTATACCTCATTGGAAAGCTTATGAAAAGCTCTACAATTCTCTAGAAGACCATAAAAATCAATTCCAACCCTAAGGGTACCAAATAAGCCATCAAACCTTCTGCCTTCACAATTTCCCTCAACACAGGGCAGTACAATTACAATTTCATAATTCACTGATTCTTCAATAATAAATTACCACAAAAATATGTTCAATAAGTTCACAATGTCCTCTACAACTTTCATGAACAATCCAAGATCAAATTCTATTTCTAAACTAGTCAATTAATTCATTCAATGTCACTATCCCTGAAATCCTTCAATATGGGCAGTAACATTACAACAAGCATAACTCCCTATATACAAGTCAGTAAATTCAGAACTTTATATCCCTGAAAAGATAACATCTCAAACTTCAATTTTCATGAAGCACTCAACATCCAATTCGATCTCTAACAATTTCAAAAATGTTATGGAAGTTTCTGTTATGATCAGCTACTCATAACCTAATGTAGGGTCAGTCTTTGAAAAATCATAACTCCCAATTCTGACTTCTAAAAATTACAAACCACATGTCATTTTCAAGGTAATTTGTTCCTCTACAACTTTTCAGAAGCTCACTCACACCAGTTCAGTCCACTTAAAATGTTAAAATTGCCTCTAATCAGTAAACTCAAAAAATCACACTTAAGCTAGGTTTCATCCAAACTGCTCAAAACCAGTCATTAGTAATCAATTCATATCTCCCAATACACAATTCTAAAAATAGCAAGATCAGGAGCAATGGAAAGATAATCAAATATTCTACAACTTCCATGAAGACCATTCTCCCTAATTCCATCTCAATTAATTCATAAAAATCATCAAAACTCAGATGTCATGGTTGCGGTTACTGTTTATAGGCAATGGAACAGGAACTTTCCCATTCAAAACTTCACCCTTCTATCATTGAAATTCAACAACACCTATTTCACACTAAATTGGAGCCAACATCCCAAAGTTTCAGTGGCCACTAACCTTACCTCATTTGCATTTCTACACATTAAATTATGAATAAAACAGTAACATCAATCTCAACTCTAACTTTCCAGATTTAATGTTAACCTTAGTTCAATCACTTCCAATGCCTTTTCACATCACTAGACATCAAAATAAATACAAATTAAATATCACTACAATCATACATATGTTAGGGTTAATACTGAAAATTTACAACATTAAATTCCTCAATTCAGAGACTCAAATAATTATCCCCATTCAATTCAAAATCAAACCATATCATTAACTTCAATGCATCTTCATCTAGCCTCATCCCTTTTCTTCAAATCATAATAATCATCACTTTAATGCCTACCTAAACCTAATACATGCTTTAAACCCTTTATTAACTACCCCATACTATCATGGCATTTAATTCATATGAAAGACATCATTTAAAGATCAAACTTAAGTAAATACTTACCAACTTAAAACCTCCTTCAAACCTCAACAACCACTTTCCAACTTCTTCACCAAGGATCAACCCTTCCTTCTCAAGTATACACAAAACTCATCATCTAACTTTGATGAGATCAAGAGATGGTAGCTTACAGTTGTGGAGAAAGTTGAGAGAAGAGAGCAAAATTTTCGGTGGTCTATATCAAGAGAGTTTGAGTTTGTGGATGATTCGGATGAACCCTTAACCAAAAGCCTTTTAAAAACAATTCATTTCCTTCTTTAAACCCACACGTCCGAAAGGATGAAGAGATGCATTTAATGTTGCCTTTTCTATGGCAACTTGTGATTGGTTTATTATTATAAGAAAATTCAAAGTATATTTATTTAATCCAGTCCAAAATGTTACTCCATTTAACTCTAATGACCCTACTTTCAGTCCCAAAATAATATACCCCATATTACTGTGCCATTGGGTAGCGATTTTTGCTACCGAGAAACTACCGGTTCGCCAATTGGTGATTTTGCCGATCCGGGAATTGTCTCCGGAAAAATCCAGAAAAATTCCTAAAAATCCCTAAAAATGTAAAACCATTTATGGTGCAGTCCAATCAATTTTCCAAACTCAATTATCCCATGAATTCTAATAAAATTGCTTTAGGCCCAATTACCGGGAATGTCATGAATGTATTTACCGTAATTCCATATACACAATTGATACTGTGTATCGATCCTATTATGCATGAACGATACTAAATATTCCTATTAGTCTCATCCTATGCCAATTTTACTATTTTACCCTTCCGGAGGGGTGGGATGTTACAATTCTCCTCCTTATAAGAATTTCGTCCTCGAAATTCTCTCAACAATGTTCACTATGACAAGAATCATATGAGTCTATATATCCTATACACTTTTCCACTTAATGCTTCACTTTTGGAGTGATCACAGTAACCACTCTCAGTCCGTGGTTCAGTTACTATGGCTAACTCATTATCACTTAGTACAGTAAACGGATTTGACAAAACTATCAGTTGGCGATCTCATTTTTCTTAGCTATCTCACTTGTCATTTCTAGAATAGTTACTACCTTTGGTTCCAATATATAACTCAGCTTTTAAATCTATTCACTTATCACATTTTTTTTCCTCTAATACCTTTTTCCCCAATGTTATATAGTCCAACCGAAAAACGAAAAATAGAAACGAATAACAAAGAGCTGGGAAACGAAACGAATCAAATCTGAAACCCAAAAGTGGGCCAAATGCACACGAAATCGAATTCTTAACGGAATTGAATCGAAAGTATAAGCGAAAGACAAATCGCGGAATCAAAAGCGAAGCAAAAACATATCATAAATTAATCGAAATAGGAAAGCGAATTCGAAATCAGAACAAAAAATGGCGGAAAAAAAACTGAATCCGACATCCGAACACAATAGCCAAGAAAAGCATCGCGTTGGAAACCTTAGACTAAACCGATCTCCACCAATCAAAACCGGTATATTTTTTTTCTTTTCTTAATCCTTTTTCATTCCTTTCATCTTTATTCAATCTCATACGAATCAAAACAGTATAATTTCCCTTTTTGGAAATTCATCCTCATGCAAATCTCAATTCATAATAATCTTCTTATACATTCATACAAATCCCAAAATTCATCTTTTAAACAATTCTTATACTATTCTATCTTTATTTGAATCAAAAATTGGGCAGCATAACGGCTGTAATTTAAAAATCTCAAAACCTGCAAATAGTTTAAATACACTTCTATAATTCCCAAACAAAACTCATAATCATCGGACCTCCCGTCTGGAATCCAAACACATTCATATTCAAAAACACTCATTTAATTTCATTTATTATTTCTAAATTCCACTTAAAAATCAGAGTCCAACACGGCCGGAACGGTACGAAATTCATTTCTCTAGGGCGTCAGCAAAGCAATCGATTCTTTTCCACCTCCTTTTCCATACTACATTCCATTGTCCTAGTTTTTGTACCCTTTGTCCATCTCATTTTTTATTAGTTTACCAACAAATATATTCACCTATATTATACTAACTAATTAATTTTACCAAGTATTTCTAATAAACACTTAATATTATTCACTAGTCAAATAAATTATATAATCTGCTATCAATTTACTATTAATAAAATCAAAACAACTAATGCAAACTCCACATTATCAAACAGGGCCATTGCCAAGCATATTCCTCTTCATCCGTAGGAAACCATAATCTAAAACCCTAACCACACCTAAGAAGACTGTCGCCACCGGCTTTCACCTCTATCTGCCAACTTAATCGTCCTCGTTGCCGCATCTTGCCGCATCTCTATCCAGCTAGCTGCGTCGGTTGCTAGTTGCTGATCTCCGAAAAAGATGCCTTCATTACCAAGCCTCGTATTCTCTTCACGTGGTGAAGCTACCACCACCACGTCGTCCTCCAGTCGCTGCCTCCTTCGTGCTTTAGCTCCACTTAGTGCAAGCCACATGCTTTGGATGTCTCTCCTGAACAACCGCTTCTATTGCAATCATCTTCAGAGCTAGCCCAACTGCACTTGTCGGCACTCGGGTGCTATCATCACACACTAGCGTATTACGTACCACAACACAGTGGCAACTGAAAAATAACCAGAAAGACAACCACGAGGTCTAGTGAATGTGTTTTAGACTGCTAGACTGCTAGAACCTTTTAATTTCCTGATTCTGGGGGTCTTGTAAACTAGCCTTAATAGCAATACAAAGTACTTTATTTCTATTGGCGAATTTCAACCTAAGTTTGCCAGATTTTGGGTGCTGAGGATGTTAAGTTTTACACTTCATAATTGGCTTTTGGGTTTATAAATTACAATCTTATTGTACTTATTTATTAATTTATTGATTTTAATCAAATTTAACTTGGTTGAAGGGTTTATAATTTAAATTCTATGATTTCTTTGATACTATTGTTGAAAATCGGGACAAGATCTAATCTCATATATAGCATAATAACTTTTTAAAAATTTTGTTTCAATTTCTCGAAAGTCAAGATTACTAAAATTTTATAAAATGATTGGCACACAAATCATAATAAAGTATGAATCATAATTCATACCTATTTATGAATTTTGATCTTTTTATGTCGTTATTCTCGAACCATTTTTTAAATCGGCTTATTTCAACCACCATAATCACACGAGTTAGGCAATGAGTGCCATAAAGAGAAAGTTAGGCAAGGAGTGTTAGCTTCTTTAGAGCATCAGCCTATTTATAATAAGTTTTGAATTTAATTAAACTTTAATTAGAACTATAAATAGTTTTAATTAAATATTAGTTATGTATAAAATCGAATATCTCATATTAATAATTATTTATTAAATATTTTATATTTAATCATAAAGTTTCTCAAAATTAAAATCCAGCATTACTTAATTAAAATATTTTCTCTTTTAACTTGTTTTATATATGACTCAATAACTTCTCAAATATGCTAGCAATGAATATAAATTATAATCCTAAATCATATTTAGGATTAGATAAATAAAATAAACTCCTTTAATTTATCTTTAATTCTCTAATTAAATAATTTATATCTATAAGTCAAGATTGATGTCCAATAACACGTTGTGATCACCAATATTTAAAAATATCAAAGTAATTTTGACTAACCTTTCTATGCATTATTTTCTCGTATAAATTTTCCTTTCATCATTTAATGTTTTGATTAGACATAGAGCATAGAATTAAATGTCTACTCTATTTTAGTTTAATCATATTAGTTTTCTACCATTAATAATTGATTCGATTAATGACATTTAAAAATTATTTTCAAAGTGTCATTCAACTTTGGCCAAGGATTTCCTAAATCAATACTAATCGAGAACAATAAAACATTCTTCTTAATCACTTTAAGGTGATGAATCATATATTAATCACTCAACTACCTCTATACAATTTATATTATATCCAATGGCAATCGACTAAGTTATTATTTACTAAAATAGATCATAAATAGTATCAAAATAAAATCTTTATATTAGAAAACTTTAGAAATCTCAGGTCAAAAGTTCATTTATACAATCATCACAATAAGAATTTCCATACACATATGAGTAATGTTTCAAATAGAATTCTCATATGGAGTCAGTTTAGTGAATTTGTTCTCTAATAAGCACCCACACATTTTTTAAGTATCTTCATACTTTAGTTTATGAGATCGGCTACTTCTTTCATAAGAAAAATATAACATGTACTGTTCTTTTTGTCATTCTATTAATATCCAGTCTTAATAAATTAATGATAAAGAATAATTTAAAGATAACTACATAAATGTATCTTATCATAAATTCTTCTACATAAGAACAAAGGTGATATCTAAAGATGCAACAACTAAAAGACATCAAACTACTTAGTTATACTATAAAGTTAAGGGAGAAAGTGATTGAAAAAAGAGCAAAAAAGGATGTAACTATCTCTGGAAATAAATTTGGTTTAATGTCAAGAAGATTCATGACAAAAGCTTTACATCTCTTTAGAAGATTTATCGAATATTATAAGAAAAGACAACGTAACCTATACATAGTTTTTATTGACTTAGAGAAGGCATATGACAGGATAACTAAGGAAATCACGTGGAAGTATTTACAAGTTAAGGAAGTCCATATGACCTGTATTCAGGTAATAAGGATATGTATAAAGGTGTAAAGATTAGAGTAAAGACAATATAAGTAGATACAAAGCATTTTTCTACACCAACATTTTTCATTGAGCCCCTTTTTGTTTCCAATAGTGATGGATTTGCTCACCAAAAATATCCAATGAGAAATGTTGGTGTAGTCCACATGCCTTGGTGTATTTTATTGCTGATGATATTGTTTTAGTAGATGAGACAAAGGAGGGTATCAATTCAAGCTAGAACTTTAGATGGATACATTAGAATCAAATAGTTTTTAATTGAGAAGAACTAAGACTGAGTACTTGTAGTTCAAATTTTTGGATCATAAGGTAGTTTTTGATATAGTTCGAAAATTATATAATATAAAGTGTGTTTTAGGTATATAGGATATATAATCCAAAACAATGGAGAGATTGACGAGGACATTACTCACCGTATCAAATCAGGATGAATTAAATAAAGAAGTGTATTATGAGTTTTATGTAACAAAAAAATATCACTCAAGCTCAAGGGTAAATTGCAACATCCCATCACCGATGGGAAGGGTAAAATAGTATTTCGGGATGAGTTATGAGTGAGTAAACTGGTCTCGGTATGTTCATGCATAATATGGCCTCCATATATGCATAAATTGTAATTTAATCATGTGCATTTACAAAAATTACAATTTATGCATATATGGAGGCCATATTATGCATGAACATACCGAGACCAGTTTACTCACTCATAACTCGTCCCGAAATACTATTTTACCATTCCCATCAGTGATGGGATGATATATAAATTCTATTGGATAGCGATTAAGCTAGTCATGATTTATGGCACAGAATGTTTACCAACCATATAAGTGCATGGTCATAAATTATTGATAGTAAAGATGAGGATGCTATAGTTAGATGTGCAACCTTACTAGAAGAGAAAAATATCAAGAATGTAATAGTAAGAAACAAAATAAGGGTTGGTTCTGCCGAATTCTGGCGGAACTGAACGTTGCCGTTTGGATCCATGGAGTTGGTTGGTCCTTGTAAGAGCTTCGGCTTGAAGGTTCCTGCAAAACAAGGAAGGCACGTCGGGGGTTGTTTCCCGATAAGCCCCTCCGACGCTCAAGTCAGTCTTTTTTGGTGAAGGTGAGATTGTTGTATGCAGAGAAAACTAGGTTATGATTACGTACCTCTATTATGGTAGAATTATACCTTATATATGGAGCAATAACTAGGTTTAAGTCTTTACGTATGCATGGGAGACTCTTACCTGCGAATGGGCCAAGGAGATCGCGAATTAAACCTGGACTTGACATAGGTATAAGACTGATATTTGAATAGTGGACTGATCAGCCCACGGGTCGTTAGGACTAGGTGCGGGCCTAGCACGACCGACCTGACCATCAGTCCCCCCTACTCCTCGAGTCTGAGTGAAGAGAAGGGTCGAAGGAGTATGTTAGGATTTTGTTGCTCGTCTGCTATCTTATAGCTCGTTCGTAAGACAGCTCGTGAGGTGGTCGATCATTCAGATATTGGCATTGTAGCTTGTTCATGGGACAGCTCGGTGTAGGCCCGATCGATCGGATATCGACGGGCGGTGCGTGACTGCTCGTATTAGGATCGATCGACTGAGTGCCCCAACCGATTGGCATCGGCTATTATTGCATGATAGCTCGCGTCAAAGCAGGTCGAGTGGTCTTCATTAGTGAGCGCGTGAAAGTACTTGGAACATTTATTGCTTGACGGCGCGTGCCCTCTGACAGCTTTTCAGAATCTGAAGTGTATCGTCCTTGTAACCGTTATGCAGCTGTCCCGTACGCCCTTTCAATTGTAACGCCGCTCCGGATTTCGAACAACCCTAATTCTCCTTAGCTTGGATTATGTCGCGTGTCCAAGCATAGCTCAGATTTTCTCCACACGTCGCGTGTTGGACCAATGGTGGTTGATAAATTAAATCCCACTTATGTTTTGATAATAATAAAGTGTATAGAATTGGTTAAGAAATTGTTTCAGGTATTTTGGGATTAGTATGAAAGAATTATACAAATCAAGATGGACAAGTGATAAATCATTGAAGAATCAAGATGGAAGTTTCCTTATAAGTGCAAGAGACATTAATAAAGAAGATTATAGAAAATTTGGTTGGATGTTACCGTTGAAGCCAACATAAGTAAAGACTTACTGCATAAGTCGACTTATACATCAAGGTCCGAACAGCATAAGTCGACTAGAACATCATAAGTCGACTAATATATGAAGATCTGTCAACACAAGTCGACTAATAGTCCATAAGTCGACTTATCGTAGGACACAAGTCGACTTACACAACATAAGTCGACTTATTGAAGAGCGGAGATAAAATTTTACGTAAATCGTTGACACAAGTAGACTTATACACTCGACAAGTCGACTTATGGGTACAGTAAATTAATTCCAACGGTTCAATTAGCCACAAATAAAAAGGAGGATATTAAGGAACGGTCATAACAATTAGACAACGGCTATATGGGTTCCCAACAGCTATTTTTCTTCAAATATAGGAGTGGATGATCAGAGAAAATTAGAGAAGTTCTACAAGAAAAATACTCCACTATTGTTTCATATTTTGCTCACTATTGTTATTATCTTGTCACATCATTGTATTGAGCATTTGTTCTTCAAACTTTATCTTATTTCTCTTACAATTTGAGTGACTAGTGAAAGGTCACGTGTGAGGTAGCTTGAGCCGGAAATCAAGTGGTGTTGGTAGGATTTGTGCCGGAAGATAAATCATTTGTAAAGGTAGCTTGAGCCAAAAATCAAGTGGTGTTAGTAGGATTTGTTTCGGAAGACAAATCATTTGTAAAGGTAGCTTGAGCCGGAAATCAAGCGGTATTGTAAGAGTTCACACTGAACTACAAAGTGTGTAATAAAGTGGTTTGCAAAATCCTAAGTGGGAGCTTAGGTAGAGGACATAGGTCTTAGCACCGAACCTCTATAAAAACAGTGTTTGATCTTCTTCCCTACTCCTTACATTTAAATTTGTTTAAATTACTATTGTGTGAATTAACTTCTGATTTTATTGTAGAAAATTTCAAAAAGCTTAAAGATCTATTCAACCCCCCTTCTAAATCGCTAACAATTGGTATCAGAGCAGAAGTATCCAGGGATGGCACACAATAAACTAGCGAAAGAAGGTAACACAAACAATCGTCCTCCTTTATTTATTGGTACTAATTATTCTTCTTGGAAAAATCCTATGAAGTATCACATTATAAGCGAGGGAGTAGAATATTGGAAGATCATTATCTTCGGTCCACAACCACTGTTGAAAGAAAATGGTGAGTTAAAAACGGAGCTGGAATACGATGACAATGACTGGAGGCAAGCCTACATTAACGCAAAAGCTATGAAGTTGATATATTGTGCTCTCACGGTTGAGGAAAGAAACCGAGTTAATTCTTGTACCAGCGCCAAGGAAATGTGGGAAAGACTTCGCATCACCCATGAAGGAACTAACCAAGTCCGGGAAACAAAGATCAACATGCTTCTTCATGACTATGAAATGTTTGTCATGAAGGAAGGTGAGTCTATTTCCACTATGCTTGATCGTTTTGCAGAAATCATAAATGGATTAGGCAATCTTGGAAAGCATATGACGGATAGCGAGAAGGTGAAGAAGATTCTTCGCTCTCTATCGAAAGAATGGGATTCGCATGTCACCGCTATTATGGAGTCCAAGGATCTCAATCACTTGAAATTCAATGCCTTGGTGGGATCACTTATCAACTATGAGATCATTCTCAAATCCCGAGGAGGTAGAGGTAAGTCACAAAATTCAATTGCTTTAAAGGATAATATTTCTTCTCTTGATGAAAGTGATGAAGAAATAGATGAAAAAGACGAAGATGAAGAAATAGCAATGTATGCTAGAAACTTGAGAAAGTTCAAAGGACTACTCAAAAATAGGAGGAAAGAATTACATAGTGGAAGAAATGAAAAAAGAAAGAAGTACACCATGGAAAGAGGACATCATGCTAGACAATGCAAAAGCTCATCCTCAAATTCAAATCTCCAGAAAAATGACAAAGAAAAAAAGAAAGCTAGCCTTATAGCCACGTGGAGTGATGATGAGGAAGCATATCAAAGCAATGATGAAAATAACATTGCTCTTATGGCAGATAGCTTCTTGACAAGTGATGATGAGGATGAGGTAATAATCTCAGATCAAGAACTTAGAGATTCTTTTACTGCTTTACAAATTGATTTTGAAGAAGCTATTAAGATCAACAAGAAATTGAGAAAGAAAATAAGAGAACTAGTTGCTGAAAATAATGTTTTGTTTAAGACTGTTGATGATTTGGAATGCACTAACAAAGATCATTCTGCATGCCTTACTGAAAAAGAAAATCTTACTAATGAACTTGGTAGACTTAAAAAGGAGTTTTCTTATGTGGTTGGAAAATTTGCTGGTGGAAATGCAAAGTTTGAAGAGATGTTGTCTTTACAAAGATATTCAATTTCTAAACATGGTTTAGGATATGATCATTTTCATAGAGATTATTCCTTGATTTCTAAATTCACTAAAGACGAAAAAGTTGCTCAATGTGCTAGATGCTTGAAAGATGATCATATAGAAATTGCATGTAAAAGTATTAGGAGATGTATCAATGTTAAGAAAATTTGGGTGATTAAAGGTACAACACCTCCTAATGTGGTTTATATGACTAACCAAAATGGACCCAAGATGGCTTGGGTACCAATGAGAAGAAAGGATGTTTTAGTTGTAGGTACAAGCAAGGAATGAAGATCCACCAAGCACATGGTACATTGATAGTGGATGTCGACTAATTGGTGACAAGTCTGCTAACAAGTCGACTTGTGTGGGTCAATAAGTCGACCTATGATATACACAACACTATGGAAATGAAGAAATATCAGGATAAGTTGACTTATAAAAATCGACAAGTTGACTTATGAGGGTCGATAAGTCGACTTATGGAGGTAAAACATGTCGACTTATGTTTACACGGGTTCCATTGTTGGATTGTTATGTTATGTAATGACTTTGCATTTTCTTTGTGTTTGCTTATGAACTGCCAGTCGAATATAAGTTATCTGGGTCTTCTTTAAAAATTCTCTTTTTCCCCAAAATCTCCGAAAAACATATTCTCTTCTACTTTTGAGATTTATTCATGATGATGTTTCTACACCATGATGGTTTCTGTATCTAGCCAAGACCAACATTTCATATTATTTGTTTTTGCTTGCTACTTGAGACTATTTGTGTTTGATGACTTGTTTCTCTATTTAATGTGATTGTGATATTTCATCTATTGTTGGTTTGTATTAGTTGTTTTGATTATGACAAAAAGGGGGAGAAAAATGAGAAATTGGATATTCTTTAGTTACTTGATTAAGGGGAAGTATGTATGTTAAATTGTCTTTGATTTGAGTCTATCATGATTTCAAATTACTTTTATGAATTTGATCTTACAAGGTTATTAAATTCAATGATTTATATGATTGCGGGGGAGACTTTTAACCAAAATGACAAGGTATAAAAACCTTGATCAATGTTTCTTTGTTTTCATTTCTTAAAAAATTTCTAAGTGTTTTGTCATTATCAAAAAGGGGGAGATTGTTGGACCAATGGTGGTTGATAAATTAAATCCCACTTATGTTTTGATAATAATAAAGTATATAGAATTGGTTAAGAAATTGTTTCAGGTATTTTGGGATTAGTATGAAAGAATTATGCAAATCAAGATGGACAAGTGATAAATCATTGAAGAATCAAGATGGAAGTTTCCTTATAAGTGCAAGAGACATTAATAAAGAAGATTATAGAAGATTTGGTTGGATGTTACCGTTGAAGCCAACATAAGTCGACTTGCACAGCATAAGTCGACTTATACATCAAGGTCCGAACAGCATAAGTCGACTAGAACATCATAAGTCGACTAATATATGAAGATCTGTCAACACAAGTCGACTAATAGTCCATAAGTCGACTTATCGAAGGAAACAAGTCGACTTACACAGCATAAGTTGACTTATTGAAGAGCAGAGATGAAATTTTACGTAAATCGTTGACACAAGTAGACTTATATACTCGACAAGTCGACTTATGGGTACAGCAAATTAATTTCGACGGTTCAATTAGCCACAAATGGAAAGGAGGATATTAAGGAACGGTCATAACAATTAGACAACGGCTATATGGGCTCCCAATAGCTATTTTTCTTCAAATATAAGAGTGGATGATCAGAGAAAAAGATTAGAGAAGTTCTACAAAAAAAATACTCCACTATTGCTTCATATTTTGCTTACTATTGTTATTATCTTGTCACATCATTGTATTGAGCATTTGTTCTTCAAACTTTATCTTATTTCTCTTACAATTTGAGTGACTAGTGAAAGGTCACGTGTGAGGTAGCTTGAGCCGGAAATCAAGTGGTGTTGGTAGGATTTGTGACGGAAGACAAATCATTTGTCAAGTAACTTGAGCCGGAAATCAAGTGGTGTTGGTAGGATTTGTGCCGGAAGACAAATCATTTGTAAAGGTAGCTTGAGCCGGAAATCAAGCGGTATTGTAAGAGTTCACACTGAACTACAAAGTGTGTAATAAAGTGGTTTGCAAAATCCTAAGTGGGAGCTTAGGTAGAGGACGTAGGTCTTAGCATCAAACCTCTATAAAAATAGTGTTTGATCTTCTTCCCTACTCCTTGGATTTAAATTTGTTTAAATCACTATTGTGTGAATTAACTTCTGATTTTATTGTAGAAAATTTCAAAAAGCTTAAAGATCTATTCAACCCCCCTTCTAGATCGCTAACATCGCGTTTTGATTGGATCGCTCATTCGACCGTTTCCTTATAAATGCTCAAGATCGACAAACTGTTTGGTTTTCTTCACGTTTGTTTCATTCTTGCTTCCTCTCTGCTTTCATTTGCTCTTTCTTGCTCTCAGTTCCCGAAAATTTCCTTCAACCGTCGTTCGATTTCCCCCTCTCTATTCACTAAATAGGTACGCCCCTTTTCTTCATCTCCTCCTCTAAAGTTTTTCTTTTCAAAAGTTCTCTTCTTGGTAAGCATGTCGACGGCCAGTTCTAGAAGTATGGTAGAAGGTGTTGAAGAAATATCGACGAGAGAAAGGAAGGATGGGTTGGTTGTGGAGGCGCCGCCGAGAAATGAATCGATGATGACCGTGGGGGAATTGAATTGGTCAGTACTTAGATATAACATCCCCACGTCCTGGGGACCCCGGTTGGCCCTGAGAAACGAGCGAATCCACAGCAACTTGAGTGGATATTTTGCCGTTTCCGATAGTTTTTTCTCGGTTGGTGGTATAAGGCCTCCATATCGTCGACGAGGTGTGCACGGCCTATCAGCTGATGCCGAGCTAAATTCCTCCGAATAGCTGGAGGTTTATTAATGGTCTGGCGTTATTGTGCCATCAATTCGATCATTCGCCCTCTTTTGGCATTTTGCGTCACTTTTTTAGGTTGAGCCAGAGTCCGAGCTCTAGTGCCGAGATCCCCTCTCTGCAGTATAGAGACGCCCGATATCGCTCGGTCGGTACAGCTTCGAAAGTCTCTTCTTGACGAACTAAGTACTTCTTTGTGAAACCGCCAGGATCCTCCTTCGAGTGTCGGCCGTGGAGGTATCCTTTGGTCGAGCAATGGAACGACACGTCGAGCGTGTCTCTTAGTATGGAAGAGTGGGAGGTGGTTGGGCGCATAAAGCAGCTCGGCTAATACGATTTTGCTCGGCTCATTGCGGGGTATTACGGAGGGGTCTCGGCCGATTCCTTTTTACTCATCCCTCCGTCACAAATTAGCGAGCTAGGAGAGGAGACTGCCCCGTCTGGTTGGGCCCTCGTGGTCGAATTACTTACTGCATTTTTGATTATTGGTTTCTTTTTTTGACTTGTTTTGTTGCTGTGCAACCATGGTGAGGGATAGAAGATTTCACCAGGCCCTCCCAATCCTCTAAATCCAGGAAGCAGGCCGGACGGGGGAAAAAGAGGCAAGAGGCGGAGACTGACAAAGGCGTCGCTCTGCCAGTGGAGCTAGGCCATCCCATAGCGTCGTCGATCCCTCCGCCTGTTGAAGGTCGTTCTGTCGTGTCGGCGTCGTTGCCGATCGTACCAGCTAGCACGGGCCGAGCAGTTTTGGTTGAGGAGGAGGAGGAGGAAGTGGAGCCTCCGCTTAAGAGGAAGAGATTGATCCGGCTTGGTGATCTACCGTCCGGCCCGCCAAGTCAAGGCGTGAAAGAGAAGGAGAAGAAAGGCAAGGGGAAAAGGCGAGCCACCAACTTTGGGCAGTGCGAGCCTGCCATCAAATTGGCCAAAACTGCCTCGGTCGGGGACCTCGAAGTGTCCCGCCATATTGCCGAGAGGATTACTCCTCCCGTGGATGAGCAGACCATGGACAAGAAGAGTAATCTGGAGCTGGGGTCTCAACTCATTCGCAGCGGTATATGGAGTGCGGTGATGTCCTTCGCGGTGGTGCAGTGTCTGGAGGCTCTGGACCGGGAAGTCCAGGACCTCCACGAGCAGATGAAGGCTATGAAGGACGAGCTTTCAGGGGTGAAGGAGGAGAGAGACCTCTTTCAGGCTCAAAACTCTTCCTTGGAGGAGGAGAAGAAATCCCGAGAGGATGCGATGGGCGTCCTGAAGGCTCAACTGACCACGAGAGAGGAGAAGAGGACGGTGGAGAAGGAGCGGGAGCTTAGTAAGAAGTACCTCGAGGATTGTCATGTCGCGGTGGAGGGCAGGAATAGAGCCGAGGACACATTGCAGAAGGCGTGGGGCTCTATTAAGAAGCAGCGGGTAGAAGCGATCAAGCAGTGGAAGAGGTGGTTTCTGAACGAGGAGTGTTTAGAGCTTGCCTGTGATTTAGCCCTCTCGCTCCTGTAGAAGTGCCACGAGATTCACGTTCCTTAGGGATCGGAGTGTCCTTTCTTTGAAGAGTACGTCGGGCCGCTTCTTCCCGCAGCCCTCAGCCTTTCTTTGGAGGATATGAAAAAGAGGGCCGAGGGAGAGCGGAACCTTGTTCCCGATGAAGAGCTGGATCTTAGCTCTGAAGAGGAAGAGCTTTCTCATGAGGATGTTCTTCCGGTTGCTCCCTTAGACCCTGCTCCCACCCCGATTGTTCCGTCAACTTCTGAGGCTTCTCCTGTGCATCTGTCGACTTCCGAAGCTTCTCCTTCTGTTGACTTTTAGAGCTCACCTGGTCGGGCTTGTGGCTAGGACGAATTCAAAGAAGTGAAAATCTTTATTTTTGTCCTTCATTTTTTCGAAGTCATTTTCCGTGTTTATATTCTTTATTTTCGATCTATAGTGGGATTTGATGAAGTTGCTCATGGCCGATCGGCATTGAGGTCGATTTATAGTCGAGGCCGAGCCGAGGTCCCAAGGATCTCGTCTTGACGACCCGGCCGAGCGATGGCGAGGTCGATTGACAGTTTCAAGGATCTTGTCTTGGCAACTTGGTCGATCGGTAGGCGAGGCTGAGCTGTGGTCCCAAGGATCTTGTCTTGGCGACCGACCGACCGTAGTCGATCTGTGTCAAGCCCGAGCAATGGTCCCAAGGATCTTGTCTTGGCGACCGTGTTAAGTCAAAATGACTTTACATAAAAATGATTTTGATGTATAACAAACATAGTGAGATCAAATACAAGAAAAACAAAACAGTCACAGACGAAGATGATGTATACAGATGAAGTTGACACAAGACAATAAAAGACGCAGACGCAAATGTAGATACAGACGCAGACACAAAAGCAGACGCAGACGCAGACGCAGAAAAGAAACAGACGCAAGAGTCAGTTCGAGTTAGTTCTGTAACTCAACCGATTAACTGCTTTTAAAGATTCAAGATTCAAGAATCAAGAAGCAGTTATAGACGAAGGCTATAAATACAAGTCGAAGTCGAAAACTGAAGAGCTTGTTTTGTTTTGAGAAAAATTACACAAAGCGAAAAAGCGATTAAGTGCGAATTAGTTGAACGCTATCCATACGTAACAGAGTGTTCAAATATTTTCAAAAGAAAAGTTATGCAGATAGCTGCGCAGAGGCTAAGTGTGAAAGAATCTTGGTTGTAGAGACACAAGAGGCTCGTGAAAGAATATCGTAACGTTTGAAGAGATAGTGAAATCTCGGAAGAAACTCGAGGATCGGGCGTAGCCACGGTTTGGGGTGAACCGGGATAAATCTACGTGTCTACTACTCTCACTCTATCTCACTTTTAGTTTCAAAGTTGATCTTTATTTACTATTCATATACTTAGCATTGAAAAGTTTGATCAATCAGATTAATAAGAATTCAGAAAGAATCTTAATTCTAACAAGTAATTCTAAAAGATATTCAAAGGGAATACACAATTCAACCCCCTTCTCATGCATTCTATTGTGTTTTTAAGTCTTTGTATTAACGTGTGATTCACTTCAATTGGTATCGAGCTTGGTATCCAAGAATCACTTTGGCGAAGTGTGGATTAAAGATAAATGGAGTCACATGTATACATCATTGAAGGAGCCTCGATCACTAGACCTCCAAAGCATTCAATAGAAGACTATCATTTTTGGAAAGATAGGATGCGGTTATTCATCGAATCTACATGTAGACCTTTGGGACGTAATAGAGAACGGACCTATATACTGTAGATGAAGAAGGTAGTTCTATTCCACGAAGCGGATGGACGGTCGATCGAAAGCAAGAATACAAGCCCAATTCAAAGGCTAAATTTTTCTTAACGTGTGCCCTAAGTAGAAGCGAGTACGACAAAGTGCATGGTTGCGACACAGCAAAAGAAATGTGGGACACATTGTCCATTGCTCATGAAGGCACAAGTCAAGTTAAGGAATCCAAGATAAGTATTCTTGTACATCAATATGAACTTTTAGATGGAAGATGAAGAATCTATTGATCAAATGTTTGGAAGATTTCAAACAATTATCAATGGATTGAAAGCTCTTGGAAGGACATACAATAATCAAGATCACGTTCGCAAGATTCTAAGAAGTCTTCCAAGAGATGGAGACCAAAAGTTACTGGCGGTAAGAAGCCAAAGACTTGAGCATATTAAAGCTAGATGAGTTGCTGGGATCCTTAAAGATTCATGAAGTTGAACTCAACGCTGAAGATAAGCCCAAGCGAGAGAAGTCAATAGCACTAAAGGCTGGACAAAAGAATCATAAGACTCAGAGAAGGAGGAAGTCATCAAAAGCATTGAAAATTGAAGAATCAAGGGATGACAACTCTAGCCAATCAGATTCAGAATCGAGTGATGAAGATAACAAATTATCTTTCATTTCCAGAAAGATAAGACGTATGTAGAAGAAGAAGCCCAGAAGTAACCAGACATTCAGAAAGAATGGAAAAGATGAAGCTAAGCTAGAAAAGTCTTCTATCATTTGTTACGAGTGCAATCAGCCTGGACACTACAAGTCCGAATGCCCTACTCTTAAGAAGAAACCCAATAAGAGTAGAGAAGGCAAGAAAAGCATGATGGCAACATGGGAGGACCTAGATTCATCTGAATCGACATCTGAGCTCGAGTCATCGTAACATGCAAACATTTGCCTAATGGCCGAGGAAGATAGTGATGAGGAGGTAAAATCCGACTACGAAAATTTGCATGATGCATATTCAGAACTGTTAGAAGATTCTCATGCTATTCTGAAACAGTACAAGCTGTTGAAGAAAAGTATCTGAGAGAATATTATAAATCTTGAGAAAATAGAGAGAAAATATTTGCTTAAAAAGGAGTTAGAAGTTAAAGGAAACTTGTGATGATCGATGAGATTAATCAACTCAAACCGAGGATCAAGAATCTATCGGTGATCTAGTTACTTTCACGAGAGTACAAAGAAAATGAATGATATGCTAGGAAAATGTAGACATCCTAGTGATAAGACTGGATTAGGTTTTTTGGAAACAACACTCGGCCTCGTAATAAATTTGTCTCTCAAAAGGAAGAAATAGGATAACATATTTTAATCAACGTCCGAGTAATATGCATCAAAGATCATATCATGTGCATACTACTAACCATAAAGGACCCAAGAAAATTTGGGTACTAAGAAATAAAATAGTTTCTCCTGCAGATATCCTTCCTTGGAAGATACGGCAAGCACCATTGGTATTTAGACAGTGGATGCTCGCGACACATGACGGGAAGAAGGTCTATGTTCCTAGACCTTCAGAGTAACTTTCGGAGACAACCAGCAGGGCAAAATCATTGGAATCGGGAAAATAGGTAAAGATTCCTTTGCATGCATAAATAATGTACTGCTTGTTGATGGTCTAAAGCATAACTTGATTAGTGTGAGTCAATTGTGTGATTCTGGTTTTATAGTTACATTCAATCAAAATCTTTGTGAAGTCAGAAACAAAGATGGGTCTATACTTTTCTCTGCCAAGAGAATAAACAACCTTTACAAAATCAACTTAGAAGATTTTCAAAGTCAAAATATCTCATGTTTTCTATCTTCTGAAGAAGAAAGACTAATCTGGCATAAAAAGCTAGGTCATGTCTCTTTGAAACATATTTCAAAATTGGTAAAACATGATTTGGTAAGAGGTTTGCCAAAAATAAGTTTTGACAAAGAATTTTTCTGTGAAAATTGTTTGAAAGGAAAACAGGTTAAAACCTCTTTCTCTTCTAAAATTTTTGTAACTTCTTCAAGACCTTTAGAACTATTACATATGGATTTGTTTGGTCCTACAAGGACATTAAGTCTTGGCAGAAAGAAATATGGACTTGTCATTGTTGATGATTTTACTCGATTTTGTTGGATATTGTTTTTATCACACAAAGATGAGTCTTTTAAGTACTTTAGAACTCTATCCAGAAAGTTACAGAATGAAAAAGGAATGTCTATAGCTAGTATCAGGAGTGATCATGGCGGAGAATTTGAGAATGAGAAGTTTAGAGTTTTCTGTGAGGAGAATGGAATTTTCCACAACTTCTCGGCCCCTAGAACTCCACAACAGAATGGAGTTGTTGAGAGAAAGAATAGGACGATTCAAGAGATGGCAAGGACTATGCTATGTGAGACTTAATCTTCCTAAGTATTTTCAGGCGAAGTGTGAATACAAGATGCTATATTCAGAATAGGATCTTATTGCGACCTATGTTGAAGAAAACTCCTTATGAGTTATGGAATGGAAGAAGACCAAGCATATCCTACTTTCATCCATTCGGGTGCAAATGTTCCATTCTGAATACGAGAGAGTTGTTGGATAAATTCGATTCAAAGACCTATCTAAGAATATTTCTAGGTTACTCATTATCGTCTAAGGCATTTCGAGTTTACAACCTGACTTCAAAGACTGTTGAAGAGACGATCCATGTCAAATTTGATGATAGTTCTCAAACCCATAAGGAAGATGACATGGAGATTGAAGGTCCTTCAAAGAACCTAGATGATGCCTCAGAAACTCCCTCGTCAGACACTCATGAGAATAAGATTGAAGATATTCCAGAAACTATAGAACTAAGACGAGATTGGAAGTATAAAAGTTCTCATCCAGAAGAGTTAATTATCAGTGAGACCTCAGAAGGAGTTAGAACAAGGTCGATTCGCACGAGAAGCTAATGTAGCTTTTATCTCTCAAGTAGAACCTAAGAAGGTTGAGGAAGCTCTTCAAGCGAAGCTTGGGTGTTAGCCATGCAAGAAGAGCTGAACCAATTCACAAGGAATAACGTCGGACCTTAGTTCCAAAACCTCCTAAGAAATCCATTATAGGAACAAGATGGGTTTTCAAGAATAAGTTAGACGAATCGGGAAGAGTGAGTCATAACAAGGCCGATTAGTAGCACAAGGTTACAATCAGCAAGAAGGAATAGACTACAACGAAACATATGCTCGATGGCGAGACTTGAAGCTATAAGGATTTTGTTGGCATATGCAACTGTCACGATATAAAGTTGTTTGGATGGATGTTAAGAGTGCATTTCGAATGGCTTTATAGACGAAGAAGTCTATGTGAAACAACCTCCGGCTTTGAAGATGTTAAAATCCAGATTATGTCTATAGACTTCACAAAGCCTTATACGGCCTAAAGCAAGCCCTCAGAGCTTAGTATGATCGTCTGAGTACCTTCTTAATAGAAAATGATTTCAGCAGAGGTCAAGTTGATAAGACGCTCTTTAGAAAGAGTTTTCGAGAATGATTTTATCTTAAAGCAGATCTACGTTGATGATATTATCTTTGGTGCTACTACAAAAGAGTTGTGTTTAAAGTTTGAGAGACTAATGAAAGAGAATTTGAAATGAGTATGATGGGTGAATTAAAATTCTTTCTTGGGTTGCAAGTTAAGCGCACTAAAGAGAAGATCTTCATTCATCAGAAGTATGTGAAAGAGTTCTTTGAATAAGTTTGACATGAATAATGTGAAGCCAATGGCAACTCCGATGCATCCTTCAAACCTTTTGTCGAAAGACGAAATTGGTAAGAAGGTGGATCAAACACTATATAGAGGATGATCGGTTCTTTATTGTATCTTCTGACAAGTAGACACGATACTGCTCAATGTATGCTTGTGTGCAAGATTTCAAGCCGATCCTGAGAGTCTCATTTTACCTTTGTTAAAAGAATTTTGAGATATCTCGCAGTACTACCGATCTTTGCTTAATGTTTGAGAAAGGTAAAGATTTCAAAGTTAATCGGATCTTGTGATGCGGACTATGCCGAGATAGAATCGAAAGAAAGAGCATAAGTGGAGGATGTCACTTTCTTGGAGGAAATCTAGTCTCTGGTCAAGCAAGAGACAAAGCTCAATTTCTCTATCAACCGTGAAGGTAATACATATCGCATGAAGTCTTTGTTCACGTAGATTTGTGGATCAAGTATCGACTTGAAGACTATTTAGTTAAGGAGGAGGAGATTCCAATTTATTGCGACAACACCAAAGGTAATAAACCTGTCAAAGAATCCAATTGAGATTCCGAGTAAAGCATATAGAAGTCGACATCATTTCACGAGACTACGTTCAGAGAAAGGTGGTGCTTTAAAGTTCGTTAAACAGAGTTTCAATGGGCGGACATCTTCACTAAACCACCGAGTGAAGAACGCGTTTTCGTAAGATAAGACGTAATCTCAATATGGTGATGCTAAATGAGCGGTTAGGCTAAAATAACTTGAGAAACTAACGGCGTTATACACAGTGAGTTACAGCTAGTAACTTTTCTCACAAGGAAGATTTTTTGAGGGAAATATCTTATAAACTCGAGGTTCTTAATGATTCGAGAACCCATCAGTCCATAACCCTATAAGTAGACTGAAGATGATATTATAGCAGTTTTTTCATCATCTCTGACGGTTCATTTCTACTTTACCAATTCTCTCAAAATCTTCTCACCAAAAGCTTTCGAAGATAATCTTTTCGCTCTATACAATGGAAGCGGCAATGATTTATGGAAGACTTGTGAACTTTGAATCACTAAGGGGTGACGGCATGGATGTAGAACCTGAGATTATAAAAGCTGGCTGGAAGAACTTCTTTCAGATATAAGAACCTGTCTATATAAATGAGGTATATAAGTTCTGAAAGAATGCTTGTCTGATAGAAGACATTATTGTATCCTCTGTGGATAGAATATCAGTTATTGTCACAAAGGATTTGATAAGGAAAGTAACTGATTGCCCATCCGTTGGTAAAAAACTATCTACCAAGGCTGGATGGATGTCCTCAGTTGGAATGAAAGAAGAAGATGTCAAGAGGCAGCTCTATGGCACAAATGATTCAAGAGAAAGGAAGACATCAAATCTGATTCCAAAGGCTAGGGTTCTGCATGCAATCCTGTTCAATTGCATTCTTCCTAGAGTTAGTTCAAGGCATTTGGTGACTACTTTGTATTTAACAATGTATGTTCTTTCTTCTCAATCGAAATCCTATAGATCTACCCTTCTTAATCTTTCACTATATGGTTAAGGGGTTAAAGGAAACTTCCAGTTATCCTTATGGTATGTTTTTGACGAGGATCTTTATGGAATCCAGTATTCTTCTGCACCAAAGGATAAGACGAACTGTTCCAGTGAAGAGCAAGATTGATGCTCATATTATTCGGCGAATGGGTCTGAATACAGTAGACAAAGATCACGCCGGTTCTTCAAAGAAACCAAGAACTGAGGGGGAGCGTATATTGAAGAAGACTCCTGTCTCAAGTTCTCAATCGCCTGTAAGTATCAAATCGCCTACTTCCGAATTAAGGAGAGTGCTAGGGAGACCTCTCATGAAAATGACGAGTCCTCTTGTCGCAGAAAGTCAATCTCAGAGGGCAAAGCAAAGTGCGCCAAAGAGACAAGGAGAAAGTCTCTTCTCGAAGTTGTGAAGAAAGCCAAGAGATCTCCAAGAATCGGGACTCGAGGCAACAGAAGAGAAGATTTCCAGAGAACAAAGGTGAGAAGAAACTTCTAAATCTTGTGCAGCCAAAGCCACAAGATCCTTAGTCTCTATTCTGGAAGAGGATACGGCTAGAAGATCTAAAGAGACTGAGAGGAAGAGAAAAGCAACATCTGTTAAAGGAAAATTTCGTGAAGAAATCAAAAAACTAATCAAGCGAGAGAAAAGACTAAGAAGGTTAGTCAAAAGAAGAGCATCTCAACTCGCCGAGGACGTTAGTCTACAAAAGAGATCGCTGACATCTTGTTCAAGTTGAAATGTAAACCGAGCATTATACAGCCTCAAGAAATTCCTAGTGCTCAACAAGAAGAACAATGGATGAAAGCACGGTTCATGAGACACTGGCATTATAAAGGAGGAACCAAGAAGAATGGCGGTTCAGAAACTTCTAAGGAACACAACCGAAGCAACTTCTGATCAGATTTAATGATGATGAACCAAGTCAAGGTATATAACTACCGAAGTTCTTGAGGAAATATAGGCTGGAAATCAAATTGGTAGAAGTTATTACCAATCGAGCAATGCTATTATAATCGGTGTTGAACCGGTGAAGAAAATAGTAGCTCTGTGCAACCTATATTGATTAATGGTATCACGTGGCGGTTACTAAATGAAAAGAGAAGTCTTTTACGATACCTTGAGGCTTATCGATCATTTGCCATATCCCTCAAGACGTCCACCTCGCCACCGTGTACTATGTTCCCAATCACGAGAACACAGAGATAAAGGTTGTTCCGGATATTCAACCAAGGTGTCCAAAAGATTTTACAAAGGAAAGTCAAAATTATTTCAAGATAATGTTGATGATGATCCGTCCAGATCGATTGCGAAGAAGTGCGGAAAATTGATGAAGCATGCATTCCGCACAAGATCCAGATCAGCGAAATGCAGCCATACAAATCGTGCGGAAGACCGTCCAAGATGGGGAAGTATAAAAACAGAACATTTATCGAGTTCCTTGTTGGACAGATTCTTCAGATAGCCCTTTGTCTAATACATCATCTATCAAGAACATGCCCTATCCTCGCAAGGAAGGCGGTTGTTGATGCCGCCAGCCTTTTGATCTAAATCTTCCGGTTACAACATTCATTCGCCCACCGACTTTTGAGATTAATGAAGACTACACTCCATCCTCTGATGCCTATACTACTACAATTCCTTTCGCTCCTCCATCAGCAGAAGCAGATCAAGCCTCTTCGTCAGATGAAGTCAGGAGATTACGTGGTGAACTCAATGACATGAAGGAGACGGTGAATGATCTAAAGAAGATGATAGCGAGCTGGCCAAGAACCGTAATCGATAATCATTTTTATTATAACAAATAGGGGAGAGCAGTAAAAGAAGAAAATAATCAAGAGGAGAGGATGTTCGGATGAAGAAGGTGTGACCACAATGCACGAAGACAGAAGAAGATAAGTTTTGCAACATCTGTTTTTTGTTGTTTTCTTTTCTTTTCTTTTCTTGTATGTAATTTGTTATATTCAAAAGGGAGATTGTTAAGTCAAAATGACTTTACATAAAAATGATTTTGATGTATAACAAACATAGTGAGATCAAATACAAGAAAACAAAACGAATATGACGTATCTGATTTAATTCGGAGATGACGAAGATGACGTATCTGATTTAATTGAGAGATGTATTTAAGATGACGATCTGAGCGAAGTTGACACAAGACAATAAAAGACGCAGACGAAATGTAGATACTGACGCAGACGCAGAAAAGAAAGCAGACGCAAGAGTCGATTCAAGTTAGTTCTGAGAACTCAAGTGATTAACTGTTTCTTTAAAGATTCAAGATTCAAGAATCAAGAAGCGAGCTAGAGGCGAAGGCTATAAATACAAGTCAAGTCGAAATCAAGAGCTTGTTTTGTTTTGAGAAAAATTATACAAAGCTTAAAAAGCGATTAAATGCGAATTAGTGAACGCTATCCTTACAGAATAGAGTGTTCAAATATTTTCAAAAGAAAATTATGCAGATAACTGCAGAGGCTAAGTGTGAAAGAATACTAGTTGTAGAGACACTCAAGAGGCTCGTGAAAGAATATCAGAACGCTTGAAGAGATAGTGAAATCTCGTAAGAAACTTTGAGGATCGGACGTAGCCCACGGTTTGGGGTGAACCAGATAAATCTACATGTCTACTACTCACTCTCTATCTCACTTTTAGTTTCAAAGTTGATCTTTATTTACTATTCATATACTTAGCATTGAAAAGTTTGATCAATCAGATTAATAAGAATTTCAGAAAGAATCTTAATTCTAACAAGTAATTCTAAAAGATATTCAAAAGGGAATACACAATTCAACCCCCCCCCTTCTCGTGCATTCTATTGTGTTTTTAAGTGCTGTATTAACGTGTGATTCACTTCAGACCGACCTACCGTTAGTCGATCTGTATCGAGGCCGAGCGATGGTCCCAAGGATCTTGTCTTGGCGACCGACTGACCGTAGTCGATCTGTGTCGAGGTCGAGCGATAATCCCAAGGATCTTGTCTTGGCGACCGATCGATCGTAGTCGATCTGTGTCGAGGCCGAGCAATGGTCCCAAGGATCTTGTCTTGGCGACCGATCGACCGTAGTCGATCTATGTCGAGGCCGAGCGATGGTCCCAAAGATCTTGTCTTGGCGACCGACCGACCGTAGTCGATCTGTGTCGAGGCCGAGCAATGGTCCCAAGGATCTTGTCTTGACGACCGACCGATCGTAGTGGTGTGAGGCGTGGGTCTTGCACCCAACAAAACCCTGAGGTCACAT
Source organism: Erythroxylum novogranatense (assembly GCA_029891385.1). Taxonomy (NCBI): domain Eukaryota; kingdom Viridiplantae; phylum Streptophyta; class Magnoliopsida; order Malpighiales; family Erythroxylaceae; genus Erythroxylum; species Erythroxylum novogranatense. Next base: position 31,080,706 of record CM057225.1, on the reverse strand, counting down.
GTTCGACTCCCCACGAGGGAGGGGCTAAATCTAGAACCCGACGTGATCAAAGGGGACAAAACTCAATAGTGCGGGCCCACCCAAACCAAGGGTAACTAATATTAATGAAAAATTATAAGAGACAACGACCGGCATCGAGGTCGATTTATAGTCGAGGCCGAGCCGAGGTCCCAAGGATCTTGTTTTGGCGACCCGGTCGAGCGATGGCGAGGTCGATCGACATTTCCAAGGATCTTGTCTTGACAACTTGGTCGATCGGTAGGCGAGGCTGAGCTGTGATCCCAAGGATCTTGTCTTGGCGACCGACCGACCGTAGTCAATCTGTGTCGAGCCTGAGCAATGGTCCCAAGGATCTTGTCTTGGCGACCGACCTACCGTTAGTCGATCTGTATCGAGGCCGAGCGATGGTCCCAAGGATCTTGTCTTGGCGACCGATCGACCGTAGTCGATCTGTGTCGAGGCTGACCGATAGTCCCAAGGATCTTGTCTTGGCGACCGACCGATCGTAGTCGATCTGTGTCGAGGCCGAGCAATGGTCCCAAGGATCTTGTCTTGGCGACCGATCAACCGTAGTCGATCTGTGTCGAGACCGAGCGATGGTCCCAAGGATCTTGTCTTGGCGACCGACCGACCGTAGTCGATCTGTGTCGAGGCCGAGCGATGGTCCCAAGAATCTTGTCTTGGCGACCGACCGACCGTAGTGGTGTGAGGCGTGGGTCTTGCACCCAACAAAACCCTGAGGTCACATGTTCGACTCCTCACGAGGGAGGGGCTAAATCTAGAACCCGACGTGATCAAAGGGGACAAAACTCATTGGTGCGGGCCCACCCAAACCAAGGGTAACTAATATTAATGAAAAATTATAAGAGACAAAGCTTAGATGGTTCAGACATGTTAATAGGAAGCATTCTGACGCTCTAGTGAGATGATTTGAGAGGATTATATTTAGGGTCTGTAAGAAGAAAAAAAATGAAGACTTAAAAAGAATTGGGAGGTAGGTGATTAAGAATAATATAACTATGTTAGAACTTACCAAGGACAAGATCCTCAATAAAAAATGTTGGCGTACTAGGATACGAGTAAAAGATCTCACATAAAGAGGTCTTTATCTTTTCATATATCTTTAAGTATTTTTCTTATGTCTTGTATTTAGCTTAATTTTTTACCCTTAATAAGAATGTTAGCGTACTAGGATACGAGGAAAAGATCTCACATAAAGAGGTCTTCATCCTTTCATGTATCTTTTAAGTATTTTTCTTATGTCTTGTATTTAGCTTAATTTTTAATGTGTAGTTCTTCTCCCTTAGATATTTAGCCTAAATATTTCCTTAGTTTAAATATTTTCTTATAATAGCATGTTTATTTTATAATTTACTTATCTTCTTTCTTATTTGTATATTTATTTACTTATTTTATCTTTTAATTTTTATCTTATATTTTTAATATCTTATTTATTTTATTGCTTATTTTATATTTTAATTTGCACGTAGTTTTTTTTATTTTTGTTATGTCTAAAGTTATTTTTATGTTTTGTTATTATTATTATTATTATTATTATTATTATTATTATTATTATTATTATATATATATATATATATATATATATATAATTCATGTTATTCTATCATAAACAAATAATCTACTAACAAAGGATAAAGTTGCATGCTTCTCAACCTTTCCGGACCTCGCATTTTAGCAAGACTTTTACTAAACTATTTATCTCACAGGCTTTATCACACATAAAAAATATCATTAAATAATTATATCATTAAAATGCAACCAACCAATTTTGTTATAAGACATAAACCAATAAAGCATATGTTGATAATTTTTTTGGTATATATGTTGGTGATAATTCTTAGCCACTAATGTCAAAATTTTTAACAAATCAACTCCTACTCGACATCTTTGCATGATAATAGATTTGAATTTTTTAGTTTTCCTGCCACCAACCGGAAAAGTTTATTGCAGTCAGGGGTTCAAGCTAGGGGTATTCATGGTAGGGTAACCTGACCCGTTCATAAGTATCTTGAACTCGAACACGAATGTCGTTCGCAATTTCATTGAACACGAACTCGAACTCGAACTCGAACCTAAAGAACCTATAGGATCGGTTAACTTATTTTCGAGTTAGGTTCTCGAGTATAGAACCTATTCATATCAATATATATATATAAAATTATTTAAAATTGGTTAAAACAAATACAAATTATTCATAAAAGTATGCATATAAAATCTATCAAAGATTAATCTAATATATTAAACCCGAGCAAAGTAAAATAAGTCAAACAATGTATTATAAAAGATTCATACTAAAAAAAAGAGATAAATTATTAAACAATTATTCTTTGAATAGGATGGTAGAATGATCCACTATTATACATGAAGCCACATCAGAGAAAATAAAGAATAAAAGAGTTAAATTAGTTATTTTTAATTGAAAAAAATTATTTATTTTATATTAAAACAAGGTAAAGTAAATTAGATTACTTGATTCAATTTGCTCAAGTTCTTCAAGTCTTTCTTCCACGTAAAGAGGAGCTCGTGATTTTCTCAACCAATCTTATCCACAAACAATAGCCTTCACCATATTTGAAATAAGAGAGCTACGAAATGAATCAAGACTCAACCTCACGTACTAAAAGCAACTCGGAGGCAAAACAATGAGGAACGAATCGCTCTACTAGATCTCATTGATTAAAAAAATAAAATATTCATCTAACATCATTAAATCTTATTCTATCATGTTAAAACAAAAATAATAATAACTAATAAATACAAAAAGAATCATTTTCTTATTGCAACTTAGTGTAGAAAATGCAATTAATATCATAGTTAAAACTTCAAATATTATATTATAAAAAGCGTGGTAGTATAAAAAAATACAATCCTATAGTCTATTACTAAATCAACTCATTTTTCATTCATTTCTAATAAATAAAACTATATTTGTATTTGTAAAATACAATATTATTATATTATTATTTATTAGCAACTATATTATATATTTTAAGAATCGGTATTACTTGCATGCTTAATGTTTATAATATCTCATAAATATCCAAGCTAATATATGTGCCTTAAAAACTAAAATTGTAGGATTTCTTAATAAATGTGTTTTACACTTAATAATTTCTTTAATTAATTTCTAAATGATTATATTATTTTAGTCAATGAATTTTTATTAATAGTTTAATACATCGATCAATAACATTGACACATATTAATTACTATTTGAAGTAGAAGTATTGATTGTTATGCATTAGTTGTCACTTATAATAGCAATATTCAAGATTAACGTTTAATAACATATAATTAAAGTAGTTTTTTTCCTTTTTTTCTTTTTCACTCAAGAATTAATGTAGTAAATATTAGTGAATTTATTATTATTAATATCCTTTTAAATTATTTCTAAATATATGATATGTTTTTTTGGTGTTTGAGTTTAGGTTCAAACCTAAACTTATAAATCGAGTTGGTTCGGTTAATCTTCAGAGTGCGGTTTAGGTTGGTTAACCTGTAATCAATGAAGTTAAAACTGAACTCAACCATGAACCTGATTTTTCAGGTTCGGTTAACCTTATTTATAGGTTCGATTCATGCGGTTCAGGTCCGGTTCACAGGTTTGTGGGTTTTCTTGAACACCCCTAGTTCAAGCAACCACGTCAGTAACTGTATTGACAATATTCCAAAGAAGATTATCAGCACATCCAATAAATGGAACCGTCTTTTAGGTCTACGGTACAATTTTGTATACAATCACAGGTTAATCGTACAGATGAATAGAAATGGCAGAGAAAGTTAAGTACAAAAAGAACGGTCATTCTTAATCAAGAATGTACTCAGTAACTATTCAAATAGATTCTCGTACTGTTTATGCTTAAAGTGGAAACGGCAGCAATCTGGATCTACCTTTGGCGGCATATGGCTGCTCTAAAGCTTAATCACCATATAATTTCTAAGAGGGGCACTGCAATACAAATGATAATTCCCTCTTGTTCTACGATTGTACCTATGATCTTTGGCAGAAGGATGGCACATTCTCGTTGACACCTAAATATGAATGAATGCATTTTCCATTCAAAAGCGAAACAAGAGGCTTTGTTCAAAATACCTGAATCACAAATGTTAATGCTGCAGAACGTGCTCCTTTGCACTCATTGATTGTGTTCTTCCTTCCTCTTGCGGTACCATTGTCTCATCCTGCACAAGCTTGTTTTCATATTCATGAGAAACTTTACTAGAACTATTCATCGTGCCTATCTGTTTTTGCAACTCATCATTCTGTTCTACTGCCGTATCATGTTCCTGTACAGGTTGAACATGAGCTTGATAACTAGATGGGGGAAGAGATGGAGTGGCAACACCAAGCCCTTTGGAAAGACAAACATACTTGAAAACTACCTGTTTGTAGTTATTCAATAGGTCTTCCACATCACTGACTGTTAGATCACCAACATTGGCAAACAAGTACGGGAATTCTCGAAAGACTTGGCTAACTGAATCTTCCTTCAAAAGCTTAGCTGCTCCTCTATTCTCTATATCTGATAGGGATGGAATCTTCATGATTAATGATTCATCTTTTGCATATACATCATTACTTCCATATTTTGTTTCAGAAACTTCTGTTTGAATTGCAGTGTCCCTTTCCTTAGATTTCGATTCTGCTTCGGGGTTGTTTCCAGAATTTTGATTAGATCGACTAGATTGACTATCTGAATCAGATGAAAGGCCAAATAGAAGAGCTCGAGCAAACTCCATGTTCTTTTCATATTCATTTTCCTCCATAGAAAGCAATTTTGCATCAATGTTTGAGATGAAAGACTCTGCAGAGAGCATGTTTGTGAAAAAGTAGGCTTGTTCTCCAACTAATCGGGATTGGCGCCTGTATCGTTGTATGTACAACAAATTCGAGTGGAGTTGAGGAGGGTTTGCCTGCATAATATATGTTGGATCAAGCCGAAGTGCTGTCGTTACAAAATCGTGCAACTTTGTACTTATTAAGCCCTTCAATTACAATAGGCTGAAAGTCCACATAAATGACCATGTTACTCAAGATGAGGACACTTTTACAAATTAAAAGTAAGAAATGACTCCATAAGATTGCCAAAACCATGTAGAGGATGTGAAATTACACTCGTTTTGAACTCAGTCTTTTTATTAACTAGTGTATGAAAGAAAACCAGGTTGACTCAGTTACATAGATGGTATTATATTATCATGCAAACAAGGTGTTAGCGAGATATTGAAGTTTCCAAATATACAAAGATTCGTAAAATGAATGCAAACTCAGTAAGCATCTTGGGTTGTAGTACAAATCCTCTGAAATGGAATTGTACCGCACTATTTCTTCAAATGTAAATGCTCGACAAGGTCAATAACAAGGCTAGAGAAGGAACACAAGTGATTGTGCTTGAACAGGGTATTTTAATGAAGTGTTGTCGTTGCAAAGCAACAGATACAATAACATTATCAAGTAACTAGAAAGAAAAAGATGACAGGTTTACCTTTATAGCAACCAATATCAGAACAGGAAGAAATTCATCGGCTCCAGGAGGATTGTCATTTGAAGCAACGGAAGCATTAAACAACAAATTATTTATGACCTTGCAACAGTTGAGAATACAAACTAGCTTGTCTCTTGGTGCTTTGTACATATTGATCTTCTGCAGCTCTTTTTGGGCAAGCTTCCAAAAAAGACATAAAGATGTATGGTAAGAAAATAAATGCCTACACTCTTAAGTTATCATTTATAGTTGCCGCCAATAGCCACAGTAGAAGTTCAACTTTCCTTTTGCTTCTCCCTACTGAGGCATCTCCTTTATTAAACATAATAATGTCGTTCCTAAAAACTGACAAGTATTCTCTTAAGAAGTGAAATCAATAAAAGGTGTATTAAGCTCAAGGTCTAAGGCATATTTCAAACAGTTGGATTTCTGGTTGTTGAGCACGTTCAATCCTTGAAAATACAAGATAAACTATTAATTAATAATACGATAAAAAATTCAATTCTGAAGAAAATATAAACTTTGAGGGTGAAACATAATCTACAGATAATGATAACTTCCCAATCATATGTTCCAGTTCATACAAGATGAACAAAGTATATGAATTGACAATAAAGCAGGTTTAACAGCTGCATTGGTCCAGATTACAGCATGCAGGAAGAAGTATTCCCAACACCACTTTAAGATTATCTTTAGTAATGGCATTTCTCAACTTACTAGCCATGAAGTTTCATTCTGAAAGGTTGGCTTGATATCCAAATTTTCTGGTCGAACAAACTGTTGAATTAAAGACATCTTCTCAGAAAGTTGCTCATCAACTCTTACATCATCTGGAAGTGAAGCAAATACACGGGTAAATAACTTTGTCATTACATACTTCTCGAGTCCCTGTATATGAAAGAAAGTGCAGATGTAACATCAGCATTAATAACCATTACGGAGCATTAACAGCACATGTAATTACTCTTTCAGTACACTCTTAAATAAAGTTTCCATGACCCATTTTTGGTATCCTTTTATACAGGTGCAAATGGTCGAGTGTGCAAAGTTGACCTAATATCCAAATAAAAGTCCACAAAAATGGAGATGGTCCAATGTTTGGGACATCAAAAGGATAAAAGTTGAAGAATGCACAAATATTCTTCTGAGGCCGTTGGCAGTAACCAGTCAGAAGTCACATTACTTGGTTATCAATTGATTATTCCGTCAATTTAATAACTGTAACATTTTCACTTGCAGAAAACAGCAGTGAAAACTTTATGATGAATAACTGTTCATAACAACTGAATACCTATTGTTATTAGCCTTATTAGCACAGAATTTAAGCCAACACTGTTGCAGGATCCAATTTAAAAAGGTTTGGACTAATATAGCTCAAAAGTTCGCAACATAATTCTTCAGATGGACTTAACTTTTCCAGCCTCCTCCTATCCACTGGTAATGATGGTATTCAAATGCTATAAGTAATGCAACTCCAAGTCATCATCATCTTATAATAGAATAATAGGACTATAATCACTCACTTCACCAGCACTGTCGAGCTCCTCCTCTGAGCAACCAGCCCAAAGCGGATGGGCTCTGAAAGCCATTTCCATCTTGGAAAGGAACTCTTGTACCTGAGCACTGTCCCTTTCTGGATCAGGAGAATTATTTGAGAATGACACGATGAAGCTGCAATGAAGAGCATGCCAACATTCAAAAACTAACAGAATAATGTCATATTCAGCCAAAAACAAAAGGTTCTTCTCCTTTTAACATAGATTTGCAAAATTATGAAATTAACAAAGGAGAAGATGATAACTCTACACCTTTAATTTTGTCCCTCTTGTCTTGCAGTTTTACCCAAGATCCCAAATAGAAAAACTTTGAAAATGGTACTCTTAAGTGCAATTCAACAAGTACTTCATGAGAAGTAAACATCTGTTCTTTTTTGTTGGTAAATATACAGTTAAGCCTATTTGACTTCTCTATCAGTTAAATCATCTCCCACCAAGCTGCTACAACAATGACCTCACAATTAAAATCTAAATATAGCGTGACTTAAGCAAGGCAATAATAAGCCGATTACACGAACTGAAAGTGACATCGAATTAAGTTCCAAAACTAGTGGGACATTCTAGGCGATTGCCTGAACTCAAGGTCCGCATCATTTATCTCTTGATTTCATTCCAAAATCAAAAAGAAAGAAACACACAGAGAACGACCTCTTAATAGATTTGACGAAATCGGAAGCTGAAGGTTGACGCATGCGTTCAAGGAAGTCGTGAAGCCCCAGAAACACGTCGGCGTTCTCCATAATGAGACCCACGACGAAATCTCTCTCTTCCTGAAACCGTTTCTCGGGAGAGCCCCGGTACCAAAATAACAAGTAATAAAAACATAATGGGATAATTTCATAAAAAAATTCTAAATTTTTGTAAATTTTTTAATTAGTAATAAAATCTTTATTTTTTAATTCTAATTGAATTTCAAAATTAGCAATAAAATATTCAAATATTAAAAAATTTTAATTTTGACCCAACGTTAAAGTTTAAAATTAACCTATATCAAATTACGTATTCTCGATGACTTTATTTATACAGTATGATGTAATGTGATAATAGTTAAGAACCTCATAAAACAAACAACGTATTCTCGATGACTTTATTTATACAGTATGATGTAATGTGATAATAGTTAAGAACCTCATAAAACAAACAGAAAATAAATGATTAAAAGTATCAAGAAAACATCGGGCTAGAATTGAAAAAATAGAAAGGTTGAACATTTTATTACAATTTTTAAAATTTGGGCTAGAATTGAAAAATTGAAAATTGAATATTTTATTTTAAAATTTAGGCTATAATTCAAAATTTTGAAAAAGTTTGAGTTTTTTTCAATTAATCCTAACATATTATTGATGTTTATGTTTTTTTTCTTCACGGACATGTCACTTTTAGAAAATAATATAGGTTAATTACTAAAAATCCAAAATTTCATCAATTTTAAATTATAACTTGAATTTTAAAAGTAGTAATAAAAATTAAAACTTTCAAATTTTTAATTTTAACCCGAACTTCAAAAGTAATAATAAAATACTCAAACTTTTAAATTTTTTCAATTTTAGCCCGACATTAGTGTTTCCGTTAAATTTGTTGAAGTGACTTGCCATGTATTTAAGAAACCTTAATTTTTAATACAAGTTAGCCAAAATTAATACAACAAATAAAGATTAATGAAACAACGTCGTTTAGTCACATAATTAAAACGAAATCGTTGTTTAAAAATGATTTAAATCAGATTACGCAGCCCTGACAACCTTACGTTTTGTTTTCAGTTTTTTCCCTTGTTCTCTTAATGCCCTCACCCTTCGATTTTCAGATTATGCAATCCCAAAGCCCTCACACTATTAGGAGAACAAACTAAAAACGCAAAACATACTTGTGTAATATGCTGTAATGTCAGAGTAGTTTGTGGCGTCAGAAGAATAAACAAAAAACAAATAGCTGAGGACATTAGGAGAACAACAGATAACGTCAGGTTAAAATCGAAGAAAATTAAAAGTTTACTTTATAGCCACTTTTTGAAGTTTGAATTAGAATTGAAAAAAATTGAAAATTTAAGTATTTTATTGCTACTTTTTAGAGTTCAAATTATAATTAAAAAATTAATAAAAAATTGAGCTTTTTTAGACAATAATATATATATTTATATATAAAGAAAGAGATGAAATGTTATGAATATTATATCGTTATTACTATCGATACTTGATTTAGTTATGGTATCATATTATATCAGATCGGCCAATACTAAATTTTTAATATTTTTTAACTTAATAAATTGTCCCTAAATTTTTAAAATTGCAAAATAGTCCTTAAATATATATTATACTATATAATTTATAATTTTACATCAACCTCATCTTCAAAATTATAATTAATAAAAATTAAAATAATAATAATTTATTTATTTTTATTAATATTATTTTTGCATATTTCAAATATAAATAATAACTTCAATTAATATAGAAAAGATCATTTAATAATCACAAAGATATAAACTTATAAACAATACAAAGTATTTAAAATATTACAATTTCATCATTTAATAAATTATAATTACATTAAAACATCAAATAAAAATAATAAATATACATTATTATCTAACAATTACAATTTACAACAAGAGTTCAGATCAATGAACTAGTTAGAAGTACAAAATGAAGCAAAAATATTTACAATTATATTGTATATATAGAATTTAATATATACATCAAAATAAGTGAAATTAAGAGAAAAAAGAAACAAAAATCTAAAACTTCATTCAATTGAATACTCACTCAAATTATATTGACTCCATTTCTTATTTGATATAAAATTTTCATCATTAAGAGGAGTCTCATCATCACAATTATTCAAATTCATTGCACCAATGACATGTCCATATTTTCTCATATAAGATTATCTTACAAGTTACACTCATCTATCAAACTTAGTTATTCATAAACCCAATCCACCAAAAGATTTATATGATCAATGCAAATTAGATCTACAGAATTACTTGTTTTATTAAGAGTTACAGTAAATAATAAAATTAAATTATTAATGTTGGGCCCGAGTTCCGGATCCTCATTCCTGAGGCGGCTCTCAGGTCGCGCCGGCGACGGGCACCCCATAACTTCGGACCCGATCCCAACATCCATACAAAATTTGATTCACACAACATATACTCATACATACATTTTACTCATGCATTCCATCTATGAAATAAACACCCCATAAACTAAGGGGCTTCATGCCATTACAAATCAAAGGAAATTCAACAAGTATTCTCAAATATAGCATGATACAAAATAAAATTTAAATCCAAAATACATGAGTATAGTCCATGATGATATGCTGGCGGGCTAACCAAAATACTAATTTAATACAAGGCTCCTAACTATCTTGAAGTTTCCGATGCCTTGCAAGGTCAACGATCGTCTCGATCTGCACCTGAGGAGAGGAGAGTAATGGGATGAGCTGCGAAGCTCAGTGGCATATACGTATCATGCTCAGCAAGTCAAATATGAATGCACACAAATGGTTCGAGAGTTCCGTAAAACGATATGGATAAACCAAGGTTTATTCCGTAAACTATCCGAGTCCGATTTCTCAAGGATCTCGTTGCCTCAAGCGGGTAGCTGGAAAAAGGCTTTATGTCGACGTGCACGTGACTCCATCCGTAACTCTCTTACCCAAACAAAACACATAACCATTCGTTTCATGCTCAAAGTATTTTATCAAAGCTTTCAAAATTCTCATTCTTTTCATTCTTGCAAAATGTCATAAGGCCCATTCAGGCCATGCATAATCATAATCACAATGTATGTTCAATATTTCTCATACAATTTAACACAAGTAATGTCACATAATGCAAGCAAGCATACATAAGGCAATTTGCCCATACACACAATAACCATAAACATATTACACAACAATTTGCCCATACATAAGGCAATTTGAGTATCCAACTCACTGTTGTCCTTCCTCTTGCGATGAAATCGGGTTGGCTTGATTTCCTATAATAAACCAAGTTTCCATTCAGTCAATATCCACAGAAAATATTCAAAGCTTGGAAATCCAAAATAAAGCACTAAAAGTCTATATTCGACCTCCTCCTAAAATTCTGAACCCTTCGAGGCAAATTCTGAACTTCCCTTCTTCATACAACTTGTAGCCCTTGATCTCTAGTTCACAATGAATCAAAAATCACCTTAATTGGACATCTACACTAAAAGATATGTCGAAAATACCATAAATTATCTCTTTCGGACAACCTGGGCTCGCCGCGGCGAAGGTACGCTCGCTGCGGCACGCACCAAAGTGTGCGTCGCGACGGGCTCATCTCTCGCACGCCGCGATGTGCACACTTGTCATATACCGCAAGCTGACGTTTTCGCACGCCACGACACGCACCTTGGTGCACGCGCGCGTCTTTCATGAGCACGTTATGACGTAATGGTCTGAGAGGCGACTCCGAACCCCATTTTTCCTGCATTTTTTGATTTCAATCCTTCCCTCAACCAAATGCAACTCATCTAAACTTTAGATCAAGTCTTAAACTACATTTCTAACCCAGCAGCAACTCAAAATCAGTCATAAACGCATCAACCCAAGAAGTCTAACCATTTTTGCCTTAAAAACCCTTAACCATCGATTCTACTACATTCCACATCCTCTAAGTTTAATCTAACCAAAACAAGTTTGAACAAAGCAAAGCTTACCTGGAAATGGTTCGAAACTGTCGGAAATCTCTTAGAATCACAAACTCTCTTTTTCTTCTCCTCCTTCCTCACCCACGATACTCCTCTTCTCCTCTTCTTCTTTTTCTTTCTTTTTCTATTTCTTTCTTTCTTTCTTTTCTAATACTATTTCTCTTAAGTCTAAAGGGGTAGGAAAAGACCAAAACACCCCTCCTTGCAAAGCCTTAAGCTCTCCCACCTAAGTGGTCTTCCTAATTTTCCCTCACACATATTACCCTTTTAATTCTCACTTAACCAAAATTAAACATTAATTATCTAATAATACTCTCAATTTAACCAAGCTAAGGCATAAACACATAATTACCACAATTCATGCTTAAGGACATCATAAAAAAAAATTCGGGGTCCAACATTTCTCCCCCTCTAAAAAAATTTCGTCCTCGAAATTATTACCTAAGTCATCGAAGAGATACGGATACTTCTCCTTTATAGCGTCCAAGGGCTCCCATGTAGCCTCCTCTACCAAATGGTTCCTCCACAAGACTTTGACTAGCTGAACCGTCTTGTTCCTGAGAACCTTGTCCTTGATATCCAAAATCTCCACTGGCTGCTCTTCATAACTCAAATCATCCCTCAGTTGAACCTCACTAATCTGAATGATATGAGAAGGATCCGATCTATACCTCCTCAACATGGACACATGGAAGACATCATGAATCTGAGACAATTCTGGAGGTAACACCAACCTGTAGGCGAGTGGTCCAATCCTCTCGAGAATCTCATATGGACCCACATACCTCGGGCTCAACTTGCCCTTCTTACCAAACCTCATTACTCCTTTCCAAGGAGACGTCTTAAGGAATACTTTCTCACCGACTTCAAACTCCATCTCCTTTCGGTGTGCATCAATGTAACTCTTCATCCTATCCTGTGCTGCCTTAACCCGCTGTTTAATCAAATTGACTTTCTCAACCGTCATCTGAATCAATTCTGGTCCTACCAGTCTCCGCTCTCCTTCTTCATCCCAACAAATCGGAGTCCTACACCTCCTGCCATACAAAGCCTCATATGGAGCCATCTGAATACTCGAATGGTACGAATTGTTATAAGCGAATTCAACCAATGGCAAATGTTCATCCCAAGCTCCTTTAAAATCCATCACACATGTCCTGAGCATCCTCTCAAGAGTCCGAATGGTCCTCTCAGATTGACCATCCGTCTGAGGATGAAAAGCAGTACTAAAATTCAGCTTAGTCCCCAAAGCTTCCTGCAAACAACCCCAAAATCTCAAAGTAAACCGAGGGTCTCTATCAGAAACAATCGAATCCGGAATCCCATGCAATCTCACTATCTCATCGATATACTTCTTTGCTAGTACATGCAAAGAATCAATCTGCTTGATCGCCAAGAAGTGAGCTGACTTCGTCAATCGATCCACAATAACCCATAAGGCATCATGCCTCCTACTGGTCTTAGGCAAACCCATCAGAAAATCCATCGTCACCCTTTGCCACTTCCACTCCGGAATAGGCAACGACCTCAACTTGCCCGAAGGTGCCTGGTGTTTAGCTTTGACTTGTTGACACACTAGACACTTACTGACAAACTCTGCTACATCTCTCTTCATGCCTTTCCACCAAAAATGCTCTCTCAAATCTCGATACATCCTGGTACTACCTAGATGCATGGCATAATGCGCATTGTTTGCCTCATCCATAATCTCATCCTTAACCTCCTGCACATCTGGGATACACAACCTGTTCCCCACCGTCATAAGCCCATCATCACTCACTACCACTTCAGAAATCTTACCATTCTGAATTTCATCTCGATGCTTACTCAAATCTGCATCTTGAACCTGCAACTCTCTAACTTTCTCCCTAAGTATCAGTCTCACTCGGAAGTTAGCTAGAAGGCAATCTGGCTCCTCCTGCTTTAAGCTTATCTTAAGATTGGCCATCTCTTCCAACAAAGGAAGATAAACTGTCCGAACATGAGCAATTGAAGACTTCCTACTCAAAGCATCCGCCACTACATTGGCCTTGCCCGGATGATACTCAATCAACAAATCATAATCCTTGAGTAACTCGATCCACCTTCTCTGCCTCAAATTCAATTCCTTCTGGCTCAACAAATACTTCAGGCTCTTGTGATCGGTAAAGATCCTCGTCCGAACTCCATACAGGTAATGCCTCTAAATCTTCAAAGCAAAGATCACAACTGTCAACTCCAAATCATGTGTCGGATAATTCAACTCATAAGGCTTCAACTACCTCGAAGCATAAGCAATCACCCGATCTCCCTACATCAAGACATAGCCAAGACCCTTCCTCGAAGAATCACTATACACAGTATATCCCTCATCTCCAGAAGGCAAAACCAGAATCGGAGCACTTGTCAACCTGTGCTTGAGCTCCTCGAAGCTCCTCTGACACTCCTCACTCCAAATAAACTTCTGATGTTTCCTCAACAACTTCGTCATCGGAGCGGATATCATAGAGAATCCCTCCACAAATCTTCTATAGTAACCTGCCAAACCCAGAAAACTCCTCACCTCTGCTACATTCTTCGGGGCTTCCCAATTCACCACAGCTTCTATCTTCTTTGGATCCACATGCACTCCTTGCTCTGAGATCACATGTCCAAGAAATGAAACTTCCCTCAGCCAAAATTTGCATTTATCTAATTTGGCATACAACTCGTTCCTCCTCAAAGTCTCCAAAGCAATCCTCAAATGCTCTTCATGCTCCCGATCACTCTTGGAATAAACCAAGATATCATCGATAAAGACAATGATAAATTGTTCCAAGAATGGCTTAAAGACCCGATTCATCAAATCCATAAACGATGCAGGCGCATTTGTCAATCCGAAAGGTATAACCAAGAACTCAAAATGCCCATACCGAGTCTTGAAAGCAGACTTGGGCACATCCGACTCCTTAATCCTCAACTGATGATAACCCGACCTCAAATCTATCTTGGAGAAGACTTTCGCCCCTTGCAATTGATCAAACAGATCATCAATGTGAGGAAGAGGATATCTGTTCTTCACAGTAACCTGATTCAGCTTCCGGTAATCTACACACATCCTCAACGATCCATCTTTCTTTTTTACAAAAAGAACCGGAGCTCTGATCGCGGCTTATCGTTCAATCCTAATATTGATCCTTGGAAACCGGTCAAAATCAATTTATACCAAGAATTGCAACACAGGGTGCAACCTCGGGTCGAATCTCAAGGAACCAGTGCAGAATTGATCCTAAGACTAGCCTAATGTTTGAATTATGCAAGAAAGCAGTTAAAACGGGGATTTTGATTTAGTCTTTAAAATTAAAGAAAGCTAAGTATGAAATAAATGCTTTTGGGATTTTTGAAAGGCAAGACAATTTGAAATAATTAAGATTGAAAACAATTAACTAAAGTTCTCCGAAAATACATTTCGGGTCATCATCGCTCAAAATAAATGTCGGGTTTGAAATCCACTAAGTTTCAAAACACAACCTTAATAACTCGTTAAGTCCAAGATTTAATTGATCAACTCGATAAATTAAAACTTGTTAAAACCCTTAGTGTATGGTATGAAATGATTTATGCAATAAATCAATCGATAATAACATAACCAACTTAACCAAACACAACTAGGCGATTAGGTTAATTAATGCAAGATCCGATCGATATACGTGAGACTTCATGATTCAGCACAATATTCAACATAAACCAATCCTTAACATGATCAAAGTTTAACATCCTACTAAACTATAGCAAGATTCATTCGGTCATACAATGCAATCTCCAACTCTGAGTTGTTACAAAACCATGATGAAATTCAAAACAATGATCGATTACCCTCGAAGCTCATGGAACTCGGACCGTTGTTACATCTTCGGAGATCCGACGCCTTAGCCACGCATGATGCCGGGTGAGTCCATCACTATCTGGAATATCACCTCGGGCCATGACTCCAACGACGAACAGTTGAGAGTGAGTGCGATTTAACGATGGAAGAGATGAAGATGGTGATGGTGGACGTGGAAATTCTGAGGTGGCGCCTAATCTGCAAAACAGAGGAAACAAAACCTATCAGAAAAATAGAGAAGACGAAAGATGGAGAGCTACCTCGGGAATGCGGCTTCCTGTTTTAACCTAAAATGGAAGGTTTTATAGAGTCGTAAGCGGTAGGGTCGAATAAAGGCAAAATTTGCCATTTATGGTAGGGTATCCGACATTCGTCGCGACTAATGGCGGCAGTTCGTTGCGGCGAATGAAGAATGGTCACTCGTCGCGATGAATTAATTTACACTAATAAATTCGTCGCGGCAAATGGCTGCGTTGGTTCGTCCCGACGAATGGATGGCTTCTCACGACGTGTTGACTTTCTGGTTAACTCCATGTTCCTACGAAATGTAACACATTTGCAGTATCAATTGTCCCGATAAAAGTTATGCAGAAATTAGTATCAACTGATAACAAAATACTGGCAATGTGCAAATTATAAAAGTTCAATACGAGAACCCAACTTAAGCACAAAAATCATAAATAGGAGTCAACAAGTGCATAATTACTTAAGAAAACAGGGTCAATTTATAGTATAAATTTGGCTCAATCAAATTCCCCCACACTTAGACCTTTGTACTCCTGGACAAAGCTTACAAGAGTCAAAAAGGTACAAGA
Source organism: Erythroxylum novogranatense (assembly GCA_029891385.1). Taxonomy (NCBI): domain Eukaryota; kingdom Viridiplantae; phylum Streptophyta; class Magnoliopsida; order Malpighiales; family Erythroxylaceae; genus Erythroxylum; species Erythroxylum novogranatense. The sequence goes on along the minus strand of CM057225.1, from coordinate 31,064,305 downwards.
GTAAAAGAAAATTCTACCATGCTCAAATAATAATGTAATTGACGTAATCCACTTCATCGAATTTAAACGCAAAGAAATTGAAAGAGTGCTAATAAAACAAACATCGAAAGAATTTAAGCACATGAGATTGAACAACGAGAGAATCACTCGGGATATGGTGTTTACGCCAACTCACTTGTGTTTAAGGATATTTTCTCTCAATCGCTTAATGCATCTCCTACCATAGCTTGTATCAATTCTATTTCTCCACTTCAAGGACTATCATTTCAAGATCAAGAGGTCTTTCGTGGTTGTAATGAGAGGAGGGTTAGATGAATGGATGAAGTGAAAGAAGAAAAATATGAGCATGCGCACTAAATGAGGAATTGATGTCAACAACCAAACTAAAACTAAACACTGAAATAAATTGAATACACACACATTTTTTTTTCAATCATTTTGGCTATCTCATTTTGAGATGCTAATCCCTTTTTGGGATACAACACATTATTGTCCCTTTTTGGGATACACAAGACTAACACTTTTCCATTTTCCAACTTTTTTTTATTATTATCTAATAACAAAACACAGACTACCGACATCATCTTAATATATATGCAAATGCTCATAGAATAAAGGCTCAAGGGGCTAGCAAAGGGAAAAGTGTTTAAGGGTTGGTGTTTGGAGAAAGGGCTGAAAGAAGGAACGCCTCTATCATATCAACAAAATTCTAGTCCATCAAGCTTTGAGTAAAATTGACACAAGTTCGGAGAAGTATGAACCAAGCAGATGCACACAAAGATATAGAAGAAAATTTTGGCTCGAATATCCTTCCAACAAGGGATTTGTCCCAATGATCAATCTCAAGTCTTAAAACTAAAATGCTACCTTGTTAGCATGCTCCCATTCACTTTGTTTTGAAAACTTCAAAAGTTAAAATTTTGCGAGATCCAATTATCGCTCAAGAATGGAGAGTATTTTCAAAAACTCAAGTATCGCTTTTGAAACTTGTAAATGATTTGCATGCAAGGCACAAAAGAACAAAAAGTAAAATGTCCGATTGAGTTTCAAATTTATCAAGAAAAGTGGGCCCACAAAAGTATGCACAAATTCTAATAGGTATGCAATGCAAAATATAATAGGGAACTAGCTCCCCCATACTTAATCATGGCATTGTCCACAATGACAAAAGTAGCAAGGCACATGTAAGAGGCAGAAACACAAATAGACAAAAGAGAAATGAGGATATATCATTAAGCTCAAAATGACAAGTCAAGAACACGAGGATCCAAAGAACCAACCAAAACAATACATCAAGGAAAAGAAAAGAAAAATTCATCAAACACAAAATACAAACGAAAGCAGAGACAGTCGACTAAACAGGAGGGTCATCAACTGGCGGGTCCGGAGGGGCAGCGGCAGAAGAGCTAGGAGAACGAAAGAGAAAAAGAAGGTGTCCCGGAATTGTCGTAGAAGAGCTAGGGGCAGCAGAAACAGCCGAGGCCGGAGGCGGAACGGGCAACTGAAGACGAGCTGCAATCATGTTCAGCATGGAGCGGAAGAACTCGCGGTCAGCCGCCATCTGAGCCTCAAGATGAAGGATGTCCACTCGGAGCATGGCCACCTCGAGGGGCTGGAGCAACCGCAGTGGAGGAGACTCACGAGGCGGAACCACGGAGGGAGCAAGAGGAAGAGGAGGATATGGGTTTCTCGTGCCGCTAGCATTGTGAGTTCGAGGCATGGTCCCCGCACATACAAGTAATAGAAACAAAACTTAACTAGGAACATCATACGTAATCGGTCTCCTCGTCGCGACTAACGCCTAAGTCGCGATTTAATCGAGGTCTCACCATTCGTCATGACGGACGACGTGCGTTCGTTGTGGAAAATGGCATCTTCGCTCGTCATGACGAATTATGAAACTCGTCGCATTTAAGCATTTATTCTATGTAGACACACTCGACGAACAGCGCTTCCCGCAACCCTAACTAAACACTAATTAATGAAAATGAAAGCGAACAAAGAGAAAAACAAAAGGAAAGAGGTTTACGAGAGTCGATAGTGAAGGGAGACTTGAAGGAGACGACTACGGAGGGAATGAGGCAACGTCGACGGAGGCGGCGAAGAAATGAGAGAGTGATGGAGAAAGAGAAAGAGGAAACAAAAGAGAAGAAATAGGGCAGGATGAAGAAGAAAAGACAGAAAAGGTCGCAGACAAAAGAGAAATCCGGCATTCCGGAGGGACAAAACTCGATTTATTCGTCACGACTAAGCAACTCGTTAGTCGCGACGAGCGAGATAGACAAGCCCTAGAAGCGTCGCGACGAGCAGGTACGTTCGTTGCGACGAACCGTCCAAACAAAATGCAAATTCTAAGGATCCTATTCGAATTGCACAAACATTTAATCAATCAATTCACATGCACAAATCGACCATTCTCTTTGATCTATATCATGCTTCATCGAACAAGGAACATGCGGAGCTAACAAGAGGGAATCAATTTATTGAGACAGAAAATGGAAATCCTACCTACTACTCTAATCCTACTGGTTGGATCTCTCCCCCACACTTAAACAATATAATCATGCTCAATAATATGCACGTTGGTATCAAACATAAGCACAATTATATAGTAAATGAAGGAAAGAGAAAACCTGGCACTCAAGGCGGGTCTTGTAGCTCGGGATGGACGATCGCTTGATATCCAAGCTCCAGTATGATAGCTTGGTTGCTAGTCACCCACATCCATACTGCACCCAGATGTGCCCTGCAAAATCATCAAAAGAGAAACTTTCTCCAAAAATATTGTCAGTTGTAGGAGTTAAAGTTTCTGCAAATTCAGAACAAGCATCATCAATGACAACATCAAGCATGTTAACACCAAGTAAGGAATAGTCTTCATGGGGGTGCTTCATAGCTTTATACATATCAAGCTCACTTGCGATCTCCAACCTCCACGGTGATCTTCCTTCCTTCATGCTAATCATCGCATCGCCGTCCGAAGGAAGGGTCGCCCAAGAATCAAGGAAGTGTCCCGCAAAACCTCGTAAGACATGTCAAGGACATAAAATCTGCAGGAACACTAAACCTTTGACTGGACCGTAATATCCTCAATGATGCCCATGGATGTCCAAGGATCTGTCGGCCAATTGTAACACTACCGAGGTTGGTTTTATACTCTTTACCCAAGCGGCCTCAGAGATGATTTTGGCATCACGTTGATTGCGCTCCCAAATCCAAAGAAGGTTCTTCCAATTGTCACCTTTCCTATAACACAAGGAATGGTGAACGATCCCGGTCCCGACACTTCACAGGATTTGGGGCTTGAATAATGCGAAACATTCGACCGACCTGGACTCTTTCGTTCGGCCTAAATTTCTTCTTGTTGGTGCATAAGTCTTTCAGATACTTGGCATAGGTCGGCACTCTCTTAACCAGGTCCAAAAGGGGCACATTTACTTCCACCTTTCCAAACAGATCAATAATTTCTTTTTCATGCTTGACCTCACTGACTTTCTTGCTCATTAAATACGAATTTGGAAAAGGGAGGTCCTTTAAGTTGACTTCCTTACTGGAGGTTTCATTGTTGCTCGATCTCTCTTTATCAGTCCTTCGTCTTGAAACTTTTGATGATTTTCCTTGTTCCTCATTTGTTGATTCCTTTGTCTTCAAAAATTCTTCCTCATGACCACTCTTTGGTCGCACAGTTTGCTTTTCTCTTACTTGAGGCGCTTCTTCAACCTCAATCTCTTCGGTGCATTCTTCGTCATCAGGAATGCTAAACTGCACTTTCTTTCCACTCCTTAATTCAATTGTGTTCAGGCTCTTCGGATTTATGACCGTGTTGGAGGAATTTGATCCGCTACTCCTCGCTTGATTTTCACTCAAGTTGTTGGACAACTAGGTGACGTAGGCGTTCATGTTCTCGGCCTTGGTCTCCCATTGGTCCATCCGTTTCTCCAAGGCACTAAAGCGGGTAGCATTCTTGGCGGAATCCTGTTGGATTAAGTTTGTGATGGCGTTGAATTGATTAGCCGTGGAGGTTCTTTCTTCCTTCATCAATGTCATCATACCATGTAGCAGTTGGTTGGTGTCCTCTTTTGGCGGTTGTGGTTGCACCGTCAATGCTTGCTGATCAGGGAACTGGTTTGTAGATAGTCCAGCTCCACTCCCTTGTTGAAAGCGGTTGGGTGCTCTTCCCTCATTACTCCTCCAACTAAAGTTAGGATGAGATCGCCATCCTTCATTATACGTGTTGAGCACGGGTCCCACTTAGGATTTTGTCTCCCGGTACACCGCAGAGACTTCTTCATACCTCCCGGACAGAACATCGTTATGTGCATCACCGATCCGCAAGATTCGCAACTAGGTGCGCCGATTCAAAGGAAGGCGATGAGCGATGTACATTCAAATTCTTTAACTCGCCAGAATCGAGGACAACCGTGAAGTTATCCGATGTTCCAGAATCCACCTTTGATTCCGTGCTTTCCATCCTTTTTTCTCGAGCCGACATGGCTCCCACTTCATGGACACTCCGAAATCTCGACACTATATCTGCTGATGATTTAGGCCATCCTCTTAATCAAGGCCCAAGCTTCCGTCGCGGTGAGGTCGATCAATGATCCTCCCGGCAAAGATCCAAAGATTCCTTTTCTCGATTCTTCACCCCATCATAGAAATATGAACAAGTTGTTCATCGCTGATTTGGTGATGGGGCACCGAGACAACAGATCTTGGAATCTGCTCCAAAAGTCATACAAGGACTCGTCATAGTCTTGCTTGGCGAATAGATCTCTTTCCTCATCGACGACGCCCTCGAGGCTGGAAAATATTTTTCCGTAAAGGCTTTTCTCAAATTGGCCTAACTGTGATAGCATTCGCGACATGCCTTGGGAGGCTCATGTACCACTCCCTGCCTTCCTTCTAGGGACAAATGGAATACCTTCCACAAAGACATGATCTGGGAGCTTTACGGTTTCATGCTTTGACAAATCATTGTCGGTAGCTTGTAAATGCATGTAGGGATCTTCTCCGCCAAACCGTGAAATTTGGGAGAGAATTGATCAATAGCCCTTAACTTCAAAATTCATCGAAGTTCAAGGCAGGCATTGCGGTGAAGGGTCATAATTGACGTCCGAGGTCGTAGCTTCTCTGATCGTTCTACGCCTGTTGTTCCCTATGTTCTCATCGACTCTTTCCTGATCACCATTTAATCCATGATCTCCATTCCTAGGTTGGTGTCCGGGAAATTCTTGATGTTCAGCCATATCAATTTCTAATTGCTCTAGCGCGCTAAAATTTTCTTGTTCTCTTCTTTCTTTCCTAAGTTTTCTGAGGTGCCGCTCAATTTATGGTTGAAAATGAACTACCCTAAGTCTACGGGGCATGCACAAAAGAAGTTCACCTTAGATAGCTCACCAAAACGACAGCAGAAAGAAAGGGTTTAATTCACCACGATTCGTCGTGACTCGTATGAACTTCGTTCGATTTAGCGTAACAAAATTGCGAATATTCGTCATGATTTAACGATGAACTCGTTGCGACGAATGATGAACTCGTCGCAGCCAAGAATCACAAAGAAAGCACAATTACTCAAATTAGGCACAATAAACAGAACAATCAAACTAAACACTTAAAGCAAAACAAAATTAAGCTCACCAAAATGTAATTAACACTAAAAAGATTGAAGCAAATGAATAAAACAAAATTATGAAATGCAAAAACAGAATGCAAACAACTAAACTAAAATGTAAAACAAACACTTGGCTAACCTAGAAAACCAATTACTTTGGTTCCCCCAACAGCAGCCAATTTGATCGCGACTTATCGCTCAATCCTAAGATTGATCCTCGAAACCGTCAAAATCAATTTATACCAAGAATTGCAACACGTGGTACAACCCTGCCTAATCTCAAGGAACCAAAGTGAATTGATCCTAAGACTAGCCTAATGTTTGAATTATGCAAGAATTAAAGCTAAAAGCAGGGTTTTGATTTAGTCTTTAAAATTAAAAAAGCTAAGTATGAAATAAAAGTTTTGGGATTTTGAAAAGCAAGACAATTTGAAATAATTAAGATTGAAAACAATTAACTAAAGTTCTCCCGAAAATACAAATCGGGTCATCATCGCTCAAAATAAATGTCGGGTTTGAAATCCACTAAGTTTCAAAACACAACCTTAATAACTCATTAAGTCCAAGATTTAATTGATCAACTCGATAAATTAAAACTTGTTAAAACCCTTAGTGTATGGTATGAAATGATTTATGCAATAAATCAATCGATAATAACATAACCAACTTAACCAAACACAACTAGGCGATTAGGTTAATTAATGCAAGATCTCGATCGATATACATGAGACTTCATGTATTCAGCACAATATTCAACACAAACCAATCCTTAACATAGATCAAAGTTTAACATCCTACTAAACTATAGCAAGATTCATTCGGTCATACAATGCAATCTCCAACTCGGAGTTGTTACAAAACCATGATGTAAATTCAAAACAACGATTGATTACCCTCAAGCTCATGGAACTCGGACCGTTGCTACATCTTCGGAGATCCGACGCCTTAGCCACGCATGATGCGGGTGAGTCCATCATCGCTGGAATATCACCTCGGGCCATGACTCCAACGATTTAAGTTGAGAGTGAGTGCGATTTAACGATGGAAGAGATGAAGATGGTGATGGTGGACGCCGTGCTGAGGTGGCGCTAATCTGCAAAAAACAGAGAAACAAAACCTATCGGAAAAATAGAAGACGAAAGATGGAGAGCTACCCGAATGCGGCTTCTGTTTAACCTAAATGGAAGGTTTTATAGGAGTGTAAGAGGGCCGGTCGAATAAAGGCAAAAATTTGCCATTTAAGGGTAGGGTATTCACATTCGTCATGATTAATGGCGGCGATTCATGCGGCGAATGAAGAATGGTCACTGTCGTCATTTAATTAATTTACACTAATAAATTAAATCGCGGCGAATGGTGCGCGTTGGTTCGTCCCGACGAATGGATGGCTTCTCACGACGTGTTGACTTTCTGGTTGACTCCATGTTCCTACGAAATGTAACACATTTGCAGTATCAATTGTCCCGATAAAAGTTATGCAGAAATTAGTATCAACTGAAAACAAAATACTGGCAATGTGCAAATTATAAAAGCTCAATACGAGAACCCAACTTAAGCACAAAAATCATGAATTAGGAGTCAACAAGTGCATAATTACTTAAGAAAACAGGGTCAATTTATAGTATAAATTTGGCTCAATCAAGCTCCCCAAGGCGAAGAGCTCGGTCGAATATACCCCTTCTCCAACAGCTCCTCCAACAGCTCCTTAAGCTCTTTCAATTCCGCTAGAGCCATCCGGTAAGGCGGAATTGAAATCAGCGCTTTACCTGACAGAAGCTCAATGGGAAACTCAATTTCCCTAGCTGACGGTAGTCCTGGCAATTCCTCGGGAAAGACATCCGAGAATTCCCTGACTACTGGAATATCCTCCAGCTTCCCTCTATCTACCCTGGTGTCCACCACATAGGCCAAAAACGCCTCACAACCCTTCCTCATCATCTTTTCTACTGTCAATGCTGAAACAATTCTGGGCGGACCTGCTTTTCTGTCCCCAGTAAACACCACTCTTCTGCCATCACCCAAATCAAATTCCACTGTCTTCTGCTTACAATCCAAACGGGCATTGTACCTTTCTAATGTGTCCATACCCAATATCACATCTAATCCTCCCATCTTCAGTGGCATTAAATCCACCACTAGAAGTTCTCCACCAATACAAAGCTCACATTCTCTATACACTTGACTGATAATAATATACTAGCCGATTGGAGTACTCACCATCAGCGGAGTATCCAAAGGGCTCACATTTCTATCACACACGGGTCTACTCGAAGAAACAAACGAATGAGTAGAACCCGAATCAATCAAAGCTAGCACATCATCAGCAAAGAGTCGAATCATACCAGTCACAACATCCGGGGAGGTCTCTGCATCCTCCCGCGTCATCATCGAAACACCTAGCGGTGCCTGCCCCTCGGTCTACTGGAAGACTCACCCTCTTGTTTGCATCCAATCGCCCACTTCATTGCAGTCCTCATCCCATGGTCTCTGTCCTCCTCCTGAGCTTGCAGATCCGCTTCTCTCTTGTCGTGGAGGCTGTGGGCACTCTCTCGCAATGTGTCCCTTCTCCCCACAGTTGAAACAAGCTCCTGTCAATCTGAAACACTCTCCTCTATGGGGTCTCCCGCAATGCTCACACTTCGGAATGAAATATCTATCCCCATTTTCCCTTCAACTGTCGCCCACTGTTGAAGCTTGGTGAGAAACAGTATAAGTTCTCATAGGCCTAGGTCGGCTCGCACCACTGCTCCTCTCCTCAGACTGAACAGGGAAGCTCCTGGAACTCCTGTCTGGCATAGGAGTACTAAAGCTGCCTCCCCTCTTAAACTGCTCTCTTCCCTTTCTCTTCTTGTTCACAACACTCTTGATATTCTCTATATTCTCCACCCTCAGAGCTGCCTCAACCAACTGCTGAAAATCACAGAAATTCTGCACAATCACTTTCTCTCTGATGGCCAAGTGCAGGCCTGACTCAAACCGGTGACATCTAGCAGCCTCACTCAGCATCAAATCCGAAGCAAACCTCGCCAACTGAGTGAACCGACGCTTATACTCACTGATTGTCATCTCCCTCTGAGTCAAACTGAGGAACTCCCTCTGCTTCTGCTGGATGTACACCTTAGACTGATATTTCTTCCTAAAGCGTAAGGAAGTCCCGCCATGCCAACCCCATCGCCTCATCGACTCCACAGCACAGATCTCCCACCAATGCAGAGCATCTCCACAAGCAAACCCGCAGCATAGATGACTCTCTCGTCATCCTCACACTCCATCTGATCTAGCACCCTCTCAGTCTTTCTCAACCATGTCTCAGCTTCTTCTGGATCTGATGTCCCAAAGAAATCGACTGCCCCATACTTTCTCAACTTGTCGAATCGTCTGCCTTTCTTCACTGGGGCCGAAGCAGAAGGCTGTGGCATCTGACCCATAGCCTGAACAAACGCCTGGGTGAACGCCTGAAACAACCTTGGATCCAATGAAAGCACTTGCTCCTGCGGAACTGGCGACTCTTGAGTCTGCGACGGAACGAGCTCACTACCTAGCCCTACAGAAGCCTCAGCATTCCTTGGAGCTACTAACTCATCAGTCCTCTCCTCCCTAGTCGGAGAGTCAGGTGCAACAGATCCTTTCATAATTCCTCGTGTCCTTCTACGAGGTGGCATCGTACTCCTTCAAAGGTAAACACTAAGGATTAGCTACAGGTCAATCTACATGTATGCATGATATGCATGTCACTTAATCAATGCAACAATTAATCATATAGCAAACAACTCATCCTACTATGCATTCGAAGCCAAGGACACTAAACCTAGGTGCTCTGATACCAAACATATTGGGCCCGAGTTTCGGATCCTCATTCCCGAGGCGGCTCTCAGGTCGCGCCGGCGACGGGCACCCCATAACTTCGGACCCGATCTCAACATCCATACCAAATTTGATTCACACAACATATACTCATACATACATTCTACCCATGCATTCCATCTATGAAATAAACACCCCATAAACTAAGGGGCTTCATGCCATTACAAATCAAAGGAAATTCAATAAGTATTCTCAAATATAGCATGATGCAAAATAAAATTTAAATCCAAAATACATGAGTATGGTCCATGATGATATGCTGGCGGGCTAACCAAAATACTAACTTAATACAAGGCTCCTAACTATCTTGAAGTTTTCGATGCCTTGCAAGGTCAACGATCGTCTCGATCTGCACCTGAGGAGGGGAGAGTAATGGGGTGAGCTGCGAATCTCAGTGGCATATACGTTTATAGCCATTGGCAATGAGCCACACAATCAAGCATATATGGAAATATACATAAGCTCATAGCAAGTCAACACTTATCAATTTACAATCATCACTATCATATGTCATGAGATTCATAATATAACAACTCATCATGTATCATGCTCAGCAAGTCAAATATGAATGCACACAAATGGTTCGAGAGTTCCATAAAACGATCCAATTAAACTAAGGTTTATTTCGTAAACTATCCGAGTCTGATTTTTCAAGGATCTCGTTGCCTCAAGCGGGCAACCAGGAAAAGGCTTTATGTCAACGTGCACGTGACTCCATCCGTAACTCTCTTACCCAAACAAAACACATAACCATTCGTTTCATGCTCAAAGCATTTTATCAAAGCTTTCGAAATTCTCATTTTTTTCATTCTTGCAAAATGCCATAAGGCCCATCCAGGCCATGCATAATCATAATCACAATGCATGTTCAATATTTCTCATACAATTTAACACAAGCAATGTCACATAATGCAAGCAAGCATACATAAGGCAATTTGCCCATACACACAATAACCATAAACATATTACCCACCTAATATCGCTTGAGTATCCAACTCACTGTTGTCCTTCCTCTTGCGATGGAATCGGGTCGGCTTGGTTTCCTATAATAAACCAAGTTTCCATTCAATCAATATCCACAGAAAATATTCAAAGCTTGGAAATCCAAAATAAAGCACTATATTCGACCTCCTCCTAAAATTCCGAACCGTTCGAGGCAAATTCTGAACTTCCCTTCTTCATACAACTTGTAGCCCTTGATCTCTAGTTCACAATGAATCAAAAATCACCTCAATTAGACATCTACACCAAAAGATATGCCCAAAATACCAGAAATTATCTCTTTCGGACAATCTGGGGCTCGCCATGGCGAAGGTACGCTCGCCGCGGCGAAGGCTCGCCGTGACGAAGGCTCGCCGCAGCGCGTACCAAAGTGTGCATCGCGGCGTGCTCATCTCTCACACGCCGCGACGTGCACCTTGGTTGCATGCGGCGTGCCGCCTTCTTCGCACGCCGCGATGTGTGGATCGGAGAGGCGACTCCGAACCCCATTTTTCCTGCATTTTTCGATTTTAATCCATCCCTCAACCAAATGCAACTCATCTAAACTTTAGATCAAGTCTTAAACTACATTTCTAACCCAGCAGCAACTCAAAATTAGTCATAAACGCATCAACCCAAGAAATCTAACCATTTTTTCCTTAAAAACCCTAAACCATCGATTCTACTACATTCCACATCCTCTAAGTTTAATCTAACCAAAACAAGTTTGAACAAAGCAAAACTTACCCGAAAATGGTTTGAAACTGTCGGAAATATCTTAGAATCACAAACTCTCTTTTTCTTCTCCTCCTTCCTCACCCACGATACTCCTCTTCTCCTTTTCTTCTTTTTCTTTCTTTTTCTATTTCTTTCTTTCTTTTTTTCTAATACTATTTCTCTTAAGTCTAAAGGGGTAGGAAAAGACCAAAATACCCCTCCTTGCAAAGCCTTAAGCTCTCCCACCTAAGTGGTCTTCCTAATTTTCCCTCACACATATTACCCTTTTAATTCTCGCTTAACCACAATTAAACATTAATTATCCAATAATACTCTCAATTTAACCAAGCTAAGACATAAACACATAATTACCACAATTCATGCTTAAGGACATCATTAAAAAAATTTGGGGTCCAACAATTAAAAAGTATACATTTCCTAAAACTTTAAATTGTATCGAACAAAGACTAAGTTATTCAATCTTTTGTGCCCCAATCTACTCCTTTTCTTGGAATAGATGAATTTAAATGTGCTTCAATTCCTTTCACAACATGATGCACTCACACATTGACTTAGAATTTGAATTGCAAACCTTTGTAATTCTGGAATATTACTTTCGAATTGGCCCCCACCTAGCAACTATAAGGAAACAAAGTAGCATTGCAAACAAAATATAGTGATGATTAATTTTCAACAGGTAACAAAAGATATATATATATATATATATATATATATATAAAGCTTTTTCTCTTTGACAAATAACAATTAGCATACCAAAATTACCATAAGCATCATTATAAATCTCTATTTTTGAGCTTAGGAGATCTCACATCATCTCATGAGCAACAAATATTATAATAATTAATAGCATTCCCTAACTCACGAGCAACAACTATTATAATAATTAATAGTATTCCCTAACTAACTTCAGCTTTCTTTGTAAAACTTAGTCTGAAATAGACGCTAAGATTCAAAAATGCCCCAATTGAGACAACAAAGAGTAAAGTTGCATTTTCCGTCTCTAATTGATGATTGCAAGATAAGGTTTGTACCAAAAAAACCTATTTTTAAGATTGGCCTTCATTGCTTTATTTGCCCTCTCTATGACATCATAAAAGTAACTCATTGCCTTCTCATCACTATCAACCAAACGAAGTAATCTCACTAAAGGCTTACAAAATTGGGTGACAAATTGACATTGGGACGAAAATTCATTATTTTGAAGTATAATTCTAAAGACCTTTAATCCAAATTTAGACTTAGCATACTAAGAAGCAACCTACTTATCACTTATAAACTTTTGTCTTAACTCTTTCTTCATCATAATAAAACACAGAAGTGATAAGAAATTTGTTGCAAAATCTTATAATAACAAGCTGACACTAATTTTTACCTTTCTCAAATTCAAGACCTATGCACGATTGTAGATGGACTTGGTCACCTTTTTTGTTTTCTTCAGTCTTATCAATAATAGGAAAATAGGATTAATTACAAAAAAATCCCAAACTTTGTTCAATTTTGCAATTATATCTCGAACTTCAAAAAATGGCAATTAAATGTTCAAACTTTCAATTTTTTTTCAATTCTAACTCGAAGATAGTGTCTTCGTTTATTTTGTTGACGTGGCTTTCCATATGTTAATACATGTTAGCCAAAATTAACATAAGTAATAAAGATTAATGAAATAACATTGTTTAATCACATAACTAAAACAACATCGTTTAAAGAAAATGATAGTGTAATCCCTAAATCAATTTACACAACCTCGACATCCTCGCCTTTCGTTTCACGTTTGTTCTTCCAATGCCCTCACCATTCCTTTTCCTTCACCCTTCATTTTTAGTTTGTTCCTTTTGTTATAAGTTTATTCTCCTAACTCCTCACCCTTCGTCTTCAATTTGTTCTCCTAATGTCCTCACACTTCGTTTTCCCTCACCCTTCATTTTCACTTTGTTCTCCCAAAGCCCTCACCATTCGCTTTTCTATACCTTAGGTTGTGTAAATTGATTTAGGAATTAAATTGCACCATTTTTAAGACAATGTTGTTTTAGTTATGTAATTAAACGACGTCGTTTCATTAATCTTCATTACTTATGTTAATTTTGGCTAATGTGTATTAATATTTAGGATTTTTGGATCACATGGCAAGCTATGTCAGTAAACTTAACAGAGACATTAACATTGAGCTAGAATTGAAAAAATTGAAAATTTGAGCATTTAATTGTCTCGTTTTGAAGTTTGGACTATAATTACAAAATTGAGCAAAGTTTGAGAGTTTGAGATATTTTTTGTAATTAACCCAGGAAAATACCTAGCATCTCCTATATTTTCTAACATTAAGTCAATACAATGTGCAACATAAAGAATCCAAAAAAACAATTATACTTGCTTTACAATCTTCTTCTTGTATCTTTATAAGTGGAATCATTGTTAGTATTAAACTAAACAATATTTTCTAGCTTAACTTTATCAAATATTTCAAGTAGAGTGTCAACATTCCTGGCAAGGCCAAATGCATAGATATATTTCAAAAATATTGTTCCCTTTGTAGAATAAACCAAAAATTTAATAATAAGCTCATGTCTTCTATTTTTCCAACCATCAAACATGATTGAATATCCAAAAGTAGCCCAAGTCACTCTTCTTTCATCGAAAGAACTTTTTATTGAATAAACAAAACTACTCAAAAGTTTATCTTTGTAGTCATCAATTGAAGTAACTTTGTATTATGGACTGTAAAAAGCAATAACATCTACCATATGCTAATAATAATAAGGCTGTGAAGTATTGAATATTATAACTAAACCATATTACCATATAGTCATTGTCATATCCACTTTTATGGGCCATTTCTTTAAATTGTAAGGCAATACAAATTGAAGACTGAGCTCTAGGAGTTGTTTATAGTGCAAAAAAATTAGACACTAGTCTTCCTTTTTTTTAACATCAGGTGCAATATTCCCTTCTTGTTGGGTAGGAATACTACCACTTTCAACATTCCTACTATTATCATGAACATTCATAAAGGGACTTTCATTACCAATTTTGTAATTCGTAATTCAATATTTATCTCTATCTTTCTCATGTTGCTACTCTTCAAGAAAATTCTTTATTTATCATTTCACATCATGACTCACTTTTTAACAAGGCTCTACATCATCTTTCACCCTAGATAAATGCTTCTTTAATCTGGTAATTCCTCTACCTTTCAAATGCTTGGTATAAAACAAATAAATAGTATGATTCTTTATTCCAGGAACTAATTTAGCAGAAGCTCAAGTTAGATCACTAAATCTTCCTAAAGTGGTTGAATTATTAGGATCCTTCCATTTATCTATAAAAATAAATGACGACATGTCAAAATTAAATTAATAAATTCAAATAATATTTTCTACTATGTATTTAACTACCCATAATATAAGATAATAAATGTGTATTTGCTACTCATAAGATAAGATTAATATTTGTAATTTTATTTATCGAAAATAATAAACACTATAAAATGCAAACATTTAATTTTCTTCACTTAATTACATATATTAAATGAATTAATTATATATTAAATCTTATATTTGAATGATTAATCATATGTCAAATACTTTTATATACAAACAATAATTAGTAAATTGTATGTTTTATATAAATTAATTAACAATTTAATAACTTAATGCATTAATTTGGATCTCATTTTATGATCATTAAAATAACAAGTAATATGACATATTCTTGAATTATACACAATTCATAAATCACAATACTTAAACATTCTTCCATAATATATACATAATATTATTTTGATCTCATTTCTTCATAAATTCACAATGCCTAATTGTTATTGAAATCGAACCAACTTACACAAATAATTCTAACTTTCAAACCCAAATTGCCCAATACATATTTTATAAACCATTAACCAAATACACATTTAACCACAAAAACACAGTGCAATTGCATTTTGTAAGAGAAATAAATAACTTAAAAAACAAAAAATTAGAAATTGCAATCAAGTTTGGGTTAAGTATTTGTCTAGGCAAGTAGTAGAAAATGGCGATGGTAGATCGAAACAACGGTGAATGGCAATGGTGGAGTGGTGTAGACAGCTGTAATGGTCGACTAGTAGAGAGAACAAGCTTAGGCAGGTGGTCTGACTAGGTGGAGGCTTGCAACATGCAACATTAGGCAAGCAGTCCGATGGTGGAGTGTGACGTATGGTAGTGTGTGACTAGTGGTGTTACGATAGCAATGGAACAACAAAGAACAATAGAGGGAGGGAGAATTAACGATAAAAATGGGTAGAAAGAAATAGAGAGAATAGAAATAAGAGTGATATCTGTATGGTTTCTTTTGTTTTTTGTTTTACATTTCATTCCCTAAAGATTTTAAACTTTATGCTACCAATCAATATTTGAAATACCAGATGTAAAATTTAACAATGGTTGGTTTCGATGGTCAGTTTCGAATACCAATATTTTATACCTTCTTTGTATGGTACCTTTTGACTAATATGGTACGAAATCCATACCATTGAAGAGATGGCTTACATTAACTAACATTGGTTCTCGGGGTTGTTTGTTTAAGGGGAAAATGTATGCTTTCTCAAGTTATCTATAAGTTTTGTTACAAAGTTTTGCTAGATACTAAACTCATATTGCAAGTTATGTTTACTCTTTCGTATAACAATCTTACTTAGGTTTATTTAAGCAATACCCAGTTTTTTTACATGATCGTTAACCAACAAAGCTTTGTTAATGAACATCTCATAACTCTAACAATATTTAACTCTCACACTTGAGTAAGAATACTACATAAATAATAGATAACTAAAAGCAACAATAAGAACATAAGAACTAGCGTAAAAACCAACCTTTATTACTTCCCTAAAATGATACAAAAGAATGCTCTCTCCAATGTGTCCTTGTTTCTATATCTCTATTCCCAGGAGCAAGACTTAGATAAGCTATTTAGAGGGACTTTTAACTTTAAAATTCATAATCTTAATTGAACTGAACTAACTAGGTTACCTCTATCATTATAAGATTACATCACAATAACCAATTTGATGACATCATGATCTAAATAGGACTCTATCTGATAGAATTTAGCTACATTATAATTAACAAGATAAGAGATTATATTTAATTAGGAAACATACATCCATATCTATGAAGAATTCCACTATCTTCAGATGATCTTCCCACATAATCTTTATCTTCCATGCTAAATTGAAAAACAAATTTCTAATTCTTAATTTGGATGCATGTTATGATAATTCGTCTTTGTTTATGTTTCATATTTTAATCCTGATTCTGAATCTGTTACACTGCATGCTAGACTTGGTCACATTAGCCAAGATAGATTGAGTAGGCTAGCTAAAGAAGGTCTTTTAGTCCAACTCGCTAAGGTTAAGTTGCATAGATGTGAGTCATGTTTAGCTAGTAAGGCAATCGCGAAACCTTTTAGTAAGGCTTCAAGGGTGTCTAAACCCTTAGAGCTTATTCACTTTGATATTTATAGACCTATGAATATTAAGGCACGTCATGGGGCTATCTATTTTGTCACTTTAATAGATGACTATTCTCACTATGGGTAAGTGTATCTTTTAGCTCATCATTTATGAAGTGCTTGATGTGTTTAGACATTTTGTGACTGAAGTTGAGACACAATTGGAAAGAAGAGTTAAAACTCTTTGGAACAATCATGGTTGAGAATATCTACCTGATATGTTCAAAGAATTTTGTAAGAAAAAAGATATAATAAGACAACTAATGATTCCTCGAACTCCACAACAAAATGGTTTTGTAGAGCGTAGGAATCGAACATTGCTTGACATGGTCAAGTCAATGATGGCACACGCTTGTCTTCCAATTAGTTTTTGAGGAGATTCATTGCTCACGGCAACTTATATTCTTAACCATGTGCCAAGTAAAAGTGTACCACCACCCCATATAAGTTATGGAATGAAAGAAAGCCCTCCTTAGATCATTTGCGCCCATAGGGTTCAGCTAGTTATGTACACAAATCAACTCATAAACATGGGAAACTTAGTCCAAAAGCCACTAAAATGGTGTTTATATGATACCTTGAACATTCTAAAGGGTATGTTATGTTTGGTGAGCACCCGAATGGTGGCATGACAGAAGTTGCTTCCCGCAATATGGAGTTTCTTGAGGATGAGTTCCCAAGCATAGATGCAATAAAAAAGGACCTAGATTTGTATGAGTTACAACAGGATACTCTCAATGAGGGGGAGAATTTATTTACTCGCTAAGTCACCACAAATTTTCCTACCCAAGAGAACCAAATCGAAAATGAGATTCGTCTGCAATCTCTAACCCAAGAACCTACAGGCCTATATGTTTAAAATCTCATATCTCAAGAGGATAGTGGGAGTGGTTCTCAACATGATCAGGACCCCACATCTCCAAGAGCTTGGGGAGAGATTCTGACTCAGGGCAAGCAAATGTAGGTCCTAGACTCCGAAGAAGTGAGCGTGGAAGAATTCCTTGATGATAATTTCAAATCGAAGAGGAAATATTCCTTTATACTCCTTTGAAAATAAAAGAACCATCCTCTTTTTAAGAGGCTGTTGATTTACCTAACCACACAAAGCGGATGGATGCCATGAGGGATGAAATGAACTCAGTGACACGAAATCAGGTTTAGAAACTAGTTGAACTTCTGCTCTAATGAAAGTCAATTGGAAACAAGTGGGTTTTCAAGATAAAACGTCAGGCGGATGGAATGATTGACAATTCACGGCCCATTTGGTAGCGAAAGGCTATACCTAAATAGAGGATATAGATTATGAAGAGACATTTTCTCCTGTGGTGAGATTTGCCTCTATTCGCTTACTTTTAGCTCTAGTTACCCATTTGAATTTGGAGTTGTTTCAAATGGATGTAAAGATTGCTTTCCTCTATGGTAACCTTAAGGAAGAGATTTATATAAATCAACCTATTGGTTTCGTGTCAAAAGTTCAAGAAGACAAAGTGTATCATCTTAAAAGATCCATATATGGTCTCAAGCAGTCTTCCAGATCGTGGTATTTCAAATTTCATAAAGCCATTACTTCTTTTGGCTTAGTCATGGTTTTAGAAAACCATTGTGTATATGCCAAGAGAACAAAAAGTGGAATTTTGTTTCTCACTTTGTATGATGATGACATATTACTAGTCGGTAATAATATGGAGATGCTCAAAACCACTAAAGAGTGGTTATCCATTATTTTTTATATGAAGAACATGGGTGAAGCTAGGTATGTCCTAGGTGTGGAAATAACTAGAAATCGTCCCAAGAAGCTTCTTGGTTTAAGTCAAGAAGCATATATTAATAAAATCTTAGAACGTTTTCGAATGCATTATTCCAAACCTATTGATACTCCAGTTGAAAAGGGTATTACCTTGAGTCTTGATCAATGCCCTAAAACAGATAAGGAAAAATAAAAAATGAGTAATGTTTCCTATGCTAGTGTCGTCAGAAGCTTAATGTATGCTATATTGTGTACACGGCCTGACATTTGCTTTGCGGTTAGTTTAGTAAGTCATTACCAAAGTAACCTAGGACCTGCTCATTGGCAAGTAGTCAAAAGGATTTTTCGCTACCTTCGTGGTACTTCAGACCTAGTCCTTTGCTATCAAGGCAGGGATTTAAGGTTAAGGGGATATTAGGATGCCAATTAGGGTGGTAACTCGGATGAGTGTAGGTCAACCTTAGGATATATTTTCCCCTTGGGAGGAGGAGCCATATCTTGGTATAGCAAGAAGCAAGACTGTATAGCATTATCAACAATGGAAGTAGAATACTTTGCTTATTGTCTTGCCGCTGAGGAGAAAATATGGTTGAGAAGTTTTCTTCAAGATCTTAATCTTACTCCTAGAGTTAATGATCATATTGAATTGTTATGTGACAACACTGCAGCCATACAGTTTGCTAAAGATTCAAAGTTTCATAGAAAATATAAGCATATCAAAAGACGTTATCATTTGTAAGAGACGTCATAAAAAATAAAGAGGTTGCCATAAAGTATATACCTACTAATAAGATGGTAACTGATCCCTTAACTAAACCTATTCCCTGATATTCATTTAAGGCTTATGTGATGAGTTTAGGTTTGCACAGGTTTTAGTTTTTCCATTGAGTTATATCTTGTTGTATAATGAATATGTTTTCAATTGTAACGAGCTTTTGTTTAATAAAATTTTATTTCTTAAATATTCATTGGTACATAGTTACATGATAAGGCACATTGTAATGTCATCACACACCAGGCTTCTGATTGACCTTATCATACAGGTAATCGCCCTAACGCTTGAGTAGCGGGTAGGATGAGACTTTACATTATTAATATTGAATGTATGTAATATTATGTTATCTTTATACTTGTGTAGTATGCATGATAAGTTTTTTATATTTGAATAGTCACCTTAGTAAGTCTAAGATGAGACTCTGATGAGTTGGATGTGAAAGATTTAGATTTTACATTGAAGTCTTAAAGCCAAATATCGGATGTCAAGATTAGCATTTGGTATGTTAATCTAGTGGTTCGGATTAGTTTTTAAGTAAAGCTAGATTTATGATTTGCATGGCATAAAAGAGTGACATGCCTAGCTTAGTAGGAGCTATGCTATGACACACATTTCATACTATGTCTGCTATATAACGACTTTCTTTGTTGGCCCCTGAAGATTTTTTTAGCATGATAAGACTAATTTTTGGGGTCTTGCTAGATTATTTATGTTGGAATAGATTAGCTTGTTAATGTGGGTAAGATAATATGGCATAGGTTAAGGGAATTGAACTATTAAAGTAGTCGGAGAGTGTAAGGTCAAATTTGCCAAGTCACTTAAGTTTAGAAAACCATAAGGCATTAAAGGAAGGGTAAGGCGGACTTTTATCTTTCATTAAGGGTAAAATGGGAAGAAAGAAGTGTTGTTTTCTTTCTTAAGAAGGAGAAAAACGAAAATGGGAGGAGGAAGTGAAATAACAAAACCAAAGAGAGGAAGCAAGGAGGTTTCGATGCTTGAGAGGAAAGAAGAGAGTTGAGCTAGGGTTTCATCTTTTCTAAGCTTTCTAGAGAGATTTTGGTGTTGTGCAAGAAGGAAAAAAGGTAGAGGAAGATAAGAGCTTTCTTTTGAACTAAGCATTTCTTCATTTGGAGAAGATTTGAGGTAAGAGCATGGTAAGGCTTTGGATTTTTGGAAGGGTTTTGGTTTCAAGAGCTTAGAAAATGCATAGGTTTAAGTATTCTAGGATCAATTTCATGCATGGGGTCCTTTGAGTTTTCCTATTTGAATTCTTATGATTTGGGATTTTTGTCTATGTTGAAGAAAATCAAGAAGGACAAGGGGAGCAAGAAGAGAGGCATATTTGAACAAGCCATAGTCAAGGACTTCAAGGTGGGTTTCACTTTTATAGTTAGGTGATAAGCTAATAAAAATTTTCTGTCAATAAATGACAGCAAATAAATTTTGCAACCACCTCATTCATGTGCATTTAATGTTGTTAAATGCTGCAAGATTGTCTTACATGCATATACATGATTTGTGTGATAATTTATGGAAATTTGTTTTTAAAATAATTCTTTGAACTGATGCATGATTATGAAACCTATATTTTTAGAAATGGTTTTAAAGATATAACAAGCATATGAAAAGCCAGTTTTCAAGAGAATGTGCCTTTTTGGGCATCAAGCTTACAAGATTTTAAAAATCTATGTGTTATGTGGGTTTGTGGTAGTCCCTCAAGAATCGTCACGTGCACGTTGACCCAAGTATAGACTTCTACCACCTGCCCACTAGTGGCATGGATGTAGCACCCCAACTCCCGCGAGACCCGAACCTGACATCTACAGTGACATCCGAGTCCGTGACCCGCGAGGGCGGCATGCTAAAGCAGACATTACCTTTTTTAAAACTCATTATTGCACTTTTCTTTTTCAAAACAGTTAAGCGAAATCAATAAACACTTTGGGTCTGACTTATCATAAAAACATTTTCAATTACCAAACACTCTCGGTCACTAATTAGCACTCAATGGTGCTTAATCAAGACATAAGCGTAAAGGCATGACCCAATTGGGTTCCAATGCGATTTCGAACACATTTCAGTAATCACAAACACAATACACTTTTTTTTCATTTATTAAGCTAGGGCCCACTGAACAAAACATTATACTAATGCAGATGTGACGACACTGATCCCGACCCGATACTCTGCCTTGCTAGCAACGATCATACTCCGTTGATCTAACGGGTACTCTTGATTCTGAAAAACAATTGCAATGTTGGGTGAGTTTGCGAACTCAGTGAGAAACCATCATCGATGGTTTACCCAACTCATGCATATATAGTCAATTCACATTGCATCGCATAATATCACATTTCAAATAATTCATGCATTACCAATTTCACACGTATAAGGCGTATCGCCTTTCGCAAATATCACATTTAATCATTCACATATTTATGATGCACGTGTGACACTTTTCATTCTCATTTTGTTGTTGTGACCGAGCGCATATCAGTGATCAGTATTCAATTTTGTCTAGGGAGTAGGAGAGCCCTACGGTATGCACTAACTCCCTCGAGCTCAAGCTTCGGTTCATTAATGTAAATCATATTTTTGGCAAGTAGGAGAGCCCTCTGGGTATGCACTACTGCCCACTCACTTTAGGGATAGGAGAGCCCTCTGGGTATGCACTAATCCCTTTCACACAATAGGACCCCACACCCCACCCGTAGGTGTTTGCGGAGTTTCTTTGCGGCGTGTGTTCATGGGTTTTACCGCGGCATTCTCAAATATTGATGGCGTCTCGGTCCACAACTATCATTAAATCGATCATTTAACTATGCATGAATGCATATGTTCACTATCCATTTTCAGTCATTTCACATTTCTTGGACCTTTAGTCCCAGATTTCGATCATATACACATTTCAATTATTACTCTAACACTTTTACAATTCGATTCACTATTGCATTTATGCACATTTATTCACATTTTGCACTTCCATATCTCATCCAATATTTCAACACCCATGGTTCAAATCAATCAAAACAATCACACATATCCATCCAGTATCTCCACATGGCATATGTACACAAATGTAACATATATAGGTTGAGAAACCAACTAGGTTACTCACCGCACTTCCGAGCTACAGACTGAAGTCTTAGCACCGCCTGTGGAATTGCTCCATCGGTGCCTCTAAAACAATCGAATAATCGAATATCACTCATTGCACAATTTCCAATATTTAAAAAAAATGCAAATGTAGCAAATACATCGAGTATTGTACATATTATGACATTCCTAAATATTCCCTAACTCAATCCTCTTTCACTCTAATTCATAATAATTCCAAATATCATAATTCAATTTACAAATTTTCATACTCTAAAGTCACATTTCAATTGAAATCACATTCACTGCTCATCGCCACTAGATTAGATAATCATCGATTAAATTCCAAATTCTCATCTTATCAATTCACAAAATCTTAGCCTCTAAATTCCAATTAATCAGTCTAAAATCCAATTAATCATCAAGGAACCAATTCAATTGAAATTAAACCTCAAACTCATTACTTGTAACAATCACCTTAAAATCACTTAATTTCATTCTCCCATATGCAATTCTTAGTCTCAAAATCAATTGATCCAATAACCAAACTCATAAGAAAATTAATCCTCAAAATTTCCTATAAAATAAACCATTTCTCTTTGGGTTCACATGTCCTCGCCATGACGAATCCACACCTCTCGCCATGGCGTAAAATCCTCCGCTTCGTCATGACGTCTTGGCTGTCTTTCGTCATGACGTGCAGACTTATCTCGCTTCGTCGTGGCTCACCAATTAAATTATTTCCTTATCGTCGCGACGTGCACGCTGGGTTGGCTCGCTTGTGGCGTGTTCATCTGCGTCATGACGTGCGAACCCAGAAAATCGTCCGAAACCCAAAAATTTCTCAGATCTTCTGGTTTAAATCCGTCCAAAACACTCCATATCACTCCCAATCAACTACATATACTACACTCAACTCATTTCTAACCTTAAATCCATCAAATAACCATTATTCATTAAAAACCCAAATCAAAATCAACATTTTTCTCAAAACCTAACTTTCGAAACTTTCAAATCCTCATAACGATTTCGTTACTCACTCAATGATCAAATTAAACGATTCAAATCATAAAGAAGAAGAAGCTTACTTGATTCTAGCTTTCAACCCTTTGAAAATCCTCCAAGAATCTCCAAATCCAAGCTACTCTCCACCCACGTGCTAAACTCAATCATTTTGAAAGCAAAAACGATTTAAATCGATGCTTTAGACATATATATATATAAAATGACTTAGGCTTGTTTCTTTCAAGTCCCGATTCGAACCCCTCAATCCAATTTCGATTCTAATTTCTCCCGATTCATGATAACAATTAATAATAACTCTTAAAATCACAACTCAATTTGTCTCATATCAATTGTCAATAAATCTCGGACCCGGAATTCAATTAATCAGTCACTATACCATTTTTTCGGTCCGGTCTCGATTCTCTAAAAATTCCAGAAAATTTTCCATAAATTCACAAAATTTGGAATTACATATTCCTACACTCCAATCTCATAATTCAATCCTCTAAATTCAATTTTCTCATTCCAATTCCTATTCAAACTCATTTATACACTTATCACACAATTTCCAATTTTTCCACAATTCAATCGGGAAATGTCATACATGTACGTATATTAATATACTTATGCCATCAATAATCATTTACCGATGACTATAGAAATTATGATGCATGTATCATGTAAAATTCACATTTGCCTGTACTCTAACCTGACCCGATCCAATTTTCAGATATACCCGTCACTTCGGTAACGGGATGTTACAATTCTCCCCTCCTAATAAAAATTTCATCCTCAAAATTTCACATACGATCAATTAGGAAGACGGAGATTTATTAGATCACTATAACACTGCTTCCCACTATATCAATACGTAATTCTATTTATGCCAATTCTTTGAAATTAACACAATCAATTACCTCTTTTCCTTTCTCAAATTCCACATTGTACTCACTATTCTTTACTTTCAATCTAATCAAACACACATTCGATCATATCAATATTCCCTATCTCGGTCCATATAACACTTTACAAATCCAAATCACCTTTTTAGTTCACATTAACTTACCAATTTATAGTTCTATTCATAACACAATCACATCGAGGCCACTTATAACAAATTTAATTTCTCCCAAATTTTACCTTTATCTTTATCTCAGTGTATCTTGGTCGAGGCGATACACTTCAAAACATTTCATTAACCGATTATCAGATCACATCACTATCGGGTTCAAACGCCAATTTCATAAACTTCTCAACAACCTCGATAAAATCAATTCGATTCATCGACATGAACTATGATTTCACAATTCCTATTTCAGATTCATTTCACCTTATTTACACTGTCTCTTATAGAGTACACCTTTGACCCCTTGTACACTTTACCAATGGTAACACCAATAAGCAATTAATATGCACTCAATCAATTTGAACTGTACATCAACCTCACATCCCTATGAACTCTATAATATCGATTTCACATTTATCTCCAATATCAAGTCATTGGTTATTCACACAAACAATTACTCGATGTCACACTCTACTTTTTATTACCCTTCCAATACACTCTTATTCGAACATAAAGCTTTGATCGTTCCTTATAGTTCCTTCAGTGGGTATTACCCATATTTCTTAATTCAGTCCTATCAATCATTTTCTCAAAAGTCGAATTCATTTTCAATTCCTCAATCTTGCTTTGCCAATCCTTTTTGCACACACACATCTGATTTAGAATTCAATTACCATTAATATTTCCTTTTTGTCCCATACTGGTTCGACAGCTCACACTCAGAGTCACAATAGGTTTTAAAAAAAAACTTATCGCTCAAATTGAAATTTTCTGCCATCAAATTTTCCGATTCAATACTTCACATTGCATAACTAACTTAATTTTGAAATACTCAAACACATAATTTTGTTCAAATCTTTCAAATTCCCGAAATACTTCAATCGCATAATCTTTTTCACTACTCTCAGATTTACTAATATGTCAATCATTATCACTTTGCGTATCCATAGATACATCTAAACACATTTCGTGCAAATAGGGTCTCTAAATTTTCCAAACAATAACCAAGATAATATCTATCAGTCATCAAATCACAATTTAACCCATGAGATTATATTTATCCCTATACACATATAATCACTTTATACTATTTCCACAGATTGCATCATAGCCCTTTTTGGGACACTTTGGTAAATATTACAAAATCTCCAAATGTCTCATATACACATGTCCCTTGCAAATTTAGCATGTTATCATCATCTCTATCGACACTAAGTCTCCCGATGTGCCATACTGAATACTAATTAAATCACTATTTATTTGATCAACTAAGATTCATTCTTACGACACTTGCATAATAAACAATTTCCTCAATTGTGCTAATTCATACATTTCATTTTCAAATGCATTCAATTACTCATCTATGCTCATAGTCATTATTTACTCTAAATCTGATTGAGACATTTTAATCTTCAGTAGCATAGTAAACTCTTCATACACATGATCACTTCGTATAATTTTCTAATTATCGATTGTCTCCAATGAGGAACAATTCTCTTATAACTTTCTCAGTTTCATCTTAGTATAATCTAACACCTATTCCTTTACACTAATTTTTCCACATAATTCAATTTAGTCACTCTCATTTTAAACTAGATCGATAACACATTTATCATATCCAATTGTACTTTCCGAACATTTTTACACCAATATTCGCGAACTGATATATATATATATTTATTTTATTTTTTATTTTATTTTTTTTTTCCAATTACGCATCCAATGTCTTATCACTATTCCATAATCCTATTACATAGTCAGATTCTTTACCTTAGCATAATATACATCCTTTCAGTCACATATTTTATTTCTTACTCTTGAGTCTCCGCCAGGATTTAGACTCCCAATAATAACTTTTCATTCGTTTCAAATTTATCTCTAATTAAATCATTTAATCAACTCAACCCAATTCAGGGGAACTCCTCTTTGTAGAAGATTTCTATCTATTTTTATCAATACCACTTATGAAATTCCTAATCATTTACATTCACCACATTTATTGTCAGTCATTCTCAATGCCTTCAGAAATCAATTTCAACTATACTCATTATATCCCATAAGGATCAATTAAGCCTCGGTTCAATAAATCGAACATCCTTGTTAATCTGTTCATTGAGGCACATATCATCTAAATCGTTTCATCAATATCGAGAGAGATATGAAATAATTCACCCATTAATCACTTACACCGTCCGATCTATAATTCCATTTATATCCTATTTACAATCTCAACACATTCCAATAAATCACTATAAACGCTTTGACTTCTCATTCTAACTCAAACCGAACTTTACACTACAAGAACTATGATGGCGGTTATCCACTAACTCGCTAGCCATGGTACCCCCATAATCAGATGTGCGTTCCTATAGGCAAATCAACTTAACCTTGACATCTATTTCATCTTCCATTATCATTTTCATACATTTCAATCCTTTCATTATTGATTCATACTACAATCATTCTCAATTTCCCACTTAACACATTCGACTTTAAGTCACAAAGCCCTATTCATAACTCTTATCACCGAAGTCAAACCCAATTGTATTCTCTATAAATCGCAGGACATTTTATTTCCATTCACTTTGCTTATACACTATCAATCTTACCAATTTCATCATATCACTATTTCCCTCTATCAATTCACCACTATACATTCATATCTATTTTTCCATTCCAAGATACACTCCAGTATAACACGGATGTTGCTTTTCATAACATATACACTAATACCAATACACCAAATCCTCATTTGTCAAATCGAACCATACACTTTTTCTTATTTCACAATATTCACAATTTCCTTTTAATCACATTCTAACGTATTCTCTTTTCTCACTATTTCTCATCACTTAAACCACTAATGCAGGGCTCAAATGCGACTCATATGCTAGGCGGGGATCGGTTGTCACTATCTCATTGGTGACATGACTTGAATGTATGCACTTTGACACATTTTCTCGAAAGCCCATGTAAGATTGTACTTCTAGGCTCGATACCACAAATGTAGCACTTAACTCCATGAGACCCGAACTCGACATCTACAATGACATCCGAGTCCGTGACCATGAGGCTGACATCTAAAGAGACATTACCTTTTAAAACTCATTATTGCACTTTTCTTTTTCAAAAGCAGTTAAGCGCAGAAATCAATAAACACTTTGGGCCGACTTATCATAAAAAATTTCAATTACCAAACACTCTCGGTCACTAATTAGCACTCAATGGTGCTTAATCAAGACATAAGCGTAAAGGCATGACCCAATTGGGTTCCAATGCGAATTCGAACACATTTGATAACTACAAACCTGATAAACTTTTTTCATTTATTAAGCTAGGGCCCATTGAACAAAACATTATACTAATGCAGATGTGACGACACCGATCCCGACCGATACTCGCTTGCTAGCGATCATACTCCCGTTGATCTAACGGGGTACTCTTCAGTTCCTGAAAAATAATTGCAATGTTGGGTGAGTTTGCGAACTCAGTGAGAAACCATCATCG
Source organism: Erythroxylum novogranatense (assembly GCA_029891385.1). NCBI lineage: Eukaryota > Viridiplantae > Streptophyta > Magnoliopsida > Malpighiales > Erythroxylaceae > Erythroxylum > Erythroxylum novogranatense. The sequence goes on along the minus strand of CM057225.1, from coordinate 31,036,434 downwards.
ATGGTTTACCCAACTCATGCATATATAGTCAATTCACATTGCATCGCATAATATCACATTTCAAATAATTCATGCATTACCAATTTCACACGTATAAGGCATATCGCCTTTCGCAAATATCACATTTAATCATTCACATATTTATGATGCACGTGTGACACTTTTCATTCTCATTTTGTTGTTGTGACCGAGCGCATATCAGTGATCAGTATTCAATTTTGTCTAGGGAGTAGGAGAGCCCTCTGGGTATGCACTAACTCCCTCGAGCTCAAGCTTCGGTTCATTAATGTAAATCATATTTTTGGCAAGTAGGAGAGCCCTCTGGGTATGCACTACTGCCCACTCACTTTAGGGATAGGAGAGCCCTCTGGGTATGCACTAATCCCTTTCACACAATAGGACCCCACACCCCACCCGTAGGTGTTTGCAGGTTTTACTGCGGCGTGTGTTTGCGGGTTTTACCGCGGCATTCTCAAATATTCGATGGCGTCTCGGTCCAACTATCATTAAATCGATCATTTAACTATGCATGAATGCATATGTTCACTATCCATTTTCAGTCATTTCACATTTCTTGGACCTTTAGTCGGTATTTCGATCATATACACATTTCAATTATTACTCTAACACTTTTACAATTCGATTCACTATTGCATTTATGCACATTTATTCACATTTGCACTTCCATATCTCATCCAATATTTGAACACCCATGGTTGAAATCAATCAAACGATCACACATATCCATCCAGTATCTCCACATGGCATATGTACACAAATGTAACATATATAGGTTGAGAAACCAACTAGGTTACTCACCGCACTTCCGAACTACAGCACGGAAGTCTTAGCCTCGCCAGTGGAATTGCTCCATCGGTGCCTCTAAAACAATCGTAATAATCGAATATCACTCATTGCACAATTTCTAATATTTAAAAAAATGCAAATGTAGCAAATACATCGAGTATTGTACATATTATGACATTCCTAAATATTCCCAACTCAATCCTCTTTCACTCTAATTCATAATAATTCCAAATATCATAATTCAATTTACAAATTTTCATACTCTAAAGTCACATTTCAATTGAAATCACATTCAACATTCTCATCGCCACTAGATTAGATAATCATCGATTAAATTCCAAATTCTCATCTTATCAATTCACAAAATCTTAGCCTCTAAATTCCAATTAATCAGTCTCTAAAATCCAATTAATCATCAAGGAACCAATTCAATTGAAATTAAACCTCAAACTCATTACTTGTAACAATCACCTTAAAATCACTTAATTTCATTCTCCCATATGCAATTCTTAGTCTCAAAAATCAATTGATCCAATAACCAAACTCATAAGAAAATTAATCCTCAAAATTTCCTATAAAAATAAACCATTTCTCTTCGGGTTCACATGTCCTCGCCGCGACGAATCCACACCTCTCGCCGCGACGTAAAATCCTCCGCTCGTCGCGACGTGCGGACTTATCTCGCTCGTCGCGGCTCACCAATTAAATTATTTCCTTATCGTCGCGACATGCACGCTGGGTTGGCTCGCCGCGGCGTGTTCATCACATCGTCATGACGTCGAACCTAGAAAATCGTCCAAAACCGAAATTTCTCGAGATCTTACGGTTTAAATTAAATCCAAAACACTCGAGATCACTCCCGATCAACTACATATCTTTTCGACTCATTTCTAACCTTAAATCCATCAAATAACCATTATTCATTAAAACCCAAATCAAAATCAACATTTTCTCAAAACCTAACTTTGAAACTTTCAAATCCTCATAACGATTTAGTTACTCACTCAATGATCAAATTAAGCGATTGAATCATAAAGAAGAAGAAGCTTACTTGATTCAGCTTTCAACCCTTTGAAAATCCTCCAAGAATCTCCAAATCCAAGCTACTCTCCACCCACAGCGAAACTCAATCATTTTGAAAGCAAAAACGATTTAAATCGATGCTTTAGACATATATATATAACATGACTTAGGGCTTGTTTGCTACAAGTCCCAATTCTGAACCACCTCAATCCAATTTCTGATTCTAATTTCTCCCGATTCGCAATAACAATTAATAATAACTCTTAAAATCACAACTCAATTTGTCTCATATCAATTGTCAATAAATCTCGGACCCGGAATTCAATTAATCAGTCACTATACCATTTTTTCGATCCGGTCTCGATTCTCTAAAAATTCCAGAAAAATTTTCATAAATTCACAAAATTTGGAATTACATATTCCTACACTCCAATCTCATAATTCAATCCTCTAAATTCAATTTTCTCATTCCAATTCCCTATTCGAAACTCATTTATACACTTATCACACAATTTCCAATTTTTCCACAATTCAATCGGGAAATGTTCATGACAAGTTGATTGGAGTAATGCATTCATGATTTGCATACCCATGAATCTCTACATGGAAAATGTTTTAAAAATGTCTTTGCTTGTTGCAAACTATAAAATTGTTTCCCACGAGCTTTAAGCTTACCCCCCACTTTCTTTCCTATAAGTAGGTGATGAGCAAGAGATTGAGTAATCAAGGGCCAAGGCGTCACTCCACTTTTGAAATGTTGTAATTTAAGCAAATCTATTAAACCAAGGATTTAGTTACATTTTGAGCAATTTATTGTTCATATATCTTTTGTATTTTGGGATACTTTTGAAACATTTATGTATTGGGGGCTTGAAATGCCCACTAAAGCATTGAAAAACTACAATATTTTGATACTAATGGTTTATGATTTTGGTTTCGTCCATGATACTTAAGGTTACATAGTGGAAAATTTTATGTATTGACTTCAGGAATATTTCTGAGTTTATGTGAGTTGATTTAGGCAAAATGGTCTTCTTGGAAGTTGTAGATGATCCTTCTAACTTTCCAACGATATAAAGTTTGTAAATTTTGGATATCGGAGTTGAGAGATATTAGCATTACAATTTGTGATGTTGCATAGGATATGTGTATGTGGTAGCTATAGAGATTGATCTTAGTATGACGTCAGCATCGTTTTTAGTATGATATCAGCATCGTCTTAGTATGACGTCAGCATCATCTTGGTCTTTTTTAGTCTTAGTTTTGGTACCTAAGGTGCTTCGTGTAGCATCCACTCCATGAGACTGAACCCGGGCATCGGCGGTGATATCTCGAGCCGCGACCATGAGGATGGTATGCTAGAAGCGATCAATGCAGTGTAAAACTCATTATGATATATTTTTGAAAGCAATGAAAAGCGCGAATTAAGAATAAGCGATTCGGGCGTGATCGAAAACCCATTTCGATCATTTACTTTATCAAAGATCACTTTTCAAACAATATTTATCAATTAGGGCCTCGAACAATTCAGTACCATTTTGCGGAATCTAAATTTACACATAAGTCAAAATGACACAAATGCAGGCGTGGCGATCCCGACTTCAAACACCGACTCTCTTGCGGTAATCATACTCCCGGTTCACCAACGGGTACTCTTCAATTCTGAAAAATAGTTGCAATGTTGGGTGAGTTTGCGAACTCGATGAGAAACCATCATCGATGGTTCACTCAACTCATGCATATTCAAACAATCACACTAAATCATATATTATCACAATCAAGAATCACTTGCACTCCAATTTCGCAATTATCGAGCGATCGCCTTTCATACAATTCACATTTAAACATTCATATATGCAATATGCACATGTGACTCTTCTCATTTTATTACGGTGTTGTGGACCGGCGCTATCGGTGTTCGAGAATCGACGCGCGTCTAGGGAGTAGGAGAGCCCTCTGGTATGCACTAACTCCCCTCGAGCTCGAGCTCGGTTCGAATGATGTTTGGTGGGCTGAAGCCACGATCTGATGAGCTGTGGTATCCGAGCCTTTGCATGGGAGAGCCCTCGGGGTATGCACCACCTCGAGGAAAGCGATACCACGACATTCGTTGGTACGCTCCAATCAACTGTCTTTATCTCGATCATTCAATTATGCATGAATGCATATGTCACTTTCCATTTCGGTCATTTTCCATTTCGATACCATTTTCCATTTCTCTCGGACCTTTGGTCCGGTATTTCAATCATATGCAGATTCAATTCATTTCACTAATACATTTACCATTCAATTCGCTAATTGTAACATCCCATCTCCGATGGGAAGGGTATTTTGGTAAATTGGGACGGGTTAGGAGTATTGATTTATATCGCGACATGAACATACATTTTACAGCCTCTATAAATGGTGATTCTTGCCTGTGCACATAGTCATATATGCATTCATGACATTTTCCGGCATAAGCGTCTAATTGAGATCTTTTATGAAAGTTGTATTTGGAAAATTATTTGGAGTGCGCCATATAGTGTTTTACATTTTTAGGGATTTATGGGAATTTTTCTGGAATTATCCGGAGAAAATTCCCGGACCGGCAAAATCGCCGATAAATGGCCTAAATGTGTTTTTGTTGTGGAAAATGTGGTTTTCGAGTTTGAACAATTATTGGGAGTGGACTGTCGTATGTGTTACAATTTTGGGCAATTTAGGTAATTTTCAAAAAAATGATTCGGGGAAATTTCTGAAAATTTTCGGACGGGGAAAAATCGCAGTGATGAACAAATTCGATTTTCTAGAGTTAAAAATGCGACCAAATGGTACTTGTCATTTTGGATATATTATTTTGAGAATTGTTAGAGAGCCATTAGCATTAGTGGGATGAAAGATTAAGTGGGATTATGTTTTGTTTTATTATTATTAAATAGGATTAACTTGAATTTTTGGCTTTTTCTCATTAAAAGCCAAGTGTCCCTTTTTAATTAATTGGTTTTGTCTTCTTCTTTCATCATCATCCACGACTCTCCTCCTTGAAATGGTTACAAAATTCACTTTGAAGGCTATTATTCCTTCTCATCCGAAACCTCCTCCTTCTTCCATTCCTTTGTTGGTCTTGCATATATATATATATGTTCTTGCCTTTTTGCTTGCTTCTACTCACACACAAACCAAGCTTAAGCCTTGTGATGAGGGTGATGGGTGATAGCCGTAGGTGTTGTAGAAAGTAGAAGAGGAATTAGGAAGTTGTAATAAGTTGGAAGATTGAGGGAAAGATTGAAAGCTTGACTAGGTAAGATTATGTTTTAAGCTTTGACCATTCATTTAATGCATGAATTAGTAGTTTGAAGCATTTAAGGGAAACACTTATGCATTTATTTCATGATGATAAGGGTAGGTTTGAATGGGTTTAATGCATGCTTGAGTGAGGGAAGAGGATAGAGTAGTGAAGCTTGTGAATTTACATGTTGTTAATGATGTTATGATGTTAGATAAATGTAAATAAAGTATGGAAGTGGTGTTGTGAGGGTGCTGCCAACTTTTGTATAATCATATAAGTATATGTTGTGATGAATTTGTGGTATCAGAGCCCAGAAGTACAATCTTACATGGGCTTTCAAAAAACAAATGTGTGTCAAGTTACGTGCATTTAAGTCATGTCACGCAGACGGTGACAAGCGATCCCGATGTAGTAGTATATGAGTCATTATGCATAAATGCGTCTCGATCGTTTAAGCGGTTAGAAAAGTGAGAAAAGGATAATGTGTTAGAATGTGATAAAAGGAAGAAATGGATATCGCAAAATAGGAAAAAGTGTATGGTTCGGTCAGACAGACGAATAGTTAGTGTGCTGGTATTGACGGATATATTGTGATATAGTGTGAAGTACAATATTGGAGTTATATTGGGTATATCCTTGAATATGAGTTAGAAATAAAGATTATAGTTGTAAATTCATATAGGAAAATAGAGATGTGACAATGGTAAGATTTCCAGTGTATAAGGTAAATGATAATAAAGTGTTTTATGATATAGAAAAGTTATAATTGGGATTGATTACCGTGATGAGAGTTATAAATAAGGATTGGTGATTTGGAGTCAAAATATATTAAGTGCAAAAATCAAGAATGATTGCATATCTGTGATATTGATTTGAGTGCGGAAATATATGGGTATAATGCAATAATGAAAAGATTGAAATGTACGACAATGAAATTGGTAGATGAAAAAGTTGTTCGGGTTTAATTGATCTGTCTAAGTAAATGCACACCTGATTATGGGAGCCCTATGGTAAGTGAAAATGTTAAGCTGTAATTGATAAATTAATGGATAATTGCTAGTCAGAAGTCTTGTCAAAATTTTTTTTTTCCCTTTACGAGTTAGAAGAAGAAATGAAAGTGCTTATAACGATCAATTGTGAATGAATTGAGATTGTATATGATCCTCACGGCGAGGGACGGTGTAAGCAGGAAGGTTCTTTGAGTTAGAATATATTGTCCTTTGTAAGTGTATATCTGATAGTGGGATTACTATCACGGGTGAAATGATTAAGCATAAATGAATAATTTGCGTGAATATGATATAGGACGTAATCGGTGGCCTATTACATAAGCTCTGATACCACAAATGTAGCATCCCACTCCCGCGAGACCCGTACCCGATATCGACGGTGATATCCGAGCCCGCGACCCGCGAGGGTGGTATTCTAGAGCAGTCAATGCAGTGTAAAAACTTTTGAAACAGTCGAGTGCGCGGAATTAAGAATAAACGATTCGGACCCGTGATACGAAAACCCATTTCAGTCATTTACTTTATCAAAGATCACTTTTCAAACAATATTTATCAATTAGGGCCCTAAAACAATTCAGTACCATTTTTGCAAAAGTTAAATTTACACATAAGTCAAAATGACACAAATGCAGACGTGAACTGATCCCGACTTCAAACACCGACTCTCTTGCAGTAATCATACTCCGGTTCACTAACGGGTACTCTTGATTCTGAAAAATAGTTGCAATGTTGGGTGAGTTTGCGAACTCAATGAAAACCATCATCGATGGTTCACTCAACTTCATGCATATTCAAACAATCACACTAAATCATATATTATCACAATCAAGAATCACATGCACTCCAATTTCGCAATTATCGAGCGATCGCCTTTCATACAATTCACATTTAAACATTCATATATGCAATATGCACATGTGACTCTTCTCATTTTATTACGGTGTTGTGACCGGCGCTATCGGTGTTCATAATTAGGCGGCGTCTAGGAGTAGGAGAGCCCTACGGGTATGCACTAACTCCCCTCGAGCTCGAGGCTCGGTTCGATATGATGTTTGGTGGGCTGAAGCCACGTCTGATGAGCTGTGGTATCCGAACGCTGCGTGGGAGAGCCCTCGGGGTATGCACCACCTCGAGGGCAAGCGATACCACGACATTACGTTGGTGCTCCGATCTGGCTGTCTTTATCGATCATTCAATTATGCATGAATGCATATGTCACTTTCCATTTCGGTCATTTTCCATTTCGATACCATTTCCATTTCTCTCGGACCTTTGGTCCGTATTTCAATCATATCTGATTCAATTCATTTCACTAATACATTTACCATTCAATTAGCTAATGCATTCATACACATTTATTCACATTTGCGCCTATATCACATTTCAATATTTGAACACCCGTAGTGCGAAATCAATTAAAATAATCACATATATCAACCTTAACTCCACATGGCATCATGCGATAAATTAAACACATATAGGTTGAGAAACCAACTAGGTTACTCACACTGTACTTAGAAACTAATATCTGGAAGTCTCGATAACGTCGATGGATCGGCGCTCAAATGTGACTCTATAACGGTGATGACGGTATACAAACATTATCAATTATTCAATCAAAACTATTTCAGAATGCACATGTAACACTTAGAAGGTGCACAATGCATGATCATGATATTCCCGACCCTAATCTCATTTTTTCCCTCAGAAAAATCCGTCTAAATATTAGAAACCTATTGGCGCTGACGGTGCGCAATTCGGACCTCTATAGGTCTCAATCAAACAAAGCAGTGATTAAAGGCTCATTGCGGGGCCACGTCAATTTTCAGTCTAAAAATTCCCAATTTCTCACAAAATGAAATTCAATATTCTATGCATCCGATGCCTCAAGAATCAGGTCAATCGGACATCGGACGGAAAAGTAATTGATAAAAGAAACAAGAAATCACAAAATAATAATAAAATAAAAAGAAACAAATCAGCCTCATTTGAGGCGAGAGCCGAGAAATCGGCGCCAATAGGTTTCTAATTTTTGAGCGGATTTTTACGAGAGAAAAAATGAGATTAGGTAGGAATATCATGATCATGCATTGTGCACCTTCTAAGTGTTACATATGCGTTACGAAATAGTTTTGATTGAATAATTGATAATGTTTGTATATCGTCATCGTTATAGAGTCACATTTGGAGCGTCGATCCACCGACGTTCTTGAGACTTCGGATATTAGCTGAATGCTGGTGAGTAACCTAGTTGGTTTCTCAACCTATATGTGTTTAATTTATCGCACAGATGCCATGTGGACTTAAGGTTGGATATATGTGATTACTTTTAATTGATTTCGGACCATGGGTGTTCGAAATATTGAAATGTGATATAGAAGTGCAAATGTGAATAAATGTGTATGAATGCATTAGCGAATTGAATGGTAAATGTATTAGTGAAATGAATTGTAACACCCCACTCCCGCCAGACCCGGACCCAATATCATTGGTGATATCCGAGACCGCGCCCCGCGAGGGTGGAGTGCTAGAGCACTAAACTTATTCAAAATTCTCGATCAGGCAACTTTTCTCAAACATACTAGCGGAAGTCAAATAATCAAAGAGGGCAAAAGCCCTTTTTAATCATACATGCCAATTTCAAAATTCTCATATGGCCATTTGGCCCTTTTTACAAATACTAACCACTGAATCATGTCAAATAACAATTCATACGAAAAATTTCCGAATAACCAATTTGATACAAAATATAGACATGAAATACAGACGTGGACTGATCCCGACCTCTAATCTTCACTTGAATGTTGAAAGAATACTCCCGTATGTCTGACGGGGTACCAATTGATCCCTGAAAAATAAATGCAATGTTGGGTGAGTTTGCGAACTCAGTGAGAAACCATCATCGATGGTCCACCCAACTCATGCATATACATACAATTCACATTATATCACATATTAGCACATTCATCAAATCCCATGCATTCAATTTCACAACTATGAGGCGTTTCGCCTCTCACACAATTCATATTTGATCATTCATAAATGCAATGTGCATGTGACACTTTCATTTTCTTTTCGTTGTTGTGACCGTGCGCCTGAGTTCATTAACGTTGAGCCAGTGGCTCTGAATTTTCGTTGGACCGGAGGTCCTGTGCGTTGAGCTTAAAGCTCTCATGCTCGTTAGGCGTGATATGCCTGATAATCCCGATGTGGGCATAATCGTTGAACACTGTGGCTCTGAATCGTTGGGCAGATGCCTGTCTGATGAGCTGTGGTATCAGAAACCTTTGCGTGGGAGAGCCCTCGGTATGGACCACCTCGAGGCAAGCGATACCACGGCATTCGTTGGTTGCTCCGATCCTGTTGTCATTATCGATCATGTAATTATGCATGAATGCATATGTTCCACTTTCCATTGATATTCATTCACAATCATTTATATGTCAATGCTATTTTCCATTTCTTGGACCCTAGGTCCGGTATCTCAATCATATACATTTACACTTTATTTCATTTACGCATTCATGGCCATTTACACTGATAGCACTTGATATCACATATTCAATATTTGGACACCCGTGGTCAGAAACCAATCAATCAAACACACATATATCCTCCATTATCTCACATGGCATCATTGCAAGATATTAAACACATAAAGGTGAGGAACCAACTAGGTTACTCACGAACTTCAAAACTACACTGGAAGTCTCGGCGTGATCAAGTGGATTATCGATCCATCAGACCTCTATAACAATAAAACAATTTCATTCATTACAAAAATGCTCGATCAAAATAATTGATGATGCGTACCTTGAATAAAAGATGTACCATGCCTATCCATGACCTTCCGACCTATATCCCAAGTTCACTTTCTTTTGCCAAATTCAAATTTTTCACTCAATAGGTCAATATTGACTCGATTCAATTCGATAACAAATCCTTTGAGCGCTACCAATTTCAAGTTTAACACTCGATCAATTTATCCGCCATAACCCATTAGGATATTCTCGAGAAATAGCTCAAAACCAAATTACCATTCATTAGATCAATATTACCCATTGAAGATTCCAAAAATAAACCATTTATTTCATCGTCTCTAATTTAAACTCAATGTCATTAACACTGATCCTTAAGTTGAAATACAATCACATTACGGCTGTCTCTCACTATTGGCGATCTCAAAACCTAAATTCAACTCTCATTCTTTTCCTCAATTGTAGACCTCTTTATCTAGATCTGTGAATCAAACATCACCTCGATTGGAGTCTACACCATTATTTATCAAGGAATTCATTGATATCAATTCTTTCCTTAATCCGCTTAGCCAACATAGTCATTCTAACCACGGTACAATATTAATCTCCTTATCCATTTCTCCTTTTCCTTTCCTAATTGTTTATACACTTTCGGGGTTCACCCTCTAACACAGATCTCACTTTTCTCTCCTTAGTCACTTGACCGTATATGCACGTAGGATTTCTACCGTGCGACTCAAACTAGGATCGATTACCACGATGCGCAATGGCGCGACTCAAATGCATACCTATGTTTCAAAGCGTACTTGATGATGCGTAATGTATATGCAGGCGCGGTTGAAATATACGACTCAAATGCATGCACCGGATACATTACGTACTCACAGGCGCGGTTTGAAACATAAGTGCGTGCATTTGAGTCGTGCCATTGCGGCCGTGATGGCGATCCTAGTTTGAGTCACGGGTAGAAATCCTCGTGTGCATATGTGTCAGTGACTAAGTGAGAGAAAAGTGAGGCGTGTTAGAAAGGTGAACGAAATGTAAACAATAAAGAGAAAGAAAAGAAAAATGAAAATTGAATATAATTGATATGTGATTGTAAATGAAAATTAAATTAATAATAAATGATAATTTTGAATGGTTCAATGAAGTGAATGAATGTAATTTGGTTTTGAAGATTGATTCGACATTGATGAGTGTTTGAAAGTGGAATCAAAGGATGACATTCAGTTGAATCAATATTGACCGACATTGTGTGTGTTGATATGTCATGGATATTTGCATGTGCATCATCAATTATTTTGATTGCGATGGTGTTTTATTCATAAGAAGTGCGAAGTGATTAATATCTTGCAATTATGCCACGTTTGAGGATATACGTGTTGATTAGCATATATTATCAGTATTGAAAAATTGATGTATATGATCACCTTATGGAAAATGCATTCGATCAATGTGGCGTCTACGATAAATTGAAAAATGCGTAATGTGAAAATTTTGAAAAAGCTCACCCATTATCTGATTAGTGCTCACAAACGAGCGATTCTCAGGATATCACCAGATAATGAGATAGTACATTTGGAATCAATATATGCCTGATCGGACCATCTACACTTTACTCCGGTCCAATATTTCCCATTTCATGACATAAACAGTCAGAGCTGTAATAACTGAAAATGATTAATTGTGAACATGGGCTCAAGTTCCTTACTGTTTATGTCGCGTTAATGAATGTTTTATACTGAGTGATGTAGCACGCCACCCTCGCAGGGCACGAACCTGGATATCACCGTCGATGTCCGGTTTGGGTCGTGCGGGAGTGGGGTGTTACATGAATTGAATCTGCATATGATTGAAATACCGGACCAAAGGTCCGAGAGAAATGGAAAATGGTATCGAAATGGAAAATGACTGAAATGAAAAGTGACATATGCATTCATGCATAATTGAATGATCGATAAAGACGGTTGCAGACCGGAGCAGCCAACGAATGCCGTGGTATCGCACCTCGAGGTGGTGCATACCCCGAGGCTCTCCCACGCAATGCTCGATACCACAGCTCATCAGATCGTGGCTTCAGCCCACCAAACATCATATCGAACCGAGCCTCGAGCTCGAGGGGAGTTAGTGCATACCGGAGGGCTCTCCTACCCCTAGACGCGCGTCGATTCATGAACACCGATAGGCGCCGGTCACAACACCGTAACAAAATGAGAAGAGTCACATATGCATATTGCATATATGAATGTTTAAATGTGAATTGTATGAAAGGCGATTGCCGATAATTGCGAAATTAGAGTGCATGTGATTCTTGATTGTGATAATATATGATTTAGTGTGATTGTTTGAATATGCATGAGTTGAGTGAACCATCGATGATGGTTTCTCATTGAGTTATAAACTCACCCAACATTGCAACTATTTTTCAGAATCAAGAGTACCCCGTTAGTGAACCGGGAGTATGATTACCGCAAGAGAGTCGGTGTTTGAAGTCGGGATCGATTCACGCCGCATTTGTGTCATTTGACTTATGTAAATTTAGATTCCGCAAAATGGTACTGAATTGTTTGAGGGCCCTAATTGATAAATATTGTTTGAAAAGTGATCTTTGATAAAGTAAATGACTGAAATGGGTTTTCGTATCACGGGCCTGAATCGTTTATTCTTAATTCGCGACTCGATCGTTTCAAAAGTTTTACATCTGCATTGATCGCTCTAGCATACCACCTCATGGTCGCGGGCTCGGATATCACCGTCGATGTCGGGTTCGGGTCTCGCGGGAGTGGGATGCTACACTTCGTCTTAGTTTTGCATCTTAGTATGACGTCAGCATCGTCTTAGTATGACGTCAGCATCATCTTAGTCTTCTTTCATCTTAGTTTTGGTACCTAAGACGCTTCGTCTTAGTATGATGTTAGCATCGTCTTAGTATGATGTCAACATCGTCTTAGTCTTCTTTCTTCTTAGTTTTGCATCTTAGTATGACGTCAGCATCGTCTTAGTCTTCTTTTTTCTTAGTTTTGGTACCTAAGACACTTCGTCTTAGTTTTGCATCTTATTATGACATCAATATCGTCTTAGTATGACATCAACATCGTCTTAGTTTTGGTAATTAAGACGCTTCGTCTTAATTTTGCATCTTAGTATGACATCAGCATCATCTTAGTATGACGTCAGCATCGTCTTAGTCTTCTTTCGTCTTAGTTTTGCATCTTAGTATGATGTCAACATCGTCTTAGTCTTCTTTTGTCTTAGTTTTGGTACCTAAGATGCTTCGTCTTAGTTTTGCATCTTAGTATGACATTAACATCATTTTAGTCTTCTTTCATCTTAGTTTTGCGTCTTAGTATGACATCAGCATCGTCTTAGTATGACATCAGCATCATCTTAGTTTATATCGTCATCTTCTGTCCTATTTTTGATCATTTTAGAGGCAGAATCTTGCTTCAAGGTCTTCACAAAAGTTGTAGATCTAGAAGTCTTCTTCAAATGGTGAAGAACGAAGTCAATCCTACACCTGTAGTGAGAGTTATGACAATAGTTCCAATGCATGTACAAAATGAGTAAGGGCATGGACATGTTGGATTTGTTTGGCCACAACTTCTTCGTCCGACCTCCGATTGAGATGATTCTTGAAGCATTAGATTTCTAACACATTTTTATTCCTTCCTAAAAAAATAAAAAAAATTGATAGCCATTGGTGTTGAATTCTGAAAGATTAATGGAAGGGAAGAGAGGGATCGGTTGGTAGGGCAAGACTTGGTTTTGAACACCCTTTGGATTTTTAATCATATCTTGATGTATAGAACTTCGATTGAGATGGTTCTTGCTTCAATTTAAACTAGAGACATATAGCTGCAATCTTTTTTGAAGAATTCAAGTTGTATTTCGGGTGATTGACTAGTGTGGGCACACCAACCTTATGGAATGACGGCAATAACCCTCCCGAGTAATAAGCATAAGGTTTATGACTCTGGTTGTTGGGCTCCGGATCATTATGGTATCAGAGAAAATGTTGGACTCTAGAAACAAGTGAGGTCCAACAGATGTGGTATGAGAGCAAGAGTTGGATTTCGGAACCAAGCGGGATCCAACATTCTTATGGAGTGATAGTTAAATCCCTTTCTCTATCACTGTATGATCCCATAGACTTTAATGTCTAATCGAATGAAACCCTTCGACTTAGAACTATGATATGAAGTCAAGGCTTGGTGTTGTTACTTTAGTGTGTTTTTTCAAGGGCTAAGATGTATACAGTCCAGCAGAGTACATTAAAAAAGCAGTTAAGCTAAGATGGATTATTATGAGTGTCTAAGGAAGAATCTTTTCCTTCATCACCATATCAGCCCGGACAATTATACTTGGTGTATAATCATATGATATATTTATGAGCATAAAGGGACAGTGTATGCGTTTGGTGATATTTTGGATGATTTGGGGTATTATGACTATGTGAAAGTGTTATGTTAGTTAGATGGTGACTTAATATAACACTAATGGTTCTTTAATGGTCACACGCTCCATTCTCAGTATGACATATGAAATTTTAGAGAGAGGATGTAACTCGTGGCTTATGTGTCCGAGTGGGAGTTGTTGGTAGTTACATAGTATGAACGAACATAACATAAACAACCATATATCATAACCTCTATCAGTTATGTTTATTCTCATATAAAAGGAGAATTAAGGAAGCGGAAACTTACTTTTTCATTGCAATTATAGAGAAAAAACTCTCTCATTCTTCCTCATGTGAAACACACCATCAAGGTTTACAGTTTGGGGCATAGATTAACAGTGACTCTAGTAGCTAATTGTGAAACGTGGATTAGCAAACAGAAAATCAATCGATCGCTTTTACATTAACTCTAGTCCTTATAAAAATTCTACACTGGTACTAGAGCCAATATTGCATTTACATCATACTTAAAAAAATGACTCATGATTTGTGGTTTTTATTTGTTCACGAAAAATGCATGAGTGTGTCATTTCATTCACTGTCAAAGTGGATAAAAGGGATTTTGCCTATTTTATATCTTTAAAACTAGACCAAAAATTGGGAATTTTTTAGTCCGTTACATAGTGTAATGATTGTACTAAACATCCCATATTCAAATTCACCACCATCTGTTTAAACTTGAAAGTGAAGGACTTGGTCTAGGTCTTGAAGCATAGTTAAAGAAAGGAAGCAAAAACGAGGGGAAAATAGAGACAATACCAGTATACATGTAAACAAATAACTCATCTTGATTTTAGTATGTTAACGAACCTTGAACAAACCCTTATTATAGGCCAAACTTGCAAAATATTAAAGTCCACCCTCGCCAAATTCTGACCACGTCACAAGTTATGGAAAATCATAAGTGATTGATTAAGGTATAATGAGATTGAGTCGACAATTGTTTCTTCAACTGAGATTGAAATATGAAGGTTATAGATTCTCTACATATATTATATTGATATTAGTTATGTCCTTGCAGTCAATTAGTTTTATGCAATTTGATGTATGACATTGTTATTTAATTAATAAAAGGTATTCTTTATCTTTATATATTAAGTTAATTACATTTGAAATGTTAATAATAAAAGTAATATCTCGGAATAATTATTGTGTAATTGAAATTATGATGAGACAATAATTGTGAGATTCAATTAATATTTTATTATTGTTCCTAAATATTCCTAGTTGTAGTTTCATTAAGATGGGATATTGTCAAAATAATAAAACTAGCATACATTATGTTTCTTATGAAGAAAGTAATTGATCTCATAAATTAAAATATGAAGATACTTAAACTAATGTATGAGTGGTTATTAGAGAATAAGTCATTTGAATTGACCTGACTATGAGAATCTCAAATGAAATATTACTTATGTGCTTGTGGATTTCCTCATAATGATGGTTATATAATTAATCTTTAGACTTAAGATTACCAAGGTATCTGTATAAAATTATTGTGTTTTGATACTACTTATGAACTATTCTTAAGATAATTGATCATTAATACTTGGATGTAATATGAACCATATAAAGATAGTTAAGTAATTCAATGAAGGATTCATCACTCTAAAGTAATTAAAGAAAATATTCTATTATTCTTTACTAATAGTGATTTATGAAATTCTATAGTCAGAGTAAATCGAAATT
This sequence comes from Erythroxylum novogranatense, assembly GCA_029891385.1. Taxonomy (NCBI): domain Eukaryota; kingdom Viridiplantae; phylum Streptophyta; class Magnoliopsida; order Malpighiales; family Erythroxylaceae; genus Erythroxylum; species Erythroxylum novogranatense. The sequence goes on along the minus strand of CM057225.1, from coordinate 31,020,420 downwards.
TGAAAAGGCATTTTCAAATTTCAATTATAAATCTATTACTAATTAGCAAGAATAAACATGATTGGACTAAAAATGTAGTTGCAAATATTGGATGATGAAGTGATTAAATTATACATCATACACTTCAGTTATACATCATAACTATGCATGGGCAGATTAAGTCGAACTATTTTAACATTCCTGATATTTGGGTAGTCATGACATGATACTAGACGTTAATCTTGATCTATGATTATGAATTGTTTAATTAGATGATTAAATATAAATTAAAAAGAGTTTTAATTTATCTAATTCTAATTGTGAATTAAAATTATAATTATAATTTATAATCATTGCTAATATATTAGGAACCTAATGGGTCATACATTAAAGAGAAACTTGTGAAGGAATAAATTAATTGTAATTAAGTTGGACTTAATTATAAAGTTTGAGAAATTTTATGATAAAAATGAGACATTTGATTTTATTAAAATTAAATTAATTATAATTAGAGTAAGACTTTAATTATAATTAAGAATTTAATTTTAAGAAAATTACAAAAGCTTAATGCTTTTTCTATAAATTAGTAATAAGCATTTGGGAGCAAGCACTCCGGCCTAATTCTCTCAAAATATTGGAAAGTTGTTTTGTAGATACTATTAGAGGCTGGATAAGTAAATAGCTCGTGGTTGACAAATCAAAAAAAATTTCAACAAATTTGAATAAGAAACACGAATCAAGTACGATTTCTTACTGCACGATTTGTACTAATGTTTTATTCAAGTTATTCAATTATTGAGATTCGTAAGAAAATTGTAAAAATATTTTTTTCCGTTACGACTGTGATTTGATCATGATTGATTTCCAGCAATAGTATCAGAGCATCATTTAATTATTTAACTTAAATTAGAGTCTTGATTGTTAGTAATTTCCATAAAAATTAAGGTCTAAACAACTTGAATCTGTCTCTATTTCGCGTCTAGTCCTATTTTTGCTTCTGAGTTTTGTTCTGTTTATGAATCGATTACTTTTCTGAACAATAAAATCTTTATTCTAGAAATTGTCTCTATGATTGCTCTTTGTTTTGATATCTGAAAATTTGTTTTTTAATTCCTTTGTGTATGTTCTGCCCATCTCTACGGTACAATTGTATTGTTTCGTTTGGGAACAATTAATTCCTTGAAAATCAAAGCCCTTGAGAGCATGTATATACGTTTACTACCTGTGTAGTTCTTGCAAAAAAATTGTTTTGCATCTTCTGTTTGATTTTTTGTGTTCTAGAATTGAAGAAAATCAGACTTCCATATTCATGTTTCTTTTCTGGAAATTAATTTGATCTTAAAGTGTGGTTATTATGAAAATTGCTTATGTTGGATAGGATTTAAGGTTTGAAGTTGAAACTAGCGGCGAACCGCCGCTGGTTCAACCGCTAAACCAATGGTGTGGTATCGCCATTGGTTGGCAATGCCAAACGTGAACCAGTGGTCAGGCGTGAACCAGTGGTCACACCAGTGTTTGATGATGCTAATGAAAATTCACGCTCATTCAGCAGTAGGCAACGCGTTGGGCGGAGGCAGTACAGACGCAGGCAACAGCGTGAAGACAGGCGGTGTTAGCTGGAGAAACGTGGGCGTAAAAACAAAGAAGTAGTCATGGGGCGACAATTAAAGATCCGATGGCTGGAGAAGGGAAAATGTCTGTGACGAAGACGGGCGCGTGTGAGACAAACGCCCGTCATTCTCGAAAACATGTTTGAGCAGGCGTGACTGGCTCGTGAAATACACACACGTAATCTTCTGGCCTCTCCTTCCTTTGTTTACTTGGTTTCTAATATTTTAAAGCCTTAATTTTAATTAAATTAATTTAATAGAGATTAAATTAGATTCTATTCCTAACAAAATTGAAAAAATCTTTTTTCCAATTTTTAAAAATTATTTTCAAGGGGTAATTTTTATTATAAATTTTTGAAATTTAGTTTAGTTTTCAAGAGTTGAATTTTTAAGTTAAATTATTTATCAAATCAATAATTACAATCAAGCAAACATTTTGAATAATTTTTCATAATTAAACTATGTTTGAAATTATAAATATAATGAGATTATATTATTTTGATGAGATCAAAAATTTTGAAAATTTAAATTTCTCAATTAAATATTAAATACACATTAAAATGTGATGGTTGTCTTTCATTATTTAATAATAAAACCAAAATTCCATTTATTGCTTGGTTTGTTAAATAAACTCAAGATCACTTTAATCCGGATGTGTTTTATCTTAAATTAATGGGTTCAACTTAACTAAATTTGTATAATTTAGTCGGCTTATTGAACAAACTCAAGATTAATTATTTTTAATGAGATCCTAGCCTACTAGGAAATTATTTGATAATTTTTCGATTTAATAGTGATGATTCTTATTTTGAATAAAACAGTGGGATTAATCAAATATTTTTAAAGTCCCTATTTTATTTGATTTTGGATATAAGCTACTACTTCCTCCTTTTTTGTTTTTCAATTATTAAATCAGAAGATGAGTACTAACCTGATGTTAAAGAGCATCGCAGATGCTAAAAAACTGACTAGATCTAACATTTCAGGCTGGTTTTCAAACTTGAGAATAGTTCTCAGGCAAAAAAAGAAGTTATAAATTCTTGACACTCTTGCTCTACTGGAACTTAGTTCAGATGCTGATGATGAGGTTTGGAACAAGTATCAAAATATATTGATGACGTTGAGTAAGTCATATATGTGATATTGGCTAGCATGTTTCTGGAGCTTTAGAGGCAGCATGAGAAGATGGATGCACCTACTATGATTTTGCATTTGAAGGAGTTGTTTGGTGTATAAAGTAAGGCGAAGATGTATCAATTTTTCAAGGTGTTGTTTCAATGCAAGATGGCAGAAGGATCTTCAGTCAACCTGCACGTGCTGAAGATGATTAGGTATATTGAAAATTTATCCCAATTAGGTTTTGTTACGTAGTGTTTGGTTACTGTCCCCAGGCACGGGGACAGTAAACAAAACAACAAAATCTTGTCACCTTTGAATGTTTGGTTCTCGTCCCTTCGTTTTTGTCCACTGATACCGATCGACAGGGACAATTAATTTTGTTCACCCGAAAATCATGGGACAAAACTAATGCCTCCTGTCTACCGAACGTCTAATGCTCCCCTCCACGCCTGTTTTACCCTACTCTTGCCCTTCTTTCTCTTTCGCAACCCTCCTTCCCACCTTCCCACTGCGCCCTCCCACGCCCTCGTTCGCATCTTCCCATATTCAGTCGTCTCTCGCACGGTGGGCTTGTCTGAATGATTCTCTGTAGCACGGTGGGCAAGAGTCTTCACGCTGGGTCTGTTCTTCGATTGGTAAGTTTTTATATTTCGGGAAAAATTGTTGCCTTCTCCACTGGTAAGAGTCTTCACGTTGGGTCTCACAAGCTCGTAACATTATCTTTTTTTTTTCTGTTTAAATAGGCTGAGTTTTTCGTCATCGGTTTGAGGTTGATCAAGCTCCAAAGAATTTGTTTTGAACAGGTAATTCCTTTTTCTGAGATGAATCTGCATTATGCTATCATCTATGTGAGAGTGTTTGGCAACTTTGGGTAATGCTGATGACATTGGGTGTTGAATTCCAAACCAAAACTATATCTATTGATCGCAAAACGGTCAAACCACAGATTTGGGACACCGCTGGCCAAAATAGGCATTCTGAATTGTGTGCATTTAGGAGAGTACGAAAATGGGTGATCATCATGTATGATTATTACAAGCTAATTGGTTTCGAATAATATTAATTGTGGGTTTGCTGCTTTTGATTTGCTCAGCTTTCCTGAGCAATGTTTTGAAGGATATATATTAACTCTGGTCCATCTCTCCCAGGAAAATGATGATATGAAATTGACAGAATACAACATAGATTGTGGAACCTTTGTTTAAAGCAAAAAATAGTTACTTCTATTGTTGTTGATTTATGGGTAATAGTTTATATTCAAAGAAATAGAGTTGTGTTAACCCTGGGTTGTATAAATACACCTCCTGGAGTTGTTTAAAATAGGTGTGAGAGGATCAGAACTTGGTATTTAGATGTTTGAGCGCACGATATCAATTATGCTTAAGCTCCTACTACTGGGCCTTGATGCTCATGATATATGGAAGAAAACATTATTCTCAGTGAGAGCTAATATGTGAATCAGGATTATGTACTTCTAGAATTGCTACATAAGTTATATATTGAAAATTGGAAATAATATCTGGATTCTGTTTTGTGGTTCTGGATTAAGAAAATTGGAAGTGAAGAGCATTAGTTTAGTTATATGGAAGGTAAAGAAGTTGAAATGGGTAGGCTTTACTCTCTTAACGTTAAGGTTCTAAATGCAGTAACTTTATATTTTCTGTTTGACATCATTTTGTAATTATTAGGTTTTACTGAAAAGCATTTGAATAATTTTCTCTGTTTTGCCTTAAGAGTTACAAAACTATGCTAAGATGATAAGATCCATCACCAACCTGCACCTCATTTAATTTTGTAACTTTAAATCTAGTTTACATCACTCAGCAAGAAATCTATTGTTCCAATATTTGTGATTTTTACTGCATAGTTTAATGCAATATTAGCAAATTCTCCTTGTTTGTGGTAAATATAATAATTTTGAAGACAATTTTATTTTCCAGAATATCTCAATCTTCATGTAATCATCTCAGGATATGCTTCTGCACATTGGAACATCAAAAGAAAAACTTGCTTATATCAAATGTAAATCTACATATGCGTTCTATTTTGGTTGAATGCCTGAATTTCTCAATCAACGTATGCTCTTCCTATATTATAGCTCAAATAGAATCTTATGAAGTATTCCTTCCTCAAAGATTCTTCTGTTTCTCTCTCTCCACATATGATAGATTTCTAAATAGCAAATTATTCTAACAACTGCTACTACATATCTTTTTTTTATAGTTTGAATAAAATTACCACCAACTCATCTTCATAAACACATACAAAAATGATCAGTTCATCAGATGGTGATCTTCAATTTGAAAAGAAAACTACCCATTATTCTAACATTCAACCTGTGAAGTTTCTAATGATCATACCTAGGACTAGGAAAATACTAACGTAAGAACTACTAGGTAAATCCTTCCATAACTCAGAATCAAAAGTTGCACCCCTTTCTTCTTTCCGAATTGTTGATGGTATTTCACACTATGCTTCTAATAAGTGAGGGTGTCCTTTTATCTTATATATACCTTATATTCTTCATATGTGCTGCTCTCAATTTGTTTTGGTGATGCGAGAAATGAAAACTTTTCATCAAACATGCATTGTGTTGAGGGAAGTTAGTGATTCTCTGTTGAGGGAAGTTAGTGATTCTCTCTTTTTGTATGTGCTTTAGTTAATTCCACATATCATTAATCAGCTGCTATCGTCTTCGTAGCTTACAATAATCAGTAAATAATGTATACTTATTAGTTTTTGAATATCAGAGATTCTTTGCTGATTGTTAACTCTTTGCAGACAGTAAATTTATTTCCAAACATAGATAACAAGGTTCGTGAAGCAATGTTAGTGTTTGACTTTTCTTGATGCTTGGAATGGGCAGTTGGAATTAATGAAAGTGGTAATATTGGTAGTGTTGGCAGTATATAGAAGAAAACGGAGGAGGAGTGAGAATGCGTTAGGAACTAGGGCATTGACAGTGCCAAGTAGGCAAGCTAATATATATAGGATTTTGCATGAGGGTGATAGGAATAGCCAGTGGGATTTAAGGATGGATATACGTACATTTACAGTGTTATGTGAAATGCTTCAAGTCCACGGTAAGTTGACGAATACTGGCCATCTTCCTATTGAAGAAAAAGTGTTAATCTTCCTAAGAATATTAGCACAAAATGAATCTAATAGAGTGTTACAAGTAAGGTTGATGAGATCGGGGGAAACAATAAGTAGAGCCTTTCATAGCGTGTTGAAGGTCAGTACTAAGGCTTCAACATCATTGTATGTGAAGCCCAGTCAATCCCAGATGATTGCAATAACTCTAGATGGAAATGGTTTAAGGTTAGTAAACTTTGTTAGCTAGAACAAATTGTGTAATATCACAATTGTAAATAATGTACACTTAACTCTGACTTTGTTATCCTGAAATTTTGTTGAAAGGGTTGCCTTGGTGCTCTAGATGGGACATACATAGATATTACGGTTCCTCAAGCTGAGAAACCCAGATACAGAGGTCGAAGAGGGAAAATATGTACAAATGTGTTAGGGGTGTGTGATAAGAACTTAAACTTTGTTTATGTTCTTGCGAGATGGGAGGGTTCAGCATCGGACTCAAGTGGTTCGCGATCTATGTCACATAAGGCGAATGGGCTTCAAGTGCCACGGGGTATGTAACCTCTGAATTATACACAACTTCCCAAACTAACACACATGTTTGATGATAGGTATGGACAATAGTAATAGTGTATTCGATGTATAGGAAATTACTATTTAGTCGATGCTGGCTATACCAACGGTCCTGGCTTTCTTGCACCTTTTAGAGGCACAATATACCATATTCAAGAGTGGGCAAGAGATGGAAGGGCACCTAGAAACAGAGAGGAGCTCTATAATAAGAGACACTCACCTGCAAGAAATGTGATTGAACGTGCATTTGGGCTACTGAAAAAAAGATGGAAAATCCTAAGGACTCCATCTTTTTATTCAGCAACCACTCATGTGTAGGAAAATCCCGGGAGGAACATCACATGTTCCAGCAGCGGAAAACAAAAATTTTTATTCCCGGGACCTTCCCGAAAACCCAGGATCCCGGTGTCGGTATGAAAACTCAAACTGAATAGCCAATAGAGACTATCTCTAAAGGTATCCACGCAGAGATCGAAACCTAACCGGATCAAACACTCTTGACCCGGGAATAGCTAGAATGAATAAAGCCGCTAGAGCCTACCTACGTCCCTCGAGAGCTTGGATCAACGTGGAGGAGATGACAAAAGCTTGGAGAAGAAGAATGAAGACTTGATGATCGATGATGAAAGATGAGAGGAAAACTCTTTTCCTTAAAACCTTTCTTCTCCTTTCAAAGGCACGAAGATCATCTTCTTCTTAACCAAGAAAAGACTCTTTCTTTTCTTCTTTTTAAAAGCAACGATCATCTCTCTTCCTTTCTTCCATGTTTTGTCTTTTATCATTTAATGAAAGGTGATGACTAAGCTTGTAAATGGAAGCTTCCTCGCTTCTCCTTTGTCTTCCACGTTTCATGCATATATATATATATATATATATATTAATTATTTAATTAATTAATCATATATATATATGTATATATATTATAGCGATTCATCCACACTGGGAATTGATCCTACCGGCCCTTAGATGGAAAACCACCGAAAACCTTTTTCAAGAATATTGATGTCGCGATCTCATCGGGACATATCTCGATCTCATCGGGATCCATTTAATCCGCTTGCTCTCCATAATTGGAACTCACCAATACTATTTTACGGATTCTCGAAACACTCTTATCGTGTGACCCTTTAGGTTCGGTTATGTTGGCCACTTAGATTAACAATTAATCTGAGCAAGTCATGGAAAGATCTAGCAACACATCATGACCCCTAATTGACCGGAAAGTAATCGGTTTGATGAATTCATCACGAACCGGATCACGAACCCTTCCATGTATACAATTCTTGTAATTCGTCCTTTCATCATCCTATACCCCACTTGGTTATGAGTATGGTCAAAGTGTCAACTCTTACTAGACTAAGTCTAGCCCAGTGATATCGGTTCTCGTCTCGAAGACTCATTACTTTATATGTCCATGAAGACACTCTTCATGACATAGTCATGCTCGCTAGAGACTTAAAGTAATGATCCCGATAAGAGGCGAGGTATCTCTTACATTCTGTGAAGTGATGAATCCTTTATTGGCTACTCAATTACCTTGAATACCTCAAATCGCACCCAAGCACCATCCTATGAGTAACCTCCGAAGGCCACAAGGAATGGAGTCAAAATGCAGGATCAAGATTCAAGATATCCTCGAGTACCTCAAGTCTAAGGATACTTGCACCATTGCTATGATGAGATTATCACCGACATTAAATCCGTGTGATGATCTCATGGCGAGTCATCCAATGAACTTACTACCACTAGTAAGCATCCATATGTCAACTCTAAATATCTCATATTTACAGTTTACGAGATCCACCGCTTGATCCAATCAAGGAGTATGACATATGTTAATCGTGGGATTAATGATGTCGGTCTCATTAATCCTATGACCGAGAAAAATTTAGATATCGACATAATTGCACATGATAGGAATCTCGTGATTATGATCACATCATAATTTCCTTCATGCTATGTCATATATCATGGACTTCATTAATTTGATTAAAGATCAATATCAATTTATAAAGAACATCAAATAAATGAAACATGCCTTTCTTTATTTATTCATAAAGTCCATATATGACTATGAACAAAAGCGCTAAAGGGATTGCCTTTAGGGCACTACTCTAACAATCTCCCACTTGACCTAAAGCCAATCGCCTTGGTATCTAATACCATAAGCGAGTACATGAGAATCAAAATTCTTACGTGACAATGGCTTCACAAGCGGATCAAGAATGTTACGCTGTGGGAATCCTCTCGATCGCGACATCACCTCTAAGAATGATCTCTCGAATCGATGATATCCATGAGATGCGTGTTTAAATCGTTGGTGAGACCTCGGTTCTTTTGCTTGAGCAATAGCCCCATTGTTGTCACAATACAAGCGTATGGGTCCATCACACTAGGAACCACACCAAGTTGAAATGAACTTTTGATCCAAACAGACTTCCTTTGCCGCTCGATGCAAAGAATGTACTCGCCTCGATCGTCGAATCGTGAGCGTCTCTTGTTTGGAACTCTTCCAATCGACCGCTCGCCGTTTAGCGTGAAAACATAACTCGTTGGGATCCGAGTCATCCTTGTCGATTGGAAACCGCATCCGTATGTTCGCCACTTGAGATTTCCATCTCCATATATCAAGAAAACATCCTTAGTCCTTCGCAAGTACTTGAGGATATTCTTGATGACTACCCAATGACCCTTACCAGATCCGATTGGTATCCGCCGTGACACTCGAGCATACGATACATCGGGCCTCAGACATAACATAGCATACATGATCGATCCCTCTGCAGATGTATACGGATCCGATCCATGCGAATCCTCTCATCTTGTGTCTTAGGACATAGATTTCGAGTGTTATCCCATGAGTAATGGGAAGAAACCCCTCTTCGATTGCTCCATGCTAAACCTCTTTAGCATCTTGTCTATGTACGATGATTGTGAAAGACCAAGCAACCTCTTTAATCTATCTCTATAGATCTTTATCCCAAGGATATAAGTTGCTTCACCAAGGTCTTTCATTGCAAATTGCTTGGACAACCAAATTTTAACTGATTGCATCAATGAGACATCGTTTCCGAGTAACAGTATGTCATCTACATACAACACAAGGAAAACGATTGCATTCCCATTAACCCTTTTGTACACACAATGCTCATCCGGATTTTGTGAGAAACTAAACTCTTTGATTGACTCATCAAAATGGATGTTCCAACTCCTGGATGCTTGCTTCAATCCATAGATGGATTTCTGAAGCTTGCATACCTTTTCGCCATCACTGGAAGTGAAGCCCTCTGGTTGTGTCATGTACACATCCTCGGCGATTTCCGTTAATGAAAGTCGTCTTCACATCCATTTGCCATATCTCATAATCATAATGGCGGCAATGGCTAGGAGTATCCGAATGGATTTAAGCATTGCTACGGGGCTGAAGGTCTCGTCATAGTCAACTCCTTGTCTTTGACGAAATCCTTTGTCCACAAGCCTTGCTTTGTAGGTAATCACATTACCATCCATGTCGGTTTTCTTCTTGAAAACCCATTTGCACCCTATAGGTTTTATCCCTTCAGGTGCATCAACCAAAGTCCATACTTGGTTTATGTACGTGGAATCCATTTCGCCTTCATGGCACAAATCCATTTTTCGCACTCAACTTTTCGTAACCTCTTCATAGGTAGCGTGCTCATCATCTTCTATGAGCAATACGTCATTCTGCTCACTTACGAGAAATCCATATCTCTCGGAAGCAAGGCGCATCCTACTTGACCCACGAGCCGTGTGTCACGAAGGTTGAACTGTTACTTCATCTGAATGAGTGATGCCTCAAGTTGAGCGATTGATCGTGCTTGTTTGAGCATCTTGAACTTCTTCAAGTTCGACTTTGCTCCCACTATCTTCTTGCAGAAGAAACTCTTTCTCTAAAAAGACAGCATGCTTCAAACAAACACCTTTGTTCCTCAAAGAAGGTAGAATTGATATCCCATGGTCTCTTTAGGATATCCTACAAACAAACACTTGTCGACTTTGTTTCAAGCTTATCCGAATCCGCTTCACGAAGCGGACAACCCCATACTTTCGGATGAGAAAGATAAGGTTTTCGTTAGTCCACATCTCATATGGAGTAACATCAATCGCCTTAGAGGGAACTCTGTTTAACAAGTAAGCAGTGCTCTCTAAGCATACCCCAAAACGATTTTGGTAACTGCATAAACCCATCATTGATCGTACCATATCCAACAAGGTTCGATTTCTCCTTTCACCACACCATTGTCTTTGCGGCGTGTAAGGAGGAGTCCACCGAGATAATATCCCATTATCTCTGAGATAATCCAGAAACTGTTGGTCTAAGTATTCTCCACCACGATCAGATTGTAATGCCTTGATACTTTTACCAAGCTGGTTTTCTACTTCATTTCTGAATTGTTTGAACTTTTCAAACGCTTCATATTTGTATCTCATCAGATACAAGTACCCATATCGAGAATAATCATCGATAAAGGTAATGAAGTAACGACAACCACTTCTGGCATGGATGGACATCGGACCGCATACATCTGAATGTATTAGGTCTAATACTCCAATCGCCGCTCACCCTTTCCTGAAGGGTAACTTAGTCATCTTGCCTAATAAACAAGATTCGCATGTGTCATATGATTCATAATCAAATGACCCTAAACCGCCACTCTTGTGGAGCTTAGCGATCGTGTCTCATTTATATGGCCAAGTCGACAATGCCATAAGTAAGTTGACTTTAGATTATCTCTTTTATACCGCTTGGTGTCATTGACATTTAAAATTGGATTAGACATATCTAATATGTAAATACCATTGCACAATGTACAGTTCCATAAAGCATTCCATTAGAATTGATAGAACAACCATTGCTACTAAAATTCATATGGAATCCAAATTCTATTTAGACAAGAAATGATAATATATTCTTTGTTAAAGCGGGTACAAAATAACAATCATCCAATTCCAAAGACAAGCCCAAAGAGGGAGATACAAAACATAGGTTCCTACGGCTAATGCAAAGAACTCTTGCTCCATTTCCAACACGTAGGTCTACTTCTCCTTCATGAGTTGCCCATCGTCCCCGAGGCCCGTGATATCATTACATATGTGAGCCACAACCAGATCAAATACCCAAATGTTGTGATCGATAAAGATTAACTTCAATGACATACAAACCTATAGTAGTCGAGGCATCCGATGCCTTCTTCGCTTCGGCGACTCAGATAGACTTTGCAATTCGCCTCCAATGGCCATCTTTACATGAATGGAAGCAAGTTCCTTTCGGGCGCTTCTTTGGTCTTCTTCTTGATGGCGCTTCCCTTTGGTTTCTTTGCCTTCTTCTTCTTTGGGTTCTTTTCTTCTTGGAACACGAAGAAGAAGAAGCTACTACCAAAGACTTGCTTACTATCACTCTTGATAGTTCGCTTTCACTGTCTTCGAAAGCAGATTGATCGGCTCAGTATTGTAGTGGATATTTGGTTCATCCGATAGTTTAACACGAACGTGCATAAGCGTCGAACAATCCAACCAGAATTAAGTCTATACTTAACTCATAATCCATTGCAAAACCTAAGACGGCCAATCTCTCAATATAGCCATTCATCTTCGTGGCATCTTGCATGCAGATGTCCCTGGAGCCATCTTTAATGGTGAAGAGAAGCCTTGAGGTCTCGAACCTTTCGACCGAGCTTGCTCATCAAACAGCTCCCTAAGATGAAAAACTATAGTGTGAGCATCCATGGACTCGTTCTGCTTCTGCAGCTCTGGTGACATTGAGGCAAGCATGATGCAAGTAGTCATGTCACTGTCCTTTAGATGCTTACTATATGCCTTCTGATCATCATCAGAAGCATCGACAGCAGTGCATCCGGAAGCGGAAAATCTAGGATATATCCTGCACCTTGGATCGAGAACTATTCTCGATTCCTTAACCGATCAAGAAAATTCGGTCCAGTTAACTTGTTGGAATCCATAAGCGAGCGAAGATTCACACTTGACGACATTTTCAAACAACCTACACGGATAGAGAGGAAGAATGTTAGAATAGGAATAGCTGCATAATCATAAGGACTTGAATGATATGCAAAGCTCCACTAGTTTCATAGAATCCATAACCCTCATTACTGAATCCAAAGAAACAAAGTGACATAATGTCTAGTGGGTTGATATCCGATATTGCTAAGAATGACCTTGGGTTTACCCAACAAGCCACAACTTAGGTCAATCGGTAGGTATCGAACATACCAATTGCACCATCGATAACCGACATTGAGAATGATCTTGGGTTTACCCAACAAGCCACCTTATGTCTCGGGAGGTATCAGATATACCAATTACATCTTAGACACAACTATCGATCAGTGCTATCAACTTGTTGATGTATGCACTTACATTGGGTATCAACTCTTTGATGCGCATACATCCGATGTATGCTACCCAATTTCACCTCTGTCCACGTTGACCTTGAGTTTACTCAACAAACTAACGCTTCCAGTGAAAACCAACCCATTAATCAGAAAATCATATTTTCATGGTTCGAACATATCCCGTATAGAGTGAGCTTGGGTTTACCCAACAACCCATCCCTATAAGAACTCTGGTTCTTACCATATTAATGGAAGGTGTTAGTTTTCATATCCGAGGAGGATTTAGAAACTCTAGACTCAAGTGAAGGATCATAGTCACTGGGACTATATGGCATGATTTAGGTTTCATCAATCAAATTGAATCAATCCTTATAATCATCCATCATCCAACTGAGCATATCACAAGTCGACTTTCATCGAATGCAAGTCACCTTATGCTTCGCTCACACACAAGTCGACTTGTATGAAACAAATCGCCTTATGGCACTGCTTGATGTACAAGTCGCCTTGTAATGTGCTACAAGTCGACTTATACTAAGACCTTGAACAAATCGACTTATTCCATACACAAGTCGCCTTATCCAAGGAAATTTGCTAAAATCTCTAATCGGCTAATTCCTCAATCCATGCAATTCCAATTCACAATACCATCATACCTAGGGTAATATCGTAAATAGATGCCTCAATGAACACCGTTGATTCATGAATGCCTTAAATAGTCAAACTATATGACAAGCTTGAAATGAGTCATAACTCTAAGATTTCCAAATAATTTAGGAACACCCAAATTATCACCCTAAGCATCTCAAGCTAGTGTATAAACTCTTAAAACTACTCCGGCACTTGTCACAAAAATTGTGACGGCCAAAACAAGCAAGAAAATGAAATATACTAACCAGACACAAATGTGACCAATTCGGCATTCAAAAATTCTTGGAAAAGCAAATTCAAGCAATGCACTTTGGCGACCATACCACATCAAGATAACACATTTTAATCACATTAAAATGGTGCAAGGCATTGAACTGAAAAGCACACTCAATCAAGCCAAGCAAAACAGTCCCAACAATTTTCACCAAAACTGTCCAGTTCTGTACATTGCTCGAAATGATCAATGAAACAATTTCAATAAATTCTCAGAAAATTACATAGGTTACTACATGTTCAGAAAATTCTACCTGAATTTTTTCAGGATTTTAGGCCATCAAAAACTCAGTAAACCAAAATAACAAAGCCGATTCAAAATCTGTGTTCATCAGCACAGCAATTCCCAACATTATAGAATAAATTCGTGAATAAATATCTAATCACCTTGAAATCCAATTTCCATGCTCATAGAAATTCATCAACATCTTAGAGACATGTAGGTGAAGGTAATTCTAGAAAAAGATTTTTCTAGAATTTATTCTCGATTTTATACTCATACCTGTCCACAGAGTGTTTCACAAAACAGCATCTGTAACCTTAGGGAATTAATTAGCAAAACTATACCAAATCAAATCGATAAATTCTGAAAATTCATAGACATATTCTCTAATATGTTATGAACAATCCTGGGCAGAAAAATTTCGAAAACCCTATCTCTATAGCAATTCGAAATCTGAACAGAATGCATGCTACAACATCACAAGCAATTAAGGTTTATGATCTAGCTTCAGTTAAAGCTTCATACACGACACCAGACGCTCTGATACCACTGTAGGAAAATCCCGAGAGGAACATCACATGTTCCAGCAGCGGAAAACAAAAATTTTTATTCCCGGGACCTTCCCGAAAACCCAGGATCCCGGTGTCGGTATGAAAACTCAAACCTGAATAGCCAATAGAGACTATCTCTAAAGGTATCCACGCAGAGATCAGAAAACCTAACCGGATCAAACACTCTTGACCCGGGAATAGCTAGAACAGAATAAAGCCTGCTAGAGCCTACCTCTGTCCTTGGAGAGCTTGGATCAACGTGGAGGAGATGACAAAAGCTTGGAGAAGAAGAATGAAGACTTGATGATCGATGATGAAAGATGAGAGGAAAACTCTTTTTCCTTAAAACCTTTCTTCTCCTTTCAAAGGCACGAAGATCATCTTCTTCTTAACCAAGAAAAGACTCTTTCTTTTCTTCTTTTTTAAAAGCAACGATCATCTCTCTTCCTTTCTTCCATGTTTTGTCTTTTATCATTTAATGAAAGGTGATGACTAAGCTTGTAAATGGAAGCTTCCTTGCTTCTCCTTTGTCTTCCACGTTTCATGCATATATATATATATATATATATATATTAATTATTTAATTAATTAATCATATATATATATGTATATATATTGCTTAAGCGGTTCAGTCACACTGGGGTCGATCCTACCGGGCCCCGGCATAGAAAACCACCGAAAATCTTTTTCAGCAATATTGATGTCGCGATCTCATCGGGACATATCTCGATCTCATCGGGATCCATTTAATCCAGTTGCTCTCCATAATTGGAACTCAGTCCAATACTATTTTACGGATTCTCTGAAACACTCTTATGCGTGTGACCCTTTAGGTTCCCGGTTATGTTGGCCACTTAGATTAACAATTAATCTGAGCAAGTCATGAGCGGTATCTAGCAACACATCATGACCCCCAATTGACCGGAAAGTAATCGGTTTGATGAATTCATCACGAACCAGATCACGAACCCTTCCATAGATAATTACTGTGCAATTCGTCCTTTCATCATCCTATACCCCACTTGGTTATGAGTATGGTCAAAGTGTCAACTCTTACTAGACTAAGTCTAGCCCAAGTGATATCAGTTCCTGTCTGATGACTCATTACTTTATATGTCCATGAAGACACTCTTCATGACATAGTCATGCTCTGGCCAGAGACTTAAAGTAATGATCTGATAAGAGGCAGGTATCTCTTACATTCTCACGAAGTGATGAATCCTTTATTGGCTACTCAATTACCTTCGAATACCTCAAACTGTACCCAAGCCTCGAAGTACAGGATCAGTATCCAAGATATCCTTGAGTACCTCAAGTCTAAGGATACTTGCACCATTGCTATGATGAGATTATCACTGACATTAAATCCGTGTGATGATATCATGGCAGGTCATCCAATGAACTTACTACCACTAGTAAGCATCCATATGTCAACTCTAAATATCTCATATTTACAGTTTCTGAGATCCACTGCTTGATCCAATCAAGGAGTATGACATATGTTAATCGTCCGGATTAATGATGTCCGGTCTCATTAATCCTATGACCGAGGAAAATTTGAATCTTGACATAATTGCACATGATAGGAATCTCGGGATTATGATCACATCATAATTTCCTTCATGCTATGTCATATATCATGGACTTCATTAATTTGATTAAAGATCAATATCAATTTATAAAGAACATCAAATAAATGAAGCATGCCTTTCTTTATTTATTCATAAAGTCTGTACATGACTATGAACAAAAAGCGCTAAAGGGGATTGCCTTTAGGGCACTACTCTAACATCATGTGCACATAATTCTTGCAAGCACCCTTCTGCACAACTTTATTAAGTTACATATGAGTGCTAATCCAGCTGAGCAGACTGATCTTGAAGCTGAGGATATGCCAATTGGGGAAGATGCTTCATTGCCTGAGACTGTTGACCGTGTTGAGACAAGTAATGAATGGAGTCAATGGAGAGAGGAATTAGCAACGAACATGTTTGATGAATGGAGAAGCAACAATTAAATTGTGAACTTCCTATTAGTGTGTTAGTTTTATGTTAGTGAATTGCGGAATTCATTTCGTGAGGCTTTAATTGTAACTGAATTGAGGAATTGTTTATCATGTGTATTTCTGTTGTTGGATTTCAATGAAACTGATGAATATGAGAAGACAATAAAATTTATTTTACGGATGTGTTGAACCTTCAAAATAGCATGTTACTGCAAATTGAATATTGTATTCCTTAATTTGGAAATTGTTATCAATTTATTTTGCTTAAAAACATTTGGTCAATGGTTTGGCACGTTAAGGAATTGTTGACATTGCGTGGTTTAGGTGCAATGTCAAGAATGTGGACTGACAGTGAAACGGATGCATTTGTGACCTTAATGGAGGAGGCTGTGATAGCTGGTTACAAGGCAGATAATGGACAATTCAAGCCCGGTACTTTCCAAATACTTGCTCGTCAGATGGTGGAGAAGTTTCCTGAGTGTGGTATTGAGAGGAGACATGTGAAAAATAAGTTGAAGAGGCTAAAAAATAAATATCAGACGACTTTTGACATGTTAAATTGCAGTGGCTTTGGTTGGAATGAGTCCAAGCAATGCGTAGAGGTCGATAGCAAGCAAGTCCTTGATAAATGGATGCGGGTAATTCTTTGCTTATTGTTGATTATTTTTAAAAGTGACCGAATAATCATATGTAATCTGTGGTGACATATTTTGATGTATATTCCAGAGGCACCCAAACAGGTACTACACTCCTGGGAAGCCATTCCTGTTGTACCCAAGACTTGAATTTATTTTTGGGCGGGACAGAGCCACTGGTGGAAGGGCTCAAAATGTAGCTGATGCTGTTGACTTTCTTGATGATGGTGAAACAGAAGGCGAAGCCCCCGCAAATGAACCAACTTTTGATGACCCTTTTGATGAACCCGCCCCACAAACAACTCCTACACTGACAAGTTCAGCCCATGTATTCCCCTCTGTCGCATGTTCCAGCAACGGTCCGGGTAATGAATAAAACAAAGGGAAACGGAAGATGAGGGATAGCGAAGCGCTGGAATGCCTTGCAGCATCATTTTATCGTGCCATTGACACTAGCAAAGAGAATGCTAAGGTTATTGCGAACGCAATTGAAGGAATGCAAGGAGCTAAGTTGGGTGAAGAGCTCCATAAGTTGGGCTTCGTAGTTAACGAAATTGTCAGGGCTGGGAAGATATTCGGGAGGCATGCTGACTTAAGGACTATGTTTTGGGGTTTACCAGCAGAAGTTAGACATGCTTATGTTAGGAGCCTTTTAGATGATGAGATATGACTTGCTGAATTATTTCTTTAATTTGCATGGTGATGGAAGTTGATACATGTGAACTTGAATGATGGATGTTTGTCCAATTATCTTACTTATGAATGTTTAGTTAACTTACTATTTATTGTTTGTCATTTTCCTGCGTGTATGGATGATGATAATATGATTTTTTTTCAGGTTTTAAATTATGGGCCGATACAATTTTTATGTGGTCTTCGCTAGACGTGAAGTTGGTATTTTTACCAATTGGGATGATGTCAGAGAAGCGACTGAGGGATTTCTGAATGCTCGATTCAAGGGGTATCGAATATTGGATGAAGCACAAAATGCTTTTTCCATGGGCTCATATAGCCCGAGTCAACGCAATGTAGACATTGTGCCAACCGCCAATGCGTCCTCCTCCTCTATGCCGATTGCAGTCCCACAACCAACAAATGAACAACTCAATGCAGTTGCCCCTTTGAAGACAAACAAAGATTGGAATCATGAATTTTTACTCATAGCCATTGGCGTCATTTTGGGAATGATTATTCTGCACATTATTAATAAATTCTAAGGCCTTTATGTATGATGAACCAATTATGTTATTATGAACAGTTGTTGGGACCCGATCTCAGGAACCGAATCCCAACCGAAAAACAGAAACGGAAAAAAATGAAAAGCGAAACAAAGTGCGGAATCGGAGCAAACAGAAAACTCGAAACGTCTCGAAACGAAATACACATCGAAGCGAATCGAAATCAAGTGTCCGACATCCGGTAACGAAGATTGGTCGAGAAACGAAGCGAGATCGTTGGATAACCTAGACTAACCATCCAAAGCGGTATAGCTTTTTTCTTATTCATTCCTTTTCCCTTTACTCAATCACATTCAAATCATAATCAATCCATACAATTTCCTTTTTGGAAATTTATCCTCATATAACACTAAATTCATATAATTTGTCTTAATCACACAAATCTCATCTTTACCAAACTAATTTTTTTATTCTTATTCTTATCTTAACCCGATTTTTACCGAAAATCGGGCAGCATAACGGCTGTATTTTGATAGCCCAAAAATCTGCAAAGGCAAAAATACACTTCTATAAACCAAATCCAATCACACAAAGTCATCGGACTCCCCGTCCGGAATCCAAACACCGACAGCAACACACATCTATATCTAAGCACTTCATAATCTCAATCCATCATACATACTTCAATTCGAATACAATTCAATCATATTCATATAAACTAACATGATCTACTTAAATAATCCAATTCCACTATCATACATAAATTCAATTTCATAACTTAACTCAAATACATCATCAATACCAAAGTGACATTTTCAATCCACGATATCAAACCAAAAACCACAATCTCAATGAACCCTATTACTGACACATGCAGAACTGATGACTGGACCGTCTTCATCCAATCTCCTGCTTGGAAACCTGGAGATGGGGATGAGAGGTGGGGTGAGCTTGACAGCTCAGTGGGTAACATACGTATAAATGAAACATAAGCGAAAATTTTCTTTTCAAACTTTTCAAATCTTTCCCATTCGGAAATTTATAAACCTTCGTCAATATTTTCTAAGATTTTTCTCATCATCTTCATTTATTTTAAAATCCTCATAAACCTGTTTCGAAATTTCGTGATTGAAAATTAACCATTATTTCTCAAATTCTCAAACTTTTCACAAATTATGCACCATTTCAAACATGAATGTATCACATCATAGAATATCACATACAAACAGAGCAAGATCATCTAACACATCATTGGTTTGATGTTGGACCCACACCCCACCCGTAGGTGTTTGCGAGTTATCTTTGGCGTGTGTCATGGGTTATACATGCATCAACACCAAGCACATAACACATTAAATGGTTTGGGTCGGTCCTAACATGACGATCGCACATTCCTCAAGATAATGGTCGTATGCTGTTGTGAATGAGGGGAGTTCAAATCGAAACTCCTATGCCACTATGACGTAGGAGAAGGCTATCAAAGGAAACCGATTAATCGACTCATCGGAGGGACCTTACCAAACCCACATAACATATATCAAACTCGAAAATCATATTGCCGGAGGCACATTTGAAAACTTGATTTTCATATCGTCTCACATTATCATTCATAATTTCACATAATTCACATAACAAAATCAAATACCATCACAATTCATGAATCACTTTTATCCGATTCACAATCATATTCGGTTTGTAACAATGCATAATTAAAGTATGCAACACAAAATAGATAACAACTTTATCAATTCCTTTGAAACATACAATACATGTCCCATCCAAAATTTAAACCACGATTTTCAACTTTTATTTAAAACAATAAAATCACTAATCATTTTAATTTCTTAAATCGATTTCCAAAACATTTCTCTCCTTGATTTTCCAAGACATAATAACAATCTCTAAAATTTTCGAATATCTTGAATAACAATTTCTTCATTCAATTTCCAAAATCTTTAGAAACAATAAATCTAACTTTTGTAATAATTTTCGTAATTCGGACATGCTCGAAATCTATCAATATTTAAAACCTTTGAAAACTTTGAAATTGAAAGTTTCAATTTCTCATATCATTGAACATATAACAAAATTTCTAAATTTATTCCAAAAGCAAAGAATTTCATCGAGCGAAAATCAAACGATTACATAAACAATATTTTATAATTAATTTCTAAAACATTCGCAATCATAGATTTCCTACTTTTCAAAATAGTCGAAATCATGATTTTCCAACTTTTCAAACACGTAGAACTTGGAACAATTTTCCAAACCATTTGAAATCAATACCAAAATTGATACTTTCTTTCTTCCACCTTCTCGAAATCATTCGAAATCAAAATTTCAAATCAATCAAACCATCATTCAAAATAATAAATCGAATCATTTTAACTATTTTGAAACCTTCTTCTTTTCTTGATTTTTGAAAACATACACAATAAATTTTCAAAACATTTTCTCCATTCAAGATACAAAATCAAGGAATTTAAGCATTTGAAGCATTCGAAATTAATAATTGGAATTCCAAAATCATTGAATATATAACAATTTCTACAGAAATTCCAAAAGCAAGGAATGTACTCAACGGAGATTAAGATTTTTAAACATTTTCATAAACAAGAGTTTATAACTAATTCCGAAGGTAATTGGAAATCATAAATTTTAAACATTCGCATAAACCATATTTTCTACACGATTTCAAATGCATTTTCGAAAATCAAAATCTTCTAACATTCATGTAAAGAATACTTTCTAAACACTTCCAAGTTTATTCGGAAATCAAGGTTTTCAAACCCTTTTTTTAATATAAACTATAATTTATAAACACTTTCAAAAATCGTCGGGAATCATAAATTGTCAAACACTTTTATAAGCGATATTTTCTAACATTTTCAAAGCTTTGAAATCCTAGTTTTCAAACACTTTCATAAGCTGTGGTTTTATAAAATTCCAAAGCATTAACGTCCATCATTCTAACCCAAGGATTTCTCAAATATCAAATATCAACAAGTACAAATCTTGTCATAAGAAATCATTTTATCAAACAGTTAAATTACCAACTATTTCATTCTTTATCAAAACATTCAAAAGCGATGAATGTAATCAATTGAATCATCTTGTTTGCATTGTCCGAACAAAACAATTTCTTTGAGTAATTCAAACGTCATGAATAACAATTTCTTAAACAAATTTTCGAAATCTTTTCTCTTCTTGGTTCTTCAAAAACATAATTTCCTTAACTTATTTCAAATATCATATAACAACGCTTTTTAATTAAACCTTCAAAATCAATACTTGCAACAATTTTCATAAACAACAATTTTCAAAACATTTTCATTCTTGATTTTCACAAACTTGTACAAAGCTTAAAATTCGAAATACAAATACTTTACCCACCTCGAATCGATGCTAACATCTTGTCCAAAGCTTTACTTTTCCGAAATCCTTCTTCTTTCCTCAACTTTAAAATACCTAAGCCATAATCATCCATATTTAATATCATAAAAATCAAAATCCTCACAATTAACTTAAGCAAACACTAATCCCACATATATCCAAACTATCTACCTTAACAATTTCCAACATCCCCAAATCTACAAACTTAACATAAATCCCTAATTCATCAAATCCAAAATGAAACCTCACTTAAGGCATAAACACCTTAAATAACTTCATAAATCACAAATCCATATAAACCTTAAGTCACTTAACCAAAAATCTTACTAAAACCTCATAGGCATAAACCCCACATTCATTAAATCAACATAACCATAGTCTAATCTCTTCAATAAACTTTAGAAAATTTAACTTCATAACCTTTCCAAGCCTAACCAACCATCAAACAAGGTAAAAACTCAAAACTTAAAACTTTCTCTCACTTACCATTTTTCCACCATTTTCGGCTATTAATGAACTCCAAGCAAGCTTTCATCTTCTTCCTTCTCTTTACTCTTGAAACCCACAAAAATCCCTAATAAAACCCATAAAAATCGCAACCCTAGCTATGTCTTCTTCTCTCCACCGAACCTCTCTCTTTTCTCCCTCTCTCACGTTTCTTTCTTCTCTTTTGTTCTGGAATTTTTGTGGCTTTTGGGGGCTTAAAACGACAGCCCTCATGTGTTTCTGCCACCTCATTAAAAATGGTGCCAAAATGACCAAGTTATCCTCACTTATTTTGCCTATTTCCAAAATTGCCCCTGTGCAGGATTTTGAAAAACTGATAAATTGCGTCCTGATTTTCAGCATCTAAACGAAATAATTTGGATAAACATTCTTCATGAAAATTGTTCCTCTTGATCATATGAATCCAATGCCACTGACGGCGCTCAATTCGGATCTAAAACGAAGAAGTTATGGCCGAATTACTAACTGACCTGCACAAAATCCGAGACTGAACATTATGCGAATTTAATTCCAAAAATTAACAACCTTAGGGATGAAACTAAATTTCGATCCCTTCATAAGAGTTGTAGCCCTATGTCTTAACTTTATTTTTTCTCAAGAATCAACTCAATAGAAGTTGTATAACTCCCGAAAATCGCAAAGTACTGAACCATGTTCAGAAAATTATCCAACTTATAACCTATAACCCATCTCTTACTTTGGTTCAATCAATCTCTTTTCATTTAATCTCCTAAAAATCATAATTCTTCATAAAAATGAACGTAATTGTCTTAGGAATCCAACGCTTTGAGAATCAAATCAATCGGATGTCGGACGAAGGATTTATAAGCAAAAGATTACAAAAGGGTCGGAGTTCAAACCAAGTTACAAGACTTCAAATACATACTTATACATGAATTTTCCAAGAATCATATCTCTTAATCTCGAACTCGGAATTTGACGAATTTGTGTCAATAAAAAGATCAAAGGAAGCTCTACAACTTCCCTGGAGAACCCCAAAATCAAATTAGGTCTCAAAAGAGGTCATAACCTCAATCAAAGATTCTGTCCAAAACAGCTTTTTCTAAACGACTTCCAATATTTAATTGCTCATAACTCCTAGCACCGATATCGAAAAATTGCAAACTTTATATCAATGGAAAGATAAAAATATAATCTAAAACTTTCATGAAGACCACTTACTCTAATTCAAACGAAATCCATATGACAAGAGTCCTCGAAGCATAGAACACACAAATCTATACTTAATAGCAATTTCAAAACAAAGCATATCTTTGGAAAATCATATCTCTCAATACTGACATCAAAAAATAGTAAACTTTATGTCCACAAAAAGCTCTCGACATAATCTACAAGTTTCATGTAGATCATTTTCTCAAATTATGCCTAAATCAAAAGTCAACTATTAACCCCAAAAGTCAAACTTCAAACAAATTTCATACTTAACTTTGACTGATCATAACTTCCACTCCCGATATCGAAAAATATCAAACTTTATGGCTACGGAAAGCTCTTGACATAATCTACAAGTTTCAAGAATACCATTTTATCAAAATTTGCCTAAATCAAAAGTCAACCTCAAAGGCCAAAAAGTCAACTATTTCACAATTTCTCATATTTTCTCACTTTCTCTTTTTACTTCTTGCTATTTAACTTCATTTCAATCAACTCATCCACTTTTGAATATTTCTTATTTTTACTCAAAAATCGGGATCCAACATTTCTCCCCATCTTAAAAGAATTTCGTCCTCGAAATTCATACTAGATTAAACTCCAAGTACCTCATCCTTGCATAACTGTCTTTCTAAACAAAGATCATCAAGCATTTTTTTTTAATTTACTCATCATACATATTCTCAATCTCTTCACAATTTTCATTTCCTTAAATCACATACCACTCATATCATATCAAATCACTATAGTCGTAACTCATTGTTTCTACACTTGTGGACACAAGTCAATGGTTCATTTCTTAAGGAACCCTAATATCGTTCAATCATCATTTAATCTTTATCATCATGACATCTTTCAAATAGTCATACTTTCATCTCAAAGAAGTATAATCAAATCAATTTCATCCAAATGTTATCATTCGGTTCAAATCTCAATTTTCCATCATCACAAACCTAAAATTCATTAAAGTTCTTAACCCTCATCGAACACTTAATTAGGTCTTCACATAATTCATAAAAATCCATCTTCATGCTCATCTTTCACTCACAATTGGATATACAAAATCAAATCATTCTAATTCCTCATGAACTTCAAATATCAATTTCATGCACAATTTCCTAAAATCACTTAACATTCTTATCATCTTCATCTATCAAGCCCTTTAGTATGCACTCTATCTTTATCACAATCTCACAAATTCAATCTTATGCTTGAACACTCTTATACAAAACAGTTAGACACAAACGCCCAAGTACAATCATAATACTGGGCTTTGATACCATAAATGTTGGGACTCGATCTCAGGAACCGGATCCCAACCGGAAAACGGAAACGGAAAAAAACGAAAAGCGAAACAAAGTGCGGAATCGGAGCAAACAGAAAACTCGGAACGTCTCGAAACGAAATACGCATCTCGTTTCGTTTCTCGACCAATCTTCGTTACCGGATGTCGGACACTTGATTTCGATTCGCTTCGATGTGTATTTCGTTTCGAGACATTCCGAGTTTTCTGTTTGCTCCGATTCCGCACTTTGTTTCGCTTTTCGTTTTTTTCCGTTTTCGTTTTCCTGTTGGGATCCGGTTCCTGAGATCGGGTCCCAACAACAGTAGTATTTAAATGTCTTTTTTCAATGAATGTTGAACCTATCATGTAATTACTTATATGCATGTATGTTGAACCTATTATGTAAGTAATTCTATGAATGCTTAGATGATGTATATGAATGTATGTTGACCCTATTGTTACTAATTTTGTATTGAATATCATTAATATTAATATTATTATTATTGGTCCCAAATTATTATTATCAATATTATTATAATATATTTCTTATTACAATTATTATTTTTCCTATTATTAAATGTATTATAAATTTTTTTGTTATCATTTGTTTATTATTATTATTATTATTATTAGTAGTAGTAGTAGTAGTAGTCGTACATGTATTATATTAGTACCGCATCCATTTCTCTTTACAACTGATATTATGTTAATAAAATTTATCCTATGTCTAATTATTATTATTACAAATTATTATATTATTTGTATTTATTATTATTCAAGTTTATTATTATTAAACATTTTTAACTTATTTATGTTTCGTTATTATTATTATTGTTATTAAAATAATCATAAAATTATTATTAATGAGCATCGTGATTAATTTCAAATTGTTATTATTATTCCAGGTTATTTTTTAAACTAATACAAACCATTCATAGTAAAAGTAGCAATGAATTACATATTTCTAATCATATTAAGGACCAGGGGCATATTCGTCATTTGCATTATATTTGTTTACTGTCCCCTGCAACCAAACACATTCTGCCCATAAGACATAACAATTTTCTCTGTTCTGTCAACCACAATCAAACACCACTCTACCTCCAATTTCTATTCCGTTCTGTCCTGTTTTGTTCTGTCTGCAGCCACTGGAGACTGCAACCAAATGCAGCATTATGGACCATGAGTTAAGCACTAATCTAGTGTTGTAGTCTCTCAGTTCGAGCTTTTCATAGTTCGTCATGAACTTCCAAATGAATTAGAAGGACATGTTATTGCCCGAACTGTTAAACATGATTAAGATTGTGGAAGGGTGCCTTAAGAAGGAACCTAGTTTTGTATTTATTGTGGATTCTTCTAAGAGCAAGAAAAAAGGCTTTAAGAAGAATAAGAACAAGAAACAAATGGCTTCTATTAATGTGGTAAAGCTTAAAGGGTGTCAAGAAGAAGAGTAATGATAAGGGCACATGCTTTCATTGTGGAGTCAACGGATATTGAAAGAGAAACTGCCTATCTTATCTTAGTACCCTAAGAGCTAAAAAGCTTAAGAAAGTTGTCTCTTCAAGTACGTTTATGATTGAGATCAATATTTCTACTTTTGTTCCACATATTTGGGTATTAGATAATGAATGTAGTTCTTATATTTGTGATAACATATAGATGTTAACATGGGGTTTGTTGAGAAAAGGAAAAATAGACCTGTGAATTGGCAATAGAGCAAGAATTGCTAAATTATCTATAGGAACTTGTAGTTTAGCTTTGCCTTCTAGCCTTGTATTAGAACTTAATAATTGTTATTATGTTCCAGTTATTACAAGAAACATTATTTCTATTTCTTATTTAGATTTGAATGGATTTGTCTTGATTATTAAGAATAAGAGGAGTTCATTTTATAAATATGGCATTCATTATAGATCTGGATTACTTATAAATAGTCTATACGAGTTAGGTCTTAAGGTCGATTCTTAACATAAATAGCAAGAAAACAAAGTTAAGTGACCAAAATCTATATTATTTATGGCATTAGATCATATCAATGAAACTAAAATCACAAAGTTACATAAAGAAGGATATTTGGATCCTTTTAATTATGAATCATATTAAACTTGTGAATCTTATTTGTTAGGAAAGATGACTAAACTATCCTTTAATGGAAAGGGAGAATATTCCATTGAGTTACTAGGGTTAATACATTCACATATATGTGGGCCTATATCCACTAGTGCAAGAGGTGGATTCTTATATTTCATTACATTCACATATGATCATTTTAGATATGGATATGTGTACTTAATGAAACAAAGTTTGAATCATTTAAAAGGTTCAAATAATTTAGAATTGAGGTTGAGAAATAAACTGGTAAAAGTATTAAGACACTTAGATCAGATTAATGTGATGAGTACTTAGATCACGATTTTTTTGGCTATTTAAAAGAGAATGAGATTATCTCATAATGGACTCTTCTTGCAACTCCATAACATAATGGAGTATTTGAGATGAAAAATTGTACACTATTAGATATGATATGTTCCATAATGAGTCATGCAATCCTTCCTATCTCCTTTTGGGGATATGACATTAAAAACATTGCTTATTTCTAATTAGAATTCCGTCCAAAGTGGTTGACAAAACACCATATGAGATACTGACTAGTAGAAGACCGTAATTGTTACACTTAAATATTTGGGGATGTGATACTTATATGAAGCCTATTATATTTGAAAAGCTTTAAGCTAAATCAAATAAATGCAAATTTGTGGGGTATTCGAAAGAGTGTTTTGGATATCAATTTTACCATCCTCTTGAGTAAAAGGTGTTTATCTTAAGCCATACCATGTTATTAGAAAAAGAATTTATTCTTAGAGAAAGTAGTGGGATTGAGGTAAAAATTAGAGAAGTTCAAGAGCCACAAATTCACATCGAGATAGAATAAAAATCTCAAGTTGATACATATGATATACAACCAATAATGTTGGGCCCGAGCCCCGTACGTCCGAATCCCCGAGGGAGGGCCCCTCGGGTCGCCCCGGCGTCGGGCGCTCCATATACCATCGGACCCGATCCCAACATCCATACAAAGACATATTCGATTCACACCTACATAAACATATACTCATACATACCATCGCATGCATTCTCAACATGCATTTCCATATCTCAAATTCATAAAACATATGTCATTCTCATTCGAAGAAATGCAACAGTATTTTCAAATGCAGCGTAATACAAAGTAAAATAAAATTTCAAAATACAAAAGATGCTCCATGATAAAATGCTCGGAGGGCCAATCCAAATTACTAACTTAAGGCAAAGCTCCTAATTAGCTGGAAGTTTCCGATGCCTCGCCAAGTCAACTATCGTCTCGATCTGCACCTGAGGAGGGGAGAGTAATGGGGTGAGCTGCGAAGCTCAGTGGCATATACGTTTATAGCCATTGGCAACGAGCCACACAATCAAGCAATATATATATATATAATATACATATCACTAGCAAATCATAATTCATCAATTCAATTCACATTCAATCAGTATATGTCAAGCAATTTCTATTTCTTATCACATCAATCATTATGCAACAAATCTATCAAATCCATCATATCTTATGCTCATCAAATCAATCGTGTATGCACAAACAACTGGCTCGAGAGTTCCGTAATCCATCCGGATAACCCGAAGGTAAATCCGTAATCCATCCGAGTCCGATTTCTCAAGGATCTCGTTGTCACAAGCGGGCAGCCGGGAGAAGGCTTTCAAAATGTCAAGCGCACGTGACTCCATCCGTAACTCTCTTGCCCAAACAAAGCACATAATCCATTCGATTCATGCTCAAAGCATATCGTAATTTCCATTCTTTCCATTGCCATAAAGGCCCATTAATCCATGCATAATTATGATCAAAGCATATTCAGCATCTCTCATGCAATTCAATACAAATAATTTCATATAACGTAAGCAAGCACACATCATGCAATTGCCCATACACACAATAACGATAAACATATTACCCACCTAGTATCATTGAGTATCGGACTCCTTTGTTGTCCTTCCTCTCGCGATTGGGTCAAATCGACTTGGTTCCTATAATAAACCAAGTTTCCACACAATTAATATCTATAGCAATTATTTAATAAAGCTCGAAAAGCAGAAAGTAAAACGTTAAAAGTCTCCATCCGATTCCCATCGAAATTCCCGAACTTTCTGAAACAATTCCTGAATTTCCCTTCTTCATACAACTTGTAGTCCTTAATTTCTAGATCACAACGAATCCAAGATCACCTCATTCGGATATCTACACCAAAAGATATCCCTAACAATATAAACATCTCAATTTGAAACAAGGGCCTCGCCAAGAACGGCGGACGCTCGTCATGACGAAGGACCACTCGCCGCATGAACCAAGCGTCGCGCGTCGCGACGTCTCCCTTCAGACGTCGCGACGTCTGACATTTCACACGTCGCGATGAATAATCGTAAAATTATTTACACGTCGCGACGTGGCTCCCTTCTTCGTTTCGCGCGGCGTGTTCATACGACGTCGCGACGTCTGGTCGAGGAACTCGACCAACCCAGATTCTGAGATTTCAACCGCTAATTCCTCCATTTACCACACTCAACACTTCTAAACAATATAACAGGTCTTAAAAGGCATTCCTAAGTCATTCTCAACTCCCAAACACATCAATCTAACGATTTAGCCATATATTTAGCCTAAAACCCTAAAACATAAATCGATTCTCACATAATCCACAATCTCAATGTTTAAACCCAATCAAAACAAGTTAAGAAGGAAGTAAACTTACCGATTGAAGCTCTAGATCTGTCGAAACCTTCCAAATCGCGACTCTCTTCTCTTCCTCTTCACCTCTCTATCGACGGCGCTTCTTCTTCTTTTCTTTTTCTTCTTCTTCGTTTCTCCTTCCTTGTTCTTCTTTTATACTTGCTTTTATTTTAACCTAGAGCAAGATCACCTTAATAAGCTTAATTCCTTTTCTTCTTAAGTAAGCGTCCAAAATGCCCTCACATAATTAATCCGCTAATACCTTATTTAATCTCAATTAATCAGTCATTATCCATAATTCTCTCAATTAATCCGAATTAAGGCACAAATCACATAATAATATCATAAAATATTCGGCCTAACATTTCTCCCCTCTTAAAAAGAAATTTCGTCCTTGAAATTTACAGAATCGTCAAGAGATGCGGATACTTCTCCGCATAGCGTCCAATGGCTCCCAAGTAACTTCCTCTCACCGAATGATTCCTCCAAAGGACTTTTACTAATCGAACTGTCTTGTTCTCGAGAACCTTGTCCTTAGAATCCAAAATCATCTTTCGAAGCTCCTCATAGCTCAAATCATCTAAGAATCGAACCTCACTGCTTTGAATAACATGTGAGCGGATCCGATCTATATCTCCTCAACATCGACACATGAAAAACATCGTGAATCCGCGATAACTCCGGAGGTAATGCCAATCTGTAGGTAAGTGGTCCAATCCTCTCAAGGATCTCATAGGGACCCACATACCTCGGACTCAACTTCCCTTTCTTGTCGAATCTCAATACTCCTTTCCAAGGAGATGTCTTAAGGAACACTTTCTCATCGACCTCATATTCCATTTCCTTTCGGTGAGCATCAACATAACTCTTCATTCTGTCCTGTGCTACCTTAAGTCGCCGCTAATCAGATTGACTTTCTCAGCGATCATCCGAATCAATCTCGTCCTTCCAATTGCCTCTCTCCTTCTTCATCCCAACAGATCGGAGTCCTACACCTCCGCCCATACAATGCCTCATATGGAGCCATCTGAATACTCGAATGGTACGAATTGTTATAAGCAAATTCGACCAACGGAAAATGCTCATCCCATGCTCCTCGAAAATCCATCACACACGCTCAAAGCATCCCCTCAAGTGTCCGAATAGTCCTCTCCGACTGACCATCCTTCTGAGGGTGAAAAGCCGTACTAAAATTCAGCTTCGTCCCTAAAACTTCCTGCAAACTGCCCCAAAACCTTGAAGTGAACCGCGGATCTCGATGCGACACGATCGAATCCGGAATCCCATCTGACCTCACTATCTCATCGATATACTTCTTTGCCAACACATGCAAAGAATCACCGTCAAATCGCCAAAAGTGGGCTGACTTAGTCAACCGATCAACAATCACCCAAATGGCATCGTGCCTCCTGCTGGTCCTAGGCAATCCCATCAAAAAGTCCATCGTCACTCGCTGCCACTTCCACTCCGGAATAGGCAACGGCCTCAACTTGCCCGAATGTGCCTGGTGTTCAGCCTTGACTTGCTGACACACTAGACACTTACTGACAAACTCTGCTATATCCCTCTTCATGCCTTTCCACCAAAAGTGCTCTCTCAAATCCCGATACATCCTGGTGCTACCGGGATGCATGGTGTAAGGTGCATTGTGTGCCTCATCCATAATCTCATCCTTGATCTCCCGCACATCCGGAATACACAACCTACCCGCAACTGTCATAAGCCCATCATCCCGCACATCTATCTCAGAAACCTTGCCATTCGAATCTCATCCGAAGCTTGCTCAAATCGCATCCCGAGCGCAAATCCCTAACCTTTTCCTTCAAAGATCGGCCTAACTCAAAATTAGCCGAAGACAATCGGTTCTTCCTGTGTCAAACTTATCCTAAGCTTAGCCATCTCTTCCAATAAAGGAAGATAAATTGATCGAACATGAGCAATTGGCGACTTCACCTCAAGGCATCCGCCACAACATTGGCCTTGCGGATGATACTCAATCAACAAATCATAGTCCTTTAGTAGCTCTAACCACCTCCACGCCTCAAATTCAATTCCTTCGACTTAGCAAATACTTCAGACTCTTATGATCAGTAAAGATCCGAGTCTGAACTCCATACAAATAATGCCTCTAAATCTTTAAGGCAAAGATCACCGCTACTAACTCCAAATCGTGCGTCGGATAATTCAGCTCATAAAGTTTCAACTGCCTCGAAGCATAAGCAATTACCCGATCTCCCTGCATCAAAACACATCCGAGACCCTTCCTCGAAGCATCACTATACACCGAATAACCCTCATCACCCGATGGCAAAATCAAAATCGGGGCACTGGTCAATCTGCGCTTGAGCTCCTCGAAGCTCCTCTGACAATCCTCACTCCAATCAAACTTTTGATTCTTTCTCAACAATTTCATCATCGGAGTGGATATCATCGAGAATCCCTCCACAAACCGTCTGTAGTAGCCTGCCAAACCCAGAAAACTCCTCACTTCTGCCACATTCTTCGGCGCTTCCCAATTCACAACTGCTTCTATCTTCTTTGGATCCACATGAACTCCTTGCTCTGAGATCACGTGTCCAAGAAATGAAACTTCCCTCAGCCAAAATTCGCATTTCTCGAATTTGGCATACAACTCATTGCTCCTCA
This sequence comes from Erythroxylum novogranatense, assembly GCA_029891385.1. Lineage (NCBI taxonomy): Eukaryota > Viridiplantae > Streptophyta > Magnoliopsida > Malpighiales > Erythroxylaceae > Erythroxylum > Erythroxylum novogranatense. The sequence goes on along the minus strand of CM057225.1, from coordinate 30,988,375 downwards.
AAGTCTCCAAAGCCATCCTCAAATGCTCCTCATGCTCCCGATCACTCTTGGAATACACCAATATATCATCAATGAAGACAATGATAAATTGGTCCAAGAATGGCTTAAACACCCGATTCATCAAATCCATAAACGCTGCAGCGCATTCGTTAATCGAAGGGCATCACCAAAACTCAAAGTGCCCATACCGAGAGTCGAAGCGGACTTCGCACATCCGACTCCTTGATCCTCAATCGATGATATCCCGATCTCAAGTCGATCTTGAAAAGACTCTCGCTCCTTGCAATTGATCAAACAGATCATCAATGCGAGGAAGCGGATACTTGTTCTTCATCGTGACTGATTGACTTCCGTAGTCCACACATCCTCAATGATCCATCTTTCTTCTTCACAAATAGGACCGAGCTCCCAAGGCGAAGAACTTCGGTCGAATATACCCTTTCTCCAATAACTCCTCCAATTGCTCCTTAAGCTCCTTCAATTTCGCTTGAGCCATCCGATAAGGCGGAATCGAAATCGCCTAGTACCGACCAAGCTCAATCGAAACTCAATCTCCGAAGTGGCGGTAGTCTGGCAATTCCTCGGGAAAGACGTCAGAAATCCTCGACTCATTGGAATATCCTCCGACTTCCTCTATCACTCTAGAGTCTATCACATAAGCCAAAACGCCTCACAACCCTTACTCATCATCCTCTCTTGTCATTCTTTGAAACAATCTGGGCGGACTCGCTTTCGTCCCCGATAAACATCACTCTTCCGCCATCTAAATCAAACTCATCATCTTACGCTTATAATCCGATCGGGCATTGTACTTTTCCAATGTGTCCATACCCAATATCACATCTAATCGCGCATCCTCGGTGGCATCAAATCTACCACTAGAAATTCTCCACCAATCTGAAGCTCACATCCTCTAAACACGACTAATCACAATGTGCCGCTAATCTGAGTACTCACCATCGGCGGAGTATCCAACGGACTCGCAACTAAATCACACATGTGTCTACTCGATTGAAACAAACAACTGAGTAGAACCCGGATCAATCAACACAAGCACATCATCAGCAAATAAATGGGCCATACCGGTGACAACATCTGGAGCGGCCTCTGCATCCTCCCGCGTCATAGCAAACACCCTGGCTGGTGCCTGCCCTCTCGGTCTCCCGGAAGACTCGCCCTCCGGCAAGATCGTAACTACCTACCTCGATCCATGATCCTCGACCCATGGTCTCTGCCCTCCTCGAAGCTGGCATCTGACCTCTCTCCTGTCATGGAGGCTGAGGACACTCTCTGGCAATGTGTCCCTTCACCCCACAGTTGAAATAAGCTCCTGTCGATCAAGCACTCTCCTCTATGAGGTTTCCCAGTGCTCACACGTCGGGATAACCGATCTATCTCCTCTCCTCTTCTACCGCTACCCACCGTCAAGCTTGGTGAGAAGCAGTAGAAGTCCTCATCGGCCTCTGCCGGCTAGCACCACCGCTCCTCTCCTCTCGAATAAGCAGGAAGCTCCTAGCACTCTATGTTCGCATAGAGCACTAGTGCTACCTCCTCTCTCGGTCGATCTCTACCCTTTCTCTTCCTGTTCATAAAGACTCTTGATGTTCTCTATATTTTCAACCCTCAGAGCTGCCTCAACTAGCTGCTGGAAATCACTCAAATTCTGCACAATTACCTTCTCTCGGATCGCCAAGTGCAATCCCGACTCAAATCTGCGACATCTGACAGTCTCGCTCAACATCGATCGGAGGCATCTGGGATAATCTGGGTGAACTGCGCTTATACTCAAAGAATCGTCATATCTCTCTGAGTGAGACTCAGAAACTCCCTCTGCTTCTGCTGGACATAAACCTCTGACAAATATTTCTTCTTAAAAGCAGCCACAAAATCCTGCCAAGCCAACCCCATCGCCTCATCGATCGCCCGACACGGTCTCCCACCAATGAGCATCCCCGAGCAAGCGGCAAGATACACCACTCGCTCATCGCCTCACAATCCATCCGATCCATCACCCGTTCATCCTCCGTAACCATGTCTCGGCTTCCTCGGGATCAATCGCCCCAAAGAAGTCAATCGCTCCGCACTTTCTCGACTTGTCGAACTCGCTTTCCCTCTTCACTGGGGTGGTGCGAGGAAGGTTGTGGCATCTCGCCCATAGCTGAACAAGCGCTGAGTAAGCGCTCAAACATCCTCGGATCAAGCGGGGCACTTGCCTGGCGGAATCGGCGACTCTGAGTCGTGAACGACGGGCTCACTCTCTAGCCCGATAGAAGCCTCAACATGCATTGGGGCTACAGACTCATCGGTCCTCTCTCTCTCGTTGGAGAGTCAGGTACAGCAGACCCTTGCACAGCTCCTCGTGTCCTTCTACGAGGTGGCATCGCACTCTTCAAAGGTAAACACTAAGGATTAGCTATACGATAATCTATATGTATGCATGATATGCATGTCACGTAATGAAATCAATTAATGCAACACGTCGTCATATATCACACAATCCTATATGCATTCTAAGCTAAGGACACCTAAACCTAGGCTTTGATACCAAACATGTTGGGCCCGAGCCCCGTACGTCCGAATCCCCGAGGAGGGCCCTCTCGTCGCCCCGGCGTCGGGCGCTCCATATACCGTCGGACCCGATCCCAACATCCATACAAAGACATATTCGATTCACACCTACATAAACATATACTCATACATACCATCGCATGCATTCTCAACATGCATTTCCATATCTCAAATTCATAAAACATATGTCATTCTCATTCAAGAAATGCAACAAGATTTTCAAATGCAACAGAATACAAAGTAAAATGAAATTTAAAATACAAAAGATGCTCCATGATAAAATGCTCTGAGGGCCAATCCAAATTACTAACTTAAGGCAAAGCTCCTAATTAGCTGGAAGTTTCGATGCCTCGCCAAGTCAACTATCGTCTCGACCGCACACTTTTGAGGAGGGAGAGTAATGGGGTGAGTCTGAAGCTCGATGGCATATCGTTTATAGCCATTGGCAACGAGCCACACAATCAAGCATATATATATATATATATAATATACATATCACTAGCAAATCATAATTCATCAATTCAATTCACATTCAATCAAGATATGTCAAGCAATTTCTATTTCTTATCACATCAATCATTACGCAACAAATCTATCAAATCCATCATATCTTATGCTCATCAAATCAATCGTGTATGCACAAACAACTGGCTCGAGAGTTCCAGAATCCATCCGGATAACCCAAGGTAAATCAGTAATCCATCCGAGTCCGATTTTCAAGGATCTCGTTGCCCACAAGCGGCAGCCGGAGAAGGCTTTCAAAAATGTCAACGTGCACGTGACTCCATCCGTAACTCTCTTGCCCAAACAAAGCACATAATCCATTCGATTCATGCTCAAAGCATATCGTAATTTCCATTCTTTCCATTGCCATAAAGGCCCATTAATCCATGCATAATTATGATCAAAGCATATTCAGCATCTCTCATGCAATTCAATACAAATAATGTCATATAACGCAAGCAAGCACACATCATGCAATTGCCCATACACACAATAACGATAAACATATTACCCACCTAGTATCGCTGAGTATCGGACTCCTTTGTTGTCCTTCCTCTCGCGATTGGGTCAAATCGACTTGGTTCCTATAATAAACCAAGTTTCCACACAATTAATATCTATAGCAATTATTTAATAAAGCTCGAAAAGCAAAAAGTAAAGCGTTAAAAGTCTCCATCCGATTCCCATCGAAATTCCCGAACTTTTCAAAACAATTCCCGAATTTCCCTTCTTCATACAACTTGTAGTCCTTAATTTCTAGATCACAACGAATCCAAGATCACCTCATTCGGATATCTACACCAAAAGATATCCCTAACAATATAAACATCTCAATTTCGGAAACAAGGGGCCTCGCCGCAACGAAGGGACGCTCGTCGCGACGAAGGACCCTCGCCATGAACAAGCGTCGACGTCGCGACGTCTCCTTCGCACGTCGCGACGTCTGCAGCATTTCACACGCCGCGACGAATAATCGTAAAATTATTTACACGTCGCGACGTAGCTCCCTTCTTCGTTCGCTGCGGCGTGTTCATACGCACGTCGCGACGTCTGGGTCGAGGAACTCGACTCAACCTGATTCTGCAGATTTCAACCGCTAATTCCTCCATTTACCACACTCAACACTTCTAAACAATATAACAGGTCTTAAAAGGCATTCCTAAGTCATTCTCAACTCCCAAACACATCAATCTAACGATTTAGCCATATATTTCGCCCAAAACCCTAAAACATCGTCGATTCTCACATAATCCACAATCTCAATGTTTAAACCCAATCAAAACAAGTTAAGAAGGAAGTAAACTTACGATTGAAGCTCTAGATCTGTGAAACCTTCCAAATCGCGACTCTCTTCTCTTCCTCTTCACCTCTCTATCGACGACGCTTCTTTCTCTTCTTTTCTTTTTTCTTCTTCTTCGTTTCTCCTTCCCTTGTTCTTCTTTTATACTTGGTTTTATTTTAACCTAGAGCAAGATCACCTTAATAAGCCTAATTCCTTTTCTTCTTAAGTAAGCGTCCAAATGCCCTCACATAATTAATCCGCTAATACCTTATTTAATCTCAATTAACCGTCATTATCCATAATTCTCTCAATTAATCCGAATTAAGGCACAAATCACATAATAATATCATAAAAATATTCGAGGCCTAACAAATAATTTAAGAAACACATAATCCGTAAAAAAAATAGTAGGATACTTCGCCCCTCTATTAGATTAGATTTGCATATTAAGCAGGGGAAGGATAATGTATTGCTCATTCATGATGAACCCACTACTTTTAAAGAAGCAATGGCTAACAGTGATTCTTTAAAATGGAAAGAAGCTGTGAGATTGAAATGGAATCTATGTACATTAATCAAGGATGTCCTTTGGTGGATGCACTTGATGGTATTGTACCTATTAGATGCAAGTGGGATTTTAAAAGAAAAATTGATGTGGATGGTAATGTATAAACATACAAAGCGAGATTAGTGACTAAAGGTTACAAAAAAAAGAGTTAATTTTAATGAAACCTTTTTGCCAGTAGCTATGCTCAAACCCATAAGGAGTATAGTAGTATATCATGATTATGAAATCTGATAAATGGATATCAAAACAACATTTCTCAATGGGAAGTTTCATGAGAATGTGTATATGACACAACTTGAAGTTTCTTAATCTAAAAGATTTCCTAACTAAGTATGCAAGTTGCAAAACTCTATTTATGGACTTAAGCAAGCATCATAGAATTGTAACATTCGTTTTGATGAGACAATCAAAAAGTTTGATTTTATAAAAAATGTGGACGATCCATGCATTTATAAGAAGGTTAGTAGGAGTGCAATCATTTTCTTAGTGCTATATGTGGATGACATATTGATAATTGGAAATGAAATACCTATGCTTTAGCCCATAAAGATTTTGTTATCCAAGAATTTATCCAAGAAGGATACGAGAGAAGCAACCTCTTTTTTAGGAATAAAGATATATAGAGATAGATTAAAGAGGTTACTTAGGTTGTCCCAATCTATGTATATAGACAAGGTGCAACAGAGGTTTAGTATAAAGAATTCCAATAGGGGATTCTTACCTATGTCGCATGGGATTTCTCTCTTACAGAGTATGTGTCTAAAGACATAAGAGGAGAGAGATAAAATGGATTGTATTCTATATACTTCAGCAATTTGGTCAATAACTTATGCGACGATCTGTACTGGACCATATATCTTTTATGCTTTGAGCATAACGAGCAAGTTTCAAGCCAATCGAGGCGAGGGTCACTAGACGATCGTGAAAAACATCTTAAATTTTTTTAGAAGAATTAAAGATGTTTTTTAGGTCTGTTGAGGAGTTGAACTGAGAGTTTAAGGATATTTAGATGCCAGTTTCCAGTCAGATCTTGATCATAGTAGAACATAGTCAGGGTAAATCTTCACTATAAATGGTGGTGCGTTAATTTAGAAGAGTTCCAAACAAACAACCATTGCAGATTGAATGACGTAGATAGAGTACATTTTAGTGTCAGAGGCGATAAAGGAAACATTTTGGATCAAGAAGTTCAATACTAAACTTGGAGTAGTTCCTAATGTTGTTAAACCTGTAGTATTGTACTGTGACAACAATAATGCTATTGCATAGGTAAAAGAACCAAGGTCTCATAAATGGTCCAAACATGTGCTCAAGAAGTTTAACTTAATTAGGGAGATAGTGGAGCAGAAAGACATAGTATTGAAGTGTGTTCCCACTAAAGAGTCTCTTACAGATCCTCTCATTAAGCTACTGTCTCAAAAGAGACATGATCAACATATAGATGGATATGGTATAAGATTAGTGCAAGTGGGAGATTGTTAGTTTATGCCCTTACAGCCAATTAGTGGGATGAAATTTGATATATGACATTATTATTTAATTAATAAAAATGGCCAATCAGTTGCATGAAATTTAATATATGACATTATTATTTAATTATAAAACATTATTTATCTTTGTGTATTAAATTAATTAGTTGTGATGTAGCTAAATGATGAAGTAATGTAGTAACTTGTTATAAAACCAAAAGCACCAAAGAGGGTTAAAATGATAGTCTTATCTATATTGTGTGATAGGTTAAGATGATGGTGGAAATATAATTAAGATATCCTTGTATTATTATGAACTCGGTTTGTTAGCTATATTTTGTCTTTAATATAATTAATTTATTTAAATTTTCAGAAAAATTTTGATTGGTACTTAGCATTTTATTACAAATCTAGTCACTTACTGAATTGAATTTGAAATCATTATATCTTTTAATAGTAGATAAAAATTTAAATGCCTTCTATAATATTAATTGTATAATGAACTGAAACTTTTTACAAATTTTTTAATGAGAACTTGAACTCTTCCAATTTCATATATGATCTTTGGATGACATATAAAGGCAATGATGAAATGTGTATCTACACTTTTTTTATTTGAAAATGATAAATGCTTAATAGATAAATGCTTAATAGACAATATTTTTAATCTCATGTTTAGTGCATTTTGTTTTGTTATTTGATAGTTTAAAGTTATTTTTGGTACTTAATTCATTATTAACATGTTTTAAGGTCTTAATTGCCTTCATAAATAAAAAAGAGAAGTTGAGCAAAAATGAGGTATAAAAGGAATAATTAAAGTTGTTTTAAAAGTGCACGCCCATATTGATGTACACAACTGTGTGATGGGTCATGTATGCCCTTATAGTCATGTATGAGTTAGAACATAAATTTTCATCCATATTGAGGTAAAAAAAGGCTTGTATGGTGATGGACACAACCATGTTTACTAATCGCATAAGCTGTTGGAATTGTGATTTTGTGCGACTATTGAGTTTTGAAGTGATTTTGATTTACGCAACCACTATACACAATTATGTGGGAAACCATGCCCAATGTAAAAACGCTAATTTTGAAGTATAAAGGAGAAATTAAGAAAGGGAAATAAAAGAAGTTCAAGTTTTAGATACAATGTTGTATTTTAAAACATCATATTGGCAGAGGTCGAATAAATAGCTCTACGAACAAATAGATCGGATCGAATTGAAAAATGGAAAGATTTGTATAATGATTCTTTATTTGTTTAATGTTACTTTACTATTTTGAACTAATCAATATTTAATTTATTAAATTGACCTCCTTTCAATTTTATGATATCGTATCTGGTCGAGTCGGCCGTGCAGGGCCCGGACCCAGTCAAGACGACCTATAGGCCGGTCAGTCCACTCTTCAAAGATCAATCTCCTACCTAATCGCCATGCCAGGCCCAAGCCCGATCCACACTTTCCACAGCCCGTTAGCATGAGAAAACCTACCATGCAGAGGTAGAAGTCTACGTAAAGACCTAAACCTAGCTACAAAACCATATATAAGGTATAATTCTCCCATAATGAAGGTAGGAAATCATAACCTCGTTGTTTTCTCTGATTTGATCAACCTCACCTTCACCAAAAGACTTACTTCAGCGTCGGAGGGGCTAATCGGGACACAACCCCCGACCAGCCTTCTTTGTTTTGCAGGTAACTTCACGTCGGTTCATCACGAGAAGCAAGCAGATTCATGGATCGAGCAGCAGCGCATTCGACCAAAATCTGGCAGAACCAATTGGCACCCACCGTGGGGCCCGACTTCCGGGCACCACTTCCAGAAACACTCAGATCAGTCAGGCGGCGGCGATGAACTCTGATATAGCCGCTGTCGCGGCTCTGGCGATGCAACGTATAGGTTTGCAGCTACCTGCGACTCTGCCGCCTGCACCGCATGTTTCCCGCACGGAATCCTCAGATCCTAACGATCAACTGCAGCCTCAAACCTTGAAACAGGAAGAACAGAGCGTAGTTTTGGAGGATAACGCTGCACCCAATACACACCCGAACCTCCAACACCGATCGGGTGCAGAACCTATTCCGACTGTGCACACCACCCTGACCCGAAAACAGATCAAGGAAGCAGCTGATCTGTTGATTCTCCAGATCTTGCAGTCTCAACCGGCACAACAGCAGCCATCTGTACGGTAAGCCGCTCGACAGACCAACATGACGACCGACCATCACCCAACCGAAGCCCTAGAGAAAATCGTGGATGATCGGATTAATGCAGCTATAAACTTCCGTCCGGATCGCCCGACGGTGCAGTACAGCTCTCCCTTCACTCCGAAAATCTTGGATAGCCTCCCGGCACCCGGCACAAAAATACTGACCCTCGAGAAATACACTGGGAAGACTGACCCCTTGGATTACCTGCAGCACTTCCAGTCCATGATGAACCTACATTGTGTTCCGGACGCTATCCAATGTAAGGCTTTCTGCACGGTCTTCCAAAAGGGAGCTCGGCGATGGTTTAACAGCTTGCCCCCGAGCTGTATCACATGCTTCGAAGATTTCAGGTTGTTATTCTGAACGGTTAGCCACTAATGGCGACCGCAGAAGACAGCTTTGGAGGTGATGCAACTTACCCAAGAAAGGAATGAGAGTTTGCAGGAATTCATCACTCGGTTCAACAACGAAGCGGTCGAGGTTCCCGATCTCACTTGCTCGTCCATGCTGGCCGCGCTCATGAACAACACGAGGGATGAGGAGTTCAAGAAGTCATTAGCCCTCGATCAGCCCCGATCTGTTCAGGAAATAAGAAACAGGGCGGATAGGTACATTCAGCTTGAAGAAGTGCTGAAAAATACGAGGCGTCGGACGGATGATCGCTCGCCAAATGACAGGGCGGGCAATTCGCACAAGCGGCAAAAAAGCCAGTCGAGCTAGAGAAGGCCGACCGATCGACAGGGATATCGACAGGAGTTCACCCCGCTCAACAGGCGATATGCAGAAGTATTGACGGCCATGAGAGCGGATGGGGAAACCATCCGAGAACCCGAGAAAATGAAGACCCCCTACAAGGATAGGAACCCCAATTTATATTGTCGTTTCCACAAAGAGGTCGGTCATGATACGGAAGATTGCTGGCGGTTGAAAAAAGAAATCGAATTCCTCATACAAAGGGGAAGGTTAGGCCGATTCGTGAAGCGCGAACAAAACGCCGATCGGGATAGTCATCGCAGGACAGGTCGACCAGACAATAGGCGACCGCCTCCAAGGCAAAATGACAGGAATGATGGGGGTAGGCAGAATGCGAATATAGATAATCGACGGGAAGAGAGAGGGCGGTCAAGGGAAAGAAATGACAAAAACGCTGGGCAACAAGACGACCGACCGGCTGGGGTCATTAATATGATATTCGGTGGAAATGCAACAGGGGGATCCACCACTAAAGGGAGAAAAATATATGCCAAACAGGTCGGCAAAGACTCACCCACCAAAAAACCAAAGGAGAACGACGGGATGATCTCATTCAATGAGTCGGATCTCGATGGAGTAAGTTGCCCTCATGATGACGCCCTCGTGGTAAATCTGAACATGGACGGTTACGAGGTGAAGCGGGTGATGATTGATACGGGTAGCTCAGTCGACCTGTTGTATTATGAGGCCTTCAAGCAGATGAAGGTACCCGAAGATCGACTACTACCTACAGACGGCCCCATCAAAGGAGTAACCGGGGCGTCAGCATACCCGTTCGCCCGGGTGTATTTGAAAGTGAAGTTTGGACAGAAGCCGTGTCAAATAGAAAGGGACGTTGAGTTCTTAGTCGTAAAGTTTCAAAGGGCGTACAATGCAATAATCGAGCGGGCTACTCAAAATGCCCTCAGATCGGTCGTCTCCACCTACTACCAAGCAATGAAGTTCTCGACACCCCACAGAATTGGTATTGTCAGGGGTCAGCAGAGAATCGCCAGTGAATGTTACTTAACGGAGACTAAAACACTAGACGGAGCAGTAGTGCTGACGAGCTCCCTTGATGTGAGAACCGATGAAGAGACGGATAGGATGAACCTAGTGGAAGAAACGCAGCAGGTCGCATTGGACGAAGCCGACCCCTCTAAGTTTACAAACCTAGGTTCCGAGCTGCAGAAGGACCTGGTTAAAGAAATCACAGACTGTTTGGTAGAAAATAGGTCGGTTTTCTTTTGGGTACCGAGCGACATGCCTGGAATTGCTTGATCAGTCGCGTCGCACTCCCTTGGTATTCGGCATGACCGCAGTTCGATCGATGTAAAAGCGATGGCACGATAAGGAGCTTATGTGGGTGATCGAGAAAGAAGTAGAGAAGCTGCTTAAGGCCGGGTTCATCCGGAAAGTTAAATAACCCGAATGGCTCGCCAATGTGGTCTTAGTAAAAAAAAAGAACGGGAAGTGGAGAATGTACATAGATTTCATCGACCTGAACAAAGCGTGCCCAAAGGACAGCTTCCCCTTGCCTAAGATCGACCAGTTAGTAGACTCTACCTCAGGGCATGAACTGCTCAGCTTCCTGGATGCCTTCTCAGGCTATCACCAGATTCAAATGAGTCTGGAGGACGAAGAAAAGACTGCCTTCATAACCGACCAAGGTACATATTGCTATCAAGTAATGCCTTTCAGCTTGAAGAACGCGGGAGCGACCTATCAACGGCTCGTCATGGAGGTCTTTAAAAAACAGATCGGTCGGTCAGTGGAAGCCTATGTGGACGATATGGTGGTCAAAAGTAAGACGTCCGCGGAGCATGTGGAAGATCTTAAGGAAGTCTTCCAGACCCTGAATAAATTTTAGATAAAGCTGAACCCAGAAAAATGCATTTTTGGGGTGACATCCGGAAAATTCCTAGGGTTTATGATCACTCAGCGGGAGATTGAAGCTAATCCAGAGAAGATTGAAGCCGTCATCCAGATGCCTTCACCGCAATGCTTGAAAGATGTACAGATATTGACCGGCTGGATAGTCTCGCTGAGCAGGTTCATTTTCAGATTGGGGGACAAGTGCCTCCCATTTTTCAAGATCTTGAGGAAAGCGAACGTGACTCAGTTCCAATGAACGGATGAGTGCGAGAAAGCTTTTCAACACTTAAAGCAATACCTGTCTAGTCCGCCTATCCTGCAAAGCCCGGTAGAGGGAGAGAACCTGATTATATACTTGGCGGTTACGGAGGGGTCGGTCAGCGCGGTACTTATTTGATCGGAGGGAAGCGAACAACACCTCGTCTACTACGTCAGCAAAGTGTTGACCGGACCGGAAACGCGATATACGCCCATAGAGAAACTAGCCCTCTCCTTGATAATGGCAGTCCGGAAGCTAAGGCCTTACTTCCAAAGTCATACCATTGAGGTATGGACCGACCAACCCCTCAGGCAATGCCTTCAAAAGCCCGAAACTTCGGGTCGGCTGATAAAGTGGGCGGTAGAGCTGGGAGAGTTCGACATACAATACAAACCTCACACGACCATTAAAGCGCAGGTGTTGGCAGACTTCATCGCAGAGATGAGCCAACCGAGCACGAAGGATGAGTAGTTCCTCGCTTGGAGCTTGTTTGTTGACGGGTCGTCCAATACCGAGGGATGCGGAGCGGGAGTAGTGCTAATCAACCCACATGTGGAAGAAAAGGTGGAATACGCCCTTCGGCTAGAATTCAAGGCCTCTAATAACGAGGCAGAATATGAGGCTCTGATAGCCGGCCTCCAACTAGCTAAGGAGATGGAGGTGAAGATATATAGCGATAGCCAAGTGGTGGGCGGCCAAGTCACCGGGCAGTATGAGGCCAAGGGGAACAGCATGATCAAGTATCTGGAGCTAGTAAAGCAGGAGTTGAGCAATTTTGAACAGTACTCAATCAGCATAATAGAACGAGCTCAAAATGCTAAAACGGATGCACTCCAAAATGGCTTCTGACCACGATGCCGTAAACAATGTTATGGTCGAATGACTAGACCGGCCTAGCATTCAGAAAGCTGAGGAAGTTCTCAACATAAGTACCGGTCGGTCGAGTTGGACGGAACCAATCACGCAGTACCTTTTAGAAGAAAAACATCCGAAAGACGCGTCAGAGGCTAAGAAACTAAGAATAAAGGCAGCCGAGTACACGGTCGTCAATGGTACTCTATATAAGCGTTCTTCCGACTGGCCGCTGCTTCGATGCTTGAATGAAGAAGAAGCCGAGCAGGCAATGGCCGAAGTCCATGAAGGGATGTGCGGAAATCATATAGGGGGCAGAATGTTGGCTCACCGATTGATCAGACAAGGGTACTACTGGCCGACAATGAGAAGAGACTGTCAAGAAAAGGTCGACCGATGCGAGGCCTGCCAGAGAAACAGCAGTCTGTCTCACCAGCCGACCGAAAGGATGAAAATTGTGAGTCATACTATCTCGTTTGCTCAATGGGGAATGGATATACTAGGGCCTTTCCCTCTCGGTCCCGCGCAAAAGAAGTTCCTGATAGTGGCAGTGGAATACTTCACTAAGTGGGTAGAAGAGGAGGCGGTCACTACCATCACCGAAGGGAGGGTAGAAAGTTTCGTAAAGAAAAATATACTATGTCGCTTCGGGATGCCTATGGTGTTGGTTAAAAATAATGGTCGGTAGTTCGACAACGACAAGTTTAGAGATTTCTGCGAACGACTAAAGATCAAGCTACAGTTGACTTCGGTAGCCCATCCCCAAAATAACGGTCTCGCGGAGAACACCAATAAAAAAATAATGAGTACTCTCAAGAAGCGCCTACATGGCCGAAAGACCTGGGTGGAAGAACTAGACGAAGTATTGTGGGCGTATAGAACCACATCGAGCAGACCACAGGAAAACACTGCTCGGGATGACCTTGAGCGAAGCTTTAGTTCGATGAGGCGGCATTGCACAATCAAAGGGTGTCGGGCTATGAAGAAGAGCGGAATGATGAAGCCCGCAGAGCAGAACTCGTTCTCCTCAGTGGGGATAGAGAAAGGGTAGCCGCTCGTTCAGAAGCCATCAGGCAAAAGGCGACCAAATTCTACAACAGAAGGGTTAAGCTGAGCGATGAGGTAAGTGGTTACGTCCTACAAAAATCCGAGGCGGCTGGGAAGCATCCTGGAAAGCTCGGACAGACGTGGGAAGGACCTTATCGAGTGATTAAGCAAGTCGGGCATGGTTCTTACATCCTCAGCGATGTGAAAGGGAAGGTTCTACCAAGGCCTTAGAACTCACAGAACTTGAAGGCGTTCTACCAGTAGATAAGTTTTATTCTAGTTAATCTTTCCTTATTATCGTTTTTGTATACATGTGGGTACCTTTTTCCTGTCCCTGCCAGGCAGGTTTTTTAACGGCCCATGCCCTCGTTATCATCAATAAAGGGGTTTCAGATTTCTTGGCAATAAAAAGTTCCATCATGTGTGGCAAAGAGTAAAAAATCCAATCAGCCATCGCTCGAAATCTCCATAGATCGACTACGGTCGGTCGGGTCGCCAAGACAAGATCCTTGGGACCTCATTCGCCATCGCTCGGCATCTCCATAGATCGACTACGGTCGGTCGGGTCATCAAGACAAGATCCTTGGGACCTCATTCGCCATTGCTCGACATCTTCATAGATCGACTACGGTCGGTCGGGTCGCCAAGACAAGATCCTTGGGACCTCATTCGCCATCGCTCGGCATCTCCATAGATCGACTACGGTCGGTCGGGTCGCCAAGACAAGATCCTTGGGACCTCATTCGCCATCGCTCGAAATCTCCATAGACCGACTACGGTCGGTCGGGTTGCCAAGACAAGATCCTTGGGACCTCGCTCGCCATCACTCGGAAACTCTATAGACCGACTACGGTCAGTCGGGTCGCCAAGACAAGACTCTCGTTCGACTTCGCCATCGATCAACTACGGTCGATCGGTCGCCCGATAGGTCGACTAGGTTACCAAGACAATCCTCGGAACCATCGACCGCTACGATCGGTCGGTCGCCAAAGCAAGGTCCTTGGGGCCATAGCTCGGCCTCAACCACAGATCGATCTCAATGTTGGTTGGCCATGAACGACTTAGCTAAATTCTACTACGAATCGAAAATAATAAACATGGAAGATAGTTGAGAAACTAAAGGCAAGTTCATTTCTTGAATTAGCCCTGACCACAAGCCCGACCAGGTGAGCTTTAAAAATCAACAGAGGGGGAAGTTTGAATTATCGGGGGAGCAGGAGAAGCCTCGGAGAGAGGCGGATGCCCAGGAGAAGCCTCAGAAGGGAGCGACACAATGGGAGCGGGAGCAGGAACTGGGGCAGCAACCGGAGGAATATCTTCATAAGGAAGCTCTTCGTCAGAGCTGAGATCCAGCTCTTCATCCGGAATGACGCACGTCGACCCCTCAGGAGTGTAGAGCTCGTGGCCCCTCCTCAGAACCGAGAGGGCTATGTCACAGGCGAGCTCTAAACTCTCCTCGTACAGAAACCGCCTCTTCCATCGCTTAATTGCCTCAATCTGCTGCTCCCTAACAGAGCACTGCACCTCCCGCACGGTGTTCTCGGCTCTGTTTCTACCTTCCACTGCGGAATGGCAATCTTGGCGGTATTTCTTGTTAAGCTCCCGCTCTGCCCTCACCGTCTTCTTCAGTTCGTCCCTCTCCTCCTCCCCTTTGGTCAGTCGAGCCAACAAAGCGCCCATCTCCCCCTCCTGGGACTTCTTCTCCTCTTCAAGGGACGCGTTTTTAGCCTGGAGGAGGTCTCTCCCCTCCTTCACCTCTGACAGCTCGCCCTTCATGTTGGAACCCCTCCCTGGTGCGACAAGTGTCCGACGTCCCACGTGACATCTGGACGTGCATCCCACGAGGAAGGGATTCCTTACCACGAAAGAAACCTCGAATGGAACTTAAGTGCATGTCATCCGAATGAACTGAATAAATTTACCCTAATTATCCTCCAGTAAAATTTGATCTGCATAGGGCCCATAATTACTCCTATGCCTAAGCTAATCCAAAATCCCATGCCTCTAGCTCAAATGAAAACAGAAAACTCCTCATTCGGATCTTTATATCTCACCAAAAATGCAATTTCGCACAAAACCGACACACATTGGTCATAAAGACCAACGGTGACCCGACACTCTCGTTTTACCAAAAAGGAATGGAAAATGTTACTAGTTAATCCATGCTTCAAATTTCATGCAAATCGGAGGTTAAATGGATAAGAATCAAGGAAAATAAGAAAAGATATTATATTTGCTTTAAAATCAATTTATTTTACATTTTTATAACCTTTTACCCCAAGGTCGAATTGCGAAGAGTTATTGTTTATTTCATGAAGAAAACAAAAGTCATTTCAATCATTAAAAGAAGTAGAAACTTGATTATAGTTGTTGCTTAGCTAATTACCATATGAATAGTAAAAATGACTATATGAATAGTAACCCTTACCAAATGAATAGTAAACAGGAATTTTAAAAGTTCATAACTTTTTCATTTGAAGTCGAAAATTAACCCATTTTATACCATTTTAAAGATCTTGACAAGCTCTACAACCCTTAAGAAATACCCCTTATTCAAATTATCACTCTAACATGCCCTAAAAGCTAAAACAAGGTGGCTGCCCATTTTGTAAAAAAATGGACAGCACCTCCCCTAAAAATGCACTAGCCAACTCTTCAATTTCCAACCAAACCCCATACCTACACAAAATCACTTCTATCTTCCAAATTTTCATACATATCCAACAACCATACCTCATCAATCTCCAAATGGCAACAACACACTCTTAGGTATCTAGCATTTTATCATTTCAATTTCTCACAACGTCCAACTACAAATATCTCAATACCAATCTCAAAAGCAACATCACAATGTAGGCATCCCAAACATTTCAACCTAACTCTTAAACATTACCTCACTTCCAACTCATCATGTTTGCGTTTTACATTATCAAACATACAACCATACATCCATATATATGGAAACTTATACAATACACATTACATATGAAACGTCAAAGCCTTAATAATTACATGAAAAAACATAATTGTTACAAAGCTTTAAAGGGCATTTTGGCCCGAATACAACAAAAGCTCAAAAGAAAGTTTACAACTACATTCATTAGCCAAAATGCTAGCCAAAGCTTTGTTTCAAAATTATAATTTCCAAAAGCAAAAAAGCATCGGAGTAATGCTTCACTCCCGATGCGATGACCCGGTTTCTCGCTCAAGACCTGTGGAGGGGAGGAAAGGGGGGTGAGCACGACGGCTTCGTGGGTAACAGTTTAATATCCAAGCACAAGCTAAAACATTCATCAACAATTAAATTTTTCAAGTCAAAGGAATCTCATTTTCTAATAAATGAAACATTTACAAAAAACAACAAATATCATACAACAACACATAATCACATAACAAACAGTTTGAGTGATCCTAACAGGACGTACTACACATGTTCGACAAGCGACCATGTGTAGCCGTGAACAGAGGGGAGTTCGAAATCGAACTCCTATGCCACTATGGCAGCCGGAGAAGGCTATAAATGCATAAGTGCGCACTTGCTAATGAGAGGGAATCACTACAAACCCAATTAATCATGCAATTCACATTAGGCATTTATCCAAAATCACATACTCAAATCTTTTTAGCTTTCTATCAGTTTTCCAAACATTTTCCATACTTCTTCCATACTTTACACTATTCACAATGATTCGCCACACATGGTCATTAATCATACAATCTTGACAAACAATTTACAATTAGTTACACAATTTAGTTACATAACAAGGCACACAATCCATTTCTAAAGTATCACAAACACCACTTCATTCAAACTTCGAAAATCATAGAAAAACATTTAAGAGATATTTAGGTTGCTTATTACTCAAGTATTAAAAAATTACCCACCTTGACTTCTTTGATTCGAAACTTGGATATCTTGACCCAATTGATTTTCTAGACCCTCCTCAATCTCCAAGCGCCTTAAATGACCTAAACAAAGCATAACAATACTAATTAACAAAAAACGCCTATGCTGGAATTTTCCAACACTATATAAACTTGACTTTAATCTAACCTAACCATTCCTAAACCTTTCCTAAGCTATACTAACCATAACCTCTATCAATTTACTCCATTATTTTCGAAAATTCTTAGCCCCTAGGACCATACACCCATGCTGATTTTTTTACTAAGCCACTATACTACTTCTTCTTTTCTTTTTCCTTCACCAATACCTTTCAAACCACCATTATTCATCAAGCTAACAACAAAACCATTAAATTTCGAAATCCTCTTCCCTCTAGGACACTCACGGCAATCACCCTATTATCTTCTAATGATAGGAAACTCCTTCCTTTCTCATTCTTTCTCTAAAACCTCTCCCAATCTTCCATTTAAAGCATGAAAACAAAACCCTACCAAATCAATTCTTAATTTTCGAAACCCTAGCCTAACACAAATCTGATTTTTTTCTTTCTCCTCCAACAACATCTCCTTCTAATCACTCTTCTAATCACCAATATGAATCAAGAAAGGTAAAATCCCTAACATAAAACCAAGAATTTTCGAAATCTCTTACCTTCTCAACACCCACGAAATCTCTTCTTTTTTGCTTCTAAAGATGGAGAAACTTTCCCTTGCACTTCCTACCACGTGAATCAACCTTCCTCAAACATAAAAACCCTACCTTCTTTCTTCTTCTTCTTCTTCTTGGATGGTCGAATCTCTATCACCCTTCTTTCTCCCTTTAAATTTCGAAACCCATTCACTCTCTCCTCTCTTTGATGTGTTTCGGATGACTAAGCAAAAGACCTAATATTTTTCTTCTTTCTCACTTATTTCCTATGTCAAAAACGACACCTCTTTGGCCTCCCTCCCTTAAAATTTTCGTTAGTCTCTTCTTAGTCTTAGGAAACTTCCTAAGCCTCCTTCCATTATCCTAACCCTAACTCTTTAACTTAAACCCTTTAACTTAAACCTAAGCCCAATTTTTCAAGCCCAAGTCTTTTCCCTCCTTACAACCTTTCCCAAATTTCATTTTCCCTCCTTCTAACTTAAACTTTTCCCAAATTTCATCTTTCCCTCCTTCCATCTAATAAGTTCGTGGGCTCCCACTTAAAAGCCCACTTGCTTCCTTTCTTTTTCATTTACTTCTCCTTTAAAAACCCTAGCCCATTCATTTGTTTCCCCATCATTTAAAAGACATGCTAAAGGCCTAAACGCCCATTTTAAGTAACTTAAAGCCTTAAAACCTTATAAACACTTCCTAATTTATCCTAACACTATTTGATGGCCTCATTTACCATTTTCTTATTCTTTAAAAATCTAACTCCAAAATTAAAATTCTAATTTAACAAAATTCCTTAAATTAATAATTATTGCACTAAAATCTCCTAATATTCTAACCAATAGGAAATCTAATAAAACCCTAATTTCCATACTAACCCAAAAGACAATTTAAATTGCAAACCTATTTAATAAGGAAAAAGGGATCGGGGTCTAACACTTCAAATCCTTCACTTGATCATGGAGATCCTGGACTTCCTGGTCCAGAGTCTCCAAACGCTGCAACATCGCTGAAGGGCGCCGACGCTCAAGACCAAGACACCAAGACGAACAAGCTGAGACCCTAACTCCAGGTTACTCCTCTTATCCATGATTTGCTCGTCCACAGGAGGAGTGATCCTCTCAGCAATGTAACGGGACACCTCGAGGTCCCCGATCGTGGCATCCTTCACCAACTTGAGGGCAGACTCCCACTGTCCAGGGTTCGTGGCTGTCACCTTTCCCTTGCCCTTCTCTTCCATTACCACGGCCCGACTCGCCGGGCAGGACGAAAGATCACTCAACCGAACCAATCTCTTCCTCTTAAGAGGAGGACCCGCATCTTCCTCCTCCTCCTCCTCTACCCGGAATATCTGGCCCGCATCGACGGGCACAATCGACAATGATGCCGAATCAGCAGGACGGCCCCCGGCAGGTGGAATACCCGTCGACACTACGGGGGAGCCCAACCCCACAGACAAAACGGCGCTCCCGTCAGCCTGCGCCTCTCTCCTCTTCTCCTTCTGAACGGCCCGCTTCTTTGACTTGGAAGTTTGGGCAGGAGCGTCTTCCATCCTCACCATGGCTGCACAGCAACAAAGCAAGTTAGAAAGAGGAACCAAAAATCAAGAAGATAATAAGAAACTCAACACCGAGGGCTCAACCAGACGGGATGTTTTCCTCTCCCAGTCCGCTAACTCATGGCGGGGGGTCGATAAGAAAGGAGCTAACCGAGACACCCCCGGAATAGGCTCGTATCAGCCCCGCAAAATCGTAATGGCCGAGCTCCTTTATGCGATTGATCACCCTCCACTCCTCCCTACTAAGAGACACGCTCGACGTGTCATTCCACTGCTCGGCTAAGGGGTACCTCCACGGGTGATACTCGCTGGAAGACCCTGGGGCTTTAACGAAGAAGAACTTCGTCCGCCAAGAAGAAACTTTCGAGGCTGTACCGGCCGGGCGGTACCGAGCCTCCTTATATTGTAGAAAGGGGACCCCGGTCCCAGAACTCGGACTCTGACCCATCCTCAAAAAATGACGCAAGACGCCAACTGTGGGCAAATGACCGAACTGATGGCATAATGAGGCTAAAGCGTTAACAAACCTCCAGCTATTCGGAGGAATTTGGCTCGGCATCAGCTGGTAGGCCATACACACCTCGTCGACGATTGGAGCATACAGAAGCCTCATAGCACCAAAGGAGAAGAAGCTTTCGGAAACAGCAAAGTACCCACTTGAGTTGCTGTAGATTCGCTCATTTCCTAGAGCGAGCTGGGGACCCTGTGACGAGGGATGTCGACTGAGTATTGACCTATTCAACTCCCCAGGTCATCGTCGATGATTCCTTGGCGGCGCCCCACAACCAACCCATCCTTCCTCTCTCTCGTTGATACCTCCTCAACACCCCCTACCATACTTCTTGAACTACCCGTCAACATGATTACAAAAGAAAAAGGAATGAAGGAATGAAGGAAAAGGACGTACCTATTTAGAAACTAGAAGTGGGGAAATCAGACGGCGGAGTAAAAGAAATTTCCAGAAACTGTGAACGATAAAGAGCAAATGAAGGCAAAGCGTAAGCTAGAGAACGAAAGCAAAAGGTAAAAAACACCGCAGCTCATCGACTCTGAATACTTATAGAGGGACGGAAAAGGAATATTCAATCAAAGCTCGACACGCGGAGAAGATCTGAGCAGGCTCGGACATGCGGAAGAATCCGAACTAAGGAGGATTAGGGTTATTCAAAATCGGAGCGACGCGAACAGTTGAAAGGACACATGATAGTTGTATGACGATTACGAAGATGATACGTTTTAGATTCTGAAAGCTGTCAGACAGCACGCGCCGTCTACAATAAATGCTCCGCACGCTCGCCAATGATAACCACTTGCTTTGCTTTGCTTGTGTATCGTATGAATAAGTGTCGAGGCGATCGGTTAGGGCACTCGATCAATCGGTCGGCATCCAAGCGATTCACGCATAATCGGTCAAGATCCGAAAGCGATTCGCCTAATCGGTCAGTATTTGAGCAGTCACGTATAATCGATCGGCATCTGATCGATCGGGGCTACCCGAGCTATCTCATACCCGACCTACAACGTCAATGACCGACCGATCGACCACCTAACGGGCTATGTCACAGATGAGCTACAAAACTTCTATATACTCCTACTGTTAGGCCCCAAATTTTTATTTTCTTGAAGTTATTAAGTTTGAATTAATTTGATTTATGATTTATGGTATAGTTTGATTTATTGGAAATATTCATGGGAAAATTTGGAATTTATTGAGTTTATGGTGAAAATTATATTTATGGAAGGGTAAAAATATTTAAGGGTAAAATGGGCAAAACCCTTGAGTTACGATGTTTAAGGCTTAGTAAGGAAGGGCATAATAGTCCTTGCCCATGTTGTAGGTTTAAGAGGTTAGAGGAATTAAAGATTAAAAGAAGAAAAGAAAAGAAAGGGAAATAGAAAGAAGAAGAAACGAAGGAGTCGGCGGTGAAGAAGAGAAGAAGAAGAAGAAAAGGGAAGCTCGTTTTAGACGTTTTTGTGATTCAAGCATTCTCCAGGTAAGATTAACTCCCTTAGTCTTGTTTAGGTTGAATCAAAGCTTGATATTGCTTGAAATGAGAAGAATCGATAGTTTAGGGTTTATGATGAACTTAGGTAGATTTGCATGGGTTGTTGAGTTGTTGATGTTTTTGGTGTTAGAATAAGTGTATAATGGAAGTATATGACATGATTTATGGCTTAGATTTGTTGTAGAAGAAGAAGGGAAGGTTTTAGGGTTGAAAATGTCGGAGATCTGGGTTCGGGAGTCGACCCTCCCGTCCGCTTTGCTCTACGCGGCAAGAGGCTGGCCCTCGCCGTGGCGTGCGAGACGTACGCGGCCTTCGCCGCTCAAATGTTTTTGTTTTTAGTATTTTACGCATATCTTTTGATACAGAAGTCCTTTTGGGGTGATTTTAGAGGCGTTGTGGACTAGAGTCATAAATCTACAAGTTATGTGAAGTGATGAAGTGATTAATCAATTCTTAAGAATATGAAATTTGAGACGGAAGTTAGGAATGACATTATGGTTTCAGCATGAGTTTTTGAATAAGATTTTGGCTCTTATTTTAGGAAACCAAGAGAGGCAAGAGGATCAAGAGGATCTAGAGGAAACTCATTCCTAGGCAAGATCAAGCAAGGAATCTAGGTGAGTTCATGTTTATAATAAAGTATATAAGTTACTCATTGTTTAGTTCAAATCAAACAAGATCTCATGCATTTACATTACATCATCCACGATCGCATTGCATACTACCATGAATGATTATATTCTGCATTATGATTTGCATTCATGATTATTATCAAGATTTTTACAAAGGAATGTCTTCCTTTCACGAATACAAGTGCATGAAATCAAGTTTTACGAAATATTTATGACAAGCAAGTTTACAAGCAAGATATTCAGACAAGTTTACAAGCAAGTGCTAGTTTGGCAAACAAGTTATAAGAACAAGTTCATGCATACTTTTGTGGGTTTGTGGTGTCCCTCAGAATTAGTCAAGTGCACATTGACTCAGAAAGGCTTCTCACTTTGCCCGACCGTGGGCATGTGGTTTCTCAGATAGATTCCCTCATGAACTACGTCTACACATCAACATTTCGATGGCATGTGTAGTACGTCCAGAACTCAGGACCACCCAAACCATTATGATATGTTATGTGTTTATGTTTAGTTTATATATGACATGCATCATGAATTATTCAAGAACCAAGAATCAAGCATTTTTCAAGACTATGACATTTCTCATGATCAATGATTATGATTTCGATAAGTATGACGACAATGAGATATTTTTGATTATTTTTGCTTATTGCGATATTATAAATGTGTATCCACGAGCTTTATAGCTCACCCCCTCCAATCTCCCACATACAGGTGACGAGCCAGAGATCGAGTGAGTCACGAGTTTCGGCAGCACTCCCGTTTTCATTTCATTATGTTTATTTATTTTCAATGTTATGTTTTGGACGACAAGACTTTAGTTACATGTCAAGTATCATTGGTTCAAGAGTGTTTTAGATTTTTGGCTCTTGAATTCAAAGTTGTGGTCTGATTTGAGATATTCGTAAATCTTTATGAAACTCTTCTTTGGAGCATGAATTATGAATATGTTTAAAAGCATGAAAGTTTCACGATGGGTCCATTGAACTTCCGATGGGTTCCTTTCTAAACCGTTAAATTTGCATGTTTCGCCGCATTTATTCAAATAACATGAAGCAGGTTTCAAGTATGTTTTCCCAGCAGGCCCATTAATCTTCCATGGGTCTTTTCGTTTAAATGTATTATGATCACGTTTTCCGCCACGCCTCACGACAGACATTGGGCTCGCGTGGGTCCAACATGTTTGGTATCAGAGCACCCAGGTTTTTGATCTAGGGCTACATGACATTGCTTTCAAGAAATAACTTGCATGGCTTTACGCGCTTTAAACTATTTTTGCATACTTTGAAAATTGTCGTACTTGAACTAAAGTTTTCAATGGTTTTCTATCAAGGAGTGAACATGCCACCTCGAAGGAGAACTCGGGGAGCTACGACTCGATCTCATTCTTGTCAGGGGAGTACGGATGAATCCCATATTCCTCAGGATGCCGGGACACACTCTGTTCCGATTTCAGAGGCACCTAGTTTGCAGCAAGAAGTGCCTCCTCCGCCTCCTCCTATACCTCAGGGAACTCCCATGGACCCGAGTTTCTTTCAAGCCTTTGCTCGAGCTTTCACGTATGCCATGGGTCGAGATCTCGAGATCGTCTGAGCTCCGATGAGCGAGTGGGCGATGACAAGCTCCGGAAGTTTGGGGCTGTGGATTTCGGTGGGACTACGAATCCAGAAGAGGCAGAAGCTTGGTTGAAGAGGACCGAGAGGGTCCTAGTTCAGATGAGATGCTCAGATGAGGACAAGCTAGATTATCTTTGTCGGTTTGTTGCAGGTGACGACTTGCTGCATTGGTGGAGTCGATGCCTCACGGTCAGGTTGTTCCTTCGGTGCTGACATGGAGGGACTTTGTGGAAGTATTCAGGAAGAAGTATCTCTCTAGGGTTTATGTGCAAGATAAGGCCAGAGAGTTTCTGAATCTGATGCAGAGGGACATGAGTGTGAGCGAGTATGAGCTGAAGTTCATGACTTTCCGATATGCAGCCTAACATTGTGGCAACAGAGGAAGACAAGTGCCGCAAGTTTGAGGGAGGTCTTCACTTGGAAATAAGGGAGAAAGTCCTGATTCACAATTTCTGTGACTACCAGCAATTGGTGGATGCTGCTCTCCAGGCTGAGAAACTGGAGAATATCAGGAATGAAGCGAACAAGAAGAGGAAGAACAGGGAGCAGACCTTCAGGAAGGGTACTAGTGCTCCATTGCCTGAGAGGAGTACGAGGAGTACGAATAGTCAGAGTGAAGTAGGTAGCAGTGGGGCTACCAGGAACAAGCAGGTGAGAGTTGTTTCAGGGCAAGCCTCTAATGTGGGAGGCGCCGGTAGAGCTGGAAGGAGCTGGTTCACTTACCCCATATGTGACTAGTGTGGGAAGCACCATCAGGGAGAGTGCCTCGGGTCTCTTGGAGTTTGTTACAGATGCGGAGAGAAGGGACATATAGCCAGAAATTGTCCACAGGCACCGAGACAAGAGGGGTCTCAGTTTCAGGCTCCTAGGCGTGCAGAGACAGTGGGAACCAAGCTAGTAACTGAGGTAGGCAGCTCTGGGACTGTAAGGAAGACTGTTCCTCCAGGAAGGCCAAGGAGTCAGGCGCCGGCAAGAGTGTTTGCCATGACTAGGGAGGAAGCTGCAGCCGCACCTGAGGTTGTCACGGGTATGGCTCAGTTATTTGATTCTTCAGCATTTGTGTTGATTGATTCTGGTTCCACATACTCTTTTGTTTCTGCTAGCATAGCATTGCATGGTGTGAGATCTGTGCCTTTGGATAGGCCCTTGATTGTTAGTACTCCTTTAGGGAGGAATGTGGTGATCAGTCAGATGTATAAGCAGTGTGAGCTCTTCATAGATGGTGCTAGATTGGTAGTGGACTTACTACCGCTAGACCTTAGAGGGTTAGATGTTATCCTGGGGATGGATACTATGGAGAAGTATTTGGCCAAGCTGGATTGTGGTCGGAAAGAGGTAGAGTTTGATCTGGGCAATGGTGAGAAGGTGATCTTCAGAGGGGACAGGAAGACACCATCACCAAGACTGATTTCAGCTATGTTAGCTGAAAGGATGATGGGCCAGGGATGTGAAGCTTTCTTGGCGCATGTTGTAGATGCCGATGTGCATGAAGGGAAGCTAGAGGATTTCCAGATTGTGAGGGAGTTTTCAGATGTGTTCCCAGATGAGTTACCAGGTTTGCCGTCGGTGAGGGAAATCGAGTTTGCCATTGACTTGATTCCCAGAACCGCGCCTATTTCTATCCCGCCTTACAGGATGGCTCCAGCTGAGTTGAGGGAGCTTAAGGAACAGTTAGAGGAACTGTTAGAGAAGGGGTATGTCAGGCCGAGTTAGTCTCCTTGGGGAGCACCGGTTCTGTTTGTTAAGAAGAAGGACGGATCATGGCGGATGTGCATTGATTATCGGAGACTCAACAAGGTAACAATCAAGAACAAGTATCCTTTGCCACGGATAGATGATCTGTTTGATCAGCTGCAGGGAGCACGGGTCTTTTCCAAGATAGATCTCAGGTCAGGCTATCATCAGCTCAGAATCAAGGAGTCTGATGTAAGCAAGACAAGATTCAGGACCGTTATGGGCATTATGAGTTTTGGTTATGCTATTCGACGACTAATGCTCCAGCTGTTTCATGGATCTCATGAACAGGGTCTTCAAGGAGTTTCTGGATCAGTTTGTCATAGGGTTTATAGATGACATTCTGGTGTATTCTAAAAGTGAGAAAGATCATGAGGAGCATCTCAGGACTGTTTTGCAGACTCTTAGGGAGAGAGAGCTTTATGCTAAGTTCAGCAAGTGTGAGTTTTGGCTTCATGAGGTGACTTTCCTTGGTCATATGATTTCGCAGGATGGGGTACATGTTGATCCGAGAAAAGTTGAAGCAGTAGTAAGTTGGCATGTACCCAAGACAAAGGATGAGGTGAGGAGTTTTCGGGTCTTGAGTTACTACTGGGAGGTTCGTGGAGGATTTTCCATGATAGCTGCCCGATGACCAAGCTATTACGGAAGAATCGAAGTTTATCTCGGTGATGAGTGCGGAAGAGCTTTGAGGAGCTCAAGCACACAGTTGACAAGTGCTCCAAAGTCTTGATTTTGCCTTCGGTGATGAGGGCTATGTAGTGTCTGATGATGCATCGAGAAAGGGTCTCGGTTGTGTATTGATGCAAGAGAGACGGTGATAGCATATACTTCAAGGCAATCAAGCAAGTATGAGTTGAATTATCCGACTCATGACTTGAGTTAGAAGATGATATTTGCCTTGAAGATTTGGAGGCATTATCTTTATGGGGTTCGAGACGAAGATTTTACAGACCACAAGAGCCTCAAGTACTTATCGAGCCAAAAGGAGTTGAATTTGAGGCGAGAAGGTGGATTGATTTGCTCAAGGACTATGATTTGTTAATTGAGTACCACCCAGGCAAGGCGAATGTAGTAGCTGATGCTTTGAGCAGGAAGTCTTCCATTGCTCATGTTCAGGCAGTGTACCTTCCTTTATTGGAAGAGATGGCCAAGCTTAAGATAAGCTTGAAACAGGAGGAACCAGATTGCCTCCTCGCTACTTTCAGAGTGAGGCCCATACTCAGGGAGAAGGTTAGGGAGTTGCAGGCTCAGGATGCAGAGTTGAGCAAGCTTAGGGAGGAAATTCAGAATAGTAAGCTTTCTGAGGTAGTGGTGAGAGAGGATGGACTCATGACAGTAAGGGACAGACTTTGTATTCCAGACAGCAGGGAAGTTAAGGATGAGATTTTAGATGAGGCACACAATGCGCCTTATGCCATGCATCCAGTAGCACCGGGATGTCTGAGATTTGAGAGCATTTTCGGTGGAAGGGCATGAAGAGGGATGTAGCGAGTATGTCGATGAAGTGTCTAGTGTGCCCGCAAGTCAAATTTGAACACCAGCGCCTTCGGAAAGTTAAGGCCATTATACATTCACGAGTGGAAGTGGCAAAGAGTAACCATGGATTTTCGATGGGTTTGCCCAAGACTAGTAAGAAGCATGATGCCATATGGGTTATAGTGGATCGGTTGTGAAGTCACCCATTTTCCGCAATCAGTGGTGATTCTTCGCATGTGCTAGCTGGAAGTACATTGATGAGGTAGTGAGATTGCATGGGATTCCAGATTCTATAGTGTCTCGCGAGGATCCTCGGTTCACATCGAGATTTTGGGGAAGCTTGCAGGAAGCTTTAGGTACTAAACTGCATTTTAGTACATCATTTCATCCTTAGACGGATGGTCAATCTGAGAGGACTATTCGGACACTTGAGGGAATGCTCAGGGCATGTGTTATGGATTTCAAGGGAGCATGGGATGAGCATTTGCCTTTGGTCGAGTTTGCTTACAATAACTCGTACCATTCTAGTATTCAGATGGCTCCATATGAGGCTTTATATGGAAGGAGATGCAGGACTCCTATATGTTGGGATGAAGAAGGAGAGAGGAAGCTAGTCGGACCAGAGTTGATTCAGTTGACTGTGGATAAAGTCAATCTAGTCAAGCAATGCTTAAAGCGACCAGAGACGGGATGAAGAGTTACACCGATTCTCGTCGGAAGGAGATGGAGTATGAAGTTGGTGAGAAAGTGTTTCTTAAGACGTCTCCTTGGAAGGGAGTTATGAGGTTTGGTAAGAAAGGCAAGTTGAGTCCAAGATATGTAGGTCCTTATGAGATCCTTGAGAGGATCGGACCTCTAGCTTACAGATTGGCGTTGCCGCCAGAGTTGTCTCAGATCCACGATGTCTTTCACGTTTCCATGCTGAGAAGGTACAGATCAGATCCTTCTCATGTCATTCAGGTTTCAGACATTCAGTTGAGAGATGACTTAAGTTATGAGGAGATTCCAGTAGCAATCTTGGACACCAAGGATAAAGTCCTTAAAAACAAGACAGTTCAGCTAGTTAAGGTTATATGGAGGAACCATGCAGTGGAAGAAGCCACGTGGGACCCTAGGGACGCCATGAAAGAGAAATATCCAAGTCTATTCAACGATTCAGGTAAATTTCGAGGACGAAATTTCTTTTAAGAGGGGGAGAAATGTTAGGCCCCAAATTTTTATTTTCTTGAAGTTATTAAGTTTGAATTAATTTGATTTATGATTTATGGTATAGTTTGATTTATTGGAAATATTCATGGGAAAATTTGGAATTTATTGAGTTTATGGTGAAAATTATATTTATGGAAGGGTAAAAATATTTAAGGGTAAAATGGGCAAAACCCTTGAGTTACGATGTTTAAGGCTTAGTAAGGAAGGGCATAATAGTCCTTGCCCATGTTGTAGGTTTAAGAGGTTAGAGGAATTAAAGATTAAAAGAAGAAAAGAAAAGAAAGGAAATAGAAAGAAGAAGAAACGAAGGAGTCGTGGCGAAGAAGAAGAAAAGAAGAAGAAGAAGAAAAGGAAGCTCGTTTAGGACATTTTTGATGATTCAAGCATTCTCGTAAGATTAACTCCTTAGTCTTGTTTAGGTTGAATCAAAGCTTGATATTGCTTGAAATGAGAAGAATCGATAGTTTAGGGTTTATGATGAACTTAGGTAGATTTGCATGGGTTGTTGAGTTGTTGATGTTTTTGGTGTTAGAATAAGTGTAGAATGGAAGTATATGACATGATTTATGGCTTAGATTTGTTGTAGAAGAAGAAGGGAAGGTTTTAGGGTTGAAAATGTCGGAGATCCGGGTTCGGAGTCGACCCTCCGTCCATACGACGCGACGTGCTCACGAGCACGCTTGTGGCGTCAGAGGAAGGCTTCTGACGTCGCGACGTGCAAGCAAGCACGTCATGGCGTCGTGATTTTGCTCGACGCGCAAGAGGCTGGCCCTCGCCGCATGCGTCTGAGGCGTCTGTGACCTTCGCCATGGTGCAAGAAGTTGTTCGTCATGACGAGCGCTGAATTTCGCCATGGCGAACTCAAAATGTTTTTGTTTTAGTGTTTTACGATATCTTTTGATCTGAAGTCCTTTTGGGGTGATTTTAGGCGTTGTGGACTAGAGTCATAAATCTACAAGTTATGTGAAGTGATGAAGTGATGAATCAATTCTTAAGAATATGAAATTTGAGACGGAAGTTAGGAATGACATTATGGTTTCAGCATGAGTTTTAAATAAGATTTTGGTTCTTATTTTAGGAAACCAAAGAGGCAAGAGGATCAAGAGGATCTAGAGGAAACTCATTCCTAGCAAGATCAAGCAAGGAATCCAGGTGGGTTCATGTTTATAATAAAGTATATAAGTTACTCATTGTTTAGTTCAAATCAAGCAAGATCTCATGCATTTACATTACATCATCCACGATCGCATTGCATACTACCATTGAATGATTATATTCTCGCATTATGATTTGCATTCATGATTATTATCAAGATTTTACAAAGGAATGTCTTCCTTTCACGAATACAAGTGCATGAAATCAAGTTTTCTGAAATATTTATGACAAGCAAGTTTACAAGCAAGATATTGAGACAAGTTTACAAGCAAGTGCCGGTTTGGCAAACAAGTTATAAAACAAGTTCATGCATACTTATGTGGGTTTGTGGTGTCCTCGTAATTAGTCAAGTGCACATCGACTCGAAGGCTTCTCACTTTGCCCGATCGCGTACAGTGGTTTCTCAGATAGATTCCCTCATGAACTACGTCTACACATCAACATTTCGATGGCATGTGTAGTACGTCCAGAACTCGGGACCACCCAAACCATTATGATATATTATGTGTTTATGTTTAGTTTATATATGACATGCATCATGAATTATTCAAGAACCAAGAATCAAGCATTTTTCAAGACTATGACATTTCTCATGATCAATGATTATGATTTCGACAAGTATCACGACAATGAGATATTTTTGATTATTTTTGCTTATTGCGATATTATAAATGTGTATCCACGAGCTTTATAGCTCACCCCCTCCAATCTCCCACATACAGGTGACGAGCCAGAGATCGAGTGAGTCACGAGTTTAAAAAGACTCCGTTTTCATTTCATTATGTTTATTTATTTTCAATGTTATGTTTTGGACGACAAGACTTTAGTTACATGTCAAGTATCATTGGTTCAAGAGTGTTTTAGATTTTTGGCTCTTGAATTCAAAGTTGTGGTCTGATTTGAGATATTCATAAATCTTTATGAAACTCTTCTTTGGAGCATGAATTATGAATATGTTTAAAAGCATGAAAGTTTCACGATGGGTCCATTGAACTTCCGATGGGTTCCTTTCTAAACCGTTAAATTTGCATGTTTCGCCGCATTTATTCAAATAACATGAAGCAGGTTTCAAGTATGTTTTCCCAGCAGGCCCATTAATCTTCCGCGGGTCTTTTTCGTTTAAATGTATTATGATCACGTTTTTCCGCCACGCTCTCACGAAAGACGTTGGGCTCCGGCAACGGGGTCCAACACCTACGACCCTTCTTTTCGCTCAGACTCGAGGAGTAGGGGGGCTTATGGTCGGGTCGGCCGTGCAGGACCCGGATCCAGTCAAGACGACCCATGGGCCGGTCGGTCCATTTTTCAAAGATCAATCTCCTACCTAATCACCATGCCAGGCCCAAGCCCGATCCACACTTTCCACAGCCCGTTAGCATGAGAAAACCTACCATGCAGAGGTAGAAGTCTACGTAAAGACCTAAACTTAGCTACAAAATCATATATAAGGTATAATTCTCCCGTAATGGAGGTAGGAAATCATAACCTAGTTGTTTTATCTGATTTGATCAACCTCACATTCACCAAAAGACTTACTTGAGCGTCGGAGGGGCTAATCGGGACACAATCCCCGATCAGCCTTCTTTGTTTTGCAGGTAACTTCACGTCGGATTCATCACGTGGCGGTGATTCATGGATCGAACGACAACGTGATTCGATCAAAATCCGTGAACCCTTATCTATATTATATATTTTTATGATATTGTATATATATTGTACAAAATTTTTTTAGTTTACTTAATTAGAGATTTAATAAAGGGCATATCTCTATTGAAGTTTCAGTGGATTGTATTAGAGAAAAGGGAATATATAATGAATTATCTTGTTTGTAATTCTTCTTCTGAATCTTTAGATGTTTTCTATTTTTATGAACTAAATTTGTTTAGTGCTTATGTAGGATGAAACTTAAGATGGACTATATGATTTGATTCTTTATTTAATGTAATTTGATTGTTGAGTAATTGTGCTGTAACAGTTCGTTTCCAAGCTAAAGTTTGTGTCAGTATAGAAACAGTTAAGAGTAAATTGGAATTCTGGAGGAAGAGGAAGATGCTATTTGAAAAGAGCTTGTGTGGGACCGACGTGTGTTTTCAGAAAGCAAACCGCAATTGGTTGGTAGCAATTGCCCTAGGGATTGGGCAAAAATTTAAATTATAATAATTTTTTTTTATCTTACAATCTTTTCTTGTAATTCGAACTTGATATAGAATTTCACTAAGGCAGTTAAACTAATTAATCTAAGCTTTTCTTATTTCAGAATACTACTTATAGACGTTGTCTCTTCTTTCTTAAATCTTTTTCGAAAATTTGAACAAAGGATAATGTTGACCTACAGTTGGCGTCAGACCGGGACGTTTAGGAATTAGATTGTGCAGATTCAAGTAGAAAGGCCAAAAAATCATTATGTTTATTTTTTAGTAAAACTTAAAATATAGTGTAAATGTAAACCTACAGTCCTTTAATAACATATAATAAAAATATTATCATACTACTTATAACTAAGACAATGTAAACCAAATCAACTACTATTGCTCCTCCTCAGTCCTGTCTCTTGTGCTGTGCCTGTGCCTCATCTCGCAGCCCCGGACGGCACACACATGCAGAGAGCCTTGATGATATGTTAACCCAACCCTTCTTATCTCTCCAGTTTTCCTAACCCTAACTGTCCAATGCCAAAGCCGCCCGCCGCAGACGTTCGCCGAATCGACCCGCGTATCTGGCGTGCCTGTGCCGGCTCCTGCTTCCAAATCCCCACCGTCGACTCTACGGTTTTTTATTTTCCTCAAGGTCACTTGGAGCAATCTTTTTCTCCCACGTCCACTCCCTTTCTGTCCAATCTCCTTCTCTCTAAACCCTTCATTCCTTGCCGAATCTCCGACGTCTATTTCCTTGCTGATCCTGTCACCGATGAGGTCTACACTAAGCTCCTTCTTGTTCCTCTATCTTCTCCTCCCGTCGGCCTTTTAGAAACCTCTCCTAGGCTCTCACGTGATGGCGTTGGAGACTTGGATGACGATGAAATAGTGCCGTTCGCTAAGATCCTAACTCCTTCTGATGCCAATAATGGCGGCGGTTTCTCGGTCCCGAGGTTTTGCGCTGATTCAATCTTCCCGCCATTGAACTACCAAGCGGATCCGCCTGTACAGAAGCTGCAAGTTACCGACATTCATGGAGTTACTTGGGAGTTCAGGCACATTTATCGCGGGACGCCGAGAAGGCACTTGTTGACTACTGGATGGAGCAAGTTTGTGAACAACAAAAAATTGATCGCGGGTGATTCTGTGGTTTTTATGAGGAATTCCAGGGGGCAGATGTTCATCGGAGTGCGTAGGTCTCTAAAATTCAACAATAACAACGGAGGGGATTTCTCCAGGTGGCAGGAGCAGAATGGTGGAGGAGGAACGAGTGGACAGCGCGAAGTGAAAGTTAAGGAGGAGGGATTTTCCAGGAATGGACGAGGGAGGGTATCGTCGGAGGCTGTGGCTGAGGCGACGGAGAGGGCGGCACAGGGGTTGCCGTTTGAGGTGGTGTATTACCCGAGAGTGGGTTGTTATTCGGAATTTGTGGTGAGAGCTGAGGTGGTGGAGGCTTCGCTGAACGTTTGCTGGAGTCCGGGAATGAGAGTGAAGATGGCGATGGAGACAGATGACTCGTCGAGAATGACGTGGTTTCAGGGCACGGTTGCTGCTGCTTCTACGCCCGATTGTGGGCCATGGCGTGGCTCTCCTTGGCGCATGATTCAGGTATATACACATGTATATGCATGTTTATTGCCCAAAAATAGTTCTCTTGAATTGAAAACCATTGTGAAGGAAAAAAAATTGATCTCTGTATGCTATGTTCATTGCTGAAAACGTTTGTCGTGTAAATTTTCTGGAGTATATGAAGATGGTACTTTGGTGAAACAAGTTCGCTACATGGCAACAATGTGCTCGCTGATTGTAGTGACCTATTTTAAGAATTGCTAGGTTAGGAAGTTTTTGGGAAACAATTCAACCAATTGAAATTGAATTTACAGTGCTTCTTGAACACGAAGAATTTGCATATGCATGAGTAAGTGGATATTACTTGTGTTTGCTGCAACTTTTCGTGCAAGCATGTCGTCTTTATAATCTAACAAACAGTTGTAAAACAAAGTTTGATTATCAAGCTAGATTTTACTTGGCCGCACTAACCAAGTGAATATGGATTTAATGATATTGATGTTCTTGATTCTTCATGTCACACATTTGCATAATTAAATAGTCTACGGAAATAAAACGAAACATTTGATTTAATTTCTTTGCCTTTGTTCTTCTTTCTTTTGTTTTTTGATTGAAATTGTGAATGTTAATTTTACTAGGTTACACATTAGTTTAAATGTATTTTTTCTTTATTCATTTCTTCCTCTGTGTGTGTGTGTGTGTGTGTGTGTGTGTGTAATACAGGTTATTTGGGATGAACCTGAAGTTCTTCAAAATGCAAAGAGAGTGAGCCCTTGGCAAGTTGAAGTTGTTTCCCCCACATCACAGTTTGATGTCACTTTCCACCCCTCAAAGAAATTCAGATTTCCTGAATATTCTGGATTGCTGACAGATAGAGAGCGAGAACCCTTTTTCCCGCTGTCAGATCTAACAAATTCAACAATTGGG
This sequence comes from Erythroxylum novogranatense, assembly GCA_029891385.1. Classification (NCBI taxonomy): domain Eukaryota; kingdom Viridiplantae; phylum Streptophyta; class Magnoliopsida; order Malpighiales; family Erythroxylaceae; genus Erythroxylum; species Erythroxylum novogranatense. The sequence continues at coordinate 30,954,440 of CM057225.1, read as the reverse complement.
AACATGACCCCACCCTTGTTGAATAACCACAATTTTCCTGCTGGCATGCAGGGAGCCAGGCAAGATCCTTTCTCTATATTGAGTTTTTCCAACCTTTTAAATGACACTGTTTCTCAGATGCGATCTGATGTTCCCTTTGGCAATAATATGGTGCCAAAGTTGAAAAATGTGTGTACTGAACTGAACATTGGGAGTTCACAATCTGAGAATTTGTCACCAGATAGTCATAGTAGTGTGCATTCTTCTGGCAATCTTATTGGAAACCAGTTTTGCAACCCGGTAAAAGTTGGTAATAGCACAATTCAGCTATTCGGTAAGATCATTCACATGAATCAGCCTGTGGAAAATGGTTTCGAGAATGTTGGATCCATGGAAGACCATGGCAGTAAGGGGTACAATGAAACAGAAGACATAAACAGTGACCACGATCTTCATTCAACTTCATCTTATACAGAACTACTCAGCAGAATTGACGTTGGATGTCAAAGAGCCTCAGCTGTTGAAGCTTGCTCCTTGTGAACTAATGTTTGCATTCCGTCACACAGTTAAGTATCTGTACAGTTAGCTTACTTCCAAAAGTTTAACCCTTATGTGAAACTACTAGTCTGTCATGGATTTTATGACTGGCATAATCAGTTTAAGATGTATATTAAAGAAAAAATTGGTTGAATTAGTTCATTTGTGGAGTAATCTCAACTATTGAGTTGGCTTTCTTCACTACTAGGATCTATAATGGTCTCAAAATGACAATTTAACTTGTTAAAACTTGTTGCAGTATGTCATCACAAAGTACTATCTTCTTTATACAGCAGAAGTAAGCCTGGCTTGCCAAGATGGAAATCCTATTTGACCTGCCATGATTATGCTGGTTACTTTATATTTGATATTCAAGTTCAAAGATTTATTGGATGAATGGATTTCTGAATTGATTTTCGTTTAAATTATCAGAGGCAAAGCTTTTAGGAAGTTTGCCTCAGTTGAATAACAGAAGTGAGGATGGCAAACAAAAACTTTCGCCACACCCTTCATGTTTGGTTTTATTAGTTACCTATTTCAAAAACTTCCATTCCACATTATGGACAAGCCATTCTACATATGTTCGTTCCTGAAAACTAATCATGGTTTACATGTATGGAGGATGGACATGCCTTACTTCATGTTACTCTTTATAGCGTTCTTCTTTTAATGCTCTGTTAAAATCAGTCAGATTAATTGTTGCTCTTCATATTTCTTTTGAGGAAACAGTAAGTAAATAAGCTGGAGCGAATTCTGCATAGTTGCTATATTTACATTAGCAAATTTTTTTTATTTTTTTAAATATAATTCTCTTGCTGCTCTATGCTTGCAGGTACTATTAGCAGTTGGAAGCTGACCTCTTCTTTAGATGTTAGGGTAGTGGATTAGTGACGCGAGAATTTTCGGTTGGCCGAAGTGGCAACTGAGACTCAGACAGTTGTGACCTGATATATACATTTTAAGATGGGATTTTGATGTGCTTTTGGAATCTGCATAGTTTGCATGAGATTGCCACAAGTTGTCTTCCCCTAGTTTGGTTGTCAGATTTTCTCTATTCATGTAACTTTCATGTTTCAAAATCAAAGCACTACGAACTTAGTCGTGGTTTCCTCTTCTTCAGAGAAGTAAATTTGGAGAATGCTGTTTCATCCAGAAAATAATGTAACACTTACTATATATATATATATATAAATATATAACGTGATCAATAGATTGAAATAATGTGTCGTTGCAAAGTGACTCACTAGTTTCTTTGAAATGTGGATCCTAATAAGAATGAGATCTATTGTCCGAGATTTGGTTTGAGTTAGGGGTGAGTATTATTCGGGTCGGCCCGATTATTCAGCCCGGCCTGAATTAATTCGGGTAAAGAAATTACCTAATTCGGGTAATTCGGGTCGGCCCGGATATTACCCGAATTTTTTTCGGACTGGGACGGGTAATTTCGAAAAATTTCGGGCTGGCCCGATTATCCGAATTAGGTTTAAAAAAATTATGAAATAGGGTAATTAGGATAATTCGGATAAATCGGGTAAAATCGGGCTGGGTAAATAAGTAATTCGGGTAAATCGGGCCGGGTAAATTCGGGTAATTGAAAATTCGGGTTCGGGTCAGGTAAGAGAAAAAAAATTTGAGTAATTGGTAGGTAAAACGGTGAAAAAATTCGCCCGAACTATCCGAATGCTCACCCCTAGTTTGAGTTGATTGAACTTTAAATTGGGATTAAGTTTTTTTAATAAAAATTATAAGCTTTAAATTGAATTTGAGTTTGAATTATTTGGCTCGTATTGATTAAAAGTTTAAATTTTAAATAAAATGATGTTTTTAAAACATTAAAAACATATATATTTAATTTTGTTTGATTAGATGTAATTGAAGTTTAAATTAAGTGATAATTGAAGTTTAGATTAAGTTCAAGTTGGAGCAAGTTTTTGCTTTTTCGTTCGAACGTTAATAATTGCGAGGAAAGTGGTTTCCTTCCTGATGGGGACCGAGTGTAGGTGTTAGTTTTTTTAAATTATGGGGACTGAGTGTAAGTGTTAGTTTTTTTAAATTAGGTTATGTTAGTTCGGTGATTATTAACGGAAAGAAATGTAAGGCAATAATGGAATGTTATAAGCAGACAGAATTTTATATTATATCTTATTTTATATTAATGATTAAAATAAATTATTTTTAATTTGAGAGGTTTAAGAAAATATATAAAATAATAAATAATATTTTTTATTTTATATTATAAATTTTAAAATAATTTTTAATATTATATTATAAAATTTTTATCGCTTCTAAATTTATTTATATTTTATTTTATTATAAATTATTTTCATATATTTTCTTTCTTTCTATCAAACATAGCCTTAAAATCAATGGGAATTTGAATGGAATAGCAACGCTCCAAAAATGACACGAGGGGGTGAAATGTCAAGTGAAAATGGTTAGTTCGTTCAAGTTCAACAACTTACCTACTGCCATTTCCTTCCATAAAATCAACTAGACTTTACGAAGGGCAAGGCTTCTGGTTGTTTCGACGAGCCATCAAATTTGAAGAGAGAGAGAGAGCGAGTGTTCAGGAGGCGAGCAAAAGCATTAGCGTTGGCAGCCCACACAGACAGACGCACACTTTTAAGAAGACAAAACAACCCGCTTTTGGATTCTATCATCTCTGTCCATGGCTGTTTCTCTCTGTAATCACTCTTTGCTAGCTCCTTCTCCTCATCCTTTGTCTATCTCTTTAAAACCCTCCAAAACCCTAAATATCATTAACACCCCGTCCTCTTTAAGTATAACTCTTGGTTCTTTCCATTTTAAGCCTTCTTTCTCCAAACCCACCGTTGGGTTTTCTTCTCCCATCATCAGCACCAACAAGTTCAGCAATTCGCTTTCTTTTAAGGCTTATGTTTCACCCCCTCCCTCTGTATGTATCCATCTTCTTCTTTAATTTTTAATTTCTTGACTTCTTTTGGTTAACACGTTTTTAATTTCTTGACTTCTTCTCTATTTTCGTTGCTTTATATTAATGTTTTATCGCTGGATGTGTGTAAGCTAATAGTTGTGATTCGTTGGAGTTGTGCTTCTAATTTTCAAATTTGACCGTTTTAGCTGGTAACTTTCCTGATCTCTTTTGAGCCATTGCATGTTGTAGCTGTGACAGATCTAATAAACAAAGTCTACGAACAACTTATGTGCATTTTCAAGTGATGTTTACCTGAGAAAACAATTTAAGTAGGATTATTATCTACGACCTCCGTAATTATTTCAAATTGAATGCTTGAATTTTACTTCCGTATTTGTTTAGATTGAAATGGTATTTCAATCTTGGTTGATGTCCACTCAATGGTTGCATTGAAGATTAGGGGTATACGTTTTGTCAATTCTTGATACATGAGGTTAACTATGGGTTAGGTCATGTCATTGTTTAGACATTATCACCTCTGGGCTGCTGTAATTCTTGAGTAGCTTATGGACATTTGGAGCTTGCAAACCCAAAACAAGTGAAACAAAGTCATGTTTAGACTTCTAAAATTTCCCAACCCAATGTTTATCTTGTTACTCAAATGTGTTAATTTAGGCTTCAACTGATGCATTTTTTGTAGTTTTATCAGTTAAGGAGTTGGCAGTTTGTCTTTCTGTTAATAAGAAGGAGCATATATCAGGTTTTTAAAATTGGTTTGTTGGATGCCATATCCTTGGTATGCTGAGGTACACTTTTCTGGATCTCCCATCCGTCATTTCTAATGGTTTCACGGTATATTTCCATCTGCCTTCATTGAACAGCACGTTTTGGTTATAATGTGACTATGTGCTGTGTTGATTATTGTACATAGTCTGGCATGGACAGACTGAATTATGATTGAATCTGTATAACGTTTGTTCAATTATTTTCATGCACATTTAGTGTTATATACAGTTCCTTCTGAGTTTGGCATGGTAGATGTGATGAATCTCTCTAAATTTCCCTTTCTTAACTTTCAGAATGTCGTATTATTTTCCAATTTCAAGCATAAACTCATCAATTAAGAAGGTTTGGCATCATTGGTTTTTTAGTTTCTCTAGAAGACCATGTGACATTAACTTTGAACTAAATGCTGAAAGCTGCAATTGAATGATAGAATGCCTTTCTTTTTCTGCTAATCCACCTTATGCTTTATACTTTTTGGGAAGAAAAGGTGACTTCATTCCATGTGTTTTTACTTTGTGTAGATTTTACATTTTTGTCAGTAGAAGATTCACTCTTCCTAACTTTTAGTTTCACCTTTAACTTGTCTGCTCATCATTTCAGACAAATGACAGAGATGAGAATCAGCTTAATGAAGTGAATGAATTTGAAGACGAAACAGATCAGAAAAATGCATCTAGCTTGTTAAGCCTCTTGAGAATTTACAAAGAGGCTATCCTTATTGGGGACAAGAAGACTATAGCAGACGTGGAGGCTAAGATAAGTGGTATAGAAAATGAAAATAATATATTAGTACAGAAAGTTTCAACCCTATCAGCAGAGATAACTTCAGGAAAAGAAAAATATATACGCCTGCAGGCAGATTTTGATAATTTTAGGAAAAGGTCAGAGAAGGAGAGAATTAACATCAGGAGTGACGCTCAGGGTGAAGTAATTGAGAGCCTTTTGCCCATGGTTGACAACTTTGAAAGAGCTAAGGATCAAATAAAACCTGAAACAGAGATGGAAAAGAAGATTGACACTAGTTACCAGGGTATCTACAAGCAATTTGTAGAAATCATGAGAAGCTTGCGTGTGGCTGTTGTAGCAACAGTGGGAAAGCCTTTTGATCCCTTGGTGAGTGACTACTCTGGAACTTATTCAGATGGTCTGCTTAGTCATTTATTCATGGTTCTTGTTTCTGCATGCTGATTATCTGCTCCCAGTAAGGGCATGTATACATAGGATTTAACAGGAAGGACATTCATATACGGAGTCACAAAAACATGCTTGCACCACTTTTTTTTTTTTAATTGTCAGAAATGTAGTGATTCCAGATCTAAGTAAACATTGAATGAAGAATTCCAACAATTTGTATATGGAGGACTTTGATGGACATGTGATGTTAATAGCTTGCTGCAGGTGGTCTTTTTTATGGTTGGATCGGTCCAGCTTAGAAACTGCAATTAGCTTCTCAATCTGTATTATTTGGACTTGAATAAGTTTTAGGGGTTTTATCATAAACGTTTTAAGTCGAATATACAAATTCAAGTTCATGGGGGCACATATATATAGAAATATAGCCTTTCTGTATTCTTATATTATATATATCTAAAGTATTTAATTGGCACAATATCCTGCTGTAGCTGCATGAAGCTATAGCAAGAGAAGAGTCTCAGGAGTACAAGGAAGGGATTATAACTCAAGAATTTCGGAGAGGCTTTCTGCTTGGAGATCGACTTTTGAGACCAGCAATGGTTAAAGTTTCTGCAGGGCCAGGAAGCAAGAAAGCCTCTGTGGGTACTGAGCAACCTGCTGCTACTGCTGGATTAGATGAAAGATAATATTTGATCCAGAAGTTGGCACTGTCCGAACGTATTTTTCAGCCTGTGAAGCTTCTGTTGCCAGCGAGGGTAAAAAGTTGCTAGCAGCTGGCTCATGGACATAGCGTACGGTTTCCGAGCTTGCCAAACCAATTCTGGAGGGGACAACCTAGAGTTTTTCATAGATATACATGTATTGGCAATGTTCTCAGTAAATTATTGATCTTTCTAGTATTGATTTTGGGTTTTGGTCGTTCAAGCTTCCCTCTTTCTATGGATCATTCAAACTCAGAGTTCCCTTTTATTCGCTCTAGTCAAATCAATGAATGGTCTCCAACATAAATTCGGTTGATGTCATTTGTTTGTTTATTTCAGGATGATTTTGTGGAAGAAGAGAGGGTACGGTTGTTTTACACTTTCTATTGAAGCAGAATTCCCACAATCGTTTGTTTTATTTCTGTTTTATCTGAATGATTCACCAAGGGCATACATAAATGTTTACAGAGATAAGTAAAATAACCATTCCTTTCATACATCTTTACATGGTATCAAAGCTGCATCTCTAACCAACATCAATGGATCCCAACTTTGGCTCATCACCTACTAGCCAAAATGTTTCACAATCTTTCACCCTTTCTCTCGATTTTTCTACCTTAGCAAAAACTCTAAACTTTAATCTTCCTATTAAAAGCTCTTGAACTTGAAAGTTTCATCACCACTGTACCTTCTTAATTCATCACTGCAGACATAGATTAAGCCACTACAAACCTAGATTACAAAGCATGGTATAGAATAGATTAGTTGTTGCTATATTGGTTGCTTGCAACCATTGGAGAAGAGGTGATCGGGCAAGTAAATTATTCTAATTCATCCTACCAAGTATGGTAAATCCTGGAAAGTCTTTATGCTCAAACTTTCATGGTTAGAGTCCTGGAACTAAAACATCAACTCTCAACAATTAAAAAAGGATCACACACTATATCTAATTACATACAGAAAGTTAAATCCACAGGAGATTCACTCCAAGTTGTTGGATATGTCATCACAGAATATGAACTAATATTAAGTGCTCTCAATAGTCTTATTTCATGAATATATTCCTATTGTGGTTTATTTAACGTACTCCGTGAAAACTTCATCTCTACAAGAAGTACAAGACTCTCTCATGATGCATGAAACAAGAATATAACAGTTGAATACAATTTCTCAGTGAAATATTTCATCACCTGCTGCCAACCTTGTAACTTACAATAACAATAACTAGAACCGAAACAATTAAGGTGGAAGACGTGGATTTAGAGGCTGACGAGGTCGTGGAAAAGGTGGCAGATGGAATGGAAATACATCTTATGTCAGCTATGCCACAAACGTAGACATTAAGCTTTAAAATGTCATAAACAGTTTGATAAATCGTGGCAAGGCAACAATGTTAAGTCAAGAGGATTTCACTTCTATTAATTTTGATGACAATCAAATAATAATAATCTTAGAAATGTATGAACTGTTTTTATAAGTTTGTTAAATGTGTAGAAAAATGTAGGTAACACTTAGTCAACTCAGAAGATGTGTGGTTAACGCCAGATGAAGTGCAACACCAGAAAAAGCGCTATACCAGATGAGGCGCAACAACAAATGAAGCAATATAATAGAAGAAGCGGAATAATAGATGAAACATAATAACATAAGAAGCATTATTCCAAACAATATAAAAGAAAGATATTATAGAACATCAGACAGTTAGTTAGTTGGAGTTGATTACAGGACTCAACTAATAACCGTTTCTAGAAGATTCAAGAAGCATTTTTCAAGAAGACGATTGGAGACTTAGAGAATAAATACCAGTTCTAGTCGAAGACTAAGATAACAAATGCTTTTACATTAACAAAAATTCTGTATTCAAAGTGCAAAAGAAATGAGCGAATATATCTATAACCTAAAGCTCAAAAATATTTTTTTTAGAGAGAGAAAGGATGGCTAGAGCCTAGAGAGGCTAATACAACAGATAAAGAATACTTTATGAGAGAGACCTGAAGAGGCTCTGCAAGTGTAAAAAGAAGAAGAGTTTAGTGAAATCTCAGACTAACTTTGAAGACTGGACGTAGCTCAAAGTTTGGGGTAAACCAGTATAAAATCGCAGTGTCCATTCTCTAACCCTTACTCTTAATTTTCTTGTTGTTAGATGAGTAAATAATATCACTTGTGATTGCATTGCTTATCAACTTTAGCAAAATATTTTAGTAATCATTTAAATTTTCGTAAAGAAATTCAAAAAGTCTAAAAAGATTAATATTTTTGAAAGGATTACACAATTCAACCCCCTTGTGTAGTGTACATATCATATCGGATTTATATATTAACAAGTGATTTATTTCAGCTTGGTATCAGAGTAAGGTTTCCAAGAAACATTATCACAAAGTGAGGACAAAGATCTATAGATGAATCACATGTTTTTATAACTGAAGATGCCTCGGTCACAAGACCTCCTGCGTTTAATGGTGAGGATTATCATTATTGGAAAGACAGGATACGACTTTTCATAGAATCCACACATATTGATCTTTGGGATATCATCGAGATTGGTCCATATACACCTACAAATGATGAAGACAATATCATCTCTCATGACAAATTGTCAGTCGATTAAAAAGATCGATTTCAGTTGAAATCAAAGGCAAAGTTTTTTCTAAGTTGTGCCCTAAGCAAAAGTGAATATGACAAGGTTCATGGATGCGTATCTGCAAAGGAGATGTGGGACACATTAGCCATTAGACATGAAGGCACAAATCAAGTGAAAGAGTCCAATATTAGTATTCTTATTCATCATTATGTGCTGTTCAAGATGAAAGATGAGGAGACTATTGATCAGATGTTTGGACGATTTCAAACAATCGTTAATGGAATTAAATCTCTTAGGAGAATCTACGATAATCAAGATCATGTCAAAAAGATTCTCAAAAGTCTACCTAAAAGATGGAGACTTAAGGTTACAACAATACAAGAGGCCAAGGACTTAAGCAAGTTGAAGCTAGACGAATTGTTTGGTTCAGTGAAGATACATGAAGTAGATCTTGATGTAGAAGATAAACCTAGAAGATATAAGCCTATCGCATTAAAGGTTGGTCAGAAGAATCAAAAGAATCAGAAAAATAGAAGCATATCTTCAAAAGCATTAAAGATTGAAGAAATCAGGAATGATGATGCCAGTGAATCTGATCAAGATTCAAGTGCAGATGATGATGAATTATCCTTCATTTCAAGAAAGATTCGGAGGATGTAAAAAAAGAAAGCGAAAGGAAATAAAGACTTTTCTTTTAAGAAGAACAACAAAGATGAAACTAAGATTGAGAAAACTTTTATCATCTGCTACGAGTGCAACAATCCAGGACATTACAAGTCTAAATGTCCATTAATTAAAAGAAAACAGAAGAAAAGTAAAGAAAACAAAAAAAAACATGATGGTAACGTGGAAAGATTTGGACTCATCCGAATCTGACTCCGATTCAGAAGCATCAAAGCAAGCAAATATATACTTGGTACCTGAAAAGGAATGCGATCATGAGGTAACTTCTAACTTTAATGATCTTCAAGAGGCATATTTAGAATTGTTAGAAGATTCGCATGTTATATTAAAGCAATATAGGATTTTGAAAAATAAATTTATTGAAAGCTTGAAGAACACAAAAGTGTTAGAGAAAGAAAATGTTTGCCTTAAGAAATAAGTAGACGATATGAAAAAGAAAGTAATTGTAAATAGATCTGAGGAATTAATCAACTGAAACAATGGATTAATAGTCTTTCAGCAAATTTATCAACATTTACTGAAAGTACTAAAAGGATGAATGGTATGATTGGAAAATATAGACATCCAAAGTATAAGAGTGGTTTAGGGTTTACTAATAGTAATGTTCGTCATAATAAGAGTTTTGTTTCTAACAAAAAAAAGAAACAATATTTTTATTATTCGAGGAATTATTGTAAATCTAACCCTAAAGGACTCAAGAAAATATGGGTACATAAAAAAGACATAATATATATTGTAGATTTCCCTTCTTGGAAAAAACAACCAGTACCAATGGTACTTGGACAATGGATGCTCACGATATATGATGGGAAGAAGGTCTATGCTCCTAGACCTCCAAAATAAGCAAGGAGGATTAGTAACTTTTGGAGACAACCAGCAAGGCAAAATAGTTAGAATCGACAAAATTGGTAAAAATTCATTTGCGTCTATTAATAATGTTCTGCTAGTTGAATGATTAAAGCATAATCTAATTATTGTAAGTCAATTATGTAATTTTGGCTTAGAAGTACCCTTTAATCAAAATTCTTGTATAGTCAAAAACAAGGACGGTTTCGTATTCTTTTCTGCCAAGAGACGAAACAATCATAAGATTAATTTAGATGATTTGTGTTTTATATCAACAGATGAGGAAAAACTGATTTGGCATAAAAAATTAGGTCATGTTAGTTTTAAACATATTTCCAAGTTGGTTAGACATGATTTGGTAAGAAGATTACCAAAAATAAGTTTTAACAAAGATTTCTTTTGTGAGAGTTATCAGAAAGGAAAATAAGTTAAAATATCTTTTTCCTCTAAAAAAATTGTAACTTCTTCTAGATCTCTAGAGTTGTTACATATAGATTTGGTTGGTCCAACTAGAATATTAAGTCTTGACGGAAAGAAGTATGGTCTCGTAATTGTTGATGACTTCACTAGATTTTGTTAGATATTATTTTTATCACATAAAGATGAATCTCTTAAGTGCTTTAAAGTTCTTTCCAAAAAGTTAAAAATGAAAAAGGAATTTTTATTACTGAAATTAGGAGTGATCATGGTGAAGAATTTGAAAATGAAAAATTCAGAATATTTTGTGAAGGGAATGAAATTTTCCATAATTTCTCTGCTCCTAGAACTTCACAACAAAATAGAATTGTAGAAAAAAAAGGACGATTTAGGAAATGACAAGGATTATGCTATGTGAAATGAATCTTCCTAAGTATTTCTAGGCAGAAGTTGTGAATACAACTTATTATATTCAAAATAGAGTATTTATGTGACCTATTTTAAATAAAACTCCATATGAGTTATGGAAAGCAAGAAAGCTAAATATTTCTTATTTCCATCCTTTCGGTTGCAAATGCACTATACTGAATATAAAAAATGGATAAATTTGATTCTAAAATCAATTCAAGAATTTTTCTAGGATATTCGATGTCTTTTAAAGCTTATAGAGTTTATAATCTTGTTTTTAAATATGTTCAAGAATCTATGCATGTTAAGTTTGATGATGATTCTCATCCAGATAGAAGAAAAGATTTTGATGATGAAACTCTATCTGCTACCTTAGTTGAGAAACTAGTCATGTCACCACTAGTTGATCCACCTAATAAGGTAGAGGATATCCCTAAAAACTTTAGTCTTAGGAAAGACTAGAAGTATAAATCCTCTACCTAATTATAGGAGAAACTTCAAAAGGATTAAGAGTTAGGTCTAAATTGAGAAGAGAGGCAAATGTAGTTTTTGTTTCTGAATTAGAACCTAAGAAAATTGATGAAGCTCTTTAAGATGAAGCTTGGATTTTAGCCATGCAAGAGGAGTTAAATCAATTTATTAGGAACAAAGTTTGGTCTTTAGTTCTTAGGCCACCTAATAAGTCTGTCATAGGAACTAGATGGGTATTAAAAAATAAAATAGATGAATTAGGTAGAGTAAACCATAACAAAACTAGATTAGTAGCTCAAGGCTATAATCAACAAGAAGGAATAGACTATAATGAAACCTATGCTCCTGTTACTAGACTAGAAGCTACTAGGATTTTGCTTGCATATTCTGCTTGTCATGATATAAAACTGTTTCAAATAGATATGAAAAGCGCCTTTTTGAATGGTTTTATAGATGAAGACGTTTATGTAAAGCAACCTCCTGGTTTTGAAGATATTGATAAACCAGATCATGTCTATAGACTTTATAAGGCTTTGTATGGATTAAAATAAGCACCTCGTGCTTGGTATGATTGTCTAAGTTCATTTTTGATTGAAAATGATTTTATTAGAGGAAAAGTAGACAAGACTCTGTTTAGAAAATGTATCAAAAATCATTTCATTATAGTACAGATATATGTAGATGATATTATTTTTGGTGTAACTTCTAAAAAACTTTGTTCCAGTTTTGAAAATCTTATAAAAAGTGAATTTGAAATGAGTATGATGGGTGAATTGAAATTCTTTCTTGGTTTACAAATTAAGCAAACCGAAAAAAAGTTTTTTATTCATTAACAGAAATATATCAAAGAACTGTTAGTCAAATATAAAATGAAAAAGGATAAACCTATGTCAACTCCTATGCATCCTTCAATCATTTTATCTAAGGATGAAGCAGGTAAGAAGGTTGATCAAACTCTCTTTAGAGGAATTATTGGTTCTTTACTTTACCTAACTGCAAGAAGACCTGATATATTGTTTAATATTTTTGTGTGTGCAAGATTTCAAGCAGAACCTAGAGAATCTCATTGTATTATTATTAAAAGAATATTGAGATACTTGGAAGGTTCTACTGATCTTTGTTTAATGTATGAAAAAGGTAAAGATTTCAGGTTAATTGGCTACTGTGATGTTGATTATGCTGGAGATAGGATTGATAGAAAGAGTACAAGTGGAGGTTGTCACTTTCTTGGTCATAATCTTATTTCTTGGTCAAGTAAGAGGCAAAGCTTAATTGTTCTATCTACTGTAGAAGCTGAATACATGTCAGCTGCAAGTTGTTGTTCACAGACATTATGGATTAAGTATTAGTTGGAAGATTACTCCATACAAGAAGATCAAATTCCAATCTTCTGTGACAACATAAGTGCTATTAATCTATCAAAGAATCCAATACAACACTCGAGGGCAAAGCATATTGAAGTTAGACATCATTTTATACGAGACTATGTACAAAGAGGAATCACCAGTCTACAATTTGTTGAGACGAATCAACAATAGGTGGATATCTTCGCTAAACCTTTGTGTGAAGATAGATTCAAGGAAATCAGAAGAAACTTGAATATGGTAATGTCGAATGACCATTCGTTTGACACGTCATGACCCAGCCGTTTCATACAAGAAGAAGATAAAAAGTCGTAAGTTTTCAAGTAAATAGTAATGGTAAGTTGTGAACATTAACTTTTCAAGAGTAGGTATAAGAAGGAAATCTTCTCAAGATTCTAAAATACGTTCCACTTTAAAATTTTCTTGAAATACTTTGAAACCAACTTATTTAATGCTCTCAACCAAGATCACTCGATACTCTGTTCTAAGCTTCAAGTTCTTTTCGTTTCATATTCTTACTTTTAAAGACTAGCATCTCTACTTTGAGAGAAATACTTTTGTGTGTTTAGTTTTTATTTGTTAAAAATCACAAATGGAGCAATCACTTATCTATAGGCAACATGTTGATTTCAAATCATTAAAGGAAAATCAAATGGATATTGAGCTAGAGATTAAAGCAGTTGTTTGGAAAAATTTCTTCAAGGTTCGTGAAAAGGTCTATTTAAATGAGATATATGAGTTTTGAAAGAATGCAAAGGTGGTGGACAACACCTTAGTATCAATGGTAGATGGATTGTCGGTTATTGTGATGCAAGATACTATCAAAAGGGTCAGTGGGTGTTCTAGTATTGGAGTAAAACTATTTAACAATACAAAATGGATTACTCAAGGTCGTGTAGATAAAATGCACATCAATTGACAACTTTATGGAAGTAGTGATCCAGAAGTTAAGAAGGCGGCAACTCTTGTTCTAAAGGCTAGGGTTCTATGTTGGACCTTGGAAATTTTTTTCTTTTAAAAATAATTTTGGAGTTTTGATAGATTTAATTTTGGAGCTATAATTATGTCAAGGTTAGTGGGATTTGTTGAATGGGTAAGTGAAATTAAAGTGTTAATATAATAAGGATGTTCAAGGACATTTTTGAAAGATCACTTAAGCATAAAAGAGCATAAGCTTATAAGGAGGGGTAAGATGGACTTTTTGGGCTCATTAAGGGTAGAAATGGGAAAAGAATGTGTTGTTTTGCTTGTTAAGAGGAGAAAAACATGAATTGAAGAGGGAGAAGAGTGAGAAAATGAAATTGGGAGAGAGGAGAAAGGTTTGGGTGAGAGAAGGAAAGAAGAGAAATCAAACTTGCTAAGGTAGGTTAACCATCTTTCCTTCTTGCTTTATTAAAGGAATGGGTTGTGTTATGGAAAAAGGAGTTAGAAAGGAAAAGAGTTAGTGTAGGGAATGGAAAAGTTTGTGTGGGAAGAAGATGGATTAGGAGAACCCAATGGATTTTAGGGTTTTTAAACTAGGTCTTGGGTTTTCTAACCTAGATGGGTTATGGGTGGATTAGGAGAACCCAATGGATTTTAGGGTTTTTAAACTAGATCTTGGGTTTTCTAACCTAGATGGGTTATGGGTAGATTAGATTTAAGTTCAATTTGTGTTTGTTGAGATTTTGTGATTTTTTTGAAGTTTTTGAATTTTATTGGAATGTTATTTTAAATGGAACATTGGTTATTGTAGGGAACCAAGGAAATCCTACCCAAGAGTAAGGGGAAAGGCAAGCTTGACTTGGTTTTTGCAAGCTAATTAGGTGGGTAATGTATTGTAGTTATCGTGTAATTGGGCAAATTCTTGCCTATGTATGTGTATGCTATTTTTTTTGAAATTGATTTGCGAGAAATTGATATCATTGTGAATGTTCGGAAATGCATAGTGATTATGTTATTCCTTGAAAAAGGTTATAACATTTGAGTTAGCTAAAAAGAAGAAAAACATGAAAGTTTGAGAAGTTGATAAAATGATTGTGAGCATGATTATGTGCTTTTGTTTGGGCAAGAGAGGAACTCGCTTTGTTAGTCACGTGCACGTTGACCCATAGCCTTTTCCCGATTGCCCGCTTGAGGCCACGAGATCTTGAAAATTCAGATTTGTTTTTTTCACGGAGCAAACTTCGGTTTCTTTGTTTCGTTCCACGAAACTCTCTAGCCATTTTTTTGTGCATTTCATAATTAAATTGCTAAGTATGAATCATTTTTAGTGTTATATATTATGAATTTTGTATATATACACACACACACACACACACACACACACACACACACACACACACACACACACACACATATATATATATGTACATGTACATATGTTTGAATTTGATCAATTTCCAATGATTATAAATATATTAGTCACTGAGCTGTATAATTCACCCCACTATTCCCTCCTCAGGTGTAGAACAAGAAGGTTAGCAATCCTTGTAAGGCATCGGAAACTCCAAAATATTAGAAACTTTGGTAATTAAGTTAGTTCAATCACTTTTGGATAGCCTCCTAAGCACGCTAAAATGTTGAGCATCTTACATATGTTGTATTTGTGTTAAGATTTCATTTATAATGTTAATATGTAATTAAAGTTATGTATGAGCTTTCGGTTGATTTGGTAAAAGAGTTAGAACTGAAAAGTTCCATAGGTGTATGTGCATGTTTCTTTTGTAGTTATTCATTTCAAAATCCATGTTTGCTAGGAGTTGACTTCATGTGCCAACTTTGGGGGCAAATCTGGACTCAATTGAGGCAAAATTAGTTAAAGTTGTCTTCTGAAAAATTGTAGCTTATCCTTCTAGCTTTTCAACGAATAGTACGAAATTTTTGGACTTCTAAGCTAAAAGTTATGGCCCTTATAAAGGAAGATGTATCTTCTACGTTTTGCTTCTTTTTGTGTCTTGCTTACGTGTCTTCTTCTATATTTTGTTTACATGTCTTCTTTTGTGTCTTGCTTACGTGTCGTCTATGTTTTGCTGACGTGTCTTTTGTGTTTTACTTACGTGTTTTTTTCTGTGTTTTGCTTACGTGTCATCTATATTTTTCTTGTGTGTCTTCTTCTGTGTTTTGCTTACGTGTCATCTACATTTTGTTGACGTGTCTTCAGTGTTTTGTTTACATGTCTTATTCTGTATTTTGCTTACGTGTCATCTATGTTTTGTTGATATGCCTTCTGTCTTTTGCTTACGTGTCATCTATGTTTTACTGACGTGTCATCTGTCTTTTGCTATCTTCTATCTTTTGCTTCATTTTGACCCCTTATATGATAAAATCTATCTTCAAGACCTTCATAAAAGTTGTAGATATTGAAGTCTTCTTTCAAACCATATAAAGAACACCTTAATCCTATATTTGTAGGGAAAGTTATGATAATTTTTCCGATGCATCTATCTTTTTCATTAGTCTGCTTTTTCCTTTGACTTCGTCTGTACCTATCTTCTATTCCATTTTTGACCCTTCAAACGATAGAATTTCTCTTCAAGGTCTTCATAAAAGTTGTATATCTTGAAGTCCTATTTCTAATCATATGAAGAACATCCTGATTTGATATCTGTAAGAAAATTTATAACAATTTTCCCCATTCGTCTGTCTTTTTTCATTAGTCTACTTTTTCCTTTGGCTTCATCTATACCTATCTTCTATTCCATTTTTGACCCTTTAAATGATAGAATTTCTCTTCAAGGTCTTCATGAAAGTTGTAGATATTGAAGTCCTCTTTCAAATCATATAAATAACACCATGATCCAATATCTTTAGGGAAAGTTATAACAATTTTCCCCATTCATCTGTCTTTTTTCATTAGTCTATTTTTTCCTTTGACTTCATCTATACCTATCCTCTATTCCATTTTAACCCTTTAAACGATAGAATTTCTCTTTAATATCTCATAAAATTTGTATATCTTGAAGTTATTTTTCAAACCATATAAATAACACATTAATCCGATTTCTCTAGAGGAAGTTTCGCTAAATGTCTCAAAATTGGTATAGTATAGTTGAGGGCAAGTATTGCTTCTGTGTTTGATTCCGAATGCTAGGCTCCGAAAGCGGAGCCTAGCATTCTATATTCACTGCTTCTTCACTATATTATACCAAGATTAGGCTCGAAGTACGTTGTGATAATGAATGATGAACATTGTCCGTATCTCCTATTCAATCAACCCATTAATCTTCTGTACTTGATTTTGAAGTACATGATGAAGTCAAAGGGAGATTCTAGCTCTTTATCGTATGAAATGCTATTGACAAGAATTTTTAGAGAATCAGGAATCTTTCTCGATAGAGATAACATGGTAAAGATGGATGTGAAGAGCATTATTAATGCCACAACTATTCACAGAATGGGGATAAAGTTTGATGATGAGGTGGATAAAGGTTTTACACCCAAAGCAAGGTCTGAGGGGGAGCTAGTAGTAAGACGGAGCAAAAGTGAGCGTGGTACATCTGTAAAAAAAAACAAAACCTCGATCAATAGGAAGAACATCCGTAGAAGAAAAGATTGAGAAATCGTCTAATGAACCAATACAATCTAAGACGATTCTACAAAAAGGGGAAAGTTGGATTCAACAATCATCACAACAAGTGTCATTGAAGAGAAAGGCGGAGACACTTCAATTAGAAAAATCCAAACAATCAAGAAGGTCACCAAGACTATTGAACTTACTACAACAAGAATAGAAGAAGAGGAAATCTTTTATTCTTGATGGAGATTCTGAAAAGCAGGAGAAAAGAAAACAGTCTACCAGATCAATTGTCTCTATTTTGCAAAGCCAATTAGCAAAATTATTTGAAGAGATAGAAATTAAAAGGAAGTTGGTATTTGAAAGGAAGAAGCCCCAACAACAATTTTCATCTAAACTAGAAGAAGAACAAAGGAAGGTGAAGCCTAGTTAGAAAAAGGTTTCTTCATCTGATGCTCAACAAAAGGCAAAGACAATTGAACACCAATTGGAACCTTACAATCCTTCTTAACTAATCAACAAAAAGGATTTGAGAATGAAGATTATAGAAGAATCGATACCTGTTCGAAGCAGAAGCTCAATTATTATCAAAGAACCTTTGAAAAAGCCAGTTAAGGTACTAGTCGAATCGATACTGATTAATGATCTAACGATACATATTATAAGTCATGAAGAACGAAGATTGTAGGGTATTTTGCGAGATGAGAAGGCAGAACCATATCCATTGAAGATTTGGAAGCAAAATTAAGTAAGTAGTTTGTTAAATATTATGGATTTGGGTAATTGAAGCATTTGTGATGATTGTTAGAGGTTAAATGGCATATGATGGTGTTTAATGTATGATGAACATGAGTGATGTAATGCATAGGTAAATGCCTTGTGTTTATAATTGTGAATGATCTTTAATGGAATAATAATTGATTTGTGAATGTTATTGAGTTGAAATGAAGTTGAGAATGAGGAGTAAATGAAGTAGAAAAGGTGATATTAGTATAAGATGTGATTGGAAAAAAATTTGAAATGAAGTTGTTGAAAATCTAGGTTTTGCATCTGTGTATTTTCGCCATGGCAAACTTTTGGAAATTCTCCATGGTGAACTTGAAGGCTTTAATGAGGATTTCATTCGGGTGAAGTTCGCCGCGACGAACTTATGATTTCTCTGCTGGAATTACTCTTTGGAGGAGTTCGTCGCGTAGAACTTTTCCTGCACTGAATATGGTTTAATATTTTGGGCATATATTTTTCTGTGTTTATCTAAATGGACTGATTCTTAATTTGGCGTAAACTAGAGACATAGGGATACAAAGTATCAGAAGACATAAAATTTTGAATTGGACTTTAGGAGTTTCAATTTCTGGGTGAAAGATGAGTATAGGGTACTTTCTTTGAATAAAAATAGTCCGAAAATATTTTGAGTATAACATTCACATTACTGAACCAAATTGAGTGATTTTGGTGTCAATGAAAAGATAAGACATAGAGGAACACATTTATAGAAGAGAGTATGACCAAATTTGATCAGCTTCACTTTCTAATTGAATGTGAATAGTAGACTAAAAGTGTGTCAGGGAAAAATTTGAAGGGATTCAACAAGAAATGAAATGCGATTTTAATGGTTTTAGTGAGGCATACACCTAAGTATAAATATTAATCAGATGAGTTTTGATATAAGACTGATAATGTGATGAGAATAAGGGAAAGATACCCAGGATTGTCATGAGCATGCATGGTACATATTTTTATATACACACTTGTGCATAAGGGAATGCTTATAATTTTGCAATTATTAATATAGGTGCATTGTGTGTATTGCATAATTTTGATGTGCAGGATGAACGTTTTCATTCAAATGTTTCCAGATCTTGAAACTAGCGCTAATCTAGAGCGTACTATGAGTAGACCGAGATGGTCTCACTTTATTGTTTGCTATTTGAATTTTGTATTAATTGACTACTGATTCATTATGTGAATGTGACTGATTGTGATGGTTTCCAGAAAGAAGGTCCAATGAATGTGATGTATAAATGAAATATTGAAGCGTTACTTATATGTGAATGAGATGAAATAAGTGTACATAATACAATTGTTAAATGCCAGACCACGGTCTAATGACAAGTGTGTTTTTGAGTTTGCATTTGCATATGAATGAAAGTGTGATTCTCAAATTTAATGTTGAATGCCAAACTAAGGTCTGATGATATGTGACCGTGAGTGAATAGGAATATGTAAATGTAAGTGATGCATTCCATTTCATGAATAAATAAACTATAATGGCAGTTGTGACTAGAGTAGCCACCGATTAGAGCTTAAAGCTCAACGTCTGAAAAAGAGCCTCGAGCTCAAAAGTGATTCGGAGCCTCAGACTCAATGTTTAATGAGCCCTATATAGGATAGTTTAGGTACTCGGTCAAAACAAAGTAATAAATGGAAAGTGGGTCTCATGTGCATTGCATATGCATAATGTGAATGATCAAATTGCATTAAATGTGAAAAATAAAATGACGTGAATGTGGATTATGTGTTATATGACTAGGTGAGCCATCGATGATGGTCACTTATTGAGTTTGAAAAACTCACCCAAAATTTGCAAATATTTTTCAAGATCAGAAGAATACCCCATTAGGCAAACGGGAGTATACCTATAGCATACAAGTACAGGATAGGAGTCGGGATCAGTTCGTATCTGCATTCTTCTTTCTTATGTTTATATCATATTGTGTTTTCAGTAATGATTGTATCATGAGTATGTAAATAATTATGTTCTGTATCAACTTTCCAAATTGGAAATGTTAGTAAATGATTTTGAAGTGTAATGAATTTATGACTATAAGTCTTCTGTTTTCGTAATGGGCTCAAATGGCATTGAAATTCTAATGATTGTATGGCTGTGATTAAATAAGTTTATGATTAAAATGGGTCGTTTTCATTTCTGATTTTTTCATATGCGTGTGTAACTTTTGAAAATTTTGTACTGAGTTTCAAGTGTTTGACTGATTGAGTGTACTAACACATTACCCTTACGGGGCACTGTAACACCCCACTCCCACAATGACCCGAACCTGACATCGATGGTGATATCCAAGTCTGTGCCCCGCGAGGGTAGTGTGCTAAAGCACTCAATCTTTCAAAAACCCACAATTTTTTTTGAAAATCGATAACACAAAATGTAGAAATCAAAACTCAAATTGGGCCCACATTCATTCATAAACATTTGCACTTAACACAATTTTCAATAGCCATTCGGGCCCTTTCACATTTATAAAACACTTGTGTCATTTTAAAATACAATTTTATACAAAAAGATGCGGAACATACAATTCAACACAAAATGTGAAAAACACAAATGTAGACGCGAATTGATCCCTGTAAGTGATAAGTCGACTTGTACCATGTGTAAGTCGACTTACACATGTTCGGTACCGATAAGTCGACTTGTTCATTGGATAAGTCGACTTATTCAAGGACGGTACTGTTTATTTGTGCCCTAAAGGCAATCCCCTTTAGCGCGTTTTATTCAAAGTCGTGTGCAGACTGAATGAATAAATAAAGAAAAGGCATAATTCAATAATTTGATGTTCATGAACATTGTTTATGAATTGATTGGATCTTTAATCAGATTAATGAAGTCTATGATATATGACATAGCATGAAGGAAATTATGATGTGATCATACTTCTGAGGTTCCTATCATGTGCAATTATGTCAGTATCTAAATTCTCCCTAGTCATAGGATTAATGAGACTGGACATCATTAATCCGGATAGACTATCACATGTCATATTCCTTGATTGGATCAGCGGTGGATCTCGAAGCGTAAATATGAGATATTTAGAATTGACATGTGGATGCTTACTAGCGGTAGTAAGTTCATTGGATGACCCGCCATGAGATCCTCACATGGATATCTTATCTAAGTGTCGTTGATAATCTCATCATAGCAATGGTGCAAGTATCCTTAGACTTGAGGTACTCAAGGATATCTTGAATCTTGATCACGTGCTTTGACTCCATTCCTTGTTGCCTTCCGAGGTAACTCATAGGATGGTGCTTGGGTGCAACTGAGGTATTGAAGATAATTGAGTAGCCAATAAAGGATTCACCACTTACGGATTAACGAAGAGATACCCATAGCCTCTTGTCGGGATCATTACTAAGGTCAAAAGCATGTATGTCATGAAGAGTGTCTTCATTGACATATCGATAATGAGTCGGGGCGAGAAGCGATATCACTGGGCTAGACTCGGTCTAGTGAGAGTTGACACTTTGACCATACTCATAACCAAGTGGGGTATAGGATGGTGAAAGGACGAATTGCCGCAGTAATTGTCATGGAAGGGTTTGTGATCGGTTCGTGATGAATACATCAAACCGATTACTTTCCGGTCAATTGGGGGCCATGATGTGTTGCTAGATACCGCTCATGACTTGCTCAGATTAATTGTTAATCTAAGTGGCCAACATAACCGGGAGCCTAAAGGGTCACACGCATAAGAGTGATTCAGAGAATCTGTAAAATAGTAATTGGACAGAGTTCCAATTATGGAGAGCATTAGGATTAAATGGAATGGTATGGTCGACGGTGGCTAATGGAGAGGAAGTTTTTGGAAGCTTAAGGGTTAAGCTTTCCTTTGAAAATGGGTTTTCATGCTTTCCTCCTTCAAGCATCATCATTTCTCTTCTTCCTCCAAGCACAAGGTTTCAACGTTCTCCTTCAGCTCTCCAGGACAGAGGTAGGGTCTAGCAGCCTTTAATCTGTTCTAGTTATTCCCGGGTCAAAGGGTTTGATCCGGTTAGATTTTCTGATCTCTGCGTGGATCACCTTTAGAGATAGTCTCTTTTGGCTATTTAGGTTGATGTCTTCATACGGATACCAAGATCCTGGGTTTCGGGAAAGTCCCGGGAACAAAAATTTTTGTTTTCCGCTGCCGGTACATGTGATGTACCTCCTGGGATTTTCCTACAATCCCGACCTCTATCCTTTACTTGAATGCTGTAAGTATACTCCCGTTGGCCTAACGGGGTATTCTTCTTACCCTGAAAAATAGTTGCAAATTTTGGGTGAGTTTTGCGAACTCAATAAGAGACCATCATTGATGGTTTACTCAATTCATGCATCACGTCATTACACATAACATATTAATCACAACATCGCATAATCATAATATATCACCTCTCACCTTTAGAACAATCATATCGATCATATCATTCATACGAAATGCACATATTAATTTGAATTGCAATGCAGATGAGACTCACTTTCATTTATTATTGTCGTTATGACCGAGTGCCTTTCCATTCGCTCATATCACTTAGTGGATATCGAGCAGTAGCATAATTTGTCCCATATCCCTTAGTGGATACCGGGTACATTCACAATCGAGCCCGTGGCTCTAATCACATTCTGAGCTTTAAGCTCTTTATCTTGGTGACTCCGGTCGTAACTTCCTTTATCTTGCATTCATTTATGTAATGGAATGCATGTAGTTACCCGGACTTTGCGTACCGAGTGGGTTTCCCGCGCACATCAAGAGGCCAGCGACTGCTACCGGGGTGCATTTCCCCTCGGTATTGTCCTCTTTGGTACTTGGATGAGTCACCACTCGAACCCAAGACCTCAAGATTTTGTTGCACTTAAGTGATTGGATATGAATTAAAAATGAGAAATAGTATATGATTGGATATGACAGACAAAGATTTAACACAATTGTATTGGTGGATGTATTATTGAATATGACACCAAGATTGTATTGTGTGACATATCCTCGAATATGATATAAATGTGAATGTATTGTCATAAATCATTTGAGGAAAATAGGGATATGAGTAGAAATGAGGAGATTAAAGTATATAAACAGATGGTAATGAAAACATAAATTTTTTATGATTGTAAAAAGATGGATTTGGAACCGAAATGGTTATGTGCTCATCGTGACAAGAGTTTATAATTCAGTATAAGAAGGTATTAGGGGAATTAAGACCAAAATTTCATAATGGTTATGCATTAGTAATACTGAATTGATTGAGGATACATATATGCGAAAAGAAATAGACAAAAAATGACTGTATAAGAGATGAATGATGTGTAATAAGGAGAAAATTAGAAATGCATATAAGATAGGATTTTATGCAAGAATGAGAAAGAGGTAAGCAAAAGTCCCTAAAGTTAAGTTAGTTTGTTATCATGAGTACATATATGATAATGAGATGATCATGACGAGTGAGAATAGTGGGCAAATATGTATTATATGTGCGGGATAATACCGGAAGCATTCTAAGACTTATTGAGTATTGCTAGTCATAGTTCCCATAGTTCAAAGTCTAAGATGAATTAGAGTAATACATGAAAGTGCAAATAGTGATCAATAGAGGATAGATTGAGGTTATTAGTGATGTTACTATGGGTCATGAATTTTGTGAAAAAGAAGAAGGGCATAATCGTGGCACATATCCCACGATTGAGGATAGATACAAAAGAAAAATTGTTGTCGTGAATCAAATGAGATTAAGGTATCCTGAATATAAGTTATTAATTGGTGAATTGTCTTAAAGGAAATCTCTGGAAAAAGATGAGGATCTTGATGATATATACCAAGGTATTAGACTAATTGAATTTCTTGATGCTTTACTGGGCCTTATCAAAAAGGATATTGTTACCATATAAGTTATGGCAGAAATTAACCTCCTAGAGATTACTAAGAATGTCTGATCAGCAATGGTGATGACAGTGGATTGATAAAGGTTACATGAACGATATAGATGCTAGTAACAAGAAGTCTTTTTTTTTGAAGAAGAATTTCACCAAATTAGGTTAAGAAGATCATATAGTTTATTTTTAAGAATGATCAATGAGGAAACAAATCAGAAATGAATCTATAATGATTCAAAAGTGAATATTGGAGTCCTAATCCTAACAGAGACTCAAGGATACGAAGTAGAATATGCTACTGAGAGTGTATGCTACTGAGAGTGTATGCAACTAGGTGAATGGATTCTTGAAATTGAGGTGACATTAAGTATAAGAGATACAAATCATATATGATGAATGTGTTACCAACACAGGAAGTTACTTTTGCAATTGAATTGAAATGTGTGGAGAAACTAGAACGAATGAGCAGGCGTTAGAATAAATTCATATGAAAATCAGAAAAAATAGAATGAATTGAGATAATCATTCGAGAAAAGGATTCAATTGGGAAGCCTAATATAACATGAGATAATACTACTTCATTAAGGAAATAGCTTCTTAATGAATTACGAGAACAACTATGGGCACAAAGAGTTTTGGGTTGTATCTGTTGGAGTTAACAATGCCCCTGACAGTATTATGGTCAAATATATCGAGTGTATTCAAAAAGCAAAGAGCATATTTGTGAAACTTGAGGATAAATCTTACATATCATGAAGGTAAAAACAATTATATGCTGAGTTCAATAAGAGTGAACCTTAGCTTGATCAAATAAAATGTTAGATCTTAGAGCATCTGAACATGGCGTATTAAGAGACTAAAAATGATATCTCTGTTTTCTTGTATTATCTAAGGAAATAGAGACAATAAAAAACTAAGAGACTACAAAGAATACATGAGAGATTTGAAGTTCTTTAGAACTAGTTGTACGTTAGATACTACCAGAGACTATAAAGGGGTTTTTTATTGATCTTATCCCATGATTAAAATGTTTGAGGAAAAATGTGAAAATCATATCAATGATGAACGTAAAGAGAATTTTGAGGGATTATAACACCAATGATAATAATATCATTTGTAATTTGAGATTATGTAGTATAAAATGATGTTTCTCATCAGAGAATAGGATGAAATCTAATGCAGCATAATAAAGTGATTTCATATGCATTGAGACAATAAAAGTCTTATGAGCTGCTTATTTGATACAAGATTTATAACTTACTGTTATGCTGACTATTTTGAAGGTCTGGAGACATTATATGTCGGTGAAGCTGTTGGGACCCGATCCGGAGACCGACGCCCCAACCGAAAAACGGGGGACGGAACGAATCACAAAGAGACGGAACGAATAAACAATTGATCACAAAGCGAAACAAATCATTAACGAATCGAAAGCCAACTTGGAAACGAAGCATACAAACAAAGTCAAGTCGAATTGGCTCGGAGACAAACCAAACAAATGATCACGAATCACAAATCGAATTGAAACATTCGAACTGAAACACAAGTACCGACATCCTCAAACAAAATCTTAGAAATCACTGTCGCGTTGAAAACCTTAAGACATTCTAAATCCGGTATAAATTTTTTTCTTTTCTTTCTTTCTTATTCCTTCCCTTTTCATTTCTTTCATAACCAAACTCAATCCAAAATACATTCACATACAATCGCACTATCCATGTTCAATACCATAACTCAATAGCCTTATCCAAATCTCAAACCACAATACCTTATCATACTCATAATCATATACACATCCCATACATAACTTAAAGCAATGCATAATTCCAGAAATCCCTACACCTTATACTCACTATATACACAATTTCATAAATCACAGCTTTATACAAATCATAGTGGCATTTTCAAGCCTTATACATTACCCATAACCCTAAACCAAAGTACACAATACACAACAATTCTAGACTTCTCAGCAACCATTTAACTTACCAATAATACATTATAAACACATGCAAATAGAAATCTTCATTTTCTTTCACCCGATCTTCTTCTCATCACCTGTGGATGGGAATGAAGAGGGGTGAGCTTTACAGCTCGTGGGTAACAGTTTATAACAAAAATATAAGCAAAACCCTTGAAATTCTTTTTCTTTTCTGGTTTTAGAAAACATTGCTTTGAAATCCGTAAAGCACATTTTCCAAAAGTTCTTTCCTTGCTGTATTAAAAATCGCAATTTACAAAAAATATGATTTTTAAGCTTTCAGCCATAAACCCATAAGTTTATAAAACATGAATGCATCAACTTGATGATTCATAGATGCAATGGCAATCACATAAGCAATGCACAACAACACATAGCTCGAGAGTTCCGTAAACACAACGGATAAATCGAAGTTTATACCGTAAACTATCCGAGTCCGATTTCTCAGGATCTCGTGGCCTCAAGCGGGCAGCCGGGAGAAGGCTATAATTTTCCATACGTCGACGTGCACATGACTATCCATCCGTAACTCTCTCGCCCACACAAAAGCATATAAACAATGCTCAAGATCATTTATCAAAATGATATGCTTCCATTTTCTTTTCTTCTTTCCATTCAAATCACAATGCAATGACACACTCCAATGGCATAACATTATCACATTAATAAACATATTCACTCTCAATTCAACAATGTAATCACGTATGGATCAACATCAGAACAATGAATGCAAGTGATTTCTTTAAGACATAAATCAACGTATGCAGGTTCATAAAGCACATTATTCAATTTTATTTTATTTTATTATTATTATTATTTTATAAATCTTGTATTTTCTTAAAAACATTCCGAAAACATTTTCATAACTTATCAAATTAGTCGAAAATAATGAATTTAACAATTTACGAAATTTCTTAAATCCAAATCACGGAAATAAATTTCAAAATCTTTCTTCATTTCTCAATTCATTTTAAAACTCGTAATCCTTTTACAAAAATATTCGGGAACAATAAAATTCAATACTTTCTCAATTTTTCAATCAATCTCCCAAATCATTTGAAGATAAGAAATTGGGCCTTTGTGTCATTTTTCGAAACTTCATAAATTTTCTTAATTTATCAAACATTTAAAACTTGTATAAATTCTTAAAACAGTTTCTAAAACCATTTCAAACACCTTTCGAAAATCGTACTTTTCAACATTTAAATAAACCTTATTTTTTAAACAATTTCAAATGCATTTTGGAAATCACACTTTGTCAAACATTTTTATAAACAAGTTTGGAAATCATAATTTTTCAAATACTTTTGATAAACATTAGACATTCGGAAATCGAAATCTTCCAACCACTTTTATAAACAACATTTTCTAACTAATTTCGAAAGTACTCGGAAATCATAAATTTTCAAACATTTGCATAAACCATTTTTTAGACAATTTCAAAGCATTTTTAGGAATCAAAACTTTCAAATGTTTTCATAAACAATATTTTCTATACACTTCCGAATTTATGCGGAAATCACAAGTTTTCAAACTTTTACATAAAACCATATTTTATAAAAGCTCTTAAAACTAGTTGGAAATCATAATTTTTTTCAAACCTTTATCATATTCAAGCTCAATATCATTTATTGAATGCTCTTTCTTTCGAATATACGAAATGCCATGGAATCTTTCGAGGCATAACACAAATGTATTTTGCAATTCATCAAAAGCTCATGTATGGAATCAATGATGATTTTTCAAATCATTCACACAATGATGCAACACTTATGATGCAATTGAAATCAGAAAATCCCTTTATTTAAAGAAATAAGTAGTGGCTTATAAATTCTATTATAAACAGGTACCCACCTCAGTTCGATGCTAGAAAGTTGTTCCTAGCCCCAATTTGTCCATTGGTTCCTTCTTTCTTCCAATTTGACTTCACCTAAAGCAATTTCACCCAAATTCAACATCATAAATAACTTAATCCTCAAATTGAACTTAGAAAACATAAATCCCTCATATATTCAAGCTTTCTAAATTACAAATTTCCAAAAGCCCCAAATTCCAAATTTGGGCATAAACCCTAATTCTCAAAATCCCAAATTAAACCCATCATACTTAGCAATCATCAAAATTTTCTTCATACTCCACAAACCCATACCATTTTTCATATTTCTAAACCATAAATCGAAGAAAAGCTCAAAGCTCAACTTTTCTCTTACCTTAAACTTTTCACCATTTTCGGATTTAGTAGGCTTGGAAGGAAGCTCTCTTCTCCTCCCATCTTTTTCCTTCATGAATCAACGAAAAACTGAGCTTGAACCCCCAAAAATCCGAAACCCTAAGCTCTCCCTTCTTTCTTCTCCGAAGTTTGCTCTCCCTTCTCTCTTCTCTCTTATTTTCTTAAGTCTTTCATTTCTGTGCTTCCTTTTGCCTTATACGACAGCCACTGTCTTTTATATTGCCATGTCAGTTAATGAATGGGGAATGACCCATAAGCCCCTCCATTTAAGCCTATAAACTTAATCCTTTGAGTAACCTTCCAAGATTGCCCCTTCATTGGTCTTTAAAACTGACATCTTGTCTGATTATTTTGATCAGGTAAATGAAGTCATTTGATAAAACTTTCTTCTAAAGAAATGTTGCTCTATGTATTACAAATCCATCGCTTCAAGAATCGGATCAATCGGAGCTCTATAGCTCAAGATATCTCCAAAATACTGAAGTTTGTTCTTCATACCTGAGGCTGAACACTACCCCTAACTTCCGACCCATATTTGGAAGTCTTAGAGGCTACATTATAGCTCGGCTCCTTCATAACATTTGTAGCCCCATGTCTCTATTTTCATTACCAACAAGAACCAACTCAATCGGAGCTCTATCGGTCGAGATATCTCCAAAATACTGAACACTACTCAGCCATTACAACACCGGGACTGAACACTACACTGCACTTCCGACCTATATTTGGAAGTCTTAGAGGCGACATTATCGATTGGCTCCTTCAGATGAATTGTAGATATATGTCGCTAGTTTAATTTCCAAAAAGAATCAACTCAATCCGAGCTCTAGCGACCTATAACACTGAACACTGTTCAGCCATTACAACACCGAGACTGAACACTACACTGAACTTCCGACCGATATTTGGAAGTCCTAGAGGCAACATTATCGATCGGCTCCTTCAGATGAATTGTAGATATATGTCTATAGTTTAATTTACAAAAAGAATCAACTCAATCAGAGCTCTAGCGAGCTCTAGCGACCTATAACACTGAACACTGTTCAGCCATTATAACACCGAGACTGAACACTATACCTAACTTCCGACCTATATTTGGAAGTCTTAGAGGCTACATTGTCGATCGGCTCCTTCATAACATTTGTACCCTCATATCTCTAGTTTAATTTCCAATAAGAATCATATTGATCGGATGTCGGACGAAGAAGTTATACTCAAAAGAGTGTAGGGAGGTCAGAGCTCGGCCAGAAAAATCAAAGCTCGGCCAGAACGAAGATCGGTCGGCCAATAGAGGTCGATCGGCCAACGGAGGTCGGCTCGGCCAATAGAGGTCGGTCGGCCAACAGAGGTCGGCTCGGCCAATAGAGGTCGGTCGGCCAACAGAGGTCGGCTCGGCCAACAGAGGTCGGTCGGCCAACAGAGGTCGGTCGGCACCCAATCCGACCTTCAAACTTCAAACCCTCATAACTTTTGACTCCGAGCTCCAAATCAGGCGCGGTTTGTTTCGTTGGAAAGCTAAGAGACAGCTCTACCATTTTCAAAAAGGACTCAAAGGCAAGCTCGGACACTAAAGGGATCAAAAGTTTACACAAAGATGACTGATCGATAATTTCTCAACAGTACCAAAACTTGCAAACATCATAATTTTTGATCCAGAACTCCAAATTTGACAAACTCAGTGTCTATAGAAAGGTAAAATAACCCTCTACAACTTCCATTAAGGCCTTAAAAATCAGATCCACCTCTAAATGGGTCAAAAACTCCACACAAAGCTGACTGGTCGATCAGCTTCACATTAAACAGTCTCAAAACTTCTAAAAATCATAACTTTCTACTCCCTTGTCCAATATTTTCGTGCCTTATATCAATGGAAAAATAAAAACATAATCTACCACTTTCATTAAGACCACTTTGGCTAAATCAATCTAAAGCAATACAGATTTTCCATTGAAGTCTCTAAACACCATTCCAACACATCAACTTCACATCTCAACACATCAACTTCACATATTCACCCACTACCACAAATTCTTCAACTAATTCATCTCAAACACAATTCAAATCTCCAATAAACTATTCCAAAGTCATTTCGCCACATCAAAATCAACACCAAAGGATATACGCATACACATTTCTCTTTCACAAAAATCATACGCAATCTTACTCTTAATAACATTTTCCAAACCAAGGCAAAATACACTTAACTTTCAAATATCATAACTTTCAATCCCGATATCGAAAAATAGCATACTTTATGGCTACGAAAAGCTCTCAACATAATCTACAAATTTCATGTAGATTATTTCCTCAAAATCTGCCTAAATCAAAAGTCAACTCTTTACTCCAAAAAGTCAAACTTTGTAATTTTCTTCAACATATAACACTTTCACTAATCATTTCTTGCTTTTCAACTCCATTTCAATCAACCCATTCACTTTAATTTTCATAACTCATACAAATCTACTCAAATTTCAAAGTCATCAAAACCAATCACTTCATTTGTCATCAATCTCCTTTAAATACAATAACATCCACAACACAATACTTATACAAACACACTCATTGAATTCCATTTTAATAATTCTAATTTCTATCAAAAGATCGGGGTCCAACAGAAGCATTTTGGATCTACGTATAAATATACAGATCATTAAAGTTTTAGGTAAGTATAGAGTTTGAAAGAACCGAATAGAAGGTTAAGACATGAATAGAGTTACTGAAAGATTTTGATTAAGAAAATGAGTATTTCACCGTAAAGCTAGTGTTGTAAATTGATGTATTGAACAGAAAATTCAATAATGGTATAACACAAATTCAGGTATTAAGGTTACAAAACCAAGTGCAATGAAAAGCATACAATGTTGAGATGAATGTTGGGCAAATCAAAGTACTCTTAGCTATTGAATTTAAGATTAATTTCACGTCAAAAGGTTGGTAAAGCCCAAATAGAGGATTCAAAAATTGTGGATATTATTGAGGAGTCAAAAAATGAATCCAAATTTGAGTTTGATTTGGAAAATGATATTTGGTGACTGAATCAAAAGGGATGTGTACCCGATAAAGATAATTGAATAAAGAGATTACAAGAGAAAGCTCAAGTAATAACCCAAGCTAGACATCCTAGTAGGAATACGCCAAAATAGTATTTAACTGTTTAAATTGTCAATAGTCTTAACTATTGGGGATATGTTTAAACACTTAGATTTTGGAGTTCATAGGATTATAAGATTAATGTACGATTTTAATTGAATTTAAACATATCAATCACTATCATAGTGATATCATTAGGATATTGTATGAGGCATTATATGACAAAAAAGGGATGTTCGCCTTTACGTTGAAATGAAGAGGACCCAAAAATGATTAAAGTCCATAATTGATTCGAGATACTGTTAGTGTGTGAAATGAATCTGTAATAGAAATTAAGTGACTTATGAAAGATGAATGAATTGATGTATCAACATTGAGGTTATGGAATATCGTGAGATAGACATAAAAATGGAGTGTATTAACATCGAAATGATGTGGAAATTAAAGGAAAGATGAATTGTTTCTAAGAGTATCACCTTGGTAAGGTGTGCTAAGCCCGATATGAATTGATCTGCAAGAAATTAGTATGAGTTAGTGTTACTGATAAAAAGATGTCTTAGATTCATAACAGGTGATATGTGAATATGTTAAGAAATAATGATATGATCTGAAAAAGATGTATTGTCAACTTGCAAAGATGTGCTTAGATAGAGATAAAGGTGTGATCGGGTTAGGAAAAAGGCGGGGAACTAAGCCCAACATAAATTGGTCTATATGAAACTATTGTGAGAATAGGACCATGGAACTGAAACTGAAAATGAAAATTTTGAATAATATGAGATATTAAGGAACTAGTTAAGATAGTGAGTGACAAAACAAGTGATTGAAAGACCTAGTGAGTCTATCGACTTTGGTCAATTGGGTGAAAGTATTCGAGTAATGAGGTTATATGAGAAACGGATGAGCATATGAGGAAAGATTACCCCTGCCTTATTGACCTATCAAATATTAATTTCGAGGAGGAATTTTCTTTTAAGGAGGGGAGAGTTGTAACATCCTGTCATGAGCATTCATGGTACATATTTTATATACAAACTTGTGCATAATGGAATGCGTATAATTGTGAAATTGTTAATGTGTGTGCATTATATGTATTGCATAATTTTGATGTGCAGGATGAACTTCTGCATTCAAATGTTTCCAGATCTTAAAGCTAGTACTAATCTGGAGCATATTGTAAGTAGATCGAGATGGTCTCACTTTATTGTTTGTTATTTAAATTTTGTATTAATTGACTACTGATTAATTTTGTATTAAATTTTGCAAAACTCACCCAAAATTTGCAAATATTTTTCAGGATCAGAAGAAAACCTCATTAGGCAAATGGGAGTATACCTACAACATATAAGTACAAGATAGGGGTCGGGATCAGTTCATGTTTGCATTCTTCTTTCTCGTGTTTATATCAGATTGTGTTTTCAGTAATGATTATATCATGAGTATGTAAATAATTATGTTCTGTATCAACTTTCCAAATTGGAAATGTTAGTAAATGATTTTGAAGTGTAATGAATTTATGATTACAAGTCTTCTGTTTTTGTATTGGGCTAAATGACATTGAAATTCTAATGATTTTATGGCTATGATTGAATAAGTTTATGATTAAAATGGGCCGTTTTGATTATTAATTTTTGCATACGCGGTGTAACTTTTGAAAATTTTGTACTGAGTTTCAAGTGTTTGACTGATTGAGTGTGCTAGCACGTCACTCTCACAGAGCACGAACTCGAATATCATGTAGGATGTTAGGTACGTGTCTTGCAGGAGTGGAGTGATACAACTTATGGGAATGAAAAAGAAAGGAAGAAAATAGGAGAGAAATTGGGAGAAAAATAAAGGAAGAAAAGAAGAGAGAAAGAGGGAGAATTCGACCAAGGAGAAAAGGAAGAAGATAGGTGCCATTTTTGGTAGATTTGGAGTAGAAATTTAAGAAATCTTGACCTAGGATTGGTATTCACCAATTTCCTAAGAGAATAAGAAAAAAGTGGTAATTTTTCTTAATTTAAGTTGTTTATTTTGTGTATTTCATATAGAATGGAGTTATTTAAGATCAAAGGTTGTTTTTGACTTATTATGGAGTAGATAGTAAACTTGAAAGCATGTAAAGATTGAAAAAAAAAAGTGAATCGAGATATCAAGATTAGGATTATGATGTTCATGATATGGATTTGATGTCAATGGAGTAAATAAATGAAAAAGGATTGAATTAGAATTGGTTTGAGTTCATTTATATGTAATGAAGAGGAGATGTGTTACGAAAAATGGAGGGATAATGAAAGAGTGGTGTACTCAACCAAGATAGGAAATATTAGAGAAAAATTGAAATTTTGGTTTAATGAGTTTAATGATGATTGGTATGGACTTTAGGTGAAATTTGTTGAAAAGTTTGAAAGAAAGTGGAATAGTACTCGTTAAAGTTCAATAACAATTAAGGTGTAAATAACGTGAAATCTTAAGGTTGTTTTCAAGAAAAATCAAATGGAAAAAGTTAACGTGACCTATTCGACCATATTATGAGTTAAACAGATGGATGATGTTTTAAAGAAAATACGTTTTAAATAAGATTTGAAGTTAGATTCTAAAATGGATACCAATGGAATAATTTATGGTAGTTAAAACTGAATTGATAGTTGTAATGCTTTATTTCCTATTGTGGAAATAAATGATTAAACAACTTGTAAATTGTGTAGGTTAAGAAGAGATATTCAACGCGTGAGCGTACTTGGCGATAAACGACAAAATTGTGAGTGTAACTTTAAATTGATTTTATGACAGAAAAATGATCTCTCTTTTATCATGAAAAATATGTTTATGAATAAGTTCATTAGTATTGCTACTTGAATTTAAAAGCTAAATTTTATGAGATATATATATGTTTTGAGATGGCATCAAATTGAAATTGTGTATGCATTGAATTGGCACGACAATAGAATTTGAAAATGAACTGAATTGGTATAGAAATGTAATGCACCAGTGTATTAATTGTTTTTTAGTCTATGGTACGTCATTAGGTCTCCTTATATATATGGTTATATCGATCAGAGTATGTCCTAAAGTGCATGGCAGTGTCTGGGGGGCATCTATCACTAACAATAAGTGGTGTCGTGTTTGTCAATATGTCTTATGAGTCACCCTATACACATATGGAGTGTATATTGCGCTAGCACTGTTACGAATAAGCGATGCAGAACCCAGTCCATAACCATTTATTTATATATAGTGTTATCACCGTGATGGGTAAGCGATGCAGAACGAACTCCATAACAATTGGAACGTAATGGTTAACTTAATATGGGTAAGCGATGCAGAACTAGCTCCGTTATCAAAGGTTATCCAGGCACGGGTAAGCAGTGCAAAACCAGCCTTGTAGCCTTACACCTAATGGTACCAAATGACAAAGAAAATTTTATAAGAGAAAGTTCATGAATCCATCAATTGCCATCTCTGTTTACCTTATAAGAAAAGAGGAACTTGATTATGTTTTTCATGTGCATTGATTATATGAATTTGTTATATCAGAACATTGGTTATTGCTTGAAAAGAAAAGGAAATTATCTTTGTTCTTTATGGAGGGTAATGTTTGTATAAACATTTTAAATGGAAACCATAACAATTATTGAGCTCGTTTAGTTCACCATTTATTTTCTTTTATTTTCTTTTTAATTTTAACCTTCCAGGTACACGTTCAGGGATTTCAATAGCCAGGACTCTACCATTTGAATAGCTACCTTCGTCACGTGTAGCTATATAGGCAGTTTTGCTTATGCATTTGTTTTACATGTATTGTATAATTATGAACACATTTTGAACATCTTTTGTGTAAAGATAGATTGTAAATGTTTTACTACGTATAGTTCATCATCTTCATAAATGTCTTAACCTTGGTTTTGTGAAAATATGGTTATTTATAAATTTTCTTTTCTTTAACTAAATGCATGAATGTGTTTGAACCTTTCATATTGTTTCTGAATGGACTTAAAGTCCATAAGTAGCAGTGGTGTTTTGGTTAAGTGGATAGAAGTGTTTTGAATTGTTTTCAGGAACCTAAAATTTTTGGTTTTGTTAAATAACAATTGTTATGTTGTCAAATTTTTTAATAAAGGTTACTTTTAAAAACTTCCACTGCTACGCTTTTTTTCTTTATATTGAGTTTAAAATATTTTGAAGAAAAGGGAAAAGGCTTAGTCCTAGGGGAACTTTCTAGTTGGACTGGATATCGACTGGAGGGTTTTCATGGGTTGTCAGGTAGGTTACCTACTCATCAGGAAAGGGGTCTGTCATAGAGTTAATTTTGGAAAATTGTTTTTATGTACCCATTGTGACAAAGAAGAATGTATCTGTTTCATGTCTTAATAAAATAGGATTTCATTTAACTTTTTTAAGCAATGGTATTTACATATTAGATATGTGAAATTCAATTTTAAATATCAATGACAATAAAAGAAGAAAATGAGTTAATTTAAAGCCATCTTACTTATAGCATAGTTGAATTGCCATATAAGTGAGAGACACATGTCTAAACTATACAAGAATGGTAGCTTAAGGTCAATTGATTATGAATCATTTGACACGTGAATCTTGCTTGTTAAGCAACATAACTAAATTACCATTTAAAGGAAAGGGCATACGAGCGAATAGGTTATTAAACTTAATACATTATGATGTATGTTGTTGGACCCTGAATGTTTCATAGAAGTTAAAACTATTTGAAGGAGAAATTTTGACAAATAGTCATGAGTAAAGAGCAAATGAATGAAAATTCTTGAACTAAAAAATGATAGGCAAGGGTAAAGTAGCGAAGGAGAAATGTGGATATGTCAAAGTTTTACTTTGGTGTTTTTGTTGGATAAAAGATTTTGAAGTGAGAAGAATTAAGGTGAAAGTTAGAAGTAGAATGAAAGCAAAAATAAAGTTGAATTTATGTAGTAAGTTGATGAAGAATATGTACATATGTGTATGTTCTGTTGATGATGTTCATGATTAATCATGGACTATATATTTTTCTTTGGATGATATTGATTTGAGATGGAGTTGAGAATGAAGAGTAAATGAAGTAGAAAAGGTGGTCTTGGTATGAGTTGGGTTAAAGAAAAATTGGGAAACAAAATGGATGGTTGATCTGGAAAATGTTCACGAAATACGCTTCAGTCCTTAAGCGACAACTTCCTCTTTAGTTATCCAAACAAGATGATTCTTGATTTGGATTAAATTAGAAACATATGGCCACATTTCTTATAAAGACATGGAATTTAAGTTTTGCTTTTAAGAATCTCAAAATTTGTCATGAAGTTGAGAATTGGGTGCAGTACATTGGATGAATGTAAATTCATGTTTTGTATTCGAGGGCAATTCTGGATCGATCTAGGCTATATTACAGAAAGTTGTCTTCTCAGAAATTGTAGATCTTTTTTTAAGATTTCCAATGATATATAGTATGAAATTTTTAGATTTCTACGCTGAAAGCTATTGTCCTTGTAAAGGAAGTTATATCTTCTGCATTTTTGCTTCTTCTATGATGACGTCATCTCCTTCTGTGTTTCTTTTGTGATGACGTCATCCTCTTTTGTGCTTTGCTTCGTTTGTGTTTTGTTTCTTCAGTCTTTTCGTTTCTTCTGTGATGACATCATCTCCTTTTGTGTTTCCTTTGTGATGATGTCATCTTTTTTTGTGTTTTGCATCGTCTGTGTTTTGCTTCTTCTGTGTTTTGTTTCTTCTATCTTTTTGTGTAACACCCCACTCCCGCATGACCCGAACCCGACATCGATGGAGATATCCGAGTTCGTGCCCTGTGAGGGTGGCGTGCTACATCACACAGTCAAAACTCAGTATAAATTTTTTTTCTTTGAAACATAAACATACACAACATATATATATATATATATATATATTATGCGGAAAATAATTTACATACAATCATTAATATGTACATTGGCCGTGGGGGCCCTTTTCATGAATACAATTTAGTTCAGTCTGTTAACTTTACAACATGACCTAATCATTTGTACAAAAAAATTCAGAAAGTACAATTTTTCTTAGAAACTAAGGCAGACACGAACTGATCTCGACTTCTTCTAGCATTATACGCCCATTACCTAACGGGGTATTCTTCTGAGTCCTGAAAAATAATTGCAAATTTTGGGTGAGTTTTGCGAACTTAGTGAGATAACCATCATCGATGGTTCACTCAATTTATTCAACACATCAATTCATATAACGTATATTCACATTCTTGTATATTTGACCACATTTTACAATTTTACTTGAGCATAGACAATTAAATACATTTCATACGATTAGACATCCATAACCAATTGAATTCACCAAACACTCAAGTATAATATAGTTGTTTCATAATTCACAATCAGAAGTACCCCATGACTATAATCATATCAGTATATGGCATTTTGCCTTTCATTCAACCAAATAGATCAAATCAAAAGCAGCATGTAACATTTTTATCAATTTATTTCAGTGTTGTGACCGAGCGCCTGAACTGTCCCCATAAGGGCACATCAATCATTGAGCCATAGGCTTTGGAACTGTCCCATTAAGGGCTCATTAATCGTTGAGCTTGTAGCTCTGAAACTGTCCCATTAAGGGCTCATTAATCGTTGAGCTTGTAGCTCTGAAATTGTGGCTGCTCCGGTCACAACTATCATTAACTGATTTTGCAATCATACACGTATTCATTTATGCTACAGTTCAATCACTTTATTCACGTGTTCCTATATCACAATCATTTCTAAATTATCACAATCGGACAATTTATTCATAATAATTCTCATTAAAACACAATGACAATTTCACATACCCATGACACTTCTATACCATATCTTTCCAAGTACTCCGGACCTTCTGTCCGGAATTCACAACCAAACAATATCCCACCATTATCCTCCACAGAGTCAAAATCAGATAATCATAAGCCTATGATAAGTAAGAAACCATCTAGGTCACTCACCTATAGCTTCCGAGCTAATGCCTGGAAGTCTCGGTAACGTCCGTGTGCTGACGTTCCAAATGTGCCTCTATCACATTCAAAATATACAACCATTACCAAATGTACAATTATGACTATTTAATAATGCACATGTAATAATTAAAATGTGTACAATGCATGTTTGTGACATTCCCAACATTATACCATAATTCGCATCATGAAAGATTCCCCTATGACTTAGGAAACCACAGGCACCAAAATCACACAATTTGGACCTCTATAGGTCTAATTATTGATAAAACACATAGCAAAAAAATCACTACCCGATCCTCTCACTTCAACCTGACCAATCCCAGATAATTTCGGCTCTAAAAATTCCCAATTTCATAAATAAATGAAATTCAATGTTTCACGGATCCGATGCCTAGAGAATCAGGTCAATCGGATGTTGGACGGAAAAGTTATAAGCAAAAGAATGGAGAGAGGTCGGATCAGGAAAACTACATGTTCTAGTCAACTTGTCAGGGGTTGTAGTCAACTAGGTCGACTACAGTGACCCACTGAATTCTTCTGCCGACATCCCAACTTTCACAGGTCATAACTCCTTACTCTGAACTCCAAATTGGACAAAATTAGTATCAATTTCAAGATAAAAGAGAGCTCTACAAGTTTTAGGAAGGACACAAAAACCAATTTTATCTATAAGGTTGTCAAAAATGCAACCAAAGTTACTGCCTACATAATGTTTCCCAAAACAGTATACCATTTTGAAAAAATCATAACTTTCCATTACCTTTGAAAAAAATTCCAAATTTTATGTCAAAAGAAAGATCGAAGCATGTTCTACAACTTTCATGAACAACTTGGAAGCCAATTACATCTCTAAATAACTCAAATGCTCAAACAAAGCTTCTGCCCACATGTGTCACCCTGAACAATATACAATCTTCTAAAATTCATAACTTTCTAACCAATTGTCAAAAAATTTCAAGCTCTATATCACTGAAAAGATAAAAAAACAAGCTACACTTCGCATGGAGAACTTAGAAACAAATTCCATCACTAACCAGTTAAAATTAAACCATTAATGTGGCTGCCCTATTAAGCTTGTTAAAACAGCACAAAACCTAACCCATATCCAAACTTTACAAATTCACAACTTACAATCCTTACATCCAAAATTCGCATAAAATACCTCATTAGAAAGATAAAAAAATCCTCTTTAACTTTCTAGAAGGTCACTTGAGCCAATTTCATTCTTAACAGTCCAAAATAAATATCATAACACAAAAAGTACAAAACATATGTCCTTAGAGCATTTGCACACCAAAACACATTTTGGGCTGAACTGCCACCTGAACTTTTACAGACCATAACTTTCAATCTACACATCAAAAAAATTCATACTCAGTGGCGTTAGAAAGCTAACAGAAAAATTTTCAACTTTCATGAAGACGAAATTAGCAAATTCAATCCAAATCAACCTAAAAAATTTTATCAAAGTTTCAGGCCACAATCTCTAATCACTGTTCATACAGTACCTATAACTCACTTTCAAGGCCAAATTCAAACCCCTTCAAGCCACAATTAAGCATCACTTCCTTCACAAAAAATGTAACCAAACTTCTCAAGTTTAATTACAGCCAATCCTCACCTCATTTTCTTAACTATATAAAAAGTTATGGTAAAAACATTGAAACATGTACAGGTCACATTTTCCAGATTTTCAACCTAAACCAAATCCTATCACTTCCATACCATTTCTACACCATTTCTCACTCTATTTACTTCTTATACCTATCATAACTCACTCACATCTTATTCTCTAATATAAGGCCACAAATTACAGCACACACTCATCCCATCATCCATCATGTTTTACACTAATCTTTAAGCATAATTTCACTTTCAATCATCTTAATTTCTCTACTTTTATTCATTAGATTTTGCCTCATCAATTCATCAATCAACCATCAATTAAATAACAAAATTACATACCCACATACAACAACAAAATTCTCATCCAATTTAGTGTATAAACAACACAAAGAATGCATTTAACTACTAATTTATACATAAAGCAAAATTCTTACCTATTTGAACTTCAAATCTTCCAATTGTCACCAACTTCCTAATTTCCCCTCCCATATACGATCATCAACATGAAGGCTTAGGTTGAACTTTTGTTTTGTATGTTTAAGACCAAAGAAGAGCAAGCCATGGAGGAGCAGATGGAAAAGAGAAGCAAGCAAAAATCAAGAAGAGGAGAGGAAGAAGAAGGCTACGAAAATGATGGTGGAGGAGAAGAGAGCCACCTAAGATGAATTAACACCAATAGCTATTTAATCAAAGAAGCTTCGTGAAAGACCAAGAAAGGGTGGGTTTTTATTTAACAAATATACATGGTGGCATGTTAGGCAAGTGACACATGTCACTTGCTACATGTCACCCTCTCATTTGCTCACCTAATTTCTTCCAATTCACTTCCAATTTTTAGTCCAATTTCTTCCCAAAATTTTAATGGCTCAAAGTGATAAAATCTAAAATCATGTATCAAATTTTCTAGTGCCATTGGACCGTCATTTCCAGTACCGAAAAGTCAATCAGTCCGTCATGTGCATATATAAAAATTACAATTTATGCATATATGGAGGGCATATTAGGCATGACCATGCCGAGATACGTTTTCACACTCATATATCATTCCAAATTACCATTGTACCCTTCCCATCGATGATAGGATGTTACATTTTGCTTGTTTTACCTTTTCGCTTCTTTTGTGTTTTGTTTCTTCTGTCTTTTTGCTTCTTTTACCTTTTTGCTTCTTTTGTGTATTACTTCTTCTGTCTTTTTGTTTCTTCTGCCTTTTTATTTCTTCTGTGTTTCGTTTCTTCTGTCTTTTCTTGTTGGACCCCGTCTCCGAGGCCCAACATTCGGACCCATACAAATATGGAAGACCCAAAACCGAACACAACTGACCACAAGTAGAGGAACTTTTAATAGAAAATTTGGGATTGGCTTGTTAAGAAAATATTTTCCTTATGTTCTCACGGTTTCAACGCCACTGAAAACGCTCAATTTGGATTTGAAATGAAGAAGTTATGGCAAAAATGCTATTTCAAAGAAAACAGTCAAAATTGAGCACTACCGACTTCAGGTCAGAATTTGAAAATCTTAAAGGCTTAATAGTCAGTCGGCTCCTTCATAAAACTTGTAGGTTTATGTCTCTAGTTTAATTTAAAATAAGAATCGCTTCGATCCGAGCTCTCTAGCTCCGGATAATTTAAATTTTGTAAAGTATGTTCAGTCTTGATCAGCCGACCTCCACACTTTGTTTCAAACCACCTTTTTCAATTTAAAAGCAATACTGTTAAATCAAGTGTAGAAAATAGAAAATTTCTTAGAAATCCATCGCCGAGAATTAGCTCAATCGGAGGTCTATGTAAAAGTTATGGCCAAAGGAAGGAAGAGGGTCGGTCGCCGAAACCGACCCCAGTGTTGTAAGAGCCCTAAGATGCCGGGCTCTTGACGCCACCAGCGATGAAAAGGGCGCTGTTGCCCGCATGGGCGAGCGCTCGCTGGGGCGACCTGCCCTACAGCCCGACCTATCCGACTTCTAACCCTCATAACTTTTGACTCCGAGCTCCAAATCAGACACGGTCAGAAGCGTTGGAAAGCTAAGAGAAAAATCTATATTTTTCAAGCGCAAGACAAGCATTTTATGCTTCTTTCATTCTTTCAAATCATCATAGTTTCACACTTTACTTTCAAATCACAGGAAATACATTTTCAATATGCACATAATTATCAAAGATAGCATACATAGGGCATTTTCCCATTATACAACAACTATAAAAATGTTACCCACCTATCGTCGGTATCCGAATTCAAGATTGCCCTTCCTCTTTGTCTTGAGTGGGGGTCTCTTGATTTCCTTTAATTAAATTATACTCTATTCAATAAATACATTTTAAAAGAAAACATATCATTCATAAAATCAAGCAAAATAAAAGTCTACTTTAAACCTAACATAAGCCATTTAAGCTAGAATAACCATAACCTTAGCTTAAAAATCTCTAAAATCCATAGGTCTCATCTTTCCCTCTATCTTTCTTCAATCTCTACACAAACCCTAACTTCCATCCTACACCATTCTTAAACCTAACTTAAACAAAGATGAAACTTACCTCTCCCAAGTAGATTTCTCCTCTTTTTCTCCTTCTTTCTTCCTCCCTATGACTCTCTTCCACTTCTTGGCCGAAAGTTCTCTTCCTTTCTTCCCTCACGATTTTCTTCTCTTCTTTGCTCTTCCTTTTAGGTTCTACGACACTTGCTTCTTCTTCTTTTCCTTTAACTTAATTAACTCTTCTATTCTCATCTTTAAATCCCTACCTCAAAACTACATAGTTTTGATATTGGGCTCTCCCTTATCCTCTTACAAGCAACTATAATGGGCTCACCTCTAACTTACAAGCCCACTACACATCACCCATTAATTTCTAATCCTCCTTCTTCTTATCTTTCATTCCTAAAGCCCAACATAAAAATATCTATGTAAATACATATTTAACTCAATTATGGCAAGATAAAAAATAATTAACGAATAAATTCATAAATCAATAAATAAATAATTAATTAATAAAATAAAAACATAAAAAAAAATTTCGGGCCCAACAATTCTCCCCTCCTAAAAGAATTTCGTCCTTGAAATCCTTACCTGAATCTATGAAGAGGTCGAATACTTCTCCTTCATGGCTTCTAAAGGTTCCCAAGTAGCCTCCTCGATTGAATGATTCCGCCATAAGACCTTAACCAGCTTCACACTCTTATTCCTTAACACTTTTTTCCTTTGAATCTAAGATCTCCACTGGTTGCTCCTCATAAGTCAAATCCTCTCTCAACTGAACCTCTAAAGATCGAACTATATCTGATCTGTACTTCCTCAACATCGACACATGGAACACATTGTGAATCTTAGACAACTCCAATGGAAAATCTAACTTATAAGCCAAAGGCCCGATCCTCTCAATGATTTCATATGGGCCTATATACCTTGGGCTAAGCTTGCCCTTCTTGCCAAACCTCAAAACACCTTTCCATGGAGAAGCTCTAAGAAACACCTTCTCACCCACTTCAAACTCCATCTCTTTCCTATGGGCATCTGCGTAGCTCTTCATCCTATCTTGAGCTGCTTTAAGCCTCTGCTTTACCAATTTAACTTTATCCACTGTAGCCTGTACCAACTCAGGCCTTACTAGCTTCCTTTCACCTTCCTCATCCCAACATATAGGAGTTTTGCATTTCCTGCCATACAAAGCCTCATAAGGTGCCATCTGAATTCCCGAGTGATAGGAATTATTGTAAGCAAACTCAATCAAAGGTAGTTGATCATCTCGCGAACCTTTGAAATCCAAAGCACAAGCTCTCAACATTGCCTCCAAAGTCCGTATCGTTCTCTCTGATTGTCCATCAGTCTGTGGATGGAAAGCTGTACTAAAATGCAATCTCGTCCCCAGAGCCTCCTGCAAACTTTCCTAAAATCTGGAGGTAAACCTAGGATCCCTATTAGACACTATCGAACTCGGAATCCCATGAAGTCTGATTACCTCATCTACATACTTCTTAGCCAAAACATTCAAAGAATCTGTCTGTCTAATTGGCAAGAAGTGGGCTGACTTAGTCAGCCTATCCATAATCACCCAAATAACATCATGCTTCTTGCTAGTCCTTGGTAATCCCATCAGAAAATCCATGGTAATCTTCTCCCATTTCCATTCCGGAATCGGCAAAGGATTAAGCTTGCCTGAAGGTGCTTGGTGTTCAGCTTTAACTTGCTGACACACTAAACATCTTCTAGCATACTCTGCCACATCTTTCCTCATTCCCTTCCACCAGAAATGGTCTTTCAAATCCCGATACATCTTAGAACTCCCTGGGTGCATTGCATAAGGAGCGTTATGCGCTTCATCAAGGATCTCATCCTTCAGTTCTAACATATCTGGAACACACAATCTGTCACCCACAACCATCAATCCATCTTCCTTTACCTCTACATCAGAGGACTTACCATCTTTTATCTCTGCTCTAAGCTTATTCAAGTACTCATCCCGTTCCTGCAATTCTTTGATCTTCCCCCTCAACACTGGTCTCACTCTGAAATTTGCCAAAATACAGTTAGGCTCAACTTGCCTCAATGTCACATCAAGTTTGGCTAATTCCTTCAGTAAAGGAAGGTACACGGTCCCCACATGTGCCATAGTGGACTTCCTACTCAATGCATCAGCTACCACATTAGCTTTCCCCGGATGGTAGTCTATCACCAAATCATAATCTTTTAATAACTCCAACCATCGCCTCTGCATCAAATTCAGCTCTTTCTGAGTCAACAAGTACTTAAGGCTCTTATGGTCTGTAAATACTCTAGTAGTAACTCCATACAAGTAGTGTCTCCAAATCTTCAATGCGAAAATAATAGCAGCCAACTCCAAATCATGAATAGGGTAGTTCATCTCATAAGGCTTTAATTGCCTAGTAGGCAATCACTTTCTCTCCTTGCATCAATACACATCCTAAACCCTTCCTGGAAGCGTCACTGTACACAATGTATCCATCATCACCATAGGGTAATGTCAAAATCGGCGCAGTAGTAAGCCTATTCTTCAATTCCTCAAAACTACTCTGGCACTCCTCAGTCCACTCGAACTTTTGATTCT
This sequence comes from Erythroxylum novogranatense, assembly GCA_029891385.1. Taxonomy (NCBI): domain Eukaryota; kingdom Viridiplantae; phylum Streptophyta; class Magnoliopsida; order Malpighiales; family Erythroxylaceae; genus Erythroxylum; species Erythroxylum novogranatense. Next base: position 30,909,544 of record CM057225.1, on the reverse strand, counting down.
TTCTCGTCAATTTGAAAAGTGGAGCAGCTATCAAAGAAAAGCCCTCCACAAACCTCCCGTAGTATCCAACTAATCCCAAGAAACTCCTCACCTCAGCCACATTCTTAAGTGCTTCCCATTTAACCACAGCCTCTATCTTTTGTGGATTCACATGCACTCCACGCTCTGAAATCACATACCTGAGAAATACTACTTCCCTTAACCAAAATTTGCACTTGTCGAACTTGGCATACAACTCGTTCTTTCTCAAGGTCTCCAAAGCAACCCTCAAGTGATCCTCGTGTTCCTCATCACTCTTAGAATAGACCAATATATCATCAATAAAGACAATGATAAATTGATCTAGGAAAGACTTGAAAACCCTATTCATCAAATCCATAAAGACTGCAGGAGCATTTGTTAACCCAAAAGGCATAACAAAAACTCAAGTGGCCATCTGCCCTAAAAGGATCTTGGACACATCGATCTTCTTAATCCTCAACTGATGATAACCCGATCTCAAATCTATTTTGGAAAAGACTCTCGCCCCTTGCAATTGATCAAACAAATCATCTATGCGCGGGAGCGGATATCTGTTCTTAATGGTGGCATGATTCAACTTCCTGTAATCCACACACATCCGCAACGATCCATCTTTCTTCTTCACAAAGAGAACCGGAGCTCCCCAAGGTGAAGAGCTCGGCCTAATATAACCCTTCTCCAAAAGATCCTCCAATTGCACCTTAAGCTCTCTCAATTCTGCCGGGGCCATCCGGTAAGGCGGAATTGAGATCGGCGTAGTACCTGGAAGAAGCTCAACGGGAAACTCAATTTCCCTGAGGAGGTAGTCCCGCAATTCCTCGAAAGACGTCCGAATTCCCGACTACAGAATATCCTCCAACCTCCTCTATCCGCCTCCGTGTTCAACACATAGGCCAAACACGCTTCACACCCCTTACTCATCAATCTTTCACGACATATTGAAACCATCCTAAGCGGATCGGCTCTTCTATCTCCCATAAATACCACTTTTCTTCCATTCTCGACTAAAATCTCCGTCTTTTGCTCATAGTCTAAGTTGGCATGATACTTTCTAAAGTATCCATACCTAGGATCACATCCAATCCTCCCATCTTCAAAGGCATCAAATCCACCACAAACTTCCCTCCACTAATCTCTATCTCACAGTTTCTATACACTTGATCGATAATAATAACCGGTCGACGGAGTACTCACCATCAGCGGAGTATCCAATGGGTTCAAGACTCTACCACATACAGTTCTACCCGATGACACAAAAGAGTGGGTAGAACCCCGATCAATCAAAGCAAGAACATCGACATCAAACAGTTTAATCATACCCGTCACCATTTCTGGGGCTGTCTCTGCCTCCTCTCGAGTCATAGCAAACACTCTAGCTGGTGCTTGCCCCCTGGATCTGTCTGGAGGATAAGCTCTCTTAGGTACACCAGAGCTACCCACTTCCGTCACAACTTTTCGCCCCATCGCCTCGTCATTACGAAGCTTGCATCTATGACCCCTCTCTTCTGTCTGGCTTAGGAAAAAATTTGGCTATGTGTCCTTTCTGCCCACAATTGAAGCATGCCCCTGAAAATCTGCGACATTCCCCTCTATGGAGGTTCCCACAATGCTCACATTTAGGAAGAGGTGGTCTCTCCCCATCTCCTCTTCTACCGCCGCCCACCATTGAGGCTTAGTGAGAAACAGTAGAAGTCCTCATTGGTCTAGGCCAGCTCCCACCGGTGCTCCTCTCCTCAGACTGCACAAGAAAGGTTCTGGCACTTCTCTCAAGTATAGAAGTACTACCTCCCCTCCTGAACTGCTCTCTTCCCTTCCTCTTTCTGCTAACTGCACTCTTAATATTTTCGATGTTCTCAACCCTCAGAGCCGCTTTAACCAGCTGCTGAAAATCAGAAAAATTCTCCACCACTACCTTGTCTCTGATGGCAAGATGCAAACCCGACTCAAATCGGCGGCACTTGACAGCCTCACTGAACATCAGCTCTGAAGCATACCTCGACAACTGAGTAAACCGGCGCTCATACTCAAGAATACATCATCTCTCTGGGTGAGACTCAGAAACTCCCTCTGCTTCTGTTGAATGTACACCTCAGACAGATACTTCTTCCCACCACAGTCAGAAGTCTCCCATGTCAACCCCATCGTCTCGTCGACTTCGACACGCCTCCCACCAATGCAAGGCATCACCACAGCAGATCGGCAAAGATAAACCACTCTCTCATCATCCTCGACTCCATCCGATCCAAGACCCTCTCGGTCTTCCTCAACCATGTTTCACTTCTTCAGGTCATGGTCCGTGGAAATCCACCGCCCATACTTCCTCACTTGTCAAACTGTCTCCCCTCTTGGTGGGCCGAACTAGAAGCTCAGGGCATTTGACCCATAGCTTTGAACAAATGCTTGGATAAATGCTCGAGCAGCCTCGAATCAAAAAGTGCACTTGCTCCGATCGACTAGGTGACTACCGAGTCTCGAGATCCGAGGGCTCACTACTCTGCCCTAGAGAAGCCTCAGCTTGGGCCACTCCCGGAGCTACGGACTCATCCGTGCTCTCCTCTCTCAGTGGAGAGTCAGGTGCAATAGAACCTTATAGAACTCCTCGTGTCCTTCTACGAGGTGACATCTTACTCCTTCAATGAAAACATTTACTGATTAGCTACATTTCTTTTTAATCTTAGTTCCTATATGTATGCATGAGATGCATGTCACTTAATGCAAACCATCAATTCATAATGCAAACATTTAATCATATATCGTAACATAAGCCTAGGAGTGAAACCTAAGTTCTGATACCAAACAATGTTGGACCCCGTCTCCGAGGCCCAACATTCGGACCCATACAAGCATGGAAGACCCAAAACCGAACACAACTGACCACAAGTAGAGGAACTTTTAATAGAAAATTTGGGATTGGCTTGTTAAGAAAATATTTTCCTTATGCTCTCACGATTTCAACGCCACTGAAAACGCTCAATTTGGATTTGAAATGAAGAAGTTATGGCAAAAATGCTATTTCAAAGAAAACAGTCAAAATTGAGCACTACCGACTTCAGGTCAGAATTTGAAAATCTTAAAGGCTTAATAGTCAGTCGGCTCCTTCATAAAACTTGTAGGTTTATGTCTCTGGTTTAATTTAAAACAAGAATCGCTTCGATCCGAGCTCTCTAGCTCCGGATAATTTAAAATTTGTAAAGTATGTTCAGTCTTGATCAGCCGACCTCCACACTTTGTTTCAAACTACCTTTTTCAATTTAAAAGCAATACTGTTAAATCAAGTGTAGAAAAATAGAAAAATTTCTTAGAAATCCATCGCTTCGAGAATTAGTTCAATCGGAGGTCTATGTAAAAAGTTATGGCCAAAGGAAGGAAGAGGGGTCGGTCAGCCAGAAACCGACCCCAAGTGCTCGCAAGAGCCCGGCATGCCGGGCTCTTGGCGCTCACCCGCGTGGGCGAGTGCGGGCGCTCGCTCGCCCGCGAGTGCCTGGGCGACCTGCCCTACAGCCCGACCTATCCGACTTCTAACCCTCATAACTTTTGACTCCAAGCTCCAAATCAGACACAGTCGGAAGCGTTGGAAAGTTAAGAGAAAAATCTATATTTTTTAAGAAGGGCTCACAAGCAAGTTCGGACTCTACGGGAATCAAAAGTTCCCACTAAGACAGGTCGACTAGCTCTCCACAAACAGCACCAGAACTTGCGACCTCTATAACTTTTGACCCAAAACTCCAAATTTAACAAACTTAGTGTCTATGGAAAGCTAAGAAAAAGCCCTACAACTTTCATGAAGACCACCGACCTATATTCCAACTTTATGAGGGTCAAAAGTGGACTCAAAGTTCTACCTGACAATCTGCCCTATAGACAGCACCTGCAATTAATACCAACGACTCACACCTACCAATTTAACACATCATAAATAGCTCTTAAAACATCCTGGGAGAGCTCTACAGCTCACTATAACAGCACATAGACCATAGCAAGTTTCCAGCGAATTCTCCTAAAGTCAGAAACTCAACAGCAACTCAAAAGTTAAAATGCTCATACACATGCCCTCTCAAGGCCATACTTAGATCGGAAATCAACAATTTCACATGATGGGGAGAGTACCAGAGCTCTCATTCACATCTACCAATCATACAAGAATCCATACACGACTTTACTTACATATCCGCATATCCATTAACAAATCAAGCATGAATACAAAATGTGAGATGCTCCATGTTTGATATGCTTATAAGCTAGTTACTAACTTAATACAAAAGTGGCTAAATTTCTTGGAGTGATGCCCGTTGCCTTGCAAGGTTCAGCTCTCAACTTGAATTTGCACCTGAGGAGGGAGAATTGGGGGTGAGCTAACACGGCTCAGTGGCTAACACGTTTATAGCCATCGGGTAATGAACCACACAACAAAACATTACCAATCCGAAACAATAACAATTTGTCATATAAAGCTCAAATAATCCAAAACCATCACATAAGCATAAGATGAGAGTTCATATCAATCAAACACATATTATGCATCATAAACACAAATAAATGATGGAATGCACACATTTGGCTCGAGAGTTCCGTAAACACGACGGAAACCGAAGTTTACCGTAAACACGACGAGTCCATTTTCGGATCTCGTGGGCCATAAGCGGGCTGCCGGGGGAAGGAAAAAGGGGTCAACATGCACGTGACTTATCGAAGTAGGTTCTCTCTCACCCAATGATCACATATTCAAGCGGAAGACAAGCATTTTATGCTTCTTTCATTCTTTCAAATCATCATAGTTTCACACTTTACTTTCAAATAACAGGAAATACATTTTCAATATGCACATAATTATCAAAGATAACATACATAAGGCATTTGCCCATTACACAACAACTATATAAATGTTACCTACCTATCGTCGGTATCCGAATTCAAGATTGCCCTTCCTCCTTGTCTTGAGTGGGGGTCTCTTGATTTCCTTCAATTAAATCATACTCTATTCAATAAATACATTTTAAAAGAAAGCATATCATTCATAAAATCAAGCAAAATAAAAGTCTACTTTAAACCTAACCTACCCATAAGCCATTGAAGCTAGAATAACCATAACCTTAGCTTAAAAATCCCTAAAATCCATAGGTCTCATCTTTCCCTCTATCTTTCTTCAATCTCTACACAAACCCTAACTTCCATCCTACACCATTCTTAAACCTAACTTAAGCAAAGATGAAACTTACCTCTCCCAAGTAGATTTCTCCTCTTTTTCTCCTTCTTTCTTCCTCCCTACGACTCTCTTCCACTTCTTGGCCGAAAGTTCTCTTCCTTTCTTCCCTCACTATTTTCTTCTCTTCTTTGCTCTTCCTTTTGGGTTCTACGACACTTGCTTCTTCTTCTTTTCCTTTAACTTAATTAACTCTTCTATTCTCATCTTTAAATCCCTACCTCAAAACTACATAGTTTTGATATTGGGCTCTCCTTATCCTCTTACAAGTTTAATTATAATGGGCTCACCTCTAACTTACAAGCCCACTACACATCACCCATTAATTTCTAATCCTCCTTCTTCTTATCTTTCATTCCTAAAGCCCAACATAAAAATATCTATATAAATACATATTTAACTCAATTAAGGCAAGATAAAAAATAATTAACGAATAAATTCATAAATCAATAAATAATTAATTAATTAATAAAAAAAACATATAAAAAAATTCGGGCCCAACATTTCTCTTCTTTTGTCTTTTTGCTTCTTCTGCCTTTTTGTTTCTTCTGTGTTTTGTTTCTTCCGTGTTTTTCTTCTTCTAATTTTTCGTTTCTTCTGTCTTTTTGTTTTTTCTACCTTTTCGCTTCTTCTGTGTTTTGCTTCTTCTATCTTTGCGTTTCTTCTATGTTTTGCTTCTTCTGTCTTTTCGCTTCTTCTGCCTTTTTGCTTCTTTTATGTTTTTCTTCTTCTGTCTTTTCGCTTCTTATGTCTTTTAACTTCTTCTGCCTTTTCGCTTCTTCTGTGTTTTGCTTCTTCTGTCTTTTCACTTCTTCTGTCTTTTTGCTTCTTTTGCCTTTTTGTTTCTTTTGTGTTTTGCTTCTTCATTCTTTTTGCTTCTTCTACCTTTTTGCTTCTTTTGTGTATTGTTTCTTTTATCTTTTCGGTTCTTCTATTTTTTGCTTCGTCTACCTTTTCACTTCTTCTGTGTTTTGTTTCTTCTATCTTTTCACTTCTTCTGTCTTTTTGCTTCTTCTGCCTTTTCGCTTTTTCTGTGTTTTGCTGACGTGTCTTCTTCTGTGTTTTGTTCCTTTTGCTTTTCATTTCTTCTATGTTTTGTTATCTTTTACCTTTTGCTTCTTTTGTTTTTCGTTTCTTCTGTGTTTTGTTATCTTTTGTCTTATTGCTTCTCCTGTATCTATCTTTTGTTCCATTTTTGACTCTTCAGAAGATAGAATTTGTCTTTGAGGTCTTCATGAAAGTTTTAGCTCTTGAAATCCTCTTCTAAACCATCCAAAGAACACCTAAATATGATATATGTAGAGAAAGTTATACTAATTGTAAAACATCTTGTGTGTTACTGTTCATAAACTTCTTTTAGGTTACTGTTCATCTTATGTCTTCTGTTCCATTTTTGATCCTTCAAAAGATAGAATCCATTTTTAAGGTCTTCATGAAAGTTGTAGATCTTGAAGTCTTTTTTTAAATCATATAAAGAACATCTTAATATGATATCTGTAGGGAAAGTTATAGCAATTTTCCCACTTCTTCTGTCTTTTTCCATTCGTTTGCTTTTTCCTTTGGCTTCGTCTAATCCTATCGTCTGATCCATTTTGACCCTTCAGATGATAAAACTCTGACCTCAAGGTCTTCTTCAAAATTTTATATTTCAAAGTTATCTTTGAAATCATCCCAGGATGATCTTAATCCAACATCTCTAGTGAGAGTTATGCCATTTGTCCTGAGACAAGTTCAATATGAGTGAGGACCAAATCTTGTTTGTTTCATTCGGCCATAATTTGTTTCTCCGACCTTCAAATAAAGTGATTCTTGAACCCTTAGATTCCTAAAACTTTTCTTTTTGCATCTCCATTGAAGTTCAAAGTTTTTGGTATTGATTTGAAAGGTGTGGATAGAACCAAAGTAAGGGTATAAATTGGAAGAGTAGGAATCAGATATTTTATTGAACATGCTTCAGTATTTTGGTGATTTCTGGATCAGTAGAGCTTCGAATAAGATGATTCTTATTTCAAGATAAACGAGAGACATGAAGGTAAAAATGGTATGAAGAAGTTGAAATCCAATGCAGCTTCTAAGATATTTAGATTTCGGATAGAAGTTGTGCATAAGTATACTAATTTGGACAAGAGCAATCCAAAAATGTTGAAGTGTATCTTTCAAATCACTGAGCCAGATGGATTGATTTTGGTGTCCTTGGGAACTTAAGACAAGGGAGAACACTTTTATAGAAGAAAGAGTGATGTCAAAATATTCAAGGGTGTTTTTGGCAAGACACTTAAGTATAAAAGACATAAGGCATAAACGGAAGGGCAAATGGGACAATTCTCAATCAGTAAGGGCATAATTGGAAGAAAAAGTGTTGTCTTGCTTATAAATGAAGAAGAAAACGTGAATGGAAGGATAAGAAAAAGAGAATAATGAAATGAGAAAGAAAGAGAAAGACAGAATGTCATGAAAAAGAGAGAGAAAAACAAAGAGAAGAAGAGAATGACTGAAAGAAGAGAAAACAAGTTAAGGTTTCATTTTCCTTAGCCTATAAGAAAGATTTTGAGATTGTTCAAGAAGAGAAAAAGTTAGAGGAAGAGAAGAACTTCCCTTTGAGCTAAGGATCCCTTCATTTGGTTAAGAATGAAGGGATCAAAGAGGCAAGAGGAATAAGGGAAGAGGCATGTTTGAGCGCATCTATAAGCAAGGAAATCAAGGTGGGTACATGTTTATAGTAGAGTAAATAAGCTACTACTACTTTCTTTGAATCAAGAAAGTTTAATGTTTCAAATTGCATCATAAGTACTGCATTCATTGTCCATGAATGATTTATGAAATTTTCTATGTGTTTGCTACACGGGTTGTGTGATGATTTATAAAAGTGATTTTCTTTTGAAAAGATCAAATGTATATGAATTCATGTTTTCGAGAATGGTTTTCAAGATATGTATCAAGTATATGAAAAAGCAAGTTTACAAGAAGTGTCATTTTGGGCAGCAAGCTTACAAGATTTTGAAATATATTTGTTATGTGGGTTTGTGGTGATCCCCTAAGGTAAATCACGTGCACGTTGACCAAGTTAAAGGCTTCTCCTGCCTGCCAGCTAGTGGCATGAAGCTCCTTCATAGACTCCCATAAGTTCACGGATACACAAGACCCTTACGGAAATTGTGTAGTACGTTCTGTTTTGGATTTACCCGAACCATTTGATATGCTTATGTGCTCATGACAAGTTTGATGCATTCATGTTTTGCAACTCGTGGGTTTTGGTTAAAAGCCTAGGAAGCATGTACTTTATAAACTCACTGAAAATTTATTATGACAAGTAAAAGGGTTTTAAAAGCTTTTGCTTATCTTTTTATTATAAACTGTTACCCACGATCCTTCAAGCTCACCTCCTTCTTTTCCCCACCTCCAGGTGATGAGCAAGAGATGGAGTGAAAGAGATTCAAGGCATCACTCCAAATTTGCTTATTTTGTATTTTGCGTTTTCGGATTATGTTGTAAAGTGGCTTGAAAGGTCATTATAGCTTTGTAAAACCCTTTTTTTTTAGGTTATTGAAATGTAAATGATGAAAATTATTTGTATGTAATGTTTTAAAGAGTACGATGTAGTAAAGATATGCTCAAGTCTTATGATATTCGCAAAAAGTTAGGTTCCGAAAACAATGCCCAACATATGTAGTCTGATGTCCATTCATGCCAGAGGTAGTTTTATGCACTTCATTACCTTTATCGATGATTATTCATAATATAGGTATATGTATCTAATAAGATACAAGTCTGAAGCATTTGAAATGTTCAAACAATTCAGACATGAAGTAAAAAAATAAATCGATAAAAGTGTCAAGACACTTTGATCAGATCAAAGTAGTGAATACTTGAACAAGGAGTTTTTAAGTTCTCTAAGGGATAACAGGATTGCATCCCAGTGGACTCCACCTTACACATGACAACATAATATAGTGTGGCTGAAAGGAGAAATCAAATCTTGTTGGAGATGGTAAAGTTGATGACAAGCTTAGTAGATCTACTAAAATCCTTTTAGGGTTATGCACTCAAGACTGTTGTTTATGTGATAAACAAAGTCTCTTCAAAATTAGTTAATGTTACTTTATATGAGATATGGACTAACAAGAAACTCTATCTTTCTTATATGAAAGTTTAGGGATGTCCGGATTATATGAAGTAGATTCAATCATACAAGCTTAAAGCGAAGTTTGATAAATGTCTATTTGTAGAATATCCTAACGAAACAATTGAATACCAATTCTATAATGCTTTAAAGAAAAAGGTGTTTGTCTCAAAGCATGGTGTCTTTTTAAAGAAATAATTTCTTTTAAAAGAAGATAGTGGAAGCAAAATTGATGTTCATGATGCTCAAATAGACACAGATCAACTATCTGAACCTGAGATTGTTGTTTATAGAGATGTGACAATAGTTGAACCTTCTGACACAAAATGTTCATAAGTCAAGTAGGATACATAATGTTTCAAAGACATATAGATTTATCATAATTGAACATAATGACATATTGCTCATAGAGGACGATGCGCTTACAACTAATGAAGAGGCTTTGAAAAGTTCAGAATCTGACAAATGGATTCAAACCATGAAATCTGAAATGGATTCCATGTTTGAAAACCAAGTATGGACTTTGGTTGGCCTAACCTAAGGGCTAAAACCCATAAGGTGTAAATGGATTTTCAAGAAGAAAATCAACATGAATGATAATGTGGTTACCTATAAAGCAAGGCTAGTCACTAAAGGTTATGGTTAAAGACAAAGAGTTGACTATGACGAGATATTTAGCCCTGTAGCCATGCTTAAATCTATTAGAATACTCTTATTCATTGCTTCGCAAATGACAAATAGATGTGAAGGCGACTTTCTTAAATGGAAATTTGAGGGCTTCATATCTAAAGATGGCCAAAAAGTATGCAAGCTTCAAATTTTCATTTATGAATTAAAGTAAACATTTAGGAGTAGGAACATCCGATTTGATGTGACAATCAAATAGTTTGGTTTCTTACAAAATCCATATGAACCTTGTGTATGTAGGAAAGTTAGTGGGAGTGCTATCATATTCCTTGGTTTATATGTGGATGACATATTAATAATAGAAAATAATGTCTCAAGTTTGCAATCTGTTAAAATTTATTTGTCTCAGACTTTCTTCATAAAAGACCTTGGAGAAGCAACTTACATATGGGAATAAAGATCTATAAAGAAAACTCAAAGAAGTTGCTAGGTATTTCACAGCCTACATACACAGATAAAGTGCTAAATAGGTTTAACATGAAGCGGTCCAAGAGAGGGCTTCTTCCCATAACTCTTAGGATAAAACTCTCAGAATCTATGTGTAGCTCCCCTTTATCGTAGGGTACAGACCGGGACGTCCGGAGGTCATTCCAACACATATCCTACAATAAGGGCGAGCTACGATCAATCACTACGTTCACTTCATATGGAATCATATCATAATTCACTTATAAAGCATCATAATAAAATCACAATATTTTAAAACCAACTTTTTCTTCATTTCACTTCACAAAAATGAAAGTCTATATTGGATCTTTCAACATTTACAACAGGTACATCATCAAAACCTAGTACAAAAGTATTACATGAAAGAGGAAAATATACAAGGTCTATCTAATCTGTCCCCAAAATCTAGCTAACCGACCTTTGAGCCATGACTTCTCTTGCCAAACCATAATCTACATGACTGGTAAAGCCTCTCAGTAGCAAAAGTCGTTTCTCGATCCTAAAAAGACAACGTTAAATTTTTGGTGAGTTTTGTAAACTTAATGAGATAACCATCATCGATGGTTCACTCAATTCAAGCAAAACATCATTTCACATAGCATATAATCACTTTTTTTTTGCATAATTGGTCATGTAACACATTTTCACTCAAGCATAGGCCATTACTTATTTCAATCAATCAAACATACTTATCAAAATGCATATGGAATGCTTATGAGAAACTTTTTCAATTGTTACTTTGTTATAACCGAGTGCCTGAACTGTCCCGTATCCATTTTGAATACCAGGCTCATTACTAACTATCCCTTATCTGAGGAGGATATAGGGCTCATTATACATAGTGAGCCTTAGGCTCTTAATCACTGTCTGAGCTCGAGGCATTTTTCACATGTTGAGCTTTAAGCTCTGATCGGTGGCTTCCTTGGTCACAACTCACATTATCTGATTGTGCATTCATGTATGGAATGCATCTATCACAATCAATCATTTTATGAAACTCATAGGTTTTCACATTCACATTCAAGAAGCACTTCAATATCCCATTCCAATATCACAGTCATCGGACCTTCATTGTCCAGAATCAACAATCAGAACACATTCATTCAATCATTTATAATAGAATTTAAGAAAACATGTAATTTAGTGAGACCATCTAGGTTACTCACCAATTGCTCCTGAAGCTAATGCCTTAAAGTTCCAGCAATGTCTGGAGGTTGACGTTTCAGTTGTTCCTCTATATCACACACCATACACTTATATCACAATTTGTACAATCATAAGTGTTTAATAATGCACATGTATGAAAAGGAATATGTACAATGCATGTTCATGACAATCTAGGGTATTTATCCATCAATTTCATCACAAAGTTATTTTCATATCAAAACTCATCTAAGTATAATTTATACTTAGGTTTATGCCTCACTAAAACCATTAAAATCTCTATTCCTTTCTCATTTACTCACTTCAGTTTTTTCCAAGTCACACTTTTAGGTCTACTGTTCACATTCAATTAGAAAGTGAAAATGATGTAATTCGGTCATACTCTCTTCTAGAAATGTATTCCTCTATGTATTATGTTTCTATTGACACCAAAATCACTCAATTTGGTTTGGTAATTTGTAAGATATGCCTCAAACATTTTCGGGCTGTTGATATTCAAAAATAGTGTACTATACATAACTTCCATCCAAATATTAAACATCTTAGAGTCTGGAACACAATTCGATTTCTACATATGTTTTATATCCCTATGTCTATATTTTGTTCCCAATCAAAGATCATCTCATTCGAATTCCTAGAGAAGAAGTTATGGCCAAAAGAAACAAGACTGTCTAGTTTGCAAATTCCTCTTGGGTGGTTAGATCAATTGCAAGTCATGGCTACTATTAAGGAAAATAGTAACTTGATGTGACAAATAAACATGAGTCTTGCCATTAACTCATGGGCGTGAGAGAGAAAAGTCATAGGGGTGCAGGATTCATGGGCATGAGAGGAACATGAGTGTGCAAGAGTCATGGGTGTGACAGATAAAGATAAAATTGGGTGAAAGCACAAGTCAGATCCGTCCACATTTATCACTCAATCTATCTCAATTCAGTTCATATGGCTATGATTTTTTGTGAATATGTAGAGAAATGTCTTATGAGTCCAATGGTTTAAGAACCAAGTCATTTGAAGGTCTAGAGATGAAGTTATGATCAAAAGAAGGAAGGTTGTTTAGGGTGAGTCAACCCTTTGGACGCTTTCCAACCAATTTCAACAATTTCACCCTTGTGCTTAAACAAAACGGTGAATTCTACTCAACTACAAATTGCAACTTCTTCCTCTCTTCCATTTTTCTCCAGCTCTTCCCAAAATAGAATTTCAGATCACTTTTACCTGATATTCAACAATGAAAACGAAGGATTTAGGCCAAACTTTCTTCTAAAGAATTATTCCTTTATGTCTTAACTTGCAAATGAAACCAATTTCATGCAATTTAGTTCGATATTCTGCAAGTTATACTAAAAACACTACAGACTATTCCAAACCACGACAGAATCCACAAATTCAACTTCCAAACTTCATAGTTTTTGATCCAAAACTCCAAAAATTACAAACTTTTTATCAATGGAAAGCTTAAAGAAAGATCTACAACTTCCATGAAGACAACTTTGTCAAAAACTCTCTAGATCATTACAGAAAAATCATGGAACTTTCAGATCAATTTTTTTAAAAAACTGTTTCACTATTCATTCCTAGAATTTCCAGATTCTCATTCACAAATATCCATCACTTCAGTTTATTTATACTAGCCTTTTTACTCCATTTCAATCAACTCATTCACCACAAATTCACACTACCTCTAAAAATGCAAAGTCAAATCAGTGAGTGAACTTGTTAAGTCAAAATGACTTTACTTAAATATAATTTTGATGTATAACAAAAAGAAACATAAAAGAAAAACAAAAGCAGACGAAGCAATACAGACGAAGCAACGCAGACGCAGACGAAAAGAGACAAATAGATGCAGACGCAAAAGAGGAAAATAGACGCAGACGCAGATGAAAAAAAAAAGATGCAGCATTTAAAAGAGAAAAACAAAAGCGACGCAGCATTTAAAAGAGAAAAACAAATGCATTTAAAAGAGGAAAAGCAGTGCGATTAAAAGAGAAATACAGACGCAGACGCAGACGCAGACACAAATTGAAAACAGACGAAGATTCGAATTAAAAAAATAGATGCAGATGCTAAAAAAAACAGACGCAGAAGAAGAATTGAAAAGCAGACGCAAGAGTCAGTTCGGGTTAGTTACAGAACTCAACTGATTAACCATTTCTTTTAAAGATTCAAGAAACAAGATTCAAGAAGCAAGAATCCAGAAACAAGAATCTAGAAGCATTTAGAGACGAAGGCTATAAATACAAGTCGAAGTCGAAGATTGCAAAGTTAGTTGAAAAATTAGCTAAATTACATCTACGCGATCGTAAAAAGCATACTGTGCAAATTAGCCAAGAGCTAATTTTAACTGTAACAAGTTTTCAAACACTTTTATGTGAGGAAGTAGTACAGATAGCCTGCAGAGGCTAAGTGTGAAAGAATACTGATTGTAAAGACCTGAAGAGGCTTGAAAAGAATACTTGTAAGAGTTGAAGAGATAGTGAAATCTCATAAAGACTTCTGAGGATTGGACGTAGCCCACGGTTTGGGGTGAACCAGGATAAAATCGCTGTGTCAACTACTCTTACTCTATCTCTCTTTTAGATTCAAGTTTTATCATTACTTAGTTTGTAAACAAGGTTCTCAAAGTTTTGATTAATTAGAATATATCGAAAGCTGTGTAAAAAATTTTTATTTCTAACAAACATTTTTGAAAGAATTTTTCAAAAAGGAGAATACACAATTCAACCCCCCCTTCTCGTGCATTCTTATATCGTTTTATAAGCATTGTATTAACGTGTGATTCACTTCAATTGGTATCAGAGCCTGGTATCCAAGGATCACTATAGCAAAGTGTGGATCAAAGATAATGGCGGAATCACATATATACATCGCAGAAGGAGCCTCAGTCACTAGACCTCCAGCATTCAACGGAGAAGATTATCATTACTAGAAAGATAGGATGCGGCTATTCATATAATCTACTCATGTCGACTTTTAGGACGTGATAAAGAATGGACCTTATACACCAGTAAATGAAGATGGGAATTCTATTCCACGAATCAGATGGACGGTTGACCAAAAGACGAGAATACAACTGAACTCAAAAGAGAAGTTCTTCTTGACCTGTGCCCTAAGCAGGAGTGAGTATGACAAAGTCCACGGATGCGACACCGCGAAGGAGATGTAGGACACATTGTCCATTACTCACGAAGGCACAAGCCAAGTTAAAGAATCCAAGATAAGCATTCTTGTGCACCAGTACGAGCTTTTCAGGATGAAAGATGAAGAATCTATTGATCAAATGTTTGAAAGATATCAAACAATTGTCAATGGATTGAAAGCTCTTGGAAGAACGTACAACAATCAAGATCATGTTCGAAAGATCTTAAGAAGTCTTCCGAAGAGGTGGAGACCTAAAGTTACTGCGGTGCAGGAAGCCAAAGATTTGAGCGTGTTAAAGCTTGATGAGTTGCTTGGATCCTTCAAGATTTATGAAGTTGAACTCGATGTTGAGGACAAGCCCAAATGAGACAAGTCGATAGTGCTGAAGGCCGGAGAAAAGAATCACAAGACTCAAAGAAGGAGGAAGTCATAAAAAATGTTAAAGATTGAAGAATCAAAGAATGACGACTCCAACCAATCAGAACAAGAGTCAAGTGATGAAGATGATGAATTATCTTTCATCTCTAGAAAGATAAGACGCATGTGGAAGAAGAAGTCCAAAAGAAATCAGACTTTCAAGAAGAATGGAAAAGATGAGGTTAAACCAGTGAAGTCATCTGTCATTTGCTACGAGTGCATCAGCCTAGACACTACAAGTCTGAATGTCCTACTCTAAAGAAGAAACCAAAGAAGAGTAGAGAAGGCAAAAAAAGCATGATGGCAATGTGGGAGGACCTAGATTCATCAGAATCAGATACAGGTTCCGAGTCGTCTGAACATGCAAACATCTGCCTGGTAGCTGAGGAAGAAAGTGATGAGGAGGTACAATCTGATTACGATAACTTGCATGATGCCTACTCAGAATTGTTAAAAGATTCTCATGCTATTCTGAAACAGTACAAATTGTTAACGAAAATGTATGTAGAAAATATTAGACATACGGAAGTAATAGAGAGAGAAAATATCTGTCTAAAGAAGCAATTAGAGGAGAAAAAAAAGTCATAGACAGATCAGAAGAGATCAATTATTTGGCGAGAATTAAGAATCGACGGTGATTTAGCTACTTTCACCGAGAGCACAAAGAAAATGATTGAGATGCTTGGAAAATGTAGACATCCGAGTGATAAAACCGGATTAGGGTTTACAGGCAATATGTCTTATTCTCATAAGAACCCGTTTACAAGCAATATGTCTTATTCTCATAAGAACCCTTTCTCTCAAAAGAAAAACTATAATAAATCTCGTGTTAATCAACGTTCTAGTAATATGCATCAAAGAATTCATCATGTGCATGCTATTAACCATAAAGGACCCAAGAAAATACGGTTACCAAAAAATAAAATAGTTTCTTCTGCAGATATCCTTCCTTGGAAGATGTGGCAAGCACCATTGGTATTTAGACAGTGGATGCTCTCGACATATGACAGGAAGAAGGTCTATGTTCCTAGATCTTCAGTATAAGAAGGGAGGATTGGTAACTTTCGGAGACAACCAGCAGGGCAAGATTATTGGAATCGGCAAAATAGGTAAAGATTCCTTTGCATGCATAAATAATGTACTGCTTGTTGATGGTCTGAAACATAATTTGATCAGCGTCAATCAATTGTGTGATTTTGGTTTCACAGTCACATTCAATCAAAATCTTTGTGAAGTCAAAAACAAAGATGGGTCTATACTTTTTTCTGCCAAGAGAAGAAATAATCTTTACAAAATTGATTTAGAAGATTTTCAAAATAAAAAATTTTCATGTTTTCTATCTTTCGAAGAAGAAAGACTAGTCTGGCATAAAAAGCTAGGTCATGTCTCTTTTAAACACATTTCAAAGTTGGCAAAACATCATTTGGTAAGAGTTTTACCAAAAATAAGTTTTGACAAAGAGTTTTTTTGTGAAAATTATTTGAAAGGAAAACAAGTTAAAACTTCATTTTCTTCTAAAAATTTTGTAACATCATCTAGACCTTTAAAGTTGTTACATATGGATTTATTTGGTCCAACAAGGGCGATAAGTCTTGGCGGAAAGAAATATGGACTTGTTATTGTTGATGACTTTACTCGATTTTGTTGGATATTGTTTTTATAACACAAAGATGAATCCTTTAAGTGTTTTAGGACCTTATCCAGAAAGTTACAGAATGAAAAAGGAATGTCTATAGCTAGTATCAGGAGTGACCATGGTGGAGAGTTTGAGAATGAGAAGTTTAGATTATTCTGTGAGGATAATGGAATTTTCCACAATTTCTCTGCTCCTAGGACTCCACAACAGAATGGAGTTGTTGAAAGGAAGAACAGGACGATTCAAGAAATGACTAGGACTATGCTTTGTGAAATGAATCTTCCTAAGTACTTCTGGGCAGAAGCTGTAAATACAACATGCTATATTCAGAATAGAATTCTATTGCGACCCATGTTGAAGAAGACTCCTTATGAGTTATGGATTGGAAGAAGACCAAACATATCTTACTTTCATCCATTTGGGTGCAAATGCTCTATTCTGAATACAAAGGAGCTATTGGGTGTTAGCCATGCAAGAGGAGTTGAATCAATTTACTAGGAATAATGTTTGGTCCTTAGTTCCGAAACCCCCTGTTGGATCCCGATCTTTGAGTGAAAATTTGAATTATGAAAATGAAATTTAAGGAGTGCTTTGTGTATGTATTGTATAATAGATGACTTAAAATTTAAAGGATATTGATAAGAAAAGAAATGATTTGATTTTGATATCTTTGGGGTTTTGAGTGGATTGCTATGGTTTATGAAATTAAGTGGATGAGTTGATTGAAATTAAGTTGAAAATCATGAAATAAAGAGAGAAAGTGTGAGAAAATGAAAATTTATGAAAAATTTGACTTTTTGGCCTTTGAGAGTTGACTTTTGATTGAGGCAAAATTTAAGAAAATGACCTATATGAAACTTGTAGATTATGTTAAGAGCTTTCTGTAGCTATAAAGTTTGCAATTTTTCGATATCGGGAGTGGAAGTTATGATCAGTCAAAGCTTATGTGTGATAGGGTTGACTTTTGAATTTAATTATGACTGAAACTTTGACTGAGAAATTTACTTAGTTAGAGGTTGTTTTAGCCTTTAAGTTCTTTATGAAAGTTGAAGATTTTGATTTGAACTTTATTTTGATATAAAGTATGTAATTTTTCGATCAAGGAATACTAAGTTATGATTTTTTTCCAAGTTTATGATATGATTTTAGCATGATTATTAGAGGACAGAATGTTTGACTGAAAACTTGACCTCCTTAGAGATCAAATTGATTTTTATGTCATTCAAGGAAGTTGTAAAGCTTCCTTTAAGCTTTCCATAGAGACTAAGTTTATTAAATTTGGAGTTCGGGATCAAGAGATATGTTTTTTTGAAAATATTCAGTTTTATAAAAAAAAATATTTGGTTCAGGCGCTCCCTCGCAAGGGCAAGCTGAGCCTTCGCGAGGGCGAGCGACTCACCCTGGCGCCTCGCTGGCGAGGCCTCGCCAGTAGGCGAGTGGCTCACCTGAAAGTGCCCATGGTGGCGAGCGAGCTCGCCTAACACGCTGCAAGCGTTTTACCGATGCGACGCCGTTTCTGTTTCTCTCCGCGACGTCGCTTTGCCCTTCGCCCCTTCAGTACGCGCACGTTTCGACTCCGCACGGCGCCATTTTGGAACTCCTCCATGCGACGCCGTTTTGATTTTCTTGCTTGTTTTTCCCTCCAATCCGACCTTTGTTCACTATTTTGCTTATATCTTTTTCGTCCGATATCCGATTGAGTTGATTCTTGAAGCGTTGGATTCCTAAGACAATTCCCTACATCTTTATGGGAAATTTGTAATTTTATGAGATTAAATTAATGGTGATTAATTTAATCAAAGTGAGTGGACAAAATTTCTAAACATGGCTCAGTATTTCGAGAAATTCGGGATCTGTGGAGATCCGATTGAAGTGATTCTTGAGGAAAAATAAAGTTAAGACATGGGGCTACAAGTCATATGCAGAAAGTAAATCTCAATTTTGCCCCTAATATTTTCAATTTATGAATGGAAGTTCGGATTAGAGTGCAATTTTTGGATTAGAATATCTGAGAGTATTTTGAGCATAACTTTTGATCTGGGAGTGAAAATGAGGCGATTCTTGTTTTGAATTAAACTAGAGACATAAGGTTACAATTTCTATGAAGACTTTGAGTTTCAATTTTGTGTTTAAGAATTTAAATTTCTAGATGGAAATAACGTGCTGGAAAATGTGTTAGAACATGAAATTAACACATAGAGGAACATTTCTCTAGAAGTAAGTTTTGACAATTTCCTTCAAATTGATAGTGCGAATCAAACCCGCAAGTAAGCATGACTTTAAACTTTGAATGGAGGGGCAATATGGTCATTTGACTTTCATTTAAATGACATGGCATTATGTATACTATAAAGATGTCATTTGGGGAAGGAAGAGTCACGATGTTTCTAGAGGAGGAAAGAAGAAATAAGAAGAAGGAATAAGAAAAGAAGATGAGAAAGAATGAATGGGTTTCGGTTGTGAGAAAACGAAAGAGAAAAGAGAGGAAAACTAGGTTTTTGATTTTCTCCAAGCTTACAAGATGATTTTCGTGCTTATTTCAAGAGGAAAAGAGAGAAAATGAGGAAGGCTTCCCATGAGGGTTTGAAAAATCAAAAAATTTAGAAGAAAAAGGTAAGAGAAATTGTTTTATCTTTGAGTTTTTCTTCGAACTTTGGTTTAGAAATATGGAGAATTGTATGGGTTTGTTAATTTCATGATCAATTTTGGGAGATTTCATGATGAATTGATTTAATTTTGGATTTATTTGAGTTAGGGATTATGCCTAAATTGTGATTTGGGGATTTTGTGAATTATTGGTTTAGAATTATAGATAATAGTGTGGGTTTGTGGAATATGATATCGATTTTGAAGATTATGGAATTTATGATATCGAATTTGTGTAAATTGGTTTAGGCCAATTTTGAGATTTGGGAATTTTTGAAATTGGTGATTTAAATATCTTGTAATTAGTATAAATTGATGAATTATGACATCAATTTTAAGGATTAAGTTATTTATGAGGTTAAATTTTGATGGAATTGCTTTAGGGAATGTTAAATTGGAAGGAAGAAAAGAAGAATTGATCAAATTGGAGCTAGGAACGAGTTTCTGGCATCGATTCGAGGTGGGTAGCATATTTATATTTTGATTTGTAAGCTATACATGCAATTTTGAAAAATTAAAGAAAGCAATTTTGAAAAATTTAATGAAAGCAAAATTTGGATTTTTGATAAATTAGTGTTTTTGTAAATGTTTGAAAACAATGTTGATTAATGTTTGAAAATATGATTTCTGAATGATTTCTGAGAAATTAGTACAAGTTTAAATTCATTGTTTTCAAATGATTTAATGAATTCGGTAGAAATTTCTAAAAAATTCATTTGTTGTGTATGCATTGATAAATTATGCAAAATTGTTGAATTGATTGAATGGATTGTAGTGATTGAATTGTATGCATTATGTGAATGTGTGAAAATAAAGTTTCAAAATGTGCCTTCGGGCAATCCGTTTTCAAGTGTGAATTATGTGATTAAGTGGGTTTGGTTAGGTCCCTTGTGAGTCAGTGCACTGTCTCTATTCGTTTATAGCCTTCTCCCGGATGCCCGCTAGTGGCACGGAGCTCTGATTTTGGACTCCCTTCACGGCTACACTGGACCGCAATGCGGAAAGTGTAGTATGTTCATTCACTACCGCATGGACCGCTATGCGGAAATGTGCGACGCTCGCTTCGGACGAACCAGACCATTTTGATATGTTACGTGTTTTTGATTTGTTTCTGTGTGCTGCATTCATGTTTGAAATTGAGAAATAAAAAAATGGGATTTATATGAAAAGTTTGAAAAATTGAAAGGTTTGAGGAAACCGTTTGAAAGGATACAAAGTTTGAAAAATTAGCCCTTTTGGTAAAAATGTTTATGAAAAATATTTTTTGCTTATTTTTCAAGTTATAAATGTGTTATCCATGAGCTTCCGAGCTCACCCCCCTTTCATCCCCATCTCCAGGTTTTGTGCAGGAGATCGGATGGAAGAAAGAAAAGACCTTTGTTCGTTTTTTTTCAGAGTGTATCTTATGTATTTTGGGCTTGGAATGCCATTAAGTGTGTTGTGTAAGTCATTATAAGAATGTTTTATGAGTTCTGGACATGTGTATTTAAGAAAGTTATGGAAGAGATTTTAATATAACGTATTCGATTTCTAGAATTGTGTCACTTATGAATGGTTAATTAGATTGAATTGTCATTTATGAATGATGGGGATTGTATATTGATTATAAATATGATGATTGTGATTTGGATATAGATAATGAGATTGTTGTGTTGATAAATTGAGAATTATGGAAGTATTAGGTATAGACGTGTTTTTTGCTGGTGTTTGGATTCCGGACGGGAGAGTCCGATGATTCTGAGCTGTGTTTGGGATTATAGAAGTGTTTTTGAACACCTTGCAGGTTTTGGGTTAGGTCAAAGGCAGTCGTTATGCTGCCGAATTTTCATTAGAAAATAAATTGGAAAAGAAGAAAATAAGATTTAGACGCTTAAAAGATGGATTTAGCGATTTATATGATTGTTACAAAGTTCGTTATGATATGAGAGATGGATTGAGGAAAAATCCAAGAAAGAGGAAATTGTAACTTTGATTTACATGAAGTTTGAATAAAGAAAGGAATAAGAATAAGAAAAAAAAATTTATACCGGATTTTCGCATCGGATTAGTCTAGGTTTCCAACGCAATTATTTTTGTCTTTGTATCGTATTCATGGATGTCGGACATTTGTTATGCTATTCGATTTGGCTTCTTTGGTTGTAACCGTTTCGATTTGCTTCTTTCGATTCTGTATTCAATTTGCATTGGCTTTGTTTCGCTTTCACTTTGTTTGTCATTATCGAATTCAATTTATCCAATTTGAACTCGCCTCGTTCTTCATATCCGTTCCTACTTTTCAGTTGGGATCTGGTTCCCAGATCGGGTCCCAACAGCACTGGTGTTGTCGCAATAGATTGGAATCTCCTCTTCTTGAACTGAATAGTCTTCAAGTTGATATTTGATCCACAATGTTTGTGAACAACGACTACGGCGTATATATACTCGCTTGGCAGTTGATAGAACGATTGAGATTTGTCTCTTGCTTGACCATGAAACTAAGTTTGAGCCAAGAAAGTGACATCCTCCACTTGTGCTCTTCCTTTCGATTCTATCTCCGACATAGTCCGTGTCGCAATATTCGATTAACCTGAAATCTTTACCTTTCTCAAACATTAAGCAAAGATCAGTAGTACCTGCGAGATATCTCATAATCCTTTTAACAGTAATATAATGAGACTCTCTAGGATCAGCCTGAAATCTTGCACACAAGCATACACTGAAGGATGCATCGGAGTAAAGAACCGATCATCCCTCTATATAGGGTTTGATCTACCTTCTTACCAAGTTCATCTTTCGACAAAAGGTTTGAAGGATGCATCGGAGTAGTCATTGGCTTCACATTTTGCATATCAAACTTATTCAAGAATTCTTTCACATATTTTTGTTGATGAATAAAGATTTTCTCTTCGGTTTGCTTAACTTGCAACCTAAGAAAGAACTTTAACTCACCCATCATGCTCATTTCAAATTCATTTTTTATTAGACTCTCAACCTTTATGAATAACTTCTTTGAAGTAGCACCAAAAATAATATCATCAATATAGATCTGTACTATAATGAATTCATTCTCATAATTCTTCCTAAAGAGCATCTTATCAACTTGACCTCTAGAAAAACCATTCTCTAAAAGAAAAGTACTCAGACGATCATACCAAGCTCTAGGAGCTTGCTTCAGGCCGTATAAGGCTTTATGAAGTCTATAGACATAGTCTAGATTCTTAACATCCTCAAAACCAGGTGGTTCCTTAACATGCACCTCTTCGTCTATAAAACCATTCAGAAAGGCACTCTTCACATCCATCTGAAACAACTTTATATTATGACAGACCGCATATGCCAATAATATCCTAATGGCTTCAAGTCTTGCTACTGGATCATATGTCTCATTGTAGTCTATTCCTTCTTGCTGATTATAGCCTTGTGCTACTAATCTAGCCTTATTTCGACTCACTCTTCCTGATTCGTCTAACTTATTCTTAACCTTTTAATGTTGGACCCCACACCTGGGCTAGCATTTCCCACCCAGTGTATGTTTGCGGGTTATACCGCGGCATCCAACACAAATCAGTATTGTCCTCTTTGGTGGGAATCGAACACCCAACCTCAAGGTTTTGTTGCTTTTACAAGCACGCCTCTTACCATTGAGCCAATTTGTAAAAACAACAAAACCTTGAGGTTGGGTGTTCGATTCCCACCAAAGAGGACAATACTGATTTGTGTTGGATGCCGCGGTATAACCCGTAAACACACACTGGTTAGGAAATGCTAGCCCAGGTGTGGGGTCCAACAAGTGCAATCAATCTGTCAAAGAATCCGATCCAGCATTCGAGAGTGAAACACATCGAAGTCAGATATCACTTCTTGAGATATTATGTTCAGAGGAAGGTGGTTAAACTACAGTTCATCGAAACAGAGTATCAGTGGGCAGACATCTTCACTAAACCATTGAGTGAAGAACGGTTCCGAAGATCGATTTAACCTTAACATGGTAATGTTAAGCGAACAGTCAGGCTAAAGGGACGTCAAAATTAACAGCGTTAGAAACAGTGAGTTACAGCTGGTAACTTCGCTAACAAGGAAGTTTTTGAGGGAAACGTTTCACGATCTTTAGAATCCCGACAATTCTAGGGCACGCGTGATAAGACACTTCAAGTAGCCTGAAGTTGAGATCATTGCGGTTATTTTCATCTATAGACGGTTCATCTTACTTTCCAAATTCTCTCAATCATTCTACCCTAGAAGAAAAGCTTACCAGATTCAGTTTTCGTTCTGAAACAATGGAGGCAACTATGATATTCGGAAGACATGTGGATTTCGAGTCGCTAAGGAAAGATGGTATGGACGTAGAACCTGAGAATGAAAGAGCTGGTTGGAGGAATTTCTTCTAGGTATGAGAACCAGTGTACACCAATGAGGTATTTGACTTTTGGAAGAATGCTCAACTTGTAGACAACACTATTGTATCCTCAATAGACGGTATATCTGTTTTTATGACAAAGGAGTTGATAAGGAAGGTGACCGATTGTCCATCAGTTGGTGAGACCCTGTCAACCAAGGCTAAGTGGATGACAATGGTCAACATGAAGGAAGAAGATGTTAGCAAATAGTTGTATGGAGTGAATGACCCTTCGGAGAGAAAGACTTCGAGTCTGGTCTCAAAAGCTAGGGTTCTTCATGCGATTTTGTTTAATCGCATCTTACCCAAAGTAGGTTCAAGGCATTTGGTGACCACCCTGGATGAACAATGTTTGTTCTACCTGCTGAATCACAATCCTATTGACTTACCCTTCTTAATCTTCCATTATATGATTAAGGGGATGAAGGATACAAATAGCTATCCTTACGACATGCTTCTTACAAGGATTTTTAACGAATCTGGAGTCCTTCTACATAGAGGAAATAGAAGGATTATACCTGTGAAGAGTACTATTGACTCAATCACTATACGGTGAATGGGTCTGAGGACAGTAATTAAAGAAGAAGCAGACTCTTCAAGGAGAACTAGAACTGAGGGGGAGCGATTATTAAAGAAATCTCCAACAACAAGTTCTAGATCTCATGGAAGTGTGAGTATGTCAATAGAAGAAAGGAGAAGATTATATAGAATGCCTTTGATAAAACAGGCATGTCCTAGAGAAGAGTATAATCTAGCTCGGAGGACAGACGATGGTGCAACAAAAAGAAAAGGAGAGAATCTTTTGGGTGAAATTACTAAGAAAGCAAGGAGATCACCTAGGATTCGAACTTTAAGGCAAAAAGAAGAGAGAAGAGCCAGAGAGCAGGAACAAGTAGAAGCCTCTGGATCCAGCACACGAAAGGTGACAAGATCTCTCGTCTCAATTTTGGAGGAAGAATCAGCCAAACAGAGCAAGGAGACTGAGAAGAAGAGAAAATTGGAGTTTGAGATACAGAAGTATCAAGTTAAGAAAACTCCGAGAATAAAGACTAAATTAGTTAGTCAAAGGAGGAGTTTGTCTACTCCTATGGAAGTTAATCAAAAGAAGAATACTCCCATTGTTGAGCAACCGGAGGAACTAGTGGAGCCTAGCCTGGTTCAGCCTACTTCTGTCGATAATCAACAAGAGATCATAGCAGATTTGAGCTCAGTGCAGGTACCATTTGAGAAATTTGATGAACCTAGTCTGGTCGTTCATAACTATTCCGAACTTTTAAGAAAGGATAAGTTTGAAGTCAGACTGGTTGAAGTGGTGACAAGGAGGAGTACTACAATTGCCTTCTGCAGTCAACCAAGAAGGCAAATAAAGGCTGTCTTACAACCTATTCTGATAAATAGTGAGACATGGCATATATTGAATGAAGACGAAATGAACTTCTATGATACTTTAAGGTATGCTGCTACAAAACCATACCCTACGAAAATGTCTTCTCGACCATACACTATTTATCCGATCCGAGCAGCTTGATAATAAAAGTTGTGCAGATAATACCAAGATATCCTTTGGATATGAATAAAGGGAAAAAGAAGCTATATTAGAAGGAATCAGTGATGATCTGTCCGCAGATCAGATTGCAGAAGAAGTGCGAAAATTTGATGAGGCATGCACTTCGGCAGAGATTTCAGATGGAGCTAGTTGTAGCTTTACAGACAAGAATGAACACTGTCCAGTAGGGGGAAGATTGATCACAGGAACCTTCATTGAATCCTTGGTAAAGACAGTTATGCGTATTGGACCTCTATCTAATACACTGTCGATTCAAGCTGAAGCAATACCCTTGTTAGGAAGACAAGTGTTCATGCTACCTACTCCTTTTGACTTAGATCTTCCAGAGCCCAATCTACCAATTCACCCACAAAGCTTTGAAGTTGTTGAAGATTATGTTCCACCCTCAGACGCATATGTCACTACCATTGCGTTTCCTGAACCCTTAGTAAATGATGATCAACCTTCTTCACCGAAGTCAACTTGAAGTTAGACATGTACAAGCAGAAGTCAAAGAGCTGAAGGAGATGATGACTGAAATGAAGCAAATAATGTCAGAATTATTGAAGAGTCGTCGACATTAATCATTTTTTGATTATAACAAATAGGGAGAGAAGAGAATGGAAGATTAAAAATTCAAAGTGGCGTGAATGAAGAAAACGCTGAAGAAGATACAGGGAGGAAGACGTCCGAAGAAAACACATGGAGATAAGTTTTTTTTTGTTTGTTTTTCAATCTATACATTTTTTTGTATAATTTGTTATCATCAAAAAGGGGGAGATTTTTAAGTCAAAATGACTTTACTTAGATATAATTTTGATGTATAACAAAAAGAAACATAAAAGAAAAAAAAAGCAGACGAAGCAATACAGACGAAGCAACGTAGACGCAGACGCACAATAAGACATAGACGCAGACACAGACGAAAAGAGAAAAACAGACGCAAACACAAAAGAGAAAAAAAAAAGCAGACGCAGACGCAAAAGAGAAAAACAGACGCAGACGCAAAAGAGGAAAACAGACGCAGACGCAAAAGAGAAATACAGACACAGATGCAGACACAAATTAAAAACAGACGAAGACGCGAATTAAAAAAAACAGACGCAGACGTTAAGAAAAATAGACACAGAAGAAGAATTGAAAAGGGCCTTAAGAGTCGGGTTCAAGTTAGTTCTGAACTCAACTGATTAACCGTTTCGTTTAAAGATTCAAGAAACAAGATTCAAGAAGCAAGAATCCATAAACAAGAATCAAGAAGCAGTTGGAGACGAAGGCTATAAATACAAGTCAAAGTCGAAGATTGCAAAGTTAGTTGAAAAATTAACTGAATTATATCTACGCGATCGTAAAAAGCATGCTGTGCAAATTAGCCGAGAGCTAATTTTAACTGTAACAAGTTTTTAAACACTTTTCTTTGAGGAAGTAGTACAGATAGCCTGCAGAGGCTAAGTGTGAAAGAATATTGATTGTAAAGACCTCAAGAGGCTTGAAAAGAATACTTGTAAGAGTTGAAGAGATAGTGAAATCTCAGAAAGACTTTTGAGGACTGGACGTAGCCCACGGTTTGGGGTGAACCAGGATAAAATCGCTGTGTCAACTACTCTTACTCTATCTGTAACATCCCGTTACTGCGAGCAAGGGTATTCTGGTAATTTGGGACGGACCGAAAGGTCTCATTGCATTTCTCGATTGATTTCACATCGACCTCGATTTGAGAGGAACTGGTTTCTTGCATATGTATTTATTCATAGGTACATGCATTCATGATTTTTCCGGCATTTAATTGTAAGTATGAACTGATTGCATTGTGAATTGACTGGACTGACTGAATTGACTATTTGAGAGTTGATTAAGGAATTAGGAGTTATTGGGTTCAATGGACTGATTTAGAATTGTTTACGAGTGATTGGTAATTTATAGAGGCTTACAGGAAATTTTTGGAAAATTCGGGAGAAAAAGCCCGGACTGAAAATTTTGGAGTGATGTAATCGATCGATCAGATATAATCTTGAAAGAACTGTTCAATGGCAAAGGAAAAATTAGAATTTTACTGATAGGAAATAAATATGTTAAGCCATTGAAATTTAGAGACTGAAATTTGGACTGATATGGAGACTTAGGTCTATATATATTGCCTAGGTTTGAGAAATTTGGGGGAAAATCATCTAAGGCTCTTCGTTTCTCCTTCTTCCCTCTACGGTGTCCTTCGATTCCTCCATAGGTAAGGATTTCTTGATTCTTTCTTATGGGTTTTCTTCTCATTGTGCTAGGCTAAGTGATTTATGGTGATTGGTGAAGGTTAGAAGCTTTGAGATTGGTGGATCGTGGGTTTCGACAAATTTCTAGGGTTACGACGATTTGGGTTTCGATCTGTGATTTGGTAAGGTTTTAAGGCTTTAATGTTGTCCTTAATGGTTGTTATCAGCATTTATGGCATTTATTGGGTAAGTTTGAGTAGTTAGAGTGTTAATGGGGGGTTTTAATGGCGTTAATGGCGGAAGATCGATCGGAGAAGACGATCGGACCGTCAAGACGTCGCGACAATGCCGAGTAGGTCAGAGGCTTCGTCATGACGAATAAATTGAATTTAATTAAATGTGTTAGTCGCGGCGAGCTTGGGTAGACGACGAGATGAGTGGAAAAATTGGTACGTCGCGCATGAAGTTGAGTGGGGTGTTCGCCATGTAACGACCGTGACGTCTTGTCGCAAGGCCGTAAGGTCGCGGCGAGGAACTGTTTCATTGGTTTAAATTATGGTTTATCGGGCATATCTTTTGGTGTAGACCTCCAATTGAGGTAATTTCAGATTCGTTATGAAATAGGAAAAGAGGCCTACAACTGAGAATAATTATGGGAATTTGATTTGATTTAATTGGTACTGAATTATAGAGATTTAGGGTCAATTGTGATTCATAGTGTGACCTAAGTGTCAAATTGAGACTATTGGAGTTTTAATTAGAAATTGCAATAGAGGTTTCGACCCGATAAATAGAATATTGCTATAGGCGATTCCAATTGAGGAAATTGACTGAATTTTAGGAATGGATCATTGATTGGTGATCAATTGAACAAAGAGATAGGATTGAGCTTTAAGTACCGAAATTGAGATTTAGCACCGGAAAATCGTGATCATGCATCGTACATCATTTCACTGAGGCATATACATTACTGAACTGTTTAATTGAGTAATTAGTAATGGACTGTACTTTCATCGTTATAGAGGCATCGTTGGACCGTCGTTTCTACGGATATTCTTTGGGACTTCGAGCAAGAGTTCGAAGTTACTGGTGAGTAACCTATTTGGTTTCTCAAATTCGATCGCTTAAATGGTCTATGTAAATTACATGCCAAATGTGGCAGTATGATTCTTGAAATATACATGATCGGATGTATGCTTCTACTGTATTGGACTGTGAAGATGGCATGATTTACTGAAATGTAAATGATCAAATGACTGGATTGAATTATCAGATCGAATCGAACTCATGTATTCTACCGAGATACAATACTGGGCTTTTATAGCCATACACTGAATTACTAAATTACTGAACACTGCATTGCATGCATAAATGCATGATCAGATAAAGGACTGTGACCCAAGTTGCTAATATCACTGAAAAGAGCCTCGAGCTCAACATCGCATCGTCCGGGACGCCCAGGGGAGAAATCCTAACGCGCGCCCCCCATCAACACCGATCGAGCACTTGGGTACACATCAATAACTGGAAAGAGTCTCATATGCATTATATACATGAGTGATTGAATTGCTAAATTGTGTGATGATTACTGAATTGTGTGATGCCATGACTGACTGCAAATTATGATGTTGTATCAGAATCGCATCTATACTATCATAACGTTGTTCGATACTATACTCGATATAGACTCATCGTACACTTTTATATTATCATTCGTTAATTGATATCATCAGATCGCGTCAGACGCGATTTGCGTAATGCATGATTTGAGTGAACCATCGATGATGGTTTCTCACTGAGTTCGCAAACTCACCCAAAATTGCAATCTCTTTTTCAGGACTGATAGTCTAGACTCCTAGCTCCGAAGATATTCATTCTGCGTGCAAGTAAGCTTTGGCGAGGGACGTGATGGCACATGTGTCGGTCACCGGGTTAGCTTCTGAGGATGACTTAGGATAGATGTTTGTATCAGTTTCCTTTTTGGTTTTGTTAGGAGACTGATAGACTTGTCTATTCTGACATTGGATAACTGTACCAGATGATTATTATTTTTGATTCAAATATACTGGTTTCTGATATTGAGTTATTTTATGGTTTTAATTTATTGCGATGCCATGTGGATATTAGTGAAAAAATGTTCTGGTAGTGCACCTTCATCGTGGGATATGTATCGGAACGACCTCCTGGTTTCCCGATGTGTACCCTACGGTGAGGGGGTGCTACACTATCTCTCTTTTAGATTCAAGTTTTATCATTACTTAGTTTGTAAACAAGGTTCTCAAAGTTTTGATTAATTAGAATCTATCGGAAGCTCTATAAAAGAATTTTATTTCTAACAAACATTTTTTAAAGAATTTTTCAAAAAGGGGAATACACAATTCAACCCCCCTTCTTGTGCATTCTTATATCGTTTTATAAGCATTGTATTAACGTGTGATTCACTTAAGAACTCTCCATACACTACCATACACCATTCACTGCATTTTCAACTTTTGTCATATTCCATATTTTCCTCTCAACCTTCATTTTTACACGTATTCCCATCTCAAACCATCATTTTACAATTTCTCTTCAACTCAAAAACCATTCCCTTGATCATCTCTAAAGCTTTCATTAACTCACGTATATACTCATATATATATAAACATGCACAGTGAAGAACAGAGCACATATTACCTTTTCATATCTAATTTTCTACACTAATCCTATACATCATTTCATTGCTATTTCAACTCCAAAAACCATTTCCACATCACCTGATCACTAACAATCCACCACAAACTAAATTAACACTATAACCAAATTTTTCATCTCATCCACAGTGTTCATGAACATATATACATAAATGCCATATTCCATGCAACTAACAGTAATTCACCAATTTATTTCATAATTCCACAACTCTAAAAACATTTATTCACTTTTTGAAAAATCCAAAAGCTTCAACTATCTTCAAACCCTAACTCCATGCATGTAGCGCCCCCTTACTGTAAGATATGTACCGAAATGATCTCTGAGCGTTTCGATGTGATCAGAGAAAATTCCTCAATAAACCTCCTATATTATCCAGCCAATCCTAGGAACCTTCAGATTTCATATACATTTCTCGGAGCCTCCCAATTCATCACTGCCTCAATCTTTTTTGGATCCACCTGTATGCCATCTCCAATCACTATATGTCCCAAAAACACAGCCTGATCCAGCCAAAATTCACACTTACTAAACTTTTCACACAGTTGCTTTTCCCTCATAATTTGTAAAATGACTCTCAAATGCTCAGCGTGTTCTTCTCTACTCTTCGAATACACCAAAATATCATTAATAAAAATAATCACAAATCGATCCAGGTAGGGCTGAAACACTTGATTTATCAAGGCCATAAAAGTTGTTGGGGGCAATAGTCAGCTCAAACGGCATCCCTAGAAACTTAAAATGCTCATACCTACTCCTGAATGCACTCTTAGGTACATCAGCCTCAGTTATCTTCAACTGATAATACCCTGACCTCAAGTCCAGTTTAGTGAATACCTGAGCTCCTTACAACTGATCAAGCAAATTATCAATTATAGGCAATGATTACTTATTCTTCACTGTCATTTGATTTAATTGCCTATAATCGATGCATAACCTCAAAGTCCTAGCTTTCTTCTTCACAAACAGCATTGGAGCTGCCCAAGGTGAAACATTGGGTCTAACCCTTTTCCAACAACTCTTGCAGCTGAGCCTTTAACTCTTTCAGTTCTACAGATGCCATCCTATACGGAGGAATGGATATAGGAGCATCACCTAGAATTAGATCAGTTGTGAACTTTAGTTCCCGATCTGGTGGTAAACTAGGTAGCTCATCAGGAAACACATCCAGGAATTCCCAAACTACTGGAATGTCCTGTATACTTTGCTCAACTCTAGTATCAATGATGTAGACCAGATAAGCCTCACATCCTCCCTGCATCAATCTCAGTGCACTCGTGAAGGATATCATCCTGGCTGGCACTACTTGACTAACTCCTCTTAATATTGCCCTCGGTTGACCAGGATATTCTAGTACTACCTCCTTTGTGTAGTAGTTCATAATAGCCCTATGAGGAGTGAGCCAATCCATGCCTAGGATAACATCTATCTCTCTCAATTATAAGATAATCAGGTCTGCCTCCAACTCTGTTTGATTGATCAGCACCTTGGCAAATCTCTCCTATAACAGTAGTACTACCTAAAGGTATACTCACTTGTAGCTTATACTGTAGCAACTCCATATCATAATACAGTCTACATGCCATGTTGGACCCCGTCGCCGAGGCCCAACATTCGGACCCATATAAGCATGGAAGACCCAAACCGAACACAAAATTGGCCACAAAAGGAGAAAGCTTGCAATAGAAAATTTGGGACTGGATTTTTAAGAAAATATGTTCCTTACGCTCTCACGGTTACAATGCCACTAAAAACGCTCAATTTGGATTTGAAATGAAGAAGTTATGGCAAAAATGCTATTTCAAAGAAAACAACCAAAATTGAGCACTACCGACTTCAGGTCAGAATTTGAAAATCTTAAAGGCTTAATTGTCAGTCAGCTCCTTCATAAAATTTGTAGGTTTATGCCTCTAGTTTAATTTAAAATGATAATCACTTTGATCCGAGCTTTCTAGCTCCAGATATTTTAAAATTTGTAAAGTATATTCAGACTTGATCAGCCGACCTCCACACTTGGTTTCAAACCAACTTTTTCAATTTAAAAGGGAAACTGATAAATAAAGTTTGGAAAGATAGAAAAATCTCTTAGGAATCCATCGCTTCGAAAATGGGGTCAATCGGAGGTCTACACAACAAGTTATGGCCAAAAGAAGGAAGAGGGCTCATCGGCCGAAACCGACCCTAACGCTGCAAGACCCGGCATGCCGGCTCTTGGCCTTCGCCCACATGAGCGTTAGGCGCTCGCCAGAATGGCCGAATCTTGGCGCCGTCCGCATCATGGCGCTGGGCGACTGCGCCTACAAACCGACCTATCTGACTTCTAACCCTCATAACTTTTGACTCCGAGCTCCAAATTAGGCACGGTCAGAAGCGTTGGAAAGCTAGAAGAAAAAACTATATTTTTCAAGGACTCACCAGCAATCTTGGACTCTATGGGAATCAAAAGTTCCCACTAAGACAGATCGACTAGCTCTCCACAAATAGCACCAGAACTTGCGACCTCCATAACTTTTGACCCAGAACTCCAAATTTAACAAACTTAGTGTCTATGGAAAGCTAAGAAAATTTCCTACAACTTTTATGAAGATCACCGACCTATATTCCAACTTTAAGAAGGTCAAAAGTGGACTCAAAGCTCTGCCTGACAATCTGTCATTTAGACAGCACCTGCATTTGATTCTAACGACTCACACTTTACAATCAATACCTCAAAATTAACTCATTACACCTCAGGAACAAGCTCTACAGCTCGTCTAAAACCTTCAACAAATCTAAGTGATCCTATTCAACCTAAAACAACCCAGAAATTGCAGCACAACACAATATACCCAGAAATTACCACATAAGTGCATCAACCCATAAATTTCAGCACTACATCCCACTTCAACAAACTCACATGAAGAGAGTACTAAAGCTCTCCTTCTCTTTCCAAATCATAACAAAGTTCAAGCATGGCTTTAATTACATATCAGCATATCCATTAACAGTCAAGTATAAAATACAAAATGTGTGAGATGCTCCATGTTCGATATGCTTATAAGCTAGTTACTAACTTAATACAAAAATGGCTAAATTTCTTAGAGTGATGCCCGATGCCTTGCAAGGTTCAGCTCTCAACTTGAATTTGCACCTGAGGATGGAGAATGGGGTGAGCTAACACGGCTCAGTGGCTAACAAGTTTATAGCCATCGAATAATGAGCCACACAACACACAATAACGAATCCAAGACATTAGCAAACATCAATATGCATAAATACCCAACTTTATCACATAGATCATAAGTAGCCAAAATCATCACATAAAGCATATTATGTAAACTTCTATCACTTAAATCACATATTATGAATCATAAACACCATTAAAGAATAGAATGCACACAATAGGCTTGAGAGTTCCATAAATACGACGGAAACCGAAGTTTATCGTAAACACGATGAGTCCATTTTCGGATCTCGTGGGCCTGGCTGCCATCGAAAAGGCAAAAGGGTCAACGTGCACGTGACTTATCAAGTAGGTTCTCTCTCACCCAATGATCACATATTCAAGCATAAAGACAAGAATTTTATGCTTCTTTCATTCTTTCAAATCATCATAGTTTCACACTTTACTTTCAAATCACAGGAAATACATTTTTAATATGCACATAATTATCAAAGATAGCATACATAGGGCATTTGCCCATTACACAACAACTATAAAAATGTTACCCACCTATCGTAGAAATCTGAATTCAAGATTGCCCTTCCTCCTTGTCTTGAGTGGGGGTCTCTTGATTTCCTTCAATTAAATCACACTCTATTCAATAAATACATTTTAAAGGAAAGCATAACATTCATAAAAATCAAGCAAAATAAAAGTCTACTTTAAACCTAACCTACCCATAGGACATTTAAGCTAGAATAACCAAGACCTTAGCTTAAAAGTCCCTAAAATCCATAGATCTCACCTTCTCCTCTTTCTTTCTACAAACCCTACACAAACCCTAACCTCCATTTCCTCCCATTTTTGAACCTATCATAATCAAAGACGGAACTTACCTCTAGCAAGTAGTTTTTCTCTTATTCTTCTCCTTCTTTCTTCTTTCTTTCAAGCCTCCTATGGGTCTCCTTCCTCTCTTGGCCGAAACCCTCTTCTTTCTCCCTTGTTCACATTTTCTTCTCTTCGTTTCTTTAGTCTACGACAACTCTTCTTCTCCTCCTTCCTTTAATTCATTTAACTCTTCTTTAAAACCATCATCAAAACTACATAGTTTTGATACCCTCTTATAACTTACAAGGCTTTGGGCTCTCCTCCTCCTCTCAAGCCCACTACACATCACCCATTAATTTCTAATCCTCCTTCTTACTCCACTTATTCCATAAAGCCCATTCTTTCCAACATTAGGTCCAAGCCTTCATTTAAAGTCCCAACTTTTAATTTCCAAGCCCAACATAAAAATATTTATATAAACACATAATTAAATCAATTAAGGCAAAATAAAAATAATTTAACGAATAAATCCATAAATCAATAAATAATTAATTCAAATAAAATAAAAATTTTTCAGGGCCCAACATGCCAAATGCGATGCAATAAAGGAGTGTGTGGATCCTGGATCTAGCAGTGCAAATGCCTCAAAGTCATAAATGAGAAGTGCCCCTATAACCACATTTGGTGGGCCTTGAGCCTCCTGCCTGGTCATAGCATAGATCTGGGCCTGGGACTGTGATCAACTGCCCCTCCCCTCAGTCCTTATAGAAGAGCTCCTAGATCTCACTCTGTCTCTACCTCGGCCTTTTTGTGCAGGTCCACTTTCTATGCTCTGCTGGATTGTAGCATCACTCTCAGATTGCCCACTCACACCAGACTGAGCTCCCAAGGTAGCAGGACAATTTCTGATCTAGTGGTCCAAGGAACCACACTTCAAGAAAGCTCCAGTTAGTCTCCAACACTCACTACCATGCCTGCTCTCATAGGGCTCTCATAATGGAAACTGACTCTGTATTGCACTCCTTCCACTGCTAGTCTGTGATGATCTAGTCCTCTGCCCAGATCTTAATTGCCTGGATCCACCGGGTGGTTTGAAGGCCATGTTTTGGTGCTTACTGAATCTTCTGCTAGAACTATCCTAACTCTCACTAGCTCTCTTACCTCTGGACCCTTGCCTAGTCTCTGCTTATCTCTCTCTTAGTAGCTACTCAATTCTAATTGAAGCAGCTCTCAACTCAGTGTAAGTACCCAGATTTGAAAGTGCCAACCTTGTTTTGATCTCCATATTGAGTCCATTCTTAAACATCCTACACTTTTCTTCTTCTGTAGGGATTAGAGTAGTAGCATAACCCATCAACTCATTAAACCGAACCTCATATTCCGCCACTAACATCCTACCCTATTTCAATTTCAAGAACTCCTACATATTCATGTCCAAATAGATCTTGGGCATGTAATTATCTCTGAAGACCCTCAGAAAGTCTTCCCACTTCAATTAGCAAGGTCTAGTGGTACTGCCTGGGATAGTCTTCTACCACTGGTAAGTTGGGCCCTGCAGTAAAGACACTGCATAATTGAACCTCTCATTAGGCTCGTAGTCCATCTGATCAAATACCCTTTTTGTCCTCTCTAACCATCCCTCGACCTCTGCAGGATATGTGTTGCCATAAAATTCTACAACTCCCTGCTTCTGCAACCTATCATGCCTCCTCTCCCTTCTTTTAGGAACTCTAGGAGACATCTCCTCAGATCGAGGTATCGAGGACTCTCTACTGGCTTCTACTGATCCTTGGTCAACTGGTTGATCAATCTGATCACCTAGAGCGGATGACCTATAACAAATAATAACTTCAATCATTATCTACATTTCTCATGATATTTCATGCTTAATATTCTATATGTCCCAACAGATACCAAACTATGCTCTAATACCACCCAAATGTACCACCCCCTTGTCGAAGGGTACACACTGGAATGCCCGGAGATCATTTCGGTTCATATCCTGTGATATTGATGAGCTACGTTCGATCACTACATTCACTTTACATGGCATCATAATATTAATCACTTATAAACATTAAAACAGTCACAATATTTTTAAAAACCAATTTTTTCCTCATTTCATTGTATAAAATCAAAAGTCTACATTGTGTCTTTCAACTTTTACTACATGTGTATCATCAAAACATAGTACAAAAGTACTACATGAAAGAGGAAAATATATAAAATCGATCTAAGTCATCCAAAAATCTCAACTGACCGACCTTTAAGCCATAACTTCTCTTGCAGAATGACAATTTACACGGCTGGTAGAGCCTCTTAGTAGTTAGAGTGGTCTCTCGGTTCTGAAAAGACAACTTTGCAATTTTGGTGAGTTTTGCGAACTCAATGAGGTAACCATCATGAATGGTTCACTCAATTCATACAACACATCAGTTCACATAACAATTAATCACATTTTCGCATAATTGATCATGTATCACATTTTCACTTAAGCATAGGTAATTATGCATTTCAATCAATCAAACATACGTAACAAAATGCTTATGAAATGCTCATGAGACACTTTTCCAATTATTGCATTGTTGTGACCGAGTGCCTGAACTGTCCCGTATCTATTTTGGATACCGGGCTCATTAATAATTGTCCCTTATCAGATGAGGGTACAGGGCTCATTTTACATAGTGACCTTAGGATCTTAATCATTGTCTGAACTCGAGGCTCTTTTCACACATTGAGCTTTAAACTCTGATTGGTAAACAAGTAATTAAGTGAGACCGTCTAGGTTACTCATAGTTTGCTCCAGAAGCTATTGCCTCGAAGTTCCAGTAACGTCTGGAAGATGGTGCTCAATATGTTCCTCTATATTATGCAAAACATACACATTTCACAATTTGCACAATTATAAGTGTTTAATAATGCACATATATGCAATGAAGTATGTACCACGCGTATTCATGACAATCCCTGGTATTTTTCCATTATCCTCACCATGTAATTCTTTCTATCTCGAAACTCACCTAATTATAATTTATACTTAAGTTTATATCCCAATAAAATCATCGAAATCAAAATTCATAACTTATTGAATCACTTTCAGATTTTTCCAAAATTGAATTTCGAGTCTACTATTCTTATACTAAAATAGTACACTATACTCACTTTCCATCCAAAAATTGAAGGTCTTAGAGACTGTATCAAAATTAGACTTTCCCATGTAATTTGTAACCCTATTTCTCTAGTTTACTCCAGATCAAAATTCATCTCGTTTGGATGTCTATAGATCAAGATATAACCAAAACACCCGAGCATGTTTAGTGAAATCATACCAGTTTATCCTATTCTAACAAATTCCCTCACTTTCCTTCAACCAAAAATTTTCAAATCAACTCAAAATGCTACCAATTTTTATGGAGAGATATAAACATGTGTTAGTAATCTATTGGTTCAAGAATCACGAAGTTATGCCCAAAAGAATCAACCATGTTTATATCCTCAATCACATTGTACCTATCTTGGGACAATTGACATAAATTTCTCTAGAGACATCGGATTAAGGTTACTCTTAGATGGTTTGAAATAAGACTTCTAGATATACAACTTTTATGAAGACCATAAAGTGAGATTTTTCCATTTAGAGGGTCAAAAACTCAAATTATCGAAAGTGAACAGTGTATGTCCGTTAAACGGACGTACATGTCCACCTAACGGACATTCACGAAGTTGAGGCCATTTTTGACCCGAGAATGTCCGTTTAATGGACCTAATGTCCATTTAAAGGACATGCATTAAGTTGGTGGAATTTTTACACCAAGAAGATCCATTTAACGGACATATATGACACCAAGCTCCCTCCAAAGCCTCTCTAATGCTTCCTACTTCCATTCTAACATCATATTCACTCATTATCTTCTCAAATTCACCTCTTCTAATGTAATATCACTTCATAACAACTCAAACACCAATTAGATTTCATTAAACTCTCAACTCTCAACTCTCAACTTATTTTCTTCATCATATTCAACTTCATCTCATCATTCACAATTCCTATCCCTTTTTCCATAACTTATCTTATTCATAAGTATCAAACAATTCATATTTGAATTCCATCATTTCAAGTTGCTAACCTCTTCACGTAAACCTCACTTTCAACCCAACATCATCCATACACAATTCCTATTCCCTATTTTTTGATAAACACTAAAAAATAGAACACATTCTCATTCACTCAAAATAATTCACAACATATACATTCATCCACAAATTTTTTTACACCCAGTTTCCAATTTCATGTCAAAATTTGGGACTGTTAAAGACATAATTAAATTTCTATGTCTTCATAAGAAATGTACCCATACATCTCTAGTTTAATAAAAACTAAGAATCAACTCATTTGGATAACTACAAAACATTTTATGGTTAAAACATAAAAGCATATTAGTGGAAAATTTTCTGCTAACATTTTCCAGATTTTCAAACTTTCAACATTTTACATCTAACTCATCTTTTACCTAGATTATCTCTTCTATTTCATTTCTCATCATTCGATACCCAAAAAAAAATCAATAAATCACTCATAAACAAATCATAATCTATAATTGATCATTAACAAAACAAAAAACATAACATATATATATTTACCCATTCATACGCAATTTTTTACACTCATCCAACACCACTTTGAATGTAGCAATCCCTTACCCTAAGATACGCACTGGAACGCACGGAGGTCATTCCGGTACATATCCTACGATAAGGGTGAGCTACGTTCGATATCATCGTATCATTTATCACTTCTAAAATATCAATAGAAAATCACAATATTTTTAAAACTAACTTTTTCCTCATTTCATTTCTCAGATCAAAAATCTACATTTTGTCTTTCAACATTTTCTACACGTATATTCACAAAACCTAGTACAAAAATACTACATGAAAGAGGAAAATATATCAAATCTAGCTAATCCATCCAAAAATCCCAACTAATCGACCTTTAAGCCATGACTTCTCTTGTAAAAACACAATCCACATGGTAGTGGAGCCTGTCAGTATTTAGGGTTGTCTCTCATCCCTGAAAAGACAATGTTGCAATTTTGGTGAGTTTTGCGAACTCAATGAGGTAACCATCATTGATAGTTCACTCAATTCATGCAACACATCAATTCACATTACAATTATTTCACAATTTTGCAATTCATATAAGTATTACATTTTCACTTAAGCAGAAGCAAATTATACATCTTAATCAATCAAACTTAAATAACCAAATTCATATGAAATGATTATGAGACTCTTTTCCAATTGTTACGTTGTTGTGATTGAATGCCTGAACTGTCCCATATCCATTTTAGATACCGAGCTCATTAATAACTGTCCCTTATCCATGGAGGATATAGGACTCATTATACGTTGAGCCTGAGGCTCTGAAATACTTTTGGGCTCAAGGCTCATTTCCACACATTGAGTTTTAAGCTCTGATCGTTGACTACCTTAGTCACAACTTCCATTATCTGACTATGCATGCATGAATGGAATGCACGTAACAAAATCATTCCCTTGATAAAACCCATAGATCTACACATTCACGTTCAAGTAGCACTTCAATATCTCAACCCCCATCACACAATCATCAGACCTTCTGTCTAAAATCCAAAATCAAATCTCATTCATTAATTTCTCAAATCACAATTAGAAACAAACAATAATTGAGAGAAACCATCTAGATTACTCACAAGTTTCTCCCGAAGTTAATGCCTGGAAGATTCGACAATGTTTGGAGGCTGACGTTCTAGTTGCTCCTCTATAACAAATAATATACACAATATCACAATTTCTTCAATCATAAGTATCCAATGATGCACGTGTAGGAAATAATTTATGTACAATGCATATTCATGACAATCCCGGGTATCTTTCCCTTATTCCGATCACATTATCAGTCCTATATCTGAAACTCATCTAAGTATGATTCATGCTTATGTTTATGCCTCACTAAAATCATTAAAATCACAATTCATTACTCATTTGAAATCCTATAGATCCAGACATAATCGAAACACTGAAGTATGTTCAGTGGAATAACCCTAGTTCATATAATGTAAGGGTGCACTCATCGTACCCATTCCATATTTCTCACTCAATCTTTCTTAGTTAATTTCAAATGGATATGATTTTTAGGTGGAGATGTAGGGTAATGTCTTACGAGTCCAATGGTTTAAGAAGCAATTCATTTGGACTCCTATAGAAAAAGTTATGGCCAGGCGAAGAAAGATAGAAGAAGCCAAAACCCAAAAGGAACAAAACCCAAAAGGAAGAAAACTCAGAAGAAGCGAAACTCAGAAGGAATAAAACACAGAAGGAAGAAAACTCAGAAGAAGCGAAACTCAGAAGGAACCAAAACAAAGAAGGAATAAAACACAGAAGGCAGAAAACTCAGAAGAAGCGAAACTCAAAAAGAACCAAAAAATAGAAGGAATAAAACATAAAATGAGTTAATGAACAGTAACACAAAAGGATTTCATGAACATTAGCACAAAAGGAGTTCATGAACAGTAACATAGAAGGATTTCATGAACAGTATCACAGAAGGAGCGAATCTCAGAAAGAATAAAACACAGAAGAAGATGACGTCATCAATGACGTCATCACAAAAGAAGCAAAACTCAGACGATAGAAAACATAGAAGAAGATGATATCATCAAGGACGTCATCCTAAAAGAAGTAAAAAGGCAGAAAAACTAAATTTCACTTTTGAACATCTTCCCTTATAAGGACCCTGACTTTCAACTCAGATGTCCATAGTTTTCATACTATATACTGTTGGGAAGATGAAAAGGAAGATTTATAACTTTCAGAAAGGCCATTTTAACAAATCTATCCAGATTGATATAGAAGTTTCACGGAAGCTTCAGATCAAGCTATTTCTATTTCGACTCCAACTTCACTTTTACATCACCAAAACACTAAAAATCTTTCAAAAATTAATTGTACACTATAACCAAATTTATTTCCTCCTAACCACTCACTTATTTATGAATATACACTTAAATTTCACTTTTCATGTAGATGAAAATAACTCCTTAACTTTCTTTCATAAATCACCAACTCTAAAGGATTTATTCACTACTTATCTGTTGGAAACTTTAAAATCTTCAAGCCCTAAACTTCATGCAGTTTACGTACTTCACTAAAGATAATGATCAGCTTCTAGTGTTTTTTTCTTAGGGTAGAAGACACGAATAACAAAGTGGGTTAGGTGTAGGAAGGAAAAACAGAGAAATCGCTTAAAAGATGTTAGAGGGAAACTCTGTAGATGGGAAGAATATTTGGAGATGATCCCAATGAAGGATGAACTTAGACATATAGTTTAACCTTTCAACTCTTAGAAACAGTAACCTAAACCTAGCAAAGTACATAAACCTAAGTGACATTTGCTACTTTTCAAATATCTAAGCTCTAAACTTTCATTATGCATGAGCATGCACAAGAATTTCTAAGCTTTCATTGCTCACTCATATTTATTATTCTAACCTTCCCATAGGTAATGGGATGTTACATTGATGATCATTCAACCTCAAAACATCTTTATACCATTACATGAATTGTTACACATCCTACATATCCAAAAACAAGACATGTATATAGATTTTTCATCACCCACGACACATACATAAACATTGCATAACCAAGTAATCAAATCTCAATTTACTCATCATTCTAGCTTAATTTAACCATACCCATGATATTTAAAGCATAACTAACTTGGTTTAACTCCAAACTCTTCAAAATCTCACTTAACCCTATCTCTCAAGGATCCCACGTTCTTCATCTTCTTGAAGGAGGTAAGGATAAGTTTTCTTGTGGCAAAGAGGAAGAAAATAGCAAATATGTTAGTAGTACATGAAGGAAAGTGTGATCTCTTGAGTTGAGGTGGTAGAGATTAAAGAAAACAAAAACGGTGAAGAAGGAGAAGAGAACCACGAAGAGGAAGATGGGGAGAGCAAAAAGAAAGAACACCAAATGGACTTTTAATGGAAAACAACGTGGAAGACCAAAACAAAAGGGTTTAAAAACCTAGTGGACTTAAGGCAATATTTGGCAAGTGACTTATGTCACTTGCCACATGTCCAATTCTTATAACCTAAGTCTAATTTCTATTCTAATTGTCTGCCAATTTTCAATGACACTTGTCAATAAATCCTATAGTTATTTATCAAAATTTCCATTTCCATTTGACAGTAAATTCTAATATCATTTATCATTTGTCTTGTCACTTGGAATTTTTCCTAGTCCAAAAATTACCCCAATTTTCAGAAATTTTCCTAAAATTCTCCAAAAATTCTAAATCAACAATTACACTCTCCAAATCAATTTTCAATACAAACAAACCACAATTCTCAATACAATCAAAATTATGAACAATTATACCCAAAATGTCAATGAATGCACGTACAACCATTTTCATATGTAAAATTTTACTATTCATGTGTATGTGCATGCCATATTATGCATGAACATGAAATACATTTTCTAATCTCTCAATCATCTCCCATATATTATATTCTAGCTGCAACATGGGTAACGGGATGTTACAATGCAAGAATCACGTATTCACTATGTAAGCTGACCAACTTTTGGTTTTTCTCAGGTAAAAAGGCAAATAGCAGTTGTTAAGTCAAAATGACTTTACTTAGATATAATTTTCATGTATAACAAAGAGCAAAATAAAAGAAAAACAAAAGCAGACGAAGCAACACAGACGCAGACGCACAATATTACGCAGACGAAGAACGCAGAAGAAATAAATAGACGCAGACACAAAATAAACACAGATGAAGCAAGGCATAAGCAAAAGAGAACTACAGACGCAGACGGAGACATAGTAGAAAAACAGACGAAGACGCAGATGAAGACGCTAATGAAAAAAATGTATTTAAGACGCAAATGTAAAAAATGCATTTAAGAAGCGAATAGAAAAACAGGCGCAGAAGAAGAATTGAAAAAGCAGACGCAAGAGTCAGTCCGAGTTAGTTACAGAACTCAACTGATTAACCGTTTCTGTTAAAGATTCAAGAAGCAAGATTCAAGAATCAAGAATCAAGAAGCAGTTGGAAACGAAGGCTATAAATACAAGTCGAAGTCGAAGATTGCAAAGTTAGTTGAAACGTGAACTGAATTACACTTACGTGATCGTAAAAACATTATGTGCAAATTAGTCGAGAGCTATGTTTACTGTAACAAGTGTTCAAACACTTATTTGTGAGAAAGTAGTACAGATAGCCTGCAGAGGCTAAGCGTGAAAGAATACTGGTTGTAGAGACCTGAAGAGGCTCGCAAAGAATACTTGTAAAGTTGAAGAGATAATGAAAATATCAGAAAGAACTCTGAGGACTGGACGTAGCCCACGGTTTGGAGTGAACCAGGATAAATCTCTTTATCAACTACTCTTACTCTATCTCTCTTTTAGATTCAAGTTTTATCATTACTTAGCTCGAAACAAAGTGTTCAAATTTTTTGTTTAATTAGAATCTATCGAAAATTTTGTAAAAGAATTTTATTTTCTAACAAACATTTTTGAAAGATTTTTCAAAAAGAGGAATACACAATTCAACCCCCCTTATCGTGCATTCTTATATCGTTTTCTCAGTATTGTATTAACGTGTGATTCACTTCAATTGGTATCGGAGCAAGGTATCCAAGGATCACTTTAACAAAGTGTGGATCAAAGATAATGGCGGAATCACATGTATACATTGCAGAAGGAGCCTCAGTCACTAGACCTCCAGCATTCAACGGAGAAGATTATCATTACTGGAAAGATAGGATGTGGCTATTCGTAGAATCTACTCATGTTGACCTTTGGGACGTGATAGAGAATGGACCATATACACCAGTAGATGAAGATGGCAATTCTATTCCATGAATCAGATGGACGGCTGATCAAAAGGCGAGAATACAGCTGAACTCAAAGGCGAAGTTCTTCTTGAACTGTGCCCTAAGTAGGAGCGAGTATGAGAAAGTCCACGAAAGCGACACCGCAAAGGAGATGTGGGACACATTGTCCATTGCTCACGAAGGCACAAGCCAAGTTAAAGAATCCAAGATAAGTATTCTTGTACACCAGTACGAGCTTTTTAGGATGAAAGATGAAGAATCTATTGATCAAATGTTTGGAAGATTTCAAACAATTGTCAATGGATTGAAAGCTC
Source organism: Erythroxylum novogranatense (assembly GCA_029891385.1). NCBI lineage: Eukaryota > Viridiplantae > Streptophyta > Magnoliopsida > Malpighiales > Erythroxylaceae > Erythroxylum > Erythroxylum novogranatense. Next base: position 30,865,074 of record CM057225.1, on the reverse strand, counting down.
TTGGAAGAACGTACAACAATCAAGATCATGTTTGAAAGATCCTAAGAAGTCTTCCGAAGAGATGGAGACCTAAAGTTACGGCGGTGCAGGAAGCCAAAGATTTGAGCATGCTAAAGCTTGACGAGTTGCTTGGATCCTTGAAGATTCATGAAGTTGAACTCGATGCTAAAGACAAGCCCAAACGGGACAAGGCGATAGCTCTGAAGGCCGGACAAAAGAATCAAAAGACTTAAAGAAGGAGGAAGACATCAAAAGCCTTAAAGATTGAAGAATCAAAGGATGACGACTCCAGTCAATCAGAACAAGAGTCAAGTGATGAAGATGACGAATTATCTTTCATCTCCAGAAAGATAAGACGCATGTGGAAGAAGAAGTCCAAAGGAAATCAGACCTTCAAGAAGAATGGCAAAGATGAAGCTAAACCAGAGAAGTCATCTGTCATTTGCTACGAGTGCAATCAGCCTGGACACTACAAGTCCAAATGTCCAACACTAAAGAAGAAACCAAAGAAGAGTAGAGAAGGCAAGAAAAGCATGATGGCAACGTGGGAGGACCTAGATTCATCAAAATCAGATTCAAGCTCCGAGTCATCTGAACATGCAAACATCTGCCTGGTAGTTGAGGAAGATAGTGATGAGGAGGTAAAATCTGATTACGATAACTTGCATGATGCCTACTCAGAATTGTTAGAAGGTTCTCATGCTATTCTAAAACAGTACAAACTGTTAAAGAAAAAGTATATAGAAAATATTAAACATACGGAAGTAATAAAGAGAGAAAATATCTTTCTGAAGAAACAATTAGAAGAGAAAAAGAAAGTTGTAGACAGATCAGACGAGATCAATTAGCTAAAACTAAGAATTAAGAATCTGTCAGCTGATTTAGCTACTTTCACCGAGAGCACAAAGAAAATGAACGAGATGCTTGAAAGATGTAGACATCCAAGTGATAAAACTGGATTAGGGTTTATAGGCAATAAGTCTCATCCCCATAAGAACTCTTTCACTCAGAAGAGAAACCATAATAAATCTCGTATCAATCAACGACCTATTAATATGCATCAAAAGACTCATTATGTGCATACTACTAACCATAAAGGACCCAGGAAAATATGGGTACCAAAACATAAAATAGTTTCTCCTACAGATATCCTTCCTTGGAAGATGCGGCAAGCACCATTGGTATTTAGACAGTGGATGCTTGCGACATATGACGGGAAGAAGATCTATGTTCCTAGATCTTCAGTATAAGAAGGGAGGATCGGTAACTTTCGGAGACAACCAGCAGGGCAAGATTATTGGAGTCGGTAAAATAGGTAAAGATTCCTTTGCATGCATAAATAATGTACTGCTTATTGATGGTCTGAAACATAATTTGATCAGCGTCAGTCAATTGTGTGATTCTGGTTTCACAGTCACATTCAATTAAAATCTTTGTGAAGTCAGAAACAAAGATGGGTCTATACTTTTTTCTTCCAAGAGGAGAAATAATCTTTACAAAATTAATTTAGAAGATTTTCAAAGTCAAAATGTTTCATGTTTTCTATCTTCCGAAGAAGAAAGACTAGTCTGGCATAAAAAGCTGGGTCATGTCTCTCTTAAACACATTTCAAAGTTGACAAAACATGAGTTGGTAAGAGGATTACCAAAAATAAGTTTTGACAAAGAGTTTTTCTGTGAAAATTGTTTGAAAGGAAAACAGATTAAAACTTCTTTTTATTCTAAAAATTTTGTAACATCATTTAGACCTTTAGAGTTGTTACATATGGATTTATTTGGTCCAACAAGGATGATAAGTCTTGGCGGAAAGAAATATGGACTTGTTATTGTTGATGACTTTACTCGATTTTGTTGGATATTATTTTTATCACACAAAGATGAATCTTTTAAGTGTTTTAGGACCTTATCAAGAAAGTTACAGAATGAAAAAGGAATGTCTATAGCTAGTATCAAGAGTGACCATGGTGGAGAGTTTGAGAATGAGAAGTTTAGGTTATTTTGTGAGGAGAATGGAATTTTCCACAATTTCTCTGCTCCCAGGACTCCACAACAGAATGGAGTTGTTGAAAGGAAGAACATGACGATTCAAGAGATGGCAAGGACTATGTTGTGTGAAAAGAATCTTCCTAAGTACTTCAAAGAAGTCAGAATACAAACATGCTATATTCAGAATAGAATTCTGTTGCGACCCATGCTGAAGAAGACCCCCTATGAGTTATGGAATGGAAGAAGACCAAACGTATCTTACTTTCATCCATTTGGGTGCAAATGCTCTATTCTGGATACAAAGGAGCTGTTGGAAAAATTTGATTCAAAGACCTTTCCAGGAATCTTCCTAGGCTACTCATCGTCGTCTAAGGCATTTCGAGTATACAACCTTATCTCAAAGACAGTTGAGGAGACCATCCATGTCAAGTTCGATGATAGTTCCCAACCCCATAAGGAAGATGACATGGAGAGTGAAGGTCCTTCAAAGAACTTAGATGACACAATAGAAACTTCAGCACCAGGTACTCATGAAGACAAAGTTGAAGATATCCCAGAAACTATTGGACTGAAAAGAGACTGGAAATATAAAATTTCTCATCCAGAAGAGTTGATTATCGGAGAGACCTCAGAAGGAGTTAGGACAAGGTCCAGATTCAGAAGAGAAGCTAATGTGGCTTTTATCTCTGAAATAGAGCCTAAGAAGGTTGAGGAAGCTCTTCGAGATGAAGGTTGGGTGTTAGCCATACAAGAGGAGCTGAATCAATTTACTAGGAATAATGTTTGGTCCTTAGTTCCGAAACCCCCTAAGAAATCCATCATAGGAACCAGATGGGTCTTTAAGAATAAGTTAGACGAATCAGGAAGAGTGACTCGAAATAAGGCTAGATTAGTAGCACAAGGCTATAATCAGCAAGAAGGAATAGACTACAATGAGACATATGCTCCAGTAGCAAGACTTGAAGCCATTAGTTTATTACTGGCATATGCGGTCTGTCATAATATAAAGTTATTTCAGATGGATGTGAAGAGTGCCTTTCTAAATGGCTTTATAGACGAAGAGGTGTATGTTAAGCAACCACCTGGTTTCGAGGATGTTAAGAATCCAGACCATGTCTATAAACTTCATAAAGCCTTATACGGCCTGAAACAAGCTCCTAGAGCTTGGTATGATCGTATGAGTACTTTTCTTTTAGAGAATGGTTTTAGTAGAGGTCAAGTTGATAAGACGCTCTTTAGGAAGAATTGTAAGTGCAAGTCGACTTGTACATTCGGTAAGTCGACTTATGCAAGGACGGTACTGTTTAATTGTGCCCTAAAGGCAATCCCCTTTAGCGCGTTTTATTCAAAGTCGTGTGCAGACTTTTTGAATAAATAAAGAAAGGCATATTTCATTAATTTGATATTCATAAACAGAGTTTATGAATTGATATGGATCTTTAATCGAATTAATGAAGTCCATGATATATGACATAGCATGAAGGAAATTATGATGTGATCATACTACTGAGATTCCTATCATGTGCAATTATGTCAATATCTAAATTATCCCTAGTCATAGGATTAATGAGACTGGACATCGTTAATCCGGATAGACTAGCACATGTCATATTTCTTGATTGGATCAAGCAGTGGATCTCAGAAACTGTAAATATTGAGATATTTAGATTTGACATGTGGATGCTTACTAAGGGTAGTAAGTACATTGGATGACCTGCCATGAGATCATCACATGGATATCCTATTTAAATGTCAGTGATAATCTCATCATAACAATGGTGCAAGTATACTTAGACTTGAGGTACTCAAGGATATCTTGGATACTGATTCTGTGCTTTGACTCCATTCCTTGTTGCCTTCCAGAGGTCGCTCATAGGGTGGTGATTGGGTACAGCTTGAGGTATTCGAAGGTAATTGAGTAGCCAATAAAGGATTCACCACTTCTCAAATAGCAGAAGAGATACCCTGGCCTCTTGTCAGGATCATTACTTGAAGTCTTCGGCCGAAGCATAACTATGTCATGAAGAGTGTCGTCATGGACATATAAAGTAATGAGTCCTGGACAGGAACTAATATCACTTGGGCTAGACTCAGTCTAGTGAGAGTTGACACTTTGACCATACTCATAACCAAGTGGGGTATAGGATGGTGAAAGGACGAATTGCACGGTAATTGTCTATGGAAGGGTTCGTGATCTGGTTTATGATGAACTCATCAAACCGATTATTTTCCGGTCAATTGGGGGTCATGATGTGTTGTTAGACGCCGCTCATGACTTGCTCAGATTAATTGTTAATCTAAGTGGCCAACATAACCGGAACCTAAAGGGTCACACGATAAGAGTGATTCGAGAATCAGTAAAATAGTATTAGACGAGTTCCAATTATGGAGAGCATTAGGATTAAATGGATCCCAATGGATTGGGATATGTCCCGATGAGATCGCGACATCAATATTGCTAAGAAAGGTTTTGAGTCGTTTTTAGCATCGGGGCGAGAGGGCGGTAGGACCGACCCCAGTTGGACTGGACCTTAGCAATTATATATTAATTGATTAATTAAATAAATAAATAATTAATTAATTAATATATATATATATAACATTGTCGTTGGAAGAAGCAAAAAGGAGGAGAGGATGAGCTTTGACTTAGTCAAAGTCATCATTAAGTTGTTTTTAATGAATTTCTTAGCCACCAACGTGGCTCCTTCTCTTCCATGCACTTGTCCTCTCTTTAATTGTTAAAGAAAGAACATATATATGCTTGGTGGATGATGGTCTACGTAAGGGAGAAAGGTTTTAGAAACTTAAATGTTAAGTTTCCTGAAACATGAGAAATTGAAAGTGTTCAAGCTTCCTCTCTCCACATTTACGATTGCTTCTCATCTCCAAGGCTTCTTCATCGTCATTTCCTCTTGCTCTCCAAGGACAGAGGTAAGGTCTAGCAGCCTTTATTCTCGTTTCTAGCTATTCCCCAGTCAAAGGGTTTGTCCGGTTAGGTTTTTCGATCTCTGCGTGGATACCTTTAGAGGCAGTCTCTATTGGTCGTTTAGGTTTGAGTTTGCATCTGAACACATGGATCTGGCTTCGGGAAGGTCCCGGTGATAAAAATTTTTGTTTTTCGCACCTTGTACATGTGATGTACATCCCGGGATTTTCCTACAAGAATTATGAGAATGAATTTATAATAGTTCAGATATATGTTGATGATATTATTTTTGGTGCTACTTCAAAAAAGTTATGCATGAAGTTTGAGAATCTAATGAAAAATGAATTTGAGATTAGCATGATGGGTGAGTTAAAGTTCTTTCTTGGGTTGCAAGTTAAGCAAACCAAAGAGAAAATCTTTATTCATCAACAAAAATATGTGAAAGATTTGTTGAATAAGTTTGATATGCAAAGTGTGAAGCCAATGACTACTCCGATGCATCCTTCAAACCTTTTGTCTAAAGATGAACTTGGTAAGAAGGTGGATCAAACCCTGTATAAAGGGATGATCGGTTCTTTACTGTATCTTACAGCAAGTAGACCTGATATATTATTCAGTGTATGCTTATGTGCAAGGTTTCAGGCCGATCCTAGAGAGTCTCATTATATTACTGTTAAAAGAATTATGAGATATCTCGCGGGTACTACTGAGTTTGAGAAAGGTAAAGATTTCAGGATAATTGGATATTGGGACGCAGACTATGCCGGAGATAGAATCGAAAGGAAGAGCAAAAGTGATGGATGTCACTTTCTTGGCGCAAACCTAGTTTCCTGGTCAAGTAAGAGACAGAGTTCGATAGCTCTATCAATTGCGAAAGCAGAGTATATGTCTGCCGCAAGCTGCTGCTCACAAACGTTGTGGATCAAATATCAACTTGAAGACTATTCAATTCAAGAAGAGGAGATTCCAATTTATTGCGACAACACTCGCAATAAAACTAGGTTTGCGCCATCAACCTGTCAAAAAATCCGATTCAACATTCGAGGGTGAAACACATTGAAGTCAGACATCATTTCTTAAGAGATTATGTTCAGAGGAAGGTGGTTAAACTCCAGTTAATCAAAACAGAGTATCAGTGGGCAGACATCTTCACCAAACCACTGAGTGAAGAATGATTCCAGAAGATCAGACGCAACCTTAACATGATTATGTTAAGCGAACAGTCATACTAAAGAGACGTTAAAATTAACGGCGTCAGATACAGTGAGTTACAGCTGGTAACTTCTCTGACAAGAAACACTTCATGACCTTTAGAATTCTGATGATTCTAGAGCACGTGTAACAAGACCCTTCAAGTAGCCTGAAGTTGAAATCATTGCGGTTACTTTCATCTCTAGACGGTTCATCTTGCTTTCCAAATTCTCTCAATCATCCTACTCTAGACAAAAAGTTTACCAGAGACAGTAAATTCCATAGTTATTTATCAAAATTTTCATTGCCATTTGACAGTAAATTCTAATATCATTTATTAGAGGAGGGAAACACTTCATGACCTTTAGAATTCTGATGATTCTAGAGCACGTGTAACAAGAACCTTCAAGTAGCCTGAAGTTGAAATCATTGCGGTTACTTTCATCTCTAGACGGTTCATCTTGCTTTCCAAATTCTCTCAATCATCCTACTCTAGACGAAAAGCTTACCAGAGACAGTAAATTCCATAGTTATTTATCAAAATTTTCATTGCCATTTGACAGTAAATTCTAATGTCATTTATCATTTATCTTGCCACTTGGCATTTTTCCTAGTCCAAAAATTACCCCAATTTTTAGAAATTTTCCTAAATTTTCCAAAAATTCTAAATCAACAATTACACTCTCCAAATCAATTTTCAATATAAACAAACCAGATTTCTCAATACAATCAAAATTATGAACAATTATACCTAAAATGTCAATGAATGCACGTACAGTCATTTTCATATGCAAAATTTTACTATTCATGTGTATGTGCATGCCATATTATGCATGAACATGAAATACATTTTCTAATCTCTCAATCATCTCCCATATATTATATTCTAGCTGCAACATGGGTAACGGGATGTTACAATGCAACAATCACGTATTCACTATGTAAGATGACCAACTTTTGGTTTTTCTCAGGTAAAAACGCAAATAGTAGTTGTTAAGTCAAAATGACTTTACTTAGATATAATTTTGATGTATAACAAAGAGCAAAATAAAAGAAAAACAAAAGCGCAGAAGCAACATGCATTTAAGTAATACTGACGAAGCAACATGACGCAGACGCACAATATTACGCAGACGAAGAACGCAGAAGAAATAAACAGACGCAGACACAAAATAAACACAGACGAAGCAACGCAGATGCAAAAGAGAACTACAGACGCAGACGGAGACATAGTAGAAAAACAAACGAAGACGTAGATGAAGACGCGAACAGAAAAACAGATGAAGACGCGAATAGAAAAACAGGCGCAACAGAAGAATTGAAAAAGCAGACGCAAGAGTCAGTCCGAGTTAGTTATAGAACTCTACTGATTAACCGTTTCTGTTAAAGATTTAAAAAGCAAGATTCAAGAAGCAGTTGGAAACGAAGGCTATAAATACAAGTCGAAGTCGAAGATTGCAAAGTTAGATGAAACATGAACTGAATTACACTTACGTGATCGTAAAAACATTCTGTGTAAATTAGCCGAGAGCTATTTTATTAGGACTCGATCCGGAGTGTTAGGCCCCAAATTTTTGTTTTCTTGAAGTTATTAAGTATGGATTTATTTTGATTTATGATTTATGGTTTAGTTTGATTTTAATGAAATTATTAGTGGAAAATTAGAATTATTGAGTTTAGTATGGAGTAATATTTATGAAAGGGTAAAAATGTGTAAGGGCAAAATAGGCAAAGCACATGAGTTAGGATGTTTTAGGCTAAGTGTAGGAGGGCATAATAGTGCTTGCCCATGTTGTAGGTTTAAGAGGTTAGGGTTTAAAGATTAAAAAGAAGAAAAGAAATAAAGAAAGAAAAGAAGAATAGAAAGAGGAAGAGAAAGAAGAAACGAAGGAGGGCGGCGGCGGTGAAGAAAGAAGAAGAAGAGGAAAAGAGAAAGTTTTGTTTGAGGATTCTTGACAGATTTCAAGCATCCTTAAGGTAAGATTAACTCTTCTACACTTGTTTAGGTTGAATCTAACCTTAGTTTTGCATGGATTGAGGGAGAAATCGTTGTTTTAGGGTTTATGGTGAAATGTTATAGATTTGCTTGGGTTTGTGTTTTTGTTAATGTTTTTGAGTTAGAATGAGGTTAGAATGGAAGTATATGACTTGATTCATGATTTAGATGTGTTGTAGTTGAGAAAGGTAAGGATTAAGAGTCGGAAATGTTGAAGATCTGTCGAAAATTTGGGTTCGGAGCCCCGCACGTCACGACGAGCTTCAAGGCCACACGCCGCGACGTATGCAAGGGCCGTAAGCCGCGACGCGCTGAGCACGCCACGTGACGTGCCAGATCCCGACGCTGTGGCGTGCCGAAGCCGCTTCGTCATGACGAAGCGATGCCTCGTCACTGCGAGGCCAGTTTTCCAGCAGAAATATTTTAGTGTTTTGATCATATCTTTTTTGCTGAAGTCCTTTTGGGGTGATTTTAGAGGCGTTGTGAACTAGAGATAGATCTACAAGTCTTATGAAGTGATGAAATTATGAATTGGTTTCTAAGATTATGGAATTTTAGATGGAAGTTAAGAATGGAATTATGGTTTCAACATGAGATTTTGAATAAGATTTTGGTTCTTATTTTAGGAGATCAAGAGAGGTGAGAGGATCAAAAGGCTCAAGAGGAAACTCATTCCTAGGAAAGAGAAGCAAGGAATTTAGGTGGGTTCATGTTTATAATAAAGTAACTAAGTACTCATTGTTTAGTTCAAATCAAGCAAGATCTCATGCATTTGTATTACGTCATTCACGATCGCATTGCATACTACCATGAATGATTATTTTCTGCTATGTGTTTTGCATTCATGATTATTATCAAGATTTTTCACAAAGGAGTGTACTCCTTTTTACGAATACAAGTATATGAATTCAAGTATTACGAAATACATGACCAACAAGTTTACAAGGAAGATTACAAGCAAGTGCCAGTTTGGCAAACAAGTTTACAAGAACATGAATTATGCATACTTATGTGGGTTTGTGGTGTCCCTCACAATAGTCAAGTGCACATTGACTTATTTAAAAGGCTTCTCCTCCCGCTTGTTGTGGCGCGTGGTTATCCCACAAGGATTCCCTCACGAAACTACGCCTACACATCAACATTTCGATGGCATGTGTAAGACGTCACTAAACTGGGACACCCAAACCAACATGTTATGTGCTATGTTTTGTTATGTGACATGCATCATGAATTATTTCAAGAATCAAGTATTTTCAAGAAATGACCCATACATGCTCAAGTATCATGATTTCAGCAAGTATTACGACAATGAGATAGTTTTGAATATTTTTGCTTATTACGATATTATAAATATGTTCCCACGAGCTTTATAGCTCACCCTCCAATCTCCCCATACGGTGTGAGCCGGAGATCGAGTGAGTCACGAGTTTCGCAACACTCCGTTTTCATTTCATATGTTTGATAATGTTCCAAGACTTTAGTTTCATTTCAAGTATCATTGGTTCAAGAGTGTTTTATACTTTTGGCTCTTGAACTCAAAGTTGTAATTGATTTGAGATAATTCGTAAGGCTTTATGAAACTCTTCTTTGGAGCATGAATTATGAATATGTTTAAAAGTATGAAAGTTTCACGATGGGTCCATTGAACTTCCGATGGTCTCCTTTTCTAAATCGTTAAATTGCATGTTTGGATGTGATTGTTTAAATTATGCATGAAAGCGGGTTTCAAGCTTACTTTCCAGCAAGACCCATTAACCTTCCGCGGGCTTTTCTTTTCTTTTAAATGTATGAATCTCACGTTTTCCCGCCACGCTCTCATGTCAGACGTTGGGCTCCGACAGCGGGGTCCAACATGTTTGGTATCAGAGCGCCTAGGTTTTGGATCTAGGGCTGCATGACATGTCTTTCAAGAAATAACTTGCCTTGTTTTACACGATTGGAACTATTTTTGCATACTTTGAAAATGTGTCGTACTTGAACTAAAGTTTTCAATGGTTTTCTATTCAAGGAGTGAAAATGCCACCTCGAAGGAGAACTCGGGGAGCTATGACTCGGTCTCATTATCGTCAGGGGAGTACGGATGAATCCCATATTCTTCAGGATGCCGGGACACATTCTGTTCCGATTTCAGAGGCACCTAGTTTGCAACAAGAAGTGCCTCCACCGCCTCCTCCTATGCTTCAGGGAACTCACATGGATCCGAGTTTCTTTCAAGCCTTTGCTCAGGCTTTCACGTATGCCATGGGACAGGGATCGCAGATGTCGATGCAAGCTCCAGTAGACAGGAGTGGACAGTATGATAAGCTCCGGAAGTTTAGGGATGTGGATTTCAGTGGGACTACCAATCCAGAAGAAGCTGAAGCCTGGTTGAAGAGGAACGAGAGGGTTCTAGTTTAGATGAGATGCTCAGATGAGGACAAGCTGGATTATGCGGTCAGTTTGTTACAGGGTGATGCGCTGCATTGGTGGGAGACAGTGCCCCAGAGTCAGGTGGTTCCTTCGGTGCTGTCATGGAGGGATTTTGTAGAGGTGTTCAGAAAGAAGTATCTCTCCAGGGTGTATGTGCAAGATAAGTCCAGAGAGTTTCTGAATCTGATGTAGAGGGACATGAGTGTGAGCGAGTACGAGCTGAAGTTCACACAGCTTTCCCGATATGCAGGCAACATTGTGGCAACAGAGGAAGACAAGTGCCGCAAGTTTGAGAGAGGTCTTCACTTAGGGATCAGGGAGAAAGTCCTGATCCATAATTTCTGTGACTACCAGCAGTTAGTGGATGCTGCTCTCCAGGCTGAGAAACTAGAGAATATCAGGAATGAAGCGAACAAGAAGAGGAAGAACAGGGAGCAGACTTTCAGGAAGGGTGTTAGTGCTCCATTGCCTGAGAGGAGCATGAGGAGCTCTTTCAGTCAGAGTGAAGTGGGTAGCAGTGGGGCTATCAGGAACAAGCAGGTGAGAGCTGTTTCAGGGCAAGCCTCTAATGTGGGAGGCACAGGTAGAGCTAGAAGGAGCGGGTTCACTTATCCCTTATGTGACCAGTGTGGGAAGCACCATCAGGGAGAGTGCCTCAGATCACTTGGAGTTTGTTTCAGATGCGGAGAGAAGGGACATATAGCCAAGCATTGTCCATAGGCACCGAGACTAGAGGGGTCACAGTTTCAAGCTCCTAGGCGTGCAGAGACAGTGGGAACCAGACCAGTTACTGAGGTAGGCAGTTCTAGGACTGCAAGGAAGATTGTTCCTCTAGGAAGGCCAAGGGGTCAGGCGCCGGCAAGAGTGTTTGCCATGACCAGGGAGGAAGCTGCAGCCGCACCTGAGGTTGTCACGGGTATGGATCAGTTATTTGATTCAGCAGTATTTGTGTTGATTGATTCTGGTTCCACGCACTCTTTTGTTTCTGCTAGCATAGCATTGCATGGTATGAGTTCTGTGCCTTTGGATAGACCTTTGATTGTTAGTACTCCTCTAGGGAGGAATGTGGTGATCAGTCAGGTGTATGAGCAATGTGAGCTCTTCATAGATGGTACTAGATTGGTAGTGGACTTACTACCGCTAGACCTTAGAGGGTTAGATGTTATCCTGGGGATGGATACTATGGAGAAGTATCTGGCCAAGTGGATTGTGGTCGAAAGAGGTAGAGTTTGATCGGGCAATGGTGAGAGAGTGATCTTGGAGGAGACAGGAAGATAACCGCTTAAGACCGATTTCGGCTATGTTGGTGAAAGGATGATAGGCCAGGGATGTGAAGCTTTCTTGGCGCATGTAGTAGATGCCGATGTGCATGAAGGGAAGTTAGAGGATTTCCCAGTTGTGAGGGAATTCCCAGATGTGTTCCCAGATGAGTTACCAGTTTTGCCGTCGGTGAGGGAAATCGAGTTTGCCATTGGCTTGATTCCTGGAACCACACCTATTTCTATCCCGCCTTACAGGATGGCTCTAGCTGAGTTGAGGGAGCTTAAGGAACAGTTGGAGGAACTGTTAGAGAAGGGGTATGTCAGGCCTAGTTCGTCTCCTTGGGGAGCACCAGTGCTGTTTGTTAAGAAGAAGGATGGATCATGGAGGATGTGCATTGATTATCGGAGGCTTAACAAGGTGACAATTAAGAACAAGTATCCGTTGCCACGGATAGATGATCTGTTTGACCAGTTGCAGGGAGCTAGGGTTTTCTCCAAGATTGATTTCAGTCGCTATCATCGGCCGGGATCAAGGAGTCCGATGTGAGCAAGACAAAGATTGAGACCCGCATGGGCACTATGAGTTTTTGGTTATACCATTCGGCTTGACCAATGCTCCAGCTGCTTTCATGCATCTTATGAATAGGGTTTTCAGGGAGTTTCTGGATCAGTTTGTCATAGTGTTTATAGATGACATTCTGGTGTATTCTAAGAGTGAAGAAGATCATGAGAAGCATCTCAGATTGTTTTGCAGACTCTTAGGGAGAGAGCTTTATGCTAAGTTCAGCAAGTGTGAGTTCGGCTTCACGAGGTGACTTTCCTCGACATGTGATTTCACAGGATGGTGTACATGTTGATCCGAGAAAAGTTGAAGCGGTAGTAAGTTAGCATGCACCCAAGGCAAATGTGAGGTAAGAAGTTCTCGGGCCTTGCGAGTTACTACAGGAGGTTTGTAGAAGGATTTTCCATGATAGGCGCTCCGATGACCAAGCTATTAAGGAAGAATCAGAAGTTTATATGGACTGATGAGTGCCAGAAGAGCTTTGAGGAGCTCAAGCTCAGGTTGACAAGTGCTCCAGTGTTGATTTTGCCTTCGGGTGATGAAGGCTATACAGTGTACAGTGATGCCTCGAGGAAGGGTTTAGGTTGTGTGTTGATGCAGGGAGACAGGGTGATAGCATATGCTTCAAGGCAACTGAAGCAGTATGAGTTGAATTATCCGACTCATGACTTGGAGTTAGCAGCAGTGATCTTTGCCTTGAAGATTTGGAGGCATTATCTTTATGGAGTTCAGACACGGATCTTTACAGATCACAAGAGCCTCAAGTACTTACTGGGTCAGAAGGAGTTGAATTTGAGGCAGAGAAGGTGGATTGAGTTACTCAAGGACTATGATTTGTTGATTGAGTACCACCCAGGCAAGGCGAATGTAGTGGCGAATGCTTTGAGCAGAAAGTCTTCTATTACCCATGTTCAGACAGTGTATCTTCCTTTATTGGAAGAGATGGCCAAGCTTAAGATAAGCTTGAAGCAGGACGAACCAGATTGCCTCTTAGCTACTTTCAGAGTGAGGCCTATACTCAGGGAGAAGGTTAGGGAGTTGCAGGCTCAGGATGCAGGTTTGAGCATGCTTAGGGAGGAAATTCTGAATGGTAAGGTCTCTGAGGTAGTAGTGAGAGATGATGGACTTATGACAGTGGGAGACAGACTTTGCATTCCAGATAGCAGGGAAGTTAAGGATGAGATATTGGATGAGGCACACGCGCTTTATGCCATGCACCTGTGTAGCACCGGGATGTCTGAGGGATTTGAGAGAGCATTTCTGGTGGAAGGGCATGAAGAAGGATGTAGCAGAGTATGTTAGTAAGTGTCTTGTGTGTCAGCAGGTCAAGGCTGAACACCAGGCGCCTTCAGGCAAGTTGACGCCATTGTCCATTCCTGAGTGGAAGTGGCAAAGAGTAACCATGGATTTTCTGATGGGGTTGCCTAAGACTAGCAGGAAGCATGATGCCATATGGGTTATAGTGGATCGGTTGACGAAGTCAGCCCATTTTCTGGCAATCAAGCAGACTGATTCATTGCATGTGCTAGCCAGGAAGTACATTGATGAGATAGCGAGATTGCACGGGATTCCAGATTCTATAGTATCTGACAGAGATCCTCGATTCACATCGAGATTTTGGGGAAGCTTGCAGGAAGCTTTAGGTACTAAGCTACATTTTAGTACGACATTTCACCCTCAGACGGATGGTCAATCTGAGAGGACCATTCGGACACTGGAGGGAATGCTCAGAGCATGTGTTATGGATTTCAAGGGAGCTTGGGATGAGCATTTGCCATTGGTCGAGTTTGCTTATAACAACTCATACCACTCTAGCATTCAGATGGCTCCATATGAGGCTTTGTATGGACGGAGGTGCAGGACTCCTATATGCTGGGATGAAGAAGGAGAGAGGAAGCTAGTCGGACCAGAGTTGATTCAGATGACTGTGGAGAAAGTCAATCTAGTTAAGCAGCGGCTTAAGGCAGCCCAGGACAGGATGAAGAGTTACACTGATGCTCATCGGAAGGAGATGGAGTATGAAATCGGTGATAAAGTATTTCTCAAGACATCTCCTTGGAAGGGGGTATTACGGTTTGACAAGAAAGGCAAGTTAAGTCCAAGATATGGGGGTCCGTATGAGATTCTTGAGAGGATCGGGCCTTTAGCTTACAGATTGGTGTTACCGTCAGAGTTGTCTCAGATCCACGATGTCTTTCACGTTTCCATGTTGAGGAGGTACAGATCAGATCCTTCTCATGTCATCCGTGTTTCGTATATTCGATTAAGAGACGACTTAAGTTATGAGGAGATTCCAGTAGCGATCTTGGACACCAAGGAGAAAGTCCTCAGGAATAAGATAGTTCAGCTCGTTAAGGTTCTGTGGAGGAACCATGCAGTGGAAGAAGCCACGTGAGACCTTTGGACGCTATGAAGGAGAAGTATCCAGGTCTTTTCGATGATTCAGGTAAATTTCGAGAACGAAATTTCTTTTAAGAGGGGGAGAAATGTTAGGCCCCAAATTTTTGTTTTCTTGAAGTTATTAAGTATGGATTTATTTTGATTTATGATTTATGGTTTAGTTTGATTTTAATGAAATTATTAGTGGAAAATTAGAATTATTGAGTTTAGTATGGAGTAATATTTATGAAAGGGTAAAAATTTGTAAGGGCAAAATAGGCAAAGCACCTGAGTTAGGATGTTTTAGGCTAAGTGTAGGAGGGCATAATAGTGCTTGCCCATGTTGTAGGTTTAAGAGGTTAGGGTTTAAAGATTAAAAAGAAGAAAAGAAATAAAGAAAGAAAAGAAGAATAGAAAGAGGAAGAGAAAGAAGAAACGAAGGAGGGCGGCGGCGGTGAAGAAAGAAGAAGAAGAGGAAAAGAGAAAGTTTTGTTTGAGGATTCTTGACAGATTTCAAGCATCCTTAAGGTAAGATTAACTCTTCTACACTTGTTTAGGTTGAATCTAACCTTAGTTTTGCATGGATTGAGGGAGAAATCGTTGTTTTAGGGTTTATGGTGAAATGTTGTAGATTTGCTTGGGTTTGTGTTTTTGTTGATGTTTTTGAGTTAGAATGAGGTTAGAATGGAAGTATATGACTTGATTCATGGTTTAGATGTGTTGTAGTTGAGAAAGGTAGGTAAGGATTAAAAGTCGGAAATGTTGAAGATCTGTCGAAAATCTGGGTTCGGAGCCTCGCACGTCGCGACGAGCTTCAAGGCCGCACGCCGCGACGTGTGCAAGGGCCGCACATCGCGACGCGCTGAGCAGCACGCCGCGACGTGCGATAGAGGGCCGCACGTCGTGACGTGCCAGACCGCACGCCGTGGCGTGCCAGGCCGCTCGTCGCGACGAGCGATGCCTCGTCGCGGCGAGGCCAGTTTTTCCAGCAAAAGTATTTTTAGTGTTTTGATCATATCTTTTGCTACAGAAGTCCTTTTGGGGTGATTTTAGAGGCGTTGTGAACTAGAGAGATAGATCTACAAGTCTTATGAAGTGATGAAATTATGAATTGGTTTCTAAGATTATGAAATTTTAGATGGAAGTTAAAAATAAAATTATGGTTTCAACATGAGATTTTGAATAAGATTTTGGTTCTTATTTTAGGAGATCAAGAGAGGCAAGAGGATCAAGAGGCTCAAGAGAAAACTCATTCCTAGGCAAGACAAGCAAGGAATTCAGGTGGGTTCATGTTTATAATAAAGTAACTAAGTACTCATTGTTTAGTTCAAATCAAGCAAGATCTCATGCATTTATATTACGTCATTCACGATCGCATTGCATACTACCATGAATGATTATTTTCTGCTATGTGTTTTGCATTCATGATTATTATCAAGATTTTTCACAAAGGAGTGTACTCCTTTTACTTAATACAAGTACATGAATTCAAGTATTACTAAATACATGACCAGCAAGTTTACAAGGAAGATTACAAGCAAGTGCGGTTTTATAAACAAGTTTACAAGAACATGAATTATGCATACTTACGTGGGTTTGTGGTGTCCCTCACGATAGTCAAGTGCACATTGACTCACGAAAAGGCTTCTCCCGCCTGCCCGACTGTGGCACAGGGTTATCCCACAAGGATTCCCTCATGAAAGTACGTCTACACATGTTGGGCCCGGGCCCCGTACGTCCGAATCCCGAAGCGGCCCCTCGGGCTGCGCCGACGTCGGGCGCCCAAATACCGTTGAACCTGATCCCAACATTTATACATATACAGATAGGCATATACATAATTCAATCATAATTCACACACCAACACTCTCATACATTCCGGCACTTACACATGCATCTAAATATGAATTAAACTCATACCATAACCATCTGAAGGAATGTCACAAGTAGTTGAAATTATCCAAAATACAAAATAAGTTTCAATCCAAAAATACATGGAAATGCTCTATGATAATATGCTCGAAAGGCCAACCAAAAATACGAACTTATGGCAAAGCTCCTAATTAACTCGAAGTTTCTGATGCCTCGCAAGTTCAAAGATCGTCCTGCTCTGCACCTGAGGAGGGAAAATAATGGGTTGAGCTACACAGCTCAGTGGCTAATATAATTATAGCCATCGGCAATTAGCACAAATCCCAGCATATGAATGTATATATATTATATATATATACAGACATCCATTCAATCATTCACATGCTAATCAAACAATTTACGCGTTCAATATAATTAATTCATCAATTCATGATTATGTCACAAGGTATGCTTCACAATGAACAATTCACATATGCAATGCAAATCACAATGGCTCGAGGGTTCCATGGAAACAAAAGGGAGAAACCGAAGTTTACACCCTGAACGAAATGAGTCCATTCGGATCTCATATGCCACAAGAGGGCAGCCGGGAGAAGGCTCTTGTCTACGTGCACGTGACGAATGAAATGGTTCCACTCTCGCCCAAACAAAAGCACATAATCATGCTCATCATCGTTTAATCATACGATATTCTTTCATATCTTGCATTTACTCAAAATGCCATGACTGAAGTCGAGGCATAACATGCTCAAAATCACAATGTCAGGCTATCAATTTCGATGATTCTTTCACATGTATGAAGTTACAATCGTTCAGTTCATCATATTTAATCATGCATCATCTATAACATATATTCATACATAGGCAAGAATTTGCCTAATCACACAATAACTATAAGTATATTACCCACCTAAGATCGCTCGAGTAGTCGACTCACTGGTGTCCTTCCTCTTGCGATGAAATCGACTCAGCTTGATTTCCTAAAACAACCAAGTTTCCATATCAAACAATGTTCAAAGACAAATAATCGATAAGCGTGAGAATCCAAAGTTCTAATACCATAAGTCTACATTCAACGCCTGATTAAAATTCCTGAATCCTAAGCGGTAATTTCCGAACCTCCCAACCTGAAGTCCTTTCTCTCTAGTCACAACGAATCCAAAATCACCTCAATTGGACATTTGAAACCCAAGATATGCCCAAAAATATCAAAATCTCACTTTCGGATAATCAGGGCTCATGGCGGCAAAGCCAAGAATAAACGGCTTCGCTTGACGCGGCGATCACAAGTGTAATGTGGGCACCCCATTCAGACGTCATGGCGAACACAAAGTTCGCACGTCGTGATTTAACCTTCTCCCACACGTCATGGCGAATTTAATTTTCACTGTCATGATTTAACTCGCACGTCATGGCGTGTTCATACATACGTCGTCGACGACGACGGCCCGGAGAACGACTCCGAACCTGACTTTTCTGCATTTTCACACTTCAATCCTTGCCCAACTCCAAATGCAACACAATCAAACTATAGATCAAGTCTCAAACTACATTTCTAACCCATTATCAACTCAAAATCAAACACAAATGCATCAACCCAAGCAGATCTCACCATTTTGTCCTAAAACCCTAAAACCTTCGATTCTCACGGATTCAACATTCTTGAGGTTTAAATCCAACCAAAACAAGTTAAACACAAGTAGATCTTACCCGAAAATAGTTCGAAACTGTCGAAAATTGCTAGAATCGCAAACTCTCTCTTCTCTTCTCTCTTCCTCCACCGTCGGCCTCTTTCTCTTCTTTCTTTCTTCTTCTTTACTCTTTCTCTTTCTAATTCCCTACTTAGGGCAAAAATAATATTAAGACCATATTACCCCTCTTAATAAGCCTAAATCCATTCCAACTTAAATAAACTTCCCAAAATCCCTCATAAACTTTTACCCCTTTTTAAACCTCATTTAACCATAATTATCACAATTTATGCTGAATAATATCATAAAAAAAATTCGAGGTCTAACATTTCTCCCCCTCTTAAAAGAAAATTTCGTCCTCAAAATTTACCTGAATCATCGAAGAGATGTGGATACTTCTCCCGCATAGCTTCCAATGGCTCCCAAGTAGCCTCCTCTACCGAATGGTTCCTCCATAGGACCTTGACTAGCTGAACCGTCTTATTCCTGAGAATTTTTTCTTTTGTATCCAAGATCTCCATGTTAGAGTAGTGCCCTAAAGGCAATCCCCTTTAGCGCTTTTTATTCATAGTCATGTACAGACTTTATGAATAAATAAAGAAAGGTATGTTTCATTTATTTGATGTTCTTTATAAATTGATATTGATCTTTAATCAAATTAATGAAGTCCATGATATATGACATAGCATGAAGGAAATTATGATGTGATCATAATCTCGAGATTCCTATCATGTGCAATTATGTCAAGATTCTAAATTTTCCTAGTCATAGGATTAATGAGACCGACATCATTAATCCCATGGACTAGCATATGTCATACTCCTTGATTGGATCAAGCAAAGGATCTCGTAAACCGTAAATATGAGATATTTAGAGTTGACATATGGATGCTTACTAGTGGTAGTAAGTTCATTGGATGATTCGCCATGAGATCATCACATGGATTTAATGTCGTTGATAATCTCATCATAACAATGGTGCAAGTATCCTTA
Source organism: Erythroxylum novogranatense (assembly GCA_029891385.1). Classification (NCBI taxonomy): domain Eukaryota; kingdom Viridiplantae; phylum Streptophyta; class Magnoliopsida; order Malpighiales; family Erythroxylaceae; genus Erythroxylum; species Erythroxylum novogranatense. Next base: position 30,845,809 of record CM057225.1, on the reverse strand, counting down.
GACTTGAGGTACTCAAGGATATCTTGATATCCGATCCCGCATTTTGACTCCATTCCTTGTGGCCTTCCAGAGGTTACTCATAGGATGGTGCTTGGGTACAGTTTGAGGTATTCGAAGGTAATTGAGTAGCCAATAAAGGATTCATCACTTCTGTGAGAACAGAAGAGATACCCTGGCCTCTTGTCAGGATCATTACTTTAAGTCTCTGGCCAGAACATGATTATTTCATGAAGAGTGTCTTCATGGACATATAAAGTAATGAGTCCTCTGACAGGAACTGATTTCACTTGGGCTAGACTCGGTCTGGTAAGAGTTGACATATTGGCCATACTCATAACCAAGTGGGGTATAGGATGATGAAAGGACTAATTGCACAGTAATTGTCTATGGAAGGGTTCGTGATCTGGTTCGTGATGAATTCATCAAACCGATTACTTTCCGGTCAATTGGGGATCATGATGTGTTGCTAGATACCGCCATGACTTGCTCAGATTAATTGTTAATCTAAGGCCAACATAACTGGAACCTAAAGGGTCACAGCATAAGAGTGACTCGAGAATCAGTAAAATAGTAATTGGACAGAGTTCTAATTATGGAGAGTATTAGATTAAATGGATCCCAATGGATTGGGATATGTCTCGATGAGATCGCGACATCAATATTGCTAAGAAAGATTTTGAATGTTTCAAAGACGGAACCTGTTAGCCAGTAGGACCGACCCAGCTTGACTGGACCTTAGCATTTATATTCTAATTAATTAATTAAGTAATTAATTAATTAATTATTATATATTTTAAGACATGTGATCGTTGAGAGAGGGAAGAGTTGATAAGTTTTGACTTTTCAACTTATTACTTTAATCATTTAATGAATTAATGGCTAATATGACTTACACATGTCCTAAGCTTATGGAAGTATTTTTTAAAGGTTAAAAATACATATAAGAGGCATGTGGAGGCTTCCGTCGATGGTCCTTAAGGGTTTACAAAGGAGAAAGTTTGTTTCTTAAGAGTTAAGGAAAAGTGTTGGAAAAGTTTCAATTTCTTCTTCTCCAAAGGGCATCAACGTGTTTCTCTCTTCTCCAAGGCACAAGTGCAACGTCTGATCCAAGCTCTCCAGGACAGAGGTAGGGTCTAGCAGCTCTTATTCTGTTCTAGCTATTCCCGGGTCAAAAGTGTTTGACTCGGTTAGGTTTTCTGATCTCTGCGTGGATACCTTTAGAGATAGTCTCTATTGGCTATTCAGGTTTGAGTTTTCATACCGACACCGGGATTCTGGGTTTCGGGAAGGTCCCGGGAATAAAATTTTTTGTTTCCACTGCTGGAACATGTGATGTTCCTCCCGGGATTTTCCTACAGTGGTATCAGAGCGTCTGGTGTCGTGTATGAAGCTTTAACTGAAGCTAGATCATAAACCTTAATTGCTTGTGATGTTGTATCATGCATTCTGTTCAGATTTCGAATTGCTATGGAGATAGGGTTTTCGAAATTTTTCTGCCCAGGATTGTTCATAACATGTTATAGAATATGTCTATGAATTTTCAGAATTTATCGATTTGATTTGATATATTTTTGCTAATTAATTCCCTAAGGTTCCAGATGCTGTTTTGTGAAACACTCTGTGGCAGGAAGTAGTATAAAATCGAGAATAAATTCTAGAAAAATCTTTTTCTGGATTTTCCTTCACCTACATGTCTCTAAGATGTTGGTGAATGTCTGTGAGAATGGAAATTGGATTTCAAGGTGATTGGATATTTATTCACGAATTTATTATATACTGTTGGGAATTGCTGTGCTGATGAACACAGATTTTGAATCGGTTTTGTTATTTTGGTTGACTGAGTTTTTGATGGCCTAAAATCCTGAACAAATTCAGGTAGCATTTTCAGAACATTTAATAACCTATTTAATTTTCTCAGAATTTATTGAAATTGTTTCATTGATCATTTCTAGCAATGTACAGAACTGGACAGTTTTGGTGAAAATTGTTGGGACTGTTTTGCTTGGCTTGATTGAGTGTGCTTTTTCAGTTCCAATGCCTTGCACCATTTTTAATGTGATTAAAAATGTGTTATCTTGATGTGGTATGATCTCCAAAGAGCATTGCTTGAAGTTGCTTTTCCAAGAATTTTTGAATGCCAAATTGGTCACATTTGTGTCTCGTTAGTATATTTCATTTTCTTGCTTGTTTTGGCCGTCACAATTTTTTTGACAAGTGCCGGAGTAGTTTTGAGAGTGTATACACTAGCTTGAGATGCTTAGGGTGATAATTTGGGTGTTCCTAAATTATTTGGAAATCTTAGAGTTATGACTCATTTCAAGCTTTTCATATAGTTTGACTATTTAAGGCATTCATGAATCAACGAAGTGTTCATTGATGCATCTATTTACAGATATTACCCTAGGTATGATGGTATTGTGAATTGGAATTGCATGGATTGAGGAATTAGCCAATTAGAGATTTTAGCAAATTTCCTCGATAAGGCGACTTGTGTATGGAATAAGTCGACTTGTTCAAGGTCTTAGTATAAGTCGACTTGTAGCACATTACAAGGCGATTTGTACACGGGCAAAGTGCCATAAGGTGACTTGTTTCATACAAGTCGACTTGTGTGTAAGCGAAGCATAAGGTGACTTGCATTCGATGAAAGTCGACTTGTGATATGCTCAGGTTGGATGATGGATGATTATAAGGATTGATTCAATTTGATCGATGAAACCTAAATCATGCCACATAGTCCCTAGTGACTATGATCCTTCACTGAGTCTAGAGTTTCTAAATCCTCCTCAGATATGAAAACTAACGCCTTCCATTAATATGGTAAGAACCAGAGTTCTTATAGGATGGGTTGTTGGGTAAACCCAAGCTCACTCTATAATGGATATGTTCGAACCATGAAAATATGATTTTTCGATTAATGGGTTGGTTTTCACCGAAGCGTTGGTTTGTTGAGTAAACTCAAGGTCAACGTGACAGAGGTGAAATTGGGTAGCATACATCGGATGTACGCGCATCAAAGAGTTGATTCCCAATAAGTGCATACATCAACAAGTTGATAGAGCGATCGATAGTTGTGTCTAAGATGTAATTGGTATATCCGATACCTCCCGAGACATAAGGTGGCTTGTTGGGTAAACTCAAGGTCATTCTCAATGTCGGTTATCGATGATGCAATTGGTATGTTCGATACCTACCGATTGACTTAAGTTGTGGCTTGTTGGGTAAAACCAAGGTCATTCTTAGCAATATCGGATATCAACCCACTAGACATTATGTCACTTTGTTTCTTTGGATTCAGAATGAGGGTTATGGATTCTATGAAACTAGTGGAGCTCCTTTTGCATATCATTCAAGTCCTTATGATTATGCAGCTATTCCTATTCTAACATTCTTCCTCTTTATCCGTAGGTTGTTTGAAAATGTCGTCAAGTGTGAATCTTCGCCGCTTATGGATTCCAACAAGTTAATCGGACCGAATTTTCGATCGTTAAGGAATTCGAGAATAGTTCTCGATCCAAGGTCCGAGATATATCCTAGATTTTCCGCTTCGGATGCACTTGTTGTCGATGCTTCGATGATGATCGGAAGGCATATAGTAAGCATCTAAAGGACGATGACATGGCTACTTGCATCATGCTTGCCTCGATGTCACCAGAGTTGCGAAAAGACGAGTCCATGGATGCTCACACTATAGTTTTTCATCTTAGGAACTGCTTGACGAGCAAGCCCAAATCGAAAGGTTCGAGACCTCAAGGCTTCTCTTCACCATTAAAGATGGCTCCGGGGACATCTGGCATGCAAGATGCCACGAAGATGAATGGCTATATTGAGAGATTGGCCGCCTTAGGTTTTGCAATGGATCATGAGTTAAGTATAGACTTAATTACGGTTGGATTGTCCGACAGCTATGCACGTTCAGTGTTAAACTATCGGATGAACCAAATATCCACTACAATACCGAGTGATCAATCTGCCAAGAGGCATTTGAAAGGACTATCAAGAGTGATAGTAAGCAAGTCTGGTAGTAGCTTCTTCTTCTTGAGTTCCAAGAAGAAAAGAACCCAAAGAAGAAGAAGGCAAAGAAACCAAAGGGAAGCGCCATCAAGAAGAAGACCAAAGAAGCTGCCCGAAAGGAACTTGCTTCATCATGCGGTAAAGATGGCCATTGGAGGCGCAATTGCAAAGTCTATTCGAGTATTTGAAGCGTAAGAAGGCATCGATGCCTCGACTACTTCAGTTTGTATGTCATTGAAGTTAATCTCATATCGATCACAACATTTGGGTATTTGATCTGGTTGTGGCTCACACATATGTAATGATATGCAGGGCTTCGAGGACGATGAGGCAACTCATGAAGGAGAAGTAGACCCACGTGTTGGAAATGGAGCAAGAGTCTTTGCGATTAGCCGTAGGAACCTATGTTTTGTATCTCCCTCTTGGGCTTGTATGGAATTGGATGATTGTTATTTTGTACCCGTTTAGACAAAGAATATATTATCATCTTCTTTGTTCGAATAAATTTGGATTCCATATGAATTTTAATAGCAATGGTTGTTCTATCAATTCTAATGGAATGCTTTATGGAACTGGTACATTGTGCAATGGTATTTACATATTAGATATGTCTAATCCAATTTTAAATGTCAATGACACCAAACGGTATAAAAGAGATAATCTAAAGTCAACTTACTTATGGCATTGTCGACTTGGCCATATAAATGAGACATGCATCGCTAAGCTCCACAAGAGTGGCAGTTTAGGGTCATTTGATTATGAATCATATGACACATGCGAATCTTGTTTATTAGGCAAGATGACTAAGTTACCCTTCAAGGGAAAGGGTGAACGAGCGATTGGAATATTAGACCTAATACATTCGGATGTACGCGGTCCGATGTCCATCTATGCCAGAAGTGGTTGTCGTTACTTCATTACCTTTATCGATGATTATTCTCGATATGGGTACTTGTATCTGATGAGATACAAATCTGAAGCGTTTGAAAAGTTCAAACAATTCAGAAATGAAGTAGAAAACCAGCTTGGTAAAAGTATCAAGGCATTACGATCTGATCGTGGTGGAGAATACTTAGACCAACAGTTTGGATTATCTCGTAGATAATGGGATATTATCTCGGTGGACTCCTCCTTACACGCCACAAAGACAATGGTGTGGTTGAAAGGAGAAATCGAACCTTGTTGGACATGGTACGATCAATGATGGGTTTCGCAGTTACCAAAATCGTTTTGGGGTATGCGCTAGAGACAATTGTTTACTTGTTAAGCAGAGTTCCCTCTAAGGCGCTTGATGTTACTCCATATGAGATGTGGACTAATGTAAAACCTTATCTTTCTCATCCGAAAGTATGGGGTTGTCCCGCCACGTGAAGCGGATTGATCACCGATAAGCTTCAAGCAAAGTCGACAAGTGTTTGTTTGTAGGATATCCTAAAGAGACCATGGGATATCAATTCTACCTTCACGAGGAATAAAAGGTGTTTGTTTCAAGCATGCTGTCTTTTTAGAGAAAGAGTTTCTTCCGCAAGAAGACAAGTGGAGCAAAGTCGAACTTGAAGAAGTTCAAGATGCTCAAACAAGCACAGTATCAATCGCTCGAACTCGAGGCATCGCCACTCATTCGGATGAAGTAACATTCAACCTTCGTGACACACGAAGCTCAGAGGTCAAGAGGATGCGACTTGTTCGAGAGATATGGATTTCGTAAGTGAACAGAATGACGATTGCTCATAGAAGATGATGAGCCTGCTACTATGAAGAGGTTACAAAAGTTCGTAGCGAAAAATGGATTTGTGCTATAAAAGTCGAAATGGATTCCATGTACATAAACCAAGTATGGACTTTGGTCGATGCACCAAGGATAAAACCTATAGGGTGCAAATGGGTTTTCAAGAAGAAAACCGACATGGATGGTAATGTGATTACCATAAAGCAAGGCTCAGGCCAAAGGATTTCGTCAAAGATAAGGAGTTGACTATGACGAGACCTTCACCCCAGTAGAATGCTTAAATCCATTCGGATACTCCCAGCCATTGCCGCCATTATGATTATGAGATATGGCAAATGGATGTGAAGACGACTTTCCTTAACGGAAATCGCCGAGGATGTGTACATGACACAACCAGAGGGCTTCACTTCCAGAGATGGCGAAAAGGTATGCAAGCTTCGTAAATCTATCTATGGATTCAAGCAAGCATCCAGAGTTGGAACATCCGCTTTGATGAGTCAATCAAAGAGTTTGGTTTCTCACAAAATCCGAATGAGCATTGTGTTTACAAAAGGTTAATGGAATGCAATCGTTTTCCTTGTGTTGTATGTAGATGACATATCGTTACTCTGAAACGATGTCTCATTGATGCAATCGCTAAAATTTGGTTGTCCAAGAATTTGCGATGAAAGACCTTGGTGAAGCAACTTATATCCTTGGGATAAAGATCTATAGAGATAGATCAAAGAGGTTGCTTGGTCTTTCACAATCATCGTACATAGACAAGATGCTAAAGAGGTTTAGCATGGAGCAATCCAAGAGAGGGTTTCTTCCCATTACTCATGGGATAACACTCTCGAAATCTATGTGTCCTAAGACACAAGATGAGAGGATTCGCATGGATCAGATCCCGTATGCATCTGCAGTAGGATCGATCATGTATGCTATGTTATGTAAAAGGCCCGATGTATCGTATGCTCTGAGTGTCACGAGCAGATACCAATCGGATCCTAGTGAGGGTCACTGGGTGGCTGTCAAGAATATCCTCAAGTACTTGTGAAGGACTAAGGATGTTTTCTTGATATATGGAGATGGAAATCTCCAAGTGAGCGGGCACACGGATGCTAGTTTCCAATCTGACAAGGATGACTCCAAATCCCAGTCAGGTTATGTTTTCACGCTAAACGGCGGAGCGGTCAGTTGAAAGAGTTCCAAACAAGAGACGACTGCTGATTCGACGACCGAGGCAGAGTACATTCTTTGCATCGAGGCGGCAAAGGAAGTCGTTGGATCGAAGTTCATTTCGAACTTGGTGTGGTTCCTAACGTGATGGAACCATACGCTTGTATTCAGGACAACAATGGGGCTATTGCTCAGCAAAGAATCGAGGTCTCACCAATGATCTAAACACGCATCTACGTATATCATCGATTCGAGAGATCATTGCTAGAGGTTATGTCGCGATCGAGAGGATTCCACAGAGCGTAACATTGTCGATCCGCTGACGAAGCCATTGTCACGTAAGAATTTTGATTCTCATGTACTCGCTATGGTATTAGATACCAAGGCGATTGGCTTTAGGTCAAGTGGGAGATTGTTAGAGTAGTGCCTAAAGGCAATCCCTTTAGCGTTTTTGTTCATAGTCATGTATGCACTTTATGAATAAATAAAGAAAGGCATGTTTCATTTATTTGATGTTCTTTATAAATTGATATTGATCTTTAATCAAATTAATGAAGTCCATGATATATGACATAGCATGAAGGAAATTATGATGTGATCATAATCCCGAGATTCCTATCATGTGCAATTATGTCAAGATCTAAATTTTCCTAGTCATAGGATTAATGAGACCGACATCATTAATCCGGACAGACTAACATATGTCATACTCCTTGATTGGATCAAGCGGTGGATCTTAAACCGTAAATATGAGATATTTAGAGTTGACATATGGATGCTTACTAGTGGTAGTAAGTTCATTGGATGATTCGCCATGAGATCATCACATGGATTTAATGTCGTGATAATCTCATCATAGCAATGGTGCAAGTATCCTTAGACTTGAGGTACTCAAGGATATCTCGATACCGATCCCGCATTTTGACTCCATTCCTTGTGGCCTTCGGAGGTTACTCATGGGATGGTGCTTGGGTACAGTTTGAGGTATTCAAAGGTAATTGAGTAGCCAATAAAGGATTCATCACTACGGAGAATGTAAGAGATACCCCGCCTCTCGTCAGATCATTATTTTAAGTCTCGGCAGAAGATGATTATGTCATGAAGAGTGTCTTCATGGACATATAAAGTAATGAGTCCTCCGACAGAACCGATTTCACTGGGCTAGACTTCGTCGGTAAGAGTTGACATATTGGCCTTACTCATAACCAAGTGGGGTATAGGATGATGAAAGGACGAATTGCACAAGAATTGTTCATGGAAGGGTTTGTGATCCGGTTTGTGATGAATTCATCAAATCGATTACTTTCGGTCAATCGGGGTCATGATGTGTTGCTAGATACCGCTCATGACTTGCTCAGATTAATTGTTAATCTAAGTGGCCAATATAACCGGAACCTAAAGGGTCACACGATAAGAGTGACACAGAGAATCAGAAATAGTAATTGGTCGAGTTCTAATTATGGAGAGTATTAGGATTAAATGGATCCCAATGGATTGGGATATGTCCCGATGAGATCGCGACATCAATATTGCTAAGAAAGGTTTTGAGTCGCTTTCAAAGACCGAGCCCGTTAGCTTAGGGATCAACCCGATTGGACTGGACCTTAGATTTATATTATAATTAATTAATTAAGTAATTAATTAATTAATTATTATATATTTTAAGACATGTGATTGTTGGAGAGAGGGAAGAGTTGATAAGTTTTGACTTTTCAACTTATTACTTTAATCATTTAATGAATTAATGGCTAATATGACTTACACATGTCCTAAGTTTATGGAAGTATTTTTTAAAGGTTAAAAATACATATAAGAGGCATGTGGAGGCCGTCGATGGTCCTTAAGGGTTTACAAAGGAAAAGTTTGTTTCCTTAAGAGTTAAGGAAAAGTGTTGGAAAAGTTTCAATTTCTTCTTCTCCAAAGTGGCATCAACGTGTTTCTCTCTTCTAAGGCACAAGTGCAACGCCCGATCTAAGCTCTCCAGATGTAGGTAGGGTCTAGCAGCTCTTATTCGTTTCTAGCTATTCCGGGTCAAAAGTGTTTGACTCGGTTAGGTTTTCGATCTCTGCGTGGATACCTTTAGAGATAGTCTCTATTGGCTATTCAGTTTGAGTTTTCATACCGACACCGGATTCGGGTTGGGAAGGTCCCGGAATAAAATTTTTGTTTCGCTTCTTTGGAACATGTGATGTTCCTCCCGGATTTTCCTACACTCCATCGGTAGCTCCTCATAACTCGATCATCCTCGGTGAACCTCACTAGTTCGAATGATGAGAAGGATCCGATCTATACCTTCTCAACATGGACACATGGAAAACATCGTGAATCGCGATAACTCCGAGGTAATGCCAATCAGAGGCGAGTGGTCCAATCCTCTCAAGGATCTCATAAGGACCCACATACCTCGGACTCAACTTCCCTTTCTTGCCGAATCTCAATACTCCTTTCCAAGGAGACGTCTTAAGGAACACCTTCTCACCGATATCATACTGATCGTCGGCTTATCGTTCAATATTAAAATTGATCCTCGGAAACCGGTCAAATAAAATTTATACCAAGGATTGAAATACAGGATGCAACCTCGGGTCGACTCTCAAGGAACCAGTGTACTAACTGATCCTAGACTAGCCTAATGTTTGAATGATGCATGCAATTAAAGCAATAAAAAGGGGGTTTTGATTTGATTAACTAAAAATTAAACTATGGGATTTTTAGAAAACTAAACGATTGAAATTAAACAAGTTTGAAATCAACTTACTAAAACTCTCCTGAAAATGTGGCTCGAGTCATCATCGTTCAAAATAATGTCGGGGTTTGAAATCCACTAAATTTCGAAAGCTAAACCTTAACAACTCGTTAAGTCCAAAAATTAATTAATCAACTCGATTAATTAAAATTCGTTAAAAACCTTAGTGTATGCTATGGAATGATTAATGCAACAGGTTAATCAAATAAACACAAAATTAATTTAACCAAACACAACTAGGTAGATTAAATCAACTCATGCAAATCTGTTTAACATACATGAGACTTCATGTATTTGGCACAAACTTCAATAGAAATCGATCCATACCATAGATCATAGTTAACATCCTACTAAACTATAGCAAGATTCAATCAAATACATTGCAAAATACCAACTCTGATCATTGCAAATACAAATCAAATCCTAACTATAATCGACACCCTTGTTTACCTCACTAACTCCAACCGTTGTTACATCTTCAGGAGATCCGACGCTTAGTCACGCATGACACCGCGAGACTCCATTACGGCTGGAAAATCTACTCGGCTCATGACTCCAACGATTTAATGATGAATGTGGTGACAAGCAAGGAAGATGGGACAAAGAAACTAAAGTCGGACGTCAGTTCGGTGGTAGCGCGAATCTGCAAAATAAAGAAAACAAAACCTATTGAATCTGCGGAGAAGACGAAGAAGAGTGTTACCTCGGGATTGCGGCCGCTTCTTTTTGCCCTAAATCGCAAGATTTTATAGGGAGTTGTGTGGGCCGGGTCGGATCAGTGGATTAATTTCCATTTATATGCCGAGTTACCCGACATTCGCTGCGGTGAAGTCCGGATGGTCACTCGTCGCGGCGAAAGAATTAAATACCATTAATTCGCCTCGACGAATGGAGAGTTTAGTTCGCCCAAATAATCTCATGGCAGGTTGATCGTTGAATGTTGACCTTTGGTCCTACAAAATACAACCCATTCGTAGTATCAATTGTCCCAATAAAATTATGCAAAATTAATGACAAATGACAACAAAATACTAACAATGTGCAATTTATCAAAAATCAATGTGCGGGACCAAAATAAGCATAAAAATCATAAATCAGGAGTCAACAGATGCATAATTACTAAAGAAAACGGGCCTAATTTATAATATAAACTTGGTCCAATCACATACTCCATCTCCTTTCGGTGAGCATCAACATAACTCTTCATCCTATCCTGTGCTGCCTTAAGTCGCTGCTAAACCAAATTGATTTTCTCAGCTGTCATCTGAATCAATTCTGGTCCTTCCAATTGCCTCTCTCCTTCTTCATCCCAACAGATCGGAGTCCTACACCTCCTGCCATACAATGCCTCATATGGAGCCATCTGAATGCTCGAATGGTACGAATTATTATAAGCAAATTCCACCAACGGCAAATGCTCATCCCAAACTCCTCTGAAATCCATCACACAAGCCCGAAGCATCCCCTCAAGAGTCCGAATGGTCCTCTCAGATTGACCATCCGTCTGAGGGTGAAACGCCGTACTAAAATTTAGCTTCATTCCCCAACGCTTCTGCAACCGCCCTAAAACTCAAGGAACCGAGGGTCTCGATCGGACACAATCGACTCTGAATCCCATGCGCCTCACATCTCATCGATGTACTTCTTTGCCAACACATGCAAAGAATTAGTCCATCTAATTGCCAAAAGTGGGCTGACTTGGTCAACCTATCCACAATCACCCAAATGGCATCATGCCTCCGCCGTCCTAGGCAAACCCATCAAAAATCCATCGCCACTCGCCGCCACTTCCACTCCGGAATAGCAACGGTCTCAACTTACTGAAGGTGCCCGGTGTTCAGCTTTGACTCACGACACACCGCACACTTCATCGATTTAACTCGCTATATCTCTTCATGCCTCTCCACCAAAAATGCTCTCTTAAACCCGATACATCCTGGTGCTACTCGATGCATGGCGAAGGCGATTGTGTGCCTCATCCATAATCTCATCCTTAACCTCCTGCACATCAGGAATACACAACCTGCTCTCCACTGTCATCAGCCCATCATCCTGCACATCTATCTCAGAAACCTTGCCATTATGAATCTTATCCCGAAGTTTTCTCAAATCTGCATTTTGAGCCTGCAATTCCCTAACCTTCTCCCTGAGAATCGGCCTCACTCGAAAGTTAGCTAGGAGGCACTCCGACTCCTCCTGCCTCAAGCTTATCTTAAGCTTGGCCATCTCTTCTAATAAAGGAAGATAAACTGATCGAACATAAGCAATCGACGACTTCCTACTCAAGGCATCCGCCACAACATTGGCCTTGCCCGGATGATACTCAATCAGCAAATCATAATCCTTTAGTAGCTCCAACCACCTCCGCTGCCTCAAATTCAATTCCTTCTGACTTAGCAAATACTTCAGACTCTTATGATCAGTGAAGATCCGAGTCTGAACTCCATACAAATAATGCCTCCAAATCTTTAAGGCAAAGATCACCGCTGCTAACTGCAAATCATGCGTCGGATAGTTCAACTCATACGACTTAATCGCCAAGCATGTGCAATCACCCGATCTCCCTGCATCAAAACACATCCAAGACCCTTCCTCGAAGCATCACTATATACCGAATAACCTTCATCTCCCGAAGGCAAAACCAAAATCGGAGCACTCGTCAATCTGAGCTTAAACTCCTCGAAACTCCTCTGACACTCCTCACTACAAACAAACTTCTAGTTCTTTCTCAACAACTTAGTCATCGGAGCTGATATCATGGAGAATCCCTCCACAAATCTCCGATAGTAACCTGCTAAACCCAGAAAACTCCTCACTTCTGCTACATTCTTCGGGGCTTCCCAACTCACAACCACTTTTATCTTCTTTGGATCCACATGAACTCCTTGCTCTGAGATCACGTGTCTAAGAAATGACACTTCTCTCAGCCAAAATTCGTATTTCTCGAATTTGACATACAACTCATTGCTCCTCAAAGTCTCCAAGGAAGTCCTCAAATGCTCCTCATGCTCCCGATCACTCTTGGAATACACCAAAATATCATCAATGAAAACAATGATAAATTGGTCCAAGAATGGCTTGAATACCCGATTCATCAAATCTATAAACACTGTCGGAGCATTCGTCAATCCAAAGGGCATCACCAAGAACTCAAAGTGCCCATACCGAGTCCTGAAAGCAGTCTTCGGCACATCCGACTCCTTAATCCTCAACTGATGATAACCCGACCTCAAATCAATCTTAAAGAAGACTCTCGCCCCTTGCAATTGATCAAACAGGTCATCAATGCGAGGAAGCGGATACTTGTTCTTTACCGTGACCTGATTCAGCTTCCTGTAATCCACACACATCCTTAAGGATCCATCTTTCTTCTTTACAAACAAGATCGGAGCTCCCCAAGGCGAAGAGCTCGGTCGAATATATCTCTTCTCCAATAACTCCTCCAATTGCTCCTTTGTTATTTCAATTCACGGAGCCATCCGGTAGGCGGAATCGAAATTGGTCACAGACCGACAAAAAGCTCAATGGGAAACTCAATTTCCGAAAGTGGCGGTAGTCTGGCAATTCCTGAAAGACATCCAAAAATCCTCGACTCTTCGGGATATCCTCCAATTTCCTCTATCGCCTCTGGAGTCTATCACATAAGCCAAAATGCCTCACATCCTTTACTCATCATCCTCTCTCGCCAAAGTCGAAATAATTCAAGGGATCGCCTTCTATCCCCAAAGAATATTACTCTTCTGCCATCTAAATCAAACTCTAGTGTCTTCTGCTTACAATCCAGTCGGGCATTGTACTTTTCCAGTGTATCCATGCCCAAAATCACATCTAACCCGCTCATCTTTAGTGGCATCAAATCTACCACTAGAAGGTCTCCACCAATGCGAATCTCACAACCTCTATACACTTGACTAATCACAATGTACTGGCCGATTGGAGTACTCACCATCAGCGGAGTATCCAAATGGCTCACAATCATATCACACACGAGTCTACTCGAGGAAATAAACGAGTGAGTAGAACCCGGATCAATCAAAACTATCACATCATCAGAAAATAACTGAACCATACCCGTGACAACATCTGGTGCAGTCTCAGCATCCTCCCTAGTCATAGCAAACACCCTAGATGGTGCCTGCCCTCTCGGTCTCCCCGGAAGATTCACCCTCTTGCTGATCCGAATCGCCCACTTCAGTAGCAGTTCTATGTCCCATAGTCTCTGTCCTCCTCGGAGCTTGCATCTGACCTCTCTCTTGTCGTGGAGGCTGAGGACATTCTCTAGCCCTGTGTCCCTTCTATCCACAGTTGAAACAAGCTCCTGTCAATCTGTAACACTCTCCACCATGAAAATTACCGCAGTGCTCACACTTAGGGACGGATGACCTGTCCCCATCTCCCCTCCTACTGCCACCCACCGTGGAAGCTTGGTGAGAAACAGTAGAGGTCCGCATCGGCCTAGGTCGGCTCGCATGCCGCTCCTCTCCTCTCGATCGAATCGAAGCTCCTAGCACTCCTGCTCAGCATAGGAGTACTAGTGCTACCCCTCTCTGGGCCGCTCTCGCCCTTCCTCTTCTTGTTCACAAAGACTCTTGATATTCTCTATGTTTTCCACTCTCGAGTAGTGCCTCAACCAACTGCTTGAAATCACAAAATTCTGCACTATCACCTTCTCTCGATAGCAAGTGCAGACTGACTAAACCGCGACATCCGGCAGCCTCATTCAAAGATCGATCGAAGCATACCGATAATCTGTGTGAATCGGCGCTCATACTCGCCACCGTCATCTCCTCTGGGTGAGACTCAAAACTCCCTCGCTTCATGGACATATACTCGACAGATATTTCTTCGAAAGAAATCACGAAATCTTGCCATGCCAACCCTACTGGCCTCATCTGACTTCCTGACACAGTCTCCCACCAATGCAGAGCATCTCCCTACAACAAGCTGGCAGCATACACCACTCGCTCATCCTCCTCGCAATCCATCTAATCCAAAGACCTGCTCGTCCTCCGCAACCATGTCTCGCCTTCCTCAGATCCGTCCCAAAGAAGTCAATCGCCCATACTTTCTCAAATTGTCGAACTGCTTTTCCCTCTTAATCGGGGCCGGAGAGTAGGTGTGGCATCTCACCCATAGCCGGACAAATGCATGGGTAAAGGCTCAAACATCCTCGGATCAAATGGGCATTTTGCTCGCGGAATCGGCGATTCTGAGTCGTAACGACGGGCTCACTCTCTAGCCCTACAGAAGCCTCAACATGCATTGGGGCTACAGACTCATCGGTCCTCTCCTCCCTAGTCGGAGAGTCAGGTGCAGCAGACCCTTGCATAGCTCCTCGTGTCCTTCTACGAGGTGGCATCGTACTCCTTCAAATGGAAACACTAAGGATTAGCTATATGGCAATCTACATGTATGCATAACATGCATGTCACTTAATACAATCAAGGAATGCAACAAATAATCATATATCACACAATCCTATTATGCATTCTATGCCGAGGACACCTAAACCTAGGCGCTCTGATACCAAACATGTTGGGCCCGAGCCCCGTACGTCCGAATCTCGAGGCGGCCCTCGGTCGCTTACCGATGTCAAGGCCCAAATACCGTCGAACTCGATCCCAACATTTATACATATCTGAGATAGGCATATACATAATTCGATCATAATTCACACACCAACACTCTCATACATTCCAAGACTTACACACGCATCTAAATATGAATTAAACTCATACCATAACCATCTGAAGGAATGTCACAAGTAGTCGAAATTATCCAAAATAGAAAATAAGTTTCAATCCAAAAATACATGGAAATGCTCTATGATAATATGCTCGAAGGGCCAACCAAAAATACGAACTTATGGCAAAGCTCCTAATTAACTCGAAGTTTCTGATGCCTCGCAAGTTCAAAGATCGTCCTTCTCTGCACCTGAGGAGGGAAAATAATGGGTTGAGCTACACAGCTCAGTGGCTAATATAATTATAGCCATCGGCAATTAGCACAAATCCCAGCATATGAATTTATATATATTATATATATATACAGACATCCATTCAATCATTCACATGCTAATCAAACAATTCACGCATTCAATATAATTAATTCATCAATTCATGATTATGCCACAAGGTATGCTTCACAATGAACAATTCACATATGCAATGCACATCACAATGACTTGAGGGTTCCATGGAAACAAAAGGGAGAAACCGAAGTTTACACCCTGAACGAAATGAGTCACAACGAATCCAAAATCACCTCAATTGGACATTTGAAGCCCAAGATATGCCCAAAAATATCAAAATCTCACTTTCAGATAACGAGAATTTTGGCGGCGAACGGCTGCTTGTCATGGCGACCACAAGTGTGCGTCGGCGTGCACCCCATTCAAGACGTCATGGCGAACACAGTTCGCACGTCATGACGAACCTTCCCCACACGTCGCGATTTAATTTAATTTTCACTGTCATGACGCACGGGCTCGAGAATGACTCGACCCGACTTTTTCGCATTTTCACACTTCAATCCTTGCCCAACTCCAAATGCAACACAATCAAACTATAGATCAAGTCTCAAACTACATTTCTAACCCATTATCAACTCAAAATCAAGCACAAATGCATCAACCTAAGCAGATCTCACCATTTTGTCCTAAAACCCTAAAACCTTCGATTCTCACGGATTCAACATTCTTGAGGTTTAAATCCAACCAAAATAAGTTAAACACAAGTAGATCTTACCCGAAAATAGTTCGAAACTGTCGAAAATTGCTAGAATCGCAAACTCTCTCTTCTCTTCTCTCTTCCTCCACCGTCGGCCTCTTTCTCTTCTTTCTCTTCTTTCTCTTCTTTCTTTCTTCTTCTTTACTCTTTCTCTTTCTAATTCCCTACTTAGGGCAAAAATAATATTAAGACCATATTACCCCTCTTAATAAGCCTAAATCCATTCCAACTTAAATAAACTTTCCAAAATGCCCTCATAAACTTTTACCCCTTTTTAAACCTCATTTAACCACAATTATCACAATTTATGCTGAATAATATCATATAAAAAAAATCGAGGTCTAACATACACATCAACATTTCGATGGCATGTGTAGTACGTCACGAACCCGGGACACCCAAACCATCATGTTATGTGCTATGTTTTGTTATGTGACATGCATCATGAATTATTTCAAGAATCAAGTATTTTTCAAGAAATGACCCATACATGCTCAAGTATCATGATTTCAGCAAGTATTACGGCAATGAGATAGTTTTGAATATTTTTGCTTATTACGATATTATAAATATGTTCCCACGAGCTTTATAGCTCACCCCCTCCAATCTCCCCCATACAGGTGACGAGCCAGAGATCGAGTGAGTCACGAGTTTCGGCAGCACTCTCGTTTTCATTTCATATGTTTGATTATGTTCCAAGACTTTAGTTTCATTTCAAGTATCATTGGTTCAAGAGTGTTTTATACTTTTGGCTCTTGAACTCAAAGTTGTAATTTGATTTGAGATAATTCGTAAGGCTTTATGAAACTCTTCTTTGGAGCATGAATTATGAATATGTTTAAAAGTATGAAAGTTTCACGATGGGTCCATTGAACTTCCGATGGTCTCCTTTTCTAAATCGTTAAATTGCATGTTTGGATGTGATTGTTTAAATTATGCATGAAAGCGGGTTTCAAGCTTACTTTCCAGCAGGCCCATTAACCTTCCGCGGGCTTTTCTTTTTCTTTTAAATGTATGAATCTCACGTTTTCCCGCCACGCTCTCATGTCAGACGTTGGGCTCCGGCAGCGGGGTCCAACACGGAGACCAGATCCTAACCGAAAAACGAAAAGCGAAGGAAACGAAAGCGAATGGAAACGGAAATTTCGCATCGAAATTTCGAATCGTAAGTCAAATCATTCAATAACATGAAACCAAAATTGGAGCGGAATCGAATCACAAAATACGGAAACAGAATGAAGTGAAAGCGGAAGCAAATCGAATACTCGAAACGGAAAGGTATCACATCAAACAAATCGAATATACGAAAGTGGAAAAAAAAACTTAACAAAGAGGATCCGACATCCGAGAACAAAGAACAGAGAAACACAATCGTGTTAGAAACCTAAAACTAATCCAATACGAAAAACTGGTATATTTTTTTTTCTTTTTCTTATATCCGTTTTTACTCAAACTCATGCAAGTCATATAATTTCCCTTTTCTTGGACATTATCCTTAATCAAGTTCTCGAATCATAGCAAACTTCTTAACACTCGTATAAATTCCAAAATCTATCTTTTAATCCTCTAAATCTTATTTTTCTTTCTTTCCAATTTGTTTTCTAACGAAATTTTGGCAGCACAATGGCTGCATTCTTACTAACCCAAACCTGCAAAGTGTTCAAAATACACTTATAAAACATATCCCAATCAATCATACAATCATCAAATCCACCGGACCCTCCGTCCGGAATCTCAACAGAAGCAAACACAATCTTAGTTCTAAACACTTCAATCATTCTCATACATAACCATAACCCATCATCATACACAAACTTTGAACCTCAACTCAACATATAAATCCATAATTTACTTACATCATCCAATTTCATAATCATACATAAATTCAATCATACACAATTTTATCCTCTCATACATCAAAAGAAACACTTACAACACATTATGACAACTCAAGCCATATACTCATACCAATAATCCCAAATACATAAAACACAAAATAAATGAAATTGGACATAAGTCTTGACTTTCTTCCATCCGATCTCCTGCTCGAAAACCTGGAGATGGGGATGAAAGGGGGATGAGCTCGGAAGCTCGTGGGTAACATATTTATAAATTGAACAATAAGTGAAAAATTATTTTCAAGACTTTTTTCATTTTTAAACATTTCACAGTAGAAACTCTTCAAAGCTTATTTCTTGAATCTTTCACTTTTCAAACCATTCAATTCTTTCATATTTCATGATCAAATACAAAACATGAATGCACCACACTTAGAAACGAAACAAAAGCACATAACACATCAAATGGTCTGGTTCGGTCCAAAATAGAACGTCTCGCACATTCTCAAGATATGGTCCTGTGCGGTACCGTGAATGTAATCGCATTATACTTTCCCGCATAACGGTCCAGTGTAGCCGTGAAGGGAGTCCGAGATCGGAGCTCCATGCCACTAGCGGGTAGCCGGGAGAAGGCTATAAAACTAGACAAGTGCGCACTCGTCCCACATATAGGACCTGACCAAACCCACATAGACACACAATTGAAAACGAAATTTCAAATTGCCCGAAGGCACGTTTCGAAATCTTGATTTTCACAACCTTCATATCATAACATCAAATCGTGTCAAAAAGCTTGACACATGCACATTCCACATATTCACATCAATTTATATAACAATCATATTCAATAAATCAATTAATCACACATAAATCAAATGCATAAAATGAATGCAATTATTTCTTTCAAACATAAATCAATATATACAAATGCATAAAGCAAAGATTGTTCACTTTTTTCAAAATGCGAAAACATAATTTTCATAAATCTTGTATTCTAAATTTTCAATAATTTCCACAAATCAATTACAAACATTTTAACGTAAACCTTCGAACAAATTTTTTAAATCCTTTGAAAACATAATTTCGTAAATATTTTCCTTTCTTGATTTTTCAAATTCACATAATTTACTCATAATTCAAAATATAAATACATTACCCACTTTCGAATTGATGCTAGAAACTTGTCCTTGCTTCAATGTGACCATTTCCACTTTCCTTCTTCCAATTAAATTTTCTAAACCAATTTCATCAAAATTCAACCTCATAAATAACATAATTCTTAAAATTGATGTCATAATTCATCAATTCATACTAATTCCAAGATATTTAAATCACCAATTTCTAAAATCCCCAAATTCCAATTTTGACCTAAACCGATTCACTCAAATTCAATATCATATTTAACTTAATTTCTCAAATTAAGCTTAGAAAACATTAATTCCTCACATATTCAAGCTATCTATATCTCCAATTTTAAAAAACCCCAATTTTCAAAATTGGCCTAAACCATTTTACACAAATTTAATATCATAAATCATAATTTCTTCAAAATTGATATCATATTTCACAAACCCATACTATTATCTATGATTCTACACCAATAATTTACAAAATCGCCAAAATCACAAATTAGGCATAATCCCTAACTCACATAAATCCAAAATTAAATCAATTAATCATGACATCTTCAAAATTGAGCTCATAATCCATGAACCCATATCATTCTCCATATCTCTAAACTAAAATTTCATCAAAAATACAAAGTTGAAAAATTTTCTCTTACCTCTTTCTCTTTCAAATTTCGGATTTCTCTAGCCCCATGGGAAGCTTTTAAGTTTTTTCCACCTTTTTTCCTTTGAATCCAAACAAAACTTATGCTAGAACCCTAAAAATTCAAAAATCCTCACTTCTCTCTCTTCTTTCTCCATGGCTGAAGCTTCATCTCTCCATTCTCTTCTTATTTTCTTCTTCTTTCCTCTAAAAGTCGACTTCCACTCTTTTAATTTCGTGGGCTGCTTCTTAAAACGACAGCCAAGTGATTCTTATTCATTTAATGAGGGTCAAATGACCCTTTTGTCCCTTTCTTTAAATGGACTTCCCAAAATGCCCCTAACTTCATGCTTACTTTCGGATATGATTCGCACTATCGATTTGAAGGAATTTGTCAAACCTTCCTTCTAGAGAAATGTTCTTCTATGTCTTAATTTCATAATTCCACAAGAATCATCCAATTCGGAGCATTACATCAAAAGTTATGCTCAAAACATTTCAGATATGTTCATGTTCTAACACATTTTTCAGCACGTTATTTCCATCCAGAAATTGACATTCTTAATCACAAAGTTGAGATTCAATGTCTTCATAACATTTATAGCTCTATGTCTCTATTTAATTCAAAACAAGAATCGCCTCATTTCGATTACCATGGAAGAAGTTATGCCCAAAATACTTTCAGATGTTCCTAAACCAAAACTGCACACAAATCCAAATTTCAATTCAGAAATTGCAAATCTTAGGGGCAAAATTGAAATTTTCTTTCTGCATATGATTTGTAGCCCCATGTCTTAATTTTATTTTACCTTAATAATCACTTCAATCGGATCTCTACAGATCCTGAATTTCTCAAAATACCGAACCATGTTCAGAAAATTAGTCTACTCATTTTGATTAAATTAATCACCCTTAATTTAAACTCATAAAATTACAAATTTTCCATGAGGATGTAGAGAATTGTCTTAGGAATCAAACGCTTCAAGAATCAACTCAATCGGATATCGGACGGAAACGATATGAGCAAAAGATTGGAAGAGGGTCAAAAGCGGGTCGGATTAGGGTCAGGTCGGACCGAGTCGACCTGGCCAGGTCGGGCTGGAATCATCCGTTTCGCTAGGGCGATGCGTCGCCCTCGCGAAATGCATCGCAAATTAGGATCTCGCGATCGCGACACGTCGCAATCGCGAGACGCGCGATCAAATTGTTTTTTTTACACTGAAATTTAAAAATTCATAACTTTTCACTCAGAACTCCAAAAATTACAAATTTGGTCTCTATGGAAAGCTTGAAGGAAGCTCTACAACTTCCATGATGAATTCCACAACCAATTCCATCTCTAAAATGATCAATTTTCTAATCAAAGATTTAGCCCAAATAATAAATACCTAAACAAATACCTCAACTTTGAAAATTTCTATCTTTCAACTCCAAAGTCCGAACATGTCATATTTTATATCACTGCGAAGATTAGAAAGTCACCTATAACTTTTATGCAGAACTTCAAGGCTCAATTTACCTCTAACTAGGTAAATTTTTCAGTCAAAGCTTCAGCCATATAAATGGGTCAACCTATGTCATATTCAAACTTTGACTGACCATAACTTTCACTCCCGATATCAAAAAATTGCAAACTTTATGGCGACAGAAAACTCTTAACATAAACTACAAGTTTCCAGAAGACCATTTTCTCAAATTTAGCCTAAATCAAAAGTCAACTCTTAAAGGCCAAAAAGTCAAACTTTTCATATTTTCATATTTTCACACCTTTTCTCTTTATTTCTTGATTTTCAACTTAATTTTCAATTTCTCATCCACTTAAACTTGTATAATCCATACAAATCTATTCAAATTTCAAAATTATCAAACTCCATCAATTCTTTTTCTCATCTATTTTCTTAAAACATAATCACATCTATTACAAACTTCATATACAAACTTACTTATTTCATACTTTTTATATTTCTAAAATTCACTTAAAGATCGGAGTCCAACATATTTTTACTATAACAAGTGTTCAAACACTTATTTGTGAGAAAGTAGTACAGATAGCCTGCAGAGGCTAAGCGTGAAAGAATACTGGTTGTAGAGACCAAGAGGCTCATGAAAGAATACTTGTAAAGTCAAGAGATAATGAAAATCTCGAAAGAACTCGAGGATCGGACGAGCCTACGGTTTGGGGTGAACCAGATAAATCTCCGTGTCAACTACTCTTACTCTATCTCTTTAGATTCAAGTTTTATCATTACTTAGCTCAAACAAAGTTTTCAAAGTTTTTGATTAATTAGAATCTATCGAAAATTCTGTAAAAGAATTTTATTTTCTAACAAACATTTTTGAAAGATTTTTCAAAAAGGGGAACACACAATTCAACCCCCCCTTCTCGTGCATTCTTATATCGTTTTCTCAATATTGTATTAACGTGTGATTCACTTCAGCAGTATGGTAGAGGTGTGGGATGAGGAAAAGCAAGGAAATCCCTCATAAGGATTTTGATGAGAAACTTTGTGTATTTGAAGAATATTTAAAGAAGGTTGTTACGAAAGAGATGGAAACTTAGGAAATAACACTAACCCCTTTTCAACACTCAGATAACCTCACTCTAAACAACACTACTTACTTTTTAACATATTATTTATGCAACTTATTAAGTGACACTTGTCACTTTCCTAAGGTCTAATTCTAACTTAGTTCCCTTTGGACTAATCTCTTTAACTCACATCTTTACAATCCAATTATCTCCAAATATCATTGATTCCTATTTCCTATTTTCCAAGAATTCCAAAAATTGTTCCTATTTCACCAAAATTTACAATTACAACAATTCCACTAATCAATAATATTCTCAATATAAATAAAATGCAATTTCTCACAAATAACCCAATCCATCCAATTATACCCGAAATTTTTTATGAATGCATGTACAATTATTTTCATGTATAGAAAAATTCACTATTCATGTGTATGTGTATGACATATTATGCATTAGCATGAAAATGCATTTCTAAGCTCTCATTGATCACTTATATTTACTATTGTTGGCCCCTAATTTTTTTTTTTGATAAATGAGCATGATTAGATTAATTTAGGATCTTGCTAGATTAGCATACGTTAGATTTAAGTAGCATGCTAATGTTAATGAGATTATGTTACATAGGTGAATTGGATTAAAGTTAAAGTGATAAGTTGCATAAGGGGGTATTTTGGGAAGATCACTTAAGTGGGAAGGTTTTAAAGCTTTGAAGGAGGGGCGAAATGGGAAGAGGAATTTATTGACTTGCATTTTTAAAAGCCAAAAATGTGGTGAGGAAAAACAGAATGGAGAAAGCACAAAAAGTAAGAAAGAAGGTAGAGAGAGTGTCGTGGGTTTAGAGGGAGAAAAGAGTTTCGAATTAGGTCTTGATTTTTCTCAACCTTCAAAGGGGATTTTGAGAGTGATCGAGAAGGGAAAAATATAGAGAAAGATAAGAGCCTTCTTTTGAACTAAGCATTTCTTCATTTGAAGAAGATTTGAGGTTAGAGCATTTTAAGGCTTCAGATATTTGGAAGGGGTTTTGGATTTTAAGAGCTTAGAAAATGTATGGGTTTAAGATCTCTAGGATCAATTTATACTTTAGCTTCTTTGGTTTCTCATCCGAAAATCTCTATTGATTTGGGAATTTTATTTATGTTAAAAAGGGAGTCAAGAAGGACAAAAGGAGAAAGAGGAGGGGCTCACTTGAGCAAATTATGAACAAGAAATTCAAGGCGGGTTACATTTTTATAGTTGACTAATAAACCATATATATCTTCTTTCAAGAAAAGTGAAATAAATGTTTTCAACTACTTCCAAATGTGCATTTAAGTGTTCTTTAAATGCCTTGAGAGAGTGCTGCATATTCTGTGCATAAACTTTGTAAATGAAAAATGAAATGATTTTGAAAAGATATCATGCCATGAAAAAGCAAGTTTATAATCTAGTGTCATTTTGGGAAACAAGTTTACAAGTCATGAAATTACATGTAATGTGGGTTCGTGGTGATCCCCTAAGTATGTTAAGTGTACTTGTCTAAAGGCTTCTGCCGCCTGCCTGCTAATGGCATGGAGCTTCTTCATGGACTCCCATAAGTTTACAACTATGTAAGACCGTTATGCGAAAATGAGTAGTACGTTCTGTTTTGGATCCAACTTAACCAATTTGATGTGTCTTGTGTGTTCATGATATGTTGACAGTAATGATGTAATCATGTTATGCATTATCGTGAGTTTTTCCAATGAAAAAGATTATTTCAATGATTTTTGCTTGTTATTGATTATAAGATTGTTACCCACGGGCTTTACGCTCACCCCCTAATCTCCTCCCACATATTCATGTGATGAGCAGGATTTCGTGTAGGTCAAGATGCAAGACAACACTCCTAGTTTAAATGTTTTGTGTTTGAAGCAAGTTTTGCAAAACAAGGCTTTAGTTGCATTTTGAGCAAGTCAGGGATTATGTACCCTTTTATATTCTGAGATTTGATGTATCGATGTATTTGCGGCTTAAAATGCTCGCTAAAGCTTTGTAAAACTTTTTATCTTTTTATGCAAATGGAAGATGCTTGCATATTTACTCATGATTCTCTCAAGTTCGTACGTTGAAATTTTTTTTTCTATTTCATAAAGGAAACTTCACTTTTTGATTTTGGGAAAAATCTAGATTAACCTAAGCTGATTTAGGCAAAGGTGTCTTATAGTAAGTCGTTAACCTTTCTGTTATCTTTCTAACGGTAGTTAGCACAAAAATTTTGGACGCCTAAGCTGAAAGTCAGGGTCCTTTTAAGTGAAGATATACAAGAGAGAAGATGCATCTTTTGTCTTTTTGCTTCTTCTGTGATGACGTCATCTCCTTCTGTGTTTTGTATCATCTGTGTTTTGGCTACCGTCTATGTTTTGTTTCTTCTAGAGTGTAACATCCCGTTACCGAAGTGACGAGTATATTTGTAAATTAGATCGGGTCAGGTTAAAGTACAGGCAAATGTGAATTCTTCATGCATTATAGTTTCTATAGTCATCGGTAAATGATTATTGATGGCATAAGTATATGAATATGTATATGTATGACATTTCCGATTGAATTGTGGAAATTGGAAATTCTTGTGAAAAGTGTATAAATGAGTTTTGTATATGAATTGGAATGAGAAAATTTGAATTTAGAGAACTGGATTATGAGATTGGAGTGTAGGAATATGCAATTCCTAATTTTGTGAATTTATGGAAATTTTTAGAGAATCGAGTCCGGACCGGAAAAATGGTATAGTGACTGATAAACCGGATTTCGGGTCCGTGATTGATTGGCAATTGATATGAGGCAAGTTGAATTATGACTTTAGGATTTATTATTAATTGTTATTGCGTATTGGGAGAAATTAGAATCAGAAATTGGATTGAGGTTGTTCGATCTGGATGGTGGCAATTAATTGCCAAACAAGTCTTAAGGTACTCGAGATATATATAACTTAAGCCTTTGAAATTTGATGATGCTTGCTTCATTTTGGAGAAATTGCTTTGTTCTTCTTCTTCCTTGCGTGGATTTCTTGGTGATTTGGAAAGGTTTAAAGCTTGAATCAAGTAAGTTATTGCTTATTTTGTGTTTAATCTTTTGATTAAACAAGAAATTTAAGTGAAATTGTTTAGAGAATTTGAAAGTTTAGGATGTTAGGGTTTTGAGAAAATGTTGAATTTGATTTGGGATTTTGATGAATAATAAGTTTTAGATAGTTTGAGGTTAGAAATGAGTTCGATATAGTGTATGAAACTAATTGGGAGTGTTTAGAATGGATTTGGATGGAGTTGAATCAGAAATCTGGAAATTTCGGGTTTTAGGCGTGTTCGTTGTTGCCTTGCCATATGCATGAAGAACACGCCGTGCAAGCATTTCAGAATGCCAGACGCGTCGTCTTGGAAGCCTATTCTGGCACAGGAAGAAAGAAGCACGTCGCGGCGTCGTGGTGCGTCGCCCTTGACGAAGAGCCTTGATTCGTCATGGCGAGATGAGATTACCTTGCTTGACGTGGCGAAAATGGGTACTCATGGCGAAGGATCGATCTTAGTGGCGAGGAATGCTGATTTTTCAAAATGAGATTTTGAGGTTTTAAATTATGGGGATCTAGGAATTTGATAGTTCAATTACCTATAGATTAAATTCAATATGGAGATTATGAATTTGGAAAATTAGTTTTAATGGATTGGCTATGGATCAATTGAATTTACGAGACTAGGAATTTCAATGGGAGAATGAAATGAAGTGATTTTAAGATGATTATTACAAGTAATGAATTTGAGATTTGATTTCAATTGAATTGTTTTCTAAGTGATTAATTGGAATTTAGAGATTAAAATTTGAATTGATAAGATGGAATTTGGATTTTAATTCAATGATTATGGGAATCTAGTGGCAATAAATAGTGATTGTGATTTTAATTGGAATGTATTGCAGAGAATTGGATATTAGTCTATTGAATTATGGTAATTGGATTTTGCTATGAATTAGAGTGAAAGTGATCGAATTGGGAAAATTTAGGAATGTCATAACATATACGATTACTCGATGTATTTGCTATATTTGCATTTTGAATATTGGAAATTGTGCGATGAGTGATATTCGATTTTTCCGATTGTTTTAAAGGCACCGATGGAGCAAATCCACAGGCGATCTTTGAGACTTCAGTGTAGCTTCGAAAGTGCGGTGAGTAACCTAGTTGGTTTCTCAACCTATATGTGTTACATTTGTGTACATATGCCATGTGGAATACGGATGGATATGTGTATTTATTTTGATTGATTTGAACCATGGGTATTGAAATATTGGATTGAGATATGGAAGTGCAAAATGTGAATAAATGTGCATAAATGCAATAGTGAATCGAATTGTAAAAGTGTTAGTGAAATAATTGAGATATGTATATGATCGAAATCTGGGACTAAAAGTCAGAAGAAATGAATATATTTGTGAAATGTGAATGACATATGCACTCATGCATAATTAAATGATCGAGATAATGATAGTTGTTGACTGAGGCACGCCATTGTATATTTGAGGGCCTTGTGGTAAAACCCATGAACACACGCCATGATAAAACACCGCAAACACCTACGGGTGGGGTGTGGGGTCTATTATGTGAAAGGATTAGTGCATACCAGTGAGCTCTCCTATCCCTAATGTAAGTGGGCGTAGTGCATACCGGAGGGCCTCCTACTTGCCAAAATGTGATTCTTGATTTACGATTCGCTCGGTCACAACAATGAAATGGCTGAAAGTGTCACATACATCTGCATATGTAAATGATCTAAAGTGAAGCTGTGTGAAAGTGAAATTGAATGCATGTGAATATATGAAAGTGTGAATATGTGATTAGGGTGTATATGAATTGTGAATGCATGAGTTGGGTGAACCATCGATGATGGTTTCTCATTGAGTTCATAAACTCACCCAACATTGCATCTATTTTTGAGGCGAAGAGTACCCCGTTAGACTAACGGGAGTATGATCGTTGCTAACAAGGCAGAGTAGCAGGTTGGGATCAGTGTCGTCACATCTGCATGAGTACAGTGTTTGGTTTGGTGGGCCCTAGCTTAATAAATGTAAAAGTGTATTGAGTTTTTTATTACTGAATTGTGTTCAGAAATGGCATCGAGCCCAGTTGGGTCATGCCTTTTTGCTTATGTACTGATTGAGCACTGTCGAGTGCTAATTAATAACTGAGAGTGTTTTGTATCTGAAAATGTTTTTGTGATATGTCGGGCCCAAAGTGTGTTTTGATTTCCGCGCGTTAAAACGTTTTAGGAAAAAAATTTTAGAACAAGTTTTAAATTGTGATTGACTGCTCTAGCATGCCACCCTTGCGGGTCACGGGCTCGGATGTCACTGTAGATGTCGGGTTGGGTCTCATGGGAGTTGAGTGCTACATTTGTGGTATCGAGCCCGAAGTACAATCTTACATGGGCTTTCGAAAAGTGTGTCAAATTGCATACATTTAAGTCATGTCGATGGCGAGATAGTGACAAGCGATCCCAGATCTAGCATATGAGTCTCATCATGAGCACTGTACTAGTGTTTAAGTGGTTAGAAATAGTGAGGAAAAGATGATATGGAAAATGTGATAAATGAAAGTTGTGGGTGGAAATCGAGAAATAAGAACGAGTATATGGTATGATATAATAATTGGAGAGTTAGTGTATTGAATGCTGATGGGCGTATTATGAAATACGACATTAGAATGATATGGGAACAATCATGGATGTGAAATAGATGTGAACATGTATAGGAAAAGTATGAAGATATGTGAAAGATGGCAAGATTGAAAGTGTATAAGGAAAGTGAATGGAATTAAAATGTTACGTGAATTATAGAGAATACAATTGGGTTTGATTTGGTGATAAGAGTTATGAATAGGGATTTGTGACTTAAAGTCGAGAATGTGTTAAGTGAGGAAATCGAGAATAATTGCATAACTATGATATTGATTTGAGAATGAAAATTTATAAGTATGAATTAATAATGAAAAGATGGAATATACATACATGATATGTATTTACGTGTGATTAATCTTGTGTAAGACAAATGAATAAAAGATTGAAATGTAAGACAATGGTAAGGGTAGATGAAAAAGGTTATCAAGGATGAGTTGAATTGCCTATGTGAATGCATTTAGATGATGAGAATACATCACGATGAAGTGAAAATATGAAGCCTATGGAATGATATCGGAATCAATTGGTGAGTCGATGAAGAACCTTGGTCATAGTTTTATGATTAAAGATCATTGTGAGTTAGAGTAAGAAGTGAAAGTGCCTATAGTGATTTATTGAAATGAATTAAGATTGTAAAGCTGGATATGAATGGAGTCATAGATTAGATAGTGTAGCGATTAATTGGTGAATTATGTTACACTTGTCTCTTGATGTCGATGAAATGATTTTGATGATACATACCTCGATGTGTAGTATTTAAAGGATGTTCGATTTATATGAATTGAGGCATAACTGATTCATATGGGATAGTATGAGTATAGTTAAAGTGATTTCATAAGGCATTTGAATGTCCGCAAGAAATGTGATAATTGTTGTTGATTAGGAATTTCATAAGTGGTATTGATAAAGATAGATAGAAACCTTCTTTCAAAGAAGAGTTTCCCTGAATTGGGTTAAGTTGATTAGATGATTTAATTGGACGAATTATTGATTAAGAGATAAATTGAAAATGAATGAAAAGTGTTTATTGGGAGTCCAAATCCTGGTGGAGACTCAAGAGTTAGAAATAAAATATGTGACTGTGTGATAGGATTATTGAACAGTGAAGAGATATTAGTTGAGTAATTGGGGAAAATATCAATTTGCAAATATTGGTGGAAAAAAAAGGGGGCTATGATGCATAGTATAAAGTGGTTTTATGTGCATAGGGATAAATATAATTTCAAGGGTCGAATTGTGATTTGATGATTGATAAATATGTACTGGATATTTGTTTGAAAAATTTTTGGAGACCCTATTTGTACAGAAGTGTGTTTAGATGTATCTATGGATACGCAAAGTGATAATGGTTGAGATATTGGTGAATTTAAAAACAGTGAAAAGGATTATGCGATTGAGGTATTTCGTGAATTTGAAAGATTTGAACAGAATTATGTGTTTGAGTATTTTAAAATCTAATAGTATTGCAATGTGAAGTATTGAATTGGAAAAATGTGACGACAGAAAATTTCAATTTTGAGAGCGATAAGGTTATTAAGCCTGTTGTTATAGTAAACGCGATCTGTCGAATCAGTAAGGGACAAAAAGAAAGCATTATGGGAAATTGGTATTCCAAATCAGATGTGTGTATGTGTGTAAAAGAATTTGACAAAGCAGAATTGTGGATTTAGAAAATGAATTTGACCGTTGAGGAAATTTAATTATTAAGGTGAATTACGAAATGTGGGTGATACCACTTAAGGAATTGTAAGAGGAATTATCTGAAATGATTAAAGCTTTATGTTCTAATAAGAGTGTTTTGGAAGGGTGATAGAAAGTAGAGTGTGACATCGAGTAATTGTTTGTGTGAATAACCAGCAGACTTATTTATTGGAGATAAATGAAATCGATATTGTGGAATTCATAAGGATATGAGATTGATGTAAAATTCACATTGATAGAGTATATTAATTGTATTGGTATTACCAGTTGAAAAGTGTATAAAGGGTCAAAAGTGTGCGCTATTAGAGTTATGTAAATCGGTGAAATGAATCTGAAATAGAAATTGTGAAACATAGTAAATGACGATGAATCGAATTGATTTTTATCGAGGTTGCTGGCATCGTATGAAATTGGTGTTTGAACCATATAGTGATGTGATCTGATAATTGATTAATGAAATATTTTGAAGTGTATCGCCTCGATCAAGATACAATTAGATTGAGAATAAAGGTAAAATTTGGGAGAAAATAAATTTGTTATAAGCGGCATCGATGTGATTGTGCTGTAAATAGAAGTTAGTGTAAAATTAAAAGAGTGATTTGGATTTGTAAAGTGTTATATGAACAGAGATAAGGAATATTGATATGATCGGATGTGTGTATGATTGGATTAAAATAAAGAATAGTGAATACAGTGTGGAAATTGAGAAAGGAAAAAGAGGTAATTGATTGTATTAATTTCAGTGAATTGGCATAAATAGAATTCTGTATTGATATAGAGGGAAAACAGTGTTATAGTGATCGGAATAAATCTCCCGACTTCCTAATCGATCGTATGTGAAATTTCGAGGACGAAATTTTTATTAGGAGGGGAGAATTGTAACATCCAGATTACATCAAGTAGCGGGTATATTTATAAATTGGATCGGTCGGGGTTAAAATGCGGGCAAATGTGAATTCTTCATGCATTATAGTTTCTATAGTCATCGGTAAATGATTATTGATGGCATAAGTATATGAATATCGTACATGTATGACATTTCGATTGAATTATGGAAATTGGAAATTTGTGCGAAAAGTGTATAAATGAGTTTTGTATATGAATTGGAATGAGAAAATTTGAATTTAGAAACTGGATTATGAGATTGGAGTGTAGGAATATGCAATTCCTAATTTTGTGAATTATGGAAATTTTTCTGAAATTTTAGAGAATCGAGTCGAATAGGAAAAATGGTATAGTGACTGATAAACCGGATTCCGGGTCCGTGATTGATTGACAATTGATATGAGGCAAGTTGAATTATGACTTTAGGATTTATTATTAATTGTTATTGCGTATTGGGAGAAATTAGAATCAGAAATTGGATTGAGGTTGTTCGATGCGGGTGGTGGCAATTAATTGCCAAACAAGTCTTAAGGTACTCAGTATATATATAACTTAAGCCTTTGAAATTTGATGATGCTTGCTTCTGTTTTGGAGAAATTGCTTTGTTCTTCTTCTTCCCTTGCGTGGATTTCTTGGTGATTTGGAAAGGTTTAAAGCTTGAATCAAGTAAGTTATTGCTTATTTATGTGTTTAATCTTTTGATTAAACAAGAAATTTAGTGAGAAATTGTTTAGAGAATTTGAAAGTTTCGGATGTTAGGGTTTTGAGAAAATGTTGAGTTTGATTTGGGATTTTGATGAATAATAAGTTTTAGATAGTTTTGAGGTTAGAAATGAGTTCGATTATAGTGTATGAAACTAATTGGGAGTGTTTAGAATGGATTTGGATGGAGTTGAATCGAGAAATCTGGAAATTTACGGGTTTTCAGGCGTGTTCGTTGTTTGCCACGACTTGACATGAAGAACACGCCATGGCGAGCATTTGAAATGCTTGACGCCTTGAAGTCTTGAAAAGCCTTGTGGCGAGGAAGAAAAAACACGTCGCGGCGTCGTGGTGCGTCTGCCTTGACGAAGAGCATGATTCGCCGCAATGACGTGGAGAGAAATGGGTACTTCATGGTGGCGAAGGATCGATCTTGTGGCGAGGAATCTGATTTTTCAAAATGAGATTTTGAGGTTTTAAATTATGGGGATCTAGGAATTTGATAGTTCAATTACCTATGGATTAAATTCAATATGGAGATTATGAATTTGGAAAATTAGTTTTTAATGGATTGGTATGGATCAATTGAATTTACGAGACTAGGAATTTCAATGCAGGAGAATGAAATGAAGTGATTTTAAGATGATTGTTACAAGTAATGAATTTGAGATTTGATTTCAATTGAATTGTTTTCTAAGTGATTAATTGGAATTTAGAGATTAAAATTTGAATTGATAAGATGGAATTTGGATTTTAATTGATGATTATGGGAATCTAGTGGCAATAAATAGTGATTGTGATTTTAATTGGAATGTGACTATAAAGAATTGGATATTAGTCTATTGACTTATGGTAATTGGATTTTGCTATGAATTAGAGTGAAAGTGATCGAATTGGGAAAATTTAGGGAATGTCATAACATATACGATTACTCGATGTATTTGCTATATTTGCATTTTGAATATTGAAAATTGTGCGATGAGTGATATTCGATTTTTCGATTGTTTTAAAAGCGATGGAGCAAATCCACAGGCGGTGCTTTCGAGACTTCGGGTGTGGCTTCGGAAGTGCGGTGAGTAACCTAGTTGGTTTCTCAACCTATATGTGTTACATTTGTGTACATATGCCATGTGGAATACGGATGGATATGTGTGATTGTTTTGATTGATTTGAACCATGGGTGTTCGAAATAATGGATTGAGATATGGAAGTGCAAAATGTGAATAAATGTGCATAAATGCAATAGTGAATCGAATTGTAAAAGTGTTAGTGAAATAATTGAGATATGTATATGATCGAAATACCAGACTAAAAGTCCGAAGAAATGAGATATGAGTGTGAAATGTGAATGACATATGCACTCATGCATAATTAAATGATCAGATAATGATAGTTGTTTACCCGAGACACCCTTGTATATTTGAGGGCCTTTGGTAAAACCCCAAACACACCTTGCATGATAAAACACCGCAAACACCTACAGGCGGGGTGTGGGGTCTATTATGTGAAAGGATTAGTGCATACCAGTGGCTCTCCTATACCTAATGTGAGTGGGCAGTAGTGCATACCAGAGGGCCCTCCTACTTGCCAAAATGTGATTCTTGATTTACGATTGCGCTCGGTCACAACAATGAAATGGCCTGAAAGTGTCGCATGCATCTGCATATGTAAATGATCTAAAGTGAGCGTGTGAAAGTGAAATTGAATGCATGTGAATATATGAAAGTGTGAATATGTGATTCGGGGTGTATATGAATTGTGAATGCATGAGTTGGGTGAACCATCGATGATGGTTTCTCATTGAGTTATGAAACTCACCCAATATTGCATCTATTTTCAAGGCTGAAGAGTACCCGTTAGACTAGGGAGTATGATCGTTACTAACAAAGCGAGTAGCGGTCGGGATCGGTGTCGTCACATCTGCATGAGTCGAGTGTTTGGTTTGGTGGGCCTAGCTTAATAAATGTAAAAGTGTATTGAGTTTTGATTCTTGAATTGTGTTCGAAATGGCATCGAGCCTGTTGGGTCATGCCTTTACCTTATGTCTTGATTGAGCATCGTCGAGTGCTAATTAATAACTGAGAGTGTTTTGTATCTGAAAATGTTTTTGTGATATGTCGGGCCCAAAGTGTGTTTTGATTTCCGCGCGTTAAAACGTTTTTGAAAGAAAAATTTTATAACGAGTTTTAAATTGTGATTGACTACTCTAGCATGCCACCCTCGCGGGTCACGGGCTCGGATGTCACTGTAGATGTCGGGTTTCGGTCTCGCGGGAGTTGAGGTGCTACATAGAGTGATGTCATCTCCTTCTGGGTTTTCTTTGTGATGACATCATCTCCTTCTGTATTTTGTATCGTCTGTGTTTTGCTTCTTTTAGGATAACGTCATCTCCTTTTGTATTTTGGCTATCGTCTATGTTTTACTTCTCTTGGGGTGATATCATCTCCTTCTGGGTTGTTTTTTTTGATGACATCATCTCCTTTTGTGTTTTATATCGTCTGTGTTTTGTTTTCTTCTGTGTTTTTGTTTCTACCTTATCTCTTCTTCTGCCTTTTCGTTTCTTCTGTGCTTTTTGTTTTTGCCTTTTCTCTTCTTTTGTCTTTTCATTCTTTTTGTGCTTTTGCTTCTACCTTTTCGCTTCTTTTGTCTTGTTGTTTCCTCTGTGTTTTTGCTTCTTCCTTTTTGCTTCTTCTGTCTTTTCGTTTCTTTTGTGTTTTTGTTTCTGCCTTTTTGTTCCTTCTGTGTTTTTTCTTTTTCCTTTTTGGTTGTCGTTCCCTATGCGTTTTTGCTTCTGGTTTTTGCTTCTTTTTTCCTTTTTTTGTGTTTTTCTACCTTTTTGCTTCTTTTGCCTTTTTGTTTCTTCTGCGTTTTTGCTTCTATCTTTTCGCTTCTTCTGCCTTTTTGTTTCTTCTGCCTTTTCGTTTCTTCTGTGTTTTTGTTTCTACCTTTTCGCTTCTTGTACCTTTTTGTTTCTTCTGTGTTTTTGCTTCTGCCTTTTTGCTTCTTTTGCCTTTTCATTCCTTCTGTGTTTTTGCTTCTGCCTTTTTTCTTCTTCTGTCTTTTCGTTTCTTCTGTGTTTTTGTTTCTGCCTTTTCGTTTCTTCTGCCTTTTTGTTTCTTCTGTGTTAAATGATTAAGGTCAATGTCAGTTAGGAAAGAGTAAAAGTAAGCCTTCCTAATGGGGGCATGCCACCCTTACAGGACACACGTCCAAGCGTCCCTTAGGCCGTCGGGCTCGTGATCCTCAAGGGCGGTGTGTCCAACAACTATTCTAACCTTCCCACAGGTAATAGGATGTTACAATTCTCCCCTTCTTAAAAAAATTTCGTTCTCAAAATTCTTACTTGTTTACTTGAACAGGTGAGGATATTGTCTCCTTATATGTTCCTTTGTCTCTTACGTTGCTTCCTTAGTTGAGTGGTTCCTCCAAAAGACTTTCACCAATGGAATAACTCTGTTTGTCAACTAGTTGATCTGTGATCCCACAACTTGATCAGCTCCTCAACATAGCTTAAGTTACTAGCAACCTCAATCTCCTGAGCCGGTATCATATGTGACGAATCTGATCGGTATCTTCGGAGCATACTCACATGAAATACATTATGCAATTAAGACATCTCATTTGGTAAAGCCAACTTATAGGCTAAAGGTCAAATCCTCTCAATAATCTCATAAGGACCAATGTACCTAGGGCTTAACTTGCCCTTTTTACCGAATCTTAAAACTCCTCTCCAAGGTAATACTCTTAGGAATACTCTGTCTCCCACGCTGTACTCCATATCCAATCGATGTTGATCCACATAAATCTTTTGTCTATCCCGAACCTTTTTACCGAATCTCAAAACTCCTCTCCAAGGTAATACTCTCAGGAATACTCTGTCTCCCACGCTGTACTCCATATCCCATCGATGTTGATCCATATAACTCTTTTGTCTATCCCGAGCCCCTTGATTCAGCTTCGGATCAATTTCACCTTATCGATTGTTTCGTGTATCAACTATGGGCCTTCAACCATTCTCAAGTCCTCTTCATCCTAATATAATGGAGATCGACATTTTCTACCATACAATGCCTCATACAGTGCCATTCTGATACTACTGTGGTAATGGTTGTTGTAGGCAAACTCTATCAATGCCATATATTGATCCCAAGCTCCTCTAAACTCCAATACACAAGCTTTGAACATATCCTTAATAGTCTTGATTGTCCTCTCACTTTGTCCATCTATTTGAGGATGAAATGTTGTACTAAAGTTCAACTTAGTACCCATAGCAGACTGTAAGCTTTTCTAAAATCTCGAAGTAAATCTGGGATCCCTATCCGATATTATGGACACTGGAACCCCATGCAGTCTCACCACCTCATTCACTTATCTTCGGGCCAACTAATCAAGTGAGTTATTCTCTCTCACTGGTAAGAAATGGGCTGACTTAGTCAACCGGTCCACTATGACCCATATAGCATCATTCTGTCTCGGAGTCTTAGGTTGTCCCATGATGAATTCTAAAGTAATCCGTTCCTATTTTCACTCTGAAATGGGCAACGAATGGAGCTTTCCTATTGGAGCCTGGTGCTCAGCTTTAACTTACTGGCAAGTCATACATCTGACTATTTATTCCGCCACTTGTTTCTTCATTCCTGGCCACTAGTAATGTTGTTTCATTTTGTTATATATCTTAGTAGTACCAGGATGCATAGCATAGGCGGCCATATGGGCTTCCTTAAGAATCTCCTTCCTCAAATCATCCATATTAGGCACACACAACCTCTGTCTCAACCATAGTGCCTCATCCCTCAACTCAAACTTGGAATCCAGGTTCACCTTCACTTTCTCCATAAGCTTGATCATATCAGGATCTTTTCTTTGTACTCTTTTGATCCTATCATGTAACATCAGCCTAAGTTTTAATGTAGCAATCAAGGCCTTATCTTGCTCCAAATTCAACTCCATATTCAGAGCTCTCAAGTGTATCAACTTATGTAGCCTCGATAACTGAATCTGAATTGCACTGATATTAGACTTCTTGCTCAAAGCATCTGCCACCACTTTAGCTTTCCCCGGGTGGTACTCAATAGTACAATCATAATCCCTTAGTAACTCAATCCATCTCCTCTGCCTCAAGTTCAACTCCCTCTTCCTCAGCAGATATCTCAAACTCTTATGATTTGTGTATATCTAGAAAGTCTCTCCATACAAATAACGTCTCCAAATCTTTATAGCAAAGACAACTGCAACTAGCTCTAAATCATGTACGGGATAGTTGATCTCATGAGACCTTAATTGTCTCGAAGTATAAGCAATCACCTCGCCTTGTTGCATCAATACACATCCCAGTATTTGATGCGAAGCATCACTATACACCACATATCCTCCATTCCCCGATGGAATAGTCAACACCGGTGTAGTAGTCAACCGATGTTTAAGTTCCTCAAAGCTTTTTTGACACTCCTCATTCTATCTGAACACTACATTCTTCCTCAAAAGCTTTGTCAGAGGGGCTGAGATCAGAGAAAATCTCTCGACAAATCTTCGGTGATACCCAGCCAATCCTAGGAAGCTTCGGATCTCTGACACATTTCTTGGAGCTTCCCAATTCATCACTGCCTCAATCTTTTTTTAATCCACCTGTATGTCATCTCCAATCACTATATGTCCCAAAAACATAACTTAATCTAGCCAAAATTCACACTTACTAAATTTGACATACAACTGCTTCTCTCTCATGATCTGTAAAATGACTCTCAAATGTTCAACATGTTCCCTTCTGCCCTTCGAATACACTAAGATATCACTAATGAACCTTTGGTTACGCGGATTTTGGCGAGGATGGAGCGTTCTTTGTTATGCTCCGTGTGATTGGTATGTACATGGTGAATTCGGTATGAAGATACTGCAAAAAAAAGAAGGCAGCGGGGTTGTGTCGATTAGCCCTCAAGCGCTCAAGTCGGTTTTACGGTGAAGGTGAGGTTGATAAACAGAGAAAGCTAGGTTTATGATTGTGCGTACCTCTGTTATGAGAATAATACCTTTATATGATTTTTCAGCTAGGTTTAGGTCTTTACGTGTCTGCGTGGGAGATATTCTTCTCTTGTTGGGCCATGGATGTGTGGGTGGGGCCGAATTAATTGGTGGATGTGAGACCGACCGATCAGCCTGTGGGATTGGGCTCGGGTCCAATATAGCCGACCCAACCATAAGCCCCCCTACTCCTCGAGTTTGAGCGAAGAGCAGGGTCGAAGGAGTATGTTGGACGTTGGCGTTCGTCGGTTTCCCCACAGCTCGTAAGCAAGGCTGCTTGTAAGGTGGTCGATCGGTCAGGTATTAGCCTTATAGCCCGGTCATGGGATTGCTCGGGCAGTTTCGATCGGTCGGGTGCCGACTAGTAGTGCCTGACTGCTCGTATTGGGGTCGATTGACTAAGGGCCCCCGACTGATCGGTCTCGGCACTTACTGCGTGACAGCTTGCGCTATGGTAGGTCGGATAGCCATCATTGGCAGACACTTAGACTTGAAACATTTATTATTTGACGGCGCGTGCTCTCTGATAGCTGTTCAGAATATGAAACGTATCGTCCTTGTAACCGTTGTGCAGCTGTCCCGTACGTCCTTTCAACTACCGCTCCTTTTCGGATTTCGAACAACCCTAATTCTTGTGGCTTAGATCATACCGCGTGTCTGAGCATAGCTCGGATTTTCTCCACGTGTCGTAGTCCGATTGGATCACTTTCGAGTGTTCCTTCTACCGACCCTCTATAAATACTCATAGTTGACGAGTTGTGGCAGTTTTTACCTTTTGCTTTCGTTCTCCAGCTTACACTTTGTCTTCGCTTGTTCTTTGTCGTTCGCGGTTCCCAGAAATTTCCTTTCACTTAGCCCGATTTCCCGTTTGAACCCACCTTTGGTCGTCCTTTTCTTCATTCCTCTTCTTTTCAAAAGTCTTTTCTTGGTGAACATGTCGACGGGTAGTTACGGGAGCATGGTGGAGGTGCGGAGGAGATGTCGATGAAAGAGAGAAAAGATGGTTTAGTTGTGGAGTTGCCGCCAAAAGACGCATCGTCGATGACCGTGGGGAGTTGAACAAATTGACTCTTAAGTATAATATTTCTCGTCTTGGGGCCCCTGACCGCCCTTAGGAATGAGCGGATCCACAACAACTTCGGTGGATACTTCGCCGTCTCAGGAGCTTTTTCACGATGGGCGGTATGAGGCTCCGTCGCCCGATTATTGATTGAGGTGTGCGCCATGTTTTGGGTTATTGAGCCAAATTCCTCCGAGCAGTTGGAGGTTTATAAGCAGGTTGGCATTGTTGTGCCATCGGTTGACCATCCGTCTCTATCGGCATTCTGCGCCATTTCACGAGGATGAGCCATAGTCAGAGCTCGGAAATTTGGAATCCCTTTACGCAATATAGAGATGCTCGGTATCGCCCGACCAAGACACCCTCGAAAATTTCTTCCTGGCGGTCAAGTATTTCTTTGTGAAGCCCCCAGGATCTTCCTCTAAGTGCCGACCATGGAGGTATCCTCTAGCCGAGCAATGGAATGATTCGTCGACCTTGTCCCTTAGCAGGGAGGAGTGGGAGGTGGTCCGTCGTATCAAGGAGCTCGACAGATACGATTTTGCTCGGCTCATTCAGGGATATCCCAGGGGGGTCTCGGCTGATTCTTTCCTCGTCGACCCCCCTCCTCATATTAGCGGGCTAAAGGAGGAAACCGCCCCGTCCGGTTGACTCCTCGTGATTGTATTAATTGTTGAACTTTTGTGCATTAGTTTTGTTCTCTAACTCAATTTATCATTGTGCAGCCATGGTGAGGATGGGAGCTCGAGCTTCTACGTCAAGGAAGCAGGCCTCTCAGAAGAAAGGGAGTGAGGCGGAGACCGGTGAGGGCGCCGCTTTGTCTGCTGGGTTGGTCTCCTCGGCTGTGTCGGCGGGTGCTCCCCCTGCCGGGGACCTTCCTATTGCTTCGGAGCCATTGCTGATTGTACCAGTGGTAGAGGAGGAGGAGGAGGACACGGGTCCTCCTCTTAAGACGAAGAGGTTGGTTCGGCTGGGTGACCTTCCATCCTTGACCCGGTCAAGCCGGGCGGGTAAATGTAAGAAAGGCAAGGAGAAGGCGCAGGCCGTGAGCCTTGGGCAGTGGGAGCCTGCCATCAAGTTGGGCAAGGATGTATCGATCGGGGACCTCGAGGTGTCCCGCTACCTTGCCGAGAGGTTACTCCCCCGGTAGACGAGCGGTTCATGGAGAAGAAAGGTAACACAGGTTGGATTCTCGGCTCGTTCGTCTTGGTATCGCGGGCTGCGACGGCGTCCTTTGCGTGCTCTGACGTTTGGAGACTCTGGACCGGAAGTTCGGGATCTCCATGATCGGATGAAGGGTTTGAAGGGCGGTATCGGAGGTGAAGGAGGAGAGACCTCCTTCAGGCTAAAAACACGTCCCTTGAAGAGGAGAAGAAGGCCAGGAGGGAGATGGGAGCTTTGGCAGCTCGGTGGCCAAAGTAGAGGAGGAGAAGGAGAATGAGAGAGAGAGGAGGAGAAGGAGAGTGAGGAGTGGAGGAAGGCTGTGAGGCGGGCGGAGCTCAACAAGAAGTAATGCCAAGAGCGCCATCCTGCCATGGTGGATAGAGATAGAGTCGAAAACCTGCGGGAGGTGCGGTGCTCTATCGGGAGCGTGGATCAAGCGATCAAGCGATGGAAGAGGCGGTTCTTGACGAGGAGAGTTTGGAGCTACGCTGTGAGGTAGCCCTCTCGGTTTTGAAGAGGGCCTGAGCTCTATGCTCTGAAGGGTGGCATGCCCTTCATTGAAGAGTATCTTTGGCGGCTTATTCCATGACTTTTGGGCTTTCTTCGGAGGAGATGACGAAGAAAGTCGAGGGAGAATCGCGCGACGTTCCAAATGAGGAGCTAGATCTCAGCTCCGAAGAGGAAGAACTCCCTGGTGAAGATGTTCCTTCGGTTGCTCCCCCGGGTCCTGCTCCTGTTCTCATTGTGTCGCTCTTCGGAGAGGAAGAGCTTCCTAGTGAAGATATTCCTTCGGCTGCTCCCCCGGGTCCCGCTCCTACTTCGTCTCTTCCGCCCGCTTCCGAGGCTTCCCCTGGGTATTCTCCTTCTCCATCGGCTGTTGGTAGTTCCCCTTCTCCTATGTTGTAGAGCTCACCTGGTCGGGCTTATGGCCAAGATCAATCTACAATAATAAAATTCTTTTTTGAAGTTACTTTCCGTGTTTTAAGCTTTCATTTTCGATCATAGTGTAGTTTGGTAAAAGTCGCTATGGCCGATCGGCTTCGAGGTCGGTCTATAATTGAGGCCGAGCTACGGTCCCGGTGATTCTGCCTTGGCGACCGATCGACCTTAGTCAATCCGTGTCGGCGGCGAAATATCGAGGATCTCGTCTTAGCGACCCGACCGGCCGTGGTCGATCTATGGAGAATGCCGGCGATGGCGATGGCGAGGTCTAAGGATCTTGTCTTGGCGACGACCGACCGTGGTCGATCTATGGAGAAATGCCGGCGATGGCGATGGCGAGGTCCCGAGGATCTTGTCTTGGCGACCGATCGGCCGTGGTCGATCTATGGAGAATCCGGCGATGGCGATGGCGAGGTCCTGAGGATCTTATCTTGGCGACCCGACCGGCCGTGGTCGATCTATGGAGAATACCGGCGATGGCGATGGCGAGGTCCCGAGGATCTTGGCTTAGCGACCCGACCGACCGTGGTCGATCTATGGAGAATGCCGGCGATGGCGATGGCGAGGTCCCAAGGATCTTGTCTTGGCGACCCGACCGACCGTGGTTGATCTATGGAGAATGTCGAGCGATGGCGATGGCGAGGGTCCCAAGGATCTTGTCTTGGTGACCCGACTGACCGTGGTCGATCTATGGAGAATGCCGAGCGATGGTGATGGCGAGGGTCCCAAGGATCTTGTCTTGGCGACCCGACCGATCGTGGTCGATCTATGGAGAATGCCGAGCAATGGCAATGGCGAGGGTCCTAAGGATCTTGTTTTGGCGACTCGACCGACCGTGGTCGATCTATAGTCGAAAGCGAGCAATATTGATAGGCTTCCCTTTGAACGATTTGCTAAACAGTTTGTCGAGAAATTTGAAACCCTTTATTGATGATAATGAGGGCGTGGGCCGTTAAAGAACCTGTCTGACAGGGACAGGAAAAAGGTACCCACAGATTTTGTAAAAAAACAGTAATGAACAAACATTAATCAAAATAAAACTTATCTACTGGTAGGACGCCTTCAGCTTCCCAGAGTTCACCTGGTCGGGCTTTTCACGGGGCGTGTCCCCCAGTCTTTGTGTTGCTCGGCTTTACTCCTGTTGTAGAATTTTGTTGCCTTACAACGCCTTGAACGGAGCGCTGCCTGTCCTGTCTTCACTAAGGAGCACGAGTCCTGCTTGGCGGGCTTCATTATTCCTCTCTTATCGACTCTCCCGTCAAGGAAGCTCGTCAGGACTACCGCCCTATCTAGTGTTTTTGTTTACGCCAAGTAACATTCCTGGCGATTCTCTGTGACCTCGACAATACCAACTCCGTGGGGTGTCGGGAACTTCATAACAGTAGTATGTGGAGCGATCGATGCGAGGGCATTTTGAGTAGCCCGCCCGATTATTGCGTTGTACGCTCCTTGAATCTTGATGACCAGGAACTCAATGTCCCTTTCTATCTGACACGGT
The DNA here is from genome assembly GCA_029891385.1 of Erythroxylum novogranatense. Classification (NCBI taxonomy): domain Eukaryota; kingdom Viridiplantae; phylum Streptophyta; class Magnoliopsida; order Malpighiales; family Erythroxylaceae; genus Erythroxylum; species Erythroxylum novogranatense. The sequence continues at coordinate 30,803,642 of CM057225.1, read as the reverse complement.
TTCTGCCCGAACTTCACTTTCAAGTACACCCGGGCGAACGGGTAGGCCGACGCCCCGGTTACCCCTTTGATGGGACCGTCTGTGGGTAGTAGTCGATCTTCGGGTATCTTCATTTGTTTGAAGGCCTCATAATATAGCAGGTCGACCGAGCTGCCCGTATCAATCATCACCCGCTTCACCTCGTAACCGTCCATGTTCAAATTTACCACGAGGGCGTCATCATGAGGGCAACTTACTCCATCGAGGTCCGACTCATCGAATGAGATTGTCCCGTCGTTCTCCTTCGATTTTTTGGTGGACGAGTCTTTGCCGACCTGTTTGGCATATCTTTTTCTCCCTTTGGCAGTGGATCTCCCCGCTGATTTTCCACCAAATATCATGTTAATGACCCCGGTCGGTTGGTCGTCTTGCTGTACGGCATTTCCGTCATTTCTTTCCCTCGACCGCCCTCTCTCTTCTCGTCGATTATCCAAATTTGCATTCTGTCTCCCTTCGCCATTTCTGTGATTTCTACTCCAGGGCGGTCGACTATTGTCTGGCCGACCTGTCCTGCGTCGATTATCCCGATCGGCATTCTGCCCGTGCTTCATAAATCGGCCTAACCTTCCCCTTTGTATGAGGAATTCGATTTCTTTTTTCAACTGCCAGCAATCTTCCGTGTCATGACCGACCTCTTTGTGGAAACGACAATACAAATTAGGGTTCCTGTCCTTATAGGGGGTCTTCATTTTTTCGGGTTCTCGGACAGTTTCCCCATCTGCTCTCATTGCTGCCAACACTTCTTCATATCGCCTGTTTAGTGGGGTGAACTCCTGTCTATATCCCTGTTGGTCAGTCGGTCTTGTCCAGTTCGACTGGCCTTTTTGTCGCTTGTGCGAATTGCTCGCCTTGTCATTCGGCGAGCGATCATCCGTTCGACGCCTCGTATTTTTCAGCACTTCTTCAAGCTGAATATACCTATCTGCCCTGTTTCTTATTTCCTGAACGGATCGGGGCTGATCGAGGGCTAGTGACTTCTTAAACTCCTTGTCCCTCGTATTGGTCATGAGCGCGGCCAGCATGGACGAGCAGATGAGGTCGGGCACCTCGATCGCTTCATTATTAAACCGAGTGATGAACTCCCGCAAACTCTCGTTTCTTCCTTGGGTGAGTTGCATCACCTCCAGAGCTGTCTTTTGCGGCCGCTTACTAGTGGCGAACTGGTTCAAGAATAACAACCTGAAATCTTCGAAGCATGTGATCTGACTGGGCAAGTCTGATGAACCATCGTCGAGCTCCCTCTTGGAAGGCCGTGCAGAAAGCCTTACATTGGATAGCGTCCGGAACACAATGTAGATTCATCATGGACTAGAAGTGCTGCAGATAATCCAGGGGGTCGGTCTTCCCAGTGTATTTCTCGGGGGTCGGTATTTTTGTCTTGGTCGGGGAGGCCCAAGATTTCGGGGTGAAGGAGAGTTGTCTTGCGCCATTAGGCGTCCGGACGAAAGCTCATGCGCGTTAATGTCGATCATTTGCGATTTTTCCTAGGGCTTCAGATGGGCGACGATCGGTTGTTAAGCTGATTTGTCGGAGAGGTTTGTCATGAGCAGGAGAGGTCATACCGATTGAGGCTGCAGGATTTGGCGAATCACCAGTTCAGCTACCTCCTCTATCTGTTTCTGATTCAGGGTGGTGTGCATGGACGGAGGAGGATCTGCGCCTAACCAGTGCTAGAGATTCGGGCGCGCATTGAATGCAACGTTATCCTCTAAAGCCACGCTCTGTTCTTCTTGTTCTAAAGTTTGAGGATGCAGTTGATCGTTTAGATTAGAGGATTCCGTGCGGGAGATATGTGGTGTAGGCGGCAGAGTCGCAGGAAGCTGTGAACTTATACGCTGCATCGCCAGAGCCGCGACAGCAGCTATGTCAGATTCATCGCCGCCCTTTGGTGATTTGTGTGTTTCGGGCGTGGTGCGGAAGTCGGGCCCACGGTGGCGCCAATTGGTTACGGCGATTTTGGCGAGATGGAGCGTTGTCGTTATGCTCCATGTGATTGGTATCTTACATGGTGAATTCAGATGAAGATACTGCAAAACAAAGAAGGCTTGCGGGGTTGTGTCGGATTAGCCCTTGGCGCTCAAATCGATTTTACGGTGAATGTGAGGTTGATAAACAGAGAGAAAGTTAGGTTTATGATTGTGCGTACCTCTGTTATGAGAATAATACCTTTTATATGGTTTTTCAGCTAGGTTTAGGTCTTTACGTATCTGCATGGGAGATATTCTTCTATTGTTGGGCTATGGATGTGTGGGTCAGGCCCGAATTAATTGGTGGATGTGAGACCGACCGATCGACCTGTGGGATTGGGCTCGGGTCCAAGATAGCCGACCCAACCAAACACAATCACAAATCGATCCAGGTAGGGATGAAACACCTTATTCATCAAGGCCATAAAAGCTATCGGGGTATTAGTCAGCCCAAACGACATCACTAGAAACTTATAGTGCCTATACCTACTCCTGAATGCACTCCTAGGTACATCAACTGATTAATAAAATCATCAATTCTAGGCAACGGGTACTTATTCTTCACTATCACCACATTCAGTTGCATATAATCGATGCATAGCCTCAAAGTCCCATCCTTCTTCTTCACAAACAACACTGGAGCTCCCCAAGGTGAAACACTGATCTAATAAAATCCTTTTCCAACAACTCCTGAAGCTGAGCCTTCAACTCCTTCAGTTCCACAGGTGTCATCCTATACGGAGGAATAGATATAGGAGTAACACTTAGCACTGGATCAATCGTGAACTTTGTTTCCCGATTTGGTGGTAAACCAGATAGCTCATCAGGAAGCACATCTAGGAATTCCCTAACCATAGGGATGTCTTGTACACTCTGCTCAGCTCTAATATCAATGATGTGGGCTAGATAAGCCTCACATCCTCCCCTGCATCAACCTTAGTACACTCATGAAGGATATCATCCTAGCTAGCACTGCTTGACTAACTCCTCTGAATGCTGCCCTCAGCTGACCAGGAGATTCCAGTACTACCTCCTTGGTGTAACAGTTTATGATAACCCTATGAACAGTGAACCAATTTATGCCTAGGATAACTCTATCTCTCTCAGTTGTAATACATTCAGATCTACCTCCAATTTTGTTTGATCAATCTTAATCAAGCACTCCTTGTAGACCTCTCATATGATAGTAGTACTACCTAAAGGTGTACTCACTTCTAGTCTATACTGTAGTAACTCCTTATCACAATGCAACCTTCATGTCAAATATGGTGCGATAAATGAGTATGTAGATCCTGGATCTAGCAATGCAAATGCCTCAAAGTCATAAATGAGATCCAGGCCTAAGATTTTGGTCGGTTGCCCCGCCCCTCAATCTTCATGGAAGAACTCCTAGAGCTCACTCTGCCTCTACCTCGGCCTCTCTGTCCAGATCCATTACCTTTGCTCTGCTGGACTGTATCATCACTCCCATATCGCCCACTCACACCAGACTGAGCTCTTGAAGTAACAGGACAATCTCTGATCTGGTGGTCCAAGGAGTTGCATTTAAGGCAAGCTCCAGTCAACCTCCAACACTCACCACCATGCCTCCTCTCATAGTGCTCATATACAGAAAACTTACTCTGTACTGTACCCCTTCCACAACCAGTCTATGAAAATCTACCCCTCTGCTCAGATCTTGACTACCTGGATCCACTTGGTGGTCTGAATGCTCTATTCTAGCGCTTAATGAATCTTCTACCAGAACCACTGTGACTCTCATTAGACCTCTTCATTTTGTACCCTTTCCAAGTCTCTAATTGTCTCTCTCTCAATAGTTGTTCAATTCTAATCGAAGCAGCTCTCAACTCAATGAAGGTACCCAGATCTGAAGGTGCCAACCTTGTTCCGATCTCCATATTGAGTCCATTCTCAAACCTCCTACACTTGTCTTCTTCTGTAGGGATCAAAGTAGTAGCATAACCCATCAACTCATTAAATCACATCTCATATTCAGCCACTAACATCCTACCCTATTTCAATTACAACTCCTTCATCTTCATGCCTAAATAGATCTTGGGCATGTAATTATCTCTGAAGACCCTCTGAAAGTCTTCCCACTTCAATTGGCGTGACCTCGTGGTACTATCCGAGATAGTCTTCCACCACTGTTAAGCTAAGCTCTGCAATAAAGATACTACAATCGAACCTCTCATCAGGCTCACAATCCATCTAATCAAAAACCCTCTCAGTCCTTTCCCTCGACGTTAGCGGGGTTTGTGCTTCCATAGAAGTACACAACTCCCTGCTTCCGCAGCCTATCATACTTCCTCTCCTTTCTTTTAGGAACCCTAGGAGGCATTTTCTCATATCGAGGTACTAAGGACTCCCTATTGGCTCTTACCGATCCTTGGTCAGTTGGTTGATCAATCTGATCACCTAAAGCGGATGACCTATAACAAACAATAACTTCAATCATTATTCGCATTTCTCACGATATTTCATGCTTAACATTCCATATGTTCCAACAGATGCTAAACCATGCTCTGATACTACCAAATGTAGTGCCCCTAATCGTAGGGTACAAACTGCGACGTTCGAAGGTCATTCTGACACATATCCTACGATAAAGGTGAGCTACGTTCGATCACTACATTTACTTTACATGGCATCATATCATTATTCACTTATGCATCATAAGAAAATCGCAATATTTTAAAACCAAAATTTTCCTCATTTCACTTCACAAAATTGAAAGTTTATATTGTATCTTTCAAGACTTGCAACATGTACATCATCAAAACCTAGTACAAAAGTACTACATGAAAGAGAAAAATATACAAAGTCTATCTAATATGTTCCCAAAATTTAGCTGACCGACTTTTGAACCATGACTTATCTTCCCAAATCACAATCTACATGGCTGGTAGAGCCTCTCAATAGTTAGAGTTGTCTCACGGTCCTGAAAAGACAATGTTACAATTTTGGTGAGTTTTGCGAACTCAATGAGGTAACCATCATCGATGGTTTACTCAATTCATGCAACACATCATTTCATATAGCATATAATCACTTTTTTTTTGCATAATTGGTCATGTAACACATTTTCACTCAAGCATAGGCAATTACTCATTTCAATCAATCAAACATACTTATCAAAATGCATATGGAATGCTTATGAAAAACTTTTTCAATTGTTACTTTATTGTGATCGAGTGCCTGAACTATCTCGTATCTATTTTGGATACCAAGCTTATTACTAACTGTCCCTTATCCGAGGAGGATACAGTGCTCATTATACATAGTGAGCCTTAGGCTTTTAATCACTGTCTCAGCTCGAGGCTCTTTTCACACGTTGAGCTTTAAGCTTTGTTCGGTGGCTACTCTGGTTACAACTCTCATTATCTAATTGTGCATTCATGTATGGAATGCACCTATCACAATAAATCATTTTATGAAGCACATAAGTCGTCTCATTCACAGTCAAGTAGCACTTCAATATCCCATTCCAATATCACATTCATCGGACCTTCATTATCCGGAATCAACAATCAAAACACATTCATTCAATCATTTATAACATAATTTAAGCAAACAAGTAATTAAGTGAGACCGTCTAAGTTACCCACCAATTCATCCGGAACCTAATGCCTAGAAGTTCTGGCAATGTCTAGAGGTTGACGTTCTAGTTGCTCCTCTATATCATGTTGGATCAATGGTGATTGACAAATTAAATCCTTCTATGTTTTGATAATAATAAAATGTATAGAATTGGTTAAGAAATTATTTCAGGTATTTATGGATTGATATTCAATTAAAGGATTAATACAAATCAAGAGATAGACAATGTGCAAGAGATCCCAACAATAAATATTGGAGATCATACAAAATCTGTCACAAGATCCAGCACTAGTCGACTACAATGTGGCAAGTCGATTAATCAAACCAGATACATCAGTTGGGGCATGAAACAAGTCGACCAACAAGTTGTAAGTCGACTATTAATCAGTTGGATAGGTGCACTAGTCAACTATCATTACACTAGTCGACTATTCGAAGAGCAGAGATGCAACTCGCATGGAAAAATGTTGGTACTAGTCGACTACTCTTTGAAGACAAAGTTGACTATAATGTACTAGTTGACTATAACACCTCGACTAGTCGACTATTAAGTGTAGATGACCCAAATTTGTCTGAATCAATCACAAATGGAAAGGAAATCATGCTGCAACGGCTATATACAACGACTAGTATATTTCTCCAACAACTATAATCACTTTAGAGTCTGCAAATAAATAGTGGAAGATCAAATGATCGTGGAGAAGAGTCCGAAAGCAAAAACATACTACTATAGTTCCTAATTTGCTCTCATTCTACTTTTAGCTTGTTCTAAATTGTTCTCAACTGTACTAAGCATTATTACTTCATCTTTATCACTGTTATTGTGAGTTGAGAGATTATTGGAAAATCACTTGTGAGGTAGGATTTGTGCCGGAAAACAAATCGGATGTTTGGTGTAGCTTGAGTCAGAAGTCAAGTTGTATTGAAAAGTTCACACTGAACTAAAAAGTGTGTTGGAAAGTGTTTTGCCAAAATTCTAAGTGGGAGCTTAGGTAGAGGACGTAAGTCTTAGCACCGAACCTCTATAAAAATAGTATTTGCCTCTCTTCCCTACTCTTTGCATTTAAATTTGTTAAATTATTTTGTGTGTATTAATTTCTGGTTTTTATAGAACTTTACAAAAAAAGTTTTAAAGATCTATTCAACCCCTCTTCTAGATCGTTTTCAATTGGTATCAGAGCAGAAAATCTAGGGATGGCACTGAGTTTGGCACATAACAACCTAGCGGAAGAAGGTAAACACTAATAATTGCCCTCCTTTGTTTAATGGTACTAACTATTATTCTTGGAAAAATCCTATGAAATACTATATTATAAGCGAGGGAGTGGAGTATTGGAAGATCATCATCTTCGGTCCACATGTTCCATTGAATGAAAATGGTGAGGTAAAGATGGAGCTGGAATATGACGACAATGATTGGAAGCAAGCCTACATCAACACAAAAGCTATGAAATTGATATATTGTGCTCTCACTGTTGAGGAGAGAAATAGAGTGAACTCATGTACTAGTGCTAAAGAAATGTGGGAGAGACTACGCATCACTCATGAAGGAACCAATCAAGTTCGAGAGACAAAGATCAACATGCTTCTCCATGACTATGAATTGTTTGTCATGAAAGTAGGTGAGTCTATTTCCACTATGCTTGATCGTTTTGCAGAAATTATCAATGGATTAGGCAACCTTGGAAAGCATATGATGGATAACGAGAAGGTGAAAAAGATTCTTCGTTCACTACCAAAAGAATGGGACTCACAAGTCACCGCTATTATGGAGTCTAAATATCTCAATCAATTGGAATTCAATGCCTTGGTGGGATCACTCATAAACTATGAGATCATTCTTAAATCAAGAGGAGGTAGAGGTAAGTCACAAAAGCCAATTGCTTTAAAAGCTAATGTTTCTTCATTTGATGAAAGTGATGAACAGTTAGATGAGGCGGAAGAAGATGAAGAACTAGTAATGTATGCCAGAAACTTGAGAAAGTTCAAAGGACTACTCAAGAATAGGAAGAAAGAATTGCGTGGTGGAAGAAATGAAGAAAGAAAGAAGTACACCATAGAAAGAAGGACCAAAAGCTATGAAGAAAAGAAAAGCAATGAAGAGTGTTGGAAATGTGGAAAAAGAGGACATCATGCTAGAGAATGCAAAAGTTCTCCCATTTTCCATAAAAATGACAAGAATGACAAAGGAAAGAAGAAAGCTAGTCTTATAGCCATTTGGAGTGATGATGAGGAAGCATATCAAAGCAATGATGAAAACAACTTAGCTCTTATGGCAAATAGCTCCTTAAAAAGTGATGATGAAGATGAGGTAATGATCATTGATCAAGATCTTAGAGATTATTTTACTACTTTACAAATTGATTTTGAGGAAGCTATTGAAATCAACAAGAAATTGAGAAAGAGAATAAGAGAACTAGTTGCTGAAAATAGTGTTTTGCATGAAACTATTGATGATTTAGATTTCACTAAGGAAGATCATTCTGCATGCCTTGCTGAAAAAGAAAATCTTACTAGTGAACTTGATAGACTTAGAAAAGAGTTTTCTTATGTGGTTGGAAAGTCTGCTGATGGAAATGAAAAGTTTGAAAAGATGTTGTCTTTACAAAGATATTCAATCTCTAAACGTGGTTTAGGATATGACCCCTTTGATAGAGATTGTTCCTTGATTTCTAAATTCACTAAAGATGGAAAAGTTTCTAAATGTATTAGATGTTTAAAAGATGGCCATATAGAAATTGCATGTAAAAGTATTAGGAGATGTATTAATGTTAAGAAAATCTGGGTGATAAAAGGTACAACACCTCCTAATGTGGTTTATATGACTAACCAAAATGGACCCAAAATGGCTTAGGTACCTATAAGAAGAAAGAATGTTTCTGTTGTAGATACAAGCAAGGAATGAAAATCCATCAAGCACATGATACATTGATAGTGGATGTTCAAGGCATATGAGTGGAGACAAGAATTTATTTGCAGAAATCAGACCAAAGAATCAAGGATTTGTCACATTTGGAGACAACAACAGAGGTAAAGTCATTGGTGTTGGTAAAGTGGGTAAGGAACCTTTGCCTACCATTGATAATGTTTTACTTATTAATGGCCTGAAACAAAATTTGCTAAGTGTTTCTCAATTATGTGATATGAATTTTAATGTGACATTTGAATAATCTCATTGTATGGTTACTAAGGATGAAAATGTTGCTTTCATTGGTTTGAGACATGGAAATACATATATTGTTTATTTACATGATGATAGTTCTTTTAATGAAAAGTGTTTGGTGACATTAGAAGAAAATACATTTTTATGGCATAGAAAGTTTGGGCATGCACCATTTTCCTTAATTTCCAAACTTTCTAAAAATGATATTGTGAGAGGTTTGCCTAAGATAAAATTTGTTAAAGACCATTTGTGTGAATCTTGTTTGAAAGGCAAACATGTTAGAGAATCTTTCAAACCAAAGAAAAAAATATGTACATCTAGGATACTTGAACTTGTTCATATGGATTTAATTGGAGCATCTAGGCATGCTAGTCTAGTGGTAAATTATATGTTCTTGTCATTGTTGATGATTTTTCTAGATTTACTTGGTGAGATTTCTTGCAAATAAAAGTGATGCTTTTAACTAGTTTATTAATTGGTGTAGGTTGGTTCAAAATGAAAAGAATTTGACAATTGTTGCAATTAGAAACAATCATGAAGAATTTAGTGATTTAATGCAAAGTGAGTTTGAAATGAGCATGATAGGAGAACTTAAGTTCTTTCTTGGACTGCAAATCAAATAATTCAAAGATGGCATTTTCATTCACCAATCCAAATATATCAAAGAGCTTCTAAAGAATTTCAACATGGGAGGATGCAAAGTTGCAGCAACACCTATCGCATCAAATCTAGTCTTGGAAAAATCTGAACATAAAGAAGATGTTGATCAAAAGCTTTATAGAGGAATGATTGGCTCTCTTTTATATTTAACTACTTCTAGATCAGATATAATGTTTTCCACTTGTCTTTGTGATAGATTTTAGTCTTGTCCCAAATTTTTCACTTGAGTGCTTGTAAAAGAATTTTTAAACATCTGAGTAAAACTGTTAATCATGGTTTATCCTATCCTAGTTGTGAATCTTTTGACTTATATGCTTATAGTGATGCTGACTATGGTGGTTATAGGGCAGATAAAAAAAGCACTAGTGTCTTATGTCACATTTTAGGTTCATCCTTAATTTCATGGGCGAGTAAAAAACAAGTTAGTGTAGCCATTTCCACTCGTGAATCTGAATATGTAGCAGCTGGAAGTGCATGTACCCAAGTTCTTTGGATTAAACATCAATTGCTTGATTATGGTATTGTTGTTAAAAAAATTCCAATTTATTGTGATAATACTAGTGCAATTTGTTTGAGTAAAAATCTAATTTTGTATAGTCAAACAAAGCATATAGAAATTAGACATCATTTTATACGTGATCATTGTTTGAAAGGTGACATTTTTTTTAAACATGTATCTTCTAATGATCAATTGGCTGACATATTTACAAAACCTCTTAAAGAAGAAGTGTTTTTGAACTTTAAATTGAGACTTGGTATGTGTGATTTGAATTCTATTGGTTGATTGTAATTCTGCATACACTAGCACAACAAAATGGTCAAGATATTAGGCAAATATGCAATTCCATCTGAGAATACATCATCATGATCTACACTTCGGCTAAAATGTGATTTCTCTGGAGTTTAGAAATATTCCAGTCAACTAATTGGAGTTTAAGTCAATTGAGGTTGAGGAATTAGTCAAGTTTTTCTGATTTACTTGTTGAATTATTACAGTTACAGTCGACTAATAGTCTTCGACTAGTCGACTAATACACATATTTTTTCAAACCAGTCGACTAATCATCTTCGACCAGTCGACTAGTTTACTGTCTGTCAACCCCCATCTCTGAATTATATTAGTCGACTATAGTTTTGCACGAGCACTTAAAACCCATTCTTTCCCTAAAATCTTTAAAAACACACTCTCTTCTACCTTTGAGTTTTCTTCTTCATAGTCGACTAATCCTTTCAAATTTTTTCAAATCACCACAACCCATCCTCAATCCTCCTCCACAAACATAAAACCCACTCATCATTTCTTCAAATCATCCTCCTTCTTTTGAAATCTCATTCATGACATTCCAAACCCTAAACTTTGATAATTTCTCCTTTTCTCCCAAAATCTCTCAGATCCTTTAACATGGCTCCACGAAAATCAAATGGCAAAGGCAAACAAGCAGCAACCCCTCCACAAGGTCCACGAGTTCATGGGTCATCTTCAAGGGGCGGTGCTGAGAGAGAAAACGAAAAGGTTGAGCCACGATTCATCTCACGTGAGGCTCAAAATCTCTATTATAAGGTACTCAAAACTGAAGTATTAATCCCCTCTATACGATTTGATTGGATTGAATTGGATCATAGTGAATATATGGAGTTGTTCACTGAAATCAAAAATCTAGGATTGCGGCATTTTTTGGGATTTACAGAGGAAATATATGAGGACATGGTGAGAGAATTTTATGCAAATCTTGTTGTTATTAGAAGCAATGTGGACGGTGGAGTACATTTGAAATCTTGTATTCAAGGAAAAGAAATTTTTATTTGTGAAGAAAATTTATGTATCTGGTTTCAATTGCCTAGAGGAGGTGTTAGGCTAAGTGCTTCCTTCTTAGATTTAAATATTTTGAGACATGAGGATGGAGATACGGATGAGGAGGCTGAAGAGAATTTTGGATACACTGAAGAAAAAGGAGATGAATTACTTGGTCGATTATGCTCTGATCATTCTTCACCCTATGAGGCAATGGATTTGCCATTGAATTATCGCCTATTACATTATGCTATTAACAGAGTAGTTTATCCAAAGAAGGCGAGTAATAATCATCACATCTCTGGATAAAGAAATTCTTTGGCACTTGGAAGAAGGGAGGAAAATCAATTTTCCAAGTCTAATTATTCAGATGATGCGGAAAAAAGCAAATTTATTAAAAGGTGAGCTTAAGGAAAAAACAGGGAAACATAAAGGAATGCCTTATGGAGCTTTGATTACTTATATTGCAAAATTGCAAAAATGTAATTTGGGTTCCTATGATCATTATCCGTATCCCCAAAGTTGTCGATTTACTCCTTACAATTTACGGAGTATGAAGTTGTTCAAAATAGTTAAAAAAGGATGGGTATATTCCTATCATGTGGAGAAGCTTGGCTTGACTTTGGAACGTAAACAACAAGTACCTAGGAGGCAACGTTCCAAGAGGGTCGGTGATCGTCCTAGTAGCTCAAGACCAAGCAGTGTGTGACAGAGTGAGGTATCTCAAGACGAACTTCGGGACATTAGAGATCAAATGGAAGAATTAAATGATCATTTTGATGATCAAAAAAGTATGCTAATGCGATTGGAGAAAAGTGTTGATGATCAATAAAGTATGCTCATACGCTTGGAGAAAAGCATTAAGAAAATTTTTGATAAGTTAGGTTGTAGGCATGATGATGTTTCTCTATATTGATGATTTTTGTATTTAGCCTAGACCGACATTTCATACTGTTTTCTTCTTATTGTTTGTGCTTTTCCTATTTGTATTGGATTGCTACTTGAGACTATTTGTGTTTGATAGCTTGTTCCTCTATTAATGTGATCGTGATTTAATCAAGTGTGATGATTGTTTTGATTATGACAAAAAGGGGGAGAATTTACTTGTGTTCTAAATTGGTTAATTACTGAAATTGGTCTTCTAAAATTGGTATTTGCAATGATTATTGTTTACTTGATTAAGTTATTGTTTTTCATGAGTCTATCTTGTTTTGAAATTCATATTATTGGATTCATTAATTAATTGATTAAGGGGGAGACAATCTAACAAACTAGACAAGGCATCAAAACCTTGATAAATTTTTTCTTTGTTTTCATTTCTTAAATAATTTCTAAATGTTTTGTCATTATCAAAAAGGGGGAGATTGTTGGACCAATGGTGGTTGACAAATTAAATCCTTCTATGTTTTGATAATAATAAAATGTATAAAATTTGTTAAAAAATTATTTAAGGTATTTATGGATTGATATTCAATTAAAGGATTAATACAAATCAAGAGATAGACAACTTGCAAGAGATCCCAACAATAAATATTGGAGATCATACAAAATTTGTCACAAGATCCAGCACTAGTTGACTACAATGTGGCAAGTTGACTAATAAAATCAGATACATCAGTTGGGGCATGAAACAAGTCGAACAACAAGTTGCAAGTCGACTATTAATCAGTTGGATAGGTGCATTAGTCGACTATCATTACACTAGTCGACTATTCAAAGAGCGAAGATGAAACTCGCATGGAAAAATGTTGGTACTAGTCGACTACTCTTTGAAGACAAAGCTGACTATAATGTACTAGTCGACTATAACACCTCAACTAGTCGACTATCAAGTGTAGCTGTGTTGGACCCCACACCTGGGCTAGCATTTCTCACCCAGCGTGTGTTTGCGGGTTATACCGCGGCATCCAACACAAATCAGTATTGTTCTCTTTGGTGGGAATAGAACACCCAACCTCAAGGTTTTGTTGCTTTTACAAGCACGTCTCTTACCATTGAGTCAATTGACTCAATAGTTGGCTCAATGGTAAGAGGCGCGTTTGTAAAAGCAACAAAACTCGAGGTTGGGTGTTTGATTCCATCAAAGAGGACAATCTTGATTTGTGTTGAATCAGATAACTCTTCAAAAACACACTGGTGGGAAATGCTAGCCCAGGTGTGGGGTCCAACATTAAATTTCAACTTAATTTCAATCAACTCATCCACTTTTGAATATTTTTTATTTTCACTCAAAAAAAATCAGGGTCCAACAAGCTGACCAAAATTTGTCTGAATCAATCACAAATGGAAAGGAAATCATGCTGCAACGGCTATATACAACGACTAGTATACTTCTCCAACAACTATAATCACCTTAGAGTCTGCAAATAAATAGTGGAAGATCAAATGATCGTGGAGAAGAGTCCAAAAGCAAAAACATACTACTATAGTTCCTAATTTGCTCTCATTTTGCTCTTAGCTTGTTCTAAATTGTTCTCAACTGTACTGAACATTATTACTTCATCTTTATCACTGTTATTGTGAGTTGAGTGATTGTTGGAAAATCATTTGTAAGGTAGGTGTTAGGCCCTGAATTTTTTTTTATGATATGATTAAGCATGGATTGTGATAATTATGTGTTTAAGGCTTAGTTTAATTTATTTTGGGAGTATTATTGGATAATTGAGTTTAAGATATGATTAAATAGGGTTTAAATAAGGACTTAAAGGGTTTAATGGTGTAAGGGTCTTAGGGAGTTACTTGATTTGTTATGGGCTTGGGCTTTTAGGTTTAAGATATTAGAAAGAAAAGAAAAGAAGGAAAAGAAAAGAAGAAGAGAAAATAGAGAAGGAAAGAAAAGGAGTGCGTCGTCGAGGAGAAGAAGAGAAGAGGAAGAGGAGATTTACGATCTTTGCATTTTTTCAACAGTTTAGAGCGTTATCCGGTAAGTTTAGCTTCGTTTCTTCTTATTTTTAGAAGGATTAAACAGTTAAATAGCTTGGATTGAGTAGAATCGATGATTTAGGATTTTAGGGTGAAAACGGTGAGATTCCTTGGGTTGATGCGTTTGTGGTTGATTTAGAGTTGAGAATGGGTTAGAAATGCATTATAAGACCTGATCTATTGTTTAGGTTAATGGTAAGAACCGTAGTTGGGTTCTGCAGAAATCTGGATTTGGTCGAGCCTGCACTGCACGTCGCGACGTGCGTATGAATAAGCGCCGTATGTGGGGAAGGGAGCCACGTCGCGGCGTGTAAATGATTTTATGTTATTCGTCGCGACGTGTGACATTCTGTGGACGTCGCGACGTGCGAGAGGAGACGTTGCGACGTGAGAGATTTGTTCGCCGCGAGGAGCTTACGGCGTGGCGTGCGTGCGCCGCGGTGAGCACGATTCGTTCGCCGCGACGAACGTCCTGACGTCGCGGCGAGCCCCCTGTTTTCCAAAAATGAGATTTTGATATTTTTGAGCATATCTTGGGCTTCAGATGTCCGATTGAGGTGATTTCAAATTCATTGTGATCTAGAAATAAAGGACGACGAGTTGTATGAAGAAGGGAAGTTCGAAAATTATTTCGAAGAGTTCGAGATTTTCGATGGGAGTCGGATGGAGACTTTTAACGCTTTACTTTTTGCTTTTCGAGCTTTATTGAATATTTTTTATGGATATTAATTATATGGAAACTTGGTTTATTATAGGGAACCGAGCTGATTTGACCCAATCGCAAGAGGAAGGACAACAGTGAGTCTGATACTCAAGCGATACTCGGTGGGTAATATGTTTATCGTTATTGTGTGTATGGGCAAATTGCATGATGTGTGCTTGCTTGCCTTATATGACATTTATTGTATCGAATTGCATGAGAAATATGAAATATGCTTTTGATTATAAATATGCATGGATTGATAGGCCTTTATGGCAATGGACAAGAATGAGAATTGAGAAAATGTGAAACATGCTTTGAGCATGAATCGAATGGATTATGTGAATTGTTTGGGTAAGAGAGTTACGGATGGAGTCACGTGCACGTTGACAGTAAAGCCTTCTCCCGGCTGCCCGCTTGTGGCAATGAGATCCTTGAGAAATCGGACTCGGATTGTTACAGATTAGACTTCGGTTTATCCGGATGGATTTTACGGAACTCTCGAGCCAATTGTTTGTGCATACACGATTGATTTGATGAATGTATCATATGATGGAATCGATGGACTTGTTGCATAAGAATTGTTATGTGAGAAATAGAAATTGCGTGATCTATGTTTATATGAATGTGAATTATTTGATGACTATGGATTTGATATATGAATATACATTTATGCTTGATTGTGTGGCTCGTTGCCAATGGCTATAAACGTATATGCCACTGAGCTTCGCAGCTCACCCCATTACTCTCCCCTCCTCAGGTGCAGATCGAGACGATTGTCGACCTTGCAAGGCATCAGAAACTTCGAGTTAGTTAGAAGCCTTGTAGAAGTTAGTACTTTGGTTAGACCACCAGCATTTCATCATGAAGCGTACTTTTGTATTTTGGGAATTAACTTTCATTTTGTATTATGTTATATTTTGAGAATATTGGCTGAATTTCTACGAATGGCAACGACATATGTTTTATGAATTTGAGACGATGAATGCATGTTTAGAATGTGTGAGTTTATGTATGTTGTTATTCGAATCGAATGGTTCTTTGTATGGATGTTGGGATCGGGTCCGACGGTATATGGAGCGCCCGTCGCAGGCGCGACCCGAGGGGCCGCCCTCGGGAATGGACGTACGGGGCCCGGGCACAACAGTAGGATTTGTTCTGGAAGACAAATCGGTTGTTTGGAGTGGCTTGAGCTAGAAGTCAAGTTGTATTGAAAAGTTCACACTGAACTAAAAAGTGTGTAGTAAAGCGTTTTGCCAAAATCCTAAGTGGGAGCTTAGGTAGAGGACATAGGTCTTAGCACCGAACCTCTACAAAAATAGTGTTTGCCTCTCTTCCCTACTCTTTGCATTTAAATTTGTTAAATTGTTTTGTGTGTATTAACTTCTGGTTTTTGTAGAACTTTACGAAAAAAAGTTTCAAAGTTTTATTCAACCCCCCTTCTAGATCGTTTTCATATCACACACCATACACATATATCACAATTTGTACAATTATAAGTGTTTAATAATGCACATGTATAAAATGGAATATGTACAATGCATGTTCATGACAATCCCGGGTATTTTTACATCAATTTCATCACAAATTCATTCTCATATCAAAACTCATCTAATTATAATTTATACTTAGGTTTATGCCTCACTAAAACTGTTAAAATCTCTATTCCTTTCTCATTGACTCACTTCAGATTTTTCCAAGTCACACTTTCGGGCTTACTATTCACATTCAATTAGAAAGTGAAAATGATGTAATTCGGTCATACTCTCTTCTATAAATGTGTTCCTCTATGTCTTATTTTTCTATTGACACCAAAATCACTCAATTTGGTTCAATAATTTGAAAGATATTCCTCAAAACATTTTCGGGCTATTCATATTCAAAAATAGTGTCATATACATAACTTCCATCCAAAAATTAAACATCTTAGAGTCTGGATCTCAATTCGACTTCTATATATGATTTGTATCCCTATTCTCTATTTTATGCCCAATAAAAAATCATCTCATTTGGATACCTAGAGAAGAAGTTATGGTCAAAAGAAACAAGACTGTCCAGTTTGCAAATTCCTCTCGAGTGGTTAGATCAATTACAAGTCATGGCTACTATTGAGGAAAACAATAACTTGATGTGACAAATAAACATGAGTCTTTCCATTAGCTCATGGACATGAGAGAGGAAAGTCACAGGGGTGTAGGAGTCATGAGCGTGAGAGGAACATGAGTGTGCAATAGTCATGGGTGTGACAGATAAAGACAAAATTGAGTGAAAACACAAGTCAGACCCATCCACATTTATCACTCAATCTCTCTCAATTCAGTTTAGATGGCTATGATTTTTGGTGGAGAGATAAAGTAATGTCTTACGAGTCTAATGGTTTAAGAACCAAGTCATTTGGAGGTCTAGAGAAGAAGTTATGATCAAAAGAAGGAAGGTTATTCAAGGTAAGTCAACCCTTTGGACACTTTCCAACCAATTTCAACAATGTCACCCTCGTGCTTAAGCATGACGGTGAAAGCTTTACTTATACTCAACTACAAATTGCATCTTCTTCCTCTCTTCCATTTTTCTCCAGCTCTTCCCTCAGAAGGATTTTGATGAGAAACTTTGTGTATTTGAAGAATATTTGAAGAAGGGTGCTACAAAGGAGATGGAAACTTAGGAAATAACACTAACCACTTTTCAAGTCTCAGATAACGTCACTCTAAACCCGATATATTATATGCTCTAAGTGTTACGAGTAGATAACAATAAGATCTTGGTGAGTGTCACTGGGTGGCTATCAAGAATATCCTAAAGTACTTGAAAAGGATTAAGGATGTATTCTTGGTATATGGAGATGGAGATCTCACAAAGAGTGGGCATACAAATGCCAGTTTTCAATCTGACCAGGATGACTTCAAACCCCAGTCAAGTTATGTTTTTACACTAAATGGTGAAGCAGTCAATTGGAGGAGTTCCAAACAAGAGACTACTGCATATTCAACTACTAAATTAGAGTACATTACAGCTGCAGAAAAGGCAAAAGAAGCTATTTGGATCAAGAAGTTTGTTATGGAACTTGGATTAGTTCCACAATGTAGACACAATACTATCGTATTGTGATAACAATTTAGCTCAAGCCAAGAAACAAAGGTCTCATTCGAGGTCCAAGCATATAGTCAATAGATATTACCTAATCTGGGAGATCATTGATAAAAATGATGTGAAGATAGAGAGAGTGCCTACAGATCAGAACATCATTGATCTTTTAACTAAGTCACTTCCTCAAGTAAGCTTTGATTCAAGCGTACTCACCTATGATATTAGATACAAAGGTGGTTGACTTTAGTGCAAATGGGAGATTGTTAAAGTAGTGCTCTAAAGGCAATCACTTTTTATCCCTTTTGTACAAACTTTATTTTGATTAATAAAGTGACAAAAAATTTTCATTAATTTAATATTCATATTTATAAATTGATGTCGATCTTAAATCGAGTTAATGAAGTCCATGATACAAAACATAGCATGAAAGAAATCATGATGAGATCATAATAATGAGATTCCTATCATGTGTAATGATGTTAGTATCTAAATTATCCCTAGTCATAGGATTAATAAGATAGGACATCGTTATTTTGGATAGACTAACACTTGTGATACTCCTTGATTTGATCAAGCATTGGATCTTGTAAACTGTAAGTATAAGATGTTTAGAGTTAACATGTGGATGCTTCCTAAGAGTAGTAAGTACATCGGATGACCCGCTATGAGATTATCATACAGATGTTCTATCAAATGTTAGTGATTAATCTCATCATAACAATGATGCAAATATTCTTAGACTTAAGGTACTCAAGGATACCTTAGATACTGATCTAGTGCTTTGACACCATTCCTTGTTGCCTCAAGATGAGGTCACTCATAGTGTGGTGATTGGGTATAACTATTGGTATTCGAAGGTAATTGGGTAGCTAATAAAGGATTCACCACTCCTGATAGAAGTCAATGAAAAGATCTAAACATAAACTACAATCTTCAAGAAGACCCTCAGGTCAAATTCTAACTCTATGAGGGTCAAAAACTCAATCAAAGTTTCTGCCCGTAATTTCCATTTTGACAACACATACCCCAAACTTTAACAATCCATATCCTTCAAATACCAACACATTTGACAGCACCTGCACAAAAATTTCAATCATCCACATCCTCCAACTCCCACATCCAAACATGACATATGATATATCATTGGAATCCTATGAAAATACTCCATAACAGTCAAGAAGGCTAATAGAGCCAACCAATCCACATCAGTCTAGAAATTGTCTCAAAAATACAGCAAACACAATTCCACTCTTATGGCCATTTTCAAAACCATACTACATCACCTTTTTATTAAACATATCCAAAACACAAGAAAACTCAAATGTCTTTCATTAATATCATAACATAAGTTCTTACAAAGCTTTAGTGGGCATTTTAGCCCTAATACATCAAAGTTTCAAAAAGGTCAAATTACAAAAAAAGGTTACATGAACAGTAACTTTTTCTCCAAAATGCATCTAAAGCTTTGTTTCCAAAAGATAGCTTCAAAATTAAAAGTAAATAGGAATGATGTCCGATGCGGTCACTCGTTTTCTCGCTCGTCGCCTGTGGATGGGAAGGGAAGAATGGGGTGAGCTCGACAGCTCGTGGGTAACATATTTATAACCAAGAACACAAACAAAATCCTTGAATCATTTTATTTTTCAATGCAAAAATCACATTTTCAAAATATTCCACATATGTGATTCAAAACATACACTTATCAAGACATTTACAAAATTAACACACGAATGCAACAAAATGACTTCAAACATAATCACATAAACACATCGAAAATGATTTGGGTGGATACGAAATAGAACGTACTACATATTTCTGCGTAACGGTCATGTGTAGCCGTGAACTTATGGGAATCTGTGAGGATTCCATGCCACTAGCGGGCATGCGGGAAAAGCCTATAGACAATTGCACTTGATTCACTTAAGGGACCACCACAAACCCATGTAAGCATACATTTTCACATTTTTCTCATATAGGCTAAAATGCCACATTTCCGAAAGCAATTTCATCAACATTGCATTCTTTCCAAAAATCACATTCTTTTAAAATCAACAACATAACATGAACACATTCCCATAATTCATTTATATGAAAAACACAAATGTTACATCTTTAAATCATTCTAAAAAAATAATAAATGCACATTTTTAAATTTGTTGGAAAGCATTAAATTTCATTTAATGCAATTTATTTCATTAACTCATTTCTCAATTATAAATATATCACCCACCTTAAAATCCTTAGCTTTGGACTTGTTCAATTTGCCTTTCCTCAAGCTCCTCTTGCCTTCCTTGAATTTCTTCACAATTACAAAAACTCAAAGAATAAGAGATCTTAAAAATTAGAAAACCTGAGGAAACAAAACATGAAATTTATCCTATAATATTCATACCCATACTTTTCCTAAGCTATTGAACCAAAACTCCTTCAAAATTTCCAAAAGATTTACTACACATTTACCTTGGATATTCACCCACGAATTTTGTTCTTTGGCTCAAATGAAAGATCAAGTTTTCCTCTTTATTTTTTCTTCTTGGAAAACCCTTAAAATCCCTCTTCTAAAGCAAAGAAAAATGAAACCCTAGCTCTTCTTCTTCTTCTTCTCTTCTTTACCTCTCAACCGAAACTCACTCTCTTTTACTTGAGAAATTTTGTTCCTTCTTGCCTTTCCCTCTTCTCATTCACGTTTCTCCTCCTTCTACCAAAGCAAGACTACCCTTCATTTACAAGTTTGCCATTAATGAGTGAGCAATGACCTCTTTGCCCCTCCTTAAAAGCCTTATACCTTTTAACCTTAAGTGATCTTCCCTCTTTGCCCTCATACATTTTTATTCCTTCAATTTACCTAACACCATACCATACTCTAACTTAATCTTAATTTCTCCATTTAAAACTTCTAATTCCATCAATCTAAGCAATAAAATCTTCCAACCATGCATATACTAATTTAACTCTAACCTAAAGCAAATAATCAAGCAAAACCTCAAAAATAAATTTGAAAACATGCTTATTTAATAAAAAAAAATTGCGGGCCAACATTTATTCCCCTTTTAAAAGAATTTCATCCTTGAAATTCTTACCTGAGTCACTGAAGAGATGTGGATACTTCTCTTTCACAGCTTCCAATGACTCCCACGTGGCCTCTTCCACCGAATGGTTCCTCCACAGAACTTTTACTAGCTGAACTGTCTTATTCCTGAGAACCTTTTCCTTAATATCCAAGATCTACACTGGAATCTCCTCATAACTCAAATCATCACTCAACTGAACCTCAGTGGCTTGAATAACATGAGAAGGATCTGATCTGTATCCCTTCAACATAGAAACGTGAAAGACATCATGAATCTGTGATAGCTTAGGTGACAGTGTTAACTTGTAGGCTAACGGGCCAATCCTCTCAAGAATCTCATAAGGCCACACATATCTTGGACTCAACTTACCCTTCTTACCAAATCTCATAACTCCTTTCCAAGGAGATGTCTTAAGGAAGACTTTTTTGCCGACTTCATACTCCATTTCCTTTCGGTGAGCATCTTTATAACTTTTCATCATGTCCTGAGCTGCTTTTAGCCTTTGCTTAATCAATTTGACCTTATCAACTGTCATCTGAATCAACTCTGGACCCAAAAGTTTCCTTTCTCCTTCTTCATCCCAGCAAACCGGAGTCCTACATCTCCTCCCATATAGAGCTTCATAAGGAGCCATCTGAATGCTTGAATGATATGAATTATTGTAAGCAAATTCGATCAATGGCAAGTGTTCATCCCATGCTCTTCTAAAATCCATCACACATGCCCTGAGCATTCCCTCAAGGGTACGAATGGTCCTCTCAGATTGTCCATCTGTCTGAGGGTAAAAAGCAGTGCTAAAACTCAACTTGGTGCCTAAAGCTTCCTGCAAGCTTCCCCAGAATCTCGAAGTGAATCGAGGATCCCTGTCAAAAACTATAGAATCTGGGATTCCATGCAATCTCACAACCTCATCAATGTACTTCTTGGCTAGCACATGTAAAGAATCAGTTTGTTTGATCACAAGAAAATGGGCTGACTTCATCAACCTGTCCACAATAACCCATATGGCATCATGCTTCCTACTGGTCTTAGGCAAACCCATCAGAAAGTCCATAGTCACCTTCTGCCACTTCCACTCAGGAATGGATAATGGCCTTAACTTGCATAAAGGTGCCTAGTGTTCAGCCTTGACTTGTTGACACACTAGACACTTACTTGCCTAATCGACCACATCTTTCTTCATGCCTTTCCACCAGAAATGCTCCTTTAGATCTCTGTACATCCTGGTGCTACCTGGGTGCATAGCATAAGACACATTCTATGCCTCATCCAGAATGTCATCCTTCACCTCCTTGACATTTGGAATACAGAGCCTATTTCCTACAGTCAGGAGTCCATCATCTCTCATTACCACTTCAGACTTCTTACCCTTCTGAACCTCTTCTCGTAGCTTACTCAGTTCTACATCCTGAATTTGTAACTCTCTAACCCTTTCTCTGAGGATCGGCCTCACTCTAAAGGTAGCAATAACACAATTAGGCTCCTACTTCAAACTGATTATGAGCTTAGCCATCTCTTCCAATAGCGGCAGATAAACTTTCTGAACATGGGCTATGGAAGACTTCCTACTCAAGACATCTGCTACGATATTTGCCTTGCCTGGATGGTACTCAATCAACAAGTCGTAATCCTTAAGCAATTCAATCCACCTTCTCTATCCCAAATTCAGTTCCTTTTGACTCAATAGATACTTGAGACTCTTATGATCAGTAAAGATCTTTGTCTGAACCCCATACAAATAATGCCTCCAGATCTTCAAGGAAAAAATCACAGCTGCCAATTCTAAGTCATGAGTCAGATAATTCAACTCATAAGGCTTTAGCTGCCGTGAGGCATATGCTATTATCTTATCTCCCGGCATCAGTACACAACCCAACCCCTTTCTTGAAGCATCACTATACACAATATAACTTCCCTCTCCTGTGGGCAATTCCAAAAGTGGAGCACTAGTCAATCTGTGCTTGAGCTCCTCAAAACTTTTCTGACATTCATCACTCTAGACAAACTTCTGATTCTTTCTTAATAACTTGGTCAATGGAGCAGCAATCATGGAAAATCCCTCCACAAATCTCCTATAATAACCTGCCAAACCCAGGAAACTCCTCACTTATGTCACTGTCATCGGGGCATGCTAATTCAGTACTACTTCAACTTTCTTTAGATCCACATGCACCCCATTCTTAGAAATAATATGACCAAGGAAGACCACTTCATGTAGTCAAAATTCACATTTGCTGAATTTGGCATAAAGCTCCCTCTCCCTCAATCTCTGCAATACCATCCTTAGGTGCTCCTCATGCTCTCTTACATTCTTCGAATACACCAGAATGTCGTCGATGAATACTATCACAAACTGATCCAAATACTCTTTAAAGACCCTATTCATAAGATCCATGAAAGCAGCTGGAGCATTGGTTAATCCAAAAGGCATAACTAACAATTCATAATGTCCATACCGTGTTCTGAAGGCTGTCTTGCTTACATCAGACTCCTTAATCCTGAGTTGATGATAACCAGACCTGAGATCAATTTTAGAGAGGACCGTTGCTCCCTGCAGCTAATCAAACAAATCATCTATCCGGGGCAAGGGATACTTGTTCTTAATAGTCACCTTGTTGATCCTCCGGTAATCAATACACATCCTCCAGGTTCCATCCCTCTTTTTAACAAATAGGACCGGTGCTTTCCAAGGTGACGAATTCGGCCTTATGAACCCTTTCTCTAACAACTCTCCCAACTGCTCCTTAAGATCTTTCAGCTCAGCTGGATCCATTCTATATGGTGGAATAGAAATAGGAGCTGTCCCGGGAATCAAGTCAATGGCAAACTCGATCTCCCTCACCGGTGGCAAACCCGGTAATTCATCTGGAAACACATCATGAAATTCCCTCACAATAGGAATGTAGCGCCCCCTTACTATAGGGTATCCACCGGAATGCCTGTAGGTCATTCCGATAAATATCCCACGACAAAAGACCACTACTGACAACAACCGCTACACTCCTCATGGCATCACAATCATAAGACAGTAATAAGAAATTGACTACTTTTAAAACCAAATTAGATTCCGTTTCATCTACTTAAAACTCAAGAATTTACAACTCGTCAAGACTTTTTAATTTACACATGATCCAAACATCGCACATTAAGTATCATCTTGCATCGCATAAGAAATGATCTAACTATAAGTCTCCAAAAGAAAGCCCAAATGACCGACCTTTGAGCCATTGCTTCTATCGCCAATCCACGTGATACTACTCTACAATTCCGAGGAGCTATCTGCTATGCTTATGCTCGAAAAATAATTGCAATTTTGGATGAGTTTATAACTCAATGAGAAACCATCATCGATGGTTCTCCCAATTCATGCATCATATAAGCATGTAACAAGATACACTCAGATGTTATACAAAACACAATAGTAATTCAGTCCACGACGGTAAATATACAGCGAATAATAACATTGTCAAATGTTTCAAGATGCAATGCACATGTGACTCTTTTCCATTCATTTCAAGATTGTGACCGAGCGCATAAATGTGATCAAGATAGACGCGTCTGGGAGAATTATCTCCGTCGAGCTCGAGGCTCGGTTCAGATATCGAGCTCTAGGCTCGGTTCAAGATCAAGATGCCCTCGGTTCACAATTTTCCTTTTAACAGGATGCGGTTGTGCATGAATGCACATGTCCCATATCAAGAAACATGGTAATACGGTCCAAATACACAATATAATCATACAATCCAATTAACAGTTGCCTAATGCTTATTTCATACCAATTGGGCCATATATAACCACATAATCCCCGTAGGGCAGTCAATTCACAGTCTTAATCCACGTAATCTCCGTAGGGCAATCAATTTACAACAATAATTCATGTATTCCCCGTAGGGGAATCAAACCACAGTTAACACATAGATTCAATAGCCAACTAGGTTACTCACCTAATAACTTCCACGCTAGTGACGGAAGTCTCGCCAAGTCCGTGGAACGACGGTCCACTGAGCCTCTATAGCACATTAAATGAATAGCCATTACTATCCAGATACTTGAAATGACTAAATAATGCACATGAAATCAGTAAAATGTGTATAATGCATGTTCATGGCAATCCCGGTCCTATCCAATATTTTCCCATAATAAAATTCTATCAAAAATTAGAAATCTATAGGCGCTGACGGTGCGCCAATCGGACCTCTATAGGTCCCCAATTAAATAAAACAGTGGTTCACATGTTTCATCAATAGGCTACGCCAAATTCCGCCTAAAATTCCTGTTTTCTCATAAAATGAAATTAAACATTCAACGAATCCGATGCCTCTGAAATCAGGTCAATCGGACGTCGGACGGGAAAGTTATTCACGAAAGAAACCAAAACTCAACAATTTATATTTATATAACTAACCCTTATTTCCCCCCTTTTTTTCTGATTTCCAACCAAACTTCCAACACCCATAACTCTTTCTACACATTTCTGAAAAATGCAAACTATACCTTGTTGGAAAGCTTATGAAAAGCTCTACAATTCTCAAGAAGACCATAAAAATCAATTCCAACCCTAAGGGTGTCAAATATCTCATCAAACCTTCTGCCTACTCAATTTCCATTAACACAGGGCAGTACATTGGCAATTTCATAACTCACTGATTCTTCAGTAATAAATTACCAAACAAATATGGTAAATAATTTCACAATGTCCTCACCAACTTTCATGAACAATCCAACATCAAATTATATTGCTAAACAAGTCAATTAATTCATCTAATGTTACTGTCTCTGAAATCCTTCAATTTGGGCAGTAACCTTACAAGAAGCATAACTTCCAGTATACAAGTCAATAAAATAAGAACTTTATGTCCCTGTAAAGATAACATCATAAGCTTCATTTTTCATGAAGCACTAATCATCCAATTCGATCTCTATCAATTTCAAAACTGTTATGGAAACTACTGTTATGATCAGCCATTCATAACCTAATGTAGGGTTCATTTTTGAAAACTCATAACTCCCAATTCTGACTTCTAAAAATTACACACCATATCTCATTTTCAAGGTAATCTCTTCCTCTACAACTTTTAATAAGCTCACTCACACCAATTCAGTCCACATAAAATGTTAAAATTGCCTCCAATCAGTAAACTCACAAAATCACACTTAAGCTAGGTTTCATCCAAAATGCTCAAAACCAGTCATTAGTAATCAATTCATATCTCCCAATATACAATTCCAAAAATAGAAATATCAGAAGCAATGGAAATATAATTCAATATGCTACAACTTCCATGGAGACTATTTTCCCTAATTCCATCTCAATTAATTCATAAAAATCAACAAAACTCAGATGTCATGGTTGCGGTTACTGTTCACAGGCAATTGGGACAGTAACTTTCCATGCCAAAATTCACCCTTCTATCATTGAAATTAAACAACACCTATTTCACACTAAATTGAAGCCAACATCCCAAAGTTTCAGTGGCCACTAACCTTACCTCATTTACACTTCTACACAATAAGTTATGAATAAATCAGTAACATCAATTTCAACTCTAACTTTCCAGATTTAATGTTAACCTTAGTTCTAACATTTCCAATGCCTTTTTCACATCACTAGACATCCAAATAAATACAAATTAAATATTAATACAGTTATACATATACTAGGGCTAACACTGAAAAATTGGCAGTATTAAATTCCTCAATTCAAATACTCAAATAATTCTCCTTATTCAATTCAAAATCTAACCATATCACTACTTTCCACTCAACATCACCTAGCCTTAAACCCATTTCTTCCAACCATATTAGTCATTACTTTAATGCCTACATGAACCTAATACATGCCCTAAACCTCTTATTAATCACCCTCACTATCATGGCATTTAATTCCATGTAAATACACCATTTAAAGATCAAAACTTAAATGAAAACTTACCTAATTTAGAACCTCCTTTCAAAGCTTCAATAACCACTTCTAACTTCCACAATTAAAATACCAACCTCCCTTTCCTTCTCAAGTATACACAATACTCATCATCTAGCTTTGATGAGAGTAAGAAATAATAGCTTGAAGTTACAAGGAAGATGAGAGAAGGAGAAAAAAATTTCGATGGTTTTAAAGAAGAGTTTGTTTTGTGTTTGTGTTTTCGGATGGGTATAAGAAAAGCCTAACAATTTATCCCTTTCCTTTAAAACACATACATATCCGAAAGAGCATGAGGCGGAGCATTTAATGTAACTTTTTCAATGGCAATTTTTGATTGGATTATTATTATAAGAAAAGTCAAAGTATATTTGTTTAATCCAGTCCAAAATGTTACTCCATTTAACTCTAATGACCATACTTTCAGTCCCAAAATAATATACCCCACATTACTGTGCCATTAGGTAGCGATTTTTGCTACCGAAAATTGACCGATTCGCCAATTGGCGATTTTTTCGGTCCGGGAATTGTCTCCGGAAAAATCCAGAAAAATTCCTAAAAATCCCTAAAAATGTAAAACAATTTATGGTGCAATCCAAATAATTTTCCAAACTCGATTATCCCATTAATTTCATACAGAAGTTCAATTTCAACCCTAAGCCGAAAAATGACATGAATGCATGTATAGTATGAGCATGTGCAACCAATCAGTAATTATAGAGGCTATATGTTGTATGTGCATGCCGAGATATAATTTAATATCTCGAACCCGTCCCAATTACTAAAATACCCTTCCTATAGGAGAGGGGATGTTACAATTCTCCCCTCCTAACAAAAATTTCGTCCTCGAAATTCTTACCTGATTGATCGAAAAGGTGAGAATACTGTCTCCTCATATGCTCCTCGGTCTCCCAGGTAGCCTCCTCAGTCGAATGGTTCCGCCAGAGAACCTTCACCAAATGGAAAACTCTTATTCCTCGCTTGTTTCACCGAGACCCGATAACTGGATCGGCCTCCACATAACTTAGATTATGGAGACCTCAATCTCCGAGCCAGATCACATGTGTCGGATCCGACCGATATCTCGCCGAGCATACTCACGTGAAAGACGCCATGTAATCGAGACATCTCACTCTTAAAGCTAGCTCAGAGGCCAAAGGTCCGATCCTCTCAAGGATCGATATGGACCAATGTACCTAGGGCTTAACTTACCCTTTCTCCCAAATCTCAAGACACCACGCCACGGTGACACCCGTAAGAATACTCGTCGCCCACATTATACTCAATGTCCCTCCTATGCCGATTCACATAGCTCTTTGTTTCATCCCGAGCCGCCTTGATGCGACTCAATCGGCCTCACCTTGTCAACAAGATCCCGAATCACCAGACCTCAATCATCCTCTCACCCTCTTCATCCCAATACAGAGGCGATCTACACGGTCGCCCATACAAGGCCTCATATGGAGCCATCCCGATGCTACTATGATAATGATTGTTATAAGCAAATTCAATCGTATAGATATCGATCTCATGCTCCTCTCGAACTCCAATACACAAGTTCAAGCATATCCTCAACAGCCTTAATCGTCCTCTCACTCGCCCATCCGTCGAGGATGAAATGTTGTACCGAAATTCAGACTTAGTACCCATAGCAGATCAGAACTCGCCGTAACCTCAAGTAAATCTGGGATCCTCGCCGACACTATCGACACCGAGACCCCATGCAGTCTCACTATCTCCGCCACATACTTCTGGGCCAACTGATCCATGGTATTATTCTCCCTCATTGGCAAGAAATGGGCCGATTTAGTCAACCGGTCCACTATGACCCAGATAGCGTCATGTTGCCTCGGCGTCCTAGGCAACCCCATAATGAAATCCATGGTGATCCGTTCCCATTTCCACTCCGGAATGGGCAACGAATGAAGCTTTCCATCGGAGCTTGGTGCTCAAATTTTAACTTCACGGGCACGCCAAACACCTAGACACAAACTCACCACCGCTTCTTCATACCGGGCCACCAGAAATGTTACTTAAGGGTGTTATACATCTTGGTAGTACCAAGATGCATAGCATATGTGGCCATGTGAGCCTCCTCCAGTATCTCTCGCCTCAGATCATCCACATCAGGTACACAAAGTCTCTGTCTCATCCATAAAGTCTCATCCCTCACATCAAACTCAGATCTCGAATCAGCTTTCACTTTCTCAATCAGTCTCAGTATAACAGGATCCTTATCCTGAACTCTCCTGATCCTGTCCAGTAGCATCGGTCTCAGTCTCAATGTAGCCAATAATACTCCATGGTGCTCCAGATTCAACTGCACATTCAAATCCCTCAACTGAATCAGATTAGGCAACCTCATTGCCTGAATCTGAGCTGTACTAGTGTGTGACTTCCTACTCAGAGCATCTGCCACCACATTGGCTTTCCCAGGATGATACTCGATAGTACAATCGTAGTCCTTCAACAACTCCAGCCACCTCCTCCGCTCTCAAATTTAACTCCTCCGCTCAAGAATATCTCAAACTCTTATGGTCAAGAAGATTTGAAAGGTCTCACCATACAGATAATGCCTCCAAATCTTCAGTGCAAATACAACTGCTGCTAGCTCTAAATCATGAACAGGATAAGTTACCTCATGAGACCTCAACTGTCTCGAGGCATAGGCAATGACCCTACCATGCTGCATCAGAACACACCCCAATCCCTGATGCGATGCATCGCTGTACACCTCAAATCCTCCGGTCCCAGATGGAATAGCCAACACCGGTGCAGTAGTTAACCGATGTTTCAACTCCTCAAAACACTTTTGACACTCCTCGGTCCATCTGAATGGCACATTCTTCCTCAGAAGTTTTGTCAGAGGGGCTGAGATCAATGAGAACCCCTCGACAAACCTCCGGTAATAACTAGCCAATCCGAGGAAACTCCGAATCTCCGGCACATTCCTAGGAGCTTCCCACTTCAGCACTGCCTCCACCTTACTCGGATCCACCTGAATACCCTCTTCACCACTATGTGCCCCAAAAGATCACCGATCCACCAAAATTCACATTTGCTGAATTTGGCATAACTATCTCTCCTCATCGTCTGTAATACAATCCTCAAATGCTCACTATGCCCTGCTCATTCCTCGAATACACCAAAATGTCATCAATGAAAACAATAACAAACCGATCCAGTAGGCTGAAATACCTTATTCATCAAGGCCATAAAAGCTGCCGGGCATTAGTCAACCCAAACGGCATCACTAGAAACTCGAAATGCCCATACCGCTCTCGAATGCACTTTAGGCACATCACCGCAATCTTCAATCGATAGTAACCAGATCGCAGATCTAACTTGGTGAATACCAGCCCTCCAGAATCGATCAAACAAGTCATCAATCCTAGGTAGTGGGTACTTGTTCTTTCTGACCACCCGATTCAGCTGCCTATAATCGATGCACAGCCTCAAAGTCCCATCCTTTTTCTTCACAAATAAAACTGGAGCTCACCATTGTGAGACACTGGGTCTGATAAACCCCTTCTCCAACAACTCCTGCAACTAAGCCTTCAACTCCCTCGGCCCACGGTGCCATCCTATATGGAGGTATAGATATATAAAAAGACTGAACGAGGTCAATGGTAAACTCGTCTCCGATCCGGTGGCAAACCCAGAACTCATCAGAAACACATCCGAAATTCCTAACCACGGAATATCCCGGAGCCTCCTTTCAACTCGTGTCAACCACATGAGCCAGATATGCCTCATACCTCCTCGCATCAATCTCGTGGCACTAAGGAAAGAGATCATCCGGCCGGCATCGCCGACTAACTCCTCTGAACACTGCTCTAGGCTGACCAGGAGACTCCAACACAACCTCCTTGGTATAGCAGTCCATGATAGCCCTATGGGCCGTCAGCCAGTCCATCCCCAGAATCACATTGATCTCTCTCAGTGGCAATACTATATGGTCTCGCCTCAATATCGCTGATCAACTGGATCGAGCATCCCCATGCACTCTCTCCTAATGCAAGAGTAGTACCTAGAGGTGTACTTGACCTCCAGCCCATACCGTAACATCTCCCTATCCCCATGCAATCTACATGCCATATGAGGTAATAAAGGAATGTGGATCCAGATCCAGCAGAGCAAATGCCTCAATATCAGAAAGGAGAAGCATACCAGCTACAACATCAGGGGAATCCTTGGCCTCCTGCCGCGTCATGGCGTATACTCTCGCCTGGGACTGTGGTCGGCTACCCCGACCCTCAGTCCTCACAAAGGACCCCTCAGCTCTACCACGGCCTCTACCTCGGCCCCTCTGTCCGGATCCACCCACTCTACTCATCAGATAGTCGTACTACTCCCGACTCGCCCACTACCAAAGAAGTTGAACTCTCAATGTATCAGGGCAATCCTTGACCTGATGCTCCGTCGAGCCGCACCTCAAGCAAGCTCCAGTAATCCACCAACACTCCCCACTATGTCTCCTCTCACAATGCGGGCACACTGGGGAAATCTGTCCAGAGCCCCTGCCACTACCACTACCAGTCGGTCCAAATCTCCCCTCTGCCTAAAACCAGATCGTCTCGAACCTCCGGAGACTGAAGTCCCCTCAAGGCGCTTACTAAAGCTCCTGCCAGAGCTGCCCTGACTCTCACTGGGCCGCTTACCCCGGGACCCAATCTCAGCCTGCCTTTGTCTCATCAGCTGCTCCACTCTAACGGCAGCAGCTCTCAACTCAATAAATGTCCCCATGTCCGATCGAGCCAACCTTGTACGAATCTCAAGCAGTTAAGGCCATTCTCGAACCTCCAAGACTTATCACCTCACGGGACCATCATCGTGGCATAATCTATCAACTCATTGAATTTCACCTCATACTCGCCACCGACATCCGTCCTCGCTTCAGCCCGTAAACTCCTGATCTTCATATCAAGGTAGACCTTGGGCATATAATTATCCTCAAGGCCCTCGTAAACTCAAATTTACGACAAGAAGCAAGGCTGTAACGCCGCACGATCTTCCACCACTTATATGTCGGGCCCCGCAATGTTGATATCGCATAATCGAACCTCTCATCAGTTCGCAATTCATCCGTCAAGACTCTCTCCGCCTCTCCAACCATCCTCGGCCTCGGGTCTCAGATCGCCATAAAATTCTGACCCCACAAGAAGAAGTCATACCTCCTCTCCGCCTCACTAAACGCGAGGAGGCGATCCTCAAGACAAGGCATAGACGACTCTCTACTTGCTCCCATCGATCCTCGTCACTGGTCGCTCAACCTGATCACCTAATGCAGAAGACCTAAAACAAACAAAAATTCTGATCAGTTCCAATAGTTCCATCCGATTCATACCTATATTGTTACTATTCCCAAAAGATGTCAAACCATGCTCTGATACCACCAAATGTAGCGCCCCCTTACCATAGGGTATCCACCGGAACGCCCGTAGGTCATTACGATAAATATCCCACGACAAGAGACCACTACTGACAACAACCGCTACACTCCTCATGACATCACAATCATAAGACAGTAATAAGAAATTGACTACTTTTTAAAACCAAATTGGATTCCGTTTCATTCACTTAAAACTCAATAATTTACAATCACAAGATTTTTAATTTACACATGATCCAAACACGCACATTAAGTATCATATCAGATCGCATAAGAAACAGATCTAACTATAAGTCTCCAAAAGAAAGCCCGGTGACCGACCTTTGAGCCATTGCTTCTATCGCCAATCCACAAGATACACGGCTCTACAAATTCCCGAGGAGCTATCTGCCTATGCTTATGCCTGAAAAATAATTGCAATTTTGGATGAGTTTATAACTTAATGAGAAACCATCATCGATGGTTCTCCCAATTCATGCATCATATAAGCATGTAACAAGATACACTCGGATGTTATACAAAACACAATTGTAATTCATCACAGACACAAGAATATATACAGCGAATAATAACATTGTCAAATGTTCGATTCAAGATGCAATGCACATGTGACTCTTTTCCAGCTCATTTCAAGATTGTGACCGAGCGATAATAAATGATCAAGATAGACGCGTCTGGGAGAATTATCTCCGTCGAGCTCAAGGCTCGGTTCAAGATATCGAGCTCTAGGCTCGGTTGATCTGAAAGCGTCCTTGTTCACAATTTTCCTTTTAACGACAGGATGCAACAGGCATGAACGCACATGTCCCATATCAAGAAACATGGTAATACGGTCCAAATACACAATATAATCATACAATCCAATTAATAGTTGCCTAATGCTTATTTCACACCAATTGGGCCATATATAACCACATAATCCCGTAGAGGCGCTCAATTCACAGCCTTAATCCACGAATTCCCGTAGGCAATCAATTTACAATAATAATTCATGTATTCCCGTAGGCAATCAAACCACAGCTAACACATAGATTGAATAACCAACTAGGTTACTCACCTAATAACTTCCACGCTAGTGACGGAAGTCTCGCCAAGTCCGTGGAACGACGGTCCACTTGAGCCTCTATAGCACATTAAATGAATAGCCATTACCATCAGATACTTGAAATGACTAAATAATGCACATGAAATCAAGAAATGTGTATAATGCATGTTCATGGCAATCCTGCTCCTATCCAATATTTTTCCATAATAAAATTCTATCAAAATTAGAAATCTATAAGGCCGACGGCGCTAATCGACCTCTATAGGTCCCCAATTAAATAAAACGATGGTTCACATGTTTCGTCAATAGGGGCTACGCCAAATTCCGCCTAAAATTCCGTTTTCTCACAAAATGAAATTAAACATTCAACTAATCCGATGCCTCTGAAATCAGGTCAATCGGACGTCGGACGGAAAGTTATTCTTAAAGAAACCAAAACTCAACAATTTATATTTATATAACTAACCCTTATTTCCCCCCTTTTTTTCTGATTTCCAACCAAACTTCCAACACCCATAACTCTTTCTACACATTTCTGAAAAATGCAAGCTATACCTTGTTGGAAAGCTTATGAAAAGCTCTACAATTCTAAAGAAGACCATAAAAATCAATTCCAACCCTAAGGGTGTCAAATATCTCATCAAACCTTCTGCCTACTCAATTTCCATTAACACAGGGCAGTACATTGGCAATTTCATAACTCACTGATTCTTCAGTAATAAATTACCAAAAAAATATGGTAAATAAGTTCACAATGTCCTCACCAACGTTCATGAACAATCCAACATCAAATTATATTGCTAAACAAGTCAATTAATTCATCTAATGTTACTGTCTCTGAAATCCTTCAATTTGGGCAGTAACCTTACAAGAAGCATAACTTCCAGTATACAAGTCAATAAAATAATAACTTTATGTCCCTGTAAAGATAACATCATAATATTCATTTTTCATGAAGCACTAATCATCCAATTCGATCTCTATCAATTTCAAAACTGTTATGGAAACTACTGTTATGATCAGCCATTCATAACCTAATGTAGGGTTCATTTTTGAAAAATCATAACTCCGAATTCTGGCTTCTAAAAATTACACACCATATCTCATTTTCAAGGTAATCTCTTCCTCTACAACTTTTAAGAAGCTCACTCACACCAATTCAGTCCACATAAAATGTTAAAATTGCCTCCAATCAGTAAACTCACAAAATCACACTTAAGCTAGGTTTCATCCAAAATGCTCAAAACCAGTCATTAGTAATCAATTCATATCTCCCAATATACAATTCTAAAAATAGAAAGATCAGTAGCCATGGAAACATAATTCAATATGCTACAACTTCCATGGAGACCATTTTCCCTAATTCCATCTCAATTAATTCATAAAAATCAACAAAACTCAGATGTCATGGTTGAGGTTACTGTTCACAGGCGATTGGGACAGTAACTTTCCATGCAAAAATTCACCCTTCTATCATTGAAATTAAACAACACCTATTTCACACTAAATTGAAGCCAACATCCCAAAGTTTCAGTGGCCACTAACCTTACCTCATTTACATTTCTACACAATAAGTTATGAATAAATCAGTAACATCAATTTCAACTCTAACTTTCCAGATTTAATGTTAACCTTAGTTCTAACATTTCCAATGCCTTTTTCACATCACTAGACATCCAAATAAATACAAATTAAATATTAATACAGTCATACATATACTAGGGCTAACACTGAAAAATTGGCAGTATTAAATTCCTCAATTCAAATACTCAAATAATTCTCCTTATTCAATTCAAAATCTAACCATATCACTACTTTCCACTCAACATCACCTAGCCTTAAACCCATTTCTTCCAACCATATTAGTCATTACTTTAATGCCTACATGAACCTAATACATGCCCTAAACCTCTTATTAATCACCCCTCACTATCATGGCATTTAATTCCATGTAAATACACCATTTAAAGATCAAAACTTAAATGAAAACTTACCTAATTTAGAACCTCCTTTCAAAGCTTCGATAACCACTTCTAACTTCCACACCAAAATACCAACCTCCCTTTCCTTCTCAAGTATACACAATACTCATCATCTAGCTTTGATGAGAGTAAGAAATAATAGCTTGAAGTTACAAGGAAGATGAGAGAAGGAGAAAAAAATTTCGATGGATTTAAAGAAGAGTTTGTTTTGTGTTTGTGTTTTCGGATGGGTATAAGAAAAGCCTAACAATTTATCCCTTTCCTTCAAAACACATACATATCCGAAAGAGCATGAGGCGGAGCATTTAATGTAACTTTTTCAATGGCAATTTTTGATTGGATTATTATTATAAGAAAAGTCAAAGTATATTTGTTTAATCCAGTCCAAAATGTTACTCCATTTAACTCTAATGACCATACTTTCAGTCCCAAAATAATATACCCCACATTACTGTGCCATTAGGTAGCGATTTTTGCTACCGAAAATCGACCGATTCGCCAATTGACGATTTTTCCGGTCCGGGAATTGTCTCCGGAAAAATCCAGAAAAATTCCTAAAAATCCCTAAAAATGTAAAACAATTTATGGTGCAATCCAAATAATTTTCCAAACTCGATTATCCCATTAATTTCATACAGAAGTTCAATTTCAACCCCAAGTTTAAAATGACATGAATGCATGTATACTATGAGCATGTGCAACCAATCAAGAATTATAGAGGCTATATGTCAGATGTGCATGCCGAGATATAATTTAATATCCCTAACCCGTCCCAATTACTAAAATACCCTTCCTATAGAGAGGGATGTTACAATTCTCCTCCTAACAAAAATTTCGCCCGAAATTTTACCGATTGATCGAAAAGGTGAGAATATCGTCTCCTCATATGCTCCTCGGTCTCCTGTAGCCTCCTCGGTCGAATGGTTCCGCCAAAGAACCTTCACCAGTGGAAAACTCTTATTTCTCGGTTGTTTCACCGAGACCCGATAACTGGATCGGCCTCCACATAACTCGGGACATTAGAGACCTCAATCTCCCGAGCCAGATCACATGTGTCGGATCCAACCGATATCTCATGGAGCATACTCACGTGAAAGACGCCATGTAATCGAGACATCTCACTTGGTAAAGCTAGCTCAGAGGCCAAAGGTCCGATCCTCTCGGTGATCGATATGGACCAATGTACCTAGGGCTTAACTTACCCTTTCTCCCAAATCTCAAGACACCACGCCACGGTGACACCCGTAAGAATACTGTCAGCCCACATTATACTCAATGTCCCTCCTATGCCGATCCACATAGCTCTTCATGCTCATCCCGAGCCGCTTGATGCGACTCAATCAGCCTCACCTTGTCAACAAAGATCCTGAATCAGCTCAGACCCTCAATCATCCTCTCACCCTCTTCATCCCAATACAGAGGCGATCTACACGGTCGCCCATACAAAGGCCTCATATGGAGCCATCCCGATGCTACTATGATAATGATTGTTATAAGCAAATTCAATCGGCTAGATATCGATCCCATGCTCCTCTCGAACTCCAATACACAAGTTCAAGCATATCCTCAACGATCTTAATCGCCCTCTCACTCGCCCATCCGTTCGAGGATGAAATGTCAGATGAAATTCACTTAGTACCCATAGCGATCAGAACTCGCCTCAACCTCAAGTAAATCTGGGATCCTCGCTGACACTATCGACACCGGACCCCATGCGATCTCACTATCTCCGCCACATACTTCGGGCCAACTGATCCATGGTATTATTCTCCTCATTGGCAAGAAATGGGCCGATTAATCAACCGTCCACTATGACCCGAGATAGCCATCTTCGCCTCGGCCCTAGGCAACCCCGTAATGAAATCCATGGTGATCCGCTCCCATTTCCACTCCGAATGGGCAACGAATGAAGCTTCCTCATCGAGCTTGGTGCTCGGCCTTAACTTTCGGGCACGCCAAACACCTGAGACACAAACTCACCTACCGCTTCTTCATACCGGCCACCGTAAATGTTGTTATGGTGTTATACATCTTGGTAGTACCAAGATGCATAGCATATGTGGCCATGTGAGCCTCCTCCAGTATCTCTCGCCTCAGATCATCCACATCAGGTACACAAAGTCTCTGTCTCATCCATAAAGTCTCATCCCTCACATCAAACTCAGATCTCGAATAAGCTTTCACTTTCTCAATCAGTCTCACCATAACAGGATCCTTATCCTGAACTCTCCTGATCCTGTCCAGTAGCATCGGTCTCAGTCTCAATGTAGCCAATAATACTCCATCGTGCTCCAGATTCAACTGCACATTCAAATCCCTCAACTGAATCAGATTAGGCAACCTCATTGCCTGAATCTGAGCTGTACTAGTGTGTGACTTCCTACTCGAGCATCCGCCACCACATTGGCTTTCCTGTGATGATACTCGATAGTACAATCGTAGTCCTTCAACAACTCCACCACCTCCTCTGCCTCAAATTTAACTCCTCCGCTCAAGAATATCTCAAACTCTTATGGTCAAGAAGATTTGAAAGGTCTCACCATATGGTAATGCCTCCAAATCTTGGTGCAAATACAAGCGCCGCTTCTAAATCATGAACAGATAAGTTACCTCATGAGACCTCAACTGCTCCAAGGCATAGGCAATGACCCTACCATGCCGCATCGTAACACACCCCAATCCTCGATGCGATGCATCACAGACACCTCAAATCCTCCGGTCCCAGATGGAATAGCCAACCGGTGCGAAGTAGTCAACCGATGTTTCAACTCCTCAAAACTCTTTTGACACTCCTCGGTCCATCTGAATGGCACATTCGTCCTCAGAAGTTTTGTCAGAGGGGCTGAGATCAATGAGAACCCCTCGACAAACCTCCGGTAATAACTAGTCAATCCGAGGAAACTCCGAATCTCCGGCACATTCCTAGGAGCTTCCCACTTCAGCACTGCCTCCACCTTACTCTGATCCACCTGAATACCCTCTCCAATACTATGTGCCCCAAAAGATCACCGATCCACCAAAATTCACATTTGCTGAATTTATGCATAACCTATCTCTCCTCATCGTCGTAACACAATCCTCAAATGCTCACTATGCTCCTGTCTATTCCTCGAATACACCAAAATGTCATCAATGAAAACAATAACAAACTGATCCAGGTAGGGCTGAAATACCTTATTCATCAAGGCCATAAAAGCTGCTGGGGCATTAGTTAACCCAAACGGCATCACTAGAAACTCGAAATGCCCATACCTGCTCCTGAATGCACTCTTAGGCACATCGGCCTCTGCAATCTTCAACTGATAGTAACCAGATCGCAGATCTAACTTGGTGAATACCGAGCTCCTCAGAATCGATCAAACAAGTCATCAATCCTAGGCGGTGGGTACTTGTTCTTTCTGAACACCCGATTCACCGCCTATAATCGATGCTGACCTCAAAGTCCCATCCTTTTCTTCACAAATAAAACTGGAGCTCCCCATGGTGAGACACTGGGTCTGATAAACCCCTTCTCCAACAACTCCTGCAACTAAGCCTTCAACTCCCTCAGTTCCATAGGTGCCATCCTATATGGAGGTATAGATATAGGTGCAGTACCTGGAACGAGGTCAATGGTAAACTCGTCTCCGATCCGGTGGCAAACCCAGAACTCATCAGAAACACATCCGAAATTCCCTAACCACGGAATATCCTCAAGCCTCTCGCTCAACTCTGGTGTCAACCACATGAGCCAGATATGCCTCACAACCTCCCTGCATCAATCTCAGGGCACTAAGGAAAGAGATCATCCGGGCTGGCACTGCCTGACTAACTCCTCTGAACACTGCTCTAGGCTGACCAGGAGACTCCAACACAACCTCCTTGGTATAGTCCATGATAGCCCTATGGGCGTCACCACCCATCCCGTAATCACATCGATCTCTCTCAGCGACAATACTATAAGGTCTGCCCTCAATACTGCTTGATCAATCTGGATCGAGCATCCCCTACACACCTCTGCTAATGCAGTAGTAGTACCTAGAGGTGTACTGACCTCCAGCCCATACTGTAACATCTCCCTATCCCCATGCAATCTACATGCCATATGAGGTGCAATAAAGGAATGTGTGGATCCAGGATCCAGCAGAGCAAATGCCTCAATATCATAAAGGAGAAGCATACCAGCTACAACATCAGGGGAATCCTAGGCCTCCTGCCGCGTCATGGCGTATACTCTCGCCTGGGACTGTGGTCGGCTGCCCCGACCCTCAGTCCTCACAAAGGACCCCTCAGCTCTACCACGGCCTCTACCTCGGCCCTCCGTCCGGATCCACCCACTCTACTCACATGCAGTCAGACTACTCCCGACTAAATCCACTACCAAAGAAGTTGAACTCTCAATGTATCAGGCAATCCCCGACCGATGTCCGTCGAGCCGCACCTCAAGCGAGCTCCAAGAATCCACCAACACTCCCCATCTGTGTCTCCTCTCACAATGCGGGCACACTGGGAAATCATCGAGCCCTCGCCATCGCCACTACCACTACCAATCGGTCCAAATCTCCCCTCGCCCAAAACCAGGTGTCTCGAACCTCCCGAGACTGAAGTCCCGCTCAAGGCGCTTACTAAAGCTCCTGCCAGAGCTGCCCTGACTCTCACTGGGCCGCTTACCCCGGGACCCAATCTCAGCCTGCCTCTGTCTCATCAGCTGCTCCACTCTAACGGCAGCAGCTCTCAACTCAATAAATGTCCCCATGTCCGACCGAGCCAACCTGGTACGAATCTGGTGTTAAGGCCATTCTCGAACCTCCGGCACTTATCAGCCTCAGTCGGGACCATCACTGTGGCATAATCTATCAACTCATTGAATTTCACCTCATACTCTGCCACCGACATCCGTCCCTGCTTCAGTTCCAGAAACTCCTGCATCTTCATATCAAGGTAGACCTTGGGCATATAATTATCCCTGAAGGCCCTCAGAAACTCAGCCCATGACAGTAAGCAAGGCTCGTGGTACCGCTCGCACGCCTTCCACCACTTATATCTTTGGGCCTCGCAACGGTGATACCGATAATCGAACCTCTCATCGAGTTCGCATCCATCCGTCAAGACTCTCCGTCCTTCCAACCATCCTCGGCCTCGGGGAGTCAGATCGCCATAAAATCTCATGACCCGCCACAAGAAGAAGTCATACCTCCTCTCCCGTCTCACGGAAACGCGAGGAGGCAGATCCTCAGTACAAGGCATAGACGACTCTCTACTTGCTCCCACTGATCCTTGGTCAGCTGGCTGCTCAACCTGATCACCTAATGCAGAAGACCTAAAACAAACAAAAATTCTGATCAGTTCTAATAGTTCCATCCGATTCATACCTATATTGTTACTATTCCCAAAAGATGCCAAACTATGCTCTGATACCACCAAATGTAGCGCCCCCTTATCATAGGGTATCCACCGGAACGCCCGTAGGTCATTCCGATAAATATCCCACGACAAGAGACCACTACTGACAACAACCGCTACACTCCTCATGGCATCACAATCATAAGACAAGAATAAGAAATTGACTACTTTTAAAACCAAATTGGATTCCGTTTCATTCACTTAAAACTCAAGAATTTACAATCACAAGATTTTTAATTTACATGATCCAAACACGCACATTAAGTATCATATTTGCATCGCATAAGAAAGCAGATCTAACTATAAGTCTCCAAAAGAAAGCCCGGTGACCGACCTTTGAGCCATTGCTTCTATCGCCAATCCACAAGATACTGGCTCTACATAGTCCGAGGAGCTATCTGCTATGCTTATGCCTGAAAAATAATTGCAATTTTGGATGAGTTTGCGAACTCAATGAGAAACCATCATCGATGGTTCTCCCAATTCATGCATCATATAAGCATGTAACAGTATACACTCAGATGTTATACAAAACACAATAGTAATTCAGTCACAGACAGTAAATATACAGGCAGTCAATAACATTGTCAAATATTCAGTTCAGTATGCAATGCACATGTGACTCTTTTCCAGTTCATTTCAGTATTGTGACCGAGCGCATAAATGTGATCAGTATAGACGCGTCTGGGGAGAATTATCTCCCGTCGAGCTCGAGGCTCGGTTCAGTATATCGAGCTCTAGGCTCGGTTCAGTATAGTGGCGTCTCGTTTCACAATTTTCTTTTTAACAGTGTGATGCAGTTGTGCATGAATGCACATGTCCCATATCAGTAAACATGGTAATACACAGTCCAAATACACAATATAATCATACAATCCAATTAACGATTTGCCTAATGCTTATTTCACGTCAATTGGGCCATATATAACCACATAATCCCGTAGGCGCCAATTCACGCCTTAATCCACGAATCCCCGTAGGCAATCAATTTACAACAATAATTCATGTATTCCCCGTAGGGCAATCAAACCACAGTTAACACATAGATTGGAATAACCAACTAGGTTACTCACCTAATAACTTCCACGCTAGTGACGGGAAGTCTCTGCCAAATCCGTGGAATGACGGTCCACTTGAGCCTCTATAGCACATTAAATGAATAGCCATTACCATCGGTATACTTGAAATGACTAAATAATGCACATGAAATCAGTAAAATGTGTATAATGCATGTTCATGGCAATCCCGGCCCTATCCAATATTTTCCCATAATAAAATTCTATAAAAAATTAGAAATCTATAGGCGCTGACGGTGCGCCAATCGGACCTCTATAGGTCCCAAATTAAATAAAACAATGGTTCACATGTTTCGTCAATAGGGGCTACGTCAAATTCCGGTCTAAAAATTCCCGTTTTCTCATAAAATGAAATTAAACATTCAACGAATCCGATGCCTCTGGAATCTGGTCAATCGGACGTCGGACGGGAAAGTTATTCACGAAAGAAACCAAAACTCAACAATTTATATTTATATAACTAACCCTTATTTCCCTCCTTTTTTTTTCTGATTTCCAACCAAACTTCCAACACCCATAACTCTTTCTACACATTTCTGAAAAATGCAAACTATACCTTGTTGGAAAGCTTATGAAAAGCTCTACAATTCT
The DNA here is from genome assembly GCA_029891385.1 of Erythroxylum novogranatense. NCBI lineage: Eukaryota > Viridiplantae > Streptophyta > Magnoliopsida > Malpighiales > Erythroxylaceae > Erythroxylum > Erythroxylum novogranatense. The sequence continues at coordinate 30,761,256 of CM057225.1, read as the reverse complement.
CAAGAAGACCATAAAAATCAATTCCAACCCTAAGGGTGTCAAATATCTCATCAAACCTTCTGCCTACTCAATTTCCATTAGCACAGGGCAGTACATTGGAAATTTCATAACTCACTGATTCTTCAGTAATAAATTACCACAAAAATATGGTCAATAAGTTCACAATGTCCTCACCAACTTTCATGAACAATCCAACATCAAATTATATTTCTAAACAAGTCAATTAATTCATCTAATGTTACTGTCTCTGAAATCCTTCAATTTGGGCAGTAACCTTACAAGAAGCATAACTTCCAGTATACAAGTCAATAAAATAAGAACTTTATGTCCCTGTAAAGATAACATCATAAGCTTCATTTTTCATGAAGCACTAATCATCCAATTCGATCTCTATCAATTTCAAAACTGTTATGGAAACTACTGTTATGATCAGCCATTCATAACCTAATGTAGGGTTCATTTTTGAAAAATCATAACTCCCAATTCTGACTTCTAAAAATTACACACCATATCTCATTTTCAAAGTAATCTCTTCCTCTACAACTTTTCAGAAGCTCACTCACACCAATTCAGTCCACATAAAATGTTAAAATTGCCTCCAATCAGTAAACTCACAAAATCACACTTAAGCTAGGTTTCATCCAAAATGCTCAAAACCAGTCATTAGTAATCAATTCATATCTCCCAATATACAATTCTAAAAATAGCAAGATCAGTAGCAATGGAAATATAATTCAATATGCTACAACTTCCATGGAGACCATTTTCCCTAATTCCATCTCAATTAATTCATACAAATCAACAAAACTCAGATGTCATGGTTGCGGTTACTGTTCACAGACAATTGGGACAGTAACTTTCCATGCAAAAATTCACCCTTCTATCATTGAAATTCAACAACACTTATTTCACACTAAATTGAAGCCAACATCCCAAAGTTTCAGTGGCCACTAACCTTACCTCATTTACATTTCTACACAATAAGTTATGAATAAATCAGTAACATCAATTTCAACTCTAACTTTCCAGATTTAATGTTAACCTTAGTTCTAACATTTCCAATGCCTTTTTCACATCACTAGACATCCAAATAAATACAAATTAAATATTAATACAGTCATACATATACTAGGGCTAACACTGAAAAATTGGCAGTATTAAATTCCTCAATTCAAATACTCAAATAATTCTCCTTATTCAATTCAAAATCTAACCATATCACTACTTTCCACTCAACATCACCTAGCCTTAAACCCATTTCTTCCAACCATATTAGTCATTACTTTAATGCCTACATGAACCTAATACATGCCCTAAACCTCTTATTAATCACCCCTCACTATCATGGCATTTAATTCCATGTAAATACACCATTTAAAGATCAAAACTTAAATGAAAACTTACCTAATTTAGAACCTCCTTTCAAAGCTTCAATAACCACTTCTAACTTCCACACCAAAATACCAACCTCCCTTTCCTTCTCAAGTATACACAATACTCATCATCTAACTTTGATGAGAGTAAGAAATAATAGCTTGAAGTTACAAGGAAGATGAGAGAAGGAGAAAAAAATTTCGATGGTTTTAAAGAAGAGTTTGTTTTGTGTTTGTGTTTTCGGATGGGTATAAGAAAAGCCTAACAATTTATCCCTTTCCTTTAAAACACATACATATCCGAAAGAGCATGAGGAGGAGCATTTAATGTAACTTTTTCAATGGCAATTTTTGATTGGATTATTATTATAAGAAAAGTCAAAGTATATTTGTTTAATCCAGTCCAAAATGTTACTCCATTTAACTCTAATGACCCTACTTTCAGTCCCAAAATAATATACCCCACATTACTGTGCCATTAGGTAGCGATTTTTGCTACCGAAAATCGACCGATTCGCCAATTGGCGATTTTTCCGGTCCGGGAATTGTCTCCGGAAAAATCCAGAAAAATTCCTAAAAATCCCTAAAAATGTAAAACAATTTATGGTGCAATCCAAATAATTTTCCAAACTCGATTATCCCATTAATTTCATACAGAAGTTCAATTTCAACCCTAAGCTGGAAAATGACATGAATGCATGTATACTATGAGCATGTGCAACCAATCAGTAATTATAGAGGCTATATGCTGTATGTGCATGCCGAGATATCATTTGATATCCCGAACCCGTCCCAATTACTAAAATACCCTTCCTATAGGAGAGGGGATGTTACAAGGAAAATCCTCTAACCTACTTTCCTTCACACTTGTGTCCACAACATACGCCAAGAAAGCTTCACACCAATTTACCATCATTCTGTTAGCTAATAAAGATGAAATAATCCTTGGCGTTGGTGTTTTTCTGTCCCCTCTGAAAGTCACCTTCTTACCATTGTCCAGATCAAATTCCACCTCCTTTAGGCCACAATCTAACTTCACTCGATACTTCTCCATTACATCCATCACCACAATAACATCTAACCCCTTCAGGTCTAGAGGTAGCAGGTCCACTACCAGTCTAGATCCATCAACAAAGAGCTCACAGTCTCTAAATATTCGACTTACTATCACATTCCTCCCTAAAGGAGTGCTAAAAAGCAAGAAATTATCCAACAGCACTAAATTCACACCAGGTAATGTCATGCTTGCAGAGATAAAGGAATGGGTGGAACCAAAGTCAAATAAAACATAAGCATCAGAATTAAAGAGCTGAGCCATACCCATGACAACTTCAGGTGTGGTTGCAGCTTCCTCCCTTTTCATGGCAAACACCCTAGCCTATGCTTGACCCCTCGGTCTCCCTGGTGGAATAGGCTTCTTTTCTGATCCAGAACTACCCACCCCAGCAGCTGGCCTAGTTCCCACTGTTTCTGCTCTCCTTAGGGCTTGAACCTGTGACCCTTCCCCTCTAGACATCTGAGGACAGTCCTTGATCATATTCCCCTTTTCCACACTCTGAAAACATGCTCCCAGCAATTTGTAGCACTCACCCCTATTCAACTTCCCACAATGCTCACATTTGGGGTTCAAATTTCTGCTCCTCTCTGCTCTGTTATTTCCTCCCACTGATGAGGCCTGTACAGACACTGCCCTAGATTGCTTGCTTTGATGAGGGCCACTACTACTGTTAAGTCAAACCAGAGTTCACGTATTAAATAATTTTGATGACAAACAAAGAGAAATATACAAATGAAAAGTAGATGGACGCATGAGAAGTAAAAAAACAATCGAAGGAGAAAAATCAGCAAGTAAGAATCAATTTAAAAGCGCATTTAAAGCTTTACAAGAAAAGGCATTTAAAGCTTTACAAGAGAAAAGGCATTTAAAGCTTTACAAGAGAAAAGGTATTTAAAAGCTTTACAAGAGAAAAGCGATTTAAAGCTTTACAAGAGAAAAGCGGCCGATACAAAATATCGACGGAAGAAAGAAACATCATTTGAGTTAATTCTGAGTCAAACTGAATAACCGCTTTTTCAAGATTCAAGAAGCGATATTCAAGAAGCAGTTGAAGAACCCGACTATAAATAAGAGTCGAGATTGAAGAAGATATAACTTCATGAAACCTTGAATATTCAACTTTTGATTTTAGATTATCGAGAGAAAATTGTGAACGATATTTCGAGTGAGCAGTGTTAAGAGCATTTCTATTGTAACAAGCTCTTTACTATTCTTTAAATTAGAAAGTGTTACAGATAGCTTTGAAGAGGCTAAGAGTAAAAGAATACTTGCTGTAAAGAGACCGGAGAGGCTCGATCGAAAGAATACTTGTAAGCAGCTTGAAGTAGTGAAATCTCGAAGGATATCGAGGATCGGGCGTATTACGGTTTAGGGTGAACGGGATAAATTGCTGTGTTTTTCTTTCTACTCTCATATTACTTATATCGTAGTTTTCAAAATTAACAAAGTTTTTTAAAACTAGTTACGAATTGATTCTGATAAGTTTTTGAAAGAACAAGTAATTTCTAAAGGGATTAACGAAAAGTTTATCACAATTCAACCCCCCCTTCTTGTGTATCTTGATCATATTATTGTTCAATATATTAACGTGTGATTCACTTCAATTGGTATCGAGCACGGTGTTCAAGAATCACTTTAATAAAGTGTGAATTAAAGAAAATGGTGGAATCACACATGTATATTGCCGAAGGAGCTTCAGTCACTAGACCTCCAGCATTCAATGGTGAAGACTACCACTATTGGAAGGACCGGATGAGATTGTTTATCGAATCTACTCACATTGACCTTTGGGACATCATCGAGAACGGACCATACACACCTGAAGATGATGATAAAATCCAATTCCACGAGAAAAATGGACAGTGAAGCGAAAGCAAGATTTCAACTAAACTCCAAGGCTGAAATTTTTCTTGAGTTATGCATCGAAAGCGAAGCGAGTATGAAAAAGTTCATGGATGCGATAACGCCAAAGAAATGTGGGATACATTATCAATTGCACATGAAGGAACAAATCAAGTCAAGGAGTCCAAGATAAGCATTACGGTGCATCGACGAGTTGTTCAAAATGAAAGAAGAAGAGACCATTGATTAAATGTTTGGAAGATTTCAAACAATTGTTAATGGGCTAAAAGCTCTTGGAAGAACGTACAACAGTCAATACCATGTTCGAAAGATTTTGAGGAGTCTGCCAAAAAGATGAAGACCCAAAGTAACTGCTGTACAAGAAGCCAAAGACTTAAGCGTACTAAAGCTTGATGAATTGCTTGGATCATTGAAGATACATGAAGTAGAGCTTGATGCAGAAGATAAGCCCAAGAAAGAGAAGTCCATAAGCGCTCAAAGCGGTCAAAAGAATCACAAAATCCGGAAGAAAAGACAAAGTGGAATACATCAAAGGCATTAAAGATTGAAGAATCAAAGGATGATGATTCCAGCAAGTCAGAATCTGAATCAAGTGATGAAGACGATGGAAAAATCAAGAAAGCATCTATTACATGTTATGAATGCAATAAGCCGGGACATTACAAGTCCGAGTGTCCAATGTTGAAAAGACAACCCAAAAGAGTAGGGATAACAAGAAAAGCATGATGGCAACGTGGGAGGATCTGGATTCATCGAATCGATACAAGCTCGAAGCGTCGAACATGCTAACATATGTCCAGTAGTGAAGAAGAAAGTGATGAAGAGGTAACTTCTAGCTATAATAATATACAAGATGCATACTCGAATTGTTAGAGGATTCTCATGCTATTCGAAGCTGCATAAGCTGTTGAAGAAGAAATATGTAGAAAACCTCAAACATACTCATGAGATAGAGAGTGAGAATATAAGTGCGAGAAAGCAAGTTGAGGCTGAATAACAACAAAGTTATAGATAGATCCAGAAGAGATTAAGCAGCTTGAAAGCGAGAATCAATAATCTCTCGATTGATCTAGCTAAATTTGAGATAGTACAAAAAGATGAATGAAATGCTAGGAAAATGCGACATCCAAGTGATAAAACTGGATTAGGGTTTACTAAAAATAAGTCCCAGCATTACGTGAAATCAATTGTTCAAAAAGATAAGAAAAGATATCAATCAGGTTTTCAAAAAGGTCATCAACGTTTTCATTCTACTTCTTATTATCATTCATTACACCATACTAACCCTAAAGGACCCAAGAGAATCTGGGTACCTAAAAACAAGATAATATCTCCCACGTAAATCCTTCTTTGGAAGAGCCAGCAAGCACCATTGGTATTTGGACAGTGGATGCTCGCGTCACATGACGGAAAAAAGGTCTATGTTCCTAGATCTTCAGTACAAGAAAGGAGGTTTGGTAACTTTTGGAGACAACAAGCAGGGCAAGATAATCGGATTGGTAAGATTGGTAAGAATTCCATGCATGCATTAACAACGTCATCGCTAGTTGATGGTCTAAAGCATAACTTGATAAGTATTAGTCAATTATGTGATTACGGTTTTGAAGTTACATTCAACCAAAACTTTGTGAAGTCGAAACAAAGATGGTTCTATCTTCTTTTCGGCCAAAGAGCGAAACAATCTTTACAAAATTGATTTAGGCGATTTTCGGTCTCAAAATATTTCATGTTTTTATCTATCAAGAAGAAAAGGCGATCGGCATAAAAACTAGGTCATGTCGCTTTTAAAATATTTCAAAACTTTTGAAACATGATTCGGTAAAGGTTTGCCACAAATTTGTTTTGACAAAGATTTCTTTTGTGAAAGTTGTCAGAAAGGGAAACAAGTTAAAACTTCTTTCTCTTCAAAACATTTCGTAACTTCATCTAGACCACTAGAGTTGTTACATATGGATTTATTTGGTCCAACAAGGATAATAAGTCTTGGTGGAAAGAAGTATGGACTTGTCATTGTTGATGATTTTACAAGGTTTTGTTGGATACTTTTTCTGGCACATAAAGATGAGTCTTTCAAGTGCTTTAGAAACCTTTCCATGAGGTTCTGAGAATAAAAAAAGTGTCTATAGCGATTATAAGGAGTGATCATGGTGGAGAATTGAGAATGAGAAATTTAGAGTATTCTGCGAAGAAAATGGAATTTTCCATAACTTCTCTACCCCAAGGACTCCGTGAGAATGGAGTTGTTGAAAGGAAGAATAGGACGATTCAAGAGATGGAAAGAACAATGCTGTGCGAGATGAATCTTCCTAAATATTTCAAGGAAGTCATCAATACAAAGATGCTATATTGAGAATAGAGTGTTGCTGCGACCAATATTGAAGAAAACTCCCTATGAGTTGTGGAATGGAAGGAAACCAAACATTTATTATTTTCATCCTTTCGGTTGCAAGTGCACTATTCTGAACACAAAGGAAGTTCTGGACAAGTTTGATGCAAAGACACTTTCAGGAATATTTCTAGGTTATTCTCTCACCTCAAAGGCATTTAGAGTCTACAACCTCACCTCAAAGACTGTTGAAGAAACTATTCATGTCAAGTTCGATGATAGCTCTCAACCCAATAAGGAAGAGGAATCAGATAATGATGCTGTTACAGTGCCTTTGACGGAGTACAAAGAAGTATCTTCATCAGAAACACTATATGACGAAAAGAAAGACATTTCGAAGAATTTGGAGTTAAAGAAAGATTGGAGATACAAAAGTTCTCATCCTAAAGAGTCAATTATTGGAGAAACCTTAGAAGGTGTTCGAACAGGGTCCAAGTTCAGAAGAGAAGCCAACGTGGCATTTATATCTGAAGTAGAACCTAAGAAGATTGATGAAGCTCTAAAAGATGAAGCATGGATACTAGCTATGCAAGAGGAGTTGAATCAATTCTGTAGAAATAAAGTCTGGTCCTTAGTTCCTAAACCTGAAAAGAAATCCATTATTGGTACTAGATGGGTATTCAAGAATAAACTAGACGAATCAGGAAAAGTAAGTCGAATAAGGCAAGATTAGTAGCACAAGGCTATAATCAGCAAGAAGGAATAGACTACAATGAGACATATGCTCGAAGAGCAAGACTTGAAGCAATAAGGATACTGCTTGCATATGCGGTTTGCCATGACATAAAGCTTTTCAGATGGATGTAAAAGTGCATTTACGAATGGTTTTATAGATGAAGAAGTCTATGTTAAGCAACCTCCCGGATTTGAGGACATAAAGTATCCAGATCATGTCTACAGACTTCATATACAAATGAAAAGTAGGTGGACGCATGAGAAGTAAAAAATAGCTGAAGGAGAAAAATCAGCGAAGTAAGAATCAATTTTAAAAGCAGCGAAAGCTTTACAAGAGAAAAGTAGAAGAAAGCTTTACAAGAGAAAAGGCATTTAAAGCTTTACAAGAGAAAAGCGGCGAAAGCTTTACAAGAGAAAAGCGCATTTAAAAGCTTTACAAGAGAAAAGTACCGATACAAAATATCGACGGAAGAAAGAAACATCAGTTTGAGTTAATTCTGAGTCAAACCTGAATAACCGTTTCTTTCAAGATTCAAGCAGATATTCAAGAAAGCAGTTGAAGAACACGACTATAAATAAGAGTGAGATTGAAGAAGATATAACTTCATGAAACCTTGAATATTCAACTTTTGATTTTCAGATTATCGAGAGAAAAATTGTGAACGATATTTGAATGAGCAGTGTTAAGAGCATTTCTATTGTAACAAGCTCTTTACTATTCTTTCAATTAGAAAGTGTTACGAGATAGCCCTGAAGAGGCTAAGAGTAAAAGAATACTTTTTGTAAAGAGACACGGAGAGGCTCGATCGAAAGAATACTTGTAAGCAGTTGAAGTAGTGAAATCTCGAAGGATATCGAGGATCGGGCGTAGCCCACGGTTTGGGGTGAACCGGGATAAATTGCTGTGTTTTTCTTTCTACTCTCATATTACTTATATCGTAGTTTTCAAAATTAACAAAGTTTTTTAAAACTAATTCTGAATTGATTCGATAAGTTTTCGAAAGAACAAGTAATTTCTAAAGGGATTAACGAAAAGTTTATCACAATTCAACCCCCCTTCTTGTGTATCTTGATCATATTATTGTTCAATATATTAATGTGTGATTCACTTCAACTACCACCCTGACCCTAAGTGCGGGAGCTCCTCTCACCCCTGTCAGCTGTCGAAGCACTCCCCCCTTTTTTGAAAGACTACTCTCTACTCTTTTTCTTTTTACTCACCTCCTGCTTAATATTCTCTAGCTTTTCAGCCTGGAGTGCAACATCCTCCAACTGCTGATAATCACAGAAACTATGAATAATTACCTTATCCTTAATTCCCAGATGGAGACCTTCCTCAAACTTGCAGCAGTTGTCTTCTTCATTGGCCACAATACGAGCTGTAAATCTAGACAACTGAGTGAACTTCAACTCATACTCACTCACGCTCATATCCCTCTGTGTAAGATTCATAAACTCCCTGACCTTCTCTTGGATATACACCCGGGAGAGGTACTTCTTTCTAAACACATCCCCGAAATCTCTCCATGTCAACACTGGAGGCACAGTCTGACTATGGGACACTGATTCCCACCAGTGGAGAGCATCCCCCTGCAGTAAGCTAACTGCATAATCCAGTTTCTCTTCATTGGTGCACTTCATCTGTACTAGGACCTCTCTGTCCTCTTCAGCCATGCTTCAGCCTCTTCTAGATTGGTGGTGCCATTAAAATCCACCACTCCGTACTTACGAAACTTGTCATACTGCCCGCCCCCTAACCATTGGAGCTGGCACCAGAGCCTGCGACCCTTGGCCCATGGCATAAATAAAGGCCTGGGTAAAAGCCTGAAAGAACTGCGGATCCATCGCAAGCATAGAAGGAGGAGGCGGTGGCACCTCATGTTGCACACTAGGTGCCTCCAAACTAGGAGCAGAGTGTGTCCCTGCATCTTGTGTGACATGCGACTCCTCCTTGCTCCCCTGGTGAGAGCTAGATCGAGGCAAAGCTCCTCAAGTTCTTGTTGGACCCCGAATTTTTTATTACTTTATTGTATTAAGCATGATCTAATTTATTTTTAGGTCTTGTTAGATTTATTAATTTGGAGTAATTAGCATGTCAATGTTAGGAGGAATTATTGTTGGAATTGATGGAATTAAAGTATAAATGTAGTAAGAATGCATGAGGGGTAATTTTGGTAGATCACTTAAACCTTTAAGTTATAAGGCATAAGTGGAAGGGCATAAGGGTCATTTTACAAACTTTAAGAGTGTAAATTAGAAGAAGAAGTGATTTTTGTCTTGTATGAGAAGAGAGTGTCGTGGGTGTGAGGAGAAAAGAAGAAGAGAAGAAAGCCAAGCTAGGGTTTTAGAGAATTTGAAGAATTTGAAGCTTCTCCAAGTAAGTATAAGTATTAATTGGATGAATGAACCTTGTTTAATGATAGTTGGAAGTTAAAATGAGGATGAATGTGTGTAGGGAGTTATTGTGGAATGGTGTATGAAAATGTTGTAATCTTATAGGGTTAATGATTATATTGTGTTTGTGGCTAATTTTGGGTTGGGACGAGCTTAAAAATGAAGTAGGAATGATGGTTTAGGCTTAAGATGAATTATATTTGAAATATCGGAGGTATATGCTTGAAGAATGTGAGAAAAACAAGTTTTCGGACGATTTTGGCTTCGCACATCGCGACGTGCTCATGCGCACGTCGCAACGCACGCCAGCTTCCTCGTCGCAGCAAGCTCCAACATTATCGCCGTGGTGAGCTTCTGATTTCGCCGCTGCAAAATCCTGATTTCTGACATAGACATATTTTGGTATTTTGGACATAACATTTGTTGTAGATGTCCAAATGAGGTGATTTTTGATTCGTTGTAAACTAGAGACATAATTTTACAAGTTTTATGAAGAAAGGAAGTTTTAAATCAGTCTCTAAAGATCTCAAATTTTGGATGGAAGTTGAGTATGGATTATAGTGTTAGCACTTTTGATTTTCCAAGCTTTATGAATTTCCTTTGAATGTTGTTTGAATGAGAATTTGGTTTGTTATAGGAAACCAAGCAGACCTAATCTAATCGCGAGAGGAAGGACAACATTAAACTTAGATTATCGAGCGATATTTGGTGGGTGATGTATTTATAGTTATTGTGTGATTGAGCAAATTCTTGATTATGTGTGAATATATGTTTTATGTTATGCATTGTGAGATGCATGACATTTTGATTGATTATGTGGTTACTTGTTGAGAATGATTTGTTATATGATTTTAATGATTCTGATTTCGTATACCTTGAAAGAAGTATGAGATTTTATATAAGTAAATTATGATTTTGATTATGTTATGCCTCGATTTCGGTCATGGCATTCTGTATAAATGAAAAGTATGAAAGCATATCATCTGATAAAATGATTCTGAGCATGATTATGTGTTTTTGTTTGGGCGAGAGTGGAACCATTCTGTTCGTCACGTACACGATGACAAGAGCCTTCTCCCGACTGCCCGCTTGTGGCATATGAGCTCTGAAATGGACTCATTCTGTTCATGGGGTAAACTTCGGTTTCCTCATTATGTTCCATGGAATCCTCGAGCCGTATGATGTGCATTGCATATTTTAACTATTCATTATGAAGCAGATTAAGTGTTATACGTTATAAAATGTCTTGTGAGTTGAAAAAAATGTGATGGATGTATAAATTGTTTGAATATAGTGTGAGTGCTAGAATTACTGGACATATATACATACATATGCTTGGAATTGTGCTAGTTACCGATGGCTATAAATATATTAGCCACTGAGCTGTGTAGCTCAACCCATTATTTTTCCCTCCTCAGGTGCGACTCAAGACGACAGTTGACCCTTGCAAGGCATCGAAAAACTCCACAATAGTTAGAGATCTTTTCACTAAGTTAGTGACTATTTTGGATAGCTTATTAAGCATATCAACATCGAGCATCATTATGTATTTTGTTTTAGCCTTGGTATGAATGATGTTGTGTAAGTAAAGTTTGTTCGAACTCATGGTAATGGTATAAAGAATTGAAGTCTCTTTTGTGTATGAGTAAGCTTAGCTTGATGTTGGATGTGAATTTATGTGTTTGTTTTGAAGGGTTGAATGTTGGATGTCGGATTGCTGATTTTGGGCTTTTCACCGCGGCGACCTACCATTTGGTTCGCCGCGACGAACCGATATGTCGTCGCGGCAAGCCCCCCTTTTTGCGACCTCGCTGCGGCGAGGAATGGCTTACGACACGGCGAACTGCTCTTTGTTGCCACGCTGGAATTTGTTTTAATTGAAATCCTTCTCTTACGATTATCCCAACGGGTTACCCCGGGTTCAGCCTTGGGGGTCGAGACTCGGGCCCAAAGTTCTTCGGTACTCTCGGAATCGATTGTTGGACTCCAGAAACGGGGTCCAGTATCTTGTGGTATCAAAGCTTAGGCTTTGTATCCTAGACTTAGTGTTGGACCCCGATCTTTAAGTAAATTTTAGAAATATAAAAAGTATGAAATAAGTAAGTTTGTATATGAAGTTTGTAATAGATGTGATAATATTTTAAGAAAATTGATTAGAAAAAGAATTGATGGAGTTTGATGATTTTGAAATTTGAATATATTTGTATGGATTATACAAGTTTAAGTGGATGAGAAATTGAAAATTAAGTTAAAAATCAAGAAATAAAGAGAAAAAGTGTGAAAATATGAAAATATGAAAAGTTTGACTTTTTGGCCTTTGAAAGTTGACTTTTGATTTAGGCAAAATTTGAGAAAATGGTCTTCTGAAAACTTGTAGTTTATGTTAAGAGCTTTCTGTCGCCATAAAGTTTACAATTTTTTGATATCAGGAGTGAAAGTTATGGTCAGTCAAAGTTTGAATATGACATAGGTTGACCCATTTATATGGCTAAAGCTTTGACTAAAAAATTTACCTAGTTAGAGGTAAATTGAGCCTTGAAGTTCTGCATGAAAGTTGTAGGTGACTTTCTGATCTTCGCATTGATATAAAGTATCAGGTGTTCGGAATTTGAAGTTGAAAGATATAAATTTTCAAAGTAAAATATTGTTTAGGTTTACTTTAAATTGGGGCAGTATATTTGATTGGCTTTTTGACATCTTTAGAGACGAAATTGATTTTTGAGTTCTACATGTAAGTTGTAGAGCTTCTTTCAAGCTTTCCATAGAGATCAAATTTATCAAATTTGGAATTCGGAATCAAGAGCTACGATTTTTGAAAAAATTTCGGATATATATATATATAATCATTTTTTTTTAAAAAAAAAAACATCAGAAGCTCTCTCGCTAGGGCGATACGTCGCCCTAGCGAGGAGGATTAATTTTTATTTTTATTTTTTATTTTTTATTTTTTAAAATTATTTAATTATTACGTTCGGATTATTTAATTATTATTTTCAGATTTTAGGAAATATGACTCCTCTTCAATCTTTCGCTCATATCTTTTCCTTCTGACATCCGATTGACTTGGTTTTTAAAGCGTTGGATTCCTAAGACAATGAATTTTATTTTTACGAGAAATTTGTGAATTTTTTAGATTAAATTAAGGATGATTAATTTAATCAAAGTGAGTGGACTAATTTTCTAAACATGGTTCGGTATTTTGAGATGCAGGATCTGTGGTGATCCGATTGAAGTGATTCTTGAGGTAAAATAAAATTAAGACATGGGGCTACAAGTCATATGAAGAAAGTAAATTTCAATTATGCCCCTAAGATTTTCAATTTATGAATGGACGTTCGGATTAGTATGCAGTTTTTGAGTTAGGAACATCTGAAAGTATTTTGGGCATAACTTTTTCTCTGGTAATCGAAATAAGGTGATTCTTGTTTTGAATTAAACTAAAGAAATAGGGCTACAATTTTTATGAAGACATGTAATGTCAATTTTCGGATTAAGAATGTAAATTTATGGATGGAAATAACGTGCTGGAAAATGTGTTAGAACATGAACATATCTGAAATGTTTTGAGTATAACTTTTGATGTACTACTCCGAATTGGATGATTTTTGTGGAATTATAAAATTAAGACATAAAGGAACATTTCTCTAGAAGGAAGTTTTGACAAATTCCTCCAAATTGATAGTGCGAATCAGATCCGAAAGTAAGCATGACTACAAGTAAATGTTAGGGGAATTTGGTCTTTTATCTATCATTTAATGACATGGCTTTAAAAACACAAAGGGGTTGTCGTTTTTAAAGGGAGAGCACGACATTTGGAGAAAGAAAAGAAGAATAAGAAAGAAAGGAAGAAGAGTGGAGAAAGAAATGGTGATTTCGACAAAGATGGAAGAGAAAGAGAGAGAAAAGTTAGGTTTCAAATTTTTAAGGGTTTCTAAAGTGAATTTTCATTGATTTCAAAGGGAAAAGGCTGGAAAAGCTGGAAAGTTTCCTTAGGAAGCAAAGAAAATCCAAAAATGGAAGAGAATGAGGTAAGAGAAAATTTTGAACTTTGAGATTTTCTTGAGTTTTTGGTTGCTTTAGCATGATAATGATATGGGTTTGTTAATTCCATGATCAATTTTGGGAGATTTCATGATGAATTGATTTAATTTTGGATTTATGTGAGTTAGGGATTATGCCTAATTTGTGATTTGGGGATTTTGTGAATTATTGGTTTAGAGTCATAGATAATAGTATGGGTTTGTGGAATATGATATCAATTTTGAAAATTATGGGATTTATGATATTGAATTTGTGTAAATTGGTTTAGGCCAATTTTGGAAATTGGGGTTTTTGAAAATTGGAGATTTAGATAGCTTGAATATGTGAGGAATTAATGTTTTCTAAGCTCAATTTGAAAAATTAAGTTAAATATGGTATTGAATTTAAGTGAATCGGTTTAGGTCAAATTTGAAATTTGAGGATTTTAGAAATTGATGATTTAAATATCTTGGAATTAGTATGAATTGATGAATTATGACATCAATTTTAAGAATTATGTTATTTATGAGGTTGAATTTTGATGAAATTGGTTTAGGAAAAATTTAATTGGAGAAGGAAAGAGGAAATGGTCACATTGAAGCAAGGGACAAGTTTCTAACATCAATTCGAGGTGGGTAATGTATTTATATTTTGAATTATGAGTAAATTATGTGAATTTGAAAAATAAAGAAAGGAAAAATATTTCTGAAATTATGTTTTCAAAGGATTTTAAAAAAATTGTTCAAATGTTTACGTTAAAATGTTTGTAAATGATTTGTGGAAATTATTGAAAATTTTAGAATACAAGATTTATGAAAATTATGTTTTCGCATTTTTGAAAAAAGTGAACAATGTTGCTTTATGCATTTGTATATGTTGATTTATGTTTGAAAGAAATAATTGCATTCATTTTTATGCATTTGATTTATGTGTGATTAATTGATTTATTGAATATGATTGTTATATAAATTGATGTGAATATGTGGAATGTGCATGTGTCAAGCTTTTTGACACGATTTGATGTTACGATATGAAGATTGTGAAAATTAAGATTTCGAAACGTGCCTTCGGGCAATTTAAAATTTCGTTTTCAATTGTTTGTTTATGTGGGTTTGGTCAGGTCCCATATGTGGGACGAGTGTGCACTTGTCTAGTTTTATAGCCTTCTCCCGGCTGCCCGCTAATGGCATGGAGCTCCGATTTCGGACTCCTTTCACGACTACATTGGAACGTTATGCGAGAAAATGTAATACGTTTTGTTTACGGCTGCACAGGATCGCTATGCGGGAATGTGCAGTACGTTCTGTTTTGGACCGAACCAGACCATTTGTGTTTTATGCATTTGGGATTATTGGTATGAGTATATGACTTAAGTTGCCATAATGTGTTGTAAGTGTTCCTTTTGATGTATGAGAGGATAAAATTGTGTATGATTGAATTTATGTATGATTATGAAATTGGATGATGTAAGTAAATTATGGATTTATATGTTGAGTTGAGGTTCAAAGTTTGTGTATGATGATGGGTTATGGTTATGTATGAGAATGATTGAAGTGTTTAGAACTAAGAATGCGTTTGTTTCTACTGAGATTCCGAACGGAGGGTCCGGTGTATTTGATGATTGTATGATTGATTGGGATATGTTTTAGAAGTGTATTTTGAACACTTTGCAGGTTTGGGTTAGTAAGAATGCAGTCGTTGTGCTGCCGAAATTTCGTTAGAAAACAAATTAGAAAGAAAGAAAAATAAGATTTAGAGGATTAAAAGATAGATTTTGGAATTTATACAGATTTTGGAATTTATACGAGTGTTAAGAAGTTTGTTGTGATTCGAGAACTTGATTAAGGATAATGTCCAAGAAAAGGGAAATTATATGACTTGCATGAGTTTGAGTAAAAACGGATATAAGAAAAAGAAAAAAAATTATACCGATTTTTTGTATTGGATTAGTTTTAGGCTTCCAACGCGATTGTGTTTCTCTGTTTTTTGTTCTCGGATGTCAGATTCGCTTTGTTAAGTTTTTGTTCCGCTTTCGTATATTCGATTTGTTCGATACGATACCTTTCTGTTTCGAGTATTCGATTTGCTTCCGCTTTCACTTTATTCTGTTTCCGTATTTTGTGATTCGATTCCACTTCGTTTTTCGTTTCGCATTATCGAATGCTTTGACTTTTGATTCAAAATTTCAATGCGAAATTTTCGTTTCCATTCTCTTTCTTTTTGCTTCGCTTTTTGTTTTCCGGTTGGGATCCGGTATTCCGGATCGGGTCCCAACAGATATGGTATCAGAGCCCAATATTAGGATCTTACTTGGGCTTTATGTTTGTTGAGATCGAATTTGTGAGAATGTGATGAACATGGAAAAGTATTTCCATGAATTTTGTGATGAGTGCAGTGATCGTTTGAATAAAGTTAAAAATTATGAGTTGATTTTAGGTTTGTGATGATAAACTTGAGATTTGAAAGTCATAATGAAAATGGGATAAATTGATGTTTTCTAGACTTTTGTGAGAGGAAAGAAAGCATACTTGAAAGATGAGATTAAAGGAAAGAAAAATATGTATGGAAGGTCAATAGGTTGTTTGACTTATGAAATTTAGTTAAGACATATTGCTTAGAGGATATAGTGCTTGGATATGTTATTATGATATTTGATATAAGAAGTGAGAAATTGTGCAAAGATTGAGAAATATGGATGAAGAGGAAATTAGATAAGAAAGTAAGTGATTAAAGTCATTGAGAAGCAAGCATTTGGTGATTTCTTAAGTTAGAATTTCGAGGACGAAAATCTTTTAAGAGGGGGAGAAATGTTGGACCCCGATCTTTAAGTGAATTTTAGAAATATAAAAAGTATGAAATAAGTAAGTTTGTATATGAAGTTTGTAATAGATGTGATTATGTTTTAAGAAAATTGATGAGAAAAAGAATTGATGGAGTTTGATGATTTTGAAATTTGAATAGATTTGTATGGATTATACAAGTTTAAGTGGATGAGAAATTGAAAATTAAGTTGAAAATCAAGAAATAAAGAGAAAAAGTGTGAAAAATATGAAAATATGAAAAGTTTGACTTTTTGGCCTTTGAGAGTTGACTTTTGATTTAGGCAAAATTTGAGAAAATGGTCTTTTGAAAACTTGTAGTTTATGTTAAGAGCTTTCTGTCGCCATAAAGTTTACAATTTTTCGATATCGGGAGTGAAAGTTATAGTCAGTCAAAGTTTGAATGTGACATAGGTTAACCCAATCATATGGCTGAAGCTTTGACTGAAAAATTTACCTAGTTAGAGGGAAATTGAGCCTTGAAGTTCTGCATGAAAGTTGTAGGTGACTTTCTGATCTTCGCATTGATATAAAGTATGAGGTGTTCGGAATTTGGAGTTGAAAGATATAAAATTTCAAAGTAAAATATTGTTTAGGTTTACTTTAAATTGGGGCAGTATATTTGTTTAGTTTTTTGACCTCTTTAGAGATGAAATTGATTTTTGAGTTCTACATGTAAGTTGTAGAGCTTCCTTCAAGCTTTCCATAGAGATCAAATTTATCAAATTTGGAATTCGGAATCAAGAGCTACGATTTTTGAAAAAAATTCGAATATATATATATATATAATCCTATATATACATATTTTGAAAAAAAAATCAGAAGCTCTCTCGCTAGGAGGGTTAATTTTTTTTTAATTATTTAATTATTATTTTTGGATTATTTAATTATTATTTTCAGATTTTAGGAAATATGACCTCTCTTCAATCTTTCGCTCATATCTTTTCCGTCCGACATCCGATTGACTTGATTTTTGAAGCATTGGATTCCTAAGACAATGAATTTCATTTTTACGAAAAATGTTTAAATTTTTTAGATTAAATTAAGGATGATCAATTTAATCAAAGTGAGTGGACTAATTTTCTGAATATGGTTCGGTATTTTGAGAAATTCGGCATCTGTAGTAATCCGATTGAAGTGATTCTTGAGGCAAAATAAAATTATGACATGGGGCTACAAGTCATATGAAGAAAGTAAATTTCAATTTTGCCCCTAAGATTTTCAATTTATGAATGGAAATTCGGATTAGTGTGCAGTATTTGAGTTAGGAACATCTGAAAGTATTTTGGGCATAACTTTTGCTCTGGTAATCGAAATAAGGTGATTCTTATTTTGAATTAAACTAGAGAAATAGGGATACAATTTTTATGCAGACATATAATGTCAATTTTGGGATTAAGAATGTAAATTTATGGATGGAAATAACGTGCTGGAAAATGTATTAGAACATGAACATATCTGAAATGTTTTGAGCATAACTTTTGATGTAGTACTCCGAATTAGATGATTTTTGTGGCATTATGAAATTAAGACATAAAGGAACATTTCTCTAGAAGTAAGTTTTGACAAATTCCTCCAAATTGATAGTGCGAATCAGATGTGAAAGTAAGCATGACTGAAAGTAAATGTTAGGGGCATTTTGGTCTTTTATCTATCATTTAATGACATGGCTTTAAAAACACAAAGGGGTTGTCGTTTTTAAAAGGAGAGAACGACATTTGGAGAAAGAAAAGAAGAATAAGAAAGAAAGGAAGAAGAGTGGAGAAAGAAATGATGATTTCGGCAAAGATGGAAGAGAAAGAGATAGAAAAGCTAGGTTTCAAATTTTTAAGGGTTTCTAGAGTGAATTTTCATTGATTTCAAAGGGAAAAGGCTAGAAAAGCTTGAAAGTTTCCTTAGGAAGCAAAGAAAATCCGAAAATGAAAGAAAATGAGGTAGGAGAAAATTTTGAACTTTGAGATTTTCTTGAGTTTTTGGTTGCTTTAGCATGATAATGATATGGGTTTGTTAATTCCATGATCAATTTTGGGAGATTTCATGACGAATTGATTTAATTTTAGATTTATGTGAGTTAGGGATTATGCCTTATTTGTGATTTGAGAATTTTGTGAATTATTGGTTTAGAATCATAGATAATAGTATGGGTTTATGAAATATGATATCAATTTTGAAAATTATGGGATTTATGATATTGAATTTGTGTAAATTGGTTTAGGTCAATTTTGGAAATTGGCGTTTTTGAAAATTGGAGATTTAGATAGCTTGAATATGTGAGGAATTAATGTTTTCTAAGCTCAATTTGAGAAATTAAGTTAAATATAATATTGAATTTGAGTGAATCGATTTAGTTCAAATTTAGAATTTGGGGATTTTAGAAATTGGTGATTTAAATATCTTGGAATTAGTATGAATTGATGAATTATGACATCAATTTTAAGAATTATGTTATTTATGAGGTTGAATTTTGATTAAATTTGTTTAGGGAAAATTTAATTGGAAGAAGGAAAGATGAAATGGTCACATTGAAGCAAGGGACAAGTTTCTAGTATAAATTCGAGGTGGGTAATGTATTTATATTTTGAATTATGAGTAAATTACGTGAATTTGAAAAATCAAGAAAGTAAAAATATTTTTGAAATTATGTTTTCAAAGGATTTTAAAAAATTTGTTCAAAGGTTTAAGTTAAAATGTTTGTAAATGATTTGTGGAAATTATTGAAAAATTTAGAATAAAAGTTTTATGAAAATTATGTTTTCGCACTTTTGAAAAATGTGAACAATGCTGCTTTATGCATTTGTATATGTTGATTTATGTTTGAAAGAAATAATTGCATTCATTTTTATGCATTTGATTTATGTGTGATTAATTGATTTATTGAATATGATTGTTATATAAATTGATGTGAATATGTGGAATGTGCATGTGTCAAGCTTTTTGACACGATTTGATGTTATGATATGAAGATTGTGAAAATTAAGATTTCGAAACGTGCCTTCGGGCAATTTGAAATTTGGTTTTCAATTGTGTGTTTATGCGGGTTTGGTCAAATCCCATATGTGGGACGAGTGCGCACTTGTCTAGTTTTATAGCCTTCTCCCAGCTGCCCGCTAGTGGCATGGAGCTCCGATTTCGGACTCCTTTCACGGCTACACTGGACCGCTAGGCGGGAAAGTGTAGTACATTTTGTTCACGGCTGCACAGGATCGCTATGCTGGAATGTGTAGTACGTTCTGTTTTGGACCGAACCAGACCATTTGATGTGTTATGTGCTTTTGTTTCGTTTCTAAGTGTGGTGCATTCATGTTTTGTATTTGATCATGAAATATGAAAAAAAATTGAATGGTTTCAAAAGTGAAAAATTCGATAAATAAGTTTTGAAGAGTTTCTACTGTGAAATGTTTAAAAATGAAAAACGTCTTGAAAATAATTTTTCACTTATTGTTCAATTTATAAATATGTTACCCACGAGCTTCCAAGCTCACCCCCCTTCATCCTCATCTCCAGATTTTCGAGTAGGAGATCGGATGGAAGAAAGTCAAGACTTATGTCCGATTTCGTTTATTTTGTGTTTTATGCATTTGGGATTATTGGTATGAGTATATGGCTTGAGTTGCCATAATGTGTTGTAAGTGTTTCTTTTGATGTATGAGAGGATAAAATTGTGTATGATTGAATTTATGTATGATTATGAAATTGGATGATGTAAGTAAATTATGGATTTATATGTTGAGTTGAGGTTCAAAGTTTGTGTATAATGATGGGTTATGGTTATGTATGAGAATGATTGAAGGGTTTAGAACTAAGATTGCGTTTGTTTCTGCTGAGATTCCGGACGGAGGGTCCGGTGGATTTGATGATTGTATGATTGATTGGGATATGTTTTAGAAGTGTATTTTGAACACTTTGCAGGTTTGAGTTAGTAAGAATGCAGTCGTTGTGCTACCGAAATTTCGTTAGAAAACAAATTGGAAAGAGAGAAAAATAAGATTTAGAGTATTAAAAGAAAGATTTTGGAATTTATACGAGTGTTAAGAAGTTTGCTGTGATTCGAGAACTTGATTAAGGATAACGTCTAAGAAAAGGGAAATTATATGACTTGCATGAGTTTGAGTAAAAACGGATATAAGAAAAAGAAAAAAAAATTTATACCGGTTTTTCGTATTGGATTAGTTTTAGGTTTCCAACGCGATTGTGTTTCTCTGTTCTTTTTTCTCGAATGTCGGATCCGCTTTGTTAAATTTTTGTTCCGCTTTCATATATTCGATTTGTTCGATGTCATACCTTTTCGTTTCGAGTATTTGATTTGCTTTCGCTTTCACTTTATTCTGTTTCCGTATTTTGTGATTCGATTCCGCTTCGTTTTTGATTTCGCGTTATCGAATGCTTTGATTTTCGATTCGAAATTTCGATGCGAAATTGCTGTTTCCATTCTCTTTCTTTTTTCTCCGCTTTTCGTTTTCCGGTTAGGATCCGGTTTTCCAGATCGGGTCCCAACAGATATGGTATCAGAGCCCAGTATTAGGATCTTACTAGGGCTTTATGTTTGTTGAGATCGAATTTGTGAGAATGTGATGAACATGGAAAAGTATTTCCATGAATTTTGTGATGAGTGCAGTGATCGTTTGTTTAAAGTTAAGAATTATGAATTGATTTTAGGTTTGTGATGATAAACTTGAGATTTGAAAGTCATATTGAAAATGGGATAAATTGATGTTTTCTAGACTTTTGTGAGAGGAAAGAAAGCATACTTGAAAGATGAGATTAAAGGAAAGAAAAATATGTATGGAAGGTCAATAGGTTGTTTGACTTATGAAATTTAGTTAAGACATATTGCTTAGAGGATATAGTGCTTGGATATGTTATTATGATATTTGATATAAGAAGTGAGAAATTGTGCAAAGATTGAGAAATATGGATGAAGAGGAAATTAGATAAGAAAGTAAGTGATTAAAGTCATTGAGAAGCAAGCATTTGGTGATTTCTTAAGTTAAAATTTCGAGGACGAAAATCTTTTAAGAGGGGAAGAAATGTTGGACCCCGATCTTTAAATGAATTTTAGAAATATAAAAAGTATGAAATAAGTAAGTTTGTATATGAAGTTTGTAATAGATGTGATTATGTTTTAAGAAAATTGATGAGAAAAAGAATTGATGGAGTTTGATGATTTTGAAATTTGAACAGATTTGTATGGATTATACAAGTTTAAGTGGATGAGAAATTGAAAATTAAGTTGAAAATCAAGAAATAAAGAGAAAAAGTGTGAAAATATGAAAATATGAAAAGTTTGACTTTTTGGCCATTGAGATTTGACTTTTGATTTAGGCAAAATTTGATAAAATGGTCTTTTGAAAACTTGTAGTTTATGTTAAGAGCTTTCTGTCGCCATAAAGTTTACAATTTTTCGATATCGGGAGTGAAAGTTATGGTCAGTCAAAGTTTGAATGTGACATAGGTTGACCCGTTTATATGGCTAAAGCTTTGACTGAAAAATTTAACTAATTAGAGGTAAATTGAGCCTTGAAGTTCTGCATGAAAGTTGTAGGTGACTTTCTAATCTTCGCATTGATATAGGTGTTCGGAATTTGGAGTTGAAAGATATAAATTTTCAAAGTTAAATATTGTTTAGGTTTACTTTAAATTGGGGCAGTATATTTGATTGGCTTTTTGACCTCTTTAGAGACGAAATTGATTTTTGAGTTCTACATGTAAGTTGTAGAGCTTCCTTCAAGCTTTCCATAGAGATCAAATTTATCAAATTTGGAATTCGGAATCAAGAGCTACGATTTTTGAAAAAAATTCGGATATATATATATATAATCATATATATATATATATATATATATATTTTTTGAAAAAAAAACATCAGAAGCTCTCTCGCTAGGGCGACGTATCGCCCTAGTGAGGAAAGTTATTTTTTATTTTTTATTTTTTATTTTTTAAATTATTTAATTATTATTTAATTATTATTTTCAGATTTTAGGAAATATGACCCCTCTTTAATCTTTCGCTCATATCTTTTCCGTCCGACATCCGATTGACTTGGTTTTTGAAGCGTGGAATTCCTAAGACAATGAATTTCATTTTTACGAGAAATTTGTGAATTTTTGAGATTAAATTAAGGATGATTAATTTAATCAAAGTGAGTGGACTAATTTTCTGAACATGGTTCGGTATTTTGAGAAATTCGGGATCTGTGGTAATCCGATTGAAGTGATTCTTGAGGCAAAATAAAGGCTACAAGTCATATGAAGAAAGTGAATTTTAATTTTGCCCCTAAGATTTTCAATTTATGAATGGAAGTTCGGATTAGTGTGCAGTTTTTGAGTTAGGAACATATGAAAGTATTTTAGGCATAACTTTTGCTCTGGTAATCGAAATAAGGTGATTCTTGTTTTGAATTAAACTAGCGAAATAGGGGCTACAATTTTTATGAAGACATCGAATGTCAATTTTGGGATTAAGAATCTAAATTTATGGATGAAAATAACGTGCTGGAAAATGTGTTAGAACTTGAACATATCTGAAATATTTTGAGCATAACTTTTGATGTAGTACTCCGAATTGGATGATTTTTGTGGCATTATGAAATTAAGACATAAAGGGACATTTCTCTAGAAGGAAGTTTTGACAAATTCCTCCAAATTGATAGTGCGAATCAGATCCGAAAGTAAGCATGACTAAAAGTAAATGTTAGGGGCATTTTGTTCTTTTACATATCATTTAATGACATGGCTTTAAAAACACAAAGGGGTTGTCGTTTTTAAAGGGAGAGCACGACATTTGGAGAAAGAAAAGAAGAATAAGAAAGAAAGGAAGAAGAGTGGAGAAAGAAATGGTGATTTCGGCAAAGATGGAAGAGAGAGAGAAAAGCTAGGTTTCAAATTTTTAAGGGTTTCTAGAGTGAATTTTCATTGATTTCAAAGGGAAAAGGCTGGAAAAGCTTGAAAGTTTCCTTAGGAAGCAAAGAAAATCTGAAAATGGAAGAGAATGAGGTAAGAGAAAATTTTGAACTTTGAGATTTTCTTGAGTTTTTGGTTGCTTTAGCATGATAATGATATGGGTTTGTTAATTCCATGATCAATTTTGGAAGATTTCATGATGAATTGATTTAATTTTGGATTTATGTGAGTTAGGGATTATGCCTAATTTGTGATTTGGGGATTTTGTGAATTATTGGTTTAGAATCATAGATAATAGAATGGGTTTGTGGAATATGATATCAATTTTGAAAATTATGGGATTTATGATATTGAATTTATGTAAATTGGTTTAGGCCAATTTTGGAAATTGGCGTTTTTTAAAATTGGATATTTAGATAGCTTGAATATGTGAGGAATTAATGTTTTCTCAACTCAATTTGAGAAATTAAGTTAAATATAATATTGAATTTGAGTGAATCGATTTAGTTCAAATTTAGAATTTGGGGATTTTAGAAATTGGTGATTTAAATATCTTGGAATTAGTATGAATTGATGAATTATGACATCAATTTTAAGAATTATGTTATTTATGAGGTTGAATTTTGATGAAATTAGTTTAGGGAAAATTTAATTGGAAGAAGGAAAGATGAAATGGTCACATTGAAGCAAGGGACAAGTTTCTAACATCAATTAGAGGTGGGTAATGTATTTATATTTTGAATTATGAGTAAATTATGTGAATTTGAAAAATCAAGAAAGGAAAAATATTTCTGAAATTATGTTTTCAAAGGATTTTTAAAAAAAAATTGTTCAAAGGTTTACGTTAAAATGTTTGTAACTGATTTGTGGAAATTATTGAAAAAATTAGAATACAAGATTTATGAAAATTATGTTTTAGCATTTTTGAAAAATGTGAACAACGCTGCTTTATGCATTTGTATACGTTGATTTATGTTTGAAAGAAATAATTGCATTCATTTTTATGCATTTGATTTATGTGTGATTAATTGATTTATTGAATATGATTGTTATATAAATTGATGTGAATATGTGGAATGTGCATGTGTCAAGCTTTTTGACACGATTTGATGTTATGATATGAAGATTGTGAAAATTAAGATTTCGAAATGTGCCTTCGGGCAATTTGAAATTTCGTTTTCAATTGTGTGTTTATGTGGGTTTGGTCAGGTCTCATATGTGGGACGAGTGCGCACTTGTCTAGTTTTATAGCCTTCTCCCGGTTGCCCGCTAGTGGCATGGAGCTCCGATTTCAGACTCCTTTCACGACTACACTGGACCGCTATGCGGGAAAGTGTAGTACGCTCTGTTCACGGCTGCACAGGACCTTATGCGGAAATGTGCAGTACGTTTTATTTTGGACCGAACCAGACCATTTGATGTGTTATGTGCTTTTGTTTCGTTTCTAAGTGTGGTGCATTCATGTTTTGTATTTGATCATGAAATATGAAAAAATTGAATGGTTTGAAAAGTGAAAGATTCGAGAAATAAGCTTTGAAGAGTTTCTACTGTGAAACGTTTAAAAATGAAAAACGTCTTTAAAATAATTTTCCACTTATTGTTCAATTTATAAATATGTTACCCACGAGCTTCCGATCTCACCCCCCTTTCATCCCCATCTCCAGGTTTTCGAGCAGGAGATCGAATGGAAGAAAGTTAAGACTTATGTCCGATTTCGTTTATTTTGTGTTTTATGTATTTGGGATTATTGGTATGAGTATATGACTTGAGTTGCCATAATGTGTTGTAAGTGTTTCTTTTGATGTATGAGAGGATAAAATTGTGTATGATTGAATTTATGTATCATTATGAAATTGGATGATGTAAGTAAATTATGGATTTATATGTTGAGTTGAGGTTCAAAGTTTGTGTATAATGATGGGTTATAGTTATGTGTGAAAATGATTGAAGTGTTTAAAACTAAGATTGCGTTTGTTTCTGCTGAGATTCCGTACGGAGGGTCCGGTGGATTTGATGATTGTATGATTGATTGGGATATATTTTAGAAGTGTATTTTGAACACTTTTGGGTTAGTAAGAATGCAGCCGTTGTGCTGCCGAAATTTCGTTAGAAAACAAATTGGAAAGAAAGAAAAATAAGATTTAGAGGATTAAAAGATAGATTTTTGAATTTATACGAGTGTTAAGAAGTTTGCTGTGATTCGGGAACTTGATTAAGGATAATGTCCAAGAAAAGGGAAATTATATGACTTGCATGAGTTTGAGTAAAAACGGATATAAGAAAAAGAAAAAAAAATTATACCGATTTTTCGTATTGGATTAGTTTTAGATTCCAACGCGATTGTGTTTCTCTGTTCTTTGTTCTCGGATGTCGGATCCGCTTTGTTAAGTTTATGTTCCGCTTTCATATATTTGATTTGTTCTATGTGATACCTTTCCGTTTCGAGTATTCAATTTGCTTCCGCTTTCACTTTATTCTGTTTCCGTATTTTGTTATTCGATTCTGCTTCATTTTTCGTTTCGCGTTATCGAATGCTTTGAATTTTCGTTTCCATTCGCTTTCTTTTTCCTTCGTTTTTCATTTTTTGGTTGGGATCCGGTATTCCGGATCGAGTCCCAACACTTAGCATTAAATGACTTGCATATCATGCATACACATAGGAATTAAGTTTATCATGTAGCTAATCCTTAGTATTTATATTTGAAGGAGTAAGATGCCACCCCATAGAA
Organism: Erythroxylum novogranatense; assembly: GCA_029891385.1. Taxonomy (NCBI): domain Eukaryota; kingdom Viridiplantae; phylum Streptophyta; class Magnoliopsida; order Malpighiales; family Erythroxylaceae; genus Erythroxylum; species Erythroxylum novogranatense. Next base: position 30,735,041 of record CM057225.1, on the reverse strand, counting down.
GGACACGAGGAGTTCTGCAAGGATCAGTTGCACCTGACTCTCCGACAAGAGAGGAGAGTATTGATGAGTCAGCAGCCCCAAAAAATGCTAAGGCTTCTGTAGGGCAAGGTAGTGAGCCCTTTCAGTCCCCAACGCGGGAGTCACCAGTTTTACAAGAACAAGTGCCTCCATTGGATTCGAGGATGTTCCAAGCTTTTACTCAGGTATTTGTCCAGGCTATGGGTCAAATGTCATAGCCTTCTACTTCGGCCCCAGCTAAGAAGGGGAAATAGTTTGATAAGTTGAGGAAGTATGGGGCAGTCGACTTCTATGGGACAACGGATCCAAAAGAGTCGAGACTTGGTTGAGAAAGACTAAGAGGGTACTAGATTAGATGGAGTGTGAGGATGATGAAAGGGTTGTGTATGCTGCAAGCTTGCTACAGGGAGATGCTCTACATTGGTGGGAGATTGTGTCAGGGAGTCAGATGAGACCGGTAGGGTTGGCATGGAAGGACTTCTTCGCTGCTTATAAGAAGAAGTACTTGTCGGAGGTATACATTCAGTAGAAGCAGAGGGAGTTTCTGAGTCTCACCCAGCGGGAGATGACGGTGAGCGAGTATGAGCATCGGTTTAAACAGCTATCCCGATATGCAACTGAGATGATGATGAGTGAGGCGGCTAAGTGCCGTAGGTTTGAATCAGGTTTGCATCTAGCCATCAGAGAGAAGGTAGTAGTGCAAAATTTTTGTAATTTTCAGCAGTTGGTCGAAGCGGCACTGAGGGTTGAAAACATAGAGAATATCAAGAGTGTTGTGAACAAAAAGAGAAAAGGGAGAGAGCAGTTCAAGAGGGGAGGTAGTACTAGTACTCCTATGCCACACAGGAGTGTCAGGAGCTTCCCTATCTAGTCTGAGGAGAGGAGCAGTGGGGTAAGTAGGTCCAGACAGGTGAGGACTCCTACTTATTCTTATCAAGCCTCTACGGCGGGAAGCAACAGAAAGGGAGAAGGGGACAAGTCATCCGTCCCTAAGTGCGATCATTGTGGCAGGTTCCATAGTGGAGAGTGTTATAGATTGACCGGAGCTTGTTTCAAATGTGGAGAGAAGGGGCACATGGCCAGAGAATGTCCTCAGTATGCCAGGTGTTGGAGTTATGTAAATATAGTGCCCTGGAAAGCAAGTGTATTTACATGTAACTTTATCTTCTTGATTCTGATTTTGTAATAAAAATATTTATTATTAATAAAACAAAAGAGTTTGGTTTTATCTGTATGAGCATTACATATCTGGTCATAAGGTACCAAGATTCATTTGTAAGTAATATACATATACATAGAGATGTATGGGAAACATGTATATTATTAGAATCTGAATTAATTGATTCACAGTTGAATAATCAAGTTGGTCGTTTGATTATGGTTTAGACTGTAGTGTTGCGATTTATCTCCATATAAGTAAAGGAGTTTACTTAAAGGGAATGATGAGTTTCATATCATGATAGTAGTAGAATATAATGGCACTATTAAATGAATCTGGAATCAAGTATGTTTTCAAGAATAAAGTGGGTCGTTACTTTAATCTTAAAACATACAACTTAAGCATTCGCTTATTATGAACCACAATCTTGATGAGTGGTGAAATCATATGTGTTTCATTATAATTCTTGATATGATCGGAATGGATTTTTACAGGTATTAATCCATTATGCGCATGTTGGAATTATTAATTGAAACATGTATCGTGAACATTCACTCAAATAAAGAGTTTATAGTGTTATCATCTCTTCAGATGTTTTAAGGAGATTTGGTGATTAAAGCTGGCGCGAGAGTTTGATGGACTAGCTACCCATCAAGTCTTAACACTAAGATGAGATCTTATGTGTTAATCACCATATAAAGTAAAATGAGAGATCTAGAAGGAAAAACCAACATAAGGGCAAAACGGTAATTTTACCCTTTGTTGTGCGGATAGCTATAATAAGGTTCTAAATAGGGTTTGCAATTGGACATATTCTCATAATATTTAATAATTCAAGAGTTCAACTAATTGTCTTTAGTGGAATGACATTTAGTTAATAAGCTAGAATTAATTCCAATGAGATTGAATTATTTCTGGGCTTATTAGAGCTTGAATTATCAAAGTCCAATAAGATTCCCCACTTGGCTTTAAGGAAGGTTATCAAGCTAAGTAAGAAGTAGTTTGGAGGCTTTAGAAGTCCATAATTGAATGATGGGCTTATACTAATTAATGGTTAATTGGAAGCCCATATGTTCATTTAGAAATGGGCTTGTTTTGGTTTAATGTAATTGATTAGATTAATTATATTAAAACAATTTTTTTTTAATGGAGAAGAAGCAATTTCGAAATTATGTTAGGTTAGATGTGTAACCACACATTTGACATTAAAATACTAAATAAAGATGGTCTTTATTATGGTTCATCATTATTAAATGGAGTTATGAACTTACCATTAAATGGTTTAATGGTTGGCTTTTAATGTTGGCATGTAACCTATTTGCATTCATTAGATTAAAGATGAAAGATGTGCATTAGATGGACCATCTTCCTTCTTTCTTCTTTCCAAAACCAAAATGGGTATTCAATTATAGGTTATGTTCTTTTCAAATAGCCATTTTAAAGATAAATGAAGTAAGTCTCATTTATTGGCTATTTGATGAGTGATTAATGTAAGAAGTGATGCATTGGATGCCTCTCACTCTTTCCATTCATGCATATGTCAAAATTGAGATGTAAGAAAGGGTTCTTGCATGGTTTTTATACATTCTCTCCTTTCATGCAAGGTAGAACCGAAATTCCTAAGTGAAAGAATTGAAAGAGTTTCAATTTTGGTTCTTATTCTTCTAAGAAAATCTCCTCCAAATATTTCTTCTCCTTTCTCACCAAAGGATTTTGTTAACCTAGTTGTCCTTGAAGAACAAGTGGTAAATCTAATTGGTTGAGGATACTACAACAAGGAAGAAGATAGATTGCTAAAGGAAAAGACTCAAAGGCAAAGGATTTGGATATAAGAAGGAGAGGATAGCAATGAGGATTTAAAGTCATGTGAAGGAGTCGGTAATTCCTTTTATCTTGTTCTTGGTTTTATTATCCTTATACCATATCATGTATGGATTAGCATGTTGATTTGGATATATTGCTTCCGCTGCAAGATGATTTCTTAAATTTTTTTGAAATCTATCGTTTCTCCATACTAAGCATGCTTTCTTTTTCCGATCCAACAATTGGTATCAGAGCCGTTTTTTCATGCATGATTTCGGTTCCTATATGGTGGATGCATGGGTTGGCAATCTTTTTATGTATACTGCATATTTTTATGTGATAGAAATATATATGGTGTATGTTGCTCTTTTGGTTGTCCATAGAAGTTAAATTTTATCTTGTAAGATTTCTTCATTTGGTTGTAACAAGGAGGGTGGTCTATCATCACCATGTTTCCTCCTTGGTTTCTTTTTTTTTATTTTATTTGATTTTGTAATGTACAAAAATTGATGTAATGATGAAGAAGGAGCAGCCATGGATTGAAGAAATGGAAAGGTAAAATTTTCGGTGTATCCTTTTGTGTTTTGGCATAATTTTTGTGAAAACTAAGTTGCTGGAATTTTTTTTTCAAAGAATCCAATTTCGGTTTTGCTAAAATACTAAGTGCTATTTTTTATTTTTCATGAAATGAGCTTCGGTTTTAATAAAACAAGTTCTGGAATTTTTTGTCAAAACAAAGATTTGGTTTTCTAAAAATCTAGTGCTGGAATTTTATTTTTCAAAATGACAAAATTCTAATTTCATAAATGCCATTACATTTTGTTTACCGAATGGGCCGGATCATGTTAGCGAAGAGTTCGAAGCGGAAGATCCAAGATGAAGAAGCATATTTTGGGCCTAAAAGGCTTGTAATTATTTTATGTTTCTAGGATGGAAAATCAAAAGTGGCTTTATTAGTTCATGTGATGAATGGAGAAATGAATGCTTGTAATATGTGATATTATGTGATTGCATGTCATTTAGAAAATTGCCAACCCTAGGCCTTGCCATGCATTCATTATGTATGAGATATATAATGAAACAATATAGGATGGATAATAAATTGCATCTAGACAAGATGGTATTTAAAACTTAAAGCCCAAAAGATTGAGTGGGAGAGGATGCTCTGGGAGTCCACGGTCTCCAAATGATGGCCCGTTTGCATGTGGTGAAGTGTTACTCCCCATCGGAGGGCATGGATCCTAGATCTTGCATGGTTTGGGTCTCCTTAAGGATAAGTCCACTTAATGATAGCAAATGTGACCTCCCACCGAGGCATGATTTGTAGGTATCTTTAGTGAATGAATCAAATGGTTATACACTCAACATTTTTATCAATAAACCGCCCACCGTAGCTCATTGGTAAAAGTATGGACCAAATTAAGACGCTTCTTAAAAATTGAGCATGAGATGCTTGGTAGTTTTTGAGTGGGAGGGTCCCATTTTTTTAATAGATAAGATGGCCCACCGTCACTTAGTCTGTTATAGATAAGAAAAATAACCGTCAGATAATGTTTTAATTTTTAAGTTTTATTAAATCTATCATCATGCATACATGCATCATGATTTTATACAAAGTTCCATAAATTGTTGACTAGTTTGCTCATGTTTTAATAATTTATATTTTCGGACATAATCAACCACAAATGAATCCACTCACCCTGCTCTTGACTAATAACAAATTGGAAAATGGAGACAAGTTTAATGAATGGAGACGTAACCTTGACATTGTTCTTCAATATGAACGTATTTCATGGGTGTTAACTGAAAATGAGCCTACACCTCTAAGTGGAGATGCAACTCCTGAGCAAGTCCAACAACATGAGCGTTGGCAAAATGCTGACAAGACTACTAAGTGTTATATTCTGGCTTCTGTCAACGGCATGTTCCAAAAGCAAATTGCTTGTATGAAAATTGCTAGTGCAATGGTCCATCACCTACATGAGATGTTTGGTGTGAGGACTAGCTCTGCAAGAGTGAAAGCTATTCAAACCTTTCATAATCTCGATGTAAACACGGAGAAGGTGCGGGATTACATGATGAAGGTAATCTCTGCGGTCACTTGAGGTTGAGATGCTTAGGGCGAGATATGGATGCGGACACGCAGATGATTATGATCATCAATAGCTTAAACTCTTCTTTCAGCGGTTTAAGTTGGACTATGAGCTCAACAGCAAGGATTACACCTTGAATGAGTTGATGAATACCCTCTAGCGCACGGAGGAAATATTGAATATTAAGGCTCATGGGTCAGAAGCTAATGTAGCTTCTTCTTCTAAGCCCAAGGTAAGGGCAAGGAAAAGAAGAAGGGTCCAATGAAAAGAAGGCCCAAATAGGGTCAAGGCCAAACCCATGAAAAGAAGGCCAAAGAGAACATCAAAGGAAAGTGTTTCCTTTGTGATGAGATGGGCCATCGGAAAGAAACTATCCGGTCTACCTAGAGTCCCTCAAAAGCAAACAAGGTATGGGCTTCCTAAGTTTGTTAGGAACTAGAAATGTGGCAGATTTATCTACTTCTTGGATATTAGATTCAGGAGCCACTAACCATGTTTGTAATTCTTCGTAGGGTTCCAGAAAGGAAAAGACTTCTTAAAGGCCGATTTCAAGTTAAGATAGCAGATGGTTCCTATGTTTCAGCAGTAATCGGTGGGAGTAGTTATCTTGGACTTTCCTAGTGGTCATAGGTTATATTTGGAAGATGTTTATTACATGCCAATGATTGTAAGGAACATGATTTCTATTTTTGTCTAATAAAATCGCTATTCCTTATATTTTGAAAAGGTTGTTTCAATATATGAGAATAAGGATTTTATTTGTGAAGCGATAATTAAACAGGATTGTTTTTTATAGAACCTATGAAAGGCTCACTAAACACCACAGAATTGATAAAACCAAGACAATCCAATATCTCTAGCATTAATTCAAATTATCTGTGGCATCTAAGGATGGGTCATATCAATCAGAAAAGACTTGACAGGCTAGTAAAGGATGGGATCCTTATGGGCTTGGATAGTGATCCATTACCCACTGTGAATCTTGTATTGAAGGAAAATGACAAAAGCCTCATTTCCTTCTAAAGGAAACAGATTTGAATCCATATTGGACATGGTACATCTTGATGTGTGGGCCCATGATGTATAAGCTAGAGGAGGTTATGAATATTTCATAACTTTTATAGATGATTACTCAAGACAAGGCTATTTGTATTTGATGCATAAAAGAGTGAATCTTTTGAAAAGTTTAAAGAATTCAAAGTGAAGTCGAGAAGCAACTTGACAAGCCATTAAAACGACTTGATCGATCGAGGTGGTGAGTATTTATCTGGAGAGTTCCAAAGAATATTTAATTGACAATGGAATTGTTTCCAATTTGTTAGCTCCTCGTACACCTCAACAAAATGGTGTAGCGTAGAGGAGAAATAGAACTCTATTGGAAATGGTAAGATCAATGATGTCTATGCTAGCCTTCCGAATCGTTCGGGGATATGCCATACAAACGGCAACATATCTTCTTAACTTTGCTCCATCCAAATCGGTGCCTAAAACACCTAGGGAGTTGTGGATCGCCGAGTGCCTTCATTGAGGCACTTGAGGACTTGGGGCTGTCCAACCCATGTTCTAAAGCCTGAATCCACAAAGATGGAACCAAGGTCAAGTATGTTTGTTTGTAGGATATCCCACGGAACTCGAGGGTACTATTTTTACAGTCCTCATGATAGGAAGGTATTTGTGTCGAAAATGCAAACTTCTTAGAGGAAGAGTTTGTGAGAAATCACAAAGGAAGAAGTGAAGTAGTACTAAAGGAGTTAGCAATTTCATCCAAACCAAGAGTTATTTTGGATATGACGAACAAGATGTCGAAATGGATTCAAGAGTTGAATCGAAGCGCAACCTGAACATCAAGATGTGCCTAGACGTAGTGGGAGGGTTGTGAGACAACCAGATAGGTATCTGGGTTTAGGAGAAGGCTTAATTGCCATCTCGCACCAAGAAGAAACAGATCTCGTTACGTATACACGTGCTATTAATGATGTTGATGCAGAAAATGGCTCAAGGCAATGGAATCGAAAATAGATTCTATGTATACTAATGAAGTTCGGGTCCTTGTAGATCTACCACCGTGTCTAAAAACCATAGGTGTAAATGGATCTACAAAGGAAAAGGGATCGGATAGAAAGGTAGAGACCTTTAAAGCTAGATTGGTAGCTAAAGGCTATACTCAAAAGGAGGGTATAGACTACGAGGAGATTTTTTCTCCGGTTGCCATGCTTAAGTCCATCAGGATTCTTTTGGCCATAGCAGCCTATTTTGATTATGAAATATGGCAAATGGGTGTCAAGATCGCATTTCTGAATGGAGATCTTGAGGAGATCATTTATATGGCCCAACCAGAAGGAATCATTGAGCTAAGTAATGAGCATAAGGTTTGCAAGTTGCAAAGGTCCATTTATGGACTTAAGCAAGCATCTAGGTCTTGGAACATTAGGTTTGATAAGGCTATCAAAACCTATGGGTTCATACAAAACCTAGATGAGCCTTGTGTTTACAAAAGAATAAAAGAAGGTAAGGTTACTTTCCTAATCCTCAGATGTTGATGACATTACGCTCATTGGGAATGATGTGGGAATGTTATCTGCGGTTAAGGATGGCTGAATGAACAGCTTTTAATGAAGGATTTGGGAGAGGCTACCTATGTTCTAGGGATCAAACTTATAAGGGATCGTAAGAACAAGAAGATAGTTTTGTCTCAACTAACCTACATTGAGAATATGCTCAAAAGTTCGCGTGCAAGATTCCAAGAGGGTTTCACTCCTACTAGACATGGAATCAAACTTTCAAAGGAATAAGCACCTAAAACCCAAGAGCGGGTTGAACGATGCGTAACATTCCATATGCTTCTAGTTGGTAGTTTGATGTATGCAATGTGTGCACTAGATGGATATCTATTACGCAGGGGATCGGTAGCGATTTCATCCAATCCAGGAATGGAACATTGGACTGTAGTTAAGTGTATACTTAAGTATCTTCGTAGGACGAAGAACTTAATGCCTGTTTACTCTGGAAGTAATCTTATTCCGACAGGATATACGGATTCTGATTTCCAATCAGATGTTGATTCAAGGAAATCAACTTCTGGTTCTATATTTACTTTAGGAGGTGGAGCCATAGTTTGGAGGAGTGTCAAGCAATCTTGTATTGCTGATTCGACTATGGAGGTTGAGTATGTTGTCTGCTTGTGAAGCGTGAAGGAAGCAAGCCTGCTCAAAGTTCTAAATGATTTGGAGGTAGTTCCAGAGGCAGAAAAAGCCATTACACTTTATTGTGATAATAGTGGGGCAGTGGCTAATTCTAAAGAACCTCGGAACCACAAAGCTGCCAAACACATTGAGCGAAAGTATCATCTCATAAGGGAGATAATACAACATGGAGAAGTGGATGTGGTAAAGATTCCTACAGAGCAAAACCTTGCTGATCCGTTCATTAAAGACATTGACTCAAAAGAGCTTTGAGGGTCACCTAGAAAGGATGGGAATGAAGGATATGTCAAACTTGCTTTAGGGCAAGTGGGAGATTGTTGGAGTTATGTAAATATAGTGCCCTGAAAGCAAGTGTATTTACATGTAACTTTATCTTCTTCGCCATGCTTTGTAATGAAAATATTTATTATTAATAAAACAAAAGAGTTTGGTTTTATCTGTATGAGCATTATATATCTGGTCATAAGGTACCAAGATTCATTTTTAATTAATATACATATACATAGAGATGTATGGAAAACATGTATATTATTAGAATCAATTAATTGATTCACAGTTGAATAATCAAGTTGGTCGTTTGATTATGGTTTAGATCGTAGTGTTGCGATTTATCTCCATATAAGTAAAGGAGTTTACTTAAAGGGAATGATGAGTTTCATATCATGATAGTAGTAGACTATCGATAATGGCACTATTAAATGAATTGAATCAAGTATGTTTTCAAGAATAAAGTGGGTCGTTACTTTAATCTTAAAACATACAACTTAAGCATTCGCTTATTATGAACCACAATCTTGATGAGTGGTGAACTCATATGTGTTTCATTATAATTTTGATATGATCGGAATAGATTTTTTGTGGTATTAATCCAGATCTGCATGTTGGAATTATTAATTGAAACATGTATCGTGAACATTCACTCAAATAAAGAGTTTATAGTGTTATCATCTCTTCTAGATGTTTTAAGGAGATTTGGTGATTAAATGGCGCCAGAGTTTGATGGACTAGCTACCCATCAAGTCTTAACACTAAGATGAGATCTTATGTGTTAATCACCATATAAAGTAAAATGAGAGATCTAGAAGGAAAAACCAACATAAGGGCAAAACGGTAATTTTACCCTTTGTTGTGCGGATGGCTATAATAAGGTTCTAAATAGGGTTTGCAATTGGACATATTCTCATAATATTTAATAATTCAAGAGTTCAACTAATTGTCTTTAGTGGAATGACATTTAGTTAATAAGCTAGAATTAATTCCAATGAGATTGAATTATTTCTGGGCTTATTAGAGCTTGAATTATCAAAGTCCAATAAGATTCCCCACTTGGCTTTAAGGAAGGTTATCAAGCTAAGTAAGAAGTAGTTTGGAGGCTTTAGAAGTCCATAATTGAATGATGGGCTTATACTAATTAATGGTTAATTGGAAGCCCATATGTTCATTTAGAAATGGGCTTGTTTTGGTTTAATGTAATTGATTAGATTAATTATATTAAAACAATTTTTTAAATGGAGAAGAAGCAATTTCGAAATTGTGTTAGGTTAGATGTGTAACCACATTTGACATTAAAATACTAAATAAAGATGGTCTTTATTATGGTTCATCATTATTAAATGGAGTTATGAACTTACCATTAAATGGTTTAATGGTTGGCTTTTAATGTTGGCATGTAACCTATTTGCATTCATTAGATTAAAGATGAAATATGTGCATTAGATGGACCATCTTCCTTCTTTCTTCTTGCCAAACCGAAATGGGTATTCAATTATAGGTTATGTTCTTTTCAAATAGCCATTTTAAAGATAAATGAAGTAAGTCTCATTTATTGGTTATTTGATGAGTGATTAATGTAAGTGATGCATTGGATGCCTCTCACTCTTTCCATTCATGCATATTTCGAAATTGAGATGTAAGAAAGGGTTCTTGCATGGTTTTAGACATTCTCTCCTTTCATGCAAGGTAGAACCGAAATTCCTAAGTGAAAGAATTGAAAGAGTTTCAATTTTGGTTCTTCTTCTTCTAAAAATCTCCTCCAAATATTTCTTCTCCTTTCCCACCAAAGGATTTTGTTAACCTAGTTGTCCTTGAAGAACAAGTGGTAAATCTAATTGGTTGAGGATACTACAACAAGGAAGAAGATAGATTGCTAAAGGAAAAGACTCAAAGGCAAAGGATTTGGATATAAGAAGGAGAGGATAGCGCAGCGAGGATTTAAAGCTGTAGCGAAGGAGTCGGTAATTCCTTTTATCTTATTCTTGGTTTTATTATCCTTATACCATATCATGTATGGATTAGAATGTTGATTTGGATATATTGCTTCCGCTGCAAGATGATTTCTTAAAAAGTTTTGAAATCTATCGTTTCTCCATACTAAGCATGCTTTCTTTTTCCGATCCAACACCAGGTAGGAGAGAAGTCAGATGCAAGTTTCCAAGAGATCTGAAACTGTGGGACACAAGACTACAACGGAAGTGGGCAATTCTGATGCAGCTAAGAGGGCGAGCCTTCCAGGGAGACCAAGGGGGCAGGCACCAGCTAGGGTGTTTGCAATGATCCTGGAGGATGCAAAGACCGCCCCAGATGTTGTGACTAGTAAAGTTAAATTATTTGTTGATGATGTGATTGCTTTGATTGATTCAGGTTCTACTCATTCGTTTGTTTCATTTAGTAGAAATGTGTGTGGTAGAAATCTGAGCCCATTGGATACTCCATTGCTGGTTAGTACTCCAATCGGCCAGTATATTGTTATTAGTCAGGTGTATAGAGAGTGTGAGATATGTATTGGTAGGAAACTCTTGGTGGTGGACTTAATGCCATTGAAAATGGTAGGATTGGATGTGATTTTGGGTATGGACACATTAGAGAAGTACAATGCCCATTTGGATTGTAAACATAAGACAGTGGAATTTGAATTGGATAACGGTAGAAGAGTGGTATTTACAGGGGATAGAAAAGCAAGCCCGCCCAGAATTGTTTCAGCTCTGACAGCAGAAAAGATGATAAGGAAAGGATGTGAGGCATTTTTGGCCTATGTGGTAGACACAAGGGCAATTAAAGGGAAGCTAGAAGATATTCCAGTAGTCATGGAATTCTCGGATGTCTTTCCCGAGGAATTACCAGGATTACCGTCACCTAGGAAAATTGAGTTTCTCATTGAGCTTCTTTCAGGTACTGCATCGATCTCAATTCTGCCTTACCAAATGGCTCCGGTGGAATTGAAGGAGCTTAAGGAGCAAATGGAAGAATTGTTGGAGAAAGGGTACATAAGGCCGAGCTCTTCACCTTGGGGAGCTCCGGTCCTTTTTGTGAAGAAGAAAGATGGATCGTTGAGGATGTGTGTGGATTATAGGAAGCTTAATCAGGTCACTGTCAAGAACAGATATCTGCTTCTACGCATAGATGATTTGTTTGATCAATTGCAAGGGGCAAAAGTCTTTTCCAAGATAGAGGAGTCTGATGTGCCAAATATTGTTTTCAGAACACGGTATGGACATTTTAAGTTTTTATTTATGCCCTTCGGATTGACAAATGCCCCTGCAGCCTTTATGGACTTGATGAATCGAGTCTTTAAACCTTTCTTGGACCAATTTATCATTGTCTTTATTGATGATATCTTGATTTATTCTAAGAGTGATAAGGAGCACGAAGAGCATTTGAGGATTGCCTTAGAGACATTGAGAAAAAATGAATTGTATGCAAAATTCAAAAAATTAGAATTTTGGCTAAGGGAAGTAGCATTCCTCGGACACATGATCTCAGAACAAGGAGTGCATATGGATCCAAGGAAAATAAAAGCCATGGTGAAATGGGAAGCACCTAAGAACAAACCAGAAGTAAGGAGTTTCTTAGGTTTAGCTGGATACTATCGAAGGTTTGTGGAGGGCTTTTCCATAATAGCAGCTCCACTTACCAAATTGACAAGAAAGAATCAGAAGTTTATGTAGACAAAGGAGTGTCAGAGCAGTTTTGAGGACTTGAAGAATAGGCTCACAACTGCACCGATCTTGACTTTGCCTTCAGGTAGCAATGGGTATACAGTGTATAGTGATGCCTCAAGGAAAGAATTGGGTTGTGTATTGATGCAAGGAGATAGAGTCATTGCTTATGCTTCTAGGCAATTAAAGCCTTATGAGATGAATTATCCTACGCATGATTTGGAATTAGCTGTCATAATCTTTGCATTAAAAATATGGAGATACTATTTATATGTAGTCACTACTAAGGTGTTTACGGATCACAAAAGTCTCAAGTATTTGATGAGTCAAAAAGAGTTGAATCTAAGATAGAGGAGATGGTTGGAACTGCTGAAAGATTATGATTTGATGATAGACTACCACCCGGGAAAGCTAATGTAGTAGCGGATGCACTGAGTAGAAAATCTACCATGGCACAGGTGGAGACAGTATATGTTCCTTTGTTGAAGGAATTAGCCAAACTTCGGGTTACTTTGAGGCAAGATGAATTTGGGAGCTTATTGGCTAACTTTAGGGTAAGGCCAGTGTTAAATGAGAAGATTAAAGAATTGCAAGAACATGATGAGCATTTGAGCAGGCTCAGAGAAGAGATTAAAAAGGGAACCTTCAGAAATTGAGATAAGAGAAGATGGACTGATGGTGGTAGGAAACAGATTGTGTGTCCCGGACTCATTAGAGTTGAAAGATGAGATATTTGATGAGGCGCACAATGCTCCCTATGCAATGCATCCGGGGAGTACGAGAATGTATAGAGATTTGAAAGAACACTTTTGGTGGAAAGGAATAAAGAAGGATATTGAAGAGTATGTTAGTAGATTCTTAGTGTGTCAGCAAGTCAAGGCTGAGCACCAGGCACCTTCAGGCAAGCTTAAGCCTTTGTCTATTCTAAAATGGAAGTGGGAAAAGATCATGATGGATTTCTTGATGGGGTTGCCCAGAACCCACAGGAAATACGATGCAATTTAGGTGATTGTGAATAAGTTAACCAATTCAACACATTTCTTGCCAATTAAGCAGACAGATTCCTTGAATGCTTTGGCCAAGAAATACATAGATGAGGTAATCAGGCTTCATGGGATTCTGAGTTCTATAGTTTCTAATCAGGCTTCATGGAAAGGTGCACTTTAGTACGACTTTCCATCCACAGATTGTTATGCCTCGATTTCGGTCATGGCATTCTGTATAAATGAAAAGTATGAAAGCATATCATCTGATAAAATGATTCTGAGCATGATTATGTGCTTTAGTTTGGGCGAGAGTGGAACCATTCTGTTCTTCACGTGCACGATGACAAGAGCCTTCTCCCTGCTGCTCGCTTGTGGCATATGAGCTCCGAAATGGACTCATTCTGTTCATGGGGTAAAATTTGGTTTCCTCATTATGTTCCATGGAATCCTCGAGCCGTATGATGTGCATTGCATATTTGAACTGTTCATTATGAAGCAGATTAAGTGTTATACGTTATGAAATGTATTGTGAGTTGAAAAAAATGTGATGGATGTGTAAATTGTTTGAATATAGTGTGAGTGCTAGAATTACTGGACATATATACATACATATGCTTGGAATTGTGCTATTTACCGATGGCTATAAATATATTAGCCACTGAGCTGTGTAACTCAACCCATTATTTTTCCCTCCTCAGGTGCGACTCAAGACGATAGTTGACCCTTGAAAGGCATCGAAAAACTCCGCAATAGTTAAAGATCTTTGCACTAAGTTAGTGACTATTTTGGATAGCTTATTAAGCATATCAACATCGAGCATCATTATGTATTTTGTTTTAGCCTTGGTATGTATGATGTTGTGTAAGTAAAGTTTGTTCGAACTCATGGTAATGGTATGAAGAATTGAAGTCTCTTTTGTGTATGAGTATGCTTAGCTTGATGTTGGATGTGAACGTATGTGTTTGTTTTGAAGGGTTGAATGTTCTGATTTTGGGCTTTTCACCACGGCGACCTTCCATTTGATTCACCGCGACGAATCGATATGTCGTTGCGGCGAGCCCCCCTTTTTGCGACCTCGCTGCGGCGAACTCCTTCTCTTTGCTGCCTTGCTGGAATTTGTTTTAATTCAACCTTAGGGTTGGGACTTGGGCCCAAAGTTCTTCGATACTCTCGGAATCGATTGTTGGACCCCGAAAATGAGGTCCAGTGGCATAGTCACTCCTTCAAAATAAAACCATTAAAAATCTTTAGTTCATGTAAAACAATTTTTAAAATGTGCAAAACGATATAAATCGTGTAAAAACAACATTTAAATCATGTAAAACAATTTAAAATAATGCAAATAATGCAATTTTAAAAAATGCATAAACCTAATCGCTCTGATATCCCTGTGAGTCACGTGTCTGACATCCTACGTGCATCCCACCAGGAGGACATCCACGGATCAAACCTAAACCCAACTCATCACCAACATCCAACAGATCCTCAATATTACAATTATCCACAGATCAAACCTTAAAAGCGACTCTCATTTCACTAACATCATGAAAACAGATCTTGAATATTACACCATCAAAATTCCTCCTAAAATCAATGCTTGCCTAGTAAATGGAGGCCAAATCGAATGAGTAAGAGAAGAGGAAGGAGATTGGATTTGGAAAAAAAAAGAAAATCAGGAAATAAATTAATTAATTAAATAATAATAATAATAATAATTAAAAAAATTTCAAGATCTGCCTCGCACTGCGAGGCTCTTGCAGCCACGCGCATCTCGCAGCCACGAGACAGTCGTAGTGCGACGTAGACCTTGAAAAATTTTTTATTTTTTTTTATTTTTTATTTAATTAATTTATTTTCTTTTTTTCTTTTTTTTTTCAAATCCAACCTCCTTCCACTCTTTTGCTTATAACTCTTTCGTTTGACCTCCGATTTACTTGATTTTTGACGCATTAGTTTTCTAAGAAAATTTCCTGCCTCTTCATAAAAACCTAGAGTTTCTGATTTTAATTGGAAATTTATGGATTAAATCAAAGTGAGATGATCGGATGGAAATGTTTGATCATGCTTCCGTATTTTGGTGATATATCGAGCAATAGAGATCCGATTGAGGTGATTTTTGGTTTTGAATAAACTAGAGGCATGGAATTTCTTTTTATCTTAGAAATCGAATTTCAATTTGGGCTCTAAGACTTTTAAATTTTGGGTGTAATATTCAAGATCTATTCGGATGTAAGTGAAATGAGTTCGTTTTTTAGGTTTGACCTGGTGGGGAATTCCTCTCTCGTTGGATGCGCGTCCAAATGTCACGTAGGACGTCAGACAAGTGACTCACCGGGGTGGGGTTCCAACAATTCTGAAATATATGCCAAGTTATATGCATATGCATAATAGTCACGTCATAGTAGACTGCAGCAACTGATCCTTAGTATGAGTCATATGCATGAGCATTTCCTTAAGAGTTTGAGCGACTAAATACATTAAGAAAATTGATGATCTGACAAAATGTACGAAAATAAAGGTTTATGGACATCTTGGAAATGAGAAATAGTATCCAATTTTGTATGATGGATAAAGGTTCACCCCAATGGGGATATGTACCTTTGAAGGTGATAAAGGTATGAATAGGTATGTTGTTGGGGATTGATTGAGGAAAATGAGAATACAAGTAAAAAGGAGACTAAAGTGTACAGACATAATAAAATGAAATCATAAAATCGATATGATCATAAAAACATAAAATTGGAACCAGAATGGTTATGCGAGTATTGTGCTAAGAGTTTGTAATTCAGTATAAGGAGATATTAGGGGAAAATTGAAACTGGAAATTCAAAATGATTATGCATCGAAAATTCTAGATTGGATGAGGATATATATATATATATATATATATATATATAAGAAATAGTATACGGATGGATATAAGAGATAAAGATTCAGTGTAATTGTATCGGTGGATGTATTATTGAATATGAAATTGAAATTGCAATCGGGTGATATGTCTTCGAATGTGATATAAATTTGAATACACTATCATGGATTGTTTGAGGAAAAATAAGGACATGAGTAGAAATAATAAGATGAAAGTGTATAAACTAAGTTGATATGACCTTGAAAGGTTGCACATGGACTTAGAATGATTATGTGATTATCAATATAAGAGTTATGATTTAATATGGGAATAAAAATGTGTAAGATGAAATAAATGACAAGTGGAAGATGAGACAATGATAGTGATATATGAAAAAGTTGTTGAGTTTAAGTTGAATTGCCATTGTGAGTGCACATCTAATAGTGGGATCACCATGACAAGTGGAACTATGAAGCGTATGTGAATAATATGCATGGAGATGATATAGGAAGTAATCAGTGACTTATTGAATAAGCACCAATTAAGATGGGTTAGAGTAAGACGTGAGAGTACCTGTAGTGACCGATTGGGAAGGAATTAAAATTGTCAATGATGTTATAATATGTGATGAATTTGAGGAAAGGAGACGGACACGATTAAGGCATAATCCCCATGATCGAGAACCGACACAAAAGGAGAAATATTATCAAGAATTGAATGGGATTAAAGTATCCTGAGCATAAGCTATTAATTGGAGAACTGACATAAATGCATCTCTAGATAAGATGTGACGATTTTGGTGATATTTGTCAAGATATTATAGTAAATGAAATTGTTTAGTGCCTCTTAGAGCCTCATTACAAGAGATGTTCCGATCTTGTAAGCTATGGCACACATTGATCTTATAGAGATATGATGCATAGTTGAAATTAATCTTTTTGAGGTATTAAGAAGGACTGATATGTAATTATGGAAAATAGTTTATTAATAAGGATTTCATGAACAGTATCGATGATTGTAGCAAGAAATCTTCTTTCAAAGAAGAATTTCCCTAAATTGAGTTAAGTGGATTAGACTATTCGATTTAAGAGTGATCAATGAAGAGACAAATTGGAAATGAATATGTAAAAAGTAAAAAGTGAATAATGGAATCATATCCCAAGTGAAGACTCAGGCATAGGAAGTGGAATATACTACTGAGAGTATATGCATCAACTACATGAGTGGATTATAAATTCGAGGTGACATTATTGCAAATGTGAGGAGAATATAGATCCACCTTATATTCGATGTAAATATGTTTAGGAGATACAAATTGAACCTGAGGAATGAAATACCAACACACAAAGTGAAGCATTCAAATAAATTGAAATGTGTGGAGGAACTAGTACAAATGAATAAGCGTTTGGAGTAAGTTGTTGTGAATTAAAGAAAATCGAATGAAAAGAGAAAATCATTAGAGACAAGAAGTCAAGTGAGACACTAGAAAAGACATGAGACAATATTACTTTCATTGAGGAATTAGTCATCGAAGGAATTATAAGAATTAATTTTTGGATATAAGGAAATTTGGGTTATTGCTATTGGAGATATCGATACCCCGACGATATCATGAAGTTGAAAATCTTAATGATCCAAGTAAAATCAGATCAATTTCTGATGACGATCATGGATGAGATCTTGAATGTAGTCGAACAGTTAAAAGGATACTCTAAAACATTTGAGGAAAAAGGTGTAAATCATATGAATGATTAATATAAGAAAAATTTTGAGGATCTATAACCTCAATGTTAATTGTGCCATTTGGATTTGGAGATTATACAGTGTATAATGAAGTTTCACATCAGAAATTATGATACAATCTGTTGTAACAATATAAAGTGGTTTTTGTATTCACAAAGACAATTAAAGTCTTATGAGTTGATTTTGATACGTGGTTGAAGTGTTATGATAAAAACTAATTTGAAGTCTTGGAGACATTAGATGTGCCAAGTCATTTCTAAAATGTACAAATTATGTAAGTTTGAGGAAATTATTGAGTTAGAAAGGAATGCACAAATGAGTACCATGCTAATAAAGGTAGTGTGTAATCTGACACATTGAACAAATAATTCTATAATGAAATAGTGCAAATTTAGATGTTGAGATTACCAAATCTAATGCAATGAAGAGTGCAAAATGTTGAGTGGAATATAGGGCAAAATGAAGTGTTACTAGTTGTATTGAAATTTTTAGATCAGTTTTACGAGAAGAAGTAAGAAAACCTAAAAGCTAAGGATTCAGAATTTTGAGTCCCATAGAGGTGTTGAAAATGAATCTGAACTTTCGAGTGGAATCGGAGGAATGATATTTAGTGATCGAAAGAAGAAGTATGTGTACCTGATAAAGATGATTGAGCAAAGTAAGTGTTAGAGAAGCCTAAGTAACAACCTAAGCCAAACATCCTAGAAGGAATACGCTAAGATGGTATTATAGCTACTAAGGATGTAGAAACAAGTGGTTACATGTTCAAGTTACCGACAGTTCTAACTATTGGGGAGGTGCTTAAAGCTTATATTTTTTAGTTTATAGAAAGATGAGATTGAGGCATAATTCAAATTGATTACAGACATTACAATTGTGACCATAGTGGCATCGTTAGAACACGATATGGGCATTGTATAACAGAAAGATGATCCTTCATCCTTATATTGAGTTGAAGAGGGCCTAAAATGGTATAAGGCTATAGTAAATATGAGATACTGTTAGTGAGTGTGTATTAACACTGAAGAGAAGTGAATTATCAAAGGAGAGATGAAGTATTTTTGTGAGTATCACTTTAGCAAGGTTTGCTCAAATTTGGAGAAAGTATAAGTTAAGTTATATGAATTGGTATGTAGGAAAATTCTTATGAGTTAGTGTTACTGGTGAAAAAGGTCTTAGATTCATAATATGTGATATGTGAATAGGTTCTAAGATAATGACATGATCGACAGAGATAGATTGACAACATACGAAGTAAGAGTTAGTGAGTAATCTAAAATATACCGATGAAATTGTCAAGAAAGTGTGATAGTTGAATCAGTGATTGAAGGACCCATTGAGTTATCCGTTGTCGTCATTGGAAAAAGAGTAATTGAGTGATGAAGTGTATGGGAAATAGACTAGCATATGAGGAATTAATACCTCTACCGTTTTGATCAATCAGACGAGAATTTCGAGGATAAAATTTCTTAAGGGGGAAGAAATGTAACACCCGTCCCCATATTAAGGATTAGGACCCAAAATTTCAGTACATGTAAGCTCAAAGAGAGACTAAGGAAATGCATTTTTTTGTTCATGCACCATGTTAACATATATGCACATAAATACTAAATGTTTTCGCATAAAAAAGTGGTACATGTATTCATTGACAACTTCTGGGTATTATTGATATTAAATGTGATTTTATTTAAAATGATGAGTAGAAGGAGTAGAAAGAGTGATATTGGTATGAGTTGTGTTAACAAAAGATTTAGAAATAAGATTGGTAGCGATATGGAAAATGTTCAATATATGTGCTTTGGTCTGTTGGTCATAAATTTTTTTCTAGTTATTCAAACGAGTTTATTCTTGATTTGGATTAAACTAGAAACGTATGACTACATTTATTATGAAGACATTGAATTTCAGTTCTGTCTCTAAAACTCTCAAAATTTCATGAAGTTAAGAATTTGGTGCAGTGCGTTGGTGTAGAAATGAAATTTTTTCTTTGGAATTTAGGGAACAATATGGAATTGATATAAATATAATTTTGAAAATATACCTTTAGAAAGTTGTAGATAATTCTTTTATCTTTCCAACGGTATATAGTATGAAAATTTTGGACATCGGAGTTAAAAGTTATGATCCTTATAAGTGGAGACGTTCTGGAGATGGAAATGAGACAATGGAAATGACACGATAGAAATGACACGATGGAAATGAAATGATCGAAATGAGACGATAGAAATGAGATGATAGAAAATGACATGAAAGGAAAGTGAGACGATGCAGAAGTCATAAGACAGAATTGGTCTTCTAGGTCTTCAAGAAAGTTGTAGATCTCGAAGTCTTCTTTCTAATAGTCTAAAAATGAAGTCAATCCAATATCTATAGTGAGAGTTATGGCAATCGCGCCAAGGAATGTACAATATGAGTAAAGATATGAACATGTTGGATTCTTTTGACCATAACTTCTCCTCTAGACCTCCAAATGACTTGATTCTTAAACAATTGGATTCGTAAGACATTTCCCTACATCTAAGTTAAGAATCATAGCCATATGAAACTAATGGAGAAAGATTTAGTGAAAAGAGTGGAATGGGTACAGTGAGTGTGTTCTTCAATAATATGAACTGGTGTTATTTCACTGAACATACTTCAGTATTTTGATGTTTTCTAGATCAGTAGAGGTACAAATGCGACGATTTTTGTTTTATGGTAAACTATAAACAGTACTACAAAGTATATGAAGAAATCAAATTTTGAATCTGACTTTAAGAGTTTCAATTTTTGGATGGAAGTTGAGTATAGGGTAATGTCTCGGAATAAAAGCAGTTCGAAGATATTGGAGTATAACTTTCACACTACATAACCAAATTGAATGCTTTTGGTTTCATTGGAAATGTAAGACAATAGAGAAGAGTCTTCTAGAATAAAATGTTATGTCATAATATTCAATGGTGCTTTTGGCAAAACACTTATGTGTAAAAGACGTAAGGCATAAATGGAAGGGGAAAATGGGACAATTCTCATTCATTAAGAGCCTAATTGGAAGAAGAAGTGTTGTCTTGCCTATAAATGGAGTAGAAACATGAAAATGGAAGGAAGTAGAAGAAAAGAATGAAAATTCTAGAGAAAAGAGAGAGAATTTCATGAAAGAGAGAGAGACGTATAAAGAGAAGAAGAGACAGAGAGAAACAAGCTAAGGTTTCAATTTCCCTAGCCTACAAGAGAGATTTTAGGGTTGATCAAGAAAGGAAACAAATAGAGAAAGAAAAGAGCTTCCAATTGAGATAAAGATCTCTTCATTTGGTGAAGAATCAAGGCAAGATAATTTTGAATCTTTTAGATTTTTGGAAGGATTTTAGTTCATCGAGTTTAGAAAATGTTGAGTTCAAGTATTCTATAATCAATTTTAGTGATTTTTCATTGTGGGATTTTCAAATGGATTCCTATTGGATGATGATTTGGATATTTTGAGATCATATGAGGTTAGAAAAGAGATGATAAGAAATTAAGTTATTTTATAAAGTCACCAAGTGTTCTTGAGATGTGAGTTTATGAATAAGCTAGACATACACAAAAGGGTAAAGATTGATGGGAGGATTTAGAAAGATTATGTACAAATGAAGTGTAAAGCTAAGTTAAATTAGAAACAAATGAATTATGAAATGAGAATGAGCATAATATGTGTTTTAGAACATATGCCCAGGATTGTCATTGAGCATGCATTATACATAGTTCATTCTTACAATTATGTATAAATGAATGTTTATGAGTGTGCAATGTGTGTCTTGCATAAATGGGTGGTGCAGGTCAAGTTTCTGCATTCAAGCGTTCCCAGAATTTGAAAGCAAATGCTAATTTGGAACGTACTGTGAGTAGACCAAGATGGTCTCACTTTATTTTTATTATTTGAAATTTTGTATTATTTGACTATTGAATGATTTTGTAAATGAGATTGATTATGTGGTTTCCAGAAAGGAGGTCCGATGATTGTGATGGTTGATTTGGATATTGAAGTGCTACTTGAATGTGAATTGGATGAACTAAGTGCATTGAAGTGATTGTTAAGTATTTTCGAAAAGTGTAATCGTATGCAAGTGAAAATGTGAATTCTAAATTATATGATGAATGCCGGACTTCGGTCCGATGGAAGTGAATATGATTGAATAAGAGCATGCAAATATGAATGATGCCTTTCATTTCATTTTACGAATGCATGAAACATAATGATTGTTGTGATTAGAGTAGCTACTGATCAGAGCTTAAAGCTCAACGTGTGAAAAAGAGCCTCGAGCTCAAAAGTGATTCAGAGCCTCATGCTCAACGTTTAATGAGCCCTATATGGGAAAGTTATCAATGAGCCCTATATGTCACAGTTATCAATGTGCTCTATATGGGACAGTTTAGGCACTCGGTTACAACAAAGTAACAAATGAAAAGTGAGTCTCATGTGCATTGCAAATGCGTAAAATAAATGCTTAAATGTATTAAATGTGAAATGTGAAATATATGTTATGTGGCTAAGTGAGCCATCGATGATGGTCACTCATTGAGTTCGCAAAACCCACCCAAAATTTGCAAATATTTTTCAGGACTTTAAAGAATACCCCATTAGGCCAACGGGAGTATACATACAGCATTCAATTAAAGGATAGAGGTCGGGATCAGTTCGCGTCTGCATTGCATTTCTCTATTTTTGTATTGCATTGTATATTCCACAAACTTTTGTATAAATTTGTATTTCAAAATGACTTGAGTGTTTTGTATTTATGAAAGGATCCGAATGGCTATTGAAAATTGTGTTTATTGAGATTGGTTATGCATGAATGTGAGCCCAATGTGAGTTTCTGTAACATCCCATCACCGATGGGAAGGTTAAAATAGTAATTTGGAACGGGTTAGGAGTGTTTAAAATTTTTTTGCTATGTTCATGCATTCATATATACACGTGAATAGTAAATTTTGCACATGTAATGATTGTACATGCATTCATGGCATTTCCCGGTATATGTGTCTTTAATGTGTTTATAGTGAAAAATATGATTTTTGTGCTTGAAAATTGAATTGGAGTGGGTCTTTGTGAGTTTTGAATTTATGGAAAATTTTAGAAATTTTCCTGAAAATTTTGGGTTACTTTTCTAGACTAGGAAAAATGTCAAGTGGCAGACTGAGTGGTTACCGGTAGTAAAAAGTATTGTCCAATGGCACTGAAAATTAGATACATGATGTGAAGATCCGTACCAAGTTGGCCCGATCAAATATGGGCACTTTTATTGAACTGAGAGCTGCTGCAGTATAGATTGAACAACTGATGAGGGTGACTCAGACTGAATCTGGATAGGGATCTAGAGGAAAGAGGCCAGGTAACAGTCAGGGCGGTTCTGGCAGGAGTTTTAGTAAACGCCAGAATAGATCTTTTAGATCAGCAGGTGGATTTAGGCATTTTGGATTTGTGCAGAGACGGAGGTTTGCACAGATTGGTAGTGGCAGTGGAAGAGATTCAGGACAGACCCAGCCTCAAGTTTGTGAGCACTGCGAGAAGAGGCATAGTGGGGAGTGTTGGCACCTGACTGGAGTTTGTCTTAAATGCGACTCTATGGACCACCAGATCAGGGATTGCCCTGCTACTTTGGGAGCTCAGTCTGCTGTCAATGGGCGATCTAGGAGTAATACCACGATGTAGCAGAGTCGAGGTGGTGGATCCGGGCAGAGGAGCCGAGGCAGAGGCCGAGGCAAAGCTGAGGGTTTTTTTGTGAGGACCGAGGGATGGGGGCAGCCGACCGTAGTCCTAGGCTAGGGTCTATGTGTAGGAAAATTCCGGTGTGAGCATCACATGCTCACGGTGTGGAAAACAAAAATTTTTGTTCCGGGACCTTCCCGAAAGCCAGGATCCATGTATCTATACAACAAACTCAAACCATAACGGCCAAAGGAGACCGTCTCTAACGGTATCCACGCAGAGATCGGAGAACCTAATCGGGACAAACCCTTTGACCCGGGAATAGCTAGAACAAATTGAAGACTGCTAGATCTTACCTTGTTCTTGGAGAGCTTGAAAACAACGATGATGAGGAGATGAAGAAGAAGCCTTGAAGGATGAAGAGATGATGATGGAAAGCTTGAAAGATGAAAACCCTTTTTCTTCTTTCTTGCAAAACCCACGAAGAACTTCAATGAAGGAGAAGAAACTCTTTCATTTTCCTTCAATTTATCATCAGCCACGCTGATCCTCATCTTTCTCCTTTGCTATTTTGTTTTTAGTCATTAAATGAATTAATGACTAAGCAAAAATGGAGAAACTTCTTCTCCTTTCAACGTGTACATATATATATATATATTAATTTTAATTAATTAATTATATATATATATATAAATAAATGCTGAAGTGGTCCACCACACCGGGTCGGTCCCATTGGCCTCACAGGGTCCTTAGATGGGAAAACCTCCTAAACGTTTTTTAGCAATATCGATGTCATAATCTCATCGGACATATCTCGATCTCATCGGGATCCATTTAATCCTTTTCTCTCCATATATTGGAACTCGTCTAAAACTATTTTACTAATTCTCCGAGACACTCTTATCGTGTGACCCATTACGCTCCCGGTTATGTTGGCCACTTAGATTAACACTTAATCTCCAGAGCAAGTCATGAGCGGTATCTAGCAACACATCATGACCCCAATTGACCGGAAAGTAATTGGTTTGACGAATGAACATGTATTCATCATGAACCATATCACGAACCTTTCCATAGACAATTACCGTGCAATTCGTCCTTTCACCATGCTATACCCCACTTGGTTATGAGTATGGGCAATGTGTCAACTCTTTACTATACTGACTATGTCAAATCTAGTCCAAGTGATTTCAGTTCTTATCCTGGGACTCATTACTTTATATGTCAATCAAGACATTCTTCATGACATATATGCTCCGGCCAGAGACTTCCAAGTAATGACCCTGACAAGAGGCCATGGGTATCATCTTCTGCTATCACAGAAGTGGTGAATCCTCTATTGGCTACTCGGCTACCTTCAATACCTCAAGTTGTACCCAATCACCGCCTATGAGCGACCCTCTGAAGGCAACAAGGAATGGAGTCAAAGCACGTAATCAAGATTCAAGATATCCTCGAGCACCTCAAGTCTAAGGATACTTGCACCATTGCTATGATGAGATTATCACTGACATTAGAATAGGACATCCATGTGATGATCTCATAGCAGGTCATCCAATGTACTTACTACCTCTAGTAAGCATCCACATCTCAACCCTAAATATCTCATATTTACATTTTTCGAGATCCACCGCTGATCAAATCAAGGAGCTTGAGATGTACTAATCTCTCCGGATTACCGATGTCCAGTCTCAGTAATCATATGACAAGGGATAATTTAGATACTGACATAATTGCACATGATAGGAATCTCAATAGTATGATCACATCATAATTTCCTTCATGCTATGTCATATATCATGGACTTCATTAATTTGCTTATTGATCAATATCAGTTCATAAATAATGAACAGCAAGTTAATGAAATATGCCTTTCTTTATTTATTCATAAAGTATGTACACAACTTTGTACAAAATGCATTAAAGGCGATTGCCTTCAGGGTACTACTCTAACAATCTCCCACTTGACCTAAAGCCAATCGCCTTGATATCTAATACCATAGGCGAGTACATGAGAATCAAAACTCTTTTGTGATAATGGCTTTGTCAACGAATCAGCAATATTCTGCTCGGTGGGAATTCTCTCGATCTGGACATCACCTCGTCCTATGATCTCCCTGATCAGATGATATCTGCAGAGTATGTGTTTGGATCGTTGATGAGACCTTAGTTATTTCGCCTGTGCAATAGCCCCATTGTTGTCACAATACAACTGCATGGGCCCATCACTGCTAGGAACCACACCAAGTTCAGTAATGAACTTCTTGATCCAAATTGCTTCCTTTTCGCTTCGAAGCAAGAATGTACTCGCTTCTCGTTGTTGACTCCGGCGATGTCTCTTGTTTGGAACTCTTCCAACCGACCGCCCGCCATTTAGTGTGAATACATAACCTGATTGGGATTTGGAATCATCCTTATCGATTAAAATCGCATCTCAGATACCCGCCACTTTGAGATTTCCATCTCCATATATCAAGAAAACATCCTTAGTCCTTCGTAGTACTTCAGATATTCTTGACAGCCACCTAGTGACCTCACCAGATCCGATTGGTATCCGTCGTAACACTTAGAGTATATGATACATCGGGTCTCGTACATAGCATTGCATACATGATAGATCCTACCGCAGATGCATACGGGATCATATTCATGCGCATCCTCTCATCTTGTTTCTTAGGACACATAGATTTCGAGAGTGTTATCCCATGAGTCACGGGAAGGTACCCTCTCTTGGATTGCTCCATGCTAAATCTTTTTAGCATCTTAAGTTGACTTATGCGTCTACAGTGCACGGACAAGTCGACTTTTATCTTTATTAGTCGACTTATCCATGTGGAATTGCTATCTAATCGGCTAATTTCTCAATCCGTGCAGTTCCAATTCACAATACCAAGTGTAATATCCTTTATTATGATGTACCAATGAAACACTTTCATTGTTCCATGCTTACCATGTATAAATGTACTATACATGAAACTTGAAATCAATGAATACACTCTTATTCATTCAGATCTCCAAATAATTTGGGAATATCAAACTATCACCCTAAGTATCTCTAGGTAGTCTAAACTTTATCAAGACTACTTCGGCACAAGTCACAAAATTTGTGACGGCCAAAATAATCAAGACAACGAAATACACTAACGAGACGCTAATGTGACACATTTGACATCCGAAAAATATTTGGAAACCCAATTTCAAGAAATTCAATTTGGAAAGCATACAATATAAAGATAACACATTTTTAATCACATTAAAAATGATCCAAGGCATTGGAATTGAGAAATACACAATTTATCATTCCAAACAAAACAGCTCCAGCAACTTTCTCAAAACTGCCAAGTTCTGTCTTTGCTTGAAAAACTCATTGAAACAATTTCAATAAATTATTAGAAAATTACAGAGGTTACAACATGTTCACAACATGTTCCATGAATTTTTTCAGGATTTATTTCCAACAAAAACTCATCCAACCACAGAAACAAAGCCAATGTAGAATCTGTGTTCCTCAACACAGTTATTCCCAGTAGCACACAATAAATTCTCAAATAAAGAGTAAATCACCTCGAAAACTTTTTTCCATTCTCATAGACATTCATAAACATCTTAGAGACATGTTGGTGAAAGCAAATCCGAAAAAAAAAATTCTACAATTTATTCTCGAATTTACAAGCATGCCTGTTCGTTGAATGTGCACAAAGACAGCAACCAGAACATTAGGGAATAAATTAGCAAAACCATATCAAATCACATTGATAAATTCCGAGCTTCGACAGACATATGCAAAAACATCTTGTGAACATATCTGGGCAAGAAAATTTCGAAAACCATATTTCTACACTGAATTCGAAATTCACACAATCAACATGCATCATCGTCACAAGCAATAGGGAACTCCGACCTAGTCATGGTTTCTTCGTTATATACGACACAAGTGGCTCTGATACCACTGTAGGAAAATCCTGGTGTGAGCATCACATGCCCACGGTGCGGAAAACAAAAATTTTTGTTCCGGGACCTTCCCGAAAGCCAGGATCCATGTGTCTATACAACAAACTCAAACCATAACGGCCAAAGGAGACCGTCTCTAACGGTATCCACGCAGAGATCGGAGAACCTAACCGGGACAAACCCTTTGACCCGGGAATAGCTAGAACAAATTGAAGACTGCTAGATCTTACCTTGTTCTTGGAGAGCTTGAAAACAACGATGATGAGGAGATTAAGAAGAAGCCTTGAAGGATGAAGAGATGATGATGGAAAGCTTGAAAGATGAAAACCCTTTTTCTTCTTTCTTGCAAAACCCACGAAGAACTTCAATGAAGGAGAAGAAACTCTTTCATTTTCCTTCAATTTATCATCAGCCACGATGATCCTCATCTTTCTCCTTTGCTATTTTGTTTTTAGTCATTAAATGAATTGATGACTAAGCAAAAATGGAGAAACTTCTTCTCCTTTCAACGTGTACATATATATATATTTATTAATTCTTTAATTAATTAATTATATATATATATAAATAAATGCTGAAGTGGTCCAGTCACACTGGGGTCGGTCCTACTGGCCTACCGGGTCCCGGTATGGGAAAAACCCTCGGAAACGTTTTTCAGCAATATCGATGTCACGATCCCATCGGGACATATCTCGATCTCATCGGGATCTATTTAATCCTTTTGCTCTCCATATATTGGAACTATGTCCAAAACTATTTTACGAATTCTTCGAGACACTCTTATGCGTGTGACCCATTAGGTTCCCGGTTATGTTGGCTACTTAGATTAACACTTAATCTGAGCAAGTCATGAGCGGTATCTAGCAACACATCACGACCCCCAATTGACCGGAAAGTAATTGGTTTGACGAATGAACATGTATTCATCATGAACCATATCACGAACCTTTCCATAGACAATTACCGTGCAATTCGTCCTTTCACCATGCTATACCCCACTTGTTTATGAGTATGGGCAATGTGTCAACTCTTTACTAGACTGACTATGTCAAATCTAGTCCAAGTGATTTCAGTTCTTATCCTGAGACTCATTACTTTATATGTCAATGAAGACATTCTTCATGACATATATGCTCCGGCCAGAGACTTCCAAGTAATGACCTGCATAAGAGGCCATGGGTATCATCTTCGCTATCACGAAGTGGTGAATCCTCTATTGGCTACTCAATTACCTTCAATACCTCAAGTCGCACTCCAATCACCACCCTATGAGCGACCTCAGAAGGCAACAAGGAATGGAGTCAAAGCACGTAATCAAGATTCAAGATATCCTCGAGCACCTCAAGTCTAAGGATACTTGCACTATTGCTATGATGAGATTATCACCGATAATAGAATAGGACATCCATGTGATGATCTCATAGCAGTCATCCAATATACTTACTACCTCTAGTAAGCATCCACATCTCAACCCTAAATATCTCATATTTACGACTTTCGAGATCCACCGCTGATCAAATCAAGGAGCTTGAGATGTACTAATCTCTCCGGATTACCGATGTCCAGTCTCAGTAATCCTATGACTAGGGATAATTTAGATACTGACATAATTGCACATGATAGGAATCTTAGTAGTATGATCACATCACAATTTCCTTCATGCTATGTCATATATAATGGACTTCATTAATTTGCTTATTGATCAATACCAGTTCATAAATAATGAACAACAAGTTAATGAAATATGCCTTTCTTTATTTATTCATAAAGTATGTACACAACTTTGTACAAAATGCGCTAAAGGTGATTGCCTTCAGGGCACTACTCTAACACTATGTCATGACTAGGCATGAGGCCCAAGATTCCCCAGATGTGGTAGCAGGTATGCTTCTTATCTCTGGTTTTGAAGCATTTGCACTGCTAGATCCAGGATGCACACACTCCTTTATCGCACCGCATTTGACATGTAGACTGCATTGTGCTAGAGAGTTATTACAGTATGGGATAGAGGTGAGTACACCTCTAGGGAGTACTACTGCCTTAGGAGAGGTCTGCAATGGGTGTTCGATCCAGATTGATCAGCGTAATCAAGCGCACTGATAGTCATCTGATTGAGAGAGATTGATGTGATTTTGGGCATGGATCGCTCACGCCCATAGGTCCATCATGAATCGCTACACCAAGGAGGTCGATAGAATCTCCGATCGCCTAGAGCAAAGGTTCAGAGGAGTTAGTCAGGCAATGGCAGCCCGGATGATCTCATTCCTGAGTGCACTGAGGTTGATGCAGGGAGGATGTGAGGCTTATCTGGCCCACGTCATTGACACTAGAGTTGAACAGAAGCTTCAGGACATTCCCGTGGTTAGGAAATTTCCATATGTGTTTCCTGATGAGTTACTGGGTTTACCACCGGATCGAGAAACAGAATTAACCATTGATCTAGTTCCAGGAGCTGCTCCTATATCTATTCCTCAATATAGGATGGCACCTGTGGAACTGAAGAAGCTGAAGACTCAGCTGCAGGAGTTACTGGAGAAGGGTTTTAACAGGCCCAGTGTTTCACCTTGGGGAGCTCCTGTGTTGTTTGTGAAGAAGAAGGATGGGACTTTGAGATTGTGCATCGATTACAGGTAGCTGAATCGGGTGATAGTGAAGAATAAGTACCCACTGCCTAGGATCGATGATTTATTTGATACAGTTGAGGGCCTTAAATGTAGAGTTGAATCTGGAGCAGGATGGGGCTTTGATTGCTACACTGAAGCTCAGACCGATGCTACATGATAGGATCAGGAGAGTTCAGGGCAAGGATCCTAATATGATGAAGCTTATTGAGAAAGTGAAGGCAAATTTAGGTTCTGAGTTTGAATTGAGAGATGAGACTTTATGGTTGGGACCGAGTGTTGGGACCCGATCCGGAGACCGGCGCCCCAACCCGAAAACGGAAGACAGAACGAATCATAAAGAGGCGGAACGAATAAACGATTGATCACAAAGCGAAACAAATCATTAACGAATCGAAAGCCAACTTGGAAGCGAAGCATACAAACAAAGTCAAGTAGAATTGGCTCGGATACAAACCAAACAAATGATCACGAATCACAAATCGAATTGAAGCATTCAATCAAACACAAGTACCGACATCCTCGAACAAAATCTTAGAAATCACCGTCATCGCGTTGGAAACCTTAAGACATTCTAAATCCCGTATAATTTTTTTCTTTTCTTTTTCTTATTCCTTCCCTTTTCATTTCTTTCATAACCAAACTCAATCCAAAATACATTCACATACAATCGCACTATCCATGTGCAATACCATAACTCAATAGCCTTATCCAAATCTCAAACCACAATACCTTATCATACTCATAATCATGTACACATCCCATACATAACTTAAAGCAATGCATAATTCCAGAAATCCATACACCTTATACTCACTATATACACAACTTAATAAATCACAGCTTTATACAAATCATAGTGGCATTTTCAAGCCTTATACATTACCCATAACCCTAAACCAAAGTACACAATACACAACAATTCTAGACTTCTCAGCAACCATTTAACTTACCAATAATACATTATAAACACATGCAAATATAAATCTTCATTTTCTTTCACCCGATCTTTTCTCATCACCGTGGATGGAATGAAGGGGTGAGCTTTTACTGTGGGTAACAGTTTATAACAAAAATATAAGCAAAACCCTTGAAATTTTTTTGTTTTCTCGTCTTAAAAACATTACTTTGAAATCAGAAAGCACATTTTCCAAAAGTTCTTTCCTCGTCAGATTCAAAATCGCAATTTACAAAACATATGATTTTTAGGCTTTCACCATAAACCCATAAGTTTATAAAACATGAATGCATCAACTTGACGATTCATAGATGCAATGGCAATCACATAAGCAATGCACAACAACACATGGCTCGAGAGTTCAGAACACGACGGATAAACCGAAGTTTATACCGTAATCTATTCGAGTCCTATTTCTCGGGATCTCGTGGCCTCAAGCGAAAATGGGAGAAGGCTATAATTTTCCATACGTTGACGTACATGACTATCCATCCAGTAACTCTCTCGCCCACACAAAAGCATATAAGCAATGCTCAAGATCATTTATCAAAATGATATGCTTCCATTTTCTTTCCTCTTTCCATTCAAATCACAATGCCATGGCACACTCCAATGGCATAACATTATCACATCAATAAACATATTCACTCTCAATTCAACAATGTAATCACGTATGGATCAACATCGAACAATGAATGCAAGTGATTTCTTTAAGACATAAATCAACGATGCAGTTCATAAAGCACATTATTCAATTTTATTTTATTTTTTATTATTATTATTTTATAAATCTTGTATTTTCTTAAAACATTCTGAAAACATTTTCATAACTTATCAAATTCGTTAAAATAACGAATTTAATAATTTACTTAAATTTCTTAAATCCAAATCACGGAAATAAATTTCAAAATCTTTCTTCATTTCTCAATTCAGTTTAAAACTCAGAACCCTTTTCCAAAAATATTCGGAACAATAAAATTCAATACTTTCTCAATTTTTCAATCAATCTCCCAAATCATTTCAAGACAAGAAATTGGGCCTTCAGGTCGCTTTTTCAAACTTCAGAAATTTTCTTAATTTATCAAACATTTAAAACTTGTATAAATTCTTAAAACAGTTTCTAAAACCATTTCAAACACCTTTCAAAATTGTACTTTTCAACATTTAAATAAACCTTATTTTCTAAACAATTTCAAATGCATTTTGAAATCACACTTTGTCAAACATTTTATAAACAAGTTTGGAAATCATAATTTTCAAATACTTTTATAAACATTAGACATTCGAAATCAAATCTTCCAACCACTTTTATAAACAACATTTTCTAACTAATTTCAAAGTATTCGAAATCATAAATTTTCAAACATTTGCATAAACCATTTTCTAGACAATTTCAAAGCATTTTAGGAATCAAAACTTTCAAATATTTTCATAAACAATATTTTCTATACACTTCCAATTTATGAAATCACAAGTTTTCAAACTTTTACATAAAACCATATTTTATAAAAGCTCTTAAAACTATTCGAAATCATAATTTTCAAACCTTTATCATATTCAAGCTCAATATCATTTATTGAATGCTCTTTCTTTCGAATATACGAAATGCCATGGAATCTTCGAGGCATAACACAAATGTATTTTGCAATTCATCAAAAGCTCATGTATGGATTCAATGATGATTTTCAAATCATTCACACAATGATGCAACACTTATGATGCAATTGAAATCGAAAATCCCTTTATTTAAAGAAAGCAAGAAGGGCTTATAAATTCTACTATAAACAGTACCCACCTCGATTCGATGCTAGAAAGTTGTTTCTAGCTCCGATTTGTCCATTGGTTCCTTCTTTCTTCCAATTTAACTTCACCTAAAGCAATTTCACCCAATTTCAACAACATAAATAACTTAATCCTCAAATTGAACTTAGAAAACATAAATCCCTCATATATTCAAGCTTTCTAAATTACAAATTTCCAAAAGCCCCAAATTCTAACTTTGGGCATAAACCCTAATTCTCAAAATCCCAAATTAAACCCATCATACTTAGCAATCATCAAAATTGACTTCATATTCTACAAACCCATACCATTTCCATATTTCTAAACCATAAATCGAAGAAAAGCTCAAAGCTCAACTTTTCTCTTACCTCAAACTTTTCACCATTTTCGGATTTATTAGGCTTGGAAGGAAGCTCTCTTCTCCTTCCATCTTTTTCCCTCATGAATCAACGAAAAAATTGAGCTTGAACCCCCAAAAATCCGAAACCCTAAGCTCTCCCTTCTTTCTTCTCCGAAGTTTTCTCTACCCTCTCTCTTCTCTCTTCTTATTTTCTTAAGTCTTTCATTTCTGTGCTTCCTTATGCCTTATACGACAGCCACAGTCTTTTATATTGCCATTTCATTTAATAAATGGGGAATGACCCATAAGCCCCTCCATTTAAGCCTATAAACTTAATCATTTGAGTAACCTTCCAAGATTGCCCTTTCATTGGTCTTTAAAACTGACATCTTGTCTGATTATTTCAATCAGGTAAATGAAGTCATTTGATAAAACTTTCTTCTAAAGAAATGTTCCTCTATGTCTTATGAATCCATCGCTTCAAGAATCGGATCGATCGGAGCTCTATAGCTTAAGATATCTCCAAAATACTAAAGTTTGTTCTTCATACCCGAGGCTGAAGACTACCCCTAACTTCCGACCCATATTTGAAAGTCTTAGAGGCTAAATTATAGCTCGGCTCCTTCATAACATTTGTAGCCCCATGTCTCTATTTTAATTTACAGCAAGAATCAACTCAATCTGAGCTCTAGCGACCTATAACACTGAACACTTTTCAGCCATTACAACACCGAGACTAAATACTACACTGAAATTCTGACCTATATTTGGAAGTCTTAGAGGCTACATTATAGCTCGGCTTCTTCATAACATTTGTAGCCCCATGTCTCTATTTTCATTACCAATAAGAATCAACTCAATCCTAGCTCTAGCGAGCTCTAGCGACCTATAATACTGAACACTATTCAGCCATTACAACACCGAGACTGAACACTACACTGAACTTCCGACCGATATTTGGAAGTCTTAGAGGCTACATTATAGCTCGGATCCTTCATAACATTTGTAGCCTCATGTCTCTATTTTCATTATCAACAAGAATCAACTCGATCCGAGCTCTAGCAAGCTCTAGCGACCTATAATACTGAACTCTGCTCATACCATTACAATGTTGAGACTGAACTTTATACCTAACTTCCGACCCGTATTTGAAAGTCTTAGAGGCTACATTGTCGATCGGCTCCTTCATAACATTTGTAACTTCATCTCTCTAGTTTAATTTCCAACAAGAATCAACTCAATCTAAGCTCTAGTGATCGAGATATAGCCAAAATACTGAACATTGTTCAGTCCTTATAACACCAAGACTGAACACTACACTGAACTTCCGACCTGTATTTGAAAGTCTTAGAGGCTACATTATAGCTCGGCTCCTTCATAACAATTGTAGCCTCATCTCTCTAATTTAATGTTCAAAAAGAATCATATTGATCGGATGTCGGACGAAGAAGTTATGCTCAAAAGAGTGAAGGGAGGTCAGAGCTCGGTCAAAAAAATCAAAGCTCGGCCAGAACGAAGATCGGTCGACCAACAGAGGTCGGTCGGCCAATAGAGGTCGGTCGGCCAACAGAGGTCGGCTCGACCAATAAAGGTCGGTCGGCCAACAGAGGTCGGCTCGGCCAACAGAGGTCGGCCAACAGAGGTCGGTCGGCACCCAATCCGACCTTCAAACTTCAAACCCTCATAACTTTTGACTCCGAGCTCCAAATCAGGCACGTTTTGTTTCGTTAGAAAGCTAAGAGGCAGCTCTACCATTTTCAAGAAGGACTCAAAGGCAAGCTCAGACACTAAAGGAATCAAAAGTTTGCACAAAGATGACTGATCGATAATTTCTCAACAGTACCAAAACTTGCAAACATCATAACTTTTGATTCAGAACTCCAAATTTAACAAACTTGGTGTCTATGGAAAGCTTG
This sequence comes from Erythroxylum novogranatense, assembly GCA_029891385.1. Taxonomy (NCBI): domain Eukaryota; kingdom Viridiplantae; phylum Streptophyta; class Magnoliopsida; order Malpighiales; family Erythroxylaceae; genus Erythroxylum; species Erythroxylum novogranatense. Next base: position 30,700,020 of record CM057225.1, on the reverse strand, counting down.
AAGAAAGATCTACATCTTTCATTAAGGCCTTAAAAATCATATCGACCCCTAAATGGGTCAAAAACTCCACACAAACTGACTGGTTGATCAGCTTCACATTAAACAGTCTCAAAACTTCTAAAAATCATAACTTTCCACTCCCTTGTCCAATATTTTCGTGCCTTATATCAATGGAAAGATAAAAACATAATCTACCACTTTCATTAAGACCACTTTGGCTAAATCAATCTAAATCAATACAGATTTTCCATTGAAGTCTCTAAACACCATTCCAACACATCAACTTCACATCTCAACACATCAACTTCACATATTCACTCACTACCACAAACTCTTCAACTAATTCATCTCAAACACAATTCAAATCTCCAATAAACTATTCCAAAGCCATTTCCCCACATCAAACTCAACACCAAAGGACATACGCATACACATTTCTCTTTCACAAAAGTCATACGCAATCTTACTCTTAATAGCATTTTCCAAACCAAGGCAAAATACACTTAACTTTCAAATATCATAACTTTCAATCCCGATATCAAAAAATAGCATACTTTATGGCTACGAAAAGCTCTCAACATAATCTACAAATTTCACGTAGATTATTTCCTCAAAATCTGCCTAAATCAAAAGTCAATTCTTTACTCCAAAAAGTCAAACTTTCTAATTTTCTTCAACATCTAACACTTTCACTAATCATTTCTTGCTTTTCAACTCCATTTCAATCAACCCATTCACTTTAATTTTCATAACTCATACAAATCTACTCAAATTTCAAAGTCATCAAAACCAATCACTTCATTTGTCATCAATCTCCTTTAAATACAATAACATCTACAACACAATACCTATATAAACACACTCATTGAATTCCATTTTAATAATTCTAATTTCCATCAAAAGATCGGGGTCTAACAATTCTCCCCCTCTTAAAAGAATTTAGCCCACGAAATTCCTCTTAGACATTATCAAGTGACACAATCTCTTAACTAATTTCTTTCCAATAAATCATAATCAATCACTTTTCTCATCTAATGTCCCCATCATACATATTCTCAATCTCTTCACAATTTCTCAATTCTTGAGTCACATAGCACCCATACCATATCAATCCACATATTTCTATCATCAAGCTCATCTTTCAAATATTTTGTTATTGCATCTCCTATATATTCGAAGTCAAATCATCCAAACTCATCATGAATTTCTAATCTTAATTTCCATACACACAATCTTAAAATCAATCATACTATTGACACTTAAATCAATTAGACACTGTTATTCCTCGAATAATTCATGAACACTTATTCACATCAATATCACACTCTCACTAATTCAATCATATAAGTCATCACCTCAATCAAACAATCATTTAGATTACTCAAATAATTCATGAAAGACAAACACATCATGCTCACATTCTCACAAGATCAACCTTATCCTCACAAACACTTATCCATTTCTTACTCATACACATACGCCCAAGTAAGATCATATTAATGGGCTCTGATACCATAAATGTTGGGACCCGATCCGGAGACCGGCGCCCTAACCCGAAAACGGAAGACGGAACGAATCACAAAGAGGCGGAACGAATAAACGATTGATCACAAAGCGAAACAAATCATTAACGAATCGAAAGCCAACTTGGAAGCGAAGCATACAAACAAAGTCAAGTCAAATTGGCTCGGAAACAAACCAAACAAATGATCACGAATCACAAATCGAATTGAAGCATTCAAACTGAAACACAAGTACCGACATCCTCGAACAAAATCTTAGAAATCACTGCCGCGTTGGAAACCTTAAGACATTCTAAATTCGGTATAAATTTTTTTCTTTTCTTTCTTTCTTATTCCTTCCCTTTTCATTTCTTTCATAACCAAACTCAATCCAAAATACATTCACATACAATCGCACTATCCATGTGCAATACCATAACTCAATAGCCTTATCCAAATCCCAAACCACAATACCTTATCATACTCATAATCATATACACATCCCATACATAACTTAAGCAATGCATAATTCCAGAAATCCATACACCTTATACTCACTATATACACAATTTCATAAATCACAGCTTTATACAAATCATAGTGGCATTTTCAAGCCTTATACATTACCCATAACCCTAAACCAAAGTACACAATACACAATAATTCTAGACTTCTCAGTAACCATTTAACTTACCAATAATACATTATAAACACATGCAAATAGAAATCTTCATTTTCTTTCACCCGATCTTCTTCTCATCACCGTGGATGGAATGAAGGAAGTAGCTTTACTACGTGGGTAACAGTTTATAACAAAATATAAGCAAAACCCTTGAAATTTTTTTCTTTTCTGGTCTTAGAAAACATTGCTTTGAAATCCGTAAAGCACATTTTCCAAAAGTTCTTTCCTTGTTGTATTCAAAATTGCAATTTACAAAACATATGATTTTTAGGCTTTCAGCCATAAACCCATAAGTTTATAAAACATGAATGCATCAACTTGACAATTCATAGATGCAATGGCAATCACATAAGCAATGCACAACAACACATGGCTCGAGAGTTCAGAACACGACGGATAAACCGAAGTTTATACCGTAATCTATTCGAGTCCTATTTCTCAGATCTCGTGGCCTCAATGGGCGCAAATGGAGAAGGCTATAACTTTCCATACGCCGACGCACGTGACTATCCATCCGTAACTCTCTCGCCCACACAAAAGCATATAAACAATGCTCAAGATCATTTATCAAAATGATATGCTTCCATTTTCTTTTCTTCTTCCATTCAAATCACAATGCCATGGCACACCCAATGGCATAACATTATCACATCAATAAACATATTCACTCTCAATTCAACAATGTAATCACGTATGGATCAACATCGTAACAATGAATGCAAGTGATTTCTTTAAGACATAAATCAACGAATGCAGTTCATAAAGCACATTATTCAATTTTATTTTATTTTATTATTATTATTATTTTATAAATCTTGTATTTTCTTAAAACATTTCAAAACATTTTCATAACTTATCAAATTCATCGAAAATAACGAATTTAACAATTTACTTAAATTTCTTAAATCCAAATCACTAAATAAATTTCAAAATCTTTCTTCATTTCTCAATTCATTTTAAAACTCGTAACCCTTTTCCAAAAATATTCGGAACAATAAAATTCAATACTTTCTCAATTTTTCAATCAATCTCCCAAATCATTTCAAGACAAGAAATTGGGCCTTTGTGTCGCTTTTCAAACTTGAAATTTTCTTAATTTATCAAACATTTAAAACTTGTATAAATTCTTAAAACAGCTTTAAAACCATTTCAAACACCTTTCAAAATCGTATTTTCAACATTTAAATAAACCTTATTTTCTAAACAATTTCAAATGCATTTTAAATCACACTTTTTCAAACATTTTATAAACAAGTTTGGAAATCATAATTTTCAAATACTTTTATAAACATTAGACATTCAAAATCGAAATCTTCCAACCACTTTTATAAACAACATTTTCTAACTAATTTTGAAAGTATTCGGAAATCATAAATTTTCAAACATTTGCATAAACCATTTTCTAGACAATTTCAAAGCATTTTTAGGAATCAAAACTTTCAAATATTTTCATAAACAATATTTTCTATACATTTCCGAATTTATGCGAAAATCACAAGTTTTCAAACTTTTACATAAAACCATATTTTATAAAAGCTCTTAAAACTCTTCGGAAATCATAATTTTTCAAACCTTTATCATATTCAAGCTCAATATCATTTATTGAATGCTCTTTCTTTCGAATATACGAAATGTCATGGAATCTTTCGAGGCATAACACAAATGTATTTTGCAATTCATCAAAAGCTCATGTATGGAATCAATGATGATTTTTCAAATCATTCACACAATGATGCAACACTTATGATGCAATTGAAATCGAAAATTCCTTTATTTAAAGAAAGCAAGAAGGGCTTATAAATTCTTTTATAAACAGTACCCACCTCGATTCGATGCTAGAAAGTTGTTTCTAGCTCCAATTTGTCCATTGGTTCCTTCTTTCTTCCAATTTAACTTCACCTAAAGCAATTTCACCCAAATTCAACATCATAAATAACTTAATCCTCAAATTGAACTTAGAAAACATAAATCCCTCATGTATTCAAACTTTCTAAATTACAAATTTCCAAAAGCCCCAAATTCCAACTTTGGGCATAAACCCTAATTCTCAAAATCCCAAATTAAACCCATCATACTTAGCAATCATCAAAATTGACTTCATATTTCACAAACCCATACCATTTCCATATTTCTAAACCATAAATCAAGAAAAGCTCAAAGCTCAACTTTCTCTTACCTCAAACTTTTCACCATTTTCGATTTATTAGGCTTGGAAGGAAGCTCTTCTCCTTCCATCTTTTTCCTCATGAATCAACGAAAAATTGAGCTTGAACCCCAAAATCCAAATCCTAAGCTCTCCTTCTTTCTTCTCCAAGTTTGCTCTCCTCTCTCTCTCTCTTCTTATTTTCTTAAGTCTTTCATTTCGTGCTTCCTTATTCCTTATCGATAGCCACTGTCTTTTATATTGCCATGTCATTTAATGAATGGGAATGACCCATAAGCCCCTCCATTTAAGCCTATAAACTTAATCCTTTGAGTAACCTTCCAAGATTGCCCTTTCATTGGTCTTTAAAACTGACATCTTGTCTGATTATTTCGATCAGGTAAATGAAGTCATTTGATAAAACTTTCTTCTAAAGAAATGTTCCTCTATGTCTTACGAATCCATCGCTTCAAGAATCTGATCGATCGGAGCTCTATAGCTCAAGATATCTCCAAAATACTGAAGTTTGTTCTTCATACCCGAAGCTGAACACTACCCCTAACTTCCGACCCATATTTAGAAGTCTTAGTGTATCGCCCCCTCATCGTAGGATACACATCGGGAAACCCGAAGGTCGCTCCGATACAAATCCCACGATGAAGGTGCACCACCAGAACATTTCCCAATAATATCCACATGGCATCGCAATAATTTAAAACCATAACATAACACAATATCAGAAATCGCTAAATTTTAAAATCATAATATCAATCTGATACAGTCATCCAGCAACAGAATAGACAAGTCTATCAGTCCCCTAAACAAAACCAAAAAGGAAACTGATACAAACATCTATCCTAAGTCATCCTCAAAATCCAACCCAGCTGACCGACCTGTGTGCCATCGCTTCTCCCGCCAAAGACGTCAAGATCAGAAGCAAAAGGCTATCTCCGGAGCTAGGGTCTATTCTATCAGTCCTGAAAAATAGGTTGCAATTTTGGGTGAGTTTGCGAACTCAGTAAGAAACCATCATCGATGGTTCACTCAAATCATGCATTACGCAAATTGCATACAAAGATGGCACAAGAATATTCAATTAATGATTATATAACAATTTACAGTATCGGTAACAATTTACAATAGCATAAAACAGTTCACAGTGTCACATCACAATTTACAACAAATCATGGCATCACGCAGTTCAGTAATCATCACACAATTTGGCAATTCAATCAGTCATGTATATAATGCATATGAGACTCTTTCCAGTTATTCAGTATTATGCCCAAGTGCTCACCAAGAAATGTAGGGACGCTGTGATTTCTCCCCTGCTAAGCCCGCCAAGACAAAGGTTCGAGCTCTAGGCTCTTTTCAGTGATAATAGCAACTTAGTACACGTCCATTATCTGATCATACATTTATGCATGCAGTGCAGTGTTTAGTAATTCGGTATTCAGTGATTCAGTGTATGGCTATAAAAGCCCAGTATTGTATTTTTCAAGAATATACAAGAATTCATCGAAAGACAAGAATCCAATCCAGTACAATAGAAATATGTCATTTGATCACGTATATTTCAGTAATCATGCAATTTCACAGTCCAATACAGTAGAGGCATACCATCCGATCATGTATATTTCAGTAATCATACAGTTTCACATTTGGCAAGTAAATTCACGTTGAGCAATTAAACAGTCAGGAATTTGAGAAACCAACTAGGTTACTCACCTGTAACTTCCGAGCTACTGCCTGGAAGTTTCAACAATATCCGTGGAACGACGATCCAACGACGCCTCTATAACAGTAAAAATACAGTCCCATTACTAGATGCTCAATTAAACCATTCAGTAATGCATATGTCTCAGTGAGATGATGTACAATGCATGTTCACGATTTTCCCGGCGCTAAAACCTACTTTATAACTCTTATATCCCAATCTAACTCTTCGCTCAATTGGTCAACAATAATTGATCCAATCCTATAATTCGGTTCAATTTCCTCAATTCATAATCCCCATAGAAATTTCCTATCCATCGGGTCAAAACCTCTATTGAAAATCCCAATTAAACTCCAATTGCCTCAATTCAGTATTTAGGTCACACTATGAACCATAATCGACCTTATTCTCTATAAATCAATGTCACTTAAATCAATTCTAATTCCTATAATTATCCTCAATTGTAGACCTCTTTCTAGTTCATAACGAATCGGAATCACCTCAATCGGAGGTCTATACCATAAATTATGCCCAATATACTAACAATCATCCTTCGAATTGTCATCTTCGTCATGCGACCTACGTCCATTGTCATGACATATACGGCCGTCATCATGGCGTGAAGTACTAACTCGCCACGGCGGCGTCCTCTTTGTCGCCGTCGCGACGCGAAGCTGTAAGGCTCGTCGCGACGATCTCCAGCGCGCCGTGATTTAGCGCAATGAGTCGCGCTAACACTAAATTTATTCGCCGCGGCGAGGCACGCCAGACGTCGCGACGTACGACTCCGCGCCACCTTCTTCTCCGATCGATTTTCCGCCATTAATGCTATTTAAAACCTCCACTAACACTCTAACAACTCAATCTAACCCAATAAATGTCATAAATGCTTGAAACAACTACTAATAACAACATTAAAGCCTTAAAAACTTACCAATCAAAGATCAAAGCCACAAATCACCGTAAACCCTAAATCCTTCAAAATCAACGATTAATCCACTCCAAATCCTTCTCAACCTTCAACAATCACAATAAATCACTTAGCCTAGCACAATAAGAGGGAAACCACATGAAAGATCGAAGAATCCTTACCTATGGAGGAAATCGAAATCACCGTAGAGAAGGGAGAAGAAGAAATGAGTTTTGCCTTAGGGTAAATCCTCAATTCTCAACTTAGCTATTTATAGACAAAGGTCTCCAACTCAGTCCAAATTTTAGTCTTCAATTACCAATGGTTTAACATTTTTATTTCCTATCAGTAAAATTCTAATTTTTCCATTGCCGTTGGACAATTCTTTCAATACTATACAGTCAATCAGTCTGTCACTCCAAAATTTTCGGTCCGGGTATTTCTCCCGAATTTCCAAAAAACTTCCTATAAATCACTATCAATTACCAATCGTTCTTAGGCTATTCTAAATCAGTCATTCGAGTCCATTTACTCCTAATTTCTCAATTAGTCATAATCCAATCACCCAATACCACAATCCAATCAGTTCATACTTCCACTCAAAATGCCGGAAAATCATGAATGCATGTACCTATGAATAAATGCATATGCAATAAACCTGTTCCTCTATAATTAGAGGCCAGTAACATGTTCAGTCAATGAATGCAGTGAAATCCAATCAGTTCAACCCAATGACCAAAATACCCTTGCTAACAGTAACGGGATGTTACACTTAGAGGCTAAATTATAGCTCGACTCCTTCATAACATTTGTAGCCCCAAGTCTCTATTTTAATTTACAACAAGAATCAACTCAATCCGAGCTCTAGCAACCTATAACACCGAATACTATTCAGTCATTACAACACCGAGACTGAACACTACACTGAACTTCCGACCTATATTTGGAAGTCTTACAGGCTACATTATAGCTCAGCTCCTTCATAACATTTGTAGCCCCATGTCTCTATTTTCATTACCAACAAGAATCAACTCAATCCGACTCTAGCGAGCTCTAGCGACCTAGAACACTGAACACTATTCAGCCATTACAACACCGAGACTGAACACTACACTGAACTTCCGACCGATATTTGGAAGTCTTAGAGGCTACATTATAGCTCGGCTCCTTCATAACATTTGTAGCCCCATGTCTCTATTTTCATTACCAACAAGAATCAACTCAATCCGAGCTCTAGCGAGCTCTAACGACCTATAATACTGAACACTTCTCATACCATTACAAAGCTAAGACTGAACTCTATACCTAACTTTCGACCCGTATTTGAAAGTCTTGGAGGCTACATTATTGATCGGCTACTTCATAACATTTGTAACTCCATCTCTTTAGTTTAATTTCCAACAAGAATAAACTTAATCCGAGCTCTAGTGATCGAGATATAGCCAAAATACTGAACATTATTCAGTCCTTATAACACCAAGACTGAACATTACACTGAACTTCCGACCTGTATTTGAAAGTCTTAGAGACTCCATTATAGCTCGGCTCCTTCATAACATTTGTAGCCTCATCTCTCTAGTTTAATTTGAAAAAAGAATCATATTGATCGGATGTCGGACGAAGAAGTTATGCTCAAAAGAGTGAAGGGAGGTCAGAGCTCGGCCAGAAAAATCAAAGCTCGGCCAGAACGAAGATCGGTCGGCCGACAGAGGTCGGTCGGCCAATAGAGGTCGGTCGGCCAATAGAGGTCGGCTCGGCCAATAGAGGTCGGTCGGCCAACATAGGTCGGTCGACACCCAATCCGACCTTCAAACTTCAAACCCTCATAAATTTTGACTCCGAGCTCCAAATCAGGCGCGTTTTGTTTCGTTGGAAAGCTAAGAGACAGCTCTACCATTTTCAAGAAGGACTCAAAGGCAAGCTCGGACACTAAAGGAATCAAAAGTTTGCACAAAGATGACTGATCGATAATTTCTCAACAGTACCAAAACTTGCAAACATCATAACTTTTGATCCAGAACTCCAAATTTAACAAACTTGGTGTCTATGGAAAGCTTGAAGAAAGATCTACAACTTTCATTAAGGCCTTAAAAATCATATCGACCCCTAAATGGGTCAAAAACTCCACACAAACTGACTGGTCGATCAGCTCCACATTAAACAGTCTCAAAACTTCTAAAAATCATAACTTTCTACTCCCTTGTCCAATATTTTCGTGCCTTATATCAATGGAAAGATAAAAACATAATTTACCCATTTCCTTAAGACCACTTTGGCTAAATCAATCTAAATCAATACAGATTTGCCATTGAAGTCTCTAAACACCATTCCAACACATCAACTTCACATCTCAACACATCAACTTCACATATTCACCCACTACCACAAACTCTTCAACTAATTCATCTCAAACACAATTCAAATCTCCAATAAACTATTCAAAAGCCATTTCCCCACATCAAACTCAACACCAAAGGATATACGCATACACATTTCTCTTTCATAAAAGTCATACGCAATCTTATTCTTAATAGCATTTTCCAAACCAAGGCAAAATACACTTAACTTTCAAATATCATAACTTTCAATCCCGATATCGAAAAATAGCATACTTTATGGCTACGAAAAGCTCTCAATATAATCTACAAATTTCATGTAGATTATTTCCTCAAAATCTGCCTAAATCAAAAGTCAACTCTTTACTCAAAAAAGTCAAACTTTATAATTTTCTTCAACATATAACACTTTCACTAATCATTTCTTGCTTTTCAACTCCATTTCAATCAACCCATTCACTTTAATTTTCATAACTCATACAAATCTACTCAAATTTCAAAGTCATCAAAACCAATCACTTCATTTGTCATCAATCTCCTTTAAATACAATAACATCTACAACACAATACCTATACAAACATACTCATTGAATTCTATTTTAATAATTCTAATTTCCATCAAAAGATCAGGGTCCAACACCGAGGCTATGTGTTCCTGATGTAGATGATCTGACGAGGGAGATTTTGGAGGAAGCTCATATGACCACCTATGCTATGCATCCTGGTACTACCAAGATATATAACACTTTAAAGCAACATTTCTGGTGGCCTAGCATGAAGAAGTAGGTAGCAGAGTATATCTCCAGGTATATGACGTGCCAGCAAGTTAAGGCTGAGCACCAGGCTCCAGTAGGGAAGCTCCATTCGTTACCTATTCCGGAGTAGAAATGGGAACGAATCACTATGGATTTCATCATGGGATTGCCCAAAACTCTGAGGCAATATGATGTTATCTGGGTCATAGTGGACCGGTTAACTAAATCGGCCCATTTCTTGCCAGTGAGGGAGAATAATTCACTCGATCAGTTGGCCCAGAAGTATGTGAATAAGGTAGTGAGACTGCATGGGGTTCCAGTGTCTATAGTGTCAGACAGGGATCCCAGATTTACTTCGAGGTTTTGAAAGAGTTTGCAGTCTACTATGTGTACTAAGTTGAATTTCAGTACAGCATTTCATCCTCAGACAGATGGGCATAGTGAGAGGACAATTAAGACTGTTGAGGATATGCTTCGAGCTTGTGTATTTGAGTTTAAAGGAGCATGGGATCAGTATTTAGCTCTGATTGAATTTACTTATAACAATCATTATCACAATAGCATCGGAATGGCACTATATGAGGCCTTATATGGAAGAAAGTGTCAATCGCCTTTGTATTGGGATGAAGAGGGTTTGAGAACGGTTGAGGGCCCGGAGTTGATTCAGGATACAGTAGATAAAGTAAAATTGATCCAGAGCTGAATTAAAGCAGCTCAAGACAGACAGAAGAGTTATATGGATCAGCATCGGAGGGAGATGGAGTATAATGTAGGAGACAGAGTTTTCCTAAGAGTGTCACCGTGGAGAGGAGTGTTAAGATTCGGTAAAAAGGGCAAATTGAGCCCTAGGTACATTGGTCCTTATGGGATCATTGAGAGGATAGGACCTTTGGCCTATAAGTTGGCTTTATCGAATGAGATATCTCAGTTGCATAATGTCTTTCATGTGAGTTTGCTTCAAAGATACCAATCGGATCCGACACATGTGATACCGACTCAGGAGATTGAGGTTACTAGCAAATTGAGCTATGTTGAGGAGCCGGTCCAGATTGTGGGATCACGGATTAAGCAGTTGAGGAACAGGGTTATTCCATTGGTGAAAGTCCTATGGAGAAACCACTCAACTGAGGAAGCAACTTGAGAGATAGAGGAGCATATGAGGAGACAATATCCTCACCTGTTCAACCAAACAGGTAAGAATTTCGAGGATGAAATTTTTTGTTAGGAGGGGAGAGTTGTAACATCCCATCACCGATGGGAAGGGTAAAATAGTAATTTGGAATGGGTTAGGAGTGTTTAAAATTGTTTTGCTATGTTCATATATTCATATATACACGTGAATAGTAAATTTTGTACATGTAATAATTGTACATGCATTCATGGCATTTCCTGGTATATGTGTCTCTAATGTGTTTATTGTGAAAAATATTATTTTTGTGCTTGAAAATTGAATTAGAGTGGGTCTTTGTGAGTTTTGAATTTTTGGAGAATTTTAGAATTTTTTCTGAAAATTTTGGGGTACTTTTTCGGACTAGGAAAAATGTCAAGTGGTAGACTGAGAGGTTACCGATAGTAAAAAGTACTATCCAATGGCACTGGAAATTAGATACATGATTTTAGGATTGATTAATTTTGAGCCATTGGAATTTTGGGGAGAAATTAGACTAGAAATTGGAAGTGAATTGGAAGGAAATTAAGTGAGTAATTGAGAGGTTGACATGTGGCAAGTGACATGTGTCACTTGCCTAACATGCCACCATGATATATAGATTTAATAAAAGTCCTACTTTTTTTGGCTATTCACGATACTTCTTCTTAGAAAGGGTTAAAGGTGATTTAAGTGTGATTTTTTTCCATCTTCGTAGCTCTCCTCTTCTTTGGTGCTTTCGAAAGTTTGTACATCTTTTCCTCCTCCTTTCACCTTGCTTTCTCTTCCTTTAGCTCACCTAAAAAGCCTAGCATAAACCTTCCCCCCTTTAAGAGGATGATGAACGTGGGTGGTGAAGAGAAGTAGAGGGTTTGTGATTTTGGAAGTTTAATAGGTAAGAAACATGTGTTATCTTATGGTTTTATAGTTAATTGAATTCTTTGTTATGTTTGTACATTAAATTGCATGAAAATTGTGTGTGAAAAATATGGGTATGTTATTTCCTTGGTTGATTGATGATTGATGAGGTAGAAGTTAATGAATGATGTTGAATATGGTATAGGTAAATTGAGTTATTTTGGGATTGATTTTAGTGAATAAAGATAAGAGGATATTAAAGGAAGATGATTGAGTGTGTTTACCACAATTTCGTTGACTAAAGTTCAAGGATAGGTTGTGAGTTAGTTATGGTGGATATATGTGTTGGATCGCGTACAGTCCGAGTATTCACAATACACTGCGGAAAAGACCATACAACAACATGAAGTATAATCGAAAATACTCAGAATGTATGAAAATACCTTTATGCCATGGATTGGTTGTTTTTTTTTCGGATTCCAAGACACTGCAATGTGCGAATGCCCTCTACCGGTATCCACACGAGTATGCACGATCCGGGCTGCGACTGTGGTGTGCTAGCACGTCTTGAAACACTTTCCGAACACCGCACATTTTTCCTCTCGGATGGTGGCTAGGGTTTCGTGTGACAATAGTGTCATCTATCTAATGAGACCTGAGTTTCTCTATTTATAGAGAAACCCTAATCCCATTGAAGCCCAATAATTTTCGGCTCATTATATCTCATATAATAATAGCCCGACAACTTAATTTAATCTAGCCCAATAAATATATCCATATATATTTATTCAATGCCTAATAAATTAGGCCGAAGAGAATAAGCCAAAATCACATCACTCTTTGTTTGTGACCCTGTAGGCTCATTTGATGTTGGCAATGGGCTTGATCACACTTCAAGGCCCATAAGTCATAAGCGGCCTCTAGCAAGACATTATGACTACCCAAATTAAATGAGGATCGATAATCTGATTTAACCTGTAACCATGGTTAGAAGCTCAGTCCTTTTGTAACATGATATCAAGATTAATCACAAGGCATGGTACATGTCAACATTTGATTAATCATAGCTTGATCCCCAAGTTGACTTATTATAACAAATGACATTGATGACTCCTCATCAATTCATTTGAGCATGGCCATGCATTTCTTCAGTCACACTTGTCAAGAGGCCCAAATGATATCTCTCTCATTTAAGAGAGGTACAAATCTCATCTACGTCATTCACATCCCTCCGCATGATTCATTTGATGTCCAACATAAGACTACTTGTTATTCGGTTAAGAATAAATTCGTCTAATATCAAAATACCGAATTCCTCATGTAGGGAACCATGATGACTTCAAGTCAAAGGACTAAAGTCAAACTATATTAAAAATCACTAATGACATGAAACCATGTAGTATTCTTTATGTGGGTTGGTCCAATATATGTTCTCTAACATATATCTATGTTTCTGATTTGATATCTCATATCCATGATCAGTAAAACGTGATCATCAACAAGAACACATACTAGCCTTAATTCATTATTGTTCCACCAATAATGATTGACCAGGGACAGTCTAGAATAGTCTTATAACACTTATGGTTTTACTATCAAGTCACATACTTGATGACATAAGTCTAAAACCATTCATGGAATGTAAATCACATTACATAAACGAAATACATGCATATATGAAAGGAATACCCCATAATATATTATTAACAAGTCATAATGTTAATACATGAATCATATATGTCCATTGGTCTAGGGAACACTACTAACAATCTCCCACTTGCACTAGGCCCAATTGGTCAGATATCTAATACCCATAGACCTCGTATGACTCTCATGTTTAGGCTGTGGAAGAGGCTTAGTAAGTGGATCGGCAATGTTGTCATCTATGCCCACTTTTCATATCTTCATGTCTCCTCTCCGAATGATATCTCTAATCAGATGGAAACATCTGAGTATGTGTTTGGATCTATGATGTGAGTTTGGTTCCTTAGCCTGTGCTATAGCCCCATTATTATCACAATAAAGGTCTATAGGACTTGCAATGCTAGGAACGACTCCAAGCTCAGTAATGAACTTCCTTATCCATACAGCTTCCTTAGCCGCATCCGAGGCAGCAATGTACTCAGCTTCAGTTGTAGAATCAGCAACAGTGTCTTGCTTTGAACTTTTCCAGCTCACTGCACCTCCATTCAAATAGAACACAAAACCTGATTGCGATCTAAAATCATCTATGTCAGATTGAAAACTAGCATTAGTGTAACCATTTACAACTAGCTCTCCTTCAAGTCCTCCATAGATTAGGAACATATAATTAGTTCTTCTCAAGTACTTAAGGATATTCTTAATTGCTATGCAGTGACTCTCACCATAATTAGATTAGTATCTACTTATTATACTCAAAGCATATGAGACATTTGGTCGAGTACATAACATGGCATACATGATAAATCCAATTACAGATGCATATGGAATCTTATTCATGCCCTCAAGCTCTTTATCTAAAGTAGGACAGTCCTTCTTAGAAAGCTTGATTCCATGTGACATAGGCAAGAATCCTCTCTTGGAATCTTACATACTGAACCTTTTCAATACCTTATCTATATATGTACTCTAACTTAGACCTATAAGCTTTCTTTATCTATCTCTATAGATCTTAATTCCTAAAACATAGGTAGCCTCACCTAAGTCTTTCATTGAGAAACGTTTCCTTAACCAAATCTTGACACTCTATAAGGTCGGAATATCGTTTCCAATGAGTAATATGTCATCAATATATAGAGCTAAAAAGACAACAGCACTCCCACTAAACTTTTTGTAAACACAAGGTTCATCTTCATTCTTGATGAATCCAAACTCTTTGACAACTTCATCAAAACGAAGATTCCAACTTCTTGATGCTTGCTTCAATCCATAAATGGATCTTTGAAGCTTGCACACCTTTCCCGAATTCTTAGGATGAACAAAACCCTCAGGCTGTGTCATATATACATCCTCAAGTAAGTTTCCATTAAGGAAAGCCATTTTGATATCCATTTGTCATAACTCATAATCATAGTATGTAGCTATGGCAATAAGAATTGTAATAGATTTGATCATGACCACTGGAGAAAATGTCTCATCGTAATCAATTCCATGAACTTGTCGATAAACTTTAGCAACAAGTCTCGCTTTATAAGTGTGCATGTTTCCATCCATGTCGAGTTTCTTTTTGAAAACCCACTTACATCCAATGGTCTTCAAGCCATCAGACGGATCAATCAAAGTCCAAACTTGATTGTCATACATGGATTGCATCTCTGCTTTCATGACCTCTAACCATTTAGAAGATTCTGGACTTTGCATAGCTTCTTGATAGGTTGTGGGCTCATTATGATCGATGAGCATCACATTATCATCATCAGTAAAGAGAAATCCATATCTCTCGGGCTCATGACTTAATCCTATCGATCTACGTAGCCTTGTGTTGTTGAAGGTTGCTCATCAACGACTTGTGAGCTCGCTTCAATCTCCTCTTCAGCTCAATGTCATTTTGTGAAACTTGAATTTCTTCAGTGGTACTTTATCTCCACTGCTTCCTTTGGAAACAAATTCCTTCTCTAAGAAAAAACCATTTCGAGCAACAAACACTTTGTTCTCTTATGGGATGTAAAAGTAATATCCTTTTATTTCCTTAGGATATCCCACAAAATAACATTTTTCAGATTTGGGTGCCAACTTGTCGACAATTGGATGCTTCACATAAGCCTCACAACCCCAAATCTTTAGAAAAGATAAATTGGGACGCTTCCCAGTCCATATCTCATAAGGTGTCTTTTTTACAGCCTTTGAAGGAATACGGTTCAATATAAATTCTGCGGTTTCTAAAGCATAACCCCAGAAATATTTTGGAAGATTAGTTTGGCTCATCATTGATCGAACCATATCTAAGAGAGTTTGATTTCTCCTTTCAAAAACACCGTTCCATTGAGGAGTAGAGTCAATTGTGAAACAATTCCCAATCCTTAAGATAATCATCAAACTCTTGGCTTAAATATTCACCTCCTCGATCAGATCGAAGGATTTTAATTGTCTTGCCTGATTTTGTACTTCATTCTTATACTCTTTGAACTTTTCAAAAGATTTAGATTTGTGCTTCATTAAATAAACATACCTATATCTACTAAAGTCATCTGAAAAAGTAATGAAATACAAATAACCTCCTCTCGCTGGTATGATAAAAGGACCGCATACATCGGTATGTATTAGGCCTAATAGCTCATTGGCCCTTTCCCCTTTATGTAACATCCCGCCACCGATGAGAGTGATACTATAGTAAATTTGTATTGGGTTGTGATTGTGTACATGAACGTCGGTATACATGCACTAATGTCAATTCCCAGCTTTTGTGTCTCTGTGAAAATATGAAATTGTGTGTTAATTGAATTTGGTAGATTTCTATATTCAGCATTAAATTGCAAAGTGGGTACCGATGAGATGTTCAGTACTGTAGATGACTGTACTGTTGACACTCCAGTTAAGGATATGACTTAGGAAATTGGTTTTATCATGACCTATTAAAATTTGGAAAGATTTATTAAAGTCAAAGTAAATGAATTGATTGAATTGGAAATTTGACAGGCATGAAAGTGGATGATTTTTTAAAGAATTTAATTTCAATTCAGTCCCTAAGAGTGGGACATTTCTAAATTGAAGTCGTGAGGTTATAAGAATTATTATATGGGTAATTTGGGTATGACACTTAAGAGATTAAGGTTTAAGGTTAAATGAAGAGGGAAAAATGGACATTTCATAAGTTGAAATGGTATAAAAAGGAAATTGGGTTGAAATGGGAAAGAAATGAAGATGTCGTGGGAGAAGAAGAGGAAGAGAAGAAGAGTTCGATTTTTTTGACGAAAGCTGGAAGAGTTTAATGATTTTGAGAGCAAAATCAAGTAAGTTTAAGTATCTTGCCTCTTGATTAGTAGATTGATTTATGTTTTGAGTGATATAGTTAAAGATTGGGTTATGAGATGTTGGTTTTTAGGGTTTTCGATTTTGGTTAATCTTGGATGTTTGTGAGTGGGTTTGGTTTGTAAACGGGTTTGAAAATTGGTGTGTAAGTGATGTTGTAATGTTTAGATGAGTTATGGGTTGATTTTATTGGAAAAATTGGATTGAAATGGTTAAAAATCGGATTCGGGAGTCGAGAACGGGCTCGCACGTCATGGCGCCGAATTTTGCGATGTGGCAAGCACGCAGCCCACACATCGCGGGTATCGCAGACGGACGACGCCGGGCGTAGCTCAAACCTTCGTCGTGGCGAGGACCCCCTTTTCCCGAATGAATATGTTTTGGTTTTAAACCGTAACTTTTGTACAGATTGTCAAAGGAGATAACTTCTGATTTGTTATGAGCTAGAGACAAAGGTCTCCATGTTTTATGAAGAAGGGAAATGTTATATCAGTCTGTAAAGGTTTGAAATCTGGGATAGTGGTTTAATGTAAAATATGGTTATATGTTGGAAAATAACTTTGGGATTTATGAAACGAATTGACTGATGTGATTATCAACTAAATTCTGATTTTTAAGGAAGATTTTGAGGGTGAAATATTGGGTTAGTGCCAGGAATGTCACTAAAGTGTGTGATACGTTTATTTTTGTAAACTACTACATAAGTTTATTCTGAAAGGGCAATGTGTAAACTTAGGGTGTTCGAATTGTGATAGGCGCATTTGGAAAGTCAGCCTCATACATTTCTGAGACTTTCAGGCGTTAGCGCGGAAGCCAGGTGAGTGACCTAGACGGTTCTCAAAGTATTAAATGTTATATTTCAGTGATTTAAATTCCCTGAAGTAAAATGATGAGATAATATTTAATGTGAACTCCGGATAGAAGGTCCGGAGTATTGAAGTGATAGTATACAGAAACGTTATGCGAATGAGAAAGTGTAATTGTGTTTGTGATGTAAAAATCTGGAATAGATTAGAAATGACTATGATATACTGATCAGAGCCACAAGCTCGACTACTAAAAAAGAGCCTCGAGCTCAAAAGGAAATAGTGCATACCCAGAGGGCTCTCCTATCCCTAAGATGCGTGGGAAGTAGTGCATACCCAGAGGGCTCTCCTACCTTTAAGATGCGTTCACTCGGAGCGAAAAGCTCAACAATTGATGAGTTAGTGCATACCCAGAGGGCTCTCCTATCTCTAAGACGCGTGGAAAGTAGTACATACCCAGAGGGCTCTCCTACTCCTAAGACGCGTTCAATGATTAATGAGCCCTTGACGGGACAGCTTCAGAGCGAAAAGCTCAATGATTGATGAGTTAGTGCATACCTAGAGGGCTCTCCTACCTCTAAGACTCGTAGGAAGTAGTGCATACCCAGAGGGCTCTCCTACCCCACTCAACAATTAATGAGCCCTTGGTGGGACAGTTCCAGAGCCTATGGCTCAACGATTAATGTGTCCTTATAGGGACAGTATAGATACTTGGTCACAAAACTGATATGAATTGATAATGGGTTATAGACTGCATTTATTCTGATATGTTTGATTGAATGATAGGCGAAATGCCCTACACTGGTGTGAAAACAGTTATGGGGTACTCATAATTATAAAATGTATGACTGATTGGAATATTAGAGCTGTTGGCTAGAGTTGCCATCGATTAGAGCTTTTAGCTCAACGTGTGAAAATGAACCTCGAGTTCATGGCTGATTTAGAGCCTTAGGCTCAACGTATAATGAACCCGGTATCCAGTATTGGATAAGGGTCAGATATTATTGAGCACATTGAGGGGACAGTTTAGGCACTGCACTAGGTCACAGCCATATGATAATTAAATAGTAAACGAGTGAAATACTTTGTATCGAGAAATGGGATGTATGAATATAGATTTCTGTAAATATGTAAATGGGGAAGTCTCGAGAAAATGTATTACGAGATAGAGATAGATCTATGGGAATTGAAAAATGAGGTCAAATAGAAAGAATGAAAACATAAGTTATTACCTGATTCTGTATTTGAGTGAGTGGACTATCGATGATGGTCACTCATTGAGTTTGCAAAAACTCACCCTCAATCTGCAATTGTTTTGCAGGACCCAAAAGAATACCCCGTTAGGCAACGGGTATATTGTGATCGCAGAGTGATTTGAAGGGGACGGGATCAGTTGCGTCTGCATTAGTGTCGGAACAGATTGGTATGGGATTGTATTCCTAAATTTTTGTATAAATGTTTCAGACTTGTCGTAAATTGCTGTTTCTACAAAATAGTTATTATGTAAGTGTATGATTGTTTCAAAACAAAATTTTTGGTACTGCGTTTTAACTACGAGAGGTAGCATCCCATCCTCGCAAGGCACGGATTTGGATATCACCATCGATGTCGGGTTCGGGTCTTACGGGAGTGGGGTGTTACACTTTACCTATGAATGGGGCCTTTGTCATCTTACTCAGTAAACAAGAATCACATGTCTCAAAAGATTCAAAAGAATCAATGAATCCATCTTGATGGAGTTTTGAAATGCATTTTTCATTTACATGGCCTAAGAGACAATGCTAGAGATAGGTTGGGTTCAAATCGTTAGATTTAAACTTCTTAGTATTTATGTTATAGATGGGCTAATTTGTAACAAACTCAGTGTCTAGAGTATAAATGCCATTTAATTGACGAGCAATGCCATATAAAATGTCATTCTTATAAATGGAAATACTTATATTCGTAATAGAAAATTTAAATCCTTCATTCTCTAAACAAGCAAAAGAAATAATGTTCCTACTTATAATAGGTACATAATAACAATTCTTATGTTCCAAAACGAGTCCAGTAGGCAAAATAAGATCATAATTCCCCACGGATAAAGCAGTAACTCTTGCTCCATTTCTTACGCGCAGGTCGATCTCACCAGCCATCAATCTTCTAGTCCTTCTTAGACTCTGAACATTAGTACAAATGTGAGTTGCAGCTCCAGTATCTAATACCCAAGATGCAGAGGATTAAAATTGATCTCTATCACAAAAATACCTGAAGAAGTAGTCGCACTATTCTTCTTTTCTTTCAGCTCTTCCAAATAGAGTTTGCAATTCCTTTTCCAATGACCAGGTTCATTGCAGTGAAAGCAAACTCCCTCCTTAGGTGCCTTAGTCTTAGCTTTGGGCTTGGGCTTGGACTTAGATACTTTACCTTTTCCCTTCGCTGTGCCCTTCTTCTTGAAAACCTTTCCCTTTTGAACCACAAAAACTTCATTGGTGGTCTTAACCTCTCCCTTTAAGTTCTCTTCATCAGTTTTTAGCATCCCATGTAATTCATCAATGGACTTCCCCATGTTATAAATGTTGTAGTTAAGAATGAATTGATCATATTCATCAATCAAAGATAATAGAATAAGATCAGTTGCCAATTCTTGACTAACAGATGCACCTAATTTCTTAAGATGATGAATGTAACTCTTCATCTTGAGAACATGAGCACTCGCAGATGTGCCAGGAGTCATCTTGCATGAATTCAATGCCTTAGTGGTTCTAAACCTCTCTTGGCGTGCTTGTTCTTGAAATATAGTTTTCAGTTGAGCAAGCATGTCATAGGCTTCCATTTCCTCTAAATCCTTATGAAGATCAAAGATCATGGAGCCTAACATAAGGCATGACACATCTGTAGAGTCATTGATATGCTTCGTGTAAGCATCCTTTTGAGCCTTAGGTGCATTTGCTGGTGGTTCCTCAGGAATGTGTTCTTCTAAGACATAAAGCTTTCTTTCTTGCTTGAGAACAATTCTCAAGTTCCTATACCAGTCTAGGAAATTTGTTCCATTAAGCTTTTCTTATTATAGGATAGATCGCATAGAAAGGTTGGTGGATGGAGTGGCCATAATCTACAAAATTATGCAATAAGTGTCAACATTATAGTTATTAAGAGGTATTAACTCCAATCAAATTAATAACCCTCTATTTAAAATGGGAGAAACAAGATCCATATTTCACTAAGTCCTAAGAAAGCTTTGGCTTAACACTCAAGACTTAGTTATTTAGGTAGAAAACTCTTTTCAATTACATCACATGTAACTCTTGATAGGTTTATGTTAAAATACATCTTATGTACTGAATGTATGAAAAACCCAATCTTATGCCCTAAGCCCAAAACTGTTTTGATAACTTAGTTAAGTTTAACCATACTTGACCTATGAATAGCACCATTATTCAAATGTCTTCCCTAGATGATCCCCACATGCCTTGCTTTGGCAAAAACCCACATAAGGATAAGCTAGAGATAACCATGGGTAAAGTTCTATGGAAGGTATATAAACTTAATATTATCATAAGGGTCATTCTTAGTACATTATGAAGGTTACTAATCCTATTAGTAAGGGGGTTTATACTATGTGAGTTCTAATCCTATACTACAACATACTTGAGTATATATATATTAGAAGCATAGAATAGTAATTTACACATGAATATAAATATTCAAATAATATAAATAAATACATGTAAAACCACTCAAAATATATAACACGTAATGAACAAACACACTTAACGAACACAGCGGTCCCGCTAGTCGGTTAGCGGGTGGGGGTCAAGGGAAAGCCGCCCCTTGCGGGATGTGGGGCAGTGCCCTGAACCAAAAAATTTTAGCCACGATTTATTAACAAGGAAGCTCTGTTGGGACTCGATCCGGAAACCGGATCCCAATCGAAAAATAGAAATGAATACGAAACACAAAGTGCAGATGCAAAGCAAAATCGAATACGAATACGAACCAATATGAATCGAATCAAAGCAAAGAAACGAAACATAAAGTGAAATCGAATCGGATGCGAATCGAATCACAAATCGGAAGCGAATGCAAAAAGAAAAACGATCGAATCCATCGAGCTGAAATAAATTTCGACAGCCGTTGAAAACACAAAGCATAGGAAACTTATCGCGTTGGAAACCTTAAGACAATTTTCAAAACCCGTATAAATTTTTTTCTTTCTTTCTTTCTTTCTTTCTTATCTTATTCATTCCTTTCATCATTCCCATACAAAGCACTTCAATTCCTCATTTAGACAAATCCAATTCCTATTAATTCCTCAATTCAATTTACAAACCATAATCATTATACATAAGGTCATAATCCAAATCTTTATACAAAATTCATGAATCAAATCAATCCAAACCCAATAATCAATCATCTCTATATCCAGATCCCATTCATAACTTAAATCAATACACATGTCCAGAATTCATAATACAATCCCATAATAATACCTGTAATACAATAATTGACAAAACCAGTCTTATACAAACCGATACCAAAATACCATTTTTCATAAAATACAAACGATACAAAATCGAATAACACATCTTGACATTCTTTCATCCGATCTCCCGCTTGAAAACCTGGAGATGGGGATGAAAGGGGGGTGAGCACAAAGCTCGTGGATAATATGCTTATAAAACGAATAGATAAGCAAAACCCTTGAAATCTTTTTCCTTCTCTCGTCTTAGAAAAATTTTCTTTGAAACCAGAAAGCACGCTTTTTAAAATTCTTTTTTCTTTGTAGAATAAACTCGCAGCTTGTAAACGATGATTCTTAGGCTTTCACCATAAATCCATAGATTACAAAACATGAATGCATCAACTTGACAATTTATAGATGCAATGTCATATCACATATGCAATGCACACAAATGGCTCGAGAGTTCCGTAAACACGACGGATAAACCGAAATTTATACCGTAAACACAACGAATCCGATTTCGGATCTTGTATGCCCACAAGCAGGCAGCCGAGATAAGGCTAGATGTCGACGTGCACGGGACTAACACAACGTTCCCTTCTCACCCACACAAAAGCACATATCATGCTCAAAATCATTTATCGCATGATCTTTTCCGAATATACGAAATGCCATGTAATCTTTCGAGGCATAACACAATGTATGTTGCAATTCATCCAAAGTCCATGATTGAATCAAAATGATTTTTCAAATCATTCATACAATGATGCAACATTTATGATGCAATTGAAATCAGAAAATCTCTTTATTGAAAGAAAGCAAGAAGGGCTTATAAATTCAAATTATAAACACATTACCCACCTCGAATCGATGCTAGAAACTTGTTCCTCGCCCAATTTGTCCATTGATTCCTTCTTTCTTCCAATTTAACTTTACCTAAAGCAATTTCACCCAAATTCAATATCATAATTAACTTAATCCTCAAATTGAACTTAGAAACACTAATCCTCATATATTCAAGCTTTCTAAATCACAATTTCCAAAATCCCCAAATTCCAAATTGGGCATAAACCCTAATTAATTTCCATCCAAAATTAAACCCATAATACTTAGCAATCAACAAAATTAACTTCATACTCCACAAACCCATTCCATTTTCCATAATTCTAAACCACAACTTCAAGAGAAACTCAAATCTTAAAAATTGCTCTTACCTCATTTTTCCTCCATTTTCGGATTTTCTTGGTTCAAGATGAAGCTCTCTTCATCCTCCACCTTTTTCTCTCTTAGAATGACATTGAAATCTCTCTTCAAGTGGTAGAAAAATCGAGCCCTAGCTCTCTTTCTTTTCTTTCTCCTTCTCCACCACCGAATGCTTCTCTCTTCTCCTTTCTCTTCTTATTTCTTTCCTTCTTTTCTCTTAAGTGTCGTGGGTTGCCTCTTAAAATGACAGCCCACTTGCTTTTATAGTGCCATGTTGGGCCCCAAAAAAAAATTTTATTTTATTTGAATTAATTATTTATTGATTTATGGATTTTTTCATTAATTATTTTTATTTTGCCTTAATTGATTTAATTATGTGTTTATATAGATATTTTTATGTTGGGCTTGGGATTAGAAGTTAGAAATTAAATGAAGGCTTGGATTTAATGTTGGAAAGAATGGGCTTTATGGAATAAGTGGAATAAGGAGGAGGATTAGAAATGAATGGATTATGTGTAGTGGGCTTGTGAGGAGGAGAGCCCTAAGCCTTGTAAGTTATAAGGAGCTCAAAACTATGTAGTTTTGAGGTAGGCTTTTAAGTGACACTTAAATAAATCAAAGGAAGAGGAGAAGAAGAGAGGCAAGTGTCGTAAGTCACCAAAGGGAAGGAAAAGAGAAGGAAATCGTGAGCCAAAGGAGAAGGAGACTTTGGGCCAAAAAGGGAGAGAGTCGTAGGGAAGAAGAAAGAAGAAGAAAAAGAAGAGAATCTATTTGCTAGAGGTAAGTTCCATCTTTGTTTATGATAGGTTCAAAAATGGGAGGAAATGGAAGTTAGGGTTTGTAGAAAGAAAGAAGAGAAGGTGAGATCTATGGATTTCTGGGATTTCTAAGCTAAGGTCTTGGGTATTCTAGCTTAAATGGCTTATGGGTAGGTTAGGTTTAAAGTACACTTTTATTTTGCTTGATTTTTTTGAATGTTATGCTTTCCTTTAAAATGTATTTATTGAATAGAGTGTGATTTAATTGAAGGAAATCAAGAGACCCCCACTCAAGACAAGGAGGAAAAATAATCTTGAATTCGGATACCGACGATAGTTGGGTAACATTTTTATAGTTGTTGTGTAATGGACAAATGCCCTATGTGTGCTATCTTTGTTAATTGTGAGTATATTGAAAGTGTATTTCCCTTGATTTGAATGAAAAGAACGAAACTATGATGATTTGATACAATGGAAGAAGCATAAAATGTTATTTTTGTGTTTGAATATGTGAGCATAAATTGGTTTTGATTGAGCAAGAGAGAACCTATATCGTTAGTCACATGCACGTTGACCCTCCTAGCCTTCTCCCGGCAGCCCGCTTGTGGCTCACGAGACCCGAAAATGGACTCGTTGTGTTTACGATAAACTTCGGTTTATTCGTTGCGTTTATGGAACTCTCGAGCCAAATGTGTGCTTTTCATCCTTTAATTGTGTTTATGATGCATAATATGTGATTAAAGTGATAGAAGTTTACATAATATGCTTTATGTGATGATTTCGGCTACTTATGATCTATGTGATAAAGTTAGGTATTTATGCATATTGATGATTGTTAATGCTTCAGATTCATTATTGTGTGTTGTGTGGCTCATTACTCGATGGCTATAAACATGTTAGCCACTGAGCCGTGTTAGCTCACCCCATTCTCCCTCCTCAGGTGCAAATTCAAGTTGAGAGCTGAACCTTGCAAAAAGCTCCGGGCATCACTCCAAGAAATTTTAGCTACTTTTGTATTAAGTTAGTAACTAGCTTTTGGAATGGCTTTATAAGCATATCGAACATGGAGCATCTCACACATCTTGTATTTTGTATTTGACTTTGATGGATATGCTGATATGTAATTAAAGCCATGCTTAAACATTGTTATGATTTGAAATGAGAATGAGAGCTCTAGTACTCTCTTCATGTGCACTTGTTGATTTGCGGCCTGTGTATGGCCTTAGAAAGGAATGTGTAGGATTCTTGTAATTATTGAGTTGCTGTTGGATTTTGCTTTGGGAGAGCTTGCTGGAAACTTGCAAAGGTTTGTGAGCTGTTGAAGATTTGCAAATTCTGGGTATGTTGTGTTTTCTGAAATTTCTGGGTTGATATAGTTCATCTGGGATTATTATGACTCCTTGATGGTGTTAGGCGAGCTATAGAGCTCTTCCAGGATGTTTTATGAATTAATTTTGATGTGTTGATTGGTAGGTGTGGTTGTTAGAATTAAATGCAGGTGCTGTCAAATTGACAAATCTTAAGCAGAAGCTTTGAGTCCACTTTTGACCCTCTTGGAGTTAGAATATAGGTCGGTAGTCTTCATGAAGTTTGTAGATTATTCTTTTACCTTTCCATAGACACTAAGTTTGTTAAATTTGGAGTTCTGGCTCAAAATTTATAGAGGTCGCAAGTTCTGGCATTGTTTGTGGAGAGCTAGTCGATCTGTCTTGGTGGGAACTTTTGATTCCCGTAGAGTCCGAGCTTGCTTATAAGTCCTTCTTGAAAAATATAGATTTTCCTTCTAGCTTTCCAACGCTTCTGACCGTGTCTGATTTGGAGCTCAGAGTTAAAAGTTATTGAGGTTAGAAGTCTGATAAGTCGGATCGCTGGGCAGGTCGCTCGGCTCGGCACGCGAGCGCCCAAGGCGCTCGGCGATCGCTCGCCCTCGCGATTTGAGGTCGTTTCCGAGCCGACCGACCTCTCTTCCTTCTTTTGGCCATAATTATTTGTGTAGACCTCCGATTGAGCTGATTTTTGAAGCGATGGATTCCTAAGAAAATTTTCTATCTTTTTACACCTGATTTACTAGTATTGCTTTTAAATTGAAAAATGTAGTTTGAAACAAAGTATGGAGGTCGGCTGGTCAAGTCTGAATATACTTTACTAATTTTAAAATATCTTGAGCTATAATGCTCGGATCGAGGCAATTCTTATTTTAAATTAAACTAGAGACATAAACCTACAAGTTTTATGAAGGAACCGGTCGGCAATTTAGCCTCTAAAGTTTTCAAATTGTGACATGAAATCGATAGAGGGACTGTTTTCACTGTTTTCTTTAAGATAGTATTTTTTTAACCATAACTCCTTCATTTCTAAACCAAATTGAGCGTTTTCAGTGGCGTTGGAATCATGAGATCATGAGGAACAAATTTATTAAAAAGCAAATCCTAAATTTTTCTATTAAAAGTTTCTCTATTTGTGGTCAGTTTGTGTTCGGTTTTGGGTCCTCTATGCTTATGTATGCTTTTATGGGTCCGAATGTTGGGCCTCGGAGACGGGGTCCAACATTGTTTGGTATCAGAGCCTAGGTTTTACTCCTAGGCTTAGAATGCATAGTAGGGAAATTGTTTTGTTATGTGATTAAATGTTTGCATTATGAATTGATGGTTTGTATTAAGTGACATGCATATCATGCATACATATAGAAACTAGATTTAAAAAGGGTTGTAGCTAATCATTAATATTTTCATTGAAGGAGTAAGATGCCACCTCGTAGAAGGACACGAGGAGTTCTGCAAGGTTCAATTGCACCTGACTCTCCACTGAGAGAGGAGAGCACGGATGAGTCCGTAGCCCCGGGAGTGGCCCCAGCTGAGGTTTCTCTAGGGCAGAGTAGTGAGCCCCTTCGATCTCAGACTCAGCCGTCGCCTAGTCAGTCTGAGCAAGTGCCTGCTCTAGACCCGAGACTCTTCCAGGCATTTACTCAATCCTTTGTTCAGCCCCAGCTAAGAAGGGGAGACAGTTTGATAGGCTATGGAAGTATGGAGCAGTGGACTTCAACGGGACCACTGACCCCAAGGAAGCTGAGACCTGGTTGAGGAAGATCGAAAGGGTCTTGGATCAGATGGAGTGCGAGGATGATGAGAGAGTGGTTTATGCTGCCAGTCTACTGCAGGGTGATGCCTTGCATTGGTGGGAGGCGGTGTCGGGGAGTCAGACGAGACCAGTAGGATTAACATGGGGAGACTTCCTGACTGTTTATAGGAAGAAGTATCTGTCTGAAGTGTGCATTCAACAGAAGCAGAGGGAGTTTCTGAGTCTCACCCAGAGGGAGATGACTGTTGCTGAGTATGAGCGCCGGTTCACTCAGTTGTCGAGGTATGCTTCAGAGCTGATGTTCAGTGAGGCTGCCAAGTGTCGCAGGTTTGAGTCGGGCCTACATTTAGCTATCAGAGAGAAGGTGGTAGTACAGAACTTTGTTGATTTTCAGCAGCTGGTTGAAGCGGCTCTGAGAGTTGAGAACATCGAGAACATTAAGAGCACAGTTAGCAGAAAGAGGAAGGGAAGAGAGCAGTTCAGGAGGGGAGGTGGTACTTCTATACCTGAGAGAAATGTCAGAACCTTTCCTGTGCAGTCTGAGGAGAGGAGCACCGGTGGGAGCCGACCTAGACCTATGAGGACTTCTACTGTTTCTCACCAAGCCTCAATGGTGGGCGGCAATAGGAGAGGAGATGGGGAGAGGCCACCTCTTCCCAATTGTGAGCACTGCGGGAGGCATCATAGAGGAGAATGTTTCAGAGTATCAGGAGCATGCTTCAATTGTGGGTAGAGAGGACACATAGCCAGACAGTGTCCTAAGCCGGATAGAAGAGAGGGATCGCAGATGCAAGCTTCCAGGAGGACAAAGCCAGTGGGACAGAAGGCTGTGACTGAAGTGGGTAGCTCTGGTGTACCTAAGAGAGCTCATCCTCCAGACAGATCCAGGGGGCAAGCACCAGCTAGAGTGTTTGCAATGACTCGAGAGGAGGCAGAGACAGCTCCAGAAGTGGTAACGGGTATGATTAAACTATTTGATGTTGATGTTCTTGCTTTGATTGATCCGGGTTCTACCCACTCTTTTGTGTCGTCGGGTAGAACTATATGTGGTAGAGTCTTGAGCCCATTGGATACTCCGCTGATGGTGAGTACTCCGATTGACCAGTTTATTGTTATCAGTCAAGTGTATAGAGACTGTGAAATAGAGATTAGTGGAGGAAAGTTTGTGGTGGATTTGATGCCTTTGAAGATGGGAGGATTAGATGTGATCCTAGGTATGGATACCTTAGAGAAGTATCATGCCAACTTAGACTGCAAGCAAAAGATAATGGAATTCGAGTCAGAGAATGGCAGAAAAATGGTATTTGTGGGGGATAGAAGAGTCAGTCCGCCTCGGATTATTTCAGCTGTGTCAGCAGAGAGATTGATGTGGAAGGGGTGTGAAGCATTCCTGGCCTATGTGTTAGACACGGAGGCAGATAGAGGGAGGTTGGAGGATATTCCGGTAGTCAGGGAATTCTCGGACGTCTTTCCCGAGGAATTGCCAGGACTACCTCCTCCGAGAGAAATTGAGTTTCCCGTTGAGCTTCTTCCAGGTACTACGCCGATTTCGATTCTGTCTTACCGGATGGCTCCGGCAGAATTGAAGGAGCTTAAGGAGCAATTGGAGGATCTTTTAGAGAAAGGTTACATTAGGCCGAGCTCTTCACCTTGGGGAGCTCCGGTTCTCTTTGTGAAGAAGAAAGATGGGTCGTTGCGGATGTGTGTGGATTATAGGAAGTTGAATCATGCCACCATTAAGAACAGATACCCGCTCCCGCGCATAGATGATTTGTTTGATCAATTGCAAGGGGTGAGAGTCTTTTCCAAGATAGATTTGAGATCGGGTTACCATCAGTTGAGGATTAAGGAGACCGATGTGTCAAAGATTGCTTTTAGGACGAGATATGGCCACTTTGAGTTTTTGGTTATGCCTTTCGGGTTAACGAATGCTCCTGCAGTCTATGGATTTGATGAATAGAGTTTTCAAGTCTTTCCTAGACCAATTTATCATTGTCTTTATTGATGATATATTGGTCTATTCTAAGAGTGATGAGGAGCATGAGGATTATTTGAGGGTTGCTTTGGAGATCTTGAGAAAGAACGAGTTGTATGCCAAGTTCGACAAGTGTGAATTTTGGTTAAAAGAAGTGGTATTTCTAGGGCATGTGATTTCAGAGCGTGGAGTGCATGTGGATCCACAAAAGATAGAGGCTGTGGTTAAATGGGAAGCACCTAAGAATGTGGCTGAGGTGAGGAGTTTCTTGGGATTAGCTGGATATTACAAGAGGTTTGTGGAGGGCTTTTCTTTGATAGTTGCTCCACTTTCCAAATTGACGAGGAAGAATCAAAAATTTGAGTGGACTGAGGAGTGCCAGAGTAGTTTTGAGGAATTGAAAAATAGGCTTACTACTGCACCGATTTTGACGTTACCCTATGGTGATGATGGATATATTGTGTACAGTGACGCTTCCAGGAAGGGTTTAGGATGTGTATTGATGCAAGGAGAGAAAGTGATTGCCTATGCTTCTAGGCAATTGAAGCCTTATGAGATGAACTACCCTATTTATGATTTGGAGTTGGCTGCTATAATATTCGCGTTGAAGATTTGGAGACACTACTTGTATGGAGTTACTACTAGAGTATTTACGGACCATAAGAGCCTTAAGTACTTGTTGACTCAGAAAGAGTTGAATTTGAGGCAGAGGCGATGGTTGGAGTTATTAAAAGATTATGATTTGGTGATAGACTACCATTCGGGGAAAGCTAATGTGGTAGCTGATGCATTGAGTAGGAAGTCCACTATGGCACAAGTGGAGACAGTGTACCTTCCCTTGCTGAAGGAATTAGCCAGACTTGATGTGACATTGAGGCAAGTTGAGCCTGACCGTGTTTTGGAAAACTTCAGAGTGAGACCAGTGTTGAGGGGGAAGATCAAAGAATTGCAGGAATGCATGAGTGCATAAGTAAGCTTAGAGCAGAGATAAAAGATAGCAAGCCCTCTGATGTAGAGGTAAAGGAAGATGGATTGATGGTTATGGGTGACAGATTGTGTGTTCCAGATGTGTTAGAGCTGAAGGATGAGATCCTTGATGAAACGCATAACGCTCCTTATGCAATGCACCCAGGGAGCTCTAAGATTGTGGCAGAGTATGCTAAAGGATGTTTAGTGTGTCAGCAAGTTAAAGCTGAACACCAAGCACCTTCAGGCAAACTTAATCCTTTACCGATTCCGGAATAGAAATGGGAGAAGATTACCATGGATTTTCTGATGGGTTTACCGAGGACTAGCAGGAAGCATGACGCTATTTGGGTGATTGTGGATAGGTTGACCAAGTCAGCACACTTCTTGCCAATTAGATAGACGAATTCTTTGAATGTTTTGGCCAAGAAGTATGTGGATGAGGTAATCAGACTTCATGGGATTCCGAGTTCGATAGTTTCTGATAGGGATCCTAGATTTACCTCCAGATTTTGGGAAAGTTTGCAGGAGGCTCTGGGGACTAGATTGCATTTTAGTACAGCTTTCCATCCATAGACTGATGGATAGTCGAAGAGGACGATAAGGACTTTGGAGGCTATGTTGAGAGCTTGCGCGTTGGATTTCAAAGGTTCGTGAGATGATCACTTACCTTTGATTGAGTTTTCTTACAATAATTCCTATCACTCGGGAATTCAGATGGCACCTTATGAGGCTTTGTACGGTAGGAGATGCAAGACTCCATTATGTTGGGATGAGGAAGGTGAAAGGAAGCTTGTAGGACCTGAATTAGTGCAGATTTCTATGGATAAAGTGAAGTTAGTGAAGCAGAGGCTTAAAGCAGCTCAAGATAGGATGAAGAGCTACACAGATGCCCATAGGAAAGAGATGGAGTTTGAAGTGGGTGAGAAGGTGTTTCTTAGAGCTTCTCCATGGAAAGGTGTTTTGAGGTTTGGCAAGAAGGGCAAGGTTAGCCCGAGGTACATAGGCCCATATGAGATCATTGAGAGGATCGGGCCTTTGGCTTATAAGTTAGATTTGTCATTGGAGTTGTCTAAGATTCACAATGTGTTCCATGTGTCGATGTTGAGGAGGTACAGATCAGATCCTTCGCACATAGTTCAACCTTTAGAGGTTCAGTTGAGAGAGGATTTGACTTATGAGGAGCAACCAGTGGAAATCTTAGATTACAAGGAAAAAGTGTTAAGGAACAAGATTGTGAAGCTGGTTAAGGTCTTATGGAGGAACCATTCGACCGAGGAGGCTACTTGGGAGCCTTTGGAAGCCATGAGGGAGAAGTATCCCTACCTCTTCATAGATTCAGGTAAGGATTTCGATGACGAAATTCTTTTAGGAGGGGAGAATTGTTGGGCCCCGAAATTTTTTTTATTTTATTTGAATTAATTATTTATTGATTTATGGATTTCTTCGTTAATTATTTTTATTTTGCCTTAATTGATTTAATTATGTGTTTATATAGATATTTTTATGTTGGGCTTGTGATTAGAAGTTAGAAATTAAATGAAGGCTTGGATTTAATCTTGGAAAGAATGGGCTTTATGGAATAAGTGGAATAAAGAGGAGGATTAGAAATGAGTGGATTATGTGTAGTGGGCTTGTGAGGAGGAGAGCCCAAAGCCTTGTAAGTTATAAGGAGCTCAAAACTATGTAGTTTTGAGGTAGGCTTTTAAGTGAGACTTAAATAAATCAAAGGAAGAGGAGAAGAAGAGAGGCAAGTGTCGTAAGTCACCAAAGGGATGGAAAAGAGAAGGAAATCGTGAGCCAAAGGAGAAGGAGACTTTGGGCCAAAAAGGGAGAGAGTCGTAGGGAAGAAGAAAGAAGAAGAAAAAGAAGAGAATCTACTTGCTAGAGGTAAGTTCCATCTTTGTTTATGATAGGTTCGAAAATGGGAGGAAATGGAAGTTAGGGTTTGTGTAGGGTTTGTAGAAAGAAAGAAGAGAAGGTGAGATCTATGGATTTTTGGGATTTCTAAGCTAAGGTCTTGGGTATTCTAGCTTAAATGGCTTATGGGTAGGTTAGGTTTAAAGTAGACTTTTATTTTGCTTTATTTTTATGAATGTTATACTTTCCTTTAAAATGTATTTATTGAATAGAGTGTGATTTAATTGAAGGAAATCAAGAGACCCCCACTCAAGACAAGGAGGAAGGGCAATCTTGAATTCGGATACCGACGATAGGTGGGTAACATTTTTATAGTTGTTGTGTAATGGAAAAATGCCCTATGTGTGCTATCTTTGTTAATTGTGAGTATATTGAAAGTGTATTTCCCTTTATTTGAATGAAAAGAACGAAACTATGATGATTTGATACAATGGAAGAAGCATAAAATGCTATTTTTGTGTTTGAATATGTGAGCATAAATTGGTTGTGATTGGGCAAGAGAGAACCTATATTGTTAGTCACATGCACGTTGACCCCCCTAGCCTTCTCCCGGCAGCTCGCTTGTGACCCACGAGACCCGAAAATGGACTCGTTGTGTTTGCGATAAACTTCAGTTTATTCGTTGTGTTTATGGAACTCTCGAGCCAAATGTGTGCATTTCATCCTTTAATTGTGTTTATGATGCATAATATGTGATTTAAGTGATAGAAGTTTACATAATATGCTTTATGTGATGATTTTGGTTACTTATGAGCTATGTGATAAAGTTGGGTATTTATGCATATTGATGATTGTTAATGCTTCGGATTCGTTATTGTGTGTTGTGTGACTCATTACTCGATGGCTATAAACATGTTAGCCACTGAGCCGTGTTAGCTCACCTCATTCTCCCTCCTCAGGTGCAAATTCAAGTTGAGAGCTGAACCTTGCAAAAAGCTTCGGGCATCACTCCAAGAAATTTTAGCTACTTTTGTATTAAGTTAGTAACTAGCTTTTGGAATGGCTTTATAAGCATATCGAACATGGAGCATCTCACACATCTTGTATTTTGTATTTGACTTTGATGGATATGCTGATATGTAATTAAAGCCATGCTTAAACATTGTTATGATTTGAAATGAGAATGAGAGCTCTAGTACTCTCTTCATGTGCACTTGTTGATTTGCGGCCTGTGTATGGCCTTAGAAAGGCATGTGTAGGATTCTTGTAATTATTGAGTTGCTGTTGGATTTTTCTTTGGGAGAGCTTGCTGGAAATTTGCAAAGGTTTGTGAGCTATTGAATATTTGCAAATTTTGGGTATGTTGTGTTTTCTTAAATTTCTGGGTTGATATAGGTCATTTGGGATTATTATGACTCCTTGATGGTGTTAGGCGAGCTATAGAGCTCTTCCAGGATGTTTTATGAATTAATTTTGATGTGTTGATTGGTAGGTGTGGTTATTAGAATTAAATGCAGGTGCTGTCAAATTGACAGATCTTAGGCAGAAGTTTTGAGTCCACTTTTGACCCTCTTGGAGTTGGAATATAGGTCAGTAGTCTTCATGAAGTTTGTAGATAATTCTTTTACCTTTCCATAGACACTAAGTTTGTTAAATTTGGAGTTCTGGCTCAAAAGTTATAGAGGTCGCAAGTTCTGACACTGTTTGTGGAGAGCTAGTCGATCTGTCTTGGTGGGAACTTTTGATTGCCGTAGAGTCCGAGCTTGCTTGTAAGTCCTTGAAAAATATAGATTTTCCTTCGAGCTTTCCAACGCTTTTGACCGTGTCTGATTTGGAGCTCGGAGTCAAAAGTTATTGAGGTTAGAAGTCTGATAGGTCGGATCGCTGGGCAGGTCGCTCGGCTCGGCACGCGAGCGCCCAAGGCGCTCGGGCAGGCGAGCGAGCGATTTGAGGTCGGTTCCGAGCCGACCGACCTCTCTTCCTTCTTTTGGCCATAACTATTTGTGTAGACCTCCGATTGAGCTTATTTTTGAAGCGATGGATTCCTAAGAAAATTTTCTATCTTTTTACACCTGATTTACCAGTATTACTTTTAAATTGAAAAAGGTAGTTTGAAACAAAGTGTGGAGGTCGTCTGGTCAAGTCTGATTATACTTTACTAATTTTAAAATATCTTGAGCTATAAAGCTCGGATTGAGGCGATTCTTGTTTTAAATTAAACTAGAGACATAAACCTACAAGTTTTATGAAGGAACCGGTCGACAATTTAGCCTCTAAAGTTTTCAAATTGTGACATGAAGTCGGTAGAGGGACTGTTTTCACTGTTTTCTTTAAGATAGTATTTTTTTAATGATAACTCCTTCATTTCTAACCCAAATTGAGCGTTTTCAGTGGCGTTGGAATCGTGAGATCATGAGGAACAAATTTATTAAAAAGCAAATCCCAAATTTTTCTATTAAAAGTTTCTCTATTTGTGGTCAGTTTGTGTTCGGTTTTCGGTCATCTATGCTTAT
This sequence comes from Erythroxylum novogranatense, assembly GCA_029891385.1. Classification (NCBI taxonomy): domain Eukaryota; kingdom Viridiplantae; phylum Streptophyta; class Magnoliopsida; order Malpighiales; family Erythroxylaceae; genus Erythroxylum; species Erythroxylum novogranatense. Next base: position 30,665,417 of record CM057225.1, on the reverse strand, counting down.
GTATGCTTTTATGGGTCCGAATGTTGGGCCTCAGAGACGGGGTCCAACATGCCATGTCATTAAATGAATTAAAATTGACCCATTTGCCCTTACTCATAAGCCTAAAACTTAACTCTTTAAGTAAACTTCCAAAATTGTCCCTTTCTTTTTGCCTTAAAAACTTTAGAGAAATGTCCCTCTATGTCTTACAAATCCATCGCTTCAAGAATCAGATCGTTTGGAGCTCTATAACTCAAGATATCTCCAAAATACTGAAGTTTGTTCTTCAGACCTGGGGTTGAACACTACACCTAACTTCCGACCTGAATTTGAAAGTCTTGGAGGCTAAATTATAGCTCGGCTCCTTCATAACATTTGAATCCCAATGTCTCTATTTTAATTAGCAACAAGATTCAACTCAATCCGAGCTCTAGTGATCGAGATATATCAAAAATACTGAACCCTGTTCAGCCACTACAACACCGGGACTGAACACTACACTAAACTTCCGACCTGTATTTGGAAGTCTTAGAGGCTAAATTATAGCTCATCTCCTTCATAACATTTGTAGCCCCATGTCTCTATTTTAACTTCAAAAAAGAATCAGATCGATCAGATCTCTACCGATCGAGATATCTCCAAAATACTGAACACTGTTCAGCCATTACAACACCGAGACTGAACACTACACTGAACTTCCGACCTGTATTTGGAAGTCTTAGAGGCTACATTATAGCTTGTCTCCTTCATAACATTTGTAGCCCCATCTCTCTAGTTTAATTTTGCAAAAAGAATCAGATTGATCGGATGTTGGACAAAGAAGTTAAGGCCAAAAGAGTGAAGGGAGGTCAGAGTTCGGCCAGAAAATCAAAGCTTGGCCAGAACGAAGATCGGTCGGCCAACAGAGGTCGGTCGGTCATCAGAGGTCGGTCGGCCATCAGAGGTCGGTCGGCCAACAGAGGTCTGCCAATAGAGGTCGGTCGGCCAACAGAGGTCGGCCAGCAGAGGTCGGCCAACAGAGGTCGGCCCACAGAGGTCGATCAACAGAGGACGGCCAACAGAGGTCGACCGACACCCAATTCGACCTTCAAACTTCCAAATCTCATAACTTTTGACTCCGAGCTCCAAATTGGACAAAATTAGTACGGTTAGAAAGATAAAAGAGAGATATACAATTTTCAAGAAGGACTCACAAACAAGCTCAGTCTTTAAAGGGGTCAAAAATGAGCTCGAAGATAACCGATTGATAATCTCCTCAAAACTTTACACAGCACCTCAACTTGAAAACATCATAACTTTTGAACTAGAACTCCAAATTTGACAAAATCAGTGTCTATAGAAAGGTAAAATAACCCTATACAACTTTCATTAAGTCCTTAAACATCAGATTGACCTCTAAATAGGTCAAAAAAACTCCACATAAAGTGACTGGTCGATCAGCTTCACACTAAACAGCATCAAAACTTCTAACAATCATAACTTTCTACTCCATTGTCCAATATTTTCATGCTTTATATCAATGGAAAGATAAAAACAAGATCTACAATTTTCATGAAGAACTCCAAAACAACTTTAACCTCTATCTAAGTCAATGTTTCAATCAAAGTTTCTGCCCTGATAGCAATCACCTAAGCAATATCCAAATTTCACATTATCATATCTTTCAACCTCCACAACCAAGAATCGCATATTATACATCATTTTAAAGCTATTTAAATTCTCTATAACTTTCATGTAGACCATTTACTCCAATTCAAACCACATCAGTACGAAAATTGCCTCAAAACACAACATATACAATCCTACACTTAGAGCATTTTCCAAAACCAAAGCAAAATTCACTTAACTTTCAAATATCATAACTTTCAATCCCGATATCGAAAAATAGCGTACTTTATGGCTACGAAAAGCTCTTAACATAAGCTACAATTTCATGAAGATCATTTTCTCAAATTCTACCTAAATAAAAAGTCAACTTTCAAATCAAACTTTCTATTTTCTTCAAAATATAACACTTTCACTAATTATTTCTTGTTTTTCAACTTCCATTTCAATCAACTAGTTCATTTTGACTTTCATAACTCATACAACTCTACTTAAATTTCAAAGTCATCAAAATCAATCACTTCATTTCTCATCAATCTCCTTTAAGCACAATAACATCTATAACACAATTTATATCCGAAAACACTCATTGAATTCATTTTAATATTTCTAATTTTCACCGAAAGTTCGGGGTCCAACAAGTTCTCAAAATCCCGAATCCACATCAAATATGGAGACTTTCGTGGTTTCCAATTCTTGGTCTTTTAGAATCCTTGTCTAATAAGGAATCTAGGTTTTCCTGAAATCATATCACATATGAAGATCGGTTGCACTCCTAGTATCCTTGTCCACCATAGATACTTGTGGTTTCCTATTCCAACTCTATGTCTTACATGATAGAAAACCTAGAAGCCACCACCTATGCATCTTCAACCATAACCCTAGACGCCACCTTGAAGGAAGTTTCGATCATCATCATATGTCATGGCCGAAACCCTTTTGGTCGAGACAAACATGACAGAAACATATCATGCCCAAACTCATCCTTTACCGAAACAAGCCATAACTGAAACACATCTCAATGCAATCAAAATCCATGGCCGAAACCCTTCATGCTTGTCATATATTCACATCAGTATCAAGATAATTAACAAATCCGAAACTACATGGATGAAATAAATCACATTCGTATCATGCATCCAAAATCGTGAGCACATGTATTCAAAACATGCATATTTTCGATTATACCGAAGCCAAATCCGTAAACACATGTAATCAAATCATGTATAGTTTCGATTATACAGAAGAACCTGGCTCTGATACCACTGTTAGATCGCGTACAGTTCGAGTATTCACAATACACTACAGAAAAGACATACCACCACATGAAGTATAATCGAAAATACTCAGAATGTACGAAAATACCTTTATGTCGTGGATTGGTTGTTTCTTTTTGGATTCCATGATACTGCAATGTGCGAATGCCCTCTACCGGTATCCACACGAGTATGCACGATCCGGGCTGCGGCTGTGGTGTGCTAGCACGTCTTGAAACACTTTTCGAACGCCGCATGTTTTTTCTCTCAGATGGTGGCTAGGGTTTCGTGTGACAATAGTATCATCTATCTAATGAGACCTAAGTTTCTCTATTTATAGAAAAACCCTAATCCCATTGAAGCCCAATAAGTTTTGGCTCATTATATCTCATATAATAAAAGCCCGACAACTTAATTCAATCTAGCCCAATAAATATATCCATATATATTTATTCAATGCCTAATAAATTAGGCCCAAGAGAATAAGCCCAAATTACATCGCTCTTTGTGTGTGACCCTGTAGGCTCATTTGATGTTGGCAATGGGCTTGATCACACTTCAAGGCCCATAAGTCATAAGCGGTCTCTAGCAAGACATTATGACTACCCAAGTTAAATGAGGATCGATAATCCGATTTAACCTGTAACCATGGTTATAAGCTCATTCCTTTTGTAACATGATATTAAGATTAATCACAAGGCATGGTACATGTCAACCTTTGATTAATCATAGTTTCTTGATCCCCAAGTTGATTGATTATGACAAATGACATTAATGACTCCTCATCAATTCATTTGAGCACGGTCATGCATTTCTTCAGTCACACTTGTCATGAGGCCCAAATGATATCTCTCTCATTTAAGAGACATGATTCATTTGATGTCCAACATAAGACTACTTGTTATTCGGTTAAGAATAACTTCGTCTAATATCAAAACACTGAATTCCTCATGTATGGAACCATGATGACTTCAGGTCAAAGGACTAAACTCAAACCATATTAAGAATTACTAATGACATGAAACCATGTAGTATTCTTTATGTGGGTCGGTCCAATATATGTTCTCTAACATATATCTATGTTTTCGATTTGATATCCCATATCCATGATCAGTAAAACATGATCATCAACAAGAACACATACTAGCCTTAATTCATTATTATTCCACCAATAATGATCGACCAGGGACAGTCTAGAATAGTCTTATAACGTTTATAGTTTTACTATCAAGTCACATACTTGATGACATAAGTCTAAAACCATTCATGGAATGTAAATCACATTACATAAACGAAATACATGCATATATGAAAGGAATACCTCATAATATATTATTAACAATTCATAATGTTAATACATGAATCACATATGTCCATTGGTCTAGGGCACACTACTAACAATATGAAGTGAATTGAGTGAGAATTGATTTAGAAATGGTATGGAAGAGGTAGAAATTGAGTTAGGTTGAGAATCTGGAAAATTGGATTTGTATATGTTTCAAATATTTGATCATAACTTTTTATATGGTTATGCAATTGAGATAAGGTTTAGCTTGAATTAAACTTGAAGAGTTTGGCTAGAATTCTTATGAAGGAGGTGTTGTCCAATTTTGGCTTGAAGGGTTTTTAATTTTGATTTGAAAGTGGTAATGTGTGTAGGGATGAATAGTGCCATTGTAGTGACACTAAAGTGGAAATGGTGATCTGAAAATTTAGGAATTTTTCTAGATTGATTGAGGCTGATTTTGTTAAGTTGGTCTTCATGAAAGTTGTAGCTCTTCTTGATATCTTACTATCGCCATGAAATGTGTTATTTTTCGATATTGTAATTGATAGTTATGAGTGATTGAAATGTGGACATGCTTTAGGTGATTTTTTACAATATGGAACAGGGCAACCACAATCATATGAGAAATTGACTTAGTTAGAGGTAGTATGTGCCTTTAAGTGCTTCATGAAAGTTTTATATTATGTTTTGATCTTTCCATTGATGTAAAGTATGAAATTTTTGGACCATGGAATAGGAAGTTATGATTTTTATAAGTTTCTGTTACTATTTGGCATGATCATTAGTGGACAGAAACTTCGAAGTAGTTTTTGACTCCCTTAGAGGTCAATTTGATTTTTTCAGTCCTTCATGAAAGTTGTAGGTTGCATTTTGATCTTTTCATTGTTATAAAGTATGACATTTTTGGACCTTGGAATTGAAAGATAGAAATTGTAGAAATTGTGTTACTATTGAGGATGACACTTATATGGGCAGAAACTTTGATTAAGTATTTGACCCTTTTAAAAGTTGAATTGGTTTCCAAGTTTTTCATGAAAGTTGTAGATTGTGTTCTGATATTTTCATTGATATAAAGCTTGAAATTTTTGGCAAAGCGAATGGGAAGATATGATTTTTAGAAGAATATTGCATTGTTTTGGAAAATTTGTGATTAGGCAGAAACTTTCATTGCATTTTTGACACCCTTAGGGGTTGTGAGTCCTTCATGGAACTTGTAGGGTTTTTTGTGATCTTTCCAATGAGACCTTATTTGTCATTTTTGGTTTCTTGTGTGAAAAGATTGGTTTTGTGAAAGGAGAGAAAGAAATATTGAAAAAAAAAAGGCGGAAGCTCGCTCCTCGAGAGGACGACGCCTCGACCTCGCCCTGGGCTGAGTGCGACGCACTCAAGCCGTTTTTTTAATTTAATTATTATTTTTTATTATTTTATTTTTGTTCTTTCTTAAGTCTTTTGTGCATAACTTTTTCATCCGACCTCCGATTGACCTGATTTTCGAGGCATCGAATTCATGAAATATTTAATTTTATTCCTATGTGAAATTGTGAATTTTTAGAGATGAAACTGACGTGGATTGATTAGGTCAAAGTGACGGGACCGAGTAATTATTTTTCTGGTCCGTGTTTTAACAATAATTGGACCTATAGAGGTCCGAATTGAGTGATTTTGGTGTCTATGAATTTTTAAAATTTAAAGAAAAATGTTGTGATGAGAATTTTTGGAATAATTCCGGGAATGTCACGAACATGCATTGTAAACATTTTAATTTCTCCATGTGCATTATTAAACATTTCTGAGTGTACACTTGGTAATATTTGTGTATTTTAACTGTTATAGAGGAGCATTTGGAGCGTCAACCCACAGATATTGCCGAGACTTCCAGGAATTAGCTTCGGAAGCTATTGATGAGTGACCTAGACGGTTCTCTTAATTATTGATTGCTTATAATTTTGTGGTGAATAATGGTGGGTTTGAGATTGATTGTGATTGTGGATTACGGACAGAAGGTCCGATGTACCGGGGAGCTATGACATAGAAGTGCTACTTGTATGTGAATTTGAGAACTACTTGCTTGTGATGTGATAAATTGTGACACATGTGTCGATTGTGATGTATATACTGCTTAATTGTCACATATGCATTTCATACATGAATTCATACTCAGATAATGACATTTGTGACCGGAGCAGCCACCGAGAGCTAAAAGCTCAACGATTGTATTTGGGCCTCGAGCCCTACAGTGATTTAGAGCCTCGGGCTCAATAATTAATGTGTCCATATTGGGACAGTCCAGGCGCTCGATCACAACACCGTAACAAATTGGAAAAAGAGTCACATGAGCATTTCATATGCATTTGCTTACATATATTTGATTGAGTGAAAGGTAAAATCCCTTATGCTTATGTGAAAATAAAATGTGCTAATGATGTGATCATGTGGTACTTCTGATGTAGTGAAATTATGAAATAAATGTGATATGCCTGATTGTTGCATGAATTGAGTGAACCATCAATGATGGTTACTTCACTGAGTTCGCAAACTCACCTAAAATTGCAACATATTTTTTAGGACCGAGAGTAGACTCCTAGCTCTAGAGGGACTTTTCGAGCCGTGTAGATCATTTTGAAGAGAGTAGTCATGGCTCACAGGTCGGTCAGTTAGGACTTTTGGGATGACCTAGATAGATCTGCAGTATTTCTCCTCTTTCATGTAGTATATTGTACTAGGATTTTAGAGTGATGTACAGACAGTGAAAACTGACAGATGTGTAAACTTTTGGTTTCTATGAAATGAAATGAGGAAAAAAAATTGGTTTCAAAATGTTTGCGATTTTTATATTAATGTTTTATTTTGATGCCAAGTGGAGTGTTTGTAGTGATTATTCATAGCTCACCCTTATCGGAGGATATGTACCGGAATGACCTGCGGGCGTCTCGGTGTGTATCATGTGGTAAGGGGCGCTACAGTTTCGATTTCCGCACATATGTTCGTGGTTTTGGAAAAAAAATTGTACCGATTTCTGAATGATTGAGTGCTTTAGTGCGCCACCCTCGTGGTGTACAAACTCGGATATCATCATCGATGTCGGGTTCGAGTCATCGCGGGAGTGGGGTGCTACATCTAGTCTGGGATTGCTCTTTTGTCCTTTGTCCATACCTTTGGCCCTTCAAAGCCTACATTGATTTCAATTGGGTCAACTCTCCAAATAACCAGAAGTCTACCAATGGCAGTTGTGTCTTCCTGGGGGAAAATCTTGTCTTCTAGTCCTCCAAAAAGCAACCCACAGTTGCCCGATCAAGTACCAAAACCGAATACCAATCTATCACACAAGTGTCTACTAAACTTCAATGGCTCATATTGTTACTCTCTAAGTTGGATCTTCTCTTCCTCACAATACCAAGCTCTCTCACAAGTATCTACTGAACTTTTATGGCTCACATCGTTCTCTCTGAGCTGGGGTTTTCTCTTCTTCACAAATCAACTCTGTGGTGTGTCAATAATGGAACTCGATTGCTAGCCTAAAATCTAGTTTTTCACTCGCGAACAAAACACATAAAATTAGATATACATTTCTTCAAGGATAAAGTCAGAAAATGGGTGTTTGGAAATCAAATATGTTAATACTACAGAGCAGCTTGCCGACGTCCTCTCAAAGCTTCTCACTTCAACAAGATTTAATCTTTTAGTCTCCATACTAAACCTAATTTCAAGCCTTCAGTGGGGGTATAAAAAGAGAAAGTACAAAGGGCATAAAGGAAAATTCCACCGATAGCTAATATTATCTATATTACACTTTCACTTTTTGTTGAAATAGAATACCCAAAATCTTTTGTTTTATGTCTGTTGTAACTGAATGATTTACCAAGTGCATATATAAACGTTTACATAGACAAATAAAATAACCATTCCTTTCATACATCTTTACATTTTGATGGTGAAAATCCTGCTTCATATGAGTTCTACACCATCACTTCGCTAACTATGATGATCCCTTCATGAACAAGTTACTCTATACATACAAAGATTGCAATTATTTGTACCAACTGATACCCAATTAACTCCAGGATTGCTCCAACCTAATTGCTTTAGCTTCTTACATCACAATCTAAAGATATGAAAAAAGACATTTAAGCTCTATTGAGATCCCAGAATCTTCTATCTCCTGCTGACCAATAACTGTTTGGAATTTACCGGGTTTCGTCATCTTCATTGAAAAATATCAATTGTACAATTATCATCAAATCTCACTAAATGATCACCAAATACCAAGTTACAGAAATTTGTAAAAGACCCAAAATCCTTTTTATAACCAAGGAAAATAATTACCTCCGAGACTTCTAAATTGAATCACACGTTAATATAAACTTAATGTTTGATATACAAAACGCACAAGAAGGGGGGTTGAATTGTGTATCCGTTTTTTAATACAATCCCCTTTTAAACAAACTTCTTTTAAAACAGAACTTGCTTTTTCAAACGATTGAAAAACAATATTATGAAGTATTTGTATCAACAATAGAAATTCAAAGTTGAGAGTTGAGAGTAAGAATCAACACAACAGTTTTATACTGATTCACCCCAAACCGTGGGCTACGTCCAGTCCTCAAAATTCTTTCTGAGATTTCACTATACTTCTCAAAGATACAAGTATTCTTTTCTCTGAGTCTCTTCCGGTCTCTTACAATAAATATTCTTTTATGACTTAGCCCCTTCAGGCTATCAGCTTTTCTTCCTTCTACTGAAAGATGTTTCGAGCTTTGTTACAGGCAATGATAGCTCTAAGTTTAGTATAATGAGTAAAATTTCTAGCTTTTGAATCTTTAGCCTTTCTTAAAAATAACTAACTTTTTTAGTCTTTGACTCTGACTCATATTTATAATCTTCGTCTTCAACTGCTTCTTGATAACTGCTTCTTTCTTCTGGTTTCCTGATCTTTGAAGAAACAGTTATTCAGTTGAGTTTTGTAACTAACTCAAATTGATTTATCATCCAACGTTGTAACATCCCGTTACTGTCATTAAGGGTATTATGGTAATATTGGGACAGACTGATAGGATTTCACTGCATACATTGACTGAGCATGTTACTGGCCTCTAATCATAGAGGAACTGGTTTACTGCATATGCATATATTCATTGGTACATGCATTCATGATTTTCCGGTATTTAATTGTGAATTGGAACCGATGAATTGATTTGGTTTGTTAAGCGATCGAATTGTGGGTGATCAATCGTGATTAAATGAGGAATTAGGAGTTAATGTGTTCAAGTGGTGATTTAGAATAGTTTACGAGTATTTGGTAATTTATAGTGGCTTATAGGAGATTTTCGAGAAATTCGGGAGAAAATACCCGAACTGGAAATATTTGGGTGACTGACTGATTGACCGTATATCACTGAGAGAATTGTCCAATGGTAATGGAAAAAAAAATCAAAATCAGAATTTTACTGATAGGAAATTATGATGGCACACAGGTTGGTCAGCTGGGTTAGCGTTTTGAGGATGACCTAGGATAGATGTTTGTATCAGTTTCCTTTTTGGTTTTGTTAGAGACCGATAGATCGGTCTATTCTACCATTGGATGACCAGTATAAAATGATTATCATTTTGGATTTTAATTTCTTGATTTACATTATATTGTGATTTAACCATCGCGATGCCATGTAGATATTAGTAGATCATTACGGTAGTGCACCTTTATCGTGGGATACACGTCGGGCATCCCAATGTGTACCCTACGGTAAGGGGGCGCTACATTAAGTTGGTATCAGAGCATGGTTTGGCATCTTATGGGCATAGTGTACTGTTAGGCTGGAATTATTGGAAAGAATAGCAGAATTGATTGGAATTTCTTATCTGTTTTAGGTCATCCGTACTGGGAAATCGAGTTGAATCACCCGCTGACCTAGAATCGGTATGACTGATAATTGTGAAAGAGATATTTGGAGAACTGCACTGCTTCATTATTAATCACAATGTTTTAAATTGGAGATTTGGCAATATTTAGTAGAATGTCCCCGTAAAGGTTATGAGGAATTAGTTGATATAGTGCAATGTGATTTAACGTATCTGAGGACAAGTATAATGTCGTAGACTGTACTGTGATTGATTATCCGAAATTGTGGTGTCATCAAAAGCGTGGGACTATTAATTATATAAAATTTTATGGATATGTCCATGGATATGCAAATCAATGATGATCGAGATATTTTGAGAATTTGAATGATTCGTGAAAGAGATTAAAGTAATGAGTAGTCGCAAAGTTAAGACAAGTATGAAATTAAATGGATTGGACAGAAATTCAATAGCGTATAAATGTGTTATTGTTAAATGATAATTGTCAAATTGGTATAGGGCAAAAAGAAAGTAGTATGAGTTATAGGAATTCCAAATTAATGGTGTATAAAAAGGACTGGCAAAACAAATTGGCGATTCAGAAAATTGCAAACCGTATTGGGAAATTTAAATGGAAGTCAATTTTTGAGAAAATGATATTTATGACTATCTTGTGAAGTGTGTATTTTGCCGCCAAAAGGAGACTGTTAGAGAAATCTCTAAGATCCATCGAAACGTTGTGTTTCAACAAGAATGTACCGAAAGAGTAATAAAAGGTTTAGACTGTGAACTCGAATAGTTATTCGTTGGGATAACGAATAGATGTGACCACTGAGGCAAAACGTGAGACTGATATATATATATGGAACCATTGGGATTGAGGTACAATTATGAGAGATTGCAGGACGTATGATTGATTTGAATTAATGAAGACAGTGAAGTGAATTTGTATTAGGGGTTGAGCGATCCCAGTTTATGGCAACGAGTCGAATCGATAAGGAAACTAAATTCGTCATTAAATGGCCTCTATGTGACTGTCATGAAAATGGATTGGTAAGTGGTTTAAAATCGAAAAGATGATCCTGATTTACAAAGTGATTTACGGATTGGATTAAGATACAGTGTTAAGAATTGGTAAATGTGTTTCTGGTACTGAGTGTAAGGATTGGCAAATAATTATAAAGATATGAGCGAGAATCGGAATCGAAAGGAACGGATAAATTATCCTGTCCTCCTCATCGACTGTATATGAAATTTCAAGGATGAAATTTTTATGAGGAGTGAATTGTAACATCCCGTTACTGTCATTAAGGGTATTATGGTAATATTGGGACGGATCGATAGATTTCACCGCATACATTGATCGAAAGCATGTTATTGGCCTCTAATCATAGAGGCTGGTTTACTGCATATGCATATATTCATTGGTACATGCATTCATGATTTTCCGGTATTTAATTGTGAATTGGAACTGACTGAATTGACTGGTTTGTTAACTGATCGAATTGTGGACTGACTGAATCGTGATTAAATGAGGAATTAGGAGTTAATGTGTTCAAGTGGTGATTTAGAATAGTTTACGAGTGTTGGTAATTTATAGTGGCTTATAGGAGATTTTGGAAATTCGGAGAAAATACCGGACCGAAATATTTGGGTGACTGACTGATTGACCGTATATCACTGAGAGAATTGTCCAATGTTAATGGAAAAAAAAATCAAAATCAGAATTTTACTGATAGGAAATTATGATGTTGAGCCGTTGAAATTTAGAGACTGAAAATCGGACTGATATGGAGACTTAAGGCTATAAATAGCTAGGGTTGAGAAATTGGGGAAAATTGTCTAAGGCTTTATCGTTTTCCCCTTTCTTCTCCTCCGACGGTCGTGTGATTCCTCCATTGGTGAGGATTCTTTGGTTTTTCCTTATGGTTTTCCCTCCTATTGTGCTTAGCTAACGTGTTTATTGTGATTGATGAATGATTGAGAAGGATTTGGAGTGGATTATCAGTGATTTGAGACAGTTAGGGTTACGGTGATTTTGAGATTTGGGATTGATCGTCGATTGGTAAGTGTTTTTGTGTTTAATGTTGTTTTTAATGGTTTCTATAGCATTTATGGCCTTTATTATAGTTGATTTGAGTAGTCGAGAGTGTTTAATGGGGTTTAGAGTGAGAAAATGGACGGAAAATGATCGGAGAAGACGATCGGATCGTCGCACGTCGCGACGAGCGCAAAAGCGCCGAGGGCTTCGTCGCGACGAATAATTGAATGTAATTATTTTTATTAGTCGCGACGAGCTCGGGTCGACGACGCGACGAGCGTGGATTGGTGCATCGCGACGAATGGGTTCCACGTCGCGACGAACGTGGCTTTGTGCAACGCGACGAGCGGTCCCCTACGTCGCGACGAGTGAGCTTTTCACGTCGCGACGAAAGGACGTAGGTCGCGACGTATGGGCGATTTTCGATTGAATGTATATTCGTTTATGGGACATAACTTATGGTGTAGACCTCGATTGAGGTGATTCTCGATTCACTGTGAACTAGGGAAAGAGGTCTACTATTGAAAAAAATATTGAGAGTTGGAATTTAATTTAATTGATATTGATTCTTGAGATTTAAGGTTAATTATGGTTTATAGTGTGATCTAAGTACTGAATTGAGACAATTGGAGTTTTAATTGAGATTTTCCTTTGGATGATTTGACCGATGGATATGAAATTGTTATAGGAATATGAATTGAGAAAATTGAAATGAATTGAGGATTGAACCAAAGCAGTGTTGATCCAATTTAGTGAAGAGTTGAAATTGAGCATAGGATATCAAATTTGGGTTTTAGCACCTAAATCGTGAACATGCATGGTACATAATTACGTAGAGACATATGCATTATTATCATCGCTTAATTGGGCAATTAGTAATGGGTTGTACTTTCTTTGTTATAGTGGCGTCGTTGGATCATCGTTCCACGGACATTCTTTGGGACTTCGTGCAATGGCTCGAAGTTAAAGTGAGTAACCTAGTTGGTTTCTCAAATTCTTGATTGTCTAAATGCTCACCGTATGAATTCTTGAAATGAATGTGATTGAATTGTATGCTTTTCTTGATCGAATCTGCATCGCTACATGACACTTTGGAAATTGCATGATTATTGAAATATACATGATCGAATCAGTATGTTCTCACCGTATTGAATGGACTCTTGTATGACCATTGAAATGTATGAGTGAATCAATTATATGTGATCGATTCGCATACGATTCTTGTATTGGATTAAATTCTCGAGTGACACCGAGAGCTGTAATATTGGGCTTTCATAGCCGCATAATCGTAAATCATGAACATCAATTATTGAACATTGAATTATCGAAGATCGCATATCATGCATAAATGCATGATCAGATAATGGAATGTGTCCCAAGTTGCTAATATCACTGAAAAGAGCTTTGAGCTCGAATATCAGCATCGATCGCCTAGCCCGAGGGAGAAATCTCGACGCGCGCCCTCATCGATCACCGATCGGCGCTGGGCACAACATCGAATAAGCTGAAAAGCGTCTCATATGCCTTGCATCTTGTATTGAATGTCCAAATGACCGCATGATTCTTGTGAATGACTTTGATTGTCTCATCGCAAATTATTGTGAATGAATGGTGATTGCGTGTTGACATGATTTATCAGAATCGCCGCATAATCCGTGAACCGTGATGTGACATCAGTAAATTGCCATGTATGATTACCATAGGCATTAATAGACTATCATGAATCGTGAAGCCATACCGTAATCTACGGTATGGTATGCGTAATTGGTTATCCTTGTGAATTATATATATATCAGAATGTTTATCATCAGAACCGTTATATCGTCTTTGTATATACGATATCGTTAATTGGTATTCTATGAATTGTCAGATGCGATACGCGTAATGCATAATTTGAGTGAACCATCGATGATGGTTTCTCACTGAGTTCACAAACTCACCCAAAATTGCATCATATTTTTCAGGGTGATAGAGTAGACTCCTAGCTCCGAAGATATTCTTTTCCTGCCGTGCGAAGTAGCCGGCAAGAGAGACGATGGCACTGGGTTGGTCATTTGGGTTAGCGTTTTGAGGATGACCTAGGATAGATGTTTGTATCAGTTTCCTTTTTGGTTTTGTTAGGAGACTGATAGACTGGTTTATTCTACCATTGGATGACTGTATAAAATGATTATCATTTTGGATTTTTAATTCTTGATTTTGTTATATTGTGATTTAACCATCGCGATGCCATGTGGATATTAGTAGAACTGTTCTGGTAGTGCACCTTTATCGTGGGATACACGTCGGGCATCCCAATGTGTACCCTACGGTGAGGGGGCGCTACATTAAGTTGGTATCAGAGCATGGTTTGGCATCTTATGGGCATAGTGTACTGTTAGGCTGGAATTATTGGAAAGAATAGCAAAACTGATTGGAATTTCTTGTCTGTTTTAGGTCATCCGTACTGGGAAACCGAGTTGAATCACCCGCTGACCTAGAATCGGTAGGAGCTAGTAGGGAGTCTCCGATGCCTCATCCAGAGGAGTTGCCTCCTCGAGTTCCTGTGCGACGGGAACGGAGATATGAACAACTGCGTAGGCAGGGGGCGGTTGACTTTTATGGCAGCACCGACCCTGCGGAGGCTGAGGATTGGCTGCAGAGGACTGAGAGAGTCCTCGATCAGATGGACTGTGACCCGGATGAGCGTTTCGACTACGCGGTTTCTCTGTTACAGGGTCCTGCATATCGGTGGTGGAGGACTGTCCCGGGCAGTACCACCAGGCCCTGCACACTGACATGGGATGATTTTCTGAGGGCCTTCAAGGATAATTTCATGCCCAAGATTTATCTGGACATGAAGCTACAGGAGTTCCTAGAGCTGAGACAGGGACAGATGACTGTGGCCGACTATGAGGTGCGGTTCAACGAGCTATTGGTCTATGCTTCTACTGTGGTTGCTTCTGAGGCTGACAAGTGTCGGCGTTTTGAGGGCGGACTCAATCTAGAGATCCGTACCCTATTGGCTCGATCCGATATGATTGATTTCATTGAGTTGAGGGCTTCAGCAGTGAGGATCGAGCAGCTACTGAGGGAGAGGCAAGCTGCGACTGGTCAGGAGACCAGGAATAAGAGACCCCGCGACAGCCAGAGTAGTGAGAGTAGAGGGTATAGCAGACGCCGGAGTAGACCTTTTAGATCCTCAGGAGGGACTAGACAGTCCGGTTATGAGCAGAGAGACAGTTTTGTGCTGATCGGTGGTGGTGGTGGCGTCGATCTAGAAGTTCAGGCGATCTGTTCCTCTATGTGAGCATTGTGGTAAGAGGCGATGGAGAGTGCCGATGGCTGTCTGGAGCTCGCTGAGGTGTGGTTCGATGGACCACCTAGTGAGGAACTGTCAGAGACCTTTGGAGCCCAGTCTTATGGTGGAAGATCGATAGCAATACCACAGTGCGTGCAGAGCGTGGTGGATTGGATGGAGAGGCCGAGGCCGAGGCCGAGGTCGAGTGAGGATCAAGAATGAGGTGCGAGGGTCAGAGCAGACAAGAACCTTAGGGCGTGGTCTATGCCATGATTCGCGGGAGACCCAGATTCCCGGATCTTATAGCGGGTATGCTTCTAATTTTGGTTTTAAAGCATATGTATTCATGGATTTTGGATTCATTTATCTTTCTTTATTGCCTTTGCATTCCATATAGATCGCATGATAATAGATGAGGTTCTTGCATGGGTTAGTGGTCACATTCCTTTAGGAAGTACGATTGAATTAGGAAAGGCCGGTGGAAACTCAAGAGTGAGAGATAGAGTGCCATCGAGGAAATGTGCAATATGTTAACGTAAGAAATCCGATTGTGAAATAGACTTACTGAACTGTAAAGGGAAATTAGGGTAAAGGAATATGTGTCAGAATGTGTTATGATGGAACTGAGAAAGGTAAGCCAACATTGTTTCTCATTGGAGACAATCGATTTTTAGAAAGGTATATGAATTGATAAGGGGTATAAGGAATATAGGTATTCGGAATTTGGAATTATTAAGGATTAACTGAGTGCTGGATTTATCCGGAAATGACAAAATATTTGAGGAAAAATGTGTAAAAAGTATGACTGATAATTATGAAAGAGATATTTGGAGAACTGCACTGCTTCATTATTAATCACAATGTTTTAAATTAGAGATTTGGCAATATTTAGTAGAATGTCCCCGTAAAGGTTATGAGGAATTAGTTGATATAGTGCAATGTGATTTAATGTATCTGAGGACAAGTATAATGTCGTAGACTGTACTGTGATTGATTATCCGAAATTGTGGTGTCATCAAAAGCGTGGGACTATTAATTATATAAAATTTTATGGATATGTCCATGGATATGCAAATCAATGATGATCGAGATATTTTGAGAATTTGAATGATTCGTGAAAGAGATTAAAGTAATGAGTAGTCGCAAAGTTAAGACAAGTATGAAATTAAATGGATTGGATGAAATTCAATAAGCGTATAAATGTGTTATTGTTAAATGATAATTGTCAAATTGGTATAGGGCAAAAAGAAAGTAGTATGAGTTATAGGAATTCCAAATTAATGGTGTATAAAAAGGACTGGCAAAACAAATTGGCGATTCAGAAAATTGCAAACCGTATTGGGAAATTTAAATGGAAGTCAATTTTTGAGAAAATGATATTTATGACTATCTTGTGAAGTGTGTATTTTGCCGCCAAAAGGAGACTGTTAGAGAAATCTCTAAGATCCATCGAAACGTTGTGTTTCAACAAGAATGTACCGAAAGAGTAATAAAAGGTTTAGACTGTGAACTCGAATAGTTATTCGTTGGGATAATGAACAGATGTGACCACTGAGGCAAAACGTGAGACTGATATATATATATATATATATATATATGGAACCATTGGGATTGAGGTACAATTATGAGAGATTGCAGGACGTATGATTGATTTGAATTAATGAAGACAGTGAAGTGAATTTGTATTAGGGGTTGAGCGATCCCAGTTTATGGCAACGAGTCGAATCGATAAGGAAACTAAATTTGTCATTAAATGGCCTCTATGTGACTGTCATGAAAATGGGTTGGTAAGTGGTTTAAAATTGAAAAGATGATCCTGATTTACAAAGTGATTTACGGATTGGATTAAGATACAGTGTTAAGAATTGGTAAATGTGTTTCGATCGAGTGTAAGGATTGACAAATAATTATAAAGATATGGCGAGAATCGGAATCGAAAGGAACGGATAAATTATCTGTCCTCCTCATCGATCAGATATGAAATTTCAAGGACGAAATTTTTATAAGGAGGGGTGAATTGTAACATCCCGTTACTGTCATTAAGGGTATTATGGTAATATTGGGACAGACTGATAGGATTTCACTGCATACATTGACTGAGCATGTTATTGGCCTCTAATCATAGAGGAACTGGTTTACTGCATATGCATATATTCATTGGTACATGCATTCATGATTTTCCGGTATTTAATTGTGAATTGGAACTGACTGAATTGACTGGTTTGTTAACTGATCGAATTGTGGACTGACTGAATCGTGATTAAATGAGGAATTAAGAGTTAATGTGTTCAAGTGACTGATTTAGAATAGTTTACGAGTGACTGGTAATTTATAGTGGCTTATAGGAGATTTTCGGGAAATTCGGGAGAAAATACCCGGACCGGAAATATTTGGGTGACTGACTGATTGACCGTATATCACTGAGAGAATTGTCCAATGGTAATGGGAAAAAAAAATCAAAATCAGAATTTTACTGATAGGAAATTATGATGTTGAGCCGTTGAAATTTAGAGACTGAAAATCGGACTGATATGGAGACTTAAGGCTATAAATAGCTAGGGTTGAGAAATTGGGGAAAATTGTCTAAGGCTTTATCGTTTTCCCCTTTCTTCTCCTCCGACGGTCGTGCGATTCCTCCATTGGTGAGGATTCTTTGGTTTTTCCTTATGGTTTTCCCTTCTATTATGCTTAGGTAACGTGTTTATTGTGATTGATGAAGGATTGAGAAGGATTTGGAGTGGATTATCAGTGATTTGAGAAAGTTAGGGTTACGGTGATTTTGAGATTTGGGATTGATCGTCGATTGGTAAATGTTTTTGTGTTTAATGTTGTTTTTAATGGTTTCTATAGCATTTATGGCCTTTATTATAGTTGATTTGAGTAGTTGAGAGTGTTTAATGGGGTTTAGAGTGAGAAAATGGACGGAAAACGATCGGAGAAGACGATCGGATCGTCGCACGTCGCGACGAGCGTAGAAGCGCCAAGGGCTTCGTCGCGACGAATAATTGAATGTAATTATTTTTATTAGTCGCGACGAGCTCGGGTCGACGACGCGACGAGCGTGGATTGGTGCGTCGCGACGAATGGGTTCCACGTCACGCATTTAACGTGGCTTTAGGTAACGCGACGGCGGTCCCTACGTCATGACGAAAGGCGCGAGGTCGCGACGTATGGGGCAGTTTTCTGATTAAATGTATATTCGTTTATGGGACATAACTTATGGTGTAGACCTCCGATTGAGGTGATTCTTGATTCATTGTGAACTAGGGAAAGAGGTCTACTATTGAGAAAAATATTGAGAGTTGGAATTTAATTTAATTGATACTGATTCTTGAGATTTAAGGTTAATTATGGTTTATAGTGTGATCTAAGTACTGAATTGAGACAATTGGAGTTTTAATTGAGATTTTCACTGGATGATTTGACCGATGGATATGAAATTGTTATAGGGAATATGAATTGAAAAAATTGAACTGAATTGAGGATTGAACCAAAGCAGTGTTGATCCAATTGAGTGAAGAGTTGAAATTGAGCATAGGATATCGAATTTGGGTTTTAGCACCGGAAATCGTGAACATGCATGGTACATAATTCTGTAGAGACATATGCATTATTGTACTGTTTAATTGGGCAATTAGTAATGGGTTGTACTTTACTGTTATAGTGACGCCGTTGGATCATCGTTCCACGGACATTGCTGGGCCTTCCAGGCAATAGCTCGGAAGTTACAGGTGAGTAACCTAGTTGGTTTGTCAAATTCTTGATTGTCTAAATGCTCACTGTATGAATTACTGAAATGAATGTGATTGAATTGTATGCTTTTTTCATTGTCTTGAGCATCGCTACATGACTTTGGAAATTGCATGATTATTGAAATATACATGATAGAACTGTATGTTCTCACTGTATTGAACTGGACTACTGTATGACCACTGAAATGTATGAGTGAACTGAATTATATGTGATCGATTCGCATACGATTCTTGTATTGGATTGAATTCTTGAGTGACACCGAGAAGCAGAATATCTTGGGCTTTCATAGCCGTATAATCGTAAATCATCGAACACCGAATATCGAACATTGAATTATCGAAGATCGCATATCATGCATAAATGCATGATCGATAATGGAATGTGTCCCAAGTTGCTAATATCATCGAAAAGAGCTTGAGCTCGAATATCGCATTGACGGGCCTAGCCCAGGGGAGAAATCGACGCGCGTCCCTCATCGATCACCGATCGAGGCTTGCACAACATGAATAAGCGGAAAAGAGTCTCATATGCATTGCATCATGTATTGAATGTCCGAAATGACCGCATGATTCTGTGAATGATCTTGATCGCTCATCGCAAATTATTGTGAATGAATGACCGATTGCGTGTTGACATGATTTTATCAGAATCGCATGATAATATCGCGAACCGTGATGTGACATGTAAATTGCCATGTATGATTACCATAGGATCGTTAATAGACTCATGCGAATCGTGAAGCCATCTTGTAATCTACGGTATGGTATGCGTAATTGGTTATCAATGTGAATTTATATATATCAGAATCGTTTATCATCAGAATCGTTATATCGTCTTTGTATAATATTATACGACATCGTTAATTGATTATTATGAATTGTCTTTGTCTGTGACGCATAATGCATAATTTGAGTGAACCATCGATGATGGTTTCTCACCGAGTTCATAAACTCACCCAAAATTGCATCATATTTTTCAGACCGATAGAGTAGACTCTAGCTCAGAAGATATTCTTTTCTCGCCGTGCGGCGCTACGGCAAGAGACGATGGCACACAGGTTGGTCAACTGGGTTAGCGTTTTGAGGATGACCTAGGATAGATGTTTGTATCAGTTTCCTTTTTGGTTTTGTTAGGAGACTGATAAACTGGTCTATTCTACCATTGGATGACTGTAAAAAATGATTATCATTTTGGATTTTTAATTTACTGATTTCTGTTATATTGTGATTTAACTACTGCGATGCCGTGTGGATATTAGTAGGACTGTTCTGGTAGTGCACCTTTATCGTGGGATACACGTCGGGCATCCCAATGTGTACCCTACGGTGAGGGGGCGTTACAAACGTGGTATCGGGTCTTCGTCTTCGATTCTTTCGTCTCATTTTTTTTGGTCTCATTTTGCTTCGCTTCGTCTCACTTATATCATCTCGTTTTCTTTCGTTTCATATTTGGCTTTCACTTCTGTCTCATATTTTTCCGTCTCATTTTCTTGTGTCTCATTTCTTTCGTCTCATTTTTAGCTTCCGTCTCATTTTCAGCTTCTGTCTCATTTTCTTACGTCTCATTTCTTGCATCTCATTTCTTGAGTCTCATTTTCTTACGTCTCATTTCTTGCGTCTCATTTTTTTCGTCTCTTTTTTTTGCGTCTCATTTCTTTCGTCTCATTTTTAGCTTCTGTTTCATTTTCAACTTCCATCTCATTTCAACTTCTGTCTCATATTGTATCTGCATTATTATTTGGTCTTCATCAAAATTATTAATCGTAAAGTCATTTTGACTTAACAATCTCCCCCTTTTCGATGATAACAAATAATAACAAAATTGTAGCCAAAATCTTCTTCTTCTGTTCAAAATCTTCTCTTCTTGTTCTCCCCCTATCTTTGTCATTTCTTTCTCCTTTTCTCCTTTCTCCCCCTATTTGTTATTGATCAAAAAGCTCATTTCCACATATGCTTCATAAATTCAAAAAACATTTATCTCATTTCAGTGTGGAGTGACTTGATATCTTTTCGAATATACTCTTCTTCTTTATGTAAGTCACCCACAGAAGTACACAGATTATCAACTTTATCTTCAATGTCTTCATCATGCTTTTGTTGTACTTCTTCAATACCAACGGTCGTAGTATATGCGTCTGAAGATATGACACCTGGTTCAGTTATTGTAAAGGTGGGAGGTTTGACAGATAAGTTCAATTCCGGGAGATCAAGATCATCAGGACTGGTTAGTCGTGGAACTTGTCTTCCAAATAGGTGTAGAACATCTCCAATTGAAGACATAGTTTGTAAGGGTCTAATGCGCATAATAAGATGCACAAGTGACTCTATTGAGTAGCTTAGGCCTCTAATCCTAATAGATCTATACTGCCCTTTTGTAAGTCTTCCAACTACTTGAGAAGAGTCTTCAGTGGTTCGTTGACCACAATTGCTTCCTGATGTTTTCAAAATGTAGTGAAAAACATAGGTTCCTTTCTGCTGGATTGCATAGCATGCTTCATCAATGTTTCTCAATTCAACTTCGATCTGTTCTTTTGTAAGATCACTTCTTATCCCTTCCAGATATAGTTTCTTCTTCCCTTTTTCCTCATCACGAGCAATGAAAGGTCTTGATTGAATGTCAGGCACAATCTTGATCACAATTATCTTTTTGATTGGTAAAATAGTGTACTTCTGCCTTGTCATCTGTATGGGGTACGGTTTGGTTCCTTCATCTCTAAAAAAAACCATACATACTTTTCTCGTCCTCACTCAACAGATGCATTGTACTATTATTTACCAAAATTGGTTGTAATTGTGCCTTGACTGACCTTTTTGGGGTTTCTCTGATGATTATAGAGTTGCTACTCCTAACATCTTGGCTTTCTTCAATAATCTTGACTCTCAAGTCTTCGTTTCGTAACGGTTGAGAGGTACTGACCTGTGTTGAACTGCGTTCAACTAGCTTCTTCTTATTCTGAACAACAATAAGAGTGCTCTTTTTCATACTGATTTTCTGCTTTTTATTTTCTTTAATCCATCTAGAAGTCTATTGAGATTAAGATTTCTCTTTTTCAAACTCCAATTTTCTCTTAATCTCAGCCTCTTTAACCAATTTTGCTAGATCTTCCTTCAAAATTGCAACTAAAGACCTGGTAGCCTGAGGTGTTTTCTTCTCAAAGTTTCCACCATAAATCAACTCTTTCCCTTTCTTTTATTCTTTGTAACGCAGGGTTCGAACTCTAGGCGACCTTTTTGCTTGTTTCGGTCTCTCTGAAAGGAATATTTCCCCCTTTCTTTTCAGAGTCACTTTCTCCCTATATTGCACCTGGCTTCCTTCTTTATGAGAAATCGCCTTTCCCTTTAATGATTCATCTAACGATTTTTTCCCTTTTTGCAGGCATTCTATCAATGGATTGAGATTTTGATTTTCTTGAGGGAGATTCATTTTCTTTCAAACTTACTTTAACAGCACGCTCCCCCTCAATCATTGTTTTCATCTTAGAATCTTCTTCTTCTTTCTCCAGATTCCTCAAGCCCATTCTACCAATTGTTGCAGAATTGATGATGCTTCTGATATTCACTTTCATCTTGTTTCCTCTCTCCAGAAGGTCTCTAGAGTCTCTGAATATTCTCGTCAACATCATTCCATATGGTAGGGCGGTCGGGTATTTCTTAGTCTTTTCCATATAATGGAAAATAAGGAATGGTAGATTTATAGGTTGGCGATTGAGTAGATGAAATAAGCATTGTTCATCTAGCGTTGTTACCAAATGCCTAAATCCTATTCTTGGTAGAACACAATGGAAAAGAAGTAAGTGTAGAACCCTAGCCTTTGGAACAAGACTCGAAGCCTTCTTCTCCTTTGGATCATTGCTTCCATATAATTGCCGATTGATCTGAGTCTCCTTCACGTTGGCTTGCGTCATCCATCTAGCTTTATTTGTGATCTTTTCTCCATCATATGGACACTCAGTGACCTTCTCGATTAACTTCACTGTCACTATAATCAAAAATCTATCCACCGTAGATATAAGAGTATCGTCTACCACTTCTATATTTTTTCAGAAGTCATACTCTTCATTTATGTAGACTGTCTCTTGAACTCGAAAGAAATTCCTCCACCCGGTTGCCACTATCTCCGATTCAATATCCATCTTGTCCTTCTTCAAGGACTCAAAATCAACAAGTCTTCCCCTTGACATAGCTGGCTCCATTTGTTTCTATAGTTAACAACGAACTGAATGCTTAGAAGTATTTTTTCAAAGAGGTGAAGTCTATTTCTGGGTTGATAGTGTGAGAAAAGAAGGTTTGATATCCAAACAGAGTAATGAAGAGCTTTTGTTGAGGTTCTTCAAAGGTCGATGTCAGGGTATGTCAAGAGTGTTCTAGAATAGGTGGCATTCTCAAGGCTATGAGAACCTTTCCCTCCAAAACCTCCTTATAACGAACGTTACCAGCTGTAACTCACTATTATTGTTACCGTTAACTCTTTCAACCTTTTTATCTGGGTCATGATGTGTCAGACGGTTGATAACTTAGCATAACCATGTTAAGGTTTTGTCTTATTTCTTTGAATCTTTCTTCACTTAATGGCTTAGTGAATATGTCCGCCTACTGATAATTCGTCTCAACAAACTAAAGCTTTACTATCTTCCTCTGAACGCAGTCTGGTAGAAAATGGTGTCTTACTTCTATATGATTAACTCTCGAGTGTTGTATAGGGTTCTTTGACAGGTTGATGGCACTTGTGTTGTCACAGTAGATTAGGATTTCTTCTTCTTGTACTGAATAGTCCTCTAGCTGGTACTTAATCCACAATGTCGTGAGCAAACAACTTGTGGTCGATATATACTAAACCTGCAGTTGATGGAGCAATTGAGCTTTGCCTCTTACTTGACCATGAAACTAGGTTGTGGCCAAGGAAGTGACATACTCCACTCGTACTTTTTCTATCAATCATATCTCCTGCATAATCTGCATCACAGTAGCCAATTAACCTGAAATCTTTATCTTTCTCATACATTAAATAAAGATCAGTAGTACCTGATAGATATCTCAAAATTCTTTTAACAGCAATATAATGAGATTCTCTAAGATCTGCCTAAAATCTTGCACTCAAGCAAACATTAAACAGAATGCCAGGTTTGCTTGCTGTAAGGTAAAGTAAGGAACCAATAGTCCCTCTATATAGGGTTTGATCAACCTTCTTGCCAGTTTCGTCCTTGGATAAAAGGTATGAAGGATGCATCGGAGTTGACATTAGTTTTACTTTTTCTATATCATATTAGTCAACAATTCCTTAACATACTTCTGTTGATGAATAAAAATCTTTTCTTCGGTTTGTTTAACTTGCAATCCAAGAAAGAATTTTAACTCACCCATCATGCTCATCTCAAACTCATTTTTCATCAAATTTTCAAAACTAGTACATAATATTTTAGAGGTTGCACCAAAGATAATATCATCAACTAGCAACACATTATCAATGCATGTAAAGGAATCTTTACCAATTTTGTCGATTCCAATTATCTTGCCCTACTGGTTGTCTCCAAGAGTTACCGATCCTCCCTTCTTATACTAAAGATCTAGGAATATAGATCTTCTTCCCGTCATGTGTCGCAAGCATTCACTGTCCAAATATCAATGGTGCTGGCTACTTTTTCTAATGAAGGATATCTGTAGGTGATATTATTTGTCTCTTAGGTACCCAGATTTTCTTGGGTCCTTTAGGGTTAGTTCTAACATAATTAATAGTATGATGATGATGCAATCGATGACATTTCTAATGATGATGAGGTTGATGAAATTTTTTCCTAAAGGGAGTAGAATTTTTTTTATTCTGAGTATAGTTTATAGCAAGCCCTAATCCAATTTTATCATTAGGGTGTTTGTATTTCCCTAACATATCATTCATTTTTCTAGTACTCTTCTTAAATGTTGATAGATCAACTGAAAGACTATTTATTCTTTGTTTCAACTGATTGATCTCTTCAAATCTATCAACAACTACCTTTTTCTTCATCTCGTCTACTTGTTTCTTTAAGTAGACATTCTCCTTTTCTAACACTTGCGTGTTTTTCAAGTTTTCTACGTAGTTTTTCTTAAGCAATTTATACTGCTTTAGAATTTCATGAGAATCTTCTAATAATTCTGAGTATGCATCTTGTAATTCATTAAGTTTTGAGGTTACCTCCTCGTCACTTTCTCCTTCAGCTACTAGGAAAATATTTGTTTGAACCGATGCCTCTGAGTCAGTATCTGATTTAGACGAATATAGATCTTCTCAGGTTGCCATC
Source organism: Erythroxylum novogranatense (assembly GCA_029891385.1). Taxonomy (NCBI): domain Eukaryota; kingdom Viridiplantae; phylum Streptophyta; class Magnoliopsida; order Malpighiales; family Erythroxylaceae; genus Erythroxylum; species Erythroxylum novogranatense. Next base: position 30,640,109 of record CM057225.1, on the reverse strand, counting down.
ATGCTTTTCTTACCTTCTCTACTCTTCTTTGGCTTTCTTTTTAACAATGGGCATTCGGAACTTGTAATGTCCTGATTTATTGCATTCATAGCATATGATATATGTTTTCTCATTCTTCCCTTTATCTTTGCTATTCTTCTTAATGTAGGACTCTTTGTTTCCTTTAGTTTTTTTTTTCACATGCGTTTGATCTTCTTTGAGATAAAGGATAGTTCATCATCTTCTTTGTTTTAAACATGATCCGATTCACTGAAATTGTCACCCTTGACTTTCTCAATCTTCAGCGCTTTCGACGATGAGCTCCTCTTCCTTTGATTCTTGTGATTCTTCTATCCGGCCTTCAATGCTATGGATTTGTCTTGTCTGAGCTTATCTTCTGCATCGAATTCAACTTCATGTATCTTCAGATATCCAAGCAATTCATCAAGCTTCAATACGTTAAAATCCTTGGCTTCTTGTACAATTGTGACTTTTGGTCTCCATCTCTTTGATAAACTTCTGAGGATCTTTCTAACGTGATCTTAATTGTCGTAAGTTCTACCGAGAACTTTAAGTCCATTGATGATAGTTTGAAATCTTCCAAACATCTTATCGATAGACTCTTCGTCCTTCATCTTGAACAACTCATACTGGTGTACAAGAATGCTTATCTTGGATTCCTTTACTTGATTTGTGCCTTCGTGTGTGATGGATAACGTATCTCACATCTCCTTCGCAGTGTCGCATTCGTGAACTTTATTGTACTCACTTCTACTTAGGGCACAGCTTAGAAAGAACTTGGCCTTCGAATTTAGCTGGAATCTCGCTTTTTGTTCTGCAGACCATCTGATTCGTGTTACAATATTTCCTTCTTCATCTACCGATGTATACGGTCCATTTTCTATTATCTCCTAAAGGTCGATATGAGTAGATTCAATAAAGAGCTGCATCCTATCTTTCCAGTAATGGTAGTCTTCTCCATTGAACGCAGGAGGTCCAGTGACGGAGGCACTTTCAGCTATATATATGTGTGACTCTGCCATGGATCTTTATCCACATTTTGTTACTACGGTTTTTAGACACCGACCTTTGATACCAATTGAAGTGAATCACACGTTAGTATAGAATTAATATTTGATATACAAAACGCAAAAGAAGGGGGGGTTGAATTATGTATCCGTTTTTTAATACAATCCCCTTTTAAACAAATTTCTTTTAAAACAGAACTTGCTTTTTCAAACGATTGAAAAACAGTATTATGAAATATTTGTATCAACAATAGAAATTCAAAGTTGAGAGTTGAGAGTAAGAATCGACACAGCAGTTTTATACTGGTTCACCCCAAACTGTGGGCTATGTCCAGTCCTCATAATTCTTTCTGATATTTCACTATACTTCTCAAAAATACAAGTATTCTTTTCACCGAGCCTCTTCAGATCTCTTACAACAAGTATTCTTTTCTGACTTAGCCTCTTTAGGCTATCAGCTTTTCTTCCTTCTACTGAAAGATGTTTCGAACTTTGTTACAGACAATGGTAGCTCTAAGTTTAACGTAATGAATAAAATTTATAGCTTTTGAATCTCTAGCCTTTCTTGAAAATTATTAACATTTTTGAAAAAGCAGTATTTTAGCTTTTGAAAAAGCTATTTTATTTCAAAAGTACTTTTGAAATTTACAGCCAAACGTCCATTTTTAAAAAAAATAATTTTTGCAGTAAAAATAAATATTTTTAATGCCTCCAAAAATTGAAACAAATAAGAACTTAGTCACACAAAAAATTGTCACTAAATATTTTAATTTTTATAGCAGTAATCGGACGGAAAATTTACAAATTTAAATACCCCCGTCAGAAAATAGCGAAGAAGGACAAGAGGATGATTCCACGATCACAGTTACTGACACGACACGTCGTCTGAATGTCGTATTCAATTAAAAGAGTCGCGGTCAATGGAGCTCCGCAGAGTCCATGACCCGACATATAATTTCGATTTTAGGTCCAGAAACAATTAATTACTTAATGAGTCTGTGGCTTTTAGTAGTAACCCAACTGAATCTAACCGCTATTCCGTCTACCTTAGCCTGTCTTGTCCGTCTCTCATCTCACAACAACCGGCTATTCACCACTTCAATATTGCGCCCAGGTTCATACTCAACTATTTAAGCCACGCTCGGCATATTCAATTCACACGCGCCTTCTTTCTTCCACTCTCCCACCCATGTTCATTTTTCACTATATATATATATATATATATATATATATTAGATTTGGTAACCATTTTTTCAAGGTTGCAGCCTTAAATTAGGGTTTGCGTGCCCTGAAATTTGTATATGGAAGTGAAAGGCAACAGCAGGAGAGTTCGTTATTTCTGGTGTATTATCTGCAAAAATTGTTGTTGTTGTCCTTAAACTTGGGTTTTGTCTTATAACTAATATGGATTTTACGCAAGCACAATCGGGCCTCTCTCTAGGATTCAACTCGCATGTAACGTCGTCGAGTAGTCCGATTCCCTTGCAATTACTCGATGAGAAGAAGACTCAGAACGTGGAGATCGAGAACGACGACGGAGACGACGATCAAACTGAGGACCAGCAGTTTAGCTTGTTGGGGCACCAGATGTGTCTAAAACGGCAGAGAGAATCGCCATGTTCGACGTCATCAACGAACCCTCCGAAACGACACGCCGTTGAAGTGGGGCTTGAGTCTCGGCGAACCATGGTTCGGGCTTGGGGCAATCAGACGCTTCCTGTAGCAGATCCGGAGATTTTTGAAATGATGGAGAAAGAGAAACAGAGGCAGTTCAAAGGGATAGAGTTGATAGCTTCTGAGAATTTTGTGTGCAGGGCAGTTATGGAAGCTTTAGGCAGTCACTTGACGAATAAGTACTCTGAAGGATATCCTGGGGCGAGATATTACACTGGGAATCAATTTATTGACCAAATTGAGTCTCTTTGCTGCAGTCGTGCTTTGGCTGCTTTTGGGCTTGATCCTGATAAATGGAGTGTAAATGTGCAACCGTATTCATGTAGCTCTGCGAATTTTGCTGTGTACACTGGCCTTTTGTTGCCCGGGGATCGGATTATGGGGCTTGACTCTCCTTCTGGAGGCCATTTGAGTCATGGGTATTACACTCCGGGAGGGAAAAAAGTGTCTGCTTCGTCGATATTTTTTGAGAGTTTGCCTTATAAAGTGAATCCCCAAACTGGGTATATTGATTATGAGAAGATGGACGAGAAAGCAGTTGACTTTAGGCCTAAGATACTTATTTGTGGAGGGAGTTCTTACCCCAGGGAGTGGGATTATGCAAGATTTAGACAAGTTGCCGACAAGATTGGAGCTGTTTTGATGTGTGACATGGCTCATATTAGTGGTCTTGTGGCAGCCAAGGTTTGTGATCATTTAACTTGAATATACTCTGTGAAGATTTTAATTTGAGATGTATTCTTCTCTTCACTTTGAGAATTTTGGATGCGTTAAATTTAGAACTCTTTAAGTATCCTGCAATCCTTTGTGGATTACGGAAAAATGGATTTGAATAGCTTGAGTTCCTTACGTGAATTTGCTGGTAAGTGATTATTTGAGATATTAACTTTTAGTTGATATCTGTTCCAAATTTAAATGATACATTGAAATACTAGAAGAGGGTGGGTATAATACAAATAGGCTGGATTTCTTGTCTAGGCCCATTTTGCACTGCGTATCTATTTCTTGTTTCCTGTTGTTTCCCTATAATCTTTTGGCGTTTCTTTCTTCCTGTTTGTCAACATACTTGATACTTATGTATTGATTTCTATGTTAATAAGAAAAATATTTACTCTATTGGTTTCTAATACATGAACTGAGCATTCTTTGGGTTGTATCTGTCATACTTCTCACAAAATCAAGTTAACAAATAGGCATAAGCATGTTTTGGCGAAACAAGGCTGCAAAAAGTAATTCAGGAATGGTCCTACCAAACTTTGATGGATTAACTTAAGTTTCACAGCCTAGTATACTAAATTACATTTAGTTGTTTAAGATTTCTGTTGGTCTTTCAACACTTGATGAAATAACTGGGATTGCATCATACTTTTTGTAGTTTTGTTTGCTTATGACCAAGTCTTTGGCTATGGTCTTTTTAATTGTTGATTTGAAGCTGACTAACCTTGAGTACTATTTGATAGGCTTTGCTAATTCAGACAGCTTGGCTTTTGTCTTGTGCAGGAATGTGCAAGTCCATTTGACTATTGTGATATAGTTACCTCAACAACTCACAAAAGCCTTAGGGGTCCTAGAGGAGGAATTATATTTTACAGGAAAGGCCCAAAACCAAGGAAGCAAGGCACACTTCTTAGTCTTGGTGATTTTAGTAGCCATTATGATTTTGAGGAAAGGATAAACTTTGCAGTCCACCCATCATTACAAGGGGGTCCTCACAATAATCACATTGCTGCTCTTGCCATAGCCTTAAAACAAGTGGGTGCTCCAGAGTACAAAACATATATGCAACAAGTAAAGAGGAATGCGCAAGCATTAGCGACTGCTTTGCTGCGAAGGAAATGCAGATTGGTCACTGGCGGTACTGACAACCATTTACTACTCTGGGATCTTACTACTTTAGGTTTAACAGGTAAAAACTTAATCAACACTCCTTTTCTAAATGAATCTCTTGGATATTAAGTGATTCCTTATGCATTGAATCTTTGGCATTTCTACTTTGTTGTCTGTTATTTTCTGCGACCAAAAACCATGGTGTACATAACAGTTAATTCGTAGCTTTTACGCTTTTTCCCCTGTCATCAGTCTTTGTTACTTGATTGGGGTTTTTAGGCATTATAATAGTTTGTGGCTATGCTTCTTTCGTATTTCAAGCTTCCAGCTGTCAGAGTTCTTTTCCCAAAAGTAAGCACACCTGACGTCTTGATGCAGTCTCGCATCTCAATTATCTTTTGGGTCGTTAAATTTGATTTTGGGTAAGTGGATTTACTTTGTAGGACCTCAGGCCATTATAAATGGTCATGCCAGGCATTAGGTTTAAGGTCATAATGCATGAAGAAGTTGATAGTTATGTTCTATGTATTTGTATATGCATGCATGTACCTTTTATTTGGCCCATGAAAGTTTAGCAATTCGCAGGTGTGATTACTTGCTTATTTCTTTTTGTTACTTAGATTGATAATATAGATTGGCTAATACAAGATATATGCCACTGACCATCGCTTGAATTATTGGATTCTCCTACTGTGCAGTTTCCTTTAACCTTTCTAAATTAAATGCTTCTTCTTAATGCTATTAAAGTATCCCATTGATTCATCGTGGCTCTTTACTTGCTCTGGTATTAAAGTCGACTAAATGATCCAATCGAAGAAACTAACATGATGTTAGTTTGAATTTTTCTATTTACTTCAAATTTAAAAATTGTATATTATTAGTTGACAGCCTTGTTCAGTTTTAGTGTTGGATGTCTCTCATCTGCATTTTTGTTTCGTTTTATTGTCTTATCAAATGATTGGAGCATAATGTGTAGATAATTGTGTTCTATCTAGTAAATAATATTGTCCATGGTTTGGCCGTACAATATGAATTCATAAGAGTGAGTGAGCAATTATGTGACGCCAACATTTGTACCAATATGGGAAGGGTCACGGCTACACATGTATAGCTATTGGAATAATCTGTGTGATTTGCATATCGAGCTTAAGTCAAATTTTCAGGTTGTCCATAGTCTTCTCTGTATTATATTGGCTACAGTGAGACTTTGGTGTTAGGGTTAGATATCTTTTTTTTTCTTTCAATGTTCCAAATTTTGGTTGGGACGCTGGGAATTATGGCAAAACTTCTATGCAGCATAATGTGTCAGGATAAGGATTGCATCTCAAGTTCCTTCCTGCAATTAGTTAAAAGTATCTTGTTTGGACAAAGTCTTAAAAATAGTTAAAAGTATCTTGTTTTGAGCACCAGTGTCCACGTGTATGGTTGATACCAAAATCACAATAAAGTGATCTCATATCTACTCACTCCATGTATCTCTATGTGCATTTAACTAAGCATCTTTCACTGCTGCCCACTCCATGTATGACTATGTGCACTTAAGTAAACATCCTTCAATGTCCTATTTAAAGATATTTTAGGGTAGAATTATGTTTATATGCGTAAGATTATAGGAAGTTGAAAATGGCACAACTCTCTGTAGTTTTTCCCTTTTCACTTCATAACACTTTATTTCTTTTACTTTCTGCAGGCAAAAGTTATGAGAAGGCATGTGAAATCTGCCACATCACACTGAACAAAACTGCTATATTTGGAGACAATGGTACTATATGTCCTGGAGGAGTGAGAATTGGTGGGTATTTCGCTCTCTATTTATGTCTATAAAATTAGGACTTACATGTATCTATACAGTATCGTTTTATGTCATCCAGGTACTATTTGTAAATGTTTTAGGATTCTGCGCACTACTTTATAGCCAATGCCAAGAGGAGTCCAAACTTTTCTTTTGTGAATGTGTCTTTCTAATTGTCAGCTCAGTTCTGTGCTGACCAAGTTAGGCCTGTTCTTCTCCAATTTCCAGTTAGCTCATTATTCTGTTCTCTTTCAGGTACTCCTGCTATGACATCAAGAGGTTGTTTGGAGGCTGATTTTGAGATGATCGCAGACTTCCTTGTCAGGGCAGCTCACATTACAAGTTTTGTGCAAAGGGAACATGGAAAACTTCAGAAAGATTTTCTCAAGGGCCTGCAGAGCAATAAAGATATCATTGAGCTGCGAAACCGGGTGGAAACATTTGCTTCTCAGTTTGCGATGCCAGGATTTGACATTTAAACATGTAAAAGAAGCTACTTGACATACATTTATAGGTCATTTTCTTAATTGATGAAGTAAAGTTTCAGCGTCCCCTTGCAAATTTGGCCATAGCCTTTATTTATCATTCATATATTGTAAATGGCAGGTATATGTCTATCAATTGGATCTGTTTCAAACATTGCTTATATCAGTTAACATGTCATGTAGATAATGTGAAAACCGACCTAAACAATAGCTAGGTTAGGTATGATCTTTTGATTTACCCATGTGTGGTTGGTTAAAATATACTAGAGAAGAATACCCGACGATTATGGCAATGAAGCAGATTTTGAAGTGATTTAGCTGCCATCCGATCCGATCCGACCTCTCCTGGGCTGTAAAAGGCAGCTTCACATTAAGCACATGTTGTTCGTGCAATACAATTCCAACTGTTAGGTTGATTCTTTTTCTCATCTTTTTTCATCATTTTGGATGAGGTGATTCAGTCTCAGTTCTGTTGTTGGAGCACTGGGTGACTATAATAATTAAAGGCCTGTTGTGACAGTTTAATGGAGTAATCATGGTTTTCCAGGAAGCTGCTGCTGTCTGCTGTCCGCAACCAAAACAATACTTTTGATTGATGTTTAGCTTTTACTTATCCGATCCATTATTTTGTCGTTTACGCTATCTTGCATTTTTCCTTTGGACAATGCGCATCGGGCAAGGGACAAAAAGCATGAGATACGGTTAGAAAACTAGAAATAAATTAACCATCCATCAAAAGAGCATATGCAATTATGCATAGAGCCAGAGATGTTATCTGCTAAGAAGGGTACTCCGTTGCTTTCATTAAAGCTAGAAACCCCAAGATTCTAGTCCTCTTCCCTACTCCTATACTTGAAAAGCTTCTGTTTTTCATCATTATCCACCTATTGCTAACTAGTAAAGATTAAATCTCTCCTTTACTACAAAACAACAGCTACAGAGAGACAGGAGGAGTGGTTTAAATTTAAAAACTAAAAATTGTAAAAGTAATTAAAAAAAAAAAACAAAGTAAAAAGATTTCATGGGAAGCTGTCCTGTCCTGTCCATTGTTTCATCTTGTCTATATTTTTGAAGGGAACAACTAGAGATACGAGATAACAAAGATAAAGCCAAGGTAATCAATTTAATTTTTTTAACAAACTATTTTCCTTCTATCTTGTGTCAAAAATTTATCTCCCATTCTTTTATCTATGACTGCAAAAATCTGAAAGCTTCTTCCTTCCTTCAACTATCTCATCAAAGAAATCATCAAGCTGCCCAGTAATGTTCTCTGTCCCAGATCTCAACACCCCAAAACACCCCCTCAAGTTCTCTACTCTTTCTCTTATCTCTTCCTCTGTTTCCCAATCCTCCACCACTCCTTGCCCACACCTCCTCTCGAGCTCTGCTTTAAGCTCCTCCATAGCCATCTTTGACATCCTAAACTCATAAAGTAGAATCCCTGGTCTCCCATTTATCTGGTTTATCTCTGCTGCAACTCTCCGCTGCAATCTTGCTGTCGAGATCATGAAAGCTGATCCAAAGACCAAACACCCTTCACAGCCTCCTCGCAAAAAACTGGGTTCGGGCCAACAGTACACTATTCCATATAGCAAGATCATTAGAAGTAAAGAGCTAACGTTTCTCATTGCGTACAGAACCCCTCTAAAACCATTGAATCCATTTAGTTTTGATTCGATCCCAACCTTTTCGTCAAAACGCAGTGACAGGGGTTGGATTCTTGTTTCCATTGAAGCTCTATTCTCCTCTTCCAATCCCACAGCTTCTCTTCGACACCCAGAAATCGCTCGTATTACCTGTTCCAAAGATGCAAACTTTTTAAGTCAAAAACGTTCATTTCTCAATTTATAGTTTTATAACTCTCGGACAGCAGTCTGATTGATGCAGTATTGTTATTGGCAATAGAATTAAAAGCATGATTTTAGTGGGATTTTTTGGATGAACCTGGCGATAGACTTGAAGAGTAAGATGACGATGATTGTCAAGATAAGAAGTGATATTGAATCCAGCAGAGTAGTAACTCTCGATGCCAGATATGCCTGATTTAAGCACAAGGCATGCCTCCCAAAGCTTGGAACTTTCGTCCATGTATTCATCGAGCCACTTATCACCAACAGGCAAATGAAGTTTTTGGACAAGCAAGGTCAACTGAGAGTGGAAAGATCTTAACAAAGAAAGTACCCTCTGGAGAAATTGGATTGACATGAAATTATTTGAAAGATAGACTCTTTCAAGATCATCAATCCCTCTAGTTAGAAAAGAGTAGAAACCATTGACAGAATTTGTAGAAGCAGGATCCATTCTGAAGTGAGGGACTGTCTACAAATGACTGAAAACGAAAATCCCCTGAAAAATGTATAAAGAAGAAGGAAAGAAAGGTAGAGATGGTAACACAAGAAAGATGGAGTTGAGGGGGAGAAAGAGTTATGAAGATGGGGGAGGGTATTTAACTAAGAGAAAGTAGAAGCATAAAACAAAGGGGAAGTATGGAAGAGAGGGAATATCTTAGGCGTCTCGGGTTTCTAAGGTTGAAAAGGATTGTTGGGAGCAATGATGGGTGTTTCCTATAGAGAGGAAAGGATGATTGGTAATACGCCATTTTCATTGTTTGAAGGACGGAAAAGGAGAAAAAAAGAACTTAAAAAGAAGTTGCATATTCAAGTAAGGACGTATTATTATTTACTCCTACAGCTACAGAGGAAGAGAAGTAGAGACACTAGGGAAATGGGACATACAAAAGCCATTCCAATTTCTTCCTTTTCGGAAACTGTCTTCTATATCTGATTGGTTATTTAGTTAGGTGCATGTTTTTGTGTAACGAGTTAGGACTAAGGAGAGGGGGAGAGGCAAGTGGGTTAGTATGATCAATATGTAGTTCCCAACTTCATAGGATGATGATGGAGGGAATGTTCATGGTCATTGGGGTCTGTATGAAGTTTGACTGAGATTCTGCTTCTCATTCTAGCTTCTAATTTCTTTCTGCTTCGATGTGTTACATCTTAGTCCTTCCTTTAGATTTTAGTGCTATTTTTGGCTTCTTCTTCTTCTCCTTCCTCGAGCTGCTGACTTTTGTTCCTTTATAGAAATTTGTGGTTTTTATCTTTTCTAGGAGAGAACTAGTTCTTGCTGTGTTCATCTGAAAGAAAACGTTCTTTGTACATGTATCCAAATCAAGTAAACGTTCTTTGTACATGTATCCAAAATCAAGTCCTTTTAGACTTCTTCTAACTTCCATGGCTTCTCTGCCAGTTGTACGTTCCACCATCCACCCCATCGAGGATTTTTGGTACCCATTTCATAACGTACTGCTTATACTTGTGATCTACGGCATTTGACAAAAATGTGTTACCAATGGGTGGGGCTTGATCTTCGATAGTCGTGGGGAAGTATTTTTAATTTATTCATCTATTAGAGTTCAAATACCCAATTGCTAAAACTTTATGCTCAGTTGACGGGGGACCCATCATGTCCATGGCCATGGGTTCTTCTTCCATGGAAATTTTCATTTTGGAGAACGGGACATCTTAAGCGTAATTTGTCTTTGTTAGACAAATTATCTTTAACGTATGGAGCACCACAGTTAATCTGTTGACCAAATGCCTTCCCGAGTCCAGCAACAATGGTAAGCGGTCAACCTCAGTTTGGGGTTTGTCGATTGATGGGGTTGGTTCATCATTGAAAGTTGAATTCACCTTGTCGGCATCAAAGATTGACGTTCACATTCACTACAACAGCTTCATTTTGTCACCGGAACCGTAAAACAAATAAACACATTCCCAGAAGAATAAACACAATGTGGCTGTGGTGGTTGGATAAGGATTTTGCGGGCGGCTGCTACGATCCCTTTCATAGAAAGCCACTTTTGAAGAGAATGTTTCATTTTCTTCTTCTTAGAAATAATAATTGTTCTAAGTTGATACCCCTAAGCAGGAAGGAGAAGAAGAAAAAATGATCCTGTCATTTCACTTAATACGCCGACTCCTGGCTCGGACAAGTCAGGTTGCTTATCAAAATCAAGTTGTGGTTTCCATGGAACCGCTTCTATTTCCAACCCTCCTCTTTTCTTTCACATCAAATCCTCTCTTTTGTTAAATTGCTCCAATTATGTTTTATTTAATCTCCTCCATATATTTACTAAAATAGGAGACTTGGTCCTCTTTTATTCTTTTTCTTATATTTTTAGTCCTTAAAAAAGCCTATAAAAGAAGAGGAATGCTTTCTTTGTTAGTTCTAGTTGTAACCATCCTTCTTCAGTTCTAAAATATCAATAAAAATACTATTTTAAAGTACTTCAACTTATTAATGGAACAAAGTATCTGTTCCTCTTCTTATCACCGAAACAAATTGTGCCAGGTGGCTGAAAAGCTTAAAGGAGTTGGCCTGCAATTATATCTGTACTATGTCGGTTTCAAGAGAAAATTTGAACACAAAAAAGTTTAAAATGAGAAACAGGGGTATTATTATTTATTGCCATATATGATTAAAGCAGCTGTATGTACCGGTTGTCATATCTCCCCTCTCACTGAAAAGTGAAGGGTTAATTATTTAAAAAACTTAAATTTTATTAATTTTTTAATTATAATATAAAGTAGTAATAAAATATCTAAATATTTAATTTTTCAATTATAGTCTAAATTTTAAAAATAACAATAAAATGCTCAAACTTTTAATTTTAGCCAATATTAATGTTTCTATTAAGTTTCTTGACCGTAAATCTTAACTATTAATACATGTTAGTCAAAATTAACACAATAAATGAAGATTAATGAAACGACATCGTTATTTAAAAATGACCTAAATCAGATTACACAGCCACAACAACCTTATGCTTTGATTTTAATTTTTTTTATTTTTAATTTATTCCCTCAACGCTTTCACCATTCAATTTTCGGATTATGCAACTTCGATGCCTTTACACCATGGGCATCAGTAGAACGAATTAAAGACGAAAAACTTACTGATGTAGTGTTTTGTAATACAAAAATAGTTTGAGGTGTTAGAAAAACAAACAAAAAAAAAGGTTGAGGGTTGAGGACATAAAGAGAACAACAGATAACGTCGAGCTATAATCGAAAAAAATTGAAAATTTAAACATTTTATTGCCACTTTTGAAGTTTGGATTAAAATTAAAATTGAAATTTAAAGTATTTTATTACTATACTTTAAAGTCAAGCTATAATTGATATTTTAACGAAAGTTTGAAATTTTTAATAATTAACTTAGAAGAGAAAAGTGTAACTTTAAAAGAGATTTTGCAAACCAATAAAATTCTTAATGCATATGTCACCCTAAAGCTAGGCATATGGATAACCATTATATTAATTTTTGGTTAATAATTAGAGATAATATATTTATAATAATTTTTAAATTTCGTGTTTAATATTTCAAAATTTTAAATTTAATAGGTAAAATTTTAAAATATGTATAGCTCAAGCAAATACATTATCTTTACTAATTATTTATTAATATGACTAACGAAAATCCTACACCTAATAAGAAACGTTGGGATAGTCATAGAACTTTTGATAAACACTTAAATCCCTATACGACTTTTGTATCAACTCCAGTACATTTACTCAACTTAAATCCCTATACGACTTTTGTATCAACTCTAGTACATCTAACTCAACTTAAATCCCTATATGACTTTCGTATCAACTCTAGTACATCTAACTCAAAATAATCTTCATTTTATTTCTTCCATAAATTGTGCCTCATGCCTCCCTTTTTACAACCCTAATCCTAGAGTACATTTATAGCTTATTTTGTTAGTATTAGTATTAATCCTAGACATATTAGGCAAACAGTAACTCAGTATGTGTATCTCTCTTAAATATGAGTGGAAGCCATTATTAAACCCTTTGTAGATTATTTATTGTCATTGGGTTTGCTGAAGAAGATAGTGTTAAAATGTTAAAGAAGAGAATATATGTATTTTGTGCTCTATTGTTAATCCTTGTAAATGTACCTTCATTTAAGGCAGGAAAATTGGTGATAGCATTCTTTTGGCATAAGATTTGTTTAGAAATTACCATAAAAGTCAATCCTAAATAGTTGCAAAATGAAGGTTTACTTTTATGAGGCCTTTTTTTTTTAGCTAATTGGAACTTTATTCTTTATGCACTAGAAGAATTTATATTCCCTAAACAATTTTTCAAGTGGATTAAGTAGTACATATCTACGTGTCTGTTTGAATGGGCTTATATCAGTAGAATTTTTGTCAGTAAAGTTTTTATAAAAAGAGCTTTTCTAAGAAGTCAGTTGACTGTTTGACTATTATTTGAAAAAAAGCTTTTTTGAAAGAGCTTTATACAATAGATTGTTTGACAATATAAAATAAAAATCACTTTTATTTTTAACTATATTTTTGTAATAAAATTATTTATGCTTATAAATATTATTTAAAATATATTAAACAATATGCAAAGCACAATATATTAATTATTATATAATTTAAAACCATATGAAACATAAATGAAAATATATCTAATCAAATCTTTTATATGGATTAAAATATAAGTAAAACTAATATAAAAATAACTATTAAAAATATTAAAAATCAAATAATATTATATAAACCTCAAACTAAATGTGAAGATAACTTTGTGAATATTGTGAAAATTATGTAAAAACATAAGGATAAAGATTACTAAAAATAGGCTCAATAATTAATCGAAAAAGTGTTTTTGTTTAAACTTCAAATTTGAGCATCTAAAAAAGTTGTATTTTAGCTTCTAAAAATGTCATTTCTATGAAAAACATGCTTTTGGATTTTACAATCAAATACTCATTTTTCTTAAAAAACAACTTTTGTGATAAAAAAAATTGCTTATTCACTCTTCAAAAGCTGAAACAAACAGGCGCTACAACCATTTATAGCATACTTGTCAAAAAGGATCCTACCAAGTTGATCAATAAAGCTAAAGGTTTCAGGTAAGGTGATAATATATCTCCCTATCTTTTTATTGATTGTATTGAATTTCTAACCAAATTGATAGGTTATACTATTGAGTAAGAGAGCAACTTCATCTATCACAATAAATGTAAAGCCTTAAAAATTTTCAACTTATCTTTTGTTGACTCCAATTTAATCAAGACGAATTCTTTACAAATGTTTAATAATCGATCTAGTTTATCAATTAATAGAAACAAGGGCTATTTAATTACTTAGCAGGAGTTGCTCACTAAGGGGCTATTTATTTCTTTTTTTTCTCCATTTTTTGTTGTCGTTTTTGTGAAAAGAAAAACAGGTAAGTAAAACGTGTTTGGCTTACTCTGTTGCGATTTTTTGTTTCTGAAAATAGAAAAACCACAACAGTTTTACAGAAATAAAAAAACATCGTTTCTTTGAATTTTGACAACATGTTTTCTTCGTCAAAAAACCAACATAACCCTAGTTTCTATCTCGAAATAATAATAATAATAATAATAATAATAATAATAATAATAATAATAAATTTTATAATAATAATTAATAATTAATAATAATAAGATAATTAATTTGGTATAATAAAATTAATAATAAAATAATAATATTAATAGTATTAAAAATAGTAAGTAGAAAATTTATAACAAAATTAATAATAATTAATAATAATATTATTATTATTAACAATAAATAATAATAATAATAATAATAATAAAATTAAAAAATTAATCATAATAAAATTAATAAGAATAAGAATAACTTAATAATAATAACAATAATAATTTTAATAATAATAAAAGTAAGTAGAAAATTTATAACAATAATTAATAATAATATTATTAATTAACTAATTAATTAATAAATAAATAATAATAATAATAATAAGTTTAATAATAAGTTTAATAATAATAATAGTAAGTAGAAATTTTATAACAATAATTAATAATATTATTATTATTAACAATTAATAATAATAATAAATAAATAAATAAATAATAACTTATTAAATAATAATAATAATAATAATAATAATAATAATAATAAATTTATTAGAAATCTTAACCAAACAGGTTTTTATTTTCAGTTTTTATGTTACAAATCTCAATTAAACAGGTTTTCATTTGTTTAAATTAAAAAAAAAACAGAAATTGAAAACAGGAAACAGAAACTAAAAAGAAAAACAGAAGTAGAACCAAATGGCCCTAAGCTTATTGGTTTTCCTCAATCTTAAGGCCACAATCCAATGATCCTCTTTTCAATATCTAGATATTTTAATAAAAACTAAGAGACTAACTTCATCTATTACTTGCTTCTCTTTGACACCATACACAAGAGAATAAGCCATTGAAAACATAAATTTCTTTCACTTGTTGCTCAAAAAAATGGCTCTTACATTGACTCGCAAAACAGAATAGCATGGAGAATTGGATATCCTTCTTATTTTGTCATATTTAGCTCATTTGTCAAATTTAGCTAGTTTGTGATATTGTGATCAATTTGTTTGTAATGGATAGATATGATCAAACATATTGTATCTTAAATTTTATCATTAATTTAATTTTAATTTTTTAAAAAACTGATTACATATGGTCTATAATCTACATATCTATTGGAGTTCACATTTGATGCACTTGAAGAACTAATCAAAGCTATAGAAAGACTCTTAAAGAACCTTTTATGGACTAGTGTAAATTTAAATGCATCATAAGCTAAGGTCAAATGACTTAAGGTCTACCTGTCTAAAGTTGAAGGAGGACTAGGCATAATGCCAATCAAAATAATGAACATGTTAGGAGAATTTGGAGAATCTTAATTTAAATAAAAAGGAGCTATTTGGGTCAAATGGGTTCACATTACTTTTATGAAATGAGAAATTTTTTGAAAATTATAACTAAAAACAAGTTATTTTTAGACTATGAATCGACCCTTGAATATAAGGGATAATATGTGTAGGGTATCGAAAACAAGATAAGGAATAGGAAATGTGCATGATTTTAGTATGATAATTGTTATGATCTAAGCCCTCTTCACAAAGTACCTAAGCTGTCTAGCCTTAAATATACGTTAGAAAATTAAGCAAAGGTAAAGGAAATAGTTCAAAGGAAAAACTAGTCTTGTGATCTCAGAGTTTTCTCCATTAAAATGAATAACTTGCCAAATTACAATCCAAACTTAAGTAAGGAGAATTAAATTGTATGGTTGAGAAATCCACAAATGGAGTTCACTAATAAATCTTGCTCAGGAGTCCAATACTAAAAGTACACTAGTATAGATTGGTTTGGTTTGAAGATAAGCTCTCAGAGGCATCAATTATTATCTGGTTAGCTATTAAAAATAGGCTCAAAACCATGGAGAGAATAAAAAAAAGATACAATAAGACTAAATCTCAATTAAGTTTTATAACCAAGAAATACAAAACGTTAGTTGATTTTTTTTCAAGTGCCATTTTACTAGGATTATATAACATCAAATTCAGAGTTTATGTAACTTATATTACTAGCTAGTATAATAATTTTGACATAAAATTTAGAAAATAGCTCTACTAATTACACTTTTTTTATGATAATTTTAGCTATTTAATTTATGCAAATTGGAAAGAAAGAAATGTAATAACTTTTAAGTATTCATTCAGGTTTTGACCTTGAACACTATTAGCTAGATTAGAAAGGCAATCATAGTAAGACACCCTTATCTCAGCTTAGATTAGAAAGGCAATCATAATAAGACACCCTAATATCGCCCCAATGCCGTAGATGGAACTTACCTCAAAGTCATTAATTATAAGTTGATCATGTAGGTAACTTCATTTTCATTAAATATCAAAAAGCTCATGATTAGTACTGCCAAGTTCTTAGCCTAGATTAGAAATTGGTTAAGATATGTTTACACAGATTTCTATTCTTATCACATGGAAGCTGCCGGCCTAATTTAGGTTTGGCTGAGGATGGTGAAATATGGCAAGTTGTACTAGCTAGTAATACTAAAATCATATAAACCAGCTTAGCTTTCCCTTTTCCAAGTTAGTTTCTTAGTATTCACGCAGAAGCAACTGTGTAGAAGTTTTTGAAGCTTAGCTGTATTCATGTACTTGCCTTTGGCTGATACTTCCCTTTTGGGTATTTTATCTATTAATTACAATTATCAAAACATATTATCTATACACATATTGTGTAGATATAAAATATAAAATATAAAATAAAGAAGTGTAAATGCATTGTGATCATATTAATATGTGTATGGATAGAAAAAATAAATTTTATTTGAATAATGCTGTATCTGTGCATACATTAAACATAAAATTATACGATATTGAAAATTGTGAAGGTGCTTTTACATAAATATAAAATAAAATTAATATCTAAAGTAATATTGACGTCAAATTCACTTCTTAAATGCACTTTAGTTTTCATTCATTATTATAATAAAAGTTTAATATTTTACAAGTTTAAAGTTTGTTATACTTTTACCATGTTGAACGATTAAAATAATTTTCTATAAAAATATTTTTTACTTTTAATTCCTTGTACATTATACACAAAATCATGTTTAAAATATAAATAAATAAATATAATAATGTCTCTCCAATTAAATCACTACAAAAAAGAAGACAATTTGCGACGTCTGACTTAGGAGACGTCGCAGATTGTATAACCTTATGGCGACGTTTCCCAAACGTCAGTAAAAACTAAGGTTTCGCGACGTTGTATTTAAACGACGCGGAAAGGATGTACCAATTGGGACGTTCTACAATTAAAACGTGGGAAAATACATATTACGACTTAATTGTGAACTAAACGTCGGGAAGAGTTAGTAAAAAATCGAACTCGGTCGTTTAACTAATACGAGTAACATGCATTAGGTATATTGGTTTTCAGAAATTTTTCCTCCACGCTCACATACACCATCTCTGCGCTCTCTCAACGAAAGCAGACGGCTTCAAATCTAAATCTCAATGTCGCCGCCGTTGCTCCTCCACGTCTTGATTCCTAAGGTACACATTCGATACCCATTGTTGTTATTTCTTTGTGTTTGATTTGCTAAAGGTTGAAGTTGGTGTCTAATTTGGGATGAAGGTACCCATAGATTTCTCCGCTTCTTTGCGGTCCGGAGGCCTTAAGCTTCGCTTCCTTTCATCCTCTTCTTCCGGTCTCACTCGGTGGCCATCATTTGTTCTTGTCCGACGCATCGTTGACGAGGTCAAGAAACCGCCATCGAAGGTGATTCGGGATTTTAAATTTATGGGTTTATTTTTTCTATCATCTTCTATAAATCTTCTATAAATATTGTCAATTTTAGTCTTCCTACAGTTCCTTCTTGATTCGAGCTCCTTCTTTCAGGTCGTCTCTATTGATAAAATGTAATGAAAATGGTTTTGAATGACAAAAGTTGTGAGTTTTCATCTCATTTACAATCGGTGATACTGTTTTGTACCGCATTGTGTGAGTTTGCCATCTCTTTGTCTCTGCTTTTCAAGTTTTACTGATTGAATTTAGCTTAAGTTCATGACAGTATAGAACATTGTCAATGGGTATATGAAAGCAAATAGCTCGCTAGTAGTATTATCTCATTAATGATCTTGTAGCTAAATAATAGCTGTCAATGAACAGCTTGTTAGCAAATAAGTAGCGCTCAAAATCAAACAGTTATTAAACAGTTAAAAAGCTATTTAATGCGTCTACTCTTAAGTTATCTAGTCCAGGATGCAACACTTATTATAACTCTACTATTTGGAATTGGAATGATTCAATATTATTCAATTGGTAAGTAATGTTATAAAGAGTATGAAACAAGATGCGTGTTTTTTGAGAACTACATTTTTATATTGTATTTACACTACGGAAAAGTATGAGTTGGCAATTAAGTTAATCATATAGATATAGGAAATTATTCTTGCAAAATAGGCTCATATGGGTGCGAGTAATTCAATGAAACTTAGATGGAACATAAGGGCTAGAGATGTGTCGCAACCGGCGGCTGAGGGATTAAGGTACTACTACTTAGGAGAATAGAGTTCCATAAATAAGGTCAAACTACTAAAATAGTAGGAATAGATGCCATATACTATATCTTTTTAAATGGGATACAATTGAATATGTAGTCCAGAGTTCACTACATTTAAAGAGGAAGTTAGAGTATCCTCACCAGTTAAAAAGAGCCTTATTTAAAATTCTTCTTGTCCTCTAGGCCCATCTACAAATAACAGTTAATATAAATATTCTCCTCAGATGTGTGAATATATATATATATATATACAGATTTTTCTCATTTGTTTTCATATTAGTAAAGATGAGGATTGGGATTGGTTTATGAAGCAAGGGTGATGGAGTATTGATCATACTGTATAACTTTTACTGATAAGAAAGAGTTTACTCTTTTGGTTAAGAGTTAACTTGAAATGTTTCCCTACTGATCACACAAATAAGCATGCTTTTCTTTTATTCTTCCTATCCTTTGATCAGTAACATTCGTGTATGCATATCTTGTTAAATTCTCGGTAGATGTTTGATTGTTGATGCCACAATTATACCGATAACATTATTTTGTTTTATTGATCCTACTAATATTCCTTTTACTCGATTCTACGTAATATGTATTAGTAATTGTGCATAACTGAATACCTATTTCTCGGTCTTCATGCGCTAGTATTCTTTTATACAATGCTTGATATAATTTCTCTTTACATAATGTGATTGAAGTTTAGCTATTAAACATGTAGGTGGATGTGGTTCAATTTTATAATCATTGACTGAGAGCATTGCACGTTTGTTGCTTTTTGTATACTTTCAATTTTCAATCCTTGCATGTTTACTTAGGTTTCATTTTAAAGTAATCATCCCGCCACAACACATACAAGCACATAAAGAGGTTTTTCTTTGACATTCTTTTATATCCGAATCTCATGTCTTCCATAGATGGAACACCGAGTTCACCGTGAATATTTATGATATTCGGTTTGATGTTCAAATTTGGTATAAATCAAAGCTTAATTCATTGATTAAACCAAATTTCAATTATTTGATGTGATGATTGAATTGGTCTCCCATTTCACATTGAGCATTCAACATTGACAGAGGAGAGTCATAGGGTAAGTACTTGGAATTTCTACTGTTATGTGTAAAATTGAATATGGGTTAAGCACGTGCAATTTCTATGTTTATATTGCTCAACAACTTTATGTTCTCATTGCCTTTGCATTTATGTGAGTATTGTTCTTACGTTGTTAAATTATATTTCTATTATATAATATGATTATATTCTGCGTATGGAGTGACAACAAAGTTTATATTTTCAAAATTGGTAATTTAATAATGGAGTTAACATTTTGAATTGAGTTGTTGAGGTCATAAAAGGTTAGCTATTTAATTGAAAATTTTACAATTTTGAGCACTAAATTGAAAAAGTCCCATAAGTTTGTGAATTTTAGAATTTGTTATCCTTTAATCCTATTAATTGTAGGCTATATTTTAATATTGAGTATTGTTTTAGTGATTATGATAATAACCTTGAAACTAAGTCTAGTTTCAAATATGTTGAAACTATGTTGGTATCATAGTTTTCTATTCCTTCAGATTCAAATATGTTGGATTTTAAAATGCCATCATAGCTTGTAATGTTAAAGACTTAAAATTTCCCAATTCCTTATACACTTGGAGTAATAAGGAAATTGGTTCTTCGCTTCACTCAAAGAAAGCTTGAGTTGTCTAATTTATAATCTTTATTGGTTTCATTCATTCCTTCTTCTTCACTCTCTTTACTCGCTTAAGATACCATTATTTCATCATTAACCACCCTCTTTTAAAAATACTATCCAAAAACTTAGTTTATTCCTTCTATAAACATCTTATGTCTATGAAAGTAAGGCATAAAAGATGAATTTGATCTTGTTTTTGTAAGGTTGTGTACAATCAACATCCATTCTTTTCAAGTTATGTCATATCTTGAAAAGAATGGATGTTTGTTATATAGGATAAGTCAAATGGGATTAGATTATATGTGAGTAAAGTAAACAAGACAACATTTGTAGTCTAATAACTTGTTGCCATAACCTTTTCAATAGTAGCTATTACGTGTAATAAGTATATACAATCATGCAAGACCACATTATTAGTCCAAGTTGTTCATAATGTGTTTTATGTGTAAATTGAATTCTCACTGACATAAGATAATGTTGTCATTTTTATGTTAAATTAATAGGTAGTTTCTGGTCAATGGATAAGAGTTGGATGAACAGTGTTAGGGTTTCCCGTGGATACATTGATGGAGTGAAAGCATTCATGAAATTTGTGGTGGAAAAAAAAGGAAGAGATTGTGAAATTTCATGCCCTTGTAGTCGTTGCATGAATGCTTATATGAGGTCCCAAATGAATGTTTGTGAGCATTTAATGAGATTTGGCATGGACCAATCATACACTCGTTGGGTTTTACACGGTGAGAAGCCAGAATATAGATTTATGTCTAGGGTAGAAAGGCTTGATAATGCAAATGTAGACATTGATGGGATGGGGAATGATATTAATGAGGGTGATGGTGATGAGGAGGATGATGGCATGCAAGATTTGCTTCATGATATGGGTACCTTCGTAAATGATTGTCCAATTGATGAGGATGGAAGGAGTCGCCCTAAAGGCGTCAAGATTTTATAGGCAAGGCTTTCATGAATTGTTGAGTAAAGCAACTGAAGAGTTGTACCCTGGATGTACAAACTTTTCAAAGTTGTCGTTTTTAATAAAGTTGCTTCACTTAAAAGTATACAACAAGTGGAGCAATAAGTCATTTGACATGTTACTTGGTCTGTTGAAGGATGTATTACCTAATTGTGAAACTTTGCCGAAGTCCTATTATGAAGCAAATCAATTTCTACGGGGCCTAGGTTTGGGTTATGTCTCGATACATGCATGTAAGTACGATTGTTCCCTGTTTTGGAAAGAGTATGGGGACTTGCAAAGTTGTTCCAAGTGTGGAACATCTAGATGGAGAATTAATGATGGCAAGGGTAAGAAGATACCATGGAAAGTGTTGAGGTATTTTCCGTTAAAGTCTAGACTGCAACGATTATTCATGTCAAGTAAGACCGCTAAACAAATGACTTGGCATAATGATAGGCCTAAAGGTGACGAAAATACCATGATTCATCCTTCTGATGGAGAAGCTTGGAAGAGCTTTGATGAGCTATATCCCGACTTTGCTAGAGAACCACGTAATGTCGACTAGGCTTAAGAACAGATGGATTCAATCCACATGGCAATATGTCAGTTTCATATAGCGTGTGGCCTGTTGTTCTTTTAGCATACAATTTACCCCCATGGATGTGTATGGATGAGTCATTTTTTATGTTATCGTTGGTCATTCCAGGTCCGAAAGCTGTTGGTCGAGACATTGATGTCTATATGAGACCACTAGTGGATGAGTTAAGTGAGTTATGGGGAGATGGTTTTGATGTTTTTGATGCCTCAAAGGGCGAAAATTTCCGAATGCATGCGGCTTTATTGTGGACTATCAATGACTTTCCAGCCTATGGTACTATTTCTGGGTGGAGCACAAAAGGCTATAAGGCATGTCCTGTTTGTAACACGCACACTCCATCTTGTAAGTTAAGAAGTAAGATTGGTTACTTAGGACATCGTCGTTTTCTTCCGTACGATCATCCATGGAGAAGAAGCAAGAAGTTTGATGGCAAGAGTGATCATCGAACTATACCTAACTTACCAGATGGAGATGCTGTGGTTGAGCAATTATGTCATGTGGAGAATATATCTTATGGAAAGCACCCCAGGAATAAGAGGAGAAGGAGATTGGAAGGAGAGTTGAATTGGAATAAAAAAAGCATTCTTTTCGATCTACCGTATTGGCAAAAGTTAAGATTAAGACATAACCTTGATGTCATGCATATAGAAAAGAATATTTGTGACAATATTCTTGGTACGTTGATGAATGTTGAAGGTAAAACCAAGGATACAATCAAGGCTCGGCTTGATTTGGAAGATATGAATATTCGGAAAGAATTACACTTGATAAGGGCTGATGGAACTATTGTGGAAAACCTCCAAAGATGCTATACAATGTCTTTGGATGAGAAGAAGAAGTTTTGTGAGTTTGTCAAGCAGGTGAAGTTTCCAGATGGATACGCATCGAATATATCTAGATGTGTTAATGTGGATGAAAGGAAGATTAGTGGGCTTAAGTCGCATGATTGTCATATATTGTTACAAAGCATTCTTCCTTTAGGACGCGTGGCATTTTGAATAAAGATGTGATGTGTGTTTTATGGAGTTGGGGAACTTCTTTCGCAGAATTTGTAGACGAAGTTTGAACAAGGATGACGTTCAAACTATGTGTGAGGAGATTATTTTAATTTTGTGCAAACTTGAAATGATATACCCACCGGCATTCTTTGATGTTATGGTACATTTGGCTATTCATTTGCCAAATGAAGCCTTACTTGGTGGACCAGTTGCGTATAGATGGATGTATCCAATTGAGAGGTAATCTTTAAATTTATCGATTACTCTTGAAAGTCAACTAAATTGTGGCTCATCTAATTATGCTGAAGCATTTGTGAAGATTCCTAGGTACACTTAAGGGATTTGTCGAAATAAAGCACGTCCGAAGGGTCAATTGTGAAGCATATGTTGTTAAAGAGTGCACGACATTACGCTTCAATGTATCCGAAAGGAATTGAAACCAACTTCAACGTGCTGCACCGCTTCAATGATATGGTTGATGGTAGTGACATTTCAGTTGTTCGCCAACAATGTAAGCCAATTGGGTCTGCAAAATAATTGCGCTTCCTACAAAAGAACTAGAGATTGCACATTGGTATGTGCTTATGAATTGTCATGAGATTAGTTCGTTTATCGAGTAAGTTTTGCTAAGAAACTGTTAAAGTAAGATATGGAATCAATTGAGATAATTCATGGAATTTAATATAGTGGTTTTTTAAATGATCCATAGTGAGCACATGGATGAGTTGAGGCGACAAAGTCCATTATATGTTGACAGGAGACATAAAGAACAATATCCTTCGTGGTTAAGGCATCGGGTGAGAATAAGGTTTGAACCTCGTGTTCATTACTGATTATTTATTATAAACTAATGTTCCTTTCTTGTTATAGATGACGACATTAGCTAGCTTTGATGAAGGGCAAAACTTCGAGTCTTTGTATGCATTAGCATGTGGACCTCATAGTTTGGTGCAGACGTATACAGTTTGCAACACTAATGGAATGCGATTTCGCACTGAAGCCCGTGATCTGCGAAGGATTACACAAAATTGTGGCGTTGCAGTGTTAGGAAATTATGGGGAAGACAATATAACATTTTATGGGATGCTGACAGATATTATAAAGCTAGAATATATTAGGGGTAAAAGTGTTGTGCTTTTCAAATGCAAATGGTACGATCTTGGAAGTTCAAATATGAGGGTCAATGGCATTGTGAAAAGCATCAACGTTAGTAAGTTTTGGTTCAAGGATGACCCATTTATTTTGGCAAACCAAGCGAAGCAAGTTTTTTTGGTGGAAGATTTGGTACTCGGTTCAAATTGGCGGATTGTGCTAGAATGTGAAGTTAGACGTGCGTATGATATCCCTTCGCATGGTATTGAAGAAGGTTCAGATGACGTTGAAGAGTCTAATTCAGTTCCAGTCGAAGTCGAGGAATGTTCGTTAGAGTTTTTAGATAGAACTGATATTGCATTTGATGTAATAAATAACGTTGTATTTAATTCCGAGCAACATTTAGATGACGATTTGGATGACTTAGAGCTAAGTAGTAGTGACAATGAATGTGATATTGTATTCCAAGATTCGACCGACGACGATGATGAATAATTTCTTATAATTCGATTCCGACTTTTTGGTTTGCTATTGCTTTGCTACGAAAGTAGTTGGATTGTTAATCTCCGTCCTTTGAAAAGATGATACTGTTGCTTAGCAATAATATTGCTTCCTAACATTTAACATTTATCATTTCTATACCAATGCCATGTAAACATGACCAACTTGGTGTTTGAGATATATAATGCACACTAATTACTTGTATTCACTAACTTCTTGTATCTACTGAAAAATAAGAGCCTTCTAGGATTCTTTTGACATGGTTAAGAATACTTGTCAATGTGGTTATCGGTATGCTTACCTTGACATTCCTTCAACTTACCATCTGCATACTCATCAATAGCATCAACCATTGTATGGTTATGTGCTTCACAATTAGTGAGAACACCTTATGGTAGTCCATTTCCTGCCTTTTTTAGAAGTCCCATGCCACTAGCTACGCCTTGAACCTATATGGATCAACTCCAGGAATACCTTCTTTCTTCTTAAATAACCACTTGCATCCCACTAGCTTCACACCTTTTAGTAAACGTACAAGTTCCTATGTCTTATTTATAATTAGGGACAAACCTTTACCTTAAAATAGACTTAGGGGTTGTTTGTCTTTATCATGGAAACATTTATTTTGATGCATCTTTACTATATATTGCTCTCTATAAGTCCATCATTATTTACGCTCATATCATCTACTGATGCATAAGCTACATAATTAGTTTCTCAAGTATCAATATAAGCTAAATACTAGATAGATTTCTTGATTTATCCCATTGTCCTCCTTTCTACAATACTTAATGTTATACCTCCTGCACATCATATTCTTATTATGCATTGTCTTACTTGAGTTTTAATTTCAAAGTCCACTTTCTAGTCAGCAACCAAATCCTTTTTATGAGCAAGATTACAAAGCTCCTCTCTCTGGTCTAAAAGAGTAGATTCATCAAAGGTAATGTCTCTACTAATCACAAATCTTGGAGTTATATCTTCATTAATATAACATAGTCTATAACCTTTAAGTCTTCTAACATACCCTAGAAGTATGTACTTTATTACCGTAGGCTCCACTTTCCACATATAGGGAAACCAACTATTCTTATGCCAGAATAATCAAAGTGCATATCGTATCATACCTCTTAAGAAGACTTAAAATCTATTACACTTGATAGAGATCTATTCACCAAATAAGCATGTGTTAACTAATTTAACACAAAACTACCTTGGAAGTTCAACATTTGACTGCTTTCACCAATTAAATTGTGTGAGTGCTTAATTCATCCATTCTACAACTCCATTTTGCTACAGTGTATAATGCACAATGTGATGCCTCATTATACCTTCCTTTTTGCAAACTTATCAAATGGCTTATTATATAATTATAGTCCATTATATGTCATTACTTTCTCGATCTATTTTCCAATACATTTTTCAATCATTTTCTACTACTCCTTGAACTTTCCAAATACTTAATCTTTATTTTCAGAAAATACACCTATACTTAATCAATGAGTGTTACAAAGTAATCAGATCCTTAATGGGACTTAACTAGAGTAAGTCCCTATAAAATTGAAAAATATAATAAAAGACGCTAGTGAAAATATGCTTAACAAAATTGAATTTCACTGTGAACTACTTACCAAGAATGCAAGACTTATAAAACTTCATATTCCTAGTAGCAAATCCAACTAACAATTGGCTATAGTTCGATAATTGGCTGAAGCAAGCCTCTAATAAATAGACCATAGTTTTATAATCGAGAAGTAGATTTCTAATGATGGAGAATGGAATGGAAACTATAGAGGATTCAACCACCCATGTCATTTCTAAGACATAATCTTTTTGTTCCTATACCAATTATATTTTCAGTGATGTGCATATGAGAAATAATGGAGTGGCTTAGGGTATTGGCATTGAAGATGTGCATATTAATGCTAACAACGATAACACACAATCTGACTTGCTTTTATATGCACCCTCCATGTTTCTCTTTCATTCCATATGACTAGATTGCAATGCCAATAATGAATGAACTCTGGCTGTCATATATGTCTATGAGCTCCTTATGAATATATGCACAATACTTTGAATAGGCTGCAATGCCAATACTTTGAATAATATGCAGCATCCATGTTTCTATGTTTCTATGTTTCTATGTCACTTTGTTTAATCATGAATTTGCTCGGTTTAATAAAATGAGCATTTGCGAACCTATATTGATGTAGTTGAACCTCTCAAGTTGACCAAAACCAACATATCCCTGCCAACAATGGTCCTGGAAATTAAGAAGGCATGCATTGCAGAAATCAATAGCATAGTTCATATCTACCGTTTGTGATCTACGTGGTGGATCAATTTGAAACCAATGCATGTAAACATTAGCGAATATTATGTATGCATTGATGTATAGTAGTATAGGACACCGAAAGAGTTGATGTCAGTATAGGACACCGAAAGAGTTGATGCTTGTATTATTATTAAAAAGTCATTGTGCGAGAAGTTGAGCTTCTTCTACATAGCTTTTCGATAACCACTCGTATATGTGTTACTTCGCTTTCTCAACCACAATTATGTCATGAATCTACCTCATACATCTGTAGATTTGTATCATGTTTATATGCATATATAGTTTGGATCAATGATATGCTTTGTAACATGTCAATTGTCATAAATATGCATATATAGTTTGGATCAATGATATGAATGTAATTGTGCATATATAGTTTTGCTTGAATTTGAAAGTAATTGTGCATTATTCGAATTATGATGTGCATACTTGTGCATTTGGTTTTGAATTTTGAAATCCAATCTCAATTATTATGCAGTAATTCACATGGCACCGTGTCAACCCAAGAAGAAGAATAAGGAATGCACCAAGTAGCATCGCATCGACAAATTTGCAATCGCGTTCATGTCGACTTCTTGGGAACACACCTAATGCGCCATCTTCTTGTACACAACCACAAAACCAGATAGTTGCACCTTGTCGCCTTACTCCAACACCGAGAGAAGTCACACATACTTGTTCTCACTTACTCCAACACCGAGAGAAGTCACACGCACCTTCTCAAATTTATTCATCCTAGAGATAAATATGAAGAAATTATGAATAAGCGTCGCAACATTAGTTCTCCATCCACGCCTCAAGAGATGCCTCCAACTTTGGCTTATCGACACCAAGAAATCAAAGAATTACATCCACTATGGGTTCTTCTTCGCAAGCACCGCAGGTTTTATGTTACTCAATACATTGGTGAAATTTATTAACTTTACTTATTTTGCTTATCTAACAAATTAAGAGTATGTTATATGCTTTTTCTTTGGCATATTAGGATCAACGATCGATGTAAGAAAAACAAGGGTCTTACAAAAGGATGTGGATTGGCAAAGATTAACAAGGCAATAGGTAAGAGATCGAGATCGAAATCTCCCAATCAAGGCCAACCAACCAACTCAAGACAATCGCCAAATTCTCCGTGAGATTGGTTTGGTATCCCGAACTTCCTTACTGTTAAAACAAAATTTTCAAAATTACAACCGAGGAATTGGATATTGCATTTGACAAGTTAGACGTAAGTATTCTAAACCAATCTAATTTGTATGTGTTTTCATATGCTTAGAACATTGACCAAGAATTTCTAATTTTATGCAGAAAAGTTGGAAATCAAGGAATGAGGATTGACAACGAAGTACATGCTACTGTGAAGAAGTTTCTTGCGTTAAGGTCCAAAGATCAAAGATAGAGTTTAAAAAAACATTTTACCATGTACGGAAAGGATGTTAAGCCAGATAGTGTCACAGTGGCAGAGTGGATGGACTTATGCGAATATTGGGAGCAATCAGCTACAAAGGTTAGTTTATTTGATCACTACTATTTTTACAACTTATTATATTTTAGTATTTATGAATTATGATTTATAGATTTTATAATACATTTTCTTAACGTATGCGATTAGGAAAAAAGTCAAAAGCAAAAGTTGCTAGAGTCGTCAAATGTCACCAAACTCCTACTCAAGGCCTTTGTTGCCATACGGCATGAGATTGTGAGTTATTATCTTTTTAATTATATTTTCTTTTATTGACATTTCAAATTTTATAATAAATGTTACTATTTATATATTTCTATGCAACAGAGTGACAGAGACGGACAAGAGTGTGACCGGATGAAGTTATGGTATCACACTCATTATGATGAAAGAAAAGATCAATGGACAACTCCCGAATGCAAAGAAAATGGGTGAGTACATAGCTTATTTATAAATATTTCTTAAATCACATTGTATATGTAATTAACTCTTTACCTTTTCAGACTTAATGTGTCATTAATTGACACATTCAATTTAACAAGGTCATCCGATGACAAGGGATTAAGTGTGCGATAAAGTCCTAGGCACCGTAATGATTACATTGTTGGCATGGGAATGGGGCCTCGACCACAAGTGGAAGACTTCATCGTAAAGAGACTTGAGACTAATTAGCTGAGTCCAAGAAGGTTAATGAGGGCTTACGGCCTAAAGTCGATGAATTGACCAAAAATTTGAACAAATGCAGGATAAATTAGACATAATATGTTCTACACATAATATTTATGTTGATTAGATAAGTTTTCATACCGATATATTAGACACTTATGACATATTGTTCATATTAATTACTATATTATGACATGTTTGGGATTTTAAATTATATAATTTATTGTCTACATCTATTAAATTCTTGTAATATATTATTGATCATTCGCAAATCTATGATGTATTCAACAAATTGATAAATGACTAAATACAAAATTAAATATATAATATTAAATATTTATTAAATAAATCAAATTTAATATTTGTCCCAATAATTAATTATTCAAATAGAATAATCATTCCATTAATTTTTGATTTTAATGGAATATAATTCTCACTATTCTTAATAATTTATTTAATTATATGTCATTTAAATTTAAATATATAAAATTTATAATTTATTAAATTTAAATTATTTAAATATATTTACAAATAAATTTTAATAAATTATCATCTGACGCTTGTCGCAAACGCCGCAGATAATAATGGTCTCTACGACGCTCAATGACGTCGACATTTTCATACTTTCCACGTCGCTTACAAGACGTCGAAACACGCCAGCTATCAACGACGCCTAAAACACGCCGCACATTTGAAACTTTCTACGTAAATCTAAAACACGCCGATTTAATGTCAACATATCTATGACGCCTAAAAGACGTCAAGATTGTTAACCTTTATACGACGCCTAGTACACGCCGAGAAACGTATGCCGCTTCCACGACGCTTTCCTAAAACGTCGATCATTCGCTAATATTTCTCGACGCTTCCTTAACGTCGAAAAAATGCCAGCTTCCTCGACGCTTTATATAAAACGTCGAAAAAACGCTTGCCTACTCCCCTTCTACGACGCTTGGTGCGACGTTTTTAAAACGTCGAGAAAACATTTCACCGACGTTTTTCCAACATTTGCGACGCTTATAAAACGTCGCAAAAGGGTAATTTCTTGTAGTGAATATAATATTAAAATAAAATTATGTATCTCTTGTTAAATATAATATTAAATATATACATTTATTAGTTGTAAAGAATCATTAAAATCAAATAAATTGTTTCGCTAATCGTTGTAAATTATTTCTTAGAAACATTAGAAAATGATAATTAACATGCAAAAGAATTGAAATCATTAAAATTAACTATGTTTGATATTTATAAAGTAACAAATATATATTTATTATTTAAAATTCGACATCTTCTATTTCAAATTGAATTACTTTCAATAGAATTTGACACAAGTCAATTTCTAATGAATGTAGCTCTCCTTTCTCTTTATACATAAATTGCCATTGGTTAAATCTTAGTTAACCTTATTCATTTCATTTAATAGAAAAATATTGAAGTGCATCTAATATCAAAATTTAGACTTTTTTAATTTTTATCTATTTTATGCTACTATTTATGATAAAAAAATTATCCTAAGTATCTATTAATCTAAAGTTAAAAAGCAGACGATAGAAATGAGGTGACACTATTGCAAATGTGAGGAAAATATAGACCCCCCTTATATTTGATGTAAATATGTTCGGGAGATACAAATTCAATCTGAGGAATGAAATACCAATACACAAAGTGAAGCATTCAAATAAATTGAAATGTGTGGAGGAACTAGTACAAATGAATAGGCGTTTGAGTAAGCCGATGTGAAGTAAAGGAATTCAAAGGAAAAGAAAAAATCATTAGAGACAAGAAGTCAAGTGGGAGATTGAAAATGACATGAGACAAAATTACTTTCATAGGGGAATTAGTCACCTAAGGAATTGCAAGAAATTAACACAAGGAAAAATGTGAGTGATATCTATTGGAGTTAATGATACTCCAATGGTATTATGATATTGAAGATTTAAATGAGCCAAGCAAAATTGTATTAATTAGTGATTGTGATCATAGATGGTATTTTGAGATTGTTTGCAAGGTAAAAAGGGGACGTTTTGAATATTTAAGGAATGTGACACTGATGATAATAATATCATTTGGATTTGGAGATTATGCATTATATAATGAAGTTTCACATCAGAGATTAAGATACAATCCTTTGTAATAGTCTAAAGTGGTTTTTGTATGCATAGAGTCAATTAAGGTCTTATGGGTTGATTTTGGTACATGGTAGAAGTGTTATGATAGAAATCGTTTTGAAGTCTTGGAGACATTAGATGTGCCAAATCATTTCTAGAATGTACATTATGTAAGATTGAGAAAATTATTGAGTTTGGAGGAAATGCACAAATGAGTGCTATATTGATAAAATTAGTATGTAATCTGACATACTGAACAAACAACTCTATAATGGAATAATACACATTCAGATATTGAGGTTTCCAAATTTAGTGTAATGAGGACTGCAGAATATTGAGTGGCATACGAGGTAAAATAAAGTGTTGCTAGTTGCATTGAAATTAAGATCAAGTATACTGGAAAGAAGTAAGAAACCAAAAAGCTAAAGATTCAGAATTGTGAATCACCCGAAAAAAGTGAAAACGAATATGAACTTTCGAGTGAAATCAAAAAAATGATATTTGGTGATTGAAATAAGAAGTACGTATATCCGATTAAGATGATTGAATAAAGAAAGTGTTAGAAAAGCCTAAGTAACAACCTAAGATAAACATCCTAGTAGGGATATGCTAAGATTGTATTTTAGCTGCTAAGGATGTAGAAACAAGTGGTTGAAGGTTTGAGCTACCAACAGTTTTAACTGTTAGGAATATGCTTAAAGCTTATATTTTTTAGTTCATAGGAATATTAGATTGATGTATAGTTCCAATTGGGATAACAATTGTTATTATTGTGACATCATTAAAACACGATATGGGGCGTTGTAGGACAGTAAGGGGTTATCCACCCTTACATTGAAATGAAGAGTGTGATATGGATGATGAGTGAGATGAATTTGAAATAAGAGTAAAGTGATTCATGAAAGATAAGTGAGTTAGGTGATTCAACACATGATATAGTGAAATGAATATTGGTTATGCCTGTTTATGGTGAGGTTGAGCACTGCCGTTTGGATCCATGAGACTGGCTGTCTTTAGCAAGAGAATACCTGCAAAACAGCAAAAGGCACGTTGGGGGTTGATTTTCGGCAGGCCCCTCCGACGCTCAAGTCAGTTTTTGTGAGAGCTTTTAGTAACTAATGAATAGTAAAAAGTAGGGTTCTAATCTCGTACCTGTATCATGGCAAAGTAGTACCTTATATATGGAATAGATGCTAGGTTTAGGTATTTACGTAGGTTTTTACGTATGCATGGGAGATTTCCACCTGTGAATGGGCCATGGACGTGTGGACCTAGGCCTGGGCCTGGGCCTAGCACAGCCGACCTAACCATAACCCCCTACTCCTCGAGTCTGACTTGATAGAAGGGTCGAATGAGTACATAAGGATCATATAGCGTGTCTCCAAGGCAGCTCTTGCTAGGTCCGATCGATCGATTATCGTGATGTGATCGATCGTTCAGATGTAATGACACGACGGACCGATCGAGGGTAATGATAGAACCGATCGATTGGCTATAGTGACATGGCAGGTCGATCGGGTGCGACGATGAGGTCAATCGGTCGAGTGTAGTGGTAGGGTCGATCGATTAGACATCAAGGCTTAAATGAAAAATTAGGTGTAATCATTGCTGACGGTTTGTGCCCTCTGACAGACTGTCACGCATGTCCTTTTGACTACTGTGCAGCTGTCAAGTGTGTCCTTTTAACTGCTGCACCGTTCCAGATTTCTAGTAACCCTAATTCACCTATGCTCAGATTCTGCCATGTGTCTAAGTTCGACTCGAATTTTCTCCACGTGTCAAGCGTTGGTTGGTACTTCCATTCGACCGTTCTTCTATAAATACTAAGGATCGACAGACTACAGATTTTCTTCATGTTTGTTTTGTTCTCTGGCTTTCATTATGCTTTCATTTGCACCTTCTTGCCTACAGTCTCCGGAGTTTTCTTTCAACCGCCATTCAAATTCCCAATTTCAATTACCAACTAGGTACGTCCTTTTTCCTCGCTTCTTCCTAAAGTTTCCTCTTTGTAAACATATCAACCAGTTCTTGAAGTGGGGTTAGCCCTAGGGATGAAATCGCTAAGAGGGCCTCCCAACTAGCCGGGCCGCCTAAAGTGGTGACGGAAGTAGTGGCGGTGCCAGGGGTGAGAGGTATTGAGGGAGTCACGGTGAGTGACCGGAAGGATGGGTTGGTCGTGGAGGAGTCACTGAAAGACGAATCAACGATAAATGTGGGGGAGTTGAATCGGTCAATTATTAGGAACAATATCCCTTTGTCCTGGGGACCTAGAGTGGCCTCCGAGGGCAAACGGATCCACAGTAACTTGGGAGGGTATTTTTCTATTTTTGACAGCTTCTTTTCGGTCGGTGGCATGAAGCTTCTGTATGCCCCGATCATTGACGAGGTATGCATCGCCTACCGATTGAGGTCGAGCCAAATTCCTCCGAATGGATGGAGATTCATTAACGGTTTGGCCTTGCTGTGCCATCAGTTTAGCTATCCGCCTTATGTTGGCATCCTACGCCATTTTTTAAGAATGAACCAGAGTTCAAGCTCTCGGGCCGGGGTCCCTCATCTGCAGTATAGAGATGCTCGATATCGTCCGGCCGGAATGGCTTCAAAACTCATCGCTTGGCGGACGAAGTACTTTTTCGTAAGGCCTCCAGGATCTTCCTTTGAATCCCTGCCG
The DNA here is from genome assembly GCA_029891385.1 of Erythroxylum novogranatense. Classification (NCBI taxonomy): domain Eukaryota; kingdom Viridiplantae; phylum Streptophyta; class Magnoliopsida; order Malpighiales; family Erythroxylaceae; genus Erythroxylum; species Erythroxylum novogranatense. The sequence continues at coordinate 30,606,316 of CM057225.1, read as the reverse complement.
TGGAGATATCCTCTAGCCGAGCGATGGAACGACACGTCGAGCTTGTCTCTTACTAGAGAGGAGTGGGAGGTAGTCGATTGCATTAAGAGGTTCGATCGGTATGACTTCGGTCTTCTCATTCTAGGATATCGCGGGGAGGCCTCGGCCGATTCATTCTTAATCGACCCCCTGCCCCGAATTAGCGGGCTAGGAGAAGAAACTGCCCCCTCTGGTTGACACCTCGTGGTTGAACTATTTACTGTATTTGTAAGTATTGGTTTCGATTTCTAACCTATTTTTATTGCTGTGCAGCCATGGCAAGGCTCAGCGACTTCGCCGGATCCTCCAACCCTACCAGAGGCCAGCGCAAATATGCTAAGCCCTCTTCGAAGACAAAGGGGCAAGACAAGGAAGGAGAGGCCAGCGCGGATGTCGCTCAGCCTACTATTTCCGAACAGGACGTTGCTCTTCCTACTATTCTCGAGCCGTCTGTAGCGCTCGCCCTGACAGCTGCACCCGAGCAGTCACCAGTGATGACCCTGTTGGCTGGTGAAGGCCTAGCGGTCATAGAAGAGGAGGAGGAAGAGGTTGAGCCACCTCTTAAGAAAAAAAATATCGTTCGGGTTATCGACCGATTGCCCTGCCCATCGGAGCAAGGCAGGAAAAAGGGGAAGGGGAGAGAGAAGGGGGAAGAGCGCGTTGCCCAATCAGATAAGGGCAAGGGAAAAAGGCGAGCGACAAGCACCGAGAAGTGGGAGCTAGTGATCAGTCTGGATAAGGCTGCGTTGCTTGGGGACTTCGCTGTAGCCCTTCACATTGCTCAGAGGGTCGTTCCCCCTGTAGACGAGAAGCTTATAGGCTCGCTGGACAATCAGGAGCTGGTGGCCCGTCTCGTCGGTAGCTGTGCGAGGGATCTGTCGTTCGCCTCCGCGATGCACCAACGTGTCAAACAGCTCGACGGGACTGTTCGAACGCTGAACCGAGAAGTCCGCGATCTTCTGGAGGAAGTGAACACTTTGAGGGCCGAGCTTTCAGAGGCCAAAGAAGAGAGAGACGTCTCCCGGGCTTAACTCTCTTCCTTGGAAGAGGAGAAGAAATTTTGGGAGGAGGAGAGGAACGTTTTGAAATCTCAACTCACTACGGGGGAGGAGGAGAAGAGTAGGGTGATTGCGGCGAAGGACGGGTTGGCCAAGGAATGTAAGGACTTGAAGAGGAAGATGGAGACGGAGCAGGAGCTTCGATCAAAATTCCTCCAGGAATGTCATGAAGCGGTGAGGGATAAACTGAGGGCCGAGGATAGACTGAAGGAGTTGCGAGGCTTTATCCAAAAGCAGAGAGTTGAGGCGATCAAACGTCGGATGGTCCCTCATTCGAGGATTATGCCGAGGATCTTTTCCAATAGTAGGTAATGAACGAGCGCACTCGATGTGCGTCGATCGGTTGTAGTATCTAAGAGTGTAACACCCCCCTTACTATAGGGTATACACTTGGACGCCCGAAGGTCATTCCGATACATATCCTACGATAAGAGTGAACTACGAACAATCACTACTGTTCCTCATATGGCATCAAATCATAAAGCATCATTATTGAAAATCACTAATTTTTGAAACCGAAATGTTTCCTCATTTCATTTCATCAAAAGCAGTAATTTACATCTCTTTCAGTTTTTCACTGTCTGTACATTACTCCAAAAGAAAACTATTACAAAAATCCTAACTAGGTCATCCCTAAAAAATGCCAGCTGACCGACCTGTGAGCCATGACTTCTCTTGCCAACACGATCTACACGGCAGGAAAAGTCCCTCTGGAGCTAAGAGTCTACTCTCTCGGTCCTGAAAAATAATTTGCAATTTTGGGTGAGTTTGCGACTTAGTGAGGAACCATCATCGATGGTTCACCTAATTCATGCATAGTCAAACAAATCACAGTTATATCAATAATAACCCATTTAGATGTACCACATGATTATTTACATGAACACAAAATGTTTGGCTTTTCACACAATCAAAGATATCCGATCAAATGCATATGTAATGCATATGTGACCCTTTTTTCAATTTATTACGTTGTTGTGACCGAGAGCCTAAATTGTTCCAATAAGGGCACATTAATCGGTGAGCCTGAGGCTCTGAAGCACTGTGGGCTCGAGGCCCAAATACGTTGAGCTTTAAGCTCTTGGTCGCTCCGGCCACAATCACAATTATCGATCATGCATTTATGCATGGAATGCATATGTCAAAATAAAGCAAGCCTATATCATAGTCGATACCGAATTAACACATTCGCACAAATGGTTCACAATCAATCACATTCAAATCACATATAGCAAGTAGGGCACTCCTATGTCAGTATCTCCCAGTAAATCAGACACCTTCGGTCTTGAATTCAGGCATAAAAAAACGCAAAGCCCACCATTATTCTCCACAGTATTATAAGTGCAAAATTATAAACAACTAATAATTAAGGAACCATTTAGGTTACTCACCAAATAGCTTCCGAGCTAATGCCTGGAAGTCTCGGTAACATTTGTGGGCTGACGTTCCAAATGCGTCTCTATAACAAATAACATACGCATTTATCACAGTTTGCACAATCATAGTTTAATAATGCACATGAATTAAATTAAAGATGTATAATGCATGTTCATGACAATCCCGGGGGCAAAACCTCACAAAATCATTCTAATACCAAAACTAATCCATTTCCACGTCACTTTTTCGGGTCTATGATTCACATTAAAAAGGAAAGTGAAGATGACATAATTTGATCATCCTCTCTACTAGTAAAGTGTTCCTCTATGTCTTATGATTCCATTGACACCAAAATCACTCAATTCGGTTTAGTAAATAGGAAAATATGCCTCAAACATTTTCGGACAGTTAGTATATACTATACCCAACTTCCATCAAGAATTGGTACATCTTAAGGATTGAATCACGATTTAGCTCCTTCATATGTTTTGTAACCCCATTTCTCTAGTTTACTCCAAAAGAACAATCATCTCATTTGGAATCCTACAGGTCCAACCATGATCAAAACATTAAACTATACTCCGTAAAACTAACCCCATTGACATTGTTCCAACAGACTCTATCTCTTTCTTTTGCTCAATCTCTTTCAATTCAACATCAATTAATACCAATTTTCATGGAGATGTAGAAAAATGTGTTAGGAAAATATTGCTTCAAGAACCAACTCATTTGGAGGTCTAGGGAATGAGTTATAGTCAAAAGAAGCAACCAAGTTTAAGACCTCAATCAAGTTGAACCTAGTTTGGCGCGAATGCCATAACGTTTTTAAAAAATTTTGGATTCCTTTAGTTTTTAGACCATTTGAAAGAGGACATCTAGATATAAAACTTTCATGAAGACACCAAGTCAAGATGCGGCCTCTAAAATGCTCAAAAATCACGATTTCCCAAGTTGTCCCGTGAATGTCCGTTAAACGGACATGCATGTCCGTTTAACGGACATTGCATGCCAAAACTGCCCCAATTCATCCGAGAAAGTTACACTGTCCCAAAGGTGTTTTTACACCTGAGAAGGTCCATTTAACGGACATAATGTTCGTTTAATGGACATATATCTCCAAAGCCTTCCTCCAAGCCTCTTCCAAGATTCCTACATTCATTCCATCCTCATATCTTTCTATCCCCTTTGTTAAAAATTCCAAATTTTATATCAATCAAAAGAGAAAAACAAATACTACAACTTTCATGAACAACTTGGAAGCCAATTCAATCTCTAAACAATTGAAATTCTCAATCAAAGCTTCTGCCTATATCCTTTATCCTCAACAGCAACACACTCTTCCCACAACTCATAACTTTCTAACCTATTTGTCAAAAAATTACATGCTCTATATCACTGAAAAGATCAGAAAACAAGTTACACTTCTCATGAAGGACTTAGAAACAAATTTCATCACTAACCAGTTCAAATTCACCCATCAATGTGGCTGCCCTATTAAGTTTGTTAAAATCATCACATAACCTAAACCATATCCGAAATTGAAAAATTCATAACTTACAATCCACACATGCTAAATTCGCATATTATACCTCATTACAAAGCTAAGACGATCCTCTACAACTTTCCATAAGATCACTTGGGCTAATTTTAACTCTAATAGATCACAATTGGCATCAGAACACAGAAATTATCAAAATCCATACTTAGAGGCAGCACACACACCAAACACATTAATACATCAATCACCAACTGAAATTTATCAAGCCATAACTTTCAACCTACAAATCAAAAAATTTCATAGTTAGTGGAGATAGAAAGGTAACAAGAAAATCTTCAACTTTCATGAAGACCAATTCTACAAAATCTATCTACTTTAGCCTAGAAAAATTCTCAAACTTCAGGTCTTCAATAAGAGAACCAAAATCTGGATACTATTCATCCAGCACACATATCTCAACTTCCAAGCAAAATTCAAAGCCCTTCAAGGAACAATTGGATAGAACTTCCTCATAGGAATTCTAGCCAAACTTCTCAAGTTTAATTCAAGCTAAACCTCAACTCAATAGCATAACCACATTAAAAGTTATGATCAAAAATCTGAAACATACACAAGTTCAATTTTCCAGATTTCATATTCCACTCTACTCCTTTCATGCAAACATCAATACTACATCAATAAACATCCCATTTAGCCAAGAACTCAGCAACAATTTTATCAAAACATTCACTTGAATAATTAATCCCAAATGGGCAGCACACTCTCACAAGTTTCTTAACTTAATTAACTCCCATCTAACATCATACTAACTTCATAGAAACCAAGCCAAAACTCTTAATTCACATACTTCACCTACCTTGTCATTTACCCCTATACAAACATAACCTTATACCCATTTCATCAACACACAACCTTCATGCAATTAATACACAATAAATTACAAATAATGTCAGCCCGGCCCCAGACGTCCAATCCCCGAGGGAGGGCCCTCGGTCGCCTTTTGCCGGGCGCTTCTATATACCGCTTGACCCGATCCCAACATCCATACAAAGACATATTCGATTCGTATAACAATATATATATTCGATTCACACATACATAAACATATACTCATACATACCATCTCATGCATTCTCAACATGCATTTCCATATCTCAAATTCATAAAACATATGTCATTCTCATTCAAGAAATGCAACAAGATTCTCAAATGCAACAGAATACAAAGTAAAATGAAATTTCAAAATACAAAAGATGCTCCATGATAAAATGCTCGGAGGGCCAATCCAAATTACTAACTTAAGACAAAGCTCCTAATTAGCTGGAAGTTTCCGATGCCTCGCCAAGTCAACTATCGTCTCGACCGCACCGAGGAGGGAGAGTAATGGGGTGAGCTGCGAAGCTCAGTGGTATATACGTTTATAGCCATTGGCAACGAGCCACACAATCAAGCAATATATATATATAATATACATATCACTAGCAAATCATAATTCATCGATTCAATTCACATTCAATCAGTATATGTCAAGCAATTTCTATTTCTTATCACATCAATCATTATGCAACAAATCTATCAAATCCATCATATCTTATGCTCATCAAATCAATCGTATGCACAAACAACTGCTCGAGAGTTCAGAATCCATCCGGATAACCCAAGGTAAACCGTAATCCATCCGAGTCCGATTTCAAGGATCTCGCTACAAGCGGCAGCCGGAGAAGGCTTTCAAAATGTCAACGCACGTGACTCCATCCGTAACTCTCTTGCCCAAACAAAGCACATAATCCATTCGATTCATGCTCAAAGCATATCGTAATTTCCATTCTTTCCATTCTTTCCATTGCCATAAAGGCCCATTAATCCATGCATAATTATGATCAAAGCATATTCAGCATCTCTCATGCAATTCAATACAAATAATGTCATATAACGCAAGCAAGCACACATCATGCAATTGCCCATACACACAATAACGATAAACATATTACCCACCTAGTATCGCCGAGTATCGACTCACCGTTGTCCTTCCTCTCGCGATTGGTCAAATCAGCTTGGTTCCTATAATAAACCAAGTTTCCACACAATTAATATCTATAGCAATTATTTAATAAAGCTCAAAAGCAAAAGTAAAGCGTTAAAAGTCTCCATCCGATTCCCATTGAAATTCCCGAACTTTCCAAACAATTCCCGAATTTCCCTTCTTCATACAACTTGTAGTCCTTAATTTTTAGATCACAACGAATCCAAGATCACCTCATTCGGATATCTACACCAAAAGATATCCCTAACAATATAAACATCTCAATTTCGAAACAAGAGGCCTCGCCAAGAACGGCGGACGCCGTCATGACGGCGACCTCGTCATGGCAAGTTAGCGCGACGAAGTTTAAGGCTCGCCACAACCAAACGTCGACGTCGTGACGTCTCCTTCGCACGTCGCGACATCTACAGATTTCACACGCCATGATTTAATAATCATAAAATTATTTACACGTCGCGACGTGGCTTCTTCTTCGTTCGTCAGGCGTGTTCATACGACGTCGCGACGTCGGGTCGAGGAACTCGACTCGAACCCAGATTTCGCAGATTTCAACCGCTAATTCCTCCATTTACCACACTCAACACTTCTAAACAATATAACAGGTCTTAAAAGGCATTCCTAAGTCATTCTCAACTCCCAAACACATCAATCTAACGATTTAGCCATATTTTTCGCCTAAAACCCTAAAACATCGCCGATTCTCACATAATCCACAATCTCAATGTTTAAACCCAATCAAAACAAGTTAAGAAGGAAGTAAACTTACCGATTGAAGCTCTAAATCTGTCGAAACCTTCCAAATCGCGACTCTCTTCTCTTCCTCTTCACCTCTCTCGACGACACTTCTTCTCTTCTTTCTTTTTTCTTCTTCTTCGCTTCTCCTTCCTTGTTCTTCTTTTATACTTGCTTTTATTTTAACCTAGAGCAAGATCACCTTAATAAGCCTAATTCCTTTTTCTTCTTAAGTAACTGTCCAAAATGCCCTCACATAATTAATCCGCTAATACCTTATTTAATCTCAATTAACCGTCATTATCCATAATTCTCTCAATTAATCCGAATTAAGGCACAAATCACATAATAATATCATAAAAAATATTCGGGGCCTAACAAATAATGCTTCTAACTACCAAATTAAAGAACATAAACACAAAGTCTTACCTAAATAAGCTTCAAAGCTTCAATCTTCACCAACTCACACCAATTTCTTCACCTCACTTCACTTATACGAAAATCATCATTTTTAAGGGAGGTAGGAGGCTCAAGCTTGAACACAAGGAAAGGAAACACTTAAGGTAGAAGGGAAGAGATCAATTAGGCTAGAATAAATGGAAAAGACCAAAGGAGAAGAAGAAGAGAGAAGAACCCACGAATGAAGCAAGATTTTGGCTTTCAAAGTGATTTTTCAAGCTTTCCAAGGAGAAGTGTCGTATGTCCACTAGCTTAAGATAAATATCAAGTCATTGCGTGAAGACATAGTAGGCAAGTGACATGTGTCACTTGCCACTTGTCTTTTTCTTAAACCCTCTTAAGATTCTTCCCAATTTCAATTCAATTTCTAGTCCAATTTGTCTCCAAGTTTTAATGGCTCAAAGTTCATAATTCCTAAAATCATGTGTCTAATGTTCCAGTGCCATTGGACAGTCTTTTCCAGTGCCAGAAACCAGTCAGTCCGCCACTTGACAATTTTTTCGGTCCGGACATTTTTTCTCAAAAATTTCAGAAAAATTCCTAAAAGTTCCTAAAAATGGAAAACATACATAAATCACTCCAATTCCATCTTTCAAACACATATAACACATTTTTCACAATAATCACATATGCTAGGAAATGTTATGAATGCATGTACGATCATGTGCATGTGCACAAAAATTGCCAATTATATACATATAGAGGCCATATGATGCATGTGTATGCCGAGATAAGTTTAAACATTCCTAAACCGTTTCAAATTATCATTTCACTCTTCCCATCAGTGATGGGATATTACAGAGAGAGTCATGGTGTAGCACCCCATTCCCGCGAGACCCGAACCCGAAGGTGGTATGCTAGAGCAGTCAATGCAGTGTAAAAACTCATTATGATTTTTTTTGAAACAATGAAAGCGCTAAATTAAGAATAAACGATTCGGCCTCGTGATACTTAAAACCCATTTCAGTCATACACTTTATCAAAGATCACTTTTCAAAAATATTTATCAATTAGGGCCTCAAACAATTCAAGATTATTTTTATGAATATAAATTTACATAAGTCAAAATAACACAAATGCGACGTGAACCGATCTCGACATCGAACACCTACTCTCTTGTAGTAATCATACTCCCTGCTCAAGAACGGGTACTCTTCAATTCCTGAAAAATATTTGCAATGTTGGGTGAGTTTATGAACTCGGTGAGAAACCATCATCGATGGTTCACTCAATTCATGCATATTCAATCAATTTACCAAATATCACATACTATCACAATTCACAAATGTAAAGCATGTCGCCTTTCATACCATCCATATTTAGTCATACCATTTATGCAATGAACATGTGACACTTTTCATTTTGTTTCGTTGTTGGACTGTATACCAAATCGCCCCAAGAATCGGACACATTGCGCTGAGTCGCTGGCTCAAAACATTGGGTTTGAAGCTCGTACATCGAGCCCGAGGCTCAATATGTTGGACCCGAGGTCCCGCGCTGAGTCAAAGCTCATATACGTTAGGCGGATATGCCCCGACACGGTGGTCGCGCCGGCCACAACCGCTTTTATCCGATCATGCCATCATGCATGGATGCATATGCTCTAATTCCATTTACATCAGTTATAGTTCAATGACCACTTCGCTTTCTTCGGATCTTCGTCCGTGTTTCACCATATACATTTACAAATTCTTGATCCAACCATATCATATCAAAAGTCACATTCAATGTATCAAAATGTATAATTAACACTTCAAGATAAATTTCCCATCCGAGGTCTCCAATGTAATTATTCACAAACAAATACACACAAATGGCACTTCGATAACAAGTTTCAATACTTGGACACCTATGGTCCAAATCAATCTAAAGTAAACACACATAATTCCTCCATTATCTCCACATGGCATAACCACATAAATTTCATCATATATAGATTGAAGAACCAACTAGGTTACTCACCTATTACTTCCGAGCTATTGCCGGGAAGTCTCTGCAACATCGGTAGGTCGACGCTCCAACTGTGCCTCTATAACAAGCAGAGAGGAATCCGATCATTAATTATCCAATCCGAACTAGTAATAATGCACATGTAAGTGTATAACGCTTGTTCATGAGATTTCCGGCCCTAAATCCAAATTTTCCCATAATAAAAATTCCAACTAAAATTCAAAGCTATAGCCATCGACAAGACTCAATTTGGACCTCAATCGTTAAAAATAAATAAAATGGTGATAATGTAACAAGTACCGGCCACGCCAATTTCTCGCTAAAATTCCCAATTTCTCACAAATGAAATTCAATGTGTTACCAATCCGATGCCTCAAGAATCAGGTCAATCGGACGCCGGACGGAAAAGAAATTGACAAAAGAAACCAAAATTCAATTTAAACAATTAATTATATACCTAACCCTTATTCCCTTCTTTAATTTCTTGATTTCAAGCCAACTTTCAACACCAACAACTCATTGCACACAATTCAGAAAATTACCAACTATATCTCATTGGAAAGATCATGAAACCCTCTACAATTCTCAAGAAGACCATAGAAATCAATTTCACCCCTAAGGGTGTCAAAAATCCTATCAAACCTACTGCCTACTCAAAACCTCTCAAACAGTGCAATACCTTGCAAATTCAGTAACTACCCATTTCCTCAGTCAAAAATAACACAATAAATATGCTCAATAATTTCTTAATGTTATCTACAACTTTCATGAACAACCCAAAATCAAATTCACTTGCTAACTAGGTCAAACAATTCACCAAAGCATCAGCCTTCTGAAATCAACCAATCTGGACAGTGATTTTGCAAACAGTATAACTCCTTGTACAAATGTCGAAAAATTGCATATTTTATACCCATAAAAAGATAAAACATAGTACTACACTTCTCATGAGGGCTCAGAATAAAATTCCATCATTAACCAATTGAAAACAATCTTGCAAGTTACTGCCCTGATCAGCAGCCCATGACCTAACTTCAGTCCAATCTTTGAAAAAGTATAAGTCCCAATTCTGGTATCTAAAAATAGCATGCTATATCCTATTTTCAAGATCATTTCTTCCTCTGCAACTTTGCAGAAGACCACTCACATCAATTCAGTTCACATAAATTGTTAAAATTGCTCCCAAACAGAAAGCTCACAAAATTGACACTTAGGCTAGGATTGTCCAAAAAGCATAAAACCAGTCAATAGTAATCAGGTCATATCTCCCAATATACAACTCTAAAATTAACAAGATCAGTGGAAATGGAAAGCTAACTCAATATGCTACAACTTTCATGAAGACCATTGTCCCTAATTCCATATCAATTAATTTAGAAAAATCACCAAAGTAATCAGGTCATATATGCGGGTACTGTTCACAGACCCTAAAAACAGAAATTTTCCATGCAAAAATTCACCCTTCTAACATTACAATTTAACAACACCTATTTCACACAAAGTTGTAGCCAACATCCCAAAGTTTACTTGGGAACAAACCTCAACTTATTTGCTCACCTACACAATTAGTTATGATCAAAACATTACAATAGGTTCAATGACAAGTTTCCAGCTTTCATCAACAACCTAACTTCTATCACTTCTAACATCAATAACACATCACTAAACATTCATTTTCACCTCTAATTCAGCCACAAACTCAACACAACATTTTCTTACATGATTACACCAAAGTTGGCAGCACACACTCATCCCATCATCCATCATGTTTGACACTAATCTACTAATCTATAAACATAATTTCACTTTCAATCATCTAAATTCTCTACTTTATCCATTAGATTTTGCCTCATCAATTCACCAATCAACCATCAATAAAATAACCAAATTACATAGCCACATACAACAACAAAATTCTCATCCATAAAACAACACAAAAATGCATTTAACTATTAAAGAACACAACCATAAGTTCTCACCTAACAAGCTTCAAGCTTTATTGTTTCTTTCCAAGTTTCCACCTTCCTCCCTTCACCACACGATCATCCACTTACACACACACCACTCACCATCACCTTTACAAGGCTTCCACTTGGTCTTGGTTGAGAATAAAGAGAGGCAAGCAAGTAACTAAGAAGAGTGGAAGGAGAAGGAGACCATCGAAGAAGCAATTGAGACAAGAAGAGGCAAGGTTCGGATGAGAGGAGGAAGATAGCTTTCAAAGCTTTCCAAATGACTTTTAAATAAGATGGCCAAGGAAAGTCGAGGTGCTCCATAATATAAGACAAAATTAATTAATAAGGAAGGACACTTGGCATTTAAATTGGGAAAAGACAAAAAAAAATCACATAATCCTAGTTAATTAGTACTAATCCCAATTACTCTCTAATCATGGCACTAAAATAATTTCCTAACATCAATTATCCACTAATCTCATGCCATTAGGCAATCCTGTTCGGTACAAAACAGCTCACTCAGTCAGTCTGTTGACATTTTCCAGTCCGGAAATTTTCGGAAATTTCCCCGAATCATTTTTTTGAAAATGACCTAAATTGTCCAAAATTGTAAAACATATAACAGTCCACTCCCAATAATTTTTCAAACACGAAAACCGCATTTTCCACTACAAAAACACATTTAGGCCATTTACCGGCGATTTTGCCGGTCCGGGAATTTTCTCCGGATAATTCCAGAAAAATTCCAATAAATCCCTAAAAATGTAAAACACTCAATGGCGTACTCCAATATAATTTCCAAGTACAATAATCCCATAAATTTCACAAAAGATCTCAATTTGAAACCTGTTTAAAATGTCATGAATGCATGTATACCATGTGCAAGTGCAACAAACCATCAATCATAGAGGCTATATGTTGTATGTGCATGCCGAGATATAATTTAATACTTCTAACCCGTCCTAAATTACCAAAATACCCTTCCCATCGGTGATGGGATGTTACAATTCTCCCCTCCTAATAAAAATTTCGTTCTCGAAATTTCATATATGATTGATCAGGAAGGCAGGGGAGTCTTTTCGATTAATACCCTCTGTTTCCCACTAATTTCACTACACGACCAAATTCTATCAATTAATGGAGATCAAAACAATCAATTACTTTTTTTTTCCTTTTCTCAAACTTTCCATGATTTTATTGCTTTCTCCTGATTACGCGCAATTCGTCACTTTCAATTAACATATATATCAAATCCTAACAATATTTCCAATTCTATCTATGAAACACTTTGTGAATCCAAATCATCTTTTAGGTTTTAGCCTAACTTACCAAACCATAATTCTATTCATACCACAATCGCATAGAGGCCTCTCATCACGAATTCAATTTCTCTTAACTACACCTTTATTTTCATCCAATTACATTTTGGCCGAGGCCATACCCTTGAAAATATTTCATTTATCGCTTATCAGATGTCGTTATTATCACAACACAAATCTTATAACCTCAGTGTGAATCAATTCAACTCAATGTCACCATCTTAAATTACTTAACCTATCACTTTATTTCCCTGATCACATAATATAGGGATAACGACTCCTTTTTGGCAGTAAGACCCCTTATACACTTTTCGAATGGTGACACCAATATAACGATTGTCATGCCATAATCCCTTTACACTATACAACAATTTCATATCCCAATGAAATCTAAAAATACCCGTTGGTTAATCACACATGTCATCGTTCACTTTGACAGACTATACCATCAATTGCTTTTCCACAATACTTTTACTAGAGCATAACGCTCGATTGTTTCTTGTGCTTTCTAACCATTCACCTATAATCATTCGATTTCCATTCTAACCTTTCAATTACTCTTTCAATACGCTCTTGCTAGAACATAAAGCTTCGATCATTCCTTACATTTTCACTAATAAATTCCCCAGAATGAGTATCACCCATATTTCTTAATTTGAACTATACCTATCATTTTCCTCAACAATTGAAGCTAATTCTGCTCCTCAATACGGTTTACAATTTCTACATCCTCACTTCGGTTTTGCTAATCCGCTTTGATGCACAATCGACTTTGAAATTCTATAGCTAATAATACTTTCTTTTGCCCCCTTTTTTTGTCAGTTCGACTATGAACATAATACACTAGATTTGATAACCTTATTACCCCTATTACCCGAATTTTGATCTTCTGCAATTAAATTTATTTATCTATTTATTTATTTCTTTGCTCAATCCCTTGAATTGCACCATTAGCTTAGTTTGGAGTAATCAGCCGCTGAATCCTTTTCAAATCATTCAAATGCACGAAATAACTCAATCGGTATCGATTTGCATATTCATAGACATCTCTAAACTATTTCTGTACGATTAATATCTCCAAGCTTCTAGGCCACACTCAGTGTAACAAATTTCTAATCATCAATCAGAATACCGCCCATGGACTCATATTTGTCCCAAGGTGCATAAAATCACTTTATCCAATTTCCATAGATCACATCGTAACCCTTATCGGAGCACTTCAATATAGATAGTAAATTCTTCAAACGCCTCCTTTATGATCATCACCATAACATTCACATGTTTTCCTCAGTTATTCTTGTCGATTCGCTAAACTAGAAAATCTTTGATGATTGATGAACGCATCCAGCATTCCATTAGTTCTAATGAATTCCAAATTCGCATACACATATCTTTTGAACTTTCGATTTTATCAATACCAATATCTTGATTAATTCTTCCAATATCCCATGTTCGCATACTAATTCATCCCTTATTTCACTCTTATGAAACTTGCATGATAACCAATCTCCTCACCTATACCAATGTATCTATTTCTTATGCTTATATCCATTATCCACTGCAACACAATTGAGACATGTTCCTTTTCCATACCCATAGTTGATTCATATAACTTGTTAATTATCGAACGCTCCAATGAGGAACAATTTTCAGATAATTTGTCTCATCATAACATATTCTGCCACATGTTCCTTACCTTCATTTCTCCACATAACTCAATTTATTCGCGATAGATCACTCACTGACTTGAATAAACAATCGTTATATCGATCTCGTGCTTTCAAAACATAATTACATAAAATATACACGAACCTTTTATCCCCTCAAAGCCGCAATTACTATTCAGTAATTCTCTTACATAATCAGAATCATCTCATTAACATAATGTACACTTTTTCTTTTTAGTAGCATAGTTTAGCTCTTACGCTAGAGTCTCTGCCAGATGTAATACAAATCAGTTACTCTTGATACTTCACGAAGATACATCTCTGAATAGCACTTAAACAATTTCATTTCCTCTAATATCTTACCATACATCACCTTGATCATTACATCTTATCTGACAATATATATATATATATATTCCCATCAATTTGCCCGTTAATAGCTCATACTGCTAAGAACGCCTTAATCTCATTTAATTCTCGATAACCATTCTCTTTTTGGTACCAGTTCTCGATCATGGGGACCTTACTCTATTCATGTCCCTCATTTTCTTCTCTCAAGCTCATTACCGATGCTAACATCTTTAATCAGATCACTTCTTTCTCAATTGATCATTCCGAGCATTCTCATGCCTTACTCTCACTCATTTTGAACTTGAGCTACCGGCATTATAATCGGAACTTACGTAATAGGCCACTGATTACCTCCTATATCATATTCACGCAAATTATTTTTTTTTTGACAAGACTTATGGCTAGCAATTATCCATTAACTTATCAATTACAACTTAACATTTCCACTTACCATAGGGCTCCCATAATCAGGTGTGCATTACTTAGGCAGATCAAGTGAACCCGAACAACTTTTTCATCTACCAATTTCATTGTCTTACATTTCAATCTTTTCATTATGGCATTATACCCATATATTTCCGCACTCAAATCAATATCACAGATATGAAATCATTCTTGATTTTGCACTTAATATATTTTGACTCCAAATCACCAATCCTTATATATAACTCTCATCACGGTAATCAATCCCAATTGTAACTTCTCTATATCATAGAACACTTTATTGTCATTTACCTTATACAATGGAAATCTTACCATTGTCACATCTCTATTTTCCTCTATGAATTCACAACTTCAATGATATACCCAATATAACTCTCATATTGTATTTTTTAAGATATCCGTCAATATTAGTACACTAACTATTCATCTGTCTGGTCGAACCATACACTTTTTCCTATTTTGCGATATCAATTACTTCCTTTTATCACATTCTAACACATTATCCTTTTTCTCACCTTTTCTAACCGCTTAAACGACTAAGACATACTTATGCATATGACTCACATACTACACTGGGGATCAGTTGTCACTGTCTGCCGTGACATGACTTAAATGCATGTAACTTGACACACATTGTTTTGTTTTGTTTTGTTTTTTCAGAAAGCCCATGTAAGATTGTACTTCTGAGCTCTGATACCACAAATGTAGCACCCACTCCATGAGACCCGAACCCGACATCGACGGTGATATCCGAGTCACGACCATGAGGGTGGTATGCTTTAGAGCGATCAATGCGATGTAAAACTCATTATGATATTTTTTTGAAACAATGAAAGCGCGAAATTAAGAATAAACGATTCGGCCCGTGATGATCGAAAACCCATTTCGGTCATACACTTTATCAAAGATCACTTTTCAAACAATATTTATCAATTAGGGCCCTCAAACAATTCAAGATTATTTTTATGAATATAAATTTACATATAAGTCAAAATAACACAAATGCAGACGTGAACTGATTCCGACATCGAACACCGACTCTCTTGTAGTAATCATACTCCCGGTTCAGTAACGGGGTACTCTTCAATTCCTGAAAAATATTTGCAATGTTGGATGAGTTTGCGAACTCAGTGAGAAACCATCATCGATGGTTCACTCAATTCATGCATATTCAATCAATTTACCAAATATCACATACTATCACAATTCACAAATGTAAAGCATATCACCTTTCATACCATCCATATTTAGTCATACCATTTATGCAATGAACATGTGACACTTTTTATTTTCGTTTCGTTGTTGTGACTGCATACCAAATCGTCCCGAAGAACGGGCACATTGCGTTGAGCAGTGGATCGAAAACATTGGGCTTGAAGCCGGTATATCGAGCCCGAGGCTCAATACGCTGGACCGAGGTCTGTGCGCTGGTGAAAGCTCATATACGTTAGGCGGATATGCCCCGACATCTGGTGTCGCTCGGTCACAATCGCTTTATCTCGATCATGCCATCATGCATGGATGCATATGCTCTAATTCCCATTTACGATCGGTTATAGTTCAATGACCAATTTCGTTTTTCGACCTTCGGTCCGTGTTTCACCATATACATTTACAAATTCTTGCATCCAACCATATCATATCAAAAGTCACATTCAATGTATCAAAACAGATAATTAACACTTCAGTATAAATTTTCCATTCCCTCGGACCTTTGGTCCGAGGTCTCCAATGTAATTATTCACAAACAGTCACACACAAATGACACTTCGATAACAAGTTTCCAATACTTCGGACACCTATGGTCCAAAATCAATCTAAAGTAAACACACATAATTCCTCCATTATCTCCACATGGCATAACTACATCATTTTCATCATATATAGATTGAAAAATCAACTAGGTTACTCACCTATTACTTCCGAGCTATTGCCGGGAAGTCTCTGCAACGTCGGTAGGTCGACGTTCCAACTGTCTTCTCTATAACAAGCGAGAGGAACCGATCACTAATTATCCAATCCGAACTAGTAATAATGCACATGTAAGTGTATAACGCTTGTTCATGAGATTTCGACCCTAAATCCAAATTTTCCCATAATAAAATTTCAACTAAAATTCAAAGCTATAGCCATCGACAAAGACTCAATTTGGACCTCAATCGGTTAAAAATAAATAAAATAGTGATCACGTAACAAGTACCGGAGCCACGCCAATTTCTCGCTAAAATTCCCAATTTCTCACAAAATGAAATTCAATGTGTTACCAATCCGATGCCTCAAGAATCAGGTCAATCGGACGCCGGACGGAAAAGAAATTGACAAAAGAAACCAAAATTCAATTTAAACAATTAATTATATACCTAACCCTTATTCCCTTCTTTAATTTCTTGATTTCAAGCCAACTTTCAACACCAACAACTCATTGCACACAATTCAGAAAATTACCAACTATATCTCATTGGAAAGATCATGAAACCCTCTACAATTCTCAAGAAGACCATAAAATCAATTTCACCCCTAAGGGTGTCAAAATCCTATCAAACCCATCGCCTACTCAAAACCTCTCAAACAGTGCAATACCTTGCAAATTCAGTAACTACTCATTTCCTCAGTCAAAAATAACACAATAAATATGCTCAATAATTTCACAATGTTATCTACAACTTTTATGAACAACCCAAAATCAAATTCACTTGCTAACTAGGTCAAACAATTCACCAAAGCATCAGCCCTCTGAAATCAACCAATCTGGACAGTGATTTTACAAACAGTATAACTCCTTGTACAAATGTCGAAAGATTGCATATTTAATACCCATAAAAAGATAAAACATAGTAATACACTTCTCATGAAGGGCTCAGAATCAAATTCCATCATTAACCAATTGAAAACAGTCTTGCAAGTTACTTCCCTGATTAGCAGCCCATGACCTAACTTCAGTCCAATCTTTGAAAAAGTATAAGTCCCAATTCTGGTATCTACAAATAGCATGCTATATCCTATTTTGAAGATCATTTCTTCCTCTGAAACTTTTCAGAAGACCACTCACATCAATTCAGTTCACATAAATTGTTAAAAGTGCTCCCAAACAGAAAGCTCACAAAATTGACACTTAGGCTAGGATTGTCCAAAAAGCATAAAACCAGTCAATAGTAATCAGGTCATATCTCCCAATATACAACTCTAAAATTAACAAGATCAGTGGAAATGGAAAGCTAACTCAATATGCTACAACTTTCATGAAGACCATTTTCCCTAATTCCATATCAATTAATTTAGAAAAATCACCAAAGTAATCAGGTCATATATGCGGGTACTGTTCACAGACCCTAAAAACAGAAATTTTCCATGCAAAAATTCACCCTTCTAACATTACAATTTAACAACACCTATTTCACACAAAGTTGTAGCCAACATCCCAAAGTTTACTTGGGAACAAACCTCAACTTATTTGCTCACCTACACAATTAGTTATGATCAAAACATTACAATAGGTTCAATGACAAGTTTCCAGCTTTCATCAACAACCTAACTTCTATCACTTCTAACATCAATAACACATCACTAAACATCCATTTTCACCTCTAATTCAGCCACAAACTCAACACAACATTTTCTTACATGATTACACCAAAGTTGGCAGCACACACTCATCCCATCATCCATCATGTTTGACACTAATCTACTAATCTATAAACATAATTTCACTTTCAATCATCTAAATTTCTACTTCTATCCATTAGATTTTGCCTCATCAATTCACCAATCAACCATCAATAAAATAACCAAATTACATAGCCACATACAACAACAAAATTCTCATCCATAAAACAACACAAAAAAAATGCATTTAACTATTAAAGAACACAACCATAAGTTCTCACCTAACAAGCTTCAAGCTTTATTGTTTCTTTCCAAGTTTCCACCTTCCTCCCTTCACCACACGATCATCCACTTACACACACACCACTCACCATCACCTTTACAAGGCTTCCACTTGGTCTTGGTTGAGAATAAAGAGAGGCAAGCAAGTAACTAAGAAGAGTGGAAGGAGAAGGAGACCATCGAAGAAGCAATTGAGACAAGAAGAGGCAAGGTTCGGATGAGAGGAGGAAGATAGGCTTTCAAAGCTTTCCAAATGACTTTTTAAATAAGATGGCCAAGGAAAGTCGTAGGTGCTCCATAATATAAGACAAAATTAATTAATAAGGAAGGACACTTGGCATTTAAATTGGGAAAAGACAAAAAAAATCACATAATCCTAGTTAATTAGTACTAATCCCAATTACTCTCTAATCATGGCACTAAAATAATTCCCTAACATCAATTATCCACTAATCTCATGCCATTAGGCAATCCTGTTCGGTACAAAATAGCTCACTCAGTCAGTCTGTTGACATTTTCTGGTCTGGACATTTCCGGGAATTTTCCCGAATCATTTTTTTGAAAATTACCTAAATTGCCCAAAATTGTAAAACATATAACAGTTCACTCCCAATAATTTTTCAAACACGAAAACCGCATTTTCTACTACAAAAACACATTTAGGCCATTTACCGGCGATTTTGTCGATCCGGGAATTTTCTCCGGACAATTCCAGAAAATTCCAATAAATCCCTAAAAATGTAAAACACTCAATGGCGTACTCCAATATAATTTCCAAGTACAATAATCCCATAAATTTCACAAAAGATCTCAATTTGAAACCTAAGCCGGAAAATGTCATGAATGCATGTATACCATGTGCAAGTGCAACAAACCATCAATCATAGAGGCTATATGTTGTATGTGCATGCCGAGATATAATTTAATACTTCTAACCCGTCCTAAATTACCAAAATACCCTTTCCATCGGTGATGGGATGTTACACATGGTCGACCGAGGCAATAGAACTTGGTCGTACGATTGTGAGGTCGAGCGATCCAAGATTTTTGCTCTTGGCATCGCCTGATTCCAAGATCCCGTCTTGGCAACCTGGCCGAGTGATGTCGAGGCCGAGCGATGGTTCCAAGATCTTGTCTTAGCAACCTGGTCGAGCGTGGTCGAGGCCGAGCGATCCGAGATTCATCTTCTCGGCATCGTCTGGTTCCAAGGATCTTGTCTTGGCAACCTGGTCGAGCATGGTCGAGGCCAAGCGATTCGATATTCATCTTCTCGGCATCGCCTGGTTCCAAGGATCTTGTCTTGGCAACTTGGCCGAACGTGGTCGAGGTCGAGCGATCCGAGATTCATCTTCTCGGCATCGCCTGGTTCCAGGGATCTTGTCTTAGCAACCTGGTCGAGCGTGGTCAAGGCCGAGCGATCCGAGATTCATCTTCTCGGCATCGCCTGGCTCCAAGAATCTTGTCTTGGCAACCTAGCCGAAGGATGTCGAGGGCGATCAGTTGGTGGAATTATCTCCTTTTGCCAAATTTAGTGAGATTTTTCTTTCCAAGAAATTTGAAACCCCTTTATTGATGATGACAAGGGCATGGGCCATTAAAAAACCTGACTGACAGAGCCAGAAAAAAGGTACCCACAAGTTGTACGTACAATAAACAATAATAAACAAAGAAATGAGAACTAAAATAAGGCTTATCTATTGGTAGAACGCCTTCAAGTTTTGAGAGTTCCAAGGCCTCGGTAGAATCTTCCAATTCGTATCGCGCAGGATGTAAGAGCCATGTCCGGCTTGCTTGACCACTTGGTAGGGTCCTTCCCATGTCTGACCGAGCTTTCCAGGATGCTTTCCAGCCGCCTCGGCCTTTCGCAGGACGTATCCGCCGACCTTTATGTCGCTCGGCTTTACCCTTCTATTGTAGAACTTTGTTGCTTTTTGCCTTATGACTTCTGAACTAGCGGCTGCCCTATCCTTGTCTTCACTGAGAAGTACAAGTTCTGCCCGGCGGGCTTCGTTATTCCGCACTTCTTCATAACTCGACACTCTTTGGTTGTGCAACACCACTTCTACTGGAACTAGAGCTTCTGCCCTAAAGGTCATCCTGAATGGTGTTTCCCTTGTGGCTCCATTTGTGGTAGTTCTGTACGCCCACAATACTTCATCTAGTTCGTCTACCCAAGTCTTACGTCCATCTAAGCGCTTCTTGAGGGCACTCATTATCTTTTTGTTAGTGTTCTCCATAAGACCGTTGCTTTGAGGGTGGGCTACTGAAGTTAATTGGAGCCTTATTTTTAGTCGCTCGCAGAAATCTCTGAACTTGTCGTTGTCGAACTGCCGACCGTTGTCTGTAACCAACACCATAGGCATCCCAAAGTGACTTAGTATGTTTCTTCTTACAAAATTTTCCATCTTCTGCTCAGTAATTGTAGCGACCGCTTCCGTTTATACCCATTTGGTGAAGTATTCCACTCCTACTATCAAAAAATTCTTCTGTCCAGGACCGAGGGGGAAAGGTACTAGTATATCCATTCCCCATTTAGCAAAGGGGATAGGATGGTTCACTATTTTCATCCTTTCGGTCGGCCGGTGAGATAGGTTACTGTTTTTCTGGCAAGCCTCACACCGATTGACTTTCTCCTGGTAGTCTCTCATTTTCAGCCAACAATACCCCTGTCTAATCAATCTATGAGCCAACATTCTGCCTCCTACATGATTTTCGCACATTCCTTTGTGGACTTCAACCATTGCCTGCTCTGCCTCTTCTTCGCTCAAGCATCGTAGTAGTGGCAAGTCATAAGATCGCTTGTACAAGGTGCCATTAATGATCGCATATTCGGCCACCTTTACCCTTAGTTTCTTGGCCTCCAAGGTTTCTTCCAGCTGTGTTCCCTCAAGGAGGTATTGTCTGATCAGTTCGATTCAACTTGATCGCTCGGCATTTTCGTCAAGGACTTCATTGGCTTTTTGAATACTAGGTCTAGCCGCTCGACCAAAACGTTACTTTTCGTATCTCGGTCAGAGGCCATTTTGGAAAGTGCATCTGTCTTAGCATTTTGAGCCCGTTCTATCCTGCTAACCGAGTATTGCTCGAAATTACTCAACTCCCGCTTACCAACCTGTGTACTTGATCACGCCGCTCCTCGCCTCGATCGCCAAAGGACTTGACCAACCACTATTTGGCTATCACTGTACACCTTCAGATGCTTTACCCCCATCTCTTTTGCCAATTGGAGGCCGGCTATCAGAGCCTCGTATTCTGTTTCGTTATTGGAGGCTCTAAATTCTAACCGAAGAGCGTATTCCACCTTTTCTTCCCAGTGTGGGCTGATCAATACCATTCCTGCTCTACATCCTTCAGTGTTGGACGACCCATCAACAAATTGGCTGCAGGCAGGGCGTTGCTCACCCTGCGAGTCAGGTTGACTCATTTTTGCAACGAAGTCCGCCAACACTTAGGCCTTGATCGTCGTCCGATGCTTATATTGTATATCGAACTCCCCCAGCTCTACTTCCCATTTTATTAATCGCCCCGAGGTCTCAGGCTTTTGGAGGCACTGCTTGAGGGGTTGGTCGGTCCACACCTTGATAGTATGACTCTGAAAGTAGGGCCTTAGTTTCTGCGCCATAGTTATTAAGGAGAGAGCCAGCTTTTCTATGGGCGCATACCGTATTTCTGGTCCGTTCAGCACCTTACTGACGTAGTAGATCGGGAATTGCTCATTTCCCTCTGATCGAACAAGGACTGCGCTGATCGCCTCTCAGGATCGCCAAATACGTAATCGATTATCCTCAACTGGGCTCTACAAGATGGGTGGATTAGTCAGATACTGCTTCAAGTGTTGAAATGCTCTTTCGCATTCATTTGGCCATTGGAACTGGGTCACGTCCGCTTTCCTCAAAATTTTGAAAAACGGGAGGCACTTGTCCCCCATCCTGGAGACGAATCTGCTCAAAGAAACTATCCACCCGGTCAATATCTAAACATCTTTCAAGCACCGCGGCAAGGGCATTTGGACGATAGTTTCGATCTTTTCTGGATTAGCTTCAATCCCCCATTGAGTAATCATAAACCTCAGGAATTTTCCAGATGCCACACCAAAGATGCATTTTTTTGGGTTCAGTTTCATCTTAAATTTATTAAGGTTCCGGAAGACTTCTTTGAGATCTTCCACATTTTCAGCGGCCGTCTTACTTTTGACCACCATATCATCCACATAGGCCTGGACTGATCGACCAATCTGTTTCTTAAAAACCTCCATGACGAGTCGTTGATAAGTGGCTCCTGCATTCTTCAAGCCGAATGACATTACTTGGTAGCAATATGTGTCCTGGTCAGTTATAAAAGATGTCTTCTCTTCGTCTTCGATATTCATTTGAATATGATGGTAGCCCGAGAAAGCATCCAAGAAGTTGAGAAGTTCATGCCCTGATGTGGAGTCTACCAGTTGATCGATTTTGGGCAAAGGGAACCTGTCCTTTGGGCACGCTTTGTTTAAGTCAGTGAAGTCAATGCACATTCTCCACTTTCCGTTTTTCTTCTTCACAAGTATAACATTTGCCAACCATTCAGCACTAAGCAGCTTTTCTATTTCTTTCTCAATCACTTCTTGCCTCTCTTTACTTTGCCACTACTTCTTCTGTCTAATTGGCTTGCAATCTTTTTAGATACCGAGGGAATACATGCGACTGAACGAGAAATTTCTGTTAGAGTAGTTCCCTGAAGGCAATCGCCTTTAGC
Organism: Erythroxylum novogranatense; assembly: GCA_029891385.1. Classification (NCBI taxonomy): domain Eukaryota; kingdom Viridiplantae; phylum Streptophyta; class Magnoliopsida; order Malpighiales; family Erythroxylaceae; genus Erythroxylum; species Erythroxylum novogranatense. The sequence goes on along the minus strand of CM057225.1, from coordinate 30,582,825 downwards.
GCATTTTGTACAAAGTTGTGTACACACTTTATGAATAAATAAAGAAAGACATATTTCATTAACTTGCTGTTCATTAATTATGAATGGATATTGATCTATAAGCAAATTAATGAAATCCATGATATGTGACATAGCATGAAGGAAATTGTGATGTGATCATACACCGAGATTCCTATCATGTGCAATTATGTCAAGATTCAAATTATCCCTAGTCATAGGATTACCGAGACCGACATCGGAATCCGAGAGACTAGTACATCTCAAGCTCCTTGATTTGATCAGCAATGGATCTCGGAAGTCGTAAATATGAGATATTTAGGGTTGAGATGTGGATGCTTACTAGAGGTAGTAAGTATATTGGATGACCTGCTATGAGATCATCACATGGATGTCCTATTCTAATGTCAGTGATAATCTCATCATAGCAATGGTGCAAGTATTCTTAGACTTGAGGTGCTCAAGGATATCTTGGATACTGATTCTGTGCTTTGACTCCATTCCTTGTTGCCTTACAGAGGTCGCTCATAGGGTGGTGATTGGGTACAGCTTGAGGTATTCGAAGGTAATTGAGTAGCCAATAGAGGATTCACCACTTGTGTGATAGCAGAAGATGATACCCATGGCCTCTTATCAGGGTCATTACTTAGAAGTCTCTGGCCGGAGCATATATGTCATGAAGAATGTCTTCATTGACGTATAAAGTAATGAGTCCCAGGACGAGAACTGAAATCACTTGGACTAGATTTGACGTAGTCAGTCTAGTAAAGAGTTGACACATTGCCCATACTCATAACCAAGTGGGGTATAGCATGGTGAAAGGACGAATTGCACGGTAATTGTCTATGGAAAGGTTCGTGATATGGTTCATGATGAATACATGTTCATTCGTCAAACCAATTACTTTCTGGCCAATTGGGGGTCATGATGTGTTGCTAGATACCGCTCATGACTTGCTTGGATTAAGTGCTAATCTAAGTGGCCAACATAACCGGGAACCTAATGGGTCACACGCATAAGAGTGTCTCGGAGAATTCGTAAAATAGTTTTGGACAGAGTTTCAATATATGGAGAGCAAAAGGATTAAATATATCCCGATGAGATCGAGATATTTCCTGATGAGATCGCGACATCGATATTGCAGAAAAAAGTTTTCGGTGGTTTTTCCATACCGGGACCCGGTAGGACCGACCCCGGTGTGACTGGACCACTTCAGCAGTTATATACATATATATATATGATTAATTAATTAAAGAATTAATATATATATATATATATGTGTGTGTGTGTGTGTGTGTGTGTGTGTGTGTGTGTGTGTGTTATACGTGGAAGAGGAGAAGAAGCATAAGAAGCTTCTTTCATATGCTTAGTCATCAATTCCATTTAATGGCTAAAGACAAAATAGCTAGAATGGAAGAGGTGGTGATCGATGGGCATCATTTAAAAGGGTTTAAAAACAAAATGAAGGTGCTTTTGATAGAGGATGATCGTTGGCTTTTGGAAGTAGGAGAAAAGTTTTGAAGAAAAGTGTTTTTTTTTTCCTCTCTTCTCCATCAACGATCTTCATACTCTTCAAGCCTTTTCATCTCCTCTTCATCGTTGATTCAAGCTCTTCAAGGACAAAGGTAGGAGCTAGCACTCTTTAATTTTTTCTAGCTATTCCCGGGTCAATGGGTTTGTCCCGGTTAGGTTCTCCGATCTCTGCGTGGATACCGTTAGAGACGGTCTCCTTTGGCCGTTATAGTTTGAGTTTGTTGTATAGACATATGGATCCTGGCTTTCGGGAAGGTCCCGGAACAAAAAAAAAAAATTCCGCACCGTGAGCATGTGATGCTCACACCGGGATTTTCCTACAGTGGTATCAGAGCCACTTGTGTCGTATATAACGAAGAAACCATGACTAGGTCGGAGTTGCCTATTGCTTGTGACGATGATGCATGCTGATTGTGTGAATTTCGAATTCAGTATAGAAATATATTTTTCGAAATTTTCTTACCCAGATATGTTCACAAGATGTTGTTGCATATGTCTGTGGAAGCTCGGAATTTATCAATGTGATTTGATATGGTTTTGCTAATTTATTCCCTAATGTTCTGGTTGCTGTCTTTGTGCACATTCAATGAACAGGCATGCTTATAAATTCGAGAATAAATTTTAGAAATTTTTTTTTTTCGGATTTGCTTTCACATACATGTCTCTAAGATGTTGATGAATGTCTATGAGAATGGAAAAATGTTTTCGAGGTGAATTACTATTTATTTGAGAATTTATTGTGTGCTGCTGGGAATCACTGTGTTGAGGAACACAGATTCTACATTGGCTTTGTTATTGAGGTTGGATGAGTTTTTGTTGGAAATAAATCCTGAAAAAATTCATGGAACATGTTGTGAACATTTTGTAACCTCTATAATTTTCTCATAATTTATTGAAATTGTTTCAATGAGTTTTTCAAGCAAAACAAAGAGCTTGGAAGTTTTGAGAAAGTTGCTGGAGCTGTTTTGTTTGGAATGATAAATTGTGTAGTTTTCAATTCCAATGCCTTGGATCATTTTTAATGTGATTAAAAATGTTTTATATTGATGTTGTATTCTTTCCAGATTGAATTTCTTGAAATTGGGTTTCCAAATATTTTTCGGATGTCAAATGTGTCACATTAGCGTCTCGTTAGTGTATTTCGTTGTCTTGATTATTTTGGCCGTTACAAATTTTGTGACATGTGCCGAAGTAGTCTTGATAAAGTTTAGACTACCTAGAGATACTTAGGGTGATAGTTTGATATTCTCAAATTATTTGGAAATCTAAATGAATAAGAGTGTATTCATCAATTTCAAGTTTTTCATGTATAGTTTGACTATATATGGTAAGCATGGAACAATGAAAGTGTTTCATTGGTACATCATAATAAAGGATATTACACTTGGTTTTGTGAATTGGAACTGCACGGATTGAGAAATTAGCCGATTAGATAGCAATTCCACATGGATAAGTCGACTAATAAAGATACAAGTCGATTTTGTTCTGTAATCGAGACGATAAGTCGACTAAGACAATGGTACAAGTCGACTTGTTCGTGCACAGCTGCTAAACATACATAAGTCGACTTACAACATGCAAAGGTAGGATGATTGATGATTTTAGGTATAGATTCAATGTGATTGATGAAATGCCCTAAATCATTCCATATAGTCATGGTGACTATAATCCTACGGCTTGGAGGAGAAGAAGATGAGACCTGAAAACCCTCACACATCATATGAAAACCAACGCCTTCCATTAATATGGGGAGAACCAGGTTCTTATAGAGTTGGGTTGTTGGATAAACCCAAGCTCACCCTATACAGATATGTTCGAACCATGAAAATAAGATTTTCGGATTAATGGGTCGGTTTTCACTAGAAGCGTTGATTTGTTGAGTAAACTCAAGGTCAACGTGGACAGAGGCAAAATTGGGTAGTGTGCATCAGATGTACGCGCATCAAGAGTTGATAACTCAATGTGTGTGCATACATCACGAGTTGATAGCACTAGTCGATAGTTTCATCTATGAAACAAATGGTATGACCGATACCTGCCGATCGATCTAAGGTGGCTTGTTGGATAAACCTAAGGTCATTTTAGTAATGTCGGATATCTATGATGCAATTGGTATGATCGATACCTACCAATTGACCTAAGGTGGCTTGTTGGGTAAACCCAAGGTCATTTTAGTAATGTCGGATATCGACCCACTAGGACATTTTGTCATAATGTTTCTTGGATTCGTACTGAGGGTTATAGATTCTTTGAAACTAGTGGGAGCCATATGCATGTCATGCAAGTCCTTATGATCATGCATGTAATTCTACTCTAACATTCTTTCTCTCTTTTCCCTATAGGTTATTGAAGATGACTTCCAGTGTGGACTTGCGCTCGCTTATGGACTCGAACAAATTAACTGGACCAAATTTTCTAGATTGGCTGAGAAATCTGAGAATTGTTCTCGTGTCCGAGGAATCGGGATATGTCCTAGATGTTCCACTTCCCGATCCACTGCTGCCGATGCTTCGATGAGGATCGAAAGCATATCGTAAGCATCTTAAAGACGGTGACATGGCTACCGCATTATGCTTGCCTCGATGTCACCAGAGTGCGAAGCGACTGAGTCTATGGATGCTAATACCATAGTGTTTCATCTTATGGAACTGTTTGATGAAAAGCTTCGATGCGAAGGTTCGAGACCTCGAGGCTACTCTTCACTACTAAGATGATTCGAGTTCATCTGCAGCAAGATGCATCAAGATGAATGGGTATATTGAGAGGTTGGCTGTCTTAGGTTTTGTTATGGATTATGAATTAAGTGTTGACTTAATTCTAGTTGGATTGTGTCGATAGTTATTCACACAACAGTGTTAAACTATCGGATGAACCAAATATCCACGACAATCCTCGAGTTGATCAATCTGCCAAGACAAAGCAGAGCAAGCTATCAAGAAGGATAGCAAGCAAGTGCTTGTGGTGGACTCTTCTTATTGTTCCAAGAAAAGAAGTCAAGAAGAAAAGGTCTAAGAAACCAAAAGGAAGTGCAGCCAAGAAGAAAACCAAAGAAATCGCACCAAAGGAACTTGCTTCCATTGTGGCAAGATCGCCTTTGGAAGCGAATCAGTAAAGTCTATCTCGAAGAATTGAAGGTAAGAAGGCATCAAATGCCTCGACTTCTTCGTATGTTTGTCATCGAGGTTAATCTGCTTCGACCATAACATATGGGTATTAGATACCGGTTGTGGCTCACACATATGCAATGATACGCAGGGCCTCGAGGGACGATGAGATGACTCATGAAGGGAGAACTAGACTGCGTGTGGGAAATGGAGCAAGAGTTCTGCATTAGCCGTAAACACTTACTTTTTGTCACTCCCCACCGGGCTTGTAATTAAATTGGATGAATGTTATTTTGTACCAGATAACAAAGAACATATTATGCATTTCTTGTTTAAATAGAGTGGTTTCCATTTGACTTTTAGTAACAATGGTTGTTCTATTAGTTTGAATGGAATACTTTATGGTACTGGTACATTATGCAATGGAATTTACATATTAGATATGTCACATCCAATTATGAATGTCAATGACACGAAAAGACATAAACGAGATAATTTAAAATCAACTTACTTATGGCATTGTCGCCTTGGCCATATAGATGAGAGACGCGTAGTTAAGCTCTATAAGAATGGTAGTTTAGGGTCATTTGACTATGAATCATATGACACATGTGAATCTTGTTTATTAGGCAAGATGACTAAATTAACCTTTAAGGGAAAGAGTAAACGAGCGACTGAAGTATTAGACCTAATACATTCATATGTATGTGGTCCGATGTCCATCCATGCCAGAAGTGGTTGTCTTTACTTTATTACCTTTATCGATGATTATTCTCGATATGGGTATCTGTATCTAATGAGATACAAATCTGAAGCATTTGAAAAGTTCAAACAATTCAGAAATGAAGTAGAAAACCAACTTGGGAAAAGTATCAAGACATTACGTTCAGATCGTGGTAGGGAATACTTAGACCAAGAGTTTTTGGATTATCTCAGAGATAATGGGATTTTATCTCAATGGACTCCTCCTTACACACCACAGCATAATGATGTGGCAGAAAGGAGAAATCGAACCTTGTTAGACATGGTACGATCAATGATAGGCTTTGCAAAGTTACCAAAATCCTTTTGGGGGTATGCAATCGAGACAGCTGTTTACTTGTTAAACAGAGTTCCATCAAAGACAGTTGATGTTACTCCATATGAGATGTGGACTAACAAAAGACCCTATCTTACTCATTTGAAAGTTTGGAGTTGTCCCGCTTATGTGAAGCGGACACGGTCCGATAAACTTGATGCAAAGTCCGATAAGTATTTGTTCGTAGGATATCCTAAAGAAACAATGGGATATCAATTCTACTCACGAGGAACAAAATGTGTTTGTTTCAAGCATGCTGTCTTTTTAGAGAAAGAGTTTCTTTTACAAGAAGACGGTGGGAGCAAAATTGAGGTCAAGAAGTTCAGATGCTCAATAGACGCAGATCAACTTCTCGAACTCAAACCGTGACTCATATGGATGAAGTAATGATTCAACCTTCTACAACACATGAAGTTAAGAGGTCACGAGGTTACGCCTCTGTTCTAGAGATATGGATTTCGTGAATGAACAGGATGACGTATTGCTCATAGAAGATGATGAGCCTACCACCTATGAAGAGGTTCTGAAGAGTTCAGAGTCTGAGAAATGGCTTCAAGCCATGAAGGCTGAAATGGATTCCATGTATGAAAACCAAGTATGGACTTTGGTTGAGGCACCCGAAGGAATCAAACCCATAGGGTGCAAATGGGTTTTCAAAAAGAAAACCGACATGGATGGTAATGTAATTACCTATAAAGCAAGGCTTGTGGCAAAAGGCTTTCGTCAAAGACAAGGAGTTGAATACGACGAGACCTTCAGCCCAGTAGCAATGCTTAAATCCATTAGAATACTCCTAGTCATTGCCACTCATTATGATTATGAGATATGGCAAATGGATGTGAAGACAGCTTTCCTAAATGGAAATCTAGCTGAGGATGTGTATATGACGCAACCTGAGGGCTTCACCTCCTATGATGGTGAAAAGGTATGCAAACTTTAGAAATCTATCTATGGATTGAAACAAGCATCCAGGAGTTGGAATATCCATTTTGATGAGGTAATCAAAGAGTTTGGTTTCTCACAAAATCCGGATGAATACTGTGTGTATAAGAAGGTTAATGGGACTGCAATCGTATTCCTTGTGCTGTATGTAGATGACATATTATTGCTAGGAAACGATGTCTCGATGCTACAATCGGTGAAGATTTGGTTGTCCAAACAATTTGCCATGAAAGACCTTGGTGAAGCAACTTATGCCCTGATGTGGAGTCTACCAGTTGATCGATTTTGGGCAAAGGGAACCTGTCCTTTGGGCACTCTTTGTTTAAGTCAGTGAAGTCAATGCACATTCTCCACTTTCCGATTTTCTTCTTCACAAGTATAACATTTGCCAACCATTCAACACTAAGCAGCTTTTCTATTTCTTTCTCAATCACTTCTTGCCTCTCTTTACTTTGCCACTACTTCTTCTGTCTAATTGGCTTGCAATCTTTTCAGATACCGAGGGAATACGATGCGACCGATCGAGAAATTTCTGTTAGAGTAGTGCCCTGAAGGCAACCGCCTTTAGCGCATTTTGTACAAAGTTGTGTACACACTTTATGAATAAATAAAGAAAGGCATATTTCATTAACTCATTGCTCATTAATTATGAATGGATATTGATCTATAAGCAAATTAATGAAGTCCATGATATATGACATAGCATGAAGGAAATTGTGATGTGATCATACTACCGAGATTCCTATCATGTGCAATTATGTCAAGATTCAAATTATCCCTAGTCATAGGATTACCGAGACCGACATCGGTAATCCGGAGAGACTAGTACATCTCAAGCTCCTTGATTTGATCAGCGGTGGATCTCGTGTCGTAAATATGAGATATTTATGGTTGAGATGTGGATGCTTACTAGAGGTAGTAAGTACATTGGATGACTGCTATGAGATCATCACATGGATGTCCTATTCTAATGTCGCGATAATCTCATCATAGCAATGGTGCAAGTATCCTTAGACTTGAGGTGCTCAAGGATATCTTGGATAACGATTACGTGTTTTGACTCAATTCCTTGTTGCCTTACTGTAAGTCGCTCATAAGGTGGTGATTGGGTGCAGACTTGAGGTATTCAAGGTAATTGAGTAGCCAATAGAGGATTCACCACTTCGTGATAGCGTAAAATGATACCCATGGCCTCTGTCGTGGTCATTACTTGGAAGTCTCTGTCGAGACATATATGTCATGAAGAATGTCTTCATTGACGATAAAGTAATGAGTCCCGTGACGAGAACTGAAATCACTTGGACTAGATTTGACGTAGTCGCCTAGTAAAGAGTTGACACTTTGCCCATACTCATAACCAAGTGGGGTATAGCATGGTGAAAGGACGAATTGCACGGTAATTGTCTATGGAAAGGTTCGTGATATGGTTCATGATGAATACATATTCATTCGTCAAACCAATTACTTTCCGGTCAATTGGGGGTCATGATGTGTTGCTAGATACCGCTCATGACTTGCTTGGATTAAGTGTTAATCTAAGTGGCCAACATAACCGGGAACCTAATGGGTCACACGCATAAGAGTGTCTCGGAGAATTCGTAAAATAGTTTTGAACAGAGTTCCAATATATGTAGAGCAAAAGGATTATATGGATCCCGATGAGATCGAGATATATCCCGATGAGATCGCGACATCGATATTGCTGAAAAAAGTTTTCGATGGTTTTTCATCTAGGGATCGGTAGGACCGATTTTGTGTGTTGGACCACTTCAAAGATTATATACATATATATATATGATTAATTAATTAAAGAATATATATATATATATATATATATATATATATATCTGTGTGTGTGTGTGTGTGTGTGTGTTATACGTGGAAGAGGAGAAGAAGCATAAGAAGCTTCTTTCATATGCTTAGTCATCAATTCCATTTAATGGCTAAAGACAAAATAGCTAGAATGGAAGAGGTGGTGATCGATGGGCATCATTTAAAAGGGTTTAAAAACAAAAGGAAGGTGCTTTTGATAGAGGATGATCGTTGGCTTTTGGAAGTAGGAGAAAAGTTTTGAAGAAAAGTGTTTTTTTTTCCTCTCTTCTCCATCAACGATCTTCATACTCTTCAAGCCTTTTCATCTCCTCTTCATTGTTGATTCAAGCTCTTCAAGGACAAAGGTAGGAGCTAGCACTCTTTAATTTGTTCTAGCTATTCCCGGGTCAAAGGGTTTGTCCCGGTTAGGTTCTCCGATCTCTGCGTGGATACCGTTAGAGACGGTCTCCTTTGGCCGTTATGGTTTGAGTTTGTTGTATAGACACATGGATCCTGGCTTTCGGGAAGGTCCTAGAATAAAATTTTTTGTTTTCCGCACCGTGAGCATGTGATGCTCACACCGGGATTTTCCTACAATTTCAAGCATATCGCTCGGTACCCAGGCGAAGACCGATCTGTTTTCTACCAAGTAATTCGTGATTTCTTTGACTAGGCCCTTCTGAAGCTCAGAACCTAGATTTGTGAACTTGGAGTGGTCTGCTTCATCTAATTTGACCCGCTGCGTTTCTTCTACGAGGTTCATCCTTTCCGTTTCTTCATCAGCTGTCACGTCAAGAGCGCTTGTCAAGACTACCGCCCTGTCTAGTTTCATTGTCTCCTCTAAGTAGCATTCCCTAGCGATTCTCTGCTGACCCCTGACAACACCGATTCCATGGGACGTTGGGAACTTCATTGCTTGGTAGTAGGTGGAGACAACTGCTCTGAGGGCGTTTTGAGTGGCTCGTCCGATTATCGCATTGTACGCCCCTGCAAACTTCACAACTAGGAACTCAACATCCTTCTCTATCTGACACGGCTTTTGTCCGAATTTTACTTTCAAAAAGACTCGGGCAAATGGGTAGGCTGATGCTCCAGTTACCCCTTTGATAGGTCCTTCTATAGGCAGTAGTCGATCCTCTAGTATCTCCATCTGCTTGAAGACATCATAATACAATAGGTCGACCGAGCTGCCCGTATCGATCATTACCCGTTTCACCTCGTTACCATCCATGTTCAGACTTACTACGAGCACATCATCATGAGGACAACTAACACCATCTAGATCAGATTTGTCGAACGGTATCATCCCATCATTCTGTTTTTTTCTCTTGGGCGACAAGTCTTCACCGACTTGCCTGGCATACCTCTTTTTTCCTTTAACGGTGGACCCGCCTGCTGCACTACCACCAAAGATCATGTTAATGACCCTAACCGGTTGGCCAGCTTGTTGTCTGATGTTTCTGTCACCTCTTGCCCTGGACTGTCCTCTCGCTTCACGTCGATCATCAGTATTCCCATTCTGCCTCCCTCCATTATTCCTATCGTTTCGCCTCCAAGGTTATCGCCAGTTGTCGGACCGACCGCGCATATTCTCATTGTCTCGATCGACATTCTTTCCGTACCTCAAGAATCTACCCAGCCTTCCCTTTTGGATAAGGAGTTCGATTTCTTTTTTCAAGTCCCAGCAATCCTCCGTGTCATGACCGATGTCTCTATGGAAGCGACAATATAAATCAGGGTCCCTCTTCTTGAGGGGAGTCTTCAACTTATTGGGTTCTCGGAGGGGTTCCCCATATGCTCTCATGGCCGCCAATACTTCCGCATATCGTCTGTTGAATGAGGTGAAGGACTCTCGTCGATGTCCCTATCGATCGGTCAGCTTTCTCCAGTTCGACTGATCCTTCTGTCGCTTGTGGGAATCATCTGCTCTGTCGCTCGGCTCGTGGTCATCTACTCTACGTTTTGTGTTTTTCAACACTTCCTCGAGCTAGATATACTTGTCCGCCCGATTTCTTATCTGTTGGATAGACTTGGGCCGATCGAGGGCTAATAACTTCTTAAACTCTTCGTCCCTTGTGTTGCTCATCAGTGCCGCCATCATGGACGAGCAAGTGAGGTCAGGGACTTCCACAACTTCATTATTAAACCGGGTGATGAACTCCCGCAAACTTTCGTTCCTTCCCTGGGTCAACTGCATCACTTTCAAGGTGGTCTTCTATGGTCGTTTGCTTGTAGCAAATTGATTGAGGAAGAGCAGCTTAAAATCCTCGAAGCAAGTAATGCAACATGGGGGTAAACTATTGAACCATCGCTGGGCTCCTTCTTAAAGGCGGTGCAAAATGCCTTACATTGAATGGCGTCGGGGACGCAATGTAGGTTCGTCATCGACTGGAAGTGCTGCAGATAGTCTAGGGGATCGGTCTTTCCAGTGTATTTTTCAGGTGTCGGTATTTTGGTGCCAGTCGTTGGGAGGCTATCCAAGATTGCCGGGATGAAGGGAGAGCTATATTGTGCTGATGGATGATGCGGATGGGAATTCATGGCCACATTGATCCGATCGTCCACAATTTTTTCTAAGGCTTCAGCGAAATGGTGATCGACCATCATACCAATCTGTCGTTCGGGTTTTCGCTGTTGTTCCTGTTGAGACTGTAAAATTTGACGAATCAATAGATCAGCCACTTCCTCGATCTGTTTTCGGGTGAGGGAGGTTTGTGGTGGTGCAGGAGGATTTGCATCTAGGGGGTGCTGAAAATTTGGATGCGTATTGGTCTCAGCATTGTCCTCTAGGGCTACGCTCTGTTCTTTTTGATCTGGGTTCTGAGGTGGTGGTTGATCATTCGGGTGCGAAGATTGTGTGCGGGAATCATGATGTGTCAGCGAGAGAGTGGCAGGTAACTGCAAACCCATCCGCTGTAGCGCAAGTGCTGCAACGGAGGCTATATCAGGGTTGGTTGCTGTCGCCTGACTGATCTGAGTGGTTCTGGACGTGGTGCCCTGATGCCGGGCCCCACGGTGGGCGCCAATTGGTTCTGCCTATTTCTGGTGAGGCTGAGCACTGCCGTTTAGATCCATGAGACTGATTGTCTTTAGCAAGAGAATACCTGCAAAACAGCAAAAGGCATGCCGAGAGTTGATTTCCGGCAGACCCCTCCGACGCTCAAGTCAGTTTTTGTGAGAGCTTTTGGTAGCTAATGAATAGTGAAAAGTAGGGTTCTAATCTCGTACCTGTATCATGGCAAAGTAGTACCTTATATATGGAATAGATGCTAGGTTTAGGTCTTTACGTAGATCTTTACGTATGCATGAGAGATTTTCACCTGCGAATGGGCCATGGACGTGTGGACCTGGGCCTGGGCCTGGGCCTATCACAGCCGACCTAACCAAATATAAAAGTTGAATGCATCAACATTAAAAAGAAGTGAATTGTCAAAGGAGAGACGAAATGTTTTTGTGAGCACCACCTTGGCAAGGTGTGCTCAGATTTGGAGAAAGGGTATGCATGAAAATTTTTATGAATTAGTGTTACTGGTGGAAGAGGTCTTAGATTCATAATATGTGATATGTGATTAGGTTCTGAAATAATGACATAATCGACAGAGATAGATGACAGCGTATGAAGTAAAAGTGAGTAATCTGAAATACGCCCATGAAATAGTTAAGATAGTGTGATAACTGAAGTAGTGATTGAAGGACATATTGAGTTATCAACTGTGGTCATTGGAAAGAGAATATTTGATTCATGAAGTATATGGGAAATGGAGAAGCATATGAGGAACTATCACCTCTACCGTATTGATCAATCGGATGAAAATTTCGAGGATGAAATTTATTAAGGAGGGGAGAAATGTAACATCCCTTCCCCATATTAAGGATTATGACCCAAAATTTCAGTACATGCTAGCTCAAAGAGAAATTAAGACAATGCACTTTCTTGCTCATGCATCATGTTAGCATATATGTACATAAATACGGAATGTTTTCAAATAAAAAATGGTACATGCATTCATTGACAACTTCTGGGTATAAATGATATTAAATGTGATTTTATTGAAAATGAGGAGTAGAAGGAGTAGAAAGAGTGATCTTGGTATGAGTTGTGATAAGGAAAGATTTAGAAACAAGATTGGTAGTGATCTGGAAAAATATTCACTGAATACGATTCAGTCTTTTAGCCACAACGTTTTCTTTAGTAATCCAAACAAGATGATTCTTGATTTGGATTAAACTAGAGATATATGACTACATTTTGTATGAAGATATCGAATTTCAATTCTATTTATAAGAGTCTCAAAAAATTGTCATGAAGTGAAGAATTGGGTGAAGTGTTAGTGTATGAATGAAAAATTTGTCTTCAGATTATAGGGGCAAATTTGGGATTGATGTAGATGGATTTTGCCAAAATTTCCTTCTGGAAAGTTGTATATCTTTCTTTTATCTTTCCAACGGTATATTATATGAAAAATTTGGACATCAGAGTCAAAAGTTATGATTCTTATAAATGGATACATTCTGGACGCAAAAAGCAGACGATAGAAATGAGACTGAAGAAAATGAGACGATAGAAATGAGACGGAAGAAAAAGCAGACGATAGAAATGAGACGAAAGAAAATGAGACGATAGAAATGAGACGATGGAAATGAGATGATAGAACTGAGACGAAAGGAAAGTGAGACGATGCAAAATGTGAGACGATACAGAAGTCAAACGACAGAATTGGCCTACGAGGTCTTCATGAAAGTTGTAGATTTGGAAGTCCTCTTTCCAATAGTCTAAAAATGAAGTTAATCAGACATCTTTAGTGAGAGTTATCGCAATTGAGCCAAGACATGTACAGTACGAGTAAAGATATGAACATGTTGGATTCTTTTGGCCATAACTTCTTCTCTAGGCCTCCAAATGACATGATTCTTGAACCATTGCAAGAATCATAGTCATATGAAACTAATGGAGAAAGATTTAGTGAAAAGCATGGGACTGGTACAGTGAGTGTGTTCTTCAATAATATGAACTGGTATTATCTCACTGAACACACTTCAGTATTTTGATGTTTTCTGGATCAGTAAAAGTCCAAATGAGATGATTTTTATTTTATGGTAAACTAGAAACATAGGGCTACAACTTATATGGAGAAATAAAATTCTGAATCGGACTCTATGAGTTTCAAGTTTTGGATGAAAGTTGAGTATAGAGTACTGTCTCGTAATAAAAGCAATCTAGAGATATTGGAGTATAACTTTCACACTACTGAACCAAATTGAATGCTTTTGGTGTCATTGGAAACATAAGACAATAGAGAAGAGTCTTCTAGAAGAAAGTGTTATGTTAGAATATACAAGGGTGCTTTTGATAAGCCACTTAAGTATAAAAGACATAAGGCACAAACAAAAGGGTAAATGGGACAATTCTCACTCATTAAGGGCATAAATGGAAGAAGAAGTGTTGTCTTGCTTATAAATAAAGGAGAAACATGAATAAGAAGATTCTAGAGAAGTAAAATGAGTGGATTAGAAAAGAGATAAGAGAGAGAGAACATGAAAAAGAAATGAAAGAGAGAAGGAAGGGAAAACAAGCTAGGGTTTTAATTTCTTTAGCCTTCAAGAGAGATTTTGAAGTTGTTCAAGAAGAGAATAAGGTAGAGGAAGAAAAGAGCTTCCATTTGAGCTAAAGATCTCTTCATTTGGTGAAGAATCAAGGTATGATCAATTGAATCTTTAGATTTTTGTAAAGATTCTAGTTTATGAAGTTTAGAAAATGCTTGGGTTTGAATGTTTTAGAATCAATTTTAGTGATTTTACATTGTGGGATTTTAAGTGAATTCTTATTGAATGAGATTTGGTTTGTTTTAGGAAATCAAGAGAATCCTACCCAAGAACAAGGGGAAAGACAATTTTGACTTGGAGTTTTGACAAGCAAACTAGGTGGGTAAAATATTTATGGTTATTGTGTAAATAAGCAATGTGCCTAAATGTGTACATATGTTTAAATTGCTAAGCTATGAATGGGAATTGGATATTATGAGATCATGTGAGGTTAGAAAAGAGATGATGAGAAATTGAGTTATGATATAGAGTAACCAAGTGTTCTTGAAGTGTGAGTCTAAGTTCAATTAGACACATATGAATTTTGAAATAGGAATGAGCATAAAATGTGTTCTAGAACATACCCGAGATTGTCATTGAGAATGTATTATACATGGTCCATTATTACGATTGTGTATCAATGAACGTTTTTACTTGTGTAATTATTGATGAATGTACAATGGGTGTCTTGTACAAATAGGTTGTGCAGGTCAAGTGCCCGCATTCAGGCGTTCCCAGATATTGAAAGCAAATGCTAATATGGAGCGTACTATGAGTAGACCTAGATGGTCTCCCCTTATTTTTTGTTATCTGAAATTCTATAGTACATGCCTTCTGGATGATTTTATGAATGTGTTATGTTTATGTGGGACTCAGATAGGAGGTTCAATGACTGTGATATTTGTATGAGATATTGGAGTGTTATGTGCATCTGAATGAAATGAGCTACATGTGTTCTGAATGTGACATTGCATGCAAATAAGATGTGATTCTCAACTTAAGGTTGAATGCCGGACCACGGTCCAATGATAAGTATCTGTGATCAGATAAGAGCATGCAATATGTGTGATGCATTTCATGGCATGAATGCATGAAATATAAAGGCATTATGACTTTAGTTGCCTGTATGAAACGCTTCCATGTAGAGCTATGCTCCGTGATTATGTGAGGTGATTGAGTCTATGGGCCAGTATTCTGTTCTGACTGAGCCTACAGGCCAATATTCTGTATATGTGAGTGACAGGCACTCATTCACAAGAATATGAACGAATGTGACTCTCATGCATATAGCATTATAAGATCGACATCCATTGAATGTGAAACGTGAATTTATGTGAAGGTGAAATAATGTGTTATGTGACTGGGTGAGTCATCGATGATGGTCACTCATTGAGTTTGCAAAACTCACCTAAAATTTGCAACTATTTTTCAGGGTAAGAAGAATACCCCGTTAGGCCAACAGGAGTATACTTACAGCATTCAAGTGAAGAATAGAGGTCGGGATCAGTTCGCGTCTGCATTTGTGTTTTTCACATTTTGTATTAAATTGTATATTCCACATCTTTTTGTATAAAATTGTATTTTGAAATGACACAAGTGTTTTATAAGTGTGAAAGGGCCCGAATGGCTATTGAAAATTGTGTTAAATGAAAATGTTTATGAATAAATATGGGCCCAATTTGAGTTTTGATTTCCGCATTTTGTATTATCGATTTTTAAAAAAAAATTGTGGGCTTTTGAAAGATTGAGTTCTTTATCATACCACCCTCGCGGGACATGGACTCGGATATCACCATCGATGTTAGGTTCGGGTCATCGCGGGAGTGGGGTGCTACAATCTAGGTCAACTCACAGTACACCTAGATTAGTACTTGCTTTCAAGTTTTGGAAACGTCTGAATGCGGGCGTTTATCCTACACATCCAAATTATGCAATATACATATTGCACACGCATTAAGAACTTTGCACAATTATAAGCATTTATTTATGAATAAATGTTTATATGGATTATGTACAATGCATGTTCAATGATAATCCCAGGTATATTATCAAATTTCACATCTTATCCACATTCTCTTTTTATAACTCAATTACTCGTCATTTCATTGTTAGTATTGTTTGCTCTCATAATATCAATTTTTCATTCACTTTAACTTAATACACTTTACTCAACTTCTTTGAATCACAACTTCAATCATATGAATATCTTTATTTTCATTATACACATGTCTTTGATGCTTTAATACCAACAATTTATTCACTAATGTTATTTTAACATTATATAATCATAAAGTATGCAAACTCTCATTCTAACATTATATAATCATATAGTATCCAAACTCTCATTCTTTCTTATAAATTCTCCAAAATTCCAGACCTTCGAGTCTATTTTCCATGATCAATTAGACAATGCAAATGAAGTAATTTGAAAACACTTTCTTCTTTAAAAATGTTACCCATTGTCTTAAGTTTCTAACACTAAAATCATTCAATTTGGTTCAGTATTTTGAAAGTTATACTCCAAATATTATCGGATTGTTCTCATTCTGTAACAATACATTATACTCAACTTCCATCCAGAAATTGAAATTCTTAGAGAGTGAATTAACATCCAATTTCTTTAGAAAATTTGTAGCCCTATGTCTCTAGTTTACTTTAAATAAAAAATCATCCGATTTGGATAACTATAAAAGAAGATGTTATCAAAGTTCCGAAGCATATTTAGTGAAATCATACCAGTTATCATATTTCAGTACTCCTCAACATTTTCATCTTAAATCCATTAACCCCAACTAAATTTAAGTCATGACTGTGCACCATAAACTCACGGCCATGCATCACAACAAAATTGAGTCACGGGCATGCAACCATAATGCACGACCTTGCACACCAACATAAATAAGTCACGACCATGCACACTCATTTGGACTAGTCACCTATTTTTCACTCAGTCTCTCCCAAATGATTTCAGATGGCTAAGATTTTTGGTGAAGATATAGATTAGTGTGTTATGAGTCCAATGGTTCAAGTCCCATGCCATTTAGAGTCGGAAGAAGGGGATATAGCCAAAATACTGAAGGATGTTCAAATTTCCTCCAGTCAAAGAAGTCGCGATCATGTATGAGCATGATCGCGAGTCTCCAACCATAAGAGGAAAGTCGCGATCATGTAGAAGCACAATCGTGATTTTCCTCTTCCTCTTCCAAAATCGCGATCGTGATTCTTCTTCTTCTTCCGAACCTCTGCAATTTCTTATTCGTTCTTTTTCTTCCTTTCTTTTAAAACCAACTTCTCTAACACATCTCAACCCCATTTTCGAATTCCATTTATGTTGGGACCCGATCCGAGAACCGGATCCCAACCGAAAAACGAAGAGAACGAAGGAAACGGAGACCCTGTGTTAATAATTCCTTATTAAACACTAGTTTTCATTCGAATTTATTGCCTTAATAACCCTGTGTTATTCAAAAGTTGCTAAAAAAATCTTGACATATAAAAATTAGCAAAAAATACCCTGAGTTGAAATTTTATTAACTCACAGCCCCTTAAGCGTGGAGAAACAACACACTGCAAGGATTTTTTTCAAAGAAAATTGAAAACATAAGGTTAATAGAGTAACATTTTATATCTCAGGGTTTAATTAGCTACTTTCGTATAACACAGGGGTCACTACAGTAATTTTGTCGTTTTCATTCCATACTCGTTCCTCTTTACTCATGCCCACTAAACAAGCATATCCTTATTTTCGCATTGTATTTGCTTTGAACAAAAGACTAATGAAGACAATAAGCTTAAAGATAGAAAGCACGGATCATGATTATTTTCTATTGTAAATTACTATTACTAATAATTTGTAATCTTGTGTGTATTATATTAGACTGAGACCCAAAAAAAAAAAAAAAAGAGTGGAAAGTAAATAGACGTGTTTTAATAGATTCGTTCACGTTTGCAGTGGTAGCTACATTACATTTACCTAATCAATCATTTGAGGAGAAGAAAAGCTTTGTAATGGTCGAGATGATTCGGGATCGAGAAATATCCTCAATTATGTTACATTACGTGTGGACAACTTCCGTCCAAAGGACCCCGATGGTAGATAGATAGGCCACAAACGCATCATATTGACATGACCTAAGAGCCTTGATATTCAATGGCTGCCCCTACTAACTTTGTTCTTCATCTAACTTTGTTCTCTTTTCTCCACGCTTCTTACTGTTGTTTGTACGAAAATATGTGAAAGTATAAAGATGTGTGCATGCAGACACAGACACACACACATGTGCAAGAAATAGATAAGTTACCTACCAAATCTGATCAACCTATCAATTTCCATCCACAGATTGCTAATCTCGGTCCCAACTTATACGTGGGCATGTGTATGTATCTATCGCCAAGTCGTGGCTTTTCCACACATGGATATTTTGGATGAATATAGTGAGGTTGATGGTCAACCAATAAGAGGCATCGATATAGGGAAATAAAAAACGAACAAATACCTCCTTATAATTCTTAAACAGTTCACTATCTATGCCTTTTATTCCCCTAAAAGAAGGAGGTATTTCTAAATTGTACAAGTAATGTGGCGAGTCCCAAACTACGAACTAATCATTTAAAAAATAATACAATTCTAGCTCTAGTGATTGTAGGCATGTAATAAAATGGGTATATCTAACAAGAGGGCTAAGAGGAGGCAAAATAAAAGGATAGCTCAATGTGGTTTGATTGTGCCATGCAAGACAATCATTAAAAAATTTAATTGGCTCTGTTCATTTGATCCGTTTTAACATAAAAAAATTTTATCTGGTTAGTTTTATGTTTCGATACATTTTAACAACTTTTGTTATTAAAAATTAATCAATTTATTAATTAATTAGTTAATTTTATAAATTAATAACTTTTTATACATTAAAATAAATAAATAAATTTTTATTTATATAATTTTTATTCAATTAAATTTTAAATTTTTTGATAAGTAAAACTAATTTTTTAATTATTTAATTTTATTCACATTTAATATTAATTAAACTTTTAAATATGTTTAAACTGTATATTTGATTAAGGCACAAAAACAACACCTTAGCTCACGATATGCTGATAGGAGCAGGCCACACGGGTAAATATTTGAAATAGGAGCGAGCCACATAGGTAAATGTTTGAAAGCTGACATGTTCTTTGATTCTGACCACGAGATACTTTGCATAGACCAAAACTTTCTACTTCTTTATAAATATCCAGGAATTCAACCATTTTCACTATCGCACTCATCTTGCATGTGTTATATGTTGGACAATTTTATTCTTTCCTGTAAAGTTGGACAATTGTTATTTACATTTTTTGTTTTTTAATAAATTATCAATTAAGTTATGTAATTTAATCTAGATAAAAATAATAAAGTGACCTAATAAATGATCTAAATCAACAGGTTGAAATTCAGGTAGAAAATAAATCCTAATTAGTATAGATTAGACCTATATTGGCCTTGAAATAGGGAAGCCGAATATGGAAACTATATAATGGTTAAGATCTCTTGCAGTTGTTCATATCAATTGTAAACATAAGAAATCTCTGACCATTAACTTACGTATTGAGAAAACTGTAGAAAGACCTAAAACTCGTGTCAGGAAATTTTTTTCATAAAGGTCTTGGGATATTCGTGATCGTTTGGAGCTAAAAAAATAACATCAACATTAGAGATGGAATTGAAATAAGGTATTCCACATTACTTTCATTTTTAATCCTTTCATGTATGATCTTGGATACGTAATAAGGTCTGCGCTACGCATTACAAGTAGTGTTAGAGCAGTTATGTGATCGAATTGTCGGAAATGAAAATTTTTCAGCTTTTCATCTCATATGATTTTCCTCAAGTTTTGATTCGTTTTTCAGCTTTTTTATGTATTTAGTTACGTAAAAGTGGTATACATAAGGCTAGTTATGAAAAATGGGTAAAAAATGGGCCAAACGGAGCGACATCCCTAGACCCTAGAAATCGCCTTCGGACACAGTGGGAGACGAAATGTCGAGTGCATGCAGTGCACGCCCCTGATGTAGTTATAGTAGCCAGAGGTAGTAGCATATGGTTGGCGTGTGCCGACACGTCGTTCCAACCGAAGATGGATGCATGTTATAGATGCACCGCACGTACGACGCGCGTGTCACACACAGGCCACATCTGTCGATACATGTGGCACGTCGAATGGACAACAGGTGGCGGCACATATATTGCACGTGCCATACAGTAGAGGTGTTTTGGGTCAGTTTCCAAGTCTGAGAGATTTATAAATTAATTTTTCCTATTTTTCTAGATTTATTACATTAGTAATAAATTAAAGTTTTGATCTAGAAAAAGAAATTAAGGTATTCTGAATCCAATTTTGAGTAAATTTTCATGTTTCAGACATCACTTGAGGGAGATACTTCAAGTTTTTGTGTCTCGAGTCTCATGTTCAGTGCTCGGGATTGCATGATAATCAATCAGAAAAGGAATTAAGACATTTTGAAGCTATTTTTTAGTGAATTGTTATGCAACGAACTGCCATAAGGGAGATACATGAGGTTTCGATGTCTCGGGTGGTCGGTTCAGTGTTCGGTGACGTGTGATAGTCACTCTATTGAGATTTTTCTTTTACAAAAGTCTCAAATGAAGTTTTCAGAGAATATCTTCAACACAAGTGTGTGACAATGAGACTATTCATTCAATTTTTTGCATTCATTGATATTACATTGTCACATACTATATGCCCATAAAGAATATAAGGATAAAATAAAGATGTATCCCTTATGTTTGTGGACTTTTTGAATGCTGATGAGGGTGTAGTCACCACAGTGGCCTTTCAAGTCAATATTTTGAATTATTTTGCTTACACATTAGGGGATGTCTCTGGTCTCATGTTTGATTATTCTGCCCATAGGTGTTGGCCTTACATGAGATTTTGAGATATGTATAAAGGCATTGGATAGAGGAAAGTCTTTGCTTGAATGATCTATTCACCCACAGGCGATAGTGTCATGAGAGTTGATGATTTGTACTCTGATCCTTTTTATGTAGATGTCTAGTTGTATATATTATGTATTCAACCCACATGTGTTTCATAATATGTGTGACCAAATTTTCAGTAAAGATACTATTTAATGGCTTTGAATATCGCTGTTGTCCTACATTTGTGTTGATTTAAACATTATCATCTTGAAGTCATCGTTTCAGTCAACAAAATCAGTGTCACTATTGAAACCCTAACCAGTTTCAATACAAAGAAGTGGACAGAGGATGTATTGAATGCTATGGAGATAGTTGATGTTAATATGGCCATATGGACAGATAGACCATCTCCATCTAGATCCATGAGCTTGAAAGCCCATAAAACAACCTATGAAGCCTAGGATCAATTTAACAGATTAAGTTTGATGACTATTAGGAGATTCATTCCTAACCATCTGCTAAGTGGACTTCCGGATATAGACATAGCGAAGGATTTTCTTGATAATGTCTCCCAGAGGTACATAGTCTCACCTAATGTTGAGACAAGTGCCTTGATGAAAGAATTATTCTCTATAAGGTATATATAAGAAAAAAGGGGAGTAATAGAGTGCATATCGAGAATGATTCATCTTCATAGTAGATTGAAGATGTTGGCACTTTAATTCTTTGATACCCCATTGTGTTGCTGAGAAGGAGAAACTCAAGCTTACTACTCCTACAGCCCTCGAAGCAGCTTAAGGCAAGACAAGGATGAAGCCCGCTAAGTTCAAAGGTAGAAAGTTTAAATCTGCTCCACATGCTGATGTTGGTCAAACTAATGCTGATAAAGGTCCTAGGGTTATAAAGAAACAAGTAGTACGAGGTTTAAAAAGAAAGACTGTGACCATCAGGTTACTCTTTGGCTTGTCAATTTATGAATCTAATTTGCGATAGTCGTATTAAGTTTTTGGTGACTATATAGTGAAACATCTTATCATGGTGCTTCCGTAATGCAGTAGTTCATATCAAAGATAAAGACAACTAAAGAAAAGGAGGAACTGATGACTTATAGCAATAAATAAGTAGAAGTAATATCTATAGGGGATGTATGTACTGAACTTTACTATAAGATTCATTTGGGTTTTACACGATACATTTTATATGTGATCTTTTGATCAATTTTGGATAAAGAAGGTTAAAGTATTGTATTTAATGCTTTTGTTGCATAGATGTTTGATGCAAAACATAATGGTATAACTTTCTTATCATATGGTTTGTATAGAATGTGTCTTACCCTAAATTAGATATATGTTTCTTCATATCTTGTTAAACAAGTTATAAAGTGAAGGACCCTGATAAATGAGAAGTCATATATGGTGTGGCATAAAAATTTAAGTAACATTTTTATAGCTAAGATTGAGAGATTAATCAAGCAAAGCATTTCTCAATTCTAAATTATGATGATCTAAGAACACGTGATGACTATTGGAGGGATAAGTTGACTAATAAGGACATTGAAGTCAACTCATGCTTTTGACTTGTTGAGTTTGATACATATAGATATTGGTAGACCTTATATAGTTGCATTGTACAATTCTAAATGTATTCTAAAACTTGTTGATAATTATTCCCATTACAGTTATATGCTCCTACTTAAAAACTGAAGGTTGAGAACCAATTGAAAAAATTCATCAAGATAGTTAGATTTGATCATGGAGGAGAATATCATGGCAAACATAGTGTTTCAGGACATTAAGAGTTCCATTTGTTAGATATTTGGAATCAGTTGAAATAGTGACTTAATTCACTATGCCGAGTAGTTCTGAGCAAAATAGTGTGTTGTCAAATGGCATAACTGCACACTAAAGGACTTGAAGAAGTCAATGCAAAACCGGACTAATCTACATAATTATTTAAAAGCTTAGAAACCCAGCCTTGCACACGCACACATGTATGGGGTTGTCCTACTAAGATAGTAAAATCCTTATAAAAAAAGATTGCATGCTCGTTCCCCTCATTGCTATTTAGTTAGATATCTTGACCATTTTAAGGCTACATATTTTACTGTAGAGAAGGAGAGATTAGAATAGTGGACTCAAAAACAATTAAGTTTTTGGAATACCATGTTTATGATGATGGTGTGCCCATTGACCTTTCAGATGATAGCAGGGTAGATACTATAGTTATCATGTACCCGCTACTCATACAGTTAGATATGGTGGATCTAGGCCTTTATATAATGTCTGTACAAGAACAGGAACCTATAATTTTAGACACAGAGGTTGATGGGGGTACAAGATCTAATACAATTAATTAAATCCACTAGAGTGAGACGACCTACTTTCCTATCAAATACATAGTCTATCAGGTGTACAAAACTATGTTATTAGACATGTTACGGATCCAGTTACTTTTACAGAAGCTATTTCTGGATCCAATGTAGATGTGTGGTGGGATGCAATGAATGATAAGATGTAAACCATGAAGTATAGTAAGGTCTGGGAGCTAGTAGATTTGCATCGGAACTGCAAACCCATCAGTTGTAAATGAAGTTTTAAGACCTAAAAGATTTTAGGATAAAGTTTAGTGATTTATAGGCTTGCTCAGTTGCCTAATGGTTCATTCAGAGAGAAAGGTTAATTTTAAGTTATCTTTTTTTTCTCGTATCCTCGTAGGATACATTTTGAGTGATTAAGGCAATTATAGCTGATGATGATATAAAGTTACGTCTGATAGCTGCCAAAATTGGTTTCCTGAATAAAGACCTTTATGAAGAGGTTTGTATGGTACAACCTGAAGGATTTCAAGATCCAAATGGAACTGACATGGTTTGCGCGTTATGCAAATCAATATATAGTTTATATCAAATTCCTAAAAGTGATTCCTTACAATTAATAAGGTTTGACCTCTTTCGACTTTATGAAAAATAAAGTTAAAAAGATACTTTTACTATGAGGTCAAGGGGAGCAAAGTTAGTACTCACGTCAAATTACTTGATCATGTTGTATGAGGTTAATCAATTTTTGGTTAAGAACTTTGACATAAAGGACCTTGGTGTAGCATCTTCTGTCATAAGTATTTAGATTCACCAGGCCAAATCTTAACACTCATCAGACCTCTCATAAAATGTAGTCTGGCGAGTGTTGAGATACTAAAGGGAATCAAGGATTATATGTTGACATATAAAAAAATCAATAGACTAAACCTCGTAGGTAATTTAGATTCAGATTTTAGCTATGTGCCCGAATGATCACTTAAGTTTACAATTTTAAGTTTGCAGATGATACAATAGCATGGAAGTGTGTTAAGAAGGCACGAGTAACTTCCTTAACTATGCATGCAGAGTGCTTGCTATGTGGTTGCTTCACAGACAGTTTAACTCAGAAACTTAATTTCTGAGTTGTCTGTGGTTGATTCAGTGGCTAGATCCATTTGGTTGTACTGTGGTAATCTTCTTGTTGCATTGTTTAATAACAACAAAGAATATCACAGGATCTTAGCATTTAAAGGTCAATTATTTGGTCATAAAGGTGTTGATACGAAAAGGTAATATTAAGGTTTAAAGCATTTAAGAATTGAGGAACTGTTAGTGGATCCTTTACCTAAAGGACTTCGTGCACTTGTGTTTGTGACACAAGTATATAGTACGGATATTTTGAAGTCTTTAGACACTATTAGTTAAGGGATCATTATGTTTACTCCATGTACATTTGTACATTTTGATGTATTATGACAGTATGATAGTTCATCAATAAAAATGATCATCGTTTATCCTCAGTAATACATGTTATCATACATTATCATAATACGTATGAAAGTCTCAAGATTTGTGTCGATCTTAAGCATTTAAAGGTCATTTGGCATATATACAGATTGACCTTATGTCTATGTCATTTAGATGCATACAATTTTAGTAAGGATATCCATGAATTTAACTTGACATAGGGGAATATAAGTTTCTAATCCCATAAAGGTTCTCTAATGTAGTTTAGCATTCAGTTGAAGAATATAAAAAATTTCTCTAATACTGTTTAGCATTCGGTGAGAGAAAATGTGAATTTTCTAATGCAATTTAGCATATGTGGTTTAACATGAAGTTGGAAAAATCGAGACCTACAAAAAAAGATGATACAATTTAGATTATAAAGGTATCATTCCAATTTACCACACTTCATTTTTTCTTTCATGTTAGTGAGGTATTAGATATACGTGATTATATTAGATCTGCATCGCACATGACATATGCATTTGATACTGGTATTAGATATACATGATTATATTAGAACTACATCGCACATGACGTATGCATTTGATACTTTTCAATATCGAAAGCCTTACATGATAGAATTATGAAATTTCATTATCTTTGGATCAAATGTTTTGTTTTTAAAACTTAGTCGACTAATTTAGGAGTGTGATTTAACCGAGTTTTTAAAATGTTTTATACTAGAGTCAAAACTGCAATGAATGCTTGTCCAAATGGAAGAATATTGGACAATTTTGTACTTTCCCATAAAGTTGGACAACTATCAATTGCATTTTTAGTTTTCAATAAATTATCGGTTAAGTTACGTAATTTGATCTAGATAAAGATAATAAAGTGACCCAATAAATGATCTAGATCAATTGTTCGAAGTTTGGGTAAAAAATGGATTTCAATTAGTGTAGATTAGACCCATATCGATCTTGTGATGAGGAAACTTGATATAGAAGCTATATAAAGATTAAGGTCTCCTGCAGTTGCTCATATTAATCTTAAGCATAAAGAATCTCTGATCCGTTAAGAGAGTTTACGTATTGAGAAAACTATAGTAAGGCCTAAACCTCATGTTGGGAAACACTTTTCATAAAGTTTCTGGAGATTCATGATCGTTTGGAGCTCAGAAACGATATCGAAATCAGAGATGGAACCAAAATCAAGTATTCTGCATTACCTTTGTTTTTAATCATTTCATGTATGATCTTGAATACGTAATAAGGTTTGTGTTATGTATTACATTAGACACGCAGCTGCACGTTTCATTGGTCTATATTTCCTTTGTTTCCAATCTCTAAATATATCAAAAATTGAAAATAACTAAACCTTGATTATTTTACCACAACTGGTAGGAAGAGATTCTTTATTTTCGAAGAAATGAAGGCCCGGCCAGCCGTTAATGGTATAAAGAAAAAGGAGTGAAGGCTGCAAAGCGGAGAATAATGGCATTGTTGGATATTTATGGGTTGATTTGAAGAAGGTAGACTGGCGTGGTGGAAGATGAGAAGTCTTGTGGTGGTGATGGTCCTCCAATTAAAGGCTTACTTGTAAGTTGCAGCTGAATGGGACTTGCGTTGATACCAAATGAAAATGATCTAAGTAACTAGAATTGAACCAAGAAATAAAAGGTGGGGTTAGCAAACGGAATTGACGAAAATGCAAATAAGCAAATCAGTCCAAAATTTATGGTAGCGAAGTCCCACACGGACACGGTTACGGCTCTGCTTTTTTAATTTTTATGGTGAAAACGTTGCGGCTGACTGGGCCTACGCAGACCTTAGCCACACGTAACCATACGTTACAACTTACAGCCCATCCATCTTACTATATCAAATAAAATGGTTAAGGGGGCGTTTAATTTGAGCACGAGATTAGGTATGAATATGGGTATAATAGTAGAAGGGAATAAGAATGGGTATAAAAAATAAAAAATGATGCTTGGTTTGTAACTTAGATTTCTGTATTAATACCAATAATGTTGTTTGGTTTGTTGCATTAATGGGAATGAAAGATAATATAATCCATTTTTTATATCATATTTATTATTATTATTACAAAATTTATAGTAATAATAATAATAAGATAATTAATTCATAAAATAAAATTAATAATAATAATAATAATAATAAGATAATTAATTTCATATAATAATGTAAATAAATAAATAAATAAATAATAATAAGATAATTAATTTCATATAATAATAATAATAAGAATAATAATAAGGATAAGTTTAAAATTTATAATAATAAATAATAATAATAAGAAAATAATTAATAATTAAAAAATAATAATATTATTATTAAGAAGTTTAAAATTTATAATTAATAATAATAATAACAACAACAACAACAACAATTAATAATAATAAGTTTAAAACTTAATAATAATAATAATAATAATAATATCAATAATTAATAATAATAATAATAATAATAATAATAATAATAATAATAATAATAATAATAATAATGATGATGATGAGTGATGAGTAATATAATTAAAATAAAAATTGCTTAAGTGACGAAGGGTATAAATAATGTACTAGATTGGAATGAAAACTTGTTACCCACCCTATTTGGAGGGTTTAGTAGATTCCTAAACTTAATGGAATAAATCCATTTTCTTGGAATTGAAAGCCCAAAGCAAACACTATTTTTTACTATTATTTCATTCCTTCATTCCCAAACCCTCAAACCAAACGCCCCCTAAAACTCCAAATCCAGGTTCACGTGAACATGAAAATGATAATATAAATGAAAAAATACATATTTACACGCCCAGTGGGACTCGAACCCACAATCGCCTGATTAGAAGTCAGGCGCCTTATCCATTAGGCCATGGGCGCTTGATGACAAAGGTGGCACACAATTTGTAATTTCTCTATAAAACTGTGATCTCTATACGAAAACCAGAAATTCAAAATAGAGCAAACTTACTAACTGTAATCTTAGTTAATTCATTCAAATCATTCGATCATTCGATATCAGTAATTGTTGGAAACTAAAGGGAAATCATCTTAAACCAACTTTAACGCAGATGTGGAGGCTTGTTTACTTGTTCTGTTGAATTGGTTTAAATTTTTTGACTTGTTAAATGATAAAAAGAAAGAGACTAACATCTCCTAAGATTTTCTAAATTTTCTAAAATTGTTTGTGCTCTATAAATTTTGTGAGAAGTTTTTGTAAGCATAATTTTCATAAACATAAAGGATATATAAATTTATGAAACTCACGTATATTCAATCATGATCATAATTTTATTCTAATGCATAAAGATATATTTTATGAATATTAGCGTTTGTCCATATATATGTTTTTCTTATTTAATGGCAAAGTATTTTAGTTCCATTTGTTTAGTACCTTTGGAATTCTTGTTATTCTTAGATAAAAAAAATTGTTTCAAAATTATCACAGTAAATTTTCAATAATCTAGCTATACTATCAACAATTCCAAGCTCTAAAATAAAGTTCTACAGCCATTTAGCCTGAATCATGACCTCAAAGCATGCCACAAACTTAGTCGCTATAGTGGATACAATAATTACATACTGATTCACACTCTTTCATGAGATGGCTCCTCCAGCTAACAGATAAACGTAGTCAAAACTATATTTTCTTGTATCTACACAGCTAATAAAGTTTGAATCTGAATATCTAACTATCTTAAGGTGATTAGACCTCTTGAAAGTAAGCATGTTCTTTAGTTCCCTACAAATATCTTATAACATTCTTCACAACTTTCCAGTGATCCATACTTGGATTTCTCTGGTATCTCCCTAACATTCCCATTGCAAAACTTATGCCAAGTTTCGTACATGACTGAGAATACATTAAGCTCCTGTAGATAAATATGGAATTGATTCCATTTGATTTCATTCTAAGTTACTTTTTAGACATTGCATAAGGTTATGCTTGTTCCCTTTCTAAATTGGGACTAGTGATGTTGAACACTTGTTCATCCTAAATCTCCTTAACACTTTATTTGTTGGGACCTGATTCTGAAATCGGATCCCAACCGAAAAAAAAAACTGAACGGAAACAGAAAGTGAAACAAAGAGGTGGAAACGAAAGAACGGATCTCAAAGCCCGAAAGTAATCGAAAGTGGGCCTAAAATAAATGCGAAAAGCCAATCGGATCAAATAGCGTGCGAAACACAAATTGGATCGGAAGTCATAAAGCGGAAACAAAATCAAATAGCAGAATCGAATGAACAAATTCAATGAAAACAAATCGCTTAACTCCGACATCCGAGAACAATTATTTTAGAAAAAATATCGCGTTGGAAACCTTAAGACATTTCATCTAAACCAATCCAAATCGGTATAAATTTTTTTCTTTTCATTCTTTATTCAATCTTATGCAGAGCAACTCAATTTCCCATTTGGAATTCATCAATTCCATAAGCTCAATTATTCTATCCTTCAAATACATCATTTCTCATCCTTTAAAACAAAACATATATCTTATTTTTCCTTTGGCCATAAGGCACCTTACACACATATTAATATACCCACAAATCATACACAAATAAGCACTTCAATATTCTCAGTTCAATCATCAGTATCATCGGACCTCTTATCCGGAACCCAAACACAATCAATCACATTAATCCATATCCAAGTCACATTCATATCTCAATTCAATACACAAATTCATAAATTCATCATACATCATGAAATAAATGTTTACAAAATATTAATGGCAATGAAAGCCATATACAAACCAATACCAAAATCCAAATTAATCAGAATACAAGATATGCAAAAATCGATCAAATGCCTTGACTTTCTTTCATCCGATCTCCTGCTCGAAACCTGGAGATGGGGATGAAAGGGAGTGAGCTTTACAGCTCGTGGATAACATGTTTATAAATCGAAAAATAAGCAAAAATTATTTCTAAAAACTTTTTCCATTTTATAAAAATTCCACAGTAGAAAATTCATCAAAAGCTTATTTATCAACTTTTCAACTTTTTAAAATCATTCATAAGCAATTTTCAAATTTTCATGGTTGAAAACCTCAAATTTTCATTTCTCAAAATTCTTAAAATTTTCACAACTTCATGAACAATTCCGAAACATGAATGCAGCACAATTATAAACAAAAATCAAAGACACATAAACACATCAGAATGGTTTGGGTCGATCCAAAACAGAACATACTGCACATTTCCGCATAGCGGTCCTGTGCAGCCGTGAACAGAACGTACTATACTTTCTCACTTAGCGGTCCAGTGTAGTCGTGAACTTATGGAAGTCCGTAACGGAGCTCCAATGCTACTAGCGGGCAGGCGGGCGAAGCCTATAAAAAGACAAGTGCACTAACCAAACCCACATAATAGATTTCACACTTGAAAAATCGGATTGCCCGAAGGCACATTTCGAAAACTTAGTTTTCATATCAAACAAATTTTCATTCATAAATTCAACCAAAATTCGCACAACAGTTTTTTTCAAATCATTCAAACACAATGTCATACATTATGTCACATATTTCACACAAATTCATATATCAAATGCACAATCATTCTCAAACAAGGAATGCACAAATTTTCATAATTTATCATTTCATTTATAAATAATGAATTTCACAAATTTTCTAAATTTATCAAATCATTTAAAACTTGTAATCATTTTCCAAAAAAAACTTCGGGAACAATAATATTCCATACTTTCTTTCTTAATTTTTCGAAAACATTTACGTGGCTTATAATTCAAAATATAACCATGGTACCCACCTCATTTCCATGCTTGTAACTTGTCCAAAGCTTCAATTTCTCCAAAGCCTCACTTAAATTCCCTAATTCATGACAAAAATTCCTAATTAATAAACATCCAAAATTAAGCAATTTAAACCTTGCAATCTCCAAAATTGACTTTAGAAATCATAAACTCATACCATTCTTAAGCTATCTAAACCAAAATCTCATTAAAATTTCAAAGATAAAAATCCCCTCTTACCTTAATTCTTCACCAATTTTGGAATTTCTTAGTTTGGAATAAAGCTCTTGAGCTTCTCTTCTTCTTCCATCTTGAATCTACTTCAAAATCCCTCTTCAAACCTTAAAAAAAATCAAAACCTAAAAGTTTCCTCTTCTTTCTCCTTTACCTCCACTGAAACCATCTTCTCTCTTTTCTCTCTTAACTTTTGTTCTTTCTTTTAAAAAGTCATGCTTCTCTTCCCTTAAAAACGACAGCCCACTCCTCTTGTCTTTAAAGAATGCTAAAATGACCATTATGCCCTTACATATATGCCTTATAACTTAAAACCTTGAGTGTTCTTCCAAGTTTGCCCCTAAAATTCATTTTAATTCATGCTTACGTTAGGACATTTTTCTAATAATCAAATTGAAGGAATTTGCTAAAACTTCATTCTAGAGAAATGTTCCTCATTGTCTCAATTTCATAATGACACTAAAATCATTTGATTCGGTTCACTACTTCAAAAATTATACTCCAAACATTTTGGACTATTCTTATGCTAAAATATTTTCCTGTTATTTACTTCCATCCAAAAATTGATATTCTTAAAGACTAAATTAAAACTCAATTCCTTCATAACATTTGTACTCCTATTTCTCTAGTTTCATCCAAATCAATAATCACCTCATTTAGATGACTAGAGCAAAAGTTATGGCTAAAATACTTTAAGCTCTTATTAATCCAAGAATGAACACTATACTCGACTTCAATTCAGAAATTGAAAGTCTTAGGGGCTAAATTGAAATTCAATTCCTCATATGACTTGTAGACCCATGTCTCTATTTTATTTTTCAACAAGAATCAACTCAATAGAATCTTCACAGATCAAGAATTCACCAAATTACTGAACCATGTTTAGAAAATTTTTCAACTCAATTTGACTAAATAAATCATCCTCAATTTAACCTAAAAAATCCACAAATTTCCATATACAGATATAGAGACGTCTTAGGAATGCAACACTTCAAAAATTAGGTCGATCGGAGGTCGGACGAAAAAGTTATGGCCAAAAGAATGGAGAGAGGTCGGTCAGGAAAAATTCCAAATCGGAGCTCGTACTAGCGAGCGGGCGAGGCGATCGGGAGCGAGTCTCTCACCAGGGCGACCGAGCGGTAGCGACCGAGTGAGAGCGACCGAGCGGGTCGCTCGCCAAGGCAATCTTCCAACTTCTAAAATTCATAACTTGTGACTCAGAACTCTAAAATTTTCAAATTTTCTATCAATGGAAAGATAAAAGAAAGCTCTACAATTTCAATGAAGGACTTAAAAATCAATTCCATCTCTAAAGGGGTCAAAATCCCACTCAAAGTTACTGTCCACATTTATGTCATCCTAAACAGTATCATAACTTCTTAGATTTCTAACTTTCAGCTCCAAGGTCCAAAAATGTCATACTTTATATCAATGCAAAGATAAAAAAGCAATCTAATACTTTCATGAATGACAGAAAAATCATTTTGGCCTTTAAGGGAGTCAAAAACTACTTCAAAGTTTCTGTCCACTAATACTCTTCTCAAACAGTAACAACAACTTATAAAAATCATAATTTCCTATTTCATAGCCCAAAATTTCCATAATTTACATCAATGGAAAGATCAAAACATAATCTAAAACTTTCATTAAGCACTTAAAGGCAATTTCAACCTCTAACTAGGTCAATCTTTCAATCAAAGTTTTTTCCCTGTTAAAAATCACCTAAACAATATCTAAACTTCACACATTCACATATTTCAATTCTCACATCCAAAAATTGCATATTATACATCATTGAAAAGCTAGGAAAATTTATATAACTTTCATGTAGACCACTTACTTCAATTCAGATCACATCAGTACAAAAATTGGCCTCAAAGCAGTACACACAAACTTACTCTAATGGTCATTTCCAAAAACAAAGCAAAACAATACTTAAATTCGAATGATCATAACTTTCAATCCTGATATAAAAAAAATGTCATACTTTATGGAGATAGAAAGCTCTCAACAAAAAATACAAGTTTCATGAAGATCATTTTATCAAATTCTGCCTAAATCATCCCAGAAAAATCATAAAATTTCAGATCCAATTTATCATTTTCTGCTACTATTCATCATCAAAATTTCAGATTTTCACATTTCCAAAATCTAACACTTTCACTAATAAATTTCATAATACAATACAAATTTTTTCTCAAATCCTCACATCAATTTTATAAAACTCAAAAACATCCATTTCATGTATTATTCTCAAAATATCATTTCAATTTGTTCAAACTAGAATTTGCTCGCATAGAACATTACACATAATCATTCAAAATCATGAATTTTCTTTTCCTTTATACATGACTAATTCACCACCCATTTCTAATTTCATGTCAAATTTTAACTCGCAATTTTAAGAAAAGTTCGGAGTCCAACATTATTAATATATGCTTTCTAAGACAAGTCTAACAATCTTTGTAATCTGTCATGGAATATGTAATATGTTGAAGGACTTATGTCCATTATTAAATTAATAGGTATGGTCCTATGCTAGACCTCACTTCTAGAGCCCAGCATTCGGAGACATTTAACGTGGGCAAACACTTTGCAATTTTTTTAATAGCAATAATGCATATGCGGAAAAATCGATAATCTAAATGGCCCAATTTGTTTAAAACAATTACAGTCACAAAGATGCAATCATTATTGAATAAACAGAGTTTCAGTAATTACTTAGGCCCATCACAGAACACAAAACTTGTCTTCAAAACATTTTTACATTTTAAAAAAATAACCCTTATTGGCTTAGTAAAAATACAAAATACAAAAATACACATGATACAATTTAATGTTTACGTTTAAAATGATTCCAAATTATAAAATTTCCCAGAACTAACTTCATTACAAAAATCTTCAACTATCTTGGAGTTTCAATACCTTGCAAGAATTGCTAATCTTCTCTTTCTGCACCTAAGGTGTCATATTCATTACTCCTCCAATGCTTCCAAAATTGTTCCAGTTAAGCCTAATTCTCCTCTAAATTACTCTTTTCCTTGTATAGGTAGAAATAAGACCTAAAATAACAATGCTACTCAAATTAAGTATCAAATCTTTAAAAAATGATCTAAAATACAAGCAATATACTATGAAAATAGTGTTAAAAGTATTGTAATATCTAGCTTACATTATAGTAGCCTAAAACTAAAAATTGATAAAGGAAATCAAACAAGCCAAAAGAAGAACAAAGTTTTAAAAACACAAAAAGAAAATAATTTTACATGAAAAACAAACACAACCCAAAGTAAAAAGTTAATAATTTAAAACAAAATTTTATTAATAATATATTCTTATATTTACACAAACGATTGGTTTATTAATAATATATTATTATATTTACACAAACGTTTGGTTTATTTATAAATCTCTTGAAAGTGGTCCTCATGTTAAATAAAGTCGTCCGAAACCTTCATGGTTTATGATCTGCCTTGTGTTTTAATATCTAAATATTTTTAACATATAATGATGCATTTGTAAAAAAAGAGTTCAGCCGTGACAAAGTCACTGTTGTGACTTAGTCACACGCATGACTTAGATAATTCACGGCTGTGATTGAGAATTTTATACGAAATGAAGGGTAACATTAAAAATATGCAACACTAAAACATGCACAACATCATTTATCTGCATTGAAAATATTATAAAAGATCAATGTCAACATAAACAAAAATTCAATTTCATTTAGTTCCCTCAATTATATGGCTTCGTGATAAATTCATCTACAAAATATACAAAAATATCTGACAAAATTTACATATTGAGCAGAGGGAAAAGGACCTGATGCCAAGTCATCAACACATACTACATTGTCTTCTACTCCTAAGTAGACATCATAAACTCCAACATGTTCTTCTGAATATTTACTGGTGCACTAAGTAATGCCCTAACTTCATCAGGCCTATGAATAAGGAAAAGATAACTTTCATAGAATTTTGATCCTTCTAGTCCAAACTCTACCAAATGATTATATAGTTCTTCTTTTGAAATGGAAAGCGGTTTAACTAACAATGAATTAGATTTTATAATAGCTTTTGCAACTGTCTTAAGGCCATCTTTGATTATATATTCACCATCATCTGACCTATTTTTTCTTTTTCGTGATGTTCTTGGGTCTGCATTTTGTGAATGAGCTAGCATTCCCATTGGAGATTCAGTGCAATCACCATCCATAGTTACATTGTCTTCAAAACTTAAGTCATTGTGAGTCAACATATTATCATTTTCATCCATGGTGTTGGAAAACCCACTATCGAAAGAAATGGTGCAACTTCTTATCTCCAATGTTGTTTCAACATGCTCGTCAGTTGCTCTATCACCTCTGTAAATCTCTACCATCTTCTCGTAGTTATAAAAAGGCTTTTGTCTCCACTCAACAACTTTTGGTTTAGCCTGTTACAAAAATAAGATAATGAATCAACGAAATCACAGCATATATAATATTTTCTTACAACAAAATAGTAAACAAGTTCACCTGGATCAAGGTCTCCCACACTTCTGGCTCAACAGTCCACATATTTGTTAACGGACTCCATGCAAATCCACTAGCTCCATTTGAAAATAAATCAAAACACTTACTCCACTTGTTCTTAATAATTTTCTGATTTTTTATTTTTTCCTTATTGGTTCTTTTATTTGAAAATTTTTTCCTTTAGTTCAGCTTCAATTATATCAAGTGCATGCGTTGTGAAAGTCCCACCAACATGATTGCCTTGTTGATTCTGATGCAAGTATGTATCGACCAAAGCATCATCCATAGATTGATTCCAAAAGGACGACTCTCTTATGGGTGACATTTTGTATATTACAAATTTAACTACAAAATCTAAAATTTGTATCAAAAGTATACACAATATTGAAGCTTCAAATATTTCCAAATAATATAAAAGCAAGAATAATGAATAAACATTACAAAGACACAATTGCATTTGAAAAAATTAACAACACTAATAAATAGTGTCATATTTAGATACAAGTAGCCAATACATATTTTAAAGCAATATAAAATCATAGAAAACATAAATTTATAATGATGTGGCAATATCTATCCTAAAATGTAATAAAACCACTTACGAGCAGTCATGTTATCTCTTATAATTTCTCCACTTTGTGCATCATCTTCATCATCATTTTCATACCCATCTTGGTTATCATTTTCCCCTCCATCATACTCTTTATTAAGAAATGGGTCATTTGGATCTGCACCAATTAAGAAATTGTACAGAATGACACAAGCCATAATAATTTTTTTGGAGTTTGAATGCCAAATGATGGTTCTGTGGTGGATGTTATAATCAGGAACCATTTTTCAACATACTTAATGCCATTTTGATAACGTTACGTAATGATGAATGTCGATGATTGAATAATTCACGAGCATTTTATGGAGGATTCCTTGAACATTTTTTCAAGTGATATCGTTCCCCTCTATATGGTGTAATAAGTCCATTTATCAACATGAATCCAACATCAATGAGATAGTTTTTTCCTATCATGAATAAAACTATGTCAAATTTTAATTTATGACATTTATTAGTTAATAACATTTAAGCCCTATTTTTACCTTAGGGAATTTTAAGTGAGAACTGTTTGGTTAGCGCACTTTTCATAATCTGTGAATCGGATGCTGTTCTTCCCTACTCAGCCAATACATACGTGAACTCCGTATCAAAAGAACAAGCACACAACACATTTTGTGATCGATAATCCTTTCTCTCACAAAATCTAGGAGCATCTCAATTTGATACTTTCACACGGATATGTGCACAATTAATTGTACCAACACAATCCTGACATTGAAGTATATTATTCTCAAATATTACGTGTTTTTAATATAATTATACTAAGTTAAGAAAAGAAAATCACCTTAAAAAATGGGTAGAATCTACTATTGTTCAATATTTTTGACGGGGTTTCTATTCCGTCAAGTTGTATTAGAAACATATCTTCTAGCTATATAATTGCTTTCAAAATGCTATGAAAATGATGGCTTACAATTTCCCCAGATCGACTCCCAAAGAATGCAATATCCCGATTGGTAACGTTATGCTCTAATATGTTTAGAAACTTCGCTACTTGTTCTTCAATAGTTGCATTTATAGTACGTCAAAACACACCTTCTCTAACTAATAAATCATATAATTTGACAAATGGTTAGGCTTCATTCTAATTACATTTCTCCCTTTGGAATGAACTATAATTCTTTGCATGATACTCTCCCTTGATTGCAATCTCTCTGATGGTGTAAGCATTTGAAGTTTGTCTTTCGCATGTCTCTTATGTAACACCTACCAATAGATCACAAGATAGCACATGAACAAGTATTAATTGATGTATACGAATCATTTTTCATTTTTGATTATTCATTTGATTACCTTTATCGTTTATGTCTAAAAAAATAAAATTAGGAGTAATTTTTAGATTGTGAAAATCAAAATATAACAAACATAACATAGATATGTCCATTTATATATGGTGTCATAAAAGTAAAAAGAAACAACGTAAGGAAAGTTTAATCTGAATCATTCACCCACTGAAATGTCAAGCAAAGTAATAGGAAAAAAATAAAGAAGGCAACGATGATTGAAAAACACCCTAAATTTAGACAACACAACATATAAAATGGGTGAGATAAGATAAAAATGAGTGGATCATTATATTACATTATGTTGAATGCACCTACAAGAGTATACAACAATAAGGAAAATATACAACTTATGTTATAATGCAAAAGTTTTTGATCGCAAATCATGTTTAGGATTTTGATAGTAGTGATTAAGTTATAGAAAATTTATTAAAATATAGAGAAGATAAATAGATAGAATATTTAGAAATAGAAAATTCCAATTGAATAGTTGTTAGTTGTTCCAATGTTCATCAATGGTTATTGTAATTGTTACCCTCCTTATTTAGAAATAGAAAAATCCAATTGAATAGCTATTAGTTGTTCCAATGTTCATCAATGGTTATTATAATTGTTACCCTCCTTACATCTACTCTTTGTATGTGTACATATAAAATAATGTTATTTTATTTACTTTGTATTACATATATCATGCAATAATGTTTTCTTATACATCTTCAACTAACCTAATGTTGTCTCCAACTCCTTCGTTTGGTCATCCTAATGAGCAGTATCAATGCCTCTCTCCCTAGGAACTTTGTCCATAAGGTTAATATTAGCATCATTATTATAAGTCGTATAAAAAACTCGAAAGAGACATCGAAACTAGCATCAGACCACTGAACCAAAACTTGGACCACTAACTTATTATGCTTTTAAACTATTTAACAAATAATAACAACAATATGATACTTAGTAATACTCTAAAGAGAAATAGGGAGTTGAGGTTGAACTTTTTTATCATCAAATATGTAATTATTAAGTTGAGAAACATGGAAGACATTGTAAATTTTAGATTTGTTTGGTAATTCTACTAGATATTTAGTTGTCCCCATATGTTATAAAACCTTAAATGGTACAAAATAAAAATGGAAAGCTTATAATTAGCTCAAACTTGTACATTGGTGTAACAATAAGGATGAAACTTGGCATAAATCAAATTATTGATTGTAAATACATTATCTATTTAGTGTTTGTCAACCAATTGCTTCATCTTATTATGCCCTCATCGACTATGGAATTTAATAAGTTAGATAGCAACCTCTCTATCACATAAATATTAGTCTACCATTAAATCCTTTAAATTTTCTATTGAATACAGTATATGCACTAAAGGAGGACAATGTACAAGGCCTCAAAAGGAGAAAATTTGAGGATAGTATGAAATGTGGTATTATACTACCATTTGACAAAAGCTAACCATTTATTCCAATATTAAGGATAGTCACCATACACCATAAATAGCTTTCCAAAGTCTTGTTAAATAATTTATTTTTACAATTTGTTTGAGAGTGATAAGCTAAAGACAAAGCTGAGGAAGCATCCTACACCTTAAAAAGTTCCTGTCAAAAGCTGCTTACGAAAAATGAGATCCTTATTACTTGCAATAGTCATATGCATTCCATGTAATTTTATACACACAATTCCAAGTATATAAAATGACCTTATTAACTAAGTAAGGATGTGATAATTGTATAAAATGAGCATACTTAGTAAATCGATCAATCATTGCGAATATGAGATTGTACCCCTCAAATTTGGGTAAACCCTTGATGAAATCTATGTAACTATATATCTGGGGCATCTAATGTAAACAAACATCATTTATGAAACAACTTATTAGTTTATATTCATGTCTCTAAACACTCCTAGTTATGTATTTTAGGAACATTCAAAGGATTTTGAATGTTCATATTCTGAAGTAATTGTACTTCTTTAGGATCCATCTCTGTATTTCTTCATCCATATTTTAATGCTTTCTGATTTTTAAAATATAATTATGTTATAAAGGGTTATAAAGCATTAATAGGTCATTTTCCATTAAGAACTACTATTAATAAAAAATTTAAAAGGAAGCTATATATAAATAGGCACTTTTTCATTAGGAACTACTATGAATAAAAAAGGTTTAAAGGAATGTCTTTTATCTGAATTTCTCATTAGGGTTCAAAGTTAAAGACCTCAAGTACAAATATACCAATCTAATGCAGTTGTTGAAAAATATAAAGCAATCATAGGAATATTCCATCAAAGACAAGTGACAACACAATAAAAATATAACCAAAGTTTGGTTGGAGAATATTCCATCAAAGATAAAGAGGAAAATGACATCTAAAAAACTTATCCCATAAACCATATCATCCACTCAATCTTTACATAACATTCAAATTCTTAATTTCCAAATTGCAACATAATGTCCAAGTTGTCGTTTTCCAAGCACAACAAATGTTTAAATTCTCAACTAAATCATAATATAAAGTTTAAATCCTTAACAAAATTGCAACACGATGTTCAAATTCTCAACCAAATTACAATATAATGTTCAAGTCAACCAAATCACATCACAATGTTCAAATACTCAATTAAATTAAAACAAACATAGTTTACTTTTCTATAGATTCACCATCATTAACTTGATATTTGCTCGGAGTTGAAACTCCTCTTGTTTGTAGTCATTGTCTATGCATTTATATTAGTAGTTGTATTTTGAGAAGCTTGAGTTGGTTTGAATACTTAAAATTCACTTCCATCCATCTATAGAACAACATAAATAAAAGTATATATTTATCACTTAATAATAAATAACAAATAACTAGCCAAAAATTGTAAATATGTGAAAAACTGTAAAATAAATTTTCACTCTAACTTCTCCAAATGTCACTCCAAACCCTTGAGCAACCTGTATACACATAAATATTTATTATATTTTAAAAATTAAGGTAAAATAAGAAATAAAACTGAATATTCTCTTAACACTTTCTTCTCCTTCTTAAAATAGACATTTTAGTGTTTGTTCTATAAATATTAATTATCTAATTCTTTTGCATCCTTGTCAATGTTTAATATAGTTGATTTTTAGTGGGTCTTTCCTGTTATCATTACAATAATGTACAATTTGTAATGAATAATTAGATATTTAAAGAATATTTGAATCAAACACAATTATAAATAAGTATCTGATTACTTTCACAATTTTAGGTTATCTCGAAGGTTGCTCCATATTTTTTAATCCTTTTTTATTATGACAAACTCTAAAACAATTTTGATATCTTATGAGTACTCTTACGAAATTTTGGAGAGGATTGGTCCATTGGCTTACAAGTTAGCATTGCTTCCTGAGCTATCACAGATTCATGATGTCTTTCATATTTCTATGTTGAAGAGATATCGATCAGATCCTTCTCATGTCATTCAAGCTGATGAAGTTCAGTTGAGTGATGACTTGAGTTATGAAGAGCTTCCAGTGCAGATATTGGACACAAAAGAAAAGGTTCTCAGAAACAAGACAGTGTAGCTTGTAAAAGTTTTATGGAGGAACCATACGGTGGAAGAGGCCACGTGGGAGCCATTGGAAGCTATGAAGGAGAAGTATCCTCATCTCTTCATTGATTCAGGTAAGAATTTCGAGGACGAAATTCTTTAAAGGGGGGGGGGGGGGGAGAAATGTTGGACCCTAATCCTTTTTCATAGTAAATAAGCATGTTAAATTATTTTGGAGGTTTAGTTTGCTTAGATTCCTTTTAGTAATTAATTTGAGCCTTTTTAGTAATTA
Organism: Erythroxylum novogranatense; assembly: GCA_029891385.1. Lineage (NCBI taxonomy): Eukaryota > Viridiplantae > Streptophyta > Magnoliopsida > Malpighiales > Erythroxylaceae > Erythroxylum > Erythroxylum novogranatense. The sequence continues at coordinate 30,541,887 of CM057225.1, read as the reverse complement.
ATTTGAGGTTTTTAGTGCTTAGTTAATAGATATTAAATGAAGGGATTTAGTTAAAATTAGAGTTTTGATAAGTTATTAGAAATTAAAAGAATAAGAAGGTGTAAGGGCAATTTAGGTAGATCACTTAGGTTTTTATACTTAAGGCTTATATGGATGGGTATTGTCGTCTTTTAAATGCCATTAAAACAAAAAGAATAGAAACAAATGGGCATAAGGCCGTAGGAATGAATGAAGCTTTGAAATTTATAAGCAAAAGAAGAGAGGACAAATTGCAAGTGTGAAGGATATTGAAACTACGTAGTTTAAAGCTTAGGTTTTTAAGTTTAAGAAATACAATTTGTTAAGCCCTTAGAAAGAAGGCTTATGAAACTATCAAAGAGAAAAGGAAAGAAGGAGTTTTCGACTAAGTGGAGAGGAGAAGAAGAAGAAGAAGAAGAGTAAGGGCTTTGTCAAATCTTGGTTTAGAAAGGTGATTTTAAGAGTTCCTTAAGAAGGAACAAGGAAGAGGAAGAGTTTAATCTTCCATAAGAGGCAAAAGAGGCAATTTTGTGGGTTGTTCCTAAGGTAAGGGATTTCGAAATTCTTTGATAAATTTAGATGGGTTTTGGTTCAAATAGTTTAGTAAAGGCATGTGTAAGGTTATGTAGGTTTTAATTCACGGTTTTCCTTCACTTAGAATTTCCAATTTTGTTATCTCTTATTCATATGGGATATTTGTGCTTAATGAAGGTCAAGAGAGGCAATTGGAGTTAGAGGAAAGGCAAATTGACCAAGATTAGAGCTAAAGGAATTAAGGTGGGTGATTTCTTAATAATTGAGTTAATAGGCGTGTTGAATTTTTTTATAATAAATGCTATTTTAATGCTTTCCAATGACTTATAAATTTTGTATTAATTACTCTTTTTGATGATTTAAACTTGTATGAGATGTCTTTTATATGCAAAGACCTTGTGAAAATATGTGTACAATTGTTTGACAAGTGAAAAAGTTTCGAATATGTGATTTGGGCAATAATGTGAAAGTGACTTTTTTTGTAAGGGCCATTAGTAGCTAATAGGTATGAATCGTGTGAATTATGTGATATGTATGCTTTCTTTGGGTTTGTGGTGGTCTCTTAAGAGTCAGATGCACCTATCTAATTATAGGTTTCTCCCGCCTGCCCGCTAGTGGCATTGGAGCTCCTCACGGACTCTCATAAGTTCACGGCTACACATGACCGCTTCGTAGGAATGTGTAGTACGTTCCGTTTCGGATCCACCCGGACCACTTTTTCAGTGATTAGGTGATATATTGATTTGTAAAATGTTTGATGTGATGAGTTTTTGTGAAGAGGTTTAATAAATTGGAAATGTTTTTATCAATGCGAAATTTGCTTTGAAAATAAATGAATAAAGAATGTTTTTCCTTATTTCTTGATTATTAAGCTATTACCCACTGAGTCGTCGAGCTCACACCCCATTTTTCCCCTCTACAGACGACGAGCGAGGTAACGAGTATCCGCACCAGGATTGAGGCATACTCCTATGCATTTTGCTTTTGAAGTTATCATTTAGAAAACAAGGCTTTGGATATCATTTTGGACAAATGACCTTCTTTGTGTTTTGTCTTTTGATACTTTGATGTATTTCGGGCTAAAATGCCCTCTAAAGCCTTGTAATACCTTATATCTTCCATGTAATTACAAGAGATTTGAGTTTGAATTTATTTTTGTGTATGTTGCCCAAAATGTATTAATGCATGGTTTGAATTGATAAAAAGAGTGAGATTGTGTTTGCTGCCATTTTAAGTTAATTGTTGGGTTTGAATGGATTGGTTGATGATTTGGGAGATTGAAGATTGTGTAGATTGAGGTTTTTGTGCAGGTACATGAGTTTGGATTGAAAGATTGAAGTTTTTGGCTAGTGGATTATTAGGGGAGGTGCTGTCAAATTTTTACAAGTTTGGATTGAAAGATTGAAGTTTTTGGCGAGTGGATTATTAGGGGAGGTGCTGTCAAATTTTTGTAAAAATTTGACAAAAACTTGGCTTGTGTTTTTGACCTTCTTAGAGCCTGATTTGGATTGGGGGTCTTCTTGAAGATTGTAGCACATATTTAGAGCTTTCCAATGGTATATAATTTGTCACTTTTGGACTTAGGATGAAGAAGTTATAAGGTTTGAAAGATGACAGTTACTGTTGATAAGGGTTATGTTTATGCAGTATCTTTGGAAGGGTTTTTCACCTCCTTAGAGCCTGTTTTGATTTTTACATTCTTCATAAAAGTTGTAGATTGTCTTTTACTCTTTCCATTTATGTATCATATGCAATTTTTGGAGTTAGGAATAAAAAGTTATGAGGTTGGGAGAATTTCAGTTGCTGTTTATTTGGTAATTTTACTGTTTCATTGGTTATTATATGAGCAGTACCTTTGAGTGACTTTTTACCTCTTTTAATGACTGAATTGACTTTTGCACCCTTCATGAAAGTTGTAAATAATCTTTTTATCTTTTCATTGAGGTATAATATGCAATTTTAGGGATTTGGAGTAATAAGTTATGGGGATTGGAAGAATACAGTTACTGTTCATTTGGTAATTTTTACTATTTCATTGGTCATTATATAGACAGTGCCTTTGAGTGAATTTTTACCTCTTTTAATGACTTAATTGGTTTTTGCATCCTTCACGAAATTTGTAAATCATCCTTTTATCTTTCCATTGAGGTAAAATGTGATTTTTTTAGACTATTGTGTTAAAAGATATGATTTTTCAAACTTTTGGCATTGTGTAGGATAATTTTATTTTGGGCAGTGACTTTGAATCAACTTTTGACCCCCTTAAAGGCCAAACTAGTTTTTCCATCCTTCATGGAAGTTGTAGAGCTTCCTTTGATCTTTCTTTTGATACCCAATTTGTCAATTTTAGAGTATGGGACCAAAAGTTATGATTTTTGTAAATTCTGAAATTTCCTGCAGCTCCAGATTTCATCCTTAGGCGTGGCCACGCCTAGTCTCTAAATTTCTTAGATGTGCCCACGCCTAATCTCTGAATTTCCTCCTCTCACTCTTTTGCTTGTAACTTTTTTAAACCTCCGATTCACTCGGTTTTTGAAGCATTGGATTTCTAAAAAAAAATTTCTACCCTATTTTGGTAAAATTAGAGCTTTCGGGTTTTAGTTAGAATTTACGGATATAAATCAAAGAGAGTCAATTATGTGACGTTATTGAATATAATTTCGTTTTGGGGTGATTTTGCAATCTATAGAGATCCGATTGAGGAGATTTCTAATTCTATTTGACCTAGAGACATGGAATTTCATTTTAGCTTAGGAATCAGATTCAATTTTGGGCCCTAAGTAGATCAATTTTATAGGGGGAGTTTAGGAAGAATTTATCAAGATACGTTTGGAAGTAAGAGAAATAAGTTTGGATTTGGGTTTAATTTCGTAGTGAGGAATCCCTTCCTCGTGGGTTGCGCGCCCAAGTGCCACGTAGGACGTCGGACCCGTGATCCACCGGAGAGGGGTCCAATATTTTTGGCCTTTTTGGGCCTTGAAGACATCCTCTTGATCAAATAAGGTAATATGAGCTACAAGTTTTTAGTCTTTGAACAAAATTTTAGACTATTAATGGGTTTTATGACATACTAATAACTATTTAAATAACATTCACGCTTATAATATCAGCTCACATACCCATCAGTATCCTCCCTCTTATATGATATACAAATAAATGCATACTTACAAGGATCCTTATTAAATCTCAAAGTCTACATTAACATGTTTTTACTTGTAAATCAACAATGAACTTGATGTGTTACTTCAAACTTAAAACTTCCATTTGTCTTGATGATACATTGCCTTGTTTCCTATTATGCATTCTCTATCTTTTTCCTCACCCTTGGACATATATAATAGGTAGACTTGATCACCATATCCCTTTTTCATGAAATTGAGTCATTAAAGCAACTTGAATATCCTCTAGCATTTTGATCAAACATTTTGATTTATCTTCATAACTGATTTTGTTAAATGTCTCTAATATGTTATGGTGAACAATTTCATAATTTGGTCTTATGTTGACAAATGCTTTCACAAAAGTCTCAGGATTCCTTACTTTGAAGTCATCATAATCAATATTTTATATATTATTAAAATGCTCTATTATTTCATCAAATTCCACTTCTATTGTGCAATTAAGATTATCCAAAATAAACTCTTATATTTGTGACCTTTATACAAATTATATTAATTTGTATAAACACATAAGGCACATTTTTTATACTTAGCTTTTGGGAAGAGATTTCTCAATGCATCCACTAAATCCTAAACACAAAAAAAAGAATGAACCAAACAATATAATGTAAGTATAATAATTCAACGCATATATAAAAATAAACAGTACGAATATTTGAATGTTGACCTTTTTTTAATGGCTTACAAAAGTTAATGAATTCTCACTTATGTTTAGGTCTTCACCAAGAAGATTTAAAATACAATTGCAAGATTAGTAATTCTCTCCCCTTAGAATAACCCTATATATAAGGTACATTTGATTGTTTCCATCACTCCTAACTATAGAAAATAAAGCACCTCTAAAAATATATATTTACAAAGCCTCCATCTAACCATATTATTTTCCTACAACTACTAAGGAAACCATACTTTAATACCTTAAATCCTATGTAGAACCTCCTAAATATTAGTTGTCCAGACTTTTCATCAAGTTTAGTTTAAATAATGAATAGCCATTCTTTGTCAATCCATCACAATTCTTGTTCATAAGATCATAATTTTGCATAATGACGTTTCATAGATCCTTGTAGCATCACAATAGCTTTACATTTAGCCCTATAATGTTGAGATTTAGTTACATGTAATGCATAATTCATCTGAAGATCGTCTATCATCTCATAATTGACTAGTTTAGAGTCCTCCTAGAACTTGTGTAAGAATTCTTTTGCTATCAATTTCTTACTAGCTTGTTCGTTTCTTTACACTTTATTGCAACTATGCTTGTTTACTTAAAGGGACATTGTGGCTTACGAGCAACGTTCATTTTCACACCAAATCTCATCATTGAAACATCATATCTATTTGTAATCACATAATTTCTTATTCTTCCCTAAAATGAATCTCATCATTAAACTTCATGCCAATTTCAAATTAAAAATCTTTCATATCCATTTTTGGATTAAAAATAATATTTTTCTTCCTTGTGACAAATGCCTTGAACCTATTATCATCACTACAAATTGGTTATTGAACTTTAGCTTTACTATCCTCATATTTACTACATCAACCAAGTGATTCTCTTTATGAAATTTTTGAATAAGTTCACTCTTCATTACTACATTTTCCACTACTTCCAACCTCATCCACAACATTGTAACATTTAAATCCACCACATACCTTCTTCCCACATTTGTTCTTATTTTCTTTTGAGTAACATATTCTTCATCATCAATTGCATAAAATTTTTCATCACTTATATCACTTTCAGATTCAATCATCTCCATAACAACAAAATATTCATTATCTTTTTCTACCAAAATTTGGACTAATCCCTCTTTATTGTTGATATCAAAATCAATTTCTTTACTGTATATTAGAGGATTATCATAACCATGCTCATAATAGATTTCAACATTGTAGTTGTTCAATTCTTGCATACGGTGAAGCATCGATAAATATCTTTATCATGGTGTAAGTTTAACTCTTTTAAGCATCTCATCGAATCTTCTTGAAATTTGTAAAAAATAAATAAATACAATCTACGTCCTTTATCTTTTAATACTCCATTTAGTACTAACATACTAAGTTCATCAACACCCATATCTTACTGCCTTTAATCTTGCCCCTAAGGTAATTGTTGTTGCCATTTCTTTTCAGTACCCCACTATAATAAAATTCAAAATTTACCAACATCTACATTACAAATAATTTTAAACCAACAAAACATATTAAAGTCAATGACATTATAAAGCTTTTAAGAATTATTTAAGGAAAAGAATATCTTTTCATCAATTGCACATTCTCATTTATAACAACTCGCAAAATTGTATTATTGTTCTTTGATATATATCTTTTAATGTGGAATTAAGTTTTAAGGGACCAGAGCAATATCATTAATATCATTAAAGTATAAAGAGGTAATGACATTAAAAATAATAGCCAAGAGGGGAAATTATAGAACCAATTACAAAATACTATATATTGTGAGAACATAGCAAGCTCCCGAGTTGATCCAAATGACCTTTAAATCATTTAAATAATAATGCCAAGTTGTTGTAGGGAAATAAGCTATTAATTGACAAAACCATTATACCCAAAAAGAATGAAGTTTGCTCTTTATTAATAGCTAAATGTATCCTATGGAATAAAATAGATAAAACATTTTGCTATATGAGTGATCATAAGTTGGGGTGTCAACTTGGGACTTGAGATCTAAAGAGTTACCATTCATCATATTCATTCAAATGTATTTGGTGAATATTGCATGTATTTGTGTTACAGGAAGACGTTGCGATCATTTTATTTGATCCTTTTGATGGTAGGATAAATGAGATTTCTGAAACCAACGTGCCTTTCCCATACTAAAAGGGTTATTTGAACAACATACGATATATGGTGAAATGGGATATGAAGGACCTAAGCTCATCAGATAGATATATTCCATGTCAAATTGCTTTAAAGAAACTTAATGCAAATGTAGATAATTGGATATAACTTTTCTTGGGACAACGAACCTACTTAGTTTTTTTTACTTTCCAAAATCAGCCATGGTCCTCGTTGAAAGAAGTAAGCCATATGAAACAAAATATACATGTCTTCCAATCAAAGAACATTAAATAAATAATACGTATTTCTGAATTGAAGAGCGAAGAAAATAGAACAGGCTAAACTACAATTAAAAAAAAAAGTTTCCGTAGGCTTTCTATTTCTTAGTTGCCTTTTCCTATGTTTCAAAGATATATATATATAACTTGTCTTAGGAGCACTAATATCTCATAAAATATTTATAAGAACTCAATCAATTTGAGGAACAACTTACAAATCTCAAACAATAGTTTTGTAAAAGAAGTAAACCTTAATTACAGGAACAAGATTAGATATAAAAAGAAAAAGACAAGACCGCAATTGTGTGAGATACATATTAGTAAAGACGATGGAGTAGGACGACAAATGGTGAAATCCTAGAGAAAGCCAGCTAAGAAACCAGCTGAGCAATGCAAGAACATTAACAGAGAAGTAACTATAGCATGCCTGTGGAGATGATGAAGTAACGTGCCATTAGAGACAGTAACGAGACGTTGAAAGAGTGTAGTTATTTTCTTCTGATTTTTTAGGGTTACGTTAATTTTAGGGTTTTCATAAATTTTGAGTTATTTTAAATTTATTAAATAATCAATTATGTAAATGACATAACTACAATATATGATAGCAATGTCACAAAATACTAATTTAATATAGCTTATCACGTCATTCAATCTTAATATCGAATTATTTTTACAAGAAATTAAAAATTGAAGTATTTTAACACTGCTTTCTAAAATTTGAACTAGTATTAAAATTGAATAAAAGTTATTTTTTAATAATTAACCCTTTAATTGAATGCGGGTTCAAATGGAAATTGTACACTAAGAAGGGTAGATTTGATTGCTGGCCATGATGCCCATTAAACCAGAATCTGCATGGCAAACTCCAGTTTCGAAAAATGCAAAATCTGTTTTGGATAGCAGATCCATTGATTGCATGTTCAGAAGTTGATGTTGGGAGAAAATAAGAAATGTGAAAACTGCAATTAATGATCCTCTTTGACTGTAACTCGAATTGTCTAGGACATGCAATCGTTCAGACCATCCATTTCCAATCTGGTTAACTGTTGGCCGAGCCCGGATTTCTTTCCAAAATTTCTTTTCATTTCATCCATTTCCAATCCAATTAGCTCCCTTTCTTCGATACATACAAATAGTGGAAGACAGCATTCTCATTACGTTCACCTGAGTGTCACTAAAGAATGATAAGCGCCTTCTGTTGAACACCAAGTGTCTTAAACCTACTCAAGTATAGTCTCTGCATTCAGCGTTTGAAACATCAAATTATACAGCATACATTCTACATCGACTTGACTACCTAGTTCTCTGCAGACACGCACCACTACCATTTCTATTTACAAAATTTCAACCTCAGGAGCCTGCTTTGCAAAAACATATATGGTGATTGACCCCAAGTCAATCCACAAACACGAGTCTTTTGCATCTTAAGCACAAATGTCCAAGCTGAACATATACATAGATACACTATATCATTGGGGTTCTATTTCTTCTAAACTAGGCAGATTCACGAGGACGAGCAGCCCATAGTGAACTTAGAGCACGAAGACGGTGAAAATATTCTCCCAATGCTAGTAAACCTCTCGCTGCTTGACGTATTGTTAGGATACGATACATGTGTTGTAAGGCTTGTTCTCGCAGGTGATCTGCCTGTTTCCAGAAAGAAGCAAAGGTTGACAGAATGTTGGAATGGAGTTGTCTAAAAGAATGCCAACAGAAATAATGGATCATAGCATAGACACTAATAATAAAGAATGTTGATTGCTGTGCATAATAAGTCTTATGTTGTTCAATCAATTAAAATGGGTACGTATTAAGTATTTAGGCTCCTCTTCTTTTTGTCATTAGTGTGCTGAAGAAGGGTTTTACATGAATAAACATCGGCAGTCTTTAGGGCAGCAAATTGACCAAAATAACAGGGGCATTTTGATAGAAACAGACTCTTGACATAACAAAGCCAACCTTTACATCAACTTTAATGCAGTGATGAGTTTGAGGTAGAATAACTAAATAATCGCAGAGACCGTAAATCTGCCACCAGCATCATGCATTTGGGTCCAATCCAAAACTATTATCGGTATTTTAAGAAAAGCCAACAATGGATAAAAAAACTCTAAGAAATTTATTTCAGTGATCTTTGGTTATTTTGTTTGTAGCTTATGGAGTGGAGAATCAAACCCTAAAGAAGCCTTATACAAAATTTTCAAGCTGAGAAAGTCACTAAGGAAGTGGGTTTTCAAAAACATCTAACCATTGCTTCCATTTGAAAAGGCCAACATAGTTGTTCAATACTGTTTCCTCTTTCAGCTGACTGACACTTCAATCTCAAGAAATACAACAAGATTAAAGCCAATTGATAAGCTGAGGAAGAACAAAATGTACCCGAAGTTTTCACAGTTCTTTTTCCTATCAACAAAGATTTATCAAGCAAACGATACTAATGAAAGAATGTGACATATCCATGCAGTTCATATAGATTCTCCTCACGAATCAACAGCCTTAATCTTTTGCAACAGTCATCAGAACTCTGTTAAGAAAATTAAAGGTCTTCTTCCCGTGGCCTCAAAGAAATTGACATGAAAACTTAGGACATAGTTTGGTTCCACTCTTATTTTCAGTTTTTGGTTTCTGTCTTTAAATTTAATACAAAAATTAGTTGAATTTCTATTTTTGTTTTTAGATTAGGTTTCTTCTAGTTTTCATAACTTATGAAAATCATAAAAACTAATTTTGATTTTCCATTTTCATTTTTGTTTACATAATTAAAATAAAATTATTTTGAAAAAACATTTGAGGATCTTATAATTATTTAATAAATATATTTTAAATTTCAAATATCTTAAATTTTCAAATTAAAAAATTTAGAAAATTAAAATTAAATATATAAATATCATATTTAATTCTAAATAATAAGATTGGTTTTAAAATTATACTATTATTAATAAACAGATATCAGTTTAAAAATAAATTTTACAAAAATATTTACTTTTTAATATAACACAATAATATTTATTAATAAATATTGTATAAGATATCAAAATTATATTAATTATTTAATTAATTCATAAAATTATATATTTAATTATTATCAGTACGAAAAATGTAATACAATGATCCTAAAACCAGACATTTTTTAAGGGTTTTTTTTTTTGTTTAAAAAATAGAGACCAAAACTTAGAAAACTAAAACTAAAAATCATAACAAAAAAATATAAGTAAAACCAAAAGACTCCTGAAAGAACAACATAGAATGATGTAGAAAATGAAGTGCATATCAACTTATTGGAAGGAAATTAGTTGTTACCTGGTTCACAAAACCCTCCACTGCCTCCAACTTCTCCATTGCACAAGCCATCTGAGCTCTGTAACTCCCAGCACCCATTAGATCAACTGCTATGCTTTGCGTCAGAGTCTGCTGAAGTTTCTCAATACCTTGTGAAAGAGCATCTTCTGCTTGCTGAGAAGAATGGCGAAGAATGTTGACTTCCTCAAGCTGTTGATCAGTCAATGGCTCAACTTGGGACATTAAAACCTGCAAAAATAAAGATAAGAACTTGACTATTTTCCAAAAAAAAGATAAGAACTAGACAAATATCAGAACAATATTCTCAAGCACGTCCCGGTAAAAGTTCTGAACGACCCCAGTGTTTGTAATGTCAGGCCACATAAAATTTTGAAGCAGTCCGTTTTCTTTGATATGTTGTATAAAACTACTTGCATTAGTTATAATTCACATTGACTTGAAGTGAACAAGATGCAGAACAAGTTTTCACAAGTGCAGTTGAATAATGCCATGACTTCCTAATATGAAAACAGACAGCAACCTAACCAATCTAAATGAAACCAATAGCACAAAGGCCATAATCATCACAATAGACCAACACTGAGCTATACATTTAAAAGTTCTGATGGCCGGAATCCTCCAATCCAGAGGAAGAAGCACTCTACTGATGTTCTCCATTTTCCAGAAATGAGATAGAAGACATCAGCTTTTGCAGCATCCGCTTTCATCTGGAAAAGATTGTTATAGTGATTTATGCCATTTTCTACAAGTATACGAAGTTCGACATCGGTTATATGGGCCTGTAATGCAGTCCTGAGTTCAAAAATTTGTTTATGTTGCTCCTCTACCCAGTGTCCGTATTCCATCTCAAATGTGGCAATTCCTACAAATTCAAAATAAAAACACTTCAATAAACATAATAAATGGGGAGTCATAAGGACATGTAATATGTTAAACAGCATGTGCCATCAGAAAAAATCTCAACCTGAATTTACAGTTCCAGGCAATCCTAAATGACTAGTATCTGATGCACTGCTTATATATATACCCTGCAGTGAGATATTCACCATTAGATGGCTGGTATCTCCAAGGATTTATGTAAAGAAATGTGTGTACAAATCACTTAAATCTCACTTGTTGTCGAGCTCTCTCCACTTCCAACTCCAACTGCGCCAACTTCAGACGACTTGATTCCAATTGTTGAACATATGCCTAGGAAGCAGAATTAAAGTATAATTATCTATGTCCACATACAGAACACTTTCATCTGGCACACAGTTCTAAGGGAACAGGTTAACCTCTTACCTTTTTTCTCAAACGACTCTTGCGAGCAGCTTCCCGATTTTGTGCCAAGCGTCTTTGTGTCTGCAGACAAAAATTGTGCATTAGTATAATAGTAAAAACATCGAAATACTACTTTCCTTTCTTTCTTCTTGGAAGACAGAAGAATGGAGATCAAAGGGAAAAAAGATATTAGATGTTAAAGGCAGCTCCCTCATGGCAATCTGAAATTTAGTGCTCATAGTATCTTGAAGAAGTGGTAGTCTTTGCTATTTCTTATGCTACTAAATATTATTTTCTTCCAATACTTTATGTATGCAACAAAAAAAAAAAAACAGAAAAACAAATAGGCTCATCACCAAGATAAAGACCAGTTAGGCGTCAGTGTAAGCGTGCAACAAACATCATTGTGGAAAAATACTAATCATTTCTAAACAGTTGACAACATCTCTTGAATATGCAAGAAGAAATTTAAAGAGTAGAAGTTTCAGACAGCATCGTGACAGAAAGAAGAAAAAAGCTTTCCTCTGTTATCGAACAAAAACATTCAAAGCTTTCCTCTGTTTTCGAACAAATACATTCAAAGCTTTCCTCTGTTATCGAACAAAAACATTCCATCCCAGTAAGAAAAAAAAGTAAGAATTTAATTTAGTTTCCAGTTGTACAGTGTTTTATCTGTGAGGCATTTTCACCATACAAACTTAAAGTATATTAAAAGAAAAAAAAAAAAGTAAGATATAGAGAGGAAGAGCAGAATGCAATTCGATCACCTTATTCGCAGGTCTGCTTGTTTCATGATCACTTCTAGAAGGTTCCAATTCAGGAGAAACATATTCAATCTAGGTAAATTCAATCACAAAACTCAGTTATAGGTTAGAACTTAGAAATAATAATAATAATTTATTATTAGTATGAGTAATGATTCATGATTCATGATCTAAAAACGTAAGCACATTATCACCTTATTATCTGGCGAACCATCCATCTCTGGAATTGTGGATGAACCTATATTCGGACTTCCATCACCTCTGAATGTGCCCCCCCATGAGCTAATCTGGCTGAATGGCTCATAGATGCCCATTCCTCTCACAGCGGCTATCTGAGTTGACGAAGAGCTCATGTTCCAACAAATGGGACGCTGGAAATGGGAAAAAGATTAGACACGTTTAATAAAGAGTAGATTAAACGATTGCAGTCAAAGAGTTGCATTAAACTCTTATTAGCGTTTGCCAGACAATAGAAGGTGACGAATCATAGTCAACTCTCAGTATATAGACTATCCGTCATGTATCGGAGACATATCCTAATCTAACTCAAGCAATTGTTTAACTAGGTAATAGATCAAGGCCATTCAACGGCACAGTTCTGCTCCTCAATTCTCAACTTCTGTGACTTTCCAAATTTTGGAACTTGTTTTAGAGGACAGACGAGGAGGTTACAGACATGAAACTCAATAATTTGGATTGCATCAGTTAAAAGTACGGGGTGAAGTGCTCCACTACTAAAAGTAAATCTAAAAGTTAACGAACGATGGGAAAGTCTTAAGCCCTCTTGGAGATCAGGACCCAAAAAAAAAAAAAAAAAAAAGTGCCTCTGTGCAGTGATACAATCTACACCAGGAAAAGCATTAATTTTTAAGGTATACTGAATCTTGTACTAATAGAAGCTCTATCTAACCTAAAGGCTACAGTTCTTCCAACTTTCACTCACTTTACATCACTCATTAACTACCCTTTTGCAGGTTAGCTGGAACTAAGATGAAGGGTCGGACAGAAGAAAGTGTAAATGGAGTTATTTTAGCTTAAAAGTAACATAGATACCCAGAAACAGTTTGATCAGAAAAGACCAAATTGTGCCCTTTGAACAAGATGAATACTGTAGATTTCCATTTTTGACAAAATTTAACAGCTGTGCACAAGACCAGCCCATCCAACATGACAAAAGAGTTTGAAAAATCATTAGCCTTTCACTACTAACCTCATAAAACACTTCAGTGAATCCTTTACAAATAAGGCGCCAACTTCATATTCTTTCAGTTTCCCAAGTAGCTAGTGGGAGCAAAACAAAGAGGAAAAAACCAAAGCTCAAGTTTTTGAAGCTAAGCGCTAGTTGCAAAGAAACCTCTAAAAATAAGATCGCTCTCAAGAAGAAATTTGTGCAAGAAAACCCAATTAAAAGCAGGTCATGGCATCCTTTCCAATACAAACAAGTTGGCTGTTGAAATGAACGTCACCACACCACCCGTATTTCTTTCAACAAAGAACATAAAAGAAACAGAATCAACGATAACTAATAATGGCCGAAAAAGAAAACCTTTTCTTTTTCTTCTTTTGTTTTTGAACGCTACAGTCAACCCGTTAAAGTCGCGGTCTGAGCAAAGCCAACTAGTTAAAGACTTTATGAAAAACAAAATAAAATAAAAGAAGCATAAGATGCGCACCTCTCATCAATCTTAACGTACGCCACTCCACGCTACCTAATTCACTATTTATTGTGTCATCTTATAACGCGAAACTCGACTTATGCTGACAGCATTCTCCGGCGGCCGTGTTAAAGTGCCACGTGGCGATTGGTGGTAGCTGAGGCGGTGCTGATGGTGGAGGAGTGGGTGTCATAGTCATATTTTTGTTTCAGTTTTATGTTCTCTTTAAAATACAAAAGGTAAAAGAAATGAATATTCATTTGGTCACTTATTTAAAATTATATTATAATATAAATTTTTTTTAACATTAGTTATTACATAATTAATTGGTAAACACATAGATGATTATTCTAACATAATTTTAATAGAAAAATTTATTGAAAATTTATTTAATATTTTTAGTACTTTTAGTTTTAGTACCATAAATTATTTTCATAATTTTGAATAATAAAGGTATTTTCTATAATGATTAAGAACAGACAAAATATTTGTATTTGTGTTTACCTTAAACCAAATTACTTAAGTAAAATTAATGTCAACGTAAAATGATGAAAATTTAAAATAACTAAATAGTTATACTAAATTAAAATTGAAGTGATAAAAAAGTTTTTAAGTCAAACTCATAGTTCTTAGTTGTAAAGATTATTTGAAGAGTGAGCTTATCAATTGAACCGTCGTTAAAAGGGAAATTTCAATTACTATTACCTAGTTATTTATATACGATAACTACTGTATAATCTTAATCCACTGCAGTATGAATTAGAATGGTTAACTTCCTTACCTTGGTCAATCATGTAACCAAGTCCAAAAACTTTGGTACGCCGTGAAAATTTGGGAGTTAATAGGAACCTGATGCTGAGCAGGAGAGAGTCAGTGATCAATAATCAGTTGAACAATCAAATATGTGAAGACTCTTTGTGCATAGAAGTGTACAGGCTACGTAGGAACCTGAAGGATCTTGAAGTTTCAGATTTACATCCTCTAGATTTTTGGAATGGGGTCGTAGGAATTTAGGATTAGTCTGACTAAGTCAGGATACTTAATGTTAAAAAAAAAAAAAAGATGAAAAGATTCCAGGAACATCCACAGCATGAATTATTGAACAATATAACAATTTTCTCACGTAAAGAAAGTTGCAATTGGTCAATGCTTCCAACCGAATCCGTAAAGTTTTGCCATACAGATGATATGTGAGAGAGCACTCGGTTAGTTTTTTTTTTTAATGTTTTGATGCACTATGTGTTGCGTGAATAGCCCATCATTTTACCCTAAAAACCTTACAACCTTGGAGTAAACCTAATATAGTTATTGCCTAAATGAGATGGGGTGACAATTTGAAAAAAATACGAGTATATATATATATACCTGTAAGTTGTACATGTTAATGGACCATCTTAAAATTTCGTCAAGAATTATTAAGGTTGCGCAAATGAAAAAAATTTTCACCTTCTCTTCTATTAAATTATAAAACCATTAATTTCTTCTTCAAATTCTCTGTCCTTTCTATCATGTAACTATCTATTTATATGAGATGATTGAAATAAAATAAAACAAAATTAAGATAGGATAAAATTAAGATACGAATTAATTGCAGTTGCCAGCCTGAGTAAGGATGTTGCCTTGTCAGCTTAGCAATTGAGAATCATAAACAAGAGCAAGAAAACAAAAGTGGACAGACGTGTAAAGGATAAATAGTGAGTTTGGGCCAAGTGAGTGTCCATGCCCTACGAATTACATGATCACCACTGCGATAGCCGCCAATGGAGCATGGAGGCTGGAGGACTTGGTTACATTTGTAGATGATAATGTACGTCTGTTTATAAGATAATTGAGATTGGAAAGGGCTCTCATAACTTCCTTTTCGCTTGATTTGAAGACTTCTTAATCATGATGTCTTAGTACTCTGTTACTTCATCAACTCTTATTACATATGATCACTAACATATAAATGATAATTCTACAATAACATAGTTGTTCAACAGGGACCAGAATCTCTACACGTCTATGGGATGTAAAAAGGCTTAAAGACACCCACTATCCACATTAGTTAGGTAACGTAAAAGAGACCACTTTTGCTTTATATAAATGCTTAAGGTGGGTCGACATTGAAATTCTTTAACCTTCTTTCTTTCATGTCTTAATTATTGGCAATTCCTTTCCTCTAAGTCCCATCCCTCACGGAACCTAAATCTTATTTTATTGGCTAACCATCAAACCTAAACACTCAAAGATAAGTTTTTAAAGTGGCAACTACGTACCACCCTGAATCTTCCTTCTTTGTGCACAATTTGCTAATTGCTATCTTGCTCGAGCAAAAGAAAATCATCTTATTACCTTTTCTTTTATAGGACCTAAGGTTTGCTTTTCTGTACATGTGTGCTTTCTTTTGTGGCAAATATTTCCTTTACACGGTATAGTAACAAAATTGTGTCAGGTGTACAGGATAAGAAACGAATGTTTGTCACTTGGGTGTCAAGGTTGTCCTTACTCCTCCTCTGTCCAAGAAATTGCCATTATTTATAACTAGGAATCCGGTGTCTCTAATGACTAAAGATGCTCTTGATATGTAGTCAAGCTGCACATGTGTGGCTGTGGAAAGAACACAAAGTGTACAAACACTAACCTTAGTCTGATTCTCCAGTGCCTTTGGGTATCTATGTAAATGAAGTTTAGTGGATTAAGAGAAGGAAGGAAAATGCTAATTGTTCATACCATATGCGATGTATACTATGCATGCGGTGGGGTAACGACCTAAACTCTTAAAGTGGCAAAGCCACTTTAGCTCCTTCACTGGCTATCGCTAATTCGGAATATTCTCACGTGTTAGATGCGTGAGGCTTTGCCCACCCCTTTGGAACATCTGTGTCATAGAACGAATCGATTAAATAGATTAGTTTAATTTGAAACAAATAGCGACTTACTAAATTTCTAGATGATAAAATGCATGATATGTTAAATCCATATCAATTCAGTCTTAATATGCTAAATTTGATAACAATAATATATATATAAAAGAAGCAGATCCAGTTGTCTCGTGTACATAATATACCAGTAAAAGTTGACTCGTGTATAACCGTTAGTTAGGGGCAATCGTTTTCATCGGAATGAATTGTCACCCTCACTTTTTGTCCTATACGTTAGATTCAGTTGTCTAAAGGCTAAAGAGTAGCCACTCCTAGGTGTTGCACGTAATCCATCATTTCCCTGTGCTAGATAGACCCACTAGTTCTCGGAGTTGCAGAACTTCCCCCATTTGTGGGGAGGAATGGTACATGAGCATGCCTGCTCACAGACCTGGTACTGAAAGAGGAGTAACTAAACATAAGCTCACACAAGACTGAAAATTGCCAATGGCCGGATGTGCTCCTGTGAGTTTGATATTGCGGTTTCTGAGTCCAGTCTAGTGTTATAACCTTGACCTGGACTGTAATGCAGCGTGCAACAGTCTAGCTAGCATGCCACCCGTGACTCGACCCACCAATTCTCGTAATCGCAGTGACACGGTTTTGATTCAAAATGACTTCTTTTCGCTTTCTTCTAGCTACACACGAATTGTAGTTACATGGATAAATTTCTATCATTTAAAGTTTCAATTTTCAAAAGATTACGCTTAATGAAGAATGAATTTGTCATATTTCTTTTCTCCAAATCCATTAAGATCATGCATTGTAATCCAACAAACCTGCCTATTCCCCTTCCGTTTAGAAAATGACAAAGTTCAGAGCAGATTCAAAGTAGAACTTGCTTGCCTCAAGTCTGGTCCCTCGATGTTTGAAATATGTAACCGATTTCGGATGTTTTCCTATTACTATTGACTTAATAGTGTTGTGAAAATCGATCGGATTTGAATAGGTTCGCAGCTAAATAAGACTTAAAGAATAATAATGAACACACAGATTTTACGTAAAAAATACTCCCAAATTAGGGTAAAAATTACAGGCAAGGATAGAAGACATTACTACTAAGAAAAACTGAAGAATTACAAGAAAAAACTAGCCAAAAAATATACAGAATATTTTTGTTTTTCTTTCTCTTTCTTTTCTCTCTCACTTCACTGTCTCTCTTGCACTACTTATTTTTCTCTCTTCATCTAACATCTCTCTTTTTTTTTGCTCTCTTGTGATTTCTATTATCTTCATCACCTACCTATTTAAAGGCAAGACAACATATAGGATGGCTGGCCATTTGGGCAACTATCCTCTTAAATTTTCAAATTTGGTACGCACCGTTTTTTATGCCTACTATATCCTTTTCTCTATCAACTTTGGTAGGTACCGTTTTCAATGTCTACTATATCCTTTTCTCTATCAACTTTGGTAGGTACCGTTTTCAATGTCTACTTTTTTTACAATTCTTCTACTGAAAGATTTGATTGAGAGTCAATCAAATCTTCACACTATTCTTTCTTCCTTACCGCTTCATGTTGCTTACGTCTCTGTCAGGCCACACAAGGATCGACACTACATAAACTTGTCACTGTTGATTGTTTTTGTTATAAAATCTGTCAGGCTATCCATTATATGAATTTTTTGCATATCCACCGTTCCTTCTTCCACTTTCTCATGAACGAAGTTATATTGAACTCGTATGTGTTTTGTCTTTGAATGAAATGCTGGATTCTTTGCAAGATGTAAAGCACTCTGACTGTCACAATACATAGTAATATTCTCTTGTTTATTCCCAAGTTCTTCCAACAATATCTTCAATCACACTACTTCTTTATTAGCTTGTGTAGCTATTACATATTTTGCTTCTGTTGTTGACATAGTCACAACTAACTGCAGTTTTGAAACCCAGCTCACAGCTCCTTCAGCTAGTGTAAACATATATCCTATAGTGGATTTACTTTTATCAAGATTACCTGCATAATCAGTATCAACATATCCTTTGACAGTAAAATCTGATCCTTCATAACATAATGCAAAATCTGAGGTTCCTTTGATATATGTGTTAATCCTCTTAACAGTATTTCAATGCTCTCGACCAGAATTCGCCATGTATCTACTAACATCTTCCACTGCATGTACAATGTCTGGTCTTGTACAAATCATAGCGAACATTAATCTCCCTATTGCTGATGCATACAGTACTCGAGACATCTCCATCCTCTCTTCTTCATTGCTAGGACTCATACTTGAGGATAACTTGAACTTAACAAGAAGAGGGTTATAAATTGACTTACAATCTTGCATATTTGAATCGCTGCAAGATCTTCTTCAAATAATTCTTCTAAGATAGCCAAATCTTCCTATTGTTTCTATTTCGTTGAATTTGCATCCCTAGAATCTTGTTTGTTGATCCTAAGTCCTTCATTTCAAATTCTCTAGCCAACTGTGCCTTCAATTCTTTGATACGATCATTATTGGGACCTGCTACCAACATGTTATCTACATATAACAACAAGACTATAAAATCATCCTTTTCAAACCACTTGAAATATGCACAAGCGTGTGCATTTAGTTGCTGTATCCAAGGCTCATGATGAAGGAATCAAAACTCTTATACCAACACCTCGGTGCCTACTTTAAACCATATAGAGATTTGTTCAATCTACAAACCAAGTTCTCTTTCCCTTTTTCTTCAAAACCTTCTGGTTGGAGCATATAAATTTCTTCTTCAAAATCTTCATGAAGAAATGCAATTTTCACATCTAACTACTCAAGATGTAAGTCAAATATAGCATATATTGCCAAAACTACTCAAACTGTAGTGAGTCGAACTACAAGAAAAAAATATTTCAATAAAATCAATACATTCTTTCTAAGCATATCCTTTTACAACCAATCTAGCATGATATCGTTCTACTTGATCGTCATCACTCCGCTTGATCTTATAAACCTATTTATTGCCAATAGGTTTGCTTCCTTACAATAGTGATACCAGCTCCCATGTCTTATTCTTATGCAGAGCTTCAATTTTTTCCTGCATTGTTGTCATCCATTGAGATGCATATGAACTATTCATTGCTTTTTAAAGAGTGGACGACTCTCCATCTTCAATTAAAAGACAGTATGCAATATTGCTCTCTATAATGTAATCTAAGTGTCAGCTCGATGCTCTTCTTATGTGAGTTGGTCTCCGAGTATTTAGAACATCATATTCAACTGGTTTTTGTTCCTTGTTCTTTGGTACAATTTTAGAAGAATCATTTTGATAAACTTCCCTATCCACTTATACTGATGTAGTTTCTGGATTCTTTTGTATAGTGCCAACATTTTCTGCTTGCTTTTGATCCTTATCTTCCATGAAAATAACATCCGTACTAATAACTATCTTGTGGGTAGTAGGATCCCACAGACAATACTCCTTCACACCTTTAACATGCCTTAAGAAAATGCAACTTATGGATTTTGGATCCAACTTTGTAGCTTTTTGGGCATTGACCATCGCATATAGGCCGAACTTTCAAATATATGGAGATTGGAACAATCTACTAGTTTACCAGTCTACATCTCCATCGGTGTCTTCAATTCAATTACAGTTGATAGAGCTTGATTCACCACATAACAAGCAATATTGACTACTTCAACGTAGAATTTCTTATCTAAGCTTGCAGTTCTCAGCATCGCTCTTGTTCTTTCCAACAAAGTTTTATTCATTCGCTTTGCTACTCCATTTTGTTGAGGAGTGTATGCCGTCGTGAACTGCCTTTTGATGTCTTTTTACTTGTAGAATTCATCAAATTCTTTCCCAATCTATTTGCCTCCATTATATGAGCGCAAACTTGATCGTCTTACCATATTCGAGTTCCAACCTTGTTTTGTAAAATTTAAAAGTTGGAAACACATTTGCTTTCCTCTCGATACGAAACACCTAACATCTCCTCAAATAATCATCAATGAATGATACAAAGAAACTTGCTCCTCCTAGGGATGTAACTGGTGCTTGTCATACATCAGAGTGAATCAATTATAGAATTTCTTTGCTTCTGAACTTTGATATGTTGAACTTCAATTGATATTGCTTACTCACAATGCAATGCTCATCGAAGGGTAGTGACACCTTCGTGAGTGCTAGAAGTAGATTCTTCTTTGAAAGTATCTTCATTCTTTGTTCTGACATATGTTCAAGCTTTCTATGCCACGTCATTGCAGATTTGTAGTCTGGACTAGTCACTGCAACGAATGCCTCCCCTTCTTGCAAAGTTACTCCCTTCAGCATGTACAGATTTGCAATAATCTTCCCTGCTTTCATAAATACTAGCGCTCCTTTAATCACTTTCATGAACTTATTTTGAATCTCAAATTTGAAACCGATATCTTCCAATTGTCCTACAGACAACAAATTCTTCTTCAGGCCTTTCATATGTCGCACTTTTTCAATAGTTTGAGTTGTCCTGTCATACATTTTTATCTTGATGGTGCCGATACCAATGATCTTCAAAGCTTGATCATTACAGCTGTACATAGATCCCTCATAGACAAATTCATACTGATGAAACCATTCTCTTTGAGAGGTCATATGAAAAGTAGTTATTGAATCGAGAAGCCATACATCAACAAATCTTCTCTTACCTCCAATAGTCGTTACTACTTCACAAACTATTATACCTCCATTATCTGAAGTATTTGCTGCATTTCCTCGAGGAATATAATCTTTCTATTCAGATTCTGCCTTCAGGTGCCCTTTCTTGCCATAATTGTAGCACTTGAAATTCTTCTTACTCCTAGATTTTGATCTACCATTACTATTACTCCCACTTGGGCCATATTCTATTGATCTTCCTCTCGTCACCGCCAAGGTCTCCGTTTTTTACAAATTTGTCAACCTTTCTTTCTTAATTTTATGCTGACTCTCTTCTTCCAGAATAGCAGCTGCAATATTGTCGAAGATTAGAGTGTCTGTGTTGTTTGTTAAAATGATGACGAGTTGATCATACGAATCTGGTAGACTTTGGAGTAGAAGTTCTGCACGTTCACTTATCTTTATTGTGTGTCCCAATAATGTGAGTTGAGAAAATATAGTAGTTAAAGTATTTAAGTACTCCGTCACCGAAGTGGATTCCAGCATGCATAAAGTGTATAGTTTCCTCTTCAGAAAATTTTGTTGTAGAGTGATTTGGCCTCGTACAATTTTGTGAGGTAATCCTATATGTCATTCACAGTCTTCTTTTCCTCTGTGTTGGATAATACTCCATTAAGTAAAGCTAGGTGAATATTAGCTGCAGCATTTCCATCTATCTCGTTCCACTTTTCATCTGTGACTCTAGCTGGCTGTTCACTAATAACTGCCAGACAATTATCTTTCCTCAAGATTGCCATTATCTTCAACTTTCAAAATTAGAAATTACTCTCGTTGAACTTTTCAATCTCAAATTTTGTTTTCATTGCTTCTATCACTAACAGAATTTAGTTCTCACTATTTCATGTGAATAGTAGTCGTATGTGTGAATAATACCATACATATGAATGGTACTATATACGTGAATAGTACCATACACGTGAATAATACTATACACGTGAATTACAGTAATTGCACAGTTTAATGCAAAATTAAATGAATGAATAGTTGTCACCTTTTAGTTACTATTCACCAACTTTCACTATGTTCAGCAGAATTTCAAACAAATTACGCCAAAAAATTTGTCCTAATTTTCTCAACTAGCTCTGATACCACTTGTTGTGAAAATCGACCGGATTAGAACAAGTTTACAGCTAAATAGGACTGAAATAATAGTAATGAACATACATATTTTATGTGGAACACCTCCTAAATTAGGGTAAAAATCACGGATAAGGATAGAAGACTTTTACTACTGAGAAAAAATGGAGAATTATAAAGAAAAACTAGACCAAAAAATACACATAATATTTTTGTCTCTCTTTCTCTTTCTTTTCTCTCTCATCTCACTGTCTCTCTTGTACTGTTTATTTTCTCTCTTCATGTCACGTCTCTCTTTTTCTTGCTCTCTGTGATTACTATTATCTTCATCTCCTGCCTACTTATAGGCAGCAGAACATATGGGATGGTTGGCCATTTGGGCAACTATCCTCTTAAATTTTCAAATTTGGTAGGCACCATTTTCGGTGCCTACCATATCCTTTTCTCTGTCAATTTTGGTAGGCACCGTTTTCGGTGCAAGGACCCGTTTCTGGAACCTAACTAACTTGTGAATATCCGAAAACTTAAACGAATAATTACATCCACCATACTTCTCAATACATTACTTACAGCTAAAAATATGATCATTTACATTTCACTACCCTCAAATCAAAGGGTTTTATAAGTTCTAATATATCATATTTCGAAATAACCGGTACAAATATTACAACTCTATCAAAACTCAAAAATACAAAGTAAACAAATCTAAAGTATTTCCTTCATCCTCTTGCTTTCTTGACTACTTATCAAAATACTTGAGGAGGGGAAAGAGAGGGGGTGAGTTTGAAAGCTCGTGAGTAACAGTTTATAATAAAGCATAAGAAAAATCGTTGAAATGTTCATTTGTCGTATAAAAATCATAATGAATTTAAAAACCTTTCGTTCTCAAATTCTCAACCAAATTCGAAATTTCAGTTCAAAATTCATAGTTAGAGAAATATCTTCACATAAACATAACATATACATGTAACCATCAAAGCATAACACTCAATTATGTAACATTCTTGACAATTCAAAGATACAATGCGCAAAAAAATGGCTCGAGGTTTCCATGAAAACAGAATGGTGAAACCGAAGTTTACACCATGAATAGAATGAGACCTTTTCGGAGCTTATATGTGACAAGTGGGCAGCCGGGAGAAGGCTCTTGTCAACGTACACGTGACGAACAAAATGGTTCCACTCTTGCCCAGACAAAAGCACATAATCATGCTCAAATCACTTTATCAAATGCTCATACTTCTTCTTCTTTTCCACATGTACAAAATGCCATGACATTTTTTCAAGGCATAACATAAAATGTTTCAATACAATTCCATCCTTATTTTGAAATTCATCAACAAAATTCGTAAACCGAACCATGTAGTAGTTTTGCAAATCATTCGAAAGCAATATAAGCAATATTTATGAAGTAATCGAAATCATTTTATTTTCTTGACTTGGAAGTAAAACATTAATGGCTCATTACTTAATTATAAACATGAAACCCACCTCAAAATCCTTGCTTGTTGACTTTGATCAAAATCTCTCCTCTTTGCAAACAACCTGAAGTCTTCCCGATCCTTGGTTCAAATGGAAGCCCTTCTCTTCTTCCACCTTTTTCTCTTCTTGAACCACCTCAAAATCTCTCTTATAAGCTAAGGAAATTGAAACTCTATCTTCTTTCTCTTCTTTCTCTCTTTCATTCTTCTTTTTGTATTTCTCTCTCTTCTCTCTTTTCTTATCCATGCATTTAGCTTCTTTCAGAAAAGTATCCCTCAATTCACGTTCTCTCCTTCCTTTAAATGGCAGGCAACACTTATTCTTCCAATTATATCCTTCCATTCATGCCTTATATCTTTTACACGTAAGTGTCTTGCCAAAAATACCCTTGAATATTCTGACATAACACTTTATTCTAGAAGTATCTACTATATTGTCTTACGTCTCCAATGACACCAAAATTACCCAATTCGGGTCTATAAGTAGAAAGATACACTTCAAATATTTTTGGACTGCTCTTATCCAAATCAGTGCATACTTATGCATAACATCCTATCCGAAATCTAAACATCTTAGAAACTGAATTAGGTTTCAACGGCTTTATACCATTTATAGCTCAATGTCTCTAGTTTATCTTGAAACAAGAATTTTCTTATGTGGAGCTCTACTGATTTAGAAATCATCAAAATACTGAAGCATATTCAGTAGAATACCCAAACCCTACTCTTGTAATCGATATCCTTACTTAATTTAATACATCTTTTCCATATCAAAACCAAAATCTATAACCTTACATGAAGATGTAAAAGAAAATGTTAGGAATCTAAGAGTTCGAGAATCGTCTCATTTGGAGATCGGATAGTAAAATTATGGTCCAAAAAATAGAAGATGACAAAATACAGAAGATAGCAAAAACACAAAAGGAAGGGAAAAGTTACTATAACCTTCCCTACAGATATCAATTCAAGGTGTTCTTTATATGATAAGAAAGAGGTCTTCAAAAGGTACAACTTTCATGAAGACCTCGAAGACAAAATCTATCTCTTGAAGGATCAAAAATAGAACAGAAGATATCGAGTGAATAGTAAACCAGAAGAAACAAAAGGTAGAAGGAGCGAAATGCAGATGAAGCAAAACGTAGATGATACAAAAGACAGAAGAAGCGTATCATCAAAACACAGAAGATATCAAAACACAGACAATACAAAAGACAAAAGAAGTGTATCGTCAAAACACAGAGGATATCAAAATACAAACAATACAAAAGATAGAAGAAGTGTATCGTCAAAACACAGAAGATATCAAAACACAGACGATACAAAAGATAGAAGAAGTGTATCGTCAAAACATAAAAGATATCAAAACACAGACGATACAAAAGACAATAGAAGTGTATCATCAAAACACAGAAGATATCAAAACGCAGACGATATAAAGATAGAAGAAGTTTATCGTCAAAACACAGAAGATATCAAAACACAGAGGATACGAAAGACAAAAGAAGTGTACCTTCAAATAACAGAAGATAGCAAAATAAGGACGATACAAAAGATAGAAGAAGTGTATCATCAAAACATAGAAGAAGTTTGTGCACAGTAACACCGAAGAAACGAAAGACAAACAAAACAAAAACACAGAAGAAGCGGAGCAAAACACAGAAGGAGATGACGTCATCACAGAAGAAGCAAAAACACAGAGGATAGCAAAAACACAAAAGAAGAGGAGCAAAATACAGAAAGAGATGACGTCATCACAGAAGAAGCAAAAACACAGAGGATAGCAAAAACACAGAAGAAGTAGAGCAAAACACATAAGTAGATAACATCATCAATGACATCATGACAAAAGAAACAAAAACACAAAAGGAACAAAACTAAGACGAAGCGAAGTTTTAGTCGGAGCAAAACATAGAAGAAGATGCCGTCATCAATGACGTCATCACAGAAGAAGCAAAAACACAGAGGGAGCAAAACTAAGAGGAAACGAAGTCTAGGCGAAGCAAAACTAAAAAGAAGATGATGTCATCAATGACATCATCACATAAAAAGCAAAAACACAGAGGAAGTAACTCCTCTCTTACACATCTCCCTTATCAGGCTTGATTTTCAACTCAAAAGTCCAAAATTTCTATGCTATATACTGCTGGAAAGCTAAACGAAAAGTCTACAACTTAACTGTAGACACTTTCTCTAATCTAGCCTAAATCAATCCAGATTTGCTCTCGAATTCAAAACACCAATTTTGTTTCACAATCTTTCCTTAAAACAAATCATACTCATATCACCGTTCCTACTCCATTCAATCGTCCTCCCCACCTCCACTTCAGATCAAGATCATTCATAAGGAAATTTTAAATCCTTGCTTAGTCCTGAATGCCAATAGCAGAACATACACTGTCAAAAGACTCCTCAAGTCTTTCAACAACTTATGTACTGATTCACTTTCTGAATTAATTCCTCAACATGTA
Source organism: Erythroxylum novogranatense (assembly GCA_029891385.1). NCBI lineage: Eukaryota > Viridiplantae > Streptophyta > Magnoliopsida > Malpighiales > Erythroxylaceae > Erythroxylum > Erythroxylum novogranatense. The sequence continues at coordinate 30,515,541 of CM057225.1, read as the reverse complement.
TGTACCTCCAATTACTCACTATTGTCCATTTCTTACGCCACAACACTAATATCAAATCACATCGATCTTTTTTAGCATATTCACATAATAGACATTTTGAATCTGAGGCATCCTTGCTAATGATACTAACTCATAAGGCAATGGTTTTAGCTCTTAATAACTTTATATGGATCAAAATAACTCAAGCTTAGTTACTTCTTCATCCTAACTTGAGCACAGCTTGTGTTCAATCCAAGCACACCTTGGTAACGTGATACTCTTAGGAACATTTCATCACTCTCTTCATAAATCACATTTGTTTAGTATCAATACATTTTACCCTTAAATCTATCTCACTTTAATCCATACTTTCGGTATGGATCCACTGACTCCTTTATCTCTTATTAGGTGTACATATTTCTCCCTTTTTATCATAAAGCCTCATCTTCCAATTTAAACTTGGAATTCATATCCATTTTTAATTACTTAATAAGATTTCAATTTCTGAATCCTTAAGCCCCACATTCTATGTTTTTTTTAACTCTAGTTTTGATAATCCTTAATATCGAGTTTCTGCTTAAAGTATCAGATATAACATGTCACCTTACTTGGAATTTCTCACTTGTACAATCATGGTCTTTTGGTGTTCATATTAATCTTCTTGATCTCATAGTCAATTCTCTCAATTCAATGACTGCCTCAAACTTTTATGATCTGTACTTATATATATATATATATATATATGTTTCATATATTCCTTTACGTTTGTTGTCTCCCAACTTCAAGCAATTACTACCATGGTAGCTCTAAATCATGTATCAAATGATCAACTTATATATAACCTTAGTTGTCTCCATACATATTAAATCACTTTATTTTCAATTTCCCAACTGACTTCCTTCCTCGAATGCTTTTCCTCAATTCATTCAATTTCCTCAAATTCCACACTGACTTATTTTAGTCTCTGCTCATTTGTACTAATTTCTCCACACATTTCAATTTATTTACAACTCAACTTTCTGTGCTGGTAATACATTCATCAAATCTTATTTGTGTCTTTTATACTTAATGTCTTTTCAAATTCGAAATCCACTCTATAGTTGGATTCTTTACATCAAACAACAATACATACATTCTTAGTAGCATATTATGCCTTTTTTGCTTGAGTCCTCATCCGGATTAGGCCTCCAATATTATTCCTTATTTATCCCTTGTTGCATCTTATATATGTATATCGGTTATTATGATCTCAATTCCACTAACACATTCTTATGGTGAATTGTAACTCTTGTTACAATAACCACACAACCAATTTGGTTCCAATTTCATCTTACTATACATATTCAACTTCATCATTATTTCTAACTTGCACCTTAATTCCACTTCTTCCCTATTTCAAAATATGTTATCCACCAGAAATATCAAAGCAAAAACTTAGACAAATCTACATTTCTCATTCACCACTTTACTTTTGTATATCATTTCAAATTCAAAAATCTTCTTTCATTTGTTCCTTACTTATAACAAATCTCCAAAATTCCTCATTCAAAAGTTCTAACTTCTATGAAAAGTTCGGGGTTCAACAATTCTCCTCCCCTTTAAGGAATTTTGTCCTCGAAATTCTTACTGGAGTGGTAAACTAAAAGAAGAGGAGCAAAACACAGAAGGAGATGACGTCATCACAGAAGAAGCAAAAACACAGAGGATAGCAAAAACACAGAAGAAGCAGAGCAAAACACATAAGTAGATAACATCATCAATGACATCATGACAAAAGAAACAAAAACACAGAAGGAACAAAACTAAGACGAAGCGAAGTTTTAGTCGGAGCAAAACATAGAAGAAGATGATGTCATCAATGACGTCATCACAGAAGAAGCAAAAACACAGAGGGAGCAAAACTAAGAGGAAACGAAGTCTAAGCGAAGCAAAACTAAAGAAGATGATGTCATCAATGACATCATCACATAAAAAACAAAACACAGAGGAAGTAACTCCTCTCTTACACATCTCCTTATCGGGCTTGATTTTCAACTCGAAGTCCAAAATTTCTATGCTATATATCTTCTTTGGAAAGCTAAGCGAAAAGTCTATAACTTAATTGTAGACACTTTCTCTAATCAAGCCTAAATCAATCCAGATTTGCTCTCAATTCAAAACACCAATTTTGTTTCACAATCTTTCCTTAACACAAATCATACTCGGATCACCGCTCCTACTCCATTCAATCGTCCTCCCCACCTCCATTTCAGATCAAGATCATTCATAAGGAAATTTTAAATCCTTGCTTAGTCCTGAATGCCACTAGCAGAACATACACTGTCAAAAGACTCCTCAAGTCTTTCAACAACTTATGTACTGATTCACTTTCTGAATTAATTCCTCAACATGTATGTACCTCCAATTACTCACTATTGTCCATTTCTTACGCCACAACACTAATATCAAATCACATCGATCTTTCTTAGCATATTCACATAATAGACATTTTGAATCTGAGGCATCCTTGCCAATGATACTAACTCATAAGGCAATGGTTTTAGCTCTTAATAACTTTATATGGATCAAAATAACTCAAGCTTAGTTACTTCTTCATCCTAACTTGAGCACAGCTTGTGTTCAATCCAAGCACACCTTGGTAACGTGATACTCTTAGGAACATTTCATCACTCTCTTCATAAATCACATTTGTTTAGTATCAATACATTTTACCCTTAAATCTATCTCACTTTAATCCATACTTTCGGTATGGATCCACTGACTCCTTTATCTCTTATTAGGTGTACATATTTCTCCCTTTTTATCATAAAGCCTCATCTTCCAATTTAAACTTGGAATTCATATCCATTTTTAATTACTTAATAAGATTTCAATTTCTGAATCCTTAAGCCCCACATTCTATGTTTTTTTTAACTCTAGTTTTGATAATCCTTAATATCGAGTTTCTGCTTAAAGTATCAGATATAATATGTCACCTTACTTGGAATTTCTCACTTGTACAATCATGGTCTTTTGGTGTTCATATTAATCTTCTTGATCTCATAGTCAATTCTCTCAATTCAATGACTGCCTCAAACTTTTATGATCTGTACTTATATATATATATATATATGTTTCATATATTCCTTTACGTTTGTTGTCTCCCAACTTCAAGCAATTACTACCATGGTAGCTCTAAATCATGTATCAAATGATCAACTTATATATAACCTTAGTTGTCTCCATACATATTAAATCACTTTATTTTCAATTTCCCAACTGACTTCCTTCCTCGAATGCTTTTCCTCAATTCATTCAATTTCCTCAAATTCCACACTGACTTATTTTAGTCTCTGCTCATTTGTACTAATTTCTCCACACATTTCAATTTATTTACAACTCAACTTTCTGTGCTGGTAATACATTCATCAAATCTTATTTGTGTCTTTTATACTTAATGTCTTTTCAAATTCAGAAATCCACTCCTATAGTTGGATTCTTTACATCAAACAACAATACATACATTCTTAGTAGCATATTATGCCTTTTTTGCTTGAGTCCTCATCCGGATTAGGCCTCCAATATTATTCCTTATTTATCCCTTGTTGCATCTTATATATGTATATCGGTTATTATGATCTCAATTCCACTAACACATTCTTATGGTGAATTGTAACTCTTGTTACAATAACCACACAACCAATTTGGTTCCAATTTCATCTTACTATACATATTCAACTTCATCATTATTTCTAACTTGCACCTTAATTCCACTTCTTCCCTATTTCAAAATATGTTATCCACCAGAAATACCAAAGCAAAAACTTAGACAAATCTACATTTCTCATTCACCACTTTACTTTTGTATATCATTTCAAATTCAAAAATCTTCTTTCATTTGTTCCTTACTTATAACAAATCTCCAAAATTCCTCATTCAAAAGTTCTAACTTCTATGAAAAGTTCGGGGTTCAACAATTCTCCTCCCCTTTAAGGAATTTTGTCCTCGAAATTCTTACTGGAGTGGTAAACTAAAAGAAGAGGAGCAAAACACAGAAGGAGATGACGTCATCACAGAAGAAGCAAAAACACAGAGGATAGCAAAAACACAGAAGAAGCAGAGCAAAACACATAAGTAGATAACATCATCAATGACATCATGACAAAAGAAACAAAAACACAGAAGGAACAAAACTAAGACGAAGCGAAGTTTTAGTCGGAGCAAAACATAGAAGAAGATGATGTCATCAATGACGTCATCACAGAAGAAGCAAAAACACAGAGGGAGCAAAACTAAGAGGAAACGAAGTCTAGGCGAAGCAAAACTAAAAAGAAGATGATGTCATCAATGACATCATCACATAAAAAGCAAAAACACAGAGGAAGTAACTCCTCTCTTACACATCTCCCTTATCAGGCTTGATTTTCAACTCAGAAGTCCAAAATTTCTATGCTATATACTGCTGGAAAGCTAAACGAAAAGTCTATAACTTAATTGTAGACACTTTCTCTAATCAAGCCTAAATCAATCCAGATTTGCTCTCGAATTCAAAACACCAATTTTGTTTCACAATCTTTCCTTAACACAAATCATACTCAGATCACCGTTCCTACTCCATTCAATCGTCCTCCCCACCTCCATTTCAGATCAAGATCATTCATAAGGAAATTTTAAATCCTTGCTTAGTCCTGAATGCCACTAGCAGAACATACACTGTCAAAAGACTCCTCAAGTCTTTCAACAACTTATGTACTGATTCACTTTCTGAATTAATTCCTCAACATGTATGTACCTCCAATTACTCACTATTGTCCATTTCTTACGCCACAACACTAATATCAAATCACATCGATCTTTCTTAGCATATTCACATAATAGACATTTTGAATCGAGGCATCCTTGCCATCGATACTAACTCATAAGGCAATGGTTTTAGCTCTTAATAACTTTATATGGATCAAAATAACTCAAGCTTAGTTACTTCTTCATCCTAACTTGAGCACAGCTTGTGTTCAATCCAAGCACACCTTGGTAACGTGATACTCTTAGGAACATTTCATCACTCTCTTCATAAATCACATTTGTTTAGTATCAATACATTTTACCCTTAAATCTATCTCACTTTAATCCATACTTTCGGTATGGATCCACTGACTCCTTTATCTCTTATTAGGTGTACATATTTCTCCCTTTTTATCATAAAGCCTCATCTTCCAATTTAAACTTGGAATTCATATCCATTTTTAATTACTTAATAAGATTTCAATTTCTGAATCCTTAAGCCCCACATTCTATGTTTTTTTTAACTCTAGTTTTGATAATCCTTAATATCGAGTTTCTGCTTAAAGTATCAGATATAATATGTCACCTTACTTGGAATTTCTCACTTGTACAATCATGGTCTTTTGGTGTTCATATTAATCTTCTTGATCTCATAGTCAATTCTCTCAATTCAATGACTGCCTCAAACTTTTATGATCTGTACTTATATATATATATATATATGTTTCATATATTCCTTCGTTTGTTGTCTCCAACTTCAAGCAATTACTACCATGGTAGCTCTAAATCATGTATCAAATGATCAACTTATATATAACCTTAGTTGTCTCCATACATATTAAATCACTTTATTTTCAATTTCCCAATGACTTCCTTCCTCGAATGCTTTTCCTCAATTCATTCAATTTCCTCAAATTCCACATCGACTTATTTTAGTCTCGCTCATTTGTACTAATTTCTCCACACATTTCAATTTATTTACAACTCAACTTTCTGTCTTTGGTAATACATTCATCAAATCTTATTTGTGTCTTTTATACTTAATGTCTTTTCAAATTCGAAATCCACCCTATAGTTGGATTCTTTACATCAAACAACAATACATACATTCTTAGTAGCATATTATGCCTTTTTTGCTTGAGTCCTCATCCGGATTAGGCCTCCAATATTATTCCTTATTTATCCCTTGTTGCATCTTATATATGTATATCGGTTATTATGATCTCAATTCCACTAACACATTCTTATGGTGAATTGTAACTCTTGTTACAATAACCACACAACCAATTTGGTTCCAATTTCATCTTACTATACATATTCAACTTCATCATTATTTCTAACTTGCACCTTAATTCCACTTCTTCCTATTTCAAAATATGTTATCCACCGAAATACCAAAGCAAAACTTAGACAAATCTACATTTCTCATTCACCACTTTACTTTTGTATATCATTTCAAATTCAAAAATCTTCTTTCATTTGTTCCTTACTTATAACAAATCTCCAAAATTCCTCATTCAAAAGTTCTAACTTCTATGAAAAGTTCGGGGTTCAACAATTCTCCTCCCCTTTAAGGAATTTTGTCCTCGAAATTCTTACTGGAGTGGTAAACTAAAAGAAGAGGAGCAAAACACAGAAGGAGATGACGTCATCACGGAAGAAGCAAAAACACGAGGATAGCAAAACACGAAGAAGCGAGCAAAACACATAAGTAGATAACATCATCAATGACATCATGACAAAAGAAACAAAACACGAAGGAACAAAACTAAGACGGCGAAGTTTTAGTGAGCAAAACATAGAAGAAGATGATGTCATCAATGACGTCATCACAGAAGAAGCAAAAACACAGAGGGAGCAAAACTAAGAGGAAACGAAGTCTAGGCGAAGCAAAACTAAAAAGAAGATGATGTCATCAATGACATCATCACATAAAAAGCAAAAACACAGAGGAAGTAACTCCTCTCTTACACATCTCCCTTATCAGGCTTGATTTTCAACTCAGAAGTCCAAAATTTCTATGCTATATACTGCTGGAAAGCTAAACGAAAAGTCTATAACTTAATTGTAGACACTTTCTCTAATCAAGCCTAAATCAATCCAGATTTGCTCTCGAATTCAAAACACCAATTTTGTTTCACAATCTTTCCTTAACACAAATCATACTCAGATCACCGTTCCTACTCCATTCAATCGTCCTCCCCACCTCCATTTCAGATCAAGATCATTCATAAGGAAATTTTAAATCCTTGCTTAGTCCTGAATGCCACTAGCAGAACATACACTGTCAAAAGACTCCTCAAGTCTTTCAACAACTTATGTACTGATTCACTTTCTGAATTAATTCCTCAACATGTATGTACCTCCAATTACTCACTATTGTCCATTTCTTACGCCACAACACTAATATCAAATCACATCGATCTTTCTTAGCATATTCACATAATAGACATTTTGAATCTGAGGCATCCTTGCCAATGATACTAACTCATAAGGCAATGGTTTTAGCTCTTAATAACTTTATATGGATCAAAATAACTCAAGCTTAGTTACTTCTTCATCCTAACTTGAGCACGACAGTGTTCAATCCAAGCACACCTTGGTAACGTGATACTCTTAGGAACATTTCATCACTCTCTTCATAAATCACATTTGTTTAGTATCAATACATTTTACCCTTAAATCTATCTCACTTTAATCCATACTTTCGGTATGGATCCACTGACTCCTTTATCTCTTATTAGGTGTACATATTTCTCCCTTTTTATCATAAAGCCTCATCTTCCAATTTAAACTTGGAATTCATATCCATTTTTAATTACTTAATAAGATTTCAATTTCTGAATCCTTAAGCCCCACATTCTATGTTTTTTTTAACTCTAGTTTTGATAATCCTTAATATCGAGTTTCTGCTTAAAGTATCAGATATAATATGTCACCTTACTTGGAATTTCTCACTTGTACAATCATGGTCTTTTGGTGTTCATATTAATCTTCTTGATCTCATAGTCAATTCTCTCAATTCAATGACTGCCTCAAACTTTTATGATCTGTACTTATATATATATATATATATGTTTCATATATTCCTTTACGTTTGTTGTCTCCCAACTTCAAGCAATTACTACCATGGTAGCTCTAAATCATGTATCAAATGATCAACTTATATATAACCTTAGTTGTCTCCATACATATTAAATCACTTTATTTTCAATTTCCCAAATGACTTCCTTCCTCGAATGCTTTTCCTCAATTCATTCAATTTCCTCAAATTCCACATCGACTTATTTTAGTCTCGCTCATTTGTACTAATTTCTCCACACATTTCAATTTATTTACAACTCAACTTTCGTCTTTGGTAATACATTCATCAAATCTTATTTGTGTCTTTTATACTTAATGTCTTTTCAAATTTAAATCCACTCCTATAGTTGGATTCTTTACATCAAACAACAATACATACATTCTTAGTAGCATATTATGCCTTTTTGCTGAGTCCTCATCCGGATTAGGCCTCCAATATTATTCCTTATTTATCCTTGTTGCATCTTATATATGTATATCGGTTATTATGATCTCAATTCCACTAACACATTCTTATGGTGAATTGTAACTCTTGTTACAATAACCACACAACCAATTTGGTTCCAATTTCATCTTACTATACATATTCAACTTCATCATTATTTCTAACTTGCACCTTAATTCCACTTCTTCCCTATTTCAAAATATGTTATCCACCAGAAATACCAAAGCAAAAACTTAGACAAATCTACATTTCTCATTCACCACTTTACTTTTGTATATCATTTCAAATTCAAAAATCTTCTTTCATTTGTTCCTTACTTATAACAAATCTCCAAAATTCCTCATTCAAAAGTTCTAACTTCTATGAAAAGTTCAGGGTTCAACAATTCTCCTCCCCTTTAAGGAATTTTGTCCTCGAAATTCTTACTGGAGTGGTAAACTAAAAGAAGAGGAGCAAAACACAGAAGGAGATGACGTCATCACAGAAGAAGCAAAAACACAGAGGATAGCAAAAACACAGAAGAAGCAGAGCAAAACACATAAGTAGATAACATCATCAATGACATCATGACAAAAGAAACAAAAACACAGAAGGAACAAAACTAAGACGAAGCGAAGTTTTAGTCGGAGCAAAACATAGAAGAAGATGATGTCATCAATGACATCATCACAGAAGAAGCAAAAACACAGAGGGAGCAAAACTAAGAGGAAACGAAGTCTAGGCGAAGCAAAACTAAAAAGAAGATGATGTCATCAATGACATCATCACATAAAAAGCAAAAACACAGAGGAAGTAACTCCTCTCTTACACATCTCCCTTATCAGGCTTGATTTTCAACTCAGAAGTCCAAAATTTCTATGCTATATACTGCTGGAAAGCTAAACGAAAAGTCTACAACTTAATTGTAGACACTTTCTCTAATCAAGCCTAAATCAATCCAGATTTGCTCTCGAATTCAAAACACCAATTTTGTTTCACAATCTTTCCTTAACACAAATCATACTCAGATCACCGTTCCTACTCCATTCAATCGTCCTCCCCACCTCCATTTCAGATCAAGATCATTCATAAGGAAATTTTAAATCCTTGCTTAGTCACGAATGCCACTAGCGAACATACCTTTGTCAAAAGACTCCTCAAGTCTTTCAACAACTTATGTACTGATTCACTTTCTGAATTAATTCCTCAACATGTATGTACCTCCAATTACTCACTATTGTCCATTTCTTACGCCACAACACTAATATCAAATCACATCGATCTTTCTTAGAATATTCACATAATATACATTTTGAATCTGAGGCATCCTTGCCAATGATACTAACTCATAAGGAAATGGTTTTAGCTCTTAATAACTTTATATGGATCAAAATAACTCAAGCTTAGTTACTTCTTCATCCTAACTTGAGCACAGCTTGTGTTCAATCCAAGCACACCTTGGTAACGTGATACTCTTAGGAACATTTCATCACTCTCTTCATAAATCACATTTGTTTAGTATCAATACATTTTACCCTTAAATCTATCTCACTTTAATCCATACTTTCGGTATGGATCCACTGACTCCTTTATCTCTTATTAGGTGTACATATTTCTCCCTTTTTTATCATAAAGCCTCATCTTCCAATTTAAACTTGGAATTCATATCCATTTTTAATTACTTAATAAGATTTCAATTTCTGAATCCTTAAGCCCCACATTCTATATTTTTTTAACTCTAGTTTTGATAATCCTTAATATCGAGTTTCTGCTTAAAGTATCAGATATAACATGTAACCTTACTTGGAATTTCTCACTTGTACAATGTAACATCCCGTTACTGTTAGCAAGGGTATTATGGTAATATTGGGTCAGACTGATAGGTTTCATTGCATTCACTGATTGAGTATATTACTGGCCTCTAATTATGAAGGAACAAGTTTATTGCATGGGCATTTATTCATGGGTACATGCATTCATGATTTTTCGGCATTTTAATTGTGAGTAAGAATTGATTGGATTGTGAACTGGAGAATGACTGAACTGACTGAATTATGATTAATTGTGAAATTAGGAGTAAGTGGACTCGAATGACTGATTTAGAATAATCTAAGAGTGATTGGCTTTTGATAGTGGCTTATAGGAAATTTTCGAGAAATTCGGGAGAAAATGCCCGGACCGGAAATTTTGGAGTGACCGTGATTGATCATATAATCTTGAAAGAATTGTCCAATGGCAAAGGAAATATTAGAGTTATACTGTTAAGATATTAAAATGTTGAGCCATTAAAATTTAGAGACTGAAATTTGGACTGATTTAGAGACATATGCCTATAAATAGCTAGGTTTGAAATTTGGGGATTTACCCTAAGGCTTGAACATTTCTTCTTCTCTTCCTCCTCCCATGGCGATCTTCGATTCCTCCCACCGGTGAGGATTCTTTGATCTTTCTTTATGGTTTTCTTCTCATTATGCTAAGCTAACTGGTTTATTGTGATTGATGAAGGTTGAGAAGGATTGAGAGTGGGTTATCGTTGATTTCGAAGGATTTTAGGGTTACGGTGATTTTTGAGAGATTTGTGGATTGATCTTCGATTGGTAAGTTTTAATGGCTTTAATGTTGTTATTAATGGTTGTTTGAGCATTTATGGCATTTATTATGGTTGAGTTGAGTTGTTGAGAGTGTTAACGGCAGTTTTAGAGAGAGAAATGGATGGAAATCGATTGGAGAAAAAGGGGAAATCGCCGCACGTCGCGACGTCTGGTGCGCGAGAAAATATTATACTCGCCGCGACGAGCGCAACGAGACGCCGCGGTGAGCGTCAATTTATTTGATGCCACGGCGCGCTTCCCTCGCCTCACGGCGCGCTTCCCTCGCCTCACGGCGCGCCCAGAATGGATTGCTCGCCGTGGCGAGCATTCTTTACGCCGCGGCGAGCGAACCATTTTACGCCGCGGCGAGAGCTTCTTGGCCGCGGCGAAGGGATTTTCTGATTGGATTAATTTTTGTTTATTGGGTATAATTTATGGTATAGACCTCCGATTGAGGTGATTTTTGATTCATTACGAACTAGAGAAAGAGGTCTACAATTGAGGATAATTATGGGAGTTAGAATTTAATTTAAATGGTATTGATTCATAGAGAATAAGGTCAATTATGGTGACCTAAATATTGAATCGAGACAATTGGAGTTTAATTGAGATTTTCAAGAGAGAATTTGACCTAATGGTTATGTAATTGCTATAGGGAGTATGAATTGAGGAAATTGAACTGAATTTTTGGATTGGATCAATTATTGCCTATCAATTGAGCGAAGACTTAGAATGGGACATAAGAGTTCAAAATTGGGTTTTAGCGCCGGGAAAATCGTGAGCATGCATTGTACATAATTCTATTGAGACATATGCATTACTGAATGGCTTAATTGAGCATCTAGTAATCGGACTGTGTTTTACTGTTATAGAGGCTCCATTGGATCGTCATTCCACGGACATTCTTTGGAACTTCGAGCGAGCTCGAAGTTACTGGTGAGTAACCTAGTTGGTTTCTCAAATTCGATCGTCTAAGTGCTCAATGTGAATTACTTGCCAAATGTGAAATTGCATGATTCTTGAAATATACATGATCGAATGGTATGCTTCTACTTGTATTGGATTGGACTCTTGCATGACACCGAGAAATACAATACTGGGCTTTTATAGCCATACACTGAATTACTGAACACTGCATTGCATGCATAAATGCATGATCAGATAATGGATATGTGATCCAAGTTGCTATTATCACTGAAAAGAGCCTCGAGCTCGAACACTGTACTGACCGGGCCTCGAGCCCGAGGGGAGAAATCCTTGACGCGTCCCCCACTGAATACTGAATGAGCACTTGGGCACAACACTGAATAACTGGAAAAGAGTCTCATATGCATTGTATACACTTGACTGATTGAATTGCAAACTTACTGAATTATGTGATGACATGAGAGATTGCAAATTGTTACATGCTATCAGTAAAGCTGTTTCATGATTTCTTGTAAATTGTGATATGATATCTTAAATCTGTTATATACTATTGTAAATTGCTATTTGATCACGCCAACCGTTATAGACTCGTAAATTGTTATATAATCATTAATTAAATATTAATATGCCGTCTTTGTCGTAATTTGCGTAATGCATGATTTGAGTGAACCATCGGTGATGGTTTCTCATCGAGTTTATAAACTCACCCAACATTGCAATTATTTTTCAGGATTTGGTGAGTACCCCGTTAGACAAACGGGAGTATGATTACAACAAGCAAGTCAGAGTTCAGGTCGGGATCAGTCTCATGTTTGCATTTGAGTCTTTCGATTTATGTAAATTTGTATTTCCATGAATTGTACTATTATTATAGAGGGCCCCAACTGATTAATATTGCATTGTGAATTGAATATTGAAAGAGTGTTTTGATTGAAAATGTTTCAATATCGCGGGCCCAAATTGTTTATTGATTTCTACGCTTTTCAGTGTTTTCAAAAGAAAAATGTCATAATGAGTTTTAAAGCTGAATTGATCGCTTTAGCATGCCACCCTCATGGTCACGGGCTCGGATATCACCATCGATATCGAGGTTCGATCAGCGGGAGTGGGGTGCTACATTTGTGGTATTAGAGCCCAGAAGTACAATCTTACATGGGCATTCTGAAAAATGTGTCAAGTGCATGCATTTAAGTCATGTCACGGCAGACAGTGACAACTGATCTCCAGTCTAGTATATGAGTCATATGCATGAGTATGTCTCGGTCGTTTAAGCGGTTAGAAACAGTGAAGAAATGAGAATGTGTTAGAATGTGATAAATGGAAATTGTGGATATCGAGGAATTGAAAAAAAGAAAAAGAAAAAAAAGTGTATGGTTCGATCTGATAGATGAATATTTAGTGTACTGGTATTGGTGGGTATATTATGAAATACAATATTGGAATTATATGGGATATACTCTTGAATGTGAGATAGAAATAAAGTTATAGTTGTGGATTGATAGAAAAAAAAATGAAAATAGAGATATGATCGAAATGACAAGATTGAAAGTGTATAAGCAAAGTGGATGGAAATAAAATGTCCTATGATCTTGAGAAGTTACAATTGGGTTTGATTTCTTTGATGAGAGATATGAATAATGATGTATGACTTTGAGTCAAATTATGTTAGTGGTGAAAAATCAAGAATGATTATCTATCTATGATATTGATTTGAGTGTGAACATACATGGGTATAATGGAATAATGAAAAGATTGAAATGTAAGACAATGAATATGGTAGATGAAAAAGTTGTAAAGGTTCAGATAATTTGCCTATGAGAATGCACACCTGATTATGGGAGCCCCATGGCAAGTGAAAGTATTAAGCTGCAATTGATGAGTTAATGGATAGCGCTAGCCAGAATTCTTGTAGTTTGAAATCCTATTGAGTTAAAATAAGAAATGAAAGTGCTTATAATGATCAATTGTGAATGAATAGAGATTGTATACGATCCTCACGAGCGAGGACGGGTGTAAAAAGGAAAGTTGTTGAGTTCAGATTATATTGTCACCGTAAGCGTACATTGATAGTGGACTCACCATCATGGGTGAAATGATTAAGCATAAATGAATAATATACGTGAATATGATATAGGAGGTAATCAGGGGCCTATTAAATAAGTTTCGATCATAGTTCTGGTAGCCCCAAGTTCAAGATGAGTTAGAGTAAGGCATGAGAATGTTTGTAATGATCAATTGAGAAAGAAGTGAGACTATTAATGATGTTAGCATCGGTATTGAGCTTGCGAGAATAAAAGAGGGTCATGAATTCAGCAAAGTCCCCATGATCGAGAACTGGTACCAAAAAGAGAAAGGTTATCTAGAATTAAATGAGATTAAGGTGTCTTTAGTAGTATGTGCTATGAATGGGTAAATTGATGTGAATACATTGTCAGATAAGAAGTGATGATTATAGTGATGTATGTCAAGATATTAGAGTAAATGAAATTGTCTAAGTGCCCTGCAGAGCCTCATTATAAGGGATGTTCTGATTTTGTAAGGTATGGCATGAACTGCTCTTATTGGGATATTATGCATAGTTGAAATTGATTTTTCTCGAGGTATTATGAGTGACTGATATTTATATAGTGATGAAAAATAGTTGACTGATAAAGTTCTATGAACAGTATTAATGATTGATAAGGTTTAGTTGATCTGATGATTCGAATTGAGAGTAATCATTGAAAGGATAAATCTGAAATGAAGTACAAGTAAATTTAGGAGTCCGAAGTCTAGCAGGGACTTAAGCGTAAGAGATAGAATATGTTACTGAAAAAGTGTGTATTACGTTGATAAGAAGACTCTGATTATGTAAGAGAATTACTGAATATCAAGGAAATATTAATTGCGAATATGAGGAGAATAAAGGTTCGTGTATATTTTGTGTAATTATGTTCTAAAAGTACAAGATCGATATAATGATTGTTTACTCAAACCAGAGAGTGATTCATCTTAAATAAATTGGGTTATGTGGAGAAATTAGGGTAAGGAACATGTGTCATAATATGATATGATGAAACTGAGAAAATTATAAGAAAATTGCTCCTCATTAGAGATGATCGATATGTGACGAGTTATATGAATCAATTATATGCATGAGGAGTTTAGTGTCTCAATTGTATTTAAATTGGATGGTGATTATGATCATCAATGATCGATTAATTGCATTTGAAAGGTGAAAAAGGGAAGAAGATAAATTGGCATAGTTGAGGAAATTGGTTATTATGCAAGTTTCAAAAGAGTGAATTTTAATCTGATTTCATGAATAGTGGATGAATTGATATACGAACATGGTCTATTGGGAGACTTAATGAAGATATCGGTATTGATAAAATGCAAAATTTCAAGGGATATGTGTATATGGGATTTGGAGTTAACTAGAATTAGCTGAATGCTGGATACGTTCAAACATTTGTCAAAGATTTTCTGGTTTTAGCAAATTGACAAGAATGTTTGAGGAAAATGTGTGAATGTTATGACCGATGATTGTAAAGGAGACATTTGGAGAAAATTTACAAATTGAGTATTGATCGTATCGCTTTAAATTGGAGAATTTGAAATATATACTGAGGCGTCCCAGTAAAGGTTATGGTACAATCTATTGAAATTGTATAAAGTGAATTTACGTACCTAGGGACAAACATAACTTCATGGGCTGTATTATGATTGATGATTTGAAATCTGTTACACCGAGTGTTGTTTTAAAAGCTTAGAGACATTAATCGTACAGAAATATTTTGAAGATGTCCATGAATATGTAAATCGATAACGATTAAGATATTTCGCGAATTTGAATGATGACTGAGTGTTAATAGTTGAGCTAGCAAAGGGGCAAAAAGAATGTATTATTAGTTATCGGAATTTCCAAATCAGTTGTGCACATAAGGAATTGGCAAAGATCAAATTAAAGTGTGTGAAATAGAATCGAAAATAACTCCCTTGTTGAGGAAAGTGATATGTATAGTTTGATTATGAGATAGGTGCGGTATCCACTACAGAAACTGTCAGAAATTTTTTTTGAGAACCAATTAAAGAGTTATGCTATAGTAAGGGTATATTGATAGAGTAATTGATAGTTTAGAAAGTCAAATCGAAAGATTGTATGTGGAAATGATTACATGTGTCAATAACCAACGGACTTGATTGTTAGAAGCATAAGTTAAACTGGTATTTTGTGGTTCTTAGGGATATGAAATTGACGTATAATCCAGGCTGATTGAGGAAATAACAATTGTTATATGGGTGATATCATTTGAACAGTGTATTATATTGATGAGTAAAATAAATTTGTAATGGGGATTAAGAAATCCAAGTAAAAGGGTAATGATTTGAGTGGATCGAGGCTATTAGAATCTTATGAGATTAGTGTTTTAACATTAAGGAGATGTAATTTGTTAAGTGACAAATAAAATGCTCCGAAGTGCATTGCCTCGGCCAAAAAGGAGACAAAGGTAAATAGGGAAACTAAATTCGTGATTAAATGACCTCTATGAGATTGTGGTGTGATTAGATTGGTAAGACAGTGGAAAACCTAAAAGATGATTCGGATCAAAAACGTTACATAGACAGGATTAGGAAATATTGTTAGGATCCGATATAAGTGTTATTGATATTGAAAGTGATAAATTGAGAATATTATGAGAAATTAGTAAGGCAAAAAGTGAGTGGTTCATTGATTGTAATGATTACAGAAATTATTCGTGTATCGAAATAAGTGAAAATCGGAGAGGCAATGATCGAAAAGACTCCCCTGCCTTCTGGATTAAATCGTATATGAAATTTCGAGGACGAAATTTTTATTAGGAGGGGTAAATTGTAACATCCCGTTACTGTTAGCAAGGGTATTATGGTAATATTGGGTCAGACTGATAGGTTTCATTGCATTCACTGATTGAGTATGTTACTGGCCTCTAATTATAGAGGAACAAGTTTATTGCATGGGCATTTATTCATGGGTACATGCATTCATGATTTTCCGGCATTTTAATTGTGAGTGAGAATTGATTGGATTGTGAACTGGAGAATGACTGAACTGACTGAATTATGATTAATTGTGAAATTAGGAGTAAGTGGACTCGAATGACTGATTTAGAATAATCTAAAAGTGATTGGCTTTTGATAGTGGCTTATAGGAAATTTTCGGGAAATTCGGGAGAAAATGTCCGGACCGGAAATTTTGGAGTGACCGACTGATTGACTGTATAGTACTGAAAGAATTGTCTAATGGCAAAGGAAATATTAGAGTTATACTGTTAAGATATTAAAATGTTGAGCCATTGAAATTTAGAGACTGAAATTTGGACTGATTTAGAGACATATGCCTATAAATAGCTAGGTTTGAAATTTGGGGATTTACCCTAAGGCTTGAACATTTCTTCTTCTCTTCCTCCTCCCACGGCGATCTTCGATTCCTCCCACCGGTGAGGATTCTTTTATCTTTCTTTATGATTTTCTTCTCATTATACTAAGCTAACTGGTTTATTGTGATTGATGAAGGTTAAGAAGGATTGAGAGTGGGTTATTGTTGATTTCGAAGGATTTTAGGGTTACGGTGATTTTTGAGAGATTTGTGGATTGATCTTCGATTGGTAAGTTTTAATGGCTTTAATGTTGTTATTAATGGTTGTTTGAGCATTTATGACATTTATTATGATTGAGTTGAGTAGTTGAGAATGTTAACGGCGGTTTTAGAGAAAGAAATAGACGGAAATAGATCGGAGAAGAAGGGGAAATCCCCGCACGTCGCGACGTCTGGTGCGGCCTCGCCGTGGCGAGAAAATATTGCGCTTCGCTTGACGACGCATAACGAGATCTTGTGGCGCTTCCTCGCCTCATGATGCGCCAGAATGGATTGCTCGCCGTGACGAGTAATCTTCACGCAGCGGCGAGAGCTTCTTAACCGCAGCGAAGGGATTTTTTGATTGGATTAATTTTTGTTTATTGGGTATAATTTATGGTATAGACCTCCGATTGAGGTGATTCTTGATTCATTACGAACTAGAGAAAGAGGTCTACAATTGAGGATAATTATGGGAGTTAGAATTTAATTTAAATGGTATTGATTCATAGAGAATAAGGTCAATTATGGTTCATAGTGTGACCTAAATATTGAATCAAGACAATTGGAGTTTAATTGGGATTTTCAATAAAGGTTTTGACCTAATGGTTATGGAATTGCTATAGGGAGTATGAATTGAGGAAATTGAACTGAATTTTTGGATTGGATCAATTATTGCCTATCAATTGAGCGAAGACTTAGAATGGGACATAAGAGTTCAAAATTGGGTTTTAAGCCGGAAAATCGTGAGGATGCATTGTACATAATTCTACTGAGACATATGCATTACTGAATGGCTTAATTGAGCATCTAGTAATGGGACTGTGTTTTACTGTTATAGAGGATCCGTTGGATCGTCATTCCACGGACATTTTTGGAACTTCCAGCAAGAGCTTCGGAAGTTACTGGTGAGTAACTAGTTGGTTTCTCAAATTCTGATTGTCTAAGTGCTCAATGTGAATTACTTTCCAAATGTGAAATTGCATGATTACTGAAATATACATGATCGAATGGTATGCTTCTACTGTATTGGATTGGACTACTGCATGACACTGAGAAATACAATACTGGGCTTTTATAGCCATACACTGAATTACTGAACACTGAATTACTGAACACTGCATTGCATGCATAAATGCATGATCAGATAATAGATATGTGACCCAAGTTGCTATTATCAATGAAAAGAGCCTCGAGCTCGAACACTGTACTGACCGGGCCTCGAGCCCGAGGGGAGAAATCCCTGACGCGTCCCCCACTGAATACTGACTGAGCACTTGGGCACAACATTGAATAACTGGAAAAGAGTCTTATATGCATTGTATACACTTGACTGATTGAATTGCAAACTTACTGAATTATGTGATGACATGAGAGATTGCAAATTGTTACATGCTACTGTAAACTGTTTCATGATTTACTGTAAATTGTGATATGATACTGTAAACTGTTATATACTATTGTAAATTGCTATTTGATACTGCTAACTGTTATAGACTACTGTAAATTGTTATATAATACTTTTAATTAAATATTACTGTGCCGTGCTGTACGCAATTTGCATAATGCATGATTTGAGTGAACCATCGATGATGGTTTCTCACTGAGTTCGCAAACTCACCCAACATTGTAATTATTTTTCAGGATTTGGCGAGTACCCCGTTAGACAAACGGGAGTATGATTCTGATAAGCAAGTCGAGTTCGTGTCGGGATCGGTCTCATATCGCATTTGAGTCTTTTGATTTATGTGTAAATTTGTATTTCCATGAATTGTACTATTATTATAGAGGGCCCCAATGATTAATATTGCATTGTGAATTGAATATTGAAAGAGTGTTTTGATTGAAAATGTTTCAATATCGCGGGCCCAAATTGTTTATTGATTTCTACGCACTCGAGTGTTTTCAAAAAGGAAAATGTCATAATGAGTTTTTAAATTGAATTGACTGCTCTAGCACGCCACCCTCGCGGGTCACGGGCTCAGATATCACCATCGATATCGGGTTCGGGTCTGGCGGGAGTGGGGTGCTACATACAATCATGGTCTTTTGGTGTTTATATCAATCTTCTTGATCTCATATTCAATTCTCTCAATTCAACGACTGCCTCAAAATTTTATGATCTGTACTTATATATATATATATATATATGTTTCAGATATTCCTTTACGTTTGTTGTCTCCCAACTTCAAATAATTACTACCATGGTAGCTCTAAATCATGTATCGAATGATCAACTTATATATAACCTTAGTTGTCTCCATACATATGAAATCACTTTATTTTCAATTTCCCAACTGACTTCCTTCCTCGAATGCTTTTCCTCAATTCATTCGATTTCCTCAAATTCCACACTGACTTATTTTACTCTTTGCTCATTTGTACTAATTTCTCCACACATTTCAATTTATTTACAACTCAACTTTCTTTGCTGGTAATACATTCATCAAATCTTATTTGTGTCTTTTATACTTAATGTCTTTTCAAATTCAGAAATCCACTCCTATAGTTGGATTCTTTACATCAAACAACAATACATACATTCTTAGTAGCATATTATGCCTTTTTTGCTTGAGTCCTCATCCGGATTAGGCCTCCAATATTATTCCTTATTTATCCCTTGTTGCATCTTATATATGTATATCGGTTATTGTGATCTCAATTCCACTAACACATTCTTATGGTGAATTGTAATTCTTGTTACAATAACCGCACAACCAATTTGGTTCCAATTTCATCTTACTATACATATTCAACTTCATCATTATTTCTAACTTGCACCTTAATTCCACTTCTTCCCTATTTCAAAATATGTTATCCACCAGAAATACCAAAGCAAAAACTTAGACAAATCCACATTTCTCATTCACTACTTTACTTTTGTATATCATTTCAAATTCAAAAATCTTCTTTCATTTGTTCTTTACTTATAGCAAATCTCCAAAATTCCTCATTCAAAAGTTCTAACTTCTATGAAAAGCTCGGGGTTCAACAATTCTCCTCCCCTTTAAGGAATTTTGTCCTCAAAATTCTTACTGGAATGGTAAACTAAATGAATGTAACATTGTCTTATGTCCCCCCCAGTCTTCTTAATAACTTCTTCACTTGAATAATTATTCAAATATGTATCTACAACAAAATTTCTATCACCATATTCCCTAACATAGTTACCAATACTGGAGCTATGTCTAACTTATCGGACTACGCTATATTTCTTATTTTGAAAATCCATAAACTTTCTTTTTCTCACATTCTGACATATCATTTCCCTTCTCACTAGTCTACTTGACACCTATTTAAAAAATGCCCATGTAAGATCGTAATACTGGGTGCTCTGATACTAAAAATGCAGGGACTCGTTTTTGGAACCCAACTAACTTGCGAATATCCAAAAACTTAAACAAATAATTACATCCATCATACTTCTCAATACATTACTCACAGTTGAAAATATGATCATTTACATTTCACTACCCTCGAATCAAAGGGTTTTACAAGTTCTAATATATCATAATCCTAAATAATCAGTACAAATATTACAACTCTATCAAAACTCAAAAGTACAAAGTAAGCAAATCTAAATTATTCCCTTCATGCTCTTGTTTCATGAATTCTTATCAAAATACCTGAGAGGAGGGGATAGAGAGGGGGTAAGCTTGAAAGCTCGTGGGTAACAGTTTATGATAAAACATAAGCAAAACCGTTGAAATGTTCATTTGTCGTATAAAAATCATAATGAATTTAAAAACCTTTCGTTCTCAAATTCTCAACCAAATTCGAAATTTCAGTTCAAAATTCATAGTTAGAGAAATATCGTCCTATAAACATAACATATACATGTAACCATCAAAGCATAACACTCAATTATGCAACATTCTTGACAATTCAATGATGCAATGCGCAAACAAATGGCTCGAGAGTTCTATGAAAATAGAATAGTGAAACCAAACTTTACACCATAAACATAATGAGTCCTTTTCGAAGCTCATATGCCATAAGCGAGCAGCTGGGAGAAGGCTCTTGTCAATGTGCATGTGATGAACAGAATGGTTCCACTCTTGCCCAGAAAGAAGTACATAATCATGCTTAAATCACTTTATCAAATGCTCATACTTCTTCTTCTTTTCCAAATGTACAAAATGCCATGACATTTTTCAAGGCACAACATAAAATGTTTCAATGCAATTCCATCCTTGTTTTGAAATTCATCAACAAAATTCGTAAACAGAAACATGTAGCAGTTTTGCAAATCATTCGAAAGCAATATAAGCAATATTTATGAAGTAATTGAAATCATTTTATTTTCTTGACTTGGAAGAAAAACATTAATGGCTCATTACTTAATTATAAACATGAAACCCACCTCAAAATCCTTGCTTGTTGACTTTGCTCAAAATCTTTCCTCTTTGCAAACAACCTGAGGTCTTCCCGATCCTTAGTTCAAATAGAAGCCCTTCTCTTCCTCCACCTTTTTCTCTTTTTGAACCACCTCAAAATCTCTCTTATAAGCTAAGGAAATTGAAACTCTAGCTTGTTTCTCTTCTTTCTCTCTTTCATTCTTCTTTTTGTATTTCTCTCTCTTCTCTCTTTTCTTATCCATGCATTTATCTTCTTTCAGAAAAGTATCCCTCAATTCACGTTCTCTCCTTCCTTTAAATGACAGGCAACACTTATTCTTCCAATTATATCCTTCCATTCATGCCTTATATCTTTTACACGTAAGTGTCTTGCCAAAAACATCCTTGAATATTCTGACATAATACTTTATTCTAGAAGAATCTACTATATTGTCTTACGTCTCCAATGACACCAAAGTTACCCATTTCGGGTCTGTGAGTAGAAAGATACACTTCAAATATTTTTGGACTGCTCTTGTCCAAATCAGTGCATACTTATGCACAACATCTTATCCGAAATCTAAACATCTTAGAAACTGAATTAGGTTTCAACGGCTTTATACCATTTATAGCTCCATGTCTCTAGTTTATCTTGAAATAAGAATTTTCTTATGTGGAGTTCTACTGATTCAGAAATCATCAAAATACTGAAACATATTCAGTAGAATACCCAAACCCTACTCTTGTAATCGATACCCTTAATTTAATACATCTTTTTCATATCAAAACCAAAATCTATAACCTTACATGAAGATGTAAAAAGAAAAGTGTTAGTAAAATTATGATCGACTCATTTGGAGGTCAGATAATAAAATTATGATCGAAAAGATAGAAGATGACAAAACAGAAAAGGAAGGGAAAAGTTACTATAACCTTCCCTACAGATATCAATTCAAGGTGTTCTTTATATGATTCGAATGAGGACTTCAAGAGATACAACTTTCATGAAGACCTCGAAGAAAAAAATCTATCTCCTGAAGGATCAAAAATAGAACAGAAGATATCAAGTGAACAGTAAACCAAAAGAAACAAAAGTCAGAAGGAGCGAAAGACAGATGAAGCAAAACATAGACGATACAAAAGACAGAAGAAGCGTATCGTCAAAACACAGAAGATATCAAAACACAGACAGTACAAAAGACAGAAGAAGTGTATCGTCAAAACACAGAGGATATCAAAACACAGACGATACAAAAGACAGAAGAAGTGTATTGTCAAAACACAGAAGATATCAAAACACAGATGATACAAAAGACAGAAGAAGTGTATCGTCAAAACACAAAAGATGTCAAAACATAGACGATAGAAAAGACAAAAGAAGTGTATCGTCAAAACACAGAAGATATCAAAACAGAGATGATATAAAGACGGAAGAAGTGTATCGTTAAAACACAGAAGATATCACCAATTTGATAGTATCTTATTATGAAAAAGGAGTATAATTTTCCATATAGTCCACACCAAATTCTTTCTTATTGCCTTTAGCAAATAAGTAAGCCTTATGTTTCTAGTTGTTGTTCATTCATCAAAGGGTGTTTTGTTTCCTCATCAGTATCAAAATCTACTAAAATATGCTCTTTAACACCATCCTATGACCAATTTGCATCTTTATCAAAGACAATGTTGCAACTAATAACATTTGAAAACCATATTTTCTCTCTAATCATCAAGCTGTCTCCTCTTCTTGTTGGGGATATGGCCACATCTAATACACCTAAAAGTTCTGAAGTGTTTTATAATCGGTCTTTGTCCACTCCATACTTCCTCTCAAGCTATATTTTTAATAAAAAAATTATGGGAATCAAGTTTTCTTTGATCTTTTAAGTTTTTAAATCAGACCAATTATGTGAATAAGGAAGACAAGGCTTTAAGAATCATTTAATGTGGTGGCGAAGGAAGTGTCTACACACATAAAATCAAGCCAAATTGAAGGAAGAGCATTGATTAGCTTGATTTCAGCTACTGTTGGAGAAGTCTTAAATATGAATAAGGCCCCTAATATGACAACATATATGTTTATGCAACTTGTTAGAAAAGTTAGTGGTGAGACAAAATCCCTAACGCGAGTGTAGCCTAAACTATGTCTATCTTCAAATGTTTTTTTAAAATCTATGGTCTTGAGCCACAAGCATGGCTAAGACCGTCTACAAATTCAAAAAGTTATAATGAAATCCATGAGCTTAATTAAAACCGTGTCCAACTTCTTAGAGATACAGATAGACAAGATCTTAAAAACAAGCATATTTTAAACAATGCTTAATCCCTTCATAATGTCTGTAGCCAATATGTCTTAGTCCACGATCATAACTTAGACCATTTCTAATTGAAACTCTAGTTTTTATTTAAGTTGGGAACCTATAGTTTTATATTTAAGTATTGGATTAATTACTAAAAAAAGCCCAAATTTTTGTCAAAATTTTAATTGTAACCTAAATTTTAAATAGTAGCAATAAATTGTTTAAACTTTTAATTTTTTTCAACTCTAGCTCGACGTTAGTGTTTTTGTTAAGTTTATTGATGTGACTTGTCACGTGTTTTAGAAACCTTAACTATTAATACACATCATCCTAAATTAACACAACAAATGAAGGTTAATGAAACAATGTCGAATGATCTAGATCAGATTGCGCAGCTTCGATGACCTTATGCTTTAATTTCATTTTTCCCTTCCTTTTCAATTTGTTCTCTCAACATCCTCACTCTTCGATTTTCAAATTATGCAGTCCCAATGCACTCACACAAAGGGCATCAAAAGAACAAACTAAAAATGACAAGCTTACTAGTGTAGTATGTTGTAATGCGAGAGTAGTTTGGGGCATCAGAAGAACAAATAGAAAATAAAGGATTGAGGGCATTGGGAAAATAACAGATAACATTGGGCTAGAATTGAAGAAAATTTAAAGTTTGAGCATTTTATTGCTACTTTTTGAAGTTTGGGCTAGAATAAAAAAATTGAAAGTTTGGGCAATTTATTGTTACTTTTAAAGTTCCGACTATAATTGAAAAATTAACAAAAGTTTGAATTTTTTTGTAATTAATAATTTAGTATTTAATAACTATTTTTGTTCACTGGTAATGAAATCTTGATCATTAATACAATTGTGAGAGTTTTGGTTTGGTTCCTCAAACACTTTTTGAACTTATTAAGTAATTTGTTTATGGAATTCAATTCATCTTATAATCTTAGTTCTAATTAGTTATAACGAAGGGTCAAGATTTCTTCTAATACCTTTGATTCATGACTTTATATAATTATAGGTCAAGTTTTTGTCTTCAATTTAGTCTTAGCTTCTTCAGAGCTTGATTACAAATTAAGTGTGTTAGGTTTCAAAGCTTCATCATTGGGGTTCATATCAATTTAGTATTGGAGCTTTAGTTCTAAAATTACTATCTTTTTTTTATTCTTACATATATTGATTCCTTCATTATTTCTTTCTTGCATTTCTCTTTGTGTTCTCTTTTTTATATATTTAATATCTTTTGGAATCTATAAATAAGGGAACCAAGAACATCCATGCAATTAAAAAGAAGAAGAAGAAAATAATCAATTAACAATTATTAGGAAAAGAATATTTCTACTGTAACGTCGAACTCTTTAAACCCTTTTATACTGGTCTGTACTTGGAGTTGCTACTGTATATTGATATATACATAGTTGTATATGAGTTCAAAGATGCATTTAAATCCTTTGGATATATATGTAATGATTTATAATGTTATATGCCCTTACATAAACTTAGAGTTCTTCGGCATGCGAAATCTTAGAGATTTCCAGCATATAAGCTTCTAAGTGTGTAAAATTGAGTCCATTGGATGGATATGACCATGGTAGTTAAGTTAAATGTGTTCTAATGCCTTATATGTGATTACACAAGATTTATAGACTTATTGGACACTTAGAAAGCTTAATTGAAAAAGTTGTTGTGCATAAGGGCTTAATTGCAAATTATTAAAAGTCAAAGTCAAAGGACTTAAACGTAATTTTTCAGTTCTTAGAGGACCAATATATATTTTTATAAAGTTAAAGGGCTTAGTTATTATTTCCAAAAGTTCAATGATCAAAATAAAAATAAAAGTTTTGGAGATTCCTAAACTTTGGGTTTAATTGCAAATTTAGGAAAGTTTGGAAGGTATAATGGTAATTTCATACAAACTAAGGAAAAAATGGTAAATTCACCATGTTTGGTAAAAAAAGTCAAAATTTTAGACTCTTCTTATGTATGGCCGTGCACCCCACCATTTAAGACTTAAACACTTTGTTTTAATTAAAAGAAGGGAGAAGAAAGGAGAAGAGAGGAGAGAAAGAAGCAAGTTTCGACCATCACCTATTTTCCACCAAGTTTTTGATTCTTCAACCTCAATTAAGGTGTTCTAAGCTAATTTGGGGTCAACGAACTCAAATCTATCATTAGATTTGATAAAATCTGAAAGGATTTAAAGATATCATCAAAGGAAGGTTTAGGTAAATTTTGTCTCATCTCTCTCTACATTATGATTTTGAGTTTGGTGTTAAGATATGTTGTTCTCCATGTTTTAATATGCATAAAACATGGTTTATATGAATGAAATGTGTCATGGAGAGGGCACTTTAAGTCAAAACTGAAATTGTCCCCTTCTGGTGAAAGTTTCTAAACTTTTGAATATCTTTTGAAATTAATAGTTTAAATGAACTCTATGATGTAAATTATGTATTTATGAGGTGAATTGATGATGGAAAATGAGGAAAAAATAAATTAGAAGGAGGCTTTCAAGTTTATGCCTTTAAGTGTTTGATAAAATGCCTAAGTGAATTTGGTTTAAGATTTAAGGATTTTGATGGTGTGCATTGGAAAGAGACTTTCATGTTTACTTAGAATAAACTTGAATTGTTGCTTAGATTGATGAATAATGGCCTAATGTGATTGGATATAAATATGCTTAATTATGTTTTGAAAATGAGTAATTATGGGATTAAAGACATTAAATACCTTATAAAATGCAAAAAAAAAGCTAATGTGAATAGTAAGGAAGTAACCTTGTGAGAAGTTTAATGGTCAGATTCTATAGCTTATAGGGAGTGATATTATGTTTTATACACTTATGTGAGGGTGTATAAACATGAAATTTATGTTTAATTAGTGATTTCATTGTACATTTTTTAATGTATAAAGGCTCAGGAGCTGTGAATAAGGAGCCCGTACTCAGGATTGTTAAAGCTGAGAGAGTGTATACTTTCTTTTGAGGTAAGTTGGGAAAATCATATTTCTCAAATAGGATTAGAACATCTTAAGACAATCGTGATGACTTGTATGTGAATTTTAAACCTAGGCAACATATGGTGGAATTGAATTTCAAATGGATGCTAATATGTTTAAGTATTTAATAAATGTCATTGTTTTGAATAACTATACATTCGAAGTACAAAAGAAAACTTTTATCGTATGAAATAATGTTTCAACAGTTTTTTGAAACTGATATTTTATTACATATTTTGAAAAATGATATTATTTTCAACAAACCTGTGTTTGAAGTGCAAAGGACAATACTTTCTAATAGTTTAATTTCGTATTTTGAGAAATAATAACACTTTTAACAAACTCGCAAATAAAATGCAATGGATAACGTCTTATTTTTCTGAAGCTATGCTTTTGAACAACTTTGCATTTGGATTTTAAAAATGATTTTTATATCACAAAATAGTGTTTTGGAATTTTCAAATGCATAACTAAGTCATGTATTCTGCATGTATTTGTTCTCCTTTGGCTTAGAGCCATGGTACGATTTCTTTTTATCAGTTGGACCGATAAATGAAAGTATGATGCTTTACTTGATTTTTGTATTTAATTTTTGTATATGATTTTGGTGATTGGAGAGGAGACGATTGACCAATTGTGTGCTGGGTACTATTGATTAAGTGAATCCCGTACCCTTGACCCTAGTATATGAAAGTCGAGTCGTTGTATCGACACCTTTCTATGGGACTCAGGGGTGATTCCACACCTAGGATCTGGACACTGACGAGGTTATCACTTAGGGTTATGACGCTCTTTTCGAATGTAGTTTGGACTAACCACGAATGAAAGTCGAGCCAACACCGAGGATCGATAGATGTACATATTAGTTTAGCCGACTAGTGGTAACACACATGATTGTTTTGGCTTATTCTGATATTTGTTTCTGACGAGATTTGATGTGTGCATATGATGTTTTTATGCCTTGTGTTTTGGAACTGGAACTTATGTTCATCGTAAGAGAGAATTAATAGGCGAAGCCTATACGATTCCTAATTAGTATGCATTGCGTTATAGGCTAGGCCTATGTGATTTTACAAGCTGTATGTTCACTTTATAGGTTATCTGTATTGTTTTGATGTGTATCGAGTCCTATTCACGTTATATATTTTTCCTACTCACTGAGTACATAATGTTGGACCCCGATCTTTCAGTGGAAATTAGAAATATGAAAATGAAAATTTGATAAGAGTTTTTGTATATGAATGGAGTTATAGATATTTTGCCTTAAGGAAATTGATGAGAAAATATTTGTTTGATTTGATAACTTTGGGTTTCAAATAGATTCGTATGGGTTCTGAAAGTTCA
Source organism: Erythroxylum novogranatense (assembly GCA_029891385.1). NCBI lineage: Eukaryota > Viridiplantae > Streptophyta > Magnoliopsida > Malpighiales > Erythroxylaceae > Erythroxylum > Erythroxylum novogranatense. Next base: position 30,487,204 of record CM057225.1, on the reverse strand, counting down.
AGTGGATTGAAATGGAAGTTGAAATCAAGAAATAGAAAGTAAAAGTGTAAAATTTTGAAGAAATTAGAAAGCAAAGACAATTTGATTGGTTATGCATGTGGTGTTTTAAGTTAGATTATTGTAAGAATAAGATTTCAGTCATATGTGGAGAATGATGGAGTTTTGTATCTTTTGTACTTGGACTTGAATACTGATGTTGTAATATGGCTTGGAATGCCATTTCATTTTATAAACATTTATCTTATGATGTTAATGAGATCTGGATTTATATATGGATATGAAAGATCAATTATGTATGAATATCAATTGTGTATAGATTTGTGTGTATTGTGTTTGAGAGGAATTAGTTGAAGAGTTTGTGGTGATGTGTTGATATGTGAAGTTGATGTGTTAGAATGGTGTTAGAAACTTCAATGGCAAATCTGTACTGATCTAGATATATTTGGCCAAAGTGGTCTTAATGAAAGTTGTAGTTCATGTTTCCAGCTTTCTAACGCCATAAAGTATGCAATTTTTCGATATCGGGGCAAGAAGTTATGATAAATTGAAGTTTGGATATTGCTTAGGTGATTGCTAAGCGGCAGAAACTTTGATTGAAAAATTGACTTAACTAGAGGTCAAGTTACTTTGGAATTCTTTATGAACATTGTAGAGGTTGTTTTATCTTTCCATTGATATAAAGCATGAAAATATTGGACAAGAGAGTAGAAAGAGTGATCTTGGTATGAGTTGTGATAAGGAAAGATTTGGAGACAAGATTGGTAGTGATCTGAAAAATGTTCACTGAATATGCTTCAGTATTTTAACCATAACGTTTTCTCTAGTAATCCAAATGAGATGATTCTTAATTTGTATTAAACTAGAGACATATGGCTACATTTTGTGAGAAGACATCGAATTTCAATTATGTGCCTAAGAGTCTCAAATATTGTCATGAAGTTGAGAATTGGGTGCAGTGTTGGTGCAGGAATGAAAGTCTTATCTTCTGACTTTAGGGGCAATTTTGGGATTGATAAAGATAGATTTTGGCAAAATTTCCTTCTAGAAAGTTGTAGATTTTTCTCTTAGCTTTCCAACGAACCAAACCGTGTCTAAGTTGGAGTTCTGAGTAGAAAGTTATGATCTTTCTAAGTGTGGATGTTCTGGAGAAGGGGGTCAGACGAAATTTTGCGTCTGTGCTGACGTCATCACAGACGAATTTTGCGTCTGTCTTGACGCCATCATGCAACGAAATTTTATGTCTGCGCTTGACGTCACCACAGATGAATTTTTTTTGCGTCTGTGCTGACGTCACCACAGACGAATTTTGCGTCTGTGCTGACATCATCACAGACGAATTTTTGCGTCTATGCTGACGTCACCACAGATGAATTTTTGCGTCTGTACTGACATCATCGTCTGCTTTTGTGTTTTTGACCCCTCTGCCTTCTTTTGGCCATAACTTTTTGTGTAGACCTCCGATTGAGTCGATTTTCGAAGCGTTGGATTCCTAACACATTTTTCTATCTTTTCATACTACATAGATCAGTTTTGGAATTAAATGGAGAAAGATAGTTCGGATTTTCGTGAACTGATCGGTTATAAAAGTTTGGACAGTGTTCAGTATTTTAGAGATATCTCGATCGGTAGAATTCCGATCGATTTGATTCTTTTTGCAAATGAAAATAGAGTCATGGGGAGAAAATTGTTATGAAGGAGCCGATTGACAATGTAGCCTCTAAGACTTCCAAATTCAGGTCGGAAGTTAGGTGTAGTGTTCAGCCTCGAGTCTGAAGAACAGACTTCAGTATTTTGGAGATATCTTGAGCTATAGAGCTCCGATTGATCCGATTCTTGAAGGGTTGGATTCGTAAGACATAGAGGAACATTTCTCTAGAAGAAAGTTTTGTCAAATGGCTTCATTTACCTGATTGAAATAATCAGACAAGATGTCAGTTTTAAAGACCAATGAAGGGGTAATTTTGGAAGTTTAGTTAAAGGGTTAAGTTTATAGGCTTAAATGGAGGGACTTATGTGTCATTCCTCATTCATTAAATATCATGGCACTATAAAAGCAAGTGGACTGTCATTTTAAGAGGCAACCCACGACACTTAAGAGAAAAGAAGGAATAAGAGAATAAGAGAGAAGAGAGAAGGGAGAGCAAGTTTCGGTGGAGAAAAAGGGGAGAAAGCTAGGGCTCGATTTTCTACCACTTGAAGAGAGATTTTAATGTCATTCCAAGAGAGAAAAAGGTGGAGGATGAAGAGAGCTTCCCCTTGAACCAAGAAAATCCAAAAATGGAGGAGAAATGAGGTAAGAGCGCTTTTAAGATTCGAGTTTCTCTTGAAGTTTTGGTTTAGAATCATGGAAAATGGAATGGGTTTGTGGAGTATGAAGTTAATTTTGTTGATTTCTTAGTATTATGGGTTTAATTTTGGATGGAAATTAATTAGGGTTTATGCCCAAATTTGGAATTTGGAGATTTTGGAAATTTGTGATTTAGAAAGCTTGAATATATGAGGGATTAGTGTTTCTAAGTTCAATTTGAGGATTAAGTTAATTATGATATTGAATTTGTGTGGGATTGCTTTAGGTAAAGTTAAATTGGAAGAAAGAAGGAATCAATGGACAAATTGGAGCGAGGAATAAGTTTCTAGCATCGATTCGAGGTGGGTAATGTGTTTATAATTTGAATTTATAAGCCACTACTGGTTTCTTTAAATAAAGAGATTTTCTAATTTCAATTGCATCATAAATGTTGCATCATTGTATGAATGTTTTGAAAAATCACTTTTGATTCAATACATGGACTTTGGATGAATTGCAACATACATTGTGTTATGCCTCTAAGATTTCATGGCATTGTGTATATTCGTAAAAGAGTATTCGATTAATTGATTTGAGCATGATATGTGCTTTTATGTGGGCAATAGAGGAACATTGTGTTAGTCACGTGCACGTCGACGTATGGAAAATTATAGCCTTCTCCGGCTGCCCGCCAGGCCTACGAGATCCAAAATCGGACTCGTTGTGTTACTAGTATAAACTTCGGTTTATCCGTTGTGTTTACTGAACTCTCGAGCCATTTGTGTGCATTGCATATGTGATATGACATTGCATCTATGAATTGTCAAGTTGATGCATTCACGTTTTATAAACTTATGAGTTTATGGTGAAAGCCTAAAAAATCATATGTTTTGAAAATGGAGATTTTTGCTACAAAGAAGAAAAAGAACCTTTGAAAATGTGCTTTACTTGATTTCAAAGAAATGTTTTCTAAGACCGAAAAGAAAAAGAATTTCAAGAATTTTGCTTATATATATTCGTTATAAACTGCTACCCACGGATCAGAAGCTCACCCCTTCATTCCCATCCACAGTGATGAGAAGAAGATCGGGTGAAAGAAAATGAAGATTTCTGTTTGCATGTGTTTATATTGTATTATTGTTAAGTGAGATGGTTGCTGAGAAGTCTGGAATTGTTGTGTATTGTGTACTTTGGTTTAGGGTTATGGGAAATGTATAAGGCTTGAAAATGTCACTATGATTTGTATAGAGCTTTAATTTATGAAATGGTGTATAAATCGTAATTATATTTATAAGGTTTGGATGAGGCTATTGAGTTATGGTATTGCACATGGATATGTTATATAACTTGTGTATGTCCAACTGAGATATAAGCATGATTTGTATATGGAGAAATGTGAATGAACGGGTATTGGACGTTGGATAGTGCGATTGTATGTGAATGTTATTGGATTGAGGATATTGAAGTCACTTGTAAGAGATGGAATAAAAATAAAAGAAAGAAAGAAAGAAAAAAAAGTACACGGATTGGATTAGTTTTTGACTGATAGTCTTAAGGTTTCCAACGCAAACGCTTTCTTTGATACTTGTTCACGGATGTCGGCTCCGTTTTGTTACGTATCGGAATTTATGTTTCAATTTGATTGGATCATTTGTTTGGTTTGTCCTCGAGCCAATTCGATTTATTCTATTTGAATTCGCTTTGTTTCCTTCGTGTTACTTTCTGCTTTTCGGTTGGGATCCGTTCCTGATCGGTCCCAACATTTGTGGTATCAGAGCCCAGTAATATGATCTTACTTGGGCGTATGTGTATGAGTATGCTAAGTGATCGTTTGCTTTTGATGACAAGAAGTATGATTGAATTAGTGAGAGTGTGATATCTATGTGGATAAGTTTGCTTTGAAGAACAAAGGTGATTATTTGATTGATTTTAGGAATATGTGAATGAATGAGAGTGAAATTTCATGATGATTAGGCTTCGACAATTTTGTGAATTGATTTTGGGCATTGATGACTTGAATAATGAGATGGTGATGGAGATATATGTATAGAAAGTCAAAAGATTAATGTGAAGGATGAATTGATTTTGAATATTTATGAAATGAAATGAGAAATGCTAGAAAGATGAGATTAATGATAGAAATTTATGTATGGAAGATCAATAGGTTGATTTTGAATGATAAAGATATATATATATATATATATATATATGGAAGTTCAAAAGGATTAAATTGAATGGTATTGGTCCATATTAAGGTTATTAAGAATTGGACCATCGACTTGTAAATCATAAGACATATTGATATGATATGATATTGGTGGTATTTAATACAAGAAGTGATAAATTGTGAGTAAGTGAGAAATATGTATGATGAGGAATTAGTTCAGAAAGTGATTGAATATGATTAATTGAAGAGATTATTTGCGAGAATAAGTTACTTGGTGACTCTTTCGATAGGAATTTCGAGGGCAAAATTCTTTTAAGAGGGGGAGAATTGTTGGACCCCGATCTTTAAGTGGAAATTAGAAATATGAAAATGAAAATTTGATAAGAGTTTTTGTATATGAATGGAGTTATAGATATTTTGCCTTAAGGAAATTGATGAGAAAAGATTTGTTTGATTTGATAACTTTGGGTTTCAAATAGATTCGTATGGGTTCTGAAAGTTCAAGTGGATTGAAATGGAAGTTGAAATCAAGAAATAGAAAGTAAAAGTGTAAAATTTTGAAGAAATTAGAAAGCAAAGACAATTTGATTGGTTATGCATGTGGTGTTTTAAGTTAGATTATTGTAAGAATAAGATTTCAGTCATATGTGGAGAATGATGGAGTTTTGTATCTTTTGTACTTGGACTTGAATATCGATGTTGTAATACGGCTTGAATGTCATTTCATTTTATAAACATTTATCTTATGATGTTAATGAGATCTGGATTTATATATGGATATGAAAGATCAATTATGTATGAATATCAATTGTGTATAGATTTGTGTATTGTGTTTGAGAGGAATTAGTGAAGAGTTTGTGGTGATGTGTTGATATGTGAAGTTGATGTGTTCGATTGGTGTTAGAAACTTCAATGGCAAATCTGTACTGATCTAGATATATTTGGCCAAAGTGGTCTTAATGAAAGTTGTAGTTCATGTTTCCAGCTTTCTAACGCCATAAAGTATGCAATTTTTCGATATCGGGCAAGAAGTTATGATAAATTGAAGTTTGATATTGCTTAGGTGATCGCTAAACCGCAGAAACTTTGATTGAAAAATCGACTTAACTAGAGGTGAAGTTACTTTGGAATTCTTTATGAACATTGTAGAGGTTGTTTTATCTTTCCATTGATATAAAGCATGAAAATATTGGACAAGAGAGTAGAAAGAGTGATCTTGGTATGAGTTGTGATAAGGAAAGATTTGGAGACAAGATTGGTAGTGATCTGAAAAATGTTCACTGAATATGCTTCAGTATTTTAACCATAACGTTTTCTCTAGTAATCCAAATGAGATGATTCTTAATTTGGATTAAACTAGAGACATATGGCTACATTTTGTGAGAAGACATCGAATTTCAATTATGTGCCTAAGAGTCTCAAATATTGTCATGAAGTTGAGAATTGGGTGCAGTGTTGGTGCAGGAATGAAAGTCTTATCTTCTGACTTTAGGGGCAATTTTGGGATTGATAAAGATAGATTTTGGCAAAATTTCCTTTTGGAAAGTTGTAGATTTTTCGCTTAGCTTTCCAACGAACCAAATCGTGTCTAATTTGGAGTTCTGAGTAGAAAGTTATGATCTTTCTAAGTGTGGATGTTCTGGAGAAGGGGGTCAGAAGAAATTTTGCGTCTGTGCTGACGTCATCACAGACGAAATTTTGCATCCGTGCTGACGTCATCACAGATGAATTTTTTTGGTCTGCTTGACATCACCACAGATTAATTTTATGCTGTGCTGCCGACGCCATCACAGACGATTTTTTTATGTCAGTCCGACGTCACCACGCATTTAATTTTTATGCTCATTTGACGCCACCACGCATTTAATTTTTGCGTCTGTCGCTGACATCATCGTCTGCTTTTGTGTTTTTGACCCCTCTGCCTTCTTTTGGCCATAACTTTTTGTGTAGACCTCCGATTGAGTCGATTTTCGAAGCGTTGGATTCCTAACACATTTTTCTATCTTTTCATACTACATAGATCAGTTTTGGAATTAAATGGAGAAAGATAGCTCGGATTTTCGTAAACTAATCGGTTATAAAAGTTTGGACAGTGTTCAGTTTTTTAGAGATATCTCGATCGGTAGAACTCCGATCGATTTGATTCTTTTTGTAAATGAAAATAGAGTCATGGGGCTAAAAATGTTATGAAGGAGCCGATCGACAATGTAACCTCTAAGACTTCCAAATTTAGGTCGGAAGTTAGTTGTAGTGTTCAGCCTCGAGTCTGAAGAACAGACTTCAGTATTTTGGAGATATCTTGAGCTATAGAGCTCCGATTGATCCGATTCTTGAAGGGTTGGATTCGTAAGACATAGAGGAACATTTCTCTAGAAGAAAGTTTTGTCAAATGGCTTCATTTACCTGATCGAAATAATCAGACAAGATGTCAGTTTTAAAGACCAATGAAGGGGTAATTTTGGAAGTTTACTTAAAGGGTTAAGTTTATAGGCTTAAATGGAGGGACTTATGGGTCATTCCTCATTCATTAAATGTCATGGCACTATAAAAGCAAGTGGGCTGTCATTTTAAGAGGCAACCCACGACACTTAAGAGAAAAGAAGGAATAAGAGAATAAGAGAGAAGAGAGAAGGGAGAGCAAGTTTCGGTGGAGAAAAAGGGGAGAAAGCTAGGGCTCGATTTTCTACCACTTGAAGAGAGATTTTAATGTCATTCCAAGAGAGAAAAAGGTGGAGGATGAAGAGAGCTTCCCCTTGAACCAAGAAAATCCAAAAATGGAGGAGAAATGAGGTAAGAGCAGTTTTTAAGATTTGAGTTTCTCTTGAAGTTTTGGTTTAGAATCATGGAAAATGGAATGGGTTTGTGGAGTATGAAGTTAATTTTGTTGATTTCTTAGTATTATGGGTTTAATTTTGGATGGAAATTAATTAGGTTTATGCCCAAATTTAGAATTTGGGGATTTTGGAAATTGTGATTTGAAAGCTTGAATATATGAGGGATTAGTGTTTCTAAGTTCAATTTGAGGATTAAGTTAATTATGATATTGAATTTGTGTGGGATTGCTTTAGGTAAAGTTAAATTGGAAGAAAGAAGGAATCAATGGACAAATTGGAGCGAGGAACAAGTTTCTAGCATCGATTCGAGGTGGGTAATGTGTTTATAATTTGAATTTATAAGCCACTACTGCTTTCTTTAAATAAAGAGATTTTCTAATTTCAATTGCATCATAAATGTTGCATCATTGTATGAATGTTTTGAAAAATCACTTTTGATTTAATACATGGACTTTGGATGAATTGCAACATACATTGTGTTATGCCTCGGAAGATTTCATGGCATTGTGTATATTCGTAAAAGAGTATTCGATTAATTGATTTGAGCATGATATGTGCTTTTATGTGGACAAGAGAGGAACGTTGTGTTAGTCACGTACACGTCGATGTATGGAAAATTATAGCCTTCTCTCGGCTGCCCGCTTGTGGGCTACGAGATCCAAAATCGGACTCGTTGTGTTTACGGTATAAACTTCGGTTTATCCGTTGTGTTTACGGAACTCTCGAGCCATTTGTGTGCATTGCATATGTGATATGACATTGCATCTATGAATTGTCAAGTTGATGCATTCACGTTTTATAAACTTATGATTTTATGGCTGAAAGCCTAAAAAAATCATATGTTTTGAAAATGGAGATTTTGGCTACAGCAAGAAAAAGAACCTTTTGAAAATGTGCTTTACGGATTTCAAAGAAATGTTTTCTAAGACCAGAAAAGAAAAAGAATTTCAAGGATTTTACTTATATATATTCATTATAAACTGTTACCCACGGTCAGAAGCTCACCCCCTTCATTCCCATCCACAGTGATGAGAAGAAGATCGGTGAAAGAAAATGAAGATTTCTGTTTGCATGTGTTTATATTGTATTATTGTTAAGTGAGATGGTTGCCGAGAAGTCTGGAATTGTTGTGTATTGTGTACTTTGGTTTAGGGTTATGGGAAATGTATAAGGCTTGAAAATGTCACTATGATTTGTATAGAGCTTTAATTTATGAAATGGTGTATAAATCGTAATTGTATTTATGAGGTTTGGATGAGGCTATTAAGTTATGGTATTGCACATGGATATGTTATATAACTTGTGTATGTCCAACTGAGATATAAGCATGATTTGTATATGGAGAAATGTGAATGAATGGGTATTGGACGTTGGATAGTGCGATTGTATGTGAATGTTATTGGATTGAGGATATTGAAGTCACTTGTAAGAGATGGAATGAAAATGAAAGAAAGAAAGAAAGAAAAAATGTACACGGATTGGATTGGTTTTTGACCGATAGTCTTAAGGTTTCAACGAAACGCTTTCTTTGATACTTGTTCACGGATGTCGGCTCCGCTTTGTTACGATCGAAATTGGTTTCGATTCGATTTGCTTCGATTCATTAATGATTTGTTGAGCCAGGATCCAAGTTTGCTTCAGATCCGATTTGATTTACTTTATGTTTCATTTCCTTGCTTTGATTCGATTCATATTGGTTCGTATTCGTATTCGTTTTCCATTTTTGGGTTGGAGCGTCGGTCTCCGGATCGGGTCCCAACACATAATGTACTCACCCCCTTTGCTTTCCAACCGTGTATGTTAATTTAGTGAGTTTGAAGCTCTGAGTGGATCATGTGGTCTTTTGACATTTTCGGGGTATTACTACACGTGGGTAGTTTCTTATTTTGTATTTTTGTTGTCTAATGGCTCATGAACTGTGTTTGTGTAGTTATGCTTTATGATTTTGTAAGTTAATTTTTGGCTATTTGGTGTTTGATAAATAATTTTATATATGAATCTTTTGATACTATTGTTAAGATCGCCTTTTGTGGGCTTTAAAGTCCTGAAGTTGTGGTTGGATGTGAGTATAGAAATGTGTTCAAAACTATTACAGGTTTTAGGATTTTTATGACACAGTCGTTGTGCTGCCCAACTTATACCAAAAAAAAGATATTCAGTTAACCTTGTATAATCGGATTAAGGATATCGTGAGTATCTTGAGCCCAGTTATACGGCAGTTGTCATGGACTTGATATGGTATTGAGTCGTGACATCTACCACTATACTTTCCTAATGGAAAAATCTAATTTTGTCATAGTACAACTTTAAATTCTGTTGAAAATATTCCTAACATATTTGAAATTTGGGATTGTTTTCCAAATACAAATTTGAGTATACTCCATAATCCACTTTGAATCATTTGTAATTTTTTTATTCTTTTGTTTTATTTCATTATTAGATTCTTACTTGTTCTTTCTTTCGTTAACATTTGAGATTGATTAAATATAGTGAGTTTATTCTTAGTTATTTTGTCTAGTTCAATAAAGAATAAAAAAGGAAAAGTAAGTAGTAAAAGACAAGAGCGTGTGAGTAATATCAACAGAGAAAGGCTAAAAAAATATAGACTAAAACTCAAGTAAAATAAGTAACATTAAATGAGAGAAACACATAAGGGCTTACTATAAGGTTATTACTAACATTCTTTTAAAGGTTAAACCATGCCTGATTATGACAGAGTTAAAGAGGGAAGTAAGGATGATAGGTCCAAGCTTCAAGGTGTGCAACAATTGCTTGAACATAAGAATATAATGTTTGGTGATATTAGAGATCAACTGGAGTTACAAGATATTTCTATAGCCAATATGCTAAAGGGATAATCATCATAAATTGCTAATGCATGTTGGTGATAAAGGTGAAATCTCCAAGATGATTTTAGTAATATTGAAGAGGGAGATAACTTGTATACAATTTACTAACCACCAAAAAATTATATGCACAGATTTGCACATTGAGGTGATTGGTAAGATAGAGACTATAGAGGCATGCTTAGGCTAGCTGGTAACCTTGGGAATATTAAAAATTAAGATTCTTTCATTTAAAAGGAGAAATGACCATAAGGCTTACCTAAAGTGGGAAAAGAAGAAGAAAATGATTGTTGACTATCTGCATTACATCAAAGAAAAAAGTAAAAATTGTTGTTATTGAGTTTATTAACTATACATTAATTTGGTAGGATCATCTTATGAAAAATAGCTAAAGGAACCATAAGAGATATATTGATAACTGGAAGAATATAAAGTCAATCATAAGGAGGCACTTATCCCTAATCACTACTATAGAAATTTGTTTTAAAAATCATAACGTCTCACTCTAGAGTCACATAGTATTGATAAGTACCATCAGGAGATAATGATTTGAGCTAAAGGAGGAATGGAAAGCACCCATTACAAAATTTCTAAACAATATTAGAAAATTGTAATGATGATTAGGCATGCTGTAAATGCCAAGTCAAGAAAAATGATGTTAGTGTGTATCAAGAGAATATTTTTTCATACAAGATGTCATATTAATAATAAAGTATATAACATAATTATTGTTTAACCAAAGGAGTTTCCAATTGATATTTTAATGATGAAAATATATGTAGTACTAATAAGTATATTATTTTAGTAAGCAATATAAGAACAAGATGTAGTTGTAACTCAAGAAGATATTTTATGAATATGATAAAGGAAAGTTAAAGTGTACAATCTTTTTTTAAGCAAGTTTTAATATTATAAAATCCTCAATAATCCACAAGTGGATGGATCATAAATCATAGTAATTGAGGTGTCGATCCCTCGAGGAATTAGTGAATTAATTGAATCCTAATGTTATCTAAGGTCATAATGAGTGTGATAGAAATGAAAATAAAAATTAAACAACAAATTGAACAATTGATTATAAATTGATTAAAATTAAAATTTTGAAATTAACACAAGAAAATGGAAATAGAGCACAACCACTTAATAATCAAGAAATCCCACAAGACAAGATTAGCCACTTATGAGAAGAGGGGTATAATAATAAGTCTTATAGTTAAAGCAATGTCGTCTCATCATAATTTTTTATTGATTGAAGTGTTAGCGTGTAGGATTGTTATTGAATCTTGGAGGATTTTATCAAACGACTTAATTCAACTAGAGAGAATAATGAATACCAAAAATATTTTATCTCTCTAAGCCTTTTTATTCTTCTTATTTCTTCTTTTAAAATTAGTTTTGAACTTAACCTTAAATTCTTAATCTTGTTTTTAATGCAACATAATAATAATAATATGCAAAAGATAATTTCAAATTAAGTCAGGCAAATGGAACCTTCGTTATCATTTTTAAATATAATCATTACTATCTTTATTTAAATGGGAAGTCAACCTTATCAACCTTAAAAGAAACTAGCAGGTTAACACTGCGCAAATGCGCAGTGAAAGTGCCCAGTGAATTTATACACTGGGCAAAATTTAACAAGACAGTTAAATAAAAAATAATTTTAAAATGTAATGAAATAATCATCGGTTGGGAGAAGAGCTAAGATGAAATGACTTTCTTTCAGATAAGATAAAAATAGTTTACATGTCTACTACTAACATCTGCAGTATAAAGATACGTTAATCTATAAGTTTTTTAATGTGTGCTTCATAAAATTTCCTAGTCTCGAAGTTTACTTCTTTGAGATCGTTGGCTATATTTATCATTCGACTAGTTTTTTTTTCCGCGCATGGTATTGGATAAGTAACTCATCTAGCTGATTTTGACGATCATATGTCTCCTTTATGGCATTTTTCGAAATGAAACGTCAATCTATGTTTTGATCTTATGTTTGTTTACTTCTGCAATATGTTATTGGTAGTATTTGACATTATTATAGCAGTTAGAAGATTATTCGATATAACGAAAAAACGTCTCGATATCTGCTTTGTAGATTTTGGGGGTTACATGTTTTTCAAGAAGGATTAGTCAATTCGTATACTCCAAGAAGAATTATGGAATCGGTAAGTGAAATTTAATCGGAGTTGGAAATGACATCAACTGAATTGCTTTAAATAAAGGAGAACAAGAGAAAGCTGAAAGAAGAAAAAATAAGTTGAAGTAGTAAGACGTTGAAAAGTAGACGAAAGAAGAAAAACGGACGGAAGTTCAAAAGTAGACGAAAGCAAAAGCAGTTGTTATACTGGATAGATAATGTAATGGAAAATATGTGAACCTAGCATAAGGTTGTTCACCAATTGGACGTCGGATGTTGTAATCGCATCGTCTCGGTTTGCAGTTGTTCTTGACTTGTAAATCTTCTTGAAGCTTTTTTTATTTTGGTGTGTACAGATGTTTTCCGAGTTTCGTTGTTGTTGCCGTCGACTGTTGTTGCTGTGAACTGTTGTTGTTGGCCTACAACAGACTTGGATATGAGGAGATTTATCATGTTGCCATCGGTAAAACAGATGGCTCGAATAAGAGTGCCTCAAACAAAGAAGGCGTAGTGCAGACTTAGATATGAGGAGATTTATCATAAATTGCAAAGCTGTTACTTCACCACCAAAGATCCTCTTCCTCCTATATATATATTTTCTCATGTCGAAAGGAACTCCTCTGTCAAAGCAGAGGTTTGAGGATTATCACGAGGAATCATCTACTTTAATCTGAAAATGGATGCGTGCAACAAAGAAGGCGTAGTGCAGACTTGGATATGAGCACATTGATCGTCATTGTCTGTCCATATAGCTAGGAAGTCTACAGCTTTGTAAAGTTTTAGAAGGCGTAGTGCAGATTTGAATAATATAGTAATTGCACATATCGCTTCGTGCTATTTTTCAAGAATGTGACACATCGCTTAGTAAAGTTTTATGTCTTAGTTTCGCTTCCTCTAACTTTTTCTGCTTTATGTCTTACTTCAGTCTGCTTTTCACTTTTCAATATCTGACTTTGATCGTTTCACTTCTATCGTCTCACTTCTATCGTCTCGCTTCTTAATTGGGAGGTGATTTGCTTATTCTATCGTGTCGCTTAATCGGGAGGTGATTTGCTTTGCTTGCTTTCCATCGATCGCTTTTCCTAACCTCTAATGTAAGAAGTTGAAAAGATGTATCGAAGAAGAGAAAAGGCATTTAGTTGAGAAAGTAGAAGATGTTAAACATAGATGGAGTTGAAAAGTAGCGAAGTTATAAATATGTAGCGAAGTTGAACATTTAAATCTATCTCCGTATTTTGGACATATCCAACCTTATGCTTTTCACGCTCCGCTTCCTAAGAAATAACAATCAAATAATTTTTTAGTCAAAAGAAAGTTAAAATCTCGGATAGAAAGTAAGTGACTAATTTAACCTTGTCTCTCTGCAAGTACTTTAAAGACATCTTTGGATCCCATAATCTACTACGTATTGGGATATCTAGATTTTGACGACAACTTCCTTTCCCATTTCTTCCATTAAGTCATGCATTTGTAATGTGTTTTCGAAATGGACAGATTCGTTGAAACAGAGTATCAATGGGTGGACATCTTCGCTAAACCATTAAGTGAAGAACTGTTCAGGAAATCGATTTAAATCTCAATATGGTTAAATATATCATAAAATCAAAACCAAAGGCCAATATGTTTAGGACAATAAATTCATATTTAAGTGAACTTGAAAAGCAGACGAAATGTGACAAGTAGACGAAAATCAAAACCAAAGGCCAATATGTTTAGGACAATAAATTCATATTTCGTCTGCTTTCCATCGTCTGCTTTTACTCCCGTCTACTTTTGCATAACTTTCTTCTGCTTTTGCTTTTGTCTGAGTGATCGTAAAAGCATTAAGTGTGGAAAAATGGTGGAAAGAATGAGACGAAGCAGAGAAGCAAAAATAAGATTCAAACCCCGCTTGAGTTTGAAGATTCGAAAAAAGAAGCAGATTCTAAGAAAATAGCAAGACTCGAATGAAGAATGTTGTTATAATCGATGATAATCTAATGGAAAGATTGTAACAATGTTTATTTTTCTTGTAGTCATTCATAATGTGTGAATCAGTTTTGGGTAAGAGCTATCAAAAGGTATTTTAACTTGCAAAGCAGATGGAGTTGAACAAGAGAGGAGTCAAAAGCGCATGTGGTTTAAAGCAGCACGAAAGTTGAATAGTAGACGAAAGGAAAAGCAGACGGAAGGTGAAAAGCAGACGAAAGAAGAAAAACAGACGGAGTTGAAAAGTAGACGGAAGCAAAAGTAGAGGGAAGCAAAAGAAGATGGAAGCAAAAGTGGACGAGAGAAAAAAACATTTTATAACTTTTATTTTCAGTGGGTCTTGTGAAAAGAACAAGTTTATTTTAATTAAGCGTTTTCGTAGGTTTTTTTTTTAAAGGGAAATACACAAGGTACAAGTTGTTTGATTGAAGTCTCTACTTCTATCGTCTTAAATAACAAGAAGTTTATATGTCGATTTAACCGAAACCGAGACGAAGCAAATACCATATTATGTTATCTAATATTACAATTCTTCAAAGTACAATCTTGATGAACGGATTTACAATCTTCCTATTGAATCAAAAGTAATGCTATATGGACCTGACATCGACGATAAACAACATGATAAATGTCCTCATATCCAAGTCTGCAGAGGGCATTTTTATTTCCCATCCTTTTGAGATTTGTCCGCCTTAATGTAGATGTTCAAGTTTCAGGTCACTCAAAACTGATTAACACATTATTAATGACTACAAGAAAGATCAAGATTGGTACAATCTTCCTATTGGACCACAAGGACACTGACGATCGACGTGGAGAACGATAGACATGATAAATCTCGTCATATCCAAGTCTCCACTACGTCTTCTTTATTTGAGCAATCTTTTTTCAGGACGGCAACATGATAAATCTCCTCATATCCAAGTCTGCTGTAGGCCAAGAGTTGGTGAACACTTATATTCTTTCGACAGCAACAATAGCGAAACTCCAAAAACATCTGTACAGACAAAAAAAAAAGCTTAAAGAAGATTTACAAGTAACAGAGGAATAAACGTAACAGGAAGCAAAAAGTAAGAGCAACTGGACGTGGAGTTGGTGAACATCGACATCGCTTCGACAAAGAACAACAAATGATTTACAACTAGAACGAAAAAATGCTAAAAGAAGATTTACAACTAACTCAGGAATCCACTGTGATAGCACCAGCACTGTCAGACAGAAGATACAAGAGAAGGTGAGGCAATGAGCAAGAAGACACTATATAAGCAGTCACAAGGGCATGCATTGTGGGACCACGTGCGTGGTTGCCTGACAAAATATTGCATCGAAGATTGGGTCGAGATGTGTGTATAGAGAGAAACGACACAACATGAATGACAATATGAATGAATGAAAAGATATAAAATGATATAAGTAGACACAAGGCATGCATTGCATTGCACGCCTACCGACAAAATATTGCATTAGAAGATTGGGTCAAGAAGATTGCGTATATCGCGCAAGATGTAAGATAAAATATTGCATCAGAAGATTGGGTCAGAAAATACGCGTAATAAAAAATTAAAGTTTAAGATTTGCATTATTGTATTAAATGAGGGACAGTACTGGAAGATAATAGAGTGAAACAGTGTTGGACCCCGATCTTTTGATGGAAATTAGAATTATTAAAATGGAATTTAATGAGTGTGTTTGTATAGGTATTGTGTTGTAGATGTTATTGTATTTAAAGGAGATTGATGAGAAATGAAGTGATTGGTTTTGATGACTTTGAAATTTGAGTAGAGTTGTATGAGTTATGAAAGTTAAAATGAATTAGTTGATTGAAATGGGAGTTGAAAAGCAAGAAATGATTGGTGAAAGTGTTATGTTTTGAAGAAAATTTGAAAAGTTTGACTTTTTGGATTAAAGAGTTGACTTTTGATTTAGGCAGATTTTAAGAAAATGATCTACATGAAATTTGTAGATTATGTTGAGAGCTTTTCGTAGCCATAAAGTATGTTATTTTTCGATATCGGGATTGAAAGTTATGATCTTTGAAAGTTAAGTGTATTTTACTTGATTTGAAAAATGTTATTAAGAGTAAGATTGTGTATGACTTTTGTGAAAGAGAAATGTATATGCGCATATCCTTTGGTGTTGAGTTTGATATGGGGAAATGACTTTGGAATAGTTTATTGGAGAGTTGAATTGTGTTTGAGATGAATTAGTTGAAGAGTTTATGTAGTGGGTGAATATGTGAAGTTGATGTGTTGATATGAGAAGTTTATGTGTTGGAATGGTGCTTAGAGACTTCTATGGCAAATCTGTATTGATTTAGATGGATTTAGCTAAAGTGGTCTTAATGAAAGTGGTAGATTATGTTTTTATCTTTCCATTGATATAAAGCACGAAAATATTGGACAAGGGAGTAGAAAGTTATGATTTTTAGAAGTTCTGATGCTGTTTAGTGTGAAGCTCACCGACCAGTCAGCTTTGTATGGTGTTTTTGACCCATTTAGAGTTCGATCTGATTCTTAAGGCCTCATGAAAGTTGTAGAGGGTTCTTTTACCTTTCCATAGACACCAAGTTTGTCAAATTTGGAGTTCTGGATCAAAAGTTATGATGTTTGCAAGTTTTGTCTTGTTGAGAAATTATCGATCAGTCATCTTGTGTAAACTTTTGATCCCTTTAGAGTCCGAGTTTGCTTGTGAGTCCTTCTTGAAAATTGTAGATCTGTCTTTTATCTTTCCAACGAAACAAACCGTGTCTAATTTGGAGCTCGGAGTCAAAAGTTATAAGGGTTTGAAGTTTGAAGGTCGGATTGGGTGCCGACCGACCTCTGTTGGCCGACCGACCTCTGATGGCCGAGCCGACCTCTGTTGGCCGACCGATCTCTGATGGCCGACCGATCTTCGTTCTGGCCGAGCTTTGATTTTTCTGGCCGACCTTTGACCTCCCTTCACTCTTTTGAGCATAACTTCTTCGTCCGACATCCGATCAATATGATTCTTATTGGAAATTAAACTAGAGAGATGAGGCTACAAATGTTATGAAGAAGCCGAGATATAATGTAGCCTCTAAGACTTTCAAATATAGGTCGGAAGTTCAGTGTAGTGTTCAGTCTTGGTGTTGTAAGGACTGGACAATGTTCAGTATTTTGGCTATATCTCGATCACTAGAGCTCAGATTGAGTTGATTATTATTGGAAATTAAAATAGAGAGATGGAGCTACAAATGTTATGAAGGAGCCGATCGACAATGTAGCCTCCAAGACTTTCAAATACGGGTCCGAATTGAGGTATAGAGTTCAATCTCAGCTTTGTAATGGTATGAGTAGTGTTCAGTATTATAGGTCGCTAGAGCTCGTTAGAGCTCGGATTGAGTTCATTCTTTTTGGAAATTAAACTAGAGACATATATCTACAATTCATCTGAAGCAGCCGATCGATAATGTCGCCTCTAAGACTTCCAAATATAGGTCAGAAGTTCAGTATAGTGTTTAGTCCCTGTGTTGTAATGGCTGAACAGTGTTCAGTGTTATAGGTCGTTAGAGCTCGCTAGAGCTCGGATTGAGTTGATTCTTGTTGGTAATGAAAATAGAGACATGGGACTACAAATGTTATGAAGGAGCCGAGCTATAATGTAGCCTCTAAGACTTCCAAATATAGGTCGGAAGTTCAGTATAGTGTTCAGTCCCGGTGTTGTAATGGTTGAGAAGTGTTCAGTATTTTGGAGATATCTCGATATCTAGAGCTCGGATTCAGTTCATTCTTGTTTCTAATTAAACTAGAGAGATGAGGCTACAAAAGTTATGAAGGAGCCGATCGACAATGGAGCCTCTAAGACTTCCAAATATGGGTCGGAAGTTAGGTGTAGTGTTCAGCCTCGGGTCTGAAGAATAAACTTCAGTATTTTGGAGATATCTTGAGCTATAGAGCTCCGATCGATCCGATTCTTGAAGCGATGGATTCTTAAGACATAGAGGAACATTTCTCTAGAAGAAAGTTTTGTCAAATGGCTTCATTTACCTGATCGAAATAATCAAACAAGATGTCAGTTTTAAAGACCAATGAAGGGGTAATTTTGGAAGTTTACTTAAAGGGTTAAGTTTATAGGCTTAAATGGAGGGGCTTATGGGTCATTCCTTATTCATTAATTGACCTGGCACTATAAAAGCAAGGGGGCTGTAGTTGGTTGGTGGAGAATCACGATTATTGCCCAAAAGACTTAAAAGAAATAAGAGGAGAGAAGAGAGAAAGCTTGTTTTGGTGGAGAAGAACCGAAGAGAAGAAGAAGAGAGCTTCAAAGGTTCAGTTTTCTCCAAGTTTCTTGAGGGGTTTTTGGTGCTTTTCAAAGGGAAAGGTGAAGAAGAAGATGAAAGCTTCTTATGGAGCCCAAAAATCTGAAAATGGTGTGAGAGAAGGTAAGATGCGAAATTTTGAGATCTGTGAATTTTGATGAATTTCTGGTTTAGAAATATGGAAAATGGTATGGGTTTATGGAGTATGAAGTTAATTTTGTTGATTGCTTAATATTATGGGTTTAGTTTTGGATGGAAATTAATTAGGTTTATGTCCAAAGTTGGAATTTGG
The DNA here is from genome assembly GCA_029891385.1 of Erythroxylum novogranatense. Taxonomy (NCBI): domain Eukaryota; kingdom Viridiplantae; phylum Streptophyta; class Magnoliopsida; order Malpighiales; family Erythroxylaceae; genus Erythroxylum; species Erythroxylum novogranatense. The sequence goes on along the minus strand of CM057225.1, from coordinate 30,468,394 downwards.
GGCTTTGGAAATTTGTAATTTAGAAAGCTTGAATATATGAGGGATTTATGTTTTCTAAGTTCAATTTGAGGATTAAGTTATTTATGATGTTGAATTTGGGTGAAATTGCTTTAGGTGAAGTTAAATTGGAAGAAAGAAGGAATCAATGGACAAATTGGAGCGAGGAATAAGTTTCTAGCATCGATTCGAGGTGGGTACTGCTTATAATAGAATTTATAAGCCACTACCGCTTTCTTTAAACAAAGAGATTTTCTAATTTCAATTGCATCGTAAATGTTGCATCATTGTATGAATGATTTGAAAATCATTATTGATTCAATACATGAACTTTTGTCGAATTGCAAAATACATTGTGTTATGCCTTAAAAGATTCCATGGCATTTCAGATATTCAAAAAGAGCATTCGATAAATGATATTGAGCTTGAATATGATAAAGGTTTGAAAAGTTATGATTTTCGATTAGTTTTAAGAGTGTCTATAAAATATGGTTTTATGTAAAGGTTTGAAAACTGTGATTTCGTGACAGATTAGGAAGGGTATAGAAAATATTGTTTATGGAAATATTTGAAAGTTTTGATTCCTAAAAATGCTTTGAAATTGTCTAGAAAATGGTTTATGCAAATGTTTAAAAATTTACGATTTCGAATACTTTCAAATTATTTAGAAAATGTTGTTTATAAAAGTGGTTGAAAGATTTCGATTCAATATCTAATGTTTATAAAAAGTATTTGAAAATTTATGATTTCCAACATTGTTTATAAAAGTGTTTGAAAAGGTTACGATTTATGAACTTGTTTATAAAATGTTTGACAAAGTGTGATTTCAAATGCATTTGAAATTGTTTAGAAAATAAGGTTTATTAAAATGTTGAAAAGTACGATTTCGAACGCGCTTGAAATTGTTTAAAATGTTGGTTATGTAAATGTTTGAAGTCTTTGATCTTCGTATGATTAGATTCCTTACTTTTAAAATGGTTTTAGAAATTGTTTTAAGAAATTATACAAGTTTTAAATGTTTGATAAATTAAGAAAATTTCTAAAGTTTTGAAAAATGACACAAAGGTTCAATTTCGGTTTTCAAATGATTTGGCGATTGATTGAAAATTTAGAAAGTATTGAATTTTATTGTTCTTAATATTTTTGGAAAAAGGGTTACGAGTTTTAAAATGAATTGAGAAATGAAGAAAGATTTTGAAATTCATTTCGGTGGTTGGGATTTAAGAAATCGCGTAAATTGTTAAATTCGTTATTTTCGATAAATTCGATAAGTTATGAAAATGCTTCGGAATGTTTCTTTAGAAAATACAAGATTCATGCAAATTATGTTTTGAATAAATGTACTTTATGAATTTGCATACGCTTGGTTTATGTTTTAAAGAAATAACTTGCATACATTTTTCGGCTTTGGTCTATACGTGATTAAATTGTTGAATTATTATGATCATTGAAATTGCATTGCAATTGGTGAGTTATGCTCATGTTATGCCATTAAAATATGTTATGGCATTTTGCATGAATGAAAAGATAGAAAAGCTTGAAAGTATGGAAACATTCGATAAATTGATCGAGCACAAATTGTTATGTGCTTTTATGTGGGCAAGAGAGGAACGTTGTGTTAGTCACGCACGCCGACGTATGGAAAATTATAGCCTTCTCCCGCTGCCCGCCAGGGCCTACGAGATCGAAAAAGAATTTCAAGGATTTTGCTTATATTTTGTTATAAACTGTTACCCACGAAGTTATAAGCTCACCCCTTCATTCCCATCCACAGTGATGAGAAGAAGATCGGGTGAAAGAAAGTGAAGGTTTTCAGATATTGTGTATTGTGTATTCGGATTTTATTATCGATGTTGTATTATGGAATATTTGGTAAGCACGTATTCATGACGATATACTCTATGGAATTGTCTATGGAATGCTAAAATGAATTGTGATTTGAGTATGGAATTGAGATATAAGTTCGTATGATTATCGGGGATTGAGTTGATATACTATGTTAAAGGATATGGATATGTAGATATAGGATTGCGTGTGTTGAGTTGGATTCCTGACGGGAGTCCGATGATTCTGGTTATTGTGTGAGAAATATAGAAGTGTATTTTGAACACTTTGCAGTCAAGTTAGTTAGATGCGTAGTTATCTTGTCAGAAAATTTTTGGTAAGATGGGTATGAAAATGAGAATTGAGATTCAAATGAGTGTATAAGAAAATGATTATGAATTGAGAAATTGATTAAGGAAGAAGAAAGAAGAGAAAAAGAAGAAAAAAAGAAAAATTTATACCGGATTTTTCATATCGGATAGTCTAGGTTTCCAACGCGATCATAATCTCTAAGCTATTTGTTCACGGATGTCGGAAATCGATTTCGATTCTATTTGTATTCGATTCGTTTCTTCCGCATTTTTGTTATTGTTTCGCCTTCGGATTCAATTTATCCAATTTGAATTCGCTTTATTTCCTTCGTTTTTCGGTTGGAATCTGGTTTTCGGATCGGGTCTCAACAAACAGAAACGATTTACCTTGAGATACGTTAAAAATAGTTAACATGTGTACAGAGAAAAATATGCGATGAAATGTTATTATGATTATATGTGTAGATATCGTAAGAAATATATCTATTAGTGATTCGCGTTTCTCATTTTTTCGCCAAGGTGTTGAAGATTTTCCATAAGATTATCACAAGAAATATATATATTAGTGATAAGTATTATTTAATATCGTAATGTAAATAGTATTATTCCTATTAGGTATAAAGAATTTTTCGCTTATATTAATAAAAACAAATATGCAATGAACCGTTATTATGATTATATAAAAAAATATGAATATATGAATGAAGTTGAATAATAATAATGAATTTAATAACCATGATAAAAATATTTAGAAACCGATGTTGCAAATGAGAAAAAAAATGAATGAAGTTGAAAATAATCATGAATTGAATAATCATGATAAAAATCATTAGAAACTGATATTGGAAATAACAATAACATTAGAAGGTGATGAACTATCTGTTAAGTCAAAATGACTTCACATTTATGATTTTGATTAAGAACAAATATCGAGTAGAAAAATGCATGCAGAGAAAGAAAGATGACGGAGAAAGAAAAAGCGAGTAAGTAGAAAAGCAGACGGATAATGAAAAATGTATTTAAGTAGAAAATAGACGGAGAATAAAAATGCATTTAAGTAGAAAAGCAGACGAGAAAGAAAAAATGTATTTAAGTAGAAAAGGTATTAAGCAAAAAATGACGATAGAAAAATTTGTGCATCAATTTTGAAAGCTTGATGAAAGATGAGCTTGATATGAGTATGATGGCTTTCATGTCTCTTTTAAACATATTTCAAATTTGGCAAAACGTGATTTGAAGTGAAAACTGGAGCTAAAGTAACGACAAAACTAACGGCGTCAGAAACAGTGATCTACAGCTGGTAACTTCTGTCGGAAGAAAGTTGTGGAGGGAAAGTCTGATAATCTCGAGGATTTTGATGAATCTAGAATACACCGGACTATATCTCTACAAGTACCCTAAAAGCAAAATCATTAGGGTTATTCTCATCTCCAGATGGTTCATTTTGCTTTCCCAATTCTCTCAAACATCCAACCCTAAAAAGCTTACCAGAGTCAGTTTTTCGTTCTGAAACAATGGAGGAAGCCATGATATTCGGAAGACATGTGGATTTCGAGTCATTGAGGAATGATGATATGGATGTGGAACCAGAGATTGTAAGAGCTGGTTGGAGGAACTTTTCGAGGTACGAGAACCAAGATACACAAATGAGGTTTTCGATTTTGGAAGAATGCTCATTAGTAGACAACACCGTAGTATCATCGGTAGATGGTGTATCCGTTGTTGTGACTAAGGAGTTAATAAAGAAGGTGACCGATTGTCCGTCAGTTGGTCAGACCCTCTCTACCAAGGCTGGATGGATGTCCCAAGTCGGTATGAGAGAGGAAGATGTGAGAAGACAATTATATGGAGTCAATGATCCATGGAGAGGAAGACCTCTAGTTTGGTTCCGGCGCGAGGATTCTCCATGCAATTTGCTTAATTGCATTTTACCCAGAGCAGGTTCAAGGCATTTGGTGACTACGTTGGATGAACAATGCTTGTTTTACCTGCTAAATCGCAATCCCATCGACTTACCCTTCTTAATCTTTCACTACATGATTAAGGGGATGGAGGATACAATTAGCTATCCTTACGGTATGTTGCTTACAAGGATTTTTAAGGAATACGGAGTCCTACTACATCAAGGTCATAAAAGGATTGTACCTGTGAAGAGTAAGATTGATTCAATCATAATACGGCGAATGGGTCTAAGGACTGTAATTAAAGAAGGCGCCGACTCTTCAAGAAGAACTAGGACTGAGGGGGAGCGTGTTTTGAAGATGACTCCCGCTTCAAGTTCTCGACTTGAAGTGAGTACGAGATCACTTGCGGATGAATTAAGAAGAATGATTGGAAGACCGTTAATAAAACAGGCGAGTCCTGGAATGGAAGCAAGTCAATCCCGAAGGACAGAAGAAGGTGCGCCAAAAAGAAAAGGAGAAAGTCTTTTAAGTGAAATTAGAAAGAAGGCAAAGAGATCACCTAGGATTCGGAGTCTAAGGCAACAAGAAGAAAAGAATGCCAGTAAAGAAGATAGTGGTTGTGGTACGACCTATGTTGATTAATAGTAACACATGAGAATTACTAAAAGAAGATGAAAAGATGTTCTACGATGCTTTGAGGGATGGTGCTACTAAGCCATACCCTTCAAAACGTCCCTGCAAACCGTGTACTATTTTTCCAATCACTGAAAACACGAAAATAAAGGTTGCACCAGATATCCAGCCAAGAGTCCGTCTGGATTTGACTAAGGGGAAGTCAAAATTATTTCCTGAGGAAGAAGCTAGTGATGATCTGTCCGCAGATCAAATAGCAGAAGAAGTGCGAAAAATTGATCAGGCATGCGCTTCTACACAGAATAAAGATGAAGAGAGCTGCAGCTATACTGACAAGAAGGAAGATTGTCCAGTGGGGGGAAGAGTAATAACAGGGAGATTTATTGAGTTCCTTGTTCAGACAGTTCTGTGTATTAGACCTCTGACTAATACACTGTCTATTCAAGTAGAAGCATTACCCCTGCAAGGAAGACGATTCGATGTCGCTCGCCCATTTGACTTAGATCTTCCTGAAGCTGAAACGTTTATTCGTCCACCAATGATTGAGATAAATGAAGAATACATTCCGACCTCAGATGCTTATACTACTTCAATCCCATTCACCTCCCTCGAGATGTTGATCAAGCCTCCTCGTCGATTGACCCACCAGATGAACTCAGCAGATTACGTGGTGAAGTCAATGAGATGAAGGAGACGATGAATGATCTGAAGAAGATGATGATAGAACTGCTAAAGAGCCACCATCGTTAATCATTTTTTATTATAAGAAATATGGGGAGAATAAGAGTAGAAAAGAAGAGAATGAACAAGGGGAAAAGAGAATGAGCAGAAAAGAAGAGGGTGTTCAGAAAAAAAAGGTGTGACTGAAGCAGACGAAGAAAGGAAGAAGTCAAAGAAGAAGTTCTAAAGATAAGTTTTTGTTTTCTTCAAAACTTTGTAATTTTGTTTTCTTTTGTATATAATTTGTTATCATAAAAAAAGGCGAGATTGTTAAGTACAAATGACTTTACTTAGATATGATTTTGATGAATAACAAAAAGAACAAACAAAAAAGAAAACAGACGACGTCAAGTAGACGGAGACACAAAGCAGACGCAGACGCTAAACAAGGCAGACGCAGACGCAGACACAAAACAAACGCACACACAAAACAGACACTAAGCAAAGCAGACTCAGACATAAAGCAGACGCAGACGTGAATAGTAAAGTAGACGCAGATGCAAATAGTAAAATGTATCGAAGACGTGTATATGATTTGAGAAGAAGAATCAAGAAACAGACGCAAGAGTCGGGCCTCGAAGTTAGTTCTGTAACTCAATCGATTAACTGCTTTTAAAGATTCAAGAAACAAGAATCAAGAAGCGATTGGAGACGAAGGCTATAAATACAAGTCCAAGTCAAGATTGCAAAGTTAGACAACGTGAGAAAAAGTGATCGTAAAAGCGTTAAGGCAAATTTAGCCCGAGCTATTTTATCAGAATAAGCGCTTAAATACTTTTCTCGAGAGAAAGTAGTATGATATACTCGCAGAGGCTAAGTGTGAAAGAATACTCGTTGTAGAGACTCAAGAGGCTCGCAAATTAGTAAATTTTATAATAATTTAATTACACATTTTTAATTTTTCATATTGATTTATACATTTAAATTATATAATAATATAAGCAATTAAATTAAACAATTAATCCATTTTAGTTATGCTTAAATAACAATTAATTAATATTTTCGACTCATTATAAAGAGTTAATCTCCTTAAGTATATAATCAATTAACTTTTTTCACCCTTCATTTTAATTATTATTACCTTATATTCTTTTAATCCTTAATTAATAACAAACTTAATCAATAACAAAACATTTGATGCCTTCATATTAAACCTTTAATATTTTCAATATAATATATTTAATTCTTCTTTATAAAATTTGCCTTACATATTTAATTTTCTATTATTCAATAAAATTCATCAAATTTATGAAGTGTCAACCACTCACTCTCTATTTCTATTTTAGATTCAAGTTTTATTACTATCTAGTTCGTAAACAAAGTATTCAAAAGTTTTGATGAATCAGAATCTAACAAAAATTCTGTAAAGAATTTAACTTCTAACATAGAATTTCAAAAGAATCACAAAAAAGGGGAATACACAATTCAGATACAGTGAGTTACAGCTGGTAACTTCTCTGACAAGGAAGTTTTGGAAGGAAATGCCGACGATTTTCGTAATCCCTATGATTCTAGAATACGCGTGATAAGACCTTCAAGTTGCTCAAGTCGATATCATTGCGGTTGCTCTCATCTCCGCATCTACCATCTTGCTTTCAAAACTCTCTCAATCATCCTACCCTGCATTTAAAAACTAACCAGAGATAGTTTTCGTTCTGAAACAATGGAAGCAGCTATGATTTTCAGAAGGCATGTAGACTTCGAGTCATTGAGAAATGATGTCTTGGATGTAGAACCAGAGATTGGAAGAGCTGGGTGGAGGAATTTCTTTGAGGTTCGAGAACCAGTCTATACTGACGAAGTGTATGAGTTTTGGTAGAACGCTCAAATTGTAGACAACACTGTGGTATCTTCAGTAGATGGGATATCTGTTGTTGTGACTAAGGAGCTGATTAAAAAGGTGATTGATTGTCCATCGGTTGGTGTGACTCTATCTACCAAGGCCGGTTGGATGTCGCAAGTTCGCATGAGAGAAGAAGATGTCAGAAGACAACTATATAGAGCCAATGACTCATCTGAGAGGAAGACCTCTAGTTTGATTCCGAAGGCTAGGGTTCTTCACGCTATTCTGTTTAATTACATACTACCCAGAGCAAGTTCAAGACATTTAGTGACAACTTTGGATGAACAATGCTTGTTCTATCTGCTAAATCGTAACCCTGTCGATTTACCCTTCTTAATCCTTCACTACATGATTAAAGGGATGAAGGATACAACTAGTTATCCTTACGGTATGCTCGACAAGGATTTTATGAACCAAATCCTTCTCCACAGAGGAAATAAGGATTGTACCAAAGAAGAGTAAGATTGATTCAATCATAGTAGGCTTAATGGGTCCGAGGACCATAGGTAAACAAGAAGACTCTTCAAGGAGAACAAGAATCGAGGGGAGCGTGTCTCAAGAAGACTCCGCTCAAGCTCTCCAACTCAAGTGAGAATAAAATCGCCACGTAAGAAATAAGAAGACCGACGGAAGATCGATGAAATCGACAAGTCCTCAAATCAAGTAAGTCTACCTCAAGGACGTAAGAAGGTGCACCAAAAGAAAAGGAGAAAGTCTTTAAGTGAAATTACAAAAAGGCGAAGAGATCACCGAGGATCCGCACTCTAAGGCAACAAGAAGAAAAGCTTGCTAGAGAACAGAGTCAGGAACAATCTTGTCAACCTCGTGCACCTACAGTTACAAGATCGTTAGTTTCTATTCTGGAAGAGGATATAGCCAGAAAAGCCAAAGAAACTGAGAAGAAAAGAAAATCGAATCGAGAGAGAAAATCTCAAGCGAAGAAATCATCAAGATCGACCAAGCGTAAGACAAGACTAAGAAGATTAGTCGGAAGAAGACCGTCTCAACTGCTGAGGAGGTTAGTCAAAAGAAAGAAACCCCTGATGATGCTCAAAAAGAAAAAGAAACTGAGCTGAGCAGAGTTCAGGAAATCCCCATTGCTCAACACGAAGAACTAGTGGAGGAAAGCCTGGTTCAGGAGAATCCCATTGAAGCACAACCAGAGGCAAAAGCAGAATCAGAGTCGGATAATGATGAACCGTGTCTGATTGTATACAACTATCATAAGTTTTTTAGAAAACAAAAGCTGAAGATCAAAATAGTTCATTATGTTACCAGGACAACTGCTATCGCCATCGGTAGTCAACCAATGAAGAAGACAGTAGTTCTTGTACAATCTATGTCAATAAATAGTGACACGTGGAACTTACTAAAAGAAGATGAAAAGATGTTCTACTATGCTTTGAGGGATGCTGTTACGAAGCCATACCCTACAAAAATTTCCTGTAAGCCGTGTACCATTTTTCCAATCTCAGAAAAGACGAAAATAAAGATTGTACCAGATATCCAGCCAAGATATCCTTTGTATTTGACTAAGGGGAAATCAAAGCTATTTCCTGAGGAAGAAATTTGTGATGATCTGTCTGCACATCAATTTGAAGAAGAAGTGCGTAGAATTGATGATGCATGCGCTTCGAATGAGAATCAAGATGGAGCTAGTTGCGTCCATACCGACAAGGTGAAGAGTGTCCAGTGGGAGGAAGAATAATAACAGGGACGTTTATTGAGTTCCTTGTTAAGACAGTTTTGCGTATCAGGCCTTTATCTGGTACACTGTCTATTGAAGCTGAAGGCATACCCCTGCAAGGAAGACATTTGCTGATGCTACCTGCTCCGTTTGACTTAGATCTTCCTGAAGCGGAAGCATTTATTCGTTCACCAACAATTGAGATCAATGATGAATACATTCCTACCTCTGATGCTTATACTATGACAATTCCGTTCACTCCTCCTTCAGCAAATGTTGATCAAGCCTCCTCATTGATTGACTCAGAAGAAGAACTCAGTAGATTACGTGGAGAAGTCAATGAGATCAAGGAGACGATGAATGATCTGAAGAAGATGATGACAGAACTCCTGAAGAGCCATCAATGATAATCATTTTTTATTATAACAAATAGGGGAGAAGAACAGAAACGAAGAGAAGAACAGAAAAGAAGAGAAGAACAGAAAAGAAGAGAATTAACAAGAAGAGAAGAGAATGAGCAGAAGAAGAGAAGAAGATGTTCAGAATGTTCAAAGAAGAAGTGTGGATCGAACCGCATTTAATGAAAGGAAGAAGTCAAAGAAGAAATTCTGCAGATAAGTTTTTTTTGTGTTCTTTTCAAAACATTGTATTTTGTTTTCTTTTGTATATAATTTGTTATCATCAAAAAGGGGGAGATTGTTAAGTCCAAATGACTTTACTTACATATGATATTGATGTATAACAAAAGAGCAAAATAAAAAGAAAAGAAATACTGTTAAGTCGTAAATACGCATTAAGTCGACATATGAACGAAGTCATCATTTACGAAGGAACATGACGTAGATACAAAATGAAGCAGACGCTTAAGAAAAGCAGACGCAGACGCTTAGCAAAGGCATTTGACGATATGCAAATAGTAAAGCGCATTTAAGCGCCGATGCAAATAGTAAAGCGAGACGAAGACGTAAATACTGACGCAGAGACACGTATAATATAAAATATGCATTTAAAAAAAGTTATGTAAATTCAAAACAAGACGAAGGAGTCGATTCGAAAGTTATTCTGTAACTCAATCAATAACCGCTTTTAAAGATTCAAGAAACAAGAATACTTGTAACGTTGAAAGAGATAGTGGAAACCTTAGAAGAAACTCTGAGGACTGGACGTAACCGACAGTTTGGGGTGAACCAGGATAAAACACTGTGTCAACCACTCTCACTCTCTATCCTTCGGGTAATGAATTTTGCATAAACCATTTCTCATACAAGGGGACTGTTTGTTCATAAAACCACAAGGACCGTGGATCATGTGCTTAATGAAAAGAGAATATGATCTGGAATTGTGATTAGGATTAGGTATTTCAGCTGATATGATTTGATCATAGGAATCTGGATTCAACCATTTAAATTGTGGTTAAGAAGTTAGAATATAAAGGTGTCGATTGAGTGCGCGCGAGACATCAAATTTCGCTAAGTTATTTTGATGCCAAAGAAATGGTCTTTGAATGATTGATTGATAAACGGATGCAAAAGGCAAGCCGGAAGAAGAGGAAATGATTGTAGAAGGTGAACTCGTCAGAAGAAGAGTAAAGGCAAATAATGATAGTAATTTTCAAGAAGAGAAAATAATTGTAGAAGGTCAACCTGTGAGTAAAGACGGTATAATAATTTTATCACCTATGAATTGAAACGTCGGTCTCTCACTGGTGCTCTTCTTCTCTAATTTCGCTCATGTTTGCTTACTTCTTCAATACGTTTTTGGCAGAAATCGACATTATTATACCAGTTAGAAGATTATTCCATACAAGAAAAACAGGTCTTCTGGTTTATACATTTTGGGGGTTAGCTTGTCTTTCCTTGCCACAAGTAAAAAATTATGATGGTCTCACCTATGAATTAAAACGTTAATCTCTGTTCTGGTGTTTACTTCTGCAATACGCTATTGGCAGTGTTTGACATTATACCTATTAATTGAAACGTCAATCCACCGATGAAGAAATGCATGCGCTAAAAGGAGGAGATTGTTAAGTCAAAACGACTTAACATAAATGATTTTGATGAAGTACAAATAATGATGAAAAAGGAGAGGATGAAAACAAGACGGAAGTTGAAAAGCAAACGCAAGTTGAAAAACAGATGGAAGCAAAACCAGACGGAAGCAAAAGGAGACGAAAGCAAAAGGAGACGAAAGTTGTGCAAAAGTAGACGAGAGTAAAAGCAGACGATGGAAAGCAGAGGAAAGCAAACCACGTGTGAATTAAGAATCAGATTGAGTTAGTTACAAAACTCAATTGAATAACCGGTTCTTTCAAGATTCAAGCAATCTCTGTTCTGGTCGTCTTCTTCTTGCAAAAAACAGAAAATAATTGTAGAAGGTCAACCTGTCAGGAGTAGCACGTGAGAAATCTATCACCTATGAATTGAAACGTCTTCTTCTCTTTGCAGTCCTCATGTTTGCTTACTTCTGGAATACGTTATTGGCATTTGGCAGGAATCGGCATTATCATAAAGAAGCTAAGATTATCGATACAAGAAAAATAGATGTGAAATTGATTCATACATTTTGGGGGTTAGCGTGTATTTCCTTGCCACAAATAAATAATTATGACGGTGTCCAGAAATCTATCACCTATGAATTGAAACGTCAATCTCTGTTCTGGTCTACTTTCGCAACACGCTATTGGCAGTGTTTGACATTATTATAGCGGCTAGAAGATTGAACCTATTAATTGAAAACTCAATCTACGTGACAGAAAAAATCTATGCAGACGGAACCTATTGAAAAGCATGTTAAGTCAAAATGACTTCACATATATGATTTTAATGAATAACAAACGAACAAAAACAGATGAAGTACAAAAACAGACGAAGTAGAAAAACAGACGGAGAATGCGAAAGCATAAATAATATGTTGACTTCGACTCTTATTTATAACCTTGGTGTTCAACTACTTCTTCAATCTTGCTTCTTGAACCTTGAAAGAAGCAGTTATTTAGTTAAGTTCTGTTTTTTGCTTTTTCTTCCGTCTACTTTTGCTATCGTCTGCTTTTCAACTTCCGTTTGTTTTCCTTCTTTCGTCTACTTGTCACATTTCGTTTGCTTTTGAAGTTAACGTAAATATGAATTTATTGTCCTAAAAATATTGGCCTTTGGTTTTGATTTTATGATATATTTAACCATGTTGAGATTTCGTCTAATTTCCCTGAACCGTTCTTCACTTAATGGTTTAGCCAAGACACAATCAGGTTAAAAGGGTGTCAAGAGTAAGGGCGTTAAGAACAGTGAGTCACAGCTGGTAACTTCTGGTACAAGGAAAGTTCTCGTGGGAAAATTAAAGTCTTCAGAATCCCAAGGAGTCTAGAGCACGCCTGACAAGACCCTTTGTATAACCTCAAATCAGAAACCGTTCGAGTAGCATCAACCTTCAGACGTTTTATCTCTCTCTCTTTCAAAATCCTTTCGAACGACATTACCATTGAAGAACAGAGTATCTGAATCATATTCAAATCAGAAGCAATGGAGGGAGCTATGATGTATGGAAGGCATGTGGACTTCGAATGTCTGCGAAGAGATGCAATGGATATTGAACCGGAGATTATTGGAGCGGGTTGGAGAAATTTCTTTGAAGTCCGAGAGGATGTGTATCCAAATCAGGTATTTGATTTTTGGAAGTATGCACAGATGGTGGAAAAGACTATTGTCTCTACGGTAGACGGACTTACCATTATTGTGACAATGGACTTGATTGAGAAGCTTACTGGATGTTCATCCGTTGGAGAGAAGTTTTCTACCAAGGCGAAATGGATGACAACGGTCGGTTTAAAGGAAGAAGATGTTAGTAAACAACTTTATGGAGTGAATGACCCATCGGAAAGGAAGACTTCAAGTCCGTCCCGAAGCCGTGGTTCTTCATGCGATTTCGTTTCAACCGCATCGCATCAAGAGTGGGTTCAAGACACTTGGTAACTACCTTGGATGAGCAAAGGTTTATTCTACCTCCAACCACAAACCAAGAATTTACCATTTTGATCTTTCATTATATGATGAAAGGAATGAAAGATACAACTAGTTATCCGTACGGCATGCTCTTGACAAGAATTTTAAGAGAATCGGGAATTCGTCTTGGAAGTGGAAAAAACCTAAGAGTCCCTGTAAAAAGTACTATCAATTTAGGTACTATAAATAGAATGGGCTTGAAGAATCTCAACAGTACAAATGGAGATTCTGAGAACAAAGCTAGGACTGAGGGGGAGGGGTTACAGAAGAAGTCTCCTGCAAGAAGTTGTAGATCTCAAGTAAGCTCAAATATGCCCATTACTGAAAGGAGAAAATCATCTGGAGGACCTTTGTTGAAAGAGGTGATGCCTCAAGAAGAGGTTAGCCTTGTTCGGAAGATAACAGAAGGTGGGTTAAAAAAGGAAAGCAGAGGACTACATCCCATCTGCAGACACATATGATACTACACTTGCGTTTCTAGAACTCCCAGTAGATGATGATCAACCTTCTTTGCCTTCTGACTTGCATAATGAAGTACAAAGTTTACGTCAAGAAGTTAAAGAACATAAGGAAATAATGAATCGAATGGAGAAGATGATGACAGACATGCTGACGAGGATGATAGATATGCAGAAGATGCTGACAGAATTTATGCAGAGTCATCACCATTAATCATTTTTTATTATAACAAATAGGGGGAGAAGAAGAAAATGGAGAAGAATATAGGAGAAGTAGATGAAACCATTATGTCAAAGGGGGAGCACAAAGGATGATTAATGACGATAAGAAGAGGAAGATCAAACTGAGACACAGATGGAGATGAAGACGAAGAAAATATGAAGTTCACGTTTTCTTATTGTATTTTTTTTCTTGTGTAATTTGTTATCATATATATATATATATATGTGTGACTTACGTGGATGGAGAGGAAGCTTCTTTTGAGCTTCGTAAAAAAGTTGCATTTAAAATCATTAAATGACTAAAAGACAAAAATGAAGATGGTCTTCATGTGTGACATGTGGCCATATGGAGAAGGAAAAAACCTATTTGTAGACTAAAAGAGGTGGATGATCGTGGGTTTTGAAATAGAATGAAGAAGGGTTTTGAGAAAATCCTAAGCTTTCATCTCTTCTCCATCGATCATCTTCAAGCTTCTTCTTCTCCAAGCTTCCTCCATCATCTTCTCCAAGCTCTCCAAGAACAAGGTAAGAGCTAGCACTCTTTCCCTTGTTCTAGCTATTCCCGGGTCAAAGGGTTTGCCCCGGTTAGGTTCTCCGATCTCTGCGTGGATACCGTTAGAGACCGTCTCCTTTGGTCGTTATGGTTTGATTTCGATATATAGACACATGGATCCTGGCTTTCGGGAAGGTCCCGCAACAAAAAGAAATTTGTTTTTCGCACCGTATGCATGTGATGCAGACAGCGGGATTTTCCTTTCAGAATGGTAAAACAGCTGAATAAGCCTTTGGTGCTACAATTAAGGTATATGCGAAGTTGACAACACAGACAAAGTTAACAACACAGACGAAGTTGATAAAGCAGATGGAAGCACATTTAAGAATCAGTTTGAGTTAGTTACAGAACTCAACTGAATAACTGTTTCTTTCAAGATTCAAGAAGAAAGAATGAAGAAGGAGTTAGAGACGAAAGTTATAAATACAAGTCGAAGTTGAAGATTAATTTTTTAGTGAGTTACACACAATAAGCTGATTTACAATTACGCGAACAAAAAGTTTGTCCGAAAGACTATCAGATTTAATTAGTGAGAGTCAGAGCTATTTTTAGAATACTTGTATACTTTGAAGAGATTGTGAAATCTCAGAAAGACTTCTGAGGACTGGACGTAGCCGACGGTTTGGGGTGAAGCAGGATAAAATCTCTGTGTGCAACTTTTTTTACTCTCATCTCTTTCCAAGTTCAAAGTTCTTATTTTAACTTAGTTTTTAAACAAGTTTTTCAAAGATTTGATTAACTTTGATTTACCAGAGCCTTTGTGAAAAGAACTTAGTATTTACCAAAACATTTGTAAAAGAAGAATAGATGACCGAACTGAAAGGTTGTTCTTTGCTGGTTGAAATAGAAGATGTAAGTTTGATTGTTGTTATGTTCTTGCAATGAAGGATGTGATGTATTTAGGTTAAAGAAGAAGAAGACAAAAGAAGAGGGTAGAAATTGTTTGATCGAAGTTAAGAGGAGAAAGGCTTCAAAGTTTAGATATAGAGGTATCAAAGCAGGCGTCCGCGGGAAGATATATAGTCACAGAATAAAAATTAAAGTCAAGAGTTCGATCAGACATACGAGGGTAGTAATCAGAAATGATAAAGTGAAATGTAAACGATTTGCCTTGAGATAGGTTAGAAATAGTTTACATGTGTAGAGAATAGTTTCCAAGAAGGATTAGTCAATCCAGATACTCAAGAAGGATTATTGAATTGGTAATCAAATTTAATACCGCTGAAATGACATCGTTGAATCGCTTTAATAAAGAAGAACAAGAGGAAGTTAAAAGAAGCAAAATAAGTTAAAGTGGATAAATATAAGAGGAAGTGCGAAGAGAAAACTGAGAAGAAAACGAAAGCAAAAGAAGACGGTCGCTGAATCGTTAGTCCATATTACGATGAAGAATGTTGTTATACTGGACAGATAATTTAGTGGAAAATCTTCAACACCTTGGTTGTTTTTCATTTTTTCGCCAAGGTGTTGAAGACTTTTCACTAGATTATCTGTCAGGAATGTTTGTAGGCTACTCATCTTCATGATGATAGTTGCCAACCTCATAAGGAAGATGACATGGGGAGTGGAAGCGCTTCAAAGAAATTAGATGATATAATACAAACTCCATCATCAGGAACTCAGATAGATAACGTTGAGGATTTTCCGAAACTAGTGGATTGAAAAAGATTGAAGTATAGGAGTTCGATCCGAAGATCTAATTATTGAGAGACCTCAAGGAGGACGAAGCTTGATTTTAGCCATGCAAGAGAAAAATGATTTGAGTTAAAAAATACACGGTTGAAAAATAGACGGTTAGAAAAATAGATTTAAGTTGAAAAATAGACGAAGTCGAAAAGCGTATTTAAGGCGCGAAGAGATACAAACACGCACGAAGTTGAAAATATGATTTAAGTCGAGAACATGTAATAGTTAACAACATGTATTTAAGTTCACAAACACGCACGGGTTAACAACACAAATGAAGTTGACAAAGCAGACGGAAGCACATGCAAGAATCAGTTTGAGTTAGCTACAGACCTCAACTGAATAAGCGTTTCTTTCTTGATTCAAGAAAAAAGAATCAAGAAGCAGTTAGAGACGAAAGTTCTAAATATAAGTCGAAAGTTATGAGAATCTGGGTTTTTTCCTATTACGACGAGTATCTGTAGTAGATTGGGCGTCTGATTGTGGCGTACATTCGCTGCTGCTGATCGACTTATCCATTTGTGACGGCAATTGGTTTTCAACATCGGAGAATCTTTTTTCGAGACATTGTTTAGCTGATGAAGAAGATTCAGGATTTTTTTTCTTCTGAAAATATAAGAAATCAATATATATTAAGCAAGCGATATAAGGGGAGATGAATTCAAACTAAATGGCACATACATAAATAATTAAAGATGATGTTATAGATAAAATCAAGATGAAGTAAGAATAAAAGCACCGAGATCGGTGAAAGTGAACTCTTGTAGTTCATGAGCATCAATTTTCCGGCAAGAAACAACAAGAATCGTTGCACCCCACCAAGACAGTAGTGTTTCTTTGGCTTCACGTGCGTAAGAAAGGTATCGCTTTTCAATCAGGCGTATAGTTTCTCCAAGGAGATCCATGTTCTTATAACGGAAAACAAAAATGTCCATTGTCATGGAATAAGTAGATGAAGATAGTTAGGCTGATTAAACTGGAAATGTAGATGAAAGAACGGTTAAAATATAACCTCATTGTAATATTTCATAGCTTCAACGGCGGTTAAGTTTATTAGTTTCAATGAGGTCGCTGAAAATGGAAGCCGTTATAGTTCGGTTTAGCCGGTCAAATCCATGTCATATCGGCATCCGCTCAATAAAGTCATAATAGTCAAAAGGAGGAGGTGGGCAAAAAGTAGTGCAGTGACATGGAAGTAAAAAGTGATCCGAAAAATTATGGAATGGACACGGAAGGAATAAGCAAGAAATGGAAGATTGCAAATAGAAGGCAGAAACCTTGGCTCTGCTGTCCGTTTTCTCTACAGTAATTACAAGTGAAGAGAACTCCAGATGCAAAAGAATGAGACCTAAGCATTTATTGCATGTCATATACCAAAATTTTTGCAAAATGTGCTGAAAGGAAATTTTGGCTTCAATCCATGATATCTACGGAAAAGTCGATAAGAATGTTCAGAGGAAGAAGTTTCAAATTCAATGTCACTGGAATATGCAGATGTGATTACCTTGGGGGTAGAATCTAGAGACATGATCTTGGTGATATTCTAGTGAGATCCAGAAGATATACGAGGATTATATCTTAAGTAAGATTTTCCACTGACGAGGTTTTTGATGTGGCTGTTATTTCATTGTGCCCTATAACATAATAATTATATAGGTGACAAAATAAAGAAATTTTAAAATTCAGATATAATTTGTAACAAAATGTTAGAAAGGTTGTACGTAACATAATGGATTACCAATTTTGAGATCGACAACTTCAGATGGGTGGCTCAACGACGATGGTCGAGTCGAACCACGCTGACAATGCAACAGCCTAACATTTCAAAATCATTTTTGAGATAGAATGAAAAGAGTCGAGTAAGATGTGTTATTATGAGGAAGGAAAAAATACCGTTAAAGAAATTGACTTTGAGCTTTATGCAAACAATAACTCGGATGAGAGTGAAGTGATTCTATAATCTTCTCGCCCTCGCTCTCAACAAAACAATTCCAGAGCGATAGTATGACTGCTTGTTGCCTAAAAAAGAGATTACGAGAAGATGTAAAATTTGTTTATCTCTCGATTTAAAATAGTAACGAAGATACAGAGTGAGAATTACTCTTTATTCATGATAAAAATTTGGACAATTGAAGCTTTTCCGCCTCTCATGACATTTTTTTCCAACACTTCAACGATTTACTGCTATAATATCTATCATGTGTTAAAGATTAATGTAATCACTAACGGATAAGTTTTGTAAGATTGTATGAACAAATGTATTAAGCATCTAACCAACAGATTTTTGCTTGTCGTCCACATAATCCATAAGACTTTGGAAAGGTGAAGTTGAAAATCGAGGATGATTGATCGTCTTGTGTGACAGTTCGATGACCGTATGACTTGTGAGAATCCATCAGATGTTCAAATTTTCAGTTTGATAACGAGAGGGAATTGATTTGACAATTGCATTAGAAATGATATATTCCCGACATCTACCGTAAGATGTCCCCAATTCTTTGGATATCATTGTTGAATATGATACCTCAACTTCATGATCCCCGTTAATTGTGATGGAATTATCGACAGTAAGTTGTTAAATGTAAAAGGAAAAAGTGTAATTGATATACCCCGTAATCGCAGAAGACAAACTTTTTCTTTTAGTCGGTGAATTAACCAAGCAACGACTGTTTGTTTTCTGGACCATCACTGACAAGACCATGATTGCGCCTGTGGAAAATACTTTTCATCAATAAACGATTATCAATGCCAAGGAAAAAGTTGGATGGTCAAGTTAAGACAAATAATTATGCGATAAAATCAAATTATGTGAATCGAGAAAACAAACAAATAATATACCTCGAGGAAATTTGATGTTTTATAATTTGTCTAATTGAAAATTTTCACGAAAACAATATTCCTTGTCTTTTTTTCAAGTCTCAAGATTGAAAAGTTCCAGAATAATAAGAACTTTAACTCGATTCAGAGTTCACGCTTCGATAGAGCTACATATAATCGTCTGTGAGAATACATGTTGACGGAGATAAATTCCAACATGATCAAGTGTTTGACCTGGGATTTGTTTATAGTCATTGCAAAACACGCATTTAATTGGAAATTGTGTTCGATGAAAGGAATTCCATTTTTTCGTTCTCCGGAGATTACAAGGAATCTTAGTATAAAAATGATTTTCCTTTTGTGAGGTTCAAAACAATTTCAGCTGAAATTGTATGATCTTTAGTTGTCTCGATATCAACCTTGTTCCATTGCATAATCCTTCCGTTGGATTTAAATTTCATAAGCATAATAGGAGAGCCTTCTTTAATAAAGCTTATGAGGAGGTAGGCCTTTAGGGTTCAAAGAATCGAGAAAATCTTGATAATCACCTTGGTGTCTGCGATCAACCGTCTTGTCAAAACTCACATATGAATGCAAATCTCCTATTAATTTTTGAATCATGATGTCATTAATTTCATCAACACAACTATTTGTTGGACATAGCACGCATCTATTTATCATCTGATACGGGTTGGATGAATATAAGCTTAGGTCAGGGAAGACGTTTTCCAATAACCTAGTGAGCATAATTGTATATTAGGAAAGTATAATCGTAATGGGAAAAAAGGTTAGTATGTCGTTTAATGAAAAAAGAAGCGACCTATTAACATATTGATCCTTGTTGTCGTAAGGAATAATGAGTTCCTTTCGTAAACATATTTGATCTTGTTCATCCATTGGTTCAAGGCTTTCTCCAACCCGTAATAAGAAATCACAAAATTTGATTTGAGATAGCTCTCATATTTGTCGTTAAATGTAATTTAGAGATGTGGTGCGTAGATGTGAATTTAGAAGACTTGAATCAATAAGTTGTTGTTTGCTGTTTGGTGAATAATCGGCAATGTTCGCTTAAAGTCGCCACCAAATACAATAATTTTACCTCCAAAAGGCTTATCGAGTTCATTATATCTTGAAGTAAGTCAGGAAATGCTTCGATGGCTTTCGTTTTGCCATGGAAGCCTCGCCCCACAAAATAAGGCTGGATTCAAATATCAATTTGGCAACACCGCTCTGCTTGCTCAATCGACAAACTTTTTGCTTTGATAAATCAAGCGGGATTTTAAATGTTGAGTAAGTCGTCCCACCGCTGGAAGAATTGACGAAGAACGCTCGATGTCGCCATCGCGATTGCAATATGTCCTTCCGATCAGAATTTGCAAGAAGAGCTCGATATAAAAAGTTTTACTGTTCCCGGACGATCGATAAAATAACTTGCAATCGCTGAAGTGAGAACTGAATTCATTATCAAATCAAATATGTGCCTTTGCTCGCTGTTTAGCTTTGATTGTAATGAGAGGTCTTCTTCATCAATCTCTATATTCATCTCACTTTCTACCTCCTTAGTCCGTCTGCTGGCGATAATCAAGACGAAATTCATGTTGATGAAATGATAATTAGCTGCTTTTTCCCATTTGTTCCGTAGATTTATTGATATCTTCAAGAGCCATTTTGTAATATCATCGATGTATACGATTAGAGGAAGTGTTGGACCCCACCCCCACCCGTAGGTATTTGCAGTTATATCATGGCGAAAGTGTTCATGGGTTATACCATGCATCCAACCTTAATCAAGATCGCCCCTCTTGGTCAAGTGGTGAGCCACGGGCCAACCCAAGACCTCAAGGTTTTGTTCCACTTTTAGTGGACGCCTCACCATTGAGCCATTCTCATAGGCCCCAAATTTTTTTTTTTCGGTTATTAAGCATGAATTATTTTGATTTATGATTTATGGTTTAGTTTGATTTTATGAAATTATTAGTGGAAAATTTGAATTATTGAGTTTAGTATGGAGTAATATTTATGAAAGGGTAAAATGAGTAAGGCGAAATGGGCAAGATACTTAAGTTATGAGATTTAGACTAAGTAAGGAAGGGTATTTTGGTCCTCAGGCATCTTAGGTTTAAGGATTAAAAGAAAAAATAGAAAAGAGGAAGAAAGGGAAAATAGAAAGAAGAGAAACGAAGGAGAGAGTCGGCAAGTGAGAGGAGAGGAAGAAGAGGAAAAAGAGAAAGCTTAGGTTTGAGGATTTTCGACAGATTTCAAGCATCCTTAAGGTAAGTTATACTTTCTACTCTTGTTTAGGTTGAATCTAACCTTTGTTTTGCTGGATTGAAGGAGAAATCGGGAGTTAGGGTTTATGGTGAAGATTTCTAGATTTCTTGGGTTTGTGTTTTGTTGATGTTTTGAGCTTAGAATGGGAGTATATGAGTCAAGTTATGGTTTAGATGTGTTGTAGTTGAGAATGGAAGGTTTTGAGGTTAAAATGGCGGATTCGGGTTCGGAAGACGAAGTTTCGATCAAGACATCGCGACGCGCGAAAGTCCGCACGCACGCAGCGATGTGCATGAAGGCGACGCCGCGACGCAGGCGAGGCAGCACGCCTGGCGAAAGCAAGAGGCCTCACGCCGCAACGCTTGGTCAAGAGCCGGGCGAGCCCAAATTTTCAGAATGGATTTATTTTAGTGTTTTGATCATATCTTTTGCTACAGTAAGTCCTTTTGGGGTGATTTTAGAGTATGCCAGGAACTAGAGAGATAGATCTACAAGTCTTATGAAGTGATGAAATTATGAATTGGTTTCTAAGATTATGGAATTTTAGATGGAAGTTAAGAATGGAATTATGGTTTCAACATGAGATTTTGAATAAGATTTTTGGTTCTTATTTTAGGAGATCAAGAGAGGCTAGAGGATCAAGAGGCTCAAGAGGAAACTCATTCCTAGGAAATACAAGCAAGGAATTCAGGTGGGTTCATGTTTATAATAGAGTAATTAAGTACTCATTGTTTAGTTCAAATCAAGCAAGATCTCATGCATTTACATTACATCATCCACGATCGCATTGCATACTACCATGAATGATTATATTCTGCATTGTAATTTGCATTCATGATTATTATCAAGATTTTTCACAAAGGAGTGTTCTCCTTTATAATGAATACAAGTACATGAATTCACGACACGTAAATACATGACCAGCAAGTTTACAAGCAAGATTACAAGCAAGTGCCGCTTGGCAAACAAGTTTACAAGAATATGAATTATGCATACTTATGTGGGTTTGTGGTGTCCTCACGATAGTCAAGTGTACATTGACTCACTAAAAGGCTTCTCCCGCTCGCCCGACTGCGGGCGTGGTTATCCCACAAGGATTCCTCATGAAACTACGCTACACATCAACATTTTCGATGGCATGTAAGACGTCCTTAACCCGGACACCCAAACCATCATGTTATGTGCTATGTTTTGTTATGTGACATGCATCATGAATTATTTCAAGAATCAAGTATTTTTCAAGAAATGGCCCATACATGCTCAAGTATCATGATTTCAGCAAGTATTACGGCAATGAGATAGTTTTGAATATTTTTGTTTATTACGATATTATAAATATGTTCCCACGAGCTTTATAGCTCACCCCCTCTAATCTCCCCCATACAGGTGACGAGCCAGAGATCGAGTGAGTCACGAGTTTCGGCAGCACTCCCATTTTCATTTCATATGTTTAATTATGTTTCAAGACTTTAGTTTCATTTCAAGTATCATTGGTTCAAGAGTGTTTTATACTTTTGGCTCTTGAACTCAAAGTTGTACTTTGATTTGAGATAATTCGTAAGGCTTTATGAAACTCTTCTTTGGAGCATGAATTATGAATATGTTTAAAAGTATGAAAGTTTCACGATGGGTCCATTGAACTTCCGATGGTCTCCTTTTCTAAATCGTTAAATTGCATGTTTGGATGTGATTGTTTAAATTATGTATGAAAGCGGGTTTCAAGCTTACTTTCCAGCAGGCCCATTAACCTTCCGCGGGTTTTTCTTTTTCTTTTAAATGTATGAATCTCACGTTTTCCCGCCACGCTCTCATGTCAGACGTTGAACTCTGGCAGCGGGTCTAACATGTTTGGTATCAGAGCGCCTAGGTTTTTGATCTAGGGCTGCATGACATTGCTTTCAAGGAATCACTTGCATTGTTTTACACGATTGGAACTTTTTTTGCATACTTTGAAAAGTGTCTTACATGAACTAAAATTTTCAATGGTTTTCTATCAAGGAGTGAAAATGCCACCTCGAAGGAGAACTCGGGGAGGTACGACTCGATCTCATTCTCATCAGGGGAGTACGGATGAATCCCATATTCCTCGTGATGCCGACACATTCTCGTTCGATCTTAGAGGCACCTAGTTCAGAACAAGAAGTGCCTCCTCCGCCTCCTCCTATGCCTCGTGGAACTCCCATGGATCCGAAGTTTTCAAGCCTTTGCTCAGCCACGTATGCCACAAGGTGGATCGCAGATGTCGATGCAAGCTCCAGAGAGATGAGTGGGCGATGATAAGCTCCAAAGTTTGGGATCAGATTTCAAAGGAACTACAACCCAAGAGGCAGAAGTTGGTTCAAGAGGACCGAGAGGGTCCTAGTTCGATGAGATGCTCGATGAGGATAAGCCGGATTATGGTCAATCCTGTTGCAGGTGATGCATGCATTGGTGGGAGACAAGGCCCCACAAATGTGGTTCCTTCTGATGCCACATGGAGGGATTTTGTAGAGGTGTTCGTAAAGAAGTATCTCTGTGGTGTATGTGCAAGATAAGGCCGAGAGTTTCTGAACTGATGCGAGGGACATGAGTGTGAGCGAGCACGAGCTGAAGTTCACAGCCTTTCCCGATATGCAGGCAACATTGTGGCAACAGAGGAAGACAAGTGCCGCAAGTTTGAGAAAGGTCTTCACTTGGGAATCAGGGAGAAAGTCCTGGTTCACAATTTCTGTGACTACCAAAGAAGCTAGTGGATGCCGCTTCCAGCCGAGAACCAAGAATATCAGAATGAAGCTAACAAGAAAAGGAAGAACAGGAGCAGAGTTTCGTAAAGTGGTGTTAGGCTCCATTGCCTCGAGAGGAGCACGAGGAGCTCTTTCACCGAGTGAAGTTGTTAGACCCTCAATATTTTTCTTTGATGATTAAGCATGCATTGTTGATAATTATGAGTTTATGGTTTAGTTTGATTTAATTGGGCTTGATATTGATTAGTTGGAGTATAATCGAGGTTTAATTAATAAATTAGAGGATAAAATTTGTAAGGGTATTTCGGAAGTTCACTTAAGTTTAATTGGAGTTAGCTTAAAGGAGGGTAGGTTGGTCTTGACCATCCCTAGGTTTTAAAAGACCTAGATATAAAAGGAAAAGAAAAGAAGAAAGAAAATAGAAATAGAAAGGAAAGAAAGAGAGGTCAGCCGTAGGAGGAGAAGAGAGGAAGAGAAGGATTCACGATTCGCCGATTTCAAGGATTTAGTGCTTCACTTCGGTAAGTCTATGACCTTTCTATCTTATTTCGAATGGATTAAGCATTGAGATTGTCGGGATTAAGAGAAACGATGATTAGGGTTTTAGGATGAGAAATTGGGAAAATCCTTGATTGATGATTTTAGACTAATTGGAAGCAGAGAACGGTTAGAACTGTGGTAGAAGGTTGGATCTATGGTCGGGAGTATTACATCCGAGTTTCGAACGATTGGGAGTTGAAAACTGGAGATTTTGTGGTTCGGGAACGAATTTCGATCCGCACGCCGCGACGCAGCCAAGAGCACGCCACGGGCGGCGACTTTTGTGCGCCGCTAGGCAACATCGCGGGCGCGTTGCGGACTTCAGGTATGCGTGCACGCATGCGGCGCGCCGCGACGCGTGGGCGCCGCCATGGTTATTTCGTTATGGCGACGCCGCCGATTTAACTTCCTTTTTCCGTAAATTTGCTTATTTGATTTCAAGCTTTTTGATTAATTTTCGATTATTATTTGATTTAAGACTTGGTTTAATATAGGCAACCAACAGATCGCCCATCGCAAGAGGATGGTCAATGTAGTCTGATTCTCGCGATTCTAGGTGGGTGATATACTTATAGTTATTACGTGATTAGGCAATTTCTTGACTATGCATGAGTATATGTTGTCTAATATGCATGTATAATAAATGATATGGATTTCTTATGTCATGAAATAAGCATGAATTATGATTCTGAGTATGTTATGCCTGGACCTCACACGCATTTTGATGAAATGATTACGTAATATGAGTATGTGTTTTGTTTGGGCCAGAGTGGAACCATTTCGTTAGTCACGCGCATCGCCGACAAAACCTTCTCCCAAGTTCCCACAGGCCTCATGAGTCGAATGGACCTATTTCGCTCAGATGTAAACTTCGGTTTCCTTTTGCTTTGGATGCAAACTTCGGTTTTTCCTTTTGATTCCATGACCCTCGAGCTATTGTTTTGTGTAATCGATATTTGAATTGGCGCTGATGAAGCATATATCGTGACACGTGGTGAATTTTCGT